>CM061490.1:7509573-10174573 GCA_030867185.1 Tagetes erecta
TGATATCACAAGGCCATAATATCGCAAGGCAACAATATCGTAAGGCCATGATATCACAAAGCCATGATATCGCAAGGCCACGATATCGCCAGGCCACGATATCGCCTTGCATGTCCGCTCTAGATCTGGCAAGGACATTTACTATCCTGGCCAACTATAAACTAATTAATTTATTATGGGGTTTTGCTTAATTACGTAGGTTATAAACCTACTTACGTCATCAGCCCCCCAGTCAGGTGTGGTTATGAAGCGTTCTGCTTAGTTTAACCATCTCCTGACTTAGAACCATAAGCTAGAACACGTTTTTATGAATACTTCCTTTTGGAAACAAGAAAATAGGAGATATTATAAAGGTTTACCCAACAGTTACTGAATTGTCATGAGTTGAGACGACTCATTTTAGGCGGTAACTTTTGGCGATGATGCGACATATGACAAGATGAGCCTTAACTTCTCCTTTTTATTGTTTAAGATGGCTAACCGTTATGTCCTGAGAACTCGGAAGCCTAATATCAGTATGAGAACCTTTTCAGAGTATTGTAAGGATTATCACATTTTTGATGATCTTGATTCGATTATGCCTCAACCTTAAGTGCCTGGCTATGAGGCTTCTCGCCAAATATATATATGTTGTAAGGAAGCAATGAGTTCCAAAAACTTCATGCGAAAGGATATTTTTGGCTGAGTGTATAAGGGATCTGGATGGAAATTTGTTTTTCCAGGATGGTGAATCTTGGACAGCGTTGTTATGCCTAGCTAGGTGGACTGCCTAGATCTGTTCTTTAAAAAATTTACAGTAATATGAAGGAAGTAATCTCCTTGGAAATATGAATTTCCTGACATGCGGCTAGGTGAGAGTATCGCTTGCTAGCCATATGACCAATGTGTTATACAAAGGTTATCTTGCCGTGTAATTATAGAAGGTTCTCTTACCATTTGTGCCTAGATGGACAAGGCCTGTAAGGTTTTGTGACTATAGGCCGTTGCAAAACAGGCTAACACTTTATGTTCAATTGCTGGGCAGGCCAGGTGAAAATTTTGCCATTATCTGACCAGACGAGGTAGCTTAAGGATTATAAGTCATATTTGCCGGAGAGGTAAGTAAAAACTTATACGATGATATGATCAGTCGATGTGTGTAGGGATTGCTAACTAGTTGGTCAAGGCAGAAGAGGACTTCTTGTCATTCAATGTGGTTAACTTCATTTTGTATCCCTTGCATCGCAAGCTTTTGCCCTAGCAAGGAGAGCCTGAAGGCAAGCAATCGGTTGCCGATGTTTTTCCATTCTTGGTATCAATGATATTTTGGTTGTTCATTGCTCTCATTTTTGTTTGTCCACCATTTCGTATGTATTACTTAGCATGAAGTAAGTTGTTGTTTGAGCTTCTTAGCGTGATCAAACTTACGTAATGCTTAAGCGAGTCATCTTTCTTATACTTAGCGACAACTAATAATATGAAAAATGAGTTGCATGGCCATGGCAGTTTTCGTGTATCAGCGGTAGCTTCATGACATGGTGAACACAATGTGTATTTTGCCTGCAATAGGTGAGCCTTAAGGTGGCCTTATTGTATTAGGACTAAAACTAGTGGAAATAATCTTAGGAGAGCTTGTATGTATGCTTCCACAAGTAAAGAGCGTACAACGCTATAAGCACAAGATACAATAAGTATTCTTGATGAGATCGAATGAAAGTTTATTGGGTGGGACCAAGCAATCGATTATTTATAAGATCGGTCAAATCTAATGACAAACCAATCAATCATTATTGAGCGAAACTGGGCATGACTCTTTTCTATGGCACAACCGAGCATGATCGTCAGTGGCCATGTAAAGCCCTTAGTCTAGTGTGATATAGTTATACTAGAATGATATTCTTCACTCTATTGTGTTGATCTTTGTGTCATGAAAATTACTAAGGCTTTTAGTAAATGAGTTTACCTAAATGATTCCTACCACGGCGTGTTTTATACGAACAGATTCTTACCTTATGAGGATTTAATTTCCAAGGATTTGTTATCCGTTGTAGGCATGGCATGTAGGAAAACGTAGAGGCGCTTCCTTTAACTTGATGTAAGAAGTTATCAACGTTAAGTGTCTAAATTTGGAGACATAATTTTGCTGAATTAGTTTTGCCATCAAAACATGTATTCTCGTGCATATGAATATAATCAATTGTTGATCTGCAAACCTCATTCTTTCGAATTATTTAGAGTACAATTAACCTCTGGATTTGAAATTACTGCTTACATACCCGGTATTGGCCATAATTTGACTTGACGTCATCCCCACCTTCCTCTAGTATATCACTGGCAGTCCTTCGTGAGTGCGGCACGCCCCCTTTTTGTTTGTTTCGGAGCCTTTTTTGCGTGGGGCAGTAAACCCACTACGTACCACACCACCAGTGCCCTAAGGCTAAGGGGAGAACTGCATGTCCTACTAGTCGGATAGAAGCCTACCCACCTACCTTGTTCATATCGAGCCGGACATGAGAGACGCTATTTGAAGTGAAGATAAGAGAAAAAGCAAAGACGGCTTATTCCGAATGTCTTGAACTCAAAGAAAACCAAGCCTAAGGACTTTACTTTCATACTAGGAAATCGAAGATTTGCTGTATTCAAATAAAGGGGAGCACATTGCTATCATGAAAACGCCAGTTAGATGTGAAACTTGTGGACCTCATTAGTTGTGATGTTGATCTGTAGCTTCGAACAGAAAGATCCTAGGTCAACCCACAAATTCCCCTAATGATACATCTGAAGCCTAGGAAACAAGTACGAATGATAGGTAGTTACTTGTAGTAGTTAGTGCGATAAGCGAATCAGATACAACAACAAGAAGTTTTTATGTCATAAAATTTCTCGCAAACAAGTACTTATTTAGATAATTCAACGGCGACAAACAAGAGAACTTCTCTTAGCCCAGAAACAAGTAGATTAATAGAAAGACTTGTGTTAGGTATAAGAATGAGTGGATTGCTCTAAAGAGGTGAGTCAAAGGAAGGCTTCCTCTCAGTGAACGTACTATTACTATCCCAACATGGACTTTGACCAAGTGTTCAATAACCACAGCTAAAGGATGGTATCGAAATTTATATGTAGAAAGTGTGATTAGGTTGCCACGTTATACCAACCACGCAGAATAAACATTTTTATGAAGTATAATTAATTGCGTACAACTTGAATGTCTTTATCTTTTCTATGATGACATATACCGAAGGTTCTTCAAGCTAATACATAACTTATGTGAGGTCGTGCCCTGCTTGACCATATAGTAAAGCTTAAAAGACGTGCTATGTCCTGCGTGTGAGGAATACGAGCTTTGAATACTGCAATTTTAGGTGAGTAAACGAAGTTTTGCCATAATAGGCTTAACGAAAGTGGGTTTGGAGTAGTCAGGTCTGACTGTGGCTCGCTTGATGGTGTGATGCTAGGTTAAAGGATCAGGAGAGGTCTTGTTGTAAGGTTTAGTAAGGCAAAATTCCTATAAATGTTACTTCATCAGGCCTTGAAAACGATTTTTAGTAGGGGATAATGATCTTTAGGACATACCTTGTTAAGATCTTTGAAGTCCACACACGTCCTTCATGCCTTTGTCGCATACCAGGGCATATTGTGGAAGGATTTTGATGGATTGTTCAACTATGTGCATGGGCACATCGGTCAGACGTGATCCAAGCAAACATATCGGTGCTTTGTCTTAACAAGTTGATTAATTTTCTTCCATAGTTAGGTCGCTCCCACCCACTAGGGACTATGAGTGTGCTTGGTTAAACTAAGCAAAGCTTCCTGGGTAAGACCAAGTTAATCTTTGTGTTAAGGTTATTCAAAGTGACTTACAATACCAAGTAAACATGCTTGGCTAAATCGAGTAAAGCTTTTTGGGCGAGACCAGGTAAAGCTTTGATGGTATGGCTAATTAGGCCTTCTTCTGAGTAGGTGTTATGTCTTACAGTACACGAACCATATCTTAGCCATGTCGCTTGGTGACTATCTCTTAGCTCAAGACAATCTGCAAGTGTTTGTCACTATAGTAGTGACTTTTGCAAGGAAAGCCACTTTATGTTTTTCAAAGAAATTCAAGGCACGAGTTTATTCAGACTTTTACAGGGTTTCATGGATTTGGAAATCATCTTATAGCAAATAGTTGCTCCTTGCTTTGGTAAGCCCAAATGATTACTCGTTTGGAAGGTAAATTACTTCTTGCAGTCGACGTGATATTCTGGTTTTGGGTTGCATGACTTTGGCAAAGCCCTTTAGAGAAAATAGTGATTCATCGGGAATGAAAGTATCTCTTCTAGCGTCTTATGATTGACGCAATTTAGTATTAGGCCAGCTGGTTTAGGCAAAACCTTTTATAGAGAATATACGTGATCTTTGGAAGGAAAGTTACTCTTCTTAGCGTCTTGCGATTTACGCAATTTAGTTTTGGGCTGCCTAATTTAGATCAACCCTTTTTAGAGCATATACGTGCTTGTTTGGAAGGAAAGTTACTCTTCCTTGCCTCTTATGATACTGTTACGGCTTGTTAGCTAGGCAAACCGATTTACACTCGTATATTTAAGAAACTTTATTTTGGCTTTGTGCCTTTAAATACATTGCGCAATGGTTTACTATTCATGGGTAGGTCAAGGCCGGATCCCAAGGAGCTAATTGTTTTAGGTGCTCACCCTTTACATGAGAAGGTCAAGGCCGGAACTCAAGGAGCAGTATTATGAGGTGCTCATCCTAAAGTAATGTGACATTATTATATGTGTGTTTGCATTGATCATGCATAAGTAAGTGAGTTTACTTGTGTGTAAGTTCACACTCATGTCTTGACTTTTCGTTCAAGTTTTGCGTTGTCGTGGTAATAGCCATATTGGATACATGACTTGAACATGTTTATCTTTATGACAATACAGATGTAATCTTTCCTTGGTGGATAAATATGACTAGAACTCGACGAGGAAATATATGTCGGTTGGGAAACGATAAGTTTCTCTTAGTTGGCGACCTTTGTCATATAAATTACCTGTCTGACATAAAATGACTAGACAATTTACTCGTGACCTCAATCAGGTGAAACTCTGGCCTGGCCATAATATTGCAAGAAAACTTTACCCTTGGCCTTTGCCAAACGAAATGTATGTCTGGGCATAATATGGCAAGACAATTCACTTGTGACCTTTGTCAGACGAATTGTATGTCTGGTCATAACATGGCAAGAAGATTCACTCCTGACCTACGTCAGGCGAAACTCTGACCTGGTCACGGTATGGCACGGCAATTTTACTCCTGGCATTTGTCAGACGAATTGTACGCTTGGACATAATGTGACAAGACAAATTTTTTTTTTTTTTTTTTTACCTTCGCCGGCAGAATCATGTGCCTTGGCACAATATGGAAAGGAAATTTTTCTAGAGACCATTGTCGAACTATTTGTCTGGTTAGCATTGAACATTATCGAAGCATCGCCTCGTGGCTTAGATCCTGGCCAAAGGTGGCTTAGAATGTTTTTGCACAAGCATCTTCTTCGCGACTTTGCCCAACATAACCAGTTTGAAATAACCATGCTGTTTACTTTCTTCACCAGCTGACAATGCCCGAGAGGTTCCTGGCGTGCTTGACCTTGCCAGGATTAGTCTTTAGCTTACAACTTGGCCTAGTAACTTGGCGTGCTTGACAATGCCCGAGAGGTTCCTAAATCTGGTGGTTCATCTTGAGCTAAGCTCCATGCTTATGCTCCTTATGTTATCAAAGGAATGGATGAAAAAATAGAGTTCAACAAAGGAACAAATTGTGAAGAGGTGTCTGTCATTGGCATTGACTGTAAGGCTAAGAAAGCTAATGTGAGATATTTGTCAGTGTTTAGCCAAAATTTGTTCTTGGCTATAAGCTAGGAATGAATTGGCCTCGGCCATATTCTGAGAGCTTGGATACATCGAGCTAGGCTGCCAAGGACATGCTCCGCAGGCTAGATTGAAGACGTTATTAGCCAGCCAATGATTTACTAGTTGGTTCTGGTATAATTCTTGGTATGACACCTTAGGTATCTAGTTTAAAGTCATTGCGGCTGTACCGGTGGAGGCTTGCCTGAAAGTCTTGGTATTCAAGCTAACTTCTTCTCCGCTGGTGATAAAACATGCTCGATGTGAGGAACTTGTTCCGCTAGCACATCTGGTTCTTCATCACGCCCTAACAACTTTCCTCTTGCACATAATCATTTATTAGTTCTTACAAGCAGGGAAAATTTTCCCTAACTCCTTCCGGAGTCAGTTCTATTTTGTTAGAAATGTCATGAGGTAAATCTGGTGAAAGATGAGGCCGGGAACTCCCCGCCTCTGCTGGTGTTGCATCATTTCTAGTCATAACTTCATGTTTACAACAGAGAAAACAACAAGGTTGTAAGTAAACCGTTTCCGGTTGTATTGGACATGACTCGAAGTGGCGAAACTTACGAATATGCTCAAAGTTATTATCCGAAAGGGATACCCATCCTTAAGACATGTTTTGTTAAGAACTTTGAACTCTATCCTTTTCTTGATTTGTCGTTTGACCTCTTTCCAGCACCGGGTTGGCTACCCAGGAATGATACTTTACTCCATTAAGACCCATGTCAATACCAACTTGCGATGCTTACGATGGTTCTTACCTACTATTCATACTTTGGTTGATAAAATGTCAGTTGGTCAGCATGCTACCGCCATCTTCCCAATATCTTCCAGCTCGGCCGTTCTTACCTACTGCTGACTAAACAATGGGCAGTATGGTATATATCCCGGCCTTATTTCAGATTTTATCATGGACCGAGCTGAAGAAAACATTTTATCCCTCGGTTCATTTCTTGGATTTTTTTTTTTTTTAACCATAGATAATGTAGAAATCATAAACTTTGAGTGCATTTCTTTTATTGGTGTTTGGGTCATCGACTTAGGCAGACAGAATTTAAGCATTTCCACTCTGGTTGCTAGTGCTCCCCTGGCGATTTAACTAACGAAGAAACTATTGATCTCATGACTCGTTACCGTGGTCAAACCTTCTATAGGTCCTTCTTGACTCATGCTCATCGCTTTGTTTCCCCATAGGTTGGGACCCTTTCATTGTCAACACTTTAAATTGCATCATTTGTTGTATGAAGCTAACATGAAGTTGCCGCTTGGGCTTTCATATGAGTTTATGGTTCTAGCAAAACAAACTACAGTTTAGATGAGCACATGGCTTGATATGGTATTGCTTCATCATTGTAGCTTTTACCTTGTCATATACGAGATAAGAAGGATTTAACTCAAGCATGTTATCACAACTTTTAGTTCTCGTTTGGCGGGAGTACCCTAGTTTAGGGTTTTTGTCGGACGAAAAGGACTTTCGTTAGGGTTCTAGACAGACCGGCCTTTTTTGGCCTGAAGTTATATTTTAATGAAAATGACCTTTCTTTTCTTGTGCTTCGGGATGTATGATAACTTGGCCACAACTTGACCAAAATTTCCAAGACGAGACCTCGACCCGGGCCAGATAGCCTGATTTCAAGCTTTCTTCTAGATAAATTTTAGATTTGAGCTTCAGTAATATATGATAACTTGTCCAGAAAAAAGGTAAATGTGTCTGGCGAAGCCGAAATGATTTTCCTTTGAATGGGCAAGGAGATATAACCTAAACATTATCTTTGCATGTTTGCAGAAACAAATATGGTTTATCCTAGAGTCATGATACCGGAGGTTATCCAAAAAAGTGCCAATATCTTCATATATGTATAATCTGAAAAGTATCTTTATGCCAAAACTAAACGAAATCAAATTCATGTTTTAAGGAGAATCATTTTGTCAAATTTGCAAGTGGCGTTGTAAAATAAGCGGTTTTTATTCGAGTTGTTAACAACTGAAAAATATATATCCCTTTCTCCTTCTTTGGAAAATATGAGAGATTATTTATTATTTTTATTTTTTTTATTTTTTTTTATAGAAAAAACATTATGCACAAGGTTTATTGCTAATATATTTTCAAAATGCGTTATATTTATAAGAGATAAAAGATTCATGTTAAAATACCATTGTTTCGAGTGTATAGCAAGAACATAACCTTGATAAACTTACTTTTCTTTGGGAATGAGAAAATTTTCCTTCAAGAGAACATATTGGCTTACCCTTTGTTATTAAATTTCTGGATCGAGCTAAAGCAGTGTTTGATACTTACGATAAGGCAAGGATGAAAGCTCTAAGTCACGCATGGTGACATTAGATAATTTCTTTACAGGCCAGGCTAAATGAATCAAGGCCATGCCAAATGCCTCAAGGCCAGGCTTGGTGACGCATATGGCTAACATGTCAGATCGGTAAGCGCGACTTTAGTCATGCGGCTATTTTGAGCAACTGAAGGTTTTAATTTCAAAAGTACTCTTACGCTTACCTTGGTGATTAATTTTACAAGATATGTAAATAGGAACGCCTAATAATATGCAAGGCAAAACCAGGCAAGAAATGCATATAGCCTAGGCATGGCCAGACTCAAGCAAGGTTATGTGATCTGGAGATGACCAAACTTGGTAACACCGGATTTTTAATGGATGTTATGCTTGACAAGACCAGACTTGGTGATCAGTAGGTAATTCCATCGTTAGGTCTCTGAGTCACCATAGCTAAAATGACCCTTGGTATAACAAAGTAAGGGGACTATGATTATGCATAATCCCAAAGGTCGTGACGCGTATCGCAAGGCCAAACCAAGTGAATTTTCGTACATTATCGGTATTCCCCCTTTTGTGGTGAACGTGACAAAACTTTGGTCACGACGTTCACATAATAGGGTCCTCGATGCAGGCCAGGAGTGTTATCAGACCAGGCACCTGTTTTTCCTGGCCATAGTTTAAAGGCAAAGGAACTTTTCATGTACCTTCCTAGATAAGTTTATTCGCTTAGTATCAGGGAACCACGTGAATATTTCACACTTCCCCCAGCCATATGTTATCTGTGGGCATGCTTTCTTTTTTATGTAGTAGCTTAACAACAAGAGTTTTCAGTACACATGGACTTAGTACCAAAAAAGACTTGAGAATAAGGCACTACTTCAAGCAACCAAGTTGAAGTCGTGCCCCACGGTGGGCGCCACTTGTTGATACAACAAAAATCAGCCCTTGAGATAACATTGGAGATTAGTTGAGAGTATTCTGAGATTTGACTATCCTAATCTTCCAAAGGTGTTAGGAAGATTAGTCAAGACCTGAGGCTCTTCTTTTTTGCTTCCTGAGGTCGGATCTGTCCCTGCGATTCTGATATCGTCAGGAGCGTTATGTTCCTTGCCTGAGATCTGCTAAGATAAGAACAAGCGTTAGGCTCACCGCAGGGGAAGGTCCCCTGCGATCCACCTCCGGCGTGACAATCAGTATCTTCGAAGTAAAACACTAAGTGTGAAGTAAGAATGATGGCAAGGAGTAAAGAGTTAGAGAGAATGGTGATGGATGGAGAGTCCAAACCTTGTTATAATGAGTTGGTATATATAGGGGGATGAAGAAACGTTCACTTCTATTTAGGGGTTGGAATCTTTATGTTGCTAGATGCTTTTTCTCGAAGGCAGGAACATTTCCTGATTGGTGTAAAGTACTGCCTTGCGATACTGTTCACTGTCAGCTTTTCGCTGTTCCCAGCATGCTCCTTGTCATCTTGTGGATTCATAAGTCAACATATCACAAGGCCATGATATCGCAAGGCCATGATATCACAAGGCCACGATATCACAAGGCCATGATATCACAAGGCCAAGATATCGCAAGGCCATGATATCACAAGGCCATAATATCGCAAGGCAACAATATCGTAAGGCCATGATATCACAAAGCCATGATATCGCAAGGCCACGATATCGCCAGGCCACGATATCGCCTTGCATGTCCGCTCTAGATCTGGCAAGGACATTTACTATCCTGGCCAACTATAAACTAATTAATTTATTATGGGGTTTTGCTTAATTACGTAGGTTATAAACCTACTTACGTCATCAGGTTTACTTTATAATTAAGTTTATAACTAAATTTTTTAGAGAGATGTCTTGTTACCAATAAAGGATTTTGGATGTATAATAACCGTGTTTATATCGATTCTTTGAACTTTAGCTCTTTTAATAAATTGTCATATGCTTATTTGATCCCAAGAACAAGTATATGAAGTCGATTTGTCAATAAAAAATTGATATAGGTATCAAAAACTCATTTTGATCTAGAATTGAATATCAGTCATCTATCTTTTGTAAAAACCTTTTCGGTTGATCTTAATGCATGATCAAAATTCGTTCTCGTGCAACGCGTGAGCAAGTAAATATACCTAGCTAGTTTTCTAAAACGATGAGCTAAAAAAATTACATACTAAAAGAACAAACAAAGTAGATAAGTTGTCTTAACTTAAGTGGATTATGATTATCTTAACTTACACGTACGTGAGATCGAACGGATGGAAATAGAAGCATGCATATGTGTTACATAAATCATAATATAGGCTAATAAGACGATGATCGACCATAAATATCTGATTTTAATGTATGAAAGCTAATTAAGGGGTATTGGAATAGCACAAAGGGGTTTGGCCTTCGTTAAGGTGATTCCAAATTTTGCACTCATGTCAAAAGCCTCGTGTTCAATTTTTGGGTCAATATTCCAATTAAAATTATTGAGTAACGAGCCCAACATGACAGGGACCATACGGATCGCAAGTGGTAAACCAGGGCATATTCTTCGTCCAGCACCAAACGGGATTAGATCAAAATCCCGACCTTGGAAATCAAGCCCAGACTCCAAGAATCTTTCTGGCTTGAACTCTAGCGAGTCATCCCATACGGCTGGGTCTCGTCCTATGGCCCATACATTCACAAGCACTTGTGTGCCCACTGGGATGGTGTATCCATTTAGTTCTACTTGTTTGATAACTTTTCGAAGTGGAAAAGGGACTGGTGCATGCATTCGTAAGGTTTCTTTCACAATGCACGATAAGTAGGGTAGCCTTGAGATGTCATCCTCTTTTAAGATCTTACCTTTGCCAATAACCTCTCCAAGCTCCTCTTTAGCTTTAGTCATGATACGTGGATTGCGTAGTACTTCTGTCATTGCCCATTCTAGCGTAGTTGTGCTCGTATCAGTGCCAGCAGCAAACAAATCCTATATTATCATAGAGAATCATATCTTAACATTGAAACAAGAGACTAAAATGTTTAGGTTTGTGGTTTGTAACATATTCAAATGGCTAAATAATTTACTCACCAAAAACAAGCACTTTATGTGTGTCCGATTGATCTCGTTAGGGTTGTCTTGAATGAACTTCAAACACACATCCATCACATCATCTTGATTCAATTTTCCCATTCGCAACCTCTCTTCGATTAACTCATCAAACATCTCAAGAACCTTTCCTAAATGACGAGTCATTCTTCTCCTCGACCCTTGTGGATCAATCTTCTTTAAGATCGGAAAATAGTCCACAATATTTGGCTTTCCTGTCTCAAAGGTAATGTTTTCAATCACCTCCTTAAACTCTTTACCCGAGTCCTCATTCGGGTCTGCTAGATCCTTGGAGAAAATAGTGTTGGATAAAAGATTCAGCGTGGTTCTAAACGCAGCACGACTAATGTCCACATAATCATTCGCTAGACTAGCTTTTCGGCAATATGCTATTAACTCTTCAACTTTTTTATTCCTTAAGTGTTGGTTGGCTTGAAGGGAGTTAATGGAGAAAATATTGGTATTCATGATCCTTCTAAGGGCGCGCCACTCTTTGCCTACGGGGAGCCATACTATGGCGTATTGTGCATGGTCAAGTGCATGCACAGCGTCTGGGATATGGCGGTCCGAGAAGGAAAGGTCTTGCTTTTGTAGTACTTCTTTGGCTGCAGCGGCCGAGGAGATGACAAGTGTGGTGATTTGACCAAGTTTTAAAGACATTATTGGGCCATGGATTTCGGCTAGTTTGGATAGGGACAGGTGTGGTTGGTCGCCGAGCATATGAAGGTTTCCGATGATCGGCAGCCGTGTCGGGCCTGGAGGTAAGTTCTTGGGTTCACCGATCATGAAAACTGAGAATGTGACAAGGATAAGTAATATAGATAAGAGTAGGCACACAATAGTCAGGGTGTCCATTGATTGATGTCTGGCTTTGATGTTGTGCAAAAGATGTACATGCACTATATTTATAATTACGTTAAATTGAAAATAGTTTTAAAAATATTGATGATTTTGTTCCTTCACATATAGTAAACACTATAGCCCGTACTTGTGAATAAAGAATTTAAACACATGTTTACTAAATAAAACTATTAAAGAGTTATCTATACGTATGATTCAATTTTCGACTATTATTTCTAGAAATTTATTGTCCCCACTCTTGACCAGTCACTAACACTTGATCTTTTAACGAATTGATTTTACAGAATACATTATTACTAGTTTTAAGAAAAAAGTGAAATACATTCCAAGAAATAAATAAAAAAGAAATTGATTTTTGAAAAACTAATAACTCACATCTCCATATATAAACTACAAGGACTCATCATGTCATAATATAAAGTATAGGATTGAGTCGGTTTATATATTTAAAATAGTGCAGTGACTAGATATGTCAAGTTAGAAAGTCTGTAACCTACATGTGAGCAGACACACCAATTCATAGATCGTTGTATCCATTCACAGACACAGTATATATGCAAACTCAATGTAATCGGATGCTTTCTAATAAATATATGAATCAATACTTGATATTGATATTGTGATTAATCAATTGGAACCAACAATATATTGTTTATACATTTCGATTTTTGCAGACATGTTCAACCAAATCATTTGCTTTTATGCATATTATCTGTATCTCCCATATATACTTTAGAACTCCACGCGTATTGGAAGTCTGTTTTCTCGAGTAACTTCTGCAACCAGGGCGTCGACATTTTCATAATTTTGAGAAATGGCTTCTCCTTTGTCGTCTAAACATATATATTATGTGAGATGATACATGCATACATAGCGTCTCGAATGTTACTTTCTGTCCAGATTCTACAATACTAATGTATAGGCATGTGGTAACCAAAGAGCATATGATGCAACCGCTTCAAGCATTATGGTGGATATGGGTGGTTACCTTGTTGATGAGAGCCTCGCCAAGCTATTGGGCAGTTTTGATACTCCAAAGCGGATGAAAATATTTTGGAATTTCTTCCTACTAAGTAGTTTAATCAGTTTGGTTATCTGATTAAAAAAACGAGTTATTGTTTGGATAACTGAAACGAACAAACTGGATTTTGTGTAACTGTTAGCAAAACTGAAATCACGATTTACATTTTTGGAAAAGCAATTGAACATTTTTGGAAATGTTAAACGTAGGGTGGCATTTTGCTAAACCCCTTGGTCATTTTTCCTTTGAATGTTAAAGCTTAGATTATTCATATTTGTTTAATGAAATGATTAATGTGCTAGTAATTTGAATCTTGTTGATTAAGCTTTGAGTAATGCATCAATGTAATTTGGCAAATGAAATTTGAAATCCAAACAGAATATCAAAGCTCGCATTCAAAACGAAATCTCTTATTTACTTTCACTAGGTAACAGTACAATCAGAATATGCATCAAACCACACTACATACCAAAACGTACAACTACAATATGCATAGTTAAGTTGACTACCATTGACCAACACAAATCAGCCTACATTACAGACCTTCATGCTCCGTCGTAACTACCATGGTGCCACCACCACCACAACCACCACCGGCACGGTCAGTACACGATCCTGAGCCCGCGGTCACATTAACCACATCCAACAGAGCTTCTGAATTGCCATTGTCACCAGTCTGTTCATATGAAACAACAGAGGGATGAAGATGTGGAAACGGTAGGTAGATACTGTGAACAACAATCTTCAGGTTACGCATCACGTCAGGGACCTTAATCCGAACGTAATTGATCCTCATCGGTGTAAACACACCGGAAGCTGTTGTAACCATTATTGATTGACCTGGTTCAAGCGTAGGTAAAATCGTTCCTGATGAGATCTTCTCGAGATCAGATATCGGTAACAATCTGTTCGGAATTATGTGGAATCTGACGTTGTTGACGTACGAATGTGAACCGGAGAAGATCGAAGCGTCATCGAGTGCAAAAACAGTAATATTCTGCAGATTCATGAGCTCGATTGATTTCAACTTCAACGCAAGCGCAAGGATGCTGAATCCACTGTTGCGTAACCTAAGCATCGCATCACGAAGCATAAGGCGCATGATATACGTTGGAGATTGAACAGATTGTTGTGAAACGCTTTGCCGGTTATCGATTTGCGTAGGGAACGAGAGTGACGTCATACGTTCAACGTTACACGAAAACGGAGATAATGGAGCAACGTAGCCTTGAAGTCCATGAACAACAACGAGTCCGTTGTTGAACAGATCTGGACGTGTAATCTCCACGCCACCGATGAACATCTTCGTGTAGTTATCAGCGTCTGTTGAAGATGTGACAGTGATACATCGACCTGGATCCATTGTTTCGATCTTCGTACCGAACGCAAGTTTACGAAGGTAATCATGAGAGAACAGACCTGGAACAATATGTTCACGGAGAAGACGAAGAACAGAGCATGAAGAGCAGGATTTGATCGATGCGTCTGTTGGAGCAAACAGAGTCGTCGGACCGTTCCACGTAGTGAAGCTAGAGTCATCGGAGAGTGAAGGAACAGCCATGGCGAGCTCCTGAAACCCTAGGTTCGCGAGAATTGTTTCGAAGTTCGTCGTCGGAGTGAACGAGTCGTGAACATCGTGTGGTGACGTGGTGGCCGGAGCCGGCGGAGTAGTGATACTGCCGGTGCCACCGGTGGTGGTCGCTCCGGTAAATCTGAGTGTTGAGAGCAGAATCGCTAGAATTATGAGTGAAGGCGCCATTGGAGAATGAAAGGTGTTGAACTTGATGATAGTGAAAATGGTGTGAGCAATTTGAAGCAGTTATATAACGATTTATTGTTAGTTGTAGGAAATAGTCGTACGCGATGCGTGCACTGTAGGTTCATGTGTATCAGCTTCAGATTTTGACACGTGTAACGTATACTAACGATCTGTGCTCGACTGAAAATCACAACCGTCAGATTGGGCAATGGTAGTATTTTTCGTTTGGTAAAAATGTAAAATTATGTTAGATGATTGATAAAATGGAGAATGGTAAATTAGTTGTTTTGAATGGTTTTGTATAAGACGGTTTATCATATAATATATTTCCTTCGTCCCTTTATTAGTGTTTATAGTTTTTTTAGTTATTTTATTTAAAGTGTCAACTTTTAAAATTACCCTTAATAACATAAAATAAACAATGTGATAAACTCACATAATATTTATTATCAATGGTTACTATTGTCAAATGACAAGCAAAAAAAATCATCATTTAATATGTTTAAAACTTTATGTTTTTCAAACTAATACACTTCTAATGGGATGGAGGGAGTAGTATGTATGCTATGATTATACCTTTATGCAACTTACGAAAGCAATACTCACATCAATATATAAAGTATTCATGAATACACTAAATTATATTACCATTTATTCGAAAAATCCAGTTTGGATTTTATAGCGGTTTCAGTTATTTTTTATAAATAAAAATTGATTTTTGTTGAACCCAATCAGTTTTCAGTGAACCGGTTAAGGGTTTAGATTAGATTTAATAGGAGAAACCCAAACCCTATTAACTCAGTTCCGCTCATAGCAAGACCGGTTATGATCAGGTACGAATTTTCAGGTTTTAGAAAAATTCATACTTGGGTTTTATAAAACCGCTGCTCAGCTTTTTTCAAAACCCAGTATTTTGGCCTATTTCTTCCTAGGCTGCTTCTAATCCATCTAATGTGAGTTGGCCAAAATTTTGATTCAATTTTGGCCGGTTGTATATTACTAATTTACTATGTATATTACTATACTAGGTTTAGTATCCGTGTGTTACACACGGGTTAAATAATAATATTTATAAACAAATTAATTATTACATAATTTTAAGTATTTGTAATATTTAATAATTTGGCTCCATCAACTTATGTATTATCAAAAATTGCATGCAAATTTTACCTCTCAAACTTCCTATTATAGAACACATTTCCCCCTAAAAATAGCCCCCTAAAACCTTGAATTATTAGATAGATGTGTATATTATTCTTTAGGGTAAGTGTAGGTTTATAGTCGTGTTAGTGTGTTATTATATACGTGGCTTTTTATAAATAAAGTTAAGTTAAACTATAAATTACTTATATTAAATGAAATAAACATTGATAAATAAAGTTTGTTAAGAAAAGTATAACACATCATAAAATAGTCATAACTCTATAAAGTCTTATTTTTTATCGGGTTTAGAATAGGTTTAGGTTTTAATCGAGCATGGTTTGGGTTTCTAAAACTGGTGAAAACCCCCATCCAACCTTACGGGTAGGGTTGGACCTGAGTTAGGTTTGATGAAAACCGGTTTTTGATAAACTCGGTTTCGGGTAAACCCTATAGATCATGTTTCGGGTTCGATTTTTGTACACCTATATCCAGAAGTACATAATCTATTCAACATTGAATACACTAACGTGTTCATTATTTACAAATTAGGTTTAATACACGTATTATATACGAGTTAAATAATAATAGTTATACATAAATTATAACCATTATCTTTAATCAATTGTATATATTAATATTTTAGAATTTAGCTTCATCAACTCATGTAGGGAAAAAATTTTACTCAGTTTCTCCTCTCAAACTTTCAATTATAAAACAAATATTTTGCTCCCACCCACCTCACCCCCCAAATGACATCCGTAAAACCTTAATTTATTATTTAATGTATTCACCATTAAATGAACTTTAGGATACCTGAATTTCAAATCTAGTGTACTCACCAAGTATTGGTGTGTTAGAACGGTATTTATTGCATGTAAATGATTAATATTATATGTGTCTGTGTGTTTAACTGTATTGAATAGTTTAACTACGAGTGAAAGTTGTTTTGCAGTATTTTCAGGTTATTAACAACTATATTTATTTTATATACAAATTTCCTATAAATATCTATGAGACGAGTTTTACATATATAAAAATCTTTTGTCCACAACTTCATAGCAAGTCGAACTCTAGCCGTTCCAGAGCATAAAAGAGGTATTTTGAGCTTGAAGAAGGAGCTATAATGTAACACCCTAGGCAAATCCCACATCGGCCGTAGGCAGGAGAGATCTGAGATTTATAAGGAATGTCTGACCTCAAATACCAATAATGCTTTTTGGGGGCTTAATGCTAGTGGATGAGTGGAGAACTCCACAGTTAAGCGTGCTCGGATGACAGCAATCTCAGGATGGGTGACCATCCTGG
The DNA here is from genome assembly GCA_030867185.1 of Tagetes erecta. Lineage (NCBI taxonomy): Eukaryota > Viridiplantae > Streptophyta > Magnoliopsida > Asterales > Asteraceae > Tagetes > Tagetes erecta. The sequence goes on from CM061490.1 coordinate 7,526,902, forward strand.
GAAGGTTTCATCCGGGCAACCAAAAGCAAATCCATGAGCTCTAATGTAGCAAAGCGGACAATATTGATGGTATGAGGGGCCGGATGTTACAAGTGGTATCAGAGCAACTCCTGTGCCGTTCGGGATGGTGGGGCAAACCTCATCGAGGATGGTGAGTCCCCGAGGGTGTTCGGAGGGACACCTTAGGCAAATCCCACATCCAAGAATAGGATGGTGGGGTAAACCTCATCGAGGACGATGAGACCAAAAGGGGGGGTTGTTTGTAACACACCCTAGGCAAATCCCACATCGACCGTGGGCAGGAGAGATCTAGGACTTATAAGGAATGTCCGACCTTAAATACCAACAACGCGTTTTGGGGCTTAATGTTAGTAGATGAGTGGAGAACTCCATAGTTAAGCGTGCTCGGATGACAGCAATCTCAGGATGGGTGACCATCCTGGGAAGGTTTCACCCGGGCAACCAAAAGCAAATCCGTGAGCTCTAAGGTAGCAAAGCGGACAATATTGGTGGTATGAGGGGCCAGATGTTACATATAAAGCAAGGGAGAAGTTAAGATTGCATATTGGATCGTTGATCAAGTTACAAATGTTGCTCGGTTTATGCTTTCGTCTTCAATATGGGTTTTTAAACTTTGGACTCATGTTTTGTTTGATGTTTTGATTTGTTTACTGATTTCAAACTTGATCATGAGTAGCTAAACATCCAGACTACCTAGGTTTTGATGATTGTTTGTGATGTTGGTTGATTTAAGATTATGGTTATTTTATGATGGTTTAATATTAAAGTAGAAGACTTGATTATTGTTTGTCTGACGTGTTCATGCATATTTGTTATTGATTGATGATTGAGTTCTTGTTTCACATGAGTTTTAGTAATTTATTTCATGTTTGAATGTGTGTTAGGTTACCTACCGTGTGTTTATAACTAATTTATGAATTAAGCATATGTAATAGGAATACTAATCGAGAACTAGTTGGGATCAAATGTTCAACTTACCTTGAGCTTGAAAGATAATAGGTAGTCAAAATTGTCATTGTGGTTGAGTATTTAGGTTTAATGGTCCGAGAGGAGGTTTGCCTATACGTGCCTAATACATTGCATTTTGTGTCAAATTAAGGTTGCCAAGTTACCATGTATTCTTTCTAGTATACTGAGATAGTGCGAATGAAAGATGAGCTGTCTTTAGGGTACTTTATATCATTGGGGTGACTGAGAGATCATACAACTAACTGGTGCATTTCACACGTCCTTTAGGGTTCTTTTTTGTAACACCTGGAGAATGGTGCGTGCATGATCCATTAGGTTTCTTTTAGGTAATGTATCTTTAGATCTCAGTTCCATCATAGTAACCATAACCGAGAGATATCCGAGATCCACAAAAATGATTCTTGCCTAGGTAGTGCTTTTCTCCATTCTTGAATTTGTCTTATTATTCGTCTGTTCGTTGGTATTTTTAGTTTAAGTATTCTTAGGATTCGTAGAAAACCCCCAATCCAATTAAATTCCTTTTCATTAATTTAGTTTTTGTTATTCGTATTGTCTTTTGGGCTTGATATCCAGACTTCTTAGAGTTTTACTATATTGACAGGTATACTTGCATGTTGTGTGGTTTAAGTTTAGAGTTATCTAGAATTTTAACTCGGGTGTTTAGATCGAGTCTAGGTTAGTATTTTAGTATTATTTTGTAGACTAGATTTATCACATCATTCCACAAACTGTTTCACGAGATTATACAATTAAAACGAAAATTTGAAATCTTCAAATGAATGGGGATGGAAACCCTTACTTATCTAAGTCATGAACACAAATATGCTTTTGAACTTGCTAATATTGGCGAATAGTAATAGACACATACCTAGGTTCTTTAATTATTTCAGGGCTACTATAAAAATATAACGGCCTCAAATCCACCATCCTTGCACGTTCAAATCTGTTGAGATCCAATGAGCTCTATGGTCTTGTAAGTGATCATGATTACAAGGTTACAAAGCCTTCACAAACTGCTACTGTAACCGTCTTTGCTGTTGCTACAAATGACCCACAGGAGCCTTTTGCTATACCAAATCATTCATCACATTTTATGTCTCTTAAGAAAATGGCTTATTAACTTGTGCCTAACAACTCTCCTTGATCAGTCACAGCCATCTTCCGCCAACAATTGTTAAGATAAAAATCGCTAAGACTGAGGTTCCTAGCTCTAGTTGTAATAATTGAGGACGCGACCACACTTACTCTTGGGCATCATCTCGATCAAAACATGGTTTATGGTTCCTATAAGTACCGTTGTAGCATTATTCATATCCTAAGTGATGGTCCAGACACTAAATCCTCTACATCTTATGCCAACCTAACAACAAAGTTTGTAGATACCCATTCTAATATTGGGGGAATGTGTGTTATATTGCTGCAACTACCTATTATCCTAGATTTAGATCCAACGTGCCAGTTCAGAGACATACTATATTACCGACTCACTCCATGTTCGTGATGATATGGGCCTTCCTATTATTTATATTACTTGTTATAAACTCTTTTCTCCGAACAAAACATTTTTTATATTTATATTCATATTCCTGAAATTACAAATAATCTTCTTTTGCTTCATAAAGGTTGGCTTAATAACAATGTTTTCTTTGTACATCACTTGTCAAAAATGCCATTTTCCTGTTTGGTCTACGGGATGTTCAAAATGCATTTTACACGATTACAATACAAACATACATGGGGCTCTAGGGCCTGGCGGTCTGCGCATCCGGCCATATTATTTTTAAAAATAAACATTGGTCTGCATATTTTAGTGATTTTGTTTAGCCCAACAAAGTCATTTTTGTAAAACAAGTAGTCCAAGTGTTTTTAACAAAAAAATAGCCTAAACTTGTAAAAAATAAAAAAATAAATAGATAAGGGGGCCTTTTTTCTTACTTGTCCAGGACCCTAAAATCCTCAGGACCGGCCTTGTTTACAAACACAACTAACCTCAAGCAACAATAAGGAATTGTAGATACAAACCACATGGATCATGTTTGTTTGCTACATATATAACTCCTTATATGGCCTCATACAAGCTCTTGGCTGTATTATAAACATCTTTATAAAACCATTGACAACTCAAAGATTCAAATTCTCACACTTCAAGCTACAAGTTGTTTCCCACTCTTGACTTGCGTGACAATACTAGACAAATGTATATATGCATGCATATAATATACTCATGTAATACCCTATGTATAACTAAACTCATTACAATCGAGCATAAACGTTTTACATGGTATGATTTAAGATTCCTATAATTGTTTTCTTTAAAACAGTTGGTTGTTGAGTTTTAGCCTCCGACCAACTTGGCTTCGAAAGAAAAAGTTTCACTCTTAACATCAAACTCAATTAACACACTTCATAAAATATAACAGTCTTTCTGTTCAATCAACCGATATCATAAATAAATCCAAACTCATTAGAAAGCAAGTTATAGTTTAAAGAAAAGCATAAACTAAAGTACAAGGAGTTACAAAAAAAAAGAGAGAAAACATTGTCGTCCTCAACCACTTATACCAAAATCCTTTTCTTTTCACCGGCAACCAATTTCCGCCGCCGGCGAACAATGGTATCGGACTCCGACATCGTCGATCGTTTACACCACTTCTTAACCACCTCCGATTTAACCACCACCACAACATCCACCATACGCCGCCAATTAGAAGATGAATTTGGAATCGATTTAACCGATAAAAAAGCCTTTATTCGTGAACAAATCGATTTGTTTCTTCAAAATCAACAACCCAACGAAGACGATAACGATGAACAACAACAACAAGAGGAAGATGATGAAGATGAAGAAGAAGAAGAAGAAGCCAGTAATGGCAAGAGTGTTGGTAAAAGAAAAAAAGGGTTAGATGTCATTTCTTGTTTTCTCATCATACTTATAATTTTATGCTGCCGTTATTATTGACACACCCTTTGATTTTAAGTTAACACACTGCACCTATGTACATCGTGTATAGGGTTATTTGATTGATAATTGATAGGTGAATGAAGCATGAAGCATCATATCAAGTACTATGAATAGAGAAATAATGGTGATTAGGGATTTTACTGGATTTGACAATTAAAAAGTACAATGCAGTTTGTTCTATTGGTATTGGGTTTTAATTTGTTAAAAAAGTTTGAAACTTTGAGGAAATTTTAGGGGTATTTGTTTGTTTTGTGAATTTGTTGTTGTGTTGACTGTTGAAGGTGTTTAATTAGGTTTAGGATGTAGATGGTGATTTAAATGAAACAGGATTAGGATGTTGCTGTATCGAAAAAATGTTTGACGGGTCTTGTGACTTTACTGATAACAGGTTCATATGGAGAGAAAAAATGTGTTTTTAACAAGATTTGGGCGTCTTTTGCATTGATGATTTGAACATTGATGTTGTTTATTTTGTTAATGAATAATACTTTTATGTATAAACCAGGTCAAAAAAAGAGAACAAAGAGGTGAAGAAAAAAGGCGGTGGCTTTACCAAGTTATGCAGTCTTTCTCCGCAACTTCAGAAATTTATCGGTGTCCCTGAATTAGCCAGGACAGAGGTACTTGTAGCATTTAGTGTTTTTTTATCATTGTTTGAATGAGATTTATGATTGTAGAAATTTGTATTATAGGTTGTTAAACAAATTTGGAGTTACATTCGAGAACACGATCTGCAAGATCCAGCCAATAGAAGGAACATACGTTGTGATGAATCATTACGTGAACTTTTTGGTGTTGATACTATAGACATGTTCCAAATGAATAAGGCCCTTGCAAAGCATATATGGCCATTAAATTCTGATGGTGGTACTATTTTTTTTTTCTCATTAATCATTATGCATTCATGTTCTTATTTTTGCTTTACATGTAAACACCGTGATCGTAGTTATCTTTTTGGAGACCTAAACCTTGGATTTGGTTCAGTTTTTTATTCATGATTCGAGTATGTGACCAAAGTTTTTACTGCAGCTCCAGCAAGTGCAGAACCAAAGGAAAAAAAGCCAAAGAAGGAACGAGAAGAAGGTAGAATAGTTTACAAGCTATATTGATATGCATTGTTGCAACGACTGTTTCTTATTTATTGAAATTGGAAACATAAGATAAAAGAAAATCGACATATACTTACTTTGACTGTCATATCCATTACATTAGTTTTTCCGGTTGTTACAGCATACCTAAAATAAACGGTCAATGTGGTTTGTGGTTTCACTTTGGTTGCTCTGCAGATTCAAACGAGCCGAAAAGAAAAGAGAAGCGGCAAAAGGGCAGTGGTGGTGGTGGTGGTGGTTCAGGTCTTATGACTCCAATTCCGCTTTCAGAAGCTCTAATGAAATTTCTTGGAACAGGTGAAAACGCATTAGCGCGTTCAGATGTTGTGAAGAGAATTTGGGACTATATTAAACAGAATAACCTTCAGGTTTGTAATATAACTAACATTACTCTTTGACTTTTTATGTTGTGGGCTTTTCTTTTACTGAAGTTTGTCGGGTCGTGTTGTATTGTTCTTGATCTGGTTATGAAGGATCCGTCCGACAAACGAAGAATTTTATGTGACGACAAGCTGAAAGAGCTCTTTGACGTGGATACATTCACTGGATTTACAGTTTCGAAACTTTTGGGCCCTCATTTCATAAAGGCTGAAAAGTGAGTCCTGCTAGTTAAGAGCATGAAATTTTGCTTTGATATTCGTCTCTAACCTTATAACTCTAGTGACATGTATCTGTTGTTACAATGAAATGTAGAAAACAAAAATGATTATTGAAAACGGTTTGTTTTTGCTTAAGTTTTACACGAATGTACCTTGTTTTATGGGTAGATCGTTTAAGCGTTAGTATCGAACTTTGCAGAACCTATATTTCATTCTGTATGTTTGAAAATGATTTGATAGTTGGGTGGATGATAGAATAAACTATCTGCGGTGAGCAAACCGGTTTGACTCACCAGACAGGACCAACCCGGAGCCGAAAAATATTCTTGAAATCGGAACCAGACCATATAGTACTATGCGGTCGAGTGTCTGGGTATTTGACGGGTATAGATAGCCTGGCTCTATACGATTTTCTTAGGACTGAATCACTGAAAGGGTGATATTGGCCTGATCTAATCTAATGGGTTGCATTTTGTAGAATTGTATTATTTGTATTAGCTAATATTAACGGGCCTGGTGGACTCAAACTGCTTTCTTTTTTTTTTATCAATGTAATACATTTTGTGATTTTTAAGGGTGAGATTAATTGACTCGTCCAGCCCAATGGGTTTCTTAGCAAGTTCGTAAGCTACTAAGCTCGATGCTATGGTCGGATCTTAGTTAGTTAGTTGTCACGTTTTCATTTTAAAACATGTCGTGCGTTGCGACGATAGAGACGACATAGTCTCACGTTAGCGACCTAGCAACAAGCATTGCAAAAGAAATTTTTGTAAGAGTATGGGTCAAAATCATAATAAGAATAAAGTTGTAGATGAAAGTTGTAGATATATCAAGTAGATGGGTTAAAATTGTAAATATTTGAAAATCAATTTAGGGGACTGAAGTTGATAAAAATGAAAATGAGAGACCAAACTTGACTTAGCGTAAAACACACTAAAAGACAACTTTAGGATAATTAATAGGAGTTAAAAAAAATTAAACGAAAGTAACCAATACTCAAGTGAGTCTTTTTGAAATGGGATGACAGTAGTTTATACTAATTTTAATGCTTTTGGTTGGACTCACTTTGAAACACTATCAAAAAAAATTATTAGTTTGAGAAAATTGTCATGAGATTAGGATTACAACTTGATATCTTAATGATTACAAACTGTTACCAACATTCTCATAACATTATATATATGAAATTAGAAAATCAATTGAGAACTACTTATTATTAAGTTAAGTTGAAAATTTGAAAATCAATAAAAAAAGTAAAATTGAAACTTTAAATATATAAATTTTTAAATAATTCTATCTTTTTCATACGCTAATATTGATTTAGAAAAAAGAATTTATCTATCTTTCATTTGAGTATAAATAAAGTTATAAAAAAAATAAAATTTTCTCATTTTGTTACTATTACGATATTGTATTTCTTAATATCTATAGTACTGCAGATATACAGTATCTTATACTACGTATATGCAGTATATATTAGTGCGTATATGTAGTATATATTAGGAAAAATGTCATAGAAATTTAACCAAGTTTACTCACTTTTCCAATTAAATACCTCAAACGTTTTTTGTCTCCTTAAAGTAACTGAAGTTTCATAAGTGTTCCAATCCTATGTAATATTTTTACAAATGTTTACATTTTTTAAAATTGAGTTGGGCATATGAAACATATATGAATGATGATTATAAAAACGTGAAAGTTTTTTTCAATCAACTTGAATCAGGATCTAAAAGTGAAGACTATGAATTTGCAACTTAATAACAAATTTCTAAATTTATTGAGTTTAAGTCAAATTGAACAAAAATAATCACAAAATAGTATTCAAAGTTTATACATATTTCATTTGCCCAATTCAATTTTTAAAAATTCAAATAATCGTAAAATTAGTACATAAGATTGGAACACTTAATGAAACTTCAGTGACATTAGAGAAACAAATAAAGTTTCAGGTATTTAATTGGAACAGTTGGCAAACTTGGTTACATTTTTACAAAGTTACTCATATTGTGCAATACAAATGCAGAATATATAGTATTAATGCAATATTATTTTCTTTATTTTGTTATAGTATTTATCTTTTTATTAGTTTATTACTATCTTTAAGTTACGATTTAGTATAAATATTTTTTTTTCATTTGTAATCAGTTTTTTAATATAAATACGAGGAACTTTGTTATTGAACCTTTGTGTTTGTATGAATTTTGTTATCGAACCTTTCATTTTTTTTAATGTAACAATATTATACTCTAACTAAAGGTTTTAAAATTCTTGAATTTTCTATGTCAGTTTTTAAAAATAATAATAGTGTATGAAAAAGTTATGAACGTTTAAAGGAAAAAAAATAAGAGTTCTCACGTCCTGAACATAAATAAAGTTCTCTCTTAAACCTTAACCTAAAACCATAATATGATAAATAAAAAAAAGGTTCTCCTATAAACTTGATTTTGGAGTAAATTACAATTTTTGGCCTTTATAATAAGTCAAATTACGGATCGTGGTCTTTATTTTAAATTTTTGCACTGGTTGGCCCTTATATAAATTTTTGTCACGGTTTTGGGCCTTTAAGTTAACTTTCGTTAAGTTTCTCAGTTAACTCCAGGGTATTTTGGTCATTTTACCTTGAAGTCAAAAATTGTTAATGTAAGTATTATTTAGGGACCATTTATGTAATTTCTTCAAGCTATACGATTCAAGTATTCCGGCGACTTCGTCGTCGCATGTCTACCCGCCGATTGCTAGAACTGGTGCTATTCAACCGTTGCAGATCGAAGTTCTGACGACGTCACCTACACCGGTGGCTGAAGATCCCCCGACCTCGTTGAGTCTATCACTTCCTGGAGTTGAAATTGAAGCGTCTACGCCGATTCAGCTAATGCCGCCGTTACCTCCTCCACTTACGTCGGTTCCAATTCTGGCGATGCCGTTGCGACAGGTTATGATCGATCGATAATCAACAGAATCAAAAGTTAAACGGTAACGGAGACATCATGTCTTCAATTCCGATGGCGGTTTCATCAGCGATGCATCAGCTAAAACTGTCACGAGATCCGGTACCGAAGAAGGTACTGGAAACGGCTTCAACGCCGTTCAATGCAGAGTTTTTGGCGGTGATGCAAGAGATGATAAGAAAGGAGGTGAGAAACTATATGACAGGTGTAGAACTACATAACCAGCAGCAACGATCGGGTGAAGGAGGCGGAATGGGCATGAAACAGGAGGCGAATGGTGGTGGTGAAGGTTTTAGAAACGCAGCAGCAGTTGTGAAGAGAATCAGAATTAGCAAGATCAATTAATGATAGATTTGTTTATAGATGATGATCGTAGAAATCACGATAAAACAAATTGAGATGATGATCGGAGAAAAGGGAAAGATGTAAATCTTTTATATGTTTCTCTGTTAGTTATAAAAAATATGCCCACAAAAATTGAAACAATGGGAATGGTGGGGGATGATGATGAGGATGATGATATATATACATAAATGGTCCCTAAATAATAATTATATTAACAATTTTTGACTTCAAGGTAAAATGACCAAAATACCCTGGAGTTAACTGAGAAACTTAACGAAAGTTAACTTAAAGGCCTAAAACCGTGACAAAAATTTATATAAAGGCCAACCAGTGCAAAAATTTAAAATAAAGGCCACGATCCGTAATTTGACTTATTATAAAGGCCAAAAATTGTAATTTACTCTTGATTTTGCCTAAGAAGTAAAATAAGTAATTTATAGGTTTTTAGCTACTATATTAATTCAGGCCGGGTTCACATTCATTGGAATACAATTTTAATCAAAATCAAAGTTTCAATACAATACTCTTGAATTTATCAATTTTCTATGAACAATGTCATGTCTTCTCTCTCCTCCCCTCTCATGATCTTCATATATATGACGTTTTTATGGACAAACACACCCTCTACCCTAACTTGATATCCAAATAACTATTTTTACAATTTTCCAATAAAAGTATGCCTTAACTCTCTATCTCTCTTCATTTACAATTAGTCAACAAGGAAAGATGACAGTGAATCTTTATATCCTGATATCCCAAAATATGAAGAGAAACAGAAGCAGCAGCATAGACACTTAAAGTCTAAGGGCCGGGTACAAGTTATGATTAGTGATGGTGACACATCTATATACCCGGCCACACAAGATGACAATAATTCCCTTAACCACTTCCTGCTGCATGCATACCCTTCAATTCTACTTTGCAATAAGTTAACACTCCTTTAATTTCCGGCCTATCACAACTCTTTTTATACATTAAATTCTATTTTTACTTCCTACACAAAACTCAAAACCATTTTGCATTGGTTAGTTATTCATCCGCATCGTGGTGGCGTGACATGAGTATTTATACATTTCATTTACGAATGTGGTACAAAGTTATAAAAATAAAAGTGTGAGAGACGATGCTCCATCATGACATTTGTAAATGGCACTTATGAATCACCTAAAAACACACATTTTACATTCGATTCGGATCATAAACTTCTTTTTTGTCTCTTTGTTGCGGTGTTTTTAACCGTTAAGTAGGCTAGAAGCTAGTGTATTTGCCGGTTCTGGTTTTGTTTGGCATACATTCTTAAAAAATTTGGATCATAATTACTATAAAACATACCAGTAATATCTCACTCACAGCATAACATATGTACGTGTAGAGTAAAAACTATTACTGAAATGATCAATGCGCGCTACTGATAATTAATGCAACACACTAAGTTCAACAGTTATGTAAAGAGAAAGAACGGGTACCAGGAATGATAATCTAATATTTAAAGAATAGTGGAAGATGGTATTATAACACGGTATCAACACGAATAAGCAATGCTTCGATTCTCCTCGTTTGAGGTTCTCTGTGTTGCGAGCGATGATGACTGTGGAGTTTCTTGGTGGAGCAAAAGTTGATGTGATTGGAGTTGCGGTTTTTGTTCTTGTGATAGTTGTGACTGCGGATGTTGTTGGATTTGATACATGTTATTAACATACGTGCTACCTAACGATAAAGATGGTGACATGGTTGCCTGAGCAGTCATAGGGTTGAATCCACTACCATTGACGTGACCTGCAAGATCAACCGGCATCTGTAGTGGTGACGGTTGTTGTTGTTCATAGTTCCTTAACATTTCTTCTTGTTCTCTAGAACCAACAACCGTCACCACTTGATGCTGTTGATGGGCATTCAACAACATTTGTTGTTGGGAGTCCCGGAGGTTTCCGGGACCCGTCATGCCCATCATTGGCTGCATGGTGTAAGGTAACACCGATACAGACGATGATGGCATATTAGGGATTTGAGGGATAAACCCTTGATTCAATACAGGCAACATCGCAGACGGCCCAATATAATTTGCCAATTCGATTTTTGCATCGTGTAAATCTTTCTGAACTTGCTTTAACTTTTGCTGAAGGAAAGAAATCAGTCCCACACATCCATAAACCGGATCACGTAGCCTTGCATCGGCCTCATACGCCAATGAATTAACCGCATCTTCTCGTTGGCTTGTGTTGAGTTCATTAAGGATTTTCGCCACATTGCTGGCCCCAAACACTTTGTGTACATTAGCAAATTTCTGAGGCTGATCCGGCGGAAAGTATGGTGCGAACACGCATTCTTGCGTGCATTTACGCCTTAAAAACTTGCAGGCTGCACAAGGCGAATTCGGGGAAGACATCACCCGCCCACCTTAATGTGAACCTGTAAGCATTTTACAAAACTAGTATCATAAACAATAACAATATAAAGAAATGATTAAATGAAAATGCATCATGTGATGATCATGTTGACAATTAAGGCACTGAAAATAAATTAGTATACATGTATCCCAACATCACATTCAGCGAAAGTTCGTTTATCGATTACAGAAGCAGGTGCTGCAATTAAAGCAATTTTTCGTGCATCGAATCACACAATTTTTAGTAAAAAAAAATGGTTTTGTATATTCAAATCTGATAAAATATAGATGAAGAAGATCAGTACCTACACACGAACAAATGATGAGAAACAACTCGCTTCTTTTTTTTATGAACGGTGTTTCAAACTACCCTCAATACTGAAGCTAGCGTCTTTTATCAACTTTTAACCGTTCATTTGTCGCTCCAAACCTGACTCACGAACACAAAATAAACTTGAAAAGCAAGAAACAGATGATCATAACCGATTATTCTAGATCTATTTTTTTCAAAAACTTAAAACAAAAATGGAAACTAGCTAGATCATCGAAATATAATACATAATGAAAAAAATTTCAAAAAACTGAAACAAAAAAGGAATTAAAATCATTTCATACATACCTACGATTTGATTTGTAAAAATAAAAAATAAACCCTAAATCAAATGAGAATAAATAAACAAAATTTAAACAATCACAATCGGTGAAATGAATCATTTCATCATCAATCTAAATTTAAATGAAAATATATTAATTTCGTACGTTTGTATAAAATGAAATTATAACTATAGATCGAATCATCATGTACGTACCTTGATGTTAATTAGGGTTAAAGATGTGAACAAATTAAATTCAAATTAATTATCTTTTGATCCGATCAATCTTTAACATCTTCAAGATCTTGAAACACACAGTGGAAACACACACAGGTTATTGAAGGGGAGTTATTATTATAACGATATGATTATGAGGACGACGTCATTTGTGTATGTGTTGGTGTATATGTTGCATATGCATATGGTATATGGATCATATGATGATGAGTCAGATGTGTGTGTGTGAGAGAATAGGATGAAGTTTGTGCCGTTGGATTGATGAACCGGTGTATGTTGACCGTGCGATTGGAAAAAGAGAGACAGATCGATGAGTTAAATGCAAACTGACTTGCCTCATTGTCGCTGCCTTGTTTTTGGTTTTAAGTTTTTAACAATTTATTTATCTGAGTATATTGTAATAACATTAAATAAAGTTACATATGATTTAAGGTGTAATTTATTTACACCAAGTTTTACTAGACATGTTCACAAGTTAAACTGATCCGACCAAGGTGAAGCTCAGGCTTGGCTCGAATATAAATCAATCTAGTATGTTGAGCTAAAATTAAAATTTCAAGTCGGCTTGAATGGTTGAATGGTTCGATCTGGTAAGTTCAGTTAGGCTTTAAATCAAGCTAGGAAATATTTTTAATTTTTATCACAAACCGCGGTATATTACATATCATCATATACATTTTTAACAAGCCTCACATACTCTGATACTCACATTCACACCATTACATACTAAGTCACATAGTTTTTACTTATAACTAAACATTACGAAGCTTTCTCATACTCAAATCTTTTTCATTTAAATACTTTATTCACTAGTTAAATATTTAAATGTTAATTGAATATAAGGAATAAGAATAAAATCAATAATAAAATGGCCATTTAAACTAGTTATAGATCGATAAAACTATTAATAAGCCACATGAGTTACTTATATTGCAAATAAATATTAAAAACATAACAAGAACATGAAGATGACATAAATCTAAGTTTGTCCGGTTTAAAGTTGATGTTTTATAAGATTAAAGTAAGGGTTATATGGTAACTGGTATATAAATTTTCAATGGTTCATCGGCGATCAAGATAAAATGAAGAAAATTAAGGGTGGTTGATTCATCTCGCGATTATTTTCTTTTTCTCATAGAGTGTATAGCAAAGGAAAACAAAAATTAATGTTCTACTAACTTCATGAATTATTAAACTTTGCAAGATCAAATATTATGGACTGAAACCATTTCAATGTATGAGACTTGTTATACGTAAGTATATGGGCAATTGATGGAGAGTTTAAACCAAATTATAAATGAGCTCTCTCATCTATCAGATTAGTCTTCCGTGTTGAATTCTCCGGTTTGGTTTGTAACAAACCGGTTTGCGTTAGTTTGTGATCATTTTTAACTAGGGCTTTTTTGCACCTCTAGTTCATGAGTCTCTAGGCCCAAGCCCAAAGCAACAAATTTATGTATGTAAGTATGTAACCCAGCGGCTGGCCTATCGGGCCTTAATTCTATAAAACAAGATATGTTCGGAATAACTTCAAAAGTTTACAATGCAATCAAATTACTTTTTGTTGTTAACTACACGAGATCATTTGAATGACACTATAACCGATATAAATAACTAGTTTAGTGCTCGCGTTATTACGGAAACAAATCCTGTAAGTGGTGATTTTAAGGATATTCATGGATGTACGAACGGTTCCAATCAGTTTTAAGACAAAATCATGGTAAAACCAGAATAAAAGATTTACTTAAAAAACTGTTTTTTTAATATAGCAATATAATACTCAATTTAAAAGAATTAAACTATCGTGCGTTTTTCACCGTATCACGCGGACACCAAACTGGTAATCTTAATAAAAGCTAGAGTAATATAAGATCAAAGCTAATTGCAAATGGCAAAAAAAGGCTTAAGTTCAAGAAAAATAGAAGACAGAATATAAATACTCCAAGATATCTAAGATCGAGTGTAATGGTTCAAGCCACATTTGAGCATTTTCGTTCATAAGGTGTGTGTGAGTATTGGACATTGTTTTTGTTAACAAGGGTACGTGTAATGGTTCAAAACATCTTAGAAGCTCCTTCATTCGTTACCAAATTATTTCTTCAATCATTTATTTGCTCAACTATTTTTAAATACAAATAAAGCATAAACCGTTAGATATTTTAATGTAATTAAGATTAACTAGAGATCGAATGTCGTATCTTAATAATAATCAAAAGAGTTCGTAGGTGCGGAGTGCACACTCGTTTGAACTTATTAAGATATTAAGGGGGTTCCAAGGTTGGCGGGGGTCTGAGGGCAGCGCCCCTGGAAGCAGGGTCTAAGGGGCGGCAGCCCCTAGCGGGGTTCAAGGGGCAGAGCCCTGGCTGGGGTCGAACTGTTTATTTCTGTATCTTGTTATATTAAAGAGAAAACTACAAATTAGGTCCTTTATGTTTCTGAGTACCTGCAAGTTGGGTCCTTTAGCTAAAATATCTACAAATGACGTCCTTATTTTCGTAGTTTTATACCAATCTGGTCCTTTACACTAACTAAAGTTAAGTTTTTCAGTTAAGTGAAGGGCAGTTTTGTCTTTTTACATTAAAGGACTATTTTGGTAAATAACATAAAGGACCATTTTTGCAATTTACACTAAATGTTATAATAAGTATTATTTTATAATTAAATATTTAATAGATGAAATATAAAGTAAATCTATTTCTAATATTTACGACTTAAGTTATATATACTTTAAGTTTTATATATTATTTGGGAAACAAAAATGAGTTTTTTTATGGTGGGTCCACCCACTTCCGATAATATAAAATTAAACGTCAAGTGTCGGTACGTTCTTCGAATGAGGTTCGAATATAAAAAATATTGATTCTTTGTTTAACATATTTCAGATTTGTAACAGAAAATTAGAACAAATTTGGGTATTCATAATGTTATTTCAAAATAGTTGTTATAAAAATAGTTGTTAAAAACTAAGATCAAAACTAGAGAAGAAAAAAACAATTTACTATATATCGGAACACACATGAACAAAATATTATTGGAAAACAGGATTAGCATGTACAAAACAAAACGCTTATTCTTTCTGAGAAGTTTATGCATGTTAGTTTGTTACGTTTCCCTGCAGAAAGAATAAACGTTTTGTTTTGCACATGCTAATTCGCGTTCGTTTCCCAAAAATATTTTATTCATGTGTGTTCCGATATATAGTAAACTGTTTTTTTCTTCTCTAGTTTTGATCTTAGTTTTTAACAACTATTTTTATAACAACTATTTTGAAATAACATTATGTATACCCAAATCTATTGATGATGGGGGTTAATGATTTGTATTGATTATGTGCTTTAGAATACTATTTTTTCCGATTTTTAGGTAGTATTGTTGCTTGGTTAAATTGGTTTACATATTGGGGAATGCCTCTTTTATGAACTAGTGGAAACACACTTAACTACTTATTTTATTTGGTTGGTTGATAATACAAAGTTACCGGGGAAATACCCTTTACCAAAAAAAAACGAAGCAATATCTTTTATATTCCGAAACCTCGTTCGGAGGACTTACTGACACTTAACGTTTAATTGTGTATTCCCGGAAGTGGGTGGACCCACCGTAAAAAACACATTTTCGTTTCCCAAATAAATATTAAACTTAAAGTATATATAGTTTAAGTCGTAAATATTACAAATATATATACTTTGTATTTCATCTATTAAATATTTAATTACAAAATAATACTTATTATAACATTTTAGTGTAAATTGCAAAAATGGTCCTTTATGTTATTTACCAAAATAGTCCTTTAATGTAAAAAGACAAAACTGCCCTTCACTTAATTGAAAAACTTAACTTTAGTTAGTGTAAAGGACCAGATTGGTATAAAACTACGAAAATAAGGACCTTATTTGTAGATATTTTAGCTAAAGGACCCAACTTGCAGGTACCCAGAAACATAAAGGACCTAATTTGTAGTTTTCTCTATATTAAAAAATTCATTTACGAATTTATTTCTAAATTTTGTTAGAAAATTCAGGACTAGTTTTGTCAAAATAATAAATTCATTTACAACCCTAAAACTGATTATATGCTTCTATCATCGATCTTCTCTACTGGTTTGAAATCCATCAATTTTCACATACTAGTTCTTGAAAATTCATAATATGAGTTTTATCCGATTAGATCATTTGGTAGAACCAGCCAAATAGAGTGACTACACGACTCTTAAATTTTCAAAGCAATCGTTTTATAATTTCTCCAACATAAACTTCGTTTTCATTAAAAAAAATACATAAATAACTAAACACTAAAAATAAATAAATAAAACATCTTCAACCGTACGGTTCATCCATGCATGCTCGTCAAACCCTTATTAAGGCATTATAATTCTCTACAA
Organism: Tagetes erecta; assembly: GCA_030867185.1. Classification (NCBI taxonomy): domain Eukaryota; kingdom Viridiplantae; phylum Streptophyta; class Magnoliopsida; order Asterales; family Asteraceae; genus Tagetes; species Tagetes erecta. Next base: position 7,543,452 of record CM061490.1, read on the forward strand.
CATATGTGCACCTCAAACTCAGCCTGAAGCGGTTATCCGAGGGTGTTTCCGTGAACCCAAATAAACCTAAGTTCAAACCCGATATCGACCCTCACCATCCTAAAACCTAACTCTCAGCCACTTAACAAGCAACAATCACTTAAACAAAACCTTGATGCTGATATACCTCCTAAACTTCAATTTATGTCTCTATCTAAAATTAGTCTTCCTTTTATTTTTTGATTAAAATAGCAAAACTAGAGGAATTTATAAAAATAATAATAATATTAGTCGTCATACTCTTTAGCCGCGCCAAAGTAGAAAAGGGTTTTGGGCTTGGACGAAGTCATTAGCCGGTCAACATCACTGCCTTTGACTTCTTCTAGGTTTTATTGTGTTCCAATAACACGCTCCTCTTCCATTTCCATCATGCTTAGAATATGGGAACAAAACCCAAAATTGTTGGGTGTTATAAACCCTTTTTTTTAATTTGTCAGTTAATTTTGTTCGGAGAAGTGTACTTCAATATGGGAACAAAATCCAAAATTGTTGGGTGTTAAACTTTTTTTTATTTATTTTGGTCATATTTTGTTTATTTGTTTCCACGTGTTTTAGTATTAAACTAGATCAGTATCCGTGTACTACACGGATAGTAGTTTTATCGGTTTTAACTCAATTTACATATCAAATTTATTTTTAACATATCTCTTACTAAATCGATTTGGATATTTACAAATATATTCATATAAAAAATCATATGTTACAATAAAGGATATGATTTATAATAGTTGGTAAATTTTTATTGGAACATATCGGGTTAGGAGATAATTCATGATAATTGTTAATTTTTTTATTTGAACAAATCGAGTTATGAGATATTTAATGGTAATTGGTAAAACTTTAATTTGAACATATCGGGTTAGGATAAATCATAAAAATTGATAAGTTTTTATTTGAACATATCAGCCTATCAGGTTATGAGATAATTCATGATACTTGGTACATATCGGGTTAAGATATAAATCTTGATAATTGGTAAATTTTGTATTTGAACATATCGGGTTAATTAGAAGATAATTGATGATAATTTGTGAATTTTTAATTTAAACATATCGGGTTATTTCGAATATGGAGCATACCATGACCCGTCTAAAAATTCTCCATCAAATTAATTTAGAACATGACACCTAAGCAAAATCCTATGTGGAGTAGTTAAAATAGTGACATGTGGATGTGTTACTCAATTATTAGAATAGGTAGATTGAGGTTACTTATAAAGTTTAGATTGAAATTAAAAGAAATGACAATATTAGTAATGTTTTCATATTTTATGTTCTATTATTTTTTTAAACGTTTATAATTTTTATATACGACAATATTTGTTTTAAAAAATTGCACCATGAATTCGATCATTTTCTTATCTTTAAAACGTGTATAGTACGTTAAGTTTTTTCGAATTCCAAGCAAAAGTTATAGGGTTTTGATCGGAAGGAGAATACGAGTCGATTGATGTAAAGATTACCTCGAAAAGGCACTTCAAGCAACGAAACGTTTTTGGAATCAAGTGTTTAAATCGAACGGTGCTTCAATCGGATCTAAAAATTTTGTCGTTTGGAGCGCCATTTCGAGATAACTTACATCAATCGACTCGTATTCTCATTCCGATCAAAAGCCCTAAGATATCGGTCTTCAATTCGTAAAAAACTTAACGTCGTTAATTTTTTTTAACGACGGTCTGTTGGTTGCCAAAGTGATAAAGTTGGGACCGTTAATAGCCAATTCAATAGTTACGACCGATAGAAACTAAAAAATGATATTTAAACCGTTTAAAACCAATATACCTTCGTTATTAATTAGTAGGTACAATCTAAAATATATACCCACAAAATAATGTTACCTAAGTTCATGAAAACCCAATAAAACACCACTTATACTACATGTAATGATCCTTGAAATCATTTTTTGTCATGTGGATGATAACCGGACAACGAATATTATACCGAAAAGTAGTGTAATGGTTAATAATCTTTATAATGCCCCAAAATCATTAGTCAGACATTTTTATGTTTTATTTAAAATAATTAAAACTAATAGCATATAAAATAAAAATAACTAATTCATTTCAATATATAAAAAGTTACAAATACGATTAAAAAAACGAAAAAACATAAAAATAACATAATTATGACAATTCATATTTTTCCTTGATGCGTTTGATAACAGCGAGGTGGAGTTCACGTCGCACTCCGACTCCTCTAGGATTAGTTTATCAAGAAACTCCAAATCCAATTGTATTTGACGTTCTCTTTTTTCCTCTCAGATTCTATTTTCTGCTCATTTCTTATTTTTTCTAGTTAGGTTATAGCATCTAACTTTTCATCCATTTTCAAAAACCGCTCATTGTAGTCGATACTCAAAGAAGACGACGATTCGGCTTTCTTGCCTTTCCTCTTTGCTTTATCGATCCCTCCTGATTGGTCGTTCCGGTTGTTGCGCTTGCTCGAACTCTTCCTCGGTCTCGTTCTAGTCAACACATTTTTGCCAGTCATCAGAAGATTGACTACCAGTTCGGTGGACGAGGAGGTTTTTGACTTCTTCAACGCCCATCCCAGAACCATAACTGGGTTGATCAAAGTTAGCCATTTTAGAGACTTTCTCAAAAAATTCCATATGACAAGACAAGGGAACGGCCATTTTGTACCACGATATTCTTACACAACCGACTTTTGCATGTCGGCATCATTTTGTCCACTAACCAACCATCAAAAAGACGTTGGTAAACACTATTAAATCCGGTTCACTTGGAGTTGATTTTCCTCCATTTTGAAGAAATCTTCTCCTCTATACAGTAGCTTAACGGTTTACCAATTAACTTGTGAAAATCTTCTCGGACCTTTCTCCAAAACACACTTTTATCTTGGTGGTTCGCTAAAAAAATATAAAAATATATTATTAAAAATAGTAACAAACATTATTAATTATTAAAAGTATATTTTTACCAATAACCGGATCCTCAAAATTACATAGCCAAGCACGAGCCAAATGAAATTCTTCATTAGCCGGCCAAGCAACGTGTGACCAAAAAGGTTAGATCTCGACATATAGTTTTGGTTGTTTGTTTGGTGTTGGTTTGGTTTGTACCCGTTCTTCTAGGGGATCGGTAATTGGGGTTGTTTGATGATGTAAACTGGCTATTGTAATAAAACATTGTTGGTAGAATATAGAATGAGTAGAGTATATAATGAGTAAAAATGGAAGAGTACTAGAAATGATGTGTTATTTGGTTTAAAGGTTGTACTATTTTTTAGGTTATAAATTATATTATTTATAAAGTTACAAAAAAGAAGCAAAGATCCTTTGCAACTTGTCGTGGTTGTTTTCCTGGGATTTAAGATGGGCGTGGGGCGTTATTAGGAGTGAAACAGTGTCACAACAACGCCCATCAAAATTGCACATCGTAATCACAACAACGGCCATAAAATTTTTTTAACCATAACACCCTATATAGTGAGATTTGGGGCGTTATTAGACATGTAACGTGTTATGTGAGTGACATAAATTGCTTGGTACATATAACCTTATTAGTTTAGGGCCCGCGCTACGCTCGGAAATACAACATTTAAGTGGTTATTTTAACGATATTCATGACGTTTCCAATAAATTTTGAGACAATTTCGTGGTTAACCGTAACACAAGATGTATTTTAAATTGTTTTTAGTATAATAATATTATACTCAAATTAAAGATAATTAAGTGCTCGTTTTTTTGGTGTAGTTTATTTTTTAAAATAATTTTGTATGAAAAGGTTATGTATGTTTCTAAAACACTGAGGTCTTTAATTGTATGTTATTATCAAGTTTATTCCTAAGTTTTATTTTTATACCTTATCAAATACAAACCAACTTGTGTACACCCCTAGTAGGAGGGGTTGAAAATGTTGTTTTTATGGTGTAGTTTACTTTTTAAAATAATTTTGTATAAAAATGTTATGTATGTTTCTAAAACACTGAGGTTTTAATTGTATGTTATTATCAAGTTTATCCCTAAGTTTAATTTTTATACCCTATCAAATACAAACCGACTTGTGTACACCCCTAGTAGGAGGGGTTCAAAATGTAACTATTCTTAAATTTTTCAAAATTATCCTACGTATTAAGGGACCAAAATGTAATTAGTGTTATTATAATATATTTTTTAAATAAAATAACATATTGTGAGAAAAACTCTCAAGTAATGCCACATAAACGCAGAGTCTTTAAAAATATGACACCTAAGCTTTTTTTATTTTCCTATATTATATAAAGATACTAAAAAAAAGAAAAACAAAAACTTTTCACCTCCAAGTCACCACAAACAATTTGCTCTCTCTCCATGTTTGCAATCCCCCAAAGTAAACCTTTACCTACAAGTTTTCCAAAAAAATGTGTCAAGTTAGTGAACTTTCATACTTCCTTAACCCTATACACAATAAAGGCAACACGAGTACAAAAAATGTATTGGATGCATATATTATTAAACCGACCTACGTACGTACACTCCCCATTCTTCCATCTCTTTGATCGATCCCAACAACAAATTGAAAATCCATCACCGGCCTAACATCCTATTCACAATGACAAATTCCCAATGCTCCTTACACATGCTACCACTTTAATCAATTATCTTGTCCATACTTTCTTAATTAACATATTAAAAGACAACCCATACTTCAATTGATTCAATGGTGTTGTCTACTCACTATAAAGTATAAATTGAATAATGACATGGGAAGATGATATAGAAATAGAAATATAATACACATGCATGTTCAATTCTTTTCTTCTTCTAATTCCCATGATCACATGATCATTCACATTATTACCACTTTTTGTCTTGATATCTTTGGAAAGTTTATGACCAAAATCATATTTTTACTCCAAGACCCTTGACCCAAATATAGATGAAACTCAATTTAAAGCACATGTAACACACAACACTCACCACTTAATTTTCTTCCTCTTCGTACGATATATAATCACCAACACAATTCACTTTCCTCTTTTGTCTTTACATCTTTAAAAAGTCCAATCATGGTTCACATCCACACTTAAAACATTGATCCATTTTCAATGAAATAATGGATAGAAGACAAATGAGGGACATAATGTAAAGACCTACCAATTTATAAATTAACCCACCCATATTCACCACCTTCCTATCTCACGGCCCACTTCCTCTCTTCTTTTTTACTTGATCCGTAGCACACCCATTTTAATCCTAATTCTTGCATCCAAGTCTTAAAAACTACAAGTTTTGGTTTTACATGAGTATTGGAACTTAACATTGAAAGAACACTAGTTTAAAGAAACATCACTCTCACTTGGTTCTTCCCGCTTAAGTTAGAGGTATAACATCGATCTCATCTTTTCTTGTTCATCATATATAAACAAACTAACTTGCAAGATGGTTCACTAATATGTATAGGTGGGCAATCGGTTTTTTTAAACCTATTTAACCGGTTTTTTTAAACTAGGACGGTTTTTAACCGGTTTTTCAAACCGACTGAAGTCGGTTTTTAACCGTGTTTAAAAAAACTATTTTTTCCCGTTGGTTAAACCCCAAACCTATCTTGGTAAGTTACATATATAAAACCGGTTTTCTTGATCCAAACCCCAAACGGTAAGTTACATATATAAACGACAGTTTAATGATATATGGTTTTGAAGTATATAAATAGGCTAGCTTCCTTAAAATTTGCAAATCATATTTTTCACAAGAAAACATATCTTGGAAGAATGTAGAATAAAATGTCTATTTATTACCATTACGGAATATTTTGGACGTAAAATATATGTATGTATATATTTTTGGTAGCCAAATTTATAATTATTCGAACTTGACAAAGTTAGTAGGTTTTAGAGTTCATGAATATAGAAATGCAGATGAGACGTTGATTATAAAAGTTGTCGGGTGAATTAATAAATACGTGGGATGTATTATAAATTGTTACGTCGAATAACAACAAAATATATATTTACTTTAAACTAAATATGTCGACTTGGCTACCTTTTGTAAACACGACGAAAGTAGATTAATTCTATAGAAATAAATATATATAAGGTTAGGATCCTTACATAATCATATATATATAGGGTCACTTTTTATTGAAATTACATTTTACCTTGTAAACAACTTAGGAACCTTTTTAACTGTTCTATTTATTATAATATAAATTGAACAAATTAAATAATTATAAATTAACTAATTTTAACATCTATTTAAAAATATGATTTGTGAAGCGGTTTGTTAAAATGCATATACGCACCCACATTACTTGAACACAAACCCACATTGTGAGTGCATATATATATGCATTCTAACATATGACTTCACGAATCATTTTTTTAAATAGATGTTAAAATTAGTTGAATTATAAGCACTTTGACCAACTTATATTACAAAAAATTAAATAGTTTGCCTCGATCCCTCTATGATTTGCTAAAGTTGTACTTTTTGTTTCAGAAAATATGAGTTCTCAATTGATAGTGGGCATATATATAATTTATATTACAAAATATTAAACAGTTTTCCTCCCTCTATGATTCGTTAAAGTTGTATTTTTTGTTTCAGAACATATGAGTTCTCAATTTATATCTGCCCACTATCAATTAAGACTCATACTTTCTGAAACAAAAAGTACAAGTTTAACGATTCATAGAGGGAGGCAAACTGTTTAATTTTTTGTAATATAAATTGGTCAAAATGCTTATAATTCTACTAATTTACCATTTTAAAAAAATGATTCTTAAAGTCGTGTGTATATATATATATATTAGGATACCTTCATTTGAGAACTAAAAAAATAGAAAGAACCAAGAGAACCATTTTGATTGATTCTTCCACATGTGCATTGATACAGTTACAAACGGTTACAAGCGGTTGCATATATGCACTAACCTCCCATGTGCATTAATGCACATGTGTAAGAACCAATCAAAATGGTTCTCTTGATTCTTTCCATTTTTTTGGTTCTCAAATGAAGGAGTCAATATATATATATATATATATATATATATATATATATATATATATATAGGTGGAGGTTCATTTGAGAAGACTCATATATTGCGAGAAGAAAAAGAAGAAACCTAAATCACTAAAAAAACTTTTCATTTGTTTAATTTTTTTAAATAAATTCACTTCCTACATACAAATGTGTAAGGTATAAACTAGAAAAAATCCTTAAAAAATTTTTTGCGTATGTATTTTTAGCGTTTTAAATTTACCTACACACGTGTAGGTTATGTGTAAGTAACCTAACATACACATGACATCCACATGTGTAGGTTTAACAAATAAACGAAATTTATTAAATTTTATATATTGAATATCAAAGTTAATGAATAAATGTTGCATTTGTATCATTGTTTTGTAAGTTAAAAACGTTTTTGGTTGAAAAAATGAAGAATTTAGCAATTTCTTTTTCTTCTCGCAATATTTGCTCTTCTCAAATGAACCCTCCCCTATATATATATATATATATATATATATATATATATATATATATATATATATATATATATAGGGGAGGGATTTTCTACAAAGGGCCAAAACTTTAAAAAGGCTAAGAAGGAATCTGGGGCGTCGGATTATGGTGTTTACGGTCCAGATGAACGCGGTGGCAGTTTTGTAAATATTATGATGTTTTGGTTACGCGCGAGATGGATTTGGGGGTATATTTGTCATTGTGCGTTTTTAACACCATAATTCTAACGCCATGGTGTTTCTTAGATCCGTGTCTTCTGAATCATGGTGTTTTTTACGCTTGAACTGATCACAGTAAAAACAGTTGACATGTTTGGTGTTTTATTTTCACACATCTTTTCATGGCGTTTCTAACTTTTCTCATGGTGTTTCTTAGCACTATCAAATGGGATCTATATCTTCTGATCATGGCGTTTTTAACATTTGAACTGATCACTAAAAACACCATGACTCAGAATGTTAAAAACACAATGATTCAGAAGAACAGAACATTGATTGGAGGTTCGTAATTAGTAAACGAAAACGTCAAAAACAAACAAAAACATCATCGCTTTCAGTATTTTGCCATAGATGAATGATTATGGATTCAAAATTAATAAACGTCAAAAAAACACCATAAGATGACGATAACGCAGTGTTAAAAACACCATGATTCAGAAGAACAGATCTCATTTAGCGTCAACGCGTAAAATGACGATAACGCCCTTCTGTGTTTTTTCCCACTCATGGACACGTGTTTGTTTGTGAATGCTTCCTACACTTCTTAGAGTTTTAAGCCTTTTTAGAAAATCCTCAATCTATATATATATATATGTTTAAAAATCGAGACGTGTTTAGACACAGTCATGAATGAGTTATCAGAAGGAAATCCCACAATTTATTTATATCTAGATTTACATATGTATAATTAATGAATAAATCTCTCTTATAATAAATTGCTAACCTAACTCCTCACATTAAGCCACTTGTCATCACCACATTCATCCTCATTTTTGAAAACATGGAAATTTTTGGAAACATGTAATTCAAAATTTTTAATGTAATCATACTTTTAATTATGAGTATATTTTCATCATTGTCAATTTTTTCATGTTAATATATTTTGTTAATTTTTTTTATTCATATAATATACGTCCAATTATGTATCTTTATTATATTTTATATATTAAAACATATAAATAAATTATATCGTTAACCTCGTGGGTACCCACGGGTTCTAATCTAGTATATGAATACATTATTAAAGACCAAATAATAGTCACTATGGATCATCAAGGTTAGCATTTTTCGTAATTGAAAACATCTCATTTTTCGTAGTTGGGTGAACAACTTGCTTGGTAGACGTGTTTCATAGACCTTAGAGTGACCGATATATTTTAGGGCACGAGTAGGTTGGAGTTTCATTTCATGGGCATATTATACATGATTATTAGCACACACTCAATGTGAGTTTCACGATCCCTCTTTAATGGTTTTACTTGTTAATGGGGGAGAAACATGTTTACTTAAAATGATCATAAGACTTTATGATGAATTACTTGTCTCTACAACTTATACTTTGGGGGAAAATATACAAGGTTTATACAAAAACATACAAAGTTTACATAAACATGCCTTACTTTTATAATTCAAATACGTTGCACATTGGTGTTTCATGAGTGTAACATTATCACAAGAGTACTCGGGGAAGTCCTCACGTTAGCATAACAACTATAACCATTAGCTATGGATTAACCCAGGAAATATCATGATTAGATCTATTGGGTTGACACCCCCACTCTTGGTTAGCAAATATTTTCGCAACCGACTTATAAATGTTTCTCAATTGTTTTAAGTGTTTTTAAAAGGATATTAAACCCGTGAACTCACCAACAATATTTTGACGTGTTTAAGCATGTTTTCACGTGATTACCTTGACGTTGGAAAGTCCCAATTTGAGTTTGCATGCATAGTAGGAAACGAGAATTTGGAAAATTCTCTTTACCAACCTATTAGCGTAGACTTGTATTTGAATTCACATGATATAATGTAAATCGTTTTTATAACTTTCAATACAATGTCATGTAATTAGTGTTTGCTTAATTATATATGTGTGGCTAAAGCTAGGATTAGTGACCTCTAACCACACATTTATTCGAAAGCTTAGCATGGCAATTTTTAAAAAAAGTGTGGTTAGAGATTAAATTTGACATAGTGATACCCCAATTTATGGATTAGTTTCGTCAATGATTCTCTTGTTTTTTATAACATTATTCACTAGGTTTAATACCCGTGTTGTACACACGAGTTAAATATAACCATTATGTTTAAAAAAGTATAAATATTTAATATTAAATAAATTGGCTTCATCAACTTATATATGCATGGTGAAAAAATTGCACTAAATTCACTCTTAAATTTCCTATTATAAAACAAAAAAAGTTTCCCTCAAAAAATAGCATCCCCTAAAACCTTAAAATATTATATAGATTCGTTAACAAATATTTACTATTTAAACGTAATAATGTAATTAATATCATATCTAGAAAATAAGATTACAAATTCTTAAATATTAGGTTATAGTTTTCTTTTTAAATGTAGTTATTTACCTGTATGTAACACGTGTGTATTAAACCTAGTCCAAATATATAATGGATGACTCTTTTTTTAACAACAATTTATATTAGGTATATTGGTTTTCATTGGTCCCAACTATCACTTGTCTTCTACTGGTCCCAACTATTGAATTGGTTGTCAACGGTCCCAACTTTTATCACCTTGGTAACCACTGGTCCCGTCGTTAAATTTTTTTAACGCCGTTAATTTTTTTCCAAATTCAATACCGATGTTATAACCCTTTTGATCGGAACGATAATATAAGTCGATTGATGTAAAAGTTACCTCAAAACGGCGCTCCGAACAACGAAATAGTGCTTCAATCGGGTGTTTAAACCTAACGGTGCTTCAATCGGATGTAAAAATTTTATCGTTCAGAGAGCCTTTTCGAGAAAACTTTTACATCAATCGACACGTATTATCCTTCCGATCAAAATGTCTAAAACATCGGTCTTGAATTTGGAAAAAACGTAACGGCATTAAAAAAAATTTAACGACGGGACCAGTGGTTACCAAAGTGATAAAAGTTGGGACCGGTAGAAGACAAAAAGTGATAGTTGGGACCAGTGAAAACCAATATACCTTTATATTAATATATGATCTTCATATCTAAGAAGCAAAACCTTTACAGGTGAGCTAGTTTTAGGGGTGTGCATGTAAACAAAAAAACCGATCCAAAACAAAACAAAAAATCGAAACCAAACAGAAACTGTGGGTTTTGGTTTTAATTTTATTAAAAACCAAAATTTCGGATTGGGTTTGGTTTTTGTAAAAATACGACCCATATAAATTGAACCGACCCAATAAAGTTTATGTGTATGCTAAATATCATATATGTAAAGTCTATGATTTATGCATTTCAAAGCCCGTATTCTAATACATTATCATATGGTTTATTTATGATTTATTGTTTTTTTTTGTTGAACTGGGATGAACTCAAAAGAATAGAGAGTGTATATACACACCTCCTGCATACTTGTTACGTCCCCCTAAAAATATTTCAAACTTGACAAAATTTCTCTCTAAACTTTTATTGTCCTTATGTTAGTCTTAATCAGCATGTAATTTGATGAAGATTTGAATCAAATTGATAAAATATGATGAACTAGATGAATAACATGAAGAACACAATGAAAAACTCAGATTTGTTTTTAGGTTACGGATACGGTTTATTTGATTATTTTCAGTTTTCGGTTTGTTTGGATGCCCATAGTCAATACCCACCAACTAAATACAATACTTTAATACAACATTATAAGAAATAAAATCTTAATTTAGAAAGAAAATATACTTTTGTAAAAAAATGTTAAAATTGTATTTTGTAAAAAAACTATAAAAAGAGGATATATATAGCTACACCCAAATAATATTCAAATCTTCGTTTATAGTTATTGTTTTTGAGCAAGTTTCTTTATTATTGCGTTGGGTTTTTTATGTTTAAAAACTTATAAAAACATAATTTTAAACTTTAGTATTATTATATTTTTCTTTATCATTAAAAGTTATGTTTATAACACATAGTTTGTAATAAACAACAATAAATTCAAACATCAAACCCCAAGTTTAAAAAACAAAACCCGGTCAAACAGAGAATCCAAAACCGAAAAAATCAAAACCCGTGAGACCAAATTTTTGGATTTGAGTTTGTACTGAACCAAAACCCAACTCAGACACACTCATAGCTAGATTCATATTAACAACTAATAACACTCCTAAGACTTGGTATATTTATTACTTTAAAGAAATTATATTGTGAAAATGATAAAACCCAATTTAAATGTGAGGACGTGTGGCTACATGGCTTAGCGTGTCAAGCCGGGCTTCATTTCGTTCACGTGTGGACTGAGTCCGATTGTGTTGTTAGAGAAATAAATTCCACATCACCTAACCTTTACCAAATTTGGTAAATATAATTTGATAATTAATCAAGGGTTAAATGCATATTTCCCCCTCCAAAACACTTTAAATACATATTTACCCAATCAAAAAAATCAATTGCATATTTTCCCGTATAAACAACTTTAATTTGCAAATATACCCATTTTTAATAAGGACATTTAGTTAACAATGGGTATATATGCAATTGATTTTTTTAGTTGGGGAAATATGCATTTAGGAGTATTTTTAGGGGTTAATATTTAACTGTTCTAGAGAAATACTTACGAGCCGCTTGATTGACAGAAATAAAAAAATAATAAAAAATTACCGTTATGAACGGAAAGAAAGTATTAAAATATGATCTAAAACAGTAATAATGGTATGTTCAATAGTCAAAGGTAAAGAGAATGTATTGCTTAGAGTTGAGTTTTATTAGAGACCTAAGTTTAATCTTATGAGTTCATGCTAACTAGATAAAATTTTGAGTTGTAGAGATTAATTAGGCTTTGAGTCTACGCATCAGCCGGGCTTGATCTTTCAGGCATGAGTTACGAATGTTGAGATCAGTGCCGGTTCATGAGTAGATTACTGATAACATGGTGTATTAATACGTTGGTAAAAACATATGTGATCTAAAACTAGAAAGTATTTATTTTATTTCTTAATAATTTAATTTAATAGTTGTCGTTTATAAACATTTATATTTATTTATTTGTTTAGATTACATTGATTGGTTATAATATAGTAATAATAAAGATATTAAATTGAAAAGGTCTTCCTATTTACTTATTTATTATATTTAGTGCTTTAGTTTCAAAAGTTTTCTACGTAATGATTAAGGGCATGCCGAGTTGAAAAAGTTATTTTATTGATTCTTAGTGAGTTGGACCCTTATTTGCTAGACTAAATCAGTTTGCTTAATCCTTTACTTTTTCTCATATAAAACGTGTGTTAAGCATATAACGAGACACGTTTAGCCTAATTACCCATTTGTATGTTTATGGCTATTGTTAGGAAACATAAATGTGGTAAGAGGATAAAAACATAAAAACTCAAATTGTATACGAATGATAAAAGCATGTTTGTTAAAAACTTTAAAATGACTCAATATCAAAACCTAGATAAAAATAATACATAGCAACACTATGTTTGGAATTTAAGAAAATATCAATATAGAAGTTAAAAATGTGTGAAACAAACCAATTTAAAGTAAGATTTATATTGAAATGAGAAACAAGCAAACCGATTAAAATAAAATTCAATACAATCAGAGTCGATTCAAGTTAGATGCAATGTGTGTATTCACACCAGTCACCAGACACTCAATCTCGAGGACACAAAGATTAAAAATATTGTATATATATAAATATTTTATGAAGAAAATAGTTAAAAACATTAGGCCTTATATTAAAAGCCTAAATGCCTAAAAGAGAACACACTCATTTATCTTCTGAAATCAACTTTAAATTAATTGTTGTCATAAGATAACTCACTAAAATATTAAACTATCTAATTTGACCCCAACAGCTTAACCCTTGGACCCTTGCCTCTTGGGACCCGTTATAAACTACGGCCCCTTGGACACCGCTCCTATGGCCGCTGCACACGGTCCCAGCAAAAACACAATATGAGGCATTTTTTACTAGTTCAAACCAGACACAAAGTTTATCAGGAACGGCCATGAACACAGTAACGATGTTAAAATGTGAAAAAAAGCATTTAAACATTGATGCCAACCGACGTGTTCTAGTGGGAAAATAAATAATATACAAAACTTTAGGTAAAAGAATAGAACCAAGACGTAAACCTAGAATGGGGTTCAACTAAAAAAGACCCAATGTTGATCAATTGGTCTAATGCATGTCATTGTGTTATTGATGGTGTCTAATGCTGACCATTGTGTTATCTATTAAATGTTGATCATCATGTCAAGTTGCTTATTGTGTCTAATGTTGATCATTGAGTCTAATGTTCGTCACTGTGTTATCGATGGTGTCTAATGCTCATCACTGTGTCTAATGTTGACCATTGTATTTAATGATTGTCATTATTATTAAATAGTGATTTTTGAATAACACAACACTGGAAAAATATAATTTTTTTAGTTTCAGTTCATTGTGCAATCCTTATAAGGTTTTTGTGTAATTCTTACCAGTTTAAAAAATTGCATAATAATTTGAAAAAACTGCACAATGAGCTGAGAAAACATGAAATTATTTTTATATCAACACTATACGTATTTTAAAGATGAAAATTTTTATTTTTATGATAACTTTTGTAAAAAGTTAATGCATTATGTAAAGGTTATGAATGTAGTATTCTCATTCATTTTATGTTAAAATGAGTGGAGGTGATTATAAAAATCTTCATATGCTTTATAGATAAGTTACACTATTATTTGAACTCAGCTCTTGTAATTAAATGGTAAAGTTTCTTTTCTCTTTTATTCTTCTTTTAATTTTTTATCAATTTTATTCTATAGATTTATTTAGAATTTTTATTAATTAACTCACAAACTTTTGTATCATGTTTGTGAAATTAAGGTTGTTAGCTTACGTCTCATATATTGCGGAGTGAAATCGTTAAACTGATTTAAAAAATAGTTAAAGCAAAATAATAGAAAACTTAAAATATAAAGTTTAAAACTTTAGAATGTTATGCGTTTCAAACGTTAGTTTTTTTACAATTTTTCGCCTATGCCTCAATTTCATCTTTTTAAACGAAAATTTAAATCATTGACTGGTCACTCCCATACACTCATCTTCAATCTCCTAGTACGAAACCTCACTCCTAGACCACAAACATCATAAGAAGGAAACTCACTTTATTTAAAAAGATATATTGTTTTAAACGGTCCAACTTTCGGTTTCTACAGGTCCTAACTGTCGAATTGGCTGGTAACGGTCCCAACTTTTACCACTTTGGCAACCAACAAGCCGTCATTAATTTTTTTAACGCTGTTAAGTTTTTTTTTGAATTCAATACCGATTCTTTAGGGCTTTTGATCGGAAGGAGAATGCGAGTCGATTGATGTAAAAGTTACCTCGTAACGTCACTCTGAATGACGAAACGGTGCTTCAATCAGATGTAAAAATTTTGTCGTTCGGAGCGTTGTTTCAAGATAATTTCTACATTAATCTACTTGTATTCTCCTTCCAATCAAAAGCCCTAAAACATCGGTCATTAATTAAAAAAACTTAACGGTGTTAATTTTTTTAACGACGGCATGTTGGTTGCCAAAGTTATAAAAGTTGGGACTGTTACTAGCCAATTCGAAAGTTGGGACCGGTATAAACCAAAAGATGAAAGTTAAAACTATTTAAAACCAATATATCTATTTAAAAAACTCGTAATTGAACCTAAAACCATTAATTTATCACAACCAATGGATCCGTAAATCTCTATTAAAATAAAGCAAAACAAAATTGTCTTTGTTTGAGTTTGAAAAATTTTGAAGTAATTACATTTTTAACTCTGTGCTACTATAGGTGTATATGAGTCAGTTTATAATGATAAAGTATAAAAATAAACTTAGAGATAGAGTTGGTAATAACCTAAAGTTAAATACATCATTAATTTTTAAGCATGCATAATTTTTTAAACAGAATTATTTATACAAAAAACTACACCATAAAACCGAGAATTTAGTTATCTTTAATTTGATTATAATATTGTTATAATAAAACTTGTTTTAAATACATCTTATGTTCCAATTTTAGCAGTGTTTTGTCTCAAAACTAATTGTAATCGTCTATATCCCTTAAATATAATTCAAAATCACCAATTAAGTATTGCTTTTCGTTCAAAATACAAAGTATTATGTATCCAAGAATAGCAGATTCACTAAACTAGTTATTTGCATAAACCTAAAGTCTTTGTATACTTGTTTATCATATGTTGTAGACAAGTTTTAAAATAATTAGAAGATTTATGAAAAGAGCGTTGTGTTAGTTGTGTTGTGTCAAAATTGAAAAAGTCTAGTGTTTGACCTCTCCTAGAAAGTGAAACCCCCATTAAGCTATAAATAAATCCAACCAACCAAACAAATTTAAGTCATCCTCCTCATTCATTCTCCACCGGAACCATCAACCGCTTCATTCACCGGAAACAATTCGCAATGCTATTATTATTATTATTATTATTATCATCCTCTTAATTAATTTTCAACAATGCATTGGTTATATCCTTCATTTTCCTCTTCTTCTTCATCTTCTCCGGCTCCTTCCACCGCCGATGACAACTACATCAACAACAGAACTAGTGTCGCCGGATCTCATCACCGTCGTCGAATGACGGAGAACGACGTCGTTCGTGCACCTTCTCGTTCAATCTCCACGCCACATACATTGCCTTTACCTGATTTATCAGCTCTTTTTAAAAGTGAATCTGCCGGAGGAGATAACAAATTGAACTACATTCTTCCGTCGCCTGTTCAACCAAATCGAAGATCCGATGACAACAACAGAGATTTGAAAAGACCTCCAGGGTAATCAATTATCTCACTCTCTATCTCTACAATTTTTACTGCAATTTTTTGTATTGAAGCAAACTCATCCGTGCCTAAATGGTTGAGGTGAGATATACATACGAACTTTATAAAGTCTCAAGTGACAACTGACACATGTGATCCAAATTACACTTAATATACACCCTGGTTGGGGCGCATACCGTTTACCTTTCACCTTATTGTAAAAATCGTTTACTTTTTAAAAAAAGTATATAGTTAAGACAAAAAAACTACTAGATACTAAAGCAGACGATTCGTACCCAGCGATTGAAGGGAGGTATGGATACCCGATGTTAAAAATGTGAGGTTTTGGGTTTAAGTCAAATGAGGTGTTTAAGCTGCTTAGGTATTCTCACTTAAGTTGAGTTTCTCGTGATGGGAAATAGAGATGATCAGGTGGGCCAATGACACGTCATTAATCCAAATTACCTTTAAAAAAAAGCATTGTGACACAGGTGTTGTTGTTTACCTGCGTTTTCTTGTAAAAACCGTTTAGTTTCTAAATAAAAAAGTATATAATTAAACAAAAAAACCTTTTGATATTAAAGCAAACGATTTGTACCCAAGCGATTGAGGTGAGGTACGGATACCTGATTTAAAAAATAGGAGGTCTTGGGTTTAAGTCAAATGAGGTGTTTAGGCTAGTCAGGCTTTCTCACTTAAGGTGGTTTTCTCATGATCGGAAATAGAGATTATCAGGCGGGCAAATGGCACGTTAGTAATCTAAATTACCATTAAAAAAAGCTGTGGCACAACTTGTTGCCGTTTACATGGCTGAATTTCACGATATGAAACATTTCAGCTTAGGAAGCTTAAATCGTTCAAGGAATACAAAACACAAAGAATCACAGTTTAATCTGAAATGGGCTCAAGGTTTCACTTCTAGAGCAGGATCAGTAGATGTATACAATCATGGAGAAACTGTCAGTGATCCAACGACTCCAGTTTTAAGTCAAGCACTCCTTCCCAAGATGGACATGAGTCCTGGAACACAACTGCGGTCAGTGCTTGGGACAACGCCTTTACAAGATATGACACCAGGTGTTGGTCATCATCATTTTCATACTTCTCAGAGAAGTGTACATGGTTTTGATGGTTTATCTGTTCCTAGCCCGGAAAGAAGAACCCGAGTTAAAAGCCCTATGCAGTCATGCTCTCCATTGCACAAAAAAATGCCGTTTGAAGGTCCCATGAGTCGAGTTGACAGCAATGCCCAAGCTGCAGTCACTACTGTCCACCCTTTGCCTCTACCTCCAGGAGCTGCTGGACTGTCACCTTCTTCTCCACCACAAACCAGCAACAGACCTGATTTGGTGGTGGAGACGTCGAGACACTGTCGATGGAAAAAGGGAAAGCTTATCGGTCGTGGGACATTTGGAAGCGTTTATGTTGGCTCTAACAGGTATGTACATGCCATATATGTGTGTCAATTTTTTCTCATATGGTGCACACATTAATACTGTTTTGTTCTTTAATAGGGAGACTGGAGCTTTATGTGCAATGAAAGAAGTTGAAATACTACCGGATGACGCTAAATCGGCAGAGTGTATAAAACAATTACAGCAGGTTGGTAGCGCGCTTTAAGTCTTAAACGTCCAAACATCGTATAGTATTATGGTATTCATGCTTTTGCTTCTCCTTTTCAGGAAATTGATGTTTTAAGCCAGCTTAAGCATCCAAACATCGTACAGTATTATGGTAGCGAAATAGTAAGTTTTTTTATATCCTAATTGCAACAGGTAGTTATTTATTTGGAAGTAATAGTAGAGATTTAACATGATGCACATTGCACATGCAGATTGAAGACCGGTTTTACATATATTTGGAGTACGTGCATCCTGGTTCAATCAATAAGTATGTTCGTGATCATTGTGGAGGAATGACGGAGTCTATTGTACGAAATTTTACCCGTCATATTGTATCTGGGCTGGCCTACTTGCATAGCACAAAGACTATACACAGGTAAGTGTAATCTGTGCATGTTTTATTGCATGATGAAAATTGTGATGCAATTCCACACAGCCTGGATTAGATATAATTACAACTAACTAAGTAACTATATGTTATGGGTATCTTCTTTCATTGTGATTTTGAACACTACTGCATTTTGTAGGGATATTAAAGGGGCTAATTTGCTAGTTGATGCAAATGGGGTTGTGAAGCTTGCTGACTTTGGGATGGCTAAACATGTAAGATTATGGCCATATCATATCATCATGTCCCTTTTCTGTTTCTGAATGCTGTATTAGAGGTGGCCGCTTTGATCAATTTATCAGTGAATGGGTCGCTTGGGTCGTCTTTTTATCTTAAAACAGATCAAATGGTTTGAAAAGCGTCCAAAAATCTTTAGTGCATACAACCTCTGGAATCATTTTGCTCAAAGCATTATATTACTGAAATTAATAACTTTCCAAGTTCCAACCATAGCTAATACATTAGTTTTTAAATAATTGCTAAAAGATGGACAAAACACACTTACTGAAACACTTAATTACCCACAAATGGATCGACTTGGTTGTCTTGGTAGCTCTTTGCTGTAGTATTCGTTGTTTATTTGATGCGTAAACAAAACACTTATTAAAACTTTAATCTTGTTGCACAGCTAGATGGACAAGTTAATCTTTCTCTCAAAGGAAGTCCCTACTGGATGGCTCCTGAGGTATCATTCCGCTCCAAGATCAAAACATTTTACAAATTCCGCCATAAAGCCATTTTGCTTTATTTATTAATATAATCAATCATCTTTTCTGCAGCTCTTACAGGGCAAGCCGCAAAAGGATGGTAATCCTGATCTTGCTCTGGCTGTTGATATATGGAGTTTGGGTTGTACAATTATCGAGATGATGAACGGCAAACCTCCTTGGAGTGAGCATGAAGGAGTAAGTAGAAGCAAGGCTTTTTTGTTTTATTCTTGTGGATATCAACATGATTCATAATTCACCATTTGAAACCTGTGTAATGCAGCCTGCAGCAATGTTCAAGGTCATGAAGGAGACTCCACCAATACCTGAAACAATGTCACCGGACGGCAAAGATTTCTTGCGTTGTTGCTTTATCAGGAATCCTGCAGAAAGACCAACGGCTATCAAGTTACTTGAACATAAGTTCCTAATGGTAATTTTCATTTCCCTATTTAGTATTTCTGGTAATTAATCATAACATCATTTTAAAAAAGTTCCATTTCTTCAGGTGCAGAAACCGAAGAGCACATCAAGAAAACAGTAGGCCGAATTCATAACCTTCCGATCAATTCAATGATCGCCATTTTTAACCCCTAGGATCAGACAAAATGCCTTGGAAAGTGAGAAGGTAACATGGTTTTGCTGCTGTTATTGGAAGCTTCGTTTGTACTTGTTTGTTGGTAATAATAACCATATCATGATCTATAAAATGCATAATAAAAGTTGTACACTACTACACTTCTATGGACTCGCACTTCTTCATGGAGCTCGGTGGATGCACCCTTTCAGTTCATAAGCTAGCTTGCACACATAGGGATTTTGTTTAGAATTTAGATCATTGGGGTCTCTAGTTCAGTTTTGCTTGTATTTCACTTATGTAGACTGGAATAAAATTCTCCGATCTTGAAATGAAACTAAACGGAACCAAACTAGTTGGTTTGGTATGTTTTTCGGATTACATTGTTAATGTATTTATATACGGTAAAACAGTTCAGTTTTATTTAAACCAAGAGAAATTTCTTTAACAATGGAGCACAGCATAAAAACTGTTGCGCACGGTTTGGTTCCATTCAAGGTCTTTCCAGTCCGGTTATGAAAATTGAAACCTAATGGGTCATGGGTATATTCAGGTTTCATTCATGATGCTAAACAACACCTGCATAACACTCAAAAGTGTCATCATTTCATCTTTATGTTGACTAGTTCCAAACTCTTTCATCTGAAACACACCACATGAAGAGAAACATACTATCTAAGCTCATCTTGTTGCGGTGTGATTAGTTTCAACCATTGGTGTATGATCAACTTGAACAAAAATTCTATGATTCCATTCCACCTGTCCTAACTTGACGAAGATGGTGACGTTCGGTGGTGTCTGACTGTCTGGTCTGTATGCCTAACAATATTAGAGTTGCTGCATCCCTCCTTCACTTGCATTTTCATCACTATATATATTGCATTCACATCAGAATTTTATTTCTTGTGGGTTCTTTTTGGAAATGATTAGTGCTAATTAAATAATGTTATTTTATGTTCAGGGGTGAAAAGGGTGAGTTTCACATGATGAGAGCAGCAGTTTCACGAGCAAGAACGACAGTCTTTTGTGTCTCCAGAATTCGGCGTAGCAAAATTCACTGCCAAAGATCTTGATCTACAAGACTGCTATTGTATTACCAGGTAAAGAACAAACACAAACAATATGGCTAACCGTACGTACACATGCTGATGTCTGCCTTTTCAAGTTATGACAAGCTCCAAAATGGGTATTCAACTTTTGATGGATCAGGCACAGTCATGATCTGTTCCTCAACGCATCACTTGCAACAAGTTTGCAAACTACGTATCCAAATGAAGATGATTTAGATACCAAACCAGTCCCTTTGGACTTGGTTGCTATATGTATTTGATGTGATATGAGTTGCAGCAAATTCATAATATAAAGTCATATGTGAAAGGGGCTCACGACGTGTAGCCGTGTATCTTGCAGTTTCCATCATTTCCTCGCCGCTATTTGATTGGGAATTACTCGTTCTTGGTTCATTTTGTAATCTCTTGAGCATTTAGACATGTAAGTCAATTTAGAAATCAGTTAGTTAAGTTTCCACTTGTACCATTTCATGAGAAGAAAACATCTCTCTGAAAATAAATAAATAAATAAATATGTATACAAAACATGTATAATTTGATGTATATGTTGAGCACATACTGCAACATCTATATGTTGTTGATTTGTTGAATAGTTAAGGGATTTTTAAAAAGGAAAATTGATATGGTTAGAAAGAAATTAAATTAATCATGCATATCTTGTTAGAAATAAAAAATAATGTAAATTCATTATTACCAAGATAACTTTTGTTTACACGTATCTCAACTTCCATAACGTTTTTATACTCAACAAGTTTTTATAGTACGTAAAATTATGTCAGTCCTTTTTATTTGTATTGAATTCTATTGGTTAGGGATAATTTAAAGTAGTTGATCAATGATTTTGCTAAAGTTAGATAAAACCAAATAACATGAAGATGACAAATTATATTTTAAAGTACTTGATCAATGATTTTATTATGTTCAGTGAAGTTATCATTTGCATCTTTTATATGGTTTGTTTAACTGGATTTTTTACACCCTTTCAATAATTTCCCTAGATCCATCATTGTGTGTCATCTTAGAGCCTAAAGTTATGTAGTTTGAGAATAATGAAGATGATTATATGGGTCAGTACCCCGTTAGAGATACAAATTATGGTTTAAAAAAAGTATGATTAATCATAAGCCCATTCGCTCGGATACATATTCCGTTGTTTGCCCAACTTTCTTCTCTAAGTTTTAGCGTACAATTTAGATGTAATCTCGCTACAATCCAACGAGCCAAAGTTAATCACAGCACAAAACGTTCTAAGAGTTGAATGGCTTTATTAGAAATTATCGAGCATATTGAAACGGTATAAAATATTATATTTGTTTTTTTTAGTGAAGCAATCTGTTTGTTACATATTAACTTAGGTTTTTGGATATCAAAATACGAAACATGTTACGTATTTATTTGATGTTGTTTTTCTTATTTGAAGCCCGTATTTATTTGATGCTGTTTTTCTTATTTGAAGCCCTTATGGAAGAAGGCACTCCCAGTTGGAACGACAGTATGTTGTTAGGTGCATATTTAGGTATTATTTAGCATGCATTTAGCATTTATTTTAATCATATTTTATGCACTTGACCCATTTATATCATAATATTATGTAAATATTAGTTTCGATGGGATGAAATCTGTTGGGTTGAAGGCTTTTAGGTTTTTGGGTTTGATCCGTTTGGACCTGAGGCCCATTGTGATTAACCCTAATTAGGTTTAGTAGTTGCCTTATTTACTAACCCTAATCATAGTCTTATATATATCCATGATTGTAATTGTATCTTGTGAGCACCTAATAATATAAAATCTAGTTGCAAAGTGGACGTAGGTCAATCGGGACCGAACCACTATAATTCTCGTGTCTCTAAGTTTCTGCATGATATTCGTTTGTGCGTGTGTGTTGTTTCGCTTCCGCGTACTGCTTGTTCCTAACAGAAATCTACTTTGGTTTGTTTTTGTTTGATTTGTAGGTGTGAAGCGGTCATGAGAGATGATGACAAAAGACTTGCGTAAGCATTGAAAGGATCGTGAATGGTAAAAGTTTGGAACTTGAAGAGAAATTATAAAACATAAACTTCAGACGGCCATGCGAAATTTGTACACAAATGTTAGACGACCGTGCCAAGCTACTATTTGGAATATGATAAACTTTTAAACTTTAAAAATTATTATTATTTTAATATTTGAGATATATAAGCTGGAGCTAAAACATAAAATAAATCATCTTTTTTAACGTTAGAAGAGTTAATTAAAAAGAAAAGAAAGATAAAAAAGGGGGAGGTGACTTCGACGGTTACGCATGCAGCAGAAGAAAGTTTTTATTTTCATGCTTTATTTTTTATTAGAGCTAAAAACATAAACCATATGGAGATTTATTTTGATGACTTGATTTAATTTTTTGTTGCAACATCAATCTTATTTTTTATTAGTAAGTTTTTATTTTCATGCTTTATTTTTTATTAGAGTCGGTTGATCTAGTCGTTATGTCTGGCTAGAAACCTAATTATTTTTTACAATTATATGAGACTATTGTTGATTTACTTATTGAATGACTATATTTGAGTAATTTTTGATTTATAAAACCGGGTTTCAACTCGTTGTTAAATTATAATGTAATGAATTTGATCACATTGTTAATTTTTCTAATAAAGTTCATCACTTTTTAAAACCCTAACAAAGTTTTAATATTTGATCAAATGAACAAGTAATTATTTGTGCTTGTCTATGAGCTCATTTTAGTTATAGAAATTATTTAATGTGATTAAACATTTCAAACGGCGTGAATGTTCAATTATAACTGGTACTTTCATCATTGCAACTAGCACGTTAAGATCCAAACGCCGTGAGCTTGGGGTAACGAGTTGGCTCTAATCAGCGAATGACGTTTGGGTAGACATTAGATGAATGTGACGTCTAGTATTGATATGAGTCATTTGATAAAAAAGTCATTGCACTTCAATAATTGATGATCATAAACCGAATCAAACCTAGAAATAACCCTTATGTTGAAACTATTTTATAAAACGTGAATTTTCTTAAAGCTATTTTATTTTACAATGATATTTTCAAAGTTTAGTTTAATTTACTTTGTTTTCCTTTAATATTTAGTTTTAATACCCCCCCCTTTTTTTTGCTATAATCATACTTGCACTTAATTATTTTTGGCATACAAATTGTTAGCACGTATCTCTAAGGACACGAACCTTGCCTTCACTATACTACTAGGTTCACTTTTATTATATTATTTGGTGGATTCGACACCCATTATATGTTACGTGCTACGATCTATTTTCATCAACGTTTCATCAGGTACGTTTCGTGTTACAATCTACACTGATTAGCAAAAGAGATTGAAGTCGTATGTTTATCCAGTCTTCAGGTCTTTATCCTTGTTTTATAAAATCTTCATGTTTTTAGACTTACGTTTGAGGGTGTACGTGGATTTTGAATTTCAAAAAAGCCGAAGCCGTAGGAGGTCAAAACAAAAAGGGCTATTTAGATCGAGTTTGTTTCCGTTTACATAGGAGATACTTCTTCCAAATCATATCCAATTTCTTGTTATAAATACCATCATCGATCTGCTCACAATCATGACTATTTCAAAATCAAATCTTAGTGCAATGATGTGTGAGAAAACTACCGCATTTATACCAAATGGGAACCGGAGTTGCCTCTATCGTTGGACACTGTTGCCGATTGAGAAAATTACTTTGTATGTAGCCTTCTTTAAGGATGCACATTTCCGGCTACCCATCAGTAAGTTTGTTCTTTATGTATTACAACACTATCAAATACATATTTCACAAATGCATCCCCTTGATTAAGTAAGGTTTACCATTTCGAGTTGTGTTGTCGTAGTATCGGTGTAGAACCACATATTCATTTATTCCGGGCTTTCTATAAGTTGGTTACCCAGAGCGAATGGTTCTCCTTTATCAAGAGGGAAGGTGTCATCCTTGTGTTGATGTTGCCCTGAGTGGTTTAAAACGTTGGAAAGTAATTTTTTCTATATTTGGACAGTGGTAATCTCACGCAACATGATGATGAAGAATTTATTAACATCGATTAAGGATGACGTCTTGGAAGGGCATCTCTTTCGGATACCCTTATACGATTTCCTTTGCTCTCACGTTACTAACACTGAACCCATACACGAGTATGTGTTAGTCGCATGTGGAATGAGGTCGCTATCAAATATTATTTTTTATGTTTTGCTTTTCCTTAATAAGCTATCTAGGTACATAAATCTGTTTGAAATTCAACCAGCAAATGCTTGTGACATGAATATTTGTATGTGTCTCTTGTAGTGTTGAGGCGGTTTGATGTTTTGAATAAGAAATGGAGTTTATCGTATAGATTTGTGAAGTAGGAGGCTGGACACTCAAAAATTTTAGACAGGTATAATTGATAAATTTTCATATCCTTCTTAGCCTTCTAGCTAGGTAGTTTGGCCAAAGCTCCAGGTGGAGAAAGTTGTTGGAGATAAGGCGGCCTTTAGTCGCTCTAAGACTGATAGAAGCGCTCATGTTCCTACTGTTGTAAGGGGCACCTACTTATCCAAAAGTAACTATAGCAAGCAGCCACATTCTTCCCCGCTAGTCGATAAAAAGGATGTTTTAAAAGAGTGTGGTTCGTCAAGACTCGAATCCTCAAACTAAAAACAGAAACATTTAAAGGATATCTTAGATGCCCATAGGACAACCGCCTTTCCTAAGAAAGGTAGTGCTAGTACCTCGGCTAGGTCCCTTTGGTCTTTCACAGTAGGATTATGAGGAGTATCATCTATAAAAGCAACTCAGGTGGCATTCCACCGACCCAACCACCTTTCCTTCATAGTATCCTGCAAAATCCTTCCACTTGTTCAAAGCAATTAAAGCATGCATATACTCATTTGACTATATGACACGAGCAACCATTATAAGTAAAGCATTGGTTAATTTCTAATGTTTACGTCTAAAGGTCTCTTGTGTCATAGAGTCCAGTAAATATATGAATCTTTAATTGCTTTGAACAAGTGGTCCTGGTGGGGTCAAGGGGCGGTGGCTCTTGATAGGGTCTAAGGGACAAAAGCCCCTGGTTGGGACTTGGGAATTAGGATATCTTGATATATTGCCAGAATAAGTATGAAGTGTTGGGGTGAGTCGTAAGTGTGTTAAGGTGAGTTAGAAATGAGACATCTCCTCTTCATTTATACTACCTGGGTTACTTGTTCTAGAGCATTTTAAATCTAGAGTTCCATACAAGCATTCTAGATTTTAATGGAACCTAATTCAAGTGATTTTTACCACACATATCATGCATACTTTATGGGTTCTCTTTGCTTATCTAGACCTTTCCACGGCTATTTTTGCACCCAGTTTATGTAGTATTTTCCATAAACTTCCGGCAACCCTTAACGTATGTACAACCCAACCCTCTGAATATTCTCAAATTATTGACTGCCGACCTCATTTTAGACAGGACGTGACACCATCGTGCAACATGTCTTATATCCTCCAAAACTGATTTGTTGAGTTACATTATAATACCTATGCAATACATATGCTGTACTTCGTTTTGCATTTGGCTATGATTCTATGAAACCGAACCAATATATTTAGCGTGATTTCTCTTTGGTCATGTGTTTGAGGCAAGTTATATATAACATTAATACACAATCTCGGTGACTTTTTCTTTGTATTAGAATAATCACAAGTATCTGGTAATCTGTTTATTTGAGGTAAGTTATATATAACAACTTATCAGTTAAAAAAGCTAAGACCCGACGGTCACATCACACAACACGGATCATGCTTAGTTATTAGTAAAAGGTAAAAAGTCTTTATCAATTTGCCTAATGTGAGAATATGGTCATGAACTAGTAGTCTCGACACCCAAGTAAACTTGCGTCCATAAATTTGACGGGAAAATATCATGCTAAGGATGTGTAGAGAATCAGCCCTATCCATATACGGCCCTAAGGGTGGGCCAAGGTGGGCAACCGCACATGGATTGATTGATCAGGGGTGAAATTAAAAAAAAAAACATTATAAGGTACTTTGAGCGGCAACTTTTTGCCGCTAAAAGTCTTTTTTATTTGAATGTATACTTTTGTTTAAGAGTTAACACTAATAGTGGTTGTGTTGTTATTTTAGGGGCTCACTTTTT
The DNA here is from genome assembly GCA_030867185.1 of Tagetes erecta. Lineage (NCBI taxonomy): Eukaryota > Viridiplantae > Streptophyta > Magnoliopsida > Asterales > Asteraceae > Tagetes > Tagetes erecta. The sequence goes on from CM061490.1 coordinate 7,570,392, forward strand.
GATCTTGCCCTATTGCCAAGACAAATACATGATGCATTCTATTACCATTTCTTTGATTTTGGACTTCCGTTAATTATGGACCAAAAGAGTCCAGCCCACCAGTAGGCCCAAAGGATTGCGTTCGCCCAGCCACAATTAGATTAAAGGTATTGTGGTTAGAGGTGAAAAAAAAACCGGAACCGATTCAATAATTGAAAATCGGTTCTTAAAAGAACCGGTTCTACAAGAACTCAACCGGAACCGAACTGTAGGTTCTTAATAGGTTCTACTATTTTTTCAAATTGTAGGTTCCAAAAGAACCAGAACCGGTTCCTGAAAAACCTGTATGTTTTAGTGTTGTTACTTATTTAATGTTTTAAGAGCTATATATCTTGTAATATTTGACGTTTTTAATGTTACTACTTATTTAGTCTAAAATAATATAACAAATTTATGACCATAGACTCTAAATGAAAATGAAGAGTGAATATTTGCAACAGCATGGCGTTCCAGCTCATTTCATAGAAAAAAACCGGTTTATAAGAACCGGAACCAGTTCTACAAGAACTGAAACCGGTTATATAGATTCTAGTTTTTTCACCAAAAACCGGTTCTTTTACCGCCAACAAGAACCAGAACTGGTTCTAAAAACACTGATTTGTGCACCTCTGATTGTGGTGGCATAGTGGTTTGTTTTTTAGGGCGAATCCTATCTATCTTGGTTCCGTATGATTGCGGACATGCGAGCCGTTGCATGTTCAAAGGCGATGCACCCCTTGTGGTTCGGACGCTTTCCTGTTTTTTATCATATCTTGCAACCTCTGCAAGTTCCAATACCAACTTTGTGGAGTTGGTTAAAAAGCATATCCTTGTTTTTCACATTTAGCATCATGATATAAACCAAAAACAATCCCACTTCTGTCTCCGTTTTTGCTACGCACGCACGCATATACCAAAAAAAACAGCACATGTCCATTTTGCCCCAATACAAGGGGATCAGAAAAGATTGTGAACCTTGATTTTGCATTTGTCAAATAGATTTTGACACGCGTATAACATACATCTCAGAATTTCAAGAACATTGGCACAGCTAGCGAGATACTAACCGAAAATTTCCTAACCTACTTACACATTCTCAATGTTTCCTAGAACCAGCAAAACACCTAAAACACTCCCTAACATTCATCAACACATGCATGTATAACCTAACACAAATCTGGAACAAAATGACGCTATACCAAGAAAAAAACCTCGCCATTTTTGGTAGCTTTTTGAGTGATAAGAAGGGTTCAGTTACTTGAAACGGAGATTATTTACACATGGCTTCAATCAGTAATCAGCTTGAAGAAATGTCTCATAAGCTGTTCCAGTCAGGGTCTTGTTAACTTCCTCAAAGTTTTCTATGTGTTCCGATAATGCCCCTTTGTGTATCTTCACTTGTTGACTAGTCAAATTCATTTGTGGCAGCTTCAAAAAGTCTTCGACTTCCATGAGCTTTTTCTGCAGTTGTTAGAACGAAAAAGTTAGCGCATTTAAACTTTTCTTTTACCTTTTTTACCACGATTTAAACTTTTTTTTACTTTTTACAAACCATGTAATGATCTAGTTACAAGTTTTTAGTTTTTTCACTTTTTTTACCCTGAGTGAACACACCCATAAAATTTCTTGACCCAGATCAGAATTTTACTGTGGATAGTATTTCGCGCATTGATAGTTGTACATAACATAAAATGAAGACGGCCCAGCCCGTGTGCTAGGGTAGCAGAAGAAAGAATAGAGTTCTTACAGTGGGATCTTTGATGAGATCTTCGTAGTAGATTATGATGTGGCGAGTGCTATTAAAGTAGTCAAGTGCCCTTAAAGCAGTCGATTCCATTCCTCTCAAATCCGACTCTAGAGACGTTACATTGATTTTAGGCTTGTATTTTGAAAGCAGAGAAGCCTAACAAAAGAGATCAAATAAGACCATGTAAATGTTATGAATATCTTGTATAAATAAAATTATGCAAGATCTGAACCTCTTCGTCTGAGTGTACATGAGACACATGGACTCCATTTAGAAGCTTGGCATCTTTATCATAGGCATTTGCAAGCATCGAGACCAATCTACGCAACAAATTCCGTCGCAAGAGGAAAACTACACTAACGCCCCTATTGTTGAAGTATTGCACAATCTCATTAGGATGTTGCAAAAATCCCTGCATTTTAGTACAATGGTTGTCACAATATAATATGTCCAAATCACACTTCGGTTTTCTATACCCGCATACCCCCCCCCCCCCCACCCCACCTATACCTTTGCATAAGCAATGGACGAGGTAAAATACTAGCTTATGTTGGGAAGATGGGCTTTAAATGGTTAAAGGCAAAAGCCAGTGGAAGCAAGACTCGAATTTGAGACCCCTGCTACACGGACTTAAACGCTTACTAATGCACCACAACGTTCAAATCACAATTCTTAGCTAGCCTCACCCTTGTTTTGTCACTTTAAATGTGGTATATAATTTCCACACCGCATTTTACTTGGTGCTCACATCTACTCCTATGAAGTATTTAACGGTTTTTGCATCTTACAAGGTTAAAAATGAGAATTTATGCAATGAGCTTAAAAGTTAAAAGATTCAACGAAATTTAAGACACCGCATATATACCTGATTAAGCATCCACTTGAAACCAATTGCAGCAGAACACTCGTTCTTGGAAGAGCTTGTAAGCCAGTCCAAATTGTAAACTTTATCTAGCGTTTTAATGATCGATGAAGCATTATCCCTCCTACTTTTTGGACCAAAAATCTCACCATTGGAGCTCACATTTACATGACTATTTAACAAAGTCTCAAACCATCCACTTCCTGATCTTTGCATTGATACAATGGCAAATAAACGCACCGGGTTCCCAGCACATTCTGACCTGAAAAATGGCGTGCAATTTTTATTTGTTTAACAAATGCTTAAATGGGAAATTTTCTTTTTTGTTCTAAATATTTACCTATTGAAAGTTTTTGGCTTGGGGTAATGCAAGTAAGGGACTTGGGACCGATCAACAAGCGTATCATAACAAGGCCTCTCAAAGTCCTCAAAGAACAAAAACTTATTCTTGTTTTGCAAGTTCATTTGCTTCAAACAGATGGAACATATATAAATACCACACGCCATTGCAAACGCTGATAGCATCAATCTCAACACAAATGAAGCCTTTTTAGGTGGTTTGATTGTAAGAGCATCCTGTCATTCAAAAAACATGACCAAATCTTAAATCAAAATCAAAACCAATTTAGTCAGTCATGCAACATTACAACTCCCCACATGATTATGGTCAAATGTAGAGGCTTTTAGTATCTTCTGCAGTGAAAGATGTACCTTTCAGTAGATTTGGTAGGTTTGAAACTTAAATGAAGCTACATTTCATTTATGATTTAACCCATCTGAAGAACAAATTAGTAAAAAAAACTGCAAGATTTAAGCACTTATAACAACAATTACACAATCTAACAACCAAAATCAAGATTTACCAACATTCATGCACCCAAATGAACAAATGCAAACACCATTACAAGCTCATCACAAATCCAAACAAAAAAAAACCCAAAAAAAGAACAAGTACCTTATTGAAGGAGCAGATGATTTCAGCCATGAAAACAATCCCACCAAGCAAAACAAGATCTTGGATGAAACCCTTGTTCAATTTCTCCAAATACGCATAGATTTTAGAGACAAAAACTGATAGAAATGGAAAAAAAGAACCCTAGACGAAAGAAACAAAGCTAATTCTAGTAAAGATCAAATGAAAACGAAAGAAAGAAAAAAACAAACAGGTGGGAAATGGAAAAGAATGAGATGGGTTTTAGTCGGCACTTTCGATGATGATGAATATATTATAAAAATGGTGGGTTAATTAATTGGCTCTCTGATCTACAAAATTGTGCAAATCTTGATGAAGAAAAATGAACAAGGCTTGTTACTGCAAATGCGCGTGCACAAGGGTGAATTAGTGTATGGATTTGACTTTTGTAGCAGGTTTTTCGCAAGAAATTTCTCATGATGCCCTATCAATCAATTATATTTTATTCATCTTGTGTTATGATGGTTTATATTTTAAACAATAAGTTTTCGGACATGACCCTTGTTGTTTGTTAACTTTTGGGAGTGGATCTAACACAACCTATTTTTGTTATCTTTTATAAGTTTCATAAGTTGTTGATATTTTATTCTTTTGTCAACCATATCTAATCTAATCTTATTCTATTTTAAGGGAGGTTATGATTTTTTTTTCTTACAAGACGTAAAAGCTATTATTTAACGATATTAAAACCGGGTCAATGAATTCTTATAGAAACCATTATAATGGTGCTAGAGTCGTGTCGTCAAACTCTCTTTTCACGCCTACTTCAAAAACCTAAAACTAAACTCTTGTAGCTAAGATGTTATATTGATAATACGGTTTTAAGGTCCTAGAATAAGTTCAATCAGAATTCATTTGACCTGGTTTTGAAATGCTTTAAGACATTTTTTTCACTTTTAGGCAAATCCACTTTGTATTGGACCTTCCTTTTCTACTTTAATTTAAATCTACTTTATGCCTTAGTTGAGACTAAAAGCGGTATTTTTTAACTGAAAGTTATACATATTTATCACAAAACATGTGTACTAGTTGTAAATATTTGATTTCATTTATTATATTGTTACATTGGTTGATTGTTCAATGATAAAAATTTGAGAACTCTTTAATAGTCAAACCGGTTCAAACTTGTTAGAAGTGGTTTTAGGCCTATGATAGTTTTCTATTATAACGGTAACCTGTATCACTAACGAATCATTGGCTCGGCCGATGTCTTTGTTTTTCGAATACAAAAGTTTAAGGCTCTAGACGGGTAAATTTCTTAAGAAAAAATATGCATCGGTCCAATCCTATATGTCTTAAACTAGCGACCACCTTAAAGAGAAACTTAGCTATCATTTTAAAATAGTTTGTTGTTGTTAAAAAAATATAATATGTTATATTCATGAATTTATTAATTAAAGATAGTTTGAATTCACTGACATCAAAGGCTCAAAGCCGGTGGTTAATAAAAATCGTACTTTTTTATTTTTATAATATAATTAAAGATTAAATTAAAAAAAATCAATGATATCGAGTACTACTCATGATCAAACTTCATGGTTATCACGTTTACCCCTAATTTATACCTTTTAATCTTAAAATAAAGAGTAAATTACTATTTTGGCCCCTGTGGTTTAGTACTTTTAACCCTTTTGGCCCATAAATGAAACTTTTAACATATTAGCCTCTAACGTTTTAGTTTTTAACTGTTTTGGCCCAAAACACTAACTTTGTTAACTTTTTATGTTAAGTGCAATAAAGTTTTGGTCTTTAAATAATTCAAGGGTTGTTTATGTAAATTATAAAGTCTTTACATACTTAAGGGACTATTTATGTACATGCATAAATTACAAATATAACACCATAAAATTTGAAATCTTAAAAAATTTAAAAATAATAATAATAATAGTAATAATAAAAATAATAGTAATAGTAATAATAATACTATTATTATTAATACTAGGGTCTACACGGTTCGGTTTCAAACCGCGAAACCGCCCAAACCGTTCATCGGTTTGGTTTCGCGGTCGGTTTATATTTATACAAAAAAACGTTCGTATAAAACCAAACCGTTATGAATGATTTGGTTACGGTTTATATTTATACAAAAAAACGTTCGTAAAAAACCGCAAGTAACGGTTTGGTTACGGTTTTATCCAAAAACCATAAAAACCGGACCACGTATACCCCTAATTAATACTATTATTTTTATTATTACTACTATTATTATTATTTAATTTTTTAATATTTTAAATTTTATAGTGTTATATTTGTATTTATACATGCACATAAATAGTCCCTTAAGTATATAAAGATTTTATAATTTACATAAACAACTCTTGAAATATTAAAGACCAAAACTTTATTGCACTTAACATAAAAGTTAACAAAGTTAGTGTTGTGGGCCGAAACAGTTAAATAATAAAACGTTAGGGGCTGATATGTTAAAAGTTTCATTTTTGGGCCAAAAGGGTTAAAAGGACTAAACCACAATGGCCAAAATTGTAATTTACTCTAAAATAAATAAATCAATTCAGTTAGATTTTTTTAAGGCTAAATGAATATTTATCCCTACAAAACACGTTAAATGCATAAATCCTCAGTCAAAAAAATTAACTGCATATTTTCCTATAAACAATTTTAATTTGCAAATATACTCATTTTTAGTATATGATTATATTTAAAAATTTAATTAACATTGGATATATATGCAATTGATTTTTTTAGTTGGAAAAATATGCAATTACATGGGTATTTATAAGGATAAATATGTAATTGTTCCTTTTTAACAGCAAATTCCACTTATAATTTTTATTGGTATGAGTATTTAATGGATGAACATTTATAGGCTGGTCATTTAAGTTTACATTGATAGAATAGTTGAAGTGGTGCTTGTGATTAGGTTGCCTGGTATACCTTCACGCCCCTCATGTTCATCTGTCACATAGGCTTTCGACATCCCGTCATACTGCACCGGTCGAGGTGTGAGGGGGGGGGGATTAAAAGGGGCTTGTGAACAGCTTCATGCGTAAAAGAGAAGAGAAAGCAAAACTTTCTTTTTTAAATTTTTCATTTTACACTTTGTATATTATATATATACAACATACCACATCAAATATACCACACAACTATTATATTATAAACTTTTCACTTTCTACAAACAAACATTATCATTTTCCGCACAAAATAGATCCTTTTGGTCAAGATGATAACGTATACCACAGTATCGTCGAGTAGGGTTATGACCAATATTCGTTTGGTACATCGGTTCCACAAACCCAAGAAATTAGCCAAAGCCTACACACAAGAAATTAGGAAGAAATACGGTCTTGGACCTTCTTTGTTTTTTATTTTTTCTTAGTTATGTCTTATTTTCAGTTTTTTTAGTTTTATTATGTATTTTTATGTGTCTAATGAAATGGTAATTTAATTTATGTATTGAATTTATTAAAATGTTTAATTATATTAATTGGTGATGTGGAGTGCAAGGGTGAAGGGGGTGAGACTGTTACTGAGTGAAAGTGGCCAGAAGACGATATGACATTTCGGAGATTATATATCATCATTCTTATGTGTATTTTAATAGCTTTTAATCACTTATTGAAATGTAGTTGTTAAACTCTTGTGTATATTTTAATAACCTTTAATCATTTGTTTCAGACTCTTATATTAGCCCTAATTGATGAGTTGAGGGTATGGTGTCTTAAAATAGGTGAAGTGTCTTTTGGAGGAGAAGAGCCACCGGTTCGTCATTATCGGGATCAGATCAACTAGCTGCGGTGGTTTGGTTATTTAAGTTTTTTTATACTTAGTAGTTGTTTTTTTGTTATGTATTGCAGTTGCTTTTGTTATATATTTGCATATGTCCGCCCACCCATTCACGATGATATAACATTATTCTTAGAACGATGGTTTGATGATGTAACGCTTGACTCAAGCAGTGGTGGCGGAGCCAACCCTAAAATTCAGGGGCATCTTAAAATTTTGTTTTTCCGGACGTTTATACAGTAATAAAAATAACACTACAAAATCATAAAAATACCTAATAGATTTATCATCTTTGTTATTTCTTAGCTTAAAATCAAGGATTCAAGGGTATCCTTTTAATTGTTTAGGGGTATCCTTATACATAAAATCGGAGAACATATATATTTTTTACACTTCGCAACGAAATTTCAGCCGTAGCCCGGGCTACCCCTAGCCCTCACTTGCCTCCGCCCTTGGACTCAAGAATAATATAAAATAATAATTTACATTTTTTGTTTATTTAGTATTCTAACTCGGTGCTATTGTAAAAGATAAATTAATTCGGTATAAACTTTTATTAAAAATCAAACGAAATGAAAGTAAAGCGTACAGATAAATCAAGTTCATAAAATCTCACTTGTGGTCTAGTGGTAAGATGACTTATGTTCTCATAGAATATCTAAGTTCAATCCCCACTTGTATTATTTTTGGTAGATTTAAGGCAATGAAGGTCGTACGGTTCTAACACCAAGCTTGTACCTAGACCTACGAGTTTTACGTACGTGACATGATTAAAGGTTTCTACCCAGTTCTTCTCAGGAATAGTTGGTTGACGAGTTTTGTCTCCGATCAACTTGCCCCGTATGGAGGGTTGTGATGAGCCTTTGCCGCGTTCGTAGTAATAAAGGAGCCCTAATGCCGATGAAAAACACTTATTGGTGTTAGAGACGTGATTTCCTTCTCGGTCCTTACACCTTTGAGGGCATTGGGCATATGTCATTGCACCACCAACCGTTGTTCTAAAAAAAGATAAATCAAGTTCGTAGAAAGACTTAAAGTTGAATTTTGATGGGGATAAAATATTTAAAATATATATATAACAAGATTATAAATAAGGTTGAAGTTTGTGTAGAAAGCGTATTTTCGGTAGAATGTGGTGAGACGACGATAATAAAAACTTCGACTAGACTCATTCCGACGGCGTTGAAATCGGGCTGTCAAACCGTTCTCCCAACCCTCAAGCCTAAAACCCCACCTCCACCCCCAAAATCATAAACCCCCACCCACCCCCTAAAACCTAAAACTATCACCATGTTGCAATGGAATGAGGTCAATCGAAATTCTTTTAACCGTCTTCTTACGACTTTATACCGAAAATACACTTTGTATTTGAACCTTTAGTTGGTAAATCATTACAGTATAATAGTTTTATTTTGTTAACCGAACTATACGCTGATGGGTGTCGAATCCACCAAATAAATATAAGTGAACCTATTAGTATAGTGCAAGTAGGATTCGTGTCCTCAGGGATACGTGTTAACAATTTTATACCAAAATGATTAAGTGCAAGTATGATTGTAGCAAAAGGGGGGTTTTTGATTAAAACTAAATATTAAACAAAAGCAAAGTAAATTAAACTAGACTTTGAAAATATAATTGTGAAATAAAATAGCTTTAAGAAAATTCAAATTTTATAAAATAGTTTCAACACAAGGGTTATTTCTAGGTTCGATTCGGTATACGATCATCAACGATTGAAGTGCAATGATCTATTTATCAAATGACTTGTACCAATACTAGACGTCACGCCGTTCGGACGTCCCCTTCATCTAATGTCTAACCAAACGCCGTTCGTTGATTAGAGCCAACTCGCTACCCTAAGCTCACGCCGTTCGGATCTTAACGTGCGAGTTGCAATGATGAAAGTACCGATTATAATTAAACATTCACGCCGTTCGGAATGTTCGATCACATTAAATAATTTCTATAACGAACTCGAATTCATAGACAAACGCGAACCGTTATTTGTTCCTTGTATTAAAAATCAAAACTTGATTAGAGTTTTAATAATTAAAGAACTTTAATAGAATAATTAAAGAGGTGATCAAATTCATTAACATTCTAATTTGACAACGGGTTCAAAACCCGGTTTCTAAGGCCAAGAAATTACTCAAACAAAGTCATTAAATAAGTAAACCGACAATAGTCTCACATACGAGTACGAATCAAACCATAGAAAATAACACCCAAGTGTCAAAACTAATAGGTCTCTAGCCTAACATGACTAGATCAAACAAAACAAATAAGAAATTAAACATGAGAATTGACTTACAATCTAGAAACAATAATTGTTCACTTGCTAAACCAAAAGCCAAAAATCCCCAAAATGAAAATATCCTCCCCTCCTTCCTGCTGTTGCCGCTGCGTCTAACCTCCTCCAAAAATTCATTTCTTTTTTTCCTTTTGACTTTTTCCCCCTTTCTTTTCTTAACCGTCTTGCCCCCAAACCCACGTTCCTCATTTTCTTATTTTTTTCTTTCTTTCTCCAAGCCCAACTCAAAAACCTTTTTTTTTTATTGATTTTAACTTTAGCCCAATGAGATAATAAGAAATGAGAAATCCTTTTGTCACCTATCACGACCGCTTCATACCTACAAATCAAACAAAAACAAACCAAAGTAGATTCTATTCCAACCAAAAACTAATATTTACAAAATATAGTAATTAGAACGAGTCAAATGCATGAAATATGACTAAAACAAACACTAAATGCATTCTAAATAATGTCTAAATATGCACCTAACAAATCTCCCCAAGCTTAAACCTTTCCTTGTCCTCAAGGAAGTCAAGAATAAGAATAAACTGGAAATTGAAAAGAAACGAAACAAAAGACAAACTACCATGCTTAATTAATAACTACACCTATTCTCGTCTCGGATAAGAATTATGAGCATGAAATCATATTATTATGCTAACTTTCAATTGACATGCTTAAAGGCTTTCAAGATTTTTATTAACAAAACATACCCAATTTGCTAGTTATGGTCCTCTAACCCTCAATTCCCGGATTTATCGTTTCATATGTTTTAGTCCATGTTAAGTTGATTGATTAAATGTGCCAAACACCTTTCTTCACACGGTGGAAACCTTCCTAACCTCAAGGACTGTAGAGAGCAAGTGATCTTTGACCACACGGAGTCACAAATGATTTGAATAGCGTTGTGTGTGTGATAACATGCAAGTGGCTTCTTTTTTTTCACTTTTTCTTTCTTTTCATGCCACATAACTTATTCATTTTTTTTATTTTTTTTTTGCTTTTCTTTTTCTTGCCCTTTTTTTTTTCTTTTTGGATCCTTTTTTTTTCACACGTTTCAAATGGACTCGGCTCTCAACCTATTTTTGCTAGGTCTCAGTTCCCTTATGTGATCCGATCGGTATAAGGCACACATGGATTTAGGCGTTTAGCTTTGTAAATCCAAGAATAAAAGGGCACTAGCATAATGGGGTACATGTGTCTTTTATTTACCATCAACCTTTTAACATGTAATCTTTTATTAACATAACAATTTCCTATCATTTTTCATGTTGCCCCTCACTATATTCTTTCCAAGACAATCAAGATGTGTTAAATTTTTTTTTTTGTTTTTTTTTTTCATTTTTATGGAATGCAAAGCTATATATACAAACTAAATGCAAGTGCAAGGAAATATTAGATGCAAACTAGACACAAACTAATGCAATGCATGTAATGTAAAATAAAATAAAAACTACATAACAAATTAGAAATTACCTCTCCCCAAGCTTAAGATGTAGCGTCGTCCTCGATGCGTGGAAGAGAGTATGGGAGGCTTACTACTGTGGTGGAAGATGTTGCCCGTTTTGCTGACGCTTTTTGTACCCGTTTGCCCGTTGGAGGAGGAACATCAGATGATGCTTTTCTTTTACGAGCCATGTTAATAAAACCTGTTCAATTACAAGGCTATGTACTCTGACCAAATCATACAAAGCAAAATAAACTACAATTCACTTCACTATTTTATTTGAAGTTAGAAAAATTTAACAACACTTTGCAAGAAATCAAAAGCTTTTAGCAATTAATTTAGTTCAAAATTAAGCAATGTTATGCAAACTAAATCAATCAAAAGCCAACAGTAGATGAGCCGTCAAAATAAATTGCAAAACAATTGTTAAGTTAAAGTGAAGAAATAGAAGATCTTGACCGTGATTTGGTTTCTTTTGCTCGTCCAAGGTGGAATTAGAGGCAAACAAAATCAATGGATGTACCTTTAACCAAGATGAAGGTGGTTTTCGGGGTTACCGTCGTCAACAGAAAGGGGTAACTCCGGCGAGGGTGCAACGGCTACGACGGCAGCAGATGGTGCGACGGTGGTGGTGATTGATCGCCGGCGAGAGATGTGGTAGAGGCCGGAGGTGAGCGGAGATAGGTGGTAGTGATGATGATGGCGGCGAAGTGAAGATGTGGTGGTGATGGTTATGCAGGTGAATGGTGAGAGATGGTGTCAATAACAAAAAGATGAAGTGGGTAGGGTTTTGTGTTGTTTAATAAATCTACTCACCCCTTTTTTTTTCAATCAGAATATTAACACGGCCGTGTCAGTTTTGTAAAAGATTTCCAACACGGCCGTGTCAGGTTGTTGAAATGTAACCCAACACTAACGCGACCGTTTCAGTTTTTTGTAAAAGTTTTTCAACGCGACCGTGTTAACCTGCTGTTTGGTACCACTTTTTTTTAGACATGAATAAAGAGAAATAACAAAAGAAATAGAAACGGAAAACGATAAATACGGGTTGCCTCCCGCAAAGCGCTTTTCTTTCACGTCTTTAGCTAGACGTAGACCTCATTCATCGCTCGTTAGTCCGGTGCCTGCACAATAAACGGAATGATGTTAGCATTTTGTACTTTTATTCTCCGTTTTTTGTACCTCTTCTTCTTCTTAGGATCCAGAAAATTCATGAGCTCTTTCAAAATCTCCCCAAGCTTGAACTTCTTGACATGTTCTTTTGTTTCTTCTTTGTCAACACTTTTGTTAGAAAGTAAAGCTAGCATATCATGATTAGATAACATCGAGCATTCAACAGTTAAAGGTTTAATAACATCTAACCAATTTAAAGAAGAAACATCACTTGGGTAACGAATAGCATCATCTATATTAAAACTTATTATCTCCCCATCAAACTCCATAGAAAGAGTACCATTATAAACATCAATTTTAGTTCTAGCAGTTTTTAAAAATGGTCTCCCTAACAAAATAGAAGTCAAATTTGAGGTGTCATCGCCCTCCATGTCTAACACATAAAAATCAGCAGGAAATACCAACTCATTCACTTGGACTAATACATCCTCTAATACACCTTTTAGGTGCACTATGGACTTATCGGCCAATTGAATGACTACCCCGGTCCTCTTTAACGGTCCTACTTTAAGTGTTTTAAAAATCGAGTATGGTAGGACATTAACAGAGGCTCCAAGGTCGAGCATGGCTCGAGGTATACTAAGATTCCCCAATTTGCAAGGAACCGTGAATACACCCGGATCCTTACACTTTGGTGGTAAAGTCTTTTGTAAAATAGCTGAAACATTCTCACTTACCTTCACGGTCTCATCACCTTTTAGCTTCTTCTTTGATGTGCAAAGTTCCTTTAAGAATTTAGCATATCGTGGAACTTGTTTAATAGCATTAAGAAGTGGGATGTTTACCTCTACCTTCCGGAATGTCTCCATGATTTCTTGTTCCTCCCTTTGCTTTTGTGTGCTTCTTAGCCTTGAGGGAAATGGAGGGGGAGGGGTGTACTTCACCTTGACTTCATCAAATTTCTTAGCATCTTTCTTCCCCGAATTGTCTGTCTCAACAACAATCTCTTCCTCTTCATTTGGTATTTTCGGGCCTTCATAGCTATTTCCACTTCTCAAAGTAACAGAAAAAACATCGTGCTTAGGATTGTTCTCAGTTTGTGGAGGTAGCTTACCTTGAGACTCTATCTTGCTAACCGAATTGGCAAGTTGAGCCATTTGTTGCTCCAAGTTCTTGATGCTGGCTCTTGTTTCTTGCTGGAAGGTGTGTGTACTAGTTGCTAAGCTCTTGACAATGTCTTCCAAAGACATTCCCGGTCCACTTGATTGTTGTTGTTGGACGAATGGTTGTTGTCGAGGCTGAAAGTTATGTTGATTACTTTGCATCTGAAAAGGAGGTCTTTGGTGATAGCCTATGTTGGAAGATTGTCCCCAATTCTGATTGCCTCGAGGTTGTTCATATGATCTTGAACTTTGACCCAAATAACCTACCATTGCTTGTGCTTGTTCTGCCTCATCTTGAAGAGTGGGGCACATATCGGTGGGGTGTCCATGGTGTAGACATATTCCACAAGCACGGGGTTTTTCAACACCCTTTTCTTTGGTGAGTTGCATGACAACTTCGGTTAACTCTGCAACTTTAGTTTCAAGGTGAGGAGTGTTCACTTCTTTGACTGCTCGTGGTATGTCTTCATACCATCCATCATCTCTTGAGGAGTGTTTTGCATCTTCTGCTATAGATGTGATTAGTGCTCTAATCTGAGTTGGAGTTTTGTCTAGTAGAGCTCCTCCACTAGAGGCATTTATCAACCGCCTCTCGAGTGGGTCCAATCCTTCACAGAAGTACTGAAGGAGTTGATGATCAGATATGCCATGTTGTGGGCATCGAGCACATAACTTCTTGAACCTTTCCCAGTAAGTGTGCAAGGCTTCCCTTTTGGCTTGCTTGATCCCGATGATCTCCTTGCGAAGTATTGAGGCTTTAACTTCCGGGAAGTACTTGTCTAAAAACAGCCATGCAAGATCGTTCCATGTGTTTACCGACCCCGATGGTAGGTAATATAGCCACTCTTTAGCTGAATCATGCATTGCAAAGGGGAATGCCCTTAGCTTGATTTGATCTTCGGTAACATCGTGTGGCTTCATCCCAGAACATACTACATGAAACTCTTTGAGGAACTTATGAGGGTCCTCATTCTCTAAGCCTCGAAAGACAGGCAATAAGTGGATAAGACCTGACTTTAGCTCAAAGTTCACCATAGCAGGGTAGTTGATGCAAAGTGGTTGTTGGGCGACATCATGAGTCGCCCATTCTCTGAGTGTTTGTTCAGCTGCCATGGTTGTGATGAAATGTACCTGTACTAAAAAAATCTTGGCACAAAAATATTAGAATCGCCGTATCCCCGGCAACGGCGCCAATTTGATGGGTGTCGAATCCACCAAATAAATATAAGTGAACCTATTAGTATAGTGCAAGTAGGATTCGTGTCCTCAGGGATACGTGTTAACAATTTTATACCAAAATGATTAAGTGCAAGTATGATTGTAGCAAAAGGGGGGTTTTTGATTAAAACTAAATATTAAACAAAAGCAAAGTAAATTAAACTAGACTTTGAAAATATAATTGTGAAATAAAATAGCTTTAAGAAAATTCAAATTTTATAAAATAGTTTCAACACAAGGGTTATTTCTAGGTTCGATTCGGTATACGATCATCAACGATTGAAGTGCAATGATCTATTTATCAAATGACTTGTACCAATACTAGACGTCACGCCGTTCGGACGTCCCCTTCATCTAATGTCTAACCAAACGCCGTTCGTTGATTAGAGCCAACTCGCTACCCTAAGCTCACGCCGTTCGGATCTTAACGTGCGAGTTGCAATGATGAAAGTACCGATTATAATTAAACATTCACGCCGTTCGGAATGTTCGATCACATTAAATAATTTCTATAACGAACTCGAATTCATAGACAAACGCGAACCGTTATTTGTTCCTTGTATTAAAAATCAAAACTTGATTAGAGTTTTAATAATTAAAGAACTTTAATAGAATAATTAAAGAGGTGATCAAATTCATTAACATTCTAATTTGACAACGGGTTCAAAACCCGGTTTCTAAGGCCAAGAAATTACTCAAACAAAGTCATTAAATAAGTAAACCGACAATAGTCTCACATACGAGTACGAATCAAACCATAGAAAATAACACCCAAGTGTCAAAACTAATAGGTCTCTAGCCTAACATGACTAGATCAAACAAAACAAATAAGAAATTAAACATGAGAATTGACTTACAATCTAGAAACAATAATTGTTCACTTGCTAAACCAAAAGCCAAAAATCCCCAAAATGAAAATATCCTCCCCTCCTTCCTGCTGTTGCCGCTGCGTCTAACCTCCTCCAAAAATTCATTTCTTTTTTTCCTTTTGACTTTTTCCCCCTTTCTTTTCTTAACCGTCTTGCCCCCAAACCCACGTTCCTCATTTTCTTATTTTTTTCTTTCTTTCTCCAAGCCCAACTCAAAAACCTTTTTTTTTTATTGATTTTAACTTTAGCCCAATGAGATAATAAGAAATGAGAAATCCTTTTGTCACCTATCACGACCGCTTCATACCTACAAATCAAACAAAAACAAACCAAAGTAGATTCTATTCCAACCAAAAACTAATATTTACAAAATATAGTAATTAGAACGAGTCAAATGCATGAAATATGACTAAAACAAACACTAAATGCATTCTAAATAATGTCTAAATATGCACCTAACATACGCCTATACTTAGGAATGAGATTGGGACCGTACAGATACTGTCTCGGTACCGATACCACCTAGTACCGATGCCGAGTTTTAGGAAAGTGGGTTCCGGTGCCAATACCGAATTCAGTAGGACGATACTGGTATCAGTACCGGTTTTCCGGTACTAGTAGTACGTTGGTACCGGTTTCATGTTTTATCTTTTTTTAATAAAATTTATTCGTTTATTTTGGTTTAATTTTATACTTTTTATTATAAGTATAATATAATATACTAGAATAAAAGAAAAATGTATGAAAGATTGTATAAATTAATTAAAAATCATATCAAATTTATTCAATTTAATAGTTGACAATCTGAAAAACATTACAAAATGTCTTAAAGTTGTAGAGAAAAAACAATTTATAATATTAAACATCTAATACACAAAATTGATAGCATCCCAAATTATTTAAAATATATTTAAAAACTATTTTTTACGTAAGCGGTACCATAAGACACTAACTGGTAAGGTATTGATAGCGCCTAGTACAGATACGAATTTGAGGAAAAGTGGGTGAGTACCGGGCTACCGGCACCAATTTTGTTCGTTCGATAGAATACCGGGACGGTACCTAGTACTCGGTATCAAAAATTTATCCCTAGCTATACGTATCATTTTATATGGTTTTATGATATAAAACATATTAATAATGGTCAATAGAGGTGTTTAGCTTTGTGTTTGTAAAAAAATGTTTGCAAATCTCTATGAACTTCTTCACAATTATGTTTTTCATATCATAAGTTTTGATAACTTAGTTTAATGAATATCAAATCAGAGAATCTTGTACAAAGTACAATCTTAAACGTCGAGAAACAGCTCTAGTTAAAAATATAAGTATTGGTTATTTATTAATTTTATGTTCTGTTAATATATACACTTTTAGCTTTTTTTTTTAAGGACCGACGGTTGGTGCAACGGTCTATGAACAAAGCACTCAGGGGTGTAAGGACTAAGATCGAAACCTGTTTCTAACACTAATAGGTGTTTTTCATCGGCATTGGAGCTCCCCCATTATTGCGCACGCAGTGGAAGCTCGCCACAACCCTCCTTACGGGCCAAGTTTATCAGTGTCGAAACTCGTCAACCAACTGTTCTAGGGAAAAACCGGATAGAAACCTTTAATCATGCCACGTAAAACCCTTAGGCTCAGACACGAAGCCGGGTGGTAGGCCGGGACGTGCTTCATTGCTAATATCCACCAAAAGTGACATTAGTGTGAATTAAACTTAAGTATTCTGGAAAACCGAAGTCAACTTCCCACTAATCCACAAGTGAATGATACACGTTTTGCTTTGTTGGTGAGTTTTCTTTATATTTTCACATGAATATATACATTGAAATCCATGCAAGATCCGTTAATTATCTATTCTAGGTTTATACTCGTGTAAACAAATGGATTGAATAAAGTAAACTATCTATTGAATTGAGAAACCATGATTGAAAATGGGATATAATATTCTAAATCATTTTAATAAAAATCAATCTTGAAAACTATTGGGATTAATTAACCTGGTTCCCACACATGGTGATCTCGAGTTTGAAATTTGTAACCCGTCTAAGGCTCGCAAAACGGAAGGGTAACCATGCAAGGCATCGTTTTAAACTTACGCACTTATGATTGGAGAGGCTCATGTCTTGATATAAGCTAGGACACCTTCTCAACAAAAAAGTATTCATTATTAAAAATATATTAGCCGTTCAAAAAAAATTAAAAATATTATTATAAACAAAAAGACTATGATGGTTATCACAAGACATAATAAAAGCTAGAGAGCAAGGATGACAAAGATAGGGGCAATGATATGCATTGATGTCATATGTATTCTTTTAGATGTATGTGGTTTAACTTGTACTCAAACAATTCATCATCCACCATCCAAAAAGTCCCTTTTCCATTTTTTTAGGGTGTGGGGTTTAAAAACTAATTATGTTTTTTTAGAAATTACATTTTTTCCCTTAAGATTTGATCGATATATTAGCGTCTAGCGTTTGAATTTTGTAACAATCTAGTTGCGTTTAACATGAATGTAAAATTTTGTAACAATCTAGTAGTGTTTATAAACGCGTAATTAAGTTAGTTTTTTTTCTCTTTGAATTGTAGTGTTAGATCTTCTAGATGGGGAGTTGGGAGTCTAATTGTTAGAACAATGTATTACAATTAAAAGGCCGTAGGTTATAGCGTTGTATTAGTATAAATTTTCCTACAAAAGTTATATATGTTCTTAAAAAGAAAATAAAAGCTAGATCTTTTTTTACATGCAAAGACAATCTTAAGGATAAAGGTCACATGATGATAATGAGCTTGACAACCAAACTATCAGGCTTTTTAAGTGTGTGGATTGAATGACAAGTGTTTTTTTTTTACCTTGATTTTACCTGACATATATAGAGCGACGTATGCTAGACGCATTGGATTTTGTCGGGAATAATCATGTTAGCAAAAAATCGATATATCAATGATCAGAATGTAACCGTAACAAGAGAATAACACATTGAATTTTTTTATTCGTCCCATTCACAAATGAAACGTAGCGCATACTGATACGAAAAAACACTTGTCACATTGATATATAACTTCATATTAACTAGTTTATGGTGGCAAGAAATTGCATTGGGCGGTGGTATAAGTGTGGTTAAGCTTGAAGACATATATAGCGAATAGAAGTATAGACACGATGATTGATGACCGTAGTGATCAATGTTTGAAGATAAATAACGAATACTTACAAGATTAGTTTTGGGATAATTGATTTGATATAAAATGTAAGATGATAACAAAATTATATAAACTAGGAGAATTTCAGTTGCGCAAATCATTTAGGTGTTGGTTTAGTACTGACATAAAAGAAAAAAAAAACATATACATCTAAAATCACACTTGTCAATTCAACCAGAAAAAATAAAACCAGAAAAACTCTAACACGTTATGCGGCGTGACTTTGATCAGTTTTCCCGCCTCATAAAAGCTTGTATGGACACCATGACAATTAATACCAATACTAAAAACCACGAGTCATAATATCATAATTGATTCGACTTGTCATGATACCTCAACGATAGCTATTCTATAAAAAAAATTCAAACTACAAAAGTCAAAGCAAAAAAAAAAGTAGTATAACTTTTAAGGCCAAAATACAAAAAATAAAAAGCTTGTGGTTAATGTAGAAGGTTAAAAAGAAAAGAAAACCAATATGGTGCAAAATGAAAAAGTAAAAAGTTGACGGCAAAAGTTTAAACACCAAAAGCTTGTCAATTAATATTTCGGTAATAAGTAATATTTTAAAATATATACAAAAAATGTTACATTTTATTTAAGTGAGATAAATTTAGTTATTTTTAAGGTTTATTGGTTTTCACTGGTCTCAACTATCATCTTTTGTCTTCTAGCGGTCCCAACTTTTAAATTGGTTGTCAACGGTCCCAACTTTTATTACTTTGGTAACCACTGGTCCCGTCGTTAAATTTGTTTAACGCCGTTAAGTGTTTCCAAATTCAAGACCGATGTTTTAGACCTTTTGATCGGAAGGATAATACGTATCGATTGATGTAAAAGTTTTCTCGAAAAGGCTCTTTGAACGATAAAATTTTTACATCCGATTGAAGCACCGTTAGGTTTAAACACCCAATTGAAGCATTATTTCGTTGTTTGGAGCGCCGTTTTGAGGTAACTTTTTCATCAGTCGACTTATATTATCGTTCCGATCAAAAGGCTTATAACTTCGGTATTGAATTTGAAAAAAACTTAACGGCGTTAAAAAAATTTAACGACGGGACCAGTGGTTACCAAGGTGATAAAAGTTGGGACTGTTGACAACTAATTCAATAGTTGGAACCGGTAGAAGACAACATGTGATAGTTGAGACCAATTAAAACCAATATACCTATTTTTAACAACAACCTTTGTATATGTTATTATAACAAATAAATTACACAATACATTGTGAGGGTTTAAACCCCAAACCTAATATTTTATACATGTGTGTGTTATCAATAATTCAACTTGATTAATTAATTATCTTATTATTACAGTTTGAAGCACTTAAACTCGAACTGATTATTATAATCTTTTGATCTTTATCAATGTTTTTGTAAAACGATCGTTTATTTATTTTGCGAGTAACCTGTTATGGAGCGTAACAAATGCTTGTTTGGTGACTTTTAAAAAATTACAACAGGACAATGGTGTTAAATTTCAAAAATCGTGTGCCACTTTTAAATATAATGATATTAAAGTTGTTAGGTTTAATAAAATATATGAATGTAAACAATAAAAACTAAAAAAATACACGCCGGCTGCAACACGTTCTGAATCTGTGTGCAACCCACTAAAAGAGTAAAAGGTACACATTTAGTTGCATATAGTATACGTCTAATGCGGTGTTGGAGGTACACTTTTGTGTTCGTTACTCGTAACATATTTTTTAATCAATTAGTATAGGTATAAGTATATATACTCTTTTTATTTTTTAGTAAATAGAAGATATCATGATTAAGTGCATATTTGAGTAAAAGAAACATGTCTAGGTTAAGGTAAGAGCGGAGTTATACTAAAATGACCTAACTTATTAGAAAAAACACGTAAAAAAACACAATAAATCAATTTTGTTGTGAGATTTTCATGTCATTGTGTTATTTTGTTATATATAACATATCAAACACAATTGGTTGTTCTATTGTTACACACGTTGTGTCATTGTGTATTTTTTATCAGGTGATTGTGTAATTTTCGTTAGTTCTAAAAGATTAAATAATGACCTGATGGATTACACAACGAGTTAAAAAATGTGATTTTTCGGTTCAAGGATTCCTTTTGTTTCGGTTCTCGAATTTGTTCTTACCCGGCTCTTCCTCGTCACCATCTTCTTCCTCATCTTGATAATCATAAAAATTCTTTCTTCAAAATCTTCATTTGATTGTTGTTGTTCTTCTTGATAGTCTTGTTCTTCTTCTTCATGTTGTTGTTGGTCAAAATTATATAACAGGTGATGATATTGTTGATAGTCAACCTGGTTTGAATAATTAGCAAAACCGCATTCATAACTGTAATCCACCACCTTTTCATCGTTTGTGAAACGACCCATTTCCAATTGGGTTGGCAATCTTTACGCGTTATGTAGTGGTTGATTTCTTTGAGGTTGATGGCTTTGGGGGGTGATGGGAAATTTATTATGAAGCTTGAAACAATTGAAAATGTGAAGACAATTGAGAATTTTGGGCAATTTTACGTGACATGGGTTTTTTGGTGAGCCTTTGTTTTGGTGCTATTGTAAAAGAATGAAAGAAATGAATAAATTTTTAGGTAGGGGCTACTTGCTTAGGTCTGAATCAGGTCTGAATCTGAGCGATTCAAAGGCGCCCCTAGTTCAGACCGTTTGGTTGGAGGCGAAGGTCTGACCGAATCAAAGGTCGTATCTGAGCGAATTAGAGGCTGGAACATATCTGAACAAGGTTTGAGAGAAGGGGCGACGAAGAAGCGACGAGGGTGACGACAAGTGGCGACCAAAAAAGCAAAATAAAGCTAAAAAATAAACTGCGTTCGTGTCCACAGGTAGAGGTGCACAAAAAAACCAGAACCGGAACCGGAACCGATCAAATAACCGAAAACCGGTTCTTCGAAGAACCGGTTCTTCGAAGAACCGGTTCTACAAGAACCGAACCGGAACTGAACCGTAGGTTCTACTATTTTTTCCAAATTATAGGTTCCAAAAGAACCGGAACCGGTTCCTAAAAAAACCGGTTCTTGGAAAAACCGGTTCCTGGAAGAACCGGTTCTTGAAAAACCGGTATGTTTTAGTGTTGTTATTTATTTAATGTTTTAAAAGCTATATATCTTGTAATATTTTAAATTTTTAATGTTACTTCCGGCCCATATCGTAGAAAAAAAGGTACTTTTTAAGAACCTGAACCGGTTTTTTAGGAACCGGAACCGGTTCTTTGAGAACCGGAACTGGTTCTTTAGGAACCGGAACCGGTTACTAGGTTCTAGTTTTTTCACCAAAAACCGGTTCTAGAACCGAACCGGTTCTTGTAAGAACCGGTTCTTTTAACACCAACAAGAACCGGAACCGGTTCTAGAACCGAAACCGGTTCTTCAAAAAAACCGATTTGTGCACCTCTATCCATAGGTCATACGGACGTCATATTATTCTCGGGCTTAAATATACTTAAAACCCGAAAATAAAAGAACTTACATACATCTCCAAAGTCCAAAGTAATTAATTAACCCTAAAAGTCCAAAACTTTTGCCTTGTTTCTTCTAATATCCACCGGTAAGGCCAAAGCCCTGTTTGTTATGGGCCTGACCCAATTTCTCATAACAAGTTTGATACTTTGATGGATTTAAATCAGTCTATTTATTCAGTTTATGCAAAAGCCGAAAACTCATTTTTTCACTTTTTTTTTACTGTAGTGTGAAATAAAGACTTTTTATATACATGGATATATTCGTATAACAGTGCGAGTAGGAGTCAAAAGGAACATTGAATTGTTTGTAGTCAAATTAAACAAAGAATTGTTTAGTGACAAGTTTGCATCATCATTCAAATTGAACTCAACATTGGAAAGGTTGGCATAACATAATATCCTTGTAATGTAACTTATAGTAAATTAATGCATTAACAAAATACTTTTATATAAAATAAACTACTTCTAAAGCTAATCGTTCAGAAATCAAAAGGGAACTTGTGATAAGTACATGGTTTTTTAATGATAATTTGTATCATTTACGTCTCACTGACATATGCAGTCATTTTTATATATTCATTAAGAGGAAACGGATCTTAGGTGAAAAACCCCACTTGCCCAACCTGAAAATCCTATTTTTTATATCAAGTGGGACCTGAACTCAAAGCCTCCTCATTTTATAAAGTGCACATCATCTCAAACACTTGGCCGATGATTGGCATAATTCAAAATGTAAACCTTTCACTGAATTAAACATTTGTAATTCCGGTGAATGTTCTTCATTGTTCCATGAAAAGATGTTTTTGTCATGTGATAGCATGGGGGACATGTTTAAAGACAAAGCCAGCAATACTTAATAGTTAAAAGTAAACTTCTTTTGTTGATCGAATTAATCAAAGATTTAAAGCCGAAACAAAAAATAACACTTGCTAAATTTTAGAGTAAATTACGTTTTATACACCGACGTTTTGTCAAAAATGACAATCTAAAAATCTAAAGTTTAAAAATATGTACTTACACCTCAGCTTTTCACATTCATCTATTTGTGTCAATTTCACTAACTCTATTAAACTTTTATGTAAGATTTTAATGAGATGACCAAAATACCCCTGACTCAAACATAAACCAAACTCATACAACAAACCACATGTAAAACTATAGTATTATAAAAACAAATATACTCCTTCCCTTTTCTTGCATGTTTACACAGCCACCGCACAACCACCCGCCGCCTGTAAACCGCAATTAGCATAGCAGCCACGTTAACAACACCTAAATAGTGAACCTGCCATCATGACCGGACCAAAATAACCCCTAATGCCCTAATCGAACGCTATACATTCAATGATGAAACCATCTCCTAATCCAACCATTATCATCATATCTTCCCCGTCATTAGAAGCCTTCCAACAACAACCACCATACTTGACACAATCACCACCATCTACCATCGTCGCAACCACTAGATCACCTCATCTTCTTCTTTGAATCAACATTGATTACCCACTACCCCATCCCGGTCTGATTTATGTTCTAAAAATCACGACTTGATTGCACCTAACCCTATTCATTTTAATCCCATCCATCTCCAAACGCATTCTAGAACATCTAATAATGAACACCACTCGATTGCACACAGCCTCATCGATCTTGATAAGGTTAAGCTTACGTTGGGCCTAATCTAGCACCACTCGCCACTGAAGATGTTAATCTTGATTTGATCTAATAAATAGTTTTATTTATTTGAGATTATTAATTATTTAATTGAGTTAGTATTAGACTATAATTGAGTTTGATTATTTATCTAGCTTTTTAGGTTTTACAGTTGGGTTAGGTTTACTATTTGTTTAGTATAAATAGGGGTTGAATGAGTTTTTGTAGGAGTCCCGGTTTATTTATCTAATACAAGAGTCGAATAGTTGGTTCAGTTTGTGTGTTCGTGTTTGTGATTTTGGGTCTGATTTCCAACAATTGGTATCAGAGCGTGGTATTGACGGTTTTGAGAGTCGTTTTCCAAGCAAGAAAGCAACCCCTCGCGGGGTTGCAACTGCGGGGAGGTAGAAGACGAAGACAGAAGAAAAAGGGGCGTTTGTAAAGATATAAGGAGGAGTTTTCCGTCCTTGGTTCTTGGCTTTCGAGGGAGTATGTCAACCGTTATTTTTGTTGGGATTTATTTGAAACAAAATTAAAGGAAAAAAGATTTTATTGTTTTTTGTTTTGAAGTTCATGCACAGAAGTAAACAAAAGGGAGGTAACTTTGATTCCTTATTTTTGTTTGGTGCGTATGATTGGAAAAGAAGAAAACACTATTTTTGTTAGGTGCTTCTTTTGATCTAAGAAATTGAGATTTTGTATTGAGTTGAAAATTCGTTGAAGCTGAGGGTTTAGGTTTGATTTAAAACTTTTGGATTCACCGAGTGAAGGTTAGGGTCTTGTGAGTTTTCTTAGTTTTAGGTTTTGGCTCTTTGTTATCAACCTGGAGGTTTGGGGAGCTGTTGTGGCGATGAGATTTGGTCAACCGTATAATGGGGAGTACCATTTGGAACGGCGGTTATGACATGTGATCAGTTCAGTGATGGTTCAATAGTAATGTCGTAATGAATTTAACTGCATTAGCAACTTTCTATCCAGGTAAGATCAGACCCTGTCCTTCCTGCCAAGGATAAAACAGAATAACCAGGTAGGTTGTTTTTTGACAGAAGTATCCGATCATATTTGCCGATAGGCTGCCGGTAGAAGATTCATCAAAGCGGGAGGCTTTGAATCTTGTCGTGTCTAACAATGGAAGAAGAAAATGGTAGAAGTGACAAGTTTTTTTTCTTTGATCGGTGGTTAAGAATGGTGAAGTTCTAGGACCCAGGAAGAGGGATATCAAGATTGATCAAGGGATTGAAGGTGTTGATAATAATGCAGATTTGAAGAAACGGATCTTGTTTAAGATCCGGGTGGTACAAATCAAGATTAAGGGGGAGAATGAAGATGTTAATCTTGATTTGATCTAATAAATAGTTTTATTTATTTGAGATTATTAATTATTTAATTGAGTTAGTATTAGACTATAATTGAGTTTGATTATTTATCTAGCTTTTTAGGTTTTACAGTTGGGTTAGGTTTACTATTTGTTTAGTATAAATAGGGGTTGAATGAGTTTTTGTAGGAGTCCCGGTTTATATATCTAATACAAGAGTCGAATAGTTGGTTCAGTTTGTGTGTTCGTGTTTGTGATTTTGGGCCTGATTTCCAACAGCCACCACCAACCAAAGCCTAATCGAAAACGGTACACTTGATTCCCAAGCAACAATGGCTACGTTAGGGGCGATGGTGGCTGTAATGTGGGGTAGTGTCGGCGACTGGGTCAGAAATTGATGGTGCGATGGAGTTGTGGCGGTGATCGAAAATTGATGGTTTTGAGGCCGATGGATCTGATGAAATTTGGAGGTGGTGTTTTTGTTTTGGAGTTTTAGTACATAAGGAAGATTTCATAGTATAATATATTAGCTATATATTTAGAATTGACTGATTGTTATTTAATATTTTGTTTATTATTGTAGAGGGTATCTGGTCATTTCATTAAAAATTAACTGGAAAACTTAACCCCGTTAGTCAGATTGACAAAAATAGATGAAAATGTGAAAAGTTGGGATGCAAGTAAACAGTTTTAACTTAAAATCTCAGATAGTCAATTTTAACAAAACATAAGGTGTACAAAAGGTAATTTACTCTAAATTTTAATACAAACTTGTTTTCTATTTAAACAGTTAAATTCATTTGTAATAGTTTAAAAAGACTATGGAAGTAGAGCTCGGTTTACTTATAAAACTAGGTCTTTTTAAGACGTAGCCAACGGGCTTCTTCTCAATGGCATCTGGGATGGTGATGGATGACCTGCATTTCAAGGAACTCGGGTTTAAATATTGAATCTAACGGGTTTTATTTCTTCGCATTGTCGTGTCTTTGAGCGGTTGTCAAATGGGCTTTGACCTAAAAAGAGGGTTTCTCTGAATCGGTTAAGCGAACATCTTTTGAAGAGATGAATTTTGCTAGTAGTACAGCTAGTAGCCCGTTTAAAATCGTTATAAAAAGATCATGTTAAAAGGAATGTAATAGTTTTCATTGTCATACTTCTCAAAACGCACTCGCCTGGGAATACATCTCCCCAAGGACAATCCACGTTTCAACAATAGTATAGCTTCATTCAAATGTTCACCAAATGTTCATCAAATGCAATGTACTTGGTTTGTTTTTATTAAGGGGTGCATCTCCCCTAGGACAATAGTATAGGGGTTAAGTACCAATTGCATAATGATTATATTATATATACTACTTTTTTAAAAATAATTTTTACGTAATATTTAATCATTATATACAACTGGTTTTAATACATTTCACAAAAATAAGATTGGTCTATTGATTCTGGAGCACATCATATGGCTTGGGTCTCATATATGG
Organism: Tagetes erecta; assembly: GCA_030867185.1. NCBI lineage: Eukaryota > Viridiplantae > Streptophyta > Magnoliopsida > Asterales > Asteraceae > Tagetes > Tagetes erecta. The sequence continues at coordinate 7,596,965 of CM061490.1, forward strand.
TTATTTTGTTAATCTAAGGTTTTACAAACTTTCAAGGTACTTATTTTATGTATGTTTCAATGTAAGTTTTATTAAAAACGTGTAAGATGTTAAAGCTTGTATCGATTTTTTTATAGTCTTAATTTTTTTCTTCTTAGAATTTTAAAGGATAACTTGATATAAGTCTCTCACATGCTACCTGAGAGAAAGTATTTTAATTTATATTAAACGCGTACACATAGTAATTTTTAAATTCAAATCAATTAACTCTAGCTTGTTTTACTAATTCAAATTTTATAAACTACTAAATTTGAAGGTCGGTTATAAAGTTTTGTCTTTTTTTAACATTAAGTACTTAATATATTCAATTAGTTTACAACCGTTTGCAAAGAACTGGACATAGATCGGTTGGTTTCTAGCATTCAACATAGGCCTTAACAATGGAAAGGTCATGTGTTCTACTCCACTATCAACCACTTTTAATTTTTCTTGATTTCTAACATTTTTTCGTTCTTTTTTTCCTTATTTTTTAAAGTGTTTATAAGATAACATATGTTACGTTTTTTTAATTATTTTGTCGTTTTAACGTTAAGTTATATACCATATCGGACATAATATTTTATTTACATTTACGTCTAACAACGTTACCATTATCCCATTTTCAGCTTAATTTTTTTAACTTTGACGTATTTACGATTTTAATCTTCGGCTTTGACCCAGTTTACGACTTTCACTTCCTATTCTACTTAAACATATTTATGACTTTAACCCTCTGGGTTTGACTTGGTTTTCTTTTTTACCTCCGAGTACAGATATTTCTATGTCTTTTAGTATGCGACACATTACAACTTTACACTGTAACGTAAGAGCCATGAAACTATGTTTACCAACGCATGTGATGAACTCATAACGCAATACATGACTGCACGACCTGGCCGTTGCATCGCGCGGCCCGGTCTGAGATCTAGTTAAATATTAAAGCTCTATGACATTAACCAGGGTTACTGCTACAATTTGACACTAAATCAAGAAATGTTTTTCGAGCAACATATGATCTTAAAAAAAGCTTGCATCTAGTTAAATATATTTTTCTTTATTGAAGGAAATTCTATTACATAAACGTCAAGAGTAAGTATATAGGTCTTGCATATAAGTTTAAATATCCAAGTAAAAACTTACATGAAAGCCCGACCTTGCATTAGTGGATTTTTGTTTCACTACATGAGATGAGCACAATGAGCCCGACCTTGTCTTGAATGAAAGTTGTTGTTTTCGTAGCGCACTTTGCTCTTTGGCTTACTAGGGGTGCTTTAGCGTTTTTTGAGTTACTGAGGGTGCATACTCAGTAGGCTTAATGAGGATGTTGTTTGGCTTACTAGGGGTGTACGTGAGTTGGTGTTAGCCAGCTGACCGGTTGGCCTATTGAGAGTTGTCTGACTTACCGAAGTTGCTGTCTTTGTAGCTTTCTTCTTTTATTTGTAATATTTGGTTTATTAATAAAAGTATTTTATTCAGTTTTGTGAACGGTGTTTTTACAAGGGTACGTATGCCACCCTACCTGGCAGTCTGGCACGTGCCGGTAGAAGGTTTTACCAATGCCCTCTCCAGCACCACTCCGTCCCCTAACTACGACCAAACTCACAAACAGTACGACGATTGCAAATCTGGTATCATGGTGTCGTCAAATCTCCCTTTACACCATCTAACTGTATCAACAACTTAGAAAAAGAAAGTGAGGACCACATCCATCTACAACCAAAGCTTTTAAAACCTGCAAATTTCTGCCATCAGCATCATCACATCCACTCTCTCTCAAACTCAAAAACGTACAGAAAAGAAATATCACTGAACAACAAGATATTATTCTCCATTTGCGATTTGCAGATCAGCTAACGCACCCGTCCTTTTAACTTCAGATTTATATATCATGTGTGTCTATATTTATATCATCATGTATACGTGAGTACAAACTCTATCGCGATTGCGATTAATCCGAATGAAGACTAGATCCATGCCAGCAGATCAAAAGAGAAGAAAAGTGGACAATGGAGAAGTGAAAATGCCAACGTCAATGTCTTGTTGCTCAAGCAATGAATCAAAGAAAATACTTCAGTTAACAGATTTGAAGGTATCGATCAATCCATTCGAATAGCATTTCGCTTCATATGTCTGATTATTTTCTCTCTGATTATAACAACTTTCGTTTCGATTTGCAGGAACGCGTCGAATCTAGAAGAATAAGGTTTTTGTTAATGTTGTTTACGGCGTAACTTGTTACTCGTTTACTTTTGGCTTTGTAAAAAGTTAAATAAATCTATGAAATATGTTTCTCAGTTTAAATCGTTGTTACAGCAAACTGAGAAGCAAGATCAAGACAAAATCAGGCTTACGAAAGACCGCAAAACCGTCACCGGTTATCAGTTCCCGTGGTACAATACAAATGGAGAAGCTTCCATCTGCAGCCGAACTGGAAGAATTTTTCACAGCTGCTGAGAAACAACTTAATAAACGCTTCAAAGAGAAGTAAGTAGTTCAATCCATTTGATTTACATATCACATAAAATGAAAAAAAAAACAATCAGCTGAAATATAGGCATGCATATTAACTTGCAGGTATAATTACGACATTGCAAACGATACTCCATTGGAAGGTCGGTTCGAGTGGGTTCAGTTGAAGCTGTGAAAACGACGATCTATAGATCTTGGGTTCAAATCCTGAAGTGAGCAATTAAGTTGATGTATTTACCCAAAGAAAATTTAGAACTTGTTGCTAAAAAGTATCAAAAGTCAAAATTGATGATTAATTAAGTACATTTGTATTTGTAACAATTTTATATTTAACTAGGTTTTGGTGTCCGGCCGCGCGTTGCGGCGGCCGCAACACGGTTTTTTTTCAAGGTGTGCTGTTTGTTTCGGCTCGTTTGTGGGTCATGTATAGCGCAAAGGTGTGGGAGTTACCAGACCTATGAAATCTGCAGTGGACATCAAAACATCTGCATTAGCCAACTCCACATACCACATGAATTTAGTCTAAATTGACTAAAGACGACATTTTCAACTTTGTAAAGGTTGTTAAAATCATAAAGAAAAACAAATACAAAAAGTCAATATGTATGTCAATAAACAACTGTTCTAATCTAAACTTGTTAACCAATACACAATTACAAACAGACTTTAAATTACCTTGACCCGTGTCACCCGTGCCATCCATTCCCCCTCTAGCTCAATTATTTCATATGACCCATAAGTAAACGACTCAAAATGACCCACCTCAAAGGCAGAATGTGACACCTGCAACACAAATAATATTATCTGAATTCATTCATTGTGACGTTTGTAAAGTCATATAATTTTCAAAAGTTATTTTGCTTTAGTGCAACCTGTTATTTTTGTATACAAAGACGTTGATATGCCTTTAGCATATGCCCTTACTGGTCTAACTTAGTAAACTAATACCAACGTATTAGTATTATAACCTTTGCCACCCATTTCTCCTCTAGCTTAATTATTTCATGTGACGCGTGACAACCTAGTTTAATGATAACTAAATGACCCAAAATGACCCACCACAAACTGATTACTCAAGAGCCATTGTAAAAACTATGAGTCACAAATATAAGATTTAGAAAAATTTATCTTAATTTATTCATTCTGACATTTGTAAAGTCATACAGATTTTCAAACTTGTCTTTTGCCTCACATGTTGCTTCAATTGGGTCTCCTTAATTAGGATTGTAGGTAAAAAAAGTCTGGTTAGTAGTATATAAGAGGTTATGAAGCGCAGGCAGTTGAAGTGGCTGCTTACGTGGATGTCTACTAAGAGGTACCATGGTGATTTCGAAGGCTGGACCTCTGACACACGTGTTGTTGCCATTTTTATTTTTTTGATTTCCAAAGAAAACAAAAAGAAAGTTAGCAGGTCTTTAGCTAAAATCAGAGATGATATGCGTACATAAGAAATCAAGTATTACATTATAGCACCTATCTTTTCCATTGTGAGGTAGTGTGTTATTGGAGTTATTATTTAACAAACACATGGGCAGTTTGAATTTATGGTTCTTATGTCTATGTTAAATCTCAATTAATTAAGTGAGTGTAACATGCAAGTCATTTTGACTTTGTTGTATATGTTTTTCTAATGTCTTTTAATAAAATGCACGATGTGATAGTTGTATGTAACGCACTAATGCGTTCACCCAACCAAAACATAGCAGCACAATAGTGACACACATAAGCAATCTATGTAAAGAGCACGTAGAAGACGAAGTAGATCCGACAGTAGAACTTCTTCCACTTTTTCTCACTGCTGGCATTAAAAGTATAACTAAAAACTCAAACAAACACCAACAAATGCAGTAGAATGCACAATGATACTCAATGACAGCAACGAAAGCAAAAGAAAACAACAGTCAATAAACAACCACAATAACAACAGTAACACAAAGACAAAACAACAAAAAAAAAATTACCCCACACACAAAAGCAACGACAAAGCCACAAACCACAACTAAACCACAAGTATTCAAATGTCAACAAAACAAATAAAAAAAATACTAACAACACCTATGAAAGAAATTAATTGAAAACCTGAAACAGGGAAGAAGATCGAAAACTAACCTTACAAATAGCTCTAATACCCTAATTGTAACAAAGTAACCGCAAACCGCATCCACTGAATGCATGGAAAATCAGGCTCCAAAAACACCAGAATCACAACTCCAAACAGAGAAGAACACGACAACTAAAATCGGCAACTACAACACGACCATAACGCCCGCTGATCACAAGAATGAAGAACGAACATCAGCAATTGACAGTGGCATGTTGCGGAAAGACGAACGATGACACTTGAAGCAGTAAGGCGACTTCGACGGAAACACGTGGAAGTTCTAATGAAAAGCAAACGGGAATAATCAGATATAAGAGAAGATGAAAGGCACGTGAATGGCACATGATCTGTCACCGACCTTCCTAAATAGGAGTTATAGGAATAAGTTTTTCTGTTTTAATAATTATTCAACTCATCCGGATATTAATATTTTAATAACTTCATATAGAATTTTGCGGGTCATTGTATGTTTCATACTAGATTAGTACCCGTGTACTATACGGATTTTAGTTTTATAGGTTTTAACTCAATTTACATATCAAATTTATTTTTAACATATCTCTTATTAAATCGATTTGAATATTTATAAATATATTCATATCAAAAATCATATGCTACAATAAAGGATATGATTTATAATGGTTGGTAAATTTTTATTTAAACATATCGGGTTAGGAGATAATTCATGGTAATTATTATTTTTTTATATTTGAACATATCGAGTTAGGAGATAATTAATGATAATTGGTAAAACTTTAATTTGAACATATCGGGTTATGATAGATCATAATAATTGATAAGTTTTTTTTATTTAAGCATATCAAGTTAGGAGATAATTCATGATAATTGATACATATCGGGTTATTTCGAATATGGAGCATACCATGACCCGTCTAAAAATTCTCCATCAAATTAATTTAGAACATGACACCTAAGCAAAATCCTATGTGGAGTAGTTAAAATGATGACACGTGGATGAGTTACTCAATTATTAGAATAGGTAGATTCGAAATAACTCGATATGTTCAAATAAAAATTCATCAATTATCATGAATTATCTTGTAACCTGATATGTTCAAATAAAAAATTTATCAGCTATCATTAATTATCTTCTAAACTCATTAGGTTCAAATAAAAAGTTTACCAATTATTATATATCACCTCCTTTATTTTAGAGTATGATTTTTTCTAGGAAAATATTAATAAATATCCAAATCGATTTAATAAGTGATATGTTAAAAATAAATGTGATATTTAAATTTAGTTAAAACATATAAAACAAAAATCTCATGGCCGGTACTAAAGCTAGTACGTAAATGATTGCATCTATCATCTTTTATCCATCCTATCTTGGCTAGTTTGTATTTTTGTTATTCTTAAAATATCGTTTATAATAGTTAAACCTTAACTTTTAACCACTTAATATTTTCATTTTATGACTATGTAATACAGGTGGTTCTAACCTAGTTTACTTGTGTAAGGAGTTAGTGAACATATAAATAAAACTACAGCGTTGGTGAAACTAAATACATTACAAGTTGTTCAAGTGAGATATTTAAAATTTCATTAAAATATAAGATTTTGAGTTAAAGTCCCACATATCACATGATAGGGTTTAGCTTGAGTCAGACGGTTTTTATCTCACAATTATGGGTTTGCTTCTTGATGATTATTCTAGGTGAGTCAGCGTAAAAAATCAAATCAATATAGACGGTTAAGATTCCGTCTACACTCATGTATTAAGGGTAGTTCTAAACACGTTGTCATAATGGAAGTACATTGCAATCGGTGAAAATGAGGAGGAAGAGTAGGTGATCATGTACTTTTAACCATGTTGCATTTCTGCAATTCCTTGTGATCATATATACGAACGGTTGATAACATCTCAGGCGGGTATTTTTTGAAGCAAATATTGTTTTCCATAATTAACTTGTAAAAATATATAGTTGTAAATATGTTTGTGTTCATTACACGGGAGTCGTTGGCGTCGTTAGCCATGGGGGTGGTGTGGGATTGGAGATTTGGAGATGAGCAAAGTTTGTTGTGCGAGGCCGTCTCGACTTTGTTTTGAGGTACTCATTGGGCTTGGGGCCCTTTGAAAACTAGGGCATATATAAAATTTTTAAAAGTGTGTTTATATATTTGGGTGATGGTATTTTGTTTACCTGGTTTGGTTTATTATTATTTTTGGGTTTGAAAAAGTGAATTTTAAACAAAAATTGAAATTGAGATTAATATCAGTTAAAAACTTAAAATTGAAAGATGATAAATCTGCAAAATAAATCGTTCTTACAAAGATGGGCTATCAAGAACGTAGAGGAGGTAGGATAGGCAGTTGGTCAGATCTAAGTCCTCTAATAAAAAATCAAATTTTGAAAAAAAACTTTATTTTTTTTAGTTTTATTAGACCTCTTGAAACGTTGAAACGGCGTTGTTGCTGTGTAAGCTACGGAAACATGATGTGGTGCGCATAAATGCTGACAACTAATATCCCATGTGAATACATCGGAGTGAGATAAACATTCGATGCAAATTGAACAATGATTGTATATGTGGATCATGGATGTGGTCAGCATATAAATTATTATAATTTATTTTCTTTAGAAATTCAAGATGTCAATTTTTTTTTGTGTTTTGAATTTTGATTAAACTTGATTGTATATATGGATGAAGGATGTGGCCGCTGCATGACGTGAGTTTGGCTACCATCGTCCAGCTTGTCGAAGTCGAAAATCATAACATGAATACCAGCATCAATTTTAACAATATTAATACCAGCAACGATGTTTTTCATGTTGTATTTTCATTTGAAAAAAATAGCCGAAAATTAGCCCAAGGATCTGTCTATCATCCTGTTTCTCTTGGAGAGCGGTTCTCTCAAATTCAGCTATTATATAAGAGATTATACAACGTCACGCTCTTTAAACATAGAGTTAAGTACAAATGTACCCATATGATTTACACTCAATAAGATTCTGCGACCTTGCTTGAACTTTTAGACTCTTTGAACCTTAGGCTTTCACAGAACTAGTACTAAGTAACTAAGTTTTAACTTTCATATTTTAATAAAAGATTGAAAAATAAATAAATAATCAATCAATCGATTGAATACATCTTGTCGTCAACCTTACCATAATATGTGACTCTAACTTGTGTATAGTTTTTTCTATGAGAAAATAATCAAAATATCCACTTGTTTTTATCTTTTAGAAAAATGCTCCCACCAACGATGGCTAATGTATAAACGGACTCCAAATTGTTCACCATCATAAAGAGGGGGATAGTGCATTGCTCATGCCCTAATAAGCGTAGGCGGTGTTGTCTCGAAGCTCCTTGAGCCAAAGTTGAAGCCTACAAAGGGGTGCAGTATTCATGTGCGACATGCAAGCCTCCCTTCCCGGACGTCACCATCCACACACATAAACACCGTTGAGCTTAGACGTTACTGACTCAATCAAGCCGGGTTTGGATTGGCCAACTAATGGACTTTGTTAGTGTAATTATGGGTTTATAAAAGTCACAAATATTTGGTGAACTTGGGATCAAGTTTGACAAGTAGGTTAAATTGTTTAAATATTCTAATTATGTTTTAAATAGGGGAAAATTCCCAAAAGTCTCTTCTGACCGTTGACTTCCCAAAATGTTCTCTTTGACTTCGCCATCCATAGGCGTCACGACTATAGTCGTTAAAGTCGACGCCTATAGATTCTAACAAGTAACAGGCTTACACGTATCCCAAGTGGTGGACGCCCATAGGCGTTTTCCCTACAACGCCCATAGGCGTCTGCCCATTCTGACAAAGATGTCGTAGGCGTCCGCCCATAGTCGACGCCTATAGTGGAAAAAAAAAATTAGTTATTTAGATTGCAAGCATTTGGGAATTTTTTCCACTCCAATGTGGGTTTTGTCTAAATAACTAATTTTTTTTTCCACTTTGTCCCACATTAGAGTGGAGATAAAACCATAGTTTGTTTTATATATGTAAGTCTTCCATAACATAACATGTTAAGTTCTTATGTTACATTTTACTCTAGCACATATCCGCGCGCAGGGGGGGTGCAAATTTGGTTCGAATTTCTTGGCTCAATGCGACGCCCACACGACCTGCGGTCACGAATGCAACTCCGAAAGCCCGGGTCCGTGTGAGGATGTTTTTTAGTCCACACGAGTCGGAAAATCTTTTTTTTTTCGTTTTTTCAGCAGCAGCGCAAAAAAAAAAACTGTAGGCGTCGACTATGGACGGACGCCTACGACATCTTTGTCAGAATGGGCAGACGCCTATGGGCGTTGTCGGGAAAACGCCTATGGGCGTCCACCACTTGGGACACGTGTAAGCCTGTTACTTGTTAGAATCTATAGGCGTCGACTTTAACGACTATAGTCGTGACGCCTATGGATGGCGAAGTCAAAGAGGACATTTTGGGAAGTTAACGGTCAGAAGGGACATTTTGGGAATTTTTCCTTTAGTTATGGTAATATATGTGTGTGTTTGTTGTTATATAGTGTACGTGAGTCATGTGTCTTAATTAGTATATAAGTTATGATCTATGTATTATTATCGAACAAAATAATAAGTAGGACATGATAATAAGCCGTATATCTTATGACTATGGACGTAAATTTTGTGGTTAAATTAATTAATATATCCTTATATAATATAGCAAAATCTATTTTGCTTAGTTGTCATCATTAGAGGTGATTTTCGCTTATGTGGCATCATAAGAGAATTTGTCTCACAATAATACTATTATAATTTAAATATGTATATATCTTTAATAATAATGTATTATAATAATCTTAATTACATTTTGATCCCCTAATATTTAGGAGAGTCTTTAGAAATTTAAAATTATTTACATGTTAAACCCTCTCTTAATATATTATAATAATCTTAATTACATTTTGATCCCCTAATATTTAGGATATATAGTCTTTAGAAAATAAAATTATTTACATGTTAAACTTTCTCCTACGAGGGGTGTGAATGAGCTATCTTTTATTTGACAGGGCATAAAAATAAAACTTATGTATAAACTTGGTAATAATCTAGAATTAAATAGCTCAATTTTTTTAAAGAGTCGTTACTTTTTTACACGACATTATTTAAAAATACACCATAAACCTGATGATTTAAATTTCTTTTCTAAGTATTGCAATACTAAATTAATAATTTTTTTAAATAAAATATTTTGTTACGTTTTTACCACCGTTTTGTCTCAAAATTGATTGGAATCATCCGTGTCCCATTAATATCCTTAAAATCACCGTTTGTGTGTTATGTTTATGTGGTATAATTTTAAAGCTTTTGGCTTATGTGGCATCATATGAGAGTTTATCTCACAATAATGTTTTTTTATTTAAAATACTAGATTAGTACCCGTGTACTACACGGATTTTAATTTTATAGGTTTTAACTCATTTCGATGTAATTTTTATATCAATAGACTCGTATTCTTATTCGGATCAAAAACCATAAAACGTCGACCTGAAATTAAAAAAAAAAGTTAACGCTATTAACTTTTTTAACGGCGGGTCCATTAGTGGCCAAAATGATAAAAGTTGGGACCGTCAGCACATATTTCAAAAGTTGGGACTGAATAAAGGATATGATTTATAATAGTTGGTAAATTTTTATTGGAACATATCGGGTTAGGAGATAATTCATGATAATTGTAAATTTTTTTATTTGAATATATCGAGTTATGAGATAATTAATGATAATTGGTAAAACTTTAATTTAAACATATCGGGTTAGGATAAATCATTATAATTGATAAGTTTTTTATTTGAACATATCAGGTTAGGAGATAATTCATGATACTTGGTACATATCGGCTTAATATATAGATCATGATAATTGGTAAATTTTGTATTTGAACATATCAGGTTAGGAGATAATTGATGATAATTTGTGAATTTTTAATTTAAACATATCGGGTTATTTCGAATATGGAGCATACCATGACCCGTCTATAAATTCTCCATCAAATTAATTAGAACATGACACCTAAGCAAAATCCTATGTGGAGTAGTTAAAATGGTGACATGTGGATGTGTTACTCAATTATTAGAATAGGTAGATTTATATAAAATACTAGTTTAGTGCCCGAGCTACGCTCGGGAACACAACATTCAAGTGATGCTTTTAAGGATATTCATGAACGTTCTAATAAGTTTTGAAACAAAACCGTGGTAAACCGGAACACGAAATATATTTTTAAAAATTAAATTTTTAGTATAGCAATATTATACTCAAATTAAAGAGAATAAAATGCTCAGTTTTATGGTGTAGTTTATTTTTTTTAAAATCCATATAAAAAAGTTATGTATATTTATAAAACACTGAGGTATTTAATTGTATAATATTATTAATTTATCCATAAGTTTTATTTTCACACCCTATCAAATATAAACCGACTCATGTACACCCCTTGTAGTAGAGGGTTAAAAATATAAATACTTTTAAATTTTTTCAGAATTCTCCAAAATATTAGGGGACAAAAAATGTAATTAGTTTTATTATAATATATTTTATATACATATTTTAAATAAAATTTATTATTATGAGATAAATTCTCAAACGATGCCACATAAGCCAGAAGCTTTAAAATGATGCCACATAAGCTTTTTTGGTTTTGCTATATTATATAAAGATACTATAATAAAACTAATTACATTTTTTGTCCCCTAATATTTTGGAGAATTCTGAAAAATTTCAGAGTATTTATATTTTTAACCCTCTACTATAAGGGGTGTACATGAGTCGGTTTATATTTGATAGGGTCTAAAAATGAAACTTATGGATAAAGTTAATAATATAACTTATGGATAAAGTTAATTAATAATAACATACAATTACGACCTCGGTGTTTTATAAATATGCATAACATTTTTATACGATTTTTTTAAAAATAAACTACACCATAAAACTGAGCACTTTATGGTGTAGTAAATTTGAGTATAATATTACTATACTAAAAGTCTAATTTTAAAAGTATATCATGTGTTCCGGTTTACCACGGTTGTCTCAAAACTGATTGGAACATTCATGAATATCCTTAAAAGCATCACTTGAATGTCGTGTTCCCGAGCGTAGCGCGGGCACTAAACTAGTTCTATATATATATATATATATATAGGGGAGGGATCAAATGAGAACTCCATATTAAGTTGAGAACTAGAGAACTCCCAAAAGACAAGGGATGGAATTTTAAAGTGGAGGGGTAAAATTGGAACTTTAAATATGTAAATCTTTAAACATTTCTATCTTTTGCATAGGTTAAGTTTTTTAAATTTTTTTTGCACCATTAGATCAAGAATTTCATTATCTTTCATTTGAGTATAAATAACTTTATAAAAAAATAAAAATTTCTCGTTTTTTTTACTTTCAGTACTACATATATGTAATATACGATACCGTATGTTTTTAAATTGGGGAAATGAATACGGTGTTGTTATGAACCTAAATTACTCAAGAAACCATCAAAACTACATACTTTGATAAAATATCAAAAGTTCAAGGGCATTGATTTCGATGACGTTATAACAAAAAAACAACATCATCATGCCTCAATTCCAATTTTGGATTTTCTCATATGATCGTATTGACATTGCTAGCAATAACTTGGTTCACGTTATGTGATATGGTATGAATATGTGCAGCATGCGCATATCATAATAGTCATGTTATATTAATCTGTTATTTGGAATTGAGAAGCCAAATTGAGTTACAATCAATTTTTAAAGGACAGATAATATTTTTCTAAAATGAATGACGATTATTGAGTAAATGAGAAAGAGAAAAATTATGATCTAAGAGGAGAAGACTGAGTCGTCCATTAACATTGAATAAAGATCAATGAGTTAAGTTTTCTAATAAAAAATTTTTAGTTAATTTATCAAAGCTACGTAATTTTAATGGTTTTACGTGTAACTTAGGTGCATAACATCATCATATTCACTATCCCCTTTTAAATTTTATAGTATTGCATATATACAGTATCGAATACTACATATATGTAGTATCAAAGTACTACATATATGCAGTATATGCAATATTGATGCATTGCTATCTTATAGTTTGAATTTCAAGTTTTTTTTTACCTTTTTATGATATTTTTGTCATTGGTTTATTAGTTTATTATTATCTTTATGTTTAAACATAGTATAAGTATTTGTTTTGTTTCCATTTGCCATAAGTTTTTTAATATGAAATTTTACGAACTTTGTTATTGGTTATTTGATATCATATGTACACTTTAAATAATTATTAGACTCTTGAGTCATTTGGTCACTTAATAAATGCATCAAGTACATTGATACTACATATATGTAGTATCAAAAAAACCAAAATGTGATTTTAAAAATTATTTAATGTAAATAGCGTATGAAAAAGTTAGTAACGTTTAAAGAAAAATATAATCAAATACAATATCGCAATACTACATATATGTAGTATGAAATTTAAAAAAACGAGAAAAAAAATATTTTTTATGACGTTATTTATACTCAAATGAAAGATAATGAAATTCTTGATCTAATGGTGCAATTTTTTTAAAATAATATTAACGTATGCAAAAGATAGAAATGTTTAAAGATTTATATATTTAAAGTTCCAATTTTACCCTTCCTCTTTAAAATTCCATCCCTTTGTATTTTTAGTAGTTCTCTAGTTCTCAACTTAAAATGAGTTCTCATTTGAACCCTACCCTATATATATGTGTGTGTAGAAGTGTAAGACAACTAAAAAATAGCTACTTTTTATTTTCTCTTTTTAAGTTATTTACTATTCATATAAATTTCACATGATCGACAAAAATAATATAAGAGCAATTAATAAAGTTTTTTTATTAATATTGTACGTGTGGGAAATATTATTATATCCAAAAGGTAAGAAATTGGGGCATAGCAACAAGTAAAATGATTTGAGATCGCAACAGAAAGGTGAAAAGGGCACATGGGAGTATTTGATCCCTTCCCATGGTTTTAGCTAAAAGGCATGCTTGATGTCGTCCTTTTGGTTTACATGTGATCACTTGATAACGAGTTGGGATCTCTATCTATATTTGCAAACAGTAAATTTGTGTTATAATATAACGCAATGTGTTGTTATATGTAATAGAATTTCATAAATGCATGCAAGAAAGATTTATAAAAATACATATAAGAGTTAATTACATAAATGGGTCATATGGTTTACTCAAAATAACAAGTTTGGGTACTAAGGTTTTTTTGTTGCAGGTTTGGGTATTGGTCTTTTAAATTGTAACGAGTTTGGGTACTAACACTAACAAGCGTTAGTTGTTCTGTTAACTTCAAGGGTTTTTTAATATTTTCATATTAGAAGGGCTATTTATGAAATTTATTATTTGTAATTTACTTAAAATATTATAAGATAAAAATATAAAAGATAACATATTCATTTTCTTACTTTATTTTCTTTCACTGTCCACTAATTAGCACCACTGATGTGATCTAGACTATATATAAATATTTCCTATACTTTTGATAGTTTTTGGTTACTTTTAATTGGATCTACTCGTAATTGGTTCATATCTGGATTTTAATGATCTAAAAAGAATATGAGCTAAAATGGTGTATTTCAAACTAAACTTGAGATCGCAAGTAAAACTTTAAGTAGGTTTCACATTTTATTGTTATGAATTGTCCTTAAAGGTTTGAGTATTGATCATAATCATTTGCAAATTTAAAGTGTTAAATAAAGCAAAAAAACAAGCAAATTTGAATACTAAAGTGAAGCTCACGTGAAATTTCTCATTTCAATAATGTTATTACTTGTCGAGTATTTTCTTACCGTATTTTCTTTCAAGAACCACTAGCTAACACCACAACCCCTATTTATAAGCCTAGTAGCACCAACCTAACCATTTAGTAAGAGTTGGATGGTGACGATTAGGGTAACACGGAGTGTGGTGGTGTAATGAATGGTGAAGAATTCGTGAAATTGGGACGATGATGGGTTTCAACAGTGGCAAATGAGTGTTAATTAAGGTTGGAGCTTGGTGAATCTGTTTGTGATAGTAATTGGGGTTTGTGATGGATGGTTGTGGTTCGGTGAATCGGGGTGGATGGTAAGGTTAAAGGGTGCCGAGTGGTGAGGGAAATAATACGGGTTGACGATGATGATGAAGTGGTCTCTAGATAATATAACTCTTAATAGCCGAGTTAAGTTACTTATGTTAAAGAGTTGTGAAAAAATATAAGGTGGTGCTAGCTGATGTCTTATGAATATATTAGTGGTGCGTAAAAAAAACAAAGAAAAAAATGAGTGTTTTGTTTTAAATTTTATAGTATAATATTTCATGTAAGTTACAAAACAAGTTCATCAATCGTAAATTAATTTCATAAATAGCCCTTCTAATGTGAAAAGATTAAAATGTCCTTGAAGTTAACTATAAAACTAACATTTGTTAGTGTTAATACCCAAACTTGTGACAAATTAAAAGACCAATACCCAATCTTGTAACAAAAAAACCTTAGTACCCAAACTTGTTACTTTGGGTAAACCACAAGCACCATTTGTGTAATTAACTCTATATATAAGGAGGACACTCTAACATTTTTTTTAGAGTAAATAACTATTTTGGTCCGTATGGTTTGATCATATTATTAGTTTTAGTACAATAATTTTAGAGCATGTTTTAGAAATCTTAGTACGTAGTGTCTTGTTAATTCCTTTAACACGTTGTTAAGTGATAGAAATTTCATTACAACCAAACAAATATAATCATTTTTTAGACGTTTAACTATTAAGACTAAGGGTATTTATGCATCGCGCAAAACCTCGTAATTAACCGTTAAGGCCTAACTAATACTAAGTTTTGTGTTTTGGAGCATAAAATATTTTGGGTATTTAGTTCTTACAACCTTTTCTTTAGGCTCATCACTAACTCCATGGTAGTCGTTCTTTGGTTAATTTGTAGTGTATGGATTATAAAGAAACTTTATACAACCATATTTAACTCATCCTGTGTTATTTAATTGGGATACTACATTCTAAAAAAATTAATTGGGATACTAAAGGGCTCATGTACCATTAATGATTACCTCTTTGAATGAGGGGCAACTTGGAAGCGTTAATTTTATAGAAAGCTTAAAGAAGTAAATATATGATAACATGTAGCACTCCTATAAAATTAGAAGAAAATATTAATATTGACAATGCCTTTCTATTTGAAGTTCCATCACTTTTAGACGTTCATAACTTTTACATACAACATTATATACACTATAGAGCGAGCAATTTTTATCTTTAAAAAACGTATAATATTGATATAAAAATCACATTTTTTAATCCATTGTGTAATCAATCTTTTGAACTGACGAAAACCACTAATAACTAGACGCAAATCAAAGTGATTCTCAAATAATTAAATCGTGGGCTAACAACAAATCAATCATATATATTTTGTAGGAGTTTTTTTACGGCAATTTTTAAACGATACGTGTTGACAGCTTTGGTTTGTGACGGGAATAATTGGAGGATATTAGAAGCTTGAAGGTGTGGGTTTTGAAGCAAATACTTAGGTAGTGTTTGGTATGCAGGAATGAGAGGTGGAATGGAATGGACCATTACGAGGGAATGGAAAAAAACGTATTTGGTTGCTCAATGGAATGGAATGGACCATTACGAAGGAATGAAAAAGTCATCATTTTCATTCAATCCATCCCCCATTTTTTTTTTCATTCCTTCAAGGAATTGAATAATTTTTTTAATTCATGACAAGAACCATGACCCAAACCTTGACCCGACAGAGGTACCCATGAACCAACACATGTCCTAACCCACGGCTCGAACCATGACCCAACCCATGAACCGAACCAGGACCCAACCTATGAACCGACTCATGACCTAAGCCATTAACCAACCCGTGACCCGACCCATGTCGATCCATGCCCTGAACCATGACCCAAACCATAATCTGACTCATGAAACCCGTGTCTCGTACCAAGACTGACCCATGCTCGATCCAAGACCCAACACATGAAGCAGTCCATGACTCGATCCATGAACCGACTAATGACCTGGTCCATCATGAACTGAACCTGAACCGAACCATAAACTGACCAATGTCGTGACCACTTCCTCGAACAGTGACTCGAACTATGGCCCGAACCAAGACCCGACCCATGACCATGACTAGATAATTGTGTTATTTTTAGAGATTTGTATTTCTTTCATTTGTTATTTCCTGCCTACCAAACAACAAGAAGTATTGATTAATTTCATTCATGAAAGGTAACCTGTAACACCCCAACCCGGCTAGGGCTGACGTGTCACTTAACAGTAATCAGAATCAAACCAAATTCCATGAATCAACATAAAACATTACATTTATTTGACAAAATTTTTACAAAACATCACAAAAAAAAATACTTTCTTTATGAAAACTCTTGGTCTTTAACTTTCCCGAGCCCTCGATCAAATCTTTCCGGATAAACCTGTAACCTAACGTACATAAAGGACAATATGCACGCCTGAGTAAAATTGGCTTTTACTCAGTGGAACAAAACTATACAATAATAAAATTCTTATTTATAACTATCAATCAATATATACGTACACATTCAATAATTCACATTCACTAGACACTGTTAGGTGCATTCACATTCAGTTGGTCAATTCGTCACGTTCACTAGACACCATTCGGTGCATCACATAATCACATTCACTTGGTCAATTCGTCACGTTCACTAAACACCATTCGGTGCATCAATTGTTCAATAGATCTATATATCTATCTATATATATATATATATATAATAATAATAATAATAATAATAATTATTACACTTTGTTCACGTAAGCATTTAAAAACGAAATTAGATTTCCGACTACGAAGTAATGGGAAACCCAAATCCGTACACACAAAAGGGTTTGAGATCCATACAATAAGTAAGAGTATAGAATGTTCGTACCTGAGTTGGTTGAATAAATCTAGTGCCTCATGAATATTCTACTAAACCGTATATAATTCAATCTATTAACTTTGAAAACAATTTCACAGTGGTATCAAGTTGCCAATAGTCTTCTAATTTTTAATAAGGTGTGATAGTAATATTGGAGGTTTCGTACATAACGGCTCATTTTATAGCCAAACTAATAGTTGCAATATATTACGGAGTATATAATTATATTATCATTTATTTAGTATTTTATAAAACTTAACTTTTGGATCAAGCTTATCACATGAGTTTATATTGTAAAGTTAATAAAACAATAACTATGTTATCGAATATTTTTTTTTTAAAGTTTAAATCTATCTATCTAATTAATAGGTAACTATACTTTAAAGTTTATCTATTTTACTAAATTGTCGTTAATCACAATATAAAGTCTTTATCAACAATCAATAACAAATGATAATTATAACTTACCAAAATTCAGGTATTACATAACCAAACATGATAAAGGCCAATTGAATAGTCAATTTCATTCATTTGTCCATTCCTTTTCATCATTCATTCCATTCCCTCGTCCATTCCTTTTCATCATTCATTCCATTCCCTCGTCCATTCCATTACCTCATACCAAACAGACCCTTAGTGTTTGAAGCTCGTTAAGATGTGGAATCACTTAGCTATTCGATTTTTCTTATATTTATTTTTCATGAACATGTTTGAGTTGAGTTTCATATTTGATATTAATATGTTTTTTATTAGTATGAACAGTTAAATTTGTCATGGACTCATGGTTGTCTAGGTTTAATGAAGTAGACAATTTGTTTGAATGAATATTTATTGGTTTTAAATGAATCGGTTGATTTACATGTTTAGACTTAGAATTTGATTCTAAATATTTGTTTATTGGTATTTATTGGTGTGATAACTTATTTGTCGAATTCATTGGTCTAGATACTTTTTTTTAACAGCAACACCGGAAAACCCCCTGGTTAGACCACCCGAAGACAACCACCCCATTACGAGCTACCCCATAGAGGCCCCCGTTGCACCCCCTGAAAGGAGGAAACCCACCCGGATAAAATGGGAAAACCTCCCCCCGCCAAGGATAGAACCATTGACCTTGTGGACCCTAAGACTTGCGTCTTACTGTTGGAAATATACTTTCATTCAGGTGCAATAATTATTAAAACCAGTCAATTAAGAAGTTCAATCAATTCTTGAAAGTGAGAGATCTAATCTAGAATTGCTATGTTCTAGACATTGTTTGACGGTGTGAGTGGCCGATAACTTAGGCGTTATTCGGCTTCATAACTTGAGAGTTTTAGTATATAAATCACCTTAGACATGATAGTTGTGGTATTTGGTGGTCAATAACTTGGGTCAATCCATTTTATTACTTCTTCACTTGTCTTACTTTCATATACTATTTTTCTTCTGGGGGTTTATCGGGTTAGACATGGTCTTCATTTAATTCTAGGATTAGGATTTGAGTTGATTTTTCGAAATCAGTGAAAACAATAGTGGAGTTAAAGGTACATTTTAGTAGTTTTGTGAGTGCATCATACTAGGGAGCCATAAAGAGTTATAAGTTTGTGACAATAGTCCGATATTCGGGAGCCATTTCGTGTGGTGTTATCCTAGACATCTTTAGCAATTTTGGAAAAAGAACTTGACTAATGTATAATTCTTCTGATATAGAATTAAGAATCCAAAAGAAAACCACAAATTTACACCTATCCCACTTTTTTCCTAAAGCATCATTATTAATTTCTATTAGTTCAAACTTCAAACCTATCTATAAAGCCAAGTTTTTTTTTTACTTTTTTTTAACGGCAATTTTATTAGAAAACAAACCCGAGCAATAGCAAGAAGCTAAGCCCGCACCAAACAAAAAGACAACAACAAAGCACACCCTACATCCAAGGACTATTACACCAATTATGCTACATAACATCAACCTTACTACTACGATACTTGAGCCAAAGGAAAACGTTAACCATAATCTTCTCTACCACTCCATCCACCGACAAAGGTGTCATATTAAATATAAGATCGTTTCGAGCAAGCCACACGAACCAAACTGTTGCCATGATTACCAATGTAGCCTTGCTTTTGTCTTTCTCCGTACCATGCATCAAATTTGGTCTATCAATCCAATCTCTAATTGAAACCCCCCTGTCATCATGCCACCCACATCACTCACAAATCTTCTCCCACACTTTAGACGCAAAGTGACACCTCAAAAGCAAATGATCGGCCGTTTCAAGTTCATTAAAGCACAGGGAACAATGTTCGGTATTCAACGTAACTCCACGTCTGACTAGCGCCGTTTTATACGGGATTTTATACAATTTTTTTTACTTGAAGTGCAAGATCCCTTGCATTAGCCCAAACATTGTAATTATCTGACCCTTTTAGTTTGATATGGATTATTGATGCATTAGATGTATCACTAGGTGAAGATACAAAGGGTTTTCAAAATCTAGGTCATTAAAATTTGTGTAGTTATCTTTGAGTATTTGAGACAAAAAAATGATTTAGATGATTCAATCTTGGGAGAAGGTTCAAACATGATTAGATTCATATTTTGATTAAGATTAAATGAGGTTAAAGGATGACAAATCACCTATAGATGCATGTAGGCAAATTATATATTTATCTCAAGAGAGATAGTAATATTGCTTTTAGCAAGAACCTCATCTTTAGAAGAATTAATATAAAAAAACTTATATATATGCATTCCTCTTCATATATATATAAAAGCACACAATTAAATTACAACAATCATATCCATGTCCTATTATTTTCAAATGTAGAAGAACAGATCATCTAGATCACTTATGATTCATATATCTTCATATGCAAATTCTTTTGAGCAAATTTCACGAGCTTCTCCATTTCAGCGGCACTATCAATGGTGCCGCTGTGATTGGAATCAACTGATTCCATGGCCTTTTTGGTCCTCCAACTCCCAAACCATATCCTGAGAGCATGAAGCGCCTCTTTCAATTCTTCTTGGCTAATACGACCATCATGGTTGTCATCATAAGTGCGTAACCATGCTTTGAATTCATCGACGGTCATTGATTGGCTTGGCTCCAAACGTATGCATCGCATGATCGCCATACGCACGTATTGAAGCTAGCACCAAAAAAGATAGAAAAGGATGTTGAAATTGATGTATGTGAGTTAGGATGATGATAAAAATATATAGCGGCTAAAGAATGAGATTCGGTATTAATGGAGGCCTCACAACAAACTTTCACTTATTTAAATTTGGTGTTTGGAATCATATTCGATCCATCTTTTTTATTACAAATACAAATGGAAGATACTATCAACAAAACAACAGGCCGGTTTCATCTAGTTGTAACTTGCAAGTAATCAAACCAGAATATATTATTGAAATTTGGTGGATCATCAACTTTATACAACAATCAACAAATTAAATATCCTAGAAGAAATTTTTAATTCTAGTTAATTTTTTCATTACAATATTAATAAAGGTGGAAAATGGTTTTTTTAGTTAAAACTTTTTTACGTTCCTATGTGTAAGAAAAAGCTAAAATTCGGTTTATAAGTTCATTTTAGCTTCCAAAGACAAAGTTGGTACAAGAACTGGATCGTTGATTCACTTGAGGCTCTTAATTTTTCTCTTAAGCTATCTGATGATGAATCACTTCTTCGGATAGTTTAAGAGACAAAACTATTAATTCCATTTATGGCGTGAATGCAGGTATTGATGGTCTCTATTAGATAGATTAATCGGAAATTATATAAACTAAACAAAAAAAGACAAAAAGAAAACAATTTTTTTTATTTTTAGAATTTATATAAAAAACTAGTAACAAAAAAAACCAAACCAAACAAATAACACTAAGCGTACTAGCTAGCTCCCCAGCAACGACGTCATTTTGATAGACCTGTTGTGAGGGTCTAGTCAAAAAAGTAACTAACCTAGATAACTATGGTAATATCATTTCCACGAAAAGCATGTGGTTAATTAGTGTTACAAGTTTCGTCTGATTATTTAACTAAATTAATTAACTATTTAAATAAATTATTTAACTATGGTCTATTGACTGTTGATTTGATTGGATTAAAAATAAATAAACTAAATGATTACTTTTAAAATAAAACTAAAAGATGATCACACCCAGGTTTCAGATTTTAGAAAAAATATGCATCTAAGGTTTAACACATTAATTAGAAACTACATAGATAATTTGTGACCTCTTGTTAAAGCGTGTTAGTAACTAGACTCATGGGTAGTTAAATTAGATGATTCTACAATCAACTTTCATTGTGTTGGTCGGGTCCAAACCAATGTTGACCTGGTGATTTCGTTTAAAAGTACAAGTTACTAATAATGTAGTGGATAACCTAGTTATTGATTACCAGTTGATCGCGCTAGTAAATGACAAAAAGATTTCCAAAACAAATATAAGAACCACTAATTAATAAATAAATCATGAACTCATAGATTGAACAAACACTCAAAATCATTCAAACATTTAATTCATAGACAAATACAAAAGTTCAAATATCATTCAAATGTTAGACCTATGTCTAATATATTAAAAACGCTAGTATAAAATTTTAATAATAACTTACCCTACATCCAAGGATGATCATGTAAAAACTAGGCTGATATCTCAAAACATTGTTGTGTTTGATCTGCTTGTACCTCTGCCGTCGAATCCTAGAAACTCTTTCAAAAACAAAAAAGAGAAGAGAAAGGAAGTGGAAGAAAACAAAAAAGTAGTTGTGTTCCAGAGTTTTTTTTAAATGATGAAAGTGAAAGGAAAATAAAAAAGTGTGTTCCCGAGTAGGGGTGTAAAAAAATCGAGCTACTCGCGAGCTACTCGAGATCGGATCGATAAAAAGCTCGAACGAGCCGAGCTTTTTCGAGTTCGAGCCCGAGCCTAAGAAAAAAGCTCATTAAGTTATTGAGCCCGAGCTCGAGCTTTACACATCGAGCTCGAGCCGGTTCGCGAGCCTTATCGAGCTTTTCATTTATATGTTTTTTATTTATTTTATAAATGTATATTATTATTAGTTAAAATATATATAAATTATGATTAATAATATATAATAGGTATTTTTCTTATATATAAAATACATATAGTTAAAAGTTTATATAAAATTAAATATAAAGAATTAAAAAATATATAAAATTAAATATAAATAATTAAAAATAAAATAATAAAACATTAGTCGAGCGGAGCCCGAGCCCGAGCTCAAGCTCGAGCTTTGAAATTAAAGCTTGAAACGAGCCGAGCTCAAGCTCGAGTCTGGTTAAACTTAAACGAGCCGAGCTCGAGCATAGACGAGCTCGGGCTTGGCTCGGCTCGTTTACACCCCTATTCCCGAGTTTACTTAAGGAAGGAAGTGGAAGGACGTGGAAGGAAGTGAAGGGGAATTTAAGGCTAAAATCAATCTTTTCAAATTGGAAAGAAGTGAAATGAAGGGAAGGAAAGGGGGAGAAGGGAAGAAAAGAGAAATGAATGACTTCTCTTCACTTTTTTCCTTTAATGAAACTCGGAACAGAACGTTAGTTCCTGACGTCCAACTTTATTGTATCCTTCTATTCGTATGGGCCTGTAGCCCAACCCAAGCTTCTCACACTTCAAAGTCTAAATGGGCTTTTAATAATTGAATCCAATTTGCACAATGCTATTCATGTAATCACGTGACTAGTTTAGCTTTAATAATTTAACGGTTAATTACACAAATAGTAGGTACTAAGTATCTTTTTTTCCTAGTTTAATGCCTAATGTTATAAAATTGTAACACTAGTGGGTATAAGGCTAACAAAAATTAACTTTTCTATTAGTTTAACTAAAAGACCATAGTACCCTTTATTAGATTAAACAAAAAGAAAATTCATCACTAAACACCATCGAAACCCAAACCACAACCATCTATGCTTTCTTCATCTACCTCGTCAAATCACCTGCTATCATACACATTACCTAGCAACTACCGGATCACCGCCATCACCCTCGCGGCCTCGCCTAATAACCACCATACCACCTCCGAGGGATGGAGCTCTTCCACCATACCACCTACGAGGGATGGAGCTATGAAGAGCCTATGGGTATCCTGGGCTACCCCTCAACTTTCGTTACGAAGTTTATTTTTCACCGGTTTAAGTATCAGGATATCATTTTCTTACGGTTTTAAGTATCAGGATACCCTTGAAAAAAATTTATTCTCATAGGATACCCTAATATTTGGTCTAGATCCGCCACCACCTCTCGCGACTGTCGCCATCACCTATGCACGCCAAATTAGAATAACACATCGATTGATTTGGGTTGTCTGTTACGGTTTCAAATGAACAAGAAGGGAGGCGGGTTTTAACCAATGATCCTTAGCAAGTGGTTAAGCTGAGGTATCCAAGAGTCCAAGACATATAAAATTGGGGAGGTCTTGGGTTCAAGTCCCACTTAGAAAAAAATGAAGGTTTCAAGTTGGGCAAGTTGGTTTTCTTATCAAAGGTGAGTTTCCTCCTGTGAGGGTTGGGGGTGCGGTCTTGGCTGAAAACGGATAAATGGGTCCGATTAAGATAACACATATCCTCAGAAGTAGGTCTTACATTTGCCATTTGCTCTAATACCCATGTGTGTTAAAATTTAAAACATTAGGTATTCAACTAGGGAAAAAAGATACTTAATACCCAACCTTGAAAATTCTACTAAAGCTTAGGTACCATTTGTGTAATTAACTCTAAATTAGGACATCCATAGCATGCTCCATAATGTGCATGACATGCAAACATTAAGTAGGCCAATTAGACATACTTTAACTCTTAAAAATATTAAGTATGATTAGCACTGGTTAATCACTCACTCATCATTCTGCAAGTATGATTGTTTTGGATTGCTTTACCCTATGCAAGCATGTCACTATGTGTGCAACTGGAATCTTGTTTAATAACAATCATTAACCCTAGTGTTATCACGTTGGATTGTCATAGTAATGTTGTAAGATGTCAATGATTATAATTAAGCACTAAGTAATTATCAAAGTGTGTTTATATTTATGTTTCGATCAACGTTAAACTAGAATTCACCAGTTAATTCTGACTATTTTAGTAGCAAGTCAAGTAAATCAAAGAGAATGGAGTGAGCTTTGGGTTGGCATGTGTTGAGACCAATGTTTTTTTTTTTTTTTTGAACGGCGATTTTATAAACAAAAATTGGCTACTAGCAAGACGCTAGGACCAACACAGTACACAACAACCAACCAAAACACTTACAACACCTACCACCTATATAGGATTACAATACCACATATGCCAAGGAATAACATCCCCATTGAACCGATATTTGAGCCACAAGTACCCATTTACCTTAACTTTTTCTACAACTCCATCTACCGAAAGTGGGACCTTGTTGAAAATAAAATCATTCCTAGCGAGCCATATGTACCAGCTTGTGGCCATCAAGATTACTGCTGATGTGTTTCTAGTTTTACCCGAGCCATCTAAGTTCCGGTATGAATCAATCCGATCTCTAATCGTATCTCCCATCTCCCCCTCCCAGCCGCACCACCTAAAAATCTTGCTCCACACCTTCGATGCAAACGGGCAACTCATCAAAACATGATCAGCCGACTCGACTGAGTTAAAACACATCGAACATTCGTCCGACCCCACCTGAACTCCCCGAGTCACCAACGCCTTCTTACACGGAATTTTGTTAAGTCTAGTTTTCCATATAAAACCTTTGACTTTTAGTGGCACCCATACTGACCACTGCATCGGGTTCAAATCAACTGTAATCCGGTTCGACTCAATAATCTTTCTAAGCCCCTTCACCGAGAACATCCCGTCCTCATTCGCCTCCCATCTCCATACATCATCCGACCCAGAGGGCCTGCATGTTTGCAGCAACTGAATACAGTGATGAAGTTGCTACAGTTCGTTGACCCCTGTAGGACTTCTGTACCAATCCCATTGCCACTTGACTACACCATTTGAATATGTAAATCTATCCTTCACATTACATGATTTGTTTCTAGCAAGTTTATATAAATCATAAAAAACATCTTTGAGGGGTCCCAATGTTGAGACCAATGTTAAACGATGTTAAGACGATGTTCATATTTTCATGATAAGATGGTGTTTATTTTCAAAATTAAATGACGATTTAAATGATGAACAAATTATATTTTTCGTCGTTTACGTTTACACTCTTTTACATTAATCGTCTTTTTTGTTAAATTTTTCACTAAACGTCTTTTATGTTTAAAAAAAATTACATTTGTTACTCTACTCTAACTACGTCATGACATGACTTTTACACTTTTTAATTACTAGCTAATAGTGTTCTAATAACTCATTCTATGTAGTTGTCTAGTAATCACTTACCTCACAATATGATGCATGATTTTTTACACTTTTTAATTACTAGCTAATGGTGTTCTATATGCGTAGCTTTATTTTAAATGATTATAACACCGTAGGGTAAATTATTTAAATAATCCATGTCATTATTATATATTCCGTATGTTACATTGACGGTCAATATAGAAGGGAAGAAATAAACTTTTATTCGAGAACTCACCAATATCAGTCACAAAACTCATGGACGAAATAAAATTTTGGGGTTCCTCTCGATTAGAACAGGACATCGATCGACTGGTAGAATAGCCGAATAGGTGTGAATTTAACAAAGTGACATCCTTGTTATCTTTTTCTAATAAAGTTTGTCGTTTAAAAAAAATGTCTTTGTAAACAAATATTAAAAGGCGATTGTCTCGAGACAAGCATGTGAAAGAAACCACGTTTCTCGAGGAGGTATTTGTTTCACATTACAATGTGAAAGGAGGTCAATTATTTTAGAAAACAATAGATTTGGTTATAGGATTTTGTCTAATATATGACGTGAAAGGGATTCAAATTTTCGTTAAAAAAAGTTGGATTGGGTTTTAATTTAAGTGGATGGTGAAGAAGAATATCATAAATCTAAAATAGCTAAAAATTATCAGTTTTAAATGACAAAATAGTTTTTAATCGGGTATTTAAATCTAGTGATGCTTAATTCGAATGTTAAAATTTCATCGTTTGAAACACTGATTGAAGGAGAGTTAATATTAACTGACTCGTATCCTCCTTCTGGTCGAAAGCACTTAAACATCAGTTTGAAATTCGAAAAAAACTTAACGACGTTAACTTAATTTTAACAATTGGCCATGGTGGGAAAAATAGTTACAAGTTGGGATTGCCACATGAAATGTTCTAAGTTGGAAGTAATATCGGTCAACAGAGCAAACTTATGGTTAATAAAATTCAATTTTCCTTTTCTTAATGGCTAGTTTTTTTCCTAACAGTTATTTTCTTCTTTTTCCTAGCGAATTGTTTTTTCAACAATACCACATTTACTACAACACTTCATGAATGATCCTAATATATGTAGATGTCAATATACTCGTGGTAATCACGGGCATCCCACCATTATACTAGAGGCAGTTGCATCACACAACCACTAGATTTGGCATACATTCTTTAGAGTGGCTGGATTAAATGGACACTATTACAACAAACGGTGTTATCTTGCAGATGGTATCTATCCAAAATGAGCAACGCTTGTAAAGAATTTCATATATTCACCATAGAACAATTTGAAAATGAAGTTGTACAAAAAAAATTTCAATAGTTTGCAAGAAATGATTTGGAAAGCGCCTTCGGTGTTCTTCAAGCTAGGTGGGAAATGATACGAGGGTCATTAAGATCCTTGAGCTTACTTATTAGGTTATATAATGCATGCAAGTTATAATTCGATTGTAGCAAATGAAGTGCGTTCCATAGCTAACTGGTTGCGTGAAGAACAAGAACCTGAGCCAAAAAGTTACAATGATTGAGCATCGCCTTCATTTCAAACACATCTGGAGAGATTTTAAAACTTACGTTGTCAAGAGGCACACCGAACACTAAAGAGCACTCTAATAGAATAATTTGGGTGAATATGAACTAGGTTAATCTCTATTTTCTATCTATAAAATTTGTATTTTTATTTTTTTATTGTTTTAAGTTGTTTTTTATTTAATTTATGATTTCTATCGTTCTTAACTTGTTTTATTATAATTCAAATTATGTATTAAAATAGTCATTATAATTATTTATTTTAAAATTAGTTAACTAATTTAAATAGTTTCATTCCTGTCGTGAGTTACGCCAGCGGCATCAGAATTTTGTTTGGTCGCTCACTTGAATGTTGGAATTCGTTTGGTCATTCACTTGAGCTTACACTCCGTGTCTTAATATACTTAGTTACAAAAAAGGTAGATTTGTGTGATTATGCCTTGATATAGTTTAGTTACATTTAGAAGTTTAAAAATAACCTAATTTTTAGTCCGATCAGTAAATGGAATATAACCATCGTTAGCGCGGCGGAGAAGGTTGCGCTGAAGGAGATGACTAGTGGTAAATTGACAGAGCGCTGCCCCCGACACCACAACCGCACCACCACCAACAATTGCCGTTGTCCTAGCTACCCACAACCGTCCAACCACTCCACCCATACATCCTAATCGACCCACGGATACAGACATACAATTTTTTCTCTCCCTTCCTTCTTTTTTAACTCTTTCTATAAACAAATGTAGCCATCAAAATGCATAAATGAGTTGTACATTTATGCATAGAAGAGGATACCATCAAATATGCAAAAATGAGTTGTACATCAAGCATAGAAGAGTTGTAAGTCAATAATTTCCTATATAAAATGAATATCTTTGTTTAAATAAATAAAAAAATAAATGATAATGTGAAAATATAAAGATGATTGTGAGAATAATGTTATTAGAGGTAAAATGTGTTTGCGAGTAGAATGAATAGAAGTGGGTACGTAGAAAATTAAGATGACATGCTGTGTGAACAAGCACATGAGCATCATTGGCAACTTAAGAAATGGTTAATCATCTAAGTGTAAAAGCATTTCAGTTTCACAAGAAGTAGAAGGCTAAGCATAATCTTTAAGTGAGCCTTTAATAACTTAGTAAGCATTGAACTTTTTATTTATTTATTCTTTACATGACTCTCCTTAGAATAATTCAGTGATATGTAAACTCTTCTAAAAGAGTCAATATAATTTAAGATACACACTATATAAAGTATCGTAATATTAAATAACTGCATTAATAAAAAAAAAAATAGACGTTTATAAACTATTGTATACCATTTGAACTTCTCAAACCGAAGCAAATTGACTTTTACTTCTTCTAAAAGACAATGATGTTCACAATTCTGCTTCTGAGACATTGGTGGCCTCAAAGATAACACAAGATGTGTACAAGTATGTGCACATGTGTATACTAACATTTATAGTTTAAACTTTAAACCAAGGTCTATGCCACCATTAAATGAGTTTGACGGTGGGAGACTATTTCCGTACTTCAGGGCCATTGTCACATGGATCCTGTCGGTCATCTCTTAAATCCCCGAAGATCTATTCTCACTTCAGCATTTCATCAAACACCTTCTGTGCACTGCCTCAAATCCAACAATACTCAACTCACATTCACCTTTTGATTCATGTACTAATCATTACACTTTCAATTCTTGTTTCACATACCAATTCATCACCTACTTTGAATCTGAGTTCGTTTTTTAATCAAACTCTGTTTTGACCTTAAACTCACTTCAGCATTTCATCAAACACCTTCTGTGCACTGCCCCAAATCCACCAATAGTCAACTAACAATGACCTTTTAAGGAGTTTTAGTTAGGGTTTTGAGGTACCAGAGGATGCAATGCAGGTCTACTATTCACCACAGTTAGGATCTGGAAACAAAAACTCATCTTCGTTCCGTAATTCAGGTGCATACACCAGTCCAGGTACACCTGATTATGAAAACAATAACAACATATTAGGGTTTCAAAAGGGATGGTGTTCAGAGAGGGTACCATTAAGCAACAGTAGCCGAAGGCATATCAGTGCAGCAGCATTGATGCCATTCAACAGTGGAAGAACACCTCCATCGAAATGGGATGATGCCGAGAGGTGGATCACGAGCCCGGTGTCGGGATTTGGGGTTTGCAAGGCGCTTGCAACGCCGCCTCAGAGACGGCCCAGGGCGAAGAGTGGACCGTTGGACGGGACACAAGGGGTTGAAGATGGAACCACCATGGGTTTTCTTGCAGGTTCACCGCTTACAACGGGTGTTTTGGTGCCTGATGGGTTACCTTTTGGTCATCATGGTGGTGGGATTAATGGTGAAATTAGTCAGTATGGAATGGTTCAATATGCTAATGCACCTGGATGGTCTGAGTTGTTGATTGAGTCTTCATACCATGATTATCAAGGTATCATTTTTTTGTGCTTTTATGATTATGGCTGCATTTGTTCTGTTTAGCAGGTTTTGTTTTAGGGAAAATCATTGAAATAAACATGTTTTTAAGCTCGCTACATAAGCTGCACGGCTAAATTTTATCCAGTAGATTAAATTTTAGCCGCCTGCTAAGATTTAGCTGCCCTTTTAGCTACATATTTTTAATTAGGTAATTTGGTCTTGTGTCTTGGTTTGTGATTATGTTATGAAATGTGTTTGGTTTTGAGTGTTATGTAAGTGGCATTTACGGAAGAGGATTGTGTGGCACGAGGAGGTGCAAGGTTATGTCGTCTTGGGCCTCTTGGCAGATTGTGTAATTGCCACATAAGCCTTTTTCGTAAGTACAATATAAGGAACACCCAAAAACCCGAACACTTTTCAAAACATACGCACAAGCCATGATAAAAAGGCAAAATTTAACTAATTAAAAAAAGTTCCTTTTAGCCGCAGGCTTAAATTTAGCCCCTCTTTTAGCCGCAGGTTAGCCTCCGGCTAAGATTTAGCCGGTGCTTTACACGTGTATTGATTTGATTAGTTGTTTACATGCACCCCACGCGTTTTTTTACTTTTTTTGGGGCCGGTTCAAGAGATTAAGAGAAGCCTCTTAGCCGACGTTGGGTACTTGTCTTGATATTTAGTGCTTAAAGGGAGCCTAAAATTCAATGTTTAATTTGGTTGAAAGGGTAGTCAACTTGTTTATTTTGGTGATTTTACCAAAAAATTAATGCAAACTTATGTAGAACTGGACCATTGATAGGCAATTTATTTATTATCATATTCTCCATTCAATTGAAAAACTTGAAGTCGTCTCTTTTTCTTGTTTGATGATCGCTTGTGAATGATATTTTGGTATGCAGATGAGAAGTTTGATGCAACTGGTGTTTCGCGTGTAGCTTCACGGAGGGATATGGCAACACAGATGAGCAGCCCCGAAACCTCCCCTACACATATACCTCCATCTGTGGAACCCAACAACCCTCATTCTGCCAGATTGGAAGTCCGGGATGTCCAGGTGGATAAAGGAGCCGATATCACTAAGCAATCAAAAAGACACAAAATGAAAATCAAGAATACGCGATCACCAGAGGCTAACGACTTAACTTTGACATTGAATACTACAGAAGGAGCAATGAAATTATCAAAGTATGTCTTTACTTCATTTATATATCTTTCTTAGACATTTTAGGGGAGACATTAACGCTTCTGATCCAGAATGACCACACGCGCGTGTGCATATTTATTACATATGTATATGACAAGAATTATGGTTTTGCTGTTTTGTTTCTTGCAGGCTCCAGAAAGAGGAAGCAAGGATAACTGCGTGGGAGAATCTGCAAAATGCAAAAGCAGAGGCATCAATCCGAAAACTTGAGGTGTGTTTAGTAAACAGTTTGCCTGCGGTTACTAGCAAAACATAGCAGTAATTCCTGACACAACCCGAAAAAAGTACAGGTTTTGGGCCATGGCCTGTTTTGTTTTAAAACAAGTCAACCCAGACACGACTGGTTTAAGAAATGGATTAGCCCGACCACGACCTAATTAATAAGTGGGCTATCCTGTTAACCCGTTTAAGGGTCTTTTAGAAAGTTTAGATTTAGAGATTAAAAGTGAAGTTTATATTTAGAAGTTTTGTTCTTTAATTTTTCTTCTAACCATCAACTACTAAAACTTAAATTAATTTTCTATTTTTGAACTTTTCGTTAATTTTTCACTTCTAAGTATTAACCCTTAATTAACTAACCCGGCTTGTTAATTACTGTTCTAATAATATTTGCTGTTTTTTGTTTCTGAAATTTTGCAATCGTCAGATGAAACTTGAAAAGAAGAAGGCAGCATCTTTGGATAAAATATTAACCAAGCATAGAGCTGCACAAATGAAAGCCGAAAAAATGAGAAGGAACATGTCAGAGGATGTTAATGTTTCTCCCCACAAATTCAGGAGCTTACGAAGATTCTTCGCTACGAATTCCCTCAAAGGCTGCTTCCATCATCGCGACTCCTAGTGTTTGTAACCCGTAAGCCCGTATCCTTAAACCAGGTTATTTCCAGGTATTTGGTTCCCAAAATATGATATGCATCTGCAACACATGCTGATCTATCAATCAAATTCAAATGGTGCTGTGGTTATATGGTTGTAGTGCTAGAATGACGTTTCTGATTAGGGTTGAACACGCGTATGTGTTTCTCAAGATAATTAGGTGATACGAAGGTGGAGCGAGATCCTCAGTTTTGGAAGATATAAGAGGGTAAATATGTAAGATCTAATATGCATCATTGCAAAGCAAGGTACACAGTACACCTGCTATTGTAACCACTAGTGTTTTGAGTTACATGCTTTATATTCTCCACCATATAACATGAGCAAAACTTTGCCTAGTGTGTTGAGTATAATGATAGTCCACACGCCCACCTCGCAAACCATCGAATTTGGCCATTTTTTTTAGGGTTATTGGATTTTAATAATCCGAACTTTTGTATATTGGCCGATATTAATCCCAACTTTAAAAATTGCCTGTGTCAATCCCAACTTGTAACTTATTTTCCAACAATGATCCTCCGTTAAGATTAACTTAACACCGTTAAATTTTTTTTGAATTTTTGACCGAGGCTTTAGGGCTATTGATCGGGAGGACGATAGGAGTCTATTCATGTAAAAATTACCTTGAGCCGACCCTCCAAATAACCAAACGACCTTCAATCGGGTCTATAAATCTAACGGTGATTAAATCGCATGTTAAAATTTCTTCGTTTGGAGTATCGACTCAAGTTAAGTTTTACATGATTAGACTCGTATCGTCCTTCCGATCAAAAGCCCTAAAACCTCGGTCAAAAATTCGAAAAAAGTTTAACGGTGTTAAGTTAACTTTAAAGGAGGATCATTGTAAGAAAATAAGTTACAAGTTGGGATTGACACAGACAATTTTTGAAGTTGGGATTAATATCGGCCAATATACAAAAGTTCAGATTATTAAAATCCAATAACCCTTTTTTTGAAAGGGGAATACAAAATGATTGGTTTCTTAGCTGGATTAAGTGTCCCTCTTTCTATGTAACACAAGCATGCAATGTGTTCACAATTACCTAACATCTAGTCGTGTACCATGCATGATTTAAACCTCAAACGTTTTGATTACCATGCATGATTTGAACGTCGAGCGTTTTGATTGCGAAACATACCATTTAAATATTAAGATGCCCTTTTTCAAGACTTGTACTTGGTTTTTAACAAATCGGTCTAGAATATTTGTCAAAACCCACAACCTTAAACCATTGACTGTGACCCCAATCTATGCTGGCCATGACAGATAATTAAGTTAGACAATGTAACGTGTATATATAAAATATCATTTGACCATCTAACTTTTATTTATGGTTTGTTACGATATTCGGTTCATGAAAATATGAAATTATTTTTTTCCAGCCTGTAGTTTATGCTTTTAAATTAAAAAAAAATTATTATATTTTAATACTGGTGTTGGTTGGCCAAGGTGGTTGATGGTACGAGGAGGGTTGAGGCTTATAGCTTTTTATACACGGATGTGTTTTTTTCAATGTTTTCAAAACCGAACTTGAAACTGAACTGGTGTTATAGTTTTTTACCTATACGATTGGCGTGTTGGACAGAATATATATTTATCAAAGTAATAGTATAAAAATTCTAATTTAACACAACTTAAGTTCAATCATATTAAGTTATACAACAATAGTCATAATCTAAACAAGTTTTAATGTTGAGAATAACCAAACAATTATAATTTAAACAAGTCTAAGTTCAAAAGTCACGATAGGTATCTAAATAATCATTATTTAGTAAAAGAGTTTGTCATTTTCATCACTTAAAACATCTAATTATCTAAATACTAACTTTCATCATTTAAAACATAAAAATAAATAGATATAAACATAAAATCTAAAAAAATTAAAGCAAAAATATATATTTTAAGACTAACCCGGTTCAACCACGGTTCAACTACGGTTCAGTTCCGGTCCGACCAGATCAGTTTGAGCGGTTCAACCCAATTCGCAAACACGTATTAAAACGTGTCTAATTGAACCGTGATTTTTAAAGAAATGGGTCCAACCACGGTCTGATCGGCTGGTTTAAAAACATTGGTTTTTTTTCATATATACTAGGAAAGTTGTATCTATCATACACCTTTGTATTTATAAACTAAAAGTTTTAAACAATTTGAATCGTGAATAAAAGATTAATAGATTTAGTTTTATTCTCATAAGAAACTAGATATAAAGACTGGACAAAATTAAATCAGATTTTAAACCAAGTACAAGTCTTAGAAAAGGACATCTTAGTATTTAAGTGGTATATGTCAAAATGATGACTAAGTCAAAGCTAATGAGTCAAAGTTATAAATATGTTAAAATAAAATAAGAGTTAAAGTCGTAGATCTAACCAAATAGATTAGAGGTTAAAGTCATAAATATTTATAAGTTCCCTGACTAAAGGTGTAAAATTAAGTAAGTAAAAGGATTAAATTAAAATGTTGACATGAGTGCGTTATTGTAATTTCGAACAGAAGCTTATAAAATGTGTATGGTCAATTTTATTATACTCCGTATTAAACTTATATTGACTTTTGTAGTACAATAAAAAAAATTCAAAGAAAACTCTCAAAACATGACAACTTCTAAACTAAACTACCACAAGTGGTTTTCCTGTCTCTGTCTGATTGACCTCTAACGTGGTTGGTTTGGTATATAATTTGAATTAAGATAAAATTATACTTAATGATAAGTTTGGCTCAAAACTATTGTTAAAATCATCCCTAATTAGACGTGGAACTAACTTATGTTTTTTTTAATGGCCATTCATTAAAGAAAAAACAAGGGCTAGCACAAAAAACATGGAAAATAGACGGATAAAATTTTTAACGAAAACTAAAACATAAATAACACCACAAGCTCCACTCAAGGTTTAGCATCTTTGAGGCCACTACATTATTGTTATTTGCAAGCTCTATTATATCTCCACCATATAACATGATTAAACTACACCGCTGTTTGGAAACATTACACAATGAAAAATTCATGTCCTAAAATCTAGACGCCTTTTGACAATGAACAAGAAGGTGAGTAAGGGACTCGATGTTAGACAAGCAGGTTGGGCATGTCGCATTACTCACAATACTTCTCGACATGAAGGGAAAACTTGCAAGGAATGCGATTGATCATCGCTCACCACACAAACAAACACATTGATTTTTGAAGGAACTAATTTTGAATTCAAGAACGCACGCGATCCCAATGGTAAACTTCTAGCCTCAATATCTTCCAGAATCTATGTAACACTTAAACATGTCTTGTTTTAAATCGCCGATAGCACATCAACACCCACTAATTCCAACTTCAATTTAACACTACTGTAGTTCATTGATATGCCAGCCCAGTGACGGATCCAGGAATTTTTATTACTGGGTTCCCTATTTTTAGGTGCTTCGATTTTAATGAAACCGGACATTAAAAAATCCGGGTCGGTTCAACGGTTCGAATCGGGTTAGTGGGTTATGTTCATCACATTATAACAATGTGATATGATAAGTCAATATTACACTTTAGAAATTGAAATGAAATGAGAAGGATTTCACGATTTTGAGTCCTAAAAGGTTAAAAATCCATTAAAAAAATTCTAATGAAATTAGGGCTGGTATATCGTGTCAGACATACACGATAAGACACGAACACGATAAGGTCAAACACGAACACGACACGATAACTTATCGTGTCATTTTTTCCAAACACGAACACGAACACGATAAAAAGCAGGTTACACGATAAGACACGATATGACACGATAAAAACCCATTTTTTTTAAAAAAACTAAAATTTTCAAAAAAAATTCATAAGTTTTAAATAATAAATATGACTTAATATGAAAATTCTTAAGACCCAAAACAACAAAATTACATAAAAATAGTATTTAACCATACTAATACTTGATAAACGAATATGAAAAAAAGATTAAAAGTCTATTAAAGCTCATCTCCACCTCCATTCTCCACTAACATTTCATATAAATAAATATTAACAGGTGACCTATCGTGTTAACAGATCTTTAACATGTTAAGACACGATATTAACGTGTCTTTATTGTGTTAACCTGTTAATGACACGACACCTGTTAAGGTCAAACACGAAACCCGTTAATTCCGTGTCGTTTCGTGTCTTGTTATCGTGTCCGTGTCAGAAATTGCTAGCCCTAAATGAAATGTTTGTAAGAAGAATAGAACCCAAGACCTTTTGTAAGCAAAATCCACTCTTTTCCAACTCAACTAGGAGAACTTTGTTGCCTCAATCCTCTTTCAATTATCTATATGGGTTCACGTATAAAATTTCTATGGGTTCACTCCGAAATTTTCTATATAATTTATATTAAAAATTTAAGACGCGGTGGGGTCCCGTGAACCCGTTCTCAACACATTGGATCTGTCCTTGTGCAGCCCGCCTGGAATCCGATGTACTTAAAACTAGGTCCTTATTGAAACACATAATATATCACAATGATCTCCTAAGATGTATATTCAAATTTCAAACATGCAATCTGATTCGATACAATGATAATTTCTAAACACACTTTGTTAACAAATAAAACAATTAAATAGGTTTCAGAAGTTATGACATATAATTATGTCAACAATAAAAATACATTATAAGATTTGACGTTATAAATTGTATTCAAAAATAATTTTTAATAATATAAAACAATGACATAATATAACACAATAACCTAATAAAATAACAAAATAACATGACTAAATAACATAACTACACAAGGACCTGACAAAATAACATTATGAGCTAAAATATGAAAAAAAAAAAAAAAAAACGCGTGTTTTTATGTAATTTTTATTAAAAATAATGTTGTGTGTAGAAGTTATGAAGATTTAAATAACAAGACAACCAAAGTGTGTCTCCTTATAGAAAGTATTATTGATTTTTCTTATCAACTACAATAAATTTCATTGAAAAAGTAACAAAAAGTAAAAAAAAAAAAAAAAAAAAAGGACAATAACAATAACGGCGGTTATGGTTCGTTTGAAAAAAGCCATAAAGAAAGGGCATTTGTAAATCGAGAAATTGGATAAAAGTCACGATACGAATAAAAGTTGGTCCCGATGCCGTCTGCATGATCTCAAAACATAAAAATCATTTTCTTTTATTCTTTTCATAATTTCATGCCCTTCACCAACCAACCCACCCACTTATTAGTTATTATTATTATTATCGTCTAATAAATTATAACTTTTACTTTTTAATTAACATCCAAATTCAAATATAAATAAAAAAGCTAGTTAATTTGGCTCGCGATGGCATGCATTTCCCCACCCTCTCCACTACAAAAAAAAAGCCATTTAGTGACACACACTTTTAATGACATATAGTTTTTGTGTTACTAATTTAGGTCTTTAGTGGCACTTTGTGAATGCCATATTTGTTTCACCCATTTTTATAATGGCATTTAGCATTTGTGTCACTAATTTATGTTATTAGTGACACTTTACATATGCCATATTTTCTTTACATATGTTTTTAATGGCATTTAGCTTTTGTACCACTAATGTAGGTTATTAGTAACACTTTATGTATGCCATATTTGTTTGATATAAACATTTAGTAACATTTATCTTTTATGTTACTAATACTATAAATACGCCTAATATAACCTTTTACAATCATCTTTAGTTTCATAATATTGCATATCGTAATTATCAATAAAAGCTAGCATTGTTCATGATTGAAGCTATGTATTTTGAAGAAAAATGACCAAACCGGTAAGATTGTTTGTTGTTTGGAGGATGATTATGAGTTAAGAAAATATAGAAGTAGTGATATAGACATTTTTATTTGAAAAAAGGTCATAAATGGCATGAAGTTTACATAATAACTTACATTGCATTTAAAAGATCTAAAAAGAATATAAATGTCAATAGGGGGAATCGAACACACGACCTCCAAATCAACATAAGTAACGTTCTACCACCACACCAACACAGAAGTTGTGTTATTTGTCTCTATTTAAGATATATAACAATAAACTTAAGCAAATAGGTTAAAAAACAATGCAGAGTGCAGACCCAATTACACAGCAGCGGCCACTAGCGAGATAATCATTTGTTTACGAATTTGAAATTGCTTAGCTCGAATTCAATCTAATAAGTATGATTTTTGCTAATTCTTTATGTTAGCAATCACATTTTCAGTAAACGAAATCTATCTATCAAGTCGGATCGTGTGAATCATTGAATACAAGAGTATTGCCCTTCTATGCTTAGTTACCTATTCATCCAGGTTTGTAAGTTGTTACAGTTTGCAAAGAAATCATGTTGCTATCTATTTGAATTCATTATTCATGTGGAGAAAGATCATTGATAAAGAAAGAATTGTTATGGTCATGAATGATTATGTTCATACAATGTTTAATTGAACTCTTTTAAATGGTTTAATTCATAGTTGTTGATTAAAGTTGCATTATAGATCAGTTTTTGACATTTTTTATCATGAATTGTATACATTTGTTGCTTTTAGTTAATTGCATCATAGCTGCTGATTATAGTTGCCTTATAGTCATATCAATTGAATTGTTTTCAGTGAGTTATGTATACTTGCATTATAGTTGCTGAGTATAGTCATATCATGTTTTTAAAAGGTTTTTATAAAGGCTAAACGTTTAGTTATATAGCCGAGTTTTGGTCTTTTTTTGCTTTTAGTTAAATGCATCATCTACCGTAGGTATCTTTATGTGTAATGTAAGGCTCTTTACTCGATCTTTAGATATGAGTCAAATGGGTAACCAAAAGTAATCATATTGGCTTTATAGATTACAAAACCTAATCCACCAAAACAATGCATTACAATTAATTAGAACAAAGATAACATACTCAACGTGGTACGATGTTTGCTAAGAAAATAAAAAAATGCAGTTTGGTGACCATTTTAAGTTTATATTTTGCTTATTTGAGTTTAAAGTTTGTTGATCATGTATGTTTTTATATCTTGTATTTTGACCCATTAGCATAACTTGATTATGTTTCTCAACATCTTTTCCCCAGGTTTGTGACTTAAGCTTGATCTTCTATTGCCATAAGGTTCGCTCTTCTTCATTACCCATTTAAACCATTTCATTATCGCTCTTGTTCTTGGAGTGTTTGTTGTCTGCATTTGTGTGACCCGAACGTGGCGGAGGTGGATTTGATGAAAATGGTTTACATAGGGTGACATTTGAACACAAAGAGTAGAGAAATGGTTTGACTATGTTGTGTTTCATATGTCTATTCTTAACACATGATTTTGTATTTGCAGAAATGGTTTAATATTTTGTTTTGGCTTTCATCTCAAACTATGTATTTTTTTATCCATTTGACCGCTATTAGCCTATGATTTCAGGTTGTTAACACTAATATATATTTCG
Organism: Tagetes erecta; assembly: GCA_030867185.1. Classification (NCBI taxonomy): domain Eukaryota; kingdom Viridiplantae; phylum Streptophyta; class Magnoliopsida; order Asterales; family Asteraceae; genus Tagetes; species Tagetes erecta. Next base: position 7,636,240 of record CM061490.1, read on the forward strand.
CTTTGCACACATACCACAAACCCACTAATAAAATTTCATTGATCCACCACTCTATAATTTACAGGCAACGGAGAATAATGGTGTATATCCAACACGAGGAGAAGTGTACATAAAAACTCGAACTCGTAAAGATGGAACTATTGTCGATGATAAAGCAGCTCATGTTGTGGTAGTGTTTTATCAATGTATTATTATTATTAATATATATATATATATTTTATGTGTGTGTGTGTTTGATTTTTAATGATTTCCTATTTTATTATGTAATTAGGCTTCACTCAAAGATATTGCAAATGATTCTATAATCACAAGCAGTGATCCAGATGATTATACAAACGATGACTACTCAAAAGTTAAAGGCTCGGAGAAGAGAGGATACGTTCGATTACTTGGAAGGATGCCAACCACAAAAAGTAACGTTGCTCCTTCGGTAGATTCACAAAATGATAATAAGCTAATGAGTGTTGTCAGTGCTTTGGCTATCATCATCCAAGAACATATCCCAAATGCAAACTTGTCTTCAGTTCTGAGCAATTTGAACATGCAGGTAAGTACATGCTTGAACCATTATTTGTTCTTTTATGATTATGTATTTATGCACTAGCATTTGTTTCATTTGTATGTTTTAGGTCCCCGGTATTGGTTCTTTGGCCCATAACAACTCTATATCGGTTAATGAAATATCATCTTTAAGAAGCCACAATGATAATGGTATTTACCCTTTACATGTTACATTTTAACTAATCATAAGTAGATTTGCTTATGTTGTAATGTTGGTATGAAATTGATCAGCCAAAACTTTCCATTTTACAGGGCAAGAAAGACCTTTAGACAATTGATCCTTGAACTTTTGTTCACATGCAGTTAAGGTAATATGTTAACTAGTTTTGTCTATTTGTTTGGTGTTTTTTGTCTAATAGTTGGATGTTCGGACCCTTTGTTAGGTGCCAAATACTAGTGCTTGATTATATGGTTGTTGATGGCAGGGTATATATCATGAGAAGATTTGGAGCTAAATATTATGAAAACAAAAATCTTACCCAAAGGAATGTTTAGACTTTTCGAGTAAACATTTTGAATTTGGAATATCTTACTTATGACATAGTTTTATCTTTGCTAATGTTTGGAATATGTTTGGATTGAACTTATTATTGAAGTTATAATATTATGCTTTTTACATGTATTGTTTTATTGAGCTTTTGTTTTATATTTTATATTATGTGGAAAGTTATGTGCCTCTATAAACAATACATACATTTAATTAGAAGTAGGCTTTACCGACACAAAATAACGCCACAAAAGGTATTTTTAATATGGTGGCAAAAATTTAGTGCCACTAAAACTAGTATGAATGTGTAACGAGGATTACTTTTTAGTGTCACAAACATTGTGTCACAAAACTCTTTTTTATATACCGTGGCAAAAAAATAGTGCCACTAAAAGTCCTAAAACTTTGTGCGGCACATAGAAAAAGTGCCATTAAAAGGCTTTAGCGTCACAGTTTCTAGTGACATTTATTTTGTGTGCCACCTATTCCTATAAGAGTCTTTAGTGGTACTTTTTTGTTTTTTAATGACACATTTTGTATGTCATTAAATGACATTTTTTTTGTAGTGCTCTAAAAAGGCCAAATTTGATGCATTTTATTAAATCAAATATTAGTTGTTTCTTATACAAGTAGATAATTAACTAGTTTGTATCATGTGATAAAATATATCAAGTTACATCAAATTACATAAAATTACAACATATATTCTTCTAATGACTAAAATAAAAGAGAATTAATATATGAACATATAATTAAATAAAAAAAAGTAACGTGTATCATCATCACCAACTTCTTGTCCACCATAGAAAGCAAAGTCCTTCCCACTTCACCAACCAACGACCCAACCCTTGTCTAACTCCTCGATCATTATATATACATTCTTCCTCTACAAATAACATCTCATTTCATTTCAACCTCACAACAACATTGTTTATTTTAGCTTACAATTAATACAACGATCACATGGCGGCGGTCAATGGTGCAGGCAGCGATAATCAACCGGCAAAACATCAAGAAGTTGGCCACAAGAGTCTTCTTCAAAGTGATGCACTCTACCAATACATTCTCGAAACCAGTGTCTACCCTAGAGAGCCTGAACCCATGAAAGAGTTGCGTGAGGTCACCGCGAAACACCCTTGGTAATTAACAAACATATATAGATACATATATAATAATTAAACACAAACTAATTTCATTTCGAATATATATAAGAAACACTAGCTAGTAGAAAAAAATTATATATCTTATTACAAGTTGTTTATTTTTTGAGGTTTTGTGATATAAACATACAGGAATCTTATGACGACATCGGCTGATGAAGGACAGTTTTTAAACATGCTTCTTAAGCTCATCAATGCTAAGAACACCATGGAGATCGGTGTGTACACTGGCTATTCACTTTTGTCCACAGCTCTAGCTCTCCCCGATGATGGAAAGGTAAACGAACAATGTTTGTGGGTTGGTGGATTGAACCTAACATGAACCAGATAATCGTACACACACATGATCCATAGCACGACTCGTGTATTCAATGATTAATACAAACACGACCATGTAACATGAATTGTTTATTTATTTAATTTCTTTGTACATATATACTAATACTCTAAAAAAATCGGTTAAACAAATCAATTACCATTATAGTTGCATGTGTTCACGGGTTTGACCCAAAGCTGACCAAGCCCACCATTTAAACTAAACATAAACCCATGAACTTCATGTTAGATTTTTTTGCCGTGTTTTCGTGTCATGTCTGAAATTCAGACCCTTAGTTAGTTTTCATATATTTACGTTGTCTATAGAATTTAAATCCTAAATAATTCTTTTAATATGCTTTAGATATTGGCTATGGACATCAACCGTGAAAACTATGAAATCGGTCTTCCTATAATTCAAAAGGCCGGTGTTGCTCACAAAATCGATTTTAGAGAGGGTCCTGCACTTCCGGTTCTTGACCAAATGATCGAAGATGTAAGTATAAAAATATATGATCTTCTCTACTCATATATACATAACAATTTTACTTTTGTTACTAATTTCACATCACTTATTTACAGAAAAAATTCCACGGGAGTTTTGATTTTATTTTTGTGGATGCTGATAAAGACAACTACCTGAACTACCATAAACGTTTAATTGATCTTGTCAAGATTGGTGGGGTGATTGGATATGACAACACCCTTTGGAACGGATCGTTGGTGGCCCCACCTGATGCGCCTCTTAGGAAATATGTTAGGTATTATAGAGACTTCGTGTTGGAGCTTAACAAAGCCTTGGCTGTTGATCCAAGAATTGAGATTTGTCAACTTCCTGTTGGAGATGGGATTACTCTATGCCGTCGCATAAGTTAAGTTAAAGACGGATCAAACGATCGAAGTGGTTGCAAGGTCATTTGATGCTTAAGCTTCATGCTGTTTATCTTTCAACCTCATGGTGTTTTTGTTTCAAGATGGCATGAGCTCCTATTATTAAGTATTCTTTATCAATGTTGTTGTTTGTTTGTTTTCTTTATAATAATGTTAATATTTTTCTAAAATCATGATGAAGTTAACAGTTTATCTAATACTGATAAAAAAAATGTATATAATTGTTTTCACGAGAAACCTATATATAGTTACTAATGCAATCACGTCATATTATTAAATTGTAATAGATATAATATATAATCCACATGTTGTCATTTAGAAAAAATAAAATAATGCAATCACTTTCACGTGGGTAACACGTTAAAAAAGTTGTTTGTTTTACCTCTTAATGATTTAGTTCCGTGTTGAATCATTCAGCATTTTGCATTTACAACGTTTGCTTCATTGAAAAATGGTCTTTTAATGGTTCAGTTTGGTGCTAAATGGTTAAGAAACAGAGAAATGTTAAATGAAACTAAATTTAGCATATATCAACTTATTCGCATCTCTACTTTTATCACAACTTCTCTTTCATTAATAGAACATATTAATGATTCAGCATTCAATGGTTTAGTTTTTGCCAAACAGCTCTTAAAAGTATCATTACCCCTCATGAAAAGAAGGGAAGGAAGAAAAGAAGGGGTCAAGAGGAAGTTAAATCCATCGATCATGTCTATGGACTAGAGAATGGATAGGGTAAAAATACCGGTTTGAAAAACGAAACAAATTTCAAACTTGACCCGACGTGATTACCAAACCAATTTCGATTCAATCGGATTCCAACATGACACGACACTACATGACACAATTAGGGATGAGCACTGTCCCGGTACCGTAACGATTAAACAAATCGGTACATGTACCCATCTTCCTAAAATTCTGTACCGGTTAGTACCACGTTGGTACCGGTTACATAAAAAATAGTTTTTTATAATATATTTTAAGTAATCTGTGATGTTATAAATTTTGGGGGTATTAGATGTTCAATGTTATAAATTGTTTTCTATACAGCTTTGAGTCATTTTGTAATGTTTTTTAGATTATAGACTTTTAAATCGAATGAACTTGATATAATTTTTATTTAATTTGTACCATATTTTATTTCTTTTTCTTATATTCAAGTATATTATATTATAATTATATTAAAAAAATATAAAATTAAAACGAAATAAGCGAATAAGTTTTATTAAAAAAAGATAAAACATGAAATCGGTACCAGCATGGTACTAAAACCGAAACCGGTACCCACTTTTCCTAAAACTCAGTACCGGTACGGTCTCGATTTCATCCCTAGACACAATCATAGTATAGTCGTTTCCAGTGTACTAAAGTTACGTGGTGTCTTTTTTCTTTCATAAAGGGGTATTTCCATGGGTTTATCTTGGTATCGTGTTCATACCGTTGTATTGAATGATCTTGGATGGTTGTTTTATATTCATATAATGCATACAGCTTTGGTTAAAGAAGAAGTGTGGTATGCTAATGTAATGTTGAGGTGTGGTAGCTCGTGTTAATCTGCTTTCCAGTCTGACACCCGATGGATATTTTTTTATGAAACAAACACTCTGAATGCTGAATCTGAATGATTAAGCATTGAACTAAACCATTAAGAGGTGAAACAAATAGACCCTTATATACTAGCTAGCTAGGTTTATAAGCTGGGCTCCGGCTAACTAGCTCATTAACTTGCACTTGTATCTTCATATAATCGAAAGGGATCAAGTGTGACCCTCATCTCCTCCATAACTATTCCTCTCATCACTATTACTTTTCCATACATCCATATTATATTCATTCCAAAATACATAGTTTGTACTCATGATCCTTGCATCCAAATATACAATGTTTCTATGTTCCTGCAATATGTATTTGAGTGGTGTTTCTCAGTGTTATATTCAATTCTTAGGACCACTTCTCATGTATTCTTTGCGTTGATCGTCTCTCGTGACAACAAAAGCACTTCCAAAAGTTTACGAAGACTATCTTCGGGGTCGGTCCTGAAGCTTTTGGTTCTTTCTTCGACAAACACAATTCAATAGCCAACCAATTTTTCGTGTTCAATCTCTCTTGTTAGGCCAATTGCTTTATTGAACAAATGGGCTAAAACTTGGTTTAATGCACTTGGACCATAACTTTAATATGGTTTATATAAATGGGCTTAAATAACTTATTTTTTTATACTGTATTTAAATTTTTTTTGAACGGAGAATAATTCCCCCTGAACTTTAGCTCACACTGTTGTGATCATAGGCCAGCTACTAACAATCCTTAAAGAAAGAGCCGTAGGGTAAGACCAACCCCAGTTGACCCCACTAACCCTCCTAGGGAAACCCACCATCCTCCCGAATGAAACCACATCGTGAAAAAATCCTCCAACAAGACTAATAGGCCAAATATTGAAACTAAATAGATTGTTTTACATAAATCATGACAAAAATCTAAATAATGTGAAATATTTACAAACAAATAAATATCAATAGAGCCAATTATAGGCGGAAAAAGCAGAAACAAACTTATGTTGTGCCGACAGCAAGACAATAAAGTCGTTTAGAAAACGACCAAAAACTGAAAGAATTTTGTGATGACCAAAATTGGACCACAATCACATTGCTTTTTATTTTTTACCCAACTCACATTCGGTTTGTAGGTCCATTTTATGTCCAAACAAAAAACTCTCTATCACAAGTTTCCCTAAATTTTTTATCACCTTAAATTCATAATTTCTTTATAAATTTTATTTTAAATTTATATTCATACAAAAATATATGAAATGAAACTTGAAGGTAATAAGTTGTAAAAACTTAAGGATACTTTCAGTATCATTTGTTAAAGCTTTGTTGTAAGTTCTTTGATTTTTAATATATGTATCATTTGTTAAAACTTGAAATTTCTTTAAAACATAAATTAGAGCCCCAAACAGCAACCAAAATGCCTAAACAGCAAATATACTTCCATTTATGGGTGTCAAACACATTCTCAATATAGACAAGTCTTTTTAACTCTTTTTACTTCGAATTAAATTGTTACTATACGTGTATTTGGCGCCATTCGAGCCACACCCACCTTGCCACATCATCATTTTAATGTTTTTTTACACTTTATGAAGGTAACCACATCTACGTAGGGATGTCTTTTAATGTACAATCTCATATTTAGTCACCTCAACCGCAAAACAAGATTTTACATAAAGCTGCACAAATACACGCCTCTTTTAAAACCCTTTTCTCAGTCCTACATGGCGCATCTTAAAACCCTTCCTCTAAGACTAGATAAAGTGGGCATGATCCCTCATAACGTCCTCACACAACCCCTAGGGGTGTTATGGATCTAAAATTTGTGAAAGGAGCTACCCGTAAAACGCCATTTTTTATCGATACAATTCTAGCCGTTCTCAACGGCTCTTTTGCCATTTAAAAAAAACTCTACATTATTTAAATTTTTATACACAACAGTGCACTTTCTTATAAACAATATATGTATCTACATTCCACACATTTCGAGATTTGGCCACAAGTATATATTCCCAATCAATAACCAAACTGAACCTATTAACAACATAAACATAAGAGACTTAAGTTTAATTACCACTAGTATAAGGGTGAGGGGAGTCCACCCCTCACCAGACCAAACCACCCCACACTTTTTATTTCATCCCACGTTCACACCACATTCACCCCAAATCACCCGGTATCCACCCCACACCACCTCACATCATTTTTTAGTTAAAAAAAATTTGTTCCAAGCATTTGAGGGTGGGCCCCCACATGTAAACGGTAATATTGCTCAGGGAATTACTCGGGGAACACACCCCAAATTGCACCCCAAACTTCGGGGCCGAAGGGGGGGTGGGGCGGTGTTCCCACACGGGACCGATTCGGGGCCACACCCACCCCACATCCACTCCGTGTACTCTAACTTTTGGTTGATAATGGCAATGAAGTATGTCCTGAGCTACGTACCACTCAGCTTCGTGTCTGAGCCTAAGGGTTTTACGTGGCATGGTTAAAGGTTCATGCCCGGTTTTTCCCGGAAATAGTTGAGAAGTTTCAACTACGATCAACTTGGCCTGTAAGAAGGGTTGTGATCAGCATCCGTTACGTACGCAGTAATGGAGATGCCCAATGCCGACAAAAAAACACTCATTGGTGTTAGAGGCGTGGTTTGGATTTCAGTCCTTACAGCTTTGAGTGCTTCAATCATAGAATGTTACACCCACCGCCGTTCTAAAAAACACAACATAACCAACCAAACCAAACACCCTCTAATTTTATGCATAATCCATTGTTTAGCTGCAATGCAACTTTGGGATGCAAAATTAGATAGGGATGCAAAAGCCGTATTTGGTGCTCACCGAAATGTGTTTGGTCAATACTCTTCATAACCCGACTCTACACCGTAATCGGTTCCGTTAACAGTTGACACCACCCGGGTAACAAATCGTCAACCCCGTAGGCTTTAACCTAAAAAAAGTGTAACTTACTCTGCATAATAATAAGTTTAGTAATTTTCCACAAGTTATTTTCAAAACCAAAAACAGAGATTAACTTAATTAAAAAAAACATAAGACGGATATAAGGATATTTACACCATGATCCTTAAAAAACACAAACTCAATATTCATATTCATTTCAAAATCTAATCTAACCTTAACAAATAAACAAAACCAATAACTAATCCAAATCATGATATAAAATTACCGGATCCACATCCATCCACTTCTTCGGGTTCGGGTTTCTTATTCAAATCAGGTTTATCTTCTTCACACACAACCGTACAACTCCTATGCACCAACGTACAACTCGTCTCTGCATCAACTCTGGCTCCAACTTCAATCGCTTTTTTCCTAATAGAATCAGCATCTAAGCAACAACAATCGCCCTCAGAAGCCATCAGCTCCGGGAAGTTAAGCCGAGCCGATGGTCCACGGAGGTAATAGACGGCGGTGTCGTAGGCTCGAGCGGCGGCGAGTGGAGTTGAGTATGAGCCGAGCCATATTCTGGATCGTTTGTTTGGTTCTCGAATTTCAGCGACCCATTTTCCCCATTTTCTCATGCGGATGCCTTTGTAGGGTTTTTTTGTTCGTGTTGTTGTTGTTGGTGGTGGTGATGATGAGTGATTAGATGGAGTGTTGAATTGATCGGTGGCGGTGACGGTGCCGGCCATTGATTGTGGAAAAAAGTGACTTCAAATGAAAAGATGATGATATTTTAAAGGCACCGACACCTTTATATTGCGTTTGTTTATGTTTCTCTTTCTATATATACATGGTTGGCATTATAGAGAGAGAAAGAGAGTCTATCTACATAATTTTTTTCATATACTAGCTTAAATACACGTATGTTATACGTTTTAATTTTTAAAGACACACGATCATGTTAAAGTTCAAAACTAAAATGAAATGAAATTAGTATGCGAGATTGATTTTTAGAAGGAAACAAAAAAAATCCGATGTAAACTATGACGACAAGGAGGAGAAGATTACGTGAATGAGTTTTTGATTTTGTGTGTAATCGAACGACGAAGATCAGAGGAAACGAAACATAGAGCACCGGTGTGTTATGGAAAATGATTTGATTTAGATGAAGAATAGATGGTTTGATTTCTTGAATCTCAACGGATAATGAAAGGGATGACATCTGGCTGAGAGTAAACGGTGGTTGGGGTTACGTATGAAATGTAACGGGGTTTTCATTACTTATATGGATCCGGATTTGTTTAATTGACCCACGAATATATACGGTGAATCCGAAATTAAGAGTGAATATTAGGTTGACATGTCGATTAAGAGGGATGAGAGTCTACCACGTGTTCAATTAGAAAAGATGTTTAATGAGAAATAGACAAATGACAAGAATTGATTTCCTTTATTATAGATGAAGACTAAAGAGTGAATTGCACTTTTTCAGAGTTTTTGTTTTAGGTTTACTTTGGTGCGAACGTAACACATTACGTCCTATGTATATTCGCATATCATGTTTTGATAGAAAGTGTTTCTAACATGGCTTCTGTCTACGATTATGTTAGTTGAATGGGATTGACTTTTTTGTTCTTTTTATTAGAGATGTTGGAAACGACGAAAAAAGATAATTACACTCTCTCGTGTGGGTACGTGGAGGAAACTAATGATCGACAAAAGTTAGATTAGGTATGATTTGGCTTAAAATATGGAATGTTATGGACGTTATGTGTTAGCGTTTGGGATAAACACGTTAGCATTAACAAAACCCAAAAATGAAAGTGTGGGGAAAATTTTCCACTAGAACTTCCAACAATGTGTACGTGAGAGGAAGGGAAGAGAGAGAGAGAATATGTAGAACAGAAGAGAAAAAGTGTGAACAATTGTTACATTGCTATTTGCTTGTATATTTGGAAGGTGTCATTGGTGATGCTCTATTGTATTTCTACTAAACCATTATAAAGTGTTTGTCCATGACACCTTTATCATGCTCCATATGAAACTAGTAAAATAGTCTTAATGGTGTGATGGTTGCTTTTATTATCGAATTTAATGTCATACTTTGATCATAAATATATAGCCACTTTATGAGGTCTTTGGCATTGAATCTCTACGGTCCATAAATGATAAATCTCTCTTTATTAGGGAAGTGCTGATGGAGGACAAAACGGATACAAACTACTTATGGCTACGGGGGCAAGGAGTGGTTTAACGAGCTTGTCACGAGGTCCTTCCTCGTCACCACTCGTTGCACAAGGTGTGGATCTCTCCTTCCTCGCCAACCTCCTCATCACTCACAACTCGTCCCTTTTGAATCTCCCTCACAGCCCACCCTTCAACGAGCATCTCGCCAAGGACCACAGCTCGTCCACGAGCCTCCAACCGCCAACCTCGTTTCCTTCCTCGCCACCACTCCCTCCTCCCTAAAAGTAATCACATCTATCCATTTCAACTCAAGATCAATCCATAAGGAGTGATTTACAAGCTCTCTTACTCGACATCACAAGAAGTAGGCGAATGCATAAACTTTTTGAATGATGTTTTGTTGGGAAACTGCACTTTGGATGCTCAGTTTCCTGATATTGCGAGACTATCATCATCAAATCAACTTAAAGTAAAGGAGTGTTATGTGAAATTGTGCATACCAATGGGATCATGTCATGGAGGGTTGAGTGGAAAAGGGCACTATACTCTAATGAAGAAATATAGCAATGCAGTGCATGCTTGCAGTTGCTCGATAGCATCAACATAACTGTAGTCACACACAAATGGGAGTCGATGCACAACTCACACAAAGCGTTCACTTCGCCATCTTTAAGGGAGATAACTGAACTCAAAATGTTTGCTAAATTGGCAGTAATCTATTGTAATCACGTATCTAGCTTCTTGCTTATTGTTCTTATTAATGAAATACCCGTCGTACAAAAAAAATATAGCCACTTGCCTACGTTATGTGACTGATAAATGATAATAGAGTATTCAAGTATAAAAATTTATGCATGATAATAGATTATTAAATCCTTATATATAGCCGGCCTATCTTTCATTTGGTATGAAAAAATACTTTTCTATATCAACTATGTAGTTTTTATGTGGATTTTATATGTTTTAAAGCAACAACTTTGACCGTAAAAACCGATCAAACCTATGCAGGATAAGTTGGTTTAACTTTTTTTGAACGGTGAGTTTTTATATTTGAAAACAACAGCAAAAACTGGGAGCAACAAAATGGTTGAAATTACCAAAACTAAACCATTCCGCCTAGCCTAACCAACCAGTCTGGTTTGATTTGTCGTTTTTCAAAACCACGGTTAGCAGTCCAAATCAAATGTTTTCATTATAACTGACTGAACTGGACTTTGAGCATCAAAGCGCAAGTAGTTGACTGTCTGAACTTGCAGAAAAGGAAAATAAGCAAACACAAGTTTACTGAATGGGACGCACTCACTATAAACTAACAAAATGTAAAGTTAGAACGTCATATCCCAAAATGAAAACTTATTTAATACAAAATTGCACAATCTTCTACGGACGGATCAACAAGTCAACAACAATGGTGATTGGATGCCCTTGATTTCACAGATTTTAGCAAATATTAAAAAGACAAGAGTTGAGCTGAAATGATTTAATGCCAGCAAAGAGAATAAATAAAACGTCAAGAAAGTATAATGAGAGACTATCACCTACAGTAAAGTTCATCCTATGCAGCAACTGCTTCCTTTTCAACCTTCTTTTCAGGGGTTGGCATTTCTGGCTTTTCAATTCCTTGGATATCGGTTATCCTCAGCTTTGTCAATTCCTGAAAAGATAACGCATATCGAGTGTCACTATATTTAGCAGCGGGTCAAAACAAGTGGATTGGGAACGAGTCAAAACAAATTTAGGTAAGTTTTTGAATGGGCTGGGCTGTGTAGGATTAACCAGGAAGACGTCTTTTTCCACTTTTTAAATGTTATATAATTAAAATTATAAATAACATTAAATAAACATAAATTATAATATTATAATTAGTTGAATAAGAAGGCTAAGTGAATTCGGAATACACTTTGGACGACTTTCAACCCGTCCCGTTTCCATTTTTAGTTTATTTTTTATTTTAACTTGACCCATTAGATATAAAAGATAAGTTATTACATGACCCAAATCAACCCATTTATACGTAAATGGGTTGAAACTGCATATTGATCTGACTTTACCTGTCTGTGACCTTTTGTTCGTCGATAATTCTTTCTTCTCTTTTTCTTAAATATGATTACTTTTGCATCTAAGGCCTGCAAAAAAAACGGGAAAAGAAAATGAAACTGATTTTTATAATAGAATATGAACAATTTGTAAAAACCTAAAAGCTTCTAACTGAGCTCTGAGTTACAAGAATATATTTCCAACCAATAAAAACAACGGTGCATGATCAAATTTCATTCAATTTGGGTTTTTAGTTTCATTGCAATTAGTTAATATCACTTGAAGTGTGCACTAATGCCCCTAGTTTCCCATTGATTCTTAGTGCTTATTAATACTCAGTAATTATAAATGAGAAGAAAGTATATTTTCAAATTGTTCGTACATGCTCTTCTACAACTGCATGAACAGCTGCCTCAGGCAATACAGGTCGACCAATCATTGTCTGAGTCTTAGAACCGAGCATAAGAACCTTATTAAGGATTAACTGCAAAAAAAATGTAAAAAATCAGCTGATATTCATTTAAATATAAAATGTTTATGGCAAGAGATAATAATAAAAAAACAAATCAACTGAATATATAAATCCTAGCAGCAATGAGATCAGCACCAATGAAAAGTGATGATATTATTTTTTACAAGCAATAAAGATTCAATTCCTTCATCTAAATATATTTCCGCGTAAATTCAGGTTCCAAGAAATATATCCTTGTAAAAAATGACACGAGCAACCACATTCTAGATGCTAATCACAGAATGGAAATCAGCATTCACCATTAAGTCAAAACAAGGTAAACATAATCAACTCATGATCTTCTGATATAGTGATGCTATTAAAGTTTTCATGAAGCAGTAAGAAATGACATGTCAACAAGCTGAGACCATAATCCTCGATCGCAGCTTGCTGCAATAAACTATCTACACAAATCCTCGATCGCTTTTCCTTTCATGATTGCCAAAAAGTCTCTGACTCGGCTGATGAAATTTAATGGTTCAGTTTTGTAATATTGATGCTTGATTTCCGACTTTTCTTGAAGCAACGAACCACTAAACAAAAGCCCATGTTGCCAAAACAATAGCTAGTTTTTTCAATAGGTATGATTTCTTAGACAACAACACCACTATAGAAGAGCTATCAGTCTATCACATTTATTCATAATCTAATCCCGTCTTGTTTAAAGAGCAAAGTTAAATGTTCTTTTTTCATTATAGGGCACGCGTGCATACATATGCCTAAGAGAAAAATACTAAATGATCTTGTTATGAAAACTTAAGCAGAACAAATAATAACAAACAATAAAGCACACCCAGTAAAATCTCACCCAAATCCAAGAACAAATAATAACAACAGTGAAGTGCAAATTATCAAACTTTCAAGTACAAAGTGAGTTTGAGCTTTTCTAACCTTGTCATGCACATCACAAAACTTCAATTTTTCCGTGTATATGCAATCCCCATTGCTCACCTTGAATTGATGCGCTCCAATCTACAACAACATACGCAAATCATTACACCAATATACCTACACATTAATATGCATATCTTCATCCAAAACATACACAAAAGCCATATATCATCATTTCTACTTGCAATGTCATGATTTGGAATCGTTACCGACTCAAACTAGCTCCATTACGACACAAATTATTTCTCATTTCTAGGGCATATAATCATATGTACAACTAATCTACAAGATGAACACATTCATAAACATAAATATACAATCAAATAAAGAGCAAAAAATAACCTGAATAACAGCAAAAACGGGTTCGTATGACTTAAAAACCCGATCCGATCTCTGAAGCTGACCAATCACCTTGTAACCAATAGCAGCAGCTTCAATTTCTTTCTCTTCAGGTGTGTACTGTTTCTTCACACCACTATTAACCACCATTTCATCATCATAGTCATCATCATTATCATCATCGTTGTCGTCATATTCACTGTCATCTTCTTCGCTTTCATCGCTATTATCTCGTCGATCGGATGAAAACTGGCGATACGTAGTGAAATTAGTTCGTGATGAATTGAAACTAGAGACTGAAAACAAGTGACGATGTAAGGGTTTGGGGGACAAATTTGGGATCTGGGTTAGGGTTCTGAGGTGAAGAGATGACGGTGGATTAGGATGAAGTTTTGATTTGTAAAGATGTTGAGTTAAGGTCTGAATACATCTTCGATTCGCCATTGTTGATTGAAGGTACTTGTTTCTTCGTCTTTGGTGGTTCTGGTTTTTGAGTGTGATAATAGTTAGGGTTTATGGGTAGGAAGGGGTTTCAAAATGAAAAGTGCGACCCATATTTGGTTGGTGGAATGGTTTCGAGTCTAAACGAGTTTTTTTTAGATAGGTTCGTCGGGACGGGGCATACGATGAAACTAATGTGGTAAATGGTGTGTTTGTAAAGTTGGTAATCAAGTTTCAAAGGTTTTTTAAACATGGTTATAATAGTGAAATTGACGTTATCAAGTACCTAAAGAAGTGCAAGGTTTGTGGTTGTAAAATCGATTGTTATGAAACATGAATTTGATTTTTAGCGTCATTTTAGAGTGGAAATTTGGTATGTAGATTATTATCAAACAAACTTGTTTCCAATCAAACTCAAATTTAGACCGACTTATTTCCGAACAAAGTTAAAGTCGACACTTATACCACCTTGAGACGTACGTGTAAATAAGCATGGAAGTGTGCCAAATTTGAGCCGTTGTGTTTCCGAACAAAATTTACGTCAAAAAATTGTTCTCTAATAAAACAGGCCTCTCCCCCATCGTGGATCTAGGGGTTATTTTTTTTGCAAACCAAGGAATAGTACATGTATCTCAGTGTACTCCACTAATTCTTCAACGTTGTAGCGTACCACATACATGCACCTCGGTGGGGGGAAATTCCCTGGTTGACGAAGTGTTTTCCTAGTGTTCACTCCGTCACAGTGTCACACCTTAATGGGAAGTATAGAAGATGCTTTTATGGGGATCTTGATTGTGAGGAACGGGGGTCGTCTTCTTTTCCTAGAAAAGAAAAGGACTCCAAATTGTTTCTTGATGTGATTCACTTGGTGTATATTATTAACCGGTATAAAACTCGCGTCTTGAGGGTAAATCGCAAAAATATTAGCTTCTTCGAGACTATTAAAAAGGTTATAACTTTTATGTAAATATACGTGTCTCGTCAAGGGCGTTAACAATATTTAAACTTTATATGAGACGAGAGGTGATTGCTTATTTAAAGTTCGTTTTTCTATCTGTATATAGATAATGTATAAAATGTAAATGCTTAATACATTGAAGAAATGACTTATAAAACATGATACATAAGAAAGTAATTAATTTTAATAATTAATAAATATTTGTTATGAAACTATAAGGTCGCCCAATTTCTTAGAGCTCTCTTGCAACTCGTTCTACTCATTCTTTGGACTATAGGCCGAAAGACCAAGACTAAGGCCACCAATTTTCTTAAACTATAGATTATTAGCTTTATCATCAGCAAACTACTACTCATTTGTTTACTATTTTAAAATACTAAAATTAAAAGAAAAGTTAAGAGCAATGCAAATGGATTAGAATGCACGAGACTTGGTGTAGCAAATAAAGGCAAATTGGCTAAATATAATCCCAACTAACATCTATTGGCCGAGAATAATCCCAACTCAGTTTATTCCCTCCAGTGGTCTCAAATTAAACTTTTTTGGCCTCCAGTGGTCCGCCGTTAAGTGCACTTAACGGCCGTTAATTTTTTTCATTCTCGATTTAGCATATCTAAATTTCTGGTTAAAAAAAAATAGTGTCTGCATTTTGAACTTTTTTCATTTTCTATTACCAGATCTTAAATTCATAAAACACAACTAGACTGGTTATACGTGAGAAAATTTCTAAAAATACATAATTTATTGAAAGAATATTTTTATTTTTTTATTTTTCCGTCATTCTCTGTAATTAAAAGAATAGAAATAACCGAAACACAATACACTAGCTAGTAATTATATATAAACATACCACAGAAAACCAGCCTACAAAGATCCAAAATTTATTTTTACACCATTTCACCAGCAATTTGACATACATATCAAACACATTTTGCACATAAAGATGTGTTTCCAATCTGCGCAACGGTTCGTTACTTTGAATCAGATCCGTTACCAGTTCAACTCCTAACCAAGCAACAGGGCCGTTATTTTGTTATAAACTTATTACCTGTATCGCCAATATCGATATCAACTGAAAATACATTCCTTTTAAGTGCACTTTTCAAGATGAAACAACCATGGCATTGTTTTTACAAACTGGTATGAAAGATGTCAAAATTAACAAGAAAAAAACAGGAGCCCACTGTGTTTAGTCTATATGAAAATGAAACAAAAAAATTTAATAAAACGTCGTTAATTTAAGTACAAAATGCAGTCTCGCATACAGAATAGGACTCTACACCATCCATTACCTTTAACAGCATTGTAGAGGTTCGCATTTACCTAGACTTCTTACCTTCGCATTCCCAATATGACTACTCCATCCACTACCTTTGACGGCATTGTCGAGATCCACATTTACCTAGACTTCTTACTTCGCATTCCCATTCTCGATTTAGCATATCTAAATTTCTGGTTAATCAAACTATTAAATGTTGGCAGAGTAACTGAAAGAATTTTAAGAAAAAGGGTCAATCCAGAAACCCGCCAGATTGACCTGAACACAGATCATTTGGCTCCATGATTTTTTCGCCTGAAACTGACTAACCCCGTATATCCAAAACCCAAAGCCTCAAATTTTATGTTAAGTGTGTGCTGTGTTCGAAAGTCATACACCTAATACAAATAATAAAAGAATCGGATAAGACTAAAAGCATAGAAAATGTTGTGTTTTTAAACAAAAAAAATGAGTTTTTTTATCTTGGGATCCTCTCACGGAGGTAAGATTTGCCCACATCAGACACTACTGTTTGAGAGGGAACCGCTGAGTATGTTTGTTATGGGTTGCAAAATGATCCATCAAACACCAGTTTGGAACTCAAGAACAAAAGAACCATGTGATATTTTCTAATCATGATATAATGAACAAAAACAATCAAAAAAGATGTTGAATATTCAAAGGATACTCTAACCGCATTCCTTCACCAGATACCGATGAGTGTAGAACAGTGCCTTGTAAATGATTTAGTGCTTCACTAGAGCACCCCGTATCCTGCAACACATCACCATCATTATGGATCATCCATGTTTTTCTTCATTTGCAAGTATAGAACTTGGAATATTGGCAGTGACCCAAATGAAGACATCAAAAAGGTACAAATTATATGAACGAAAACATACTGCAAAGTCAACAAATGCCACTGGTGTCCCGTACGTACTCTGAATCTTTAATTTCAAAAATCCACGACATCTGCATATTAACAATGACAGTAACAAATATAAAAGTTGAGCCAAGTTACTTCAATTTAAAAGTAAAAACTAAAAATCCAACAAAAAAACTTTCAAACCTCGAAAATACTTGAGTAAGTTCGTGTTCTGTACAAGCAGGTCCCAAATTAGCCACAAAAATTGTTGGACATGGGGGAGCTGATGAGTTTCTCTGATCATGCATATGAACTGTTATTACTAAAAATCTCAAATAGAAAATAATAGATAAAAAAAATACAGAACATACCAATCTTGCACCAGTGTTCTCAACCCTACCATCAAAGCTTCCATGACTGAACAATTATTAAAACAAGTATCATATTAGAGAGTTGACGATACTACAGGATGACATATGTGCCCTTTTCCAGCCTTTTAATATTTGAGCAACAAGCAATCATGTAAGAACAGTTACGATTTAAAAATTCTTTCCAGTCATATAAGTAATGAAAATTGTGCTTAAGCAGTGCAGATGACCTTTGTGCAGATGGATAACCAATCATGTTGTAAGCAGTATTACTCAATCCAGGCAAGTGAACGCTGCCAACACCTGCTAGTGCCCAAGAATGTGCAAAACATGTGCAATGTGAGCTTCTAAAATGACGTGTTTACCCCTCACTAACTCGCAATTATGTGCTCTATGTCCCATCAAAGATATTAGAAAATAACTGCATGACTAACAACTAGAAGTCGCAAAAGTTTAAATCAACTACGTATTTGTGCTATCCGAGCATCTAGATTACACACGTTTTTGAACAACTAAAAGTAGTAGCTCACCAGCATCAGAAACGCTCCTTGAAAATGCAGAAGACCCTTTTGCCCTCTTGTCAGATCCATGTCTTTCATCATCTAGTTTTACAGTTAACCAAGTTTAATCAAATATGTTCGCCATACAGACATCAAAAAGTAGACTGTACATGACAGTCAAATTAAACAGAACTTAACTAACAACATACCTGTTCTTGAGCGTTTAGACCTTGAATTTGATTTTGCAAGATCAATATGTAGCGTTGAACCCTTCTCGAGATCAAAGACCATCCCCTGATAGAAATTAGAAGAAAAAACAATAGAAAAAGAACTTTTAACATCATGTTCATTTAAACTTGTTAATGCTACCTGTTCCTCAGAAAGAAAAGAAGCATCTACAGATGGTGTTATTTTAGAGTTCACACCAGAACTAGAATGTATCTTTAAAAAAAATCTATGATAAATTTTGATACATAAAACATACTTTTACTCAGTTGCTTAAAATATAAAATCAAACTATTTCAAGAATGAAAGACCAGTGATACCAAATTTACTGAAGACTAGCTCCGGTACAACCGAAACTCAGTAACCGCATAGATACATAAACCATACTTTTAGTTCCCCACTATCTAAACTATACTCCCCAACTGTTCCATTAAACATGTCTTTTGGCTTTTGCTATTTTTCAGTTTAATAGTTAATTAGCTCATAATGTTTTTATACAAAGTCAACATCGAATAACTTTTTCTTGATTAATTATGCTCATAATCATTTATTCTAGATTATTAAATTAATGCTGATAAAAACATGTTTTTCAAGAAATCTCGGTCATAATAACTCTTCTAAAAAGTCTATCAAGCTGTAGTCATCTTAAATGTTTGATGTAACAAACCAATAACTCTCGTAACATATAACATTAAGATTAGATTTTCTTATGTTACATGCAAAAGGCTCTTTTATTTTGGAGGCAGGAAGCATATGAGTAAACAAACATAACAAAGATTTAAAATTACTGTAGGAATGCAGCTCGTTCTGAAGCAAAACTATCCAAAAAAATGAACTACTATGCAACACTTCCTGCTTTAGTTTTCATTAGGCTCGCTTAGCATAAAGCAAAGCATCATTTTTTGCAACATAGACAAAACATATGCAATCAGAAGTCCAGTTATAGCATATAAAAGTGGTAATTTGTTACTCTATCATTTTAGGTTTCACGTTAAGAATAAAGCCAAAAATAGCCGACCTCATAATATAAGCTACCTAAAATGTTGGAACTATTATCCCAATTCTCATAATACTTCCACAGGTAAAAATGATTAAACCTTAAAGTATCTTAGGCAATTTGTATCCTTACATGTAACTCAAAAAAAAAGATAATCAAATAGTAAACAGTGTTAAACTATTCTTACATGTAAGGCGTGTAATGCTGCAAGTGCAGAAGGCTGATCCACAAAAACAGCAAACCCAAATGGCTGTTTAACACCCATATAGAAAATCAAAATCAAGACAAATACATAAAGATATAAACAAATGCAAGTGAATGAAAGGTGCACATAATAGCCATCTCATAATCTCAAATATAAGAAAATTAGCACCCCACATATAATTTGATAATTTGATTTCCATCTTTATTAGCAATTAAACCAGTTAAAGGCACAGTCAATTAAAAATATGGTCAAACATCAAGATAATCAACACAAATCCAGTCCTTCAAATCAAAACCAATACAGAAACAGTTACAAACTTAAACAAACTGCCGATCCACATCAGTTTTAGAGTGTGAAAAATTTTATTCGCGACAATATAAGGCACATTGTATCATAGCAGCTGTCACTTATTTAACCAATGCATGTTTCTCTATAACATATAAAGTTTCTCTTTTTAACTGCCCACAAAGTCAACCTGACTCTTCATTGATCCCTATCTTCTTTCTAATCATCAAACAAGCTTTATAAATGATCACAGTATTTGTAAAAACTCAAGCAAGGTCTCAATGGGACCGTCTCTCTATCCCCCGAAAGACTCGCTCCGCGCCCTGCCTAAAGCTTTACTACATATGTTTGTTTGTTAATCAATTCACTCTTAAACACAAAACATATACCTGTGTTTGTGTTGGACTAGCGCTACGAAGATGACACGATTCATACCCCGGAAATTCACGAAACAGATTATAAATCTCACGAGCCTTTACATCATCAGGAAGACCTGCAATTTTATTTTTTTTATACAATTCAAATCACTTAACAACATTTTATTACTATTTAAACTGCGCTACAACCACTTTTTGAATAACGGACCTGCAATGAATAGGGTCCGAACCTCGTCTTGATACGACGGGGTGTATAACGGTGGTGCGTAAGAAGTGAACGGCGGTTGTTGGAGATGATGATAGTGGGGTTGTAATTGAGGTACGGCGATGGGTGGTGGTGGTTGGGTGGCTCCCGGAGGAGGTGGCGGAGGTTGGTGGTAGGAGTAGTGGGTGGTCGCCGGAGGAAGGTAGTAAGCTACCAGATCATCCATCAAGGGTTTGTTTCTGTTTTTCGAGCCCTAATTTTTCCCCCAAATTGTGTTTGTGTTTTTTATGTTTGATTTATATGTTGTGATTGGTTTCTATTTGTTGGTGTTTACAGGTTTGGTCCTTGGTGTTCTAGATATTAAGTTAGGGTCCCTCTTTTATAGTTACCGGTAGTTTTTTTTTATTTTTTTATTTTTTTTAGTATGGATGAATTAGAGACTAATTAATCTATAGATTTCTACTCGTCCTTAGTGTTGTAGATAAGGAACTCCGTTTGAGCTCATTCAAGCGGCGTTGGAACCGTCTCGTCGAGATTTATCATCTTAGCTTCTAGGGTTTAACTTTAAGGGTTTAGTTTTAAAATTTAGTTTTTACCTTAAGGCTTAGCCTTAGGGTTTAGCATTGGGATTTAGCTTTTAGGATTTAGTTTTTAGATTTTAGGCTTTTATATGGATGGGGTGAGGGGTTTAGGTTTTTAGGGGGTGGGTGGGTGGGGTTTAGGTTTTTGGGGGGGTAGGGGTGGGGGTTTTAGGTTTTTTGGGTGGTGGGTGGGTGGTTTTTAGGTTTTTAGAAGGTGCGGGTCGGGTGATTTAGGTTTTTGGGGGGTGGGGTGGGGGGTTTTAGGTTTTTTGGGTGGTGGGGGCGGGGGTTTGACAACACGGTTCTAACGCCGCAAGAATGAGTTCAATCGGAGTTCGTTTGACCCGGTTTTGATGTATCTAAATATCACTTCTCACGCTTCTTAGGCAAAATCCATTTTGTACGGTAACCTTCCCATGTAGATAAGATATATTGGTTTTTACTAATCTTAACTATTATCTTTTAGTTTCTACCCAGTGGCGAGGCATAAGAGGGACCCAAGAGGGTTCGGGCCACCCCAATTTTTTCCGTCCGAAGTGTTTTTTTGTTGGTCGGTTGTTGATTTTTTATATATATATTGAGTTTGGCCTCCCGAAACATGAGCATTATAAAAAAATTTATGGGTTTTTTAACTTTGGCCTCCCCGGGCCAAAAATCCTGGCTTCGCCACTGTTTCTACCGGTCCAAAGTCCCAACTATTGAATTAGCTATTAATGGTCTCAACTTTTATCAATTGACAACAACGGTATGTCGTTAAATTTTTTTAACGCCGTTAAGTTTTTTTCAAATTCAAGACCGATGTTTTAGATTTTTGATCAGAAAGAGATTACAAGTCAATTGATGTAAAAGTTATCTCGAAACGACGCTCCAAACGGTAAAATTTTAACATCTGATTGAAACACTAATAGGTTTTAACACACGATCAAAGTACCTTTTCGTTGTTGGAGTGTCGTTTCGAGGTAAATTTTCATAAATCAACTCCTATTCTTTTTCCGATCAAAAGATCTAAAGTATCAGTCTTGAATTCGAAAAAACTTAACAGCATAATTAACTGTTCATTGCCAAAGTAAGAAAAATGAGAAAGTTGATAGCCAATTCAATAGTTAGAACGGATAAATACTAAAAAATGATAATTAAGACCGATTAAAACCAATATACGTTATTTAAAAAAAACCCTAAAACAAGCCTTAGAATTGGCGTCGAAAAGATATTTAGTCAAACTCAATATTTTAAGTTAAACAATCATACTTGGGTCAACTCCTGTTTGTTATTAGTTTAAGCATTTGAATTAGCGTGTTTAAAACTTAAAAAAAAAAAATCAATCTCACACTATTCTAAGCCAAAAATTTGTAAGATTTTGGATCACAAAATCAAAAGCAACCAACATTTTCCATCAGCTGTTTAATCTTCTTTTCAAAAATGAAAATAAGTTACAACCAAGGGAAACGGGTGTCACGGAAAATCATCAAACGTTCATCAGGATGGTCAATCTACATGAAATTAACACAAACGATAACCAACAACTGATCGCAACTAAACGAGCGGGGGGTATTGCTTTGCTTGCAGGCGAACCCTTCTCTTGTACTCCACCGTGTCCTGCAAATCAAATCAATCACAACTCAGACATTATCATGTTTATTGCAATATTACAGGCATTAAAAACTTGAAGCTTAACAAATAAACAAATAAGTAAAACATGGTTACTTGTATAAAGAGGTGATATCCATCGGTCTGTGCAGGATCAGCAGGGTTGGGGGTATCCAACAAATCCTGGATACCGACTAGAATTTGTTTTACTGTTATTGCAGGCCTCCAACCCTAGAGACAACAGATATACACAAACAAAATGATAAATCGATAAAACATATTAATCACATGACAATATTTATATTAAGTAGATGGGAGAACTTACGCTATCTTCATTAAGGATAGACAAACAAACAGTTCCCGAAGGGTAAACATTGGGATGAAAGAAGCCTTGAGGAAATTTACACTTTGGCGGTTTGCTTGGATAATCCTCGGTGAAGAGGAGGGTTAAGGGGAAACAGCCGCCCTCCCAGTCCGTCTGCATGTAATAAACGCCACACAAATTCTTAGGTTCATAGTGCAATATGTCTTTTAATATAGCCCAAGAAGATTTTTCAGTTTGACAAAACAAAATTTAACCCAATTGACAATAAAAGGGAATATTGCATTAAAAAAATGGAAGGAGTTATGATCACAAATGGGAGACGATAATCAGAGCTGGTAAAGTTTCTTCACTTGGACCAAAAGAAATCAAGGTAATAATAATAATGTTACCTTTCTGGCAAACATCCATAACATATTAGTTACCGCCATTGATGATTCAACGGTGATGATTACTACTCTTTAATCGAATCACAGTTTTAAACCTTTCAAGATTTAAAGCCAATTCAGTCTATAACTGTCCTCTGAATATTATAGGTTAAAAACATTGTCTTAGACTCAGTGTCACCATTTCGGAATTTTCTAGCCCCTAAGTACCTAGTTATGTATATTCAATGACTAGCATGAGAGAAAAAATAGAAGATACGAACATCCATATATGGCCTCGTAAACAATCTATGAAAAAGCCCGAGATGCACTCATGCTATGTTCAATCTCGAGAGTCAAGTTTAGACATCTTTTGCTCAATTTTGAACAAGCCATTTGATTGTATCAAGTCCAGTCTATGCAGATGGTGAGCAACGACAGCTAAAGTAAAACCTTTTTCATCCAAAAACTCATGCTACCATTCTTCAGAACTACATTCAATCATCTCTTATTAATATACCGGTATTGTAGCTTAAATGGCGACAAAAAATCTCATTAGTAAATGATATACCATTACAACTTGTGGAGAAATTGTAAAATTACTATAATCCCATATCTTACTTACGTTTGCTAAATACACCTACTACAGTACTCAACTCACCTTTAACATTCATCTAACCAAGTGTAGCAATCATCACAAAGGACCTAAAGCAAGCTACCATCTACTGAAATTTCATCAACATAAGCCATCATACCATCCAACCGTCAGAAACTAAATCTTCATAACCTCACAAATTTCAACGGCATTTGTGGAGTCGTGAGTCTCATTGTTTGCTATGAGCGGGATTTACTTGGCGCATTTGTTTGTATCTTAAAAATCAAAAGCCAAACCTTAGATCTCCTACTTCCCTAAAAGCTCACAACACTATTAGCTACTCTGAGACAAATAACTATATAACTATATTTAAGTAGTTAACACTCTAAACAAATACAGAAGCATAATTGCATACCCACTGCATCAAACTGTTACAACCCAAACGGTAGAACTCATCCCAAAAGACTAATCTGATGGGAGAGGGGACCATTTGGGTTATAAATCCCACATCAATTGCCCATTCAACCAATGTGGGACAAGTCCCATACCTTGCAATAGTAAGGTCCATAACACAAAGTCACATATTTATTCAATTAACACAAATTCTGTAAACAACAAACACAAATGAAAAAAACAAGATGTTACAAGAACTTACCCCAATCTTACCAGGGATAGTACACTGCCAAATCATCAAATTCACTGAACCATCAGGCAAAGTCTCAGGCTTTGCCACAAAACCCTAATTCACAAAACTAAAATTAAACTCAAATCCTGAAACTAATAACAATTAAGGCTGATTGTAAACGCATGTTATGAAACAGATAGAAATATGAAAGGAGAAGTGGTTTAGAAGACGAACATGTGGATGATTTTTTCGCCATGCTTTTCGTTCCTCAGTGAGACGACCACGAGCAATACCACCAGACATGTTGTGTTGTAGGGTGAAGGATCAGTTCCTCGATCTGTGTGTAGATTTGTGTGGTTGTGAAGAAGATTTGCAACCTTTAAACCCTGCAACTGCCTTTTTATGAACACGAAATATGATTTATTTATGAGTAATAAAGTGTCATTTTGGTCCACGTGATTAGATGTTTTAGCTATTTTAGTCCGTGTGGTTTTGATTGTTTTAGAGGTTGTTTGGTAAAATTTAAATTATTAAGTGTTGAATGATTAAGAAGTCTGAACCATTAAGAAAATTATATCAATTAGATGGATGTTATGGTAGAACTTTAGATGATAAAAAGTTTGATATATGTCTCTTAACTACTCAAATACTTTTTTTTTAATAAAACAAACGCTCTGAATGCTAAATGAATAAGCACTGAATTGAAACATTAATAAGGGAAACAAGCAGTTCTTTAGCCATTTTTATCCATCTGACTAAAAATCTTGTCATACTCTTAGACGAAAACAGATAAATATTTTAAAACTCAAGGATGAAAATGACTAGATTTTTAACCTTGTTCTAAAACACAAAAACAAATAATCACCGACTGCCAATGGGGGTTAGTGGCCCATTGGTGACACACGTGTGTTAGGTGCACCAAGTCAGAGATTTTAGACCTGCTATGAGCAGATTGTTGTGTAATTCTCTTTGAAAATCAAGGTTTTTGTTATTAAAAAAATAATAAATAATCACCGGCTTATCAAGTTATATATCTTGCGATGAAAATTATTCAACAAAAACCAAACAAATCCATTGTCTGTTTACATCAAACATAAGAATAAGAGTAAATTACATTTTTTGGCCTTTATAATAAGGCAAATTACGGATCGTGACCTTTATTTTAAATTTTTACACTCGTTGGCCTTTATATAAATTTTTTCTCACGGTTTTAGGCCTTTAAGTTAACGGCCGTTAATTTTTTTAGTTAAGTCCCCTCATGTGCAATGCACATGAGGATATTTCTGTCATTTTACTATTATTATTATAATTACTTTTATTATTAATTATTAATAACAAAAGCAACCCTACCCACCCACCTTCCACCAAACCCACTTCTTCATCTCTGCTCCCATCACCACCAGCACTTCCATTGATGCCATTGCACTTAACCTAAACATGAGTTTCAATAGCTGCCACCAAAGAAACACCGTCGATCATCGTAGGCGGCGGTGGGGTCGGAAAAGCATGTGAACAGATTTGCTTCAAAATTACCAAATTAACCTTGAATTTTACTTCAAAAACTAGCATGAACAGATTTACAAGAGGAAATGAGAAATTGGAGTAACAATAAAGTCTGTTTTCATGGCCTGCAACGATTGACTATCAAACGTTATGTACGGTACACAGGGACCATGTGGCCTCTAATTCTTCACTTTGATTGTAGCACTCATCTGGTCAAACCTGCCAGTACCGGCACCGGATCTCGCCGGTGATTATGTTCTCCGACGTATGTTACGATATGAAATTAAACAAGGCTGCAGGCGTAGTGGGTGTTACAGTGTATATTGTCTTCCCGACGCGCCGACGAGAGGGAAGAAAGGTGTGTTCTCCGGTAACCGTTAATTGATTCCGCTAAATTGGGTGTGTGTTGCGTCAAAGGAAACAACAACGGTGGTTTTTTATTTTCGTTACAAGGAAAGAAGTGGTGATTGTGGAGTGATAGATGAGAATGATGGTGATGAAAATCAATGCGTGGGTTGAAATGGATGAGTAATCAGGTTGGGATGATGATAATGGTGATGATGATGATGATGAAGTTTATTGATCTCTATTGTTAGAGGATCTTAGAATGAATTTGATGATATTGGTGGTCGTTACCTTCCCTTGTTCTGAGTCTATACTCACTTTATAAACACCTAAATCAACAACATTTACACAAACCCATTTCAGTTATCTATTATAACAAATTGGTTGTTGCAATTTCAACACCATTATCATACCTTCTATTTTCTGAAGATCTTTCTTCACTTTTCTTTTACAACCATTACAGTGAATGTGCACTTTCAGGGTACAAGTCTATATATATAAAGACAGCTTCAAAAAACTGGCAAAAAAGCGTTATTGTCTGTTTTGTTATTTAGAACAGTGCTTACCGGCGGTTGATGATGATGTAGGAAGGGTAGGTTGTGTGGTGGTTTGTGGTGTGATCACTCACTAAAAGGATGATGATGATATATATATGTGTGTATATTTAAAAACAACAATTTTAATTTTATAATATTAGTTCTTTGTATGTAAAATGATCATAATGCCCTATGTGCATTGCACATGAGGAGAGTTAACTGGAAAAGTTAACGGTCGTTAACTTAAAGACCTAAAACCGTGATAAAAATTTATATAAAGGCTAACCAGTGCAAAAATTTAAAATAAAGGCCACGATCCGTAATTTAACTTATTATAAAGACCTAAAAATGTAATTTACTCTAAGAATAATTTTTTCATAAAGACATGAACATAAATGATAAAAAAACTACCATTTTTACAATACCTTTTTTTAATAACAAAGGTGAATAAAGAAAGTCCATAAAAAGATTGATCCGATTGGATGGTGAGCATCAATGATTAAGAGCGATCGATGACCTGAATTGTTAACTGACTTAACTCCGTCGACACCATGACAACCAATTTCCAATCCATCCCTCTCATCGGTAACTTCATTTTCTTACTTCATTTCAAATTCAAAACCCTAACTATCATCATACACTTTCTCCCAATATATTGTTATTACTAAATCCTTCCACTCATCTGTACAAATACAAACTAATTCAAACTTCATCTTTTTAATCAAAACTATTAAAATCTTCAGCATAATCATGAAGCTACTGCTAATTTCATATTTACATTGCATTTCCTCGTCTATTTACCGAATTCCTTGTATTGTAGTCAATCTCACATAATCAGGTTCACGATATTGATTGTAACACCCTAGTCAAATCTCACATCGGTTAGGATAGATGACCATAAGGATTTTCCGGCTTCAAATATTTTTAACGCATTTTGGGCGCTCTGGTTGTGGATGAGAGGAGAACTCCGTAGTTAAGCGTGTTCGTAGTATTAGAACACGGGTGACCTCTTTGGAAGTCTCCACCCGTGCAACCAATAGAGCTTCTAGGGGTAAAGTAGTTAAGCTTGTTCGTAGTATCAGACAATATTTGTGGTATGAAGGGCCAGAATGCCAGATGATACATATATAGTCAATTAATGTCGCAAATTGTATTATGAACTTGGAAGCATATTCATAGTCAAAATTGATGAAAATTTGTTTGGTTGAAGAGAATTGATGATTGAGTTAGAACTTAGCAGTTAGGAATAGAGCTAATTAGTTTCTGGCTTTAGCAAACATTAAGGGGGTGTTTGTTTCACCTCTTAATGGTTTAGTACAGTGCTTAATCATTCAACATTCAACATTAAGAGCGTTTGTTTCATAAAAAAACAGCATCTGAATCGTTCAGTTAAGTGTTAAATAGTTAAGAGACATAGATATGCTGAATGAAACTAAATAGAGCATATACCAACTTTACTCTCATCTATAGTTCTGTCCCAACATCCCTCCCATTATAGAGCCTCTTAATGGTTCAAACCTCTTAACCATTCAGCACTTAAGGGCTATTTGTTTCAGCCTCTTAATGATTTAGATGTCTGAATGGTTCAACACTTCATTATTCAGACTGTTTGTTTCGCAAGCAGACGTTTGAATGGTTCAAACATTTGCCTCTGAATGGTTAAGCATTATACTGAGTCTGAATGATTAAGAGGCCTCGTCGTCTGAATTGGTCAGACATTTTTCCTTGAATAGTTAAAAAAATATCTTAGTTCTTAATGATTTAGACCTCTTATTGATCCAGCACTTATTCATTCAGAAGTTGCCAAACAGCCCCCTAATGATTCAGATTTTTGCCAAACAGCCCCTAAGTGTGATGTTTTGTTTATTCTTTTGTAAAAAAGTTTTGTGTTGTGTGACAGATATTAGTTCGTTAGTAGCTAAGTGTGATGATCCAAATGCAATGAAGGACAAAGATGTTGCAGAAGTTGTTAGACTTCTAGATAGGGCTTGTAGAGATGCTGGATTCTTTTATGTGGTAATTTCATACCCGTGTTTCATATGCTTATCGATCGTTTAATAAATGGATAATTAGACATTGGCATATGTTTTCGGCTCTTAATATCTTGTGTAAATTTTAGTTGCTAATAGATGTTATATGAACAGAAAGGTCATGGTATCCCTGATTCTCTTATTAAAGAGGTTAGAGATATAACACACGAGTTTTTCGCTCTACCTTATGAGGAGAAACTCAAGATCAAACTATCTGCTGATACCGGATATAGGTTTTTCTTCATTTATATTAATATCTGATTGACTTCACTTGATTAGAGTTATATTATGATCATATGAGATTTAAAGTACAGGGGATACCAGCGAGTTGGCGAGAATATAACTAAAGGCATACCTGACAAACACGAAGCTATTGATGTAAGTTTTATATCCAAACACAAATGCAGTTGATTTTGTTTCCTATCATCTTATAATTGCTTTTTCAAACAGTGTTATACTGAATTAACTAAAGGGATGTATGGAGGTCTTGGTGACCCATTAGTTGGTGCCAACAAATGGTATGTGAAACCTTTAAACTCCCATATTTGTTTTTCATATCACAACTTCGGATTGTTTATTATTAAATGTGACGTTTTTTGTATTCCCAGGCCAACGGTTCCTCCTAACTTTAAGAAACTTATGGAGGAGTATCTTGTGCTCTGCACAGGTATCTTAAATCAAACGCTGTTAGTGTGCAATTCCCACATATTCGTTCACTTGGTTTCATGTGTTTTGTGTTTGTATGAAACATTGATTACTGATAGCTGGTTATTGGTAGAGTTATCAAGAAAAATCATGCGAGGGATTGCGTTGGCACTTGGTGGCTCAGTAGATGAATTTGAAGGAAAAATAGCCGGAGATCCATTTTGGGTGTTGCGTATAATAGGTTATCCTGGTGCCACGTCTATAAGTGACGAGGGCTTGCCAAAAAATGACATTGGATGGTAATTCAGTTAATGGCATCTAACAATTTCCTTTTATTCTTCTGATATGTTGCCATGTTGGCTCTCATTTAAGTTTGTTTTCTTGTTGTGTTTTCATCTCTTGTCCAAAAAATTCAGTGGGGCTCACACAGATTATGGTAAGTTTCTCAAATTCATTATTCTCTGGATTTTACAGTGTTGATCAAAGGGAATTATTTGTCATGTTGCAGGTCTATTGACATTGGTTAATCAAGATGATGACAAAACTGCACTTCAGGTATCTGTATTTTCAAAATGTGATGCCACCAATATAATATGTTTATGGAACTTGTGGTTCAAATACCCTCCTTTTTCCGCCTCAGTTACTTTTTTTTACCCATTATATTGTATTTGTGAAGGTGAGAAACCTTTCAGGCGAATGGATATCAGCCGTTCCCATCCCTGGAACATTTGTCTGCAACATTGGTGATATGCTGAAGGTACTTACAACAGCTCAACATACCACTCCACCCCACCATATTTTATGCACTAAACTTGTTGATTTTGAAACTTGTAGGGGTATATATGAAATTAAACCTTAAATATTTTACTCAACTGCAGATTCTAACAAACGGTGTTTATGAATCAACATTGCATCGGGTCATTAACAACTCACCAAAATTCAGAGTCTGTGTGGCGTACTTCTACGAGGTTGGTCCGTCGTTCTCTGTTTTCGTGCGTATTAACTATTATATTTTGATCATAAAATTAACAACTCACCAAAATTCAGAGTCTGTGTGGCGTACTTCTACGAGGTTGGTCCGTCGTTCTCTGTTTTCGTGCGTATTAACTATTATATTTTGATCATAAAATCGGCTATTTTCATATTGTGAGCAGACAAACTTTGATGCTGTTATAAGTCCCTTGGATATGTGCCTAAAGAAGACCGGTGGAAACAAGAAACTTGAAACAGCTGTTTATGGCGAGCATCTAGTTAGTAAAGTTCTCACTAATTTTACATATTGAAACCTGCTATATGTATAGGTTCAAATCGTTTAATGGTTATGAACCAAAAAAACCACTTTTTAGTCCTTGGTTCATATTTTAATGGATGGTTGAGATCTTACACTGATATGTCTCTTTCACTCCATGAATCGCAACTGGTCCCTCGAAAAGTGGTTCATTTTGTTTGTAATGATTTAGTGGTTCTTATTTGAACTTATCCGTGTCAATGATTGCATTGTAAATTAGCTGTAAGTTGCCTCATCTAATCCGAGTCGCACAACTTGTGCCTTTGAGGTACTCGCAAACTAGGGACTTCGGGTATTGCTTAGCAGTGAAGCTAGCCTATTGCCTATTTATGGTTTGCGTTCCGGCTGCTTGTGTTGTGGTTAATTTGTTTCTGAACAATGAGGTAAATTGTGACCGGTTTGAGAGCTATGAATAATGATATGGTGCTCGGGATCGCTTTTTTCTTAAAAGGTGTTTGGCCATTGGCAATTTGGGATTGTGTTTTGGAAGCGATTATATGATATGGAGTAATCAATTTAATTAGTTGGATACATAACATAGCGATTAAAAACAAAGTTTGGCAACATGAGCTAACGCTTGATACTCAACAATTGAGCAACTAACAATTTAATGTCAAGGGCATTAATTTCCGTCTGCATTGCATCCAACAGCAATTTTATATGCAAGTGACATACCATTGCATAATTCAACTCACTCTGAGCCGAGATAGGGTTGCGCATAAACCAAGTCAGATCAGAAGTCATGTGGGAATAGCTCCCGAATCACAAAACCATGAATCAACAAAGTCACACATACCATGTAGATTCAGTCGTTAATCCATGCAAAAAATTATTCTCATAATTTGAATCAAAAGTAGACAATGTTGATAAGTGCCCCAGTTCGATAAATGACCGCCGTCCACAGATTCTGTCGTGTATCGAACTTTGGCTAACACGTCAGAAACTGTCTAATTGGACATTTAAAATTGAACTAGTCGAAATTCTTATTAGTGTGGACCAGAAGTGAATAATTATATTGGTATTTATATTGAAGTTTAAAATTCAAAGAATATGGTTTTGTAACAACTGGTATATAAGCAAAAACTTAGCAGCAGAACAGTAGTCGTATCCTTATCTAACAGCTCAATTTACATACAGGCGTTAAGTGTACTTACAGTTGAGTCTCAGTCTTTTTCACGTAAAGGGGGAACCGAACGCCACGAGCTCGAAGCCGATCAACCACACTGTAAAGATATTCAAAACTGAGATCCCTTTTTACATTGAAATCGTCCCTTATATCAGGATGTGTCTCAAACCATTTCCTCAACATCCCATAAACATGAGAAATTATAATATTCCATCGAACAGGGTACTTCTCACAAAGCTTTAAGTATTCCACAACTAAGTCCCCACGGTCCAGTTTCCCGTCTTCAAAACCATCTTCACCATCTAAAATCCATTCTCCGCTTCTGAATCCACCAAATAGTGCTGGGTTATCAAGGAGAGCCTCTGCTGACATTACTCCTTCAACACCTGAAGTTGCATTTTTTGGTTATCTAGAGTTGGAAAGTTGCTTAAAGTGTATTCAAAATGCATAAAATCTGCTAAATCGTTTTGTTATAAGGACTTAAAAAGTTGTTGGCTAGGGGTGAGCATCTTGTGGCCAACCTGAAAAAAACCGATGAACCAAACCAAACCAAACCAACCTGAAACGCTCATATTTCCGTTACCCAATATATCCTGGTAACCAACACGCCCATTTTGCCATCTCTACCTGTAGTTGCCAAACAGTTTTGAACATCATCCAAGTGACGAATATTTCCGTTTGCAATAACCGGGATTTTGACGGCATTTTTGACGGATTTAATGGCATCCCAATCGGCCCTTTCTCGGGTTCTTCCCTCTCTTGTTCGGCCATGAACGGCTATCAGTGAACAACCAGCATCTTCTAGTAACTTAGCATAGTTTATTGTGTCTTGCAGTACTGGAAATATACGGATTTTGCAGGATACAGGGACAGTAAGGTTGGTGGCTAGTTTTTCAACTAGAGATTTAACAAGTGGAAGATCATCCATAAGGAATGCACCATAGTTTCCAGTCCTTGCAATACGTTGAGGACACCTGAAAATAAAGAAGATGATACACATTTCCAGATAATCCAATGCCTCAATAACATAGTGTGTTAAGTAAGATGCTACCAAAAAAAAAGAAGGCTTTAACCAATTAGAGATATATATGGTTCGGTTTTGATGGTTCAACGGTCCAGTTGATAGTTTGGAACTTGATCTTAGATACCATATTTCACAATATATCTCTATTAGACAATCGATGGGCCTCCTCATCGCTGCATTCTCACTTTGGATATCTCCAGGTCTTTTATCATTTTTTTTTGGAATGTGGTTAATGTATATGTATTATATTCATGAAGCATATCATTTTAAAACAATGTAATGATTTTGTGAAGAAATTTTTTTTTCAATTTACACAGTATAAAAATTTAGAGGATAAACGTCAAAATATCATAGAATTAGTAAACATATAAAAAGGACAGATGGGCTTCCTGATCTTCGTTCGCATTTAGATGCATTCAAGAGAGTGTTCAAAGCATTTCTTGCATTGTCTTGTTACAAATAGAAAAGCTCACCCTAGATTAATGTCAACATAATCACAAAAGGATTCGACTTGGTATGCTGCTTCTAGTAAGATATCAGGATCATTTCCACAGAACTGGACAAATAACGGCCGATCTTCCTGCCATAAATGACGATTTTACACGTTAGTATATTTTAAAGTGAACTTAAAAATGGAGTAACACAGTAGCACATTTAGCATTTAACTGTTCAAATTGTTAGTTTCTGTTACAGACACTAAAATTGAACAGATACACCTTCAAAGTTAACGAACTAAACCCTAGCCATCACGTGAATACAATCAAAATAGTTAGGGGATGTTTGTTTACCTCTTAATGGTTCAGTTCAGTGCTTAACCATTCAGCATTCAGCATTCAGAGTGTTTGTTTCAGGAAAAAAGAGCCTCTGAATGGTTCAGTTAAGTGCTGAATGGTTAAGAGACTGAGAGATGCTGAATGAAACTGAATGGAGCATATCCTAACTTTATACTCATCTGAATTTTACCTCAACATCCCTCTCATTGATAGAACCTCTTAATGGTTCAGACCTCTTAACCATTCAGCACTTAATGATTCAGATTTTGCCAAACAGCCCCTTAAACTCTACACATTATCTCTGTAACCTTGCCTACCAACGGCCTGAAATTATGAAGCATCGTTTCAGAACGATTAGATTCATACAAATTGTACGAATCAAAGTTTTACATCAAAAACATCAAATTAGGGAACAGTAGTTAGTGAGCAGATCACACTTTAAATTCAAACAAACGATTCGACACTAGGGCAATTGAAGTTCGAGATCTAACAGTTCCTAATCAAGCTACTAGAATCAACAATTAAACACAACGATGTGCAATTGCGAACAATTTCCGTACCTCACAGGTGCTAAACTCTCTGGATCGAAACTTTTTACTCTCTGCAAAGGTGCGAGAGTGAAGCATAGGTGTATAAGCAGCTTCAGCGCCATACTTCCGGCAAAGCATCCGGAACGGTAGCTCTGAACCGTCGTACATTGGCGCCACTATAAGCTTCGGTTGCTTCAGTTTAATCCAGTGAGCCCATGGTCCATTATCATCTGACCTCAGGTATTGATGTTCGGTAGGGTAAATGCAAGTGTAACCGCGGTTGCGGTGGCGATAGGGTGGTGATATGGTGGTGAGATGACGGAGACGATATGTTTTGTGGGGTTGATTGTGGATCGTAAAAGTGGATACACTGTTTGTTGATGTCATCGGATTTGGTTGATTAGATTTAGGAAGGTACGGTTTCATTTATTTTGTTATTTAACTTATTATATTTCTAATCTAACAAATTAAGGTGCTGTTTGTTTTTTCTGCAGGAAAAGGTCTTTAGTCTGCGGACCACATCTGCAGACATCTGCAGAAGAAGAGGTGGACCAAACCTCTGCAGTCTGCAAGAAGAAGACTGTTTGTTTTTTAACGTCTGTAGATTGCCAAAATAAACTGAAACTAAATAAGTCGATTTTTTAAACTAAATAAAGTAATAGTTACAAACATTATGCATATTCATCACTTTCTATTAACTTCTTCACTTCCTAATAACTTCTTCACTTCACTTCATCCTAACCAAATTCATTTAAGTTCTCACTTATACGATCATAACCTATATCCATGGCAAATTGGCAATCAACTAAAACTTTCTTACTTTCATAGTAAACTCCATTGATGAATGTGATTACATGAACAAAAGGCTGTTTTGTATACTCGAATGATGCAACCCTAGCTCATCTCCATAAAACCACAATAAAATACAACCTAAAATCAAACAATTTATATCAATCCACTACATGTAAATACATCTTCATATACCACACCAAACAGATCAATCAATCAAATGTAAAAACGAAAAAACAAATGAAAACTGGACTAAAGTTCACAATCTTAAAGCTAATGATACCAAACTACAAATCAAATATATACAGTGTGAATTAACATGTAAATGTATCTTCACAAACTACATCAAACACACAGAATCAGCTAACAGGGTTACACAGATCAATCAATTAACTTAAAAAAACGAAAAATTAACAAACAACTCGCCTGAAGGTCATTGGACTTGATGTGTTCCCAAATCTTCTTAATAACATCGGTGCGAGGTGACTCAGAGACACCGAGGAACTGAGCGAGAGCTGGTGAAACCGAAACAGGTTTCATAGTGCCAAGTGGTGTATCTAAAGAAGCTTTCTTCTATTTCTCAGTTGATTTCTTGATGATTGTTCCTCCTTCTTTGCGGCGGCAGCGGTGGTGGGGAAGGAAGTGCGACGGCGGAAGGTGGGGCTTGAGGAGGAAGTGCGACAGTAGTAGGTGGGGTTGGAGGAGGAAGAGCGACTGTGGGAGGTGGAGGAGGATGGGACCTGTTTCAGGGGTTTGAGGTGGGGTGGAGAAGAAGGGGTGAAGAGGTTAGAAGTGATTAGAAGTGGTGGGTTTACATCTGCAGCCAGAAGAGGACGGGCAGACCTTTTTTAATGAAAGGTCTTCCAGAAAACAAACACGCTGCAGACCTTAACGTCTGCGCGTGGTCTGCACGACGCAGACAAAAGAGGTCAAAAAGAGCTTTTCATGAAAAACAAACACACCCTAAGTGTCGCGACAAGCTAGTAGATGTCTTATGAGCTACTCGGGATATAAAAGTGTGTTAAATTAGTAAAGTGAAGGAACTTATGCATGCTCATGTGGATTGTTTTGCTTTGCTTATGTAGAAATTGTCTATTTGAGTTTATAAACATTGTTGGATGGTTAAATAAGGACATTGATATATGATTTATCAAAAAATTCGGACAAAAATGACTACGGCGGAAAATGAACTTATTTTAGATTAGAAAATTTAGGTAGGGTCTAAGATCTTATTTTAATTAGTTAAGATTTGATTAGGATTATAATATATACAGGTGTGTGTAATTTTGGATAATTATCTAAGTTGTTGGAGATTGAAACATAGCGAAACAATATCTATTGGAAGGAAGTTAGAGGTAGATGGTCGTGAGCCATGGGATAAAGTTTAACAATTAACACATATAAATACTAGTTAAGCCATGTATTCTCTTCGTGCTCAACCGAGTTAGAAGAGGGCAGAGAGAGAGAGAGAGAGTTTAACAAAGAGATAAAGAGCAAGAGGGTTGGGCAATTAAACAACATCAATGTCAGAGTTTGACAAGTTGTTAGCAACAACATACACATACTAGTCAAAACTCACTTCTAAGTGAGTTCGAGAGTTTTTATGTCTTGTTATCGATATTATGAAATGTTTTGGTTTGAAGTGGAGGCAACTAGGTTTTTGAAAGTGTGTGACATGCTAGTTTAGTTTTCTTTCAAAATTAATATTCTACACGTGTAAAAAAAATTACATTGTGATTGTTAGAGTGTATGAATGTATGATTGCGCCAAAAGAGGCTGCGAATTGGCATAAATTTACCGACGTAAGGTGATGAAGTTTTCAAAGTCCTCGTGAGATGCGAGAAGTACAAGATTTGCATTGACAAGGAGTAGCAATGTCTATCGCAATGTCTATAGCAATGTCGTGTAGTGAAGTAAATGATTTTAGATAAACTGTTTGAAACTCTATTATAAAGTGTTTCCCGTTATGTTACCAACATTGGTTGGCCGCTTTTAGCATGTATTTAAGGTTTTGAGACACTCACGTACAAACAACCTATAAAGTGTGTTCTTAAATGAGCCGGTGATGATAACAACAAATTAGAAAACATGTTAGAAGTATCAAATATCAAACAAGATTTGAATTCAAGTAATGTTTGTTTTAGTCCTAATAATCAATAGGGTAAACGAGTACTAAAAGACTCATCCTCTAATTAACTACCTTTCTCATTATTTTGATTGACATATAAATCATGTATATAACACTTCAAAATTAAGCAAACCTTTTATGGACAAAAAGATCACTTGCATTGATCACACAAGTGTTCAAGTAAGATGTTCAACAACCATACAACACCCTTTAAAAAGTTTCTACGTGAATATGGATAGGATGAGTCATCATTTTAAAACTCCTAAACAAATTACTTTGATGCTTCTTTTATGTTACATGTTGCAACTTTTAACAACACTAAATCATGCATCTACAAGAAATGGAAATAAGATTAAACAAAAGGAATTATGTGAAACACTTCTTAAGTTGGTCTTTAGCCGAAAGGTGAGGGGGATGGCGCTCCTTCTCCTAGTTGTTTAATCTTCACTTAAATCAAGGAAAATGCCACAAAATGTAATCAATTATTATGTTCACTGTTTTAATTAAGTTATTGAATTTTTTATCTGTCTAGTTAGAGTTAGAGTCACTAAAGTTTCCTTGTTCTTCTCAATTCTATATAACTGTTTTACGAATGTTTGAATTTTTTAAAGCTAAGTTAGGCAAATGAAACAAGGATGAAATGATGATTCTTAATAATAAGTGAAAGTTTTTTTTTCTTCTAGTTAGCTTGAATCGTGATCTAATAGCGAAGAAACAAACAGTTCGCAACTTAATAACAAAATTTCAAAATTATTAATTTATGTCAAACTGAATAAAAATAACCACTAAATAGTAACTAATGCTTATATATGTTTCATTTCTTGAAATTTTAATTTGTAAAATTATTACATATGGTTGAAATACTTACAGAAACTTTAATGATTTCAGAAAGATAAATGACGAGTCTTAAGGTGTGATATGTGTGTGTATACACGTGTTTATGCATCAAAATTTCCTCTAACATTAAAAGAGAGTGTTAGGTTACTCCTCATTTTGTTTTTATTCTTTTTTAAATGAATTTTTCTTTTTAAAACTTTGTTTTTTTGTTTTTCTATCCTTTTTATCTGTCTAATTAAAGTCACTAAAATTTCCTTTATGCGTTCCAACTCTATGTAACGTAACAATTTTACGAATGTTAAAATTTTTTAAAGCTAAGTTAGACAAATGAAACAAATATGCAATCATGATTCTTAATAAGTGAAAGTTTTTTTTCTAGTTAGCTTGAATCATGATCTAATAGTGAAAAAAAAACAACTCGCAACTTAATAACAAAATTTTAAAATTGTTAATTTAAGTCAAACTGAATAATAATAATAATAATAACCATTAAATAATAATCAAAGTTTATATATGTTTTATTTTCCTAACTAAATTCATAAAAATTTAAACATTTATAAAATTATTACATATGGTTAAAATAGTTACGGAAACTTTATTGACTTCAGAAAGACAAATGACGAGTTTTAAAGTGCGTATATGTGTGTATATACGCGTGTGTATGCATCAAAATTTCCTATAATATTAAAAGAGTGTTTGTGACTCATCATTTTGTTTTTTTTATTTCTCAAATGATTTTTTTTCCTTTTAAAACTCTTTTTTGTTTTTTATTCTTATGTTTTATTAACTTTTTAAATTGTTTTTATGACTTTATATTGCGACGTGTGAAATATGCGATGAAGTCATAAACATAAATGTGTCAATCGTACACAGGGGACCACACCACATCACATAATTTAATGTACCACTGTAACACATGTAACGAAGTAAAAAAAAAACACTTCAACTAGTTAAGACCCAGTGATGTGACGCCTCGCATCTGTTGCTAGTTATTAGCAATTTAGCACTTGACATAAATATACAAAATGATGAATTTTCATGTTCTGATTTCTATTTCATTGATGAAAGAGAGATATTTCTCCCGATATAAAAGTCAATAAAACATCAAGATAACTAAAATATCTTGTTAAAACAAACTATAATATCTTACATTATCTAGTTGATTGAATTAGTGACAAATTTTTGCTCTCTTACTAATTCGTGGGATCCATTAACATAAAACACAAGGGGTGGAATAAGATAAGTGGTCCAAAATTTTCAAAACATTATCATTAACATCATTATATAATTTAATATTTATGTCGTTTTAATTATGCTACTTTTGAATATGTAAAGTGTTGACGGTTTGTTGGACCCGTGAAACGTGGTTGCAACAACTCGTATTAGAAAAATCATCCATGCACAAACACATGGATAAGTGGATAACTACATTAATAGACTCCATTATTGTGTTTAAAAAAGAACTTTTGGTTCAACAATTTCTTGATTTTCTATAGTAAATCATCAAAACATATTTACTACAAGATTTAAATTTTATAACTGGTGCTATAAACGTAAAAGTGTTAACATGAGTAGTTAATCTCATTAGCATTTAACAAATACTTAAGAGTTGCAAAATGTTTTGTTTAATCGGTTAAGTAATAAACCTGAAAATTTATCTAGTTATATGTGAGGGAGTCAGATTAAAAGGTAATAGAACTCGTGTGCACAATTAGATTATCTTCTACATAATCCAATTGTTCAACGAGATATTCAAAAACTTGTATCTCTTGAAAGAGTCTATTTTTATGAAAGAACCAATTTTTGTTTCATATATTTCTTAAGTTATTTAAAAGACTACCATTTCTTAAACATCACATGTCTATGTTAGTCTTGAGAAAAACAAGTTTTTATTAGTGATGACGTGTTTTTACTTTTTATTAACTTAGAGGATTAAATTAAGACAAAGCTGCACAAATGGTCCTTTATGTTTACAAGAAAATGCATGTTTCATCCTTTATCGTTAAAATTTACACTAAACATCTTTTAGAATTATTAAACGTCGTCTCACTCCCTTAGGGAAATATGTTGGTACGTTACCTCTCATGTATTGGATCATTCAGAACCATGAACAAGAATCATGTCACTCAAGCAAAGAAAGATGACAAAGAATCACGATCCACTATCTAACTTATTCAAACAAAAAGCTCAAATCAAATAACGAAGCACGTATCCTGATTTTTGACAACCTATAACACTAACAACAACATGTGATGACGTGATGTATAAGAAGCAAAAGCATTCTATATACAAAACCACTAGCATTAAAAACAACAAATAGCTTCTTAACATGCATTACATGTTTTTACACATGTTGCAAAAGTCTATACACTAACGACCCTAATAGCCAAGTACTTAATCTATGTGTTTCAAAAGGAGTGTATATTATAATTGCACTTTCCTATCCAAAGCCAATCTAAATTGACTATACTTTTAACCAAGACCCACAAATTCACACACGTTAAATGTTAATAATTCAAAGGCAACACCAACGTATATATTATTAAAACTAGAAGACCCAAAGACATGGACCTACCCAAACTCTTATTTTGGAGGTTTTGGACATTAGATAATTTTATTCTTTATTAATTAAAATTTAATTGAGCAGTTTGTAACTTTTTTTAAATAACATTGATTTGAGACAAGGGGGTCAAGGACTCTCTTGACTTTGGACGGCTCTATCCACAAAAATCATAGACTTAGTCTAAGGCCACATGTCGCACTTAACTTTAATAAAATAATATATATTAATTATTTGGTATTACTAGTTTACTACAAGCATCCTTTTTTTCATATTTTTATTTATTACACCCTATTTCAGAGAGTTTTTCTAAAATATAATTTTAGATTAAGAATTCATTTATTATTTACCAGATTAAACCCAATGTGTTACACAGGTACCAAACATAAAAGAAATTCTAAAACTTTACAAAAAATAACATTTGAAAATAAACTACACATTACATGAAAGATATATGAATAAAAACACAAATTGCATTCAAACTCTAATTTGAGCTTTAAACAAATAGATTTAAACTACAAATACACTATTAGCTAGTACCAAGTTAGATATCGACGTTTTTAAACTGTATGCCTTATAAATCTTATCAATTAATTTAAAAAATATTAAGAAATAATAAAAATACAAATAATCCAAATGATAGATATCCAGCAAAATTCACGGTGACACTCATATGTACCGTGTCGAGCGTACGGGTCGGCATGCATGGGTCTAGGTTGTAAATTGCGATGAGTCATTTGTTTAAGTTGTTAATTTGTTTTCCGTTTTTACAGTGATTTCAAGGATAAGGTAGATTGAAACTTTAGAAGAGAAAATTATATATGATTTAATGTTATCGATTTCTTTCCATATATAGCTTAGAGAAAAGATTCTTAGTTTTGAGCTGGAAAAATGCTCTAACACGGAACACCCTCTTCAATAAATGACATGTGTCATTCAAAACTCTCTTTTATTATAAGGTACAGATTTTACATTCTTTATTATGTTGTATTAAGCATTGTATCTAGTTGGTTGTTATCGATGAGACACCCAATATTATATATGCATAATCTTAATTTAATAATAATCTTTTGAAGACTTGCTCAAACTTGTTGAATTTAAATCTAATACGAATTTCATTCTCAATGTGTTACATAACAAAGTTGTTGAAATATGAATCTAACTAGGTTAATACCCGCGTGTTCACGCAGGTTGAATGGTAAATAATATTTATATAATTCTACATTGAAATACAAAACAAAAATTTTAGACTTTTATTTACAAATTTTCAAACATGATCCAACTTTAATAAAGGATCCACTTCTCAAATGGGTAAATCTTAAAAGATCCACATTATTACTGAGACTCAATATGGTTACGACAAGTGGCGCTGTGTGGTACAATGCCTTAGCAATTTATTAGAAGAGGAGATATTTATTGTTAGCATAGACCGTTGAAAAACGAATTGGAATTCGATTATATTCACCGAACTTTTTATGTAAAAAAAATTCTAAAACCAGTTATGATGCAAGCATTATGTGAGCATAGACTTGTCTCTCTTACTAATGATTGCTGGACATTATGTGTACATTATCATTACACTCATCTTTGTAATAATGCCCCATAATCAGATGTCATTCACAATTTCACATGTCATAAAATACCTCTTAGGAGCCTTCCATAACATATAATCTAAGGGTTTTATGTGGAGGTATACGCATCATTCCATGTAATTTGACAATCCTATAAAATCATGAAAATTTTCAACCATCTCCAACCACTCACCATCATTGCATGATTGCATCCGCCACCCCACCCCACCATGACTAACTGGTGGTTCTAGTGACGACAACAATGCTTATGGAGACAAACTATAGGCGATCACAGATAAGACAACTAGTAGGCGATTGTTAGTGGCACCTCAGGGTGGCGAAGGCACGGCATGACAACAATAGAGCCTTGAGAGTGGGCGCGGAAGAGGCAACCTTAAAGGTGGGAACATGGGTGACGGCGACCAATAAGTAATGGCAGCGACAACATATTTTACTTTTTATGATTGTTTTGTCACCCAAGTTCAAATCCTTGGATAGATTCCAACCCATTTCAACAAAGTTCAACATCAAATCCAATTCATTTAATAATATTCACAAACCAAACACACCCCTAATTAACAAGACATTCATAGCCAAAGACATACCTATCCCCTTTGTTTTGCCAGGACCACATCAAATACATGGATTAAACTATTCAGTCTTTGAAGAGCATCTAAGTAGACAAATTTATGAACCAAAACTGAATAATATTCACAGATAGCAACAAAAAGAAGATTGTATACAGTGCAGAAGACCAACACAACTTTAATTTGACAAACAAACAAAACACAACACAACACCACACAAACAACCAAGATAGACCAAATGGGGCTACAAGTCACGGCTTTAGGCACGATCATGTGATGATACAAACTAAACCACGATTAGCACTGAAACACTCTTAAGAGTTGAGGACACAGTGCCATATTCTACAACTGTTTCCAAAGTGAAAAAGATGTAAAAGAAAACTTTGAAACAAAAAAAGATTATCAATATGCATGAACACCCACAATCAAAGCCAACGAAAGAGCTCAACTTGAGATCGAAAAGGCGAATCATGCAGTGATTGAAATGAAATGCAATCAAATATTAACACCAAAATGCAAACTTGTGAACAATTTTTAAGTTGTTCACATGTGATGGATCAAGAGCTACCATTGGAATTGGAACTGCTATTACCATTTGACCATCTTCTGAAAGTGCAAGGCACAAGACCCCTACCCCTGCCTCCAAGAAACCCAAATCTCGTCTTGAATATGGATACTCGACGACCATTACCACTTGAGCTAGACCGAATTGTAGATGGGTTTGGTTGGCTAACCGCCGCGTGGCTAACAATCGGGGGAAACTCAACCACATCCTCTTGAACACCACCATCACTAGCACTTGCATCCACAGGCTCAGTTTCAACCTCACAAGCATCTAAACTAACCACCAACGACCCCCTTCGCGCACGCAACCAATCTCCAACTTCACCCGTCACATTCTTGCATTTTTTCACCTTAATCTTGACCAAATTAGGACACCCCCAAGCAAAAGCTTCAATCCCTTCATCAGATACAGGACAACCCTTTATACAAAGCTTCTTTAAAGCAACACATTTCGACGCAATACACGATATCTCTCCATCAGCTATTGTTTCACTTCCACATAAAGCTAATCTTTCCAACTTCAAACAATTCGTAGCAATTGCTTCTATACTTACCAAACTAGGATTCACTCCAATCAAAACCAGTTCCTGAAGATTCACACTATGTTTCGCAATCGCAATCAAACCCTCATTCCCAATCCTGTTTGTTCTCCACCCATCAATATGAAGCTTCCTTAAATACCTACAATGCTCCGCCACCGCCACAACTCCAGCATTCGTACACTCCGGCGTCTTCACAATATGCAAAATCTCCAAGTTAACACAATTCGACAACGCCGACAAACCTACATCACTCACTTGCAACCTATCCAAATGAACTTCAACCAAACAATTCTCCGAATCCGAACCAGCAACCGCTTCCAATAACCTATCCCAATCACCTAAACACCTCAACAACTTCAATGTTTTCAACTTCTTAGCACCAGTTATCAAAGGACCAAACAATTGGCCATTATAAAGCTCCTTAAGACATATCGATTTCAACGATGAAGCAGCGGAGCCGATCCCGTTCATCCCGATCGGCTCCGCTGCTCCGCCATCAGTTACGTCTCGTAACCGCTTAACCGAAAGCTCCTCAAGCGAACAACATGACACTAAAAACGCGTTTATACCTTTAACACCAAACATGCAAGATCCACAACTGAATTTTTTCAAACTTTTACAGTTTTTTCCTAACGTTGACATACCTAACTCCGTTATCTCTCTACATCCACGAAGCTTAAGGCGCGTGAGATTAGGGCACCGAATAGAGATTAAAATCAAACCATCATCACCGATGCTAATCGATCTACGATCACATCTCAGAGCTAGTTTCGTTACAGAATCGAATCGAGTGAAAAGTGAAGGAATAAACGGAACTAGATCTGAATGAGCGTTGAGAGCTAATCGGTGACGAGATTGACCTTCGACGAGGAGCCAACGGCGGCAGACGAGGGAGCAGCGTCTCCGGTCGACGGCGGTGAGGAAGTGGAAGACGATGGATAAACATTCGTCGGGGATTTCAGA
This sequence comes from Tagetes erecta, assembly GCA_030867185.1. Lineage (NCBI taxonomy): Eukaryota > Viridiplantae > Streptophyta > Magnoliopsida > Asterales > Asteraceae > Tagetes > Tagetes erecta. The sequence goes on from CM061490.1 coordinate 7,681,172, forward strand.
TGTGAAGTCGATTGTGGTTGAAAGAGATTTTGGTTGGAGAAATGAGTCTTTTTTGGAGTAAGTGAAAGTGAAAAGCTCTGATCTTGATGAGAACGATGAAGATGATGATAGAGTGGTGGAACGGTGGTGGCGTTGAGTTGACCGCGGCGGTGGCGCGTGGGTGGAAGAGGATTGGCCCATCCAGGTGTGGTGGATGGTGAGTGTGGTTTGTTTTGATGAGTTTAATAAGGGTGAGTTGAATGGGTCGGATTGTGACCCGTATAATAACGGGTTTGGTTAACCCACATCAAGTAATTTACCATTCAATCATTCATCGTTTTTAAATTTATTTTAATACTTAATACAAATTATCGATTTTTAAGGAATGGGAAAGAAACTACTATACTAGAACGTTTTTAATGGTCTTGCTTGCTTACCTATCCAACCGATTTTGCTCCTCTTTTTCAATTTTAACTATCTTACTGTTTACGAGTTTCTTACACGTGCAATTATGACGATAATAAAATAAAATGTTAGCTCGTAATTTGATGGCGTCTACATATGATGCAACATTTTTATGATTTTTTACATATCACGTATATTTTTTTTACATGTGGTACTTCAAGTTAATGGTGGAGCCATAAATTTTTTTATGTTTTAGTTTTTGGGTTCCAATGTTGAATATAGCTTAACGCTATTATTTTTTATGCATATTATATTAGGGGAAAGTGAATACGAGGCTGTTAAGCGTGTAACTTACACGCGAAACCCTCAAAACTACGTAGTTTTGATTATAAGTATTAAAAAAAAATACCTAATCTCTTCCAACAACAAAAATCTGTAATCAACACATATCGGTTCCAAGTTCCAACCAACCAAAATTATCGATCAGCACAAATCACTATAATTTAGTTGCTGCCCTACCTCCAATCTATAATCAAAATCATTTGGTTTCGGTTCCGATCAAGAGTATTGATAAAACAATTGACTAAGAGAGGCCAGCCCACGATCAAGTGATCAAGAGAATTTCAAGGCAACCTGTAATCAAAATCCACTATCTTCCATCTCGTATCTTCTTTAAATGATCAAGAGAATTGACAAAAGAATTGTTCCATACAAGATTGTCATCTTCTCCGATGAATACTCTGTTATCTAAATCCTTTGGATTTTAATATTAAATCGATCGTTCATCAATTCATTTACATAAATCAAGAGAATTGACAAAAGAATTGTTCCATACAAGATTGTCATCTTCTCCGATGAATACTCTGTTATCTAAATCCTTTGGATTTTAATATTAAATCGATCGTTCATCAATTCATTTACATAAATCAAAGTTTGTGTTCTTCCTCTAAAGATCATAAAACACAAACTGATAAAAAATCACATATGCTTTCATTTTTAAATTATTTTTCCAACTGAATCAAAACCTTAATGCATAAAAACCAAAATTAAAGAAAAAATTCAACAATTAAACAAATTTAAAAACTGCAAGTCGATAATGAGCCAACAAATTAAGAAACATTTCTTTTGATTTGTAATTATTTTTATTAAAACTATATAGTTTTGGAAGGTTTCGCGTGTAAATTACACGCTTAACAGCCCCGTATTCACTTTCCCCATTATATTATTATATTAACATGCAAAATAGGATCAGATCACGAAATAAAAGAAATTAGCATCAACAATCACTTTTTAAATATAAATGTTAATAAAAAATAACAAAATCCAATCACTGCCATCTTTTCTCTTTAAACATGTAAAACCCCTTTTATCTTCATCATCAACCACCCGAATCTATTACAACCGAGCAAAATTTAAAGGGTTAATCCTGATTTGTGTGACATTATATATCAATATAATAGTTATTATTAGTTTTATGATTATTTAATTAAGTCTTAGTGTTAGACTAGGATATGTCTTGATTATTTAATTAGTTTTATTGGTTTTATAGTTGGATTATGATTACTATTTGTTTAGTATAAATAGGGGTTGAATGGGTTTTTGTAGGAGTCTCAGTTTATTTATCTAATACAAGAGTCGAACAGTTCGTTCAGTTTGTGTGTTCGTGTTTGTGATTTTGGGCCTGATTTCCAACAATTGGTATCAGAGCGTGGTATTGACGGTTTTGAGAGTCGTTTTCCGAGCAGGGGAGCAACCCCTCGCGGGGCTGCAACTGTGGGGAGGTAGAAGACGAAAGATAGAAGTTAAAGGAACATGAAAGCAATATCCATCTTTGATCTGCTTGTTCGTGAGAATATAGGAGATTAATCAGAGGCGCAGAAAATACGAACGGGACGAAATCAAAGCAGACGGCTTTGAGTTTGGTTCGTGTTGCGGGTGATAGAAGACGTTAAAGGTGATAGTGCCCTTGCTTTCTTAATCAGTAGATTAATCTCCTAGGACAAGTTTAATAGGAAAGAATTGGGGTTGTCAAATATAAGAGGTGAAGACATCACCTCTCGTCGCTTGCGGTTTGGATTATTTTTCTTTTTTGTGGATGCTTAAGTTTGTGATTTCTTTCTCACGGGAAAAAAAAAGAGATTAATTCAAAGCAGGTTTCATGAAAACAAATAAAGGGTGTTTTGTGCTAAGAACAAAGGCAAAAGTTCTGAAGAGGTTCAACATATCTTCAACGCTTGACCAATCGATCTAGTATGTCTCGCCAAAGATAAGAACGGAGTAACCGGTGTAGGTTGTTCTTATGGCAGAAGATATCCGATCAGATTTGCAGGTAGGTGGACGGTAGAAGATTCGTCCAAGCGAGAGGCTTTGAATCTTGTCGTGCCTAGCAGGGGAAGGAAAAAATGGTAGAAGCAGCGTGCTTGTTTTTTCTTGATCGGTGGTCAAGAACGAGGTTGTTCTGGTGACCAGAGAAAGAGGATATCGATAGTGGTCAAGTGGGATTGAAGTTGTAAAGGAAAAGAAGGCTATGAATCACATTATAGTAAACCAAGAGTGGTGATATTATAGCGGTGAAGCCGGTTGAAGAACATCGAGGCGTAGTGTGTCACGTCTAGGATGGAGCGAGTGAAGATCAAAGCGTATTTACTCGATTAGTTGACTATGATCGCAGCCAAGAGGGTGGCGGTGTGGGTTATAGACAAGGTCACGGGCATGTTCGAGTTAGTAGGGGGAACCGAAATTATACAACCAATGTTCGAGGATGAACGGATATGAACACATGGTGAGGTCGGTCGTAATACTAATGATCAAGGTGAAGGAATTATAGGTATTGCTTGGAATTCAAGACCTCGGAGGTGTAAATCAGGATTAAGGGGGAGAATGAAGGGTTAATCCTGATTTGTGTGACATTATATATGAATATAATAGTTATTATTAGTTTTATGATTATTTAATTAAGTCTTAGTGTTAGACTAGGATATGTCTTGATTATTTAATTAGTTTTATTGGTTTTATAGTTGGATTATGATTACTATTTGTTTAGTATAAATAGGGGTTGAATGAGTTTTTGTAGGAGTCTCAGTTTATTTATCTAATACAAGAGTCGAACAGTTCGTTCAGTTTGTGTGTTCGTGTTTGTGATTTTGGGCCTGATTTCCAACAAAATTAAACTTAGTTTTATCTAATCAAAGTTTAATCCTTCTTATAATATTTTAATTAAGTCGCTTCATATTTAAAGGGTATAAATTGGGTGTTATGAGATCCAAATATAGCTTAAACAACATGTTTAACGGTCCGACTTATTACGAACTTGGAATATATTGGTTGGGTAAACAGAGCGAGCTTTTTAACGTGTTTTTTTATAACTATATTTTTAAAGTACATAACTAGGTATATGTCGGTGGCCATTTGGTCAATTAGCATCAGCCTGTGAGGTGAAGGCGTTGTGGCCTTAAAGTCACAAGTTTATATCTCACTAGCGATAAAACATTGCATCTGTTAACAGAGTTGTCATTAAGCTCTTCGGGAATATTCAATTCGGGAGGTTTTTACGAGCTAGTCGGTTTTCTATTGGAACGGGTTGACGCCATCCTAGATCGTTAAACTAATGATTTGTCGGTTGATATCTCGTTTGAGGTATGGACATACCTGGGCTATAAAGAGGCATGTCTCTGAGCATGAATTGTAATCGTTGCTAAAAAACATAATTATGTATATGTTTTAACCAAAAAAAATTTCGGTGGAGTGGTAAAATTGTGGTTTGGTGTACCAAAGGTCCTAAGTTCAACTCCCTTAAGAGTCAAGCCACATTTTCCAGCGGTACCATTCAGCGATCAAGTTAATGCTGGTGAGACAAACAAGTTTTACCGACGGGCAAGGGGTCGATCCTTGTTAACGGTTGCTATGCGATCTCTATGGGGTTTTCAATGTAAGCACCCTGCCAAGTTAGATGCACCACGCGAGCCCGGTTATAACTTATAAGTTACTAGGTTTAATACCCGTGTGTTACACACGGGTTAAATAGTAATATTTATAAAGAAATTATAACCATTATATTTAACAATTTGTAAATATATAACATTTAAAGAGTTGGTTCCATCAACTTGCATGGTGAAAAATTTAGCTAAATTTTACCTCCAAAACTTCCTATTATAGAAAAAAAATCCCTCCAAAAATTGACCCCTAAAAGTTTAATTTATTAGATAGATAACAATTATAACAACATATGTGATCACCTGACTTGGTTTAAGGACCTCTTATGTGACGGAGGTTGCGCCAGTCACAATTCATGAACGTCATCATTAAAATAATGTATATGTTTTATAAGCATGATTCATCCTTGTATTTTAAAGGTGCTTTTTAAAAATAATTAAAAACTAATTGGTTCAAACCATTGAGATGAACTATTTAATCGGTATAACCACCTACTTGGTTGATGTTAACGGGGTTTGTGGCTAATTAGTAACACATATTGTGTTGGAAGGATCAGATATTGGGTTCAAATCATGCTATGAGCATATGTGATTTTTTTTATAAAAAAATCAAGGTGATGTTGTTAAAAAACCCTACTTGGCTGACTCATGCAATCCGGTCGGTTTAATGGTCATTTCCCGAAAGGATAGTTGTTCGGCCCAAATTATTCGTCAAAACTGACTAAAACGGAAAGTAAAACACTCACAGGTAATGGTCATTTACCTGGTGTGAAGGATAGCAATACGATTCCTCTAGGAATCAGATAAAGAATTCAAATTGGGGATGAAAATGTACATATATGAGTATTAAAAACGAACAAACATTCAAAAAACAGATTAAAAAAAACTATATAAATAAAATATAAAAATATAATTTTGTCAATGGACACGGCTAATTTTTAGAAATAATCTCCCTTGCAGACTGAAGGGCAGATGAAACCGAGGCAGCAGCATTTTCCAAAATGGCCCCGCTAGTGCCTTTGGCGGTGGCGACCGGGGCGGCAGAGGCCGGTGGAAGAGTTTGTTGTTGGACCTCTGCCGGCCTTTGTTCTTGTCTTTGCCCCGGTGTCACGTGATCCATTTTTTCGGCTTGAGCTGCTTCTCCATTTTGTTCCTGATATCCAATTGTCACAATAAGTATATGCATCCATAAACAAAACAAAAAAAAAGTTCAAAGGAAAAAACTTACCGTATCCGATGCTGATGCCTGCATAATAAGTATTGATTTTGTTTATGGGATTTAAGATCATGGATTAATATCTTTAGTTTGTGAATATAATTGTAATTGTGGAGAAAATGTTTTGTAATTAGTTAGTTATAGGTTTGTGTTGTTGAATGGCTTTTGAAAACGTAGGGGGGTCGTTTTACTTCCAATTTACTTGGATCTAAATCGTTAGGAAAAATTATAAAATATAAATAATAAGAAATAATTTATAACTCTTAGTGGTCACTTTGCCATATATGAAGATGATTTTTGGAGAAAAAAATTAAAAATAACATAAAAATCTATACCCTAAACACGTCGGATAGCAATGATGGCGTACTGATCATGCGCCGGTGGCCATTTGGTCCACTGGCATTTGTTATTGTGGTGAAAAGCTTTGTAACCTTTAGGTCACAAGTTTAAATTTCTCAATCGACAAAAATCTTACAACCATTAACTAGGGATGTCATTGAGCTCTCTAGACATATGTTATTGTGGTAAAAAGCTTTGTAACCTTTAGCCATCATATGCATGCTGGTTCTTGTTTCTGAGCCAAAAATTAACCACTTGGGGTTGGGTATCATTTGAAGTTTTCATACTTTTGGATAGAAAAACCATGATGCCATTTAGTGATAACACCTAAAATGTTAAGGATTTGAAAGCAAAGTATGTCTAGTTCTTATTTTTGCATGCAACTGATGCTATATTTAGAAGCCAGATCTTGTGGAAGAAGGAAGTACTTCTTGATCGGAAGTTTTTTACGTTGCTTGCTTTTATTACGTCGTCACGTACCATTGTACCAATATCTTTTAGTGCAAGAAATATGCAATGTTACTTAGGAGATGGGCAAGTGACTCCTTTACACTAGCTGTTAATATTATACACAAACATGACACATTCAATTTGTATACTAATTTCTTCAACTTCTATGTCTACCATCTCAAGTTGCAAAATACATTTGTATATGATTTCACATAGTTGAACATTTGTATATTTTCGGGTTTTTTTGTTCTTGATTACTTGAGCAGGTCCTCCCACTTGCAATATTGTCCGCCTGCTAGTGCACGATAGTACCTGTCCCTGCAGTACACCGGTCTTCCATCAGCAGCCTCAGCAGCAGCTGCCGCTAAATCGTCATCCGCCTTCACGTCCAGAGGTAATCTCAGCAACTCCTCTTTGCTGTTAATTTAGTTTCCGTAACAGATGTTGTTTAGCTCTAGTTCGTTTTTTTTGTTTACCATACATATAAAAAGACTAATGTTATGTTTTAAAATCTTTAATCTACCTCATATTGGCACTTGTCTTTGTAACCGCAATGTTTTCTTTGTTTGCAAAAGTTTTTTGGATGAAATCTTCTACTGGCGTGGCGAAAATGATCAGTGAAACAGCTGTAACAAGTAACACACCTGTTCCAACTAGCGTTTGTTTCAGCAATTTAATGACTGGTTTGACCTGCGTTTATGAGTTACGACACTCTTTTTAGTTTATGAATTAGATTTTAACAAGTAATGTGTTAAGAATTGTTGGTACCTTGTATGACCCCAATAATCTATCGCGGGCCAGAATCTCTGGAGGCTTTACCCACATTTGTCCGTCGTACCAGCCACTTTCCTCATAGGGTATCACTGCTGATAATAGTCGGTCACCAACGTAACTCCATCCCTACCACAAGATACGTATAATTTGAGACGATCACTAAATGAATCATTTTAGTGGGCATGTAATATCTATATAAGCTATGAGGTCCATACGTGACACTATCACGTATGGATAGTACAGAATGACAATGTTTAAGATTTGGGCGAGTAAAAGTAGATAAGCGACCAAATACTTTCGTATTCGATGGCTATACACATGAAGTTATTCTAACCTGTTATAAAGAACAATGGCTACTTTTGTTATTTTCTCTTCTAATTTTCTTCGGTCAATCGACCATAAAACTATTACTTGAGGAGTTATAGATTTAGTAAGGAGCTGTTTGGTAGCATCTGAATGGATAAGTGCTGAACCAATAAGAGGTTTGAACCATTAAGTGTTGAATCAGTAAGAGGTCTGAACCATTAAGAGCTAGTATATTGCTTAACTAATTAAAGGCAAATTTCTGACCAATTCAGATAATAGCTCTTAACCATTCAGACTCTGTATAATGCTTAACCATTCAGAGGCAAATGTCTTAACCATTCAGACATCTACTCGCGAAACAAACAACCTGAACCATTAAAGTGCTGACCCATTCAGACATCTGAACCATTAAAAGGCTGAAACAAACAGCCCCTAAGTGATGCCAATTCAGATGCACAGGCGTACGATGCTCATAGAAAACACATACCAGATAAATCCTCAGAACAACTAATGAAACAAGAAAAAGTGTCCCTGTTCCTGCAGCAAGTAAAAACCGTAAAGGATCCTGCATAGAAGTAACATAATGTTATCCGAAGTATTCGGTTTAATTAACCACACTGAACTGAACCATGCCTGCCCCTAATATAAGCATTGATCTAGTAACTGATGGCATTAATCTGTTACCTATACCATATGCTGTATAGCATTTCATTTACATGCTAAACTAAACATTTAAGCATAAAATTTGGTATGGCACTTATTTACACATTATATTCCACGTTTAATTTTCTTTAACACATTGATCTAATTTACTACTTACACTTGCAGGATTAAAGCTAGCAGCTGATACTGGTATGCCAAGAACAGTGAATGTCACCAACCAGAGCCCTCCAAGCCGTAGGAAAAAGGACGTCGGCTTCAGTTCTCCCCACGAGTATAACGGTCCTTCTTTCAGAGACGAGTACTCGTTCACCTGGTCCAAAACCAACCAACATCCATTAAAATATGTAAAAAAAATTAGCTAGCTGTTTTAATATGACATACTGGTCTTTGTTCAAAAGGGACTTCAATTTCCAATCCAGGTTCCCAACTCTGGCCAGGTAAGTTGCTAAATCGACCGTCCATCTCGTCTTTAAGAGCCATGTTTGTGACGATCCTATGAGACGAACCGCGCTTCCATATAGGACGGTTGTAAAGAACCGGGGTCTGGTGATGTTTCAACTTTTGACCTGAACATGAAAGTAAAGAGCAATACACATTTAGCCTGATCATTTATTTCCTGGAACTTGAACAAATTCCAGGAGATAAATCTGCAGCAATATTAGTTGAGTTGAGTTGTGTTGTTTTGAATGGTTTGATTGTTAATAGTTTTGGAGTTTGGGGACCATGTATTATTTTACGTGGTGGGAGAATTTTTGTTTGAAGATAAAATTATTATTTTTCTTTGGTTTTTGAGGTCTGGTTGTCTCAGGACACGTGGCCACATAACAACTCTAAATCATAAATTCAAATTTATATCTTCTATTCACCTTATAGGCACGCTGGACTGGAGTGGGCCTTTTGGATCTTATATGGGCTATGTTCGGGTTTTTAACAATGATTGCTGTAATATAGTTATAATATTATGGTAAAACGAAAATACTGACAAATTTTTAAAAAATCATGTTGTAGGAAAAAGTCCATATAAAATTTATTTTAAGAATATTCTGACAACTTTAGCTACAAATACACTATAATACTGGGTTGTCGTAATATTCGCAACAACTTAGCTACAAAACTAGTTTTTATAACTTAGTTATACCTTTTGATTTGCGACAAAATAATGACAAATTATGGTTGTTTTATCGGGAAATTGTGGGATAAGTTAGAACTTTTTTTGTTTTTATTATTTGTCAATAAAATGTCATAAAGTTTTCATACATATTAAGATGTTGGAAGTCTGTCGGAAACTGTTGTATCAAAAATATTTTCTTTTAGAGTAAAAAAGTGGTTTTTATAAAAACCACTACTAACAGAGTGGTTTTTATAAGAAAAATGTCTGAGTTACTTTAATGAAATACCTACAAAAGACTGATAATTGTTAGATTTTGTCAAACTATTTGTAGTGATTTCTTCTTATCACGTTTCACTCCACCTCATAGCCACATTAGCACATTTCACTTCTTTCAAGCACCGTAGCAGTTTATTTCACCATACCATTTTTCAGTTATTTTTTAATTTCATCTTTTGATACCCATTAATAAAAATAATATTAACTATTTACAATTTTCTCAAATAAAACATAAATGATAAACAAAACTCACTAATAAAAAAATTAAATAATAATTAAATAGAAAGTGTTAAATTACAACATTTCTAATGTTAAAATCAGGCCTTCTGCAAGTTAAGTATAACGGTCAAGAAAAGGGAACTACAAGGGATGTGAATGGCGTGGCGTCATGCTAGGGATGGCAGTGTTGCTACAGCCTGTCACACGCTACATAAGCACGTCACGTAATGCAATGAGACTATAATAACCTGTTTGCATGAAGTAATAGAATGAACAAAGGAATATATTGAATGAAGGAAAAGAATAAACATATAAATAAAGTGGAGCAATCCATTTCATTATTATGTTTGGTTACCTTACATGAATGAAATGAATCAATACTACATGTTGTTTGGTAGGTTGGAAAAAACAAATGAAAGAAATACAAATATTTAAAAATAACAAAAATACCTAGTTCATGGATCGGGTCTTGGTTAGGGCCGTGGATCGGCTCATGATTCGATACATGGTCCGATACATGAATCAGGACATGGATCAAGACATGGGTCGGGCCATGGTTCGAGGAATTGGTCACGACATTGTTCGGTTCATGGGTCGGGTCATGAGTTAGTTCATGGATCATGTCGTTAGTAAGTTCATGGATTGGTTCATGTGTTGGGTTTTGGATTGGGATATGGGTCGTCATGGTACGAGACACATGTCATGCCATGAGTCGGATTATGGTTTGGGTCATGGTTCAGGGCATGGATCGACATGGGTTGGTTGATGGCTCGGGTCATGAGTTGGTTCCTGGGTTGGGTCTTGGTTCGTTCATGGGTTGGGTCATGGTTCGAGTTGCGGGTTAGGAGATGGGCCGATTCATGGGTACCTGTTTCGGGTCAAGGTTTGGGTCATGGGTCGGGTCATGGTTCGAGTTGTGGGTTAGGACATGGGCCGGTTTATGGGTACTTGTTTCGGGTCAAGGTTTGAGTCATGGGTCGAGTACCATGGTTCGAGCTGTGGGTTAGGACATGGGCCGGTTCATGTGTATCTGTTTCGGGTCAAGGTTTGGGTTATGGGTCGGTCATGGTTCTTGTCATGAATTAAAAATTATTTCATTCCTTGAAAGAATGAAAAAAAAACACTATTGAATGAAAATGAGGTGTTTTTAAATTTTTTCGTAATGGTTCATTTCTTTCCATTGAGCAACAAAATACGTTTTCTCCATTCCTTCAATAAGCCACTAACCCCATAGACGAGACCATAGTTAGTCTTAATAATTAAGAAAAGAATTTATAATGATTTATATTAGTTTGTGATGATTTGATAGTAATTAGTAAACATATATAGTGAGTCTTGTGTGCGTGTTTGGCTGAGGTTGGTTGGGTGCTTGAGTGTGGAAACAGTGTTGTTGCATGGTCCAGTCCTCACCATTTCTCGTGGAAAACACTTTTGTTGCTGTCTGGCTCATAGACAATATGATTATTGTCATTGTCTTTAACTTGAATGCATATTTGTCATTTTATTCCCTTTATTATATGGATCTTGATGTTTGTGTTTTATAATCGAATTAGAAAAATCAAACACTCTTAAATAGATCAAAATCCAAATATATTTTTGTTCTAAAACATTGTGTAATGTTAATGTTCATTGAATGTTTTTTGTGGGATTAGACATTATAAAAATATGAGAAAACTGCATTTTAGGTCCTTTATGTTTGTATAAAACCGCACCAATGGTCCTTTATGTTTAAAAGTTGTTGAAGACGTCCTTTATGTTTCAATTTATTATACTAATGGTCCTTTATCACTAACCTAGTTAACTTTTTTTGTTAAGTCCCTTCACATGACTTGCATGTGATGGGTATTTTAGTAATTCAATAAATCCATTTATCCTTTAAAAAACGCATATCACTTTTTTTTTCTATCTTCCTACTTTTGACATGAGATTCAATTTCAAGCCTTAATTTTAATCACACCTGATTCCAATCATCTGTTTCAGCAACTAGTTCCGATCACCCCCTAATTCCAATCACCCCTAGTTCCGATGAGCTCCTAATTCGATCAGCCCCCACTCTGGTCAATGCGTGTCTGTATTTTGCAAGTGCGGGAGAGAGGCAACAGTAAGAACATCTAGAACAAGTCGAAACCCAGGTCGTAGGTTCTATTCATGTCCAGAGAAGAAGGTATGTATTATGTTTTATTGCGATTAAGATATAAAGGTTTGATTTTTCTGCTATAAAGGTATATTTTTGTGCTGTAAAGATTGATTTTTATGTTGTAAAAGTTTTGCTTTTTATGTTGTAAAAGTTTTGCTTTTTATGTTGTAGTGCTCAAATTTAAAGGTTTCATGGATGGGTGGATGAAACACAACCAATCGATATGATACCTGGTTTATTGAGTGTGATTAATTCCCTTGAAGCTTCAAACGAACAAGCTACAAAACTCTAACTATGAGCTAGAAGCAAAACTTAAAGCAAGTGAAGATGGTAGAAAGAAACTCAGGAAGTACTATGTTGTTACTTGGATAATTGTTACTACAATTGTTGGTATTAAGTTATTCATGTAACTAGTGTTTGGAATGGAGTAGTTAAGATGGTGGAGCACTTGTTCATGTTAGAAATTGTGGTGAATGCACTTGTTAAAATGAAATGAAATGGTTTATTTTTTGCAATTACCCGATGTATATTTGAGTTATGAATTGAATTGTTATTGAATTGGTATTGGCATTGGCATGAATTGGTATTGGCATTGACATGATTAGAAAAAACATCAATAGCCATTGAATATTATCCCAAATGAGAAATATTACATTAAAATTTCTCTTCATCTCTTGTTGCTTGCATCTGATCATCAAGATCAAAATTGCATACACCTAATGTAAAATCAATTTCATACACATGCAAATTTTAACACCAGTAACATAATGTTTAGCATGAACATTGGTAATATTACAAAATTAATAATAATAATAATAATAAAATTTACACAAAGTTGATTGCCAAATAGCTAAAATACTCATGGCTTGTTTGTCAAACAATTCCAACAACTTGAATGCACATGAGCACAACTCCAAATTATGTACAGCTTGTTTGGCTTTCAATCAACTAATCAAGTTTAGTTTATCTCAGTTTTCATCACTTGAAATGTGCACAGTTATCACAGATTGGATAAACCAGAAATGTCAAACAATATCAAAACAACTTGAATACATATAAGTACTTAGTCTTTATCACATACATATGAAAAACAATTTTTACAACTATCTAGCTGTTGCAACCCACCTGCTTTGACCCATAATCTAAAATTTTCTTTTAAATATCATAAGAGTCTTCACTTTTGACAGCAAGTTTGCCTTATTGAAACCATCAAAAGTCATAAACCTTTAACTTCAAGAGTATGATAAACCTGTAACAGTGACTTTAACTTCTAAATCATAAACCTTTAACTTTAACTTTAACATTACACCAAAATACCACAACTACCAAGTTTAATATTACACCAAAATAAGAAAAGTACCATGTTTAACATCACACCTAAATAACAAAAGTACCAAGTTAAACACCTTCAAGAACATTACAGAAGTACCAAAATAACAAAAGCACCAAGCATCAATGTTTAACATCACACCTAAATAACAAAAGTACCAAGTTATACATTCAAGATAATCACTTTCATTCTCACTTTCAAATTCTTCATTATCTAACATCTCATCTTCCATTTCCACTAAAATCTTTTGTTCATTACTAGTAACATCCTCTTCTTCGTCAACATAAAACCTATAATCCCTCATGTCAATATCACTTTCTTCCAAATCGTTATTCTCATCTACATAATCACTATCATCATCCTCTTCTTCTAGTTGTTCTTGAACAGTAGGAGCAATAACAATAACATTTCCATCTATGCCACTAGTAGCATCCGGATCACTATCTCCACTTTCATCACTATGCTTATCAAATTCTTCTTCAACTAACTCAATTTAATTTGGGTATATGTTTGTGTCTCCATGTTCAATATACAAATCAATGATCCTATGCCCACTTTCAATAACATCTAGAACTTTAAGTAAATCAAATTCATCAGCTATTGGACAAATGCTTTTATCATTATCATCCATTCGTGGGTCTCTATAATGATAATATGAATGAATTGTATCTGGATAACCTAACTCACGTTTGATTTCGTCCAACTCGTCAATGGGAAATCTATAAGTGTCCAACATATCTATATGGGTAATCACCCCATTTACATACCTTCTTCCTGGAACCGAAGTAAAGTATCCTTGATGATGCAAATTCGCGATGAACATGGTGGGATACAAGCCTGCAATGAGTAAAAAAACAGTTAGAGGGGATTGTAGTAAACAAAAACATACCTTGAACACTTAAAATTGCTACTCTTAATCGTACCAAACAACATCTCGTTATCAATATTATCGTCTTCACTTCGTATATGGTATCGTCCACCAACCATTATGAAAACGCCAAACCGGGGTTTATCAGCGTAGATGAAAAAGCGCAAGTTCTATGGTTGATTAGTGCATGTTTACGCTGAACTAGGGTTTACCAGTGCATGTTCTGTGGTTAATACGTGATGGGTTTTTTTAGGGTCATCCTATTCACACACCTCATATCCTATTCACACACCCTATGCTTTTATTTCCCACACCCTCAGGCGCCGCACATAAACCTCGGCGTCGCGCCTGGGTTACTTCTTATCCCAGACACATCCTCGAACGTAGTCAATCACGCTTCAACACCCTTATGCGCCGCGCATGGCCCTCGGTGTGGCGCCTGGGTCATATATGCGGCCAACAACATCATCGGCGCCTAGGTCATATATGCGGCGCATATGTCCAGGTTTGACCGAATTCCACCTCGTTTACGACATTCCTCGGTTGACGTTGACAGAAAAGTGACTCAGACGCCGCATCAAGGCCGATCCGTGACGCCTGTTTTTAAAACAGGTGTGTGGATAGAATTTTAGGGTGTGTGAATAGACAAGGCCTTTTTTTAAGAGGTGCATGGATTAGTTAATTAGGGCTTGTATAAAAATATGAAGACTAAAAAACGTGATGTGTTTTTAAGGAATGAATTGATTTATTGAATTACTAAAATACCCATCACATGCAACTCATGTGATGAGACTTAACAAAAAAACTTAATTAGGTTAGTGAAAAAGGACCATTAGTACAACAAATTGAAACATAAAGGACGTCATCTACAACTTTTAAACATAAAGGACCATTGGTGCGCATTTGTACAAACATAAAGGACCTAAAATGCAGTTTTGTCTAAAAATATATAATGGTTAATGCTTTTATAAAGCCTCCATCATCAATATTCATTTATTTTTAATCATTTAATTTAAATAAAAGTGTAACATATAAGATCAAGTAAAAAAAAAAGTACATAATAGATATAAAAAACAACATAAAAGATAAAATAACATGGTAATCCGTATTTTTTCTTGATACGGTCAAGTAAAGCGAGGTGTAGGTCACGTTGTGGTCCTGGTTCCTCCGGGATGGGTTTACCCCAAAACTCCAAATCCATTGCCATTTGTCGATCTCTTTTTAGCTCTAAATGTTCATGCCTTTTAGCATCTTGTTGGTCTCTTTGCTCTAACGGTTTCTTTCCAACTTCAGTTAGAGCTTCCAACTTATGATTCATTTCAAAAACCGTTCATTGTAGTCGACACCAATTGAATACGACGATGAATGAATACGACGATGAAGCTCTTGCGTTTATCACCTGAACTCCTCTTACCAGGTGCACGTTGTAGATGTTGAATAGGTTCCTCATTCTCCCCCTCGGTCTCATTCAAGTTTATGCATTGTTGTTGGGTATCAGAAGATTGACTTGCAGGTTTAGTGGACGAAGAGTTTTACTTGACTTCTTCGGCCTTCGGTCTAGAACTGGGTTGATTAAAATCATATTGCAAAAATCAGAAATCTAACGGGAGTAAAGCTCATATAGTCAAATTGCACTTTATTCTATTAACAATATTAGTGAAAATACTAATAATTAATAAAGTTTATTAGTAAAATTTATTAGTAAAAAACATTTATCCACTGTCGGCGTCGAGCCAAGCACGAGATAATTGGTATTCTTCTTCAATTTTCCACACAACGTGTGTTTTCTTGGCCCTCGGGGCCTGAGTTTTTTTTCTTTTGAGACTGTTTCTTGAGCTGTGACGGACCCACTTCTTAGGTCGGAGCAAGTTGAGTTGGAGTCTCTTGAGTCAGCACCGATTGTGTCTCAGGGACGACCTCTTCTAAATCATCTTGGTCACCCTGGCTTCTTCTTGATGCATACTCACGTCAATCATATTTGGATGCATACCTATACCCATCATATTCGTAGACATATTTCGTTTGTACCCAAAATATTAGCGTTGGACATCTCGGCAGTGTCCGTAGTTTGGTTTGACCGATTCTTGTATGAAACACAAGTTGAGAATAGACGTAGAAAATGGATTTAATAAGAATAGAAAATGGATTTAACCAACAGAATATTGATTAAAATGGTGTGAAAGTATATTAAAAAGTGAGTATTTATACGTAAAATATAAAAAATTTAATGAATGTTGCAATTGAATATTGTTAGTTATGTAAATATAATGTAGTTTAGCCCATTTAGTTAAGTTAACTTGTTCAGGCCCATGGGCCTTAGATTAGGGTTCCCCTCTCTATAAATAGAGAGAGTATCTAGTTGTAACATCACCACTTCAAATACTATTTTCAGTTTCTGTTTCTCTACATGGTATCAGAGCCAACAAGGCTCTTGGTACAAACCCGAGCCGCCACCTGAAAATCTGACCCGGTTACAACCTGTCTCGGTTCACTCACCTGCTGCTCAGTTACCAAAATCTTTTTTCGAGACCTGATCCAGCTACACCGCCACCACCACTAGCTCCGCCGTCCCCCGATTTAGCTGCCCTGAAAGTCCGGCGCCGCAACCCTGTCCCACGCGCCCCCACGCGCCACCCGCATCTGTCCCACGCGCCACCTCTCACCGGCGCGTGAGAGCGCGTGAAGCCTCCGTCGAAGACCGTCTTTCTGCCACGACGTTCAGAATCTCATTTCACGCTGCCCTGTGTCATCAGTTTTCAGTTCCAGCAAGGTTTTTCAGTTCTGTTCGGGTACTTCAGTCTCCTTCAACCTCGTGGTTTCTCAGATCTGATAGATCTATACAATGGGTGATGAAAAGAAGACCGAATCTGCTCCTGTTATCACTACAAACCAGATTACACCAGGTATCATCAACTACACCGCTGTTTTACGCATTCCTGTTAAGCTTGATTCAAAAAATTGGAGTTCTTGGAGTCTTTTTGTTGAGAAAGGACTCATAAGTGTTGGAAAAGAAGACCATTTGACTAAGTCCCCCCCGGACCCGATTACGCGAGAGTGGCGTATTGATGATAGTGGGATTCAAATGGCTCTTTGGAATGCAATGGAGCCGCAAGTACTCGGTATTGCTCAGAACTTCTCAACGGTGAAAGAAATGTGGGAACATTTGTCTTCATCATTCTCAGCAAAGGAGTCTCTCTCTCACGCGTTCTCTGTTGTCCAAGCTTATAGTAGAGTGGAACAAGGTGAGTCTACCTTTACTGATTACTTCACCCGGTTTTTAAGACTCCGAGATGAGTTGCGTGCCTTGTACCCACCAACCACTGATCTAAAGGTCCAGGAGGAGCGCAACACTAAGATGGATATCATGATATTCATCGCCGGCTTATCACCCAAGTACTCCAGCGCTCGCCCCTTACTGTTGAGCAACTCTGCATCTACATCGTCTGTGGCATCCACATATCATCTCCTACGTGAGATGTATGGATCCAACTCAACTTCTGAACCATCTGACTCATCTGCTATGTATACCAATGCACCCTTGGGTAGAGGCACGGGTCGAGGATCTCACATGGCTCAAAGGAGAGGTATTGGTCGAGGTACTATCACATGTCACTATTGTCACCAAGATGGACACATGAAGTACAACTGTCCGAATAGAGGTCCTGGATCTGCACCAGCTCCTCGCCCCAAAGCAAGAGTCGCTACTGTTGATGAAGGTTCTGATCATCCTACCCCGACTCATATACTTAGTCAAGAAGAGTACAACAAGTTCCAGCAGTTTCTTCACCTTCAGTCAAACACCTCCGGCCCTCGAGCCAATTCGGCTCGCTCAGGTATGATCTCTAGCTCCAACTCATCCTGGATTGTTGATACAGGGGCCACTCATCACATGACTGGGAACCAGGGTATATTGTCCAATCTTAGAAATGTAGTTCACCCCCTGTACGAATCGCTGATGGATCCTCATGCCCGGTTCGTGGTGTTGGGTCCATTAGCAACTCGAAAAACCTAACACTATCGTCTGTCTTATTAGTCCCACAGTTTCCAGATAACCTTTGTTCTGTAAGTCAACTCACTAAACAAAATAACTGTTGTGCAATGTTCTATCCCACACACTGTATTTTTCAGGAACTGGGGACGAACCGACTGATTGGCTCGGGTGTTGAATCAGGAGGTCTCTACCGTCTGTCCTTGGCATCACAACCTATAGCTAACATATGTGATTCAAGTATTAGAGAGGTTCACTGTCGGCTTGGTCATCCGTCTGCAGCAGTCCTGAGGCAAATGAGACCGGATTTATCTGTTCCTGTTGATTTTCATTGTGAGTCGTGTCAGCTTGGCAAACACACCAGGCGCCCCTATCCCCCAAAAGTGTCTAATCGAGTCTGTAATCCGTTTGAACTTCTGCATTCTGATATTTGGGGACCTTCACCTGTTAAGACCCCCCTTGGTTTTGCGTACTTTGTTACTTTTATTGATGATTATTCACGAACTACATGGGTTTACTTGTTGAAATCTCGTTGTGAATTGTATTCCACTTTCCGTGACTTTCACTCATATGTTCAAAACCAGTTCCAAACATCAATCAAAACAATTCGTACTGATAATGCAAAAGAATACTTATCTACTGACTTTTCCTCATATCTCAGTACACATGGCATAATTCACGAGACTTCCTGTGCATATACATCCCAACAAAATGGGATTGCTGAGCGCAAAAACCGTCATTTGTTGGATGTCACTCGCACTCTCATGATTGATTCACATGTCCCTCATCGCTTCTGGGGAGATGCAGTTCTTACTGCTGCCTATCTGATCAACCGCATGCCATCCTCTGTTCTTAATGGTCAAACTCCCTTATCTGTCCTGTTCCCTAAACACACTTCGTTTCCGCTCGCACCGAAAATTTTTGGATGCGTAGCATATGTACATGATCATCGCCCTGGGACCACTAAACTTGACCCCCGGGCCATTCGTTGCGTCTTTGTTGGTTACTCTCGTGTTCAGAAGGGGTACCGTTGCTACAGCCCCTCCCTCCGTCGCTACTTCACTAGTGCAGATGTTACATTCCATGAGTCGTGTCCTTACTTCCTTGAGTCGGCTGATTCAGTCGACGATCTGTTTCCCTGTTCTACTCCTGATCCTGACCCGGTTATCTCCGATTCTATCTCTGTCCCTATCATCCCTGACCCTTCTGCTCAATTTGCTCCCCCGGTCTCTGATGCAACAAACACTGCTCCTGTTACAGCCGACCTACCGACAGAACCTCAAACAGTACACCAGGACACGACTAGGGCTCCTGATTCACAACCTGGCCAAGATTCGGGTACGTCTGTAGTTGAGTGCCCACCAGATATCAATGATACACCCTTCCCGACCACTACATCACCAACACCCGACTATGACCCACCAGGTGCACCATATCCTGACATTCCCATTGCCTTCCGAAGAGAACCCAGACACCATACCCGTTACCCTCTCCAGGACTATGTTTCCTATGCCCGTCTCTCACCTGAGTGTCATGCGTATACTACCGCCTTTGATTCCTACCCAATTCCCAGTAATGTGAAGATGGCTCTTGCCCATCCAGGATGGAGACAGGCTATGGAAGAAGAAATTGGGGCTCTCCGTGCCAATCATACATGGGATCTACAACCTCTCCCCCCTGGGAAACGTCTTGTCGGTTGTCGATGGTTATTCACAGTCAAACCAAATCCAGATGGTCCTGTTCCTCGCCTGAAAGCCCGCCTAGTTGCTAAAGGTTATTCTCAGGCTTATGGCATTGATTATGAGGAGACTTTCTCTCCGGTTGCTAAGATGTCATCTGTTCGCATCTCTGTTGCCCTTGCGGCCATCAATCATTGGCCGCTCCATCAGCTTGACATCAAGAACGCCTTTCTCCATGGCGTCCTTGAGGAGGAGGTTTATATGGAGCAGCCACCTGGGTATATTGTGGAGGAGGAGGCCTCGAAGGTATGTAGATTGCGTCGTTCATTGTATGGCCTTAAGCAATCTCCTAGAGCATGGTTTGGTCGATTTTCTACGGTTATGGGGAACTTTGGGATGACCCGTAGTGCATATGACCATTCTGTGTTCTTCAGACACCGTCAGGGCAGGAGAATCATCCTGGTTGTTTATGTGGACGACATTATAATCACAGGTGATGATGAGGTTGGGATCTCCAATCTCAAACAGTTTCTTCAGTCTCAATTCCAGATTAAAGATCTTGGCCGACTTCGATACTTCCTTGGCATAGAGGTATCCCGTTCTCCACAAGGAATCCTTCTGTCTCAACGGAAGTATGTCCTTGAAATGCTGACTGAGTGTGGTTTACTAGGTTGCAAGCCGGTAGATAGTCCAATGCTGGCTACCGGAAAACTACTTCCAGAAGATGGAAGTCAGATGAAAGATCCCGAACAATACAGACGGTTAGTTGGAAAGCTGAACTACTTGACAGTTACCCGTCCAGATATTTCATTTGTTGTTAGTGTGCTAAGTCAGTTTATGGCAAACCCGTACACGGGACACTGGGATGCGGCACTTCGTGTTTTACGATATCTTAAGAATGCTCCAGGGTTAGGCATATTATACTCAGATCAGGGTCATTGTCGTGTGGGTGCCTTCACCGAGGAAGGTGATGGCCGTATATCAGGATTCTCTGATGCTGATTGGGCAGGATGCCCGTTCTCTCGACGATCTACGACAGGATATTGTGTGTTTGTTGGAGGAAACCTGGTATCTTGGAAGAGCAAGAAGCAACACACGGTATCTAGATCAAGTGCTGAATCGGAATATAGAGCTATGGCAGATGTTACCTCAGAGATGATTTGGGTTCGTCGTCTTCTCAAGGAACTTGGGGTTGTTTCTAATGATCTGATGAGGCTATATTGTGATAATCAATCTGCTATACACATAGCTAAGAATCAAGTTTTTCATGAAAGAACCAAACACATAGAAGTTGATTGTCATCTCATCAGAGATCGTGTGACCGGTACTCAAGTTGATCCTCCATCCATTCAACCGATTCATGTGAAGACAGAGTTTCAACTTGCAGACATCCTTACAAAGCCTCTTCGGAAAACTCAAATAGATTTTATATGTAACAAGTTGGGCATGATAAACATCTATGCTCCAACTTGAGGAGGAGTGTTAGTTATGTAAATATAATGTAGTTTAGCCCATTTAGTTAAGTTAACTTGTTCAGGCCCATGGGCCTTAGATTAGGGTTCCCCTCTCTATAAATAGAGAGAGTATCTAGTTGTAACATCACCACTTCAAATACTATTTTCAGTTTCTATTTCTCTACAAATATCATTTTGAAAGAGAGGAATTTTTTTATTTTGGTGAGTTGCGAGGCGTTATTACAATAATACCCTACCTTAATGGTGGGATGAGCATTTTTAGGCATTATGAAGCAAAAAAAAAACGGGCATAAATCCGGTTACATATGGTCTAGTTATTGTGAGGTTAAGAGGAGTATTATAATTAAGATGTTATAGGTTCAAACCTCGTTGAAAACATAAAAAATTGGAGATTTAAAAAAAAATTCCGCTCCAAATAGACATATATCGATCCTTAACGGGTTTTTGTTTGACTTCGTTATTCGAATCTTATTCGAACAATTCGGAATTCAATTTTAATTCAAATAACCAAGTCGAATTCAATTTTTTATTTAATAGGATTCGATTCGAATAAAATAATTCATATATATGAGAATCGAGTTTCATATGTTTTTTATATATATATGGTATATGAGTTTTATTGTTTTAAAGTGATAGATTATGTGTATAGTTGGGGATTATTTAGATGTTGTTAGTTATGATTTTACACTTTTTATATTTGTTTTGCAATGATATATGAGTCATACTGTTAAAACTTTAAAAAGTATTAATTTTGTATTTTTTTTTCATAATTTTGTATTTTTTAGTTTTTTATCCAAATACATTCAAATTAATTCAAATAAGCTTATTCGAATTGTCATTCTTACTCAAATCAAATATTTTGAAAATTTCAAATTCAACTAATTCAATTTGACTAAATCAAATTTAATTCGAATAAGCATCATACTATTTGTATATATGGGAAATGAGGTGGACCATGGTTTTAATATATGTTCGCCAACAAAAATCCATTGGAGAGGCTCTTTATGTGTGGATTAAACTTGGGATTAATGTTTGATGAGAAACTATGAGGCAAAATATGAGAAAATATGAGCCTCACTGCATCAGGATTGGAAAATGAATAATGGTTGGTCCAATAATATAAAATACCACAGCACTTAAAAACATTGTCATGTCAAGATCTATCTCAGCAAGAAACTTACAAAGTTAAAAAAAATTAACCGGAGAAGGTGGGATTATAGTTCAATACTTAAAAAAGAGATTATTTAAATTTAATTTTCCTGAAAAAAATCATTAACTTAAATTTCTCTAATTTGTTTATATTTTTTTCATATTCCACTCCAATAACCAACGACAAACTTGGGGATTTGATTTAATCTTTTACGCAATCTTTTTAAAACTGAATCGGATGAACTCATCATCTTAACTGTTTATTAGTCGGATCAACCGAACCGGATGACATCATATATAATATAAATAATTATTTATATGTATCCAGTTTAAAATAAAATACAAAAACACTATATGATTTGGTATGAATTTTCAGTTTTAACACAAACATTAATACTTTAGTAAATAAATCAAATAATATTTTATATGAAAAATAAAAAAGTATCAAAATCCGGTTAGACCACACGGTCTAATTCATCCGGTTCTTCGGTAGCCAGCCGGTTCAAATGAAAAACGATCTAAATAGGTTTGACTAAACCGCTTTGATGTCCATTTTCAGCAGGCAATTAGCATATAAGAATCCTGCCCTAGAAGATCGCATTTCTGACTTGAGCACCGTCCATAATCTGCAAATCTAGTTTCTAAAAACATTACGCTAGAACTAGAAATTTGATATCATCATATAATATTTTAAAATATTGTTTTATAGTTAATAAATTTCTATTATCTAACTATTCAATAATTTTTCAACTGAATCTATATCTATTCTATGCATTGCAAACAAATGAGGGTTCTGAACAAATGAGGGTTCTGGAGGATACGTATCATTCATTGGAGATGGTATTGGAGCATTTTGTCACTCAAAACTAAGAATATTATTTTCTAAGTTATGTATGGAAAGAAATCAATAATAGTAAATCACCTATAATTTTTTTCTTTCATAGTTTCAATCTACCTTATTTACATCCCAAAATCACTATGAAAACAGAAAACAAACAACTTAAACAAATAACTCATCGCGATTTAAGACCTAGGCCCATGCATGTTAACCCGTACGCTCTACTTGGTACATATGAGTGTCATCGTGAATTTTATCGGATATCTATCATCTGAATTATTTGTATGTCTATTTTTCTTAATCCTTTTTTTAATTAATTGGCATGATTTGTACGGCACTCAGATTAAAAATGTCAATATCTAATTTGATATTAACAGTGTATTTGTAGTTTAAATCTATTTGCAAAGTACAATTAGAGTTTGAATCCAATTTGTGTTTCTATTTTCATATATCTTTCATGTGAGGGACACCCGTCCTTAGGCAAGCACTACTTTGTCTTCCTTGTTTGGCTCCTCGTTGGGCACTCTCCAATCTCCTCCCTCTTAAGTGTTTTCTATCTTTCTTTTTATCAGTTTTTTGAAAGCTAAACAAAAACCGACCCATACACATTCTTAAGGTAAACTATCTGCAAACAAACTTAACTAACTATTAGACCCGTAAGTGTTCTGTATATTTCTTTTTAACATTGTTCCACAAACTTAACGTAAGTAGCGAGCCTAAAGACAGGTCTTGGTTTTGCCTCCTTGACTTCGAATGAATTGGTAATACATAACAATTCTAATCCTTCAATGCAGCAGTTGTTGCTGATGCTAATCGCAACGACTTGTCACGATCCTTCAAAGTTTCCCCTATTTCATGGTTTCTTGTAGTCACATCACCTTTGTTCGTACAGTTATATATCACAACATATAACATAAAAACCGACGAGAATAGTCATATAAATCAAGACAAAGTAACATAAGAGAAACTTTTCTGTTCAATAGAAAAAACCCACCAATAACAATGCTAAATTAGATAACAAAAACAAGAAAAGATTTCTAGCACTTAAAATCCAAAATGTTTACTAGCCATAACCGAATGTAACCATGTTTTTTTCATTTACAAATGATGCCGTTATTTACTTACGTGATGATCATGGAGACACGACAAATGCTGCAATTCCAGGTTTAGATTCAATAATGTCAAAGATAACTGATATGCCAAGGAGCCAGATCAACCCAGGTACAGCTTCTTGCTATTGCTTGTCCTAAATGATTGTCCAAAAGCACCAAAGATTAGCGACAAATTAGTAACATTACAACGCTTAATATCAATAACAAAAATTAAGATACGAAAACTAGAGTTTTCATAAGGGATGACAGTCAAGTTGGGTGGAATAAATGGTCCCAAACACGACCCGTATGTCTGTTCGTGTTAAAGACATGAACCTTAACCCGGACATACTTAGAAGCGTGTGACTTGAACATGCTTTGGGTTGGTAGGTT
Source organism: Tagetes erecta (assembly GCA_030867185.1). Classification (NCBI taxonomy): domain Eukaryota; kingdom Viridiplantae; phylum Streptophyta; class Magnoliopsida; order Asterales; family Asteraceae; genus Tagetes; species Tagetes erecta. Next base: position 7,705,790 of record CM061490.1, read on the forward strand.
GTCCTTATCAGAGATACTTTTTGTCTAATATAAAGGGGTTGATGGGTCGGCACATTTATTTAAAATGGAAACGGGTTAAATAGATCAATGAGAAAACAACCCGTTTAATTTAATATATAAAACAAATCATCATGAGCAATATGGCAGCCCAAAATTGATTAATTTTGTGTCTTGTCAAGAAGTACCAACCCCTATTTCATAAGACCTTTAGGAGTCATTTGTGGTTCGTTGGAATTTGTTAGAATTCAACGGAATTGGAACTTGTTAGAAGTGGAATGGATGACATGTTTGGTTGAAGAACAAAATAAATTAAATTTGGAATGAATCATCCAAATTCTGTAAAAAAGTGAAGGAAGTTAACCACAAAGTATCATTGTTTTGGAACTTAATATACATACATATGTTCTTCTATCCTTTTTGCATCTTTTCTTGGCCTACATCATAAGGTTATCTAACCACTTCACTAAGCTCCAAAACCAGACCAAATACGACCCACAAGTCCAAAAATGACAACATCCACTTACGGTTATATGTCCAATTATGTCTTTAAAGATGACTCGTTTTATGGATAATGTTGGCTTTTAGTTAAATAAAGAAACCACTAAATAACATGAAAATAATTCTTACAGGAGAATGACTTCCCATCCAACCAGGAACATGTCGAGAAAGCAGAGCAATATATCGTTCCATTGCATTCTCTCGTCCTAAATTTTCTGAACGTTTCCACGAACTCCTGAAAAAGGCTTCCATACATTAAGAATCATACACAAAAACTATTAAATACGATCTACAAATGAATAAGATTATCGACTAATGTAATTCTTGGCAGTTCTAACAATTTAAGAGAGACAGTCAAGCTAACCCATCTTGTGTCGACTAATGTCTACTTGATCAAAATCAACATGTTTTGACCTATTGACATTGCTTTTGACATATAAAACCTCATCATTTATGTTCTAAGAATGTTCATATATAATTATATACAACAACTAAACATCAATGCTAAAAGAGAAGATACTAAAAACTTTATACCAATTGGCGCGTGCTGACACTTTGAATGCCATTGGTTGTGGTTCAAAGCAAGACCCTTCAATGGCAACCCTATGAAGCCCATACAACTCTATCTTCACATCATTATCAATCAAATTCACACAACCAGAATTGACCTTCGAATCCACAAACGAAACAGCAGCACCAAAACTCTTCTCCAACTCAGTCGTTTCAATCCCCTGCCAATCACCATCCAAAACATCATCTTCCTCCTCAAGCTTCACTTCACCAACACAATCCTTTTGTACTGATGATCCACTACACTCCACCACATCACCGACATCACTTTCCACCAAACCAACACCATTATCATTAGCTTCTGTTCTCTTGGGCATTTCATCGAACATGTAACACGCACCAACTTCTTGTACTAATGATCTGTTACACTCCACCACATCACTCTCCACCAAACCAGCACCAACATCTTTATCTCCATTTCTCTCAGACATTTCATCGAACACATAACACGCACCAACTTCTTGTACTAATGATCCTCTACACTCCACCACATCACCCACATCACTTTCCATCAAACCAGCATCATTATCATTAGCTTCTGTTCTCTTAGGCATTTCATCGAACACGTAGCAGGCACCAACTTCTTGTACCAATGATCTACTACACTCAACCACATCACTTTCCACTAAACCAGTACCAGCATCATCAGCTTCATTTCTCTTACGCATTTCATCGAACACATAACACGCACCGACTTCTTCTACTAATGATCCTTTACACTCTCCCACATCACTTTCCACCAAATCAGCACCAGCATCATTATCTTCATTTCTCTTAGGCATTTCATCAAACACACAACATGCACCAACTCCACTATCACTTTTTTCATCTCCAATCACACCCACACTTCCCGATTCATCACCAGTTCCACTCAAACACCCAAAATCAACCTCATCACTCCCAATAACCTTATCTTCAAAAACCCTAACTTTCCCCTCTTTTTCACGATCACAAACAACCCATTTTTTCTCAATCTTTTCTTCAACCCTACTCGAAACCCTTGATTTCCCATCATTACAAATCGACACAACTTCATATAGCTTCGCGATTAACACAGTAACTATAAGATAGAACGAGATTGTAAATACCAACTCTTGAAAAACGTCCATAGCTGAATGAGATGTTTAAAAGTTCGGCGAATGGTTGATTGTAAATATATTACTCCTTATGGTTTATTACTTATAGCCAACGGGCCTAATTAGGTTTACGGGCCCAATTAGGTTTATAAGGTTTTTATAACTTTATATATCATAACTTAATTATTTAATAATGTCATTCATTGTTTTATTATCTGACATGGTATTAGAGCTACTCTCTGAATATACAAAACCCTAAAGAGTGAGAAGTTTTAGACAGGGTGGCGTGCCACTATCGCTGCGCTGTCTAACCATTCTTAGTTTTTTTTGTTCTTTTTCTTTTTCATTCTCTTCCTTTAGTTCTGTTTCAATAAAGTCGTATGACTTTTGTTTTCTGTTCATTATAACTCTGTTTCAATAAAGTCATGTGACTCTTGTCATCGTCATTGGAATTCGTTCATGGTTCGTGTTTCTTTTCTTCTTTTATTTTATTTTATCGGTGCACACGGTCGTCGTTCTCAAACTACGGTTTGATTATTCTAGTTTTTTTCTTCTCTTGTTTGATCTACGGGTCTCGTTTCTTGATCTATGGATCCAAGAGACTGCCGTTTGACCATGGTCACCGGCCTTGCTTTCAATTTCTTTTTCTAGTTCTACAGATCTTGTCTTTTGATTTATGAATCCAATTAGAGACTGCTTCTTGCTAGCCTCGATCAACACAATGACACATGACTACGATCAGCAGTTGTTGACTTATTTATTATTCAAGGAACCAAAAACCAATGAAGTAGATCTAGATTATCATTAAAGATTTGGGATGATGATTGCAAGATTGACGTGTATGGAAGAAGTTTCGACCGGCATTTAAGACGTTTTTTTAATGGTTTACCTTTCTGTTATTTTTTTTCCAGTCTTAGCTTTCGGATTCCTATCGCTTTGACTGCAGGGGAGTATTAGAATATATTATTATGGTTTATTAGTATTAGCCTACGAATCCAATTAGGTTTATAGGGTTTCTTATAAATCTATATATTGTAACCTAATTATTCAATAATATCATACATTATTTCATTATCTGAAAGATTGCTGCTGAAAAGATTGATGATAGAGAGAAATTATTGGATAAAAACGAATTTTGTGGAAGTGGGAAAAGTATATACGATATTTGAAGACAATTTCAATGATGTTTTCCTGGAGCCCGCCATAATTGGAAGCTTACGTGTTGATGAGTGTTTTTCTCAACCGGTTAAAATTTTAAATTTTATTAGTTTAGCCCCTCAAGTATTAAAAATCTTGAAATTTGTAATGTTAGGTATGTGAGTCTACAGGATATTCGAGCTTACAGTATATTGTTTGGTAGTGCTTAATGTTTTTTGAAGTTTTATGATTTTAAGTCCAGACTGAACGAAGTTGGCATGACAAAGATGTTTGTTATTGACCGGTTAAAAAACTTATATAAACAATTTTTTAATTAGTTATTACTTGTAAAACATAGCTTTTGCTTTATAAGCTTGGATACTAGATAAAGAAAGGGGAACAAGTAAACTTTAATAATAAAGTGTATGTTGTGTATATTACACTTTTAGTCTCTTTATTTTAGAAACTATGAGGGTGGGGGTTTAGATTTTTGGGTGGTGGGTATGTGGGTGGGGTTTAGGTTTTTAGGAGGGGTGGGAATAGAGGGTTTTAGGTTTTTGGGGGGTGGGGTGGGGGAGTTTAAGTTTTTGAGGTGGTGTGGGGGCGGGGGGGGGGGGGGGGGGGTTTGACGACACCGTTCTAACGTCGCAAGAATAAGTTTAATTGGAGTTCGTTTGACCCGATTTTGATGTTTTTAAATATCACGTCTCACACTTTAGGCAAATCCATTTTATAGAGGAAACTTCCTCTTGGATTATGTTATTTCTCAATCACTTTCACCGTTGGACCTTTGCGTTGGTGATCATTTGTTTACCGAAAGCCACACTTTTTTTTGACAAATGGATATATACTTCAACAATCAAGTTTTTATTTTTTATTTTTATTTTTTTTAACGGCAAACTGCATCTACTATTACACTACACATCTCCAAATTAAATTACATCAAATATCACCTTGCCGTTGATAGAACTCATGACCTCCCATCTAAAAGACAATGATTGTTAATATTGACAAAGAGAACGAATGAAATTCTATTTCTAAAAATAAAAGCCAAAACCGTAAAACGAACATGTCATTAAAGTTGTAAAACAAACATATATCAAGAATCATCATCACATATAAACCCATAGTTTTTTTTCATTAAAAAGTTATGAATCCATAGTTAAGTAGTAAAGAGGAAAAAATGAGAAGATGATGGGTTGAAAAGAAAATATGATATAAAGTGGGACTAAAAATAGTGAAGAGACAAAAAGAAAAGATGGGGGGTTGAAAAGGGAAAACAAGTAGAATATAAAGTGGGACTAAAAGTAGGCTTCATCAAGGTACATGTGATATTTATGAGTAGGTGCCAACCCTTTAATAACAAGGCCGAAATGGTGTTGTGTCTATTCCTTGTTTGGTTGAAGTTAAAGCGTAATGTTCAATGCATTGAATAATAAACAAAATTAACAAAAAAAAAAAAACAAGTTGGTCTCATTTTTCAATTGTCATGCAAAACAATATCAAATATTTATAATGATTATGGTAAGACCTAATTTGAATTATAAAGAATAAAAAATTATTAAATTTCATGAGATAATAGAAATTCATATAATTTTGAATTTTGAATTTTTTTTATAGTGTTATGAAACAACAACCTATTAAGAAGAAAGAAAATAAAAAATAAGATAACCCTTTTTATTAATGTAAATATGAAATATGCATGCCTCTATTTATAGGCAAGGAAAATAACAAGTTATATACATTGAATGAAAATAGTGAAGTAAAATGTTGTATATCGACTCATTGCTTATCTTTGAAAAGAGGCATATGACGGTCCATGTGTCTATATTAAAACACAAATATAGCGCTTACAAATGTTATAAATAATATATGTTGATGTTGATGATATCGTTGTATCTCTTAACGAGATCCACTGGCATTCAAATAATTAATGAACGAATTAAAGGTGACATTACAAGTATGTCTCAATCGATGTGCCGAGCATTTGTATTGATAAATTTATCTCTCTCTGAATTTACCTCAAGAAGATGTTAAAACATTAAATATGCACAAAGCTTGTCATTTAAGTAAAGTAAAGATTGTACACTCATTATCTTCATCACCTATAATCGGTGTTGATAGAAAAGCGATTACCGATCTAGGAATATCGTTTATTACGAGAATCCTGATTTGAAACCCTAAGTACGGTAATCAGTTGTAATTTCTAGTCAAAATCGATTGTTGAGATAGGTATCAGTAGTTTGAAATATGGTTGGGAATATCGATTTGCTCCCCTGCATATTTTTACTTGTTTTATTTGTGTAATCCTTATGAGGTTATTGTGTAATCATCGCCATTTCAGAATATTACATAATGACTCGATAAAATAACACAAAGACCTTACGAAATGATACAAATGAGTTGAAAAATATGAAAAAACTGTTTGTTTTCTATATATTAATATTATACGCGTTTTAGAGATAAAAATGCTTATAGTGCAATTTAAAAAAATTAGCGACGTGAGCGACGTGTGTAAAAGTTATAGGAGTTAAATAAAAGGGGGGAAACTTGAAATATAGAGACATTACCAATATTACAATTTCTTCTAATATATAATTTAAGGAAGTATCACATGTTATCATCTTATGACTTTTTAATTTTTTTTTATGAAATGTACCCTACACGCATCATAACATACATGTATGATTAAAACTACCTTCATTAAAAATACAATTACAACTAATAAATAAAAAATAACAATAAAAATGATTACTAGCAAAAAGTTTATAAAATGTGGATATTTTTCCAATAAGGGGTGTGTGTTTTCAAGGATGAATGCGAGTTATATTGTTGAATAAAAGTGATTTAAAAAGTAAATTATTTTTGTTTTGTAAACTAGTTGCTTGCCGTTGGGTACAAGAAAAGAGGTAAAATGGTCTGCTGGGATCGGGGTGCAGGTAAGAAAATGGGTTGAAAGGTACAAGAAAGAGGTAAAAGGTATGTTGGGATCGGGGTGCAGGTCGGAAAATGGGTTGAAATGTCACCCAATGTGACATCTGCCTCGAAACCCGAACCCGAATGCCCAACTTGAACCTGAAGTTATCTATCTTTATTGTATTCGTAATAATACTTCTAAAAAATGTAGCGTATTATAAACAAATATGTCGAGGTTTACGTTATTTCAATTATATATCAACGACCGAGTTAATTATCCAACGTTTACTAAACTAGTGACTAAATACAATTATTTAAATTCCAAAGTGTATATATATATACAAAAGTGTATTCTATAAAGAGATGGTATGTAGATAAAAAAAATGAAACTATCAAAGTCTCAAAATAACTATTCAACGTCAAAACGAACGTAACGACATACAAACAACAATTTTATAAACGTTACGAGATAATGTGGTTAAGTTAGTTAGTTAAAATAAGTATTTAATTAACTTTGGGTGAAAAGTGTAAACTTTAAAACTTGAATTAAAAGTTTTAAACTCAAATAAATAATATCCTAAACTATAAGGGCCCTAATTGTAAAAATGAAATGAATTCAAAACCAAAGATTCCTTTTCTTCTTCAAAATCCCGTTTTTGGCTCCGGAAGCCGTTTCCGGCAACACCACAAATTCCGGCGACCATTTTGTATGCGTTTTTACTATTTTTAATTTAATTGGAACCTTCCTAATCTACTTTTGACCAATTTCGAATCCCTTATACTCGTTTACAACTTGATTAACGCGTCATTTGACTTAATCCTTGTCAAACCCAAATCTCAATTCCGAAAAATTGATCCAAAACTTACAATTAAACTCCTACCATATACTCGAACCCTTATTTTCAATCGACTAACATTCCTAAATCGCCAAACCGCCTCTGTTTTCTCTGTAACTCATCACATCTATCGACCAAAAACTTATTCCGGTGACTTAATCGATCATCACCTTCGGAGCATCATTTCAGGTACTATTTGGGTTCGTTTTAATCCTCTCAATCATCTACATCTTTCTAAATCATCAATTGCATCTCATTTCTGTGCCAGAATCAAAATTTCTTCAAAGAATAGTCGAGTTCTTCATCGTATTCAAATCTGTATCCAATCTTCGCTAACAAGTAAGTACTATATATCAAAATGATCACGATTCAATGGTGATTAAAAGCCCTCTGTTCATTTGGGTTCTGATTGTCTGTGTAAAACGAATTGCATGGATTTTGATTCTAGGGCTTGAAATTGTAAATGGGTGTTGTTAACTTATAAAGGTTAAAAACAGTTAAAAACAAGATAGCTAACAAATACTTCATTTGGTTCACTGGTTATTCAATTCTGTTGTAAACAAAAGGTCATGGGTTCGAGTCCCATGACCTGTTTTTATTAAATCTTATTTTTTTAACCATTTTAAACAATAATTTAACAACCTAAATTATATCTTATGTATTAAATATATTTCTAAAGATTTCAAAACATAAAAATTCAAATATATACTAATAACAAAATTACATGTTTAGAAATATTTTTAAAGTTGTACAAATGTTTTGTTTAGTAGAAAACTAAAATGGATTCGTATAATATAGTTACCATACGAGAATACTATTACGTTTCGTGCCAAAATTCTAATTCGTAATTTAAAACCCTAAATCCCAAATCCGAAACCCTAGATCTCGGATTTTTTTTATTCTTGTTACTATTGTTTCGTTTCTAAGTTAGGGTTTTTCCCAATTAATTAGGTGATACTAATATTTGGGCAACCCTCGGTTCGTTATAGCTGCGTTTCTATTGTTTCGGTTACTATTGTATTTCAAGGTGAGTAAAATCACTCCCCTTTTTACTTTTACCTTTTGGGGCTGAAATATGTTTAATTACTATACAATGTTTTCAATTTTCTATTTGTTTCCAAAAGAGATCATAAAATATGTTAGTCTTGACTCGCGACAAGATGCAATTCTTATGTGGTAGTTTAAAGTAGTATTGTTACTTAGTAATCAATTACAATGTTAGCGCTAATGGTTTGACAAACCCACCTGCATTTATTTCAAAACAGGTGATTTAAACCCGGCCATTCAAATTTCAATGTTACAAGTTACTATGTTACCAGTTGCTATACGATGATACAAGTTGCTATGCTATGTTGCTACGTCCCTTAGATGCTTAAATAATTATTGATAACTTATATCGAGACGGTTACGTGACGGTTGCTAAAAAGGTTATCTTTAATTAATAACATGAGTTGGTTCCTCATGAAAAACGATTACAAGATGCTATACAATGATGTTGTTCAATGTGTTCAATGTGTGTTCAAGGTGTCATGGTCAAGAATGGTATGAAATAGCTATGCATGTAAGATTGCGCAGCATATTATGATGATCTCGGATTTCTTTATTACTATATATCAATTGTGGTTTACTCACTAGCTTTAATTAGCTAACTTTATTTTCACATATTTCAGGTGGTGTATGAGCGTTTTATACCTTCAAGACATAGGATGCCTATCGGACCTAGAATAATTGAACAATAAATTACTTTGATTGTCGGTCTTTATTTCAGAATTTATGACTATTTATTTCTCATTTACGTCACAACAATTACTGCGTTAATGATATTAAAATATACGTTTAGCGTGCCATGTGCTTTGTACTATTGATATCCAATTCCAATGACAGCCCGGTGTTTCCGCCGCCGGGCGGGGTGTCACAACCAAAACTTCAGGATCGATGGATGGTGGGATGGTGTTCATGTCAAAGCCAAGTTGAGGCCTATCCAACACTGACTCCATTTCTCCCACTCTTATGTTTATATGTAACTATTTATTCATTATATAGTAGTGATAGATACACATATAAGATTTTGAAAACTTAATACTTCAAATATAATTTTTACAACCCTTTTATAATAGGGCAAAACAAATTTTACTTACGTGAATCTTTTGAAAGTTTTTCTCACAGTAATAATTTTATATTTAAAATATGTATATATATATATATATCTATATTAATATATATTTTAAACACACTAATTGCATTTTAGTCCTCTAATTTACTTTAAAAGTAGTTGTATTTCAACTTTTCTAGTAAAGGTGTCCATAGGTCAAGTTATATTATGATATAAAATTAAATTTAGAGATAAAACTGATAATAATATACAGTTAATCTTAGTATTTTTTTTAAGCATAAACAGTTTTTTATACAACATTATTTTTTATAAACAACTACTACTATAAAACCAAGACATGCTTTAATTGTATTTTAATTTTGAAGAAATCCTATTTTTATGTAAGTTAATCTTTATATAATATAGCAAAACAAAAAAATCTTATCTGACATCTTTTCATAGTTTTTAGCTTATGTGACATTATTTGAGAGATTATCTCACAATAATGATTTTTTATTTAAAATATGTATATAAAATTTATTATAATAAAACTAATTACATTTTGGTCCCCTAATATTTTGGAGAATTCTGAAAAATTTAAGAGTATTTATATTTTTAACCCTTTATTACAAGGGGTGTACGTGAGTCGGTTTATAATTTTATATTTGATAGGGTTTAAAGTTGAAACTTATGGATAAAGTTAATAATAAAATATAATTAAAGAGCTCAATGTTTTATTAATATACATAACATTTTTATATGATTTTTTTTAAAAATAAATTACACCATAAAACTAAGCACTTTATTCTCTTTAATTTGAGTATAATATTGCTATATCAAAAATCTAAAATTTAAAAATATATCATGTGTTCTGTTTTACCACGGTTTTGTCTCAAAACTGAATGAAACATTCATGAACACTCTTAAAAGCATCACTTGAATTGTGTTTCCGAGCGTAGCGCGGACACTAAACTAGTTACGTATAAAGCTTTATTTAATTATATTATAGAGTTAATAGCCAAAATGGTCCCTGAGGTTTACTAGATTTTGCAGTTTTGGACACTTTTAAGAATTTTTGCATAAATAGTTCCTACAGGCCAAAACCTATTGCTAAATCGGTCCATGGCACTAACAGAGTTAAAAAAATTCCGTTAGTTAACAATGAAATGACTAAAATGCCCTTAATTATTAAATTTAAAAAATAAAAACTTAAAAATATAAACCCACCCCACATCACCATCCTCACGTTCACACCACCACCACCACTTTGTTCCCACTTAACCACCACCACTTTGTTCCCAGTTAACCACCACCACCACCCCTACCCCTACCTTCACGACACTAATCGATCTTCCATTGTTGAACAACATTAATTAGTCAAACTCAAGCAGCTTTTATGAGTGAAACAGAGCCGGTGATTGATCGATCTTCCATTGTTGAACAACATTCAAGTACACTGATCACAGCGAAATCATCAAAAACAGCCTCAAACAAACTGATCACAGCGAAGAAACATGAATAAAAAAGATATCCTTGTTTTCTTTTCCTTCAATATACATGGAGACCAAAAATGAAAGGATGATCGGAGAATGTCTAGATCTCCCATATTTGGAGTAATTGGCATTTTCAAGCATTCATTGGACATGGCCTAAAGTATCGGCCCATCCCTCTCTTATTCCAACATATTTTGACATACCATAATACTATATATGATTGTATGGTTGTATGTATTAGGGGTGTTCAAAAATATCCGCATCCGAAAACCCGATCCGTAAATCCGATATTCCGAATCCGAAATACCCGAAAATTCGGATACCCGAAAGTTCGGATACCCGAATTTCGGATACCCGCAATTTCGGATTCGGATACGGATAGTGATTTTGAAATATTTCGGATGTTCGGGTATCCGATTATCCGAAAACTTAAAAATTCATTTTCTAAAATTATTTAATATTATATTTTAAAACATCAAACTAGGTTAGTTTTAAACCCTAACTTGTTATCACATTCTTGAATGCAACACTTTCAGTCTTTCACCAGGCTTCACAACTTCACAGCCCCCAAATCTCCATTCCACGAACACGGGCAATCTGAGCTTCTTGGCTCCGACCTTCGTCTCCGGCGCACCTCCAGCTCTAACCTTCATCTTTGACGCACCTCCGGCTCCGACCTTCTTCTCCGACGCACCTCCGGCTCCAAACTTCAATTTCAGAACTTACAAGCATCAGAGAGTAAAATCAGGTTTTAGATTATGTTTAATCGATTACTTTTTTAGTTGTAGTTAACAGATCTGTATGTTGATTATGATTTGTATATATATATGTATTCCCAGTTGATTTCGATTTGATTTTGGAGAAATAGTTTTGTAATTGATGTTTAGTTGAAGTTTCAAGTAATGTTGTTTCGTTTATGCATTCTGATTCGATGTATATAGAAGTAATTCAAAGTATAATTTAGTTTATTTATGTTATGCATTCTGATTCGATGTATGATTTGTATATATATATATGTATTCCCAGCTGATTCGATGTTATGTTATGTTGATTTGATTTAGTTTCGGATATTTGGATATTATCCGTATCCGTATCCGAACTTTCGGATACCCGAAAAACGGATACCCGAAAGTTCGGATACGGATACGGATAGTGGAAACAACTATCCGAAAGTTTCGGATATCCGAAAATTCGGGTATCCGAAATTCGGATACCCGACTTTGAACACCCCTAGTATGTATGATACAACCGAACCCATCAAAACGTTTTACTTTTAGAACTCTTTAAACCGTGGGTTGTATCGGTTGGGTCGAGATGGGTTCGGTTTGGATCCGACATTTTGTTGGCATGTGGTGGTGATGGTGAGAGTTGCGACGGTTGTGATGTGGTGGCGGTAGTTGTTAAAGATTGTGGTGGTGGTGATTTAGGTGGTGGTGGGTGTGAGAAAGAGAAAGTGGTGGTAGTTAGGGGAGGTTTTGGGTTTATGTTTAAAATGATTTAGTTGCTAAAACGGTCCCTAAGGGCATTTTAGTCAATTACCAGTCAGCTAACGGAATTTTTTTAACACCGTTAGTGTCATGGACCAATTTAGCAACAGGTTTTGGCCTGTAAGGACTATTTATGCAAAAATTCTTAAAAGTGTCGAAAGCTGCAAAATCTAGTAAACCTCAGGGACCATTTTGGCCATTAACTCTATATTATAAGTATCAAGATAGGCTTTTGAAATGTTTTAATTTTTAAACATTTAATTGTGTATCAGGAAGAATGTACTTTTGGATGCCTAGTCATCATGACTAATGAGATAATCGATGGGATAAGAACAATAATGTAACATAGTCAAACCCTATCATGTTTATATTTAGTCAAAGTCTGGCGCAACTAAATTTTCTATAATACTTTATGGCATTTGTACATTAGTTTTAAACATTTTAATCAATTTCTACATTTACATTAACACTTAACATGTACGTCGTCATTTTATGTCAGTTAATGTTAACAAATCTTATTTTAAATTAGATTTTTATTTGACATGTGCGATGATGTTTTATGTGTTTAGTTTTTTACTATTTACATTTGTTATGTTAGTGACATTAATATGTTACACCTGTTAATTTTACGTCGGTCCCACACATATACGCCTTCTCCATACAAGACGTGTTCAACCTACACAAGACACGCAACCATGCAAGAAAAATAAAGAAAATGATTTAAGCCATTATCATGACCACTATTAGTGGATATGGAAGGCTAGAAACAACCTTATCTCTTTGTTACAACATCTTTTTCAGGAGATCAAACCTTTTACATATCTGTGAATCAAAAATAGATCATCGCTCTGTTCGATTACTTGGTTTGAGTGGTGTAGTTTCTCGTTGTACTTTATTCTTTTATTCTTTGCTTTGCCTTGGGGTAGTTGTCTTAATGAAATTTGCCAATAAAAATAGTTGCTAATTTATCATGCCGAGTATGTGGAGATGCAACATAAACAACACATGTATTCTTTGATTGTTATGTTGCTACAATGATTTGGTTGGTGATTTCAATTTGGCGCACAATCCGGCCAACTTTTTCCTTTTCACTGTAAGATATTCTTGGCAAGGATTCATTTTTAAAGGTGAATATATGTAAAAAGAAGTTGGCGCAAGACATCATCAAGACAGCGTGCGCGTTGGTCACTCCAGCGAGCTAAAAACCAAGTTATTTTGAGAAAAAAGTCTCTATCGATCCGAGTTATTATGGAAGAAATCAAAGTTACGAGCTTTCTTTGGTTGAGGAGTAGAGCAAAAGCATTCTCCTTTCTTTTGTTTCTTCCATAATGATTCGGATTGATAGAAACTTTTTTCTCGTGTTCAAGACGCTTGCTTTCTTTTGTTTGTTCTTGTTGATATGACCCTAGATAGCCTATACACTTTTTTTTTTGCTTTGAAATTAAACTTTTTCCTTCCTCACCATTGGCTCATTGCCCTTGATCTAAAAAAAAGTACTTGCTCTTTATTTACGTTCAAACAGCAGCCACACACTAAGTTGCCTTGGTTTTCGTGTAGTAGTGGCAAATGAGATGTGCCCTCATATTTTTAACGACGTCAATATGTCGTATCCTAAACTACTCAATGCGCGATTAAATCACCTTCCGTCTGATTTAAACGCATGACTTTTTATTAAAAAAATCGAGAAAATGTCATAAAAACATAACCAATTTTTTAATTTGTTTCATTTAAGAGTCTTAAATTTTGTTTTGTTTCAATTAGCTAACTTATCTTTAAGTTTTGTTTCAATTAAGTGATTTAAACATTGTTTTGTTTCAATTTCGTAACTTATCTTTATATTTTGTTTCAGTTAAGTAACTTGACTTTAGAAATATGTTTTAATCATAAATAATTAACTTGTATAACATGTAAAAATTGAATTTTAACACATAAATTATAATTAAAAAACACTTTTTTGCCATTTTTTAAATTATTTTGGATTTTGTATAAATTTTCATTTATTAAAAATGTTTCACAATTTGAAAAAATTAACATTCACATACATAGGATTGAAACATTAAAGTAAATTGAAGTTATCTAATTAAAACAAAACAAAGTTTAAATGACTTAATTGAAACAAAATTTAAAGATAAGTTATCTAATTGAAACAAAACAAAGTTTGAATGACATAATTGGAAAATTTAAAGATAAGTTACCTAATTAAAACAAAACAAAGTTTGAGTGACTTAATTAAAACAAAATCAAAACTTGGTTATGTTTTTATAAAGTTACACCTAAAAAGTCAAACACACTTTATGAAGTTAGCTAGTCTCGTGTTCACGTTGATAACTACTACCCTAACGTCCTTCAAAACCTCGTTTCTGTTCCACGTGATACGTTGATCTACCATTTGCCCTTGGTGGGCTTTTGAAGTCCTTTGTTGGGCCACACCAAAAAATATTTGTTGTCCACAAAATTCATTAATCTTGTCGAAGCCCACATCGTTTTTTAATTAGTTTCACCCATGTCCCACAATCCACGTGATTAGTAAAAAGTTGAAACTATGTATGTTTGATTATTTACATTCACTCACTGAGGAAGCCCAACTTAACATAATGGATCCAGATTGATAATCTGTAAAAATCATTAATCTCGTCGAAGCCCACGTTGTTATCTTATTTGGTGTCAATGTGTCATCTCATCTCATAAAATAACGATTCAATTGCATATTTACCCCTATAAACACCTTCTAATTACGTATTTCCCAAACTAAAAAAATCAATTGCATATATGCCCAATGTTAACTAAATGACCTTATTAAAAATGAGTATATTGCAAATTAAAGTTGTTTATAGAGGGAAATATGCAATTGATTTTTTTGGCTGAGTAAATATGCATTTAAAATGTTTTGAAGTGTGAAATATGTATTTAGCGCAATAATAATTGGTTTATAAAACCAACCTCAAAACAAAAAAAAATTAGTTTTAAATAATCCATAGTCCATACTATAATCTATTGGCTAGAAAATAATCTCCATTGGGTTTTTTACCCTACATAGCCGTTAAGTTTTTTAAGTCTTTTTATCGGGAGGAGAATACAAACCGATTGATGTAAAACTTATCTCGAAACAATGCTCCAAATGATGGAACAGTTTTACGAAACTGTAAAACTTACACCGATTGAAGCACTGTTTCGTCATTATAGAGCACCGGCTCAATGTAGTTTTTACATCAATAGACAGTATCATCATCTCTACCAAAAGCTCTAAAACATCTGTTTGGAATTCAAAAACACTAAACGACGTAAGTGTTTTTTAACGGGGGACCATTGTAGGAGAAATATTAAAAGTTGGAACCGCTGTAAAGAAAATACGCTGATGAGATTATTTTCGACTAATAGATCACGGTAACGACTATTTAAGGCCAAATTGCTAAACAAAATTGATAATCACTAAGATCTAAATATATTTAAAAGTTCACTCGTATGTGTCAAGTTTAATTAAAATTTGTTTTTCTTTAACTTGTATTTTTTTAAAACATTCGTACTCAAAATATAAACCAATTGGACCTTAATTTAAGGGTTATATAATTTTAACTTTTACATATTAGCCAACTAGGTTTAATACCCATGTGTTACACACGGGTTAAATAGTACTCCCTCCGTCCCATTAAAAGTGTCATACTTTGAAAAACACAAAGTTTTAGGCACATTAAATAATGAGTATTTTTGCTTGTCA
Organism: Tagetes erecta; assembly: GCA_030867185.1. NCBI lineage: Eukaryota > Viridiplantae > Streptophyta > Magnoliopsida > Asterales > Asteraceae > Tagetes > Tagetes erecta. The sequence continues at coordinate 7,721,610 of CM061490.1, forward strand.
TTTGACAATAATACCCTTGACAATAAATATTATTGTGGGTCCATCATATTGTTTGTTTTATGTTATTAAGGGCAAATTTGGAAGTTTACCAATAAATTTTAAAAGTGGACACTTTAAATGAGACAACTAAAAAAGACAATATAGACACTTATAATGGGACGGAGGAAGTAATATTTATAAATAAATTATAACCATTATATTTAACAATTTGTAAATATATAACATTTAAGGAGTTGGCTCCATCAACTTGCATGGTGAAAAATTTAGCTAAATTTTACCTCCAAAACTTCCTATTATAGAAAAAAAATTCCTCCAAAAATTACCCCTTAAAAGTTTGATTTATTATATAGATATTAATTGCAGCTTAACTATTAGCCATCAATAATCATAATTTCATTCTATTTGCCACTAATGAATCTTTCGTTAGAATAAAAATTAGGATTATCCACGGCTAATAGTGTGGGTAATTGAAAGGATTGTTGGAAGTCAATAGAATGAAAGTTATGACATTCATTGCCAATAATTAAGTTGATATTAATATTGGCTACTAGGTGAAAATTAAGATTATTTTTCCGATAACCCTTAATTTAAATTTAAATTTAAAAATGTATAATTAAATTCAAATAAAGCAAACAAATAAGAATACTTGGTAAAATCTTACAAAATTAGTGAGGTCTAGAGAGACCCGAGATTCATAATAACATGTATTAGACACAATGCATCCGACTTACAAAAATAAATAGTAATAATATATCTCATTGATAACACGTACTAGAAACCCACGAGATCATAAACACAAAAGGTGTCATGAGCGAGGCTACGAAACTATAAATACAGCTAGATAAAAATGTGTAACTATTACTAAAGGCATAACTACAAGTAAATGCACTTCAACTACTATAACTACAAGTTCACAACTATAGTCACAACCATATAACATGTAACACCCACAAATACATCACATGTGTTTTAGTCAAATATCGATAAAATCAAATTTGTAAATGTAGGTTGAGTGCTTTGTTAATCTTGATAATTGTAGTGCTAAAAATGAAATAAACATAAAGATTTATACGAGGAAAAACCTTTAATCAATGGATGATTGTCGGCATAAAAACATCGGGTGGTGACAATTGTATTCCACCGATTATATTAAAGACAAAAATGATGATTACAACTCGAGAACTATGACAACAAGTACCATAGTGTGTGAGCAAAAGAGATAGTCGAAGAAATCAGAGTGTGCGTTGTGTGTTTTTGCCTTTGCCATAGTCTCATTAATATAGTAAAAAAAACTAGTAACTCCTAATTAATGTCCTACTTTTTAGCCAGGAGTTGTTAAGTGCTTTTGACCACTACTCCAGCTAACTTAGTAACTCCTTTGACCGAGAAAATGATAGACCGAGTCTTCCAGCCGTTACCTATATAAATACACATAAAACACGCGGAGAACAAATGTTAGTAATTAGTCGATAACAACAAGCATCAATGAGCCTTAATCCTTCAAACGCTAAGGATACTTGATCCATCGTAACCAAGATACTATATCCACGATGACTAAAATATGATACCTAACAATATGTGTTGTACATACCGAAATATGAATGTCGTGAAGGACAGATTTTATGCATTGTTCTAAAAAACCTTGCCTCTATCCGTCATATCCAAGAGGTCCTATCAGTGATAGGTGCAAGTTCGTTAAATCATGTCTAATATGCTCAGTTCATGTCAGCCTCAGTTTGCCTTCTTCGCTTCTCCTCCCCACCAATCTCACGGCTTCTACACTATGTATGGGGTGGTCTTGTGTCTCCTCTACACATGGCCGAACCATCCCAGCCTTCGCCCTCTTATGTTGTTCGAAATGCATGTTACTCAAAGTTTAGCTCTAAAGACTTTATTCCTTATTTGATCCATCTTCGTATGGCTACACATCCACCGTATCATTCTCATTTATGCTACCTCTAGCTTTCTTACTTATGTTTTCTTAAGTGGCCAACAGTCAAACTCATACAATACTCTTGGCCGAACTACAACCTTATATATAATATTCCTTTTAATCTAACCGACTGTCCACTTGCATCAACCTGCCTGCACACGATGAGCCATATTAGTGTCAATGCCTCTCCATCGCTTTGGATTGAGACACGGCCATTTAAGTTTATTCTCATGCATTTAGGATCCGATTAACGTGTTTGCCATTTATCCATCCATGTAGTTTAGCGAGTTAGGCATGCTTGCATTGCATATTTGTTTTCCTACATAAATATGTAAGTTGCATTGAAGAAAAATCATGGAAAGAAATTTGGTTTAAGTGTGTCTTTTTTATGTTAATTTCTAGTTAAGTGTTTGTTTACTATTATCAATGGAGGGATGCCAAATCTTTAATATTTGGTGAGTAATTAATGTGATTTCATATTCCAAGAAAAAAGCTTTGCAACTTGAAATACAATACATAATATTGTAGCCAAGGATTAAGCTATATAGCGATGCCAACCCAACCTTAACCTTCACAAAAATATGTTTCCTTGTCTCCATTTTCATCCAATCATATCATTCACTTATAACTACGTTTTTGGCTTCTTAAATAATGTAGTATGCAGGGTCCATATATGTCTTCGATCGGGAGGTTAATCAACACAAAGCATGAAGCTAGGCACATGATTCATGACAGCATCACATCGATCAAACCACTTTACAACTAACATCATCCAATAATTCCGGTAAACTATCATCACTTCAAACTTAACCTTTCTCCAGGCAGCATACCGCGTAAGCCCACGTGACAGGTTTCGGCTACTGGATTTATGTTCCATACACTTAAAGTGATGTGGACACTGAGAGTACGTACTTGTTTGTTATGGAGTCAAAAGTTGGCCTAAAAACCTAATCTTGGAGCAAAAATTCCAACATTAACATGCAACCAATATAATGTCAATTATGCCGGTCAAACCCTAATTATGTCATCTTTTCTTTTTATGTATAACTTATATTTGCATACTTTCGTTATGTATAACTTATATTATGTCCTCTTTTCTTTTTCTTTGTAACTATAACCAAGGTAATACGCGATGAGTTGACGTGGCCTTGAGTGAGTGCATGTAAAAAAGTAGTTATTTTTAGTCAAATCTACACGGTTTTGGGTCTTTAATTTATAAATACGATAAGTTATGATCACTCAAAACAACACGTCGGGGCAAGTGCATCTACCATCTACGTAATATATATATATATATATATATATATATATATATATATATATATATATATATATATATATAGTGCTGGTAAGATACCAATATCGTCTAAGGACACAATCAGAGCTTTTAGTACCAATGTCTAGTTGAATTCATAAAAAGAGTTTTGTTTTTATTATTTCATATATAACTAGATGACATAAAAATAAAATAAAAGAAAAACGGCTCAAGATGGTTTTGTGAATCAATAACAAAATCACTTGGGTTCGCGCCTCCTTGCTGTCATTAGTGACTAGTTGATAATTTCTAATGGCCTCTAAGCAGTATGACGAGCCACTGGGCTAGGAGCCTAGGATGACAAGAGTAGTAACTCTTGGGGTTCTAAAATAGAGACATTCCAAAATGATACTATACAAAAGTTGAAATGACTTATGGTTCGGTTTACATAATTATATGCCTCTTGGAGAAGATGTCCCGAGTAATTAACTAATTACAAAATAACCACCTAAAGACGTTTTATGACGAAAGTAAAAAATGCGTATAATAATTTCCTTGCAGTGGCTTAGTCCCGTACAGTCGCGGGTCCTACACCCGTAGTGAGAGTGAAATGAATCAAAAGATAAACAAATTCATAATACCGGGTTAAGCACAAGGGATCATATCCCACTAACCATTATGAATCTCTTGTAATTTGCTCTTATCTCCATAATAGTAACGACAATAAACTAGATCAATGGTATGTTTTTAAGATTTAGAAAACTCACTTTCGTTATATTAGTTATTTATTAAAGTCATTCACACACATCATTCTGGTTATCCAAAATCTCATAGTCACCAAGGATCATCTTCTCCAAATAATCAAAAAGAACCTAACCAATCATGGCTTTACACATTACAACATTTGTTCCGATTCGATCAACAAACTCGATCCTGTTAAGGGTATTCAAGTAATATTACTGATTTGTCATGCGCGAAACAAGAAAAAAAACTAATTAATCATTATGTGTTATTTAATAATTATATGGTTCCTATTGAGTGAAGTTCAACTACAAAGTATTGAGAATTTAAGAAAGTTAAAAAAGTTCTTTTAGACACAATGCGATATAAATTACCTTTTTCATTGTGTCTAATTTATCTATATTGTGGCATAAATTTATAAAAGACACAATGAAAAAAAATTAGACAAAAAGAAAACTTTAATTTTTTTTTGTTTATTTTTCGTTTATTTTTTTATAGAGGACAATAAGGGGAGCAAGGTCTCCGAGCTACTTTTTTAAATTCGATTAAAATTTTTTTTAATAAATTTTTTAACCCGTCATTGTGTCTTTTTTTACTTGCATTGTATTTAAAAGATTCTTTGTAGCCTTCTTAGATTCTCAACCCTTTATAGGATAACTCTCATCGTCTCCTATTAACCCGTTCCTAACCATTCACTCATGAGTTTTGAACTCAGACCAATGTTCAAAGTGAAAAATAAGCTTAAAAGTTATTGTCAAACTCAATCCATAAAATTACACCAGACTACAAAAGAAGCAAATACTTATGAATAAAACTTAAATTCTATAACTTTTCTATTCATTAGACTTGTATACTAATACAGACTGGTCTATGGCGATTATATGTAACCACCATAAGGTTTGATAAATTCTGTTTTGAATTTAGACTTATTGCGGCGACATGCTATCGATCATCTTAGACTCATCTTTTAGTTACAATATTTTATGGTTGTTATAGAGTTAATTATGTTGTCGCTATATCCATGAGTATATAGTGATAACTAATATAAATAAATTTTGGGTTAGGACAATTGCGACAGCATGCCGTTGTCATAGATTATATATGTTGGTCCATAAAGATCGTGATTTCAGTGCTATAATGACTTGTATTACAACAAAACACTCTTGACTCAAACAAACAAAGTCTCATATAACCCAACAACCAAGAACAAGATTAAAACCACACAACAAGAGGTAATTTAGCTACAAAGATAGTTAATATAAGCTCCTAGCACCTCCTGGAAACACACACACGATACCAGAGTTTGGATAAGATTTTTGTCAAAAGTACCATTCCATGAAGATAAGGTTACAATATATAACAGCTTTAGGTTCGCTGATAGATTCGCTGACAGCGAATCTATCTAGCGAACCATATAGTTTCGCCGGGCACAATCAGGTTCGCCCGGTCGATACTAACACAAAAACTATACTGTGCTACGGGCGAATCTATAGATTCGGTCGTAGGTTCGCTAGTACCAAAATCTACAAAATACATACAAAAGTTGTAACACCGACATGCTGGTGAGTCCAACCTATACATGACTATCAATATATATATATATATATATTCACAGAAACTAATTGGAGCGAAATTTTCCCAAATATATAAAAACCATATATATAGTGACAACATGTTGTTACTATTGGGTGTGTATGTTGTGGCCATAGACCCATTAACTAAATTTTCTCGCAGCTATAGAGATAATTATGTTGTCGCCATATTCTCGAGTTAATTAAATTTATCTTTTATTTTAATCGTTATGAAAAAATTAAACTATAGGTTCGGCCTATCGCAACAACATGTTATCGCATACATTAAATGCTTCTTTTTATTTTTTATTTTCCAGAAATTACTTGGAGGGAAAATTTTCTTCATTAAGAAAATGCAATGACAAGAACATGTTATGATGTAGACAATCTATGCTGGCAAATCATCTTATTTTCTAGATGTTTCTAAATGAATATGTGTACCTTATTGATGATTCTGATTGATTGTATGTATCTAAAACATGTTATTCAATTTCTTATTTTAAAGTGTTACATGATTATGTTTTTTGTTTAATTTTTATGTAGGCTATGACAGCAGGTATAGTTGGATCACACGGTTGTTGACGATGGGTGAGAATCCACTGTGGATTATCCACATGGCCATTCACACAGACTCCACGTGAGTTATATATTGTTCATTTTTAGTATATAGCTTTCAATTAAAATCTTTTCAATATATGTTATTAACATTTCAATTTATGTATTAATATAGCAAAAATCAAGAAAACACAGTCAAAAGAAAAAAATCTAAACTTGCTTAAATATGATGCAAAAAATCAATAACCACTCTTGATTCTATTTGATGTCTTGAGGAAACAATACATAGCCGTGGAAGAAAATAATTAACTCTTTATTAGGAGTATATCAAATCATGTTGCGACGGTTCCTTTCCATTAACCCACATGAGATGAAGTTTCAGAGAGTTTCAAATATCATCGTTAAATTTTCTGAGGCGAGTATTTTATGTAATTTTAACTTTATTTCATTTTTTTAACTTTTTAGATTTTTCTAATAACTTCCTTTTGCAAGATTATTTTAGCTTGGAGCCTCGTAAATGTACAAACCATTGGCAAGGAATATAACGGGGAATACAGAAAATTGAGTAATAGAAAGCATGACATGAAAAAACATTTTTTAAAATAGGAGGTTATCAAGATGTTGAGATGACGAGGGAAAATCTCCCTAAGGGATAGAATCAAGTTGCATGGGGCATGTAGTTGATTCTTTTTCTTAAGCGACCAACACAAAAACACTCATAAAAGGCTTAGAAAATAGATCAGAACATCTCTATTCATGCTTGCATTTGAGTTGTTCCTATGCACAGAAGAGGTATCTTCAAGTAAGAAAAAAATATTATACGTAGTATTCAAATATGTTTATTAGTTATTTCAAATATCATAAATATTAGTTTTCATGTTTATGAGAACAACAAACTAGGACCCCAAGCCATATTGAGATGTGAAGAAGGGCAAATTGCATTGGACAGGGGAAAATTGGATAAGCAAAACACATTCATCTATATGATATATGATAACTAGTTAATACATGCTCATATGTTGTTAATATCTTAAGTATATCTTTGTATCTTGTTATAAGCACTTTCATGATTTACTTTAAATGGCTCAAAATAACCCGGACACACTTTAATAGATTCTATGTCATCACCTTCTAGTTTAAATGAGTCAAAATGACCCGAACACACTTTAATAGATTTTAAGTCATCAAGTTTCGTATAGATGGGTCAAAATGACTCGAACACACTTTAATATGCTAAAGTTTGTATATTTAATTATAATATTAAATGAGCTTCGGTAATATTTACCAATTTAAGCAAAAAGTTGGATATATTAAGTGTGCGACATTTGCTCGGGTTCTAATATAGACGGTCATTGTTACCGTTGTTGGTTTATCGAAACTTGGGAATGTATTGTTGTATTTTGTCGTGTATGATTGAACATGTTGGCTTTTTTTTACAACAGTTATGCTACTGGAATTTAGTAAAAAATATTAATAATTGTTTGCTTTGTTGTTAATCACGAAAGCTAAATTTGAACAACAATATGTTCAAATATAATTGGAGGATGTTCAGTCACCCGTAGACGAGGCTAAATGTTTAGCACTTGCCCTAGGAAAAACAAGGGGTTACACGAGAGGTGTTGGGTGAATGATAAAACATGTATCTTGTTCTAAACCATCGAGCTCGTCATCATCAAATCAGGACGCGGAAGTAGTAGCTCTAAAGTAACAAATGCATGAAATGCAAGAACACATGAAAGAATTAGAAATAAGGAACAAAATTCCCAATAACAATGAAGATGACGACAATTTGATAGCTAGTTTATTCAGTTTGTGTCAAACGAAATGATAATATTAGTAACTTTGTTCTATGTTTTGTATGAATTTCGTTTTGTCATTCGTGAAGCTTCTGATTAGTTATTCATTTGCTTATTTTGGTATAGAAAACTGTGAAAATACTAACCTGCAAATATTTTATAAAATCAGGATAATATATGTGGCGACGAATGTTGTCATCAACATAGTTATGGAATAAAAAATTATTAAATAAATATATTAATCAATCAAAATTTATAGCGACGAGCTTGTGGGATGGCAAAATGTCACCACATATAAAAATAAATAAATGTTTAATAAATAGATAAAATTTTATAACTACGAGCTTGTGGCGAAGACTTCTTTGTCACCACAGGTAAAATATAAAAAAAAAATATTTAATGGAAAACATATTAAAGCAAATATATAACTACAAGTTTGTGGTGATGATTTGTCGTCACGATAGGGTTCTGTGGTGACACGGGCTATTCCGGCAAATTTTAAATGCGTGTAGAGACAAATCTTTGACAATCAAGTCTAGAGCGACATATTGTAGTCACTATAGCAGTATAGCCTATAGTGACAACATTCATAGTCTATTTCGACAACAAATTTTGTCACCATAGGTACTTTTTCTTATAGTGTAAATCAACATTTATTTATTTTATAATAAAATCTGCATATTTTTATTTAAAGATTACGAAAAATTCAGATTAGATAAATAGCTACTTAACATTATTATCCGAACATACAAAAACGTTTTAATGAACGAACACAAATGAACATAGATAAATACATTACCGAACTTTCATGAACATAAATGAACGCGTTACCAAACATTCACGAACATAAACAAATGAACGCGATTTCTGTTTATATTCATTCGTTTAACTTAACTAACAGAATTTCTTGTCCGGGTTTGTTTGTTTATTAAGTGATATAACACAAACGAATTTTTCACCTAACAATCGATTCATGAGTGATTTGCTAAAAATTATGTTCGTTTATAACCCTAACGGGTATACCACATAAATCGATTCATGAGTGCGATTAAAATATAAAGAACATGCATCATAGCTATAGAGAGACATTTAGAGACGTAATGACCGGAATAAATCAAACCTCGAGCCACGTTAATAACTTATCTTTCAAAATCTTGAGTGGACCAACACCAACAACCGGCTTTTTAGATTTATATATGTTTTTAAAATTAACACACATCCAACCACTACTAATTAAGTCCTTAATCACCTCGACAGAATATTTATGAACATTTTACCAACTACGTCTTCTTAATCCCTAGGCTAATTATTCACAAAATCTTTTTGTTAGGTTACTATAAATACACATAAAGAGAGGTAGAGTAGATCAATTAATCATCATAACAATTTCCGGTTTATTATATTCCAGTACTACTACGTACCTGCATTTATTTAATTAAATAACCTTGAAGTGCAACCAGATTCTATTGTGTATTTTTTTAAGGACGACTTTCAATTTATGCAATCAGCCGGTCGCATCCCGCGTAAAGAGGGACGTACCCACCACCCCACTCCGGTCAATATTTTATCTAAACCGGGCCCATTTGACATCGGATTTTGGCTGGGCGTTCAACCGAGAAAACCAATGAGTTTTTCCTCGAAAATCTCATAGGATAGGGTTTGAATAGACTTGTTAATTATTTGTTCAAACAAGAAGTTCCATTGTAGCTTGTTTTGTAGTTCAAAAAGGATCAATGGTTCCTTAATTTACATGTATATATGTAAACCAATTGTTCTGTAAGGATCCTAAACCATATATATATATATATATATATATATATATATATATATATATATATATATATATATATATATATGTATTGTTTCAAATTAGAATCTAAAAGGCATAAAACCCACCAAAAGTGTCACTTCTTTATAGAACACTTTTAAGTTACTAAAACTTCTTCGATCTTCTTTAAACGTACATTTGATAGGTTATATACGATTTTAGATACTAATTTATTTGCACTTTGCTCATAACAATATGCTCCTTTCAATATCTTTGGAAGTAACGAAACCCCTTGGGATTTATTTGGTCTGGTGATATGTTACCTTCGTTCTTTAGTCTAAGCAATGCCAATAATGTTATTGTTACGATACATACATCTCGATAGGGCTCTACATAGACAACATTACACCAACATTATCTACTATAAGTTTTTCATCAAACCCGTCTTCTTTGCAGCCCTTAAAGTAACAATGTATTTGGACGTTTTTAGCTCTTGTGTTGTATCATGTATGCATGCTAGTTACCAATAGGTTGGGTTTGACGAGGTAATTAAGGGTTAAATCATATCTAGCTAAATTACTTGATTTAAGGATATGGTGCTTCGCACTAGTGATATAAAAAAAGTTATTTTTTCCCAATGTTTTTTAGATATACATATGATTGGCCAAAAGGGTGCGTACGGACATTGGTATATATATATATATATTGATACGGATCCAGGCCTGCCCCATGTTGACCCGGTTGTCCAGCCTTTCACGTAGCATGCAAGGGTTCTTTTAAGTGTGAAGATTTCATTTTCTTTTAAGTTTAGCAATTGAATAATACCCAATAATATATGATTGGGAGTTTAATTCCTTTCCTTAATTTGTGGTTCAATCCCTTTTTATGGTTTTGTTTTTTGTTTAATGGAACGGTGATGAATTTTGAATAATACTTTGAACTTTAGTTGAGTTTTTTTAAGTTCTCTCCAATTGTTGTGACCATCTTCTTCAAGATCCCCATCAAGTGGTATCAGTTTCAGGTCTGACGATCATGCCTGGCAGAGGACGACCTCCACGCAATGTCAATCGTCACGGCGATGCGATGGGGGCTAGTGGTCCGCAATGAGATCCACGTGATGTTGAAGAAATCGAACGCTTACAACAACGGATTCGAGACTTAGAACTACAACATCACGAGCGTCAAGAGGAAACCGAGTCGGAAACCACCGTCTGGGACGAGGGTTACGACGGAGAGCAGAATCCTTTTGGTCGCCGTCCACAGAATCACAATGACCTCCTACGTACTTTAGGAGTGCGAGTTGAGATTCCAGAATTTGAAGGGAAAGCACAACCAGACGATTTCATCGACTGGTTGAGCACTGTCGAGCGTGTTTTTGAACTTCGTGATATCCCGGATCATCTTAAAGTGAAAATTGTAGCCATCAAATTGCGAAAGTATGCTTCCTTGTGGTGGGATCATTTAAAAAAGAAGCGACTTCAGCAGGGTAAATCTCGAGTGGAAACATGGGAAAAAATGAAGAAACTTCTCCGAGCCAAATTCCTACCCATCAATTACAGGCAAGATGCATTTTTTGAATATCATAAACTGACGCAACAGAACTCTTCTGTTGAACAGATCATAGTAGATTTTGATCGTTTACGAATGCGTTGCAGGGCTGATGAAGATGAAGAACAAGTTATTGCTCGATTTTTGGGAGTTTTGTGTCCCGAAGTAGCAGATATCGTCCAATTACAACAGTTCTGGACCCTTGATGATGTTTGTCGTCTTGCCCTCAAAGTAGAAAAACAACTGAAAGAAAAAACTCGCAATGTCTCTACTCGTGCCACAACCCCATCGCGACCTCCTATCCCATCGGGTACTCGTCCGGATACATTGCCTACAAACAGGTCTGAGGGAACTTCCAAAGGGGTGACGAATCAAACCGGTACGCGAACCCCTCGCTGCTATAAATGTCAAGGTTTAGGCCACTATGCCCGTGAGTGCCCAAATAAGCAACTTGTTACGTTCGTGGAAGACACAACGTGTACCTATGATATCGCGAGAGAAGATGAACCCGAAAATGAGGAACAAGAAGTTATTTTCCCAGATCATGGAGAAGCATTAGTGGTGCAACGGGTCCTCTCCGCTACCATTGACAAAACGGTGGATGATACTCTTTGGTTACGTAACAATATATTTCGCACAAAGTGCACAGCAAAAGGAAAAGTTTGTACTGTTATTATTGATGGTGGTAGTTGTGAAAACATGGTGGCAATCACAATGGTGGAAAAACTTCAATTACCGGTTGAAAATCATCCGGAACCGTATCAGTTAACATGGTTAAAGAAGGGAAACATTGTTCGCGTGACCCAACGGTGTTTGGTACAGTTTTCTATTGGCAATAAGTATACTGATGAGGTGTGGTGTGAAGTCATTCCTATGGATGCATGTCACTTACTGTTGGGCCGGCCATGGCAATATGATCGTCGCACTAAACATGACGGCTTTTATAACACTTATAGCTTCAAAAAGGATGGTCTTAATATTGTTCTAGCTCCTCTTGATCTTCGAGAATCTACAACAGAAGCTTTAGTTCTCACCAAATCAGAATTTTTGGATTATAAAAGAAGCACTGCACTACCATTCTTGTTTGCTCTCGTGGTGACGGAACCAAACAACAACATCATCGACACACCTCCAATAGTTCAGCCTTTAATTTTTGAATATAATGATGTTTTTCCTGATGACATTCCTGCAGGTCTTCCTCTTATGCGTGAAATTCAGCATTGTATTGACTTTTTACCCGGTGCAAGTATTCCGAACAAACCTGCTTATAGGATGAACCCCAAAGAATATGCGGAGTTACATCGACAAGTGAGCGAACTTCTTGAAAAGGGCCTAATTCGAGAAAGCATGAGTCCTTGCGCGGTGCCTGCATTACTTGTTCCCAAACACGGAGGTGCATATCGTATGTGTATTGACAGCCGGGCGGTTAATAAAATCACAGTTAAGTACAGGTTCCCTATTCCACGGTTTGAAGACCTACTTGATCAGTTACATGGAGCTAAATTTTTTTCGAAAGTCGATCTTCGAAGTGGGTACCATCAGATTCGTTTGCGACCCGGTGACGAATGGAAAACCGCGTTTAAAACGCGTGATGGTCTATACGAATGGATGGTTATGCCGTTCGGTCTCTCGAATGCTCCAAGCACTTTCATGAGACTTATGAACCATATTTTTAAACCATTTATCGGGCGATTTGTGGTTGTGTACTTTGATGACATTTTGATCTTTAGTCGGAGCATCCAACAACATTTAGGTCACCTTCGTGATGTCTTCAATGTCCTTCGTGACCAGAAATTATTTGCAAACCGTCTAAAGTGCTATTTCCTCACCAATGAAGTTGTGTTTCTTGGGTATTTAATTTCCGGTGACGGTATTCGGATGGATGAGACTAAAGTTGAAGCTATTACTTCATGGCCTACTCCAAAGTCATTACATGATGTTCGTAGTTTTCATGGCCTAGCATCATTTTATCGACGGTTTATTCGCAACTTTAGTACTCTTGTCGCACCTATAACAGAATGTTTAAAGGGTGGAAATTTTGTGTGGAGTGATGCTGCTAATAAGGCATTTGAAGACCTCAAGTACCATGTTACTAGTGCTCCTGTTTTGGCTCTTCCAAATTTTAATGAGGTATTTCAAGTTGAGTGCGATGCATCGGGTTTGGGCATCGGCGGCGTTCTTAGCCAAGGGAATCGCCCTATTGCTTTCTTTAGTGAGAAACTTAATGACACGAGGCGGAAATATAGTACTTATGATAAAGAGTTCTATGCAATTATTAGAAGTCTTGAATATTGGCGTCACTACTTATTACCCGGAGAGTTTATTCTTTTTTCTGATCATCAAGCATTGCGGTATATTCAGGGTCAGGCCAAACTCAACCCACGCCATGCTAAATGGGTCGAGTTCCTACAAGATTTTTCTTTTGTTATCCGACATAAAGCGGGATCGTCGAACATTGTCGCAGATGCTTTAAGTCGCCGCCATTCTCTCTTGACGTCCACCCACCTCCAGGTACATGGATTTGAATTCTTTCGACATTTATACCATGATGACCCTGATTTTATAGCAGCTTGGAAAAGTTGCCCAACTCATCCCTATCACGACTTTTCAAAACAGGAAGGTTTTTTGTTTAAAAATAACCGTTTGTGTGTACCTCGTTGTTCACTCCGGGAAGCTATCATCTTAGAATGTCACCAAGGGGGTCTAGGGGGACATTTTGGTAGAGATAAAACAGTCGGCCTTATAAAAGATCGCTTCTATTGGCCTCAATTGGTGAAGGACGTTTCCCGCATATTGGAACGTTGTCGAGTATGTCATATTGCGAAGACCCATCATACTAATGCTGGTCTCTACACTCCACTTCCGGTTCCGAATGGCCCTTGGGAAGATGTTAGTCTTGATTTTGTGTTGGGCCTTCCACTTACGCAACGCAAGAAAGACTCAATTATGGTTGTCGTTGATCGGTTCTCCAAAATGGCTCATTTTGTGCCATGCGCAAAAACTTACGATGCGAGCCAAGTCGCACGTCTTTACTTTAGCGAGATTGTTCGTTTACATGGTATTCCCAAAAGCATTACGTCCGATAGAGACGTGAAGTTTGTGAGTCACTTTTGGCGTACGTTATGGAAGCGTTTGGGTTCACAATTAAAGTTTAGCAGTTCTCATCATCCCCAAACGGATGGTCAAACGGAAGTTACTAACCGTAGTTTGGGCAATCTCCTTCGTAGCCTTATTGGTGACAATCCTAAACAGTGGGATCTTGTGCTGCCTCAAGCTGAATTTGCTTACAATAGGTCGAATCATGGGTCAACGGGTAAGAGCCCTTTCTTTGTTGTTTATGGACGGAATCCTTTTACCCCTCTTGACCTCACCCCATGTCCGGGTACTGATCATTATAATGCGGAGGGCGAAATGCAAGCGAAGCAAATTCAGGAACTCCACATGCAGGTACGTGAACAAATTATTAAACATAATTTGCAGTATCAACACAGGGCGAATCAACATCGTAAACGTGTTGTATTTAATGAGGGTGATCTTGTGTGGATCCATTTACGCAAGGAGCGTTTTCCGGGCGGTCGTTTCGGGAAGCTTCAACCGCGTGCGGATGGTCCGTTTAAAGTACTCAAACGTATCAATGATAATGCTTATAAAATTGATCTACCGGGGCACTATAACGTGTCGGCTACTTTTAATGTTGGTGACTTAAGTCCGTATGTTTCGGATGATGGTGATGTTATTGTGGACTCGAGGGCGAGTCCTCTTCAAGCCGGGGAGGATGATACGGATCCAGGCCTGCCCCATGTTGACCCGGTTGTCCAGCCTTTCACGTAGCATGCAAGGGTTCTTTTAAGTGTGAAGATTTCATTTTCTTTTAAGTTTAGCAATTGAATAATACCCAATAATATATGATTGGGAGTTTAATTCCTTTCCTTAATTTGTGGTTCAATCCCTTTTTATGGTTTTGTTTTTTGTTTAATGGAACGGTGATGAATTTTGAATAATACTTTGAACTTTAGTTGAGTTTTTTTAAGTTCTCTCCAATTGTTGTGACCATCTTCTTCAAGATCCCCATCATATATATTCCATTTACATTATATCGACAGGGAACAAGATCCCTGGCTTGATGATACCCAAGGCAATTGTCCATATATTCTTTTGTCTCTAATTCTTTAAAAAATCATTTAGTATGAATATGCATGGTGTTTGTCTAAGAAACGTTCCACGATTGATCAATGAGACAACATTTTATTATAATTAATTATTATATATTTCTCGAAACGTTCACGTTCAAACGTTGGATCTGTTCAAACATTTGACTGGCACTACAAAATTGGAGAAATATTCTTTCTATATATGTGTGAGAGATTATTTTAGAGCCACCAAAAAGGTGGTGTAAGTACATGTATATCAGTGTGTGTATCATGTGTCTAAGAGATTATTTAGCTACAAAGGTACTATTATAAGAAACTATATATGTAACTGAAACTTCTCAAAGCTGATATATGTATTAGGTTTAAATTTCCTTTAGGTGAAATGGTTTAGTTGGTCACCAATGTTCATAAAAATAAGAAACTTAGAACTAATTTGGGTACCGGCCTATATATTGACCAGTAATTAAATCCAAGATTTTAAAAATGCGTTATATATTGGATTCCGAACATTGGTTTATTGACTTATATATTAATCCCAACTTAAGAAAATATATTAATCCCAACTTAAGAAATACCTTCTGTTAGTTCCATTTGCCATTGGCGAAGGATAGTTGAGACCAAAGGGGGTCAAGACTCTCCCATTTTTTTCGTCAAAAGCATTAATTTTTCGGTCGGTAGTTAGTTTATATATATATATATATATATATATATATATATATATATATATATATATATATATATATATATATATATATATATATATATAAGATTTGACCCCCTTGAAAATATTATATATACTAAGTTTGGCCTCCTTGATTTTTAAAATTTTCAACTTAAATTTAATGAGCTTTATTTGTTTAATTATTCTATAATAAACAATAAGGCCACAACTTGAGTTTATTTTTCAATTTAACCGGTCAACACTTCCCACAATCTCACTCAAAAATTCAATCTGGTGTTATACTTCAGCTCACTCCGATTTTGTAAAAACGGTCTTTAGAATGAATAAAGAAAAATTTTATATTTAGATTTTTTACTTTTTGACCCGACCTGGACCAAATCGCCGACCTGAATATAACCCGAAACACAGCGTTAGGAGAAAAATTTATGGGTCTCGTGAGTCCGTGACCGTCGCCCCCCTGATATAAAATTGCTGGCTTCACCACTGAAACTTGCAATAACTTGTAAGTATTTTCTACAATGGTTTACTGTTAAAGTTAGCCTAATGTTGTTATTCAAACTGATGTTTAGGGTTTTTGAGCGGGTTGAAAATATAAGTCAATTGTTGTAAAACTTACATTGAAACCGGTGCACTAGACGATTATAATGTGTTAAGTAAAAATATATCAGGTTAAATAGGCATGCATACAAAGTTGATAAAGTTGGCATGTAAGTGAACGCTATTCGGCATAATAAATATTGGCATCGATCCTGGCACTAATAGTGGTAGCTAAAATGCCATTTATGATCTTATGTTAAAAGAAAAGAAACAGTTATGACTATACATTCTATTCTATAGTTTATGCTCATTGAAATTCAATAATGCACGTGTAAATCTGACTATGAGATATTTCGGTATTGGGCCTTATAAATTACATATGGTTACACATACGTACGTAAAAGAGTTGTTACAGCTAGCTAGTACGTTCTCTCGATATTTAAAGTTCTGATAAATGATGATAGTTCGTGATCATGTGTGTGTACGTGCATGCTTGTTTCTGTACATGATGTGTATATATAATTAAACATATATCAATGTGTAATTATGCCAATGTGTATCTTTAAACATAATTACGTAAATATATATGCATGTGTAGTACGTTTTTAGATCGATGTGTTTTATAATATATCATCGTTTTTAAGTTAAATACAAATTGCATTTCGTTTGAAAGCTTAAACCGTTTGCGACCCTATATTTTACTTTGGACCCATCTTTTAAGCTAACCGTTAGTTTAAATGGTAAAAAAGACTTTTTGTCATTATCTTCGTCAACGCCTCCACCTACGTCCATTCCCAACATTATCCCCACACCATTGTTATCATCATTCAACACAATTTACAAATCATTCTCAGTGTCACTATCATCACCACCGATCAACTCGTTACGAACCAAAATAACCCATGAATCAAAAAATCCCCCTCCTCAATTCCATACATTTTCTCCTTAATCTTCAATAGTTCCTTTATCAACAACAATTCAATAATCTTTCCTTCTACTTTCACCAAATCACTATAACATCATCCAAAAGCCAACCTTTAAAATCCGCATCTATTACATGCTTTCGAATTCAAATCAGGTTGAACCATGCAGAATCTCTTCATCATCGCCTGGGTCAGTAGAACAACAATCTAGTTGTGGTGTTGATTGTATTGATAAGTGCTTTTGTGTGTAAACCTCAGGGGTGCCAATTGCACTTTTCTAATGTTTATCACGTTTTTTACTATCGTTATTATTATTAGAATTTGAGTGTGACATTTCTAAAAAAACTATTTAAATTTACATTTCAGTATATCTTCAATATAATATAGCAAAATCATATTTGTTTATTTGACATCATTTGAGATCCATTTGCTTACTTGACATCAAAGATTTTCTCAAAATAATATTGTTATATTTAAAAAATCTATATATATCTATAATAATATATTATAATAACATTAATTTTATTTTAGTCCCATAATATTAAAGAGAATATTTATTTATACTTTCAACCCTCTCCTCCTAGGGGTGTGTATGGGTCAAGTTATATTGATAGGTATAAAAATGAAACTTAGGGATAAATTGGTAATAACATACAATTAAATACCTCGGTAAGACTGTAATTTTTAAACATACATAACTTTTTTATACGACATTGTTTTAAAAAGAAGCCATACCATAGAACCAAACTTTTATTTCTTTTTAATTTGAGTATAATATCGTTATACTAAAAAACACAATATTTTTAAATAAATTTTATGTTCCGATTTTACCGCGGTTTTGTTTCAAAACTGATCGATTAAAGTCGTCCGTGTCCATAATGTCCTTAAAATCACCACGTAAGTGTTATATTCCCAAGCGTAACCCGGGCACTAAACTAGTTTCTATAATATACAAACATCTTTGTTTATTCTTATGCTAGTTGACATCACTAGAAAATAGATAAATTAAGAGTAATTTACATTTTTTGGCCTTTATAATAAGTCAAATTACGGATCGTGGCCTTTATTTTAAATTTTTGCACTGTTTGGCATTTATTTAAATTTTTATCACGTTTTTAGGCCTTTAATCTAACTGCCGTTAAGTTCTTCAGTTAAGTCCCCTCATGTGCCATGCACATGAGGGTATTTTGGTCATTTTGCATCAAAGGCCAAAAAATATAATTTACTCTAATATTATCATCATCTTCTTCATCAACTCCATAAACACCATCATCACTACCACCACCACTACCACTTTCGTCTCCGGCGACCACCACCACATCATCATCTTCACGTCACTTCCACTCTCCTCTCCCTCTCCTCTCATCTCCGGCGAGTTTCCTCTGTGAAGGATCCAAAAGTTTATGCCTAATTCAGTTTTATCAAATTTAATGTGTTGTTACTGGTTTGATTATAGGATGAAGGTACCAGTAAGGTTTATAGGTAAGGTATGGAGCTTCATCTCTTTTGTTCTTTTCTTTTTTCTCCTGTTATCTCTTGACATGGTGATAATGATCTATGAAATATGAAAATTGGAACAATTAGTGGATTGATATAAGAAAAATGTTTTAGTTGCAGGGGTAATAGTTGGGCCAATTGTAGTGGTGATAATGGTGGTCGGAAATTCAACTGCGGCAATTGAAGTTCATGGTGGTCGGCTTATTAGAATAATAATGATGGAGGTTTTAAGATATGGGTCAAATTCAAGCGCATCAATGGAAAATGGTTAACCGACAAAAACTCGTTGGAGAGGAGATGGGTGTTGAAGCGACGTAAAGATGATGATATGGTGGTGGTGGTCGCCGGAGATGAAGGTGGTAGTGGTGGCGGTAGTGATGGTGGTGGTGGATAATGATGGTGGTGGTGGTGCTGGATGATGATAGTGTTGAATGATGATAATGTTACATAAATGGTCCCTAAAATATAAACTACATTATTTTTGTCTTTTAGATGCAAAATGACTAAAATGCCCTCATGTGCATTGCACATGAGGAGATTTAACGGAAAAACTTAACGACAGTTAGATTAAAGGCCTAAAAGCGTGATAAAAATTTAAATAAAGGCCAACCAGTGTAAAAATTTAAAATAAAGGCCACGATCCGTAATTTAACTTATTATAAAGGCCAAAAATTGTAATTTACTCATAAATTAATTTTTTTCTTTTAGATAGATTTACATTAAATATAAAATTAATTCCAAATTAAAATATAAAGATTATCCTTTTTACGTAATATAGTAAATGTAAAATTAAAGATAAGAAATACTTGATAAGTACAAAAAATAAAAAAAAAACTCCTAAATGATAGCTAAGCTTTACATTTTTTTAAATATCGGTTATTGCAACGGCTTAGGACTAATATACTCAGAGATGTAAGAAGTGAGATCAAAACCCCGTCTCTAATATTATAGATATATAAAATAGTTGCTAAACTTTAGATAAGGAAATATATAACTTTTAGGGTTTTACGTGTCATGATGTTTTACGTGTTTATTCTAATATACATTTTTAAATTATATATAAAAATAATATTTTTAGAAATTAAAATATAAAAAACGTTACAATTAGTTAAAGCTAAAGAAATAATATATTTAGAAAATGAAATAAGCAATAATGTCAAACTATTTTTATAAATATAAGTTTCGTTTAAATCATGTCATTGTATTTTACTTTGCAGATTGATGTATATTTTTTCTCACCAAAGTTTACCATAAATTGGTAATTGAAAGTCATGTAAGAATAGTTACCCATATTGCACCGGTATTTTGTACTATTCTAATAAGTAAATTTATCAACAGGCCGTCTAGATTAACTTGGTTTGATTGATCGAGCCATGTGATCATAATCTGGGTTTTCTTTTTAAATGTTTTTAAGAGGTTGCTTTTCATTACCTACGAGTCGTTTATCATTCTATTGTATCTACATTTCAAA
This sequence comes from Tagetes erecta, assembly GCA_030867185.1. Lineage (NCBI taxonomy): Eukaryota > Viridiplantae > Streptophyta > Magnoliopsida > Asterales > Asteraceae > Tagetes > Tagetes erecta. Next base: position 7,742,038 of record CM061490.1, read on the forward strand.
CTCACCCGAAAGACACAAACTTCCACTATGACAACATTGATGTGTAGCTGTACGTACCTATGGTACGTGATGTGTTCACACATTCACACTGGTTAAACTTTCACATGTACCAAAGTCTAATGTTCACAACATAAAAATAGTTTGCCGTGGGCATATTAAAGTTTTTTTATATAGTAATTGTGAAATTTCTTTTGTTTCGTTGTTGTTTGAGAAAAGAATATTAGATATACGGCTCTTTAAAATAATCACATTTTTTAATAAATACACATGGTACTTAAGCTAGAGTGTTGCTTCTTTCTTCTATTTGTTTGTTGGTACGTTGTTGGGTGCATTATTTTTACATTTATATGACCAAGTTCTAGTTGTTAGGAATCCATGATTGCATTTGTTCCTAACGACTTAAAGAACGAAGGTTCGAGTCTTATTTAGAGAAGGTTAGTTTTAGAGAAAAGTTATTTTATAAAAATTTGATGCAAAGTCAAAGATTTAAGATATAAAGTGACCTAAAACTTTAAAGTAATTAATAGCTTACGACGTGACAATCACATGCTTATTCTTGTCATATAGTTTTGACGACATGTTAAATACATAACCGGTTTTATGTCGAGGAATATAAAAAATTTATAAACATTTAACGTTCTTAAATATTCTTTTAGTAGTGATATATAAAGGCACTTGTGAAACTATTTAACCCGGCCATTTGCTTTCTAAATCTCACTATTTCTGTCAAGTAGTACGTGGAAATTATTACGTGGTTCATGTTGTTTTTTTTAATCTAATTTCACTACTAAATTTAATGAGCGGCTATGTAGCGTTTGGTATGCATAATGCCAAAGTGAAATGGAATGGGTCATTCCGTCGGAATGAATAAAAAGGAGTTTGTAACCGCATAGAATTCAATGGACCATTGCAAGACAAACACCTTAATGTGTGTGTAATTGTAATTGTATTGTAATTGTGTTAGGGTAAACATGTACAAAGGGGAGATTATATAGTAATCTCATATTTACACAAACTATCCTTAACTAAGACTATATTATACTTAAACCAATATGATCTAATATTCCCCCGCAAGCTAAGGGCGGGGAGCGACCTGCAGCTTGGATCGTAAGAACATGAATCTTTGATTCGGCAAAGGTTTTGTGAAGATGTCTGCTATCTGATCATCAGTTGAAATGAATTGAACCTTAATTTTTCCTTGAGCAACTCTTTCTCGTACAAAGTGATAATCTATTTCAACGTGTTTTGTTCTGGCTCGGAAGATCGGATTTGCTGCTAAGTATGTGGCCCCCAAGTTATCGCACCAAAGAGTAGGAGAGATTTTTGTGTGTATTCCGAGTTCATCAAGAAGTGCTTCAATCCAAATTAATTCAGTAACTGTATCAGCTAGGGCTTTGTACTCAGATTCCGTAGAGGACCTGGAAACAGTCTTTTGCTTTCTGGCGGTCCATGATATTAGATTTGATCCAAGGTATATAGCATATCCCCCTGTGGACCGACGATCGTCTGGGCAGCCAGCCCAGTCAGCATCTGAGTATGCATTAATTTGAGCATTGCCTTGCCAGTGGACATCAGTGAATGCTTGTAGAGTAGCATTGGATTTATGACGAATGAGGAGACCAAATTCGAGAGTGCCTTTCAAGTATCGGAGAATCCTTTTTACGGCAGACCAGTGATTCTCAGATGGAGCATGCATGTATTGGCAGACTTTGTTTACAGCAAAGGCAATGTCAGGGCGTGATAGAGTAACATATTGTAAAGAACCAACAATTTCTCTATAGCGAGCTGGCTCGGGAAATAGTGGGCTGTCCCCGAGAGATAGAAGTTGAGTGGTACTCATGGGATTGGAAACGGGTTTGGCATCAGATAATCCCGCACGTTGTAAAACCTCAGTGATATACTTTCGTTGAGAGAGTAATATACCGGATTGTTGAGGAATGAGTTCAATTCCTAGAAAGTATTCCAGGTTACCCAGATCTTTAATGGCAAATGTATCACCCAGTTTAGTGATAAGTGAATTGAGAATTATCGAGTCATTTCCAGTAACAATGATGTCATCAACGTACACCAAAATGTAAATAATAGTTTTCCCAGACTTGTAAATGAATAATGAAGGATCAGCCTTTGAGCTGTGAAAACCTAGTCGCTGCAGAGCTTGAGAAAACTTTTCGAACCATACACGAGGAGCTTGTTTGAGCCCGTAGAGTGATTTATTGAAGGAGACAGACATGATTTGGGCGTTGAGGATCAGTGAATCCTTGTGGCTGCTTGATGTAAACAGTCTCTTTAAGAGAACCGTGAAGAAAGACATTCTGAACATCTAACTGTCTCAGGGGCCATTGCTGAGTTACAGCAAGAGAAAGAACAACTCTGATAGTTGTATGTTTGACAACAGGACTAAAAGTTTCCTGAAAGTCAAGACCCTGTTGTTGCCTAAATCCCCGAGCAACAAGACGGGCTTTGTATCTTGTACGAGCATTATTCTGGTCCGTCTTTAACCTGTATAACCACTTGCAATCAATAACATTAGTATTAGAGGGTGGTGGTACAAGCGACCACGTTCCATTCTTAATTAAAGCAGTAAATTCCTCGGCCATGGCTTGACGCCACTCCGGGTGTTGGTTTGCGATGGTAAAGGACGTAGGAATAGTGGTGGGGGAGGTAGAAACATGGTTGTTAGTGGGACTGTAAGGAACACGGGGTTTAGGATTTTGACGAAGATTAGGAGGACGAGTCCTAGGAGGAGGGTGAGGTGTAGAAGAGTGTGAGGAGGAAGAAGATGTAATGGGAGGGGATGGAGGAAGTTGAGTAGAAGGTGATGATGGAGGAGTGATGTGTGTAGGATTAGGTGTTGGATTATCAAACGGAATGTTAGTGTATTCAGAAAAAGAGGTGTATGTATTATCGACGGGAGATGGTGTAGATGGTAATTGAGATTGGGAAAAGGGAAAGAAGTGCTCATTAAACTGAACATGACGAGCAATGTAGATTCGATCAGAGGTAGGGTCAAGACAACGATAGCCATGATGAGACGGACTGTACCCTAGGAAGATACATGGGGTAGAGCGGAGATCCATTTTGTGAGGATTGTATGGACGTAAATGGGGAAAGCATTGACAACCAAAAACTCGCAAGTAGTTGAAGTTGGGAGAGCGGTGGAATATGTGTTCGAATGGTGAAATGCGAGATGTAGTGCGGGATGGCATTCGGTTAATTAGGTAGACAGCAGTATCAAAAGCAAAATGCCAAAAACGTTTGGGAATGGCAGATTGTGCCATGAGAGTGAGACCGGTTTCAACAACGTGACGATGACGACGCTCGACTATACCGTTTTGTTCACTGGTATGAGGACATGAAAGTTGATGAATGATGCCAAGGGATGCAAAGAAAGATGTTAAAGGTCGGAATTCTCCACCCCAGTCAGTTTGAACGTGTTTGACTTTTGTGCTGAATTGACGTTCAACCATGGTGACGAAATATTTAAATTTGGAAAAAACATCAGATTTGTGAGTTAATGGAAAAATCCACATATATCGAGTGTAATGATCAACACACAACTTGAAGTATCTATGGCCATCATAAGACAAGACAGGGGCAGGACCCCAAACATCACAGTAAATTAAATCGAGAATTGAAGTACTATTAAAAGTAGAATTTGGTAATGTTAATTTAGATGATTTGCCTAAATGACAAGCAGTACAAGTATCAAAAGATAAAGACGTAGAAACAGGAAGATTAAAACTAGACATCATAAAATTAAAAAGACGAGCATGTGGATGACCCAATCTCTGGTGCCAAACATCCGAAGACGTCCGAGTCGCAGAGAAGGAAGTCTTATGGATGGATTGGAGATGCGGAAGACGAAGAGTGTAGAGGCCTTGATCACTGGGTCCTGTTAGAAGGGTGGTATGTGTAGACTCGTCCTTAACAACAAAATAAGAAGAGTGAAATTCAAAATATACATTATTATCAAAGCAAAATTGTTGAACAGAAAGAAGATTTTTACGAATAGAAGGAACATGAAGAGTGTTAGAAATAGATATAGTTTTGTTTGGTGAATAAAATTTTGTAGAACCAATATGAAAAATGGAAGTCCCTTACCATCACCAACGTGGAGTGAGTCATTACCATAGTAGGGTTCACTGTAATCAAGATTGGAGAGATCTGGTGTTACGTGACTGTTTGCACCAGTGTCAGGGTACCAGGTGCTGCCAGAGGTTGATCGTTGATCACTGTGATTTGGTCTGGCATTTGCATAATTGGCAGAAGCATTTTGGCGAGAACCAGATGGATCACGATGCGGGCAATCATTTGGGAGATGGCCTATGCCACAACGATTGCAGAAACCGTGCACAGTGTTTTGTGTGGAGGCCCAACTGAAGTTTGGACGATAGTCTGAGCGACCACGTCCTCTGGTGGAGAAGTTTTGATTTCCACGGGAAGCACCACGACGACCACGATTGTAGTTGGGACGGAATTGGTTAGGTCTAGTACTGTAGAAAGCTTGTGGTGATTGAACTGGTTGGTTGGTCGGGGTCATTTGAAACCCAAGTTGAGAAGCAAGTTGTTGTAAAGCTTGAATTGGTGGGAGAGATTGGTTGAAAGTGGTGGTAAAAGCTGGAGGAGAGGCAGTTTCTAAAGGTTTATTAATCATGTAATCATGGTCACATAGAAGACCATGGAGTTCACTGAAGGAGAGAGGTGATGAGCGACCCAGGATGGTGGTTTTCAGATTGTTGTATTCCTCACGAAGACCAGCAATGGAGTAAAGAACAAGGTCTTTATCGGTTACTGGTTGGCCAATGTTGGCTAAAGCAGTGGCATAATCTTGAACACGTCCAAGATAGTTGAGAGGGGTTTCATCTCCTTTCATTTGAAGCTTTAGAAGTTGAAGTTTTAGGGTGTATTCCCTAGAAGCAGTGTTGGGTGCAAAAGCATGTTCAAGGCTGAGCCAGAGATCACGAGCAGTGTCGCCCTGAACATGAGAGAAGGCAGCCTCAGAAACAGTAGAGATGATGACAGATTGAACATGTGCATCATTATGTTTCCATGTGGTGTAATTAGGATTGGTGGTAACAGTAGTGGTAGATGGTTGAGCAGTAGTTGCTGGAGAAGTAGTAGTGATTGTAGGAGTTGGGCAAGTAATGGAGCCATCAATATAACCAAAAAGGTTGTTGGTAATGAGAAATGGCTCAAGCATACGTTTCCAGTAGCCATGGTTGGTAGGGGAAAGGGTAAAAGCAAATTTGTGAGAGTTGTGAGATGCCTTTTGTTGAGTAGTAAAAAGTTCAATGGTTGACATGGTAGTGTCGCAAAAAGTGTAATGTCGCAAGGTAGTGTCGCAAAAAAGATGGTAGTGTCGCAAAATGTGTAATTTCGCAAAGCAGAACTTTCGTTCAAGAGAGTGTCGCAAGCACAGTGTCGCAACAAGGCAGAACTTTCGTTCAAAGGTAGTGTCGCAAACTAGTGTCGCAAACTAGTGTCGCAGTATGCGATGCTAGTGTCGTAAAACGACGGATCTGACAGAAAATTAGGGTAAAAATAGCAAAACTCAATTTTGAGCTTTGTAGAGATAGAAATGGAGGAAACAAATCCGATAGGATTGTTTAGAATGATGTAATGAAGATGTGTATGTGTTTTGATGGTAGTAAAGTAGCTCCGGCGACTTTTCCGGCGAGGTACGCGGTGGTGACGCGGAGGAGGAAGGTGGTCTGGCTCTGATACCAAGACAAACACCTTAATGTGTGTGTAATTGTAATTGTATTGTAATTGTGTTAGGGTAAACATGTACAAAGGGGAGATTATATAGTAATCTCATATTTACACAAACTATCCTTAACTAAGACTATATTATACTTAAACCAATATGATCTAATATTGCATAACTAACGCAATTCCTTTTCTTTTAAAGATTTTCATTCCTCGTGAGATGAGTGTTTTCTTTTCATTTCTTCAAAAAAAGGAAAACATTTTTTAATTCATGATCTAAGCCAATACCCAACCCATGCGGCCATGCCTTGAAACATGCATCGAACCATGACTTGACCCATGACCCGACGTCCTGACTAATGGACTAAACCATGAGCCGACGGCCTATCAACCGACCATGTTGTGACCCATGACCCGAACAATTAACGAACACATGAAATGGCCTCTTTCACGATGACCCATCACTCGACCCATGAATCGAACCATGCACCAACCATGACCTGAACCATAACCCGATCTATGCGTGATTTTTTTATTTAGATCCCTTTTTCATCCTCTATTCCCACCACGACCATCACCACCACCACTCACTACCACCACCGCCAGTCCGCCACCTTTGTATTCAAAGCTTTCGTATTTTCCTGACGATGGTTGCTGATCCTTGGATCAGAGATGTTGTTGCATCTGGTTTGCTCAAGGTGATTGAGATTGTTGGTGCCTATAGATCTTTGGATCTAAGTGGCGTTGGGTTCGACGACAACTATTATTGTTGTCGTGTTTGTCTATTCCGGTTAATAGTTGGCATGTTGTGATGATTGTGTTGTTTTGGAGGTGTTTGATGTTGTTGCAGATGATAGTTACTCACCTGAGATTTGTGTGGCCTAGGGTTTTCCCGATGATGGTTATCGGTCCTTTGATTTGAATTATTGTTGCAACTAATTGTTGATGGTGTTTGAGTTTGCAGGTTGCTCCAAATCTTTGGTTATGATATAAGTCAGGTTTTAAAACCATAAAATTTAGGGGTTGTTTGTGATGATAGTGACCGCGTTAAACCCGGTTAACATTATGGGTTCTTTGATTGGTTTACACTACATCTGCCATCAATGATGATGATTGTCCATCTGAGATTGAAACAATATATGCTGCTTTGGCTAAACCTCTGTCATTGCTGGATGGTTTCGAGTATTTTTTATATGTACTCTTACGTGAGACAAAGATATTTTAGATGTTGGTTTTTGTCGTTGAGGGCTCTGATGATAGTGGGGTGTAAACACTCCAAGACGTAGCATTCATTGCAGATATTGTTCACACCCCCAGAGCCTAATTGTTTTTTAAGTTTTCTTTTTTTGATTGAATCTTCAAGTTGATGAGTATAATATGAATAAGTAAAATGAGAAATAAAGGTCTCACACGTAGCGCGAAACTAGACACTAGCTAGAGAATACATTTAGTTTCTATAAAAATATCGATGGTTGAATTTCAACTTGAGAAGTTGAAGGAAGTAGTAGATAATTCCCTCGTTTTCATATTCTTTTGTTGGCTAAATAAAATGCGGTCGTTAATAAAATTAGTATAGATTGAGAGAATAAACACAACAAGTGTCAACAACCATGCATAAACGTGTAATGAATGGAGATATAATTTACTACATCTAATTTTATATTTATCCAATAATTCAATTTTGAAGCAGGTTATAGTATTGAACTATTGATTGCACAATCACATCTCCAAAACGAAATCATCAAAAACAGAATAACGTTGCGAGAGAGGCGGAAATTGACGCAGCCATAACTGCAAATACCCTTCATCCTTTTATTGTAAAAATTAAACATAATTATTTTATAAATAGAAATTTAAAACAACATTTTAGTTTGCGTTGGCCCATTAAGTGATTTAAGTCTACTGATCACAGATACCTGGGCTTTAAGATACTTCAAACGAAATTTTAATCGCATTGTAAGTTTAATGCTTAAGTGACCCGAACACAAGACCACCTTAAAAAAACCCCTGATCACCAAATTGGATGCTTAATAGTTTTTTTCTTAACAACAACATGGATTACAGGCGGCAATGGTACTGAAGCTTGAAGGTTTACTTAGGGGGATCCGAAAGTCACGAAACTCGAAATTTTTTTCTTATCGCTATGTTTCGGGTTATATGTACGGGTTGGTATTCAGTACGAGTCGAGTCAAAAAATAAAAACTCTAAATATCTAATTTTAATTCATTCGTTCAAATAAAGTTTTCTTATACATAAAAAAGAGACAATAATTTAAAAAACACATGTCTAAAATATGTTAGATATATAATGTTTGTAAATGAGAGGTCCTCTTAAAATAGTTAGTAATGATGAAATTGTATCTTGTCCCGTATAGGCGTGGAAACAAAATTTATTCTAGCTTATATGTTTAAGCCTCTAAACAATATTAATTTCTTGTGTTGTCTTTACTCAGACACCTAGTCGCGTGCATGGGGGTGTAGAAAACGGGTTCGAGGTGGGAAATTATCTAAGACTTTGCGATGTCCGTGCAACCTGCGGACACTTATACAGCTCCAAAAACTTGAGACCGTTGCATATATCATCAGAAAGTAGTATCAGGTGAGATTCTTAGTTTTATTTAGAAGGGGCCCAATTCAATATACATACAAAATTTAAATAGGAAATCAAATAACCAGTAGTTCTCACGAAAATAACAGTAGTGACTGGGGCACCCCTTGGCTTGTACTAAGTTGTTTCCCTGACTGGCGTACCACTAATTTACCCAATCAATCTATCCCTGTCAATCTTAAACGCCCTAAAAGAGAAACTCATCTTATATAACAAAAATTAAAAAACCGATGACTCAACCTAAAAGCTATATATTATCACTAACCATACTTAAACCAAAAATCTCTTATATGTTATTAAAGTCTTGGCTATCTCACCCAATTCACGTAACATAATATTACATGAGAAATGGGATTGGAAGAGGGGTATATAGCCACAAGTCATCTATATATATATATATATTTTCCAAACGAAACGAAGAAACTCCGGCTATCAGGGATAAACCAATTGCAAAATATGACCCCTTGTGTTCTACAAACACACACATTATTCGGTAGCCGGAGCCTATAGACACGACAAAAAACTACCACTAAAACCTGTTTGACTAATGAATCAAACTTGTATTGTCAAAAGTTTCCCTTCATTATCTCCTGTAACACCCACCCACACCTTAGTCTACCTATTCTAATAATTGAGTAACACATCCACATGTCACAATTTTAACTACTCCACATAGGATTTTGCTTAGGTGTCATGTTTTAAATTAATTTGATGGAGAATTTTTAGACTGGTCATGGTATGCTTCATATTCGAAATAACCCGATAAGTTTAAATCAAAAATTCACAAATTATCATCAATTATCTCTTAACCCGATATGTTCAAATACAAAATTTACCAATTATCATGATCTATATCTTAACCCGATATATACCAAGTATCATGAATTATCTCCTAACCTGATATGTTCAAATAAAAAAACTTATCAATTATTATGATTTATCCTAACCCGATATGTTCAAATTAAAGTTTTACCAATTATCATTAATTATCTCATAACTCGATATGTTCAAATAAAAAAATTAACAATTATCATGAATTATCTCCTAACCCGATATGTTCCAATAAAAATTTACCAACTATTATAAATCATATCCTTTATTGTAACATATGATTTTTTATATGAATATATTTGTAAATATCCAAATCGATTTAATAAGAGATATGTTAAAAATAAATTTGATATGTAAATTGAGTTAAAACCTATAAAACTAAAATCTGTGTAGTACACAGGTACTAATCTAGTGTTAATAATAAAAATAAAATTTAGATCTCGTTTAAAAGAATTAAAAGACTTTAATCACTGCATTACATTAAAAAATACAAAATAAAAAAGAGTTGTCACAACTCACAAGTCATGTATATCATGTATATAAAAGGAGCCATGATGAAACAAGCGACCACGTCAATCATAAACCAAACCAAACCACTCTCTCTACTTCTTCCTCTTTCTCTCTCTATATCTATAGGCTTCATCGATCTCCCTATATGTATCTATCTAAAAACACCCCCTTAATTAATTAACTTGGTGACCACTCCCACTGAATCTTTTTTCATTTAATCGATTATTTACCAATAAACATGCCGGAAAACGACAGTCGTAGTTCATCGGAAGTGGTGGCCATCAGACAATACAACCCAAAAACCGACAGTAAACAAGTCGAACAAGTTGAAAATAGCTGTGAAGTTGGCCCCATCGCTGAATTATCTCTTTACACTCATCTTTTGGGTGATCCCATTTGCAGAATTAGAAACTCGCCTGCTTATCTCATGCTGGTATTTTACCTTCGTGACGGAACTTAAACATTTAAATAAAAGATACATTAATCGTTTTTTAAGCTGTCAGGCCTAAAATTTATACTGACATCCCCTTAAAAGCTGCGCCGCTGCATTTTGTTTTTCCTTTTAATAGTTTTTTTTTTGAATAATTGACGTTGAAAATGAAAGTTTTGCAGGTGGCGGAGATGGTGGATGATGGCGGTGCTGGTGAGGAGAAGAGGGAGATTGTTGGAATGATAAGAGGTTGTATCAAAACGGTTACTTGTGGTACGAAATACTCGCGGAGTAAAACATTACCTGTTTATACTAAGCTCGCATACATTTTGGGTCTCAGGGTGTCTCTGTTTCACCGGTAAGTTCGGTATCCCGCTACGTAACGTCATTGGCAAATACGTACTCGAATCAATGTTTTCAGAATTAGATCGGTATATCATCTGAAAATAGTTAAACTTAATGTTTTTATAACCGGACTGAGCTAGTTATCTGGTCACCTTAGTGGTTAAGTTATTGGACGGGATTTAAAAACATGAGGTAGAAAAATAAAGTTGTTGAAAATAGTTAGTTTAAAATAAAATATAAAAATATTTTATTTTATCAAGATGAATTTACATTTTTAACGCAATACAAGCGGTTAAATAACTTAATAATGTATCATATTACTAAATTGGGAAAAATTAGACAAAATTACAAGGATGACCCAGTGCTCAGGTCTAATTTCACTTTCGACCTTTAACTCACAGAAATTACAAGAATGAACCAATAATTTGCACTTTTGTTTCACAATTGGCTCCTGATTTGAATTCTTGTTAGTTTTGAATGTTAAGTCAACCAATGTGACTTTCACGTGAGGGTACATTTGTCGAATATACCCTCATGCGAGTATCATATGGACGGACTTAACATTCAAAACTAACGGAAATTTATGTCAGGGGCAAATGTGAAATAAAAATGTAAAGTACCGGTCTATCATTGTAATTTTTAGAAGTTAAGGGCCAAAAGTGAAATCGGACCTAAGCACAAGGATCATCCATGTAATTTTGTCGAAAAAGTATTTTGAGAGAGAATTTTTTTTTTGAAATTTGAAGCTAATTGTTGAAATTAATTTACAGGAGAATGGGGATCGGATCAAAGCTTGTTAGTAGAATGGAAGAATGGTTTGCCGGTAACGGTGCCGAGTATTCCTACATTGCAACAGATGATGCCAACGGGGCTTCGGTTAGTCTCTTCACTGGAAAATGCGGGTACACTAAATTTCGTACCCCTTCTGTTCTCGTCCACCCGGTATTCGCTCATCGTCTCCACGTTAGCAACCGTGTAACCATTGTGAAACTCACCCTGTCTGACGCGGAGTCGCTCTACCGCCACCATTTCTCCACCACGGAGTTTTTCCCACGTGACATTGATGCAGTACTCAACAACCAACTCAACTTGGGCACTTTCCTAGCGTTACCAAAACAATATATCTGGGCTGGGTCGGATAAGTTCTTATCGGACCCACCTGAAAATTGGGCGGTTATGAGCGTGTGGAATTGTAATGATGTTTTTAAACTGGAAGTGAAAGGCGCATCCAAGTTACGGAAAGGGTTTGCGAGAACGACCCGGGTCGTGGATCGGGCTTTACCGTTCTTACGGTTACCCTCACTACCCAAGATTTTTAGCCCATTTGGGCTTCACTTTTTATATGGGTTTGGTGGATCAGGCCCATTGTACACAAGGTTTGCAAAGTCACTATTTGGGTTTGCACATAACCTAGCTAAAGAATGCAAGTGTGGGGTGATTGCAACCGAGTTGTCTAGTGAAGATCCGCTCAAGTTAGCAATCCCACATTGGAAAGTTTTATCGTTCACGGATTTGTGGTGCATTAAGAGACTTGGGGAAGACTATAGTGACGGGTCAGTGGGTGATTGGAGAAAGTCACAGCCTGGTTTATCTATTTTTGTTGACCCTAGAGAGTTTTAACTTTTAACAATATTATATATATATATATATATAGTTGGTTTAGTTTACTGGTTTTAAGGCTTAATTTTGTCTTTGAATAGCTTTTTGAAGCCTTTTTTTAAGGTTAGTCAAAGTTTTTTTGTTTTTAATGGGTGGGTGGGGAAACAAAGGAAATGAGTAGAAAATGTGTTTCATGGTGGTGTATACTCATGTGGGACTAACCTTATATATATTGGCAAATGGATCTTGTTTTTTCGTTCAATATTGACATGAAATGTGCCGAATTTTATATAGTAACTTGTAAAAACGAATTGGCTTTTCGATGTTTGTAATAGAACTTACGTTAATTAGCATGGTTCGATGATTTTATGTTGATCAGAAACTATTAATGTCGTGTAGTGGTTTGGTTGGCATACATGTTTAATTGATGAACACCTATATCTTCTTTTTGATGAATAGACGCCATTACTAGAAAGATATATAATTTTCAAAGACTGTTTTTTTTAACGGTGATAATATTAAAACGACCCCAAATGCCAGTAGCAAAACGTAAGAGGGCAAAGAGATGTGTATGTAAGAATATCCCATAACATAATCTTAACCTTTAACTATGATGAAACATGCTGATAAAACACCTAATTTTCTTTCAAGAGAGATCTTATGTATGAACTAGTTTTATACCGTAACATCTTGAAGCTTATCTATCCGTCCGGCCAGTACAAGCTGTGGTTTTTCTAATTTAAATGGTTAACAAGGTATTGATTGGTATATATGATGAATGCACTGGCCGGCAACACATTCTCATGAATATAAAAAAAAAATTAAATATAAAAATGTATATATGAAAAGGAAATTTGTTTGTAGAACTGTAACGAAAATTATTGTGTTTTGAAATAATAATATGGATCATTGTGGAGTATAAGTTATATCATATTGGAGGATCATTCTTTTGGTGATGCTTGTTTTCTTCCCCACTAATCAACTGATGGGACATTTGGCTTTTTGCTGTTTTGGCATATTTCTTTTAATTATATATCTTGTGTCATCTGTATAATTATTTTTCGTGCGAGGCCGGCATTTTAGTTATTAGTGAGTAGTAGCGTTTTTGTCTGGTTATCGTTTTATTCTTTTGCTATAGTGATTATGACTTTATGAGTTCAATTTCTTGTGGCATGATTGTGACATCTAAGGTCCAAAAAGATAGTTACCACATACTTGTTTTAGATTTTATGAAAGGTTTGACATCCGTACTATATTTGTATAAAACATTACATATGAGTTTTCATAATTTTAATGTGCTTTACTTTTCATGTGACTAGCGTGTTGTCAGATATAGCCCATGCATGCCAGAAGATCACTCACAAAACGTTAGGCATCAAAGTCAGTAACGTAGCGGAAACACAGACACATATGCACATGATCAATAAGTAGAAAGTAAAAGATACGAGAATTATAATGATTCAGTTTAGGGTTTATATTACTAGATGTTTAAGTAAATATTTATATCATAAATGTATAATGCTAGATTATGACTGATAATTAAGGCAACTTCAATTGGACTAAGTCTTTGAAGGATTCACAAAGAAACTTGGAATCACCATTTCCTAGCCTTAAGAGGTATTCAAGGATGGTGGTTAGTTTAAACATGTACAATGGTGAGTTTGATGTTGTCAATGCCATTTGTCAATCAGGGTTTTAGGGGCGGTATTTTCTTGGCGGATCGAGTCTAATTAAGCAGCGGAGCCTCGTGTGGTTACTTCATAACAGTATTAAATTACTATTAATGTTGTATGAATTTTAATGATCAGGAAAAACTGATAATCAATAATATGTTGCTAATGTACGCCATCGCCAGTAACTATGATCAATAGAAACTTAAGCATCAGTGTAGCAAGGCATCAATAGCAACATGATCGTACTTGCAACTTTTAGTCAATCCCATCTTTATAAGCAGAAGCAACTATGATCAATACTTCTTCAAGATCCCTCTTACGAATTACAAATTAGCATGGAAACATTTTCTTTCCTTTAATCGTATCCATACCAATTAATAATTAATCATGTTAGATTTTAAATGATAATAATGTGATGATTGTGATAATTGAAGCTCTAGTTAGACAAAGTTGGTAGTACAAGCATGTACGTTCTTCACCATTACTAGAAAGATTATTAGCACTTGACATTAATTAATGAATGCCAAATATGCATGCATAAGTATCTTATTAAACTAATTAATTATAATTAATTCGTTGTTGGGTATTAAGTATGAACACTAATCTTGGTAAGTCTTCGAATCTCCCCTAAATAAAGCAACTTTGTTCCCTACATGTTCAAAAGGTAGAGAACAAGTTATGGTGGATTAAAATATGTTCAACTTTAACCTGCCTTTTGTTATTTGACGTACTTTCATATTTGGACGAAGACAATATCTTAGGTCTAAATAGTGTTCCCTTGTTGCCTAACTACTATTAGTTTATTTAGTCAAATGGATGAAGATAATGTGGCTTCCATGCATGCTCATTATTAATATATTGCATTTAGTTATTCTGGTCAGAAACTGATGAGAGATATATATTATTAGGTTATTTAGACACTCTTAAATTTAACTTAACAGTTAACACCCCTGAGGTGCATACATGTGCTATCATCGGTCCTCACGTATAAGCCTATATATGAACTTTATAGAAATCTGATGCCCTATGAGAAATGCATAAGGTACAATGCTATCATCATTGTATGTCCCGTATAATACTATATATATACGTGGCGTATAGATGATGTCAGTTTATGAAACAAGGTGTCTAAATAATAAGACTCTTGTAATTAATATTATGTGTTGTAATATGTTGTTTTAACTAGATCAAGGTCGCGATGCTGCTAGTACTGACACATATCGTCGTATTTCATTTTCTCGCATGTTCGCTTAATACACGTTTGTAAAAGTTTTTAATTTAGTTAAATATTAAAAGGAACAAAAAATATATATTAAGTTTATATTTATAAAAACATAATAAATTAAGTAAAAAATGGCTAAAAGAAAAAGAAAAAAAAAACCTGCTCACAACAATATGTGCTCCCGGGGACTCCGAACCTGGGTCTTGAGTGCAGGGAAGAAGGCAGCTTAATTACCATTTACGAACCCACTAGCTAGAAGATGGTCTTTGGTTTGATTTTATATCTGTCTCTCTCTATTTAACCTTTAGCTGGCAAGAGATTTTTCTTTTACGAGTAAACTGCAGTTTTAATCCTTGTGTTTTTTGGTTTCGAATACTAGCTAACTCCATCCATTTTTCCGTTGAGTCTCCATCATATACGGAGTAAAAATGTCATTTCTCCCACTCTTTTTGACATGCAACTGAATAAAAATGTTAATTTACATGACGACCTAGATAAAAGAGGGGAGATATGACATTTTTAACCCTCAGATGTAGGGCGCGTGTAAGAGACTTCTATCAACTTGGACTGTAAGGAGGTTTGTGACGAGCCTCCGTTGCGTACGCAGTAATGGGGGAGCCCCAATGCCTACGAAAAACACCTATTAGTATTACAGGCGAGGTTTCGATATCGGTCTTTGCACCTTTAAGTGCTTCAGTCATAGACCGTTGCACCAACCATCCTTCTAAAAAAATATATAAATTGTAAATAGTCGGGCCAGAAGGTAATATTTTCGTTTGATTAATATGCCCCTTGGTTGCCCCTAGTTGAACACTATATGCCCTTAAATTTACAGAATTGGCTAATTTATAGAATAAACTTTATTTTGACTACCTAAGGTTTGCCTAAAATTATAGTTTGCATACAATAGTTTTAAAATTGCGTTGTATCTCCCTAAACTTACCAATATATCATAGTTTGCTACATTCGAAATAATTTTGTCAAAAGCAAACGTTAGTCAATCCATTTGTCTCTCATGTGAGGAGGGCATTTTAGTTATTTTCAAGCCTTTCATTTTCCCTCTTATTTAAATAAGTTTATCATTCCCAAACTCATTTAAGCAAGAGGAAAGAAAAAGCTTGAAAATGACTAAAGTGCCCCTCACGTGAAGATTAGCAAGCGGAGGTTCTCGTCACCTCTTTCTTTCTCTTGCAATTTGTTTGTTGGTATATGTAGTTGAGTTTGTTAATATGTGTAGTTGAATGACAGGATACGTGGCATACAAAACATCAATAAAAATTAGCCAAGAAAGACATAAAAAAAAACATGTAACAATTAAAAACATCACAACACAACACCTCCCAAATAATCAGCAAAGAAAGAAAATAAAAATAAAATAGCAATAGCAAAACACCAATAAAAATTAGACACACACCCAAAATAACTCACCCCCTCCAATTACGACACAACAAGTCATAAAATGACCAATAACAAAACAACAACTCATGCCAACAACTAATGACAACAATCCAACATCACATCAAGAAATTGTTATATGATATATGCATAATTAGCTGTAAAATTGAAGTAATACTAACAATGTGAATAATTACAATATAAATCTTATAATATCATTTAAACTAGCATGTAAATAATTATTCGATCCTCATTTTAGCTTTTGGATTAAAAACTACATTTGAAAAAACACACAGTTGGGATCTATATCTTTTGGAAATGTACATTGAGATGGCAACTCTATAAGTATAATGTTGCCTATATGCTCTGCAACCTCTAGATAGAATGCATATTCATCCATTAATATTTTGCAGTCTCTCACTTTTTGTTGACTATTAATTGCTTCTTTTGGTGCATGAAAAAATGAAGCACAAAGCTTACAATCTTTATGTTTGTGCAAAGTCTCCTCTAAGATATCATTAGTGTTGAAACTCCAACTGCCTGTCTTCCAATTCAAGTGATAGAGCGGAAGAAATCGTTGTCCATAATCCGCTACAAATTCAATTGCAGCTACAATGAATTCAAATTCTTCATTAGACATGTAGTAAGGAAAACTTACTCTTGTCCATCCCATCTTTGCTCCATTATATCCCTGCCAATGCATCAACACATGCATATGACCATTTGGATAGAGAAGACAATTAGTTAACTTAACACTAAAATAGTTTGATCCCTTGGGAGTGAAACTTATTATATATATCTCTTACGTACCATTTCGACTGCGGATCTTATTGCAAGTGATTGCCGTTCATTGATTCCAAGCAAAGAATGACCATAGGGTCCTGCGCAGGCACACCCTCCTCGAGCTTGGATTCCAAAGAGGTCATTTAGAAGTGTAGCAACAAAAGCGCCGTTAAGAGGCTTTTCGCTACTAGTGGTGTAAAGGAGGAAGGATAGAATTGATAACTTTTCCACTTTGGTATTTCCTAACACCCATATGTTGGGATGTTTGACAAGTCTCTCTTGTGCCCTTCTAATGTACTCAACTTCTTTATTGTTGATAGCTTCACATCCGACGTACTCTTTAATCTGGAAGGCTAAAGCTGCTTTTACTCGTTGGATAATTTGTGGCGTCCCAGCGTCTTCCCTTTCTTCAATGTCGCTAATGTATAATGTGTCCTGCATGTTATAGACCTCATAATCAAACAAACTTAACACACATACTTGCATACATACCCAATAATGATATCTCACTTTATGATCTATGTCTAAGAGGGGGGGGGGGTAAAATAAGGTTAAACCTTACCCTTATCCCATATTGCACCTAGATAGACCCAAGAATTAGTAACTATATATATATAATCTTGAATGGAAGGTATATACCTGTTCATTAAAGAAATTAACGTAGTTAACAGTACCACCTCCGCATGTCGAAGGTGGAGCATTTTTCAGCTGGTATAAGGCGTTGCTCAACAAAAGAACGCCCGGTGATCCAGGCCCCCCAAGAAACTTGTGTGGACTTAACATTATAGCATCATATCCATCAACATCACCTGATCTCATGTCAATCTCCACGTACGGACCACTTCACGTATGTAACATATAATCAAGGAGTCAAACACACAGACATACACATGCATATTAATATTACAAGAAACTAGTGAGATTGAACAAGTACCTTGCTGCGAAATCAAAGCATGCGAAGGCTCCATACTTGTGAAGCAAGTAAGCTAAAGAACGCGTATCAGAACAAACTCCAGTAACATTACTACAAGCAGAGAAGGAACCAAGCATTGGTCGAGCGGTGTGTTGATAAAACTCAAGACGTGACTCTAAATCATCCATATCAATCATTCCTTGTTTGTCTAAACCGATCTCAACTACTTGTGCTAGGCTTTGCCTCCAGGACAAGAGGTTGGAGTGGTGTTCATAAGGACCAACAAAAACAACCCATCGTTCGTCACTTCTTATACATGAGCTTAATACTCGGTCCTTTAAAATCGACGGGACGGCTATTCCCAAGACTTGTTGGAGTCGTTTTATAGCTGCCGTTGTGCCTGATCCGCAGAAGAGGAGTGCGTCATTTTGGGTTCCGCCTAAGCACTTCTTCACAAATTTAGTTGCTTGGTTGAACATTTGCATGGTTCTATAGCCAACATAGTTGTCACATGTATGAGTGTTACCTGAAAATTTTTAAAAGTAGTTTTTAAACATCTATTTTACAACATTTTATTTGTATATAGTACTGGATATTGTTTATTAATTTGTCTCCTAACTTGAATGGCTAAATGTTAAACTAGTAGATCGAGGTTCTAAAACATTAATTGTTAAATCAGTAAGAGGTCTAAATATTTATAACTGATCAGGTTGCATGTTTTAATGTTTAGCTAATGGGCATTAACGGTGGAACTAAACGTAGAAGTGCACAAATCGGGTTTTTTAATAACCGGTTCCGGTTCTTATTGGCGGTAAAGGAACCGGTTCTTAATTACAAGAATCGGTTTTGTTGTAAAAACTAGAACCTATGTAACGGGTTTCGGTTCTTGTAGAACCGGTTCTGGTTCTTAAAAACCCAGTTTTTTTAATATAAGATGGGCAGGATCGCTAGGCTGCTGCAAATCTTCACTCTCCATTGGGCTTTATTTACAGACTATAGACCATATAGTTTTTTATATTATTTTATACTAAATAAGTAGTAATATTAAAAACGTTAAATCTTATACGTTATATAGCTTTTAAAACATTAAATAGGTAACAACACTAAAACATACCGGTTTGTTTAGGAGCAGGTTCTTCCAGAAACCGGTTTTCTGTAGGAACCGGTTCCGGTTCTTTTGGAACCTAGAACTTGGAAAAAATAGTACGTAGAGTTTATTCAGAACCTGCGATTCGGTTCGATTCTTGTAAAATCGGTTCTTCTAAGAACAAATTTTTGGTTATTGGATTGGTTCCGGTTTTTTTTTCACCTCTAACTAAACGTGTGCAACTCGCTAACAAATATTTGGACTAATTAAATTTCCAATTTTTCTTTTATGAGAATCAAACTTGAAATATGATCAAAAATTCAAAGCATATGGACTATTTGTGCAAATTTATGTAAATAAAGTTTGGAACTTGGAGTGTTAAATAAAAAAATACATAAGATTTTGAAAGAAAGAAAATATAAAATTTAGAAAAAATTTTAATCCGATCCAACCACGTACCTGGTTCGGTTCACCCGATTTAGCGGTTCAAACGTAAATGGTCTAAATACACGTACATAATTGGACTCTTTTTGTTATCGATCAGTTTAAGGTTCGACCAACCGGTTGATTGGAAATAAGAAGACAACAAACCGACTTATAAACTAAGTTGATGGAATTAATTTACCATAAAACCAAATTAGTAATTAAAACACCAAAGAACAAAATGAACCTTGATGATCACCCTTCGAATGAAAGCTAACTAGCTGGCTAGCTTCACATCCCACTAACCTTCTAGTTAGTTAATAACATTACATTTTGTTTGGATTGAAAAAATTTAACCAACTTAATTAAAAACAAAATTTTGACGAACAACAAAACGCAATTAAAATCGATCTAGTTGGAAAGTGGAAATTAACTAACTAAAATGTAAGCAAAAGGAAGATTATTGATTAATTAATTACCATAAAACGGAAGAACATTTTGGATGATGTAGTGTTCAATGTAACGAAGACAACGCCCCGAGGCTGTATGATCTGCATAAGTAAGCATTCGCATTCCAAATGGAGTCTTAATCTCAACAAAGTCACCTATAATTTGTGAGCGTAGCCACCTTAGTTTGGTATCAACATCCGAATCACACCCGGGTGCACCTGATTCATGAATCACATCTTCACTAATCTCTAATGTGGGTTCATGTTGATGTTCAATCATCATATATATATATATATATATATCTTCTCGATCTGTGGTTACTTATTTAATAGCTCCAGAAACTGCCAAAGATATAGTTAAGTTGACATGACTTGAAATATTACGTTGAGTATTTATAGAGATTTGGTTGCTCGTTGGCTTATGACATTTGACCTACAATTTAGGCGGCTTAGAAATAATAAAGGATTATTTTTTTACTTTTTTTGTTCTTTGAAGAAAACCGTGTTATTACCTATATGGGTTTTGCACAAAGAATAATTAATATATATAAAAGGATTATATATATGTATGGTCAGTGCCTATGGGCCGCTTTGTTTTGGGTGGGTTGGTTAGTTATATAACTTGATATTGAACTAATTAATTGGTGTATGCATGCATAGTATGTATTGTATACAACTTGTGCTGTTAATGAGTTATACATACATACATACATACATACATACATACATACATACATACATACATACATACATACATACATACATACATACATACATACATACATACATACATACATACACATAAAATTTGGTTAGCATTCCCGTGTATTATAGATGTAGGTCGAATGAACCGGTGTATTATAATATTGAATAAAATATAATATAATCATAAAGCACATATAGACGACAATATATGTCTTTAACATCAATCGACTCGTATTACCTTCCGATCAAAAGGCCAAAACATCGGTCTTAAATTCGAAAAAACTTAACGGCATTAAAAAAATTATCTACGGACAGTTGGTTGTCAAAGTGATAAAAGTTGGGACCGTTGATAGCCAATTCGTTATTTGGGACCGGTAGAAACCAAAAGATGATAGTTGAGACCAGTAGAGAAAACAACAGCAGTTTATAAGAAAATAAAAATACGAACACTAGACTTCACTTTGTGAAGTTTGAACCCGAACCAAAACCAAAAACTAATGCTTCAAACACAAGTCATGTGTTATTGATTAATCACCAACCTTATTGACGTGAGAGTTATAAATACGTGAAGCAGTTAATTTTCCTTAATCATTTTTTTTCAATATATCACTTGTAAAAAGCATTTATTCATTATCACTTTTTCTAAGACTCTATGTAATGGTTAATGCCTCTTGGTGGCATTTTTCGTCATGTGAATGATGACTAGACAAAAAGGCATTATATCATAAAGTGTCGTAATCGATAATGCCCCTGTAATCCCCCATAATTATTAATAAATCATTTGGATGGTATTGCATTGATTGGATAATGTTGAATTGAATGGATGAGATTGGTTGGTCAAAATTGGGTAAGGGCGTTATTAGCAAAACACCTGAATTTTTTTTTCAAACATAACGCCTCCACATAATGGGACGTTATAGGGGCGTTATTTGCCTACATAATTTACATACAGTCTAATATTTTAATGAGCATAATATTGAAGTCAGTGGTATTTGGAGACCTGAATAGAAGCTTTAATGTAACTGAGAAGTTTATTTGGAAAAATCTTATTAAAAATGTCAAATTTTATTGATTATGCCGGTGTCTATATTTGAAAATTGAATTGATCGATATTCATTGATTAGAAATGAATGTAACAAAATGAGAAGTTGACATTATGAATTTTTCTGGACGGAAATGAATTTGATATTTTAGTTTAAATTCGAAAGTTTTACATTTGTATATGTGTTGGCGTACGGTAGTTTCAAGTTTTAAGACAGTTAATTAATAATAATATTATTCTTACAAATGTTTGATGCATCAACAACCACCGTTATATCAATAGTTGTTCTAAAAAGACAAACAATCATTTATAATATATTTTTTCCTTCTTGTTTACAAATCGATGCTCATTCCACTTCAGATAAATTTGGATGAAAGAAATAACTATGAAAAGACCCTATAGGTTTTTGTTTTCATCAACTATAAAATCTATAGGTTTTTGTTAATATCATGAGTATGTAACGCGTGCTGATCGACATTTTCATAATACCATCACGCAAGTGCCCAACACGAGACTTGTCTTCCATTAATTTGAGTGCGTTTCGTGAAACTATACATAATTTAATTTAAATTTGCGATAAATAAGAATTTCACATGCACTTGTGTAAAAAATAAATTAAACTAGATATACCAATTACTATCTTATGATATTGGTAAAATTAAACAACATTTTCATCATTTAATTCCCCAAATCTCACGACCTTAACTTTATCCGTTAAGCTTCGTAACGTAAAAGTTATTTGCTACGAATATTGTATGTCTCTAGGATGGTTACTAGATATGTAAATTCTATTTTGTTTTTAGAATTCTATTAATTATTACATATGATATTTTATAAAACGTTTTGAAAGCTAACATGTTTTCTAATAAATCTTGAGATAATAACGTACAATTTAAAACGTAGCTTGGCCATTCTCCATGTATTACAAATTAAAAAATAAATAAATAAATTAGAGCAAAAATGCTTACAAATTAAAGCAAAAATAGTCATCTCACTTATAATAGAATATTCGGCTGCCATTTAAAAGAGTAAATAAATTATTCGGTTTGCTACGTTAGGCGGCTCACATTAATCAATAAGATCAACCCACTTTTACTCTCATACGGGGTATGGTTGACAGGTTGAGAGTGGGGTGGCACATTGCCACATTTACAAATTACAATACGTCATTAGTTAACAGTTGAAATATTAAACTTGGAACACCCTTAGAGAGAACGGAATGGTTTACGAGCTCATCACGAGAAGTAATCTCGTTTCTCCTCGTCTAACACGGTATCGTCCTCGGCTCCTCGCCGCCTTGCTCGTTTCTCCTCAACCTCGTTGCACCAGGTATGGTCCTCGCCACCACATCCACTCCCTCAGCGAGCTCCCCAGCGAGGTCCTATGCTCGTCCACGAGCATCCGCACTGCTTCCTCGTCCCTCCTCGTCTCTTCCTTCCTCGTCCACTCCCTTCTCCCTTATATCTTCGAAAAATTAAACAATTTCAACATTTAACATTATATTTCACCCTCATTCTCATCCAGGTCAAAATATCAATCAAATAAAATTTTAAAATGTGTATCTATACATTCACCTTAAATTAGAAGAGTAAGTAGGATTGTTGAACCTCGTGAAATTAGTGGATGATATTTGTATTAACTTGATTAACAAAATGATTAATTAATTAAACTAAATTATCTATTGCCTGTGAAGGAGTTGAATGAATTATAAAACTAATAATTAAGAAAAACATACAAGAAAGTACATTGGTTGTTTTAAACAATAAATAAACAATGAGTCACACCTGGGTTTCAGATTTGTAAATAACTAGATTAATTACTAGAAAGGTTTTATCTTTGATAAGTATAGTTGATAAATAGGTTGATTTGGTAAATTCTCGACTTTAGACATCAAAAAACGTCACACATATGCAAATGGTGCAAGAAAACCTTTGCTATATGAAATTGGACAAATGTATGTTTTATCAATCAAGAACAATTAGCAAATCATGACACAAATTAACTTTATAGTAGTAAACCTCTTATAAAGTTAACGATGCAAGAAAATATTAACATTAATAAGTTCAAAACAATATTAACAATCAATTCATCTATCACAATATAGAGTATGAACCAAACCAAACATAAAAATAACCTAGAACTTACAATTTTCTACCCATGGATGAACTCGAAAGATTAGCCGCTTATGTTCATGATTGGATCTTTAAATATTTGGAATTGCATGATTGTAAATGGAATGATGTTGGAGAGGCAATGAATGGTGTAAAATTGCTCCAAATTCGTCCTATAGGCTGGTATTTTCGAACTAGGGTTTTACAAATAATAATCTCCTTAAATATGGTAAAAGTATGGACTTTAGTGAAATCACGCGTCAGGGACGTAAGTTACGCCCCTAAGAACATATGCTATGTCCCTCCTGCCACAAATACATCATCTACTCTACCTTACGTCCCTCTGTGTGTCCCATAATTACAAGGGGTCATAAGTTACGTCCTTAGGGACGTACATTACATCCTATTTTTCTAAATTTCCTCATTTTCAACATCGTTCTGTAGATAATCATCATCCAATCTTCTAATAACCTTCATATATCACGTTTAAGCTCCCAACACCTACAAATCAAATGTAACACAAAGTAAATGTGTTCAGAATGGTAATTAAGTTAAAAACATCAAGTTAATAACTTAAAACATGAGCAAAACACCAACGCATCACACCCCACGTACCACCACGACCAATCTCACAATCTTAACTTTATCCCTTAATTCTCGTAAACAGGGCCGGCCTAATCTAAAAAAAATTAGGCAATTGCCTAAAGCCATATATATTAGGCCTCAAATTATATCATGTTGGGCATTATTTATAATTTTACATTTGCATTTAAAGGGAATGAAAGTTTTCGAAACATATTATAACTCCTATAATTTTCTGCTTGATTTTTTTTAGCTTTAAGTTGTTTATTTATTAAGTTTAATGAAGTCTAATTAGTATGTTCGTCATTTAATTTCTAAGTATTTGAAATTCGATTGATTTTAGTTTATTAGTTAGATAGTTCATTAAGCTTGATATAGATCAACAATAGAGATAAGTAGCGGGAATTAATATGGAAATCGTGGTCAACTTATTTGTCCTCTCTAACATTTTAGTTTTTCAAATTAATCTATATATTTAGAATGCTTTCTAACCACTAATTAGAGAGTTAAGTTTTGGTATTATATTTTCACGATATTGTGTATTAACAAAAATTGTATTATAATTTTCATGATCTTGTGTATTAACAAAAATTGTTGGTGTTTATAGTTTTTTTTATACTTAATTACTTAATTTCATGTCAAACTGAAGTATAGTTTGAAAGTAAAATACAGGTTGATGAAAATGAAAAGAAAATTAGGCTAGATGATTTAGCCGAGAAAAGGTTTCTTTTCTTTATTTCGCCTAAGGCCCTCAAAGTGGTTGAACTGTTTGTGCTCGTAAAGTAAAAAAAAATCGCTATGAATAATGTATGTCTAGAAATGTAAATTTTATGTTGTTTTTAGAATTCTATTAAGTATTACATATAATTTTTTTATAAAACGTTTTGAAAACTAACATGTTTTCTAATAAATCTTGAGATAATAACAAGTTAAAACGCTAGCTTGGCCATTCTCCATTTATTAAAAATAGCAATCGGCTAATTCAAAGATGCTTACAGATTAAAGCAAAAATAGTCCTCTCATAATAAATTATTCGGCTGCCGTTTAAAAAATAAATAAACTATTCGGTTTGCTACATAAGGCGGCTCATATTAATCAATAACATCAACCCGATTTTACTCTCACACGGGTAGGGCTTTTAAATTCTTGTCGCTCGTTTGAAAAATGCTTGTCTGTTTTTTCACTCGATTGCAAATGAGTCGCATCGCTCGGTTCGGTTTGTAAACGAGTAAAGCAACAAGTAAAGGTCCGATCTGTTTGGTTCGGTTCGGCTTGAAAATTTTAATTTATTTTATATATAATTATATATGCATAAGTATATAATATGTTGTTATAATTATGTTGATATTAAATATTTATTTTTAAAATTATTAGTTATATTATAGTACTTGAAAATAATAGTCATTTATCTCTTTTAAAAAATATCTTGAATATTTTTAAGTACTTTAAATATAATTAATAATTAAAAAATTATTATTATTAATATTTAATAATTCAATATTCCACATAACAATAAATGCAAATTATATGTTTGTGTATAAATAGTTGTATATATATATATATATTTAATTACTAATTGTTATATATACATTATATAAACATCAAATAAGTTTTTAATTAGTTTAGTTTCGCACGATGTGCAATCACGTGATTTCCATGTTTTCATGGGTGTTATGTAATAACATACAACTCTCGTTGCTATTTTAATACAAATTAACACGCAAACCTTTCAACAGATAAACAAAACAATCATAAAGAGGCTTAGAACCAACGACTGTATTCGAACAACTCAATGTTACTCCTCATAGCCCAATATAACAACAGTAAATAAACAATAACAGAGTTTCTAAGGCTCAGAGTATTCAACGATCATATAGTGAATCAACGTCCACATCATAACGCATCGTGACTATAGTGTGGTTGCAGGTATAAACCAATATTCCATCAAATTTACCACTCCAATAGTGCATCACTATTAGATTAACATAACCTCATCATAACCCATTTTTATCACAACAATAACAACCATGACTGGATATGTTCATCAGATAAAAAAAATAGTAGCATCATCACATATGTCATCATCCACAACACCAACCTATACTTACAGAAACATGTATGGCATTAAAACCAAATCCGTTCATCAAATTAAAAATCCAACGATTTCAACCATATCACAAATGGAAATCAACAGTTTATAGTTTCAACCTCATCATAGGAGGAAATCCCCACCACCACAATGTCTAACATCTGGTGATGACCGATGCCACCAAATCGCCGCCTTTAAAAGCAACCAACAAAATAAACCCAACCCGATTTCCAAACTCAGATTCAAGGCATTGCCTTAAAAAATAACAAAAAACATCAACCCAAACCCAATTCCAAACACAGATCCAAGATTAGCAACCATCACTGGTGTAAACGCCAGAAATGACAACATGTGAAACCAAACCACACGTTGTCGCAAACCGTTGGTCATGCAGATCCAAGGATCGGCAACCATCATCTGGAAAACCCTAGGCTGTATAGATACAAGAATCGGTGAACCTTATCGGCAACAACATAGAAAACCGCCAAACAATAACGATTCCAATGAGCCACCACCCAACATAAACCATCGCAGGCCACCATCGGCCAAAACTAACTACATAACACAATCGGAGGTACCCACAGATGACAATCGCAAGTAACTCAGTAACACAATCAGAGGTAACCCGGAGTTGTCAAAACCTCCGGTGAAGAAACACATAGGAGGTGAGAGAGAATCTCAAAAAACTCAGAAATGAAGATGTAAATCAAGGTGATTCACCTTTTTCGGTTTCTCAATGTGTACAAAAAAACCAAAAAATGCAACTAAATACACTTGTAGCTCAAACAATAAGCCACGATAACAACAACCAAACCAAATTAATAATAACATGTCACCTTTAAACTAATCAATAAAAATACAACAACTAACCACTTTCACTATTCATAACATTTGCCTATTAACATATAAAAATTCTAAAAAAACTACAAACTAGTATTAGTTTTTTTAAAGCTACTAATTTATATTTATGTACATTATATATTTAACTTTAAACTTACTTCTTATGTAACTAATTTTAAGGAGAAAAAAAAGTAATCCTCATAAATCCGTTCGAAAAATGCTCGGTTCGATTTTGTCTCATTTACGCTCAGTTTGAATTTGGCTCGAATTGTAAATGAGCCGATGGGCCGGTTCTATTTGTAAACGAGCCAAGTACAAACAAGCCTTCACTCAGTTTGGCTCGACTTGTAAATAACCCTACACACGAGGTATGGTGGGTGGCATGAGCATTTACAATACGTCATTTAGCAATATTCTTTAATGGCATGTGCCATCACATTTGATTGTTCTTTCTTTCCTTTCTTTTTGGGCTAATGGCTTGGTATTGGTCGCAGATATGTGTCCTTAAGGGCTGCCACAAATTTTTTACTATTATCTTGGACCCAACATGTGAACAAAAATCAAATTCGCATTTCATAACATACATTTAACAACTCCGAAACTTTTATTTTACTTACGTTTCATCATCTGTTTTGATATCTTAGTCAAATCTAGCTAGCATCAATGTCACGTTGTATTGCATTGGGTTGTTTTATTCCCTTGACTTATTTTATTATTTTTTATCAATGTTTGAATCATGATAATCAATCCACAACTTCATACGTTTTTATTTATATATAATCGAATCTATTTGACTTCATATATACCCTTCTCTTTAAGTATTTCATCACGTCATTAATCAAATTGAAAATCATGGTGGCAAGTCAAATAAGTCATTAATCAAGTTAAATATTCAAATTGAAGAAATTAAAAAGATTTGTGGCAAGGAATTTTTTTGTTAAAAGTATTTGAGTCATATACTTATCAAATCATTTAAAAGATTATGGTGGAAATTTTATACATGCTAACATGCTCCACGTATGCAAGGAAATTATATCAATTTTTGAAGATATGTTTCATGATTTGATTACCTAACCAAACATATCTATCAGGCAACAGAAAGATGACCGAGAAAATGCAATTAAAGATGAGACAACAATCGGGTCAATTGAAAGTGAAGACATTTCTGGAACGATTGAAATCTGGCAACCCAATATATATACCACAGATAAGACGTGACAAATGGTACTATCTTATAACCGAGCTAGACGAACCATGAAGTTGGACTATTCGAGCAGGTTAACTCGATAGTGTACATAACACGGGTTGATGTTCCTTTTGACCCAGATGGTTTTGGTTCTAGCTCAAGACTTAAGGATGAGTTTTTTCAGAAGGGAGTATAATGATGCAGATCATTAATAAGTTTAAATTTGAATTATTATTTCTTTAATTATTTTTTTTAGTAAATCATTATCTTAGGGTTAATAGGGCTTGGTATAAATATATATTAGAATTTTGGTTTAGTTTAGTATCAGGAGTTTTTTATTGAGTTTAATTATAAAAACAATATTTTTAAAACTTATGATTTAATGTATAGTATTTGTTTAATTTATTATTTTTAAGTTATTTGATTACACGTGAAGTTACGTCATTACATCTACCTAATAAATCAAGATTTTAGGTGGCAACTTTTGGGGAGAATTTTTTAATCTATAATAAGAAGTTTGAGAGGGAAAATATTAAGTGTCATGCATGAGTTGGTGGAGGAATATTATTAAACTAGGTTTAATACTCGTGTGTTACACACGGGTTAAATAGTAATTTTTATAAAGAAATTATAACCATTATATTTAACAATTTATAATTATATATAATTTAAGGAGTTGGCTCCATCAACTTGCATGGTGAAAAATTTAGCTAAATTTTACCTCCCAAACTTCCTATTATAGAAAAAAAAATCCCTCCAAAAATTGCCCCCTAAAAGTTTGATTTATTAGATAGATATTAAATATTTACAAATTACAAATCTTTAAACATAACAATTTTCTTTATAACTTTTATTATTTAACCCGTGTATAACACACGGGTGTTAAACCTAGTTCTCAATATGTATAAAAATTGGAATTGGCTCATTCAAAGATGGACCAATTAACTCCACGTAAATTAATATTCAACTCATTAATTCTCAAAATAAATTCTTCGGCTTTGTATGGAGGCTCTTATCCATCCATCAATAAATTCAACCCATGCCATAAATAATAAGTCTTATTAGGTGATGTGGTTGAGAGTTGGGTGGTACATTATATCTACAAAGACCAAAATCAGCAAAGGTTGATATCTCAGCAAGTCGTGACAAAAAACCGTCGTGGTAAAGTTTTTAATTAAAAAAAATAGGTAGTAAAAATCAAATCGTATAAAGTGTCATACATACTTTTAATTGAAAAGGTATAAGCAGGGGTGCAGTTCTAAGGGGCGGGAGAGGATCACGGTCTTATTGACGTAAGATTATGCATGATTATGAATGGCACACATGATGCATACTTATGTCATGCATTGAATGATCAGATTGTGGATTTGTGGCAATAAGAAATCCACGTATGTAGCATACTCATTTGATTAAAGCTATACAAGAAAAATAATGAAAGCAGATTGTCCAAAGGAACCAAAAACGGATCCAAGGCTCCCGGTTAATGGTAACCATTTTCGACCGGTTTAAAATCCAAGAGAATTAACGCCATCTCATTTTTATAATTAAACTAGCAGGGTACCGCACGATATAGTGACGTTGATGTGACACTAACGACAATTTAGAACAGAGTGCTTGTTTGTGTTAGTTAAGTATTTAACTAATACACTTGTGGCTTCTATTGTATAGTACTTTTGTTAGCTTTCTTAATTGTATATCAACGTACGTAGTCTATCTATGTCATGAGTCTCATAAATCTCAATTAAATAATAAGAAAAACTTGAATAAAAAGTATATTAGTAGTAAACATAGCACTTTAAAAATATATCAAATCATTCGAATGAGAATATAAAAATAGATATCCGAATTTAAGGTTAAAAAAATTGTTAAACCTTGTTTGGGAAAAACTTAAGTTTAAGGAAATTGTATAATAATTGAAAATTGTTGACTCTTGTTTGGGAAAGCATGATCCTAGTATACCAAAATTGGAAATTGTTTAAATTTTAAAGAATAAATAAATTATCATCTTATTCATTCAATTTGTATATTAATGTAGTATAAATATTGAGTTCGACCGTCTAAAATTATTTTATATATATTCTACTCTATATTTTAAAATGACACTCAAAATATACAGAAAAACAAATTTTAAACATAATACAACTTTTTAATTAACATAAATATTAATTAGGCTTTAATTCCACTTAAATTTTTGGTTATTGGGTTTGCCTCTATGGTCTTCAAATGATCACAACTTTTTAACATAATATATATGTACATGAATGGGTCAATCTCTTCACCCGACGGGTTCAAACAAAACCTGATTTCTTTAGCTAATCGTGTTTGCAAGTTCGACTTAAAGTTGGTCCGAACCCATTTAGGGTCAACCTAAACTTGCAAAATTCATGTGGTAATTTTATGAATAAGATGATTTGGTATGGTGTATCTCTAACGGGTCAAATGTGTGAGGTTAATATACCTTAAAAGGAAAGCGAAGAAGATGTAGGGTCGAGTGAAGTCGGCCAAGCGGAGATTGAGGATAAACGATACATGCGGTGTAAACCAAGGGTGGATAAAGATGGATGATAATGGAACTATATATTCCGTTTGTTGACGTGGCGTTATAGTATGACCCTAGTTAATGTGCCTAATGGGGATGCTCGATTGTGAGTGATCAAACTATGGTGACAGTTGGCTTGAACCAAGTTACACATGAAGAAGACTAAGTCGGTGATGGATTGCAAAGGCTGCTAGGAATGGATCATGTTAGAAGTTTGTGAATCAACAAGTTGGACAAGCAATGAAAGGCCCAAGGGGACTTGTTTGAGTTAGGTGTAGTCAAACATGCATTGTTTTTTGGTGATGGTTTTGCTGTAGTTGAAGATAATGGGTTGTACATCAAACACACGAAACATGACCATAAAGATAAGAAAGTCAATCCAAGAACTTAAACTAAAGAGTTGTGTGTATTGCTTGAGATAAAGGACCTTGGTGGTACGATGTACTGATCTGTGAAGGAACGAGTGTGGGATGTAGTTGGAGGTAAAAGCCTACCTAATACGATTCAGAAATTAGGGGGTAAATGTTAAAAATAATTCCTGACTTACTTGATTTGCAAGATATATACCAGGTAGTTAAGTAAATAAGTAAAAATACTAATCGAGTTAAGCTTGGTACAATAAACATGTGTTTAAGATGTTTATTATGTTTTACTAGTCAAGTTGGATTAGGTATTAAGCAATGAGAGGTATAGTCTAGCGTGTGAGCGTGTCTAGGTTAACTATATAAACCAAGATATGGTATTTTATGTAATCAGGTTTTTGAGATAGTTTTTTTTGTTATCAATAAAGGATTTTTAGTGTTAGCCAATAACGTTGTTTATATCAATTCTGAAACTTCAATACTTGGATCGTAAAATGTTTAATACAAACATTTCTTACCTTTTTTTCTTCTCACGTGTATATTAATGAATAAAAATAGATAATTTTCATTATGTGTAAATAGTTGAGTGTATGATTAAAATTACTAACCGTATGCTAGCCATAGAATTTTATGTCTTCTTTATTTAACCCCCGTGTGATATACAAGCTATATGCTAAAAAGTTTTGAGTTTTGTAATTTGTATTCATAAGTATATATTTGTATATTTTCATGTAAATTTTTGTGTAGCTTTAATTTATATATATATGTTATGTAATGACATACATTTTATCTGGATTTAAACATTATTTGTATCTAGTCTCGTGTAAGACACGAATATCTAATCTTGTATAATTTAGGTTTGAGTCTCTCCATGAGGAACCAACTTATTTTGTATTAGTTGCAAAAAAGAGATGGTTTTCGTCGTTTAAATTAATTAAAATCATTACCTACTTGCTTACCAATATGTTCAACAACCCCATTAACATTTAAACAAATGCATGATGAGGCCACGCAACTACGCAAGTAAAAATGGGAGGCATGTCACCAAAATATTTCTTTTAACTTTGTTTGTTTTTATTGTAGCAACCATTTGTTGAAAAATGGTGGCTTCATATTCAAAATCGTTTAATTTGGTGCACAATAAATATATTTGTTGGAGCATCAAACAACTGGTGGGATAATAAACTCATATTTGGTTGCATTTTTGCAATGTTTGAGAGCTATAAAATTATTGTAACCAAACTAATAAGAACGATACGTATGCTTATATTAACATAGGAGGTTAAAATATCCAAAATTAGCAGGATATAATAACGGTTATAAAACGGTTTTATGGTTCAACACTAACCGGTCTTTTGTTGGGTCAATCAACCGGTTTTGTTAGCTGCGAAAGGAAAACCATTTACGAAGCGCCAGGCAGTCACTTAGAAACCCGCCTTTTTCTACTTGTTAATAACCGGTTCGAGTTTCGGTAAAAAAATAAAAATCGAGTCAGGTTAGTTAACCGATTTTTTTCACCTCTAAACAAGTAATTGACGAAAAAAATGAAAAAAAAAAAGGAAAAGCCCGATTTCATATCTAAAAATACTAACAAAATGTAGTCTATTGAAAATAGAAGCGGGCAAAAAAAAACTAAAAAAAACCCGGAAGTTTAAGAAAGAAAAGCAGTTTGAAAAAAACTGATTAGTTTAAAACCGAACTTGCTGTTCAAGATAGGTTTGGGGTTTGGAGCAAGAAAACCGGTTTAAAAACCTGTTTTTTTTTTCATAAGCAACCCCTAAACACTCCTTAATCTCCATCTCAATTACATATTATACATTCAACACGAAACTGAATTG
Source organism: Tagetes erecta (assembly GCA_030867185.1). Classification (NCBI taxonomy): domain Eukaryota; kingdom Viridiplantae; phylum Streptophyta; class Magnoliopsida; order Asterales; family Asteraceae; genus Tagetes; species Tagetes erecta. Next base: position 7,775,308 of record CM061490.1, read on the forward strand.
CATTGCATTCATTTGACATTAACCAGCCACTGTCATAGACGTGGTTTTCCAGCCAGTATGCAAAAGACTAAAGCAAACAACTTAATGCGATCAAACACCGAGACTTGGATAAGCAATCGTAATTCGTAAACACCCGTTAATTATATCCGAAGCCGTTTTCTGGCCAATACTCAAAAGATTAAATTAAAATTACCATCAAAACAGCCAACAATTTTCAATCACAATTCAACTTGATAAACAAGTCTACCAACAAAAAACAACTCTTAATCACTACTCTGTCCTAAAATCAAACACCATATTTTACCACTAACTTCTTCACATCTTAAAGAACCTTCAAACTTATGCAATTGTAAAATGACACTGATTAAAACCTGCAAAAAGAACCCACATTGTCAAAATTGCACCTTCTGTTTGACTTTATTTCAAGTCAAACAATTCAACTTTAAAACAACAAATTCAGTAAAGTTAATTCGATTATTGAAAATATTTTAACAATGAAGTTAACATTTTTAACCCACTTCATAGTTGCAAACATTTTTTAGTTGGAAGAAATGAAAACACGGATCTGAATTTTGGATATGAAAATTTAGCTACTTGACTCAAAAAGTCAATCTTACTTGGATCAGAATTGATGAGCATAGCAGTCCCGCCAAATCCACAAGTTCCACCATTCTTCTTGTTCTTTTGCCAATAACTATTGAAAGCATAAGAAGCATGAGCAACAACCGAATCCGGAAAGTAACAGCTCCCGGTGGGGCTAATCGGACCACAATCAGCCCCACCTTCTCCACAAGCGTAATCCATCGCCTCCTGCAAATTCTCCACCGGCACACTCGGCTTCGCCACACACCACAACCGTTCAAACGCAAATGGTGGTGAAGCCGGTGCACCGTCATCCCCCACTAGCGGAGGAGGAGCCATCACACCACCTCCTCCTCCTCCTCCGCTATGTGGAGGACTAGGATAAGGATTGCAGGGAGGCAGATCAAACCCATAAGGCGACTGGGCACCACTCACTGGCCCAGTCGCCGGAGGTTGCCTCTCTGGCGATACTGAAACCATCGGCGGCGGTGTAACTCCGATGAGCGGTGGGAGAGGCACCGCCGCCGCGTCAGAAGGAACAGTCAATAACAGTTTTCTCCCCGGAGATTTCAAATCAGATACCATCACATTCACTGTTTTTGACCGGAAAACACGCAAATCCGCCATGGATTTGAGCTCAGAACTCAAAATTCCAACATATTCATCACTGAAACCATCTAATTTCACCGTATAAGTCGAATTAATCTCCTCTAACAACTGAAAAACAGGTTTAAGATGCGATTTATAAACACATTTCGGAGTAAAAAACACAGAGACCCTAATTTTCTTCTCCAAACCCCACCTAACAAGAGAATGATAAACATTCCCCATAGCAAACAAAACTGAAATCAAAACTTGTTCATGAGTTTCATCACATAGACGATTATGAAACACAACAATGGATGTTATGTTTCTTGAAGGGTATTGAGACAAAACATAAGTTCTTAACCAATTTTCCGCCATTAAAATGCTAGATGAAACCTCATTAAGCTTCTCATTGTCAACAGATACACCGATTGTATGTAAAGCATCTGGGGTTGAATGTTGATGGTGGAGAGTGGTGATTTGGAGCAGTTGTTGACCTGAAACTGGGATGAAAAAAGAGTTAAAGAAAGAATAAACAGAGATGTAAAGGAAACAGGGGATTGTTGGTTACCGGAAATGCAGAGGAAGAAGAAGAAGAAAATGGTGGCCATGTTGTTGAAGATTGTGTGATTGAATGAAAGTGAAAGTGGAAGTGGAGGGAGATTGAAGAGATAAAGGTTGGGTTGTGAGTGTGTGACAGTGAGGGTGGTGTTGGTGTTTGTACTGTACGTTCTGAAAAGTTTTTGGGGAAATGGGATGTTCATACAACATTTCATTTCATTTCCATGGATATGTTAAAACTTCAAACGGTAACTTGTTTGTTGTGTTATGAGTTTATTGGTACATCAAACACCCTGTCATTTTTATTTTAACATTTCATTTTTCAACAACGTTTTTAGTTACTTTATTCGATGGACGTTTTATAAGAGAAGATGGAGTGGAGAAGGGATGGATGCGGCCCTGGTTTGGTGTTAGTGTGGTCTCAATTCTTTTTAACCCATTTTTTTTGTTCGTGTGGTCTCCACTCGCTTTCAACTGGGAGTTTGTATTTTTTTAAATGTTATACAGATTTACTCATTTATTAGACATTTTTTTTTATCATAAATCACCACTCAAATCTCCCTCATATTTTAAAAAACGTTGAATCTTTTACTAGTTGAAGATTCAACTAAAGGTTTATCTTCACCATCTTCTGATAACTTGGATGAAACTCGTCAACGTAAATTTATGTATTTTCTTTCGATCTCTAACTTTTTGTTATCTACCGATGTTCGCGATACTGCAAGTTCATTAAGAACCTATATTAGAAGAGATGATTTTGATGAGTCTCATGAACGTATTTTTTGCTGATTATTTTTCTAGATAGTCCGAAATTTAACACAAGTATGTTTAGAAAGAGTTTTCGGATGAGTGGGGAACTAATTTTTAAAAGACTTGTGGATATGAAAAACGACAATGATTACTTTCGAGTCCGGTTCAATGCAAGACATAAGACAAGCTTCTCGGGTTTTTAAAAAGGCACATCCGCAATCTATCAATTAGGTTATGGAACTGTTTCCGACTCATTAAAGGAATACTTAAATATATCTGATCAAACATTAGATGAAAGTCTTCAAAAAATTATTTAGAGTGTTATTAGATTCTATGAGAAATATCTTTTGCGTTGACCAACCGCGCACTACGTTCAAATTTTATACAATCATCATGCGACCCGTCATTGTTTTCCGGCATGTTAGGTATTTCTAAAATACTCTTTGTAAAGTAGTTATTTTTTATTCTTGTTAAATATATAGTTTATTGTTGTTAAAGATATACTATATACAGTTTTCATTTCTTGTTAACAAAAATATATATGAAGTGTTGATTGTAAGCATTGGGCATGATGAAATTGTTTAATGGCTTAACGTGGACAATTCATGAGTGGTGATCATCTATGCCTAACTCTCACCCTTGAGGTGGCGACGTCACAAGATACCTTGTTTTGGTATGTATACTTTGGTATATGTTCGGTTCAAACAACGACCTAAACGTGTTGAACCAATCATTGCTATTCAACAATCTTTGTAATGGAACACACACTAGTTGTTTCATTTACAATAAATAGCTACGAATACAAGTATGGGTATTAACTTGTGAATGGAACATACCTCAAATGGTCGGTATTTGTCAAAATTGTTCCTCATGTGACGGGTGATAAGCGAAAATGGTTCGGAGGGCACACGAGTCGGTAAGAAAAGATGTGGAACGAGCTTTTGGGATCCTTAAAGGTCGTTGGGGTGTAGTTCGTTTACCGGCACATGTATAGGAGGAAAACAAAATTAGAAAAGCCATGTATGCATGTATTATTTTGCATAAGATGATTTTAAAAGACGAAAATTTAGTGTTATACCCCTGCTGTGTTTCAAACCCTCCGACAATTATACAAGATCTAGAGAAGGTAAAGACGGAGATACGAGACAAAGATGTTCATGAAAACCTTCAAATAAATCTCGTTGTCCATATCGAGCACACTTACGGTGGTTATTTAGTTTTTATTTTTAGTCTGTTTTTTTTATTTTCTTTACTCGTTGTTTTAACCATTTTTAAATTTTAGTTGAAACGAGTGTTTTTTAATTAATGAAGTATTAAGAGTTAAAAAAAATAAGAAAATAAAAAAAGAATTATTTCTAGTAAATTTTAGGGTTATTGGATTTTGGTAATCCGTATTTTAGTTTATTGGCCGATATTAATCCTAACTTAAAAAATTCTCCGTGGCAGTCCCAACTTGTAAATTATTTTTCTCCATCGAGCTTTTATAGATGTGGTACAAAAATGATCGGGTAAGGTTTTAATGAGACACATAAATGGTCTGGTAGGTTTTTTAAGTATCCGTTATAAAAGGTTTGGTGGAGGAAAATAAATTACAAGTTGAGACTGTTATAGGGAATTTTTAAGAGAAAACTACAAATAACGTCCTTTATGTTTATAGTAACCTGCAAGTTGCGTCCTTTAGCAAAAGTATCTACAAAGAACGTCCTTATTTTTGTAGTTTTTTACCAATATCATCCTTTATACTAACTTTCGTTAGAAAATTCTGTTAAAAAACAACACATGCCTCTCACATGAGGGCAATTATGTCATTTAATAATAATTTTACAATTTTCTTTTAAACTGATTATTATTAATATATATATATATATATGTATCACAATAATGAAACACAATCTCCAAAGAGTAAATTACAATTTTGGGCTTTTATAATAAGGCAAATTACGGATCGTGGCCTTTATTTTAAATTATTGCACTGGTTGGCCTTTGTATAAATTTTTCTCACGGTTTAAGGCCTTTAAGTTAACTTTCGTTAAGTTTCTCAGTTAACTCCAGGGTATTTTGGTCATTTTACCTTGAAGTAAAAAATTGTTAATGTGCTTATTATTTGGGGACCATTTATGTAAAAAGGGTATCCACTGATGTTAACAATGATGATGATGATGATGATGATCTTGCTGATATTCTTTCACATGATCTTCTAGCAACGGTAATTTCAACACACAATTATATTATACATTTTCAAAATCTTGAAACTAAATGTGGCGTATATGCTTAAGTTACTTATTTAATTGTTACTGATTGATGGTTTAATTCAGATTAAAGAAAGGGAATTGAAAGTATTAGAAGAAAATAAACCCGAAATCTCACTGGCTAAATGGAGGAAACAAATGATTTCAAGATTACCTAAACTGTTTGACACACTTTTGTTTTACTTTCAATCGTCGAAACGAACTGTCATGACAAAAGTTGAGCTTGTGAACATGATCATTTCAAACCAGTTGGAAGTTGTTGACCCAAGTAAGTCAACATGATCATAGTCAAAGTTTCTACTAACCAAACCACAAAATGTCAAATTCTAATAATGTTTTGTATATTTACATGAGAAGTTGATGAACAGCTAAGGTTGTTGCAAGAGCTAGCTCCTGAATGGGTTTATGAGAAAACAGCATCTAGTGGTGATATTTTGTTTTGGTAAGATTATCTTCCACCAAATTAATATCGCGCCAAATGCATTCTGTTTGATTCAGTTCTTCTTGACAGTGTTTATCTCTGTTTGCAGTGTTAACAAGATATCGAGCCCTGAGTTGATACGCTCAAGAATATTAGAAGCTAACTTAGAGAACTGATTTAAGTAGATCACATACATAATTAGTGATTCTGCATTTCTGCTCAATATATCTTGAAGGGATTTTAGTCATTTGAAAGAAATGGAGGTGGATGATGATGATGATGACATATATATATATATATATATATATATATATATATATATAATATATAGCTTGAAGAATTTACATAAATGGTCCCCAAATAATAAGCACATTAACAATTTTTGACTTCAAGGTAAAATGACCAAAATACCCTGGAGTTCACTGAGAAACTTAACGAAAGTTAACTTAAAGGCCTTAAACCGTGAGAAAAATTTATACAAAGGCCAACCAGTGCAATAATTTAAAATAAAGGCCACGATCCGTAATTTGCCTTATTATAAAGGCACAAAATTGTAATTTACTCATCTCCAAAAGTCTCCAACATTCTTCTTCTTCTTGTTCTCATATCACCAGCGCTTCAGGCCACCGTGTGCAACCGTTAGGGCGTCGTTATCAGCACCTCCCTCAACCAATCTCTTTATACTATCTCAAAACTCATCCCCTATTTACGACTCCACCTCTATTTTGAGCCCTAGCTTCCGTCATCAGATCTACTCCATCACGAACCCACTTGAAAACATGGTTGTTCCAACTTCGATTTGACGCACCTTCGGGCTCTAACCTTCATCTTTGACGCACCTTCGAGCAGGAGTAGCAGCAAAGTAATGAGATTTGAGTTTTGGTGATGGTGAGATCTTAATTTGGTTTATGATTGCTTTAAAATGAATATGTAAACAATAGTCAAAAATTATAATTACACATATAGTCCTTTATGTATAAAATGACTATAATACCCCCATGTGAGTGGCACATGATCTGAATTTACAGAATTTTTTAACGAAAGTTAGTATAAAGGATGATATTGGTAAAAAAACTACAAAAATAAGGACGTTCTTTGTAGATACTTTTGCTAAAGGACGCAACTTGCAGGTTACTATAAACATAAAGGACGTTATTTGTAGTTTTCTCAATTTTTAAAGTATAGATTAATATCGGCCAATACATTAAAGTTCGGATTATTAAAATCTAATAACCCTAAATTTTATAGTACCAAAAACCCCAAGTTTAAATTCAACGATCCTCACAACAAAACATTGTACCTGAACGACGAGTAAAAATATCTACACACAACCATGTATTTAGTTTTTTTTTAAACAAACCAAAGTTATTAAAGGAAAAAATCTAATTGTGTGTGTTAAAAGAGTTATATATTTAATATTTTATTGCACAAGAGGTAGAAATTGTTGCTTTAAAAGATTTATCACTTATAAATGGTTCATTTGTTGAATCAGTAGTTGTGATGATGATTTTTTTGACGAGCCTTTTGAAATTGGTTTGATTTTATAGCGGAACGTGATGATGATTATATTGTAATGTAGAAAGTATAGAGTTGAGAGAGTAGACATTTGTAAAAAAAATAGTAGAATTGAGTTGTACGTATTTAACTATTTATGGGTTAGAATATCTTTTTAATAGTAATGGTCATAATACTTTTGCAACATTAAATAGGGTGGAAATTAAATCAGTAGAAAAACAAGCACTATTCGTTGGGGTGGGGGTGGAGGGGGATGTAGCATAAAAAAATAAACCCATGTTTTGGGTTGGTATTTTTCATCTAGAATTTTTTTACCAGACCTAGATCTCATTCTCTTGCTCTCACTTTTCGGCCTCTCTCATTTAAGAGCATCCGTAATGATCTAGTAAATGTGACGAAAAAATGAGAGCAGGAGAATGGGATCTAGGTCCAATAAAAAAATTCTAGATGAAAAATTCCAACTCAAAACATGAGCTTATTTTTTTATGTTACATCCCCCCCAACGAATAGGGTGGAAATCAAATCAGGAGAAAAACAAGCACTATTCGTTGGGGGATGTAGCATAAAAAAAAATAGACCCATGTTTTAGGTTGGTATTTTTGATCTAGAATTTTTTTTACCAGACCTAGATCTCATTCTCGTGCTCTCACTTTTCGACCTATCTTATTTAAGAGCATCCGTAATGATCTAGTAAATGTGACGAAAAAATGAGTCCACGTTAGTGCCACCTAGCCAATGGGTGTGATCACACTCACGCTTACTATGTGTATGTTATATGTAATGAACTAGTGACTTAGTGAGTGTAAACAATATTTATTGAAAAACTAAGAAAATAAAAACTCTAGATATGGATAATTTGATTTATGATTGGTACCTGTAAAATACACCAGCATGTTTAAATAATTAAAAAATGATAAGCTCAATAACCCGTGATCATGCTCACAATCCTTTATCCCGGTCCGACTCATTATAGTAAAAAAATCAAGCCATTACTTTAGACCTTACTTTTTCATAGGTCCCAGGTTTTTAAAACTTATGTATTCTAGTATTTTGGTAATATGGTAAATGGCATTCCATTGGTTGGCAATTTTAATTTTGTAAATATGTTATATCTTATTATTGAATAGATTGTATTTGTTTTCCAAACCCAATAGATAGTAATTTAGTATTCAACTAATTATTATTTGTTAGGTTGTATATATTGATTTGTTGTTTTTTAGTCATGAAACCATTCGGAAATTAAAATTAGGGTTGGACTGAGAAGAGAAGAATTGTTCAATTAGCTTAGTTGAATTTTAAAAAGGGTCATTGTTAGTTTATTATTAACGGTCTCAACCACGAATAAAAGAAAAAGGTTTTTAACTATAGGCCTTCAAATGTTTTTTCGCTTTATGTCTCAAAAAAACTTTGAGCCGGCCCTGCCTTTACCCACAGCCATAGTCACGCTGAGGGTGCCGTGTTTCACATACTAAGCGCCTACATGGCACTCTTATGCCCTCCACGGCTCCACCACAGAGATAGTACGCATAACCTAATAAACAACCATGTAGTTGGTACTCTTCTATCACGCTAGTGAATAATGATTATATAATAATAATAGTAATAAAAATATACTAACACAAAGTGGCCCACTGCATACTTTGCAGCCTTTGCTTATGTTTCTTTGGGCTTACATGCAATACATATATGAAATGAAAGTGACACAGGCCGGACCACTTCTTTGATTGGCCTCTGCCTATGATGTCACTTATTGTTTAGATTATCTGACTAAATATATTGTTTTACACTTGTAGTTAGGTTGTAAATAATCATTTCTTCTAAACTAATCTATTAGGATCTTCATCTATGAGTCTCAAATTGCAGATTTTTTACACCAATGGAAACCAGAAGTGTCAACAAATGAATATAGCTAGCCTTAAGTTTAAACACATTTATTAAACAAGCTAGCTAGGGCTAAGCTTCATACAATGGTAGGAAAAAAATAATATATAAAACATAATAATGATAAATAATTAAAAAAATTCTAAAAATAATTTATCTCTCTCTTCTAATAAAAAACTAACCCCCTATCACTTGTCACTCTTTTAGGACCTCGACATCAGTTTTACCAAATGTCGCGGTCTCCTTGATTCTCATAAGTCATAATTCGAGAGTGCGAATCCTCTATGGGGCACATGATTCAACCCAATCAAATCCTACTAATACTTCATTCAACCATAAACCTCTCTATTTATCTCCGCCGTTCCTATCTAACCTTCTGATTATCCACATCCATCACCATTTTCATGGATCTCCGTCATGCAATCCTCCTCTAATCAGTCACTAGAAACATAATTGCAACAACAACAATGATCATTCATCCTCCACCAACGTGACGGTCATCAATCACCTTTCGTTGTCGCCAATCAATGATTCTAAGTTCTAACACATTGCCACTTCCTCTAGTCATGTTACTCACAACATTCTAAACCACATATCGACGCATTATATTGTATGAAGAAACGATTTCCAAACTTATATTCATAACAATCACATCTTATCACAATCCTATTGCTTACCCATATCATTTGCATTGAAAAGATGGTTGTAAGATCAAATGAATAATAAATGATCGTTAACTAAAAACAATGGCAAAAATCAAACATGTTCAAGGGTTGAATACGGATTTTTATCTTGAAGAGGTGTGTCTTTGTTCGATTTATCTTTTAATTTATATAATTAATTTTTTCATTGTCCCAACAAGTTTTTGAGGTTATTTGAAGTTGGATTGTGAATAAATTGGTGATTGACGGTTGAATAAACGATCGTTGACTAAGAACAATGACCGAACGTTGTTTTATTTGGATGTAAAAATTTCAGCATTTGGAACATTATATCGAGGTAATTTTTACATTAATTGACAGATATTTTTTTCTGATCAAAAACCCTAAAATGCTTATATGAAATTAAAAAAAACTTAACATCTTTAATTTTTTTTGGCGGCGGTCTGTTAGTTACAAAAATAATAAAGTTGGACCACCAACACATATTTTGATAATTAAAACTAATAGTGGCCAATATTTCAATACCAAATATTTCGAATTATTTAAATCCATTATTCCTATATTATATTGTTTTAGGGATGTTTGGCAAAATCTGAATCATTAAGTGCTGAATGGTTAATAAGTCTGAACCATTAAGAGACTCTATCAATAAAAGGGGTGTTAAGGTAGAAATGCAGACGCGAGTAAAGTTGGTATATGCTTCATTCAGTTCCATTACGCATATATCTGTCTCTTAACCATTCAGCACTTAACTGAACCATTCAGATACTTGTTTTTTTAATGAAACAAACGCTCTGGAATGCTGAATCGATCTGAATGATTAAGCACTGAACTGAACCATTAAGAAGTAAAACAAACAGCCCCTTACACTTAATTGTAGGGAGTAATCATTTCTTCTAAACAATTTATAATCTATTAGAACTAAACTGAGACCGAACCACACGATGCGGAGGCCAGGTCTTAACTGGTGTTCGTTTGTGACTTCGTTACATGTGTTATGATGGTGGCATTTTAATTTTGACACATGTAATGACGGCGTTACATGTGTAAAAAATAAAGCTGCCTAGCACGTTAGATGTGATGTTAACGGTAAAAGTTGTATGTCTCGCACGTTATGATGTAAAGTCGTATGTATATACCCAAAGTTAGAAGTAAAAAATGTAAATATGCCAAGTTGGGCAAAAAATATCATTATGTCAAAGTTAGAGGGTCACATTAAAAATCACTTTAACAGCGACAAATTACCACCGAATCCCTTAAAAATCAGCCCTTAAATATCAACCATCTACATACCTTGTACTTTAGTATATAACAAGAAGTTTAGATTTGAAGTCATTCACTTGACGTAGTCGTTGATACTCTTGATGATGTGTAGATCTGAAGGTCGAGATCCCTCAAGATCTGCTTCACGAAGTTCAGATCTGAATCGTTCACCATCCTTGATGATGTCTACATCCGACAATGAAGATCCTTTAGGCTCTGGATCAAGAGGTTGAATTGACAGGCGTTAACAGTGACTTCAGCACCATTTAGCCGGAAGCAAAAGTAGCTGCAAAAAACAACAAAGGAGGCGTCGATGTCATTGTAGCCACCGGCGTGTTGCATCGACGTTGTAGCGGGTAGAGAGATAAAGAGAGAAACCAGTTTGTGTGTAAAGAAGATAACGTGAAAATGGTAGTTTGTCTTTAAAGAATGTATATGTGAAAAAGATGAAGTTGTTGAAATACCAAAAATAACCTTGGCCGATGGCACTGTAGCCACCAACCTTGGGTTTTATTAGTATATAAAATAAAATAAAATAAAATGTCCATCTTTGACTCTCAAATATACAGATTTTTTTACCCCACGGGAAACTAGAAGCGTCAACAAAGTCTAGCATAAATCAAAGTTGAACTCATTTATTAAACAAGCTGATCTAAGCTTCATACGACAGTAATAAAATAAAATAAAAAACAATCATAAAAGAAAAGAAAGGTAATAGAACTAATGGTAAATAATAATATTAAACCCAAAATATAAAACATAATTAATTATCTAACTGGGCAGCATGATGCGACGGTCAGATCTTAGTTACAACAATTTCGAGTTTGACATATGTCGTGCGTAGAGTTGAGGTCTCACTTTTGCGACTTAACTCCAAATAAATAAATAAAAAATTATAGTCTAAAGTTTAAACATATAAAGTTTGAGATTATAATGATAATTAGGTTAAAGTCAATCAATTTTTAAAGTAAAACAAAGTAAATGGGGTATAGTTGACAACTTGAAAAACACATTAATGAGGGGTTAGTAGTATTTAGGGAATAACGATTAATAATAAAAATCATAACTAAAAATAGAGTCAAGATACACTCGTTAAAGATAAATCTTTTGTCAATATAAAGATAAATTTTTTTTGCCATGTATCATTCTTTTAATCCCATATTTATATCTCTTTATTAACACAATAATATTCTCAATCATCTTAATTAAAATAAATTAAAAAATAAAAAACTCAAACTTTATCCATAACACATGCTCACAATCACAAACATCTATAAAGCCCTTATCAGTTATCACTCTAGTAGAGACGGTATGCCACCGTGACTAGGGGCATTATGCATACATATCACACCTTAATCTGCACCACTACGCTCGACCTTATAAACTTTTATAACTATGAATGTATTAAACTAAAAGCTAGCAAACTTTTACGAATATTTTAAACAAACCTTTTATATCAGCCTTTTTAATGATATTAAAAACTTAATTTGTCTGTTGTACACAAACTTCAAAGAACGAAAGATTCGCGGTTCCCTCATTTAATCTTTCTTGAGAATAAAAAAAAACAAAACAAATCAATCCATATCCCAATGACCATAAAATAATAATCAACATAAAAACAAAACAAAACACAAAAACACATCGATCATCTAGATCTTGCATGCCACAGAAGCTTCCTCTCCCTTCAAACACACACTTGCAGGCTCCATTAATTTCATCAAACACCATGAAAGCTTATACACTCACCTTCATTCTAACCCTAACTTCATTCACACCCATCTCAACCACCACCAACAGACGACTCCTTCACCAGCCATTGTTTCCGGTCACTTCAACACCTTCACCACCACTTGACAACCCTTTCTTTCATCTACACACACCAGATCAACCACCACCACCACCACCACCGTCGCCGGATAACACCACAGCAACCCATCCTCTTGCTCCACCACCACCGCCGCCCAAGAAACCAGTTATGAAAATAACAGCTTTGGTTTCAGTTGGTATTGTAACATTGATAATGTTATGGGCATTGGTTTTCTTTATTTATAAACATAAACTGAAACGTGAGACTCAAGACTCACCCACAACCGGATTTGAGTCAGGGACTGTGACGTTGAACCGGTCTCCTTATAACAGATTAAAAAACTCTGTTAAAAGATCCGATCGGTATCGGTATCGGCCGAGTCCCGAGTTGCAACCCCTTCCACCTTTGAGTAAATCTCATCCACTATCAAAGCCAATGCCACAGGCGGTGGCTATGACTTCAGATGATGATGATGAAGAAGTTGTTCATGAGTTTTACTCTCCTCATGGATCATTAGCAAGTATTGAAAATGGGTCTTCTGTTACAAGTTTGAATGCAGTTAGGATTAGTAAAAGGGATTCACCAAGATCCATATTTTCGGACTCTTTTTCGCCCGTGAAACAACCGCCAGAAAGTCCGGGGGCTTTTTCGATCAAGACGGCCTCAACGTCTTGTTCTAAATAGTAGTTAGCAAAATCAAACTCAATGAGTCTTATGAACAGCAGCTTTTAGTAAGTATAGTTGTTACTTGTTACTGCATGTTCTGATATGATTTTTGTGATGTCAGATGTTAAGAACATTAGATGTAACACAAGATATTGTATATGAATGAGTTGTAGATGGTGAATTAGTGATTGATAGTTTGTTTGTCACACAAATTTTGAGAATGAAGTAAGATACTTGAGGTCTTTATTTCAGTCATGAGAAGTATTGTTCAATCATCATTCAATGAGGATGTAAATGTTTAATATCTTGCTGTCATTCGTGGCTAACTACGCGCATGTTTTTTTTTTAACATTACACCACTCCAAATTAAATTACATCAAATATCTCCTTGCCAGGGATAGAACCCATGACCTCCTATCTAATTACGCGCATGTATGATTTGATTTCCTCTAGTGGTAGTCGTTGTTTGAATCTAGCTTTCATTGTTGCATTTAACTTGGTTAGCAGGATATTGACGGGTTCAGATGCACTTAGTGGTCATGTAACAAAACTTGAAATTGTGTTGCAGAAAATTCAATAGGAAACACAAGAAACTCAAGGGAACTTTTATGGGTTGATGGGCATGTTTCTTATAGAACATGAAACGATCAAGATTGATGAAGAGAAGGCGTTGGCATCGGTTAAAGACGTGACCAAGTACGTCACGTCCATGGTGATTCTGTGAAAGAGGGGAGGGTGCTCTTTAAGAAGCTTAATTATTGTAAGTTCTGCAGCCTTCTCTGTTTGCATATATACTAGGACATAAGTATTTGTTTAAGCTTCATGTTTTAGTTTGAATTTTAGGACACAAATATTAATTATTGTTTGTTTAAATAAATTGACACTGTAAGTGTCCCAAGACATGTAATAAAACCCTAAGATACAAGGTAAATGCTAAATTATATGTGATATAGGAAACAAAATATAACTAAAATTTTATCAATCCTACATGAATTATGAACAAACTTTGGTAGTTTTGAGAGTGAAAAAAAATCATATTTCAGTATTTTGCAATTAATATTAATACCTTGATAAAAATAAAAATAAACTTCTAGAATTAATAAAGAGATGAGAACTCATCTAGCTGCATCACTTTGTCAAAAGCAAACTCAAACAGGGATCATCTTCAAGATAACAGCAATCGGCATGCTCAGAAACCCGGTCAAAATGCTATAGTACCATTGTGTCATTGTTAACGGCGATGTACTTGCAAAGGTACCCAAAAACTCGATTATTATGATCTGGAAAACCACAGTTGCACTCAAAACACCGACAAATACGTTGTTCTCTAATATGCCATTCAACACATTTAGTTTTTCCATTTCTCTAGAGTTGACCTCGTTGAAAAGCTGCAGCATGATATCAAACGGGTTATGATCAGTTGATCACATCATTCCTGTATGTTGTTGAAATAGCTATCAAACAAGTTAGTTACCTGGCAAAAGACAAATGAGTTGAATATAAGTGTGTTGAGGATTAAATCTGAGTTGGGTCCATTTAGGCCATAAAATGATTTTCCTTGGGTCTGAAGTAGCCATATCACTATGAATTGGTACAACGACTGTCCGAAAATGTTCCTCCACATAACGCTGCTGATGAAGTTGCCATGTCGGCCGACTGGAGTCCTTTGCATTAGTGCATCGTTTGGAGGCTCAGTAGCAAGTGCCAGTGCTCCCAATGTGTCCATGATCATGTTCACCCACAACAGTTGAACTGCTGTCAAAGGAGTGCTCCCTAAAAGAGTAACAAAAACAAAAAAAAGAAACAAGTAGATGATCCAAGTTATATGTTGCTAGTAGTAGCCAGTGGCGAAGCTAGAATTTTTGGCCCGAGGGGGCCAAAGTTAAAAAACCCATAATTTTTTTTATAATGCTTTGTTTCGGGGGGCCAAACTCAATATATATATAAAAAATCAATAACCGACCAACAAAACAACACTTCAGACGGAAAAAACTAGGGAGGCCCGGACCCTCCTTGGTCCCTCTTAAGCCTCGCCATTGGTAGTAGCTTCTATCAACAAACCATGAACAAGTCTAACCGTAACTCAGTAACATTTGGCCCTCATACGAAAAAAAGAAACGAGTAAATGATCCAAGTTATATCTAGAGTAATTGTACCTGTCCAACAAGCTGATGTGAAGTTCACCATCAAAGCAACAATGTTGACAGTCAGTTGAAACTGAACAAATTTTTGAATGTTAACATACACCGACCGACCCCACTTTGCAACAGTCACAATTGTGGAGAAATTATCATCTAAAATTATAACATCTGCGCTCTCTTTCGCTACCTGAAGTTTGGTGAAAGATGCATAAAAAAGGTCACATCTTACAATATGGTAAACTTATGTTAAAACCTTACTAGTTACCTCAGTTCCAGCAATGCCCATTGCAAGCCCAATATCTGCTTCATGAAGTGCCGGTGCATCGTTTGTCCCATCACCTGTGACAGCCACAACCTCCCCAAATGTGGTTCGCAAGTGTTTCACGAGTCTATGTTTATCTAATGGTGAAGATCGAGCCATCACCTTTACGAATTTAAAAAAACTACACGTTAATATCCATTATCAATTTATCATGTAAGCTCACTAGCCCAAATATATGTGATACAAACCTGAATCTTAGGAACAAGTTCATCTAATTCCTCCAGACTCTTCTCGCGAAAATCTGGACCTTCGATTGCTATCCCGTCATCTCTAAGTATTCCACATTCTTTAGCAATGGCTTTTGCTGTATTTATATTGTCCCCTGTAACCATACGAACCACTATACCAGCTGATCTACAAAGAGCAACCGATTCCTTAACACCTGGACGGACAGGATCTTTTATACCCACAATTCCTATACAAGTATATCCAGAAGGCGGTATAGGAGTTTCAGCAGTCACACTACTGTCCAAGTCTATATAGGCGAGACAAAGTGTTCGAAGAGCTTCGCTAGCAAACTGATCAATTGTACTCTTTAAATGTTGAAGGGAGCCTTCTTTAAGAGGAACAACTTCTCCATCTGCGTTGATCGCCTTATCACAAGCAGCCAATATTATTTCTGAAGCACCTTTGCAATGAGCTCTTACACCACCTTCTGGAAGCTTCAGCACCACTCCCATTCGTTTTTTCGACGAGTTGAACGGCTCGACTCTAAGAACTGTAGACGACTGACGCTCAGATTGGAAGTCACCGCCAAGTGACAACCCGTATTCCAATATTGCTGCCTCTGTAGGCGTTCCAAGTATCTCACGTTTCCCTTCTTTGTTATTCACAACTTCTCCCCCGGTGTTGGTGAATATTGATTGTAGAAGAATTTTTAATGCTTTATCAGGGATTTCAGAGTTTCCGTTCTTGTTTACGTCCTTAATGTTCAAACAAATGCATGATTTGACAACAGTCATTTTATTGGTTGTTAGTGTGCCTGTTTTATCGCTGCATATAGTTGTTGCAGACCCCATAGTCTCGCAGGCAGCAAGGTGGCGAACAAGCGCCTTGTCATTCATCATTTTCTTCATGGCAAAAGCAAGGCTCAGTGTAACAGCGAGAGGCAGCCCTTCTGGAACTGCAACGACAACAATGGTAACCGCTATAGCAAAATATTCCAACAATTCTAGAGCCTCATCAGCAGCCCAACTCCATTGAGTTCCTAGTAAGATCTTACGCGCAAGCAATTTTTGCACCAGAACTGCAAACGTGACTACAGCAAAGAAAAGACCGATCTTTCCAATGACAGTTGCAACTCCATTTAGCTTAACCTGCAGCGGTGTTTCGTCATCTCCGCCTTCACTAAGAGTTGCCATGAGTTTTCCCCATTGAGTCCTCATCCCTACTGTTGTAACCAGCATTTTGCAAGAACCGTCTTGGACCTTGGTTCCAGACATCAACCAAGGATTTTCAGCACTCACCATAACGGGTTCACTTTCTCCAGTCAAACTGGATTCGTCGATAGAAACTGCAAAACCTGAAATGAAAAGACCATCTGCAGGGACTTGATCTCCTATCGAAAGATGTACAATATCACCAGCAAGAAGCTCATATATCGACAACTTTTGCCTGTACCCGCTCCTTGTAACCTGAATAGATATTTTCTTCTTTTCTTTGTCAAGATCCCGAAACTGTAAAGATTGGCGATAATCACTTGTTGCAGTTACAAAAACCACCAGCAAGATACTTGCAACAATCCCAAGACCATCATGAGCTCCTTTAGGCCATCCTTCAGTTGCTATGCCGACAATCAAAGAGACAAACGCACACATTGCCAGGATCATAAGGGTCATATCATGAAGAGCTTCCCATACAAACACCCAAAAGCTTCGTTGTGGGCTTTCGGCAAACTTGTTGATTCCAAACACTTTTTGTCTGCGGGCAAGACCTTCATCGTCAATAGAAAGCCCATTAGTGGTTGATGTCTTAAGCTTTCCTGCAAGGTTCTCCACGCCACCGTGAAATTTGAGCTTTTTAAGGTCATGAGCTTCAACAAGAGATGCCGCTTCATCAGCACAGATGTCAAAACCAGCCTCTTTTACATCGTCAGGCACCTCGTATTCACCATTATGTGCTCCTGTGTACACCATGTCATTAAAGTAGCATACAAGCAAAAATCATAAGACAATCGAAAAGTAAAATAATTTCGTCATGGCAGAACGAACGACTTGCCTTGTATAAACTGAAATGCAGCCTTTGACACCAAAACCGCAATCCTCAGCTTCTCCTAATTTATTCAAGGAAAATTACAAGTCACTAATTTGTAACCCTTGTTACAAAATAGCATAAAAAATTGATCATTATGTTTCATGAATACAAAATAAATAAATGTACAACATTATTTCAATCAGACAACATAATTTGCAATATGCATGTAGATTTGTTCACAGAAAACAATCACAAATTGTTTGTGTGAATGCAAGAAATAATCAATAACCTGATTAGTACGTCGCATAGCAGCAGCCTCATTGCGCTTGGTTAGGTTGGCAGTGTGACGAAATCGTCTCTTAGGATTCTTAACAACATGACACAGGCTCCTCCATTTCTGTAACACCTCATCAGAAGAATGTTTCGCTTTCACCGCGTGGAAGTTTTGATTCAAATACGTTTCCATCACCATTTTGAAAATCCTTTTTTTTAAATATAGATCTATCTACAAATCTACTCTATTCAAACAAATTCAACGATCAAATCTCGAAAGCGACACTGATTTCTCTTCTTTTTCCAAACAACATCACATCATACGCGTAATATATTAATTAACCTTGAAGATTTGAACCAGAAATTGTGGCAAGAAACGATAAAGCGAAATGATAGAAATGAGAAAGAAAGAATCAGATTCGGGACATGATCATGTTGACGAAAGCGAAGACAAATTGCATCGACACTTTACGATGATAGCACTTCTAATTCTGCAAATTCAAGGATGAAAGTTGGTCTTGAGTCATCATCTACATTCATCATGAATACAAATGAAAAGAAATACAAAATGAAAGATTGTTTTGTGTAGATAAAAAATAAAGAATAATGAATAATGTGTTAAGCTGTGGAGATATGAAATTGATGGCGATTATGTGTCATTGGTTTTTTACGGAGAGAGAAGCGATCGAGCTATGAAGGTGAGTTAGTTACTTTATAACGGTTTCTTTCTTTATCATGACAAGCTACCGAAACTTATGGGGATACAATGACCAGGCTTTTTTCTTTTTTCTTTTTTAAAGTTTATAATGATTGTTAATTTGTTTTTGAGTAAAGTTATGTTCAAATGTATGAGAAAAAACGATAAATTCAAAGCTATATAAAACATTATGTACCCAAAGTTACAAGAGAAAATGAAATTTTAACATGATTTGGTTTTGAATAAAATTTGTATTGAAATGTAGATGAAATAAGTACCTCGCATGTGTACATTTAGAATTTTATTAAACATTTATATTAGTTGTGTATTCGGAATTTTATAGAACATTAATATTTTAAAAGTTAGATTTCTCAATGTTTCTTTTTCTATAAACTCTAATAGTAAGAACTAAGAACGTTAATATTAAAATCAGAGACCCTTACATCATTGATGCTTCTTTTGCTCTAGACTCTGATTGCTTCTTTTTCGATAGAGTATGTGATGTTAGTGACTTTTTATGTCGAGGGAATTAAGAAAAACAAGTTGCCAACTGAGCAAAAACCATTTTGTTATATTATATTGAGGATTTGAATTGAATTGAATAGCAAAAAATCTACTCGGTATTTCTTTAAAAAATTAATGAAACAAATAATTGATCATTGATATGAAAAATGTAACAAAACAAAATAATGTGAAGTTTATCTTTATATTAGTGTAGTTAGATATAACAAAACAAATAATGTCAATTTTTTTTTCAATTTAATGTGCAAATATATAAATCATTGGCTTACCACTCATCGTGTTAATTGCTTAACTCTCATGCTACCATGTATCGAACACATTTATTCTACCATCTTGTTGATATATCGAACAATAACACTCATGTCAAGTTCTACAAAAAAAGTAACCGGACTATTAAAATAACTTAACGATAAAATATGAGCTTTATTATCAAATCTACAAAAATAAAACCGGATGCATTTATTCTACCATCTTGTTGATACATTGAGCGATAACACACATGTAAAATCTACAGAAAAGAAACCGAAATATTAAAATAACTTAACGATAAAATATGAGTTTTATTATCAAATCATTACTAAAAGTATCAACAATAACCGAAACCCTAAAAGAAAATATCAAGACCAATAATACAAGGTATAAAGATCTAGCCTAATTTGAACTTTGAAGAATGATTAGATGTTTAAATTATTAGGATTAAATTACTTACTTTATTAGATAAACAAAGTATTTAAAGAAAAAAAATCAAATAAAGAAGTGGGTATAGAAGAATTTAAAAAAAAAGTAACCTTTTATATTTATATAATAAATATATATAGATAATAAATACAAAAGTATTTAAATTAATGTAATTAGTAAGAATACTTACCATATTAAATGCATGTTAAGGGCACATATTAGAAAATCCCAATATTATTTAGGTATATTGGTTTTCATTGGTCCCAACTATCACCTTTTGTCTTCTACCAGTCCCAACTATTGAATTGACTGTCAACGGTCCCAACTTTTATCACTTTGGTAACCATTGGTCCCGTCGTTAAATTTTTTTAACGCCGTTAAGTTTTTCTAAATTCAAGACCGATGTTTTAGACCTTTGATCGGAAAGATAATACGTGTCGATTGATGAAATTTTTTTTTCGAAAAGGCTCTCTGAACGATGAAATTTTAACATCCGATTGAAGCACCGTTAGGTTTAAACACCCGATTGAAGCACTATTTCGTTGTTCGGAGCGCTGTTTTGAGGTAACTTTTCCATCAATTGACTTATATTATCGTTCCGATCAAAAGGCTTATAACATCGGTATTGAATTTGGAAAAAGCTTAACGGCGTTAAAAAAATTTAACGACGGGACCAATGGTTACCAAAGTGATAAAAGTTGGGACCGTTGACAGCCAATTCAATAGTTAGGACCAGTAGAAGACAACATGTGATAGTTGGGACCAATGAAAACCAATATACCTATTATTTAACATGGGTGTAACACATGGGTGTTAAACCTAATCAGTTAATAATTCATAGCTACCTCATTATGAGTAAAGTTTTACTATAAAGTCTAATTTTGTAAGTCTAATAAGATAAGAAATGATAACATGTGACACTTCCTTAAAATTAAAATGAGGGTAAAATTGGTAATGTCTCTATATTTCAAGTTTCAACCCATTTTTTTAAGCGTCCATAACTTTTACATACGATATTATTTTTTTAAAAATTGCACCATAAAAACGAGCATTTTTTATCTTTAAAACGCGTCAAATATTCATATATAAAAGCAAAATTTTTTTCACGTTTTTCAGCTCATTATGTTATTGGTCAAGTCATTGTGTTATTTCTTCAGGTCATTGTGTTATAACACAATAACATAATGAAATAACACATTGATCTAAAATAACAAAATGACCTGACAAATAACACAATGAGTTGAAACATGAATATAATACAATGATCAGATGAACATAACACAATGGTCTGATGAATATAACACAATAACCTGACAAATATAACACAATGACCAAAGAAATATAACACAATGACCTGACGAATATAACACAATGACAGGAAAAATATAACACAATGACTTGACGAATATAACATACTGAACTGAAAATTAAAACACAATGACCTGACGAATATAAATCAATAAGCTGAAAGTTAAAAAAAATTCGTTTTTTATACATCAACATTATATGCGTTTTGAAGATAAAACATGCTCGTTTTTTTGTGTAATTTTTATTAAAAATATTGTCGTATATAAAAGCTATGAACTTTTAAAAAAGATGATAAAATTTGAATATAAGATAAAGATTAATATTTCTTGGTCTATCATTTAAAGTTTTAAATATTTATCATTATACATCAATGATCTCGATTTAATAATAAATCTAATTGTTCAAATTCATTTTTTAACTTTATAAAAAATTTAGATTTACAAGTTACAACCTCACTCGACCATAGCATAGCCTCTTCTGTCCCTATTTCAGTATTTCCTTGCCTCTTGAGCAGCAAATCAAATACGGGCGTGGAGGGTCGCACCAGTTGCGTGACCCGGTGACCCGAACCATTATTCCGATATAGTATACCCCACCCCTGGCTCAATCTCCTTGTCTCCTTCGCATCTCCTACGCCATTATCTCTCTCTCTCTCTCTCTGCTCGTCAACGACAATGACCAGTGGACCAGGTCTCTTTTCCGATATCGGCAAAAAAGCCAAAGGTACGTACGTTTCAACTCTCATCTTCTTCAACTCATCATCCAATTCTCTCTCTGTTTCCGATCCGTCTATCATTTGATTGTAATATGCATGCCTACAGCTTTGGATTTAGTATGTGCGACCAGTTTTTCATGTGTTGTTTGTTACAGATCTGCTAACGAGAGACTACATATCGGATCCGAAGTTTTCTGTTTCGACGAGCAGTGTTACTGGAGTTGTATGTATCGATTGCTCATCTCTTTACGTTTTGTTTGATGCTGTGGTTTTTGAAATGTTGCGTATGGATTTAAGCTGTTTGTTAGTGTTTTTTAGTTAATAGTTGCTCATTTGACTTTTGGTTAGATTTTGATTCTTACTTCATATGTCCGTGATCAGATGGATTATTTCAATACAACGTGGTTGTAATGATTTTAGGAGTTGTAAGTAAAAGTAGACTTCAATTGCCGGCCTCATGAGTGATAGAAAGGAAAATGATTACTGATTGTGTTTAATTTAGGTTGAAATGAGTTGCTAGTTCTGTTCATACTTATTGATGTTCTTTAACTTAGTGCTCATTTGAGCTTTAGTTCTTTCACTAAAGGAAGCATGCAATTTAGGTAATGTGAACTACTGGATTGATTAAAGGAATTGTAGTGGAGTATGTAACTAGATAGAGACCGTCTTCCTTTAGCTTATGGATTGACTTTAAGGTTGTGGTGGAGACTTGTTTATTCTAATAAGCAATACTGGGTTACAAGATTGATATAAAATCTTAAGAAGAAGACATGTTGAATGAAGACTGACTTACTAGTTAATACATGTTTATAATCTCTAAGATAGAAAGTGTACTTTAGCTCGCAAATGAAATGATTTACTTTTGAGTAACTAGTTGAGAAAACTAGAAAAGAGAAGCACACTTTCATAGACTCCTTGTAGATGTTTTTAGCAAATATGATGAGTACATGATCAGTTTAGTTCACTAATCTATTAACTTAGTTTTATTTTGAGGTAAAAGGATGAATAACTAACAGACCACTACATAGCATGTGGCGCTATGGAAGGAGCGTTTCACATAGTCCCTCAGAACTAGCAGGGGCAACCTGTCAGCTCCCAAGGTCTTGGAAAAAGGTCATCTTACTAACTTTGTCAAACGTCAACATAAGTAGTAGAGGGTTCAGGGTTGTAATATTAGCACCCACTCTTAAGTCTTAGCATTGAATTCATGCTTTACATCATGTTGATGAAGAAGAAAGTCGTTATACTTGTCAGCATTCAATCCTTTTGTGAATATATCTACAACTTGATCCTTCATGCAATCATGCCAATATGATTCAACTCAATATTATTATGCATTTTTTCCTAAGAAAATGATAATTCACCTCTAAATGTTTAGTGCCTGACGTTTTGCTGGCCATTCTGTCCATACTTTGGGCTAGATTAATGCATAACAGTTGTACAAGAAAAGTGTTCTCTTAATCTGCCATGGGCCCATAGCTATGCTTTTGCACCTTGTTTATTTTGGCAAAAGTCTAGTTGTTTGTCTTTGAAACATTGTCATTTGTTCTACTCATAACACTTCCACTCCAAGATAAAAAGTTACATGTAAAGAGACAAGTATAATGATCTCCTGCATGATCAACATCATGATAATCAGTTAACTTCAATTTTCATCCTCCTTATACAACATGCCTTAGTTAATCATACTCTTAACATATTAAGATTTCTTCTAATTAATTCTAACTTCTAAGTAATTCTTTTGTGGATTCTACAATCTACATATACCGAGTCATTATACTTGATTGCATGGAAAGTATCTAGTTGAGTTAAAATTAGTAGATTAGACTACCTACCAAGTGATTCTAGTGAATGTCTAGTGTCTATATTTATTCAGTTTGTCAAAGATGCACATGTTATTTATAGTGTGCGTGTATTCATTTTGTCAAAGATGCACTTGGCGCGCGCACACATATTTATTTTGTCCAAGAGGCAGAAGCTGTTACTTTATCTTCATTATGCCAATTTTATGATTAGATTTTACACTATTCAAAGATTGTGTCCGCATTTTTTTCTTATTCCCTTTTTTTCTCAGGACTATCATCCTTGTTAGATTTATCATAAAGATTATGTGCAATGCTACTTTGTGGTTGCGTTTGCTAAAATCGTAAATTGTTAAACACTCACTATAACTAGTATTTGTGGCCTGGTGTATCATAGGATAATGATCTCTCGACATCCATCTTGTGCTTCCTCTTTGTTTCAAAGACTAAAGGAAATAGTGTTGTCTGGTCTTTTATGTGCTATTTTATTGCTAATTAGTTTAAATGTCTACCCGAACATATAAACTAAATATCCACCTCCATCCCCCTATCAAAGATAAATTAAAATAGGAGAAAAAATATATATTGGAATCCATAAAAGTGAATTAACTGCATGTTATAAAAGGTGGTTTAAAAGTGTAGTTTTTAAATCTTAAATAAACATTGTCATGATCTGGAGACCAAAAAAGCTCTAGGCAATTGAGATCTAGATAAACATAAGCAAGTAAATAGACAATGCTCTTTAATCAAGCGATTGAAGTAGTAATATAGTAAGTTACAACGTGACTCTAAACTTAATCTTGTCAACATCCTTGTCATGTTTCTAATGTGGCAGATATATAAGAATCAATTATCAATATAGTGCTGTCTCTAAGCTCAAGTATGCATAGTCTTATACTACTTTTTATTGCAGACACTTACATCAACTGCAACAAAGAAAGGCGGCCTGTCATCTGGAGATGTGGGAGCAGTGTACAAATACAAGAATACATTAATCGATGTCAAACTCGACACAGAATCAAACGTATGTTGCTCACTACTTGCTTTTTGTAACTTATCTATCATGTATCCTTCCTAATACCACCCTCGTATGGCAGATTGCTACAACATTAACTTTCACTGATATTGTACCTTCAACAAAGACCATTGCCTCATTCAAACTCCCGGATCTTAAAACCGGAAAGGTACATATTTCACTACTTTTATAGCTCTTAGTATTACTTCATTTTCTTTTGGCTTCAATAGTTTGAGCTATTTTTGCAGGTTGAGGTTCAATACTTTCATTACCATGCTTCTTTGACATCAGCAGTTGCTTTAAGTGAAACCCCGATAATTGATGTTTCAGCTACAATAGGCACTCCAACTTTTGTTATTGGTGCCGAAGCTGGTTATGAGTCCTCTTCTGGCAAAATAACGAAGTACACTGCCGGCATCAGCATCAATAAACCTGATTCGTGTGCTTCCATAGTCTTGTAAGTATTTTACATCATCAAAATAAGAATAAATTACATGGATGGTCAATGTGGTAACACATTTGGTTCTTTTTTTCGGTAACTGCATCCAGTCATCCATAGTTCCCTGTTCACTTAGTTGTAAGTTGTAACACGTTTTGTTCTTTTTATAACTCACGATAAAATTCTGTTAATATTATGTGAAATGGCTGTTTTACCTTTTATTTAAAAACAAACAAATAAATAAATAAAACTACCCAAAACACAAATTTCCTTTATTTTAACATGTTTTTTAATTTTTTTATTTGTAAAATACACTTCTAAGGTTCTGATTTGTTATGGGTCAGCAAAACTCTTAGACTACCACATGTAATTTTTATAAAAATTAGACCATCTGACTGTAATATAGCTTTCCACTGTGTACTTTACTCTTATATAATAGTTAAATTTTCGACTTCAATGGGTATATTTTTGACCATCTGACATTACTATTTAGGGGTGACAAAGGAGACAGTATAAGGGCATCCTATATACACCATCTGGATGAATCAAAAAAGAGTGGTGCTGTAGGTGAGATTTCTAGAAGGTTCTCAACAAACGAAAACACTTTTACTGTTGGAGGGTCATATGCGGTTGATAGTCTCACATTGGTCAAAGCTAAGCTCAACAACCACGGGAAGCTCAGTGCACTGCTGCAGCATGAGATCATTCCCAAATCCCTCGTCACCATGTCTAGTGAGCTTGACACTCGAGCCTTGGACAGAACCCCCAAATTCGGTTTGGCTCTTGCTCTCAAACCTTGATCACTAGTTGATTTTTTGAAGTTTTTTTAACCCTTTGAACGGAGCATCCAATCAATAAGTAGTCCCATTATGCATCGGGTTTTCCAGGTGAACTACTAGAACACTCGGGGCGTTTTATCGTCTATTCTTTGTGATATTTTTTGGTGGTGACTGTGAGATGGTTCCAGGAATTGGTGTGCATGTTTTGTTGTTTGGGCTATAATTTTAGATGTTAAAGGGCATAAAGAGAACCAATGTGTCAGGTCATGTATGTTTTGAACCATTATGGTCCAAATACACATTTGCAACATTCTTATCGATATAAAGACATGCTGGTCTCCATGGGATTAGAGGTTTGGACCTGAATTGAAACGGATTGTGAATCTGGTTTGGAACTAGATGTGAACTCTCTTGATTTGAAATTGGTTTGCAAACCCATTTTTGAAATGGTTTAAAAATGGTCCGAACCGAGATGGTAAAAAACTAGTTTTAAACTATAAACCAATCTTTCATTCTTTCCCCCTTCAAAACCCGGTTTCAAACTGAATTGGTTTAACAACGGGTTTTGATCGTTGTGACCCAAACTGAACCGGACTTGGGAGAAAAAACTAAAATGTGTAACTCTACATGGGTAGAGGCTTGTAAAAGGAACATCGTAGAGATGCATAAAATAACCGGTTATTAACCGTAACCGAAATTGGTTATTAACCGATTGAAGAATAACTGGTTAGGGTATTTTTTTAACCGTAGGTTCGTAACCGATTAGGGATTTTTTATGAATAACTGGTTATTAATCAGTTTTTTTTAAACTGAATTTTAACTGATCCACAGGTTAACCGGGAAAAAACCCGAAAAAATAATAAAATATTAGGAAAAACCGGTTAAAGTAAAATAACCGAAAATTTTGAAAAAAACCGGTTATTAACCGAACTGGTTAAAGTGAATAACCGATTTTCTCAATAACCGAAATTAACCGATTTGTGTACCTCTAAGAACATGTAACCGTACCAAACAAGTATTTTAGAACGAGAGAGTATATAGGCGTAAGAATGACACAATTGTAAAAAAATGATATAATGACACTTTAAAAAAAGTATAACTCACAATATAAATTAAGTTAAAAAATTGTAGTGGAGACCTTGTTCCTCACGTTATCCTTATTAAAATAAACTACACAAAAAATTTTAAAAATAAAAAAAATACTGTTATTATTGTGTTTTCTTATTACTTTCATTGTGTCTTTTGTTGTGTTAAAATTTTATAAAATACACATTGAAAAAATGATAATTTTTTGTTTACTTTTTTAACAAGGATGACATGAAGAAAAAATGGTCGTACTCATTTATTTAAAATTCGATTTAATTCGTGAATTATGAATTTTTTTAAACCTCCATTATGTTTTTTTGTATTATTATGTCATTCTAACACTTTGTACCATTTTTACATTTTTTAAGATAACTTAACCCTTTTAGAATATCTATTGGCATTAACAACGTACATTCGTTTATATGTTCATGACTAACTTGAGTGTTAGAGCGGTTCATACTTTATAGCAAAATCTACCAAGTGATTGTATTGACTTCAACGAGTTTAAAAATGAAGCCAGTGGAGGAACTTAGAAAACGTTAAAAGCAAAATCTTTAAAGTTTGATGATAATTTGTTTGAACAACGATCAGAAGAGCAAGAGCATGAGTTTTATAATGTTTCTGTTAGTCTTGAATAGAACGTCTAGATAAGGTTTGTTTGCAACATTTCATGTTAGTCTTGAATACAACGTTGTATGTTTTGTTGCAACAAATAAGTTTCTCATGATCTTAGGGAACATAACCAAATGGTGAGATGCTCCTCAAAACGACTAGGACATGGTCATGTATGGATGGATATATGATATACCCTAAAGCCAACCATGCTATAACACGACTCACTGCATGTCTACCTAATAAGGATACACGGTAGAATAACGTGAGACGGTTAGTTCCCATAACTAAGACGTTGTTTGGTAAAATATGAACCATTAAGTGCTTGACCAGTAAGAGGTTTGAACCATTAAGAGGTTCTATCTATTGAAGAGAAGTTGTGATACAAGTGTAGATGAGAATAAAGTTGGTATATGTTTCATTCAGCATCTCTCTGTTTCTTAAACATTTAGCACTGAACTGAACCATTAAGAGACTATTTTTAAATGAAACAAACGTTCTGAATCCAGAATACTGAATGATTCAGCACTAAAAAAAATCATTAAAAGGTGAAACAAACAACCCCTGAAATGGAAACTTATAATTGAAATCGTGATTTAGAAAAGCAAATTCTAATCAATCCTTACTAGTTCGTACCTTGTTCTTATAACTTCTAAGAACATCATCAATAAGAAGTCTAAAAAATACCTAACCACATGCATAGTCACCTCTCATATTATAAAAATATTTATTTTTTAAAATCTCTAAAACTTCTCTAATAAAAAACACAAAAACACATCAAAACTTTGCCACGTCATCACCACTTTTTACATTTATTTTAATTACCAGTTTTCTATCTTAAAAATAAATAAACGGAAGAATATTTATATGTTTCGTTTAGTAAAACATAAAAAATAAAAAATTTAAAAGTTAAATTTCCTTGGAGTTAAAATTTAAATATTTCGTTGGAGGTCAAAATATTTGTAACATTATCACCCCCTTTTACATTTAATTAATATTTTTAATTTATTATTATGTAGCATTTAGAATTATACGTCGGAGTAAACTGTAAATTTGGTCCATGTGTTTTGATACAATTAATAGTTTCAGTTTTACCTTAACAGTTTTGGTCACTGTGAATTTTTTTTTACAGAAATGGTCCTAACGCTAACTTCTTCCAATTTTCCGTTAAGTCTCCCTCACATGTGGAGTTAAAATGTCATTTCTCTCATTTTTTTGACATGCGACTGAATAAAAATGTTAACCTACATGATAACCTAAATAAAAAAACGGGAAGAAAGGACATATTTACCCTCAGATGCAGGGCGCGTGAGAGAGATTTAAAGAAAAATTTGATGGAGTTAGTGTTTAGGACAATTTTGTAAGAAAATAAAATCACAAGGACCAAAACTGTTAAGGTGGTACTAAAGTGTTAATGGTATCAAAACACATGGACCAAAACTGCAGTTTAATATTATATTGTGTGTGTGTGTGTATTGGTATATTTGTTTATATCGGTCTCAACTATCACCTTTTGGTTTCCAACAGTCCGAACTATTGGATTGACTGTCAACGGCCCCAACTTTAAACACTTTGGCAAACCAATGGTCCGTCGTTAAATTTTTTTAACGCCGTGAAGTTGTTTTCGAATTCAAGACCGATTTTTTGTCCTTTTGATCGGAAGGAGAATACGAGTCGATTGACGTAAAAGTTATCTCGAAACGGCTCCGAACGATAAATTTTTTACATCCAATTAAAAGCATCGTTAGGTTTAAACACCCGGCTGAAGCACCATTTTGTCGTTCGGAGCGTCGTTTCGAGGTAAATTTTACATAAATAAACTCGTATTTTTCTTTCGATCAAAAGACTTAAAACATCGATCTTGAATTCGAAAAAAAACTTAACGACGTTAAAAAAAATTTAATGATGTTAAATTTTTTTTACGAAAGACCGTTAGTTGCCAAAGTGATAAAAATGGGGACTGTTGACAGCCAATTTAATAGTTAAGACTGTAAAGTAATAATTAGAACTAGGGCTGGGAATTTCTAACCCGACCTGAAAACCTGATCTGAACCTAACCTGAAAATTGTGGGTTTGGGTTAACATTTAATGGGTATGGGTCAGTTTCGGGTTGAACCTGCTGACCTGATTTAAAAAATAGGTCAGGTTCGGGTCAACCCACTGGGTTCACGGGTTGACCTGATTTTTTATATAAATATAAAATTTAGGGTATATTGTGTAAATATACATGTAGTTTAGGGTGTTTTACGTTAAAACTATAACAATATAGAATGTCTTATATGGTTGTGCGTACATTTGGGTGGCAATTCCCGATTTTCCATAAGCTCGCTCTTGTTTAAAGAATGCATTTCTTGGTAATTTTGATTTTTTAACTCTTGGAGAATGTATTTTGTGATAATTCAGGTCAAATGGGTCGGGTTCGGGTCAAAGTGCTAAAAATCAGGCCGGGTTCAGGTTTAAGTAATGTCTAAATTTTCAGGTTCGGGTTTGTATAAATTTTTCAGGTTCGGGTCAGGTTCAACCCACCAACCCGATAACCTGATCCATTGAGCATCCTAATTAGAACTGATAAAAACTAATGTACCATGTTTATTTGTATACCACCTAATAGTTATGCACGAAACCTTATAGAAAGGAAAATAAATAATTTCAGCTTTAAAAAAATTATTTTAGCATTCGAATGAAACTCTAAAAATAATGGCCCACTCACATGAACTTCTGACAAAATGTTATTTTTCACGTTGGTAAAGAAGGCTCGACCCAAAAATGAAACATTAGAATAAAAAGAATGATCACGTGAGATGGTCTAATGGAATTTAAGAGGCAACTTTAAGGGACATTGTTTTCTTTGCATGGACATGTTCATACATGACATATGATTCTAGTGTTGATTTAAAGAAAAAACTACTAAGTAAAAAAAGAATTAAGATTTTGAGTCATAGGAGAAGAAGTAGCATCCCTTTCCAAATTACAAAAAGTGGCCAAACAAGAATCAAACCCCTTTAAATTTGAAAGTTAGTTCCTTTTTTTAGAACGGCGGTTGGTGCAACGGTTTATGACCGAAGCACTCAGAGGTGCAAGGACCGATATCGTAACCCCACCTCTAATACTAATAGGTGTTTTTCGTCGGCATTGGGGCTCCCCCATTATTGCGAATGCAGCGGAGGCTCACCACAACCCTCCTCACGGGCCAACTGCCAAGTTGATCGGAGTCGAAACTCGTCAACCAACTGTTCTAGGGAAAAACCGGGCATGAACCTTTAATCATGCCACGTAAAACCCTCAAGCTCAGACACGAAGCCGGGTGGTAACCCGGGACGAGCTTCATTGCCAATATCCACCAAAAGTGACACTAATAGGGATAGAACTTGAGTCCCCATGGAGAACTCAAGTCATCTTACCACTAGGCTACAAGTAAGGGATCTTGAAAGTTAGTTCCTTGCTAACTAAACTATAAAATGTTAGATGTAAAGGTCCATTCCTCATAATTTATAAAGGATTTGTCTAGATTTATTTATGAAACTTCTATTAAAAATTTAAAAGGTGGATAGTTCGTGTGAATGGTCCGTTTAAACCCCCTATTTTTTTACGTATTCGTCTCTGTTTCCAAACATGTGAGTGGATAACTTGGTGTTTTTATAAAGGGTTTTTTTAAATTCACCCCAATCTATTTTCCAGTTACACCTTAGTCTATTTTATTTAATACACTTATTAATGTTGTTGTTTGCAAAATCCAATTAAATTTTATAAATAAGCAAAAGTGTGAGTAAAAGTGGATTAGCATTAAATATGGTAATAAGATCATCCATTTAACTAGCATTAGATATGATAATAAATTATCATTAAATATGCATGATTTATTCTTTTTTCTATATATTATAAATCTTCATTTGTAATTAATAAGTTGGTGAATTGACGATTTTGCATACTGTTGAGAGGGTTATAAAAATTGTATTTTTATAGTTATATATCGTTTGACATATTCTTTTATAATTGTTTCGGTCATCAAACCATTAAGATGAGTAGTACGATAAGTTAGTGAGTTATTATTTTTAATATCATTCGTATGTAATAGCTAGTTATTTTATTCTACTTTTATAAACTATTTTTTTAATTTTAGGTGTTTAAATCTCATGAAAATCTAATGACTTAGGTACAAAAAATAACATCTCCTCTTGATTTTTATCAAAGTAATGGACTATTTTTTTTTAATTCTCATATTATCATTTCTCATAAAATAATATATAGTGTTATTAGTTAACATTTATAATTAATAATGATAAAATAGATAATTAATAAAGTAATTAATAGTTAATTAGACTTTAGATTGGTGTTTAGATTGATGTGCAAATAGCAACACCTTTTTATAAATGATTATAGCATTAAATGACAAAACAATAACATCGTACAAGTGACATGTTTTTAAGATGTATATATCATACATAAGTGACATGTTTAGTGTAAGTCTACACATTATTCTATTTTATTAAACCAAACAAATGTTGAGGTTGATTGATTAATATTTTATTATTATCTTCATTTCATATTTTATCATCTCATCTTAATGCTCTTCGACAAGATCTGAAAACGATACAGATCATAAGCTTCTTTTCCACCACTTGATTAACTATTATCTCTCAAATCTTACACCACAGATTTGATTTTGTATTTGTATTTGTTTTTGTTTTCATTCATCAAACCTTATTCATTATCATAATGGCATCCCACTCATCTTCAACACAACAACTATAACATCGTAAACATTCAATTTCATCAATTCATCATTTGATTCATAGATTTGTGCATAATTGAATTACATGTTGTATACTGTTTGTTTTGCTCGCTAAACGAGTGCGATGATTGCGGTAGGAAATCGATCGTTGAGTTTCAATTCCGTCTTAGGAATTGAGTTGATTGAATCAAAATCGACGAAGGTAGGGTTTGCGAATTTTCCGACGACGTCGTTTAATTGCCGCCGGAAGTTGATGTCAACGTCGACGGATTTAGCTCCGGTGAAAGCGAAGGATGATTCACGAATGTCTCCGGTGAAAACAAGCGTTGAAGTCAATTCAATTGAAGCTGATTGTGGTTTCAATAGCTCAGATGATTCTAAAGGTATGAAATGATGTGAAATTGTGAATTATGAAGTTGATTTTCTAGAATATTCTGTAACTTTTTAGCTAAAGTTATTAGGTTTGATTTGTTATGTTTTGTAGTTTCATTGAATGGAATTAGTTCCAGGAATATTGTTTGGCATAAATGTTCTGTGGAGAAAAGTGATAGACAAGAGTTGCTTCAACAAAAAGGTTGTGTTATTTGGATCACTGGCCTCAGTGGTTCAGGTTAGTCATTGTTTTGTAACATTATGCAACTTATTTACATGATCATATACAATTATGAAGTATGCATTGAAAGGTTTGATTATGATTATGATTCAGGGAAGAGTACACTGGCTTGTGCACTAACACGAGCTTTGCATTCTCGAGGGAAGCTCACGTACGTTCTTGATGGTGATAACGTGAGGCACGGTCTTAACAGTGATCTTACATTTCAAGCAGAAGACCGTGCTGAGAATATAAGAAGAATTGGTGGGTTCAATTGTTTCATAGCTCTTTATAGCACTCGGGTTTGATGTACTATAGTGGATTGTGTAATTATTATCAATTTTTAGGAGAAGTTGCAAAGTTGTTCTGTGATGCTGGAATTATCTGCATTGCTAGTGTGATATCTCCGTATAGAAAAGATCGTGATGCTTGTCGGTCCTTACTTTCAGAGGGAGATTTTATTGAGGTTGGTTCTAGTTTGATATGTGACAAATTTGACCTTTTGCTGGTTATTTAGTTTGTGTTGTTTTAATGATTTATATGACACTGTGGATGATAGGTTTTCATGGATATGCCTTTATGTGTTTGTGAGGCTAGGGATCCAAAGGGTTTATACAAGCTTGCTCGTGCCGGAAAGATCAAAGGTATGTTATGTTCAAGATGTACCTGATCCCTTTGGTATTAATGGGGCCGTGTGGGTTTACGGGTAATAGGTTCTCATGGTTAAGAAAAAAAATACAAACTTGTCACGTGACATGATTATATTGGATAATTTTATGTTTCAGTGAACTTTTCTTGATGGGGTTGGTGGTTACTTAAAATTTCTGTGTTTCGTTATGTTTCTTTTATATAAACTGTGGGATTACATTTATAGCACCATCATCTGTGCAGGTTTTACTGGGGTTGATGACCCGTATGAGCCGCCACTAAATTCTGAGGTATGTTATTAACTAACTTTTAAACTTGAGCAATCACAATGTACCTTCGTGTGATGATATAAGTGAAATAGTTGGCATAGTTCCTGAAAGCCATTCATGTTGGTGAAGTTGAAGTATGTGATTGATCAAGTATGTAATTTGGAATGTGCAGATAGTAATACAACAAGAAGGGGAGGTGTGTCCTCCACCCGAGGTTATGGCGGAGGAAGTGGTATCTTACCTGGATGCAAAAGGGTATTTGCAGGCATAATTCTTCAAACACCCTCTCATGTGTATGTATATGCTGCTGCCTGCTGCAAACACAAAATCTTAATAAATTGTCAACCTCTAGGAAATTACTCGTTTCCTGGTTCTGTTTCCTTTGATAATCTTAATTAACCGATCGGTTAATTGCTGTCAAATGTCATATGTTTCCCACCCCCACCCTGGGGCCTGGGGGTGGTTAGTTATAGCTGATTGTGTATGGCTAGATGAAAAATAAGGATTATGATCCTGTAACGTTATACCTTTTAACTATCGATTGTGTTATATATAAATGGGTTATTGTTCCTGCAGACCTTTGGCTGCTTGGGGTGTTTGTAAATTGTAATATTCTATTCATACAAATCAATATTGTCTGATCTATGTATAAAAGTATGCAGTTTTACTTTCAAGAAATAACATATAGACATGTTCTATTCGAGTCTTGATAGTTCTTATAAAACCAGCATCTGCTTATGTGAGGCCTGAGGGATGTGATTATGATCAATGTAAGATACATGAAATCTGAGAGGGGAATACAAAAATGGGTGCATTTATGAACCTATTTGTCTTCACTTTAACCGCATTTGTCTAGCAATAGCAGGTAACCATCTTTCCCCGCGAACCTTTTTCAACTCTGCAACCCTCTCTTCCTCTCGTTTGGCTTTCTCTTTAGCCGCTGCATCTCTGGCTTTTAACTTAGCCAAAGACCTTTCAGAAGCTCTTTTTGCTGAGCATATTATATCGTTCCCATCAACAACAACCGATTTCAGTTGCTTCCTAAACTGCAAAAGAATATAAACTTAAACAGAAATTATAACATTTAGAAACTGCAATTAACACAATAATTCAAATCACACCTCTCTTGATTTCTCATCAACCTCCACATTAGGAACTATTCTTGGTCGCTTTAGCGGTCCTTGAAGCTCATCTAATAAAACAAAACCATGCATATATAATTGGAGGTTTATAATAAAAACTTGGGAACTTGGTTAGATGATGAGAATTCAATTAGCTTACCGACATGATCAAACACTATGCCGGGCTGTGCATCTCTAAACAGTCTAACACCACCTCCATTAACGGTGGCGTGGTTTTCTGCAACTTCTGTGGGTTCTTGTCTCACTATCTGTATGCTTTTCTCTAATATGTCGTCCAATAACTTCTGTGCCTGTGGTCATTTGCAAGCAATTATCATCAAAGCCAAAAAGAACCACATTTTAGTAGTGGTGGCAATGAATTATTCAATACACGTCAAGTTCATGGGTTCTTTGGTGGGTATCAGGTATACCTGTTTTTGATTGTATGTCGTTAAGAAGGAACTATTGTGATTATCTTTACTCGGACCCTGATCTTAGCCTCACCCAAAAACCAACTTGAAAGTTGAAATTTTAAAACCCTCCACTATGTTCTAACAATTCCTCATTTTAAAAAAAAGTTTAAGCTTCTAACAACTTCAAAATTTTGTGTATCATATTGATGTGCGCAAACAGGCGTGAGACGAGCATAACTTAATGTCATACGCCTCCTAAACCCATAACAACTCTTGCGAGTAACCACACACCCTACTTTTTAGCCTTTGATCATGTAATGGACATAACGAGGAATTGGTCATAATTCATGTGATTCTAAATAGACATAAGATAATATCAACCGCCAACGATAACTAGATCAACCGTGTTGAGGTACTTGGGATTCTCTTGAGTTCAAGTCTTGTTAAAGTTGTTATGTTCCCACTTATGTGGGTTTCTTCTACGACTTATGTGGTCGCAAAAGCGTGAGCTAAGCTACTCATTAAAAAAAATAATCTTAACCAAAATAACTAATTATTTAATTGTTCAACCGAAATAAATCACCTACACTTGCAGTTTGCGGATTTAAACTACTTACCAGCAAAATGTGACAAACAGTCAAATATATATCTTTTGATGATCTAATTGTAAGTAATTGATAGTAAATTACAATCATACGAAGAATAAATACCTTGATTTGGTAGAGTTTGATGTGTTTAGCGTCATTTTTATTTTCCCGATTAGGAGAACCGGCGGAGGTTGTGATTGTACCGTTGACCGCTGTGGATCGGTTTGAAGGAGTGGTGGATGCGACGGAGTTAATGGCCGCTCTCCACTCAGCGTCGCCGTCTTCTTCCCCACTGCTGCTAGAATCGCCACCCATTTCGGCGGACCAAGGTTTTTGCTTCAAACTTACTCATCAGTGTTTGTTTGAAGTTTAAGCTCAAAACCGATCAGCCCTGTGGATTTGGGCCAATACATTTTATGTTTGGGCTTTAGTATGTTTGAATTATTGTTGATTTGAATAATAATAATAATATGAAAAAAAATATTAATAACTACCATTGTTGATTTGACGTGTGTTGTGCGTCGTGTTATGATAGTTACACTAACATGAATGATTACACGACGTGATATGTTTGTAACTTACGTGTTACGTTCGTGACAACAACATCATTGTGATGTAGTATTATGTATTGCACGTTCCAACGCACAATCATAAAAGAAATTTTTAAAATTAATAAAACAAAAGAATAAAAAAGGTTTAAAAACAAAGAACGAATCAATTAAAAAACAAAAAAAAATAAAACAAAACATCCACTTGAAACCATAAATATAAATCAAGATATCTTCAAAGTATCATATGATTGCTAATATGGAATGAATCATAACTCCTTTCAATTGAATGAACTTAGGCTTAGCCATCCTGTATTAATTTTTAAGATCTTCAAAGTTTAAGTGTCGCCACTGGTTACATGTTAAATCAAAATTTAAAAAAAATCACTTGGTCTGAGCTTGAAGGTCCATATAATATGTGAATCAAACAATGAAAATAATGATTCTGTATTTATTTGTAAATAAACAAACAATTAAAACCTAATTCACATAAGGCATGTAAAGGTTTTTCATCAACAAAAATCTAAATATCATTTGTGGCAAATGATTCCAGGTGCCAAATAGTTTTAGGAGTTAATTGCCAAAATAGTCCATGTGATTTGCATGTTTTTGCAAAAATTGACACTTTTAAGAATTTTTGCCTAAATAGTCCCTATAGGACAAAACCTGTTACTAAATCGGTCCACGACACTAACGGTGTTAAAAAAATTCCGTTAGTTGGGTAGTAATTGACCAAAATGCCCCTAGAAACCATTTTTGCAATTAAGTCATTTAAAACATAAAATCAAACCCTCCACCACCGCCACCACCCTTAAGTCTCCACCACCGCCACCACCCTTAAGTCTCCACCACCACCACCACCACCACCATCTTCAACCTCCACCGCCATAACCAATGACCATTGCATTCCATTTACTTGAAGATTTAACCAACATTGGTCCAAATGTAACTATCGCCTTTTCCATATCCCCCGCCCCCGGCATACCATGAAACCATTATGTTCCACGAACTGATATCTATAACTTCCATCTCGAAAAACACAGGTTCAACCTTGGAAACATCCCCGGATTCTAAGTACCTATGTATCACACAAGATGGTGTATTTCTTTCCAGCAGTTCATTGTACATATATCTTCCTTGCAATCTCTATAAGCACAAGAGCATTCCCACATGAATATCCCCACTAAACCCAATCCATAAACCTGAACAAGTAACAATGACATTTTGGTGTTTGGAGTGGTGGATGACTTATCGAAGGTAACCGATATCAAATTGAGAACGATTTGATGGCCTGTTGATGATTGTGGTGATTACTATAGGCTCAAGATGATTAAGACCATTGATTAATATCGATCCAATCGTGCAGATGCTCCGCTTGTTTAACGGTTAAAAAGTGATTTAAAAAAGAGGTGATTTTTGTTTCCAGTATCAAAGCATACAATTAATGCTTCACTTGTTTAACACTTAACATGCAATACAAGAAGTAGATTAAAATTAAACACCAGAAACAATTCAACATTGAAAAGATGATTATATTTGAACGTTTGAGGAGTTTGACGAACATTAAAATGAATAGAAATAAGTAAAACCAGAGCACTACGTTGTCAGTTACTGAAGCAATACATCAAAGATGGTGGTGGTGAAGGTGGTCGCCGGTGGGATGGGTTGTAGCCGGTGGAACAAGTAGAAAGAGAGAGTAGGTGGTGGTGGTGGTAAAGGTAGAGAATGATAGGTGGTGGGTTTTATTTTTTAAATTTAATAACTAAGGGCATTTTAGTCATTTCATTGTTAACTAACGAATTTTTTTAACACTATTAGTATCGTGGACTGATTTAGCAATAGGTTTTAGCCTGTAGGGATCATTTAGGCAAAGAAATATAAAAAGTGTAAAAAACTGTAAAACCTTATAAACCTCACGGATGATTTTTACAATTAACTCTAGTTTAGAAACATGCAGTTTCGTCATTTGTTTTTAATAAAATAGTGGTTGCTAACTTGCTATAACGACCTCTTACCGATATACACGTTAAAAATAACCCGACTTAGCTTAACCCCTCTCTTGAACCCGGTTCCTAATCCAATCCGATTAATTTGAAAGTGTCGTTGGGCCCAAAAACCCATTTCGTTACTCCGACCACCGCGATAAGGCGGCTTTGCTAATCGCAACCACCGTTTCAGATCCACTTCTCACAATCTTCCGATATTGTTTCTCCATTGCTGAGGATAATAAACACGAAACAAAACACTAATTTCAATCACGGTGAACTCTCTTCAAAACCCTAATTCTCCGAAATTTTGAAGAAACATGGGGAAGAAACAACACAGCAAAGATCGGATGTTCATTACCAAGACCGAATGGGCTACTGAATGGGGCGGTGCCAAAAACAAAGACCTACGAACACCGTTCAAACGTCTTCCCTTCTATTGCTGCGCGTAAACATTGTCTTTCACTTTCAATTCATTTGTTGTTTGTATTTGTGTTTTGTGTGTGCTATTTGAATGTTGATTGAAGTGTTTGAGCTCAATTTGCAGGCTCACGTTTACTCCGTTTGAAGATGCAGTGTGCACTGATGATGGAAGTGTATTTGATATTACGTGAGTGTTTTGATAATTTCCTTTCAGAAAAAAATGCTCTAATGGTTTTGGTTTTGATTTGTTAGAATTGAACTGTTTTTAGTTGTGAGCTTTGGATTTGTTACAACTTTACTCTATGATCAATACAGTTAAGAAGTTGTTAGTTATCATGTTTAGTAGTATCTTAAGATAGAACTATCAAGCATGTAGCTTTTTAGTTTGAGGTGTTTGTGTGTGATCTGCAGTAGCTCGTAGAACTGACAGGAAGTTCGTTTGTTCTGATAAGTTTTTATTTTGATTATCTTTTTGTTATTATTAGGTTGTGCGCACGAACGATTGTTTGATTAGTTTAGGTGTTTCTAGTACAATGTTTTCTTTGCTGGTACTTTGTATATTGCTTTTTTTTTTCTAGACTTGTTATTTGTTTGAGTTTTGTATAATTAGTTTTATGTTGCAGGCACATAATTCCCTACATAAGGAAGTATGGAAAGCATCCCGTTTCTGGATTTCCTCTCAAACAAGAAGATCTCATTCCTCTAACGTTTCACAAGAACTCTGAAGGTATGACTTTATCTGCTCTCTTATACTCACATACACGTTTGTTCCTTGATATTGGCTGCACCAGCCGGCTTACTGTTCTATTATCGTATTATTCTTAAATGCAAGTGGTGTACATTTAGGCATAGTTTTCGAAGTTGAAAGGCGCACTCAAGGTGCAAACGGTGAGCCTTGGGCCTAAGCACAAGATGCTTAAAAACGAGGGGTATTTTAAGCGAGACACATAGAAAAGTACCATTTTAGGGGGTATAGACATGTTTTGGGTAAGTTTAGGCTGTTTTAGGTTGCTTCCATGCTTGTTTAGGGCTAGTGTAGTTGTTTTAGACCTGTTCAGATGATTTTTTATAGAACAGTTGGTCACAACTTTGGTCTGAAAATGCGCATGAGCGGCGTAAAAGGGGGCTTTTGAAGGAAGGCAGCAAGTCTGCGCCTGAGGGTTTAGGTGTGCACCTTGTGGGCTTGTGGCAACTTAGCATCTACATCTAGGAGATGGTGTGTTCCCTATTACATGATTTCTAAAAGTGCACTTGAGGCGTGAGGCAGCCGAGGCTATTGGAAAAAAAATACCTTGTGTTTTGACTTTTGAGACGGTACCTCTTGCACATGTGGGTAAAATTTGGTCAGATTTAGTGTCTGGTGGAGGCTGATAAGGAATTGGAGCAATAGGATGGGGGGATTATGAATGATTTATGTTATGAAGAAGGCTGATACGTAAAAGAGATTTATGCTTTTTGAAACCAAGGTTTATCAAAATGAGTAATGATAGCTAGATTAGGAGCTTACACAATTCCAGGGTCTTTTCCTATCTTTTTTCAGTTGACATGTATTTTGCTGTTCTTAAAAACTTTTTATCATATTATTTCTACAATACTGCACTATTAAATTTTAGATGCTGTTATCATTTTCCACAAACTCCTTTCATTCTTGCACAG
The DNA here is from genome assembly GCA_030867185.1 of Tagetes erecta. Classification (NCBI taxonomy): domain Eukaryota; kingdom Viridiplantae; phylum Streptophyta; class Magnoliopsida; order Asterales; family Asteraceae; genus Tagetes; species Tagetes erecta. The sequence goes on from CM061490.1 coordinate 7,815,806, forward strand.
ATCACACTGCTGCATATATTCTTTATGCAGCTCTTTAATATCCACTAATGGATGCCCAAATTATGTAGGAATTTCTTAACATCTGTGAAATCTGATTCTATTTTGTAGGAGAGTATCATTGTCCAGTGTTGAATAAGGTGTTTACGGAGTTCACACATATTGTCGCTGTAAAGACTACCGGAAATGTGTTCTCTTATGAGGTTTATTTTTGTTTTATTGTTAATAATGTATATATTCTTATGAACATTTTTTTCTCAAAATAAATGCATCCGTCTCCATATCTTGAACAGGCAGTTAAAGAATTGAACCTTAAAACAAAGAACTGGAAGGAGCTCCTAACTGATGAACCCTTTAAAAGAGAAGACATCATTACTATTCAGGTAATGCATTTCGTACTTTTTTGTAATGTAATACATAAGTATGTGGTTTTCTGATATATGTATGCCTTTGTAGAATCCAAACACAATTGATAACAAAACTCTGGTGGATTTTGACCATGTCAAAAAAAACTTGAAAATTGAGGATGAAGGTAATTGTAGTCTCTTACTAATCCAAACATGATCGTTGTAATTTTCATGGTGTTAACAGTCACAGGAATTTTGATTTCTTATCAGAACAAGAGGGAGATCCAACCTACAACATAAATGTGAAAGGCGATATAAAGCAGATGCTAAAGGAGCTTAAAACAGAGAAAGGACGGGAACTTGCATTACATGGTGGTGGTGGAAGCAAGGCTCAGAAGGAAAGAGCTGCTGCACTCGCTACCATTTTAGCTGCTAGAGAACGCATCAAAGATAACCCCGATTCAAAAAGTGAAGCTAAATCTCAACCGGCTTTCAGTATTGTTGATGCTGCATCTGCTTCTGTTCATGGAAGAAGTGCTGCTGCTGCTAAGGCAGCTTCAAGTGATAAAACGGCTGCTCGAATTGCCATGCATATGTCTGGTGATAGGACACCCATAAATGCCAAGATGGTTGGTTTTCTTTATTGTTTTGTATCTAACATAATGACGTCATTCTATGAACTTATGTTTGCTCCAAACTTTCTCTTGTTGACTTGTTGAGTACCTATTTTATAGGTGAAGAGTCGTTACACAAGTGGTGCAGCATCTAGATCGTTTACTTCTACATCATATGATCCGGTCACAAAGAACGAGTTTGAATATGTGAAGGTTGAGAAAAACCCGAAAAAAAAAGGTTATGTTCAGCTGCATACTACTCATGGTGATCTAAACATAGAACTACATTGTGATATAACTCCAAGAGCATGTGAGAATTTTATCACTCTCTGTGAACGAGGTTACTACAATGGAGTGATTTTTCACAGAAATATACGGTATTTTTTTTTTTATCTTATCTCATTTTATCCTGTGTTTAAATTCAAGTTCTTTGACATTTTGTAGTTGAATTGCAGGAACTTTATGATACAAGGTGGTGATCCAACAGGGACTGGTAAAGGAGGTGAATCTATATGGGGAAAGCCCTTTAAAGATGAAGTAAACTCGAAACTGCTTCATTCTGGTAGAGGGGTTGTTAGCATGGCAAACAGTGGACCTCACACTAATGGCTCTCAATTTTTTATCTTGTACAAGTCTGCAAATCATCTAAATTTCAAGCATACGGTTTTTGGTGGAGTTGTAGGAGGCTTAACAACTTTGTCAGTGATGGAGAAGGTCCCTGTTGACGATGATGATCGACCTCTGGTTAGTCTTGCCCTATAATTCTTCCGCCTTGTTCTTTTTGTTTTTTTGATTTGACAATTGGTTTCCTTTTTGCCATTTGTTTCCCAAAAATGAACCAGCTAAAATCAACAGAAAATGATAAACAGATAGTTTGTTGTCACAAGGACCTGTCTTAGGATGACACTTTATTGCATAGATATATTTTACAAAAAAAAACACTTAAGATAGTCATAGATATATTTTACAAAAAACAACACTTAAGATAGTCATAGCTATTTTATTGTTCCTAGCTAATTTCAAGTGGTCCAACACTGAAATATGCAAGAAGCTTCTGTTGGCTGTTTAGAATTGTATTGCACATTCTTTTTATGACTTTCCTGACTGAATTATTGTGGGAATTTTGGCCATGATCGTAAACTTAATTTGTCTTTTTATATATTTATTAACTGTTCGGGTATGATAAGGTTGTTTATTGTGTTTGAACTCGTAAAAATGGGCCGATTTAGAAAACACTGAAATCCTACAATAGTTCATGTAGATTTGCCCAACACTTACACAACTGAAACCCAAATTGCCAAACTTAATGCTATTCACCTTCTTTGGTTTTAAGATTGGAACCTTGAAAATGTAGAGGAAGAAGGGGAACAGATGAGGGCTGATGTGGATTGTGGGATTTCCTTTTTGGTTGGATGAGTGTGTGGAAGAGCAAGTGAACGTCAATTCTGCTGTTTTCCTGGTGTTGGAACCTGCAGCCGCAGTAAACGAGTCAAAAGAAAATAATTAAAAATTCCTGTACTCATTCAACATATTAATGCCCCTTGCAAAAATATAGGTCAAGGTTGCGTACGTCATGCACAAGGAGGGCTGACACCCCCCGGACATTGCATATGCGGGAGCTTTGTGCACTGGGTTTGCCATGTCTAGTTTTTAGTCATTGATATTCACAAGAAACTAAAATTTAATAAAAGTTAGCAACCCGTCCCAACCTAGCCTGTTCTGGATTGCAACCAGACTCACTCATGTCCGTACATGTCTGTTTAGACTTGGTTTATATTTTGTTTTTCCCAACTCCAGATATATCATCAATGCCAATGTTTTAAAGCCGGAAAAAGAATTTTAATTTACATTCTGTATTGTCTCAGGCTTAACATTATGTTATAACATATTTTTCATGTATGGCACTTGTGCAGGAAGAGATAAAGATAACTAGTGTATCAATATTTGTGAATCCTTACTCTGAACCAGATGAAGAAGAAGAAGCAGAAGAGGAAAAGAAGAACGAAACTGTCGATGATGAAGAAAACGTAAGTGTCTTAGGGATTGTACTCATTGTACAATCGTATTTCCTCTCCTTTTCTTTTATTTAGTTTTCTAATAGATTCATGTCTTTTGTGCGCATGTTCAGGAGAAAATTGGATCCTGGTATAGCAATCCCGGGACTGGAGCTGAAGCAGAACCTTCAGGTAGTGTTGGTGTCGGTAAATACTTGAAAGCAAGGACCACTAAGGTTGATTCAGCCCCCTCTGCACCTGATAACACTGTATTAAAGAAACGAAAATTGGGCGTCTCAACACAAGAACTCAAAGATTTTTCCGCCTGGTAAAACGTTTCATTTCGTTAGGTTTCCTTTCCAACTACTATAGACGGAACTATAGGGTGCGTTTCTGGCCAACCGATTTTTTAGTAACTGAGGCATTCAATGCTGTCGTTTTGTTTGCTGTATGATCCCAAATTTCTCGTGTACAATAGTTTAAATAATTGTTTAAAAAATGTATGCTGTTCGAGGGTGTTAATGGGTCGGGTTTTCTTATCAAGTATACATGTTTATCCGTTATGTTGTTAAAGTTTCATCAAATAGCTACTGAGTTTTTTTTTTCTTCAAGAGTCACTAACTTCTTATTAGGTGTGTTGATTTTGTGTATCTTTAAACAAATATTAAAGTTTTATTAAGTGATACAAATGAATCATATGTGAGTCTTGGTTCGATATTTTTATTAGACAAATGAATCATATGTGAGTCAAATTAAAAATAATCACGAGATAGCAGTTAATTTTCTTATATTTTTGTTTGACTCATTTAAAAAAAAAAATTGTAGTTATACAAGATTAAATAAACTATAAATATATGGGTGGAGTTATCCAATAAAGTATAGTAATAATATAAAATGTGAGAAAAACACAATGAAGGATTAAATTTCAAAAAAGCGCTTTAGAAACCTTGTTACTAATGTTGTCCTCTTTTATAAAAAGATAAACAAAAAAAATTCAGCGTTTTATTGTATCTTTTTTTTTGTTATTGTGTCTTTTTTAAATTTTTGACATAAAAAAAAAGACAATGAAAACACTGATTTTTTTTAAATTTTTTATGAAAGTGTACGATGTGGGAAACATGATCACCATAACACTTTTTAAAATTTGATTTATATTGTGAGTTATAAAATTTTTTAATGTGTTATTGTGTTTTTTTTACCATTGTGCCAAAAAATAACTTTGTATATTATAAGATTGCCGTTGGAGGTGCTCTAATAGTTATATATACGCACACTACTTTGAGAGATCATTTGATCTGTGAAGAATAAATGTAAAAATAAATGATGACATGGAAATATAAGGGTATTTGAACATGAGATGTTATTGGAGTAAAAATAAGTGTTTTTAAGGATGAATGAAAATCTAATGTGCTAGTGAAATGATATGTTTTTTTTGGTGTTCGAATGAGCTCCTTATTGAAGATCCTCTTAGGAAATATACGTAACAAACATTCGATACATAAGGTAACTTTAGCTTTTCTCAATACAAAATGGCCTATCATATTTGTTAGATAAAAAACAAGTTGTCTCCTATTGACTAACCGACATACGACAACTCTCATATCAAAAGATCACAGAAAGCAATCGCTAACGACTCTAAATCAAGCCAAGAATATTTGGCTCAACTTGTTCTCTACGTCACAATTATATTTTTATTTATTTTAAGGGTTTCTTTTTTGTTACACTAATAATTTAAGTTGTCTATATATTCTAGTTATAAACGAATTGACGTGTAAGTACCGAATGAGAACCTTTTTGACCAATAATTTGGTGGTTAAATAAAGAAATTGAAATGACCCACACTCAGACAAAGACATTCTACTTTATCACTTCTAGTTGCTCTTGATGCTTCACCTGTAAATTAGATTAATATATAAAATTGTTACAACAATAATAGTTTTAGATTTTGTTTTAATAAGTTATTGTAACCTTTTGTACGGTTAGTTGATTAACTCTTTAAAGAATCCAATGAGAAGAAACATAACACTATCATACCCATTTCTACATGCAACCCTTTTAAGTATTAAATCTTTAACTAGGTGTATTCATCGCTCGCACGCTGCGCGATCTTTTTGTTTTATAATTGCAGTTCATTTGTCGACAAATCCAATTACTGGATACATATCTAGTTTTAAATAACATATACTCATTTTTTAACACAATGATTCATTTTTAAAAAACAAAACAAATGATGATGACTTTATGGTTTTATTAAAACCACTGACAATCGAAAACCATTAAATGTTCTACAGTAAACCAGTACCATCGCCACCATCACCGTCGTCACATACGACCACCAGAGGCGGTGGGGTTGCAGATTTGCACCGGTTAACATGAGAAACCAAATAGAGTAATTTCAACTTATAACACATAATCAAATGGACAAAAATGCCTTTCCACCACAACCAAAATTACAAAACTACCATTGCTACTATTCATGAAGTTTTACTTTCAATATAGTATAATTTGTTGTGAAGAAAAAAAAAGAAAGTGGTCGGATGGTCACCCGTCCACAGATGCGAACCATCAAACTCAATGGCGCATGTGGGAGGTGTGGCTAATGTCTAGGCCATAGGCACCCCATAAGGAGGGGTGTTGAGGACGGTGTAAGAGAGCAACCAACTTCAACTATCATCCATGATCATTCAATATACAAAACGAACAAGCATAGATGAAATTTCCTTTATCTTAAAAAAGATAAAGTGCCATATAACGTTTTTTCTAATGACAAATTTATTAATACGCAAACAAAACATTAGCAAGATGCTAAGCCCAAACCATACAATGATACAAAACAAAAACTAAAACAACACCCCTACGACCAAGGAATATAGCACGACTTATGCCAAACAACATCTGCTCTATTGCTCCTATATTTAAGCCAAAGATTGGCATTAACCATTACTTTCTCTACCACTCCGTCCACCGACAATGAATTCAAACTAAAGATGATCTCATTTCTAGAAAGCCACACATACCAAACCGTAGCCATGATAATCAAGGATGGCATATCTCTATGCTTTTCGGATCCGTTCAAGTCCTTCGCCCAGTCAATCCAATCTCTGATCAAGGTCCCTGCCTCTATCAACATCCCACCCACACCTTGGATGCAAAATGGCAATTGAGCAACAAATATAATGCCGTTAAAACACAAAGAGCATTCACTGGATCCACCGCCACACCACGTTTTGAATGCGTCACTTTACAGGGAATTTTGTCAGCCTGATTTTCCAAATAAAACATTTCACCTTTCGAGGTATCAATTTCAGCCATCTTAATGGGTTCAGATCAACATGAGCACGGGTTTCTTCAATCACTTGTCTTAGACTTTTGACCGCAAATTCCGACTCACCATCAAGTTCCCACCTCCATTCGTCAAATTATGAGATTGATGCCCACCTCTTGCAGCTGCCATATAACGTTTGATACTCTTTTAAGTATTAAATGACCACTCCCGGCCCATCTTAGGACAAGTTAACTCATTTTTTCTACTAGGAAAGGAAAAGTTATATTAAACTCGTTTTAATGTTAATTAAAAAGCAACTAATTTTGTTTTGTCCATGGCAAAAACTTCAAGAAAGTGTAACAGCATAATAGTTAGTTTTTTTTTGTGAAAAAAATAGAAAAAGGAAACACGAGTGACCCAAGACTTGAAAATATTTGCATTTTTGTTTGTGTCGAAGATATGTTATAAATGTATAATTTTATTTGGCATGTGATATTCTTTTGATGTAGTTTAATAGCCATTTGTACCTTGTTTGGTCGGGATGCATCTATCCTTTATCAATTCTTTTTTTAAGAGTAAATTATAGGTTTTTGTACGTGCATATACAGTTTAATTCCATTCGATTTTTATTCATAATAAAAATGTTCTGAAATTTTAAAAAAAATAGAAGTGTGAATGGTAGTTTGGTGATGTTGGGCCAATCACATTTTTAATATCATATACATATTCTTAATGTTTGTTTATTTGGTTTAACAATAATAACTCTCACTTATGTTTCATATATTTATTTCTCATACTTTATAGCTACCACTTTATAACAAGAAAAAGACAAGAAACAAACAAAAGAAATAAAGAAATATTATCGATCGAACTTTTAGGTAACCTCCAAATATAAGGATGTAAAGTCCAACTTTAAACCACACTTTGAATTGAATAAATGTGTACAAACTTCATGTATTGTTAAAATGAAACAAAAATTAATTAACTATCTCTAGGCCGGTTCGGTTCTATAAGTACACGATCCAATACCTGGTGACTATACCATGCACCACCTACCAGGCTACCAAAACAATCAACAATCACAACCACGTACGTACACCCTTTGTAAACCTACAATGACTACCAAAACCAAGCCTCGCTGAGTGCCTGAGACCTGTAAATTGTCGAACCAGATGAAAACGTAACTAGCGACGTGGTGATGGGGTCTTCGAACCCTAAACACCTTATATGTGTGAGTGTGCGCGCGCATAGCATGCAATTAAGTATGTATGCATGCATCAAAAATTGATGTTTTATTGGAAATTAGTATTGGTATATATATCCAGCTGCGATACATGCATGATGACAAGAAAAACTTTCATTTTTTATATCAAATTAGCAAACCTGGTCTTTGTGTTGTGAAGAGTTTTTTTAAGAAATCAAATGTGTTTAATACTCGTGTGTTACACACGGATGAAATAAAAAGAATTACAACCATTATATTTAAAGATTTGTAAATATTTTTGTACAAATATTATTAATCACAAAGTTTTGGGTTCATTAACTCCCTACTTAACTTTTTTCCACTTAAATTTCTTTTTTCTAAAACAAATGATTTTTTCCTCCATAAAAGTATCCCTATAAAAACTTGATTTATTAGATAGATTATTAGATAGATACTATAGATAACAAGAGCAAGCAAAAGTTGCGTTGTCGTGAAAACGTATGCTAATTAAGAAAAACAAGCTTAGAAAAAACAAACGCAAATGTCCATTTGTTTATGGGTACATACTGTGAGAAGAACCCAATGGTACAAAAAAGACATAATGTGAGGTTAAAAAGTTCATGACTCGTAAATTAAATCGAATTTAAAACAAAGTGTTTCGGAGACCTTGTTCTCCACGTCGTCCTTCTTGATAAAAACGAAAAACTAAAAAAACCATTGTTTTCATTGAATCTTTTTTATTTTTATTTTCGTTGTGTCTTTGTAAATTTTTAACAAAACAAAAGAAACAATAAAAGTAAAAAAAAAGACACAATAAAAACGTTGATTTTTTTTAGAAGGAATACGGCGTGGAAAACAAGGTTTCCAAATAACAGTTTTGAAATTCGATTTATATTCGGAATTATAATTTTTTTAATATGCCATTATGTTTTTTTATAAATATATCATTTTTTACACTTTTTATCAAAAAATAAGTTTGTATATGAATTTTTTTAGGTTCAATTTTAAAGAAAATTTATATAAAGAAAACCGTAAGAACAACATTTATATACTACGGAGTATATACTCATGACATCATCATATAATTATGACTATTACGAACGTTAGGTTGAGAATTTTTTAGGGTCATCCTAAGCATACACCCTCTCTCTATTTATATACACACATATATAGAGAGAGATAGAGAGAAATTGGGTGTTTGGTTAGCTGATGTGAGTGTTCGGTTAGACAACCCTATTATTTTTTTAATATCTTTGATCAATATTATAGTCTGAAAGAGGATGTGGAAAGATATTGAGGTGTTGTCGTGTTGGTGTGGGCTTCTAGAAGTTTTCAAGACTTGTATTTTATAAAACCTAAAAGAGTAAAGGGGAAGGTTTTCTTAGACACATTAAAACCGGAACAAACGAACTTTCACTGAACTCATTCTTACGGTGTTAGAACTGTGTCATCAAACCCCTTGCCTCACACCACCCCAAAAACCTAAACCCCCCACCCCAATATCCCCCAAATACCTAAAAACCCCTACCCCTAAAAACCTAAACTCCACCTACTCACCACCAAAAACCTAAACTCCACCTACCCATCACCCAAAAACCTAAAACCTCAACCCTCACCCCCTAAAAACCTAAACCTCACCCACCCCTAAAAACCTAAACCCCCTACCCCACCCTAAAAAAAACCTAAAATTTTAAAACTAAACCCTAAAAGCTAAACTTTAAGGAACACACTAAATTTTAAAACTAAACTCTAAAAGTTAATTCCTATAAGTTAAGATGGTAAAGCTCGACGAGACGGTTCCAGCGCAGCTTGAATGAGCTAAAACGGAGTTCGTTTGACCCGGTTTTGATATATGATTTAAGTCATTCCTCACACTTTTTAGGCAAAATCAGTTTTGTATTTGATCTTTCCTCTAAAAGAGTAAGTTGTAGTTTTGGTCCTAGTGTTATGGTAATATTAACAGTTTTAGTTACTTTAACAGTTTTGGTACTTGCGATTTTATTTTCCAATAAAAATGGTTTTGAACACTACTAACTCCATCCAATTTTCCATTATATCTTTCCCACGTGCCCCGCATTTGAGGGGTAAAAATTTCATTTGTCCTCTCTTTTATCTAGGTCATCATGTAACTTAATATTTTTATTCAGACGCATATAAAGAGTTTGGGAGCAATGACATTTTACTTCGCATGTGAGGGAACTTAACAGAAAATTTAGATGGAGTTAGTGTTCGAGACCATTTGTTAGAAAATAAAATTACAAGAACCAAAACTATTAAGGTGAAACTGTTAATGATATCAAAACAAAAGGACCAAAACTGCAATTTAGTCTACTTAATATTGGATTTTAATAATCCGAACTTTAATGAATTGGCCGATATTAATCTCAACTTTAAAAATTCCCTCTGACTGTCCCAACTTGTAATTTACTTTCCTCCATCGAGCCTTTTATATTGGATACTCAAAAAACCTACCAGACCATTTTTGTGTCTCATTAAAACCTTACCCGACCATTTTTGTGTCACACTTATAAAAGGTTCGATGGAGGAAAATAATTTACAAGTTGGGACTGTCACAGGGAATTTTTAAAGTTGGGATTAATATCGGCCAATTCATTAAAGTTCGGATTATTAAAATCCAATAACCCAAAATATTTTAACATGATGTCCTTCTCACATTTTGTACAAAAAAATAACTTTGTATATGAACCTCTTTAAAAAATAATGTTGTATGTAAAAGTTATTAACATTTAAAAAAATGTATGAATTGACATGTGTCTTGTAATGTAGAGAGGGAAAATCAACAAAAGTTGTTATGAAAAAAATGTACCCCTTCATCAACTTGTTTTCGTACAACTTAATCTCAACATTAAAAATAGATCCACTGCCTATAAATTATTATCACACTTTGTATCACTTTTATCATTTGTATAATAACTTGATTTTTTGTAATTTTGACATGTATAAATATAAAATAGCTAATTTAATGAGTGTACATATGAAAAGATTTTCAATTAAAGGACATGGTTAAAGAAAACTTATTAGTTACAACAAATGATTGAGAACAATTTGAAAAATTTACACTCATTAACGTGGGATTAATTAATGTGGGTTTGACATACAAATGATGTGCATAAATATATGTGATATAATAATTATTTTTTATTTATCACTAATCATTATGATACAAGTAAGAGATAGGAATTAAGGATACGTGATGCACTAAAGCATCCGATCTCAAAACAAAAAAGGACATTTTGTTAGATCAGTTATAAACTTTATCGTGATAACCTCATAACCTCATCGTCAAAATCACTTTTCTTTTAAGTTAATTTGATCATTAAAAATGTCACATTTTGAAACAAACAAATTACAAAAGAAAGTTTTTTCTGTCTTCACTTTTTTTTTTCAAAATTATTTTCAAATCATGAATCTTGATTTCAAATGGCCGACCATATGATAATGGATTGAATTGTACGTATCATTAGATAACAGTCGAGGCACTTACTAGCTTAGTGGTGGTGGAAGAACTTTTCATTACTAGGAGGTCAAGACATTATAAAGTGTAAAATTTGATTTTTTAAAAACAAATAATAAGAAATGCACTTTACTAACCCAAACTATTATTAACTAACTGATAATAAATCATACTAACTAACATTATGATTAATAATAATTCCAATTTTTCTCGTTTTGTTATCAATGACGGTCAGAATGATATAAACATCATAAATTAACTTTTCATTTCACTCAGTTTTCACTCAAAGTGATGTATAATAAACAAATGATGAGATTTGCAAACAAAATCAAGTGAAAACTAAGTGTAAATTTATGAAAACATACTAGTAGGACTACCCTTAATAACAAAAATCAAAGTTGAAATATTATTAATCAAACTAATAGTATGTATGATTTATAATTAAACTTAAAGACAGAAATAATTAAACAAAACACATTTGTTGAAAAGGTGCCATGAGCCCATGAGGTACAAATGTACAATGGGGCCAACTCCAAAGAAAAATTGAAAAAGGCTTATTAGAAAGTAAAAGTTCATGGGCCAACACATGAAAAGTAAGGCAGACACAATTGAAAAGATGTGAAAAGGAAGGGGGTTAAAGTGGGGTATTGCTGAAGTCGAAGGGGGAAAGTCTCATCATTTGTGTGGTTACGTTTCAAACTTACAAATAGATCCTTATACTTCTGACATTAGTACATTCTTACCTTCAAAGTTGTGTTGATGTTAGAGCTCCAAGGATTTAATCTTCACGTTCGAGAAACAAGTATCCATTGTTAAAAAACAATCTTCATATGTATTAATATTAAAACGTCTAGTTTTCTTTGACTAGGGTTTAAATAGTGACGATATAGTATCAGTCAATTTTACTGAATTACCTAGTATTGTGATGTTAGAGATATTATAAAGTTTTTACGATGCTAAAAAACTTAAAAATATGAACGATCTTAAGTCTTAACAAAAAGTTGAAGTGTAGGATGTTTATTACTAAATTTGGAAGTTCAAGGGCAAGAATGAACACACAAATGAAATTTAGAGATCCGTATGTTAATCACATTGGCTTCTTTGTTTGTGAAAAGAAGTTCCCACTAACAAAAAAAAATTGTATGACTTTTTGGTTTGCTTTTCTGGGTCTAAAACTATAGAGATCAATTTCTTTCTATCTTTTTATCCAACTCATCATTAAATTAAACCACACCAACACAATTTATTGAATTATTGTCTATTGGTAATGTTTACAAGCCAAAATCGACTTGTATAATTTCAAATGCTGTATAATGTTAGTTTACACCAAATAGGATAAATACTTGATATCGATTATGTTATAACGCTAAAATATAATTCTACTACGATGATATTAATTGATTGAGTTAAACATGTCGGATATATCTTTAAGATGAGAGAAAACATATTGGATATGTTTGATATATCAATTCACTTTACTTCTTTTTAATAGTTAAAATCATGAAACTAACTCTTTGTCTGAGTGAATCATACTTAGGCATCATGTAGTTGATGCAGGAAATACCTAATCTAGGATCGACCACAACCTTGAATATGGCCCCTAGGATCCAAGGGTTTCTTCTAAACCCTAGGATTGTTTGTTGTTTCTCGGTGGATACCACAAAGCAACATCGCTTGTTCCGTACCTCACACAGGAAAACAATAGAAAGCGGAAAAATGAGACGACATATTTCAAATTAAGAAAAACTAGAGAGAAAAAAAACTAATGTGACGTTGATGTGTCATAATGAAAATTATGAGGAAAAAGAGACGACATCATCTCCTCATATTATTCATATATGATCACATTAACAAAAATTTACATATGTAAGTATTATACATCCAATTTCATTTTTAGTCTAATAAAAGTCCCTAAATAGTGAGTTTTGTAAAAATAAAAAAAAAACAAACAAGTAATCACATGTAAAGGTTCCGAAGATAGTGTAAACAAATAATGGAACCATATCTTCCTATCTCCTAGCTATAAATATATAAGTACTAGATTAGTACCTGTTTATTAAATATATTAAATAAGATTTTAATTTTATAATTTTTAACCAATCCTAATCAAATTAAATTGGGATGTGACACGTAAGCAAAAGCATATGTAGTGTAGTTAAAAATGTTGACATGTAAATGAGCTACTTAATTATTAAAATAAAATAAAGATGATATATTAAAACATCACTAATTTTATGATTCTGAAAAAAAAACATTAAAATTGAGAAAAAAAACTTTGCCAATTTAACCATTTTTTTTCCGACATTGCAAGTGAGATTAAGAAATTGTAGGTAACAATCATGACTTAAAATTTAAAAAACGTGTAATATCCACGTCATCATAACGAATTGTTTTGTATTAAGAGGGGCCCATGGGCCATGGGCCGAACGAGTCATTTATTTATTTTTCATTCTTAAACATAAGGCCGGATTTATGCCAACATAGAAAATAAAATAAAAACTGAAAAAAGGACCAACGGGCATAAAGGCTACAAGTGAACAAAACCTTTTTTTGTCAAGATTCCCTGGCCCCTTTATACATTATTAGTATCATCAATATTTTATTTTAACTTAATTTATTATTTTTATCAATATAAAATGGGTTTTATTATTTGATTGAAATTGTTATCTAAATTAGTGGATTAGCTAAACATTGAAAGGGTCTTCTATTGGATGATCTCACTCACATACCAACTCCATTAAAGTTCTAATCCACCCCTTTCTTGGACCTATTCCACCTTCATAATGCCAATAATAGTTCATTAGTTTGTTTTCAAGAATAATTAATATCTATATCAAGTCATTTAAAACACCAATATTCGCTTTGGATTTTAATATTGTTGAGAATTAAAAACAGGTGAAATCATTTTCCTTTACATATGATATAAAACGAAGAGTGTTACTTTCAACTAACACATGATATCTCAATCATAAAACTTACTGTCTAATTTATTTGTGTATTTAATGGAAAGTGTTACTTTCAAGTAACAAAGAACATCTTAATCAACTTGCCGTCTAGTTTATCTGTGTAACATAGTATTCAAATTGTTGGGTTTGTGACAAATAATGCTTAACGAAACCTATTCAAAAATACAGTTTAATCAATTATCCAGTCATCCGCGCATTACATATGTGTAACAAAACTAAAACATCAAAGAATTTTGGCTATATACTTAAGATGCGCATGATGAACTCCTCATTTGTGCATGATACAATTACTTCTGATGTGAATTTGACTAAGTACCACATTGGCTCATGAGTTGTACTTAATCAACGCATGAGTTGACCAAAGTTACTCTGTTTAATTTATGTACGTCAAGCATATATAAGGCAAAGCTAAAATCATTATCAAAAATCTAAATTTGTACACCATTCTCTCATGAATTTAATAGAACGGATATTTTGAGAGAAATATATCTTCTGTTCTTCATTATTTCTTATTTTTTAAATTCAGATATTAAATAGTCAACGTATTAGTAAGATTCCACATCACTCACTTGTAAATAATATACACAATTAGCGTATTCAATCCACATATTTTGATCTCACACAAGCATATTACGTATATAATGATGATATGTGTTCACTCGACCAACATATATAAAACATCTCAATCAACTTATTGTTTAATTTATTTAACTATATTAAATTAGAAAGTTCATGAATAACGTTTTGTGAGTGTTGTGATGTATGGCTATTGGTTTGATTTTGATGAGGTGGTGGTATGTGGTGCATGACTATTGGTTTGGTTTAGTTAGGTGACGGTTAACTTTATTTTTTTATTTGGGATATTTTGTTTGATGAAATAACGTTTTGGCAAATAGGCATGTCTTGATGGTTTGTATGTTTTATTTGTTTGACTTTGTTTGAAGTTGATCGAATGTCATTAATTTGTTGTTTTTTTTTATTTTAGCCCGTATATGATTTTGACGATGATTATGACAAAAAATTTTAATCTGAATTACTAATAAACGTTATCAAATGGGTCGCGCAACACACGAACCCTGTATAATTCTAGTTTGTTGAACATATAAACATGTATCCAAACATTTGGAGTGGAGGTTAATTGACGTGCAAATCAAGTTATAATTTGAATAATGGACTAATACTTAACCGTTATTTGTTATGTTGACAAATCCAAATTTCTATCGGTATTACTAATATAATAATTTTAAGGGAAGATGTTATAGAATAGTAATCAAGTTTTGAGCTTGTTACAATTAAGTCATTTATAATTTTATTTATTCTAATTAGGTCATTAAACTTTTAAAGAGTGTTCCAATCTTAGGTATTTTAACTATTTAACAAGTTAACAGTGGCGGATCCTGAGCGTTTATAGCACTAGGGCTGAAAATCACATGTTCCATAAATTGTATTTTGCATTGAGGTGAAAAAACACGCCGGGAAGGCCTGTTTCATCACAGAAAAAATAGGCTGCCAGTGGTGGACAAGAATCAGATGTGGGTACGATGGTATGGTGGAGGTTGTGGTGGTGGTGGAAGAAATATTAAGGACATAACTAGCAAACTGATATATAAATAAAGAATGATTTGTATAATTTTGTCTTATATTAAACTACCAATAACATAAAAATAATTCTTATCTAATCTAATACTAATAAAAGATAATTATACATTGACTATATAAATAATACGGAGTAAATATTTTAATATATTAGTACATATAAATTTACACATGTCAATTTAAAGAAATTGATATAATAAATAATATATTTTTCACGCTCATGTTACAATATTAATAACAAGTACACAAGTAAATAAATAACTTTAATTGTTTCTAGTAATTTTTTTAGTACTCCGTATTAATTTATGCCATAAAGAATAATAATGCGTATATACATGCATGTATACATAGAAAGAAAAGACTTGGAAGGAGAGAAAAGAGATTCAATCATATCATCATCAACAAACTTGTGTTTAAAATTAGAGTTAATTATATGAATGGTTCCAGTGTTATGTTCATATCTAAAGTTTAACCATCAACTTTTAAAAATTATATAGTTGGTTCTTACATGTACATTATTCATTACATTATTTTTTATTAAGTTTTCAGTTAAGTCTATATGAAATTTGCTATTATACCCTGATTTAAAAAAACATAAAGAAAACAAAAAAATATATTATATATTTTAAATTTGTATGTATACCTTTGGTCAAACAAAACCCACAACCATTTAACTTGCTATTATATTAAAAAGATAATAAAGCGGTAAACAAAGATGAACGAAAATATGTTACCTTCACTTCACCTCACTTGCTATTCAATCAAAGTCAAACCCAATTCTTAATCCCTAATTAAAAAAATAATAACAAAAATAAATCCCAATTTTCAATTCTTAATTAATTTCCTTTTCTTTTCCTCCAAAAAAGTAAAATTGTCATAAAACCCACTCACACCATCCCATACGCATGCCACCATCAGCTTTTTCTTTTTCCTTTTCTTTTTTTTTTTTAATTTTTTTTTTTACTTTTTTTAGTGCACGTCTCAATCATACCATCTTCCATGCACTAGCCCACACCACCGGTGTTTCTTTCCACGTCAAAAACATTCCGGTCATCATCTCCGGCGAACTCATCAACCACCCCTCCTTATACCTCCTCAACAACGCCCGAACATCGTCGCAAACTTCATCGCTATACGACACCGATCTAAATCCACTTCCGTGTAACCTTGCTGACCATTTCACCGCCGTTTCTCGTCTCTCAACCGACTCAACCGGAGAGCACGCCACCAGGTCCATCACCGCCCGCCCCGCCGCCCGCTCGAGCATCAACCGCTCGTTACTTGTCTTAGGGAAGTTTTCATCCAAAGCCGAAAAATAAACCCTAAACCACCTCAAACACTCTTTAAAACCTTCAACAAATTCAAAACCATTTGTTCCAATATCTAAATCAGCTTCTTCTTCCACAATTGTGATGATTTTAGGATTTAATCCACGAAACGTGGAGATCAAGTAATCTCTACGGTGAGTGTTGACACTATGTAACGTGCCGTTTAAGTTAATCGCTATTGCTTCATCATCTTCGATCTTTAAATGATCGAAATTTAAGTCTGATAAATCACCTGTGTGATGAATTACATTGAACTTAAACGGTACGCCCATTAGTCTTGCAAATTTCTCCATTCGTGTCCCGATCTCTTTCATGACCTTTTGCACTCCATCTCCACCGTCGGATCGTGTTGCGATTACTGTCGTAAGACGGAGATGTGGTGTTTCGTCGGTTCTTGTTGCGATCGCTTCGAGCAAAGTTGGCCATTGAGTGCAAAATGTGTTGCTAATGTCGATTATATGGAGCTTTGCTTCGCCGTCAAATGCTTCCATGATGGCGCCATTGGACGCTACGTGTCCGAAAGTTGTCCATGGGCTTACTTCTTGAAACTTCAAGACTAGTTTTCGAGTAGATTCAAACGAGCACATTTTTTCAGATGCGGATGACAGAGTCCGGTATGATCTTTCACCGGACTCTGTCATCCGGCTGAAAAGTGCTTGAAGAAAGTAAGAAGAAAGTTTCTGGTCAGTGTCACCGTATGGTGAGCTGACTTCATTGAGCATCCACATAAGTTGTTGTAGCTTGTTGCTGTTTTTATCCGCCACGGCTCGGGCTGCATCGGTTAGTAAATCGGTTGCCCATGTGTTGGTGGAGAAGGAGTTTGAATACTCCATGGTGATATCGCGTGCCGGGGAGTAGGAGTAGTTGATGTTGGGATCGGAGGATTGTTGGTGGTCGGAGGAGGAAAAGGCATAGTGGGAGAAGGGTGGTGGGGTGGTGGTTGTGGTGGAGGTTGTGGGGGTTGGAGTGTTGGAAGATTGGTGGTGGTAGGGTGGTTGGTGGTGGTGGTAAGGTGGTTGATGGTGGTGGGAAGAGGAAGAAGAAAAGTCTTCTTCATCCATGAAGAAGTTAAAACATTCTTCTTGATCTTGATCTTGATCTTGATGGTGATGATGGTATTGATCTTGATGATGATGATGGTTGTATTGATAGTGTTGAGGGTAAGTGGTGAAATGGGATGATTTTGAACTACTTGAGTTAGATGTTCTACTTGTGGAGTTGAAAGAATGGGGATGGTGTTGTTTTTGGTGGGTGACAAGTCTAAAGAGAGCATCCATAACAACTAGACATAACAAAGATTCATGAGATCTATAAATGGCATCATGTGAATGTGAATATGAATGTCTTGTTTTTAATGGGGATTGGAAGAATTTGGATATGGAGAGAGAAGATGATGAAAGAATGTTGAAGGGGAGTGGGTGTGTGTGTGGTTTTGAGGTTTCATGCAGCCAAGATGTTATAGTTTGGTCAAATTTGCAAATGGATTTTTGTGCCTTTTAGGTAATCAATCACAATTCATGTCGTCTCTTGTTAACAATATGTACTTTAACATTGTTTAAGATTTAACATATATGAATCAAGGTTTATTATGTTCTTTTAACATCTTACTTTTATTTATAACAAGTCTTGAACCCTTATTAAAAACGAACCAGTAAATATTTTTTTATCATTAGACTAGATTTATTTGCATTTTTAGAGTTTCCTTTTTTATTATTATTATTATTTAATTATAGATTTAAGAGGTTCATGATTTGTATAAGAAATATTGTCATGAAGAAAGAAAATATGACTTAATTAGACATCTACTACACTAACATAACATAAGAAAAGGATATACATGACTAATAATCGAAGTCAAATATAAGGTCCAACCACTACCCTAACGAATTGGACAACACAATTTGTTAATGCTTCAAAAAGTTTGAACCTTTCAAATAAATTATTTACTTATGGTCTCATGAAATTATGTTCGGCGGGTTATATTTAAAAAAGTATGACTTCTTCTAAGAAATCATCATCATACTTATTAAATACAAGGTTACTATACATGAAACACAACTTTTATGCTTTAATGAAATAAGAAACCAAACTCATAACAAATCGAAACCGGCCAAACTATAAAATAACAATTCTTCAAAAACATATATAGATTTAGTTTCAAGAACACATATAGAATATTTTTGAATTATATATATCGTCGTATGTTTAACAGCGTTCTAGTTAAATACACAAACTAAGATTATCCACAACACGCATTGCCCATGAGGGTGCCCGTGGACGCTTGTGGGAAGGCTTGTGATGTGGTGGAGTGAAGGGGATCATCCGCATGTTTGACGAGCGGGAGATGGACATGAAAAAAGGGGTAGAGGTTGGCCCAAGTCAACATTTTCATATACAAATTTATTCATTTTAATTTAAATACAAATTTGACGTGTTTGTGAGAAGGATGAACGTCGATCAATGTAAAATATATATGTGGGAAGAATACATGAATTAAATGGAAATATGATGTGAGATGCTAAGTTGCTAACAAAGTTTCCTTACGGGAAGCAGGGATGGAGCTATGAAGAGCTCAGGGGTATCCCAGGCTACCCCTCAACTTTCGTTACGAAGTACAATTTTTATCTGTTTAAGTATCAGGATACCAACTTTTCTTACGGTTTTAAGTATCGGGATACCCCTGAAAAAAATTTATGATACACTTGATCGAAAATTTTCTCATAGGATACCCCTAATATTTGGTCCTGGCTCCGCCACTGACGGGAAGGGCTATGCTCGTCTAGAAGGGACATTACCAACGATCCTATTTAGCATCTATTGTTAGAACCACGTATTAATTGAACATGATATATCAACATGCAATCAACATATTAGAACATCTTAATATCAAAATCTCATAAAATAGAATATCAAACATAACAAAGAATAAGAAATTTAATTACCAATCAAACTAAAAAAATAATCACGCATAGTCATATTTTATTAATATTAAGCCTTAATATATCACACCTAATATATGAGAAACGTGTGATGGATCCAGATAATCATCCACTAAGTTTAACAAAATAAATATATCACAACACCAATCCATACAAGGTGTGTGATGTTGACAAAATAAATATATGTATCGACCAATCCATACGAGGTGTGTTATGTTGACAAGACTCTTGTTGAGAACATTACTCGGACCTCGATCGGTACTGATCACCTAGACGTAAAACTAAGAATGTTATATGCTACATATTGTACTAATTAAGTTACTATATTATATTGCCATGCTTAATTACAGTTTTTTAAAATAATTTCTGTTTGTTTTCACTTACATTAATGTGAGTGTAGTTTGATACATTTTTTTAACAGCAGAGTAATTAAACAAAAAGTACTAGCAAGACGCTAGACAACAAGGAAACAAAGAAGAAATTACAAATCCATAACAGGATTAAAGGATTACAATTTCATCCAATCCAACCAACCCATTCGATCTAGGTCTATTTTAACTCATAAGAAGCTTTGAAGTTTTATGTCATCCACCACGGAATGGCAGAAGGAATTATTCATTTGTATTTCCTTTCAAAGATAAATTTCTTTTTTACTTTGTTTTTATTCCAGGTTTTTAAAATTCTCTTAAAATCCTGTTATAGTTAGATATCTTAATGTGTGACACCTCGGCTCTAACGATATGCTAGTGCTTGAGATATAGAAATAGAATTGAAATACTTTGAGATCTAAACCTGAAATAATGTATAAAAACAGTAAACATTTGTGGAGAGAATAAAAGTTAAGAACATATCCCATCAAATAAGATAGCCTTAATACATGAAAAAAAATCACTTGGAATGATAAAGAACTGAAAATAAGAAACATGGGCGAAAATGATGCTTAAACCGGAGTTGTAACGAAGTGGGAAATGCCTTACTTATAAAAAGGCCCAAAACTTCATTCAAGCATATCTTAACTTAGAAAAAAAGTTACGAAACCCATAATTTACAAATTCCACGTGCCTCGACGAGAGGAATCCAAATATATGATTTTTATGTGTCACTCAGGTGGATAGGGTAGTCATGTGTGACACGCGAAGAAGTCAGACTGTGGAAAAATCTGTCAGGCACTAGGCCTTCATGTGTCACGAAGAAGGAGGCATGTCCTGAATTGCCTATAAATAGAGGCTCAACCCCTTTCATTCCTTGATCATTTGCTTTCTCTTAATAAACCTTCTAGAGAGAGTCAATATTTTTAAAGGTAATCTTGCTTTACGTGTGGCACTTGTTGTTTTAACACTCATTCGAGCGTAGAATGGGAGATAAATGTTTTGCGAGCATCGAGGTTTTACCCGATTAATTATTGTTGGTCGATGAGGTAGTTTTCTCCTTCTCTCTCTAATCTAGGTAGATTTTAGAAGAAAGAGCAGGGTAGGGAACCCGAATGGTATTCCGGTAGGATACTCGCATGGCATGGGGAACATGCTTTTGGGAGTAACTGTACGATTAAAAGCCTGCAACAAACGGGTTAATCATCGAGGAAATATACATATTGAATATCTGTAGCGTAAGGATATGGTACCCGTTGTAAATGGGTAACATATCTTCAAGTAGTATGTTAAGTTCCCAAGGTATGGAATATGGATAGCATATCCGCAGGCGTAGCGAAGGTGCTTATGGTATAATCGATGGATGAAAACCCATAACAATCAGGATATGGGTAACATGTATCTCATGGAATAGTTATTTCTCACTATTTTCCCGACTCTCTCTACACCGACCAAGAAGCATTGTTAGGTCGTTGCAACATATGTTTGATACTTGGAGTGTTTTCAAGGCTTGAGATTGCTAGGGTTAGCATTCGGAAAGGTTTCAACTGGCATGATTTAATCTAGGATCAACAAGGAACAACAAGAGTGGTGGCGAATCATTATGGGTAGCACTCCATCCACCCACACGTGTATTTTCGTAAGAGCTAGTTTTATGTTGGAAACAAGTCTCTTATGTTGTCCTGTGAAATCCTTCATAGGGGCTCGCTAAGAGCGACACCTTTTATAACTAAGCCTTTTATACTATTAGGTAGATCGTTAGTGTAAATTATAAAGTTATAAGGAATACCGAATGATACTTATCAAAGCATATGTATGTGTTGTCGAATCCAGTGTGAGTATGGAAGCCACACTCCCTAGTTAGAATCTAGTTTAAGACCACTGTCATGTTACATGGATAGGACTAGAGTATGTTAGTTTTCTGTTCTAAATCCATAGCTGAGTTTTATGGATAAAGACCGGATTTAGCTAAGGCCATGATAGTGTTCCGTGGATAGTCAAAGTAAGTTATCGAGTTTGAAGCCATAGTTATGTTCTATGGATAAGTATTAGATAATTCTTTGGCTATAATTGTGTTCTATGGATGAGTAGAAGGTAAGTTTGAAGCAATAGTTATGTTCTATGGATAAGAACAAGGAAATTTTAAGGCCATAACTGATTAACTGTGTTCTATAGATAAAGAGAAGGTAAGTCTGAGGCCATATTTGTGGTATATGGATAAAGAGAATGTAATTTTGAGGCCATAGCTATATTTTATGTATAAGAACAAGGTAAGTTACAAGCAATAGATGTGTTCAACGGATAAGGACAAGGTAAGTTTTAAGCCATAACGTGTTCTCTAGATATGGACAAGGCAAGTCTGAGACCATAACTATGTTCTATTGATAAGGAAAAGATGAGTCTGAGGCCCTAGTTATGTTCTATGAATTACAAAATGAATCTAAGGTCATAGTTGTGTTATATGGATAACAACTGGACTAGTCTAAGTCCGAGGCAACATATCATGGTAATAGTAGAGAGAAGTAGTTAGCTAATGTGAGTCCACATCAATATATTGTGGTAAGACTAGGATTAAACAATAAGCTACTTTAAACCCACGGCAATGCATCGTGGTATGACTAGGCTTAGTTTCTAGTCCAAGGCCACATTTGCATTATGTTAATAGGGCTAAGATGCATTGTAAGCATAGAACAAGGTTGGTCTGAGTGCCTTCTACCTACCCTCTTGCAGTTATGTAAATCAGGAACATATTATGTGTAATCATATTTTCTTTTCCATTCGACTATAGTAAAGAATTGAGTTGGTAGCAAGAGCTTATATGTATAGATATATAAATAAGTAGGATTATGACGTGTTAATGAGAAACTGGATACAATTCACCAATAACTTTGTTGTTGACATATTTTAGCTCATGATGCGGTTACATGTAATGTTGGAAGGCACTAGCTAGGTCTAGGGGAGTTAGTCTTTAAGAAATGAGAAGGAAATATCCAATTAGTAGATGACGACTAAATTGGATGCCTGAGAGCAATGTCTGTAGATAGTTTTGTGTAGACTAGCAAAACCCATATAAGGTGTTTGCATCGATATAATAAACACTATAAGTTCAAATTTAGTCTATTAGGTGTGGTCTTTGATGATTAAGACTTCCATTGTAGTTATATATTTTTGACTACTTAAGGTGCGACAAGTCACACCCTCGAGAGTGAGGTCTAGCGTAATGTAACTAGATTGAGTATTAACCATTATGATTATGATTATATTATTCATCAAACAGGACGTGTGAAGTAGACGTTTGTTTGAGTTTTTTTCCATTATAACCTCATTAGTTTTGGGGGGAAACCCCTAAGCAGTAGAGGTTCCATGAGGCAAGGACGTCTTGGCAAAAGTTCGAATGCAGCACCTCTAGTATTGGGTACAAGGGATGACAATCCCTTGTGGTGGGGTTCAAAGGGCAGAGCCTCCGTCGACGGTGAGGTCAAGAGGCAAAGCTTTTGATTGGGGTCAAACTAAAATGACTCCAACTTTAATGAGTTCTGAATTTAGAACTTAAGTGTCCAAAGTTATTTCGTGCACTTTTGGTCCCAAATCCTTGTAATTCGAAATTAATGTCACATTTTTAGCAATTTAGGTTCGTTAATATGGTTGTTAAGGGTGTTCACTATTCGAATACAATTCGAATTATTCGAAATTCGATTCGAATCGAATTCGATTAGGGCCATTCGATCATTTGAATTCGATTCGCATTCGATTTGAATAATTTTGTCGAATGTGGATCGAATACGAATATGATTTTCATTATTCGCATTCGATTCGCCCAATTCGAATAAGAAATATATTTTTTAATAATATTTTCAATATATCTAATTAATTATCTATATATGAATATGATTTAATGGCCTAAAGTAAAGTTAAAAATACTCAAACCCAAACCATTGCCCAATCTTAATTGTTGTTTCTGTATATGAATTTGATTTGGTACTATGATAGCTGCTTAATTGTTATTTCTACATGTTTTGAACCTGTTAAGAGTCTTTGTTTTATTTAGTTATGCAATTTTATCTTCTTTTTTTTTAACATATTTTAGACTTTTGATGTGCTAATGTTTTTCTTATTGTTTGGGTGATGGTTTGCATATTGGCTGAGTGATGTTTGAGGCTTATTTTATGTTGGTGTTACATTTACTTTGTTGTTTGATGTGCTTATTTATTTAAATTTTTTAAAGCGAATACATTCGAATCTATTCGAATTCGATTCGAATAACTTAATCGAATCGAATACATAGATTTTTAGTCGAATGTGGATCGAATACGAATATAGTTTTTAAAAGTCTCGATTCGCCCAATTCGATTTGTCCAATTCACTCAATTCGTATTCGATTCGAATGAACACCCCTAATAACTGTTATGAATGATTTTTTACTAGTGAGCTGCAAAGTACATAGACATCCATCACTAGGTGTGTATTTGCTGATAGCAAAACTAAATGACGAAAATAACAATTTATCTTAAAACAAATTAAATCTTAATTTTTGTTTTCTATAAAAAGAAGTAAAAAGTGATAAAACCCACTCACACCATCCCATGCACGTGCCACAATCAGCTTTTCCTTTTTATATCTTTTGAGTGGAGGACACAATGATATCGACTTCCATGCACTTGAACACTTTGATTTGTAATAATAAGGAATTGAAGGAACATCATATTTTCTCCCGATAAAGAATGTTAACATATTTACATTTTGTATATTCAAGGTATAGAAGCATGTGAATGGAGTGGGCATGCTTCCCTTCAATTCTACTTTAATCCCCGATCATCATATGCTCCTACATGGTTTTTTATACTCTACTCTACCCTCCTTTGCTCCCCACTACAATACTCATATCCTTCAAATTTTATTGTCATTTTAACACTAACTAACTCACACATTTTACTAATCTAGATACTAAACTACTCTATTTCATTTACAATACAAATTATACCCTTATCACTTAAAATGGCATCATTCCACCAAGTCTCTAGGTACTATTAAGCTACAAACTCTTCAATTCATTTTCATTTAATTAACAAGTGAAACAACAATAGATCGATAGCTTAACGATGTGTTCTCAAGGGTGTATCATCGTGTTTTTTTTAATTTGAATGGTGTTTAAAACTTCCCACGTTAATATCCGAGTAAGACGTCCTCTTGAACAGAAAGTCAACCGTCTATATAGTTTTGACACTTCATGTCAGACTCACCCAAAAACATTATCAATGAGAAAACTCATCACTGTGGGAAAACCACAGCCCGACCTTGGCTCTGGTTTGAACTTGAACCCTAAAGTTTCCAAGCTTAAACCATCACTCTTACGTCATTACACCAGAAGGCTAACGACATTTATCCTGATGGTAGTCTTAAACAAATAGCTTAACTATGCTTATGATATTCTAACTAAAGAGTTGTTTGGGTAGCCTCTTAAGAGACTCTGAACGGATTCACCTCTGAATCGGTCAAAGGTTTCGTTGTGATTGGTTGTAGCTCTAAATGGGTTCACCTCTGAATCGGTCAGAGGCTTCCCCTTTGAACCGTTCAGAGTTGCTGTGTAGCTGAACCATTTAGAGGTAGGGGGAGACGGAAGACGAAGCTGGTGATGCGCCCAGATGACTGTTGATGCGGCCAAAAATTGCGATTCAAAAACTGATGCGGCTTCTGTTTCACTAAAAAACATAGGAGACGAAGGAAAAAAAGACTTGTGACTCAAAAACTACCCTCACACGGACCTGAGTTTTCGGAGTTGCATTCATGTCCACAGGTTGTGGCATTTTGGCAAAGAATTCGAACCAAATTTGCACCCCCCTGCGCGCGGGTAGGTGATAGAGTAAAATGTAAAATAAGAACTTAACATGTTATGAAGAATTGCATATATAAAGCCAGCTATGGTTTTGTCTCCATTCTAATGTGAGACAAAGTGAAAAAAAACTCAGAATCTCATTCAAATGTCTAACCAAACAGCTCCTCTTAATCATTCAACACTTAACCATGCATTCAGTCCTCTTAATCATTCAGACCTCTTAACCATTTAACACTTAATTATTCAGCACTTACCAAATAATCATAAACCTTAGGTTTAATATTAATAAATATATTGCTGCTATAGAAAACCCTTCTGTTAATACATAAGTTTTTTTTACTATATGTTTCGTACTCATGATGTTTCTAAGGCAAAATGGTCCAAGTACTTCTCTAGAAGTAACACTTTGTGTAATAAAATGGTTCATAGGCCATAGCCATGATGTTTCAAAGGTAAAAGGAACAATTTATATAGTAATAAAGTATTGCTTTTATACTCTACTCTACCCACACTTACTCCGGCCACTAGAACACTCACATTTTCTTTCTCTTTTTGTTAAATCATAAAAATAAAGTATATAAAAAAATATTTGTTTATTGACATGTGCATAAGTAGATAAGGTATGTGTGAGTAACTTTAATGTCATAATTATTATGTAATTAGTATACAACACAAATATAAAATGAGGTAGTCTTCTGTTCAAGTCTACATAAGACAAATAAAAAAAGAGGAAGGTCTTGTTAGTATCTAAGACTCAAACTTTTTATATGAGGTATTCAAGACTTATAAAAATATAAAGGTTTTCGGTTCAAGCCTAGATAAAACAAACAAAAAAAGAAAAAAATTGGAAGTTTAAGGTTGGGCTAAATAGTTTTCTCATCTAACGTGCGTTTCCACCTATGGTGGTTGGGGGTGTGGTCCCCGTTGAGAAACGAATATGTGGACCCGATTAAACTAACATATATCCTCCGAACATGGTCATACAATTACCATTAACAAATTAACAAATGTTTTTTTGAACAGCGAATAATACTATCAAACTTGACTGTTAAAGAAGGTAAAACCCCAAAAGTTCAACAAGAATAATACAAATGATCGAACCACAACATAACAATAACAATACTTATAATGCTCAACCCAGACCAATACGAAAATCCAGTAGCTTTGTCCCTGCTAGGAGCACTCATCCACAAAGAACTAGTCGCCATGCTTTACACCAGAATGGCCCTAACTGACGGCCGAATCTGGTAACAAATTAAATGACCTTGTTTCTAATAAAGGTTAAAATGAAAGTTGATATGATGTAGAGTGCATATTGATTCAACAATATAATGACTTACGAGAAAATGGAAGGTAAGTGGTTTAGGGTGGCCAACCCTCTTAAAGAGTAGAAGTGTCCATTGTCCAGGGGCATAGCCCTATTAGTTGTTGGGTTCAAAGGATATTGGTAACATGTCGTGTCTTAGTCGTTTACTATGGTTGTGACATGTTACTTTTTTTTAATGACGATTTTTTTAAAACGCCACCACTAGCAAGACGCTAGGGCCGGAACAAGGAAACTTCACCAACTACATCAACAAATCGTTACACCAATTTTGCCAAGCAACGTCGCTAATTCTAGCCAGATATTTTAACCAAAGGAACGAGTTTCCTTTGATCTTATATCAACAACCTCGTCAATTGACAAAGCCAACGACTTGAAGATCGAATCGTCGATCCCCCCCCCCCAAAAAAAAAAAATTTATATTATACCGTGTTGTGACATAGTACTGATGTGTTGTAAAACACATCTCGTTTTTACTTTGTTTTCAGTCGTTTTTGTTTTTGTTTGAGTCGGTTTTATTTATTTTTAGTCGTTTTTAGTTTAATTTTGTTTAAATGTTTTTAGAACAGGCTTGGCACTTAGTTTTGAATGTTTTTCAGGTAAAAACACCAATACGTGAAAGACGGATCGAGAATCGGAGAAACGACGCGACAAAGGAGCAAGAAACACAAAGTTTCTGTTAAGTAAGGGAGGTGGCGGTACCGCCACCTGCTGCTCTAAACGCCGCGGTACCGCCACCTAGGCGAGTTACGGCTAGGGTTTGGTTAACCTAGTTTGACGAGTTTAAAAGGTGACGCGATGGACGGTTTTTAATATACGAAATTGGAGGCTGCTAAAGACGATTTTGGAGCAAGGAAGCTGAAGTTTTGAGCACGGAATCAAGTCTTGGAGGTCGTGATCGGGTAGTTTTCATCCGACCTAGTTGTGTTTTACATGTGTTATCTTGATTTCTCATCGTTATTACTCATGAATACATTAACCTTGACTTGTTTTGTGTTTTTAACTTTAACTATGAACTAAACTTATTAGTTACCTAGGTTGTTTGCTATTGGTAATGTTTATTTGATTAAACTTGGTTTTTGGTTGATTGATAAAACGATTTAGTAATTTTATAAAAGTTTGATTTTTTATATTCTGTGATGTGTTTTGAATGAATGGATTGTGTTATTTGTTAAATCGCCTTACGTAGCTTTACAAATGTCTTTTGTGTATGGTTGCGTATCAATATCGTTAACTCTTGTTTTCGTGTTTTGAATGGTTGTCTAGACGTAGGAACCATAGGAGGTTAATTAATAATCCAATAAATTTATTTGTCCTACTAAGTCCAATACCCGAGAAGTGAGGATTTATCAACGTGTCTTGTTTGTCTAGTCATTAGAAATAGGGTACGAGAGGAACTTTTCTAATAACGACATAAACTTGTACGTTTGAGTCATAGAATTAACTATTAAACCACCCCTTGTGTCTTAGGATATATTGGATCGGTGAAACTGAGAGGGGAGCCGATCATAGGGTATTTAATTACTGTTAAAGGAACCGAGAGGCGATTTAACTAACTAGTGGGCTTTAGCAACACTTCGGATAACCAAAAGGTCACACCCGGATAATGGTCTAGGATCCTTAGGAAGTTCGTAGAGTTGCAGTTTATGATCCTAGTTTCGTTTTAATAACCAAGTCTAAAGTTTAATCAATAATCGTTCACCATTAGTAACAACCTAGGTAACGTTTTTCTCTAATCTGAATCAAGTCTTACTTGCATTTTCAATTCGTTAATTTTAATTAAAGTCTTTAGATTTAATTTTCATTTACTTTATTTGCTTACAAACAAAACCCCAATCTTTTCAATCAAATTATTTAATTAGCTAATTTTGTTATTCAGTTGTGTCTCTAGGGTTCGATACCTGTTTTACCATTAATTATACTATCTCACGTCAGGTATACTTGCCTTGTGTGGTCTAGTTTAGGGTAATTAGGATTAAATTAGAGTGTTTAAATTAGGTTTTATTTGTTAATTTTTATAGACCATTTTAGCACATCAAGTACTTATACTTTAGAAGTTTCTTTAGGTCTCTTGATTAATGAAAAGTTTCATGAAATTAGAAAGGACATGTCGAATACTAGTAATTAAGTTGCTACCGATCATTGCTATAAACTTTGATTAGCACAAGCTTAGCTTTTGGTAGTAACTAATTCATCAATAGTTACTGAGATCATTAGTAGCAACTAGCAACTAAAACATTAGTAGTAAGTGAAATTGTATAAATCGGTGGCTGTTCGGTAAGAATTAAAGTATCAACAACGACAAGTTTATTACTCCCTCCGTCTCATTAGAAGTGTTCTAGTTTGAAAAACACAAAGTTTTAGGCACATTAAATGATGTGTATTTTTGCTTGTCATTTGACAATAATACCCTTGACAATAAATATTATTGTGAGTCCATCATATTGTTTGTTTTATGTTATTAAGGGCAAATTTGAAAGTTTACCAATAAATTTTAAAAGTGGACACTTTAAATGGGACAACTAAAAAAAAACAATATGAACACTTTTAATGGGACGGAGGGAGTAATATTCAACAGAAAGAGTGAGGGGGTGGGGTGGTTCATTTCATCCCTTAACATTTCACCAATTATAAATTTCCACATAACAACCCAATTATCAACCATTCTATCGCTTAAAACTCCAATCATCTAATGCAGCACTTAACGGCGGGCCACTGGAGGCCAATTGAATCGTATCACTGGAGGCCAAAAAGGGTTTACATCAATTGAATCATATCATTCTCCCAATCAATATCCATAAAATATTGTTTTGAAATTCGAAAAAAAAGTTAACGGTCGTTAAATGCACTTAACGGCGGACCAGTGGAGGCCAAAAAGGTTGAATTTGGGATCACTAAATAGAATAAACTGAGTTGAGATTATTGTCGACCAATAGGTATTAGTTGGGATTATTTTAGCCAATTTGCCTATAACAAAGCTAGTAAACTAGTCCCACTTCAAAACTTCATCTTCAAAAAGTCTAAAGTGTAAATTTTAATATTCTTAGTTATATCTAGATTTTACTGTCTATCATTCTTATTATTACTGTCACTATCACTGTCATCTAGATTTTATATATATATATATCCACAATAAACACTTTATTTTAATAGGTGAAGTTTTATTAATTTAAAAATCGACTAGCAAGAAACTATATATAGCTAGGTCACAATATACAAATGAAAACGACGAAGCAAACGATCGATCCAAAACCACGATCCCTACAAACAAACACTAACCAAATTACATGACAAGCCACACCCCTCTAAACAAACTCTAAATTTTTTTTACCAACGATATATCCTCAAATATTAATGCACTAATCAAACTCGAATTGACAACCTCGATCACACAAAACCACACTAAAAATGTAACATCTACATCATTTTCTATATATAGACTGGTGGTGGATCCGAATATGCATGTAAAACTACTATTTCACCACTTTTTAAACCGGTATTAAGTTATATATATATATACTCCCTCCGTCCCATTAGAATAGTCTTAGTTTGAAAAACACAAAGTTTTAGGCACAATAAATGATTGGTATTTTTGTTTGTTATTTGACAATAATACCCTTGACAATAAATATTATTGTGGGTCCATCCTATTGTTTGTTTTATGTTATTAAGGGCAAATTTGGAAGTTTACCAATAAATTTTAAAAGTGGACACTTTAAGTGGGACAACTAAAAAAGGCAATATGAACACTTCTAATGGGACGGAGGGAGTATCTATTACTATTACTAAGGTTAGTGGACAATCTTAATTATATATATTGACGAGTATGAGAGCACTAATTAAAAGCACATCTTATTATCTTAAGACTTAAAAAAAGAGGACACTAAAGAGATAAATACTTTAAAGATTCTCTGCATAAAATTAAAGTAAAAATAGAAATTTAGTAGAGGCTAGGTTTGTACATGGTTTCATTTGAAACCATGCTCATAATGGAAACTTATGAAATCTTCTCAACGAGATCTTTGCTTTCGACCACTAAAAATAATATTGGAAATTTAATCTAGATTTGGGAAATAGATATTTAGATTTGATGATAAATGGTCTTAATTCTGAGAATAAATTATCATTCTCATTTAGAGTTAGGTTCAAATGAAAACATGATTTATAATTAAAAACACTAAAAACCAAATAAACTAATTTTTTTTATTTTTTATTTTTATAAAATGTAAAAGGATATAATTGACACTTTAATTAAATAAGTTCCATATTTATCTAATGTAAATAATCCGTAAATCATGGATTTATAACAACTGCCGTATTTGAGTTAAGTTCAAATATTATTTCATAGTAGTATTTAGGTTTTTTTTAAAAACCGTCGATAACAAAACCAAATCATTCGACAATTCTAGATATTTTGATTCGCCAAATCCAAACATAATAATCTTGTTTCCAACTTCTTCTCGTGAGTAATCTAATTTGTTTTGGTATATGTTGTATACCAGCAATAATGAAGGTATGTATACGTAAATTAGTGGAAATTTACAATCATTTATGCGTATAGTGTAATTATGTAGTTGAAAAGTAGTCATGATCAAGGTATGTATACGTAAACTAGCGGTAATTTACGATTTTTTTTCTTATTGTGTAATTATATTTTTATTATAGTACCTATGGTCAAGTGTTTAGAATCATGTATACGTAAACTGTAGTTTTGGTGCCTGTGTTTTGATACCATTAACAGTTTCAGTCCCACCTTAACAGTTTTGGTCCCTGTGTTTTTATTTTCTAACAGAAATGGTCCCAAACACTAACTCCATCCAGTTTTTCGTTAAGTCTTTCACACGGACCCCACATCTGAAGGGTAAAAATGTCATTTCTCCTTCTCTTTTATCTACGTCATCATGTAGGTTAACATTTTTATTCAGTCGCATGTTAAAAAAGTGGGAGAAACGACATTTTTACTCCGCATTTGAGAGAGATTTAACGGAATATTTGATGGAGTTAGTGTTCGGGACCAATTCTGTTAGAAAATGAAAACACAGTGACCAAAACTGTTAAGGTGAAACTAAAACTGTTACTGTTATCAAAACACAGGGACCAAAATTGCAGTTTACTCAAGTAAATAAGTAGCATGATGCCTTCAACTTGATGAAGTTGTTTAAAGGTGTAACTTAAAATTATTAAACTTGAGCATTGGTAATTATGAAGTTATATATAGTAGCCATGATCAAGGTACGTATTATGCAATGCATTAGTAACTGAACTAACATGTAAAAAATTAATCCTTTTCAATTACATGCATTATGAAAAGGTCAAGACTAGACATAAAACCCCTTCCAAGAACACTTAAACATAAGTGATTTTCATGATTGTCATTGATATCCATGATCAGCTAAACCTAACAAATTAGTGCACCTTTACTCCTTCATCACCAATATCGTTAATTTTGTGATATGTCAAGAGCCTTCAGGGTGCTGTTTCTTAGAAAAATATTATGAAAAGCTTTAATTCCTCCTGCCGTTACCTCATTGCTAGTAAAACTCACTTCTTCAGCATCCTGGAAAATTAAAAGAAAGGATGTCATGTCATAATTACAGAGACTTGATGAAGGGGCTATGGTTGCTAAACTTAGGATGCTATGTCATAAACGCAGACGTATAATGCTTCCTAGTCTCGTAGTTGATTTATTGTGCTAATCACATTAAAGTTAATATAGTACTCTCTCCATCTCAAGATGTTTTTAGAACCGTAATTTATATGTTTAAAATACCAATCAATGGTGACACTCATAAATGATAAAGTAGTTGCAACTTTTTGGGAAGAACAAATAACCACAAAAGAGCAACAGTATTGACATAGAAATATCTCCAGGTTGTCCTAATATTGACCTTGTAAGATGCCTTCAACTTGATGAAGTTGTTTAAAACTATAACTTAAAATTGTTAAATTTGAGCATTGGTTGAACGCAATTTTGGTTTATTGGAATTGCACTTTTTTATATATACTTTTACATAACATCTTTGTGTATCCCATTATTTGTTCTTTTAGTAATTAGTTAATGATCTTCATATTAATGTAGTGATTACAATATTCTTTCCTCCATTATAACCATACTATTATTTTTGTTTAGAATATCATACGTATATGTAACAGAACACTAAACTACATGAATGTATGCTTATAACAGATTTTGAGAATGATCCAGATTTTGAGAATGATCAAGATAGCACTGAGATCGATGATAATGAAACATACATCCAAATCTATACACATACGTATATGACTTAATTATACACCCAAATCCTAAATTAGAATAACAAAAAAGATCCCTTAATCCATATCGTTGTTGTTAATAGTAATACGACTATGTGTGTGAATAAAAACACCAAAATTAACAATCATACATCAAATTCTATTCATGTTTTATATATATACGACAGTTTAATGATCATATACACATACGTATATGACTTAATTATACACCTAAAATCCTAAATTAGAATAACAAACTACATCCCTTTATGCATTTAAGTCTCTTAAAGTCCACCCAATAACAACATATAACAAACTTCATCCCTTTTTACTAACAAGTTCACATAAGATTTAAAAATAACCATGATAAGTTTTAAACCATATATCACTGTTAAAGAACACATACATATATGTATTAAACTAAATTTTACTTCCATATATTAAATTTGAAAAAAAAATCGACCTCACTATGCATTTGACTATCTATTAATCGTTCCCAATAACTACATAATACTGATTATCGTATACATATACGTATAAAACTTAATTTTAAACCCCAAAACTTCAAAATATACATAACATCATTGAAATTAAAATGGGAATAAAATTCTACATCTATGTATGTATTTGAATCTTAAAAATTCGACATTTATATATGAATTAGAATAATAATTGACACATGGGTAAACATAGTTAGGAAACATAATTCCGACATCACCATTAATGGATTACTAACCTGAAGCTTTGCAAATCACGCTCACGCTCACGCTCACGCAGGCGGTTTTGTTGGACAAATTGATCGTTCTCTTTAAGGATATTGATTTTGGATTTTAACCCTAGTTGCAGTAAAAGATATATACGTATTCAGGGTTTTTGTTATTGGGTTTTTTATATTAATTTGAATTCAAATAGATTTGGAGAGATAAAACATATTTCATACCAATATTGTTCTTCTCCTTTTAACATTTACACAAACTAATCTTTTTAATTACAATACTGCCACTAACATGTAAAAAAATTAAAAGTCTTTGTTTTTAGTGTTTTTAAATATAGAGGTGTTTTCAATGGATCTCACCCCTTCTCATCTTTAATGTAATAAATTGGAGTTTTTAGGGGCCAAATTTTAGCTCCAAAAACCTCTTTTTAGGCGCCAAGTTATAAGTATTTCCCCCTTTTTCAATCATTGTTCCCGTTTAGTGTTTTCCTCATTTCATACAATTAGTGTCTTCATTTTTTTTGGTAATAAACATAAATTGGAAACCAAATATGAAGAAATCGATTTGTCAAACCATTAACCTAAATCGAAATCTATATACCAAACCATTGCCTGCCAATTAAGTGCATTCAAAATCGAATTTTAGGTTTTATTTTTTTATTGCTTATATATGCATCGTTCTTGATTGAAACCGTTTCAGTATAAATTTCATTGATATTTTGTTGTTTGTAGGCTTGATTTCATTTGTAGCCGGTTGAATAGAAGAGAATCTACGATGAAACTAAAGTTATGAGTTTTAAGAATTTATTGCTACATTTGGATTTTTCATATCTTAAACAGGGTTGAAGATTTGCGTATTGATGGGCTTGAGAAATGCCATTTTCAGTAAGAACCTGTTGTTGGTTTGTACTTAAGCTTCTTGATTAGGTTTAATTTGTAACATTTGATTCACTTATTTGTTTTTGTAACATTTAGGTTAATAGGATTCAATAACCCCAAAACCTCATTGTCTGACACATGTGATTTGTACGATGAATGTAACAAATTAAATTCTCCCACTTCAACTCAGTTTAGAAACCAATAGCTAGGTTGATCTTATGTACACCTTAATATTGTAGACTTGTAGTTACCTATGGTATTTGTTAACTTGCATTTAAGTTTAACTATACATTTTAAGTTTATTCTATGTGTATACACGGATTTTAAACCTACTTTAACTATAAATAAAACTATATTTAAAAAACTACATGTCCAAGAATTAAATACAACAGTTAAATTATACAAGCAATTTAATTACATAATACATTTATCATTCTAAAGTTAATTATTTTCTCCATGTTTTAACACATTCATATTTCATACCTCAAAATTCCAAAAATTGATTTGCCTACCAATTACCGACAAATTGACGGAATGTGTTTTTTTTAATTCTCAGTTTGGTTAAATGGCTGGTCGACTTTACAAATGGTTGACATAAAGCAAGTGATAAAATTACATACATAAGAGTCTTTCAAAGGTTCATAAAACTTCCATTTTATTCCTTCTAAACTCTACAACTAAACACTAAAATACCATAAAGCATACTTCCATTTGTCTGCCTGCAAATTTATTCCCAACATTTCTTTCCCACTAACAACCTTCCATATCCCTCCATTTCAGATACACCAGCCCCGCCCGGTAATGCGTATAGGCTCCCGCCACCACCAGCACATGAAAAAGATTGTGACTGTGACCCGCGATGTCAAATTTTCCAGGCATCCATCGTTCTGGTATCCTCGTTGCATAGATCAAACTACCCATCCCGTAAAAAGCACCCATCAAGATCTCATATCCTGTTGTATGTACAGCCTCGGGTTGGTGCCAAAACAAGACAAGTTTGTGAAATATCGGTCCTGCCCCTGATAACCCCATCCCGAGGAACAGCCCGGTCCTGATGTTACGGTACTCCGGTCGGTCAAACACAGGCATAAGTGAGACCATGATCGTGGCGATCCCCAAAAGAGTTATGAACCCTAAGTAAAGATTGCAGAAGAACGGGTGGCACATGAAGGAGTAGTAGACGGGCGGGTAGAATGAGGTGGATATTAAGGCGGCTATGCCTGCATAATCGAGTCTGAGCATGATGTAGGAGAGGCGTTTGGAGTGACAGCAGAGTAAGTGGCAAAGGCTGCTTGCTAGTAGACAGAACATGGCCCCACCCAAGAACGCGAAGAATGGCCAACGGGTAATGGGCCGGGTCATTAGTGGCGCTATTATGTTGGCCAAATCATCCTTCATAGTATGCTGTAAATGATTCAGGGAAAGTTAAAAAAGGAAAAAAAATCAGTGCAGTCCTAACCTTAACACTTACTTAACTAAATGAATCAAACAAGTTGTAATCAAGGTGAAAAAAATGCTAGACGAGTTGATGGATTGTAATCGAAGAGGTTAAATCGGTTGTAAGTAGTTTTTCAGGTTAACCTGTTTAATTAAACGGGTTAACCCAAATGTGACACGTTTGTTAGATATGACAACAGACAACCCGAAACCTTGTTATTATTGTGTTATGTTTCAAGTTGTGTTAGAAATTGCCACCTCAGTTAACGAGCGTCTGTCACTCAAGGGGACATCCTGGTGGTTAAGTGGTGTGTCTCACAATTATTATGTTAGAATTTATGATCTCGTAGGTTGTGGTGTATTTATGCTATAATATCTAAGAATTGTTGTTCAAGAAAAGAAAGCCATACGTTATCCTCATAGTATAACTACCCTTCATGAGGAAACGAAATGAGCCAAAAAATTGACAAATAAGACATTACCAGAACACAAACATCGGTATGGTTGCTATGAGAGAATCGTTCAGGCAAACAATTACAAAGGAGTTCCACAAGATGCCAATTTGAATGGAAAGACGTCCTTATCTCTGAACGAAGCTTGTGCAAATCAGGTAAAGACGGAATACATGTCAAAAGATCCTCACGAAGTTTATGAACATCTGGGAAGTTCTTTAGTGCAGGAAAATCAACATTCGGGTACATCCTCGCGCTATAAATTGTTAGGGTTAGGAAGAGGAAGAACCCAATCAAATGTCTGCAACAACAAACAAGATGCAATAAAGATGGCAACTTTATAAAATAAAACTATAAATGAATATAAAAGATACACTAAATAGAATGGTCTTTACAAACTTATATGAATATTTAGTAAAATTTGGATCATAATTTCTTATCTTATCAAATCGTTTTATAATCGTGATATCCATCACAAGAAAACCCACAAGACCCATCAATACCCTGCTAACAAATGATAAAATGGGGCCGAGTAAAATGTAATTTTTTCTGGGCATGTAGCTTTCAAGTGGTTAAAGACAGAAACGAGTGAAAGCTGGATTCAAACTTGAGACATTACAAAGTAAAGTTCTTGAAAGACAATCATTCTTGAAACGTCTACACATGATTGAATATGATTAACAAAACGAATTAACGTGAGGCAATCAAAATGGCAACTTTATGAAAGAAAACTATAAAAAGATATAAAAGATGGACTAAATCAAATGGTCATTACAAACTTATGTAAATATTTAATACCCCGCTAACAAATGGGACCAAGTAAAATCTAATTTTCTCGGGGCAAATAGCTTTCAAGGGGTTAAAGGCAAAAACGAAGAGAAGCCGGATATCTACTTTAAGACATTTACAAAAAATAGTTCTTGAAAGATTAACAGAATGAAATAACTTTCTTGAACCTTCTACACATGATTGAATATGATTAACAGAATAAACTAGTTTTCGACGTTTAGTAAACTTACCATGAGTCTAAATTCAGCTTCTTTTGTGGACATGAGAATAATATGTTCATCAAGTAAAATTCTTTTTTTCTGGAAGAAGAGACTAAGAGAGTAACATATTAAACTAATTCAACAATCCATGCAATTCTGGTAAATAACACAGGCTACATAGCAACACATAAAAGGTTGTACAACATGCATCAACACTTGTACACATCCCACAACCAAGACAATCAAACTAACACAATTAATCAACCAAAATCCAAGAAAAATCAAGATTTGTAACAGAAACTGAATTGAAGATGAAGAAAGGGTGTTGAATGTTCTTACGTCCAAACATTAAGTGTCTCATTATGAAGAGTAAAGATGCTCATAAAAATCTGCTTAAGAGGCCATTCAACACGATAATGACCTAAAATATATTCATTATCTTTCATATAGGCAGGCAATGAGTGATATTCAACCAGCTGATACTTCACCTTCTTCCACAATTTCTTTCCTTTTCCTTCTTCTTTTGTCAAAAATTCATCACCCAATTGATCATAATCACTCATCTTTCCCATTTCTGCAAAAACACAGCAATTGTTACAAAATCTTGATTGTTAATTGTAAAAAAAAAAGGAAGAAACTTGAAAACACCCTTTTAATTGAATTGGTGTTGGTTACGTATACGTAAGAAAAAATTGATAAAAAATGATAAAAATTACCTAAAATTTGGGGGAATTTGAATTGGGTGTTGTGAAATTGGGGATAAATTGAGGTCAAGATGAAGTGAAATTGTGTCGTTTGGGTGAAATTGAAGAGGCGGATTGAGCTAAGAAATGGGGATTAAGAAAACAAGAAAATGGGGATTAAAAAAAAGGGAAATTGATGAACCGCCAAGAAAATCGTAATAATGATTAATAAATGAAAGATTAAGATTAGGGGTTTAATGTCAACCGTGAAGATGCAAATATGCAATGCAATGCAGAGGCGGTGGTCACCTCGTTTATTTAGTTCATTTGTTTGTTGTTGAGAGATGAGATTATCAAACAAAGAAGAAAAAGATGTTTGTATATGAAATTAGATGCGGAGGAGATGCCTCGATTATTCCGTCCTAATATTTGAACACCTCAAAATATAAAATGACACATTTTATACTTGTTATATATAGTCTTATATCATGTGCTAGTAGTGTTTATCTTTGTAACAACTTTTTAATCGTTACATTAGACATTCATAGAGGCGGTCTTAGTGGGGTAAGGTGAGTGACCGCTTAGAGTCTGATCTCTTGAGGGACCTGACATTAAAAAACAATATAAAATGTGTGAAAAAAAATCATACCTTTGAGAATCATATTCAAGACCTCTACGTAAATTTTAAACATTCTTACCATCTAAGCTACAACTTAATTGTGTTTGGTAAAAATATAACATGTAGTTCTCTAGATTATTTTTCCTTTACTTTTTTACTTTATTTTCTTTTATTTAATTTTTTTTTACGATTTAGCATTTGAGAGTTATTTTTAGGGCTTAGTTTTAAGGCTTAGCTTTTAAGTATAGTTTTTACGTTTGATTTTTTGGGTTTAGTTTTTTATTTAGGTATTTAGGTTAAACTTATAGATTTTTGGGTTTAGTTTTTTATTTAGGTTTAGGTATTTTTGGAGTGGGAGTGAGCGGGTTATTAACGACTAATGAAATTAAGTTTCAACAACATTGGCACTTTCACTCCTTACACTTTATCGACTAATACAAGTTGACTATATTACACATGTGTAACCCACTTGAACATTAGACTCTAACTTTCACATACTACATGTTCAACCACGGGACAAATTAATAAGATTAAATTAAGATTAAGAATCTAAAAACTTTAATGAGAAGTATTAGGCACAACCTAAGTACTATTGATGCACGGTCCAAATCATGAGATTGGCCTAATATAAGTCCTCATGCACTTCTAAAATCTCCCACTTCAATTTAAACTTTTTACCATACAAGCACCTTGATCACTTCTTTCACTTGAAAATAATGTGCCATTTAGAGTGAAGTAACACGATTTTTTAATATCCATCTAAACCACTATACATCAATCATCATTGCGTTTGCATGATAGTATATTTCTCTCCTTCTGTTTCTTTTCGTCAACAAAAATCTTTAGACACGACTAAAAAACTGAAAACTGTCACCACAAACTTTTTTACAAAGCGTTGGCAAATAGCCATTTACGAACGATTTGTCACCATTAATGCTGTTCAAATAGGCAAATAGCCTCCATAGCAAATTAGCAATTGTCATAAAAGTTATTACTTGAATCTCAAAAATATGCTATTTATTCCCTTTAGATTCTTTATAAATATGTATTAACAAGTTAACATCAAATTTTAATGTACAAAACACATAAACATGAGAGAAGGAAAATGTCTCTTTAGTGTGTACCTAACTTTTAGAACTCATCTCATGGCACATGTAATAATAATCTATAATCGTTGTCTATTGTGTCCTTGATCACTCTTAAACATATCAACATTTATATGTTAATTTTACAAATCAAAAACCTTTCAACACATTGAACTTTTATGTTTAAACACCCTAACATGCCCCTAAAAAACTTAAAACTACACTAGCATCTAGGTCAAGTTGCCCTAAACATATATATGAACAATTACGACAGTCATTTGATTTGAATTGTATGTGTCTACTGACATATATTGGGGTTTGTAAGATAGTTGGCGTGTAATAATTAAGGTTTAAGACTAGGTTTTTTTTATGTATTCAATAAAACCTTTTTACAATCAGTATCAAGTAAATAATGAAATATCAGCTAAAAGACGTGGGAGACCTAAAAAAATTTCTTCGTTCTAGAGTTGTGTTTAAAAGATTAGACCAATGATTAGTTTCGTCTGTGAGAGGTAGCGAAGAGTGGTTGAAAGTTCTATCGTGAACACTAATGGAGGTTAAGTCATTTAAAACGACTAATAAATGGCATGTAGTTTAGCAGTATCATGGTGTGTAGTAAAAGTATTCGTTTTCTAAAGGTATATTAGTTTTAAACGGTCTCAAATATCATCGTATAGTTTTTACTGATCCCAACTAATGAACTGGCTGATAACGGTCCCAAATTTTATCACTTTGACAACCAACATACCATCTTTAACTTTTTTTAACGGCATTAAATTTTTTTAAAAATTCAAGACTGACATTTTAGGACTTTTGATCGGAAGGAGATTACGAGTTAATTGATGTAGAAGTTACCGCGAAAATGCACTTCGAACAACAAATGGTGCTTCAATAGGGTGTTCAAACCTAACGGTGCTTCAATTTGTTGTTCAAACCTAACGGAACTTCAATTGGATGTGAAAATTTTGTTGTTCTGAGCGTCGTTTCAAGATAATTTTAACATCAATCAACTCATATTCTCCTTCCAATCAAAAAGCCCTAAAACGTCGATCTAAAGTTCGAAAATACTTGACGTCTAAATTTATTTTATTGACGGTCTATTGGCTGTCAAAGTGATAAAAAATGAGACTATTACCAGCCAATTCGTTATTTGAAACCGACAAAAATAAAAAAAAAATGACAATTAGGACCGTTTAAAACCAATATACATATTTTAAACGATTGAGGGTTTTGGTCACATGTGATATTGTTGTAGATTGAGAAGTAGATTTTAAAATGTTTTTAAGTTTACGGTTCTAAAAAAATTAATTTGCCACGACCTGGATTTAGACATCCTCAGTCATAACCTTAGAGTGATTCATCATGAATTACTTTCTGAAAGCGGGCTATATATGGGCTATGCTGATAAGATCGTAAAACCTTAAAATAAACAAATAAAGCATCAAAACCTTAAATAAAAAGTACAAAAATCAAATCTTTTTAAATCCCAACTAAACTCAGTTATTCATGAAGTCTATACATAGAAATTTTTCACAAAACAATTGAAGATACATAGCTGATGAAAAGAGAAGCAAGCATAGGTTTTTGACAAGTATCCACAGTGGCTAGTCACACTCAAGACATGAAAAATGGCAACAGAAAAGCCCAATTCTCCTTTTGATTAGATCAAGATTAGCAGCAAACTCCAATTCAAGAACAAGAAACAAGATCTGAATAGTTTTCAAACACCTTTTTAACTTTTGGATTTGGAATGCTTGATGAGCCAATCAATGACCGAGTCGATATTTGTTGAGTTCTTGCAAGAGATCATATAGCAACACACTTCTCTATCCGTGATAGATTTCAGATCCCTGCATTAGTATCAATCAACAAGATGTTAACATTGCTTTATTTGATAAAAAGAAAACAAAACATATATGACTTTTTTTGGTAACCATGAGAACCCGTTACCAGAAAACATATACGACCCAACCAGTACCCTTGCAACCAACGGGATTAGGTAAAACACAACTGGCACAGTGCACGTTCCCTTAAGATGGTTAAAGTGTTAAATGCTAAAAACCAATATGCCGGCCCTTGAAGGTTAAAACATATATAATCTAGAGAATGTGTGTATAATTATGGTGTTGTCGTTACTTACATCTGATCGGTTAAAGCTTGCTTGGAGAGGGCACCATCCTTGTCAATTTTGTTTCCCAAAACAAGCAAAGGTATCCCACTCAGAGCTGGCTTGCTTAGGAGATCATGAAGTTCACTCTTTGATATGCTCAAGTTATCCTGATCTGCAGCATCAACGACATACCTGACCCGTACAAAAAGAACCACCTGTTATTACCTACCCAAACCTGTTTTAACCCGATACCATCTCTAATATTAACAAGTTCAAAAGTACAAAACAGAAAAGAAAATAATAGTTCAAGAAGCACATCAGATCAATATTATACCATGGGTTTAACTCATATTGAAGCCTAACTATTTTATGTTTAACCAGATCCAACCATTTATATATTTTACTTGTTTTATAGTAGTGGCATCAGCATAAGCAAAGTAAAATTTTGCTACTAAAAAAAAGTAATATTGTGTAATGTTGAGGATAAGCAATGGGAGGGGATCATACACAATGGCAGAAACTGCACGACAATATCTCTCCCACATGCTACGAAAACGGGGTTGACCACCAAGATCCCATAGCTTAATTGTCACATTTCCTTTAGTTACCTTGCGCATATTGAATCCCACCTGAGAAATTAAATCTACATCATTTTTTGGCTAAATAATTGACATTGGGGCACACTTTTAGCACTTAATGTGTAATTAGATTAGATAGGTATGAAATCAAGAGTTAACTCACAGTAGGGATCATATCTTCACTATATCCACCAGTCTACAAGCAAAGAAAAGAAGATCAAAGGCAATTTCAGCACACTAGAACAAGATTAATATAACAGTTGATACATATATGAAAATGGTGTATTTTACTTACAGCAACAACATTAACAAGTGACGTCTTCCCAGCATTCTGGAGCCCTATTAAAGAAAGTTCCATTTCTTGCTTGAAAAAGAGGCTGTAACATAAGGCAATAAGTTCAATCAGTAAGTCTATATTCCATAACATATGGCAATAAGTTCATTCAGTTGTAGAAAGGAAGGCGGTAAAAATCGGTCTTCTTTTGAGAAGGCAATCGACTCTCTAATATTACTTACTATTGTGGACGCCATGGTTTCTAGGATTGTTTGAGTGAAAAGAGAAGACATAATTCTCTTTGATTATTTGTAGTATGATTATAGCCCATAACTTGAACCTGGTTTTCATTTTGTTTAAAGCCCTAAAACCTTAGTTTCTTTGACTGTATATAAAATCAATCTTGCTGCAGCCATACCTTAAAGAGACACCCGCGCCTTCTTAAGGCGCCTAGAAAGCATAAACAAGAAAACCAGCACTATTCAAAAATAAAAGTTACTATCATAACAAAGAGTGCTCTGTATTATCATAACTGTTATTCATTTCCAAGGGGTTTTCTTCTTCTTTTTTTAACTCCTAGAATTTCTAGAATATATACATCACAACCTGCACCTTGCGTAATTTGAACCCCTAACATTTTTTGTCGTGGTGCACACCACTTAACTATTATATGTCACATTGGGGACAAGAGGTTTTCTTGCTAATGTTTATCTCCTCTAAATAGTTTTTATTCTATCAAATACTTATAGATAGATAGATAGATAGATATGATTGTGTTGAACTAAGAGCCATAAAACATATCGTATTCATCGGTAATTACTAGTATTCATCAATGAATACACTTTGAAAATTGTTGTGTATTCAAAGGCGAATATAAAAGGGGCTATTTGTTTCACATGTTACTGGTTCAGCTCAGTGTTTAATCATTCAGCATTCAGAGCGTTTGTTTCATAAAAAAAGAGCCTCTGAATGGTTCAGTTAAGTGCTGAATTGTTAAGAGACAAAGAGATGATGAATGGGACTGAATGTAGGATATACCAACTTTACCCGCGTATAAAGTTTTACTCAACATCCCTCCCATTGATAAACATCTAAATGCTTTAGACTTCTTAGCCATTCAGCACTTAATGATTCAGATTTTGCAAAAAAAAAGCCCGTTAGTTGTTCTCAATTTAACCCCTTACTACATGCCTACATACACACACATAAAGAAAACACTTTTCCTACATTTGGATCCAAACTAAACATGCCAAGATCAACAAAAACTACACAATTAAACACCATGAGCCAAGAAAAAATGAAAATATCAAGATCATTAACAAAACTACAACCATAAACAAGT
This sequence comes from Tagetes erecta, assembly GCA_030867185.1. Classification (NCBI taxonomy): domain Eukaryota; kingdom Viridiplantae; phylum Streptophyta; class Magnoliopsida; order Asterales; family Asteraceae; genus Tagetes; species Tagetes erecta. The sequence goes on from CM061490.1 coordinate 7,860,471, forward strand.
AATTAGAAGATAAAATCACATAAACAAACCAAAAACCCTAACAAAAACCAAAACCACACAATCAAATTAACAATAACTGAAACGCACAATCAAATCAATTTAAAGCAGAAACGAATCGGGAAAAAAACACGTTTACCTTCGAAGCCAGTTAAGAAAAGCTTCCCATAAACCCATGGCGATTGAGAAACAATTTCTTCACCTCTTTGACCGTCAAATTGAATTGAGCTTGTGAATTGTGATATTGAAAATTGAATTGAATTGAAATGAATGAATGAATGATTAATTGATTGCCCTAAAAAAGACAAATTGGGAATTCGGGAAAGTGATCAATGATTAGCAAGCTCAGGTTTGCTGTTTCAGTCTTACGTGGACCAATCAAAATACAGCTAGTGGCCATTTCTCAATTAATACGTGACAAGAGATGATATGTGTCTTTAACGTTACCCACAATGTTTTATGAACCAAATTCAGTAGGTTGGACCTGTTGAATCGGAAATTAAACATTGAAATTGATTTGCATTTTAAGTTGTTCACGTAAAAAATCAAGGTTGTTGATATAGTTGTTATTCTTTTTTTTTTTTCGTCTTAATGTTTTCAGATTAACTTATTCGTCTGACTTGAAATTGGTAGTCAAACCAGAAAATAGGTCGAACAATTTGATTTTAGAACCGGATCCGTTTTTTTGTTTAACGAGTTGTTGGATTGAAAATTGGTGATCAAACTAGAAAACTAGGTGATTAAACAAGGAAAAAAAGGTTGAAACCGGAAACTTTTAAAATTTTACTATATTTTATGTATTGCTATTTAAAATACTTATGATATCATCCTGTTAGTGCACCTCTAAGGAGATCAGTTCAACGTCTAACTAGGTTCCGAAAACACCGAGTTACAAGTATCACTAGCGTTAAAATCTTGATGATGTTAACAAGGTTGTCGGGCATATGCAAATCAAGAGTTTTATGAGCTAATCAATCTCCTTATAGAATATATTGACACATTTTTAAATTTTAACTAATGTATGGACACACTTAACTATGAAGAGACACATCATACTTTTAGATTGTGGGCGTGGCCGACACGATGTATGAAGTGTGGTTGAATAAGCATATGGGTGTGATATGATTGGTGCGTGTAATGTAGTGTCGTGGAGTATGAGTGGTTAGATGTTGTGAGAAGTTGATAGCGTTTAACAAAACACAATCATAGAACATGGGAAGAGATACACTTCGTTATCTTCAAATATATGGACGGTTTGTTTGTGTGGTATTTGACTATATTCTTTCATAGCCCTTAGTTTTTATAAATTTACAATAAATGATTAAATTAATAAAAATTCAAAGATACAACCAATGTGTATTTTTAAAGAAAAAAAATCACTTAAGTTTATATAGTTTTGTTTTATCAAATTTTGTTAAAATGTTAAACGAAAAAGTTAAAATCAAGAAGAGGTGAATGAGAATTTAGTATTTTTTTTTCAAGTTATGTGGTTTAATTATTAAAATTGTTTTTATTGGATGTTTTTGTTAGCGTTTAATAACTAATTATTAAACTTATGTTGAGAATTAAGTATCTTGTTGCTTTTCACACACCACACCACCACTGACCACTCCCTCAATTACCTATTGATAGATGTAGGCAACCGTGAACATCGCTCCCTTCAAACCCAAAACCACAAATAGTAATTTCATGTCGTGGTGAAACTTAGAATTTTTTAATGGGTAGGGCAAAAATAACGGGACACGTCATTTTTTTTTCCATCGCTAAGTTTTAGGTTATTGATCGGTCCGGCGATTTGAATTAGGCCGGGTCAAACAATAAAAACTTAAAATATTACATTTATTTAAAGAACAACTGTTCTTACCCATAACAAAAGACTACATAGTACTTCTCATGTTATTGCAGTAGAAATTATTAGTGTCAATATTAACTGAACCACTCTATAAACCAAATGGTACGTCTCACACTTCTGAGTTTGCACAACACTTCTGCATAGATCATAAATAGTTAATTGATGTATCAACTATTTATGATCCTTATGACGGCTACAAAAGAGGGGAAGAAGTACAATGGAGAGTTAGATCCTTGTGGTTATTGCCTTGAATCCTTGATGGCCTCTATCGACTACTGTTGAGTGAGTTTGATTTATCTCTTTTACCGATTTACGAATCTGGTATCACATGTTTGCTCTCTTAACTAAGTATAATGTGGAACAAAGAAATAAATAGGCAAGCTAACATGGAACAAAGAGGGGAAGTAGGAGTTTAGCAGATGATCATATCCAACTCAATCCGTTTGGAACAAAGAAATAAATAGGCAAGCTAGCTAACATGGAAGATCAAAAAAAATATATATTTAATACAAAAAATTTGAAGATCTTAGACTTTATTAATTATTATTCTTTATACTCTTGTGTTTAAGTGTTTGCATTTTTATCACGATATTCTAAACTTGTATAGATGAAAAATTAAAACTTTCAAAAGATGTAGCATATGATTTTAAACAACAAACGTAAATATAGTTACACCTCCGTACGTATACTATACAGGCTAGTATTTTGTTACATATATATATATATCGTTCTTATCAATTAACATATATAGTTAATCTAAATTTCTCGTTTACAACTTTAGCGTATGAAACTTGCTCGAAAGTCTTTCGATTTTCGACCATAACAACGTTCCTAGTGACGATCTTGTTGGGTCGACATCTATCTCATTGTTATTACTAGATGATGATACGTCGTTAGGCACCAAAACCATGCCCCTAAACTTCTCCAGCTCTTTCTTCACCAACTCGATCAAGACTGGATCCACATTGTGTCGACCCGCAACATCCGTGACATGGAACGTCCCCATTGCGTTCTCCCCATGTATCCCTATCTCGGCCCGTGCAATTGATAGCCCGTTTTCACGAAATACCCGGGTAACGTCGGAAAGTAATCCGGACCGATTGCGACTCTTGACATCTAACCGCAACCCCTGTACGTTGGTGCATATATATAACCGATGTAAGTTATACATAAACGTTGTTTTGATTTTAGACGTGTGTATATGTTCATGGGCAATTTCATAACAACTCCTGCAAACTTTAAAATATCATATACGTGATTGGAAAATAAAAATATCATATATTTTATTACAAATAAGTTAAAAATATGATATTTTTTTAAAAATAAGTATATATAAAAATGTTATTAGTATAACATTAGTAGATTATGCCCGCGTGATGCAACACAAACACAGCATTTAAATAATATAAATTTGACATATAAGTTCATGTATTAAATATTATGTTATAAGTATAAAAAATGGCAATTTACTTTGGTTATGTAAAAAAAACCAAGTTAAAAAAATTATTGGTTTTTTAATACTCCAAATTTTGGCCATTAGGACTTCCAACTAAGTAACTAACACCCTGGCCGTCGACGGTCGACATTCTCAACTTGAGACCTACTTTTTGTATCATTTCCATCGTTAGAAAACACTACTGTCGTTGGTGTTTATGTCAAAAGTGCAATTTTACGAAATTGAGGGGGAAAATTGAAGTTTTGTTAATATAAATCCCACCACTCCATCACATAAAACTATAACAATACTATACTCAAATTAAATAATATAAAATAATCATTTTGTATGGTGTGCTATTTCTTTATAAAAAAACTAGATTAGTACCCGTGTATTACACGGATTTTAGTTTTATAGGTTTTAACTTAATTTACATATCAAATTTATTTTTAACATATCTCTTATTAAATCGATTTGGATATTTACAAATATATTCATATAAAAAATCATATGTTACAATAAAGGATATAATTTATAATAGTTGGTAAAATTTTATTGGGACATATCGGGTTATGAGATAATTCATGATAATTGTAAATTTTTTTATTTAAACATATCGAGTTATAAGATAATTAATGATAATTGGTAAAACTTTAATTTTAACATATCGGGTTATGATAAATCATAATAATTGATAAGTTTTTTATTTGAACATATAAGGTTAGGAAATAATTCATGATACTTGGTACATATCGGGTTAATATATAGATCATAATAATTGGTAAATTTTTATATTTGAACATATCGGGTTATGAGATAATTGATGATAATTTGTGAATTTTTAATTTAAACATATCGGGTTATTTCGAATATGGAGCATACCATAACCCGTCTAAAAATTCTCCATCAAATTAATTAGAACATGACACCTAAGCAAAATCCTATGTGGAGTAGTTAAAATGATGACATGTGGATGTGCTACTCAATTATTAGAATAGGTAGATAACATATGAAAAAAATTTACGTCTATAATAATCGTTGGGAGAGTTCATTTACAAAGGAAGTTGAAAGAGTTTATTAGAGATCTTAGTGTGATTGAGGATGGTTAAAAATATAAGCTAGGGTTATTGGATTTAATCACTTCCAACTATTGGTTATTGGCCGCTGTCACCCCCAAGTATCACTTTGGCCAATATAAATCCAAACTAAACACTTTGGTGTGTGTATCACCAAAAGTTAAAAAAAAATTAACCAAAATTAACCAAAAGTGACTTGAATTGGTTAACTTTTGGTGATACGGTGTCCGTAACACCAAAAGCTAACCAAAAAATAATCAAAAGTTAACCAAAAGTGACTTGAATTGGTTGAATTTTGGTGATACGAACACCAAAATGTTTAGTTGGGAGTGATATTGGCCAAAGTGATACTTGAGGGTGACAGCGGCCAATAACCAATAGTTGGAGGTGATTAAATCCAATAACCCAAAATATAAGTAACTCTTAAATTTTTCATTGAAATATGTCAAACACCCTTTAAAGATCACATGTGCCTAAAATATATTTTTATGTTACAATACGTAGATACATAGATAGAAATACATGTAAATTATAAATGACTTTAAAAAAGTTAAAGTACTGTCATTATGGAAAAAAAATATATTAAAAGTTAGTTTTCTGATATTTTTAAAATTTTAAAGGTATATATGAAATTTATTAAGTTTGGAAGTTCATATATGAAAATAAATCTAATATATATATATATGGACACTCAAATGATTTTTTGTAATATAAATTCACCAAAATGCTTATAATTCAACTAATTTTAACATATATTTTAAAAAATATGATTCGTGATGTCGTTTGTTAGAATGCATATATGCACCCCACAATGTGTGTTTGTGTACAAGTAATGTGGGTGCATATATGCATTTTAACAAACGACTTCACAAATCATATATTTTTTAAAAAAAATAGGTTAATTATAAACATTTTGGTCAATTTATATTATAGTAAATACAACAGTTAAAGCGATTTCTAAGTTGTTCTCAAGTTAAAAATGTTCTCATTTGAATGGATCTCATATATATATATATATATATTATTAAAAGTTGAGTGTAGAGATGTACATGTGATACTCTTCGTTCTACAGCTGCGGTTATGCATCGAGTGATGGCTTGTCGTTGAGTTTCCGATGTTACTGTTCGTCCATCTTTCTGCCTTATGTAGTATTCCTGTTATTTATAACAGAAGAAGGTTAGAATAGGGTAATTTATATATTAAAACTTGAAAAAGAAACTCAAGGTGTGAGATCAATTAAACTAAGAATTATTGATATAAAGACAAAACTCCCTCAAAATCTTTTTACAATAATTATATATTGATCCTAGACGTTAGACTAAGTGTGTATTGATTATAATCTAGCGTATATACGTTCTTAACTAAAAAATAAATTAATTTCTAATTATTTGGGATTTGACCTAATTCAAGTTATCCCACTCAACTCTGCCGATTTATTCGGTCGGTTTAGAAAATCCCCAAAAGTTTATTATTTGAATTGAACTTTAGAAAACCAATATTTAGACCGATCACAATTCAAATTCAAAGTTATAGTTATTATTTAGGTCAGTATTTGAGAACTGATTGCCAAATTTCTTTTCAAGTTGATTTTGAATTTGTGATTTTTGAACGGATTCATATTCGATTTATATAGTTAAATACGACAAGCCAAAGTTATTGACATGTCTAGCTAAACATGTTCACAAGTTCAACTAAACCGACTAAATTTGAATTTGTGATTTTTGAACGGATTCATGTTGGATTTATAAGATTAAACACGACAAGCCAAGCTAGGTGGACTTGAATTTGACATGTCTAGCTAATGTGCTCACAAATTCAACAAAACCGACTAGAATCAATTAAATTTAGACCAAACCCACAGATTTTATGCTAGGTTTATCATCAAAATATAAAAACAAGGTACCTGAAAAGCAATAGATCCTTTAGAGTTGACTGTTGCGTGAAAAACCACATACTGCATGTCGGTAAGCGTGCAAATTGTGTCAAATAGCAACTTTGGTCTGTCTGGGCATGTGACATTAAGAACCGAGTAACCCTTTTCTTTACAATCTTCAACCGTAACAATTGTCTCATAACATTTTTCATGCGTACCAAAGGTACCCACTTCACAATCTTCATCATCCATCATTAGTTGATGGAGTCGTCTCTCTGTGTGAGTCGGCCCAGTAGCCAGGAAAGTTAACCTCGCACTGGGCCGGTCACAATTCAAGTAGTGAGCATTGACCACAGTCATTAGATGAGCCTGAACACGGTCCACTCTTTGTGGGTCCATCGCAGACCCATGGTTTGAGTCATCTTCTAGCTGGATGATGCATGCGGCACGCGTGTTATGGGTCCATGCTACGGCCGCAGAAACATGACATCTTAAGTCGGTTAACACTGCTGATATCTCAGACAACAACCCTGGCCTATCGGTTGTTGTCATCTCGAGTGTCGTATGCTTTTCTTTGCCTATTGTTCTTGTTTTTAGTTGTGTCTTTCCTCTGATCCTACTTGTGCATATTGACTTCAAAAGGTGACAAAATTTGTTAGATCATGTTCCCAAAGGGTAATATATAAATACCTGAGTGAGAGGGACCTGTTGCATGTATTGAATAAGGTTTTTGTCGGTAATCTTGTTGCCAAGTTGATCACTGACGTGGAACACTACACAAAGCCGAAACATGAGTTCGATTAGTACTAATTAACCATATAAACACACAAATACAAATATACCTAGTAAATGATGAAACTAAGACAAATATTATCTTTATCTAAAAGATGATGTAAGAGTTGAAGTTGCTTGCAAGCTAAAAGATTTTTTTTATTTACTTTAATTTAGATGGTTTAACAATAATACCACCTGGTATACAAAACAGTGTTACTAGCTTCATGAAATAAAACTTAATTTATTTTTTATTTTTCTACAAGTACGTTATCTAATATAATTTGATTTTCTCTAGCTAATTAAAAACCTATAATATTTATTTATTTACAACTTCATGAGTTATATATATATATTTAAAATCAAGTATTTTATTTATTTACAACAATTAAATTAAATACTTAATTTATTTTGATCATCTTACTTTTACAAATCTTAAACAAAACCACCTAAAAATACCAAAAAAAAAAATCTCCACAAGCTCAAAGTGTGTTTGATTACTAACCATTCATGAACCAAGGACCGTCCGAACAAATGTATGATTTGGAGATGACAAGATCAAGATCCGTTAGCACTTGCACCATCCCCAACAATACACCATGCTTGTTCGCGCTATCGACCTAGCTAGATTGTTAAAACAAGATTAGTAAGTTTATGCTAATAATATACTATGGCCAATAAACTTTATTAATATTGCAAGATAATATTGGAAATGTTTAACCATAATAAGACCATCGTTTTAGTTGTACGTTATTAAAAAATGAGGATATAAAAGCAAAAGTAAGTTTAGAAAACGACCATTGGGTTTTTAATCTTTGTCGACTTTTGTAGCTCGTGTGGCTTTTTCTCCCACTTGGGTAGGTATGTTCTTGATCAAAATATTGGTCTCTATCTCTCTCATTTATATATACATTCACAAACTATTTTTATATCTCCATTCCAATCTAATCCAATATAAAGTACCACTATAAAGGCACATACAATTCAATGGATGTTACAATGTATCTTGATACATATCTTTAAACAGGAAAAAATAACCTTTTAAATGAGCTTGTGTCATGACCTATAACATATCCACATCAATTCGTCACGCAACTAAACCCATTAGTTAAAAGTTTGCATCTTTTTGAATCCAGAACATCTCTCGACCAATAAAAGATAACTTACGTGACATTTGAGCTATGGAGTTAAAAGATTTCATCCTTTTTTCGAAATACATACAAACAAGGACAGACCCAACTAGTAAATTAACGTGATCGGTATATATATAACCTAGCGTTGTAAATTTCATTTTTAGGTGTTATATAGTATTTTGAATTATTATTAGTAATTTCAATTCAAGAATTTAGATGAATATATATATATATATATATAAGACCATGTACATATATAAGTGCATGATCAAGTTACCTTCACAAGGGTGCAATCTTGATATGAATCATTGTCGATGCAAACCCTAAAACACCCAAAAGTAGAAAAGTTTCAAGAATTGTATATGCAACAAAAGTTGACTAAAAACCAACCAAAAACAAGTCTAAAATTGAACCTTGGAGGATGAATTCTATCAACAAGTGATTCGAGCTCCGGATCAACATACGCTCCATACCCCATATCCATCTTTTCGAGTTATCTACCAAGAAAACGCAAACTAATAACTCAAGATTAAGATTCTTACATAAGCTTTGAATTCTTATCATCATGAAAGGTTTCTTAAACTCAAAGAAATTAAGTAACTTTTTCACATGTGATGACAGTATATATACTAGAGTTTGAGCTTGATTTCTAACAAAGTAACAATCTTGTCGGCTTTCTAATTTTAGAAATTTAGTAAGATAGATTATATATATGATGAAATAAAAAGGAAATATATATATTGAGAGATATGATCATATAGTACCTATTAATTCGATGAACCAAGATTTCACATGTCAGAGAAACAAAGGTTCCTTAAAGTGTGTGAGGGGTGTGGAAACCCACAAGATATATATGTATATATATATATATAAGCTAGCTAGCTAGCTGTACGTGTGTACGTGTATCCACCCAACAAAGACTCATAAGACATGCTACGAAACAAAAATGTCGTCAGCTCATTTGGATTTTCTAGTTAACCGTATATATATATGGACCCCCTTAACTTGGTTATAGTAAATAAGAGTCACTAGACATAGGCCATCAACAAGTTAATATATACTATATACACCATTTTTAGACCGTAGTTAGAGTTGCATCCAGTGACGGTTTGAAGGTTTGAGCTCGCGTCATGATAGTCCCTACCTTTAAAAAGGACGTTTAAGTTTTTTTAGCAGAGTCATTTGAGATCGGATGTGACGTATTTGACTTTAAAGGTGGTGTGTATCATTTGAAATTTAGGATTGGTTAAGTCATTATATAAGGTGGCATCGATCTCGATCAATTAGTTACGTACTTCTCTCTCATGATCATAGCACTTCCAACATGGTCTGTGACCTTACAGGACAGAGGGAACAGAAAGCCAACATGACGGCTTGTCCTGTTTCAAATGGTGATCCGTTTTCCAGAAGTTGAGACATACTATTGTTTTAAACAACAAGAGCATACAGACTCTTTGTATGCTTGTTCTTCTTCGGAAAGTGGATATGCCATTCATGCCTCTACTTCATCTCCGTGTATCTCTTCTATAACAACGAGTTCACCTTCGATACTTGTTGTATCTAGCACGTGTACATTTCTGTCACGTCTAAGTGGTCTTTTTAAAAAAATCCACATTTTAATCGCATGTTGATTAACCCTCGTTCTAAAAATAGATAAGATTTTGACACTACAAGAAACAAAGTGGATTGCTAAGCTACCGTATAAGTTTAGATGGTTAGTAAATCATAAGTTGGTGGAAAAACGAGATATTGGGATTCTCTTTCTTTCCACCAACCCAAAATGTCAAAACTTTAAATTGAACCAACCCAAATCCCATGGAGGTTAAAGACTCGGTTCCGGCATACCTTTTAAGTTCACTGCTTGTGATGGTACTCCAAGCTTACTTACTATTTCATTTGTTAGAGTATATGATAGTGTTTTGATCAATACAGTATTTATACTAACATATGAGGGTAAATATGCCAAAACGGCTATAAATGAAAAAAAGGCAATATAATTGTTGCTAGTTACTACTATTTTTCGTTGATTAGTTAACTGATTTACCAGTTATTCAGCATGTTAGAAATCCAGTTTAAGACAGGGTTCCATACTTCCATATTCCAAAGTACATAATGGTTCCTAACTGCTAATTAGGATCGATTACATACAATTATTCTTATACCGTTTAATATTAACCGGTTACAATTTTGATCACAAAAGTAGTCAATCAGATTAATGTATTTTTTCCACTACCTCTATCTACCACCACCACAAAAGTTTCCTTGTCACCAACAAAAAAATCAATGATGAAGTTGGCATCTTTTATGGTAAAGATACGTTTGGGATTTATTGCATAATACTGGTTTGATTAAACGTTGATCATTTTTATACTCACGTCTCACCTGGACATCAATGTTCTCAACACCCGATTATTATTCTGCTAGATGATCTCTCTTATACCATAGCAATGTAGGAGTTTTACGCATCTTGTTTCAACTAGATATTGTGTATGCAGTAAGTAAGGTTTCCTAGTTTTTACATAAACCTTTTCATTTGCCACTAGCGGGCAATCAAGAGTATCATATGGTACCTTACGGGTGCTTACTCTCGTTACTAGTCGATGCTCCAAGAAGCAACAAAATGTTGCTCGTTCTAGTGGAGAGGTTGTGTATTGTGCTTTGCTAACACAATTGTTAATCTTGTCCACCTAACTATGGCGTGTCAATCTTTGTGCTACGTACATATTAACCAATTAATCTGGTGTTTCATCAACATGTAAAACTCTGAGATTGACTTGTTTTATATTAGATACGAATATGATGTTGTCTGAGATCACTATTGTTCATCATGTGTATGCCTATGGGCGTGCCCACATATATACAAGGGAGGAGGGTCACCCCTCGACCTTAGTTTATTTTTCTAGTGTTATAAATATGTGAAAATCCCAAACGCCTTCACAGTTTTTTACGAAAAGATTATCTTCTACTCGGTTTGACAGCTGGCATCACGTTTCTTCATGTTATTTAGGAAGCATATTGTAGTTGTTTGGTCACTACAAGTGTGAGATTATCACATTACAGTTATGATTATATATGTTTATTTGGAATTTTCTTTTCAAAATAGTATTTTCAAGAAAAAAAAGGCAAACGGGAGCGGTCTTATCGTTTTCGTCTTTCTCCGTTAAAGAAGTCTGTTTGCCTCTTTTTTTCTTAAACATGCTATTTTAAAAAAAATCGTTTATTTTGTGTTTACTGACGCACGCTCATCGTTTTCCTTTAGCTTGTCATCTATTCTTAGTTACCTTGTTGGATCCCCTTTATACAAAGGAGACGACAATGAAACATCCTCTTAGTAAATATTATTCATTTAATCACAAAATTAAATACCAATCAATACATCACCAACTACATGGAGCATTATATAACTACTCGTCAAAATTATAACGTTACTGAATAAGACCTCGAAAGTTAGAACCAAAGATGCACACTTTAAAAGCGAGTTACACGCATCATTATATTTTTTAACGGCAACTTAATTTCATTAAACAGACAGCCAAAACACTCTAACCAGCAATGCACTAGCAGGAGGCGACAAATTAACAAACACCCTGTACAAAGCGAAACGTTCCACATGTTCCAATCTAACAGCCATATATATTTTTACATCTATAGATTGCTTGCCCAAGTGAAACTAAACACTTTAATTAATATCCTCATTAATGTTCCCAATCTTTATCGGGGAGTTGGAAAAGATGAATTAAACTGTTATGAGCTCATTATATAGAGCTAAAAAGTTAATTATTACATCCAATCAAATATAAAAGACGATAATAAACTGATTTGAGGTTTTTTAAACAGCTTTTATATATATGGTTCATAACTAATATTTTAAGTTTATAGATGGCGTGACACTTAAAAAAAGATTATATATATATATATAGCAACGTGGCTATATTTTTTGGTATTGAGTTACGATGATACGTGTGCTTTTACTATCATGACGTGGTGAAAAGCTTCTTCATATAACAATGGTCAATGGCGGTGCCTTCATACGTGCGTGTGTTAATTTCGATCAACATTTGTTCAACACTGATCACTTGAGTTTAATTTAAATTATCGATTTTACAACATATATAAATAACCAGTTAAATAAACCTTATATTTATATATAGGATTATAAATGTTACTGATAATATATATTAAAGGTCTAGGTAATCTGGTTGATTAATTGGTAAAAACTTGATGATTATCTCCTATACAACGTGTCCATATATATAATGCTATTATGCTAGCATAAACCTTAATATAGTCACCCACAATTCGAACGGGTGTATGAACAAACGTTCAAACTAGAGCGAAAAGCTTCAAATAGTGGACGCGGAAGCCTTTAGTGAAGGTGTCAGCATCCTGTAGACATGAAGGCACACGAAGAACTTTGATAAGACCGATCAATGTGAACTTTTTCTCAAATGAAGTAAATATCCATTTCCACTTGCTTAGCACGTTGATGTTGAACTAGATTTCCTGACAAGTAGACGGCAAAGACATTATCACAGTAAACAGTTGTTGCACACATGAGTGGAACATATAATTCAAGTAACAAGTTTTTTAACCAAGTGGCATCTACAACCTCATTAGTGACCCCTATATTTAGCCTCGGCACTAGAACACGACATAGTGGCATGTCACTTAGACTACTAAGAGATAAGGTTAGTCTCAAGAAAAATACAGTACCCTAAAGTAGATTGTCTGAAATCCGGACAACCTTCACAATCCGCGTCCGAGTACACGGCTCATGTGATTAACTTTTAAATATCCGCAAGTTTTATTTTTTATTATTTTAAATAAGATAAGAGCCAATTTTAGTGTTCAAAAGTAGAGGGGTTAAGTTGAAACTTAATAAAATCTAAACGACTAAACACAAAATTTCGAAGGAGATGAAATGAGATGAGATGAGGTGATTGAAGCTTGAACGTATGTATGTCTGCAGTAAACTCGACGACGCAACATTCAACAAATCCTTATCGCTTTCGCTTTCAAGGTTCGTAAATTCGCTCATAATTCACCATATATACGTTGATTTCACGAATTCATATAATCACCAGTATCTGCAATTCAAAACCCTAGATCAATTTCGAATTTCAATTGTTCAGCTCGTTGTTTAGTAAACATAATAAAGATTGTATCTTTGGTATTATTTTTTATATGGATTTGAATCTTGTGAAGAAGAGTTTGGATTATACCAAAAAGAGGAAAAAATGGATCATTTTGATTGCAGCTTTAGGGTTTTCAACTTATGGTGCAATTAGGGTTTATAATTCACCTTCTGTGGTTAAGAAGAGGGAAAGATTTGCTAAGGTTTTCGGTGCGTTTGCTTCGGTTGCTGAATTGTTAGGTGATTCTGCTGAGACAATGGGAGTTGTTTCAAAGGATTTGAAAGAGTTTATACAATCTGATTCTGATGAAGTACCGAATAGTTTGAGACAATTGTCGAAGGTTATACGATCCGATGAGTTTTCGGAGTCGATTGTCAGTGTTACGAGAGCTTTGAGTGTTGGGATTTTGAGGGGTTACAGAGTTGGGGCTAGGAGAGGTGATTCAGGTAACGGGTTTTCGGATAGAGCTTTGGATAAACTGTTTTCACCGGCTGGATCGGGTTTTGTTTCTGTTGTTGTTGGGAGCTTTACCAAGAACATGGTTATGGGTATTTATACGGGTCGAGGGGTTAACGGGTCGTATGATTTAAATGGTTCGGCGAGTTCAGGGAGTTGGGTTGAAAAGTGTGTAGATGTAATAGCAGAAGAAAAATGCAAGAAACTGATTGGGGATTGTATCCAGCAGTTTGTGAGCACGTTGGTGACGGTTTATCTGGATAAAACAATGGATGTTAACCCGTTTGATCAGATCGTAGAAGGTTTAACAAACCCTAAACACGAAGAAAAAGCTAGGGATATGTTATCTACATTTTGTAACGGTGCCATAGAGACGCTTGTGAAAACATCTCACCAGGTGATTACAAAGTCTAATGGGAAAGAACTGGTGTTAAACGGTGAGGTGAAATCAAGAACAAGTGAAAGCAACGGGTTTGTGAACAAGATTTCTTCAACTTTAGCGGTCCCTAGTAACAGAAGTCTTGTTCTTGATGTGACTGGAAGGGTGACGTTTGCAACCGTAAGATCTTTCCTGGATTTTTTCTTGGAACAGTTTTCCACGGGTATGAAACGAAAAGTTGATGTTGTTCATGAAGAGGCTATTGACAAGGGTCGTGAAGTTTACAGGTACGTGAGTACAAAATCTTATACTGTCATGACTATATGTCTTTCGGTTTGGTTGCATGTGTTAAGTAGCCCGTGGAGTTTTGCGTCAGCATAAATTTTCCATGATATTCTTTTAGCTTGAATTCATTACAATACAATACTGTACAATACAATATTATACAACTGTGTGTATATATTTGTTGATCGAACAAAGTGAACTCTTTTAGTGTCTTCATTGTCTCCCCTTTCATCTTGATATAGCTTAAAACAGAATTGAGTGTTTTGTTTGTATCAAACTACATGGACATACATAGGCACATTTTAGCTAACTGTTAAAACCTTTTCAAGTTGTTTCCATTTTAGCAAGTTGTTAGAACTTTACACATTTCACAGTTGACAGTTGACAAGTAGTAATAAGATACAAGTTAGAAGTTTCTTTCTCTACTCGTAAATGATAAGCTTGTGCATGCTGATGGCGGAAACAGAAAACAAGACTGCTTCACCCAAGCCTAAGGCAAATACGATGGATCGTAAGAGATGATGTTACAAGTAAGCTGCACAAAACACGTACGATAAGGGTTGTAAACAAACTGGACGTTCATTGCGCAAGAACATTCCAAACATTCAGCGTACACTTCGTGAATTAGTCGGCGGGAAGTTCTTCGTTTAATAAACATACGAACACGAACAAGAAATTATGTTTGTTAAGTTAAACTAACAAACATAAACACATGCTACGTTCGTCCTTTTATGTTCGTGAACTTTCGGTTGCATGTTAAATGCGTTCGTTCATTTCAATGTATTTATATGTTATATTTTTCGTTTGTCTTAGTTTTCAAAATCTAAAACCTAGTTATATTATACCCCTTTATCAAAATCCTTCATTTGACTATTTCAATTTCAGTTGGTGTTAAAACTCGACAAATTTCTTATTGTTTGTGTTGATTTTGTATTTGATAATTATGTCAACAATGCTAGGATTATTATGTCAAGTACTTATTTATCACCAGTGATGTTTTTGTAATCTTTATGATGAAAATGCATATTTTATTCTAAAATGAATATATTCTCGTTTGTATTCAATTATTCACGAATGTTCGTTTGTGTTCATTTATATGCATGGACATTTGTTTGTGTTCTTTTTCGTTATGTGTTCATGAACAATTAATGAACAAATTCATTTCCATAACGATGAACACGAATAATAAATCTTATTCGGCAAATGTTCCTAAACAATTCACGAAAAAGTTAATTTCCTTAATGAACGAACACAATTATTATGTTGGACTTGTATGAATCACGTTATTGATCATTACCGGTCATATAAGCTTATCTAGCTCGGTTTAAAACATGGACTACAAAAAATTACACAAACATACATACGTTCATACTTCATAGCATACATGTACACTCGTATTCAGTAAATCTCACCTATAGCAATACTATTGATAAGATTTTAGGAAGGGTGTGATATATATCCATATAGATAGAGATGTTTCCGGATGGACCATGCTCTAAACTTTATTATGCATGTATTAGATCTAATTAAATTGCATGTTAGTTAATTCTTTTCTCAAGGCTTCTTTTTCTGTGTATAAATATAATCAAGGTGAGCAACAAGTGTCCTTCTCATCAAACACTCTTCTTCACCAATACCTTCACACCCTTCCTCAACCTCATCACCCTACAAAGTACAAACAAGACAAAACCAAAACTAACTTCAATATGAATTCAACCTTAAAACAATATGTGCTTCAAGAGGGTTAGCTTACCTTGCTTGGTGCGGTGGTGGTGGTGGTGGTGATGGGCTCTGGGCGGGCGGTTGAGAGGGCGACAGAGAGAACAAAGAAGGATAGTATGAGGAAGAGAGTTGTGGCTCTTGACATGTTTGGTGACGGTTATAAGGAGGTTGAGTGAGGGTTGTAGAGGGAATGTATGGTTATTTATAGAAGTTTGAAGATCCAAAGAGTTTGGTGTGAATGTCAAATGAAATGGGAGACTTTAGTGTACATGTATATATCAAGTTCTATATATCTATATTGAAGTAAGATATCGACCCATATCCATAATCAAATCATTAAACCATGCAATTCTCTGCCACATATAGTTCCATTGATAGGGTATTTAATTTGACTTCTAAATTTGGCATAGAGATTTAATCACACAAATTAAATTTTATACGTATGATTGTCATATGATGTAATTACTTAACTCAAAAGTCGAATTTTGAGCTTACTACTTAATCAAAAGTTGATCACTAAAGATTTTATTCTTTCATTTTAACCACCAAAACACTTTAATATGGAGATACTTCTTTATTTTTTTTTTTACTATGATGTAAATGAAATCTTCTAAAAATTGGTGGCTTTGTTTTAAAATCGTTTAACTAGACAAAATTTTAGAACCTAGATAAAAACTTCAAACATTCTAAAACACTAATTTTGGTTTTCTTCATGTTTTTCCAGCGAAAAGTATTTGTAAGGTATGATTATAAGATAATACACATATTACTATTTACTCTAGCTTATCCACATAGATTTTAACTGCATTCGAAATCCCTGATGTTTGATCTTGTGGTATTTTATGGGGATTCTATCTATTGTTGTAGGATCCCTATTCGAGATCATTGTAGTTCCTTTCAGGCGGCTGTAGGATGAATGGTTGCCTATAGGTGAGTTGGGTAGGGTGGGTGGGTACCTTGATGTATTAATCACTTGTTCATCTGCCAAACCATCCCTACATTGGTCTTCCCTCTATCTCTGTCTTCGCTCGCTTGGCTTAGCTTAGCTCGGTTTCCTCCTAGAAGAATACACAGTCTCCTTTGTCGAGCTTTGCTAGTATATTTCTACTGTTGACTACTTTAGGTCGGGTGAGTTTTCTTGGCTTCACTCTGGAGTCTAGGGGGACGTTGAAGTCGAATACATATGTTCTGGAACCTGAATAATGTTCTCAGAGGAGACAGTCACTTGTTGTATTCCTTCTTACCGTTATATTCCTTTGGTTAGTGGTTTCTAATTTACTGCCATTTTGCCATGATCTCATTGCGACGAGACACCTTTTGTATACTAAGAAGAAATCAATGTGGCTAGGTACCTAAGAGAATGATAGCAAATGTCAATTTGACAAGGTGAGGGGTTAAAGTCGAGACTTTAGAAGCCTAAGAGACTGGGGTGAGTTTTGACATTTTACAAATTTGAGCGGCTAGAGTGTTCGGTTTTACAAAGTTTAGGTTAAATTTGAAACTCTAAAAGCTTATAAGTTGAGGGATTAATTTATGAAAGTTTATTAAATTTGAAGGGATAAAAGTTGAAAGGTAGAATATGACAATTGAGCAAAGTTTAAGGAGAAAAAAACATATATAGTATATATGTGTGATTTTATATAATATTAACAAACAAGGTCGGTGGACGGTGGGCATTGCCTATTAGTCCCCTTACTTTGGTAATTTTTCACTTTTTGTCTCTAACTCAATTTTGACATAGACTTTGACTTATCATTGTTTTGAGTCCTGATGGCTTAGCCAATTAACTTACGACTATGACCATAAGACTGTACTAAGTCATAATTTTGACCTTTACATTTACGTCTGTCTTTTAATATGTGACACATTACGATTTTATATCGTAACGTGACAAATTGCCCACTGCCCTGTTGTTGCTGATTTTGGTGTTGCAGATCTGACCAAGAACCTCTGCCGCCACCACGGTGACCTTGATTCCGACCACCACGACCACCGCGTCCTCTTGCAGCTTTTGCCGGATCATAGTTTTTCCCACGATACCCATTTGGGTATGGTGAGTTGCCTTGTTCATTGGTTGATCGGTGATGGTAGGATTGAGTGCGGTCAGTCGTCCGGTCATCGTGAGGGGTAAGAAGAACGCTGGATCTGTTCGAACCTATTTTACCCTCTTGACGTTGTTGTTCAGCCTCGATCATACCGCGAGCATCATCCCAAGTGGGGCAACTTTGATTGATAATAGCACCAACCGTATCGTACTCCGCCGGCAGACCACGAACCATCTGAATCACTAATCTGCTGTCGCTTACTGGTTGATCGATGTCAGCCAATTGCCCTGCGATGTCCTTTAATGTGTGACAGTACTCATCAAAGGATCCGCAAGACGTTAAGGTTGTGTTAGTGAATCGTTGTTCAAGGGTAGCCGCCCGAGCATGTTTGTTATTGATGAAGATTTCTTGAACTTTCAGCCAAGTTTTTCTGGCGGTTGTGTCGTTCTCAACTACGCGAGCGAACAATTCATCGGATATTGTACCGTATAACCATTGAAGAATAACGGCATCCAGTCCTGACCACACGGAGAATGTGTCATCAGTTTCGACAGGTGGGTTTGTCCCGTCAATGTGGTGCATTAGCTTGTAGGCACGAAGATGAAGTTTGACAAGGTTCACCCAATGCGAATAGGTGACTTTCTTGCCATCAAGGGTACGTATTTTTGTGTTAATGTTTTGAACAAGGTAGGCAGGGTGAAGTTTTTCTTTTTGTGGATCGGTGATGGAGGATTGGGAGGATTCCGGTCGTTCGTCTCCCATGATAGTAGTTGTTGGCTGAAAGAAAAAAAAAAAAAAAAACTAAGGTTTGAAGGCTCTGATTACCATGAAGGAAGATGGTTTTGTTATTTGATTGATTAACTTTGATTACAACCTTCACAATATAAAGAGATAAATGTCCACTATTCTAGCCATAAACATAGGAACTAAATCAACTAATGAATATCATAAATCGTTTCCTCTGATAAAACTCACATACACGAGACCCGAGTGCTAAATTTGTAACCCAATTTCACGATTTCACAGTTAGTTGATATGATAATAATTAATAAAAGGTTTGTAAATCAAGATTTATACCAATTAATTAATTTTTAGTAAAAGAAAATACACTTGAGTTTTAAGAATGTTGCTTGATGGGTCCAGGCGTCCAGCCAAAAAAGTTAATGTGGACTTCCATGAGAACAATTAATCAAAGGCAAAGCCCACTCGCCATTTTGAGACATTGACTTATAGTAAACCCTTTCCCATTTACTTATTTATTTTTTACTCCTAAAATTTTGTAATTATATTACTAACTTATTTATAATGAGGAGAGCAGTGTCTTAAAATGGTGACACTGAAATGGTATTCATATATAGAATTATATGAAGTTTTAGCGGTTCTGTCTGGATACTATATATAACGTTGATAAAAATACCGCGTCGTAGGAATGATTTAAAAGAAGCACATCGAAACGGTGATAAACTAACACATTGCGACAACAAATTTGAAATTACATAAAATATCACATTTTATAAGGTGTGGTAGAACTACAAAAAAGCATAAAAAACTGATTGAGAAATGGAGCATCGTTTCGAGGTAACTTTTTTCATCAATCAAGTTGTATTATTCTTCCGATTAAAAGACTTAAAACATTGGTCTTCAATTTGAAAAAAAACTTAACGACGTTTAAATAATATAATAACGGACTGTTGGTTGTCAAAGTGATAAAAGTTGGGTAAGTTGACAGTCAATTTAACACACTACTAGATAAAAGCGAAATTTGCGACAAAGGTTTTGTCGTAAAGTTGTCGCAAAACCTGTTTTGCGACATGTTAACAACATTATCGGTTTTGTCGCAAAAAGCCTTGTTGCAAATCCTTTTGCGACAACTTTCCAACAGAGCGTGACATCTTTGCGACAACCTTATCACGACAACTTTCCAACATTTTTCTGACACAATTTGCGACAAAGTTGCGACAAGTCAGGCGCTTTTTTAAAACATTGTCGCGACAACTTTCCAACAAGTCTTGCGACAGCTTTGCGACCAACAGCGTAATGACAATATTTGTGACAACGTTGCAACAAGTGTTTAATTTATCATTTATATTTTTGGTTCTATTTTGCAATAATGTTGCAACAGCCTTAAGTTTTTTGCAACAAAAAATTTTAATAGCAAAAAAGAATTACTATAAATGAAATAATCCACTTTTAAAACCTGATTGAAACACAATATAATCACTGCATTTAACCACAATCTAAATTCAATTAAAAAAGCCACATTA
Source organism: Tagetes erecta (assembly GCA_030867185.1). Taxonomy (NCBI): domain Eukaryota; kingdom Viridiplantae; phylum Streptophyta; class Magnoliopsida; order Asterales; family Asteraceae; genus Tagetes; species Tagetes erecta. Next base: position 7,880,894 of record CM061490.1, read on the forward strand.
AACACAATACAATCACTGTATTTAACCACAATCTAAATTCAATTTACAAAACACAATCTAAATTCAAAAAACACTGTTTACATAATCCAACAATACAATAACTAAACTAAACTATGGGCCATGGTTGTGATTAATACCCAATTGTTTAAGCATAGACGCCATTTCTAGTTGCACCTCCTCTCGTAATTCTTGTCGTATCTCGTCCCGCATTTGCTGTTGCATATCTTCTCGCATGTTTTCTTTTATCTCATCAACTTGTTGTTGCATCTCATCCCGAATTTGTTGTCGGAACTGCAGATATATATATATATATATATATATATATATATATATATATATATATATATATATATTATATTCTGATTAGTATCGGTAATTATAATGATGAAAATTCGATTTAATCACTTATAATATAGAAAAAAGACAACTAGCTATGATTGATGGTAAAGCTATCACAAATTCATATCTACAATCAAAAGTGCAAAACTTTTTAAAGCTGCAATTATAATATATAGTGGCAAATAGTTAACAATGATATTCACCAGTGAACCACATCAAACAACAGTCCATAAGGTGACTGCTTAAAGGCTATAGCAACAATTACATCTAAAATACAAGAATCAATCATGCAAATAAAGATAAGATGAATAATTCAAGTTGATGTGATTTTAAATATAGAAGCACTTATTACAAGAATCTAAAAAGATTGCAATTTAATATATGAAGACAAGGATGAATTCTTATCATATAGATGTTATAAATGATGCACAAATCATAACACAACACATATAACCTAAAGCATCCTAACAAACTGGTAACATATGAGAACCTAGCATTTTTATTATGCAAACATATTTATTTAGGCATACATTCATGGCTAAGTATAACAATAAAAATTTATTCAAGTAAATTACCTTTTGCTGCGATTGTTTTAAGTGCAGCTTTGTGTTAGTCCCGACGTGGATGATGCAGGCCCTTTCCCTGTGACAATGAAATAAGGATCTGATGATCCTATCCCATACAACTCTCGGCCCTCTCCCGTACTATCAATCGAACAATCATAATCAACCACTGGATGTTGCATTCTGTTTTTCCCATGTTTCTCGATTATCTTTTTACAGTATGCCTCCTACAATTTGTCAAAAATATAAGCTTATTAATATATTAGAAGTAGATACAATAGTTATGTACCAAATATAAGTAGAACCCACATAAATTTCCTTCGATCGTTCAGTGCAAAACCGCATCCCTTCCGGACTTTCATCAAATTTCCCAGCCTTATATAGCGCTTTTGATTCCTTATCAAGGTGTGTTTCTAGGAACAGTTCACACATTGTAACCGATCGCCCAATTTTTTGTCCTACAATAAAATACATATGATAAAAATTGTAATACATACAACATACAGAATACAAATATGTTTTTGGCCTTGCAAAAGCAGCCAATGTCCTATAATACAAGAAATTAGAATAATTACATATCAATCATTTTTTTAAACAAAGCAGAATAGAAGATTTCTTTAACAGATAGGTTATTAACTTATTGTTTAACAATAAACTAATCAAGACAAATATATATATATATATATGTGTGTGTGTGTGTGTGTATAAATATATGATGATATAAAAGATAAACATCAATCAACATGTGAAGGGTTAAAAATGCAGAAGTATTGTTAAAAATGCAGAATTGACTAAAAAGTTGCATGAATGCTGTCAAAAAATGCAGAAATAGTGATTAAAAAGTTGTTGAATTGCTGTCAATCTTTAGAATACATATGCAGTAGATTTTATTCATGTTAGAATAGTTTTTATAACTAAACTTAGCTTTTAGTAATGCTATTCTAGTTACATATGCAGTAGGTTTTATTCATGTTATGAACTTTGATGTTCACAGGTGCTTCATAAGACTTTTGTATTGATTATTGATTTGAGATATTAGTTCCACTAATTGATTTGACATATGCAGTAGGTTCTATTCTTCTATAATTTAGTGATTTCATAATGAATTTGCAATGATTAGAAATAAATTTTGTGATCAGTTGATCAATTAGGAAATGATGATGAAGAATGCTAAGCATATATTTATGTTGATTGTTATGAGTTCAAATCAAGTGGCTATGAGTGAATAAATCAAGTCGTAAAAAAAGATTGACATCCTGTAGAAACGGGCTGGAAATCTATATATCTAGTTGATGTTAAAAAGAATGCTGAACTACTACTAAGTGATGCATAAATTTGGTAAAAAGAGTGAAGCATTACTATACAAACACTGCATATATGCTATTAAGACAGTGCAGAATGGTTAAAAATGCAGAATTGCCGCTAAAAAGTTGCATAATTGCTGTAAAAAAATGCATAAATACTGATTTAAAAGTTGCAGAATTGTTGTAAATCTTTAGAATACATATGCCTGGTTTTAGTCATGATAGAATAGTTTTTATAACTAAACTTAGCTTTTAGTAATGCTATTCTAATTATATATGCAGTAGGCTTTGTTCATGTTAGGAACTTTGATGTTCACAGGTGCTTCATAAGTCTTTTGTATTGATTATTGATTTGAGATATTAGTTCCACTAATTAGAGGTGTTTATTGGTTATCCTCATTGCGTTTCTGGATTTTTTTTAACTTCATAAGGAGTGTTTGAATCATTTTGACCCATTTGAGTAGTATGTTTATTGTTATGACTTCTAATCAAGTACGTGCGGGTGAATTTGACAGATTTGAATTAAAACTAGATTAGTATAGTTACATGAAACATGTTTGGGTAGTTTCGACCCGCTTGAATTAAAATGGATTATTATAACTTTTCATAAGGCGTGTTCGGGTAGTTTTGACCCATTTGAACTACATTCTGCAATTGGCTTATTATATTTTAATAAAGCATGTTCTGACTATTTAAAAAGTCAAATAGTATACTCTCAATGGTGTGTTCGGATCATTTTAACACATGAATAGTATGTTGATTGTTATGACTTCAAATCAAGTGGGTGAATAACTTTGGTAAAGAATGATGACCTGATGCATAATTTACCTATATGACATAGGTTTCTACCCTATGACATATGTAACAATTAAATGTTGAAGATTTATACATATACATTTCAGATTGTTACCTACTAAAGCAAAATTTGTAATTTATTTTTTTATCATTTGAATTGAGTTGTCATATACATTTTATTATGGTTTTCGAGGTACTAATTGATCTTTTGTAATTTGCAAAGGTTTTAACATTTGGGATTCGCCTCTTAACACATACAATTGATCGGAATAGTGTATGAACTAAAAACACATACACAAAACTGTAAACGAAAAACACATGCACAAAACCGTAAACAAACTAAAACTGGAATGGATAGTACTAGTAATCGATTAGCTTTGATGTACTCACCCGGATCGGGTCGTTACTGTTGCGAACAGGAATTTGCTTCAAGGCTTCAGCTCCAGTTAGGGTTGCGTTGTTGCGAACATGAATTGTCTTCCGATTAGGGTTGCGTGATTATGATTAGGGTAGATTGAATGGTAGTTTTATGAACTGGAATTGTAACCGTGTAGCCTTAATGGGGGGAGTTTTAAAACTAGGGTCTATATCTAAATTATTTTAATACAGTTTAGTTTTTTTAATCAATAAAAATGGGTTTTTTTTAATAAAGAGAATAAACCATGGTTGTAAATTTGTTGGAAAGTAATTTGGTTTACGACAATGTTGTGACAAAATTGAAATTTTGTCATAATTGTGTGGCAAATCTCCAACAATTTTCCAACAATTATATTTTGTTTTTCGTTTTTTAATTTCTAAACGTAGTTTTTTCCACTCTATCTTTTTTATACTTTTGTTTTACATGAAATCCTTTAACTACTTGAAGTTTTACGTGCTAAACACATACGTAAATGCCTATACACAATGATATGGTAATATTGCACGTTGTGCAATATAGATATAGATATATGACAAAAACAAGTTGTGTCTATACATGTATTCATACATGCATAGTGATGCACATCCATAGACACAAATAATCATATGCATGTATATTTAAATAAATATTGTCCCTGATTTACCAGTGTCAACCCTCATTCACTATGTTTATTTGCATGTGGCTACCAATAGAACAATATTACACAATCACTTACTAATATTAAAACTGATTATCCTATTTCATCTTAATTGTTGGTAGCAGAGCAATATTGACTTTAATTTATCTTATTTGGTCATCATTTCACTAATTGACCCTGATTGACTAGTATTGACCATATCGCTAATGCTGTCTATTTGACTCTAGTTACCAATTGACCAATGTTAACACAATCACTTGCTAATACTAAAACTAATTCCCCTAGTGGGCCATAATTGTTGATTACAAAGCAATATTGACTTTAATTTCTCCTACTTAGTCATCATTAACACTCGTTGACCCTGATTGACCTTGTTTATCTCAATATCAAATCATCAACGATATAAACACATACAACCACATACAAACGTTTTTATATTAACCCACTCGCTAAGTATGTTTATTTGACTTAAGGTACCAATTGACCAATGTTAACATTCACTTACTAATATTATAACTAATTAACTCCCATGGTTGATACAAATTGTTAATAACGAAGCAATATTGACTTATTTAAATTCCCCTACATGGTCATTATTGACCTTGAATTGATTGACCATGTATATCCACATACGATAGACACACACATATGTATCAACATACGTAAGAAAAATACAAATTATGAAAATAAACTTTAAATGAAAAAATATTTTAAATTTTTTTATGGTTAATAATATTATAATAAATAGTCAAGAATAACAAAACATAGTTCTTAATTATATAAAAAAATTTATTATATTGTGATTGTTAAAGAAATATTTAAGTTTTCACTTTTGTCGCAAATTTGTCACAAGTTACGACAACTTTGCGACAATTTACGGTTAGCCGTCATTTTGTCGCAAATATGTCACAATTTGTGACAGATTTGCGACAAGTATTTAAGTTCCCGCTGCTTCCAGTCATTTTGTCACAATTTTGTCGGTAGTTTGCGTCAATTTGCGTCAGATTTGCAACAAATAAAAGCTTTGTCGCAAAAATGTCACAAACTTGTTGCACTTTTTAAGTTGTTGCAAAATTGTCGCAACTTTGTCTTTATTTGCGACAAAATAAGGTTGTCGCAAAAAAGTGTTGCAAAAAACATACTTTTCTAGTAGTGACAATTAGGACCAGTAGAAGTCGAAAGATGATAGTTAAAACCAGTAAAAACTAATATACCTAAAAAAATTGTTAGAAACACGGAATCTGGAAGCACCTTTGACGACTTGTAGATTTATACTATGATTTGATTAGTTGTTGTACATTATCACGAACAACTCTTTTTTTAGTGTAACTTAGAGTGACACATAAATAATAATAAACACATCACAACGTCATGTTAGTCTTTCATAAAAACTTTGTATATTCACGTTGTCGCGTGCCGCGCGACAATTGTTAAACGGGTTGTTACCAACAACCCACAAACAAAAATGTAAAGCAACAAAAAAAAATCAAATACAAAAACAAAACACAAAAAACAATAACAAACAAACACACACACACATGACATCAACCAATAGTAACACAACACCTCAAACTATCAACCAATAGCGCGTAACACACACCTCAAGCCACACATAAAACACGATCATTTGACATCAATCAATAACAACACAACACCTCAAACTATCAACCAATACAAACACAACACCTCAAGTCACACACAAAACAATATTTCATGACATCAAGCAATGAAAACAAAAAATCTTAAACCACCAACCAATAACAACAAAACGCCTCACACAAAACTTCAAACATTCTTTATAATATTTGTGTTTTAATATGAGATAATATAGTTTAAAAAATTAATATAATTGAAAACCACATTTGTTTATTAAAAAATCTAACCCAAAAATTAGAAAAATAGCACAATATTTCTTGTCAAGAGTACACGTGGAAAGATCCACAATTGATATTCCACATGTGTTACTTTTCTTCAACGTTAAAAGAAATATATAAACATCGATCATTGGCTAGCAAATGACTAACAAGGGAAAATCAAAAAGTTACAAGAACATTAATTAGTGGGGTTTTCATTGAAAACTTTTCAACCATGCACTCAACCAAATTCAACTTATTCTTAGGGTTCATATTGTCAAACCACGAAAAAAATAATCGACAATAGAATAAAAAATCTGACTTATTAATAAATGTTGTTTCAAATTTGGATATGTGATAACATAAGTCCACTTCTTTGATACGAGGATGAGACTTTGGTGGGTTTGACTATAAAAACAAACTCATAATAATGCAAGTTTATTTAGAAGTGATATTGCAACTTGATGTTTAACATTTTATCAAACGGTTCGTGTAATGGCATTTGAACTATCTCAATTGGCAATTGAGGAATGTTTACAAACTAAAAGTGAAATTTAGTTTGATGTGAATATGTCGTTGAAAAACCAAAAATGAATGTTGGGGTGGAACCATTCAATAAATGCTTTAAGTGGACTTAGAACCAATTGAACATAATTTCGTCTTATTAGCTATTTAGGCAGTTGACCCGTCCATTAATGACCCTTTTTGGGAATTTTCAGACCTAAAATGTACATGATATATGGTTGGTTATAGATCCATAAGACAATGTCTTATCTCTTCATCTATCGTGTCTTATGCGGGTCGATCTGTGTGGACATGAAGCTAGCCTTAACACAGGAGTGGGAGCTAATCTTTTCCTTCGTTACAACCCTAACGTGCTAATGTAAGTGACGCATGGCATCTTTCATTCATGGTATAAACATTTTTTTAATATTTAAATTTACACTAAAAATCATTTAATTAAATGATATTTTTTCATACTTTTTTCATTTTTTTTCTCTCCTCCTACTCACAAGTACTTTTAAAAAAATATTAAATTCTAGAGGTGAATAATAGTTTTTTCTTTCTTCTCCACCTTCTTATTTTCTATCTTCTCTACTCACAATCATCCTTTAAAATATAAAAATTCCACACATATATATATCTGAATCTTCAGCTTGAATGCAGTATGATGTCCATCTTTCCATCCCTAAATCATTTAAATTATTTAATTAGAATTTATGTAAACTAAACCAAAATATAATGTCAATTTAAAATACACCAAAGTGGCTAAATACATATTTTCCCATCCAAAACACATTAAATATTGTATATTTTCCCAGTCAAAAAACTCAAATGCACATTTCCCCCTATAAACAACTTTAATTTGCAAATATACCCATTTTTAATATGATCACATTTAAAATTTTAGTTAACATTAGGTATATATGCAATTGATATTTTTAGTTGGGGAAATATACAATTAGGGGGTGTTTATAAGGGTAAATATGTAATTGTTCCTTAAAAAACATTTGTACCTAAAACAACTATTACAAGAGTAAGAAAACACTAAAGAAAATTTAAAAAAACGTCTTGTAAATAACATAATACAAATAGAAAAGCAAATTATATGTATTTACTAGGTTTAATATTTGTGTGCCACACACGTGTTAAATAAAAATATTTAAAAAATTATAACCATAATATATAAAGATTTGTAAATATTTTGTTGAAATACCATTAATCACAAAGTTTTGACTCAATCAACCCTCCTATTCAATTTTTTCTCTCTCAAACTTTATTTTATAAAACAAACGATTTTCCCTCTAAAAAATAAGTCTCCTAAAACCCTAATTTATTATATAGATAGCATCACACACACCATCTAGCCCGGATAGGTATGGATATATAATTGCTTAATATGCCAATGATTTCTTGGTCTAATTGTCAAGAGGAATGTAGGAGACTTTGTTTCTCTTGAAGATTTTGGGTTCAAATCCAGACAATAATGTTTATATTATTAACTTGGTGATAATAACTATTAACTGCTAACCCGTCATTAAAAAACCATTCAATATGATCCACAAGATCAAATAAATATATTGTTATATAATCCTCAGAATTATCTAATTAACACATGTCAAAGGGATCAAAACCTTAAAAAAAATACGTTATTAGAAATTAATATATATATATATATATATATAATGGGGAATAATGACTTGTGTGACACAAGAATTGAATACGTCGAGTAATAACGTACTAGTCATACCTCAACTTATAGTACAAAGCAATATATTACACCGTATATTTTTCAGTGTTTTTAAACGGGTCGGACCGGGAACCGGCAGTGAAGGCGGTCCGGTTGCAGCCTCTAAACGGGTCTTCAAATAACCGGGCGGTTGGTGGTGTCTTCCGGTTGAACCAGTTAATAGAGCCGCGGTCTGACCGGATTCGAACGTAATGAGTCATGTTTAAGGGAAAAGAAGGTGATGATATGCTCTGTTAAGTGCCAAGAACTAAAGAGGAGATGGTGGCAAAGCTTAAATGCGATGGTGAAGATGGAGGTGGCGACAACGTGTTAGATGAAGATGAGGACGCTGACAGATGGAGGGAGATCGAGATCTAGTTTGTAATATGCAGATGATGGTGAAGATGATGACGACGACGATGGCGCACGGAAGCGGATCTATTTTGAATTCGATGGTGAAGAAGATAGATATTTCAGTTTCCAAAGATAGGAGACGTGTGCAATTTCTGACCCTAAGCAGGGGCGGACTTAGTAAAGGCGGGTGGGGGGCGCCCGCTCCCCCTGCGAATTTTTTTTTTTTTGGTTTTTATATGTTAAATTCTCGATCGACCCCCGTAAAATTTAACCCTCGACCCCCATCTAGTTTTGAAAACTCAGTTTAATGCCCAGTTAGCAGCCTATATGAGACACATAATATTTAACAATGGATTGGGTTATATAATGGTTAGAAGATAGTAATATATATTTATTTATATTGTCATGTATAGTCAAGCATTATGGTATTATAACCTCAAGTGTTTCACCGTTGCACAAAACCATCAACATAGTTGATGATTTGGATGGTCATGATCACAAAAAGAAAATACATAAACAAACTAACTACTTTTGCTAAGTAATCAAGTGAGAAGTGATAAATAGTGGAAAAATTAGTTGTACAACCAAGGTTTACAACATCACTATTTTTATACCATAACACAAGTTTTCCAACATAATCTTGTTTGGATACATGGTTTGGTTTCATTAACTTCTTATTTGTAGATTAGTGACTTAAGAAAGATGTATAATGGAGGCATACGAAGTTTAAGAAACAAAATAAAAGATTTATTTTATATAGTTTGAGAAAAACAATCGTAACTCAAACCTCAAAAATTGTGATTTACCAAACTCTATTTACCTTGGTAAATATATAGTAAAATTCATAGAGAATGTTTCAAGTATTTAGGAATAAAAATAAAGTAAAAATGAAAGAAAAAAAAGAAAAAAATGAAAGAAAGAATAAAAAACTCATAAGTTGTTGAAAATTTGTTGAAAAAAGATGAAATTCTTAAATAGATTGAGAGAGTTTGAGAAAGAGTTTAGATGATGAAAGTAATTAAAGAGATTTGGTTTGATATTTATAGATAAAAATTAGGGTTAGACATTAAAGAAGTTAGTTAAGTGGAGAGAATGAAAATTTTTACTTTTGAATATAAGTAGAGGGAAAATGAATTTTTTTAATTTTGACCCCTCAAATTTAGTTGTTGTCATTTTTTAATTTGACCCGACCCAGTTCGACCCGAACCGAATCGAACCGGATTAGAAAAATATTATATATCAATACTCAAACGATTACTACCAAATTTCCGACCCCCATGGAAAAAATTCCTGGGTACGCCACTGACCCTAAGTTATGATAATTGCTATCTTTTATGTTCTCTAATAGTTTCACATAATTTTTTTAAAGAAATAGTTTCACATAATTAATATGTTAGATATTAAAATATGCTACAATTAAGTTCAATATTAATCAATTGTGTATATATGATATAATAGTATAAATTATTTATATAGTTCTTCGGTTTGTAAATCCGGTTCGACCGGTCTGACCGGTCCGACTAGTGAACCAGTAATACATTCGGTTCGCTGTCCGGTCCGGTTTTAAAAACATTGATATTATTTTTGACAAACCGAAAATGCACCAATTATGAAATTAGAAATATATATATATATATATATATATATATATATATATATATATATATATATGTGTGTGTAATGCCTTAGCTAGCTAGCCAATTAATCCCACATGAGACAACAACTTCTGGTTGTGATACTTGATGTTAAAACTTTACCTAATAACTTGTAACAACATATATCTTCCAAAATCAAGCTTCTCATAATCTAATTTCTTAAATAATCAACATGCATGTGTTTTTTAGTTTTTACAATGCATGGTAAAAATAGTATCGATCAATTGCATATTTACCCTTATATATAAACACACCTTAATTGTATATTTCTCCAATTAAAAAAATCAATTGCATATATACCTAATGTTAATTAAATGACCATATATATTAAAATTTGGTATATATGCAAGTTAAAGTTGTTTATAAATGGATATATGCAATTGATTTTTTAGCTAGAAAAATATGCATTTAAACTGTTTTGAAGGGGAAATATGCATTAATTAGCCCGAAGAAATAAATAGTATAAACAATCTTTATAAAAGTATGAACATATATTATTTAGCAAGAACGAAACCCTAATTAATAAAAGTAACTCACACGAAACACTAATAAAAATAGAAGAGAAAAGAAGACAGTCATGTACGTACGTAGATATATCACCACATGCATACATGCGTGATTTAACTTATATGAGCTTCAAACAACCTACTTGTTCTCGACGAACAATGGAACCTATGCTCGATGGCCTCGTTAACAATGGAACCTCTACGGCATCAAACGAATGTTTGCATGACATCAAGAAAGATTTACTCTTTCGAACCCTAGCACCAAACCCCTTGTTGATCTCACCCTTACCCTTGTAATGATCACACTCTTTTGTGCATTCTATCATAGCTACCACAAAAGGATCCTCTTCAGAAAAATGCGTCCGCTTTGACGCACTTCTTACTGTTTGCTTTGAGGATCCTGGTGGCAAGGGAAGCACAGTTTTCTTTTGCACCTCACATTGGTTGGTGGTTACCACGGGTGCCAAAACACACATTGGTAATGCTAACTTTGGCACCCCAGGAATCGTCTCCCATGAAAAGGGCACACAAACCATTGAGTTGCTCTTCTTGTGGCTCGTTTTATACATTTGTTGGGTGAATCTTTGAGAACTAAAAGTTGGTTGGTGTGTGTACATATGTGGCTTTTAATTCATGTGTAATTTGTTTATAAGTTTAACTTGTTATAATTGAATGGAAACTCAAAGTGTTAAACGAATGAAACGTGGGTTGGACGTTAGTTAATTGCTTTTAAAACAATTCATGGGGATTTATGAGTAATATATGCAGAAGAGGGAAAGAAATATTGGAACAGTTTAATTGAGTCGATCTGTTGGTGTTTCATACGTATTTTTGTTGTAAATCAATTACTGATTGTTTGGTGTGAAGTTGCATTACAATTTGTAAAGTATTAAAGTTTGGATATTAGCTTTGGATTAAAATCACATGTTTAGAGAGTAGTTTAATTTTTTGTGATTGATTGAGTTATGTTAGGTGAATTAAATGCAGCATTTTATTAGCAATATATATTTGCATTAAATTGTATCCATATGTAGACTTCTTCCTTTGAGTAGTTTAACAACAAGAGTGATTTAGGATACATATATAAGTGTGTGTTTTTTTCATCATGATATATTCATATTTTGTACATTTTATATATTCTGTGTACATATTTATGTTAGTTTGTTTCGATGTTTTTTTAGTTTGCATGTAATGTTCACATATGTAGGAACATGATCAAAGTATGCATAAGGGAAAAATTCCGAAAATATCTCTTTTGACCGTTAACTTCCAAAAATGTCCCTTTTGACTTCGTCAGTGGTGGTCGCCTCGACTACACGTAGTATAGTCGCCGACTACATATTCTAGCAAATAAGAACCTCTCACGTGTCCACAGTAGTCGGCGACTATAATTGTTTTCCCGACAAAGACTATAATCGGACGCCCGTTTGACATCGACGTCGGAGGCGCCGACGACTACGTTTTTTCGTTAGCTGGTGAAAAAAAAGGAAAAAAAATGAATTCTTGGTCGTGTACTATTGAAAAAGACGCACTGCTGAATAAGAATGAGGAATTTGACCCAATTTTGCTATGACATCAAATAAGGCAGTTACACCATAAATTAATTCAATTTATTGATTTTCTTTGCGTTATCAAAAGTGATAAAATTCACGTTAGTTCAAGTAATTAGGTTCTTTTATTTTGGGATCAGTTACCATTTGTTCAAGTCAATTGTTTTATTTGTTAACACATGCTATTATTATTTCGTTCAGGGGCGCTTAAAAACTTGATTCGTGCAACGCTGATGAGATCGTTAAATGAATGTCTACAATCACTTTGTAATCAATATCATTTGTATTTAAGCATTGAGTTGGAAATTAACAAATTTGGAGAGTTAGATCTTATGTTTACTGAATGTCAAATGTAATAATGTATGTTCGACACAAGACCATGTATGTGAACTTTTGTAGAAACGGATATCAAATGTATATGTTAGGCTCCATACAAAAAACATAAAATAGCACATAAAAGACTCATGTAACGTGCGAGCCGGGCGGTATAAACCTAGTTTTATTTAATTTCTGGAGAGCTCATGAGGGAGAACACTGTTTAGAGTGGAGTTATAATATAAAGGCCAAATTTTCTAAAAAGCCTAAGAATACATTTGGATCGTAAGATCTAAGATTAAATAAAGATCAAAAGGCTATAAACACAAGGAGTCATAATGATGGAATAACACATTAACCCGACTAAATAACACAATAACCTGACAAAATAACGCAATGGGCTGAAACGTAAAAAAAATTCATTTTCATTCACCAAACATTACTCGTGTTTTGAAGATAAAAAAACAGTAATTTACTAGTGTAATTTTTATTAGAAATTAATGACATATGTAAATTTATGACCGTTTAAAAAAGATAGAGAAACTTAAAAATGAGGTAAAAATTAAAATACCCTTGATCGACATGCCATTAAAAGTTTAACTATTTAACATTATGTCACAATACATCATTTAGTGAAGTATTAGTTTTAACGGTTTAGTTGTTTTTTTAGTCTTTCTAGTAAATTGTGTCCTTCTTGTATAACTCGACTAATGTTATAGTAAAAATGTAAAATGTTAAAATTTAAAGCATGATTTACGAAAATGTATACGTAAATAAAATAGAGTTTGGGCCTAAAAACAAGCCCATTAATCAACATGGGCTGGTTATAATATTCATGTTGTGTATTCAATTCAAATCCATAATGAATTAGGGTTCTTCATAACTCTGTATTTAATCCATCTCCCTCAATCCCCAAATTTATACATCATCTTCAAACACACTCGATTTCAAATTAGCTACTTTTGTCAATTGCATCAATCGATTATTATTTTTTGAAATGTTTGTGAAAGGGGCGATGAAGATAGAAAACATTTCTCGATTCTGATTAATTTGATGACCGAATTTGTGCGTGTCTGAGCCTCTTGATTTGATGTTTATGTTTAATTTGCAAGCGATTGAGTCTTTGCTGGAAATGATTTAGGCTTTGCGATGATGAAACTATCATTCCTCGTTCTGAATGCTGATTTTTGGCTTGATTGATTGTGTATAACAATAGATTTGAGCAAAACCTAATCTGTTCATCTGGACTAATTTTGACTTTTTTGGTCAAACTTGATGTTTTACAAGCTGGATAGAGTTGACATTGCTAGTAAAATTTTCTACATTTTTCGATTGGTATATTTGTTTTGATTTCAAAACTAGCTATGTAATTGGTTGAATTGGTGGTTGTGTCTTAATAATTCGACATTGACACAAAATATTAAGGCTGGCATATCGTGTCAGACACGAACACGATAAGACACGAACACGATAAGGTCAAACACGAACACGACACGATAACTTATCGTGTCATTTTTTCCAAACACGAACACGATAAAAAGCAGGTTACACGATATGACACGATAAAAACCCATTTTTTTAAAAATTAAAATTTTCAAAAAAATTCGTAAGTCCTAAATAATAAATATGACTTAATATGATAAATCTTAAGACACAAAACAACAAAATTACATAAAAATAATATTTAACCATAATAATACTTGATAAACAAATATGAAAAAAAAGATTAAAAGTCTATTAAAGTTCATCTCCACCTCCATTCTCCACTAACATTTCATATAAATAAATATTAACAGGTGACCTATCGTGTTAACAGATCTTTAACCTGTTAAGACACGATAATTAACGTGTCTTTATCGTGTTAACCTGTTAATGACACGGCACCTGTTAAGGTCAAACACGAAACCTGTTAATTCCGTGTCGTTTCGTGTCGTGTTATCGTGTCCGTGTCAGAAATTGCCAGCCCTACAAAATATCAAATGTTGAGATAAAACAATAATTTGGTTAATGTTGGTGACATAAGTGGTAAAATATGTTAGTAGAGGTACCAAAGTTAAAAACATATCAAATAAGAGGGAATAAAGATAACAATGTTCAAACCGAAGACCAAAGTTCAGAGTTTAATTGAAAGTAAAAGATTAAAATAAGAGGCTCATTGACTTATTAATAAGACTAGCTATATTCGTCGGCTCGCGAGCTGCGCGAGCTTTTTTTCGTCAACTAGTTTCTCATATGTGATTTCATGTTCGGAAATCCTATTAACCATACTTGTTCACCCAATTAAAAAGCCATTTTTTCAAAACATCATCATAGACATGTGTCATTCAAATGATATTAGGTTCTAGAACGTTATTCAAAATCTCAATTGGTAATGTTCAACTAATGTGTCTTTCACAAATGTGTAAAGGACATTTAGTGTTAATGAAAAATGTCCAAAAGGCATTCATAGTGTAATTCACAATGGATGTGCAAAGACACCGATAATGTTATTCACAAATGAGACAAAAACATAAATAAAGATCCATCGTTTCAGTGACATCTCTCCCAATCTCATGCCAACCATTTCCATCTCAATCTCTAATCAACCATAAACAACAGTTTAATTTTTGAACCATAAACTTTAACTCATAATCATTAAGACTTTTAAGCCAAAAATTAGGCAACATCGGTACCATCTCCAACGGTGACAGAAGTGGCTTAAGGCTCGATGAGCCACCCGTTGGGTTTCACTCAAATCGGCCACCATGCACCCCTGTTAACCACCGTTGTAAAACATCGGGACAACCCCGCAAGCCATTTACCCAAATCGGTCACAATCAGGACCAAATCGGCCACAAATAAGGCTAACGCAGCCATAAACCTACATTAATCATCGGTGATAACCATTGCAATGTACCATCCAGCTCCGGTCATCACCACCGATAGTAAAAAGCCAGTAACAGAGGCAGCGACGGGTGTTTGGTTATATGCACCAACATCGATGGTGGCCGGAGCTTGGAGGGTTAGATCGTAGACGATTAAATTTTGCATATGAGGAAGCTAGAGATCGAGTGTTTCTTATTGTTTGCAACTAATGAAAGAGAAACACAATGGGTACCTTGTAAAACAAAAACACCAACAATTGTACCCACAGCTAAAGAACATGTACCTTTGCTTGGTAACCATGATTTAGTGGGTAAAGTATCAAGCAATAAAACTATTGTGGCCAATATATGAAACAGATAACTAAACTGCTGAATTCCTTTGCTTTGTAAATAAAGAGAAGAATATATATTTTAGCACCCAAGATGAGGAAGACTAGACCATCTCATCTTGTAAGGACATTACCTCACCACACCCGGGTTTGGTGAGGTGATCTGTGAGTTTGTAAATGATGTTTTGAGCTCGTGATGAGGAGAAGAGATCAATGTCTTAAATGACTATTTTTTGCCACGGCTCTTTAAATCATTTGTATTTTAAACCAGTCTAACAAAACAAAAAAAACAACTTCTAATCACTTGTTCCTGTTGTTTGTTGTTGTTCACCATCAGTTTAGAAATAGGATTACTCTGGCGACGAGAACTAGTGGAAAACGAAGGACTATTGATGGGTCATGGTGGCATGTTTTATTTTGACGTTAAAATTTGTTAAAATTATGTTTTTTGGTTATTTTTGACGTTACAACTTGTTTAAAGGAGAGAAAAGAAAGAGAAAAAAAAAGAACTAAGAGGATTTTGATCAATATTTTTAGTTTAGAACGAAATGAAGAGAAGTGAGAGATATAACTGATTTTCTTTGTAAATTAACTCGGGAACACAACATTATCGTGTTTTATTCAAGAGATAGGCAAGATAAAAACAATGTCTAGAAATCTTCCCAACAACATAAGAGTCGACGATTTTTTTAATTTCTTCATGTTTTTCACGTTTCTCCTAAAGATCAAGTAAGAATGACAACATTACAATTAGTATTACAAGATAAACTTTATCGAGGTTGGTGTTTTATAATAACACAAGTTGGATTAAATACATTTATTTTTACCTAAATCTCATCCCGGCCAATTTGTATTCGATAATTTGAGTCATATAAAGGGAAAAAAAGTACACTTGAGCTGGATTTGTTTACTGAGCAGATAAAAGGTAGAGGTGCACAAAAAAACTAGAATCGGAACCGAAATGAATTCAATAACCGAAGCGAATTCAATAACCGAAACCGGTTCTACAAGAACTGAACTATAGGTTCTTAATAGTAACTACTAATTTTTTTTTTCAAATTATAGGTTCCAAAAGAATCGGAACCGGTTCCTACAAAGAACCGGTTCTTGGAAAAATCGGTTCCCAGAAGGTTTATAATAAAACCGGTATGTTTTAGTGTTGTTACTTATTTAATGTTTTAAAAGCTATATATCTTATAATATTAAACGTTTTTAATGTTATTACTTATTTAGTCTAAAATAATATAAAAATATTATAACCATATACTCTACATAAAAACCCAATATAAAGTGAACGTTTACAGAAAGCCAGCGTTTCTGCCCATCTCATAGAAAAAAAAGCGGTTTTTTAAGAATCGGAACTGATTCTATAGGAACGGAACCAGTTCTACAAGAACCAGTAGCATAGGTTCTAGTTTTTACATTAAAAACCGGCTCCAGAACCGAACCAGTTCTTATAAAAACCGGATGTTTTATCGCCAACAAAAACAGAAACCCGTTCTTTAAAAAAACCAACTTGTGCACCTCTAATAAAAGGTATTAAAACGAAATCAATATTTTCTTTTTAACGTAATTAATTACATATTAATTATAAACACAAGTTTTGAAGACATGATCTATAATATTTTATTAGGTAAAAATTGAGAAGATAAAGTAAATTTAACTTTTACTCCCTAAAGTTTGGACTTTATAACAACTTTAGTCCGTTAGAGTATATTTAACATAATAAATTAACGGTGTTAGTGTCTAGTATTTAATCGAAACGATTTGAAAATTACGGTGACTAAAAAGGTGAAATTGAAGTAAATGGACTAAAGTTGTTATAAAGTCCAAACCTTAGGAACTAAAAATGAAACTTAGTCGATGACATATGTAATTTAGTAAGTTAAAATGTCGGATACATCTAAATGCTCATTTAATAAAAAGTTTTAAATCTTGAATAATTAACTTACTGATATAATAAAAGGAAGTTGACAACCGTAATCATGGTTCAACTATTTAACATGGGCGACACACGGTGCTCATACATTCATGTGGAGTTATATAGTTATTGTTTTCACTCTAATAGAGCCGTTGATCCATTGGTAACACTCTTTCATTTGCAGCATTAGATCTGGATTAAAACCTGAAATGTGCATATTGTGGTGAGTAGTACGTACTCACATTCGAGTTATTACGTTGTAAGGATTTCAGTGCGAAAAATCATGAAAAAAGTAAAACAAGGATGTATGAAATTCTTATAATTATAAACCATGTAAAAGACATATTTTGGCATCAAATATGTACAATACACTACATGGTATGAAGTATAAACTATTTCATGATTATTTTTCAAAAGGGTTTCTGTTACAAGTTAAGTCTCCACCAAACTAGCTAAGGTTGATATTTATTGAATTCAATGCTTGAACTCTTTTTCTTTCCCTTTGTTTCTGGCCCTAGAGCTAGCTAAGCTAGAGGGGTCCTACTAGCTTTATCATCTCTTGTTATCTGTCTGTCCTATTACATTTTAAATTCTAGCATCTAACGGTCTAGATCCACAAGATTCTACTAGTTTTATGTTTGTATCTTTGAATTAAAAGCAACTCATATATATATATGTATGTCTAAGGGTTTTGTATTTTAATTTGTTGGAGTTATTGTATGTTTTTGCACATTGTTATAGGGGTCTCTAGCTCTCATATATAGTTACAAATTTGAATAGTAGTAGTAATGTTCTCATGCATCTCTTTGAAATATATTGATCGAGTAGCTAGCTAGTGATGTCATATTCACTTTAAGATTCTCTCTGTCCATGTCCTGCCATCAGAAAGAAAATTGTAGAATTAGCTTACCAGAGACTTAAATGTGAACCAACTTTAATGGTGAGGATAAGTCTCTTTCTACTATATCTATCTCTTTACTTCTCTCTCTCTCTCTCTATATATATATATCTATCTTTGTGTGTGTGTGTGAAGAGGGTTTTGTCCAATCTTAGACATCTTTTTGGCCATTGGATGTTTGTGTAATCTATCATGTTCTATTAGATTTTGTTTGGATCTTTGTGTGTCCCAAAATCCCACCTGAATTTACACTTATATATTCTCAATTGCTCTTTTAATTATTTTCCAAACACATAATTAACTACTAGGGCTGATAATTTTGTATACAGACACGAATACATGACACGAAAGTACACGTTCTTAACAGGTAACAAGTACTAAACAGGTAAACACGAATCTACCTGTTAATATTCGTGTATTTAACAGGTATTTACCTATTTATTTGTTAGTACCCGTTAATACCTGTTATGATTTTTTAAAAATTAAAAATATAATTTAATATAACAAATTTACCTATTTACCCTTATACTTATAGACAATTTTTATTTCACTAAACAAGTTCTCGAATACTTGTTTTTAGACAACTCTTATCGTGTCTTATCGTGTATACCTGTTATAAACAGGTACAAGTACATGTAATGGTAATAGGTACACGATAGCTTATCGTGTGGTGTACAGGTAATAGGTTTCGTGTTCGTGTCTTAACAGGTTCGTGTCTTAACAGGTACAAATATACACTATTTGTCGGCCCTAATAATTAAATACTACCACTACTTGTATTTTTACCTTTTAACACTTGCAACTATTCATAAAGCTAGTTTGCACCTTTTTTTTATAACATTAATGCATCAATTTTTGGCTTGCAATCTGAAGTAAAAGCATATATATTCATTAGGTTATATATGATGCATAAAGACTGAACTGAACAAGAGAAAAAAGATCACAAGTGACAGTTATGCACAATGTGTTGGATCTTATTTTTCTATCAAGGCTACGCACCACTTCTCATAGCCCCTTTGGAGTTAATGTAGTTTTCTAAGCGTTTCCCTTGGCTATATATAAGTTTACATTTAGGAAGTTATCACATGGGGAGATTATTTAAATTACAAGGGAGCCTTTTAGAGTTTTTAGTTTACAGATTGCCAGTGAGTTAACAGTACTAGAAAACCAGGTATTTTTTAGAACGACGTCTATTATACTCTTATAAATCAACAATACTTGCAACTTACAGGATTTAAAACATTCACCTCTTTGATAGAGAAGTGACACTTTATCAATCACCAGGATATTTCCTAGGACAATTGCGATTGAAATAAGCGATCGCAAAATTATTGACCTATTGCGACTAAAATAAGCAATCGCAAAGTTACATTTTCAGCCTTCTTTTACTAGAGGGTGCATGAGTCGATTTATATTAGATAAGGTATAAAATTAAAACATTATTAGGGATAAAGTTGATAACAACATATATACAATTTTATTACTATAGTATTGTTTAAGCACACATAACCTTTTTATACGAAAGCATTTTAAAAAAGTAACACCATAAACCGAAAATTTAGTTCTCTTTAATTTGAGTATACTATTGCTAAGATAATTTAAAATAAATAAATAAATACTGTATTCTGGTTTTATAGTGGTTTTGTCTCAAAACTAATCGAAAACCTCACCCTACCCTCACAATTCACCAATCAAAACACCTCACCTCACATCTCCTTTATATAAATACACATATATATATATGAAATAATGAAATATTGTGAGCTAGAGGTGGCTCACGAATACAAGAACCCGCTGTCAAGTACCAGCATGTACGCATACCCACATGAGTGGCGGAGGTGTTACCGTATAGATAGAGGCATATATACCTGCACGGCTACCGTGTCCACACCCTCCACCCTTATTTTTCTCTTTTAAATAAAGAGGTGTAACCATACCACAAAATTCCCTTATGACATGTGATAAGATAAGTAAATGTTGTTTTTCTTTCTTTTCGTGAGGGTATTGTACCATGTTAACACCATTAGTGCTTCATCTACCCAAAACATGGAAAACAAGATGCACTATTTATAAATACTTGTACTTTGAATCATAAGTTGGAGACACATTATTAAAGTATGATAGTATATTTGAGGCTTGCAAAGTCTTTTTCAACATGCAAATAGAGTTCAACAATGTCTAGCTAGACAATGTCAATTAATAAATGTTCATTTTTTATTTTCATTATAACTGCACATATTTCATATTTGAATCTATTTTAAGGTGGTTGATTTGATAAGAGAAGACTAAAAGACTTCATAAACTTTAATTAAAATGGTGTGATAATTGAATTGCGGAGGCACAATGGCCCTAGTATGGTATAAAGAACCAAAGAGGGGATTCAATAATTGAAAAAGGGTGTGATGAGATGACTTATTTAAAGCAGACAAAGGAATGAGAAAAGAAAAAAAAGTTCCCATTTTCTCTAAATGCATGTCATTCATAAGGTTGTTTTAATTAAGTGAAACAAATGGTAGATTAAACCTAAAACAATTATCTTGATTTTATGATGAGGAAATGTTTCTTACAAAAATAGTCTAGTTAGTGTGGATCAACTTCATCATTTTAAGATATCTTTTAGAAAAAAAAAAAGTTTGTTTGTGTTTGGGTGGATTTAGTCTCATCATTACTACAATCAAAACAAGGAATTTAGGGGTGTGTGGGTGTGGGGTGAGGTGTGGGGATTATCATCTTTAGCAGTACAGAATTTTCTTTTTCTTTTTTCACATCATCTCTCTCTCTTACCAAATTATTCCTACTGGAAAATCTGTCTCCATGATCAACTTTGTCATGCAACAATTTCATGCAATAACCCTAATAAAATATTCTCTCATTTTTCTACTATAAATCTTGAATCACTCACAATATATCATAGATATATAATTATAAATAAACCCAACATCTGATACGTCAAACACAAGTGTTTTATCGATGGGTAAAAAACTTTCTCTGATCTCACTATTCAAACCGTACCGAGGAAGTGTTTAGTTGTATTCACAATAACTAATCTTAGTATACAAAACGTATATCTAGAAGAGGGGCATGGGAGTTGTACATTAATATTGTGTGTGTTGATCGATACGTCGGTCAAACACAAGTGTTTTATTAATGGGTAAAGATCGACATTCTCTGATCTTAGTATACAAAACGTACCGGGGACGTGTTTAGTTGTATCCACATGCAATAACTAATCTTGTATAAAAAAGATATTTTGTATAATAAAATATAAGAAAAGTATATATATCTAGAAGAGGGAGGGGCATGGGAGTTGTACAAAACTGTGTTGATACGTCAGTCAAACTCACATATATATATATATATATATCGTCGTTTAACCAAATTCCAAAAGGATGGAGCAAATGCTTTATCCTGTTAAGCAGCAAGATAGACTGAAACGGCGTCGTGTAGTTCATTGTCAAGGCACTTCAATTCTCATATCAGACACATGCACCAGCTACCTATATATATATTGCAAACATAACATCTATTATCTATAGCTTCTAATTAGCTATATATACCAAAAGATACCCAGCCTATAGTACGTAATATATGCATATATCACTATTACTTCAGTAATATATATGTGTGTGTATAGATAGAAATTTAAAAAAAATAAAAATAAAAATGTGTGTGTGTAGACAACTAGACATTGACAATTGTAGAAGCACTAAAAGGACCAAAACCCAGAAAGGTCAAACCTATGAATATTGTGGTCTATTTTTACAACTGGACTCTTTTGTCTTGTTGTTTCTTGTGAAGTAAATTTAAATCTATGTTATAGCTACCTTCTACCTCTTAATTGCATAGCATCAAACAGAAACACATCTTTCATTTCATTACAATATTGTCTTTCAATTTCAATCTTTTCATTTTCAAACTCCTTTTTTTTATAAAATTAATACATATTTTTTTACATGACTTAAACTTTGAGATTATATATATAAATATAAATATAAATGTTAATCTAAAATATATGCCTCATATTAATTACTAACAGATCATGGAGAATTAAAAACTTCAGTTTATACATTAAGAAGATCGAAGAGATCGATAAATCTTAAACCTTGTATTCTTTTTAATACTCTCACGTAGTCGTAGTGGAAGGAAACCGGATACTAGCTCATACTGCAAAACAATTACGACTCGAAAGTCCTAACTTCAGTTAACATAGTCTTCAGTAAGGGTGGGATTAAAGCAGCCTTGCAAAAGACTAAATATTATCCAATGAGCATGGACAATGTTGAGACATATATAAGAAGTTATAGACAAGAATTCTATTAAGAGTAGCAGGCGTAATCTTAAATTGGAAACGTAACGCTATTCAAATGAAAACTTAAAAATAAACTTAACAAAAAACAGTGGGTAGGTAAAACGACAACATCTACAACCACCATGTCTAGGTTTTCTTTATCAAGCAAGGACAACTAGGGTTTGTACATGTGAGGAAGAAGAAGAAGAGTGAAATGTGAGAAGAAGAGAAAAATCCTAAACCCTATGATTAATTGATTTTGATGCCATGGGTTTATACATTAAGAAGAAGAGATAAATCTTAAACCTCAATACTTTGATACCATGTAAGATATCTAATATAATAAATCAATGTTTTTTGGGGTCAAAATTAAGAGAGAAACATATTTTTTAATGGAAGAGTTTCAAGAGCCGAATTTTTTCCATTTTAGAAACAAAAGTAACTTTAGAAAAAAAATACAAAGTTAATTTATCTGCATTTTTAGAAATAAGTGATATTTTTTGTTGCAAAATCAAAGCAAAATTAAATAGTTGAATATGAATTAGTGATTTTAAATCCCAACAGTTTCCAAGATTAATTTTATATTAATGATTAAATTGTTACATCTTATTTTAAATTGTGGATTTTCTATTCAAGAGAATGTTTGTTTTATTTAACCCTTTGTCTACACGGGTATTAAACTTAGTTAATTATACTTAATTGATCATTACTAAGTTACCTTAATAAAGTTAATAACAATTCTTTACTAAACTAATTAGTCGTTCTACTATCTATATAATATTATAAATCTACATATTTTTACGATAAGAAAATTTAAAAATGTCATGTCGACTTTATAACTCATTTAACACAATTAGTTAAGTGCGTTATTTGTCTCATAAGGCGTGTTACATGTTTTTAATGTTGACATTAGCGTGTCAACATGTTTATGAACCAAAGCACTTTAAGCATATTGTGTAGTTATGTTGTGTTGGGATGAGTAATAAATTCTCAGCTCTATGTATATATAAGTACGTGGACCCGAATGTAGTGTGGTTGTGTTAAGTGTATTTTTGGTGCCCTAGTTGGTGAACAAAGAACATGATAGGGAGAACGGAAACTAGAGTTTTTCTAATTGGGGGTATAAGGTGATTTTATTATAACTAACAATATTTAAAGCTAATTATAGGGATTTTTCATAAAAAAAACATTGCTCAAAGGGACTGAATCTAAAAATCCTGACCCAAAAACAAAAACAATAATTTAAGCGAATCAACCACTAGAATAAAAAATATAATTTCTCTATAATATAATATAATATAATAAATTAATTCCCATAGACCCCAAAATATTTATAGGATGAGTGAGCTTATGATCAAAATTTATATATATTGTTAGGGTGAAAAGGAAAGGGTATAGGATAAAGTTTCAAACTTTTCCTAAAATCCAAGTTAAGTCTTTGAAAGTTGATTTTCTTGTCCCATTTTTGTATACATACACAAGCATATATACTTATAGATTATATTATTTTGTAAAACCCTAATCAAGATTTATTTATATATTGCCATATCTAGATATTATATATATAACTTATGGCTACCTACCAAACAACATTATATTCTTTTATTGTATATGGTTTCTTTTTACTAAATAAATTGAATCCATAATCATATATTTGTGACCACACAGAATATGAGATGAGATCTTTGGCCTTTTTATGATCCTTTTAGTGCATATGGATTGTGTTTAAGAAAAGAGTTTAAAGAATATACCATAAATTGCATATTATATTTACATTTTACATATCATATCTATGTGTCCATCTATCACATAAAGCAAAAGAAAAGAAAAGAAAAACAATGAGGTAAAGCAAAAGAGGTGGTTTTTCTCAAACACAGATCCCAATGACATGCCAGCATTGTTTACTGTAAACTCATTCTTTTTGTATAAGTTTAAAGGAACTTGCTTTGTTCTCCTTTACAAATCTTTTCAGACAGATCACAAGGGATTTATGATAAATATTACTAACATTTTTCATTTGATTTAGCAAATTCACCTAGTCAGTGTGTGTTTTTTCACCTTTTGGTTTCTATTTAACAAGTTTCAAAAATGGAGGGAAAGGAAAGTATGATCATTAGTTTACTATATCCCCAATGATTGATGGGCTTTGCATAAAGAAAAAAAAATACCCAGCCTTGGATTATTAACATTGTCATTAACATTTAACAATCCCTTTTTCTTTATTCAAGTGTTAGTGTGAGTTTACATTCATACAAAAATGAAGTTTATGAACAACAACAACAACAACAACAATGACAACAACATAAACAACAACAACTGGTTGGGTTTCTCTCTTTCACCTCATATAAACACAAATCCCACATCTTCAACCATGGAAGGTTCTTCTCTTCTTCCTCCTTCATCATCATCATCTTCTTCTAACCCTGCAACTTACTTTAATCTTCCATCTCATTTCAACTACCCCAACATCTATGGAGTTGAAGGTGAAAATGGTAATGGGATTTATACTTCTTTCCCTATCATGCCATTAAAATCTGATGGTTCTCTTTGTCTAATGGAAGCCATCACAAGATCACAATCACAAGGTGTGTCTTTTTATTTTCTTCTTGTCTTTAAATGTGTTTCCTTTTATGATTATAAAGTCTTGAACAATGTTTTGTCTTTTAGGAATTGTTACTTCAACTCCACCAAAACTTGAGAATTTTTTTGGTGGTGTAACAATGGGGACCCCTGACATGGGTCTTGGTTTAGATACTAGTACAATGTACTACAATCAAAACCCTGATCATCAAACCCAACACTATCAAGATTTTTCAAATTTGAGAGCTTTTTACCAAACTGTACAAGAGGAAGCAGTGAAGGATGACCATATTGCAGCAAATAACATTCATCAACATCTACCAAGTATTGGTGAAGATGATGACATAACTGGCATGAAGAACTGGATATCAAGAAACTATCATTCTGGTGTTAGTGCTGATCATCCTAGTGGTGGTTATGGTGATTTGCAGTCACTTAGCTTGTCAATGAGCTTTGGTAATTGTTCACAATCAAATACTCCATGTGTAACAGCACCATCACAGCAGCAAATCATGCCTGCTGCTGCTAGTGTCACTCATGACTGTCATGTTGTTGTGGATACAAAGAAAAGAGGGTCTGAAAAGGTTGACCAACAAAAACAAATTGTTCATAGGAAATCTTTGGATACATTTGGTCAAAGAACCTCTCAGTATAGAGGTGTTACAAGGTTCAATAATTTCTTAATCTTTTTTTAATCAAGTTTTAAGTTAAGTTTTGGTTTATGTCAGTTTTGATAAAAAAAAATAAAATTGTTTGTTTATGATCAGGCATAGGTGGACTGGTAGATATGAAGCACATTTGTGGGATAATAGTTGCAAAAAAGAAGGCCAAAGCAGGAAGGGAAGACAAGGTTAGAAGTCAAAACACACAATAATAATTAACCAATATTGACTTATAAACTTTGTCACCTTTGACCAATAATTACTACAAATTCTTAACATCTTTTTGTTTTTTGTTTCTTGTTTGCTGGATTAATTAACAACTTTGCTTCAGTTTATCTGGGTAAGCCTTAATTTCATGTCTCCATTTGAAATTTTACAAAAAATTATCTTAACATGCAAGACTTTAAAAAATACTTACTTTGTTTTGTTATTCATATTATTAAAAAATTTGTAGGTGGTTATGATATGGAGGAGAAAGCTGCTAGAGCTTATGATTTAGCAGCACTCAAATATTGGGGACCTGCTACTCACATCAATTTTCCGGTAACTTTCAATTGTTTCTTACACATGTTACATATGCAAGTGAACTTCTTGACCAGGGTTCAGCTGGTCATTCGTAGCAATGTTTCGACCCTTAAGAGGGCCAAGGTTTTATCTTCGGTAGGCTAGGTTTTGCATTCAAAAGGGTGGCGGCGCAACTTGTTGCCTGTTTACCTGTCACCTTATTGTAAATTAATTCCTTGATGTTTAATATGAGTAGTAACCTATATTTGATATGCAAGTTAATAATCATATATTTTATATGTGTAATAATATATTTCTCAGCTGGAAAACTATGAACAAGAAATGTTAGAAATGAAGAACATGTCGAGACAAGAATATGTAGCTCATTTGAGAAGGTACCAATTTTGAATTCGATTCACATTAAATCGACGTTAATTCATATGTACGTTATAAAACGAAATCGAGTTTATGTATCTTTATATATGTTTACAGGAGAAGCAGTGGTTTCTCTAGAGGAGCCTCAGTCTATAGAGGAGTAACAAGGTCAAAAAGGGTTTTTTAAGCAATTAAATTGCATATATAAGCTCATAAATTTTTTTATTTTTAATTAACTTGGTTTAGTTTCTTGGTTATAACATTTTAGACACCATCAACATGGTCGATGGCAAGCTCGGATAGGTCGTGTAGCGGGGAACAAGGACCTTTACTTGGGCACATTTAGTAAGTTAAAATAAAATTCTTGTGACAATATTTGTTTTATTAATGTAATTAACTTTCTTGTAAAAGAAAAAGAATAACCACTAGACAAATGTGAATACTTTTAAAACAAGCTCATGCTAGATCCTGAAATCTCTGAAAATCTTGACCTTTAAGATGATGATCAAAGCTGATTTTGTCAATAAAAGAAGCTGATTTTTGTCAAGAAGAGCATCTTATGTGACTCTCTTCCATCCAATGGCCAATGCATGTTTCATGTCATTTCTGTCTTTGCTGCATATTCAGTTTTTGGTACAACTCATAAAAGCTATCTTATGTGGGACCCAACTTGTATACATTCTTTATTTTTCATCTTTATTCTGTTAAACATCTTTTTATCCTGTACAAAAACTGTTTTGTGAGCCACTCAGTTTCATTGAGGTGGAATAAGGTCACAAATAAAGTAATGTGCCGGCAGGGTGAGCTGAGGGCAAACCTTACGCTCTTTGATTTTACTGGATACATCTATTTGTTTGTTTTTTATGTTAAAATTTATTGACTTATAAATGACAGGCACCCAGGAAGAAGCTGCTGAGGCTTATGATGTGGCTGCCATTAAATTTCGAGGCGTTAATGCTGTTACAAATTTCGACATTTCACGGTACAATGTCGAAAAGATCATTGCAAGCAATACCCTTTTAGCCGGTGAACTAGCTAGACGAACGAAAGAAGTAGACCCTGCAACCACAAATGAGCTTTTATCAGATCAACTCTTGGCACATAATGGTGAACCCAAGACCATATTAACCAATCCCACCACTGACATGAACATGAACATGAATATGAACATGTTAGATTGGAAAATGACACTCTATGATCAAAACCGGACTGGACCTGCAGGGCTCGAGGGGGACGAGTCATCAAAACATGGACCACATCTATCAAATGCTTCTTCATTGGTGACCAGTTTGAGCAGCTCAAGAGAACATAGCCCTGAGAGAAACAACAACCTCGCGATGGTTCTTGAAACGCAACCATCATCTGATTCAAAGTTTCTTGGTAATTCGTCTGGAAATTCATGGGTCACAACAGCAGCAGCAGCAGCAACCCAAATGAGAGCTCAGATCCCAGTTTTCGCTGCATGGGCAGATGCATGATGATGATGATATAATCACAAAGTCAAAAAAGAAAACTATGGGGCCTCTTAATCTCTTTAATTCTCTTTGTCTTTTAATTAATCTAGTTTAATATGTATTAATTTGAATTGGGAAGGGGTAAATTCAGTTCTATATGCATATGGGATGTGAAGTTGTGAACTTTATGTCCACAAAGCATCCAAATTTTCTAACGCTATGCGCAATATCAATATTTTCGATCCAATGTAGTTCTTTAGTTTTACGCGTATGATTAAATCTTGTTCTGATACGTTGTATATATTTTGAGCATGCATGATGAACTTTTATTAGCTAAAAAGGGGTTAATGACAGAATGATTCATACTGATCATAATTAACTTCAAGATTATTAGATCTCTCTTTTTTACTGATGGTCCAATTTGAAGTACAAGAAATGAATTATGGAGCTAGCTAATTCTTTCCAATTATGCTAAAGATTGTGTTTGCTCTTTTGACTGAATACTGTTTTATATTCAATTGCATGTCACCATGCAATATCTATGATTTTCTATTAATATAAAACCTAGTTTCATCATTACCTCCATTTAACTTTTTCATCAAAATCAATCAATCCATACAACAATACAAAGCAAAGGCTATTTGACAAAATCTAAACCATTAAGATATCTGAACTATTAATATGTTCTATCGATGGGAGAGAAGTTGTGATAAAAGTGTAGATAAGAGTAAAGTTGGTATATGCTCTATTCAGTTTCATTCAGCATATCTCTATTCTTTAACCATTTAGCATTTCTATGTTCTTTAACCATTCAATACTAAACTGAACCAAATCATTAAAAGACTATTTTTAAATGAAACAAACACCTTGATTCAACACTTTAAACTAAATAATTAAAAGTTGAAACAAACAAAGAGTTTTAAATTTAAAAAATGAACCTTTATTTATTAAGCTAATTAATTAGTAATTACCAATCGTGCATTTTAAGATTAAAAATTACATTGAATGTCCCTTTAAAAATATTTTATAATTCTTATCCTTTCCACGTTAACATTTCCTTTTACTTTGATACAAATGACCATTTTACCCTTATCCTGTAAAAACTTAAGGCAGGAGCACCTTAACTAATTAAGGGTGTGTTTATCATGAATATTAAAAAAGAACCCGCAAGACGACTACGTTCTGCAAGCCACAAAACTAGTACGTAAACAATGCTGTTTTATCCTTTAGTTGATTTGTTTTTCCTGTTGTTCATATTATAGCATGCCTAGCTAAATTGGTTAAAGAAGAATAAAGGAAGAAAATTGAAGTTGGGTGGGTGCGAAATGTGGACTTTAGGTGGTGGTTTAGCTTTTAGATTTGGATGTAAAACTTTTGGTGGAAACTAATGATGGGTTTGAACATTAAAGGAGTTAAATGTGGGCTTTTTTCACAAACAACATCATTACATATTCATACAATCATTCTCTTAAAGTAAATATGCTTCAATCACCATTCCTCGTGTGGGTCTCAACTTTCTTCTACCTTTGACCATCATTTCACTTCACAGTTCATGACACCCATACTCAACTATGCATCTTCCTGTTTCGTGATTATCATGACTCTTAGTTAAAGTAAGACCGTGTGTAATGATGCGTTCAAAGCCCTGAAGACGCCCCCTCTCCCACTGCATATGGGAGCTTTGAAGCCAAAAATGGGTTGGGCGTTGCCCACAAAATGCCCGAAATTCTGACACAAACACACAGAGCCTTTGATGAAGAATTTTTAGATGGATCTACGAAGACTTGTGATAATTTGAAGGGGCTTTTTGGGACTTCTTTCATTGCACAAGTTTTATGCAAAAAGTCCCACCATCAACATGTCACACAAAGTCTCTTAAGGGGCTTTGTCCATTACACATAGTCTTATACATCTCATATATCTCTATGCAAGGCGTATAATAAAAGATCGATGTCACGCTATTTTACGAGGGGGTTATGCACTTATACGCCTCTTATACAAAGGGCTATACGTCTCATATAACTCTATATATATGTGACGCATATACGGCTTATAGGTGGCGGCAAGTGTTAAAGCCTACTATCTATAGTAGATAGTTTGAGACATTATTATATTATAGCGTTTTCAAAAGGTAAAATTCCCTATTTTTTATATATTTGTTTTTTTTTTATGTGGTTAAAACAAAGCACCTACTATCTTTAAATAAATTTAACATATGTCATATACATCTATTTGAATTTTTTTTTCTCGGTTGGTAAAATTATAAACTAATAGGACTAAAGATTCATATTAACCTGTGTAATATGTGGGTTCTAATCTAGTGTTAAACCATTCAGACTTAATATAATGTTTAACCATTCATTCAAAAGCAAATGTCTAAACCATTAAGAAATTTACTCGCGAAACAAACAATCTAAACCATTTAGTATTGAACCATTCAGACATTTTAACCATTAAAAGGCTGACACAAACATCCCCTTAATACTAGGGCTGTTCACGAGCCGAACCGAACCGAGTGAGGGCTTGCTCGTGCTTGGCTCGTTTACAATTCGAACCGAGCCGATCGGCTCATTTACAAATCGAGCCAAAGTCGAACCAAGCGTAAATGAGCCAAAATCGAACCGAGTATTTTTTGACCGAGCGTCGAGCGTAGAATTACTTTTTTTTCTTTTTTTCCTTTAAACTTTTTTTATTAGAAACAAGTTTAAAGTTGAATATAATATACATAAATATAAATTAATAGCTTTAAAAAAAACTAATAGTAACTTATAATTTATTTAGTAACTTATAATTTATTTAGAATTTAAGGTTGATGTTGATATAATGTACATAAAATAATTAATAAATAAAAAAAATTATATATATCCGAAAATATATAATTATTTTTATTGTTATTTGGAATATTAAATTATTAATATTATAAATAATTATTTTTTAATTATTACTTATATATAAAGTACTTGAAATTATCCAAAACATTTAAAAAAGATAAATGACTATTATTTTCAAGTACTTTAAATATGGTTAATAATTATAAAAAATATATATTGAGTATTAACATAATTATAACATATCATATATTGTGCATATATAACTATATATAAAATAAATTAAAACTGTTCGAGCCGAACTTAACTGAGCGGACATTCGCTCGTTGCTTGGCTTGTTTAATAACCGAACCGATCGGAGCGGCTCGTTTACAATCGAGCGAAAAAACAAACGAGTTTTTTTCAGACAATTTTCAAACAAACGACGAGCGATTTGAACAGCCTTACTCAATACATTCGACATTCATCTTCTATCTATGTTAGAATAGGGGAGGGATCAAGAGAGAACTCCATATTAAGTTGAGAACTAGAGAACTCTCAAAAGACAAGGGATGGAATTTTAAAGTGGAGGGACAAATTTGGAACTTTAAATATATAAATCTTTAAACATTTCTATTTTTTGCATACGTTAAGTTTTTAAATTTTTTTTCGCACCATTGGATCAAGAATTTCAGTATCTTTCATTTGAGTATAAATAACGATATAAAAAAATAAAAATTTCTCGTTTTTTTAATTTCAATACTTCATATATGTAGTATACGATATTATATGTTTTTAAATTGGGAAAAGTGAGTATGGTGTTGTTATGCATCTAAATTACATGACAAACCATCAAAACTACGTACTTTGATAAAATAATAAAAGTTCTCTGATATTGATTTCGATGATACCATAACAAAAAACAACACCGTCATGCCTTAATTCTAAATTTAGATTTTTCTCATATGATCGTATTCACATTGCTAGCAAATACTTGGTCCACGTTATGTGATGTGGTATGAATATGTGCAGCATGAGCATATCACAATACCAATTATAAGAGTCATGTTATGTTAATCTGTTTGTTGGATTGGAAAGCCAAATTGGTGTACAATCGAATTTTAAAGGACAAGTAATTTTTTATTAAAATGAATGACGATTATTGAGTAAATGGGAAAGAGAAAATTATGATCTAAGTGGAGAAGACCGGTTCGTCCATTAAATAGAATAAAGATCAATGAGTTAGTTTTCTAATAAAAAGTAATTTAACTTATTTTATCAAAGCTAGGTAGTTTTAATGGTTTTACGTGTAACTTATGTGCATAACATCACCGTATTGACTATCCTCTTTTAAAGTTTATAGTATTGCATATATGTAGTATCGAATACTACATATATGTAGTATCATACTACTACATATATGTAGTATATGTAATATTAATGCATTGTTATCTTATAGTTTGAATTTCAGGTTTATTTTATTTTGTTATTATATTTATCTTTAATTTATTAGTTTATTATTATCTTTATGTTTAGACATAGTATAAGTATTGGTTTTGTTTTCATTTGTAATAAGTTTTTTTATATGGAATATTATGAACTTTGTTACTGGTAATTTGAGATCGTATGTACACTTTAAATAATTATTAAACTCCCGAGCTATTTGGCCGCTTCAAAAAATGCATCAAGTACAGTGATACTACATATATGTAGTATCGAAAAAACGAAAATGTGATTTTTAAATTTTTTTAATATAAATAAGGTATGGAAAAGTTAGTAACGTTTAAAGAAAAATATAATCAAGTACAAATTCACAATATTACATATATGCAGTATGAAAATTAAAAAAACGAGAAAAAAGATATTTTTTATAACGTTATTTATACTCAAATGAAATATAAAGAAATTCTTGATCTAATGGTGCAAATTTTTTTAAATAATATTAATGTATGCATAAGATATAAATATTTTAAGATTTTTATATTTAAAGTTCTAATTTTACCCTTCCTATTTAAAATTTCATCTCTTCTCTTTTTGGTAGTTCTCTAGTTCTCAACTTAAAATGAGTTTTCTCTTGAACCCTACCCTGTTAGAATATTAGTCATATAATGATTTTATTTATTTTTAATTAATACGTGATAAATTTGTATAATCTTGGTTTTAATAAAGACCAGTAATGTCTTTTTGGGCAGCAGCAATTTTCAAACTTTTTCCAATTTATGTCCCCAAAATTGCATGAAAAAGAGGAATGACATTATTGTTATTCCATGCAAAAGCAGATTTGTACGTAAAGCTGTAGAAATTCAACTTTGGACCAAGGAAGAATGTTTTTCAGAGTAAACTTTTCAAAGGTAAATATTTATGTTATATGTAATTTTTTTATTTATAAAAGTAACTAGCTATTTCATGTGTATATAACGTGACAGTACAGGATTATTTTTCACATTTATACTACTTTTAATTATCATATTAATATATTAATGCCCACAAGCCCAATATTACTTACCTAACATTGTTAAGCTTATGGGTGCATGATACTAAAACTGATGGGTTTGTGACCTACTTGGATTCAGTTACATGCGTTATATTTTTTCACGTGCATAAAATATTTTGATTAACAAATGCAATTCACTCCTCAAATTACAATTAAATAATTCAAATAAGTGGTTTCCTGCAGTTCAAAAATTGTAATTTAAATAAGTGGTTACTAAAGTGAAAATTGGTTGAGTTTTAGTAGCAGTGGGCTACTAATTTTTAGTGGGAAATTTTTTGTCTAACAAAGTTGGTTCACAATTAAATGGGCCTAAAAAATTTAAAAAAATCATGGGTTTTGGTTTTAAATTTTAAAAAAATTTAAAATTTCAGTTTGTTGCAAAAAAACCCAACTGCTAATAACCAAACTAAGCACATAGTATAGTAATTATATAAAATTTATAATTTTATATGTATGTTATATAATTGTAAGGCCCACATAAAGATGAGATCGGGAATGTACCGGTACTGTTTTAGTACCGGTTCTGTCTAGTGATGATACCGAGTTTTAAAAAAATGGGTACTGATACTAATATCGAATTTAGTGGGACGATACCGGTATCGGTTTTTCAATACCAGTACCATGTTGGTATCGGTTTCATTTTTTATCTTTTAATATAACTATAATATATGCTTGAATATTAGAAAAAGTATTAAAATATGATATAAATTAATTAAAAATTTATATTTATATACTTACTATTACATAAGGTCGGTGCAAAGCACCGACCAATCACGTGTTGCCGCGTAGCGATTTAGTTTTTTAACGTATTTACGGTTTTAAATCCTGATTTTTGACGTATTTCGGTTTTAATACTCGACTTTTACTAATTGTCATTTAGCCTCTGATAAGTTTTTGACTTTGATCTCTTACTCTACTTGGACATATAGTACGACTTCAACATTCTGGATTTGACTTGATTATCGTTTTGACCTTTAACTTTTGATATTTCATCGTTTTTTAACATGTGACACATTACGGTTTTGCGACGTGACGTACGAGACATGAGACTTTTTTTTATCAACGCATGTGACGAAGTAACATACGCAAAACCCGACTTTATGACCCGGCCTCTGCGACGCGCGACCCGGCCTAAAATCTAGTTATATAAAAGAAGTAAGGTCGGTGTGTTAGTTAACAAAGGATGGTGTTTAGGTGTGTATGGTGTGTTGCTAAAAACAAAATACAAGCTGATAGATCATAAGATAGATCATACATTTGTACAAAAGCAAGTAGGGGTGTACAAAATTATCAATAGCAGGAAAATAAAAACCGAAATCCACACAGTATCCAAATAAACCAAACCGAAACCTTTTCCGGTTATTCGGCTAGGTTCATTACAATATCTGAATTGTTTAATCGGTTTACGGTTGGTTACCAGTTCCATAAATCTTGGTTATCCGAACTGTTGAACACCCTAAAACCAAGAACAAAACATATGCACCACCAAATGCAACACATGAACCTAACACAACAACCATGTTCGTGGGTTGACCACAATGTGACCCGAATTGTTCTACATTTCTGCATAATAATACCCTTACAAATTTACAATCAAGCATACAGATATTGTTTGAACTACAAAACTAATGCGGCATTATGGCATAAAATAAATTCAATAAAAATTAATAACCGCGGATCTATGAAGCTGTCTGGCTGAGCAGAACTAAACTTTTTTAGCTAAATATCTTTGCAGGCTCAACCGGAAACTGACCCAAACCTGTATATGGTCATTCAAGTTTCAGCCCACCCTCAAAGCTGACACTCCAATCTAGTCCACCCATCATGTTAACACGATGTTATTATTCGGATATTAACAACCAACATGGCAATATATTATACCTCTAGACAGTTTTTAAGTTAAAGAAATTTGGCAGTGTTAGTAATTGGACATGTTATGCTTCACCTTGAAAGTCAGAGGAACTATATGAGTTGTTTCATGTCTTTGTTTGCTTAGGATGATGAAGATACTATAGTTGACAACTAGGACGAGTTTCCGAGTACCATTTATGAACCGTGTTCACCAATAATCTCCACACGAACATTGTCCATCTTTAAAACAATGAAATCTGCGCGCATCTCTTACTGTAATCTCCCTTTCTGTTAAACCCGATATAATCTTGATTGCATTATGACAATCACCACAAATTCTCAAATTCTTTACCACATAAAGTGGTTCCCCATCTTTAGTAGATAACAATCCAAACACAACGGCTAGTTTTTCACTATGTCGCCCCTTTTCGTCTTCCCTTATTCCATCATATCTACCGGTGTCTGGCCTATATCCTACGCTCTTCATCTTGCTCAACAAATTTTCCCAATACTTTGTAATCTCATTCAACATCGGGTGGGAGCTATCTTCTGCAACAAACACATGAATCTTCTTGTCTATCTCGATCCAACTACAACCCGGATTCTTTTTCACTCCATTGTTTCTCATACACTTTCTAATCGTTGCCACTTCTTCCCATTTGTTAGCTTTAGCATACATGTGTGCAAGAATCACATACGGGGCTGCATTGGAAGGTTCAAGAAGTAAACACTGCTTGGCTGCTTTGACCGCTAACTCCAAATTCCCATGGGTTCTACACGATCCAAGTAAAGCACCCCACCCTACGATCCCAGGGTTAAACGGCATTGACTCAATGAGTCTTTCAGCTTCCTCAAGTTGACCCGCTCGCCCCAAAAGGTCAATCATACATGAAAAGTGTTCTTCCTCTGGTTCTATACCAAATTTATCACTCATTAAGCTAAAATACTTTCTACCTTCTTTAACTTTTCCGGTGTGTGCACAAGCAGATAAAATTGAAATGAAAGTGATACTTGTAGGGTTTATATTTGTTTCAAGCATATGGTCAAAAAGATGCAATGCTTCCATTGGAAACCCATGTTGTGCATAACCAGTGATCAAAGAGTTGAACGTAACCGTATTATGTTCTGGCATTTTATCAAAGATACGTCTTGCATCAATCAAATTTCCACATTTAGAGTACATGGTAATTAAAGCATTATTTACCGAGATTTTATTACATGGTATGTCTGATTTAAGTGCAAGGCAATGAATCTGCTTTCCTTGACTCGGTGATGAAAGATTGGAGCTTGCACTAATGACACAAACAAACGTGCAGTCATCCGGTTGGTATCCTTCCCGTTGCATTTGCTTAAAACAAGATAAAGCGTCTTCCGAAAGATCATCATTCTGAGAATAACCCGAAACCATAGTGTTCCATAGTACCAAATCCGGTTCAATAACCTCTGCAAACACCTTCTTGCAATCTGACATACGTCCATGATCACATTTCGAATACAAATCAATCAAGCCACTTCCCACATGTGTATTGTTATTAAAACCTTTCTTGATTAACTGACAATGAAACTGCACTCCGCCACGTAGATCTTCCAAGCAGGTAAACGCAGTTAACACGCTAGCTAAGGTAAAAATATCAACTTTTACCTCCAAGTTAATCATTTCTCGGTACAATTCAAGTGACTTCAATCCTTCGCGATGCTGGCTATACGCTACAATCATCGAGTTCCATGTCACCTCATCTTTGTTACAACCCATCTGATTAAAAACACATTTGGCCATATCCAAAAACCCATTTTTACCATAGTATGTAATCAAGCTATTATTCACAGAACAATAAGCAGTAAACCCACCCGAAATGGCTAACGAATGAAGCTGACAAATCAATCCAACATCCTTACAAGCTGCAGTGACAGCACCAGAGAATGTAAACCCATCCATGTCCAAACCCAACTCTCGCATTTCCGTAAACAATTCAATCGCATGCAGCGTGTCGCCACGATCAGCATAGGCTGAAATGAGGGTATTGTAAGACACCATATCTGGTTGGGGAATTTTGTCGAACAGTTGGTGGGCAATGAAGGGAAGTGATTCTTTAGCATAGGCGGAGATGATGGTGTTGAAGGAGAATATGTTTGGGTGTGTGACGGTGTCGAAGGCGGTTCGGGCGGCGGAGAGACGACGGCATTTGGAGTAAAAGAGGATGAAATGGTTGGAAAGATAGGTGGAATGAGGGATGAGGTGCTTGATGTAAATGGTGTGGAGAGATGCTCCTGTTAATAAATCTCGACGTGAAATGCATGTTTTAAGCAATTGGGTAAAATCTTGGATTGATCGTGATGGGATTTGGTTCATTTTGAGCAATTGGTCGTTGTCACCGAGCAAGAAGCATGGAGGTTTATTTACATGGTCAGAAACACGTAGATAGAGAGATAAAGTGTTGTGTTGGTTAAAGACCAAAGGATTTGTGTGTAACGGAGTTTTTTTTAACAATCAAAACATGCCGGTGAAGTAGTGTTAGGGGCGGGTCAATCGTATTGGTGGCTCTAGACGAATTAAAGTGTCACGTTCTTTATCAAATGGTCATTGTTATAAGCTTTTCTTTTGTTTTTTATCGGGACTTAGACAATATAGACACTATAAATAATAAACTAAATGTTGTAGGCTACAAAAGAGGCGTTGAATTTTTTGGGGCTCTAGACTGAATTATAATTAAATACAAATGAGTCGGCAATGTGTCTTGTTGTGACATATAGACGTACAATGTGGTTCTCTTTCAATGAAAATTAATTCACTCGTATCATCATGTCGACATTTCATTTTTAAGAATCCAATCTTAAATACTTACATGTTTGTTACAATGAAAATGCCACAAAAATATAATGAAGTTTTGATTTTGTTCCAATTAAGTCACTCAACTTTTGTTTTGTTTCAATTAGTTAACTTATCTTTAAGTTTTGTTCTACTTAAACCACTTAAACTTTTTTTTTTGTTTCAGTTATTTAATTGAACTTTACAAATGTGTTATAATGCTAAATAATTATACGGTTTAATTAAGTTATATAACATGTAAAAAATGATTTTTAAATATTCATATTATAATAAAAAAATTTAACTTTTTGCCATTTTTTTAAATTTTTTGGGAGTTTCTAAAACTTTTCATTTTTTAAAAAATTTTCACAACTTCTTTAAAAGTATTTCACATATAAATAATTGAAACATTAAAGTAACTTAAGTTATATTAATGAAACAAAACAAAGTTTGAGTGATTTAATTAAAACAAAACTTTAAGATAAGTTATCTAATTGAAACTTAACAAAAGATAGTTTGAATGACTTAATTGAAATAAAACATAAAAGTAGTTACTTAATTGAACAAAAAAAAGTTTTAGTGACTTAATTGAAACAAAATTAAAACTTAGTTATGTTTTTATAAAGTTAGCCCATTGTTAAAATACAACTCCAAGTTGCTACAAAAATTACATAAAGGTTTGTAGTTTAGCGTTGCTAAAGTGAGTTTTAATGCATTCCTTCTATCATATGTGGACATTAAGTGTAGATTTAGAAGTAGACTTATAGAAGTGTCAACAGGTTTTAAATAAAAAGAAATTTGAATTTTTATAATTCAAAATGTATCTATGGCAGATAATAATCTATAATAATAGTTTGACCAACAAAATTCCCAACTTTCTATTTTCTTACGAAATAACAGTCATAGTATGATAATCATTATAAATTTACATGTTATTTCCACTCAATTGATGATTGTGTTGTGTCGTTATGAACAAAATAAAGAATAATACAAGTGAAATCGAGTGAAATTTAAATGTAAATCGATTGCTGTTTTATGATGATTATGTTATTTGGACCGCCATTACTAATAAATCTATAAAAATTGAGATTTTTATTGACCAAATTCTTACCGTAGATTATTAAAAACTAGGTTTAACACCCGTGTGTTACACACGGGTTAAATAATAATATTTATAAAATCATAATCATTTTGTTTAAAAATTTGTAAATATTTAATATTTAAAAATATTTTGTTTCATCAAATCATGCATGGTATTTTATATCCTCTAAAACTTCCTTTTTTAAAAAATTCCCTACAAAAGTTACCCCCTAAAACCTTAAATTATTATATAGACTAGGTTTAATACCCGTGTGTTACACACGGGTTAAATAGTAATATTTATAAAGAAATTATAACCATTATATTTAACAATTTGTAAATATATAACATTTAAGGAGTTGGCTCCATCAACTTGCATGGTGAAAAATTTAGCTAAATTTTACCTCCAAAACTTCCTATTATAAAAAAAAATCCCTCCAAAAATTGCCTCCTAAAAGTTTGATTTATTAGATAGATTTGCCAACATAAAAACATAGAACTTGAACAATTAATCTGTCCAAATACAACACCATATTAAAACTTTACTATCAAATACTCTATCCCTTCAAAATTGAAACTATGATTTGATTCAAGACTTGCTACATCTACCTGGGTACCAAAGCGTACTATGTATTATTTTCAAGATATATTAGTTTTCACTGGTCTCAACTATCACATGTTGTCTTCTACCGGTCTCAACTATTGAATTGGTTGTCAACGGTCCCAACTTTTATTACTTTGGTAACCACTGGTCCCGTCGTTAAATTTTTTTAACGCCGTTAAGTTTTTTTCCAAATTCAATACCGATGTTATAAGCATTTTGATCGGAACGATAATATAAATTGATTGATGGAAAAGTTATCTCGAAACGGCGCTCTGAACAACAAAATAGTGCTTCGATCGGGTGTTTAAACCTAACGGTGCATCAATCAAATGTAAAAATTTTATCGTTCAGAGAGCCTTTTCGAGAAAACTTTTACATCAATCTACAAGAATTATCCTTCCGATCAAAAGGTCTAAAACATCGGTCTTGAATTTGGAAAAACTTAATGGCGTTAAAAAAATTTAACGACGGGACCAGTGGTTACCAAAGTGATAAAAGTTTGGACCGTTGACAACCAATTTAATAGTTGGGACCAGTAGAAGACAAAAGGTAATAGTTGGGACCAGTGAAAACCAATATAACTATTTTCAAAATAAAGTATAAATACAAAATGTGAGGGTCCAAACTAGTTTGATCAACAAACCCAATAGAAGACCCGGCAAATAGATCAGGCTGCTGGTTTGCAAGTGGGCTAAATCCAAAAAAATGTGCTACAAATGAAACTACACGGCCCATTTAACCCAAATTTATTTGGCCCATGAAGCAAAAACAATAGTTATTCACTGGTTCAAGAACTATGGCAAGCAGATCCGGTTCGAATGGTCATGCCCGGAATCCCGATCCAACTAAAGAACACGGATCCTAGCACCTAGCAGTTTGCGTCTTCACTTCCAAACTTTTTTAAAATGTTATATTAAAAGAAGTTAGATATAAAACACGCAGCGTGATCTTCATAAGAAGACACTGTATCGTTGATCATATATCATTGTTTCAAAGGAGTCCGGAAAAAAGTATATCCGACAAGGCGACAACCCAACACGACATGTTTAGACTACTTATCATTAAAGACAAAGATCATTCCCATACACGAACCTACTATTTTACATTATGTTTACATTCCCCCATGTTTAGACACACACATGTTTCCTTACTTAAAACCAGAGGCGATAGAGGATATCGTAGTTTGTGGGGGACCTTATTTTGGGGATCTTCAGTGGCGGCTGGCTTCGCTTCCGACTCGGTTTGGGGGGCTCGGTCTGTGTTCTGCTGAGGATGAATCCACTTATGCTTTTGTGGCCTCTAGGGCTCAATCATGGGCTTTGCAAGACCATATTCTTCGCATATGTGGTTTGGACGGCTTAGATTCTGATTATGGGTGTGCGTTAGAACGCTTACAGACTTCTCTTCCCGATTTTGATATCAGCGGGTTCTCTAAAAAGGACACCGCCCCCCCTAAAGCCCAACATGTTTTGGCGAGTGCTTTATTTAGTAGGATCGGTCAAAGTTTGGAAGTGAGGTTTGATCTTTCACCCCGTCAGAAAGCAGTGGTTGCATGTCTTCAGGCTCCTCGGGCTCAAGATTTTTTGATTGTCATACCCATTGACGGCCTAGGGCAACATATGTCACCTTTGGAATACCGGGCTATCCTTAAGTACCGGTTAATGATTCCTTTGTTCCCGGTTGATGAGCCTTGCCCTGTTTGCCGCAAGGTTTGCTTAGATGCTTTTGGTGATCATGCGGTCCATTGCAAGGAGTTACCTGGCTTCAAATACAGACATGATTTGGTTAGGGATGTCCTATATGATATCCT
Source organism: Tagetes erecta (assembly GCA_030867185.1). Classification (NCBI taxonomy): domain Eukaryota; kingdom Viridiplantae; phylum Streptophyta; class Magnoliopsida; order Asterales; family Asteraceae; genus Tagetes; species Tagetes erecta. The sequence goes on from CM061490.1 coordinate 7,922,740, forward strand.
TAAGCGAGCAGGAATTTCGGCTAAAAAAGAGGCTCCTGTGAACTTTCTGACAGATCCGCTAGATGGGAGATCTACTTTAAGGCCGGCTGATATTCTAGTGTTTGGTTGGACGGGGGGGAAACACGCTTGTGTGGACCTTACGGGAGTGTCCCCCTTGGTGGCGGTCAAGGACAACGGATTTGTTGCACGACAGGCAGCGTCAAAGGCGGAATCATGCAAGGTTGCCAAACACGAGAAAGCCTGCCTGGCGAATCAACATGTTTTTATTCCATTAGCATTTGACACATTTGGCTTCCTAGCCACTGAAGCAGTGAACTTCTTGTCTAGGGTTCAGCGGGTCATTCATAGCCATGTTTCGACACCTAAGGGCCAAGGTTACGTCTTCAGTAGGTTAGGTTTTGCTATTCAAAAGGGGGTGGCGGCACAACTTGTTGCCCGTTTACCTGCCACTTTATTGTAAATTCTTGAAAGATATCAAACAAAAAATTGGCTGCTAGTAACAAGAGGGACAAAATTGTCCACTTGACAAGGTTGTATAGTTTTGTCCATAACAATTAATTGTCCACCAGGTCATATTGGGCCATATTGTAATCAATCCAACCCATTGGATTCTGATTTAAAACATGAACTTGTGACTAGATTGGTCCTGTAGTTTTGATGACTCAAAAGATACTTATATACACTATACAGAAGAAGATCCAAATTTCCAATGTCTTAAAAATAGCTAAATGTCAACATGCATGTTACATCAAAGTAGTGTCAATGGTCCATCATTGGCCCATTAATGGTCAAGAGTCAAGACCATCAAATTTAGAGGACAAATGGGTTTAAAAATCTCTTTAGAGGACAAATGGGTTTAAAAAAGATTTTACTTCTTGTTGACGGTAAAGAAATCGGTTCTTATAAGAACCGGTTCGGTTTTAAAACCGATTTTTGTTGTAAAAACTAGAACATATGCAACCGGTTTCGGTTCTTAAAAACCATTTTTTTCTATGAAATGGACATGAACGTTGGGCTACTGCAAATCTTCACTCTTCATTGGGCTTTTATTTAGAATATATGGTCATAAATTTTTTTATATTATTTTAAACTAAATAAGTAATAACATTAAAAACGTTATATAATACAATATATCTACTTTTAAAACATTAAATAAGTAACAACACTAAAACATGTCGGTTTTTCTAGAAACCGGTTTTTTCATGAACCGGTTTTTTTTAAAACCAGTTTCAGTTCTTTTGAAACCTAAAATTTGAAAAAAATAATAGAACCAGAAATTCTTTTTCTTAGTAGAGAGATAAACCAAAATTAATTTTCTTTCAATTGTTTTACTCTGAGTTATTTAAGGTCTTTTTTAATTCAAAAGTAACTTAATTTTATTAGGTATATTGGTTTTTACTGGTCCCAACTATCACCTTTTGTCTACTATCGGTCCCAACTATTAAATTGGTTGTCAACGGTCCCAACTTTTATCACTTTGGTAACCACTGGTCCCGTCGTTAAATTTTTTTTAACGCCGTTACGTTTTTTCCAAATTCAAGACCGATGTTTTAGACCTTTTGATCGGAAGGATAATACGTGTCGATTGATGAAAAATTTTCTCGAGAAGGCTCTCTGAACGATAAAATTTTTACATCCGATTGAAGCACCGTTAGGTTTAAAAACCCGATTGAAGCACTATTTCGTTGTTCGGAGCGCCGTTTTGAGGTAACTTTTACATCAATCGACTTATATTATCGTTCCGATCAAAAGGCTTATAACATCGGTATTGAATTTGGAAAAAAACTTAACGGCGTTAAAAAAATTTAACGACGGGACCAGTGGTTACCAAGGTGATAAAAATTGGGACCGTTGACAGCCAATTCAATAGTTGGGACCAGTAGAAGACAACAAGTGATAGTTGGGACCAGTAGAAGACAACAAGTGATAGTTGGGACCAATGAAAACAAATATACCATTTTATTAGGAGTTATAATATTCTAAGCTTTTCTAATTACAAATTTTATTTTTTAAATATAAATATAAATTCTAGTTACTCTTTACCATTTTTTTAAATTTGACTTAAGTTAAATATTAACTTTAAAATCTATATCATAATTTAGTTAGTGAATTTCTCTTCGTATTTACCTCTTATTTGTTAGTTAAAATTTCTTAGACGGATCGAAGCTTAAAATTCAGTCATTGCACTTTATCATTTGAGAGGAACGATTTATAATCGTGTAAATTGTTAGTTTAAAAAAAGCAATCAATATGCAATAGAATAATTTTGTTTTGTAGCATTATATTTTGAAAAAAAAATTACGTTTTCTATGTTTTAGCCATAGCTTCACCTTTCAAACCTTTGATTCAGGATAGAGCTACATAGGACCAATCAGAATCAGTTAACATCAGTCTTTTTTCAGCGTGTATGATAATGTATATATCAAACTACCAAACGACCTCAATCTTTTTTTATTACTTTCCTTGTTGTTATCTAATGACCTAATATTTGAATGATTTGAAAAATAACGAAAATCAGCTATCTATATTGTTAAAATCTACGAAAAAAATTTGATCTCATACAAAAAATTCATGCCTCAAACACTGCCTTGATCCCTTTATTATTTTTAGATGTTTCGTTTGTTTGATAGAGAGAAAGAGGTCTTACCATTGCCAGTGATGGCTTTGCCCTTTGTCTATCTATCTTTCTTTCTCTCTCTCTCGAATTTTTTCAACTTTTGAATTTAGATGAAAAAAGCTTTAAATAACATTAGTGAAATACGGGTCAAAAAGCTTGCAAGATGGTGTGGCCGAACAATCCCTTCGGATGGATCTATTAGAGATTGCATTGACTTTCACTCGGTTACATACGGGTCAAAAACTTTAAAAGAAAAGTTGGAAGTAATTTTAATGGCTGCAGGATGGCACGTATGGCTAGCTGGCTAGAAATAGTTTGATTTTCAATTCTATAGTTCCCTCGATTGACGGGGTCATAGAGAAGATTATAGTACGAGTACTCGTATTTGTGGCTAAAACATAGAGCGAAAAGAGCGGATGTCACGTGGCATAATTGGTGTAGAGATCCTTTGTAATATTGTTGTTTGGTGGTGTTGTTGTTTGTTGTGTTTGGGTCCTAGCGTCTTGCTAAAGGCCTGATTATAAGGAATGATATTTGTTGTTAAAGAAAAAAACATTAGTGAAATACCGTAAAAAACATGACGAATACCACATGAAGTTATATATTTATTTTTTTTTAAAACAAGAAACATCCTCAGGTGGACATGGAGTGGTTATTTGTACAGATATTTTAAATTACAGACAAACTAAAATTAAGGGACCCTACAATTATTTTTTAGGGGAACAAATGATCAAGTCCATGTCGAATGAAGAAGAAGGAACGGGCTAACATGTATAGCATTGTGCATGTCAAAATTGCCCATTGGTTTTGGTTTCTTTTTGTTGTAGGAAATGGCCCCAATAATGTCGTCTTAATTTACCTATATTTGCCTGCATATAAAATGAAGGGTTGTTTAAAAATAGACAAACAATATCCAATAGTCGAATGTGAAACTGATCTTTGATTTAGTTCTCGCTTTACACACGGTCCGCGGGCGGAGGAACACACTAAATCACTTCAAGATTTGATGTACTACTTGAATATATATATGTAATTTCAAGATAACAAAACAACAACTTTACCGGTTGTTTCAAACTTCACTCTCTAAATATGATATAAGTATAAAAAATAAAGTATGTAGAATTGCAAATAAACACATGCTAGTTTGTATTTATTAACATATTCGTTTATTGTTATCTTCATGTGTCACGAAATCCCATTATAGATTATTATTTAATGGACAAAGAACACTAAATAATCATATCATGTTGCAGCCCATACAACATTAAATGTCTACAAGCGGTTATGTTGCATTTAGCATTGTTGCGTATATACAATCGGCTAGTTATATTACATACAACTGAGGATCACAAATGTTTGTTCTGTTGGAAAACTATTAGTAAAGATAGTCAAAGATGAGAATTTGTCAATAAAACAGAATTGGAAATATGACCGTGGGTAATTTTATTTTCGACGATGTATGGCAAGTATTACATTGTAATTTTTTAGACAAACATAGTTGTCGCAATATAACTGTAATATTGTCGTCAAACAAAAGTATTGAAAAACTTTTAAAAGAAATCCTATTGTAAAAAAAACACGTAGCAAATTTATATTTGACAATATTGCGAACATCTTTACTGTTTTGGTCGAAACTCAATAAAACCAAATTAGTAAAGTAAGAAAGTGTGCTTTAATATAATTTGATGAATAATATGCAATAAAGTAAGATGAACAAAAGGAGTTATATAAGGAAAAGTCATTGATTAAGATATGATCGTCGGAATAAAACCTCGGGTGATGACAATTGTCTATCACCGATTCTATAAATGGTAAAAGTGAAGAGTGCAATTCAAAAGGAAAAGAAGAAAACTTGTTTCTCAAGTAAGTATGGTTATAAGTACACTTTAATTCACTTGCCATAACTCACTCTTGGTTCAAGTGAGATAGAAGGGACTATATTTACTAGTTTATAATAACTTACTGTTAACTTGCTTATAAGTTATAACTTATTATTGGATACGTACGTTATGTTAATCGAAAAACACAAATATATATTTATAGTAATTGACTAATTGTTATTCACTTTACCTTTAGGCCAAAAGTGTAATGAATGAGATACATTTGAAAATTAGAAAAGAATATAAAAAAGTGACGAGACATAATGTACAGAAAAAAGTGTTATTATTTTGCACGTACAAATTCTTCAAACAAAATTAGCCAACACAATAATTGTATGGTTAAAAGATGTGATGTAATTATGGTTCCAAAAATAATTTATGGAAAACTCAAATAACTTAAGGTACAATCTAATTATTATAGTTTTTATAGTATTTAATTAAAATACCTAGCTTACACCTTGTCATCATACTTCTAATTCTATATATTTTGTCTATCATGGTTGAAACTTAAACCCTTAATCATATAAGGAGAGATATCTTTCGTAGACAACTTATATCGGTAGATTATAGGCCATTTGGCATATATAATACAAGTAGGTTAAACATATACTTTAAACCCAATTGATCAAGTACATACATATATATATTCTTCTCTAATCTTAAAAAGTTACATATTTAAAATAGTAGTTTTTAATACATAATATATACAATGCTCTTAAATCATAATTTAAGAAACATAAAATTTTACAACTTTATTGAAAGATATATGCAATTGCCTCTAAATTGTATTTGGTTGGCCACTTAGATTCGGTGGTTGATACCTTTGAAATGTGTTTAGTCTAACCATACAAAAATATGTAGAAGGTGTATCATTTTATACTATTTAAAAAGGTTTAAATAATTCTTTTAAGATTGGAAAATTGAATTTAAAAAATCTAATTTTTAATATTGATTGCTAATAATTGTAACTTTAAACGTTGTTCAACTGGTCTTAACTTTTAAACTATTTTTATTAAGAGTAAACTACAGTTTTGGTCCCTGTGTTTTGATACTATTAACAGTGTTAGTCCTTGTGTTTTTATTTTCTAACAGAACTGGTCCTAAACACTAACTCCATCAAATTTTCCGTAAAGTCTCTCACACCCACCCTGCATATGAGGGGTAAAAATGTCATTTTTCCCTCTCTTTTATCTAGGTCATCATGTAGATTAACATTTTTATTCAATCGCATGTCAAAAAGAGTGAGAGAAATGAAATTTTTACTCCGTATATAAGGGAGACTTAACGGAAAATTGGATGGAGTTAGTGTTCGGGACCATTTCTGTTATAAAATAAAAACACAGGGACCAAAACTGTTAAGGTGAGACTAAAACTGTTAATGGTATTAAAACACAGGAACCAAAACTGTAGTTTACTATTTTATTAATGGTCTCACTGTTAAATTTATTTGTAACTCCTTTATATATTTTGTGACGTGAGTTTGGACATGAAAAATTGACAAATGACATAGCAATTTTTTTTAAATCTGGCCCTTATTCAATTGATATCCATTAGATTCCTCACCTTGATGTTCGAATTTTAGGGCTGGAGGAATTCGATCCTCAAGGGATGTCGATTGAATTTGGGATGAATTTTAAAAATAAATAAATTATGCTTTGCCATTTTAGCTACCACGTTAAAAAAACGAATGGAGTAATGTAAACTTAATGGTAAGACCTTAATTTGTTGAAAAATTGGGACCAATAAAAAAATTTTAAATGTGAGATTATTAGTGGTTAATAATAAAAAGTTAAAGATTATTTAAATCTTAATATTCTTTAAGATAATTAACTATGAAGTGTTTAACTCGCGTTTCGAACCATCAAATGTCCAAAAAACTACAAAAAAACTTGTAAGAATTATTATGTAATTTTATGTCTATTAAAAATAATATAATGTATAGTCTAATAATCAAACTAAGACAATGAGTTGTAATAACTTATTGCTTAATTATAGAATATGATTACAAAAACTTAAGTTATCTATGCATTTAAAAACCACCCCATAGATTACAATGGATGGCAATATTGTGGCTTAATGTGTTTCTGTTGGCCAACATAAATTAAAATTAAAAAATTTGAACACAAGAATAAACATCTTTCATTGGATCATCAGCAATATATATAGGGCAATTTACGTGTAAGAGTGGTTTAAATAGTGCAATCTAGATTTTTAATTTTTAATTTTTTTTTTTTGCAATTTTGTTTCTAGTTTGTTTGATTTTTTAATGAGAATGGCAGTTTAAAAATGTCTGTAGTATGGCGAATTGAACAAAGTAACAAACAACCCTTGGATACAAAAAAGAAACAAAGATTTGGTATGCAGACAAAAAGTTAAGGAACGTACCTCAAAATCTGGGACCTGTTTTTCCTAGTTAATCATTTTCATGAGGTGCTATGCACTTTTTGGAAAACGTATCATATAATCCATATCTTTGTTCCTAGCTAGGAAAATTGTACAGGTTAACACTATATATTCCTAATATGTGACAAAAAAATTATAGTTGATCGACGGGATGTTAATCGCACGTATTTGTAATTGTACATATTTTGATGCTTCAAGCCTTACTCACATTGAAATACCATCAAGAAAGAAAACTTGTTACTCTGAGAAACCATCTGAGACATACAAAAGACCGGCCTCTTCTTACGAAATTTATACATCCGAAATTTATACGAGTCGATCGGAAGCATCGTTTCGTCATTTGGAGCATCGTTTCGATGTAATTTTTATATCAATCGACTCGTAATCTTCTTACGATAAAAAACCCTAAAACGTCGGCCTAAAATTCAATAAAGAGTTAACTCCATTAATTTTTTTAACGATGGTCCGTTAGTAACAAAAATGATAAAAGTTGGGACCGCCAGCACATATTTCAGAAGTTGGGACCGGTAGCAACAAAAAACTAATAGTTGGGACTGTTATGATTAAATACTCCTTCAATGAAAGGGTAAAGTATTCAATATATATATTGCATGCTCATCTACCGACATGCGAGATCATTGAAGTCCGCACCTAGTGGTCAAAGTGAGAATGCTAGCGTTGAGAAAGAATAACTTGATCGAAGGTGTTTGTAGGTGATATGATTTCGGGTATGAAGAACTTGATGCTCGACATTTTGTTATTAATTTGGGCAGAAGAGGCCCGGGGCATGCGAGCGCACATGCATGACACTCTCTCTCAGTCGCATAGTTAAATTTAAAAAAAAACTATATATACATATATATTATATGGATTTTTTATATAAAAACAGTTAAACCAACTATGTCAAACATAACAAAAGCTAAACATTATAGTCTATTTGTATTAAATAAAATTTTCGATCATTTAGGTCGCTAGTAGTGCTGCGATATATAGTGCCTGACTATGCGTCTTTTTTCAGGCTCACATAAAGGATCAAAATCTTTAGGACTGGCCTTGAATGTGGGCATATATATGGGTCTTAAGATCATGTTAACATAATTAGACGTATCAGGTGATATAATAACATTGTGTTTTAAAAACTACATATGTTAATTAAAACGTATAAGATAATAAGAATAAGGTTAATTTATTGCATATTCAGTTGTTATATATGCTGTTAAAATTTCTAGAATATGAGTTAGTCGTATCTTGTTAGGATAAAGTTTAGGATCAATTTGAAAAGCGTATGTAAATTGAAATAGATGTATAAAGTTTAAGCCAACGAGCGTATAGCTCAACGACATTTAAGGAAATGAAGGATTTAGTCGAGTGGTCAAGGTCACGAGTATGAATATGAATCCCAGAGGGTTTTTCACATGTGGGCTTTTAGGTGTGGTTTCCTCTTGTTTTAATAGTTGGGGGGTCCGACTTTGGGTTTGGCCTTCTTATGAGACGCCTAACCATTGGTGGGATTCCCCCTGATCGGACAATCGGGTTAGAAGATTATCGGGGTCAGAGCCTCGTGTTGCTGCTAAAAAAAATTTATAATGTTTAAGAAATACATGCACTCACCAACTTTGCTATTTAAAAATAAAAAGGGATGTTGTAATGTCAAACATATTGGTTAACAAAAAGTAATTGTTAAGTAGCTAATTAATGATCCTATTTATTTTACTAATTATGGACACTTCCTGATTGAAATTAGCCACATATAATAAGATGTTTGGTTTAAGCTTAATTTGGATTGAAAATCAGCTGGCCAATACCAATGGCGGACTCGTTCTTTCCTTTTTCATTTATTTTATTTATATTTTATTTACCCATATATAATCTATATCTATCTATACCTTTTAATAAAATAAGATTTTGGATGACACATGACATTTAATGAAGCCATTGTTGATATTTAATTCCCGCTAAAAAATGAATGATCCCATATTTGTGTTTACATTTATTCCTCCATTCATATTGATTTTTTTTAAATCTATAAAATATAGTTGTCATGCATGCGCTCTAATAAATAAGAAATTTCCAAATTCACTTCTTAACTAATTGATTAAAAGATTTCCAAATCTTTTTCATAATTTTCAGACAAATACATTTACTGGCTTCGCTCCAATAAATAAATTTTAAATAAGATTACGAAGTGGCAACAAAGTATTTACAGATTTTTATTAACCTTTTTTTTATTTTCAAAGTCATATGACATAGATATGTAACTAAGTTAACTCGTTGTTTTAATTAAGTAGTCTAAAAAAAAAAATTAAACGTTTGTCTACTTTATTAAACATTTATTTGATGTAATATTTAATTTTCTTTCAAATATAAGTTTAAAAGAAATTTGAAATTATTTATTGTTAATGATTCGCCATATAACACATGATTAAATAACATTTTTTTAAACTTATATGGTTTTATATTTTTCATTATTATACTCGTGTAATACACATGATCTAAACTAGTATAATTATATTCTTAGCACCGGGAAGGGGGTCCAATCAAGTCAAACCAACACATCTTTTGGGGCTTGATGTTTAAAAAATTAATGAAGCTCACCTGCTTGGTTCATGTATTTTAGTGAACCGGAATATATTGCTTGAGCGTGGCTAGTAAAAAGCTCAAGCTACTTCGTGATTTTAGTCAACCTGTTTAATTAGTTTACTTTTTAAATTCTAACTAGATTTAAGATTGGGCCGCGCGTTGCAGCGGCCGAGTCACACATTTGAGCCTTACGTATTTGACTACGTCACATTCGTTGATAAAAAAAAGTCTCATGTCCTGTACGTAGTTGCAGCGGCCGGGTCACACATTCGGGTCTTACGTATTTGACTTCGTCACATTCGTTGATAAAAAAAGTCTCATGTCCTGTACGTCGTCGCAGCTACCGAGTCACACATTCGGGTCTTACGTATTTGACTTCGTCACGTTTATTGATAAAAAAAGTTTCATATGCGACGGCCGAGTCTTTCATATGTGACTTCGTCACACGTTAGGAAAAAAAAAACTATAAGTCAAATCCGGAAATATGTCAATAAACTAAGGATTTAAGTAGTAAACATTTTAAAATCGAGTTATGAGTCAAATTTGAAAATTATCAAAATAGAATAGAAAAAAAAAGTGTCTCCCATGTTTCGAACCCAACTCACCCATCTCACAAAACGCGCTCTACCGGTAGACCGGCCAAACACTCTTTTGTTGCATTATTCTCGCACTATATAATATTTAATAACAAACCGTTTCGGAAAAATTTAAAAAAAAGAAAGAAATCAAAAGTTTCAACCAATAGGAACATGCCACGTGTCAGTCGGTGATTGGCCTGTGGCCATCACCGACCTTCCGTTATAGATATATATATATATAATATATGGTGCTCGCTCATCGCGCAAATAGTTCTATATCATTAAATTTCCGTCATGACAACCGTTAAAACCAAACACGTGCTAAAATCAACGAAAAAACAAATGTCATTCAACTTAAACAAACATAACGAAAAAATTGTACACAACACCTTTATAATGAAATTAACGCATCTCTACATAAACATCATAGCTACACACAATCATAAAACACTAAAATATAACAATATATTAAATTATCAAAATGTCACATCAAATAAATTTACCAAATTATTTATTATAATGATGCATAAATATACTCTGTAATAATTTTTAATTTATTAGATAATGTTTTGTTTTGTTTACAGACATTAGGAATAGTGTTTTTAATGGTTCTTTTTATCTAATAAAGTCATTCCACCTAAGCCAAACTACGTAAGTATGAATCAATTATAGGCGAACATTATGGTCTTTGGTGTTGATATTATAGAATCCGATGCCGATATACATTTATATGGTTTCCTACAAAATGAGCCGAATGAGGTTTGATGATTTAGGTTTTGGCCATCAAATTTGTTTGATGGTCATATTTGGTCCCTCAAGGTTTTTTATGTCTTTTAGTGAGATTTTTTTCCTTTTCTTGTCAACTTTTAAATTTCACTTTTGTATCTACTTTCTAAAAACTTAATGCATTATACTTTGACCCCTTCGACTTTTTAATATGTGTCGGTATAAATTTAAGTTCATATACATTTTATGTCATGTGAGTCACTTGATTTTATAAATTTGTGTTTTAAGTTTTTTTTTCCTGATTTTTGTCGTCTTAGGCTTGCTATTTAGCGCGATTTTACGCCCCAACGCTGCAAGCATAGTTTTATGTCCTCACTCCGCAATGCAGGTACTAAAAACTAATTGCTATATAACATATACGTATAATTAAAAATTAAAATGTTTATAATATCAAAAAGCAGTTTAAAAAAAAACTAATTATATTCGGTGTCGCGCATTGCATATTCTACCAGCATCTTACAAACAAAAATGTAACATAACACAGTCAACAAACAAAACACAGTCATAACATCAACAATAGCAAGACCACACCTCAAACTATCAATCAATATCAACACAACACTTCAAGCCACACACAAAACATTATTTCATAACATTACCAATAGCAACACAATACCTTAAACCATCAACCAATAGCAACACAACACCTTAAGCCACACACATAAAACATTATTCAACCAGTAGTAGGGCAACACCTCAAATCTTCAACTAATAACAACACAACACCTCAAATCATTAACCAATAGCAATACAACACCTCAAGGTACAAACAAAACAATATTCATAAAGTTTGTGTTTTAATATAGATGAATAAGTCTTATAATACATCTAGTATATTTAAGGAAGAATTACATACATCTCCTTAACTTGATAAATTACATCATTCAAATAGAGAGATGATTTAGTATGTATAACAATTTTTTAAGACACCAGACAAAAAATAACACTTTTACTGGAAAAATAGGGGCTTATGGCCCCTTCCGGCCCTTCAATAGAAGTGATAATGAAACAAAATGGATTTTAATAATCACAACTTTGTCTGATTAGACGCGATAATTCTAACTCAACAAATGTCCATAGACAGTACTAACCTTGAACTTATTTTCCTCCATCGATTATACGAACTGAAAGTTAACATCCTTTAGTTTTTTGACAACGTATAGCAAAAACATGAATTCACAAATTAACACTATCGTTCAAATGTTCAAGGAAGGCTTTAGAGAAGATGACATAGTTCTTGATGTCGAGATATTACGATGCAATGAGACCGTATACCAAGTTCTTGCAATGTCCGGATAGTGGGAAGTTTAGGAATTAATGTTTTGCTCCATAAAGCCCGGCTACTTGAGGTCACCTAATGGCGAAAAGCAACCCCACCTAATTCGGCTAGCTCAGAGATAACATTGGGTAGTCCAAGTCCACATACTTCGCGGAAAACACAACTTCAATTCGGAGAAAACACACTAACCCGTACGCCTGTAGGCACATCAACTATAAAATCCATTCGACTCAGAGATCGAATTTTTTTTGCCACAAGTATCAATTCATTACCCCAATGGTCTTTCCAAAGTATGGCTAGTGTTAATAGAACTTGAGTCTCTTTCGGAGAATCTAAGCATTTTACCACTATATCACATTGAAAGTTGTCAAATTAGGATTGTCTAATGATATTTTTTTAAGTTATGATTAATTCCGACCAATACATCAAATTTAAGATTATTACAATTCAATTTTGTTTAATTAAATGATTAGTAAAATGTGGGACACTAATGTTTAATTCCCTAGATTTGTCTACAATAGATCTAATGACTTGTTGACTTGAAACTTCAAATCAAATAGCCGACATGAGCGAATGAAATGGGCCATGGACGAGAAGCAGCTAGTAGACCATTTCACGATGAAGGGTCCAACCTTGCATGCTCTTTAACCTGTTTTTCCATTTTCTTCAGGATTTGTTGTCGGTAATTGGTTTTTAAGAAAGAAAACAATATATTTGTGTATGTTTGTTCAGGCTTTTAGTAACAACACTAGTGTACAAACTGTGAATGATTTAATTTGCTAATAGAGTATGAGTATTGTAATTGACAATTTCAAATTTATTCTAGTGTACACACTATGAATGACATATTCTGTTATTATATGATTTAGTTTTATATATTATTCTATTTGGCTTTTGTGCATAGTTTTGTTTATGCTAATAAAAGATAGAATTAAACTATAATAATGTTAGTTATTAAGAATTTAATTTAATAGCTTATATCAACTCGTGTAATATACGGATGTCTAACCTAGTATAAAATAATATGATTAACAACAGTTTATAAAAGAAATAATACTATAATATGATAAAAAGTTTAGCAATTAACACTTTCAAGAGGATAAATTCAGTAATTTTTTATGTTTGAAAGGAAACTAATGTGTAGTCTAAATTACCACTTTCATTGTCACATACTCACAACCTTAAGTAAAACTAATTCATGATTAAGTATCCAATTCTTCATCATTAAGTAAAACTAATTCATGATCTTTATCGCTCGAAACATCAACATATTGAGTTTCATCACCTAAAACACAAAAAAATTATAGATATAAACATAAAATCCAAGAAAAAACGGTTCGATAGCGGTTCAAAACGGTCCGGTTCGAGTGGTTTGATAACGGTTCGCAGCGGTTCACAAACTCCTATCAGACCGTGACCTATATATCGAACCGTGATTCTTAAAAAACATGGTCCGACCGCGGTCCGACCGGTCGGACCTCCCGGTTTAACAACACTGCTCCTTTTTTCACAAATTAATCACCTACATACAAAATGACATAAACTTTTTTAAAGGGATATGATATATCTTATTGCATAAGCGTCTACTAGCTTGTTAAGCAACAGATCAACAGCTAGCTTATAAAAGTAAATTTAAATATATAATGTTCTAAAAAACTGACATATATGACAAGGAAAAACAGAAAATATAATGTCAGTGATCAACTTAAAAATAATGTTAGTTTTATCATTACCTAATTAAAAACAGAAAATAAATGAATAGGAGCTATCATTATTTAAAATTAAATTATATTTAATGATCAACTAAATAATAAATTTGGGAGAGAGATCGAACATGTTTTGTCTAAAAGACATCTAGTTAGTGCATATAATGTTTTTTTCTTTAAATTTTGGATCCTTCTTCAACTTCCCCCCTCTATATATTACTTCAATTGCAAACACACCAACATCATCACTCGCTCTTCACATCTAAATAACTTCTAGTTTTAGCAAATCTCCTTCTACTAAATATTTCATTTTGTTACAAATATTCAAACATCTACAACAATCATGTTATCAACAAAGGTTACATGCAACTCTCACGGACAAGATTCGTCGTACTTCCTCGGATGGGAGGAGTACGAGAAGAATCCCTATGACGAGGTTAAGAATCCCAAAGGTATCATTCAAATGGGTCTTGCCGAGAATCAACTCTCGTTCGACCTTTTAGAATCGTGGCTCGAGAATCACCCACAACCTTCAGCTTTCAAGAATCAAAAGAATCAATCCATCTTCAAAGAACTTGCTCTCTTTCAAGATTATCATGGCCTTCCTGCCTTCAAAAATGTAAGCATGCATTCATTTCAAAATATTTCTTAAACCAAAATATATACAAACAAACAAATAATATATATATCTAGTAATATCTTACTTATAAAAGTGAGTATGAAGATGGAGACACCATATATGTATATGAACAAAACCAATTATTTCTTTATTTTAGTGTATGCATGTGTATAACTAATGAATATTGTATATTTTTACAGGCTCTAGTGAAGTTTATGTCGGAGATAAGAGGAAACACTGTTACTTTTGACGCGAACAACCTTGTACTCACCGCAGGTGCAACCTCAGCCAACGAAACATTAATGTTTTGTCTTGCGAATCCTGGGGACGCCTTCTTGCTTCCAACACCATATTATCCTGGGTAAGTTGACATTTCTATATATATATATGGATCGTGACAACAAGTTCACTTCTACGTTCAAAAGTATTAATAATTGTTAATCTAATTAAACTGCTTATGATGTGTAGATTTGATAGAGACCTCAAATGGAGAACTGGAGCTGAAATAGTACCAATTCATTGCTCAAGCATAAATGGCTTCAAAATAACCAAATCTGCCCTTGAAGATGCTTACAAACAAGCAGAAAAACAAAAGCTCAAAGTCAAGGGTGTCTTGGTCACAAACCCTTCCAACCCATTAGGAACATCACTCACCCTGCATGAACTTGACCTCCTCGTTAACTTTATCTCGTCGAAAAACATCCACCTTATTAGCGACGAAATCTACTCGGGTACGGTGTTTAGATCTCCAAGCTTCATTAGCATCATGGAGGTACTAAAAAACAAAAACCTCATGAACTCAGAAATCTCAAAAAGAGTCCACATTGTGTATAGTCTGTCTAAAGATCTTGGACTACCTGGTTTCCGGATTGGAGCCATTTACTCTAACGATGCACGCGTTGTTTCTGCTGCAACCAAAATGTCGAGTTTTGGTTTAGTTTCGTCCCAAACACAATACCTACTGTCGGAAATCCTTTCCGATTACAACTTTACAAAATCGTATCTTTCTGAGAACCGACAAAGATTGAAGGAAAGACACGAAAAGCTCGTGAAAGGGCTTAAAACATCGGGAATCACGTGTCTTGATAGCAACTCCGGTTTATTTTGTTGGGTGGACATGAGGCATCTTTTGAGCTCCAACACTTTCGAAGGTGAAATGGAGCTTTGGAAGAAGATTGTTTATGAAGTTGGATTGAACATTTCACCTGGTTCATCATGCCATTGCAGTGAACCAGGTTGGTTTAGGGTTTGCTTCGCGAACATGTCAGAGCAAACCCTAGATGTTGCCATGCAACGAATTAGGTCGTTTGTAGACTCCCTCGCAAAGAAAAACATGAGTCGCCATCAACAGTTGATGAACCGAAATTCGAGAAGAACAAAGTCTCTACCAAAATGGGTTTTTGAACTATCGTTTCATCAACGAGACGTTTCCGCCGATGAACGTTAGTGTCCGGATCAAGTGACAATTAACAAACCAACATACACATTTTCAATTTTTGTTCTTTTACATTAAATATATTTGCTTGTATATTGAGCATTCTTGTATATGTATGAAGAGATAGTGCACTCAATTCCTTATGGATTAGAAGTGGCATATGCTTCTTCGATCGGCATGTAAAATCATTGACTAATTTTAGTGTAACTTATTTTCTAAATTGTTCTTAAATGTTTTTATATGTTAGAAACTGCTATAATTATCAGGGGGATCTATAAATGATTCATGTTATACTTAATTAACCATAATAGCACTATCATTATAACACAATGTATGCATATGAATGAAACTACAATTTGATAAAGAAAGTGATTAGTGTTTAGACATATGTAACACCTATATATATACATACCCCAACCGGTATGAATCAACCAACATGACTGTTGCGAAACATAACCACCCTTAACTGACATATAACTGCCATTCTAATAGCTCAACACTTTTTTGTAAAAACAGTAGGACATACACACTTACATAATGACCCTAATTAAGACTTTACATAAACTACATGAAGAGTTATACATTTGACATTATAATCATATTCTAATACACCCGGCCTCTTAATTAATGACAAATGTCTTTAAGCTTCTTTGTCTTGATTCAGGACCAAATAATCTGCATCATGGTCTTCTGATTCATCTGATTCTTCTATTGTTATGACACGATTTTCTCGATCATCATGCACAAATCTGACCTTTTCACTTTTGATGTGCTTACCCCTCAAGCTTTCCTTTTTAGCATGTTCCATAACCTCAACGTACTGCTGATGTTATATTCCATTTCTTGATCATCTGATCCGAATCTAAAACATCAGCCTTTAGCAAATCCATTCTTGTGCTCCATATATCACCGTTTACCACCATGTATATGATGTTTGCTGACTCTCCACTGCTACATTCATTGCTAGCTTCATGAATTTCTAGTGTAAAGAGATCAAACTCACACAAATCTCTTTTTCATCAATAACCGGTGGAAATGATGAGTTGAAATCATAGCCAATATATTCCTTGTTAAACCACTGCATGAGATCATTGAATCTCTCTTTTAGTGACTTCTTGTTTTGCTGTACTACCGTTGACTCTTTTGAGACATCCATGACCATTATGAAATTTCCAAATGAATTTTCTTTTCAATTCAATTTGACACCATGCTGCCATATGATTTCATTTCCATCTTCCTAGCTTAGTATTTTATTCGTCAGTTCATTGTGTTATTTAGTTATATCATTGTGTTATTTAATTAGTTAGATCATTCACTGCTAGAAAAATAGGCTTTTATGACATGCAAACTATGACACGCACTTTTTTATGATGAGCAAATACGAGTGTCATAAAAATAATGTCAT
This sequence comes from Tagetes erecta, assembly GCA_030867185.1. Lineage (NCBI taxonomy): Eukaryota > Viridiplantae > Streptophyta > Magnoliopsida > Asterales > Asteraceae > Tagetes > Tagetes erecta. The sequence continues at coordinate 7,940,028 of CM061490.1, forward strand.
GTTTTATAAAATTTAAAGGAAAGATGACATTTAATTTTGTGTGTCAATATTTCATTGTCATAAAAGTTAAAAAGAAAAAAAACACGGGATGCTCCTGATTTGTTTTTCACAAAATGGGGTTCACAAATTTGCCATTCACTTTTCATATACCTTCTTCTCTCACAAGCAAATGCGATTACAACGATCGCCTGAGATTCTCCGCCGTCCGAGATTGCTCCGCCATCCGAGATTGCTCCGGCGTTAGTCTATGATTGCTCCGCCGTTCGTCGGAGATCCAACTCCGATCAAAACATACAAAAACAACAGCACCGATTCACAGGTATCTATTGTTTCATCCTATTCCACTTTTAATCGCATTATCTACTGTTTCGATTGTATTTACTCAATCCGTCTAAATTCATGTTTTATAATCTAAATCTTGTTCAATCAATTGGTTGATTCTAGAAAACACCGATTCACATGTGTAATTTTGTTATATTGCAATTTTGATTTCATATTTTATTGTTTAATATGAATAGTTTTGAAGAGAACACTGATTTACAGGTATAGTATAATTTCATTCTATTGCAGTTTTGATTTCAGCATTTATAGTTTTGTTGCTTATGTTCAATTGTATTTACTTGTGGTATACTTTCAGAAGAAAGAGTAAATTCAGTTTTGAGTATGAAATGGGGAGTTAAACCATAAATTCATCTTATGCATGTCAGAACCAAACACTATTAGATGCTGAAAAGAGTAAAGGTATGATTTCTGAAACCCTAACTTTTGACTACTTGATAAGATTGAATGAAAAGGTTGAAATTGGGATGAAATCTATGAAAGTTAAAGTTGTGTTACACTAAGAGATATTTGTGCATGTTGAATCCATGTTTGAAATGCATAATCTTTGTTAAATCCTTTATGGTAGTATGATATTGATGTGGTTATGGATGAGAACCGAAGATTTAAGGAACCTAATAGAATTGCAAGTGTTAATCATAAACTATGCTTAAATGTTAGTTAAAAATTATATGTTTACATGGTTGTATAATTGTCTTCGCCTTAAAAGTGGATGATTCAAAGTTGGAAAATGGATCCAAGAAGTGCACATATGTGTAAACTAAAGATATGTTGAATATGCACATAGGGTGTTTGTGATAATGTCTCAATTGAACAAGTACTGAAACATGTTAGTTACAAGTTGACTAATTGATTGAAGCTCAACTTTTAAGTTTGCGTCTATAATGTGGCTAACATGATTAGATGAAGTGATTTGAGTCATAGTTGGTTATTAAATGAGAAATGAAGATTTAAAGTAGGTAAATCCAAGTTAGTAAGCTGATAGGGATTTAAAATCTAGTTGTTGTCCTGTATTCTAAAAGTTATATAAAATCAACCAAGGCTTTGCTGTAGTCATAATTTATATGGTTAAAAAGCTCTTCGAGTCTACCACGTTTCATGTTTGAATATGAAAAATAGATTCGGGTTGTAAGTGAGTCTAAACAGCCGATTTAAATGGCTATACAGAAAGTTCAGCAAAGCTGATTGGTAGAAACTTTGTTGCTGTCTTGTTTTTAGAAAAATTGTGTAAAATCATAGAAAAATCCAGTAGAGGTGTATCTTATATGCTTGGAAAGCTGCTTGAGTCTGTTACAATCCATCTTTGAATATGAAGAACTGATTAAAATGTTAAAGAGATCAAATTGTGTCGTGAACAGCTGCTGCACAAAAGTACAACACTAAAAATGAAGTTTTAATAAAATGGACCTACGACGGATGATTGGACACCATTTGGTATAGACATGAATATCTTGTATGGACAAATTACACTTAATAGAGTGTGAAAAAAGAGTCTATAGTACTTGCACATAGAGCAATGCAAGTAGTTGCATAACGGGTCAAACTTATTAATGCTTGATTTTCTTGAACAACGAGTGTTGAATTATGTCGTGTGGATATGTTGTTCAGTTAATATGATATGATTGTGCATCATGTACCTTACTGATCAAAAGTTGATTTTCAGTAGCTAGTTGAGTTAGAGCTTGGAAATCAACGAATCGGTTCACGGGAGCTAGGGGCAAAGTAACAAAGCTCCTACGGACAAAGGTAAGTACTCTTTATTCTATGTTGATATAGATTGATACTTACTTAGTATAAGAATCCTTCAGTGACAGGGAACCGAGGAGCAACCTGAGCGTGAAAGGTTGCGGAAGCAGTGGTTTCACGAGCAAGAGCGGATTAACTCAACGACAAGATTTGAATCAACCTTTTAAAGCATCCTATGGAGTACATCTCTGTTCAATTCCGAGCTCCAATATGAGGTTTGTTTTCCCCTAGAGTCTTCAGTGTCCTTAAAGATTTGGTATATGTTTCTATATAATGTCTTAAAACTTGAGTAAGTAGACACTGTTATTAGCTGATTTACTTATTCTTTAATTAAAAAGGCATAATGGATAATATGAATATTGATAGCATGAAGTGTATCTTGGGGTGTTTTGGTTGCTCGGTTTAGGGGTTGTAACATGGGGTTGTATTATGAATATTGATTAAAGATTATCTTTCTTGGATTGTAATTAGTCTAAATATACTTTTTAGGGTTTATATAACTTGCATAACAATGTTTTTTTTGTGATTCAGTAAATTATAATTATGTTGTTACGTGATCTAGTTGCTCGGTTTCCCATACGTCATGAAATGTCGCGTGTTCAAGTATGTTGTTCATTGTGAATGCATTTTTTTTACAAGTGCATTGCGTAATTTGCCCAAAAATACAATTCTTATTACCTAATAAAATGCCCTCCTTTATTGGTTTTAACTTAGTTAAGATTTGTAAGGGTATAGATGGGTTTAGATTTTGGAAGTATTGTTGGTTGTGTTGTTGTTTTTAGGAGTATAGATGGGTTTAGATTCTAGAGTCTGGACACTAAGCTTCATGATTTTGGATGGATCGATTCAAGATATGTACACCTCTAACGGGTCAAACAAGTAAACTTGAAAAGTTAGCTAAAGTTAAGAAGGTTAAGCAGAGCATATTATTATTTGAAAAGTATAACTTATGTTTGTTTGTTATATTGTTTAGTTTTGAGAATGGAGAAGCAGAGAAATCAGTTGGTTTATTTTGATTAATGATTTGAAGGAAACATTTTTAAGAGGAAATAAAGATGTTCTCAAAGACCAACATATCAATTCGTATGGTATAGTTTGTTTCTGCGTATTCACTTATAATTCACTAAAACATAGATTATAGATATAATAATACATATATGTTATTCTACCGCTCAAATTTGTGTGTCACGTGTATAAAGAGAAAATAGGCATTTTGTTTAAAGATTAAAGGTGTATTTGCCTTGTTTACATGGTCTTTAAACAACATGTTTTAAGTATATCGTTTTGTGAATGTCCTTTCCTGTTTTCTATAATAAATTTACTTTGTTTTTTGGCAAATGGAAAGGTTTAAGAAAGAAAGATCAAAGCATATACTCCAAAGCAAGTTTGAAAGTGAAGAATGTTCGGGTGCTGATATTGATGGAATTCGGGAAGAGGGATTGAGTTGTGTGGCCAACTTTATTTTTAGGTGAAATTTTGTATCAAAATATTAGTTTAGGAAATAGTTTAGGAAATATTGTATGAAGTATTGTTAACTTTTGTAATGTTTATTACTATGTTATAAAATGGATTGTTTTGCTATCTACGTATATTTATTATTATTATTATTATTATTATTATAAATTAACTATTAATTGTCATTTAAATTGAAAATTAGTAATTCTACAAAAAATATAAATATATTTTTTAAAAGCAAAAGAAACCATGACACGCAATTATACGTGTCATTTTCATTTATGACATTGTTTTCTTGACACGCAATTTATGTCATAAATGTGTCATAAAAATATGACACACGAGTGCATGTCGTAGTTAATTTATGACATGGGCTTCCTTGACAAACTTTTGTGTGTCATCTATACCCTTTTATGACATGCATTGCGCGTCATTAAAGGCCTATTTTCTAGTAGTGATTGTGTTATATTATAACTTGTTTTCGAATACAAACTAAAACATACACAATAATACAACATGTCAAATCTTATTACTTGTTTTCATTGTTGATCAACATAACTATATGCCATAATTAACCTAACATCTTAAATCTATTACTTGTTTTATATGTGTAACATCTCAAATATATTATAGCGTGTTTTTCACGTTTCAACTCATTGTGTTATTCATCTGGTCACTGTGTTATGTCATTAGGTCATTGTGTTATATTATAACTTGTTTTCGAATCCCTGTTTAATACACGAAAATTAACAGGTATGTGTCTACCTGTTTAGTACGTGTTAGCTGTTAAAAGATTAACTGTTACTAGTTAAGAACTTAAGATCGTGTAGGTTCGTGTTGTATATTCGTGTACAAAATTGTCATCTCTGCTTCATATGATCTTCATCGACCTTTCATCTTTCCCCTATATATACACACAATAATACATTCAGAATTACGAGAATTAATTGGCTAATTTCTTGTACTTATTTTTTATTATATAAAGTTTAGACGAATTGTTATGTACGTGTTTAGCATAATGTATTTGTGGGAATTGTTTCTTTCGAATCAAACCACTACTAGCTAGCATCTAAACCGGCTTGCTTCGCGGGCGCAATCAGGATGTTCAAAGTAATTCCTGTTAGCTCTAAGAAATTCCTAGCAAGAAAAGTGAGTTGCAATTCCTTCTGACAATCAAATGTATAAGTTGCAGTTAAATAATTTACATATTAATTAATACTAGTAGGGTGCCCGCGCGATGCGGCGGCACCAATACGGCGTCGACGATAACTTACAATGTAATACTTGTTTCTATTAGTTAATATTTTATAGTTTTCTTACTCGTATATCGGTGTAATCTATTTATGCTATGAATGCCATAAATCTAAATTATATAATAACAAACACATTAATAAGAAAACGAATATGTGAGGGTTAACTATTTGAAATAATTGGAAAGTGATGAGGACATTAAGTCATTCTTTGTCATAAGCTTTACACATTTTAACGACTTGATCCCCATTCTTCGACCATAGTTCCTCATCAATATAAAAATGTTCAAACTGTAGCAATGTAAAATAAATAGGTCAAAGTATAGTGATTTACATTGCAATGGGTCAAAATATTATGAACCAATAACAAACGGGTTGATTAAAGTGTTGTATATTGAAATGGGCCAAAGGGATTAAAACATAACAAACAAGTCAAACTACATACTATAGCAAACTAACTACATAAACATGGTAGCCGCTGCATATACTTATGTCTTTGTTGTTGTTGTTGTTGATGTTGCTGCTGTTGTTGTTGCTGAGCTTGTTGTTGTGGTGATGGTGCGTTTAGCATGTGGTAGCAGACCAGATGAGTTTGCATATGGCAGCAGTGATGCTGTTGCATTATCAAAGGATGATGTTTCAGTAAGCAGCTGCTCTTCTTATTACTTGTACCTAGAACCCTATTTTTTATAATTGTTATGTACTACACCAGCATAAACAAAAACTATTGAAACATGATTATCTAACGTGCAACAATGTTCTTTGGTTGTTAATAGCGTTTGAAGACACAATGTAAGTTACAGAAGATAAATACTATTGAAACCATCTATAAAAATCATATTACAAATGCACTTCAATGTAAGTAGTTTTTAAATAAAAGTTACTTGGATTGGAAAACAAACCAGCGAAAATGTTTTTTTTGTTTGCAAGAATAGTGAACCCCCCCCCCCCAAAACTCAAAATGGACCAATTTGTAGTTGTAACAACACCAAACAGCAGCATATAGTTGCTGTCATGGAGCTGTTGCTAGCCCACAAATGCCACTTTTTCTTTTTCTCAAAATGGACCAATTTATATGCACTATGTTCCTAGTATTTACCTTATCACCACTTCACATAATTCAATCCTTCGTTACCCTTTATATGCCTCATGTTCAGCTCTTTATGCTGAAAAAACATAGATTTATTGCAAGGATTACAAATATAGTTACCTTAAAACTGAAAAGCTAGGAGCATGTGAAGTTGTGGATTGGTAAGAAGAAGGATTTGAGAAACATCAGCAGTGTGAATGTAAGGGTTGTGCACAGGTGTTGTTGATCTCAGTCAACAACTCAGTGTATATTACATTATTTGTTACATCTATTGTCTCGCCTTCTGAATACCTAATGCGTTCAGTAGAAATCATAAAAACAACATTATTACAATAAAGAATTGATTTATTAATTATAACAATTAGGTGGTTTTATGCATTAGATAAACTTTTGGACAATTGCCTTGATCTCTTCGACCTGTTTGGCAAAAAAGCTATGATTGCAACAATTTTTAAAACATTAGCCCAAATCATAAAAAAAATTAGGAGGTTGCGTGTTGAAAAAAAATTGAGCATCTTTAAACTTGTTTGACACATTTGACTTGTCGACTCATAAGTAAAATGACAGATGTCCGTTATAATGAATAATGAACTGATTTAAACCGGTTATCACATAAAAAAAGTAGTCTTGACAACACTAAGTAGTAAAAAAGGCAGTCAAAATCGCAACAAATATGCAGTCGGAACTGCTGCAAAAATTTGTCAAAATACAGCCGTTATGCACTAAAAAAACCTGGTTTTTGCAGCCAAATTGAATCTAAAATGAAGTCAAAACTGCAACCTAATTACAAAAAAAAAATGCAACAAATTGCAGCGAAAAAAAGTCAAAATGCAGTCAAAATTGCAACAAATAAACAGTCAAAACTGCTGCAAAAATTAGTCAAAATGCAGCACTAAAAAACCTGGTTTGCGCAGCAAAAATGCAGTCAAAACTGCAGCCGAATTGCAGAAAAAACGCAGCCAAATTGCGGCCAAAATTGCAGTGAAAAAAGGTCAAAATGCAGTCAAAATCGCAACAAATATGCAGTCAAAATCGCAACAAATATGCAGTCAAAATCGCAGCAAATATGCAGTCAAAATCGCAACAAAAATGCAGTCAAAACAGCTGGAAAAATTAGGCAGAATGCAGCCATTATGCACTAAAAACCTGGTTTTTGCAGCCAAAATGCAGTCAAAACTGTAGCCGGATTGTAGAAAAAACGCAGCCAAATTAAAGCCAAATTTGTGGTGATAAAAAAATCAAAATGTAGCAAAAAAAGTTCAAAAATACAACTACATAATAGTCCAAATTGCAGCAATAAAAAGCAACAACAGTTGTGCATCCGCAACACACATTATCTTGTGCAACAGCAACAACAGCAGGTTTTTTGTGTGTTTTGGTGTGCAGCAGCAGCAACAGCAGGTTTTTTGTGTGTTTTGGTGTGCAGCAGCAGCACCAAAACAGTTTTGCAGCAGCAACAACAGCAGGTTTTTTTGTGTGTTTTGGTGTGCAGCAGCAGCACCAAAACAGTTGTGCAGCAGGCCAGCAGCAACAACATTTAGTGTTTTTAAACAGCAACGACATTTAGTGTTTTAAACATCACAACACAACACAATATTGCACAAAATTGATACGTTTAAACAGCAGAAGCAACAACATATAAACAGCTGATGCTGTTGTTATATTTATTACAATGTGTGCGTTTTGGTGGTCTTTATCAACTGTTTAACATACACATTAGAACACATTCATTTTTGCTGCTGAAATTAGAACACATTTATTTAATGAATGAGAACCATAAGCAAGTTCATACATACATTCATACATCTAACCCATTTTGACCCATAATTAGTTTAGCATTTATTCACACATTCATACAACACAACACACAACACACAACACATTCATACAACACAACACAACACATTCATACACAACACAACACATAGTTTATACATGCTTTCATTGTTTATACACACAACACAACCCAAACATATTCATAAGCATAAGCAAGTTCATACATACATTCATAAGCAACAACATATAACATTCATAAGCAACAACATACATTCATACATACAGCACAGCAGCAGCAACAAGTTTTTGATGTTTCAAACACACACACACACACATATACACAACACAGCAATAGCAACAAGTTTCATACACATACACACAGGTGAAGCTGCTGTTTATTGTATGAAGGTGTGTGTTTTTTGAGGTCTTTATCATACTAACATACAACACATTCATGCACAAAAATTGAACAAAAATGACATTTTTTAACCATTTTTCAGTTTTCACAGCACAAGCACACAACACATCAGCAGCAACAAGTTTTTAAACCCAGCCCCACCCCCCCAACACACACACATAACCACTTAACTACCAAGATCAAGGTGTCCCTTAATACCTGAAGCAAATAAATATATAATTCGTGTTAGGATTTTATCAGTTGAACATTATAAAGAGAGAAAAGTGTGTACCTTTCGGTACATTTCTTAAACAGCAATGCGGCGCATCAGTTGAATTTTCGTACATTTTAGCTGCAACAGCTCCAAACTTGGAAATAGCAGCACGCTTCAATTCATAAAAGCTAAAGATGAATATCAATTTTAATCATAGACTCATAACCAGAGTAGATTGAAACCAAGATTAGAAGTTACCATTGTCCTAATTTTAAAGTCATCGTAGTCAACCTTCATTACAACCTAATGACACCTGCATAAAATTTACATCATCACAGCCACCCACTAATCACCACATAAGATGATATGTCTATTTGAAATTGTTTTATCTTGACAGTAAGTCGTAACCAACACTAAGAAACAAATCATTGTTCATCTTGACATTCAACCAAATAAAAACTATAAAAAACAAACCTTCAAATAGAATAAATCATAATCCAAATGTCACATAAGCGCACCAGCTAGTATACATCCGCAAACAAAGCTGTAAATAAGCTTCATAAATTCACAAATAAACACACGACAAACACCCCTTATTGACACGGTAACCTTTTGGTGTAGATTATTTGATAGTCGGATTATACCATGTCACATTTTCACCTTGCCAACCAAGTTACCGATGACAAAAGGCGATCTTTTATTAACTGGGTGAGACAGAAAAAGTAGTAAGTTGTCCCATTAGTAACTAAATTTTAGAACTTCAAGTATGCATTGTTACCTTCTACAGCAAAGGGTGCATTTGTTTTCCGAACAAACCGCACAATGATCTCCACAGGTGAAAAGAGAATCATCACTTCGTATACACAATCTGTAAACAAAACAAAAAGAATGAGAGCAATAAATAAGTCAAGTTTGACTTTTGAAGTCAACTGGACAAAATCCAAAGTTCACATTAATATCAAAACATTCTAAGCTCAATTACCTAGCAATCTTGACAACATAATCCCTTAAACTTCAGTTAATTGAGCTATTAACTAATAGCTTGGTCATTCCATCTAGATGGACAATACTTCGCTCCTTTATCTATGGTCTATAAATAAATAAAAAAATTAAATAAAGAATTCAAGATATTATTACAAATCTTCCAACATAAGATGCAAGAAACTACTATTCTATTAACTCACAACAGTTTCAAAAGAAAGTTTCAAATTTTAAATGTATAAACCGAATGAATTGTTTTCTCTGTTTAACGGTTGAGTTATAGACTTATAGTCTTATAGTATCATGGTAGTATTAATAATTGTTTGGCAACCAAGTATTTGAATCCTTGTTTGAACATAATCTATACATGTTACTGAATATACAAAGTGCAACTCCTGATGCAAACTCATTGCAAACTTATACCCAAAAATCTGTTACAGCATAATGAAAGTTAAAGGTCAGAAAAAGTAGAGATAATTTAAAGATAACAAAAGGCCAAAGTCAAAGGATACAGGGTTAGAACAAATCTCTCTTTCTTAAAACCGTTAGTGTGCGGATGTAAACCAACCTGCAGCAAATTTAATACCAATTCAGTGAACCTAAAACTCAAATTTCATAGAGCTTCACAACACAACACAACACAACACTTATACAACACAATACAACACATTCATACACAACACAACTCAACACAACACATTCAACACACATTCATACAACACAACACAACACTTATATTTAGTGTTTTTTAAACATTAAAACACACATGTGCTGTTGTTAATAACTCTTGATGTGCAGCAGCAGAAACAGTTGTGCATCCGCAACACACATTATCTTGTGCAGCAGCAACAACAGTAGGTTTTTGTGTGTTTTGGTGTGCAGCAGCAGCACCAAAACAGTTGTGCCGAAGCAGCACCAAAACAGTTGTGCAGCAGCTTGAACATTTAGTGTTTTTAAACATCAAAATTCATTAAAACCATAAGCAAGTTCATACATAAGCAACAACATATTCACACACATACATAAGCAAGTTCACACGCACATCGAACCCATTTTGACCCATTTTTTATTTTAGTTTTCAAATTCAAAATTGCTGCTTTAAACACATTGTTTTCATAAATTGCTTCTTTATGTGTGTTGCTGCTATATGACATGTTTGAACCATTTTTCACTTTTCACAGCATAAACAACCTGATTCATACAACATAACACATTCATTTTTTTAAAAACAGCCACAACATCATACAACACATTCATACAAGTGTTTAACCCCCCCCCCCCCAACACACACACACACATTCATACACAAACAACACATTCACACACACACTTTCAGATTCATGCTAACATACAACACACACCTTCAAAGCAAAAACAGCAAAAAATTCATACAACATCAACAGCAAAAACATTCAGTTTTCAGTTTTTTGAACCATTTTTCAGTTTTCACAGCACAAACAAACACAACACAACAGCAACAATTCAGTTTCAACTGTTTTTAAACAACATCAACAGCAACATGTTTGAACCATTTTTCACTTTTCACAGCATAAATAACCTGATTCATACAACATCACACATTCATTTTTTTAAAAACAGCAACAACATCATACAAAAGATTTAGACAAGTGTTTAACCCCCCCCCCCAACACACACACATTCATACACAAACAGTACATTCACACACACACTTTCAGACTCATGCTAACATACAACACACACCTTCAAAGCAAATCAGCAAAAACAGCAAAAAATTCATACAACATCAACAGCAACAACATTCAGTTTTCAGTTTTTTGAACCATTTTCCAGTTTTCACAGCACAACACAAACACAACAAAACACAACACAACACATTCAGTTTCAAAATCATACCTCGGATGGAAGATTGATACACAAAAACAACCTGCAACATGAGTAGCAAAACAGAATCCATAAACCCAAAACCGTATAAAAGTGAAATTGAAATTGATAAAGAAAAGCAATGGGAGATTTGAAATTACCTGAGATTTGAATGCGAATTTTGAATAGCAAAAGCAATTTGGGCACCGGTATATAACAAAAGCAATGGGAGATTTGAAATTTCAATATACCGCCTATATTGCCATAAGAATGAATCCTTTCATATAGAAGGATAAAAAGCATGTTGAATCATTTCCTCTTTGAACCATTTCATCGAGATTGGCTGCAGGCAGTTGAAGATGTGTGTTGCAGGCAATTGAAGATGTGTGCTGCAGGCAGGTTGTACGACCTCATACACACACACATGTTGCAGTATATAGGAATGACAATGTTGGTCCCTTATTTTAATGGTGTGTACAAGATTGGTCCTTAATTTTCAACATTAAGGAAAATGTTAAATTACCCTTTTGCCCATGCAATTTGTTTAATAAGATAGTATAGATAATCATTATTTGAATCGAGTAAACCAAATTAGATCGAGGAAGCCAATTTAGAATTCGATTTGCATTTGAATTATTTGAATCGAGGAAGCCAAATTAGAATTCGATTTGCATTCGAAGTATTTATTCGAATTGTCACACCCTTAATCAGTGGCGAAGCCAGGATTTGGATCCAAGGGGGGCTAAGTTTTAAAACACTTTGTTTCGGGGGGCCAAATCTTAAAACGCTTAAATTCGGGAGGGCCAAACCCAATATATATATAAAAAAATCAACTACAGACCAACAAACCAACACTTCGGACGGAAATAAGTGGGGTGGCCGTGACCCTCCCCCGTCTCTTAATAGCTTCGCCCATGCCCTTAATTTTCCACAAACGGGGTATCCGTTAGGCGTGTGACAAAATCAGGATCCAAAACATTAATTACATCAAACGACACTATATGAATTTAAAACATACGTGTCTCATTGAATGGGAAAATTTAATACAAGTAATTGTTTAGATGGTTGCGTAAGCGTAACGACAAGTGAATGTCAAAATCTTTTGTAGTAAAGTAAATCCTTGAAAAGTATTTAATACAAATATGCCCAATAAGAAATGTTCTTCTTGAAATCATGTAGACCTAATGATGCATGCATGCCGTAACCGTACCCGTGCTCCTTAAGCTACCTAAGAAAACATACCAAAAATGTCAACACAAATGTTTTTAAGTTCAATGAGTTTTAATTATCCAATTATTAAAAACAACTGTTAACTTGATAAAGTTTACAATTATCTAAAATCTGACTCAAACGCTGATAGAATCTTGTCCGAAGGCAACATCTTGCCCAAGGCCGATGGAAACTTGCCCGGAGGCAACATCTTGCCCGAAGGCAACATCTTGCATGAAGGCCGATGGAAACTTGCCCAAAGGCCTTGTAAAAGTTATTTGTATGTTTTCTCCCCGAAAAGATTTAAAAGTGGCCAAAGAACTCACCTTAGAGTAGCAAACATGTATAAGTATGTACATCAAAGTCGAAAGTCAACACAAGCAAACATTTATAAAAAAAATCCCTTTTCATTTCGTTTCCATTGTCAAGTTCAAATGTATTTGACTCGCTTACGAGCCAAGTTGTTGCATATCGACCACGTTAAATTTTTTTTTATCAAAACTGTCACGAACCACCATTAGTCATCATGAACACGAAACCCATCACTACTCAACTAACAACATCACCATTTACTACCTTGACCATGCATCACCACCACTACTCATCACCGAACACCACGCACCACCGCTACCACCACCACGATGACCTAAAATCATCACCATACAACCTGCTTCCATAACCACGTTCTACCACCATCGTCACCATGAACAACAACCCTATATCAACGTATTGTTGAAGAAAACTCATCGGAAAAACGAGCAGAATGATGAACTCTTTGCTGCTGAAACATTTGCAAGCTCATATATTTCAAACTGCTGCAATTCAGAGTAAGTCGTTACCACCTTTAGAAGCGTCTCGTCGAGACGAAGAATTTGATATAGAATACCTCTTATGGGGCTTGCCGAAACATGCCGAAAATATCACATAGGCAGGTAAAAACGCTAGTCACTGCAACTTGCTCTTATACCATTAGAACCATCTCATTGTACTACCATTAGAACCATCTCATTAAGAGGAACAAAATGGTATATGATTTGTGTCATGGGGTGACCGGAGTTCGCCAGAAAATGACCGGAAAGTAGGTGACAGCTGGAAATAGAGTAAAGAGGGATTTAGGGTTTTTAAATGTTAAGATAATGGGGAATAATTTGCTTTTATAGCTAGGGTTTTAAGTGAGTCTTCTTAAGAACTTTCGCGTATAAGACACTATGTCTCGAAGCGTTTATCGACTCAGATTATATATTAGATTAATATTTCACTCACGATTTTCCAAATCTTTCTCAGCTATATATTATTTTAATTATCACAAGTTCAATTGTCTAAGCATATTGAGAGAATACACGTTTTCTTACGCGCTTTGTAATTAAAAACGATCGTTTTTATGAGATTAATTATCTGATTTCCTATAAGTCTATAAAACATATTTTTTATTCATATATACGATGAAAACTCGTTATAACGTATTGGGCCTTTAGTGGGCCTTTGTTATCTATTTGGGCCTTTAGTGGGTGTTTAAGCCCATTTACTTGGAATACATGATTGAGATAATATAATTAACAAATTTGTGTTTAAGGAGACAGCCTAAAAATGTCGGGTGTCACACGAATCGATTAGGATTCAATTTGCAAAATTTAAAATTTTATTTCATTATTTGAGTCCGATTTGATTTTTGAAGTGTTTTGATATTCGAATAATGAACATCCTTACTTGGTTTTGTGATTCAAAGGGAGTTATGCATCAAGAATATTCTATAACCAACACTATAATTATTAACATATACTATTATGTTCTTGTTGTTTTAATGTTCAACTAGGTGAAATCTAGTAATACCGAGCCATTTAAGTGACGGCTCTATTCATGTATATAAGTAATGCGGGAAAAAAACATACACATCAGAAATCACATGTGTTAACAAAAAAATGAAACCACAGAAAACTCTAACGCGCTACGATGTGTGACTTTGGTAGGTTTTCCCGACGCTATGCGGCGTAACTTTGATCGTTAAGTTATCGGTTCATTTTATCAGAAACCATCAACACGTGAAGCAACCACCCATGCTATGCACTATATCACTTGTACTATATGCATGAATCACTTGTAAATTTTGATTACTCCATGCTATGCGCTAATTATTTGTACTAAATGCATTAATTACTTGTAAATTATGGTTACTATTCATTTAATTTCTCCTTCTATATAAAGGAGAATACCACCTTTTATCAAAGACGATTATGGGCCGATTACAATCTTTGGGACTTTGGGTTATACCAATTTTTTTTTTACCTTGAGCTAAAAATGGTAAAATGGTTTAAACAAGTATTATCGGAAATACCAGCGGTTCAATGTTCAAACCGCTCGAAATATTTACGGTGTATTAAAACGTACCAGTCACTACCTCAGAATCTAGTGTTAATGTTAGTTTTTGAAACATGGTATTATAATTATCCTTCACGATGTAAAGTGGGAGCCGTTATGATTTTTTTTAACGACGACTTAAGTTGGCTCAGTGGCATGCTTTTACATAAAACTACAAGTTTATTATTAATAATCTCATGTTATATAATTATAAGAACTTTATATCAAAAATGTTTTCTTACGGTACAATGTTTATTAGTGGCTCATATTGAAAAAATTTCGTTATCACTACCGTTAAAATCATACACGGGCTAAAATTCACAAAAAAACAAATGACATTCAACTTTATACAAAACCAAACAAACAAACTGAAACATCCAAACCGCCGAGACGTATCTTTTTGTAAAAACGTTATTTCATCAAACAATCCCAATTTAAAAAAAATAAAGCTAAGCGCCACCTCACGAACCAAATCAATAGCCATCCACCACATATCATCACCTCACGAAACCAAACCGATAACTATATATGCACCACATACCACCACTTAACCAAACCAAACTAATAGTCTTGCACCTTATCATAAAACTTACAAAATATTATTCATAAACTTTCTGATTCTATATCGTTAAATATCAAATTACTTTCATAAAAGCATATTCGATCTTTTAAGTTATAAGGTAATTTCTTTGTTGCTTTTAGAAAACTTTTTTGATTGAGCAATTAGTTGACCCGGTCCATATTGTTGAGCTCATGAGCATTATATTATTGATCTTGTGCTCCACTAGTATCAACCGCTTTATTGACCTCACATTTGCATATGATCTCATTAATTTGGATTGGATCACACACACATGATATTGCTTCATTCATGTTTTCACAAATTACATAGTTAAGCCGGCCTCCATATATAACTTCATCGATCTATCATAAATATTTTGTAACGATTACTAAAAAATTAAATTAAATAAAAAACATTTCGCTACGTACGTGATAGATTATGATCAACTACACATGCGCTTTAGTGATTGAGCTGGATCACGTTTTTAGCACATATATTTGTAGGGTTGTGTTTGTAATATTCAAAATGGAGGCCTTGAACATATTAATGCTGTTGTTACCTAGAAGACCAAGTCTATCAAGGGCCATGGGTATTTTTTTGCAAGCATGTGACTGTTTCCTTTTGAAAGTTTCTTTTATGGGACCAATCTTATCTCATATGTTTTGCCTACAATTGTAAAGTTGTTTTACCATACAATCCACATGCAAGTTGTTGCCATGTACTTGCATTACAAGGTTATTTTTGGGCTCTATACCCATAATTAGTTGAAACTTTTAGGATACCCAAAAGTATATATATTGTAGATTTAATCTTGTTTGAAAGTACGTCATATGTCCAACGTAAATTATAATTTATGTGTTCTTGTTGTTAGCATAGTATTGACTGTTCCTGTAAAAAATGCTGGCATTTCTCGTTGCCGTACTTGCCCGATTTCTCACCTAGCTAGCTAGATTTCAATATATCTCTTAATAAAACAAATCATCATATATATTCTTCAACGTACCCTTTTATACGTTCACTTATATTATTCTTTTACTTTATGAAATGTTTCCATTCTAATATTTTGATGATGTACAATCCACTTATCCCCTTGTATTTTCTTCACAAACAATAGTAAGATAAGAATGAATTCACATTGACAAGTTTAGATATAATTTACTTGACCATTCAACCGAGCCAAAAACCAATCTGATATACTTATTTAATTTTATTGGTGAACCATTGAATTAGACATGTCTCACCGGTAAATTAAACCAACCGGTCCAACGGATTTCAACCATTTTATATATTTTTTTTCAAAATATAATTACTAATTAGTAATTACCTTAATACTACACTATGCATATTTTATTTATTTAACTTTTTATAGTTGCAATCAAACATAAGGTATTGTCACATATTTATCATCTCATCCGATTTTCAAATCTAGTACGACTGATAAATGGGTAACGTTTACTAATTCACTGGATGACTGATGCTCGAGTTCATTGTTTTATAGAAAATAGTTGATTTTAAGAACTTAATTTCTTGTTTATCATGGTATATTCTGATTAGAAGGTTGAATATTTGTATCTTAACTGAAAACATAAACATGACCATTAAATTTGTTGTTGTGATGACTAAGACAAGAATATTTAGGTGCACATGAGTCCTTAAAGGTAATTAATTAAGTACTTACAATGTGTTATGGATCGAAACTAGCTATTGCAAGGTATGAGACTCGTCTTATATTTGTTGTATGGGTAATTAATATTTGGTTTATAACCCAAATGGTCCCCTCTCCCATTAGATTAGATTTTTGGGATGAATTTTACCGTTTGAGCAAGATGAATAATAAATGCTTAAACATTATCTGTTTCAGGATATATATTATATAAGAAAATGTCACTTTCCATGCATCACTCTTCAATCTATAACTAAACGAAAATATTGTCGTGTTCCTTTCTGTTTAGTTCATGAAAAGAACCAAAGACTTGTTTAATTACTCATCTTGATTACATAATTGTTATGTGGTTTAGTGCCTAACTCACAATTATCATTATGTAGGCTATAACTACACGTTACCTATATGCTGTATGTTGATAAATTCTTATAATGAACTAAACAGTTACTTAATTAATTAGTATGATCTTTGCATGCATGTTCGTATATTTAATGAGACAAGTTGCTATTCAAAAGGGGATGACGGCGTATAACTTGTAGCCTGTTTACCTGCCACGTTATTGTAAATTCTTTGGTGTTTAATATGGAATTAGATATGTTTAAAAAACAATTAGTCGGACTCTCCTTGTAAACTAATTCCCATCTTCAAGTAGAATTCATGGGATCGCGTTAATTGTTTCTTCAAGTGGGTAAACTGTGTATGAATCGAAGTGTTTGTATTACATATACGTAAGATATATGTTTGTTAAAGTCCGAGTCATGCATATCCCATGTAATAGAGAAAAAGAGTTCTACAGTACGAAATAACATAAAAACATATTCAATGCTTGCTAGTATATCCGATCCCATTCTTTTCGGACCATAGTTTACAATTGGAATATTGTTGAGTACATTTATTTGTTTGTTTACGCGTAAAATACAAAAGTAAACTTCATGATAGAGAAATTAGCATATATAAAAAACAAAGTTCGAATAAATGCAGTGGATATACAAAGAAATCTTAGTAAATCAGAATGAAAGTGATAGTGAATTATAAAAGAAATTAAAACAAATAAAAGAAATATATATCCGTCCTAATATAGTAATATCTTATTGTAACTGACTAGTGTGTCCAGAAGGACAATTTTGTAGCAATGAACGTCGGCAATGATCTTCATAGGCCATTGGAGGGAGATGAGGGTATGCAAGGGGATCACCCCAGCTAGTAGTACTTTCTGCAGAAGAACTTGTACAATTGCTTCCATTGATGAAATTGTCCAAGCCATCAAACTGGTCTAATTGTGTGGTGTACTTGTAGTCTAATTCATTGATCTCAAATGGGTAAGTGTTAAATTCTTGAAATAGGTTTATACCATCCCAGCTAGGTGTGTTTGGTAACTGAGGATGATAAGAAGCACTCGAAACGTGTTTCTTGTTGTCTTGATCCAACAATGCTGGTTGGTTTGTGAATGTGTCAAATGGGTAGTGATCAAAAGGTGGATCTTGTGTTTTCACATGAAGTTCTTGATGATGATGATGATGATGATTAGGGTTTGTGAGTAACAAAGGGTATTCGGTAAGCCAATAAGATTGATAAAGATTCATGTTCATGTTTAAAGATGTTGCCTTTGAATCTTCAAGAACATTTGTGTTCATTTCTTGCTTAATTATAAGGCCATCTTTCTTTGACATTTGTTGATGCATTCCCATAACTTTCTTCTTTAGTCTCGTGTTCCAGTAGTTTTTAATATCGTTATCTGTCCGTCCAGGTAACTGTGCAGCTATAACAGACCACCTACAACACATATCAATCACTTAACTTATGCTTGACTATAAATGAAGAACCTTTTTCAAAAAAATCAATTCTTTATGGAGTTTGGTTAGTGTCCGTAAGTATAGTCTCTATGTTTTGATCAAAATACATGATTTTTTTTTTGTCTCGGATCATATCAATAGCTTGTTACGAGCGAGATCGTTTTCAGTTGTTTTGTCATTAAAAGAAAGTTATCAAGGATCTAAAAAGAATATATATATTACCGGCTGCCAATATTGAGATAGAGGGTGCAAATGATATGATCTTCTTCTTTCGAAAAAGATCCATGCTTGATGTTGGGTCGAAGATAGTTTAACCATCGAAGGCGACAACTCTTGCCGCATCTCTTGAGACCTAATCAATTAAATTGAACCCATAGAACATACACATTCATTTTAGTGAGATTTTATGTATATATAGGATCACATAGTGCCTAAATTGAACAAAAAACATACCAATTTTATGAGGAAGCGCGATCCAATTGCCACCGGTGCCATGTTCTTGGATGTATGACTTGAGTGTTGCATCTTCTTCAGGTGACCATGGTCCTCTTTTGACATTGGCTTTGTCACAACAAGGTGCTCTTCCCATTGAAATTATTAGTGTTGTTGATCAAAGTGGAGTTGTTGGTGTTTGGTTTTATCTCTTTAGCTTCATCTACCCATGTATGGCTTTAGGGTACATGATGATGACAATAATATGCATATATATATAAATTTAGATATATATAGAAAAAGAAGCAACTGGAGAAGAAAGATGGGATTAAAGAGAATGATCACTGGATTTTCAAAAAGTTATGTGGAAAAAGAGGCAATAACTTTTACGATATACTAATTTATTATTTGAATTAAAATAAATTAAATTAAATTAAATTAAATTAAATTAATTAAAAATACTATAGAATGACACAACTGTTAGCACCAGGCATTTTCTCAATTGTCTTCCTCTTACCTCCCGAATCTCTCATTTTATTTACTTAATAGGTTTAATACCCGTGTGTTACACACGGGTTAAATAGTAATATTTATAAAGAAATTATAACCATTATATTTAACAATTTGTAAATATATAACATTTAAGGAGTTGGCTCCATTAACTTGCATGGTGAAAAATTTAGCTAAATTTTACCTCATAAACTTCCTATTATAGAAAAAAAATCCCTTCAAAAATTGCCACCTAAAAGTTTGATTTATTAGATAGAAGATAGATTATTTAATTGTTTAATTTCTTTCCATTCAACATTTGAAAACTCACGTTTATTTGTTAAACATTACTTTAGGGATAATTAAATTTAGAGACCATTAAACTTATAGAGATAATTAGAAGGACGGTGACTATACTAGTCAATATCGTAGGTTTCACTCTTAACTTTGATGGTTCTTTTAAAGTTAAGACAACTAGGATTATATAGCTCTCGCACGCTGTGCGAGCCATT
Source organism: Tagetes erecta (assembly GCA_030867185.1). NCBI lineage: Eukaryota > Viridiplantae > Streptophyta > Magnoliopsida > Asterales > Asteraceae > Tagetes > Tagetes erecta. The sequence continues at coordinate 7,960,133 of CM061490.1, forward strand.
TATATACAGTTAAATTTTTGTTATCAAATCGGTTAAAATTATACAAAGGCTAAAAATTCAACAAAAAACAATTGTTATTCAACTATAAACAAACATAATGAAACGCTTCTACACAACACCATCAAAATTAAACACATCTATCCGGTGTTGGCAACAACAAATCATAATCTCTCACTCTAAAATCCCATAACAAAAAAACACCACCATATACCATGCGGCACCATCCGCTATCCACCGTTACCATCCATCGTCGATTGAAAAAACAAAGAAGAAGACGGCAGAGGCGGTCGGAAAAGACGACGGAAGCGACAGAACGATGATAGTCGGATGAGGAAGCAAGAGAAAGAAAACAAAAATGAGCACACTTTGTTCCAAGAACCCAAGGACTATAAAGTAAACAAAAAACTAATTGTCTCTCCAACTCAACTTATTTACAATAGAGTTACTTTGATGGCCAAAATACAAACCTAGAATTACTATAGTGGCCAAAATGCAAAACATAAAACGACGTTACTTCAAACTCAACTTATCTAAAAAAGAGTCATTCTACTTTTGCGGTTAAAATGCAAAACCTACAAAATTATGGTGACAAAATACAAAACATTAAACAACACTATTCATGAAGTTTTCCTATTAATATATAGTAATACTTAACATTGATGGTCTTTATAAAATAAATGGACAAAAGTTTTTCAGATAAGTTCATGTGAAATGACTATTTTATCCTTAATTTAAATGACGGATTAATAAAATGAAAAGAAATTGTAGAAATTGAGTTAAAATAGGAGATACTGTATGCATTTATTTCATTGTAATTTATTAGTTTTATAGTAATAAACCCTTATAATATTTTATTATGTTTATTTTTATTTGTGGTTGTGTGGTTAAATATTGGTTGGTGGTAGATATGTATATAAATAATCAAAAAAGAAAAATGTTGCATATAAGACCATGTCATGAGTCGTTGATAACACTTCGAGACCTGACCTCTGAACGGGTATAAAACTAGTTTGGGTTGTTGATTGTTAGTTATGGTATAGGTGGTTAATTATTATAAAGTATAGTTTTGATGGTGATCAAGCTGGATTGTTAGTTATGGTCACGTATGGCTAGTTAGTGTTATTATGGTCGATTTGTAGCTTAGCATTTATGGTCAGTTAAAACTATTATTAGCTAATTCAGATAATTAATGGTCATTTTTTATGATCAGTTTGGTTCATGCATGGTAAGTTATGGTTATAAATATATTATAAGTCATTTCTAGCCAGTTCAAATAATTGGTGGTCAGTTCGAGTCAGTACTAATTAGTGTTGTTAATGATTATTCAGAATTATGGTCATTAATCAAAGTTATTGATTGCCAATTAGAGTTATTTGTTCTTATTTAGGGTCAACCCTGGTTAGCGAAGAACATCTAATGATCAAATAAGGCTAATGTAGAAGAACAATGAAATCGAATTAGAAAACAATTAACCAGTCAATCAATGATTGATCTTAAACACTCTCAACTACTTGAACTTATTAGAACTTGCTTCAGGAAGATTGCATGAAAGAAAAATTAAGAATTCAGATAGTGTTTGGTATGCGGGAATAGAAGGGAAAATAAAATGGAAAAGCGTGTGTATGGTTAGTTAATGGTAATCATCTCTTCCATTTAGATGTGGTGAGGGTATTTTTTGGTGGCCAATGGAATTTCATAAGTTAGTTCACGTGTGGTGAATGATACTTTAGGTAGGCAAGGATTTTTGTATGTTTATTTGCAAATTTGTTTAACATTTTCATAATCTTTGTGCTCATAACCACAAAGACAATGAGCAAAAATAACTTTTTAGCAAAGATCTCCCTATTTCTAAAGGATGACCAATTCATTGTCTTAAGTGTCTTTGCTGGCAATGATGGTCGTTTTGTCTTTTGCCCTGATTTGTCATCTTTCGCCTCCGTCATCTTTATGGAGTGGATAGGGCAAGGGCGCAAGGCGATGACTATGATTTGACCCGTTGTACCCTCTACTGCCACTATCGTTGTCTTTATTTCGGTTACTCGCAATGCCAGCAATAGATGGTGACGATGTGGTGCATGCATGGCGCTGATAGTGGCTGATTCGTGCAATTGTTCATCAGAAATCATAACTAATGATAAACAATGCTCGTGCAACGCGTGAGATAGTTAATAAATCTACTTTCTTAAAAATGAGTTCGTTTAAAGAAATTTTAGATTTTTTTCAACATTCTAAGAAGTAATCTATAAGACTATACATTGCCGCTTCTCATAGAGCATTTCAGGAAGGCATTTCGGGAGAGCATTTATGGGAGATCCCCCCGTCTCCACGGGCTCTCCAAGAAGAGGGTTTGTGGGTCCCAACAATTTATTAGTTTTCGTTTCAATTAATGTTTTGGTGTTTTGTTTTAAAGGTGATTGTGAAAAGGATGATGTTGAAAGTAAAAGTTAATTGTGAAATAATGGTGGAAGAAGTGGACACATGTTGACTAGGCTTATTTTTGGAAAAATTGCTTCTTAACATTGTCAGTGGTCTTTTTTTAAAACAGCAATCTAACCTACTCCTAATAAACTCTATAAATATTTATAATGTCATGGATTGAAACTTAAATCTCCCCAAATTAGTATTTTTAGAGGCAAGCCTCTCCCATTAGGCAACCAACCTCAATGGTAACATTGCCAGTAGTCTAACTTTATAACCTTCATAATAATATATCTACTAATTATTATTATTTTTTGTGTTATAACTTAATTATAAGTAACATAAGACTACCTACAGTGCTAGGAAACCATCATTCCAAAGTATTAGCCTGATCAACATATTACAGTAGCTTTTCACTAATTTTCACTCATCTTTCCCACAATAAACTTTTAACCCAAACAACATCCTTTTCACAAATCACATTTATATTTCCACATAACTATTTCTTTTTCTACTTATTTAATTGATAACATTTTAATTATTACTAAAATATTTTATTGAATTAAATAGTCATTTAAATAGATAATTTAAAAGTAATAAAAATGGATGGTTTATTAAGAAAAAGTGGTCAAGCTTAAATAGCCGATAAGCGAGCTCTTTGACAACATCGTCAATCAGTTGTTCAAATTATTGTGTTAACATATGAAGAATGTTTATGAGCATCATCATTACCGATGCTCATTTAATCATTTTCATAGTTTTTGGTGAGTGTTGTAGTGATTATGTGGTGAGTGAAAGATGGTATTTATACAAAATATATAACTAACTGTATGAAAAGAAGAAAAAATCTAGTAGTTAGGAAAAACAAAAAAAATAACCGTTAAGAAATTTATAATTTTTTCTAATTAATTAAATTGTTAATTAGAAACATTTTTTTAATTGAATTCTTAATTACAAAACATATTTTTAGTTAAATTGTTAAATTAAAAAGTATATTTGTTATTAATAATTGATTAAAAAAAGATATATTGGTTTTTATTGGTCTCAACTATCACATGTTGTCTTCTACCGGTCCCAACTATTGAATTGGCTGTCAACAGTCCCAACTTTGATCACCTTGGTAACCACTGGTCCCGTCGTTAAATTTTTTTAACGCCGTTAAGTTTTTTCCAAATTCAATACCGATGTGATAAGCCTTTTGATCGGAACGATAATATAAGTCGATTGATGGAAAAGTTACCTCAAAACGGCGCTTCGAACAACGAAATAGTGCTTCAATCGGGTGTTTAAACCTAACGGTGCTTCAATCGGATGTAAAAATTTTATCGTTCAGAGAGCCTTTTCGAGAAAACTTTTATATCAATCGACACGTATTATCCTTCCGATCAAAATGTCTAAAACATCGGTCTTGAATTTGGAAAATACTTAACGGAGTTAAAAAAATTTAACGACGGGACCAGTGGTTACCAAAGTAATAAAAGTTGGGACCGTTGACAACCAATTTAAAAGTTGGGACCAGTAAAAGACAATATGTGATAGTTCGGACCAATAAAAACCAATATACCTTAAAAAAAAACATATCTTGTTAAAAGGGACCCACCTCTTCCTTTCTTTTCGCCTGTCACCACCACCACGTTCCCTTCACCACAAATCCAATACCCCACCGCCGCCCGTCGGAAGAATAACATCACCACCACCACAGGCGGCCGTCACAAACGCACTACAAAACGCCTAATACAGAAGGAACAGGAAAGTAGGGGGCAATTGGTGATCACCACAGGTTGACCTTAATTTGTATTCATCGATGTATAGTAACATGTTTCATGTTTCAACATTGGAAACATATATGTTCTCACCTTTACCAAATTCACTCGATCATCTATTTGTATATAAATAGTATCTACACTCTATCTCCAATGTCGTAACTTAATTAGTTTCTAACAACGATCAGATACACGAGTATTACACGAGTTTTAATAATTAATAAAAGTACGCTAGATCTATTATTATTACATTATTATATTACATATAAATTTATTCATAAATAAAAATAATAATTTATTCAAAAGTGGACATGTGAACAAGCACTACTAAAAATGATATTTTGTGATACAACACTTTCCGAAAACTTTCCTACATTTTTCTAACAAAACAACCATGACTTGACGTTATTTTGACGCAAACCAAAAAGTATAACTAAGTTATAAAAACTAGTTTGGTAGCTAAGTTATCGCAAATGTTGCGACAAACCGGTATTGTCTCAATTCTGTAGTAAAAGTTTTCGTTATTAATATTGTCAAAAATAAATTTGCTACAGCCTTTTTTCCTATAATAAGAGTTTTTAGAAAGTTTGTCGGTACTTTCGTTCGACAACAATATTAATTACGACTATATTGCGACAACTCTTTTGTCTAAAAAATTGCAATGTTTTTAGTAGTGAAGTGTATGAATCCTATGTGGACATCATAGAAAATGGAAATGGATGTGGACAAAGTTTATCTATATATTATTATATACGTAGATAGCTAGCTAGGTTGTTAATTTTATGTGACTTGACCCGACAACATTCTATGTGGAGTTTCCTTTAGATCGTGAATTGCTTTCTAAAAATTAGCACATTTAGGATTCATTATTGACAACATAACACATAAGCAATGTTCAAGCTTTCCAAATCCGTCGTGATTTTCTAGTGAAACTTGTTTGGATAACGATCCCTATTTTTTATATCACTAGTTTTCTTTATAAAGAAACTGTTCCCAATTACAATCCCACAATTCAAAAAACCATTTACCGACTTAACACACACGATCTTAGAGACTAATTAGACTCGTCACAAGATTTACGAAATTGTTAATGAAGGTGGTGACAAACAATGAACCACAAGTTGGTGGATACAATTTAAGTGATCGATGTTAGAGAGAGGATAAATGAATCTTATATTCGAGATAAAAAAAAACTTTTAAGTGTTAGTTTGTTTCAATCGTATCTTGTCTTTTATGGTTTCTATATATCATATTAAATTATACCTCATGTGTTAGCCGGATTAAATAACTAAAAATCATTAGAACACAAAGAATTAATATAAGCATAAAATTTGATCAAAATCTTGCAAATGGATGACAACTTGTACTGCTACAAACCATGGGTTTTGGTATAGAACTAAAAGATGATCGACAACTTAATTACCTATATAAAAAATAACAGGTTGTCGCTAAAAAAATTTAATGACGTTAAGTTTTCTTAATTCAAGACCAAAGTTTTAGGTCTTTTGATCGGAAGGAGATTACGAATCGATTGATGCAATAGTTGCCTCATAACGACGGTCCAAACAAAGAAACGGTGTTTCAATCGGACGTAAAAAATTTGTCGTTCGGAGTGCCGTCTTAGGTCTAATTAAGTATTGTAGACTAATTAAGTTTTATTTGTTTTCATATTTTTTTCATAAGAAATAGATTGAGAAATTGATAAAGAGAACATCAAAACTATCGTACGTAACTATTAAAATATTAAATTGAGTTTTTTTATTTAAAAATATGATGGATCTTAATCCATAATTTCATATTTGATGACTATTAGTAAAACATATCCAGTCACAAAAAAGAGATAAATTTGTATTACATTTTGAGAAAATAAAAATGTATTATTTTTTTCAAGTTTAATATATATTAAAAAATAAAGTTAAAATAAATAAATATGTGAGATGCTTTAAAATCATGTCACCTAGGATGAAGGTGTTAAAATTGCCACGTATAAAAAACACATTTTCCTATATTATGTTAGTGATACATCGCTATCTTTTACACATTAATGTTGTCTTACCATTGCTTTAAGAAAAGAGTTCACACACAAATAATGACATTTAAGTGATATTAGTAACAAGAGTTAATTACATAAATAGGTCTTGTGGTTTAGTCACAATCATAGGTTTGATAAGAAGAGTTTTTTTGTAACAAGTTAATTTATTGTGCTTTTAATTTGTAATGAGTTTGCATTTAAAGGAGATAAATACGAGTTTTTTTACATTTGAGGGACCATTTATGTTCTCAATAGTAATTAATATAAAAAAATTAAGAAATAAAAACCAACACACCAACTATATGCCCTTTGTGTTTTCCGGCCCACAACTACCGCCATAAGTCTGTAACCATCACCTTAACAACCATTGCCTAAACCATCGACCTCGATTGCCGCATATACATCAGCGAGCTCCTAACACCATTCTAAGCAAAACCCGAATCAAGACCCAAGATCCCCCACCCCTGTCATACCTTTGGTTTCATCTGCAAAATCCACCATTTGCCACCACAAACCAACTCCTTTTGAACAAGCAAGAAAAGTTCAGTTTATAGAGTCGGAGAGCTAGTATAGGTCATAAGTTTCTACCTGTGACTAACATAGTGTGCTATTGGTATCAGTAGCCATACCAACAATATGTTTCGTAAATAAGCACCCGCATTACAATGCGAGATCTGTCAAGCTAAGCTCAAGCACAACCAACCGACGAGTGGGGACTAATCCATATCGATACATTTTGATACTAAAAACCCTTCATTCCTAAACTAGCCTCATGAACAAGCTAGTCTTAACTTTTCTATTCAATTTATATTCTACTAATTGGGAAGGTCGGTGCTTTGCACCGTCTCTCCCGTCCCGTCGCGTTTCAACTTTTTCGTACTTTAACGTATTAACAGTTTTAATCCCTAACTTTTAACGCATTGACGGTTTTAGTCCCCGAATTTTACTAATTGTCGTTTGTGCTCCTGATGAGTTTTTGACTTTGATCTCTTACTTCACTTTGACACATAGTACGACTTTTACTAATTGTCATTTTAGCCCATGATAAGTTTTCGACTTTGCTCTCTTACTCTACTTTGACATATAGTACGACTTTCATCGTTTTTTAACATGTGACACATTACGTTTTTTCGTCGTGACGTACGGGGCATGAGACTTTTTTTTCAACTCGTATGACGAAGTCAAATACGCAAGACCCGACTGCGTGACCCGGCCGCTGCAACGCACGGTCTAGTGTTAAATCTAGTTTTCTAGTATATCTATCTAAGGGTTAGCCTACTAAACGATTCAACCTTTTATTTAGTTCAATTAAAAATAAAACTTCTTACAGAATGAAAGACATTATATTATTTCATTTGAAGATGTATTTTCCCAATAGCAACCGGAGTCACACCCATAATTGAGTTCCTAATTTTCCTCGTAAATACATATCTATCTTTTTTTAGCTTCATTTTATCACTAAATCTTCTCATAGCTTTGAGGCTTTTGCTACCTTCAATTTTACCTTAGTTTTTGTTGACTGGTTTTTGTAAGGGGAATTTAAGTGGGTTTATGTTTTGTGAAAACCCTTGAATCGAAATCGACGGTGTTCTCGATTGATAGGTTTAGGTTTTGTGAAAACCCTTATATTTGGTTAGTATGTTTTAGAAAAAAAACCTCTATTTTAGATTTTGGGGAAGAGATGGGAGAAAGTATGAGGCGGTAGTAGTGATAATCGCTAGTAGTGATGGACAACAGATGTGTACTAATGGTGGTCGCCAGATGTGTACCATGGCAATGATGGTGGCAGTTTCTTGAGAATGAGATGAGGGAGACGAGATTGTTGGGTAGGTGGGTGGGTTGGAAATTTTGTTTTTCATATAGTTACATAAATAACACATCGAATATAAAACAGTCGTATTTACATATGTCAAATGCAAAATAACTGAAATACCCTTCTAATTTACAAAAAAATTAATGGATATTAGTGTTAATACTCAAACTCGTTATAAATTAGAAGCATGAAACCCTTAAATTGTTACAGAAAAACCATTAGTACCCAAAGCTGTGATTTTGAGCCGCCATAACACCTCTCGCACAACATGCGAGAGACAATATAAATCTAGTTGAAAGAATATTGAAATTAGTTATGTTTGTGTGGCACTTTCCCTTAATAGTTGAAACTTGGTTATGTTTGTGTGATATGTTCTATTAATCTTTTTATGCCTTAACCGCACCATAAGTTAATTGTCCACATAGTTAATTCGATTCGATTTAGTCAGTTAATTCAATTACCATTCAATTAATTCGGTTATGTGCTCACCCTTGTATCCAATGATTGTCTTGAAGTTAACAAATGTTTAAGCAAATGAAGTTCTGAAACTAAATTTTTTTAATGTAAATATACAATCCTACTTCAGATGATATATGTTATTTTATTAGGTTCATATACTCGTTTCCTAACCAGGACTGCATCTCTAACTCCTCTACAGAAAGAAACTTATTAATTTTAGTTTGAAAATTTTCTGACCTAACTTAAACCTTTAATTTTTTTTTTTTATTTAGATGAGATTTAAATCCAACTCATTCATATTTTTATGTCTCCAAGCACTTTATTTTTATCCCTTGAGGAATAATCGGTTGTAACTATTGTATCGAAGGTTATGTGCTCACCTTTACCTCTAATGATTGTCTTGAAGTTAACAAATGTTTGAGAAAAAATGAAGTTTTGAAACTAATGCATTGAAATTTGGACTTTTGCTTCTTATAAAAAGTCAAGAACCCTCATTTTTTAAGTTCCCATCCCTGCACTTTCCACTCAACTTTGTCATTATCAATAATTCCTTTAAACAAATCTTAATCGTTGAAACTGTTTATAAAGAAATGGTTTTAAAATGAATTAGAAAATATACTTTAACCATATCAACTCTACTTACTCATACTATTTATTATTTGAACATATGATATTGGTAGTATTTTATTTAAATGTATATGTAAATAAATGACTATGTTCTTATACGTTTTTATAACAAAAAAAGAACTATAAAATCAAAGAAAAATTGAGTATTGTTTTTTAGTTTTTTTTTCTTTTTCTTCTCACGATGACTAGGTATCTAGTTTTCGATCGTACGTGGTATGGTTTGATGTAAAATGTTTAAAAACACGTAGAGTATTTTATATCTTAATTGTTGTCATATCATATGCTACGAATCTTGATATATATAGACCTTTTTCCATAGGTTAATTAGTGCTTTTTTTCATGTCTCTAAATACTTGGTTTTTATATACGAAAACCCAAAAAACTTCGGATTATGATTAATTAATTAGAAGTCAGTAGATCCTCTTTACCCTTCTTTAGTTATGTTATGAGTTATATTTGTTTTACCGTTTTACATAAAGTACGTAACAGTGCATGCTAAAAGCTCTCTTTTTTTAATTTTTTGTAAATGAGAACACATTTTCATTGAAGAATTAATTTATACGTTTACCTGGTATTGCATACAAAATAATTAAAAAGCAAAAGGAGGGGTGTGATCCATCATGCATTACAAGTTGATTTTCATTTACACAAATTAGCTTTGTTGACAAATAGCCGTTTCATATTTAAACTCCAAAATCTTTATACAATTCTTCACATTCATACGACTTTTTTTTAAACAAAACCTTCTTTTTATGTTTGAGTGGACGGTAATTATTAATATATATATGGTTCGCAATCGTTTTCGTAACTTTGTTTTCTTGTTTTACTCGTCATTTTTATATGGTATAGACAAAAGTCGTTCATGATGAGTATCAATGTTTGAAAATTGATTATCCGTCAAGGTGGATGCTATTTGTTCTCGAGGTATTAGGTTCTTTAAGTGCCTATAAAAAGTGGATACAAAAGTTTTCAAACAAGGCATTGACTTTTACAAATGCACAAACATGAAAATCAAACCAGAGAATTCAGACATAATAGTTGATGAGTCTCTTTTAGTTTTTAACTTTTTATCTCTCTCTTTATATCACGATATGTAACGTTAGAGGAGGCTTAGAGGGTGTGCGGCATGTGCGACCGCACAGGCCACTCGTTTGACGGAGGCATCAAATTTAAAAAAAAGTTATTATATAAATTTTTTTTATAAAACTTATATTTAGTCAATAGTCATGTAACAAATAAGCAAAATTTAAAGCCCACACCTAAAGGCTAAAGCCCACTACAACTAATTAACAAAACATCTAAAAGCCCACACAATCAAATGGATTATGGATTAATGAAGACTGGAAGTCCATTGCTGCCAAAAACGTAATTCACTAATTCGAATACTTTGATTTTCTTACATTTATTTATCAAACGTTTGTTTTTTGGTTAAAAAATTAGTTTATATAATTTACTATGTTGGCGCTTCTGGTTGAGGGGTGGGGGGCCTTTTTTCTCGTCTCGTACAGGGCACCCAAATCCTCAGGACCGGCCCTGTTTGACGTTTACACTCGTATATATCATCGTTCACAAGAACGCAAGAATGAGAAAACACAACGATTTTTATTAAGTGTGAATGTTAATAGGTAGAATTGTAGAAATGATGTTATGGAACGGTTAAGAAAGAGGTTTGTGTTTAAATTTTGAATCACTCGGTTCAAGGGAGAAAGTAACGGATAAGATGGATTTGCAGTCATACTAACCTCCTGTTGTAACCATCTTGTCACGTCCTATCCAAGCACAAACTGCCTCTTCAGTTGTTGATCAGATATGAGTCACCTAGAAGCTACAAGCTAGAAACTTAAATGTACTAGAAACACTTCTTCTTATTCACAAGCCTCTATGCCTAATGACATAACACATGCGACTAGGGGCTGATAACATGGGTCTTAATACGCGGACAGAATAATGGTGTTCTTAGTTTTATTATTAGTTACAACCAGACGTGGATCAAATTAAGTTAAACCTTCTAGTCAGCTATATTCTTGTTGATTCGACAATACATTTTAAATATTTAAAATACGTAGAATAGACGAACACAACAAGACACCATACGAATGTATTTTAACACAACAACTTTTACTTTTGTTTTTATTCATTGTTTGAGAATTTAGGCTTGATATGAAGAAACATTTTCTTCTTTATTAAAAATTAAATGGCATTTTGATTCTAATCATTTTAAGAAGATTAAATTTCAGATTTAGTCTCTAAGCTTTGTTTTAAGTTAAATAAAAGGATATTTTAGTCCATTTACACAAAGACAGATGGACTACTTATGTAGCTTATAAAATTTTTTAGGATTTTCACGTAGTTTATTCATAATAATAAAAAAACCATCCACACCACTCTATGACTTTCAAATCCCTTGTAACTTCCGAAATAAACAACCACAATCCCTACAACTAGTAGTCCATTCTGGGGCGAAGTGTTGATTAATTTGGTAGTCACAGCCCCCCACTTTTTTCCGTCCGAAGTGTTTTTTTGTTAGTTGGTAGTTGATTTTTTATAAATATATTGGGTTTAGCCCGCCAAAACAGAACATTATAAAAAAATTTATGGGTTTTTAAGTCCCCACCTCTCCAAAGATACAAATCCTGGCTTAATTTGCCACTGAGTCCATCCACAACCATCATCACCACCACCAAACTTTCTTACATATTCACCATTACACCATTATCATCGTACAATCACCACCACATAACATAAAGTGTGTTACAAATAAACCACTTAGAAAAAGATAGATACAAAAGAGATAATCTATAATGTGAATAAAGATCAAAAGAAAAAACTCATATTAACGAAAGTACATCTGCAATAGGGCAACTGGTCTCAAATGCGCAAATTCCCAAAACATAAATTATTATGCAACAAAAATAATTCTTGTGATACCTAATTTGGTATTTGTAAAGGAAAAGAATTGTGAATTGTTGATAGCATATCATATGGGTCGATAAGTCAAACATGCGCCTGGGCTATTGTGGGCTGTGTTAACTTTAGACTGGGCCTGCTACTATGGGCTGTGTTTAATGTTTTTTTAGTTGTAGTTAGAGGTGCATAAAAAAACCGGAACCGGAACCGATGAAATAACCGAAAACCGGTTCTTAGAAGAACCGGTTCTATAAGAACCGAACCGGAACCGAACCGAACCGAACCGTAGGTTCTGAATAAGTTCTACTATTTTTTCCAAATTATAGGTTCCAAAAGAACCGGAACCGGTTCTTGGAAGAACCGGTTGAAAAACCGGTATATGTTTTAGTGTTGCTTCTTATTTAATGTTTTAAAAGCTATATATCTTGTAATATTTAAAGTTTTTAATGTTACTACTTATTTAGTCAAAAATAATATAACAAATTTATGAACCATAGACTCTAAATGAAAGCCCAATGGAGAGTGAAAATTTGCAGCAGTCTATCGTTCTTGCATATATCATAGAAAAAAACTATTTTTTTAAGAACCTGAATCGGTTCTCTAAGAATCAGAACCGGTTCTATTGGAACCGGAACCGGTTCTATAGGAACCGGAACCGGTTCTACAAGAACCGGAACCGGTTAATAGGTTCTAGTTTTTTCACCAAAAACCGGTTCTAGAACCGGAACCGGTTCTTCAAAAAAACCGATTTGTGCACCTCTAGTTGTAGTGTATACTAGCCATGCACAAAAAAACCGGTTCCGGAACCGGAACCAGTCGTACCCAAACCGTAAGGTACACATGGGTTCCGGTTCCTCCAAGAAAGTGGAACCGTACCCGGAACCGAACCGGAACCGGTTCCACCTTAACCCGGCCAACCCGGACCCGACCCTTCCCGGAACAAAAAAAACCCGGTTAAACCGGTCAAAACCCGGTCAAATACCTGATCATACCTGGAACCGAACCCGACCCTACTCAGTTTATTAGTATTGTACTTTGAGTCATTCTGGCAGTTCTGTTTGTTATATATACATATATGTTTGAAAAGAAATGTTTCAATATTTTTGTACATTGTGCCTTTATCTTATATTTTACTCGTGAAATATCATTGTAGTGGTGTTTTATTTTAGGTCATCGTGTCATTTCATTGTGTTATATATGTTTACTTACGCCCTATCAAATATTTCACCTTTGAATATCTATAACACAATGAAACTGACAAACAATTACTTAAAATATAACACTAATACAATGGTAGTTCCAAGTAAAATATATTACAATGATACAATATACATGAGTATTGAAACATTTCTCTTTAAACATATATAATACAATGACTCAAAGTACTGCACTACTATAATGATAGCTCACGAGTAAAATATAACACAATGACAAAATGTACATCAGTAAAAGAAGCAAAAGTATACATATATTTTGCAAAAAAATTAAGCATTGTGTTATATTAATGAAAGAGTGTTTCAGACTTTCAGCCTTTCAGGTACTTAACAAATAACACAATATAACAAAATAATCTCATATGATACACATTAACAGTTTCGTATTGAAACACACATTACAACTTTGACACAATGATCCTTAGTGAACCACGTAATATAATACAATGATCTAGTAAGATATGCATTAACATTTTGCATTTTCATAATGTATTCGAACGCACAATGCAACTTTGACACAATGCTTTGAAACACACAATATAACATAATGATCTCCTAAGATACATATTCAAACATACAATCCAATTTGACACACTGATACTTTTGGAACACACAATATAACACAACGATGTACTAAAATACACAAATACATTACGTGTAGTATTCAAACACACAATGATACGTTTTAAACACACAAAATGATACAATGATATACACAATGACATGATATCACACAATGACATTAAAAAACCATAGTTACATAATTTATAATATAACACAATGACATGATATTACATAATGATCAGAAAGTTAATAACATTTTTTTTAAAAGTAAAGAAATTGACATGTGACTTGTATGAGAAGAAAGAAAGTCAACAAGAATAGATATAAAAAATAGTATATTTTTTCACCAATTGTTTTTTCTATAATTGAATCTCAATCATTAAAAATAAATCTATTGACTTCAAATCCTTATCACCCTTTATATTATTTTTGTTTTTTTTGAGATAAGTTGGCTTTACATAAATATTAAATCTACTATTGCGTCCTTTAAATAAAGTTTCATGAATATTATTCTTTATTAATTAATTATCACTTTAATTTAATTTCTTATAGCATTAAAATCTTTGTTTGCTTGCACCAAATAATCCAAGGCCATAACCTCAAATAAATATTATTTCCAATATATATAACGTGTCAAACGAATTAAGTCTAGTACACGGTACTAGAATACATTATGTGTATATATTTAATGCTGACCTAACTTTTCGATCATCAGCATATATATATAGCCGACGATGCATTATTGAACATACCTTCTATTATATGATATGAACCCCAAGAGATTAAATCTTGCATGTAGGTCCTATATATTATGCATTCGATCTCTTCGACCAGCTTAGAATACAAATTGCATTTTGCGTGTGAAATGTTTGAAATCAGATAATTATTATTCACAAAGGATTTACGTTTGAGTAATATAGTTTCTATGCGGTGATTATATCTAACATTTATTGTATAATTCTATGGCCCCGTTTGTTTTTTTAAGAGATTTAAGTCTGAATCTGAATATCACATCTGAATGTTAAGAGGTGGTTCAAATATCTGAAATCTGAATCATTAAGAGGTGGAGGCTAGAGACGAACCTCTAGTCGTCGGAGATGGAGCCTAGTCTCCGGGTTAGAAGTTAATGGAGGCCGGAGACAAACGTATGTTTTTTTTGTTAAGAGGTTTTCAGACCCACTAAAAGCTCTTACTGGTTCAGATGCTATTAAGACGCTGAACCTCTTAATGCCAGAAAAAAAAACAAACAGCCCACGTCTGATTACGTCTGACCGAATCAGACCTTTTCCTCTATTCAGAGACAAGAGGCAAAAACAAACAGGGCCTATGTGTGTATCTTCTTACATGAAATTAACTCTAACTCGGTACAATAACCTATTCTATTCTCCTAAATTACATAACTAGTTTAGTGCTCGCGTTACGATCGGGAACATAACATTCAAGTGGTGCTTTTAAGGATGTTCATGAATGTTCCATTCAGTTTTGAGACAAACCCGTGGTAAACCAGAACACATGATATATTTTTAAAAATTAGATTTTTAGTATAGCAATATTATACTCAAATTAAAGAGAATAAAGTGCTCAGCTTTATAGTGTAGTTTATTTTTAAAAAAATTATATAAAAATGTTATGTATATTTATAAAACACTGTGGTCTTTAATTGTATGTTATTATTAACTTTATAAGTTTCATTTTTAAACCCTATCAAATATAAAACGACTCATGTACACCCTTTGTAGTAAATGGTTAAAAATATAAATACTTTTAAATTTTTCAGAAGTCTCCAAACTATTAGGGGATAAAAAATGTTATTAGTTTTATTATAATACTAGTTTAGTGTCCGCGCTACGCTCGGGAACACAAACTTAAAAGGTGATTTTAAGGATATTTATTACGATTCCAATCAGTTTTGAGACAAAACTGTGATAAACCAGAACAAAAGATTTATTTTTTAAAAAATTTTAATTAGTATAACAATATTATACTCAAATTAAAAAGACTTAAATGTTTAGTTTTATGGTGTTGTTTATTTTAAAAAAATTTCTATATAAAGTTTATGTATGTTTATAAAACACTTAGGTCTTTAATTATATATAATTACCAACTTTATTTTTAACTTTCATTTGCATACCCTATCAAATAAAAACAGACTCATGTATATCCTTAGTAACAAAGGGTTGAAAATGTAATTAATTTTAAATTTTTTAAAATTCTCCTAGATATTAGAGGAACAAAATGTAATTAGTGTTGTTATTATAATATATTTTATATATATATTATAAATAAAAAATCATTATTGTGAGAATTTTTATAACCTATCAAATAAAAACAAACTCATGTATATATATCCCTAGTAGTAGAGGGTTGAAAATATAATTATTTTTAAATTTTTCAAAATTTTCCTAGATATTAGGGGGCCAAAATTTAATTTGTGTTATTATAATATATTTTATATATATTTTTAAAATAAAAAATCATTATTGTGAAAAAAATTCTCAAATGATGCCACATAAGCTAGAAGCTTTTAAAAGATGACACGTAAGCTTTTTTTGTTTTTCTATATTATATTAGAGATATTTTATATACATATTTTAAACAAAAAAATCATTATTGTGAGAGAAATTCTTAAATAATATATGTCAAAAGCTAAAAGCTTTGAAAATATGCCACTTAAGTTTTTTTTTGTTTTGCTATACTTCGTATTATATAAGGATTAAGCAAAAATAAAATATATAATTATTTTAAAAAAATTAATTCTTTTTAAAGAATAATAGTTAATTGTTTTGGATGTACAAACATATATAGATATAATATTTTAATCCAAACATCTAGTTATTTGAAGAATAATGTTTACGACTATATATGTAACTATCAATATACAAACATAGTGTGGGATGACGACCTTATCCATCAAATAATATAAAATGAGTGTTTCAAATTAACCCGTTACCAATATCTTCTTATTTCTTTTATATATACTCGTTCTTAATTATTTATTTTTATCACAAGGAATAAGAAACCATGAGATCATTCACATGAGGTGTAATGGATATCCCTATCATCCACATAAACCCTCCATTTATGTATGTAGGCTAAAAAATCAAACAAGATAACATGAACCTCATTTCATGCAAGTTGAGTACCAATTATGCAACATGGGGCCCTAGCTTCATGTGAAGTTAAAGAAATCAAATAACAGTGATTCACATGGTTCTGCCTATTGAACCTACATTCAAGGATTGAAGTAGATTAGTTATTGGCTAGAAAAAAGAACAAAAGTCGTTGGGATAATAATTTGCTCACCTCTTTAATTAACCCGCCAACTATTGGATTTATATAATTACTGCTTTTACATTTTAGTCCATATTAATCTCAACTTAACTATTTGCTATGAATAATCATAACTTTTATTTTATTGGTCATCATCAACGAGTCATTCGTTAAAATAAAAGTTAAGGTTATTCATGTACAATAGTATGGGGTAATTGAAAAGATTGTTAATGGCCCATAGAATAAAAGTTGAGATTATTAATGGTTAATAGTTAAGTTGATATTAATATTGATCAATAAGCGAAAGTTAGAATTATTTAAATCCAATAAGCCAAAAAATATCTACTATTTCAGTATATTTGATCATGTTGTCGATTGAAAGTGTTCATATATTCACATCTTGAAGAGCTATATGGAGATATATAAGTCGTCCATATGAGGATATCTAATATAATAAATCAAGGTTTTTTGCTTTTATTTTTTAGGAAATTTTCTTGGCGTCACTTTCTTAATTTTCATGAGCGTGAATTTTAATTTACAAAATAAAATCAATCAATTGTTTTGAAAACTGTCAATTAGTCAATCAATTAATTTGAAATAAAAAATAATTGGAACATTAATTCTTTAGTTGTTTAGACTTGTAACCGATCAAACATTACATTAAATTTTGTTTTAGATATTTCTATATATACTACATCTGAATTTTTATATATTTTAAACTTAACTTGTGTATATGCATGGGTTATAACCTAATTAATCAAGGTGATATGCGCTTTCTTGAAATTTATCCTACAAGTTTAAATCCTTAAGAGTGTATGTATATGTGATCATTAAGACGAGTACGTATATTAAATAGGAGTTGTTCTAAAATAACTAAATAAAAAAGTAAATGGAGGTAAGTTTGTCATAGAGTTAATTATTAAGCATGACTAGAATGAGGGGTTAGGTTTAATTAATGCCAAAGTGGTCAACCTTTTAAGATTGTTCAAGATATCAAATTTAAAGTTTTTTATGGATTAAAAACAGGGCTAGTATGAGTAATTTATTGTGGAAAGATGGGTATGTTATGAACATATACGTCTGGTTTGTGCTTTCTGTTTTTTGTTTATTTTGAGCTTTTTGCTCAAGGCAGTTTTTTGCTCTTAATGAAATTTATTGTTCTAAAAAAAGGTTTAATGCCAAAGTCATTTCGAGTTAATTAGAGTGGTACTGAAGGCGTGAAGCTCCAATAAAGGCTCATTGTTTGAGCGTCATCTTTGATGGGTTGGAGTAAGTTAGTTGTGGTATAGAACTAGGATCACATTGGATGAATTTACCAGTGAGTTGTCGTTATAAAAAAAAATTAAGCATGACTATGCTTAACCATTGGAAGTCATGTCTTGTTTAACCTCAAAACTGACAAGTCCAAGTCTGTTTGATATAGAATAATGAAATGAACAAGAGAATGCAATAGATGATGGGATGAAATTGGCGACAAAACCTAGGACACATCGGGACCAGTTTTTGTCGCAAATCTATTGCAAAAATGTCATAATTTGATACAAAAATGGTTACGCAGTAAAAATCCATCGCAAATTATTCACTTTTCTAGCTAGTAATGACATGTCAACCGGTTGATTATTTTGTGTCAGTGTTGTAGGGAAGGAAAACTTTTTATTGATACAAGCACTCAAATTAACAAGGGCATTTTATATCAACTTCTAAGTGGTTTTATTAAAAAGGTGTGTGTGATTCACATTTCTAGTAGTGACGTGTCAACCGGTTGATAATTTTATGTCGTATTGTAGGGAATGAAAACTTTTTATTAATTTACAGAAGAACCGCTAAATTAACAAGGCCATAATTTTGTGTGAAGTTGTTAGTGATTTTGTTTGAGAGGGTGCATGTGTATGAACCGTTCAATTGCATACTTTAATTGCAAATACTTGTTACACATTTACAAAATGTATACTCTTGCTTTATTGGAATAGTCCAAATTCGATACACTAGGTAGGTGTTTGATAGTATATTTGGTTAATAGCATATATATGCTTCTAGAAACTAAAAAGTGGTAAAGAATGATAGCAAATGAAGAAGGCATCCGGGAAAGATGCATGATTGGCTTGCAAAATTAAAGTTGATGAAATCATTATGGGCATATTTTCCATGACCAAATCAATTTGAGTACCCCATACATACATGTCTTGTATCTCTTAACATGCGCAAAACATTCCATACTTCTCCCTTTCCTCAAAACAGAATTAGATTTTCTATTTTATGTTCACATTCCTAAATCCAACATTAGTTGCCTATACAACCAATGTGTAACAAGTGTCATACCTTACAATAATTTCAATCCATAACACAAACTACCAATATATTATCTTGATGACAATACCATGTAATCATTATATATATGATATGATAACATGGCGTTCTATATACGACATTTAACAACAACCCACGATCAACGATATTGGCTCTAAACCAATCCAGTTGGACATAAACCAATTAATGTATCTTTATAATCCACCATATCACGTGCATTGAATTCATTCAGAGCCCAACATCTGACTCAGTCAGACATGAGAGTATTTGGCTAGGGCGTTTGAGCGAAACAGACATGAGCGTCCTTGTACGGGCTCGGATTTTCAAAGCTGCATTCATGTCCGCAAGTCAAGCGGGCGTCACATTATGGCAAGGAATTCGACAAAATTGCACCCACGTACGCACGGGTAGGTGCTGGAGTTAAACATGACACAAGAACTTAACATGTCATGAAGAATTGTATATATAAACTAACAATGTTTTTATTTTCACTCCAATGTGGGACAAAGTGAATGTAACAAAATTTTTAAAAATCTCATTCAAATAATCAGATGTCCAACTAAACAGAACCTCTTAACCATTCAACACTTACCATTCAGCACTTAACCATTCAGCATTTCAACAACACCTAAACCAGTAAGTAGCTCTGAACCGGTAAATATGGAACCAATAAGTGTTATTTGATTAGACCTCTGAATAACTTTGCACGCTTGTCCATTTTTTCACTCGGAAACTCTTATTCACTTAATCATCTAGAGGTGAGCTGAACCATTAAAATGTACCATTATTTTAACCAAACTCTTGATCACTTAATCATTCAGAGATGAGTTGAACCATTAAGCTCGGATTATTCATTTTCCATTGTATAAAATGCAAATAGTCTAACTTATCAACGATATGATTATCAAAATCAATTAGAATATATTGCGCATATCAATATAAGGAGATAGATCCTTTTGACAATGTGGATGCATTTTTCTTGTGCGTCAATATTTGTACTTCTAGTTATTGTCAATGTATGGAATCTATACATTAGTACGTGGTTCTTATTTCAAAACTTAGTGCGCATATCTTATCACTAAGAGCATCCATTATGTTATGCTAACACTCGCAAACATCTATAAACGCATCAACTTAGTACGTCTTTCGCAAACATTCTTTCATTTCTAATTATTATATATCTCTGGCTTTTTTAGTATTTAACATTAATATGAGTAAAGTGCAGTTTTTGTATAGATGCTTTGAGGTCATTAACAGTTTCAGTCTCATCTTAATAGTTTTGGTCATTGTGATTTTATTTTCTAACAGAAATGATCCCGAACACTAACTTTATCTAATTTTCCGTTAAGTCTTCCTCACATGTAAACAATGGCGAAGCATTATAAAGGCAAAAGGGGGCCAAGGCCCTCCCATTTTTTTCGTCAAAACACCGATTTTTCGGTCAGTAGTTAATTTTTTTTTTTAAATATATAAGGTTTGCCCCTCTTGAAAATACTATACATACTTTGTTTGGCCCCATTGATTTTTAAAGTTGTAAACTTAAATATAATGGGTTTATTTTGTTTAATTAGTCCATAAAATTAAAAAAAAAATAGCAAACTCTTACTGCGCAAATTCACAACTTTAGTTTCTCTTTCAATTTAACCGGACGATATTGCTCGCAATCCCACTAAAAGTTCAATCTGTTGTTATACATCTGCTCACTCCTGTCTATTTTCTTCCACCCCTTCGATTATGTATCCTTCCATCGGATCACCTCACATCCACTATGACCACCACTAGGATGGTTTTAGTTCAATCAAAATGAATGAAATAAGCTTATAAAGTTAGTGTATTCATCTGTGACATCTGCCCCAAAACCGAACCCGAATGTCCGACTCGAACCCGATGTCATCTACCCTTTATTGTATTCGTAATTAAATTCTGAAAATGTAACGTTTCGTCATTATTAAAATGAATAAAAATGTCTGACTTTATGCTATTTTCCGTATTAATAAGAACAACTGAATTTTTATACAACGTCTACTAATTAAGTATTTTTTTTTACAATAAATAAGGCTCAAAAATATTTATTATGTTGGAAATCTATAAAAAAGATTTAATAAAGGTTATTAAGAATAAATACTAATAAAGTCTATAAATAACCATTTAACGTCAAAAGCAACGTAAATATACGAAAACGTCAAGTTTGCAAACGTTGCAAGATAACTCGGTTAAGTTTGTTAGCTAAAATAAGTATTTATTTAACTTTGTGTCAAAACTGTCAAATAAGAAACTTATATTAAAGTTTTAATTGTAAATTGAAGACAAACCATAACATGAGGGACCTAATGTGTAAATATTTATAAAATCCCAGCCCCCACCCTCTTTGCACCCGTTTTTCCGGCAGAAACCCCCGGCCACCGCCGGCGAGATCCCCGGCGACCCTGTTCTGTTCATGTTCAGCAAATTAAAAGCTGTTAAAATCGTTCTTGACCCTATTCGAAGCCCCGACCACCCTCTAAACATCAAATAATCAACCGATTTCATGTCTCAATCGGTTTCAAAATTAAACTTTCTAAAACCCACAATTCAATGCATCAAATTAATGTTAACTGTTACGAATTCGTACGTTCATATCATTCCTTCGGTAAAACTAAACGTTAAACTACCATCAATTCATCTCCTAATCACCTAATGATCCCCAATTAATCTCCAATGACCCCGTATGCTAACCGAAACCCATTCTCCATCCAATCGCGCATATTTTCCGAAATTGATCGAAGTAAATCATTCACCTCATTATCAAACGTGAATCTGGAAGTTGAATTGAATTGTTACATCTCCGTTTCTCCGTTTTGATCACCTCTTGGCCGCGACTATCTTCTTTTTTTGTATTCAATCGATCACCAATCAAGGTAACAATATATATCCATTACATTCGTATGAAACCATAGATCATTAGCCCTATCACTAATTTGTTTATCTGATTCGTATAGGATGATTTTGATTTTTAGGGTTCATAGGGAATTGGGGGTATATGTTAGATTTAAGATAAAAACATTTCAAAACAGAACTGAAACAAAAACAATGGTTAGCTCGTCTGGTTTGTGTCTGCAATATTGAAAATGTGGACCCGAGTTCGAAACTCGGTCCCAACAAAAACGTATTTTAATTTTTTTTTTCTTTTTCTTTTACTACTTTGTGTTATGTTTGATAGTATTTAATAAAAAGGAACGTTTATCATAAAGATATTTATCCTAAACCATAATATAATTGTTAATTAATATTAAGAAACTACAAATATATACCTTTAAAATTATAAAATCATTTTTATAAATTTCGAGACATGTAAAGGTCTTATAGATTTTATAAAACGCTTACATGATTAGTTCACGAGGCTTATTTATTTTTCAACAAAAAACTATCATTTATCAAATATATTTTTATTACTATTACCATTATTTATCTGACGCCAAGATCATTTTTTTCTTCTTATTTTTAACCAGTTAACGGGAACCCCCCAAATCCCAATTCGAAACCCTAGAATTCCAATATCCTTAGGTTCCTATTGCTTCAATTCTAGTTTTTTTTTATACAATATGTCTTACTAAGCTAGGATTGTCATTTAATTAGGTGATTCTAATATTTGGACGATCCTCGGTTCTATTTAAATTGATTACTATTTGTTTCGTGCCCGAGTTCAAGGTGAGTAAACTCACTCCCCTTTTTCCATTTTACTATTTTGGGGCTGAAATATGTCTTTTGCTATATTGCGTTTTCTATTCGTTTTCTAAAAGAGATCATACAAATATGTTAATCTAGTTTGGCCGCTTGATGCAATCTTATGTGTTAGTTAAAAGTAGTTTTATTGCTTTGTAATCCCACCGGTACAATGTTAGCGCTAATGGTTTGACAAACCCACCTGCTTGTACAACATCGATAGGTGATTTAAACCCGGCCTTTCTAATTCCATGTTTACTATGTCGAGATGCTATGTTGCTATACTATGTTGCTATGCTATGATGCTATACTATGCCATGTCCCTAAATTGCTAAATGATGACTTATATATCGAGACGGTAAACGACGGTTATTAAAAGTTATCATTATTTATTACATGAGTGGTTCTCATGACAAATGGCTAGACGAGATACTATGGTTTCTATTGTGGTTGGTGTGCTATTCTATTCTAGGGGTCCTGGTAGGGTGATATTACGAAATTACTATACATGTGGGATTGCGTAGCATATCTTGTTGATCTCGGATTTCAATACTATTACTATTCAATTTGGGTTTTACTCACTAGCTTGTGTAGCTAACTTTATTTTCACGTATTTCAGGTGGCGCGTGATTTTTGGCTTATTTCTATTTTGTCAAGACATAGGGACTCGGACCTAGGAAAAAGATAATAATAAAGACTGTTTCATTTACTGCTATTATGAATTTGTCGTTTCGCATTTAAGACTTGGGTTTTGCCAAACTTATGATAATAATTATTAGACTTTAATAAAAGTAACACCATGTGCTTTGTTTACTATGGATATCCAATTCTATGACAGCCCGGTGTTTTCCGCCACCGGGCGGGGTGTCACATCATCTTTCTCTTGCATTATCATAAATATTTTAAGTCTTTGTTTGTTAAATAAACTACATATTTTTATTTTTTTTAATAACGATCTTTAGAATATATGAAGAAAATGTAGATATTTAAAGTTTTTATTGTTTGACCCGTTTTAGACCGAATCGCCAACCCGAATATATAACTCAAAACATGATGTTAGGAGAAAATTTCATGGGTCCCTAGATTTAGCGTCTGTTGGCCCCCCTTATAAAAAATTTATGGCTTCGCCACTGCATGCGAAGTAAAAATGTTATTTCTCTTACTTTTTTTGACATGCGACCGAATAAAAATGTTAACCTATATGATAACCTAGTTAAAAGGGAGAGAAATGACATTTTTACCACACAGATACGGAGCGCGTGTGAGAGATTTAATATAAAATTAGATGATTTTGTATTCGGGACCATTAATGTTAAAAAAATAAAATTATAACAACCAAAACTATTAAAATTACAAAACTGAAACTATTAATGGTATCAAAACAAAGATTAAAACTATTAAACACTTTAAATATTTTTAACAATAAACTCATTTTTCATGTGGAATAAAAAAAACTATTCCACAGCATTAAGGAGGGTTGAATCAAATGAGTAATGTTGAAGTTTGCATTGATTCTTATTTATTTGTTATTGCTTAAAAGTCAACCTATGTATAGTTTGAAAGATCAAATAAACCTTTTTCGTTTAATGCATTTATTATTTCTTGACCAAAGTAATTCCACTCACAAATATCATATTCCATTTTATTCATATTTCCCCTACCAATTATTTTCCTCCGTAATTTCCCCTCTTCATATACACACACCGGCCATC
This sequence comes from Tagetes erecta, assembly GCA_030867185.1. NCBI lineage: Eukaryota > Viridiplantae > Streptophyta > Magnoliopsida > Asterales > Asteraceae > Tagetes > Tagetes erecta. The sequence continues at coordinate 7,984,921 of CM061490.1, forward strand.
TTCAATTCCAACATAAATCCAACTATCAATTATGGAGTATGATCATAGTGTTTGTAGCACAAGACTTGTCTTAGGACTAAGCCTTAATTCTTCATCATCATCATCAACGGTTAAACTCAACACGACATGTTCCACCAATCAGCCTAGCACGGCCTTAGACCACAAATGTGTCATACCAAGTTTCGAGCCATCTTTGACGTTGGCTCTTTTGAGCAACCATAGTGATCATGGTTTTCTACATCGAGATAAGTCGTTTTCAAACATGAGCTTAAAGAGGGAACGTGACGTTGGGAGTGATGAATCTGAGAGAGTGTTGAGTGGTGTTACAAGTGTTGATGATGTCGAAGACGATGATGATTGTGTTAATGGTAGGAAGAAACTCAGGCTTACCAAATCGCAATCCGCTCTACTTGAAGAAGCCTTTAAACATCATAGCTCTTTAAACCCTGTAAGCATAAGCATAACCCTTCTCTTTATATATCCACACACACATGTACACATAAAGTCATACAAGACCCTTAGAGATATATATAGATGATTAAGGTTAAAATCGCAATTAAGCTAATGATAACTAATGATATGAATATTATTAGCAGAAACAAAAGCAAGAACTAGCAAGGGAACTAAAGTTGAGGCCTCGACAAGTTGAAGTATGGTTCCAAAACAGAAGAGCCAGGTAATAATAACAAGTTATATATATAACTTCAAATTAATCTTCAACTTATTTCAAGTTCTTTAAGTATATGATTAAAATTCAGAAGTGCTTAAAAATATTTTTATACAAAGCATTTTGGTCAATCGACGACTTTTGTAACTTGACTACTTGAGTCACGATATTTTTAATTATTCATTCTTAAGCAAGTTAATTCCATCTTATTTTAACAATTTTGTGTAGGTTTTCAATTTTCATTCAGTTTCATATATATTAAGTTGAACATAATAATTTTGGTTTCATATAAATATACTAGTTTAGTGTATGCGTTACGTTTGGAAACAACACACATGTAGTGATTTTAATGATATTCACGGGAACATATATGATTCCAATCAGTTTTGAGATAAACCGTAGTAAAACCGAAACACAAAATTTGTTTTTAAAAAATTAGTGTTTTTGTGTAGCAGTATTATACTCGGATTAATGAGAATTAAAAGGTTGGTTTATTGTGTAGTTTTAAAAAAAAAACGATGTCGTATAAACAAGTTATATATGTTTAGAACCTACTGAGGTGTGTAGATTATCACCAAATCTATTTTCAAGTTTCATTTTTATACTATATCAAATATAATCCGACACATACGAACCCTAGTAGAGAAAGAGTTGAAAATGTATATACTTTTGAATTTTAAAGATTCTCTTAAATATTCTGGGAATAAAATGTAATACATGTTATTATAATATATAATTACAAGTATATACATGTTTTAATTATAAACTTGCTAGATTTATTTATGAAAAATGGTTTTTTAATTATTTAAAAAAATCTATCAAATCATGTCACATAAATAAATAAAAAATAGCTCTAAAATCATGTCACATAAGCAAAACTCATTCTCTTTTATTAGATTTACTAGGTTTAATACCCGTGTGTTACACACGGGTTAAATAGTAATATTTATAAAGAAATTATAACCATTATATTTAACAATTTGTAAATATATAACATTTAAGGAGTTGGCTCCATCAACTTGCATGGTGAAAAATTTAGCTAAATTTTACCTCCCAAACTTCCTATTATAGAAAAAAAATCCCTTCAAAAATTGCCCCCTAAAAGTTTGATTTATTAGATAGATGTATGTGATAAGAACCATGTAGATAAGACTTTTGAGATAGTAGATTTATTTATTTTTCTCTTACATATTTTTTAGATTGTTAACCGTTTGTTGTTATTTTGTCGCGTTTTGTAATTCATCGGAGACTTGTCACATTGGAAAAGTGAACCGTATGTCTGTCCATGATCACTCGGTAATTAGTTTCTTTGCCGACAGAATTGACCATTGGTCATGATAGAAAAAGATATTGACTTAATTATCTAGCAATTGATTGTATAAGAATGTTAATTGTGTTCACTTTTTTCTCCTTTTTGACAAATGCAACATCCATGATTAAGGCATATCAACCACTTAATTCGATTTTTATTAGTTTATATAATTTTAACAATCAAATTAATAAGCTAAAGGAGGCATATCTTATTGGCCCGTTATCCATGTTTCATTGTTTTATTTGTCTTGTTTCTCTTTATAGAAAAAAAGAAAGAAGAAACTAGCCATGATGAATGAGGTTGCAACAACAGACCAAAATGTTAACGTGGGCTCTTTTGGTCTCCACTTGATTGCAAAATATAACCACAATTATTCCAACACTATTACTACCTTTCAACAAACGTCATTGACTAATGCTTAACTTTAGAATGTAATAAAATACTAACTAAAATAATTGGCCACAACCATATGTAACATATATAATTAATAAGTAATAGAGTAAATAAACTATATTTCAGGTGACTGGTTTACGAGTTGCGGTTAACCATATATTATATCGTCTTGTTATTTGTGACTGTTTGCTACCGTGTTTATGATTTAAATTTAATTCTTTTTTATTTTATCTAGACTGTTTTAGTCTTTGAGACTATTTAAATTTGGTCGAATCTAGTTGCAAATATTTAGTATTCATTTTTCTAATACATGATACCTTTTTTATTTAAAGGACAAAACTGAAGCAAACAGAAATGAACTTTGAACACTTGAAGAAATGTTGCGAGAAACTAACTGATGAGAACCAGAGACTTCAAACCGAGTTGCAAGAACTCAAAGCATTAAAAAGATCTCCACCATTCTACATGCAGTTACCGGCAGCTACTCTGACCATGTGCCCGTCGTGTGAGCGGATTGGAGACGCCAAACCCAGCGTTGTGAAGAGCACTTATAATATGGCTGCTAAACCACACTTCTTTAACCCCTTCACTAATCCATCTGCAGCCTGTTAGTTATATAATTATATTTATTTTCTTTTGTGGTTATTGAGTAATTTACATATATATACATATATAGATACTTGAAGAGTGAAGAATATCATTTAAAAAGCCAATCCATAATCCAACCTTTTTTGGAGTTAAGGCCTAAGGGGTTGGCTTGATTTTATTAGTATATATAGTTAATTATGTTATTGTAGTAGGAAAGTATATGAAGTTCTTGTGAATTTTATCTTTGTTTCGATCGATATGCTGTGAGTATAAAACTAACTCAAGGAAATGAATATGTGATTCGTTATTGTGTTTTTCTTTTCCAACAAGTGAATCACATATACCCTTTAATCTTATTGCTAAATGTATTTAGTGTAGTGCACGACAGCATGTGGTGATGTTGGTCCGAATTGTTTCGTACAATATCAAGATCAAGTATATTCATTCATATATTCATCATAATCAATCGTTTACATTGTGTTTGCATATATGCATATGCCGTTAAATGGTCACAACGATTACTGAATCGTTGTGTCTGTTCATGGTAGGTTATGAACTTTCATAGTGGACATAACTAATCCCTACACTATTCTAACTATATAAACTAACTCTATCCTATACTTTAAGTAATGACATGACGAGTCCTTGTAGTTTATATGGAGATGTGAGTGATTAGTTCTTCATTCACCCCCTAATCATGAACATCTTCAAGTTGCGTCTTGTTGCAGATATTGGACTCCTAGCATTTCCTTCATATTCTTGAACTTGCGTTTTGGTAATGCCTTCATGAGTGCTTCTGCTTCCAATTTGTCTTTTGAAACTTTGTCTTCATCATGAGCAAATTCTTCCAAGTTTTCACGCCTTTTTTGTCATGATGTTTCACTTCCCACGAATAGCTAGTATCTTTAATCTTTACTGCTTCACGCGTCCTTGCTTAAGTTGTTTCATATATATTCATTTTGACTCCACGCCTCTTGATTGTTTCGCACAAGTGCTTTTGATTTAAATTTAATTCTTTTTTTTAGTCTCTGAGACTATTTAATAATTTAAATTTGGTCGCAATCTAGTTGCAAATATTTAGTATTCATTTTTCTAATACGTGATACCTTTTTTATTTAAAGGACAAAACTAAAGCAAACAGAAATGAACTTTGAATACTTGAAGAAATGCTGCGAGAAACTAACTGATGAGAACCAGAGACTTCAAACCGAGTTGCAAGCTAGAACTCAAAGCATTAAAAACATCTCCACCATTCTACATGCAATTACCGACAGCCACTCTGACCATGTGCCCGTCGTGTGAGCGGATTGGAGACGCCAAACCCAGTGTTGTGAACAGGGACGGATCCAGCATTGTAGGAGTGGGTTCACGGGAACCCACCGCGTTCTAAGTTTTTAGTAGAAATGATATATAAAAATTTTGAGTGAACCCATATAAATTTTTAGAAGTGAATCTTATCAAATAAATCTCTGTTGCTCACCTGGTTAGGCGCTTAGTTTTAAACAAGGAGGTCGCAAGTTTGAGTCTCCTCTTCTCCCACAAGAAATATTTTTTGTTTTAGCTAATTAGCACCACTTTTGCACTCTTTTTGCTGCTCCCACGTACATAGGATCCTCAGTATCCTCCACTTCATAACCTCTTGCTTATGTTTGATTGTGTGAATGTTTGAAGTTTAATGATGATGATGATGAACTCAACTAATTATGTGAATGTTTGATGATATTCATGAGCATATTTAATCATTAATTTACATATGAGAATGTTAGATAATGAGAAACAAAATGTTTAATGTTTAGCATGTGAATGTTTGAATGTTCAAGGAATTCAGTTAATTGTAATATTGTTTGTTTACATGTTTGATCTAGGTTAGTTTTTTTTATAAGTTTGATAATGTATTATGAGTATTTGAGAGATTTTCCACATGACAACCGTAAGACATTGAACAATCATCTTCAAGTAGTAAACCACTGATAATTTATTTGAATGATCTTATGGGATCTTGCCAAAAGGAAACCGATTTCATCTTGTCACCATATATAGTAAAAAAGATGAAATTAGACGAGCCTATTTAGGTAGTTCTTTTTAAAGATAAACGTGTTTATATTATGTGTTTTTAATTTTTAATGATGGTTTAGGCCACTAAACCTAACCTGACCTGTTGACCCAAACCGTCCCGACCCAAAATTTTTAGGTTCGGTTTTATTAAAATCGGCGCACTAAAAAAAGTGACACCACTGATAAAAATTTTTGGATCCGTCACTGGTTGTGAAGAACACTTATAAGATGGCTGCTAAACCACACTTCTTTAACCCCTTCACTAATCCATCTACAGCCTGTTAGTTATATAATTATATTTATTTTCTTTTGTCACTACAAGAAAAGGGGCCTATAGCGACAACAAAAGTCGTCGCTACAGAGTTCCAAAGTCGTCGCTACTATCTATGGCGACAACAAGTCGTCGCTACACTGCTGTCCCTGTAGAATCGTCGCAGTTTCATAAAAATGTTGTCGCCATAGAGGTCGTCGCTATAGTGAAAGCTGTTGCGACAACATTTGGTCTCCAAAAAAATTACCACAAATTCGTTATAAAAAGAAAAATAAACAAAAATAAAATTAATTTATTCTTATAGCGACCACATATCGTCGCTACATAATTTCTTAGTCAAAGTTTGGCTGCAACTATGGCGAGGAGTTGTCGTCGCTATAGGATGTACGCAAAGCATTATTATTATACCTGTGGCGACAACATGTTGTCGCTAAATTCTTTATTTTTAATTTTTTTTTTAAACCAAAATCTCAATCCAAAATAGAGAATGGCTAACAAAGAAACCATAATATCTAACAGAATCCAAACCAGAGAATGTCATACAAAAGCAAACACAAAGTCAAACACAAAGTCAAAATGTCACGCGAAACCGAAGTTCATATGTGACACATCAAAACAACTAAAACTTGAAACCAATGTATCTAACCATCACTTTCACCATCTTCGTCATCTTCATCATCCTCTTCATGTTGTTGTTGTGTTGATGACGAGCCACCAAATTGATTAGCAATAAGTTGATTCACTTGTCCTTGCAATTGCTCAATTTTTTGTTGTTGTTGTAGCATCATTTGTTGCCAATTGTTTACTTCAGGCGAAGGCTCGTATATAAAACGCCTCACATCGGGAGTTATGGTTTTCACTTTTCGCCCTACACCCTTTGTGCGACCACGCTTAGGTCCAAAAGAGCTCTCAAGAACTTTGACCTCATCAATTTGTTGTCCTTCACCCGCCAATTCCATTGCTTTATTCCTCTCATCTTCGATTTTGTTCTTCATTAAACAAAATATATATTACCATTATCATATAAATAAGGTAGCAGGGCAGAGCATGATTAGGTGACTATTTTGAAAGTACTTGTTATATCAAAAGTTACTAATCATTTTGCTAATTAATTCAAGACTACATTGTCCATATGGTTTTTGTGCGCAAAAGCAGGAGGCACAACAAAGCAACGATTAAGCGGGCGTTTTTACTACAATTGAGTTGATTGAACCGGACCATTAAATAACCAAAATGTTGTACTAGCAATAATATCCAAACTTATAATCTATCGAACTTAAAGTGTTAAAATGGTATAAAAAAGGGTATAAATAAGTAGCTAAACTGACTTACCCAATCATTTTGCGCATGCACATTTTCAATTATGCCATTCCTAGCATGCATCTCTCTCCAACCCTCGATATAATTTGCGCGACCGGTGGCTTCAATCTTTAAACAACAAAAGTACTATCATTGAGATTTCAAATAACTATCACTAAATCTTTTGAGAATACTATGTTTTACCTCTTCATGTCGCCTTTGAATGTACGCTTTGCTCCCATGGTAGCTTGGATACAACTGTTTTGCTCTATTGGCTTTGTTTCTTTCAGACGCATTCCTAAAGTCCTCGGTTTCGAACAACTGAATGACTTTATGCCACCTTTCCATACACATGTTGTCCGGGGGATTATTCTTTGCCTCCTCAACATTATCATAGCCTCCAACAGCATCAAAATGTAATTTCAGTTTATACCTTCTATCTGTAAACCGACTTGCACAATCCATCGTTATCCCCTGGTTTATTTCTTTCCAATGTTCACTTTGGTGAAGACTTTTCAAATCAAAAAAATGCTACAAAAATAAAATAAATTAGATAATGATAAAACAATCTCAATTCTTAAAAAAAAAGTCAACAGTAAGGACTTAAAGGACTATAACTAACCAATTAGTCAACAGTCTTAGTGTTAGATGGCAGAAATAAACCAAAAAATATATATAACGAAGTGATTGGCAATAAGTATATATAATACTTACATGAAGCATCTTTAGAATCCTCACTTTATAATCATTAGGAACATGTTCCCAAGTTTTTATGTGGAAGGGAGCAGTTTCATCCAACTCATTTGAGATGCTCCTAACAAACTTTGATGCATTTTTACCAACGGCCTTAAACTGTTTAACCGAATGCTCAAACTTAACGCTTAGTGGTTTTTTCCCATCAACTCTGATGCAGCACGCTTTGTTTGGTCCAATTCAACTCTGATGCAGCACGCTTTCGTTTCACACCCCCATGGCTGGGATGTTTACCAGGAACCCGATTAGGCAGACTTAGTAGTTGTTTTAAAATCTGTGCATTACTCAATGGTCTAGGAGGAACTCTGGACTCTTTTTTGCCATTAAACATTAGATCTTCCCTCCATTTGTGATTCTTAGACAAGAATCGTCTATGACCAACAAAAGCTATCTTACTAGTCACAGGGCACGATGGTGTGTCCACATTACAAGTAGGACATGCTTTATAACCTTGACCACTCCAACCAGACAAGCTGCTACGAGCAGGATAGTCGTTGATGGTCCATAATAATGCAGCATGCATTGTAAATACAGTGTCAGTTGATGCATCTCTCACTTGGACTCCCTCTGTCCACAACTCCTTCAACTCATCCACCAAAGGCCTTAAAAAAACATCAATGTCCTTTCCTGGTGATTTAGGACCGGGAATTAGCAAAGTCAACATGAAAGAAGACTCTTTCATACATAACCAAGGTGGTGTATTATACGTTGTCAACACCACCGGCCACATACTGTAAGTCTGACTCAAGTTACCGAAAGGATTAAATCCGTCAGCAGCCAAACCTAAGCAGACGTTCCTAGGTTCTTTGGCAAACTCATGATGTCTTTTGTCAAATTCTTGCCATGCTTTTCCATCAACCGGATGACGCATAATTCCATCAGTTGAACGTCCAGTATTATGCCAAATCATATCTTTTGCTGTGAATCTGGAACTATACCTTCGTCTAAGCCGATCAGTTAAAGGAAAGTATCTCAACACCTTTTGTGGTACTTTCTTCCCTTTTGTGTTTTTGTCAACCCATCTACTCTCGTTACAAACAGGGCAGTTTTGCATGAGTTCATTCTCTTTATAAAATAGAGCACAATCGTTGATGCAAGCATGGATAGATTCATACCCTAACCCAATCTTTTTCAGCTTCTTCTTAGCTTCATAATGTGATGTTGGAATCTTATTCTCTTTCGGCAATGCAACTTTTAGAAGTTCTAAAAGCTGGTCAAATGAACTGTTTGTCCATTTGTTGATGACTTTGATATGCATCAACTTTGCTAGAAAGTTAAGGGAGGACATCCAACTACAACCAGGGTATAACTCCGTGTTAAGCTCCTTAAACAATGCATCATAATCTGACTCTAAACCAATTCTTTCTTGAGCTGTGGTTTCTTCATTTGTATTTTGCTCTGCCATAACATCATCAAGTGCATCAAACATCTCATTTGTATTTTGCTCTATAGTACATGTGTTTGGCGCAAAAAGGCTTTCAATCTCCGGATCATTAGAATACTCCTCACCATGATGCACCCAAACCGTATATGATTCTCGAAACCCAACGTCATATATGTGGTTATAAATCGTAGACAAATCTTGGAGTGATCGAATCGAATTGGCACAACGTTTACATGGGCAACGGGTTTTGCCTTCATTATTAAGATGGTTTTTGGCAATCTCTATAAAGTTATAGAGACCATTCTTAAACACAAAAGATCTTCGATCTCGCTCGGTAATCCACGTTTTATCAATCGTCATGACTAAGTAATTATTAAGAATTACATTGGTACATATAAAAGTTAGAACATGGATAGACATATAAAAGTTATATGATGGATACATGTATGTTTATGTACGTAAATCAAAAGTTGTAACCAAATGTAGATTTATGTTTTATTATTTATTTATATGCATTCATGAAACAAATTCGACCTCAAAAACTCAATTTCAAAATTTGCTAATAGATCACAGTTCATAAAAAAATCACATTTGTATAAAAAACCAGTCAACTGTCATAAAATGTTCCAACTTTGTGAAATTTGGTATGTTGTGTAAACCTAAAGGTAATGAAACAGAGAATTTGAAAATGTAAACTTGAGTTAATGCAAAAGGAGATTCACTAGCTCATTCCATTTTTCCTTAAATCACAAAAGCACAGAGCCTAAAATCATAAAAGCATCGATTCAAAGACACATGGATATTGATTAAGGGGAAATGCTAACAACTGACCTAATTTCAGTTTATAATTAATTGACTTAAAAATCAGAGTTTATGAAAAAGGTATGAGCACCAACAAATCACCTTACCCGCACAATAGTTGATTTTAATAAATAATTTTGCTCACCGTGCCCCATTTACATCAATTGCTCCCACAATATCTAGTTTTTTTAAAAGAAAAGGAAAAAAGTGAAGAAAAAGCACTACAAATTGCACTATCAGCAGGAAACTCACAATCGCACAAAGGAAACTATCAAACACAAAGACAAGTCATTAAATCAAAGCCAATACCACTATAATCAAGTTGAAAACACAACCAAAAGTTGAAACACAGCCTAAAATCAAACCTTTTCGTGGAAATGGAGACTTTTAAAAAGGGACGACGGTAGAACGAGGAGTGCGACGGCAAAATCCGGGCGTACGGTGTTGAGTGACAACTGATTCAACAAGACTTCATTGGAACGAAGGTGGAGGATTTCATCTTCTTCTACTTGTGTGAATGTGTGTTTTGAGATTTGGTGGTAAAGTGACATAATCCCAGAGGACATATCCATTTCAACCAGTACACCTCCCTATAGGGGCAACAAGTCGTCGCCATAGGGTTCCAAAAACGACATCGTTCAAGCAAATTCATTCACTTTATTATTTAAAAAATAAAATAAACCTAACGCGACGACGTGTCATCGCACTAAAGATTTTTTTTAATTTTATTATTTTCCTTTCAAAATACAAACCTGAAAAGAAAACCAAAATTAAAATTATTTAACCTATAGCGACGACAAATCGTCTCTATATCCTTTTCAAAAGGCGGGATTTTTTCTGTGTTGGCGCTAGAGTTCCCGCTCATCCTATGGCGACGACATGTCGTCGCTGTGGAAGTTGACCAGTCAAATCTTAACTTCACCCTATAGGGACTACTTATCGTAGCTACAGAGTAATCTATAGCGACGACATTGGTCGTCGCTATAGATGTCGTCGCTATAGGCCCCTTTTCTTGTAGTGTGTGGTTATTGAGTAATTTACATATATATACATATATACTTGAAGAGTGAAGAATATTATTTAAAAAGCCAATCCATAATCCAACCTTTTTTGGAGTTAAGGCCTAAGGGGTTGGCTTGATTTGATTAATATAGTTAATTAAGTTATTGTAGTAGGATAGTATATGAAAGTTCTTGTGAATTTTATCTTTGTTTCGATCTGTTGTGAGTATGAAAGTAACTGAAGGAATTAAGAATATGTGATTTATTATTGTGTTTTTCTTTTCCAACAAGTGTATATATCACATATATACCCTTTAATCCTATTGCTAAATGTATTTAGTATAGTGCACGACAGCATGAGGCGTGTGATATGTGTCACGTAATCGGGTATATCATATAACCTCATACCCGTAAAAAAATATGAAAAGTATCTCATACCCCACCATATACCCGTTTCAAATGTCTTAGTTTTCAAGTTTTCTCATAGATTCAGGTTTGATTGTCATCTTTAATTTAGAGTCACTTTTGAAGAAAAACATTTCTTGAAACACCTTATTACCAACAAAACGCATGCCATTTGATTGGTTGTAATCGTGTCTTTCTGTTACCTAAGCATTGCGTCACGTTAACAATATCCAATCTAAAAGCATTAATCATACTAGATTATTTTACTACATTGTATATATACCTTGTCTTAAATTAAATATAAATAAAACTATGAACTCATATACCTCTAAATTTAAGGGATGTTCATAATTTAGCATGACAAATATGGCATATGGTAGTTTGATATTCGTGATCCAAGTAATCTGATAGGATAATTGTTAGATTGTAACACGTACTCACCACTTGAAATCCACACTATTTCACAAACATTTAGGTGTCGTTGGTCTTGTGCTACAAGACGTTTGAAATGAATAGAAAGTGTTTAAGAACGTCGTGTGTCACCATATGTATTCTCTCATTCCTTGAAGAAGTTTGTAATAGGTGAAGGAGTGGTGTGTTCAAGTAGGAGTGTTAATCAGTTCTTAGAATTACTTTTGCTTTTCTATTAGACAAGGTTGATAGCTAGGGTGCCACCGGCCACTTTCCCACTTTGGCAACCTTAACCCTTCCGCTCAAATTTGATATATTTACGAATTTGATTCTCCAACGTTGACTTTTTATCATTTTGGCTCCTGATTAGTTAGTCAACTTACAACTTTGACATCATACTCTATTTTGACATATTTACGACTCAACTTTGTTATATTCCACCGACGAGTTTCTTAATTTTGCGATTTTAACCCCAAATCAACTTTGACATATATACAACTTTGACTTTTTAATATTTTAACTCCTGATGCATGAGTTAGTCAACTTACAAAATTGAGCATCTACTCCACTTTACTATATATTTACTACTTAACTTTTACATATTTAGAACTTTGAGTCTATGACCCTCCAACTTTAACTTTTTTGTTATTTTAACTCCTGATGAGTTAGTCAACTTACAACTTTGACTCTATTACTCCACTTTGACGTATTAACAACTTTAGTTATCATTCTGACCTCTGTATTTGGATATATATCCGTTTTTAATATGATACGCATTCCGGTAAAGTTCGTGAAATGAAACTTTTTTATCAACGTGTGTCAAAATCACATACACAAGACCCAACCGTCGCATTACGCGGCTTGGTTTATATATCTAGTAAGAAATTTATATAAAACAGAATTAGTCTTTATGTGTAAAAATATGTAAAAAGACCAAAATGTCCTGACATTTAATAAATAAAAAAGTTAACGGTGTTAGTTGGTTGGAATCAACCGAGACAAATTGCTAACCACAAGGAAGCATATCAAGGATTCTAAACCTTTGGATGAGGTGTTATTTGGAAAAACGTTACCACAAAGAAAAAAAAAGGCGAAGTTTACTCTTCATAAAATATAGTTTTGGATTATCGAACAATATTACTTGATCTTTATCTTTTGGTATGATAATTCCATGCTTCCAGTGATTCCCTACACTTCTGTTAAATGTGTTGATCGTCAAATGCTAACAAATGGGGTTATTAGGCATCTGACCTTTCATTGTCAAGGCCCAGTTCTTTGGCCCAAATTGTTTGACTAAGGAAGATAGAGGTGCATAAAAAAACCGGAACCGAAACCGATTCAATAACCGAAAACCGGTTCTTAAAATAACTGGTTCTACAAGAATCGAACCGAACCGTAGGTTCTAAATAGGTTCTACTATTTTTTTTCAAATTATAGGTTCCAAAAGAACTGGAACCGGTTCCTACAAAGAACCAGAACCGGTTCCTACAAAGAACAGGAACCGGTTCCTACAAGGAACAGGAACCGGTTCCTACAAGGAACCGGAACCGGTTCCTACAAGGAACCGGAACCGGTTCCTACAAGGAACCGGAACCGGTTCCTACAAGGAACCGGAACCGGTTCCTACAAGGAACCGGAACCGGTTCCTACAAGGAACCGGAACCGGTTCCTACAAGGAACCGGAACCGGTTCCTACAAAGAACCGGAACCGGTTTCTACAAAGAACCGGTTCTTGGAAAAATCGGTTCCTAAAAAAACCGGTATGTTTTAATGTTGTTACTTATTTAATGTTTTAAGAGCTATATATTTTGTAATATTTAACGTTTTTAATGTTATTACTTATTTAATCTAAAATAATATAAAAATATTATGACCATAGACTCTACATGAAAGCCAATGGAGAGTGAATTTTTACAAACTCCAAACGTTTCTGCCCATCTCATAGAAAAAATCGGTTTTTTAAGAACCGAAACTGGTTCTATAGGAACCGGAATCGGTTCTACAAGAACCTAAATCAGTAGCATAGGTTCTAGTTTTTACACGAAAAACCGGTTCCAGAATCGAACCGGTAACCGGTTCCTTTGCTGCCAACAAGAACCGGAACCGGTCCTAGAATAACCGATTTGTGCACCTCTAAAGGAAGGGGCGGCCAACCATTTAAAGGTTAATTGGGTACAACCGAATCGGCTACTATCGGGTCAAATTCCACCCAAGAACCGGTTAGGAAAACGGTATGATTCTAGCAATGGGGTTTTCAAATCTACTGTACCCGGGTAGGGTACGCCCAGGTTCAAACTAGTTTCGGGTACAACGGGGTATTCAGTTTTTTTTCACAATATGAAGTTTACTAAATAAATACGATTTAGTATAAATTCAAAGAGTTAACCAAATATAAGATATTAAAGTTACGATGTATAAAATTACTATTTTTTAAAAGGGCTAAATGCATATTTCCCCCTCCAAAACACTTTAAATGCATTTTAGTTGGGGAAATATGCAATTAGAGGGTGTTTATAGGGGTAAATATGCAATTGAATCTTTTTAAAATAAAGAGAATATTTATTTTTCTTGAAATGTCTCTTTTCATCTTTAATAACTTCGTAACGCATGATTTGCGAGTTTTTTATCGGATATTCCAGATAATAGTCACTCCTCATCTCGTGTTCGTGTATTTGTTGTTCCGGTTTGATTTCGTCTTCTAAGGGCGTTCGATCTTGTTTGCGATCCACCATGTCCAAGTGATTTTTAAGACAAATACACATCTCTACTGCCTCCGTAGAAAGTTGAGTCCTCCTTAATGTCACACCCCGACCGATGGCGGAATCATCGAGGCGGACGAAAGTGGATAGATTGCTCGTAGCTCATGGTGCTAAAATGATTAAAATATATATTAACATCATATTCATAATTCCAAATAGCAAGTTTACATCTTTTCAAACCATAAATAAATAAACATGACCCAGTTAAAACTTATTAAACTAGGTCCAAGATCCTACATGTGAAGGCATCTCAAAATCCTCCTAAGCTGCATATCCTGAAATCATGTGAAAATAATATTTGTTCAGCTAACGAATTAGCCGGTGAGTAAACATAGGTTTGTATATATACATATATAGATAATGATTAAAAGATTTGAAATGATTAAAATGAATAGATGAATTCAATGCTCATGTTATGTAAAAGCTATGAATGCAAGGTGTAGCACACAAGGTAAACATATAGCACAATCAAACGTTACAACTAGCATTCACTTAATCACACAGACTAAGTGACGTTGGTAAAAATGATCAAATTGAAAAGCCCATTTAATCATCCTCGGATAAAATATCGGATAATTAAACTAAATGTAGTTACAATCACCCTTGGTTAAAGTATCAGGGGATTTAGTTAAAATGCAGTTACAATCACCATCGGATAAAGTATCAGGTGATTATGTTAAAATAAAATAAATAAACGGTTACAATTACCCTCGGATAACATATCAGGTAATTAACCCAAATAAATGAAAACCGGTTACAATCACCATCGGTTAAAATATCAGGTGATTAAACCAAATGAAATAAATAAACGGTTACAATTACCCTCGGATAACATATCAGGTAATTAAACCAATTAAATAAAAACAGGTCACAATCACCATCGGTTAAAGTATCAGGTGATGAAATAAAATGAATAAAAATGAACGAAAATGATAAATATGATTTAGTAGGTAACATGATTTCACCCCAAAGTATAAAACTGAAAAAGGGGCTATGAATACTCACTTGATACTTGATCGATGAAATAAATAAAATATAAACTTGAACAAAGCACCGAGAATCTCCCTAGAACCACCTAAGGAATGTTGTCTTATGTTAGAATGATAACTATAGATGATTTGGGAAACTAGGGTTTAACCGGAACTTGGGTTTAAGTAACTAGTTGGTTTAAATAAAAATAACTAATAGTCTAATAGTAAAAGGGTTTACAATAGTGATTAACTAAGTAAGATACAAATCACGTAGTATATGAAGGTTAATTCTTTACATTAAAATTACCAAATTAATAAGAAATTAATTAATGATAAATCATATGATAAAATTAACTTGTTTTATAAATTCCTTAAAATAATTTATTTAAGTAATATTATTGATATAGTTATAAATAGTTAGTAACTAAATAATTACATCAAACATATAAATTTTAAAGTTTTTATATAAATTTTTAAATCTATTCAAAGCTTAAATCTTTACGTTTTTATAACTCGTATTAGTGTTTAGAAAAGTGAATAAATGAATATCTAATAGTAAGTTTTAATATCAAAATAACTTGATATGATTATGAGAGAAATTAAGTTTAAAAATGTTAATGTCGGATCCGGGACTCGAACCCGGGTCCTTGCATTCAATCCATCTTAACCTCACCAACAGACCAAACACAATTCTTAGAAATAATACTGAAATCGCTAAATTTGAACAAATAACACAGCAAACATTCTAACTCCTATAAACCCTAATCCCAAATCATCAAAATTGGATGTGGAAGGTGCTCTGCCACTGAAATTAAACATGGGCGAATTGAATAAAACATCGCGACGAGCGCAGGGGTGTTTTCGAGTACCTTGATTGACGTGGATCTGATGATAATTAGAACGAAAAGAAGAATGTAGTCGTGAATGTTCAAAGATGATCCGACAGAGACAACGTGATTCAATTGTTGATTCGGTAACACTTGATGCAGATAAAAGTATAAACTCCTCAGAGAAATTGATGATGAAAATAACTACAATACGTCGATCGACTGTTTATCAAGACGATGACGAACAGAAGATCAATTGTTGTTGTAAGTGTGTGTTGGAGCCAATTTGTTGTTACCGAGAGATGAAGTGAAGTCGTGCAAATTATTTGAATATGAATAATTAAGTTAAATTGCTGTAGATATAGTTCAATGGTTTTGAGTTGGTTTCGGGGTATTGAAAAACAATTAGCTGAAATTTCGAGGTTTGTAGCCTAAATTTACTTAGTTATTGAGTTTAGATTAATATGATCATGAATTTGAATTGTAAGTCACAAGAAGTTCAAATCTTAGATTCGGATTTACATCCATGGTTGATATCATCCACTAGATACGGCAAATTCAAATTAAAGGGTTGATCGAGTTCGAATCTCATGGAGATATGGATTGGATTGGTTTAATTGAGTTTAGAGGGCTGCAAAAGTGACTTTGGGTTTTCGCCGGAGACCTGCCGGAATAATCGCCGGGAAAACGGGAATGGAAAGTGGGTTGGATCTTGTTTTAGTTATTTACATTTTGAGTCCCTATACTTTCTTGATGTTATTATTTTAAACTAAAACCTTTGAAACAAGTTTCATTCTTGACATTTGTTACTCAAAGTTTGTCAAAATTTAACTTTAATTTAAATTTTTCGTTTATGATATTCATATTTCTCGGTAATAAATTCGGTGAGTCTATAAAGTTCCCTTTATAAATTTTAATGTAAATTTATTTATTCTGGGTTAATCATTATAAATAATATAATGATTCATTTAGACTATTTACATAACTTAATATTAGATAACAAATTTGTTGGTGTTAATTCGTTCATTTCAATGGTGATGAAGATTTCATGGATAATCCGAACGATTTGGGTTTGGATTGGGGTAAATGTTACACTTAACGATATTACTCTGCCACAAACAGAAAAAGTAGATTCCAAAGCTACCGTAGAAGTTTGGGAGGTTAGTAAATCACGGGCCAGAGCGGAAAGAATTGCTTCATTTCCACTAAGTCACAATATCAGAACTATTATATTAATTCCTGTGTAGACATAGTGGATATAAAATCGGTTTCAATATATCCACCAAGCTCGCTACTAGGGACGCTACCCTTTTATTTTTTTGGCGTACTTTCCCAAATGACATTTAAAAGGTTTTTCTTCGATGCTGATTGGGTTGAGTGTCTGGATGAGCATCTATCCACCGGGGATATGTCATTTACATATGATTAAACCTAATATCCTGGACTACTCGCAAGCAGAAAACCATTTCCAGATCATCAACTGAGTCAGAATACAAAGTTATAGCCGACAAAGTTGCTGAATTAATTTGACTAGAGGCGTTACTCTATGAACTTGGGATAAACACAAAAGGCACTCCTAATTTTTGGTGTAATAACCTTTGTGCAACATACCTTACTGCCAATCTAATCTTTCGTGTCAGAGCAAAACATGTTGAAATTGATATTTACTTTCAAGGAGATCAAAGTTCATTTCATATCAACATATGACCATATTATAGACATCTTCACAAAGTCATTACCTAAATACGGATTTTTGCTTTTACACTCCAAGTTGTAGATCGGTTCCCATCCTTAGCTTTCGGGGAATTTATATTAGATCATATTGTAATTAATTAGCTCTATAAAGAGGATAGATAATTTGTAAATATGGGTTAGTTAGTATATAGTCCCCTATTTGTAAACCTTAATACACAACAAATCACTACAATTTACAATTATACATAAGATGTTTCTGTTGTAATATAATTATATGACTCTTTATAATTGTGTGTTTCGTTTCATTCTTTTAACCGTTTGTTGTTTGGAATTAAAAATTTAGTTATTAGACCATATAATAAAAAGATAAATCAACAAACAAAGAGTAAACACAAATCAAGATCAAATGGCGTTTTTCACAATAAACTTGCAAATTAAAATTAAGCATTATTCCAATAATTCAAATCACCATAATCATAGTCACAATAATCTCACACTACCAAGGAACCTTTAATTTGTACGGTTCAATCACAAATTTCACCCTTAAATATGTATACAATATTCACCAACTTTATTTTAAACACACCCGTATAGATAAATTATAAACGTCAATTAATTCTTGCTCCAACTTATGTACATTCTGGTGGTGTAACGGGGTAACGATGTTTATCAGTGCAATAATCATATACCACATGGTTCATGCGAACCCATTGGTAACGACGGGCTGCGACTGGGTCAAGTTGTTGATGGCTAACACCCTCCCACCAGTTGGAAGGGTTAGAAGCACAAGAACTAGGACCAGGGACCGGACAACCCTCGATATCAAAGTCCTTGTAATACGCATAAAATGGTGCTTTGCTCCAGTTAATTTTTTCGAGGCCGCCCCTTGTTGCCCAGTCGTCGGCTTCCCATAATGTTGAGTACACTCCCATCGGCTGGAACTTAGGAAATGGGACACCTTTAGCTTCTGAGTTCTTAAAGAGCCTTATAGGCACATCATCCACAGAGAACCTGCATATATACGCATTAATTGTACGTTTAGTTATTATTTGATTTAATTATTCTTTAAAAATATTTTAAGTTTGTTAGTCATTTTATTCTCTATTTGATTTGGATATTAGCAAGGCCGTCTCAACGTTTTAAGTGGCCTCAATCAAAAGACAAATTAAAATGAGGCCTCTTTCTCAAAGGATAATATAAACTTTTTTCTAGGCTTTAATACCACCAACAATAATAAACTAAAATGTGTCTGTTTATTTATTCAAATAAATTTATATGTTTGTGTTCATCAAGATTTCATCAAAATTTATAGTATTTCTACTTGTAAATATGAGCATGGATGTAAAAATTGCCTTTATATTTAATCGCGTTGCACCAAAATGTTTATATTCATGTAAAAAATGTTTATGTTCATGGTACGATATTATAAAGTAACTCGTTTACAAGTGTCGGTGGGTTTCTACACCAGCATATATGCCACGTACAGGCCTAAACGTTTTTTTTTCACGACTTATAGATAGTGCGACACGTGAGCACATAACAGTGTTTAAAAACGTGTCCTTAACCACGTAAATATCATTGTATGGCCCTGCCATAAAACGCGGGTAAGTTTCCTTGTATGTATAATAACTTGCATGGGTGAGTTTCAAAAAGTATTTGATTTTTATGTTTTAGCCAATTTTGTAATTAAGTTCACCGTACTGAACCTAATTAATAGAAATAAAATGACACTATGAGGTATTAATTATTTGAAATCGACATCTACTTACACAACTTGGTGATGGTTCCACATGATGGAGTAAGTGTGGTAGTCAGCAGCAGGGTCAAACCACAAGTTAACCCTTTGTTCTCTATCACCTTTTCCATGAGCATACACATTGGTTTGAACCGAGTATGGTTGCCCGGTTCGGTTTCCCAAAAACTCGAAGTCTAGCTCATCACGCACTTGATCCGTGTCCGAATTCATCTACCAAAAATGTAAACACAACGCCCACATCATCATTAGTCAATCAACCGAAAAAAAGTTACACAAAATGTTAAACTAGTCTTTGAAATAATCGTACATAAAAAGCAGTAACAGTGCCTGCCGAGTCTCCAGGAATAAGCTTAATCTTCATGCTCACACGTCCGAATAAGTATCGACTTTTTGAAGCGAACCCACAACCTGTATCAAATACCCATATAGAGTTTTCTAAATAGTTAGCGCATAGAACCACATATATATTGTTTGCACCATTATATAAAAAATAAGACACATAAATACAATGACCCAAAAAAAGTTCTTTTAATTTATATGTACATATATACCAGAGTTTTGGTCAAGAATAAGTTGAATAGTCCTGCCTCCATCAAGTTGTTTGATGTGGGAATCGGACCATGTAACACGAAAGTCCTGGAAGAACGTGGCAGGCCGGGCATCGACCAACAGTGACGTCGTAATCGTGATTAACAGAAGAGGGAGAACACATAATATTGTTAGCAAATGTGCCATTGACCATGCAGTAACAAATTAATGTAATATTTGTGTGTGTGTTTATGATATGTTTAGATAATATTTGGTGCTATATATATAGTTTTAGATATTGATTTGTAAGGTTGTTAATTATCGGGAATTAATTGGTTCGCTTTCATACAGCTCAATTTATGCTGCCAATCAGGTTAAACTTTACGTCAGTTTAGACATGACATAACTAAATAAATAATGCAACATTTAGTTCGATAACATTGATGTATTTCAAGATTATATAATAAATTAATATATATAAGTATAAAAGTTAACGTTTTTTTATGTGTGGGTAAATGATATGATAATCAATTGGAAACTATAAGAAGTCACATTTAATTTGCCTAACAAATTTTTCGCAAATAAATGTTTGAGATTAAGGTTATTTATGTATATTTTTTAGGAGTACAAAGTTTTAACATGTGTATTCATCTTTTGAACTAGCTAGAGAGATGAAGGTGAACATTTTTACGTAAATCACGTTAATAGTAAGTTTCTTTTGTTGGTTAAAAGTAACATCGTTGGGTCTTCGTAATATAAAGGGTATTTTTTTCTATGAAAACAACGACATCTTGAAAAATTATTGAACACATGACGTATCAAGCCTACAAACTACTTACGGATAAAGAATAGATCAAAACGTGCAAATTTAAAGTGGGGGACTGGCATAATTAAATTCCATTGACAAAGCTATCTAGTGTAAGTGTTCTCTTTTCTGCTAACTAGCTTGTTGCTAGTTTCTTAATTACTAGCCGAAGTCTTGTATTTTGTTTAATTTTCGTTTAATATAACAGGCGATAAAAAGAAAAAGATGACTACAAAGCTAGTATGTGTCAATGATCTTTTGACCTAATGGTTAAGAATTTAAGATGAAATTAAGAAAAGGCTTTGACTCTCTTAATTTAAGGTCTTGTGTTCTATTTTAGACGCTGACCTTTAGCGTAACTATTTTTTAACATATAAACTAATGCTTTAAAAATATAATAAAAGCTAGTATATAATGTCTTATATGTATTTGTGGTTGTTATTTTGTACCATATGTGTCGGCTCATATATGAAATTCCATCAAAACTTCGGTCAACTACTTTTCTATATATAAAATGATAAATAATTAAATACTCTTATTGTATAACAATTAAATTTTGTGTCATGTTAACTCTACCATCATACCATGCACACATTCATTATAACTAACTAAATCTAAAAAAAATAATCATATACCATGCAATCTCATATTGGATCAGTTAAGAGCTATTCAATAGTTGGCTACGTGTGTACTCTCTCTTATCTGGACCAGGAGATAAACAAGAAAAACATGACAGATAAAACTTAAAACTATATATAAATGCTCATAACTTTGGCTAGGTGGGTACTAGTCAGCCACATGGGTCATAACCAGTGGACAGAAAGAGCTTGACGAGGCCGTTCATCTTGCAAACCATTTAATCGACCAATGACATCCCCAAATGTTGCAATTTCGTTTATTCGATTTCTAGCCCAAAACACGTAAATCTTTGATGGTATTAATTTACAGGGATAATTAAGAGGAGATACTTCTATTGAGAGCCTTGGTTAAAATACTTTCTTTTACGTTTTATATATGTAATGAACATGTACTTAAATTATTAGTATTAAACAAGTGCATTTAAAGTTGGGCATTGTGCACATGATTTTGTTTAATTATATGCATGAAGAGGGCCTATGGCCCGATAAGTAGAGGATTAACATGGACTAATAGATATTTACAACTGTATTAGAAGGAGATTCATGATTTTGAACCACTTGTTATTTTATCATGGCCTACTAGTTTGCATCAAGATTAGGGTATTAGTGGCCCATCAAATATATGACTAATAGCAATCACAAAGTTTGGAAAAGGTGTTTGAGTGACTAATAGCTATCGATCTCTTTTCTTAAAAGAAGGTCTTATTATTGAACAAAATGTGTTAATTTAAGAGTAGAATTTAGTAGATAGATCCATACTTTTACAATTACAGTTACGCTCTTCAATTTAAGTTACTATATTTTTTCAGGATAACTTTGTATAACATAATTAAAGTTAAATTTTGATACAATTAAATCATTCAAACTTTGTTTTGTTCAATTAATGAATTTATCTTTAAGTTTTCTTCCAACTAAATCACTGAAACTTTGTTATGCTTCAATTAGATAACTTATCTTTTAATTTGTTCTAATTAAATCACTCAAAGTTTATTTTGTTTGAATTAGATAACTTAAATTTACTTTAATGTTTCAATCCTGTATATATATATATATATATATTAATTTTTTAAAATTGTTAAACATTTTTGAACAATGAAAATTTTTACAAATCCTAAAAAAAATTAAAAATGGCAAAAAAAATGTTTTTTAGTTATAATTCAAGTAAAAAATCAATTTTCCATGTTAATTATTTATGATTAAAACATATTTCTAAAGTCAAGTTACCTAATTTAAACAAAACTTAAAAATAAATTACTAAATTGAAACAAAACAAAGTTTAAGGTGGTGTTTGTTTTTTTTTTTTCTAAAAAGGTGTGTGCAGGTTCATATGTCTGCGCCGCGCAGACCACGCAAACATTATTATCTGCAGAATGTTTATTTTTTCGAAGATGTTTCATTAAAAAAATGTTTGTCTGAGCTTTTCTTGATGCAGACTTGGACCAACTACTTCTATGATCTTTAAGATCTACATATGGTTAAACACCATCACCCTAGTACCACTACCATTTTCCACCAGCACCACCCACCCACCATCCCTCACCGCCACTGTTCGTAGGGGTGTTCATTCGAATCGAATGCGAATTGGGCGAATTAGGCGAATCGAATTGGTCGAATTGGGACTTTTAAAAACTGTATTCGTATTCGATCCACATTCGAATAAAAATCTATGTATTCAATTCGATTAAGTTATTCGAATTCGAATCGAATTCGAATAGATTCAAATGTATTCGCTTTAAAAAAATATAAATAAACAAACACATCAAGTAACAAGACAAATGTAGCACCAACATAACATAAGTCTACAACATCATCTAAACAATATGCAAAATACTAGCACATCAACAAGTCTAAAACATGTTAACAAAAGGTCTAAAACTCATAATCAAACACAAAAAAACACTATAAACAAGTTTAAAACCCGTAGAAACAACAATTAAGCAGCTGTCACAACACCAAATCATGTTCATATACAGAAACAATAATTAAGATTGGGTAATGGGTTGGGTTTGTGTATTTTTAACTTTACTTCTAACCCATTAAATCATATTCATATATAAATAATTAATTAAATATATTAAAAATATTTATCAAAAAATATATAAATTTCTTATTCGAATTGGGTGAATCGAATGCGAATACAGAAAATCATATTCGTATTCGATCCACATTCGACAAAATTATTCGAATCGAATGCGAATCGAATTCGAATGACTGAAAGTCGATTTCGAATGGCCTTAATCGAATTTGATTCGAATCGAATTTCGAATAATTCGAATGGTATTCGAATAATGAACACCCCTAACTGTTCGCCACCGTCCACCACCACCACAATCGTTCACCACCACCGTCCACCACTAATCATTGTCTGCTTACGCCACCATTCCCCACCATCATCTACCACCACCGTCGTCCACCACCTTCCATCACCGCCACCACCATCTACTAGCAACCACCGCTCCACCGTCTACCACCACCACTAGTTTGTTTCATCAGACTGAAAATTTTAAACAAATAGTCTTCTTTTTGCAGACTGCAAAGGTTTGGTCCACCTCTTCTTCTTACAGATGTATGCAAATGTGGTCCGTAAACTACAGATTTTCCTGCAGAAAAACAAACAGCACCTTCAGTGACTTAATTGGAACAAAACTTAAAGATATGTTACATATTTTGAAACAAAACAAAGTTTACTGACCTAATTGAAACAAAAAAAAATTTTGTTATGTTTCTGTGACATTTTCTCAATTTTCTCACATACTTTGACACCTTTACATTTTTGGCCCGCAACTCAACTTAGGACATATTTACAACTTTAACACGCATTTATGAATTTGACTTAATTATAATGTTGCATCTAAGTTTGGATATATCCATGTTTTTTTTAATATGTGAAGTATTACGACTTTGCACCGTAACGTGTGTGACTTAAAATTTTTTATCAACAAATCTGACAGGATCACATATGCAAAATCTGACCGTACGTCACATCGCTCGGACTGATCGTGTAACTAGTATATATAGAAATAGCAACGCATAAGTTGATCATGCTACGCAAATCATTTTTAAACATGTATATAGAGATTATAATCATGTATTTTATTTTATATTTAAAAAATAAATAAGTGTTGCTATCAAATTTTCTTGTTACACAATTAATAACATGGCCTTTAGTTAGTACATACATTATTTAAAAAGAGTATTATATATTATATATTTGGCAAATTGGCCTAAAATAATCCCAACTAACACCCATTGGCCGAAAATAATCCCAACTCAGTTTATTCCCTCCAGTGGTCCCAAATCCAACTTTTTTGGCCTACAGTGGTCCGCCGTTAAGTGCACTTAACGGCCGTTAACTTTTTTTCTATTTTTTTCGAATTTCAAACCGATATTTTAGGGATTTTGATCGGGAGGAGAATACGAGTCTGTTGATGTAAACCTTACTTCCAATTGTTGCTCCAAATGGTTTAATTTTGATATCCGGTTAAAGCACCGTTAGGTTTTAAACACCCGATTGAAGACCGTTTTGTCGTTTGGAACACCAGTTCGAGGTAAGGTTTACATCAATTGAATCGTATACTCCTCCCGATCAATTTCCATAAAACCTTGTTTTGAAATTCGAAAAAAATCGAAAAAAAGTTAACGGCCGTTAAGTGTACTTAACGGCGGACCACTGGAGGCCAAAAAAGTTGGATTTGGGACCACTGGAGGGAATAAACTGAGTTGAGATTATTCTCGGCCAATAGGTGTTAGTTGGGATTATTTTTTGCCAATTTACCTATATATTTTATTTGGATACTAAAACTAAACAAAGGAAAAGACTAAAGAAATATCAAATAAGATTACTAAAAACAACTTTTTAAGTTGTTTTACGAAAGAAAAAAAGCATATTTGATCCTAAGTAAAAAAATAAAAAAACATATATCAAAACCAATATATTTTCTTATTATACATTAAAAAGATTCTTCCCTTAGATATTTTAAATTAAAATTCCTTAAAATGTAAAAAACACATAAAAAAAATCTATCAATCCGATTTTGATATCTAAGAAAGCCACTAATATTGTCTGGAACGCGTATTTATGAAAATAAAAAATTAAGTGAGATATTTAATAACCAGAAACGACTTTCGGTTGACGGATAATAATTTCAACTAGGTTTACTTTTGTTGGTTGTTGTCTTTTTCAGATAGTTTGCTTTGTTGGTATGCCGTTAAAAAACTTAACACCATTAAGTTTATATCTGAATTTCGAACTAATATTTTAAGGATTTTAATCGGAATGAAGATATATACAAAATTACAAATCGATTAATGTAAACTTACCAAGAAATGACATTGACGAAGCCATGAATTTTTTCTTATGAGGTCGAATTTTTTACAAGGATCCCAAAAACCCAGACCGGGTCAAGAAAAAAAGACATTTCCGTTAAATAAACATACAATAAATAAAAATTGTCAAAAAATAATAACAAAAACCTAAAACATGTCGACCAAGATAAGTTTTTTTATAGTAATTATGCTAAGTTCAACTACCTTAATTTTTTTAATAGCCCAACTCATAATTAAGTTATTGAAACTATTTCATTCACTTGTTTAACTTTTTATAAAACTTCGTACTTGTAAATTTTAAATTTAGATTTAAAAAAAATAAATGGGCAATGGTGTCATTAGATAACAATGGGGTCGGTAATAAAAAAAAAAAAAGATTGGTCGTTCGGTTTTCCGGTGTATAAATTACTCTAAACATCGAAAAATTAAGAACAGGGTACGCGAACCAATTTGTATCCTCATTCCGATCAAAAGGCTTAAAGCATCATATTGAAATTCTAATAAAACTTGATGCCGATAATTTTTTCTTCAACAGCACCGTAAGCAAGTTATTTTAAAAGGGACCGTCAATAGGAATAAACTCAGTTAGGATTACTATTAGCCAACTGATAGCAGTAGGGTTTATCAAAATTCAATTTGCCTATTTAACATTATTATTACAATAAAAAGGTTATTTCATTTTATATTGACATCTTTTTTATCGACACATAGGATCACTCACGGATCACTAGTCCTCACAATCGATCATCTTCATTTCCTCATAAAAAATAAATCCATCTTAGGTGAGAAAACTCTTTAGGTCCTAATCCGGACCCAAATTGATTTTAGTTATATGCACAAGTGTGTGGTTTAGATAACTTTAGGAACCAAGTATTACAAAACTAGGTAGAACGTCTTTTTCATATATATTAGTTGGTTTAATACACATGTGTTACATACGGGTTAAATAATAATATTTATATAGAAAATATAACCATTATATATAAGGATTTATAAATATTTAAAATTTAACCGCCCAAACTTCCTATTATAAAATTACCATTATATAACCATTATGCTTTGGGTTATATTTGTAATTTTTACATGCATGGTGAAAATTTCACTTAATTTTACCTCTCAAACTTCCTATTATACAACAAATATTTTTCCTCCTAAAAAATCAACTCCTAAACTTTAAATTATTAGATAGATTCATAATTTTTTAGATTTTAACATAGAAATACCAGATGGTTGGTTTTTTTTCATATAAGAAGGTATAACGATTGTCTCATGACATTAACCCAATAGAAAAAATCCTTTATGAAAGTTTTAGAACGTTCTTAAAAGAAAAGACAATAAAACTTAGCGATCCATATTTGACGGATTATTGAAAAATAAACACTTTAAAGAATAAAATCAATTTGTGTTATTTCATTTCTAAACAAATCGAGTTAAATCAAACTAATAAGCCAGAAGGTTTGATAACACTCATGTGTTGGGAGCAGTAAAAGTAAGTTTTGATTAATTTCATATGTGTTTATAGGTTACGATGAATCTATACTAAAAATTGTAACAATTGAGTTGAAAGCTGAGTCAAGCTCACCTAATTTAAACATACTTGCACAACCTATATATACTCTCTAAGCCCAAATCTCAAAAACCTAAAATCCGGCCCTCTCCTTTACCAAATCAAACAATTTGTATTTGATTCCCTAGTCTCTTTAACTCATTTCATGTTTAATTTTATATACTCCTATTTTGGAAGGTTGATGGCCTCACCACCGCCACCGACACGTGTCCTAATGTGATTGGCTGGCTTTAAATTTTGTTTTTTATTTTTTTTTAGTTTTTGACTGTTTATTGTGATAATATATTTTAAGTTTCAGTTGAATAGCCAAAGTAAAATCTAGATCAGATGGCTTATGCACGCGCTAGGTTTTAGGTTTAAGCAAAGCGGCTCAAGTTTCAGTCCAAATATTCACTTTTTCGATCTTTTTTGAGCTGCCTTATTTTTCCTTTTTTTCCTAATAATCTTTTTCTTTGTTTTATTAATTTTCTTTTATTTTTCCAAAGTACTATAACAATTTTCTTTTCATTAAATGTTTGTCAAATAACACTCCGACACTTGATGGTATTGTCCAAACTTAATGTAACGCGTGTAAAAAATGTCACAACGTACGGAATGTGTGAGGTATGAAAATTTTATTTAAACGTAATGAAGTCACACACATGACATTTGGTCGCTGCATCACGCGACCTGGCTTCTATATCTAGTTATAGGTAAATGTCACATGAAAGGTCATTACATTTGTGCTTCATGTAATAATTTGAACAACAATTTATTTGATAAATATTATGGCCATCATGAATCATAAGGTTTTTTTATAGAAGTATAGGATATTAACGGATCTAACTATTAGTTTTTTTTTGCCGATATCGGTCCCAACTTTTGAAATATGTGCTGGCGGTCCCAACTTTTATCATTTTGGCCACTAATGGACCACCGTTAAAAAACTAATGGCGTTAACTTTTTTTTTGAATTTCAAGTCGACGTTTTATGGTTTTTGATCGGAATAAGAATACGAGTCGATTGATATAAAAATTACATCGAAACAGTGCTCCAAATGACAAAACGGTGCTTTATCGGGGTGTTTAAACCTAACGGTTCTTTAACCGGATGTACAAATTTCGTCGTTTGGATCATCGTTTCGTTGTAATTTTTATATCAATAGACTCGTATTCTTATTCCGATCAAAAACCATTAAACGTCGACCTGAAATTCAAAAAAAAAAGTTAACGCCATTAACTTTTTTAACGGCAGTCCATTAATGACCAAAATGATAAAAGTTAAGACCGCTAGCACATATTTTAAAAGTTGAGACTGATAGCGGTCAAAAACTAATAGTTAGATCCGTTAATATTCAATACTCCTTCTTTATATATGAGAAGTTACACTTTTGAATTTTGGGAGAACAAGACAAAATCATTAGCAATGGTATATCAGGGAATGCGTTATAAGTGTGGCCGGAGTGGGTGTGGGGTGGGAGCGGCCCCGATGCGGCCCCGCACGGGAACACCGCCCCACCCTCTATCGGGGCTGAATTTTGGGGTCCTTTTTGGGGTGTCTTCCCCGCTTTATTCCCCGACATTTTCGACCGTTGGAAGGTGGGTCCCTCCCCCCCAACGGCTATAAACGGCTATTTATAAAAAAAAAAATAATTATTTATTACACAATATACTATATATATACTAAACCAAATCAAATAAAATCACTCTCATTTATATTTTTTCAACAACAAACAACAAAATCTCTCGATATTTTTACTCCACAAAATGTTACATCCTTTATTACTTGAAGATTCAACCACGGGTTCGTCTTCATCATTTTCCGAAGACTCGAATGAAATCCGTGAAAGAAACATTGGATATATCCTTTCGGTCTCCAACTTTTTGTTATCTACCGATGTTCGCGACACTGCAAGCTCATCAAGAACCTACATTAGAAGAGACGATCGTGCTGAATCCCATGATCGTCTTGGTTTTCCCGGCATGTTAGGTATTTTATTAAAAACTATTCGTTATTTTAATTTTTGTTGGTAAATATATCATTTTTTATTATTTTTAAAATATATAGGAAGTGTCGATTGTACGCATTAGGCGTGGAGGAATTGTCCAATGGCTTGGCGTGGACAATTCATGAGGGGTGATCACAATTGCCCAACTCTCATTCTTGAGGCGGCTACGTCACAAGATACTTAGTTTTGGCATGCATACTTTGGTATGTCCGGTTCAAACAACGACCTAAACGTGTTGAACCAGTCACCGTTATTTAATAATTTTTCTAATGGAACGGCACCAATTGTTCCATTTACAATAAATGGAAACGAGTACAAGTATGTATACTATCTCGTGGATGGAATATATCCTAGATGGTCGGTTTTCGTCAAAACTATTCCTCATGCCACGGGTGATAAACGAAAACGTTTCAGCGGGGCACAAGAGGCTGCTAGGAAGGATGTGGAACGAGCTTTTGGAATCCTTAAAAGTCGTTGGGGTATAGTTCGTTTACCGGCCTGTGTATGGGAGGAAAACAAAATTAGAAAAGTCATGTATGCGTGTATTATATTGCACAACATGATTTTAAAAGACGACGGGTTAGCTTTATGCCCCGACTATGTTCCAGACCCTCCCGCAGTTGTACAAGATTTGTAGGACGTAAGGATGGAGATACGAGATAGCGGTGTTCACGAAAACCTACAAATGGATCTTGTCGACTATATCGAGCAAGCTTACATTCCAAGACTTGATGATTAGCTATATTTAATCGTTTTTTTTAATTTTGTTGTTTACTTTTATTTATTATTTGTATTTGTGTTTTATTAATGAAATATTAAAAGTTTTAAATAAATGAGAAATAAAAATAAAAAAATGATGTGGGGTGGTGTGAGGTGGATACCGGGTGATTTGGGGTGAATAAGAGGTGAATGTGGGCTGGAGTAAAAAATGTGGGGTGGTATGGGGTGGTGAGGGGTGGACTCCCCCTCACCCTAAAGGAACACACATCATCCTCAAAATCTTGAAACATGTGTTTTTTTTTCATTTTGAAGATTACACTAACACTATAGTTAATATCATTTGAAGGTATTATTTGTCAAGTGACTCCGGAGTATTATACTAAAAACTAATATAATGATTAATGTCTTATCATCATTATCCAATTATTTCTTTAATCATTTTATTAATGTATCTATCTAACAAATTAAAGTTTTTAGGGGGCAATTTTTTTAGAGGGAAACATAATTTATTTTATAAAAGAAAGGTTGAGAGGGAAAATTGAGTATGAGAGTTAATAAAGACAAAACTTTGTGATTAATAATAATTTATAAAATTATTTATAAATTTTAAATATAATACTTATAATTTTTTAAACGTATTTTTATTCAATCCGTGTGTAATACATGGGTGTTAAACCTAGTTTATAAATAAAAGTAAAACATAACAAAATACAAATAAAAAAACACGTATGAAACCAAAAAAATTAGTCATTACGTTCTATCTTACAATGCATCCAACAGTGCTCAACCAAATATGCAATTAAAGAACTATCTGCTTCTTTGTTACACATGTACAAGACATTCTCTATTCTTTCTTCCATACTTATTCGTGCAAGCTCCTCTTCTGCACATCCCAGTGTATAATAATGACAACAAGTTTTGCATTTATCCTCTAAAATCATATTATATAAGATGAGACAAACATACATAACATAAGTCATTTTTTCCTTTGACAATAGTTGACACGTGTTGTATACAAAGCGCTAATGTTCGTATAAAACTCCAAATAGACGCCGATTATTAAACTTTTTAAAAATAAGCTCATTTTCGTCAATAGGGTCTCTAAACGTCTTCATGATCATAGGGTACTCCGGATATATATCATTTGCCAAATAATATCTTTGCGGGTAATAGTTCTATTAACATAAAAATAGGTTTCAGTTGCATTACAGGCTATGATATCCACTATGATAGGAGATGCTTCAAAAAACATTGATGTCATTATTTGATTCGGCATAACCGAAATAAGCATTCCAAATTTAAAGGTCATATGTAGCAATCGTTAGAAGAATTAGCAACGACCGTTTGATGTGTTGCAAAGCACGTAAGTAATATTAGATATTCTACTACATTTTAACCTCTTTAATTATGTGCAAATATCTTAGATTTTGGTTTCTATTTAGTTTTACATTATTTTAGTAAGTAACTTTGACCCCAAAAAAAATGAAAACCCTAGCTAAAACGAAGAAAATATAAAAAAAATTTCAGATACATTCTTAGAGGACCTCTAAGAATGTATAGATACATTCTTAGAGGTCCTCTAAGAATGTACCTTACGCAAAACCCTAATTTCAGCTATTTAAACAACTTTTTGGAATTTTTAGGTCATTCTCTCACAACTTTCACACACAAAACATCTGAATACAATTGTTTTGAGGTTTGGAAGCATATTTGAGCTTTAGTTCAAGGATTTGGCAGCTAAATTTAGAGAATTGAAGCTTGATCTTACAGTTTAGAAGATGGATCTTAAAGATTGAAGCTTGGATTGAAGATTTGCTGCTGTTTGGTACATATCAAGGAAGAGTTTGATGATCTAGAGATTGATGAAGATATATCAAGCATGTATTTGAAGATTGGTGAAGTTTTGTTTGTTCGTTGTATCTAAACTTCTCCTCTTTTGTTCATTGCTTCCATTATAGACATTAATTATCATGTTAGATCTAGTGATTATTATGCTTAGGATGTTTGTGATGATGATTATTGGCTAGATCTTGTATGACTACTTAGGCAAAATGAATGAATGATGATATTTTTATGATTCTTGGTTATTTATGATATGTTGGATGGATTTTCTAAGTAAGAAAATTGATTTGTTCATGATTATGCATGCAATATATGTATTGGTTGTATGATCCTTGATGATATCTTGTCTTGATTATGGCTGATGTTGTATTGATTTGATAACTTTGTAATAAAGATCATATTTTTGGTGTTGAAATCCTTAGATTGAGACATTATTTGGGTAAATCTAGGAATAGATATCCTTAATATAAGGTTGATTTGTGGATTTGAGGCAATATGCTAGTCGGACTCAATACCGGGAGGTAGGAGTTTGTAGATTTCATCTTTTGTTAGTTGGTTTGGGTTAAAACGCTACGAGTGGCTTTTGCTTAATAAAAACTGACAACTTGTGTTATCTAGCCTTAGTTTATAACAAACCGGTTGATCCCGTTATTTTAGTTTACTAATTGAGTCGGTTTCTTTGATAAATGGACTAGTAAGCCGAGAGGCGAGCCAGTTTAGGATTCCTTAGACATCCGGGAGTGATTCGTAGACATCCCTACATTGTGAGCTTCACATAGTTAGTTTTGGACTTTCTAGCATCCACGAGACCCTAGTAGTATGTACTGATGTGTTAAAATGTTTTTAGTAGATATATTCTCAGATTCGGTGCCAACATATCTAAAAAGCCAAGAGTTGTCAGATTATCATTAGGATTCACGCCTAAGTAGTCATCATTTCACTCATAGTTCTCCGTTAGCTTATATCCGTCTTTAGTTTCCATTTAGTTAAGTTTTTACCCTTAGTTAATTTTAGATAATTTTCCTTAGTCTAAATCTTATTTTTAGGTAGTTTTAGATAAAATGTCTTTTACTTGTTTTATTTTGTATTTATAATAAAAATTCAAGTCTTTTACATCGGTTGAAATTCGATAGAGATCCGGTACTAAAGGACGCCAAAGTTAAATCTTTGGGTACGATATCCGGACTTACTTGACTTCGTACATACGACCGGTACACTTGCCGATTGTGCGAACTTGTTGAGTTTTTCCACTTCCGATCAAAAGCCATAAAACATTAATTTCAAATTCGAAAAAAACTTAACGACATTAAATATTTTTTAACTGAGACTCTTAAACAAAAATATATTTGAAAGTTGTGATTTCTTGAAAGAATTTTTTCAGTTGGATTTTTTCCGGCTTGGGATTTTTAAAATTCAATTTTCCTTAAAATAAAATCCTTTAGCATCTTATGCAGTGTTTTGAAACCCGGACCAGCCGGTCAGACCGGTCGGACCGGGAATCGGCAGTGGCGGTAGTCAGGTTGCATCCCTTAAACGGGCCTTAAAAGAACCAGCCGGTCTGTGACATTTTCCGGTTGAACCGGGCCGACGATCCGACCAGAATCGTACATAACTAGAGAACATTAAGAAGAAAAGAAGGTGAACTTAAGTGTTTAGATCTCAATCAAAGGTGGTGACAGAGTCTGGATATATACGATGGTGAACATTAAGAAGAAAAGAAGGTGAACTTAATTTAACTTTTCAACCTTATCATGTATGTATCTTTTAATTAATTTACACATTTAGTCCCCTAGTGTTTCAGTATGCCACAATTAGTCCATAAAAACTAGTTGTATGTCGTAAATGATATAAACTATTTATAAAGTTCTTCGGTTTGGTAAATCCGGTTCGATCGGTTCGATCGGTCCGACCAGTGAACCAATAAGACGCCCGGTCTACTGTCCGATCTGGTTTTAAAAACATTGATCTTATGTGCATTATTTCATGTCCAACTTTAAATAGCTATGATGATTGTAGACCAACATACGGGTGCTTTAAAAACTTTTGAGATGGTAGGGACTTTGATAATTTTTTGTTTGTACATCTTTCAAATAACATGCATGACACGCTTTAATTAAGAAAGTCAGAAAATAATTTAAATTAGAATGAAGGGTGTTCATGCAACTGTTAGCATCTTGGTTTCCTCGAATTGATTTTTTTTAAACCTAAATCCAAACCATATCTAATTCTAAAAAACCTAATCCGAATCAAAATCCATTTTTTTCACATCCGGATTTGTTAATTTCGGTTCTTCCGATCCAATATTTTTCATAATTCTAAAAAACCTAATCCGAATCAAAATCCATTTTTTTTTAATTCGGATTGATTAGTTTCGATTCATCCAATATTTTTATCCATAATTCTAAAAAACCTAATCCGAATCAAAATCTATTTTTTTTTTAATTTGGATTGGTTAGTTTCGGTTTAACCAATATTTTGTCCAACCCATTAATGTCTTAATCTTATCTTGGAAGCTCTTGGTTCCAACATGGGTGGTTCTTAGAATTGAAGAATAATAAAAAATAATATAATTAGATTTTAACGGTCTTAATTAGTTGTTATTAATCGTTATCGATTCCGGCTAACGAAATATATGCTAATGGTCCTAGTTTTTTTCATTAGTTTTTTACACCAAAAGGCTAGAGCTAATAAATGGACAGCATTAAGTTATTTTTTTAATTTCAAACTGGCGTTTTATGGCTTTTGATTAGATGAAGAATACGAGCAGATTAATGTAAAAACTATCTTGAAACAGTACTCCAAACAATGAATTTTTACATCAGAATGATGCACCATTTGGTTTAAACACCAGGTTGAACATAGTTTCGTCGTTTAGAGCACCATTCATGTGAGTTCTTATGGCTGCAGTCATAAATTTTAGTTATTTTCCTTCATCAAGTCTTTTCTAACTAGAACACAAAAAGGTTAGGTGTGTTTTTTTAAACACAAAAATTGCTAGGTATGTTTTTTTACACGTAAAAATGGTTAGGTAAATTTTTTTAGACACAAAAATAACCAGTGAGACACTCTTACAAATAAATTTTTTATTTTAAATTAATATCTACTAATATCAAATTTCAAAGTATTAAACTCGATCAATAATAAACAAATAAATATAGAACTTAAAATTATTCATCTCTTAGAGTTAGTTTGCACATGCACTCATCTTCAACATTCAACAATATTCAATATATATATTCACTTCAAGTGATCAGTTAATAAAAAACTATACATAATCATATCTCTAATCTTCCCTTTATTAAACCCATATTTTCTTAAACATCCTTCTTTCATAAACCCTACTTTCTCCAACACCTTTTGTGATCCTACATTTTCATCTTCAACCAACCCTTCAATCCTCACAACAAACGGTAACTCAACAAACACCACCGCTATCGCCATCTTCACCGCCGCTGTCATTATCCCACGTCCCCAGTATTTACTACTTATAGCATAAGAGATATGAGCTCGATGACAATCCGAACCAGGTTCCGGCTTGACCGAGATGTATCCGATGGATTTATCGGACCAACAGATGGACCGACGCCAAGGATGTGGTATGGCAGTTTCTGTTATGTATTTGAGAGCTTCTTGTTTTGTGGTGATGGTGTTCCATCGGAGATATCGAGTTACGTTGTCGTCGCTAGCCCATGATAGAAAGTCGTCGGTGTCGGTGATGGTGAATGGACGGATTGAAAGCTCTGGTGGTATGGCCATGGTTGGAGAGATGGGTGATTGAGTGTGTTGAAAAGAAGAGAGTTTGTAAAGCTTTTGGTTTGTTGTTGCAAAATTTACTTTTTATTTGTTGTTGTAACGTGTAAAGCTTTTAAATTAATTAAATGATTTTTGACTCATTATTTTAATCTACATCTAGTCATCTAGATCTATATATATACTAGTAAGATACCCACGCGATGCGGCGACGGCGATGCATCGACGACAACAATTTACAACAAGATACTCTATTAATAAACTCATTCCTTTCTATATGTCACGAACCATACAAGTCTAAATTAAATAATAACAAATACACGAATTTACAGCACGATACTAAGTTTTTATTAGTTTATCATTACACTTGTAATATATTGAATGTGTTTAGTCTATCAATGCTATAAGCCTTAATAGTGAGATTATTACTGATATATAGTAGTGAAACAATTTTAAAAGAAGATTCAATATATGATGATACCCAGAGAATGATCATCTTCCTCTCTAGACACGTGATTTATTTCTTATGAGTACTTGAATGAATAGAATTTGGATTAATGACAATACTTAAATTATGCATTTCACCTAACTACAATATTAGTATAAAACTTACTTAGGCTATTACAAATAACATTGAAGTACATGTTTGCTAAAGATGGTATGGTTCATTTTGGATCAGATATAGGTTATCATTCGAATACTCAATGATCATACAAAACATGTTGCATGTTTCACCCAAAATGTTTAAAATAATGCAAATACTTCATCACACTTTTGTTCATATCTCAATAATCATTTTGCCTTGTTAGATTAATTCACATGAATTACGTATTCATAAGTTACAACATTTAAATCAAGTAAGAATATAAACATATATAAAAAAGTTATTAATGCAATTTCCGAATCATTATCACATAAAGAATGGAGACAAACGCTACAATAGTTATCATAGGCTTCTTATATCCCTCCTTTCACAAAAGCTACTGATGAAGTAAGAGGTCAAATAAACATTTGACAAAAGTTAAACATACCACTTCATCTCACGCCCGGTTTAAATCCCAGTTCCACCATGATGCAAACCAATTTTAATAGATAGTTTCAACATAGAAACTAAAAAACCAACATATGATACCATATGAACAAAACTAAGGGTTATAATGAAAAGTGTCACATTGTCTTAGTGATTTTGAATCTCATTTTAACATAGTTGCACTACCATATATCCAAACTAAGGCTTATAATGAAAAGACGCATATTGTGCTTATTTTTAATGATCTTATTATTAATCTTACACAATGAAGAGAATTAAATTTATTCATTCATAACCCAACACATATAAATAGTTCAAAACCCACAAGGAAACTTTCTATAAACACAAACCAAGTACCTAAGCTACTATAAATAAAACAACTACTTTGACTTGTTTAAACCCGTGACCTAACTTGACCAAAATGACCCATCAAGATTAAGTCTACAAGTGTCTACACAATAAATTCAAACATCAAATGTATAAAGTCAAATCTAACATAGATAAATCTCACCTCAACGGTAATGGTTGCAGTTTATTGTATCTAACACAGTTGTTTCTAAATAATGCTCAACGCTAAGGATCATCGTGATCTGTTATGATACTGTTTTTCATTCACATCCAATTATCTTATAAACTCTTGTCAATTTGGAATTGGGATTTTTTTTGCTTAGCGGCAGCTACTCTTGCAACCACCTTCCAACCAGCCTCTTTCTTGTAAAGAGCTATAAAAAAAATTATGTGCAATATACCTGGGTCGTGTGTTGCTCTTGACTTATATAACCAGATTTATCATCTATGATCAAATGAAACAATACAACAATACACAAAAATAGGTACAACAGTGGTGTTAGGCTTACTGTTGCCACCAACACCCATCACTGACCTCACTCCTCACTACAACCGGTGATTCACTTCTTCATAGTCCAACAGTGAAAATTTCCTACATCAAAATTTAAAATCATAGGAAGTTGTAAGACTTTACTCTAGTTTACTTTCAATATATTTTTTAAAATAGATGTGTTGACAACATACCATCAGAAATGAATACAACTACCTTTAGAGGTGTAGAACACCATCAGTATCATCATTGTTGAACCCTCAAAGCCTTCTAAAGTTTTTTACTTTGTTGGAAGATTTTCTTCAAATAAAGCAACTGAGAAAGAAGATGAGAAGCCAAGCTGAAGAAGATGGTTGGTGTACGTGCAATCCTGTGATAGAGTGTGTAGTAAAAAGAGATGACTTGTTCATTAGAAACTAAGTCTATGCAAAACTAATAAAATTGGAAAGTGAGCATATATGAGAACCTAAATTGGATATTAAACATATGCGCCTGTTAATGAGAAGAAATAGAGATCCCGGGTTCATCTCTACCAACATCGGTGATGTCCTCTTCCTTTCTTCGGAAACATAAAGTTAAATAGTCTAATAAGTCATTTACCTTACTACTGAATCGTATTAACCAAACACCTGCTGCTCGGCCGTAGATTGCAGTCCAATTATCTTTTTAAAAGTTACCAAAATATCATCAAATCCATCTTCAACACTCAAGTCAATGACCTCAAAACCACACTTCTTAAATGAATGAATAAGCTGCAATTAAAAATATACATAGTTATAGAATAAAATATATTTAGTGAAAATGCAATCGCACACAAAATTCGCTTCCTATGCTAGCTCGATTGGGTCCAAAAACATTCAAATCAAAATTGTGTTCCTACAATTAAAAATGCAATCTCAACCCTTAAGTTCCTCGGTTGTGTTCCTACAAATCGAATTTGTGCAACATCATGACAATGATCTGGTCAATGTTGATGATCGAGCACTTATTAGTATCAAATTAGAATTAATATTAAACCTCATAAAAACATTTTGAATACCACAGAATCAGAAAAAAGAAAGTTGTCTAATATGATTAAACTTCATGCAAACAAAATCCACTTTTCTTATGTTCAACTGCATAATAACTGAGCCCATTACAACATCAATATATGTTTCTACCATCATGTAAATAAAATTCCTAACCATTAAGGATGACCTAAATTGTTTTATGTAATAAAAGAAGACCATCTTAAATTGATTAGAATGAAATACAGCAAATATTCACATACATTTACCTTTTTCTGAATTATAAGTAGTTATTAACAACAATCAGCAGGGGTGGAAAAGCTTATTCCTTCTATCTCAACAATCACTAAACCATGAGTCAGCATTGTATCAAGACCTGGCTAAATTACAGTGCTTTCTATTTTGCCTCTTCTTACATGATGTTGTTGTTAGTATTGCGATGCTGCTGCTGCTGCTGTTTCAATCATGTTGCTGTTGTTATATTACAACACACATTCATACAACACAACATATTCATCATTCATACACAACACAACTCAACACACTCACATTTATCATTCACGACACACACATACAAATATTAAACCCCCCAATACACACACACATTCACTTTCATAATCACAACACAACACAACACAAAACAGCACAGCAAAAAAAAATATTTGTACTACTGCTGTTTCAACACAATTTACAACAAAACACAATTAAAACACAATTCATACACAGTCAGTTTCAAAAAAACACAACACACACTTATATATAGTGTTTTAAATATCATGTGCAGCAGCAACAACTTTCATCTATAGCAGCAGCAACTGTGTTTTTAAACATACATCAGCTGGTGATTTTATCAATTAACACACATATTAACCCCCCCCCCCCACACACACACACAACAAATTCAAACACACACATACAGTTAAAGCTACTATTTCAAAAACACACATACACATATTTGTTGCTGCTGTTTCATAAACACACATTCACAACACAATAACAATCTGTTTATGTGCAACAGATTGCACAAACAAACACATTCATAAAACACACATATTCATACTAACATACAACACACATTCATAAAACACATTCTGTTTCAACTGTTTTTAAACAACATAAACAACAACAACGTCAACTATTTTTAAATTTTTTTGACATTCATACATACACATTAGAAAACAGGTGATGATTTTTTTAAATTCTTGTAAAGAATTATAACCATAATGTTGCTGTTGTTATATTGAAAATGTTGTTGCTGTTTCAATCATGTTGCTGTTGTTATATTAAAAAAATGTGCTGCTGCTACTGTTTCAATCAACATGTCACAACACCACACAACACAAAACATACACACACACAAGAGAAGCTGTTAATTCAAAAACACCATAAAACATGTTGCAACTGTTGTTTCAATCAATACGTCACAACACCACACCACACAACACAACACAACATAGCTTGGATGGACAATTTAGATCGCTGCACAATTTACACACATAGACAAATTCAGATCTGGGTTAACAAAAGAACACATCACTGCACAATTTAAACACATAGACGAATTTAGATTCACGTTAACATTTAATATAAAATTCTTATTTTTCTTAGTACCCTAATCATTCATATATCAAATCAGCATTCATCATCCTAAGAGCTCAACATGAAATTCATTACACCCCCCCCCCCCTTTTCAAGCTAGAATGTTGACTATTGTATTTCATTGGTATAAGAGTTTTGATGACACCCTACAACAATGTGTACATTAATAGTTTCACAACACACACATCGAGTATGGATTTTGTATGACTATCCATTTGTCAAACACACTACAACTTGTGTATATATGTACATAGTTCATTGTGTTTGGTATTTTGTGAAGGCTAATAACACATCCATTAACCAACATTAGCTTTCTAAACACATATACAAGTTTTTGTAAAGTATTTTGGTTTTAATATTTTCGCTACCGTGGCTAACAAACAATATATAAATCTGACTCGTTTGCTTCCCAAGATAGCAAGTTCGCTTTAAATCAAAACCACTTCAAACCCTTTTTAAAAACATCATACTTTATCTGAACTATGTAAAACTTCACAAATTTAACAGTATGTATACCTTCCAACATCTCCTCAAAGTTCTTCCAATAGATATCAGAATCGAGGTACTTGGTTTTCTCAAGGGCATGAGCAATGGTACACTACAATTGGTTCCAACAGCATCAAGAAGAAGCCTTGTTACCTGCTCAATCACAGTGGTTCCAATGACAGACCCTACTATAAACACCATATTTACCCTCACTAACACAATAACAAATGCAGTTGATTATTATCATCAGCTAAAAAAATACCTTTTCATTGTTTCAGGCAAGATGTTCACTAAATCATAAACCCTATACAATCGAATGTTATCCGCCAAAAAACCATAAATATCAATCAGAACAGAATTATTGGAAACCGTTTGAGCCCTAATTTGTGATTCAAATTATGTCTTTTTGGCGAAATAAGCAGATACAGCGGCTTCATTGGATGCAGATTTGCTAAAAAGATACTTGACTTGGTGAATGGATTTCGAATTCGAGCAATGTAACTCTCTCCAGACGCATTTTGTTCTACATCGTAGCTGCAGAGAAAAACGGGGATGAGGCGCGTCGGGGAAACAAACCCTAGATGGGTGTTTGTGTGTTTTGAATTTTGATTCAGGCGGGTGGGTTTGTGTATTTTGAAGGGAGCGTTGAAAGTTTAAGGAAAATGTTAAATTATCTATTTGCCCATCTAATTTGCTTATTAATGTAGTATAGATATATTTTAATAATTAAGTAAGAAATACATTTGGCATCATTATGACATATCCACATAGGATTTTTCGTATCTGGCGTTATCTCATTCACTCCCTCATTACTTCATTCGGATCGCAGATGTATGGGTTTATTTCCTAACCGATTTGAGTCAAGTTTCATAACTACCCTAAATCCTAAAACCACTCATTCTCGTCGCTCAATTTCTTCCGCCTCTTTCTTCCCTCCATCATCTATCACCCTCGTCGGATATGAGGATGATGAAGATTTTTCTAGGTTTTATCGATCTGATTTAATTTGATTTGGTCTGATCAATCGAGAAAAATTAGGGGGGGGGGGGGGGGAACTTTGGCTTCTCATACCTTGATTGATAATTAAGTAGTTGCTACGTACGTAGGTTTTAGTGCCTCTCTTAATTCAACTTCAAAAGGGAAGGCTTTATTTTTAAATTACTTTTAGAATTAGAATATTACAAAATTTGTTGAAATTGTTGTCACCACTTCAACTTTGTTGAAATTGTTGTCACCCGTGGCTAAGAGTTAATAAAAGATTACAAATCATTTATAAATATTTCAAGACGAGTTGCTAGCTGATTTGAAGAAGCATGTATATCTTTGGGTAGCTGTTTAGTTTTTTTACAATCAGCCACTTCAACTTATTACTAATTCAACTATATATCTTCGGCAGCATTTGACTTTGTGTCCATATGCCCTTCAAGTGCACTTTCTTAGATCAGTTCATAGTTATCTAGTTTTATTAAGATGGAAATGCAATTTTTGTTGTTGTAAAATTGAAGGACATACGTTTTTCTTTGCTTGATATAGGTAATATATACGTGAAGAAGAATTTGCCCCTATGAAAATAGTTGTAATTTGGACACTTTGTTGTCTTTTCACTTACGCTTGAATTGCCAACTATGTTGCGCTCTTAACGGCTATATAAGCAGAGAAGGTTTGAAGATCCTAAACGCAAACAATTGTCATGTTACAAATAAGACATGATACATTCAAAAGTCTTGATAAGTTGTTACAGTTATATTATATTTAGTGTTTTTATATTTTTCACATACTGTGTGACACACGAGTTCTAATCTAGTAAAGTTAATATGATTTTTTCTTTTTTATTTTTAATTAAATAATAATTTTTTTTATGTGTATTATCATTTTTCTAACGCTTACAACCAATTTAAAAATATTAAAAGTTAATAGGATGAACAATGTCATCCTAAATATATAGGTATACAATTAATGACGGAGCTATCTCAAAATATTAGATGTATCAAAAAATGTGTCCTCGTACTCGTACAATTTTTTGTGTACACTTTGTATAAGAATTCTTTTTGCATACACTCAATATTGTTTTGTTTGCATATCATTAGGAATATTCGAAGTTTTATCATTATCTTTTTGAAAACTATTAACAATATTTGGATCATTTTAACAAGTATCATTATTTTCGTGACATTTATTAATAAAAAATGCCATTAAAAATCTGTCTGATTGTTCAGTGTATCCTTTTAACTGCTCAGGTGTATCATAAACATAAAACAGAAAAAAAAATCAAATTTTACATTACGCACGAAAAATTAAACCGTAGCTCAGACTACAGCTCAACTATTGTTAGGTCCGCCTAGTATACAATGACATTTATTTTGTTTTCCATTTATATATAGTCACTAAGAAATACAAAATCCACTCACAAATAAATAAACAAGATGATATGGGTATTCTTAAAAATCCAAATTTTCTAGATAATTATAAGCAAAGTTTTCAGGATCAGTCGGACAGTAAATCAGTTGTCTTACTGGTTCACTGGTTGGACCAGTCGCACCGGTTGAACTGGTTGGATCGTTTTATACTATATAAATTATAAATATATATTTTTCAAAGTATTAGAACTTCAAATATAAGTCAGACTCTCAAACACAAATATTTTAAGTTCTAAAACCATAAAACAAACACATTAAGTAAACAAGACTTTATTCGTGTCCATTCAATTCGATTCATCGATAACCTATCACCAAATTAGGTTTTCAATAAATGGTATATTTTGTTTTTGCAAGGTCAATCTTGTAAATTGGCTCAAAAGAGAGTGAAATCTATATTTGACTGAAATTGGAAAAACGTAGGGTTTACAAACAAACGATGATGAAAGCAGAGTTTAATACTCTTTGAAAATCAACCCATTTCTTGACCACCATTTTCAACAACAACAACAACAACAACAATGGCAACACAAACATTGTTCATCTTCTTCATCTTCAATACCCTGCTATTTCTCCCCACCGGAAATGCAGATCTGTCTTCCGAACGCGCCGCTCTTCTCTCTCTCCGGTCATCCGTCGGAGGCCGTACACTCTTCTGGTCAACAACCCAACAAAACC
The DNA here is from genome assembly GCA_030867185.1 of Tagetes erecta. Classification (NCBI taxonomy): domain Eukaryota; kingdom Viridiplantae; phylum Streptophyta; class Magnoliopsida; order Asterales; family Asteraceae; genus Tagetes; species Tagetes erecta. Next base: position 8,028,484 of record CM061490.1, read on the forward strand.
CATGTAATTTCTCCGGTGTACAATGCAACACCGCCGGTAACCACATCATCGCCCTTCATCTCCCCGGCGTTTCACTCTCCGGCCAAATACCCATCGGCATTTTCTCTAACTTAACTCACCTTCGTACCATCAGTCTCCGTTTCAACTCACTCTCCGGCCCAATTCCTTCAGACATCGCTTCTTGCGTCGACTTACGGAACTTGTATCTTCAAGGTAACAACTTCTCCGGTCATTTTCCCGACAAGTTTTTCAGTTTACATGACCTTGTTAGACTAAACTTGGCCGAAAATGATTTATCCGGTGAGATTTCATCTTCATTCAACAATTTTACTCGGTTGAGAACTTTGTACCTTGATAACAACAAGTTTTCAGGGCCGTTACCGGAGCTTAAGTTTGATAAATTGGAACAGTTTAATGTGTCGTTTAATAACCTAAATGGGTTTGTTCCTAAATCTTTACAAACTCAACCTAAGGATGTGTTTCTTGGAAATGATTTACATGGTCCACCACTTGATGATGTTCATGTTCCTCCGGCGGTTTCAGTAGATTTTAGGGAGAAGAAGAGGAAGAAAAACCGGTTGTCGGGTGGCGCGATTGCCGGGATAGTAATTGGATGTGTGTTAGCAGTGGTTGTTGTTCTGCTGTTTGTGTTTATAGTTTGTAGGAAGAGAAGTAATAAGAGAAGAACTAATGCTACAATCTCGAAGCAGCGACATGCAGAGGAAGAGGATGTTTTAGGGGAGAAGCCGTTGACGGGTGATGGATATCCGGCCGCAATGCCAGCATTGCCCACGTCTTCGGCTGCTGCTGCTGGTGGTGTTGGAGATGCAAGTGGTAGTAAAAAGCTTGTGTTTTTCAATAACTCTAGTACCATATTTGATTTGGAAGATCTGCTACGAGCTTCTGCGGAGGTTCTTGGGAAAGGTACTTTTGGGACGGCTTATAAGGCGGTGTTGGAGGGTGGGATGATGGTGGCGGTGAAGAGATTGAAGGATGTTAGTGTGTCTGAACCAGAGTTTAGGGAAAAGATTGAGTTTGTGGGTGCAATGGATCATAAGAATTTGGTTCCACTTAGAGCTTATTATTACAGCAAACAAGAGAAGCTTCTTGTTTACGATTATATGCCAATGGGAACCCTTTCGGCGCTTCTTCATGGTTCTATTTCTTTTCCTTACATTTTTAATTATCAAGATTAACTGTCTTTATTTTGCTGCTAGTTTCGTTAACTAAACATTCATAACAATGAGTAAACTGACAAATTTGCATCAAACTAATCACTGTCTTGCTTAACAAGTTGTTGTTTGCTGTTTTACAACCATGCAACTTTGAAAAATTTGCTATGATATGAACTGCATTTATGCAAAATCTTTCTTTTTGGGACTTTTACCAAGTATAGGACTTATTTATGATTGTCATAGTCATGTTTTGGTGTTTGTTGAGAAGAAGCCATTGATTTTGTGAGCATTGCTACAGTTGGAAAAAATGAGTTGTTTTGGACAAAACTTTATACATTTGCATTGCAACATCTGTCCACAATCATTTTTTCTTCCCCTTAGAGTTGTATATATTATTTGAGTTTTTTTTGTAAACATGATGTTTCCCAAATTAAGTATATGTATTTGTGTTTGACTTAATTGTTTTCAAGTTTGTAGCTAGAAGAAGTTCTAGTTTTAAATGTTTTGAGGTCAAAAGCTTCTCAAAGTTTTAAGCATTAGTCAAATGTCAATGTTGGTGCAAAATACTAAAATAGTTTTAATTGTTGACCCAATCTTTTTGTAGTTAATTTTTGATTAAGCTAATTGTTATTATTATAATATTGTGATTGTTGGTTATTAGGGAACAAAGGAGGTGGTAGGTCGCCATTGAACTGGGAAAGCCGGTTAGGCATTGCTCTTGGAGCTGCCCGTGGCATTGAGTTTATACACAGTCATGGTGACGATGTCTCCCATGGGAACATCAAATCATCAAATGTCCTTCTAACCAAATCTTTAGAGGCCTGTGTTTCTGATTTTGGTCTCGCTCAGCTCATGGGGCCCTCCACGACCCCGAACCGAGTGGCTGGATATCGGGCACCAGAGGTGACTGACCCACGTAGAGTCTCCCAAAAGGCTGATGTTTACAGCTTTGGTGTCTTAGTTTTGGAACTTTTAACCGGGAAGCCCCCAACCCATGCTCTTTTGAACGAAGAAGGGGTTGACCTCCCGAGATGGGTTCAGTCAACGGTGAAAGAAGAGTGGACTTCTGAGGTGTTTGACCTTGAGCTATTGAGGTACCAGAATGTAGAAGAGGATATGGTGCAGCTTTTGCAGTTGGCTATAGATTGTGCGGCTCCGTACCCAGACAATCGCCCCACAATGTCAGAGGTGACGAGCCGGATTGAGGAGCTGCACGGTGGTGGTTTGAACCCAGATCATGTTCATGGGGAATGAGCCATCTTGATTCATGAGAGTTAATGAAAGATAATGTAGTTGAATTAATGTGTTAGTTGGATTTGGAATTGGTTGACTGGTGGTGGTGTTGTATTTATGATTGCTATCTATTTTAGCTTTTGCTTTTTACTTGTGCTTTTGCAAAGAAGCCACTTTCTTGTGTTTGGAGATAAGTACCTTTTCTTTTTGCTACACAAGTTGTCTGTTTTTATGTCACAATTGGCTCACATGTATCACAGTTAAATGGGTTTTGTTTACCACTTCTCAATTCATTCACTTGTTACCAAGGCTGTAAATGGAAGTGAATTAAAAAAAACAACATAAAACATAAAATATTGTTTCTGCAATCAAGAAACAGTAGTGGTAACACTGATATGCAGATGACAAATCCACAAGTTGACTAAAGAGTCAAAACTTGATATTTTCTACACTTTTCGTGGAATTTTTCGAACACATTTCGAATGTGGATTTGGTTTGGTTCGGTTTGGGTTGGGTTTGGCACTTGTGCTTACTCTTAATAGAGTAAGGGGCTGTTTGTTTCGCCTCTTAATGGTTCAGTTCAGTGCTTAATCATTCAGATTCAGCATTCAAAGCGTTTGTTTTATATAAAAATAGCCTCTGAATGATTCAGTTAAGTGCTGAATGGTTAACAGATAGAGAGATGCTAAATGGAACTGAATAAAACATATACCAACTTACTCTTATCTGCATTTCTACCTTAACATTCATATCATTAATAGAGCCTCTTAATGGTTCAGACCTCTTAACCATTCAGTATTTAATGATTTAAATTTGTTAAACAGCCTCTTAATGGTTCAGACCTCTTAACCATTCAGTATTTAATGATTCAAATTTGTTAAACAACCGATATAAATTTAGCTAAAAAGAAAATGGGTCAAAGAGGCTGGAAATTCAAAGTTTATCAAAATAAATAATGCCTTTTTGGCCTTTTGTCTTTCTCTACTTACATTACTAAGATAGTTGTATTTGTTGTTATATGTTATTTTTAAGTATTGTATGCATGTGCTGGGGTGTCTCACTAGACCCTACTTGAGTAAGATTTTTTTTAACATGTTCTTTTCGTCTTATACTTAAATAGATGTAACACAAAACTCCATCATAAAAGTGGACCACAATATGCATTATAAGTGAAAATAAAGATCATGCATATATTTTTTGCTACCTCAACAAAAACATCAATTAAGCATAGATCTTTATACAAAAGATTCGGCAAAAGAAAAAACTTGTTCAAGACAATTGCCTGGCTCCACTCTGTCTGCCTTTTCTTGAAAAAAAGCATGGATCTTTACTCTCCTTGTATCATTTATAGAAACCATTTTTTTTACCTTCTCCAGTAATTAAAGTTCAGCCGTCGGATCCAAGTTAAAACTTCATCGTCAACACGATCATCAATGAAGAGAAAACGTCGAAATGGTAGTATCTTGAATGTATACACACACTGTATGAAGTTATAAAGGTTACATACGAATCGGGTTTTTTGCGAATCAAATTTGAATAAAGCCTTAATCTTTAACAAAATAGTTAGTACATGCTGTCATACTATGGCAAAACTACACAAGTGACCTTACTCCATTGTTCTTTAAGGTAAAAACACCAAAAAAGCACCTAACAGCAAGAGCATGATATGCTAAAGCGAACATCCCGCTAATAAGTTCTACATGGTGTAGGTTGTATTATCTTATAAAATTCTAGGTGGTGTGGTTACGAAAAACAATGGAGCTTAATTCATTGCCATCTCTTCTTGCTCGTCTATAAACTCGAGAGAATCGCCATAATATTTGTAAGCCTCTTCCTTGATACTTTCTGAAAGGCAAGTTTCTCCTTTTGATTCTAACTGCGCGACTAATAATTTAAAAGTTGACCTATCAGGCTCACAACCTACCTCTTTCATCAACTCGAAGCAACCCATGGCATGTTCAATGAGATTGTAAGTCATCAAAGTTTCCAACAATGCATTAAACCCATCTGTCTTGGCTTCTAATCTACCTTTTTCTCTTTTCAGTTCATGGACAATATTTTCAACCTTGTCATACAAGTCATTCCGTGCCAAAACCAGGATTATTTCAGCATATAATGATACCTCAGGTTTATACCAATGCTCCTTTTGAATTTCCTCAAAAACCTATATCAAGAATGGTGAATATTAGACTATGGTTTCGGTTTTAGCTTGAATATAGAACGGTCCAGTTTAGGAGCTAGAATGATCATAATAAAAATGAACTGAGTCACTGACCATAAGGGCTAGCAGGCAATGATCCTGGCGAAGTAGTTCCCGGAGTATTGCCATCATATCGAACTTGAGCAATCTACTAAACTTGGAGTTGATAACTTCTTGTTGTTGGTGTTTGTTTTCAGAAGATTTAAATGCTCGTTTAAGAGTTTGAATTGTTTGGATAGCCTCGATGCTGAGATTTCGTCCTTTCTGCAACGGTTTCCTGTTCTTGCTTCTGTCTCTCATTGTTACCCGCATCCTTCCTCTGTCTTTCTTCCCCACTTCAAGCGTTGAAAAACCCATAAAACCACAAGACGGGCTTGTTTGAGTGACATACCCAAACCCATACCCATACCCACTGCAACTAATGCTCCTAAATGCCATGCTTGGCTACACTGAAAAAGAAACCAAGAAATACAAGTTTTCAGCAACGTTCAAGTGTTACTTCACATTTTAGATATAGTTGTATCTAATGTTGGTTCAGGACCCACAAAACACACAAATACAAACACTCAAAACTCACGTAATGTAGATTTGTGTTTACTGCTTGAACTCGGTTATTATCAACAAAGGAAATGGCTTTGTAGCCTACAAAACAAAAATAAATCACACTTGATCAAAGGTTTTATGTGTGAAAGAATGAAAATTAAAAAGTAGTTACAGTAGGTGAATGGAAAAGTGTACGTTAGAAGAGTGGGTCATTAGGTTGTATCGGTTCGTTAGATGGACTAAGTGTAGCATTCTTGTTCTTATTATTTCCTTGATAACCAACAAATCTTCAATGGGCAATTACTGGGTTTGGTCAGTTCGGGTTAGGACTATAAGTAAAAACTAAATAGGCAAATTTTTAAGAGATTGTAGAATGGTTATGGGTCAATAGGGTGGGATTGAGAGATTGACTCACTAACAATTTTTTGTCCATTATCTATAAACTTTATTGATAACAAGTATGACATACTCAACAAAATAATAATAATAATAAAGATTAATATTTTACTAACTATAGCTTCTTATAAACAGAAATGCTCAGTAACTAGATACCATAAAGCATATTATATTACAATGAAGCAAACAAGTCAATAAGAACAGATTATTTATAAAATAAACTTGAAGTAGTGCATCTTGGAAACGTATTAACATAAAAATCACAAATTCTACACGGACACAGTATTGGAGAAAATATTTTGTTAGGCAAATATTATCACAAAACCACAATAGATTTGCTATACTTATACACATACACATAAACACACACAGATGTGAGAAAACTTAATCCTGGATCATTACTCGTGTTTCCTGAATGTTTGGCTGAATATGCAAATACAGTTTACTACTTTACCACCAGAAGGTCAAAGTTTTGTTCAATCCGTCCATGAAACTAATAAAAGAGATCAAGTTCCTTCTTTGGACATATTTCTTAATGATCTATTACGAGAACTGCCCATTATTTATGCAACACAAGGCGCACAGAATGTGTGATGCTAAATGTTTTGTTGCAAAGAATTAGACTTTAAGCTTCATATCATCCACAAATAATCTACAACTTTTACCAAAAACAATGATAGCATATATACAACAGTTTGAGTATTATGGATTATAAATCAAGATTTACAATTCAACAACTTGTTAGCTAAAGAAAAACTATAACTAGTTAGCAAACACTTGAAACAAGAAACAATTCCTTTTATTGTTATTAGCATGCCAATGTGCAATGATGCATAAACACACAAGAAACAAGAAACTTACGGGATTGCGAAAAGCCGAGAAAGGATGTGTCGTTGGTGGATGATTCGATTCGATTGGTTAAAGAGAAACAAGAAACTTGGGCAGTGTTTGGTTGATGGAACTGAACAATCATTACACACAGTGAAGGAATGTGTTTATGCCAATGGAATTATGTATAACCTAAATGAACCTTGCTTCTTTTTCTATCAGCAAAGATAAATAAACCAAATAAATGGGTTTAACGAAAGAAATGAACTGAAACAGATGATATCGCAGGTACATAAGTTAAAGTAATTGTTGAGGCATAGACTTGAATCTAATGATTGAAAAGTATGTTGAAGCAAAGGAAGTTAATGGGTTTTGTTTGAAACGCACCTGCGAATTTGAAGGTCGAAGAAGAACGCCATCTGAATCGACAGATTAGGGATAAGTGTGGATTTTCGAAACAAAGGCCAATTTTGTTAATTTTGTTAATTTGTAATCTTTACACATAAATAATTGAGTAAACTGCAGTTTTGGTCCCTATGTTTTAATATCATTAACAGTTTTAGTCTCATTTTAACAGTTTTGGTCCCTGTGTTTTTATTTTCTAACAGAATTGTTCCCGAACACTAACTCCATCCAATTTTTTGTTAAGTCTCTCACACGCGCCCCACATTTAATGGGTAAAAATGTTATTTCTCCCTCTCTTTTATCTAAGTCATCATGTATGTTAATATTTTTATTTAGTCATTTGTCAAAAAGAGCGAGAGAAATGACATTTTTACTCCACATGTGAGAGAGACTTAACGGAAAATTGGATGAAGTTAGTGTTCGGGACCAAAACTGTTAAAAGATAAAAACACAGGGACCAAAACTGTTAAGGTAAGACTAAAACTGTTAATGGTATCAAAACACAGGGACCAAAACTGCAGTTTACTCTAAATAATTTACACATGAATAAAACATTATATGTTTTTTTTTAGTTTTTTACCAAAATGATGTAGATAGGAAAATTATATACTAATATGATGTAGTTGTAAAAGTATTTTGTAAATTAACCAATAAGAATATGAGTGAGAAAAAAAAATTAAAAAAATACACTATTTTAGTAAATACTTTTCCAACTATACCATATTGGTAAATAATTTTTCTATATACACTATCTTGGGAAAAAAACTCTTTTTTTAAGTATGTGTAATGATTAATGTCTTAAAGAGGTATTATTTGTTATGTGAACGATGATTAGATAATGAGTATTCTAACATAGACTAGAAACCATTGATGCATAGACTAGAAACGAAGGAATAAAGGAGAGAATTCTTTGATTTTCATCTTTTAATGAATTTGATAACAAAGTTAAAATGAAAAAAGATTATTGTAATGGAATTAAAAAAATATGTTTGGTTAGTCAAACAGAAAGAATCGTATGTTACATAAGAGATCTTATTTCCCGTAAACAACCTAAATTCAGTTCATTAGAGCATTGAACTAAAATTTCTATCTTCATATGTATATATAATTTAACTAAATACCACATTCATCTAAATGTATATATACATTTGTTTAAGTTCTCATGTGTTATTCTTTGTTTTTAGCTATATCTTACTTATAAACATTTTGTTAAATACCGTCCACCTACATCACTTGTGACTCAGTATCAGAAATTTGATTTCAAGTAAGAACTAACTAAATGGTAGGATTTTATACTTGTAGTGGGAGATTAATCAACATTTATTCATGTTTTATATGTAATCATATAAAAATTTGTTATAATTAATTAGGTGGATTTAGAAGGAAAATCGTTAAGTAAATAAAATTTTCATTACTTTTATGCTTGGTATATGTCTAGTAGTCTCTTCAATTACAAATTTTGCTTTTTAGATAGGCTTACGTTCATGTTTTATCACAACGTTCCGTCGTATCTTCGAGCAACTCTGGGCTTCGGCCTAAGACCATGTGTAGTGGAACGTTTTTACCCCTTTAAAACGCCCGAAAGCGCCCTTTTCCCATTACATAGGGGCGCTTTGGACTAGATTTGTGGTTGGGGCGTTGCCCACAAAACGCCCATTATTTGTTAACTCTATGATCTGCATATATTTTCATTGGTGAATCCCTCTATAACTAATTATTACTCGATGATTGGAAGGGGCTCCATAGGGCTCTTTCCACTACATAATTTTAAGCAAAAAAACCCCTTGATGATGTGGCTTACACATGACATACAAAGCCCCTTAAGGGGCTCTATCCACTATAGGTGGGGGGTTTTCTTGTTGGCCGGTTATGGTAGTTGGACTCAACATGTCCAGAATAGTTGCATGCATTAGGGAGTTTTTCGTCATTACGTAGCGTGTGCTACTAACATTTGACAAGAGACTTATATTCAAGAGTTTAGGTCACAACTAATCAATTACTCGGTTCGCTTTTCATAATTTGTGAGCTTACCGGCTTTTGCTAATAGTTCATTTTCACATTTTCATCAAAGTTATTCCTTTTAACATCATTTGTTACGTCGAATATATTGGAAGGATCAAGTTGTAGTTATATATTAACAAACCAGAAGTTAGTAGATTCCAAAGAGGTATGAATTGGTACTATTTTGACAATTTACTCTCTTTATAAACTTCTGATTTGAAAGACCGGTGACTCCGTCCTTCAAATTTACAAAAATCCCCTTATACTTAGCCAAACTTATACTTTGGGTCACAACCCTTATTATACTTTGACATATTTATGACTTTGATCCCATATTCTACTTTGACATTCTTACGGCTTTGAGTCTTCGACTTTAACTTAGTCAATCATCATTGTGACATATATCTTCGTCTTTTATATGTGAGCATCATACTGCCTTTTACCGTAACATGAAAGACTTGAAACTTTTATTATCAAAACGTATGATGAAGTCACATACATGAGACTCAACTACTACATCACACAAGCTTGTCTTTATATCTAGTTTAACTATAAAAACAATGGCCAACCGAAAAATCAAGTAGAATTTATTCCATAGGAGACTCCAACGCACGATATTCCATCTAGAGATAATGATCAGTGAGAATTTAGGTTTAATTTTCCTAATGATGTTTCTTGAAAATGGAATTATTATTATTTTCTGGTTTTAAAATATACATATATATTATTATAACATATATAATATATATCTTGGACAGAGAAGTCATTATCTTCACCCAATACAACTTATTGTCACATATGCACAAGTTCATACACATTTAACATATTCTTTGTATATGTACGCACGTACGTAGCACGATTAATTAGACATATAATTAAACTAAATATATGAACTGAAAAAACTCTTTTTCTTCATTACTTAGTAGGGGCCACAAAACATTCTTGTGTCTTTAAATTGATCATAAAGTGCTACAACAACTTAAAACAACTGAACTTATGCAAAAGGATCATATCCAATATAACTAAACAACAACTTCTCTTGCTAGCTAGAACATGTGTATCCATGCTTCTTTAAAAACTTCTCCCTCCACAACTTGCATTTCTGATTAATATTTGCTTCATTTCTTCTGAACTTGTCATCGTATGATTCGGTGCCTAAAATCGACCCATCACTTTACATTAATTATTATACACTAAACTCAACTACATTCAAAGAGACGTGTTTGTGTTTTGAAAGTGATTACGCGATATATCATTAGAAGAGATGTGTATGAAAGAGTGTTTGGAACTTTGGTTATATATGTTTAATTATATTGCAATAATTAACTAACTAGAAACTATGAAAAGTGATTATTAGAAAATAATATATGCATGTACCTCAGAACAAGAAGCCTGAAGGGTAAAATCACCAAAACAACTAATGACACAATGTTGAATGTCGAGGCCTAACGCTTCGAGTGCACTCACGGTTGATAGCAGCAGTCCGGGCCTCGTCGAACAGTGTATCTGAATACGCGTATCCATGTTTCTCCTCTCTACTTCAAACTAGAAAAAATGTTTCAAGAAATTAATATTTGTCCACAAAGAAATATATGTTCAGTGTTAAGTTAAAATGACACCTTTGGTTGATTTCTTGCCTTTGATTCATTCACTATTGGCTCACTTAAACTTCCCATCAAGTTCAATCTATTCGAATTTGATTCGGTATCTTGCTTGTTCAATGTACTGATCTTTTCCATTAACTCTTTCACGTAGTCGATTGTATCCGCAAGTATTGATGTCCTGTCCATCTGGTTGTAAATGTTTTCATCAAGAAAATTAGTTAAAGTTAACATGAACTATATATATATATATATATATATAAAGGCTAGACTGTTTCCACAACTCTAACTTTCATGTTACATGACAACAACATCAAAGTTTATATATTATGATTGTTTCTAACCTTGCTTATTTTAGGAACAATTGATCTAAGCATCGAAAGACGGTCATTTAACCGCTTTCTTCTCCGTCTTTCGGCCATTAAATTCTTGGAGGGCTGTCCTGCAACTTTCTTGGATTTGGTCTTTTTTTCCTCATGATCACTAAAAACACATGGGTTTTGATTATCAAAAGTTTTGTCATCTTCTTGTTCCACCATTAATGTTGATTTTGATTTATCATCATATTCATACATCTGTTGCTCCAATGAACTAGAATTTAAAACATTAACAGGCAAGAAGGTGCTAAGATTTGGAAAATTTGAATCATCTTCTTTAGTAAAAATGTTGTCACAAAAAGTATGAAGGAGAGCAGTATCTTGATCATAAAATGAGGTCCAAGAGTGTGTGATTGGAGTGATAAGATCTTGAAGAAGACCTTGTTGTTGGCTACTAGAGTATAATTGGTGCATCTGCATCTAGCAAATTGGGATAGGGTTTAATAATGTATTGAGAGGGGGTTTGTGGTTTTGGTTTTGGTTTGGTTTATATAAGGCTTATGATGAGATTTGGTTTATTGGAAATGTTGTGAAGGAAATAATAAAAAAAAGTTGTGACATGGGCAGAAGGTGGTTTGACCTACAGGTGTGTATGCACTGATTGCACAAAAAACATTGGACCTTGGTTCCATTGACTTGTCAGGTGGTTGTACCCAGTGACTCGTCACTATATGCTGGTGTCACCGTGTCACTTGGTAAGTGTTTTAAGAGTTTGAGTTCAAGTCTATATTAGACTGTAAAAATACAGGGGTGTTTGTTTCACTTTTTAATGATTCAGTTAAATATTTAATTATTTAGTATTTAATATTTAACGCGTTTGTTTCATAAAAAAGTTTCTGAATAGTTCAGCTAAGTGCTGAATGGTTAAGGGACAGAGAGACACTGAATGGAACTGAATGAAGGATATACCAACTTTCTCCTCATCTGTATTTCTACCACAACACATCTCTCTCATTAATAGAATCTTTTAATGATTCATACCTTTTAACCATTCAGCACTTAATCATTCAGATTTTGTCAAACAACCACTAGAATAACACCTGTGAAAACATCAAATCAAAGGAATTATTTTTGTGTTTTAGTATGGATGTAAGAGAAGTCAAGTGATGTGCTAATGTGGTAAAATCTGTTTTTAGGCTTTGTATTTTCAAATTATCAAGGTATATTGGTTTTCACTGGTCTCAACTATCACTTTTTGTCTTCTATCGGTCCCAACTATTGAATTGGCTGTCAACGGTCCCAACTTTTATCACTTTGGTAACCCCTGGTCCGTCGTTAATTTTTTTTAACACCGTTAACTTTTTTTCAAATTTAAGACCGACGTTTTAGGCCTTTTGATCGGAAGGATAATACAAGTCGATTGATGGAAAATTTACCTCGAAATGACACTCCGAACAACGAAATAATGCTTCAATCGGGTGTTTAAACCTAACGGTGCTTCAATCGGATGTAAAAAATTTATCGTTCAGAGAGCCTTTTCGAGAAAACTTTTACAATATTCGACTTGTATTATCCTTCCAATCAAAAAACCTAAAACATCGGTCTTAAATTTGAAAAAAACTTAACGGCGTTAAAAAAAATTTAACGACGGACCATTGGTTACCAAATTGATAAAAGTTGGGACCGTTGACAGCCAATTCAATACTTGGGAACGGTAGAAGACAAAATGTGATAGTTGGGACCAATGAAAACCAATATACCAATTATCAAATCATGATGTGTGTGGTACAACTAAGATTACATGGTTCATCATCAAAGATAAAATTTTAATTTACATGGATTAGTCCTAACATAGTATCTATATTATGGAATAGCCCAACTTTTACACACCCACGTAGATAACACAACTCAAAGGAAAATGAACCACCAACCTCATATATTGAAGGGCGACTGGTAAAGGTTATACTTATGAGTAAGTAGTGTGGTATATGCATGTTTAATTTCTTCTTTCCATCTTCATCTTTGTATCTCTTAATTAAATTCCCATCCCTTTCTCTAGTGATTGTTCTTGGCTACTTTCAGTTTTTATTATAATTAATCTTATTGTAATTAATATGAATTCAATAGATACTAATTTTCTTCTGTTCTTAACTCTAATTAATGTTTGTTTAGTTGTGAAATTACCAACAAGCTGTGGTATTCAGTCTGGGATATTCATTTGAACCATCTTATATACTAATAAAAGAGTAATTTTTTTGTCACTTGTTACAATTCTAAACCTACTATTATTTTATATATATTTATATTTATATATATATATAGATTGGGGATTTTCTAAAAAGGCTCAAAACTCTAAGAAGTGTAGGAAGCAATCAACAACACGTGGCCATGAGAGAAAAAAAACACGGAGGGGCATCTTCGTCAATTATACGCGATGTTCAGTTATGATGTTTTTTTTACGTTTATTAATTACGAACATCCAATCATGTATGGCGTGTTTTTGACGTTTTTCGTTTTTAATTTTGAATCCATAATCATTCATCTATGGCGAATACTTGAAGCGATGGCGTTTTTGTTTGTTTTTGTTTGTTTTTGACGTTTTCGTTTACTAATTACGAACGTCCGATCAATGTTTAGTTCTTCTGAATCATTGTGTTTTTAACATTCTGAATCATGGTGTTTTTAGTGATCAGTTTGAATGTTAAAAACACCATGATTCAGAAGACACAGATTTAAGAAACACCATGAGAAAGTTAGAATGTGTGAGAAATAAAACACCAAAACGTCAACTGTTTATACTGTGATCAGTTCAATTGTAAAAAACACCATGATTTCAGAATGTAAAAAACATCATGGCGTTCGAATTTTGTGTTAAAAACGCACAGATCTAAGAAACACCATGGCGTTAGAATTATGGTGTTAAAACGCACAATGACAAATATACCCCCAAATCCATCTCGCGCGTAACCAAAACATCATAATATTTACAAAACTGCCACCGCGTTCATCTGGACCGTAAACACCATAATCCGACGCCCCAGATTCCTTCTTAGCCTTTTTAGAGTTTTGACCCTTTGTAGAAAATCCCTCTCCTATATATATATATATATATATATATATATATATATATGTAAAATTTTTCTCTTAAAGCCCCAAGGCTGGGAAAGAACCTTACTTTCTCTCTCTTGAAAGTGTGCGAAACACCGAAAGAAGTGAAAAATAAGGGATGAACAAATAAAGAGATAAGGGTTGGTTGATATATGTAAAAGTTAACATATATTTTGTATCAACTCATCTCAATTTCCATGCAATTTTTGTAATTAAATTAGAATAAGTCCTAACTGTTTTCTTTTGTATTTGTAGGCTTAAAAAGAGAGATTATAAAAAGAAGCAAAAACGAGGCAAAAACGAGGCAAAAATGAAGGAAAATAACAAAAGGGAGAAGACCGGAGAATCCATGTGCTACAGAAAGAGAAAACATGTCAACACTTGAAGATTTAAAAAAAATAGAAGCTAGACACGCCCATGCCTTGCAAAATAAAGAAAAGGGCAAGACAGAAGAGAGGCACGCCCTAGTGCCTCATAAGATGCCTCGCTCTATGCTCGACAGTGTGTCAGATCCTACTGACACACAATCATGGAGTAGAGATACATGTTGGATACTTGGCTTAATTTATCATCAACTTCTTGATGTTTTCATTGTTTTTAGTCCAAGGCGTCAAATATCCTTTAAATGTTAAAAAGAATGATTAAAATATATATTCAAGCATTAGCGTTTCATTTTATATGTTAATTATGGGTTCTTATGTATATTAAATATGTCTAAATGATGGCACAACAGTATCCGCCAAGGTCTGACATGTGGTGGCTGTTATATGTTGGGCCATGGTCATGTGGGATGAAGAACCAGGTTGCGGTATCTATTGCGAATTAGGAGCAGGTGGAGCGAACGAGCAAGGCCAACGTCTTTGTTCGGCCTTTTGATGCACGATCCTTGGCCAAACTCCGCTAGCTCCCTAAACAACATCATGTGTATAATTTTTTGGTACTCATTTTCAAACTTTTAGCATTGCTTTGAAAATCAAACCGGATTGACTAATCGAACTGGGACCCGGTCATTGAACCAGTTTGGTTCGGGGTGTTTGAGACATTTTCATCCTGACCGTCCGGTTGGACTGGAAATTGCGATCAAACCGGAAAATTTTTAGAATTCCTCTAAACTTTATGTGTTTATATTTAAATTATTTATGACATCATTTGGTTTTTAAATCCAGTCTGGCCGATTCAATCGGTCCAGCAATTTAAATAGTAAGGAGACTTATTCAACGTTCGGTCTGGTCTTGAAATCGTTGTCTTTGCACCACGCACTTCACTTCCTATCCTTCAGCATTTCCTACGTACACAACGTTACTTCGTCCTATATATCCTTCGACCATAACCGTCAATCTGAAACTATTTCACCGCACTCATCAACACCTTAAACCTAACGGGATTATTTATTTATTTACGGAAGATTTTTCTATTTTCATTGATTTATTCCCTTACCATTATCTCCCCTTGTAGTTTGCCTTGATTTAAGGTCTTTCATTGTTATCTCATTTGTATAAATAGGAGTGCTCTCTGATGTATTACGAACTAGGTTTAACACCCGTGTTACACACGGGTTGAATAAAAATACTTTTAAAAAATTATAAGTATTATATTTAAAAATTTATAAATAATTTTGTAAATTATTATTAATCACAAAAATTTGTCTTTATTAATTTTTCTACTCAATTTTCCCTCTCAACCTTCCTCTTATAAAACAAATTATGTTTCCCCCCCCCAAAAATTGCCCCCTAAAAACTCTAATTTATTAGATAGATTCACAGTAATCAATAACCAAAGCCATCTTCTTTGATTTTCTTTTGCCATATTAAATTTATTATGGTATCAGAGCAATCATAAGAAAAGATCCTACCAACTAAATAAAACCTAAACCTCAATCACCATGGCTGGTGATGAAGAAAAGAAAACCGATGAGAGTGTTCTTGATAAGAAAGATGAAGGTGTTCCTAATCACAACTCTCCCTATTACATTCATCCCTCAGATTACCCAAGGCAGATGCATGTTAACGACCACTTAACCGACGGGAACTACATCGACTGGTCACAGGAGATGCTAAACTTCTTGTTCGCTAAGAACAAGGTGGGTTTCATCGATGGGTCGATTAAGAAACCTGAACATAATTCAGCCAACTATATGCCATGGATGCGGTGTGACGCCATGATTAAAGGGTGGTTAAACACAGCAATGGAAAAGGAAATCAGAACGAGTGTGAAGTACGCCACCTCGTCTCAAGAAATTTGGGCAGATCTGAAAGAACGGTTCGGAAAGGATAGTGCGCCTAGGGCGTATGAATTAAAACAGTCACTCACCGCGACTAAACAAGACGGTATGTCGGTTTCAGCGTATTACACAAAGCTACGTGCTCTTTGGGACGAAATCCAATCTGCACTTCCGATTCCAAGATGCAATTGTAATGGGTGTGTTTGCGGAATCGGAAAGAAACTCGCAGAACTCAAGGACAAGGAAAGGTTGTATGAGTTCTTGCTTGGTTTGGATTCTGATTTTGGAACAATAAGAACCCAAATCCTGGCAATGCAGCCATTGCCTTCTCTTGGTACAGCCTACCATTTGGTAGCTGATGACGAACAACAGAGGGCTATATCCAATGGCAAGAGATCGACTACAGAACCAACCGCTTTCAAGGTTTTCGTTCCAAAGAATCGTGATCAAAAGCAATCACAATACAAATCACAAAAAGAAGGAAGACGCAATGTTGGAGAAAAAGTAGAACATTGTGATTTTTGTGAGAAAGATGGTCATAACAAGGATGGATGCTTCAAACGTATCGGTTATCCAGAGTGGTGGCCAGGTAAAGGAAAACAAGAGAAGCCAAAGCCTCAAGCTGCTTGCGTACAAGGAGAGGCAAGTGAGATACAAGAGCTAACTGCGGAGCAATACCAACAACTTTTGAAATTTTTTGGTTCCATCAAACAAGACAACACACCTGCTGCAAACATGGCAAATAATGGTGATGAAGAAGGTAAATGGGTTATTGACTCGGGTGCCACTGAGCATATAACCCACAATGGTTTTTTACTTAAAGATAAAATCAAAAGATATTTTGAACCACCCGTTGTCATACCCAATGGTGCGTCTATTGCCGTTGAGGGACGTGGCGACTATATTCTGCCCAATGGAATAAAAATAAAGGGGGTCCTTCATGTTCCCAATTTCAAATGCAATTTGCTATCTGTTAATAAATTATCAAAAGATTTAAAATGTGCTGTAACCTTTTTTCCTGACTTCTGTGTAATGCAGGACTTGAATTCGAGGACCTTGATTGGAGTGGGTAATTGCAAGAAGGGTCTATATGAGGTGGGGTTGACAGGAAGAAAGAGGCAAGTGATGATGGCAACAGTTGATACATGGCATAATAGATTAGGTCATGCATCAACATCTAAACTTTCTCATGTTAACTTTCTCAAGAATGTTTCTTTTAGACAGAAGGATGTTTGTGATTCATGCATTAAAGCAAAGTTTACAAGATTACCTTTTCCAACTAGCACTACTAAAACGAGTGCATGTTTCGATTTATTACATTGTGATGTGTGGGGCAAATATCGAACACTTTCGTTCACACGTGCAAGTTATTTTTTAACAATCGTTGATGATTTTAGTCGTGCCGTGTGGGTTTTTCTCCTTAAACACAAGGATGAAGCAAGTACTCGCTTGATCCATTTTCATAAAATGGTTCAAACACAGTTTGAGAAAAACATAAAAAGGATTCGATGTGATAACGGAGGGGAGTTTACGTCGAATCGAATGCTTGATTTTTATGCTAAGGAAGGAATTATTCTAGAGACCACTTGTGCACATACGCCACAACAGAATGGCGTAGTCGAACGAAAGCATCGACATCTTTTAGAAACGGCTCGGGCATTGAAATTTGAGGCAAACTTGCCCACAAAGTTTTGGGGTGAGTGTGTCCTCACGGCCACTTACATAATCAACCGATTGCCCTCGGATGTTATTGAAAACAAGACGCCCTATGAAATATTATACAACCGACAACCGGAATATGAACACATGAGAGTTTTTGGATGCCTTGCATATTACAAAAACACGGAAACAAAAGGCGACAAATTCGAGCAAAGAGGAAGAGTTGGAGTATTCTTAGGCTATCCACCTGGCACAAAAGGGTACAAAGTCTTTGATGCTCAACACAATAAAATTGTTTTGTCACGTGATGTAAAATTTTTTGAAAAGGTGTTTCCCTTTACAAAAGTTGACACAAGAGAAGAGGTGGAAGACATTTTTGAGCTTTTAAAACAAGGTGATAGCAAGCATTCAAGTGTCGAAGAGGTTATTGGTTCACAACCAACCAGTGCACATGAAGATTTTTTGGGCCAGCAAAGTCAAAAATCTGTTGAAGGGGAGCACTTAGAAACCGAAAGCTCAGCTGCTGAAAACCCAACTTCAACTTTAAACGATTTAACACAAACCGAGCATGTAGTTAATCAGCCCATTTTTGAGACTAATGGGCCACCAGTTGAAAATTCAATGCAACAAGAAGATAGTGAGGATGTTTTTGTCCGACCACACCAACCCAAGCTTCTAGCCCATACCCCCTTGTCAACTTGGCATCCCACTTGTAACTAATACACCACCTCCAAATCCTCTTTTGCCTACACAACCCTCCCACTTTCTAGTCACTTACCAGCGCTAAAATCGCAATCCCCCAAACATCATAATTCCACCTCCTATTTTCCCAGTCGAAACACCCTCAACTTTTTTAATGATGAATTTTTCCACAAGTGTCCCTTAGTAATATTAAGTCATGAAAAAATGATTAGATTGGTCGTTCTTGAACCATCCCTTTTCATCCCCTTCTCTTTTTATTTCTTCCTCATTCCTCATACCACCATCGCCTTTGAAGTAGTCGCGCCCCTACCCTCTCTCATCATAACTGCTCACTTGCCAACATTATCCAATGTATTATAACGTTAAAAAAAAGTTTATTAATGCGGCGTAGATCACAAAAGTAATTTAAGCTAAAGAATTGAAATGTTGGTGAAGACAAAATTTATTAAGTTCAAAAAAAGTTCGGGGTCAAAGTTAATTACCAAAATTTAAATTAAGGTCGATATTTACTTACCAAACGATGAAGGTTAAATATGAAAATTTTCTAAAGTTTGAGGGCTTAAGTGAAAAAAACAGTGGCGCCTTTTATTGTATCTTCTATATAATATAGCAAAATCATATTTGCTTACTTGGTATCATTTGAGATCCATTTGCTTAGTTGGCATTATTTGAGAGATTCTCTCAAAATTAATAATATTGTTATATTTAAAATTTATATGTCTATCTATAATAATTTATTATAATAATATTAATTTTCATTTGATACCTAATATTTAGCAAAGTATTTAAAAAATTATGACTATTTATATTTTGAACCCTCTCCTACTAAGGATGTGTTAGGGCAATGTTATAATTATTAGGTCATAAAAATAAAACTTAGAGATAAATTTATTAATAACATACAATTAAATAAATAATTATTTTTTAAATATACACAACTTTTATACGACTTTGTTTTAACAAAAATTACACCATAAAACTGAACGTCTAATTCTCTTTAATTTGATTATAATATTGTTAAACCAAACAACAAGATTTCAAATAAATTTTGTGTTTCAGTTTTACCACAGTTTTATCTCAAAACTGATTGGAACCTTTCATGTCCATCAATATCCTTAAAATCATTACATAAATGTTATGCCCCGAGCGTAGCGTGGACACTAACATAGTTTATATATATAGTTCTAACTTCTAACTTTCAAGGTTAGTGGGTTTCGGTGTCTTTGACACGTGTCGATCTATGATTGGATGAGAAACGTATGTTTTTTTTTGAGTTATCGCAATTCTTTTTCATATTAAATATACCAATTGTAGTCTTCGCTAACAAAAGATCCTCCTGGCATAGTGGTTAGGCATAAAGCTTCAAATTGTGTTAACCTAATGTTTAGTCCGGGAAGCGCTCTAACTTTCAAATTTTTTTTATTTTGGCCTTTTATATTTTGCTTTTTTCTATCTTTTTTTCTTATTTTCTTCGAATCACTTTTACGACTTTAAGCGTTAGTTTTCAAGACATATATAATACATTTTTTTTACTATGTTTAACTATATTAATGTGACGGATATAACGCGTGTAACGTTTGCAAACAAGCATGTCGCGCACGTTCATGACACGTTAATTTCTGCTACTTTATGTCACCATATTTGACACATAACATTACAACGCAATATACAAGACGTGTATAACGAAGTTACAAACGTTTCTACACAACACGTGCACCAACTAAGACCCAGCCGCTGTATCACGCAGCCCGACTCACAATATATCTAGTTATATATATAGTGTAATACAATGTATGCATTTATAGTTTATAGTTCTTTTGTATTTGTATTAATTATTTATTTATGTGTACTGATTTGTCATGTTCTCATTTGTTTTGAGTTTGATTTGCTAGGACGCCTTAACTTCCCTATATTACAAATATGAAAAATCTTTGTTTGAGAGTGGTTTGTGGGAGGAGTTGGTGTGTGTCATTGCTTATGGATTTATTGGAGTGGGTGGTCTTGAAAATTAGAACTAGCCTTGATTAAATAATTAATATCAGTAAAGTTAAATAAAGTCTACAATCTTAAACTCGATGTGAGCCCATATATATATATATATATATATATATATATATATATATATATATATATATATATATATATATATATATATATATATATATATATATATATATATATATATATATATATATATATATAGGGTGAGGATCATTACAGAACATGGTTTTATCTTGAGAACAAAAAGAACAGAAAATATGTGTATACGTAAATATCTTCGATCAATAATAGCATGTTGCATCTTCTTTTATGTCTCGTAGCCTACATGTATATATATTGTATCACCAAAAGATGAACTCTTTAATCAAGTCTAGAAAGTGAGTATACTATACAGCCATACAGGGCTACATGGTTTTATACAAGGTGCAAAAAGTCAAGTTTAAACATACTTAAAAAGAGGTTGATGAATGTTGATGATTATTGAATGTTTTGGTGATAATTATTATTTGTTTTGGTATTTTGGAAGTAGTGGTTTAAAGAATTTGTTCTTGATTCAATACGTGTAAAGTACTCATATTTACACACTTGTAAATCTAGTAAATAGTTAGTTTACATGTATGTAAACAAGACATATAGTTAATTTACATATATGTAAATATTTAATTTAACTTAAGAAGACAAATTTACACCGACAAAGTTACACATATAAACATGTAAATTTCCACGTATGTAAATCTTTGTTAATTTACAACTACTATTTTACACATATAAACAACTAATTTACGATTAAGAATCCTAATTTTTTTTTTTTTGAACAGCTATTTTATTAAAACGAGAGCCACTAGCAAGACGCTAGGACCCGAAAAGGAAACAGACAAACCCTAATCCTAATTTAAATGTGTATTTCCATATATGTAAATATGTTAGGGGCGACGGAGTGGTCACGAGAAGAGGCAAAGAGCTTCACGAGCTCGCGAGGTAGCTAGACCGTGCAAAACGAGATCAAGCAACGAGGAAGTAACGAGGGAGTAGACGAGGTGTACAGCTCGTGGACGAGAATCAAATGTACCGCACGTATATCACGCTGTCAACTCGTTTTAAGCACTCACGGGGGTTCGAAACACGTTGAAATAGGTTAGGAAGGTTTCGATTGAGTTAAAAATGGTAGGAATTGCGTGAAAAGTGGCTCGCCGGAGCTTGCCGGCGCCGGCAAGAAAAGCCGGCCGGAAATACAGGTTCAACGAGGGGAGGGGGGTTTGGGTTAATAAATTACACTTTCAGTCCTTGAGGTTATGTTTTGTTTTATTTAGTTATTATAAGTTTTAAACTAAGTTTGTAAATTGACAGTTTTTACCCAAAGTTAATTTATAAACTAAACTAACTAACTAGCTTAACTATGTTGACACGTAATGTTTATATAAGTGTATCTTTTATTATTTTGTTTATTTAAAATATTATTAGTTTTAAATTATTTGTTTATTAAATTTTAATTTAAAAAAATGAAATTTTTGTTCCTTGTCTAGAACCTTGGGAGAACCACTCCCACTTCAAAGAGGTTCAAAGAGGTGTAAAATTGAAATTTTTGTTCCATATTCTGATTGGTGGAAAAAGTTCCTTGCGGGAACCTTGGGAGGACCACTCCCTCCTCCCTTAATGGAGTAGGAAAGATAATATATATGAGATATAAAAATAATTAATGTGGAGAGAGACAAAGGTTCATACGATTTTAATTTGGAATTTATAGTTTCAACTAATTAAAAGCCTAAAAATAAGGAATTTAAATTTAACTATTTTATAGAACATCGTAAAACTTAAATCATCCTAATTAATGTGTAAGAACATTTTACCAAAATACCCTAATATTTCAATTTACTCCCTTGTAACCAAAATATAATTTACATTGTTTACCCTTTCAAATCTAAACCATTAAATACCAACATCAATGGTTAGGATGAGTTCTTTTAGTTCTGTAATTAAACTGTGTTCTGTAATGATCCTAACCCTATATATATATATATATATATATATATATATATATATATATATATATATATATATATATATATATATATATATATATATAGAGGGACACTCAAATGAGAACACATTTTAACTTAAGTACAAAAAGTAGAACTTTAACGAATCATAGAGGGGGTCAAACTGTTGAATTTTTTGTAATGTAAATTGACTAAAATGCTTATAATTCAACTAATTTTAACATATAATTAAAAAAAATATGATTCGTGATGTCGTTTGTTAGAATGCATATATGCACCCAAAATGTGTGTTTGTGTACAAGTAATGTGGGTGCATATATGCATTTTAACAAACGACTTCACAAATCATATATTTTTTAAATAAATGTTAAAATTAGGTTAATTATAAGCATTTTGGTCAATTTATATTATAATAAATACAACAGTTAAAGCGGTTCCTAAGTTGTTCTCAAGTTAAAAGTGTTCTCATTTGAATGGATCCTATATATATATATATAATATAGATATATCGTGTAACATGATAGTTCACCAAAGCAATAACAATCTAACGGTTGTAATGCAGTGGCGAAGCCAAGATTTGCAGTAAAGGGGAGGTCAAATCTTATTAACTTTTTGTTTCGGGGGGCCAAACCTACTATATATAAAAAAAATCAACTACCGAATAGCAAACCAACACTTCGACTGGGAAAAAAAGTGGGGGGGCGGTGACCCTGCCCCGTCCTTTTGATCCTTCGCCCCTGTTGTAATGGAATCGTCAAAAGAGTAAACTTATGAAACTGCATCGCTGATTTAATTATAAGTAGTCATATCAATTCATTAGAATTTTTCGCACTTCCATGTTTAAGACAAATAGTGTTCAATATCTATAACTAGTTCTTTGCGATCAATGTGTTAAATGATGAAAGTGAGTTGATGCATTTTTATGGTTAGATATCAAGTGCGCGCCTCTCTATGGCACGAAGAAGTGAAAGTACGTATATTAAAAGACAAGAGTTGATGTTTGTGCAACCCCAATACCATGTAATGTATAACGGTACGGCCTCAATATATATCTTGCAATGTATAACAAAAATAATACATCACTTGTCAACTCAATTTCATAAAAATAGTACGTACTTTCTTTAACTTATACTTGGTTTTCGAATATATTCCAAAATTATCAGCATAATATGCTTTTCGTGTATACAAATAACCTTTCGTTTCCGTTATAATAGTACGTCTTTATTCCATTCACATCATAAATTAACTTTTCCTTTGAAAAAAATCGAATAAAAAGTCATGAAAAGACGTAGCTTGACATGGAAGTGTTGAAAGAATAACCAATTAATCAGACTACCCACTGTGGTGAACTCCACAACCCAACCCAACATTAAATTAATAATTTCTCTCTCTTCAACCTACACAACCCAACCCAACTCAATTTTTCACACACTATCACAACCTAACTCAACCCAACACAACCCAATTTTTTAATAAATAAATATGTTTCTTCATTATTTTTATAATATTAGAAAAACATTTTTATTTTAAATCAAGTTAAATTATTATTTAATATAAACAATAAAAAATAAAGTATTTTATATTCATCAAACATAATTAACACACCAAATACTTAACACATCATTCATTTATATTTTTCATTAAAATAATGTTGGATTTTTAGATGATAAGCTTTATCTAAAAAATCATATGAACAAATATTATAATGACACATAGATAATAATATAAATAACTATATATATATTATTTAAAAACAAGTTTTTTAAAAAAAAACTCCGTTTTTAATAAAATTTATATCGGAATGTCCGCAACGAAAAACTAAACAAGACTGTGTATTTAGATTTTTTTAAAAAGTTTTATATAAAAAGTTATGAAAGAAAAACATAACTAATGGTTTAACTAATTATTAGAAAAGAAAAAGAAAAAATGAAATTATATATCAACCACTAAGAATTGGACACTTGGCAATCAACTTGGGGAGTGGAGTTATACTACAAAGTCCAATTTTCTTAGAAAGTCTAAGAAGCCATGAGATGATGACATGTGGCACTCCCTTAAAATTAGAAGGAAGGGTAAAGATGGTAATGTCTCTATATTTTAAGTTTCACCCCATTTTTTTAAACATCCATAACTTTTACATACGATATTATTTTTTTAAAAAAATTGCACCATAAAAACAAGCATTTTCTTATCTTTAAAACGCATATAATATTCATATATAAAAAACAAAAAAAAATTCACGTTTTTCAGCTCATTGTGTTATTTGTCAAGTCATTGTGTTATTTATTCATGTCATTGTGTTATAACACAATAACCTAATGAAATAACACAATGATCTGAAATAACACAATGACCTGATGAAAATATAACACAACGACCTGATGAAATATAACACAACGACCTGATGAAAATATAACACAACGACCTGATGAAAATATAACACAACGACCTGATGAAAATATAACACAACGACCTGATGAAAATTTAACACAACGACCTGATGAAAATTTAACACAAGGACCTGATGAAAATATAACACAACGACCTGATGAAAATATAACACAACGACCTGATGAAAATATAACACAACGACCTGACGAAAATATAACACAACGACCTGATGAAAATATAACACAATTACCTGATGAAAATATAACACAATGACCTGATGAAAATATAACACAATGACCTAATGAAAATATAACACAACGACCTGATGAAAATATAACACAACGACCTGATGAAAATTTAACACAACGACCTGATGAAAATATAAAACAACGACCTGATGAAAATATAACACAACGACCTGATGAAAATATAACACAACGACTTGATGAAAATATAACACAATGACCTGACGGATATAACACAATCTGAAAAATATAACACAATGTCTTGACTAATATAACACAATGAGCTGAAAAATATAACACAATGACCTAACGAATATAACACAATGAGCTGAAACTTCAAAAAAAAAATTTGTTTTTTATATATCAATATTATATGCGTTTTGAAGATAAAAAAACGCTCGTTTTTTTGGTGTAATTTTTATTAAATAGTATTGTCGTATGTAAAAGTTATGGACGTTTAAAAAAAAGGGTGGAATTTGAAAATGAAACAAGACTAATATACCCTTGGCCTACCATTTAAAGTTCTAACTATTTACCATTATGCCACCTTGTGTTTATGAACCATTGATCTTCATTTAATATTAGATCTAATGGTTCAAATTCCTTCTTAGACTTTCTAGGAAATTTAGACTTTGTATTTGAACCTAATTCTCAACTTGGGTTGTGAACTAGTTGTTGGAAACGACCGGGTTGTGATGGTTTTGGCATTTTTTATTTATTTTTAATTAGTTTCAACAATCCAAACCATCAAAAAATCACACATCAAAGAATTGTATCAAAGTTCAACTTAAACCATTAAATAAATATATAGTAAAATACAGTTTTGATCCTTGTCTTTTGATATCATTAACAGTTTTAGTCTCAACTTAACAGTTTTGGTCCCTGTGTTTTTATTTTCTAACAGAAATGGTCTCGAAAACTAACTCCATCCAATTTTCCGTTAAGTCTCCCTCACATACGAAGTAAAAAATGTCATTTCTACCACTCTTTTTGACATGCTACTAAATAAAAATGTTAATCTACATGATGACCTAGATAAAAGATGAAGAAAAATGAAATTTTTACCCATTAAATGCGGGACTCGTGTGAGAGACTTAACGAAAAACTGGATGAAGTTAGTGTTCGGGACCATTTCTGCTAGAAAATAAAAACATAGGGACCAAAACTGTTAAAGTGTGACTAAAATTATTAATGATATCAAAACACAAGAACCAAAACTGCAGTTTACTCATAAATATATGACTAATGTTAATATATAGTTAGAAAAATAATATCGATTGATCCAGAAACACCTTTAATTCACTTTACAATTTATTCTCTAACTTTACCAATCATAAAATAGGTGTGCCTCATTTTTCTACAAATCAACTTTCAATTATTTCCTCTAGCTCTATATATATTCATATTCAACTCAACCACCCCACATCATAAATTGATCATCACTTCTTCTAGTTGTTTGGGGAACATATATCATGAATGACCCAAAATATGCCTATCCTTATCCTGCTCCTCAAGGTACGTATACTAGCTACTAGCTAGTTTTTACTATTAATTCAATTTAGTTACATGTTTTCTAAGCAAATTAATAATGGTTGTATGTATTCAACAGGTGGATACTATCAAGGGCCGCCAGTGATGGCACCGCCGCAGTATGCTGCCGCGCCTCCTCCTAGAAGAGAACCTGGTTTCCTTGAAGGCTGGTACGGTGTCGATCTCTTTCTAGCTTTTTTTATAAATTTGTTTAGTTATTTAATTACAACATTTTTTTGTATTTAAACAATATGTTGATGCTTGTGCAGTCTGGCGGCTTTGTGTTGTTGCTGTCTTCTTGACGAGTGTTGTTGTGACCCGACAATCATTTTCTACTAAAAATAGAAAGTTGTTCTATACTAGTTTTCGACAAACAAGTATCAGTGAGAGGATTTATCAAGAAATTGGGATGATATTTGTTTGTTTAGTAATGTTTGTTAGTATCTTGTTTTAGGGTTCTTTCCCATGTATTGAATGTTACTCATGTATTTCTATCTTTGGATTAATATTTGTACGTTCATTTGAATGGCTAATCAAGTTTTACTTTTGTGGCTCAAAGAAAATAATTTCTCGAAAAGGTTAAACTTGATCGATTTTTATATTGAATAATGTTATTTTGCTTATTTTTCATGGGTTATGAGTTTGCTTTCTCATTTATTAATGACTAGTTTAGTGTCCGCACTACGCTCGGGAACATAATTCAAGTGATGCTTTTAAGGATGTTCATGAATGTTCCATTTAGTTTTGAGATAAAACTGTGGTAAAACGGAACACATGATATATTTTTTAAAATTAGATTTTTAGTATAGCAATATTATACTCAAATTAAAGAGAATAAAGTGCTTAGTTTAATGGTGTAGTTTATTTTTTTTTAAATCATATAAAAATGTTATGTATATTTATAAAACACTGAGGTCTTTAATTGTATGTTGTTATTAACTTTATCCATAAGTTTCATTTTTAAACCCTATCAAATATAAACCTACTCACGTACACCCCTTTTAGTAAATGGTTAAAAATATAAATACTTTTAAATTTTTCCAAATTCTTCAAAATATTAGGGGACCAAAAATGTAATTAGTTTTATTATACTCCGTAATAAATTTTATATACATATTTTAAATAAAAAAATCATTATTGTGAGATAATCTCTCAAATAATGCCACATAAGCTAAAAGCTATGAAAAGATGCCACATATGATTTTTTTATTTTGGTATATTATATAAGGACTAGTCTGGTGCCCGCGCGTTACACTCGGGAACATACCATATATACTTAAGACTGTTCCAATCAGTTTTGAGACAAACCCGTGATAAACTGGAACACAAGATTTATTTAAAAATTAGTTTTTTAGTATAGTAATATTATACTCAAATTAAAGAGAATACAATATTCAGTTTTATGGTGCCAGAACACAAGATTTATTTAAAACCTGTGTTTTAGTATAGCAATATTATACTCAAATTAAACATAATTAAATGCTCAGTTTAATTTTGTAATTATATAATAATAATAATAATTGTGACATTTGCCCCGAATCAAATACGATTCAAGTCCGAACCCGACCCGTCTCGGTGTTAAATTTTAAATCTTCCAATTAGCTTGAACAAAGAACATGATATTTATTATTTGTATTCATTTAAGTCAAATCACTTTAATCATAAAGTAGATAATTTATGAAGTATAAACTTTATTTATTAAAACTAGCGATATAATAAAGAAATCAAACTACTTATACAAACAAATTTTATATAATTAATAAGATTCTATATAAAATCTAAGAGTTAGCTTGGTTAGTTAAGTTAGAGTTCTTGTATCCAAATAAACTTAGAGGGTAATTTATGTCAATTTCTAAAGTGGTTTTAATATACTTTTAACCCAAGGTAAAAGGATGTGAATCTTCAGGGACCAAAACTGTAAATTAATTTTAACCAACCCATGACCCCTCACTGTACTCGTTTCCGGCAGACTTTCCGGCAAAGGTCCGACGACTCCGGCGAGGGTCAAATCGCAACAAATCAAGTCATTTTAAGTCGTTCGAACCATCCTTATCACCTTATCTATAACATTCGAACTCTAAACCCACAAACAAACTAACTATTGTGTCCATATCATCAATCCAAACCAAAACCCGTTTCATTCGGCAAATTGGAAGATCAATTCCAGTTATTTATCGAAACAAACTCAAATTAATGTTGTCTGGGTCGATCGTTTGCTCAATTAGAACATGATTATCAAGTTAGCTTAACAATAATCACGAAATAACAGTGATTTAAACCAAGATAACAACCCGAACTAAACTCGAACTCGGTTACATCTTTTGACCTTGACTCGACCTTATATATATCGATCAATTCACTCATACGCAATTACTCTTTCAATCTGCAATACCAATTTCACCACAACAGCAGAAACACCCATCATTGATCTCTGTTTTGACTCATACCCGCACCCATCTCGTTCATGATCCATTCGACATCCATCAAGGTAATTTTATATGTCCTTGTGCTCGTTTTTATTCATAGATCGATAGCCCTAAGATTAATTTCAGTTCCAAAAGCAAGTTCGTGGTTAATTTATGGATCTTAGCAACTAGGGTTCATGTGGAAGTTTTGAGGTTTTACCTAATGCTGTATTAATCAATTTCCATTCGAACACATTTAACAAAAACGACCTCAGTCTAATGGTTTGTATGGTTTCATAAAACTTAGAGGTCTCGGGTTCGAACCCGCAGACCCTGTTATTTTTGCCTATTATTTTATTAACACTTATACATCTTTGAACTACTATTTAAATTATATCTAAATCTTTTAAACAATTAAACTTCACATAAAAATATAAGATCCTTGAAATTAAAACTTTATGGATTAATAATTATGAAATAATAAGTTGCAAACATTTTTATTATACTTGTTAGGTATTTTACTATTTTTAAATCTTATAAAAGTTGTAAAAGTGTAGCAACTTAATCTTATATTTTAAAAGTCATAACATTTTTGAAATTCATATGTTGTAGCTTAAAACAATTATCTACAACAAAACTAGTAAGTATTATTAGAATAATTAAATTTTTGAAAGTTAGTCATCTTAAATAATCGATTGTTTATCACTTTATTTATAACATAATATAGTTTAAAACGATTATATAAAGAGTTATTATTTACAGGTACTTAATCATTATTTTACTACATTATCATTGGTTATTCTTATTATTATTGTCCAAATCAATTATTTACTTAAACCCCAAAGTTCCAATTAGAA
Organism: Tagetes erecta; assembly: GCA_030867185.1. Taxonomy (NCBI): domain Eukaryota; kingdom Viridiplantae; phylum Streptophyta; class Magnoliopsida; order Asterales; family Asteraceae; genus Tagetes; species Tagetes erecta. The sequence continues at coordinate 8,058,299 of CM061490.1, forward strand.
TCCTAAATTTTCAAGTCATCTTTAGTTATCATTTTAAAGTAAGATACCGTTCTTTAGGTTACTTTAAGGAAATCCCTCGGTGTCGTATTTCGCAAGTTATCTAGCTAATCGTCATCATCTAATAATCAAGTGAGTATTCATAGCCCCTTTTCTCGTTTTATTCTTTGGGGTGAAATCATGTGACTATAAATCATGTTTTATCATTTTTATTCATTTATTCATTTGATTCATTATATTCAATTCAGTTCAATTCAATTCATGTGTGTTATTACTTGCAATTATGTGTTTCATAGGTTGATAAACATTATTCTAGCACAATCATTAATTTGTTCAAACCAACGGTTATCAATAATAGTACTATTTGGCCTGACAAGCCCACCCCATATGGCATTCGAGTGGTGATTGTAACCGACATATGCTTTTGCTCATTACGGCTTAATCTGTGTGATTAAGTGGCTGCAGTCATTTAGGTTTGATTGTGTACTCGATTTATCTAATGTGATACACTTTTTGCATAATAGGTAGTAACATGACATGGAATTGAATCACGTTGTTCGTTTTAATCATTTTAACTATTTTAATCATTATATATATGTATATATGTATATGCAAACCTATGGTTACTCACCAGCTAATTCGTTAGCTGACAAATACTATTTTTCACATGATTTCAGGTGTTACAGCTTAGTAGATTACCTCAAGATGCTTCACACATAGGATTCATGGACCTAGTTTAATAAATGGTTATTTATTATGTTTGATTAAGTGTTTATTTTATTCATGTATTCGTTAACTGAATATTGAATTTAAAATTATTTAATAATTTTAGTACCATGAGCTACGAGCAATCTATCCACTTTCGTCCGCCCCGATGTTTCCGCCATCGGTTGGGGTGTGACAATAATATCGTATAAAAAATTATGGACGGTTAAAAGATAGTAAGGTATTGAATTATAACATATTACTAATTTATTCTTAAGTTTCATTTATATACCTTATCAAATATAAACCGATCCATGCACACCCTAATAAAAAAGGGTTGAGAAAGTAACTACTCTTAAGTTTTTCAAGTTTTTCCTAAATATTAAGAGGTCAAAATGTAATTAATGTTATTATAATATGTTATTATGGATTATGTATACATATTTTAATTATAAAGTTATTATTTTGAGAAAAAATCTCAAATAATGCCAAATAAGCAAAACAAACCTAAATGGTTGACACATAAGCAAATATCATTTTCCTATATTATATAGAAGATTATTGAATCTCGGATTGAGTTGTGTAACGATTTATTTGAGATTGGGTTTTTATTTAAGGTATATTGGTTTTCACTGGTCCCAACTATTACATTTTGTCTTCTACCGGTCCCAACTATTGAATTGGTTGTCAACGGTCCCAACTTTTATCACTTTGGTAACCACCGGTCCGTCGTTAAAATTTTTTTAACGCCGTTAAATTTTTTCCAAATTCAATACCGATGTTTTAAGCCTTTTGATCGGAAGGATAATACAAGTCGATTGATGGAAAAGTTACTTCGAAACGGCGCTTAAAACAACGAAATAGTGCTTCAATCGGGAGTTTAAACCTAACGGTGCTTCAATCGGATGTAAAAAATTTTATGTTCAGAGAGCCTTTTTAAGAAAACTTTTACATCAACCGACTCATATTATCCTTCCGATCAAAAGGCCTAAAACATCGGTCCTTAATTTGACAAAAAGTTAACGGCGTTTAAAAAAATTAACGACGGACCATTGGTTGCCAAAGTGATAAAAGTTTGGACCGTTGACAGCCAATTCAATAGTTAGGACCGGTAGAAGACAAAAGCTGATAGTTGGGACCAGTGAAAACCAATATACCTTTATTTAAAACCTAAAGAATGAACTACTAGAGATGCATGTAAATATAAAGTACTAGTTTAATGCCCGTGTGTTACACGAGTAATAACATAAAAAACATAGAAGTTTAAGTATAAAGTACTAGTTTAATGCCCGTGTGTTACACTAGGAAAATTTTCATAAATTTGTAAAAAAAAAGTGAATTTTTTTACAAATTGCAAAAAAATAAAAAAAATTGCTAAAAATTATAAAATAAACTGTAATTTTTTTAAAGTTTGTAAAAATATTTAGTTTATGAAAAAAAAAAACACAAAACGGGTCACAAATTCATCTAAATTAAATCAATGTTTACTTATTATACAAGTTAGTTATCTAGGAGTAGAACACCTTTTTAAACTTAAGTTATTTAATTGAAACAAAACAAAGCTTAAGAGACCTAACTGGAATAAAATATAAAATTCGTTATATTTTTATTCGAGTTCCCTTTAGAAAAAGAAACATCTGAAAATAACTTCCATATTATTACATTAAATTAAGGTTTCTTAAATGTTGAAAATGAATTACATACAACATAAAAACTCATCTTGTAGTACAATAGACATGCTTATATTTGGCAAGGATATTGTCAAGACTTGACTTAGCAATGTAGACACATTAATAAAATAAACATTACATTTTGCAATGTTGAATATTTTCAAACAATTGAATGCAATTTGTTAGATTTAAATAACATAATGGAAAAACAATTGTTAAGGAAACAAATGAATTCAAAAGGTAATATGATTATATATTTTCAAAACTATATGTTTTTAGAAATAATTTCATTTGATTATCTTGATAGATCTAAATTAATTAAAAATTGATTAACTATGGAATGAATATCTTCATTATAAAAATGTTATCAACATTTTTAGCGGGAAAACGAATCTTTTAGTGCCTCCAATATATGACAAGTGTTCTCCAAAACTCTATAGTGCCTCCAATATATGACACGCTAACATGACGTACATAGATCAAATGCATCTCGTTTCCATTGAAACAGAACTCAAAAACAACTAGCATTCTCAATGAACAATCACATTTTCACAGGCTTTGATTTCTTCAAATAAAAAAAGTTTCTTATTTCTTTAATGAGATCATTAGGTGAACCCACAAGAGCCACTCATGTAATTAACTAGCTCTAAAGATGAAGGGAGTCATACCGAGACTCCCTCCAGGGTGTGATTTCCTACGGCTGACACTAAAAAGCACTAGTACAACCGATAACAAATAGTTCGGCTATTTTAGCCTTTATGTGCGGTTTCAGACCCACACAAAAAAACACTATGTTATTCCACCAAATCATTGTGTAATTTCATCGGGTCATTATGTAATCTTTTGAACTGACGAGGAATACATAATGACCTGATAAAGATTACTAAAATAAAACTAGTAAAAACAAGTAACAGATTCAAGATGTTATGTTATGACATATACTATGTCAACAATGAAAGCAAGTTATAAGATTTGACATATTATATTTTATGTATGTTTTAGTTTGTATTTGGAAACATATAATAATATAACAGAATTACATAACATAACACAATAATCTGGCTAAATAAGACAATGACTTGACGAAATAATACAATTACCTGACAAAATAGCACAATTAGCTAAAACTGTTGTATTAATTATTAACTTTTAATATAAACTGGTAATTAGTTGTATTTTAAAAACTTTTATATTTATAAAAAATGACGTTGTTAGATAACAATGAGGCTGTAATAAAAAAAAATTAGGATTGTTTAGTTTTTCGGTATGCATCAAAAAGAGATTGGGATCGGCAGTCCCCAATCGGCCCTATACGGCTCCGTGGGGTCGGCCCTATGTGGCTCCGCCCCTGCACACTTGATGAGAGAACCCCCTTTAACACAAATTTCTCCTTTGTGGCTATCCTATCAAGACTACACACCAACCAAACACATTGACCTCCAACGGAACAAGCTTAAACCATGGGATAACGTCCTTACCAATTGCCAAAATAACCCGTTCAATATCCATTTTAATTCGCTTAACTGAGCATTCCTCCAAGATCCATCTCCAATGATCCTTTTTTACTAAAAAGTTTAAATTTGACATAGTTTCTTCACACTCCTTAATTTTCCGGCCTACATCTTCATCAATCACATGAAGACTTAGAAATTAAAAATGTTTAGGACTTAGAAATTATTATTACCATAATATTGTTAAAAGCGCACTTGTCAATTTAATACTTCAACCCAACTTATGGATGAGTTAAGATCACGTTTCAAGAGATGAAATATTAGAACTTAGTTTGCAACTATGTGGGTGTGAGGCTAGCGTCACGAGGTAACCGTAAAATCTTATGACCAAAAGATTATAAGGTCCCACTTTTCACAAAACAAATTTCTTTTACAATCGAGTCTAGTTACCGTGGATAAAAAGTTGTTTGCAACTATATAAAACAATAACAAAAACTACAATAAATAATTTTCTGATAATTATAAAAATAAGATACAAGTAAACAATTTAATTAAAATGGCGTTAGTGTTCAAGTCCTGTTTGTAACAAAGTAAGTGTATCTAGATTGAGAAATGACGTTATATCACTTAAAGGTGCATTTTTTTAGGCTAGACTTATATTTGAGACTGCTGAAGACATATTGATGTACGAGTTTTTTTGAAGACATCTATCTAAAGTCTTAAGGTTTCGTATTAAATACATAGAAATGATCAAATGAGTTGTTTGGCGTCCGTAATAAGCAATTTCGTTAAAAAATTTAAAAATAACGCCCAGGCTATATACACCGCGTATTTTTGACAAAAAATCGTTTTATACGCCACGTATAGATACACGGCGTATATGGTACGATAGCAGGTATGTTCAGACTCAATACATAGAAATGATCAAATGAGTTGTTTGGCGTCCGTAATAAGCAATTTCGTTAAAAAATAACGCCCAGGCTATATACACCGCGTATTTTTGACAAAAAATCGTTTTATACGCCACGTATAGGTACACGGCGTATATGGTACGATGGCAGGTATGTTCAGACTCAATACGCCGCGTATAACCCTATATGCGGCGTATTGAGTACTTTAATATGCCGCGTATAGCCGTATATGCCCCAGGCTATGCGCGGCGTATTGAGTCTGAACATATAAAACGGTTTTTTGTTTTTATTTTCCGGTGTAAATAGCGTTTCCCAAAAATAAACATAGTAAAACCCACATCACTCTTTATAGCCTGTTTTAGTCCCTAATTCCTTGACGGATGAAACATCCCAAAAACAGAAAACCTTTCATGAATCCAATCCAACCGTCCACGTGTCACCTTCAAAACAATCCAAACCTTCCCATCTCTCATTCAGTTGAGGTCACTCATCAACCCAAATCCAACCGTCCAAAAACCAATCCACGGCTCACAATCTGCCCAAACAACAAAACGGGCAGATCCCCTGCCCTATAAATCCGATACGATAGCGACTTCACTTTCTCACTCGCTTTATTCTTGCGTGACCAAACAAACAAAACCTCATCATCTCCGGCGACCATTTTCTCCTATCACCACCACGACCACCACATGGCTTCCTGTTCCGGCCGCCGTTGCTTCGTCGGTGATTAGTCGCCGGAACTAATGTTTTATCTCCTTCCTTAACTTCTTCTGCTTCGTTTCATCCATTGTTGTTTCTATGGCTTCTGCTATATTACATACCAGAAATGACTCACGATCAACTGATTTCATCACTAATTTCACTGAAAACGGTAATGTTAACTTCGCTAGGTTACAACATTTCACAAACCCTAACCCTAACTTCACAAACAGAGAAATTATTCGGAAAAGTCATCAACAGGTGCCGTATTTTACTTCTCCGGAACCGGCATTTGTCAGTTCATCTATCAATTCTGCTCCGACGAACGCTCCGGTGAACACTTCGCCCAACGGTTATGGATACAGGTATATTACTTTTCGACTTGATTCGTACACTAGAAGAGAGCTTAAATCGTTGAAAAAACGCTTAATGTCCGATTTAGAAGGCGTACGTTTGATCAAACAGTTTGTTTGTTCGCCGCAATTGGAGTTGCCGAAGGTTCCAGAAGTTTATTCGACGGTGAATGAACGGAAAAAGAGTGGAATTGGGATGAGATGTACGAAGCATTTAGCGCCGGTGAGAGATACGAAGAAGCAGTGTGGTGGACGTGTGACAAATGCGCAGAAGAGGAAGATGATGATGAGGGAATGTACGAAGGTTTTAGGTAAATTGATGAAGCATAAACATGGTTGGGTTTTTAATACTCCTGTTGATGCTGCTGCGTTGAAGCTTTATGATTATCACAATGTTGTTCACAATCCCATGGATCTTGGAACGGTTAAGTCGAAGCTTGGTAAGAACGAGTACGAATCGCCGCTTGCGTTTGCTTCGGATGTGAGATTGACATTCCAGAATGCAATGCTGTATAATGGTAAGGGTTCGGATGTTTTCGTTATGGCTGAGTGGCTTCTTTTGTTGTTTGAAGATATGTTCAATTCGACTCATTCAAAATTAGCTGTGAATCAAAGAAAGAAGCAAAATTGTTCACCTAGTGTACCTAAATCAGTTGAAAAACCTACTGTTGCATTGGAAATGGAAGTGTCATTGGTTCCTGAAGCAAAGATGATGATTCGGGTTGCAAAGAAACCGGAGATGACAGCAGAGGAGAAAGCGGAGCTGGCTGCAAGTTTTTGTAATCTGGAATTAGGGCCTGAAGGGATGAATCAGATAATGGCAATTGTAAAGAAAGGTGAGGGTTTGGAACATGAAGGTGATGAAATTGAGCTTGATCTTGGAGTGCTTGATAACGAGACATTGTGGGAGCTGCATAGCTTCATTGGTGACACTCTCAGAAACAATGCTGCAACAACTTGTAATATGAATGGGGTTGTGGTAGACAATGTAAGTTATTGATATTATGCATTTGCAGCATTTGGTTCTAGTTTTTGAATGTTTAATTGGGGTTGTTTGGTATCAGTCTGCAGGTTGTGATAATGTGGTGGATGAACAGGGGAGGAAAAGGGATGATGGAGAAGAAGATGTTGATATTGGAGATGAGATGCAGTTAACCAATTTGCCGTCGGTTGAGATCGAAAAGGATGTTGTAAATGGTAGTAGCAGTAGTAGTGACTCAAGCTCCCAAAGTGATTCCTCATCTAGTGGTAATAACTAACTTAACTAATAATGACAATAAAAACATCATATTTGTTTTTTGTTTGAATGGTAGTGTTTGTTGGTGCAGATAGTGGCTCAGGTAATTGCTCAAGGAGCAGTTATAATGAGCAGGAGGTGAATTAAACTCCAAAAGGGATGGATGGTTCAGTGAGGAGAGTGAATGTTTTGCAGTTGTAGGACATATGTAAAGGAATGAAACAAGTCTTAGGTTTAGGGTAACTGATCACTAAGTAAGGTAGTGTTTGATGATGGGTCAACAGAAGCTAGGAATATGATATGGTAGGGATAAATAAATATGTAAATGAAAGCATTTTGTGGTTCCTGCCTTTGTTATGGAAAAGGTCTTTAATTTCAAAATGTTATGTTATGTTTTGTATGGATATGTTTCTATGCCTGTGAACAGGAGATCATAATTTGTTTGTATATATATTGGTATTTAAACATTCTGATAGAATTTATTGAGTAAACAATAGAAATGATATGTATTGCAGATCCATGTTTGAATAGCCACTCTAGTCTTGTTGTTTATGTGGATCTCATTGCTTTAGCCCATCCCCGTATGTATCAACATGAGAGAGATAGATAGATAGATAGATAGAGATGATGGAAATAATAAATTGTAAGTGTTATATATAATAATATAACATATTGAAAGAGAAAAGATGCTGCTTTAGTGCTTTACTTATGGTCTCGATATAATAATCAGTTCGATCCCTACATACATTAGCCATGAACAAAAAAACCAGTTGAAACCCGGAACCGTTTTCGGTTCGTACCCGGTGGACCCCGTACCGCCCAACTCGGTTTCATACCCACCGGTTTGTGTTTTTTCTCAAGAACCGGTTCGTACCCGGAACTGGTTTAGACCCGCCAAGAACTGGACCCGGTTGGAACCGGTTCGGAACCGTTTTTCCCCCCTATTCGAATCTAGCCGTTGGCAACGGCATTATGACCGTTTTTTGGTCCTTTTTGACCGTCTTTTTTGTGTTTTATTGTCCCCTAACATCCATTTAGCTACCATAAATATATGTTTGATATTTGGGTTGATTACAACACTCGAAAACACAAAAAACCCAATAAAAAAACGCAAAAAAAATCTCTCTTTTTCATCTCTTTCATTTTTGTTACTCTCGATATGACATCACAATCCACAACCGGTTCTGCTCAAGCCTCCAATGTTGTTCAAGTTCTTCAACATAACCGAAGCCAAAGAGTGTGACAACATTGGGATTTAGTTGAGATGAGTGACAAGTCAAACAAAGCTCGTTGCAAGTATTGTGGAGCTTTGTTGGGGGCGGCTTCAAACTCGACTTTGGACAAGCATATTACAAAGAAGTTTTGTCCGGTGTTGAAAAATTCCCCCGAGTCCGATCAAGCCGATATGGGGGGTGGTGGCAAAATATTTCATTATAGCGTCGATATGGTCCATGATCGTATGGCGAAGTTCGTGATTCAAAATTGTTTGTCATTCCACCACTTCGACAACCCACAATTGACGACTTTGATTCAGGAAACACTTCAATCTCGTTATACTCATGTAAGTCGTATGACCCTTAGACGATATTCTTTGAAATTGTGGAAAGTTTGTAAAAAAGAGTTAATTGTATTTTTCAAAACTTACAAAACGGTGTTAATTTAACTAGCGACGTTTGGTCGGCTCGACATGGTTGCATTGAGTCTTATCTTTGTGTAACCGCTCATTGGGTGGATCCCGATTCGTGGCAAATGATGAAACGTACCATTGCTTTTGAACTTTTTCCGATTCCACATACCGGAGATGATATGTTTGAGCTTATAGATAACGTAATACAAACTTCAAATAATAATAATGCGGTTGACAAACTTATGGTAAAATATAAACCGATTTGCAACGTTGATTTTTTTCATAGTCAATGTGTCACACATATTATTAATTTGGTATTGAAAGACGGGCTAGGGTCCGATTTATGTTCCCAACATATATATATAAGTTTAAATGTATGTTTTAATCGATTTTTAAAGCTAAAAGACAAATTTGTCAAGATTATAAACAATTTTGTAAAGATACGGATTTGATATATTTAGGTGCGAATTGGGATACACCTCACCGCTGGAACTCGACATGCGACATGTTTGAGAGTGTCTTGAAACAACGCCAACGGAATGGTTTAAGAGTTTTTCATAGTAGTCTTGTGTCGGCCGGGTTAGCCGACGTATTTGAGGATGGGTGTTGGAAACATATAAAAAAATTTGTTGAATTTCTTGGCGTTTTTAAAAATTCAACTAAAAACTTATCAGGGATTTATTACCCAACTAGTAGTTTGGTGCTTTACGAATTATATTTAATGGCTCTTAATATTAAAACTTTTAAAAATAAAATTTTTTATAAAGAAATAGTACCGGCGATGAAAGAAAAATTTAAAAAATATTTTTAGAGCTCACTTTGGTTTTTACTTGTGCCGCAGCTTTAAACCCGTTTTATAATAATACAGGAGTCGAATGTTTAATTCAAGAAATTTTTGACAATTTGTATATCCATATGGATAACCCAAAAATCACGCAACGGAAGCAAAAGCAAAATTTAATCACGACTTTCAAAGACTTTCTGATGTTTATCACTTAAGATACGGGCCAACAACGGGTACACCATTTTCACAATCGGAGGCTAGCTCAAGTAAGCCGATGAAGGACCCGAAGAAAAACTTTTTGAATGTTGTTCGGGAATCCGTGGCAAAAAAACAAAAGGGTGCCGCTCTGAGTAGCGAGCTCGGTAGATATAGTGGAACGGATTATACTTCCACTATGTCGGCCGATGACATTGATAGTTTTGATATATTGGCTTAGTGGAAAAGAAGGGAAGCGGAATTTCTGATTCTTTCCGCTATGGCCCGTGATTTACTAAGCTCCCAAGCTTCTACGGTAGCTTCGGATTCTGCTTTTTCTACTTGTGGCAGTGTAATATCTTTAAGGAGGACCCGACTTTCTCCGGAGGTTGTGGAGATGTGCATTTGTCTCAAAGGTCAGTTGGACGCGGTGGATCGCATACAACACCTAACGTGCTTAGAAGACGACATCGAACCGGAGTAAAAAATAAATGATGAAGAGGTTGAGGAGGGACTATCCATCGGAATATCCGATAAAGAACTCAAAGAAGATGAAAAAGAAAGAGGAAAAATGGAGAAACTTAGATTTAAAAAAAATATATATTGTCTGTCTAAAAATAGTAGTTTTTTACATCGTAACGTCAATATCTTGTATTTGGTTAACTCTTTTAAGGTGAAATAAATCGTATTTATTTAATAACTTTATATTGTACACAAAACACAAAAAAAAAGTTAAAAAAATAAAAAGAATACAACTGTATACCCGGTTTGGACCCGAACCCGGTAGGAACAGGACCCGAACCCAACCCTACCCGGTTCCATAGGGTAGGGTTTTACCCCCATCCTACCCGTACCCGGTGCGTACCCGGTTTCAGGGTGTACCCGGAACCGATCAGGTCTTTGGCCCCCATATCTGGTTCGTACCCAGTTTCGAGTAAAAAAACCCGGTTTGTGCACGTCTACATACACACTTGGGCACTATTGGGCTCGAGCCCATATAAATCATAACCATTAGTGGCCTATTATTATTATTATTATTATTATTATTATTATTATTATTATTATTATTATTATTATATTAAAGAGCTTCCCGACAGGCCAACACCACCGTGGAGAAAGAGAAGATTTGAGGGGAGGGTGGCATGATGCTTCGAGATGATGTGGCGGCGTGACGAGCTTGAAGGGTGGTGGCGTGATGGCAACCCCGATCATAAGGCTTTTAAGGTGGGGATGTACAGATGTGGCTCTAATATGAGTGAGATCATGCGTCTAGAAGTGACTATTACGCTTGGTTTGGTATTATGCTGAATGTTTTGAGTTTTAGTATTTTCTTTTGGAAGAAGTGTTCTAATTGCAATTTAGTGTTGTTCTTGAGTCGGTTCAAATTGAACAGATCATTGCTTGTGTTTGGCTCGTTTATATCCGAGCATAAAACAGAAAGAGGGTTTTTGAGGATTAATTTTCCGAGCAAGCGTCCAATGAGCACGAACAATTTTGACATCCTAATTGTCTTGTGTGCTAGCCGGTCTAAATTTGCAGTAAGAAAGTATGATAATATTTTCTTATTGAGAACAAACATAAATAAGTATTTGGGTATGTTCATCCTCCACATCGCTAGTATTTGATTTTGAAAATGGAGCCAAAAGTCAGGTGACAACATCAATTGACAAAAGATATGTTAATTATGAGTATCTTATTGCAATATTCCATTTCACAACATCCAAAAGTTTTACTACAAAATCATAAACAGCTATAGGAAATACATGACAGCTACATCTAAAGTTGAAATACTTACTTCCTTTCATTTGTACTTCACGAAACATGCTACAATAATATCCCTATCAATTGTAAAAGACAAACAATCGGTTAAAATGATGCTCTCTAAAATAAATATTTTTTTTCCATAACAACTCGTTATCGATAAACTCACAGGATCTGTTAATACCCTGCTAACAAAGAAATTAATCAGGTAAATTATAATGTGCACTAAGCGCAACTGACCTTCAATAGGTTATTTGACAGATCACAAGAAAAAACATAATCTGTCAATACCTTACTAACAAAGAAATCAGGTTAATCATAAATTACGCTAAGCGCAACTAGCCTGGTTATATGACGGAAAACAAGAAAAAATAAGATTTGAACCTGAAATCTCTAAACTACAGTTATTCTTTCTAACGTACTATCAGAAGTAACAAGCCATGTACTTCTCGTTATCGACAGCCGTTTAGGACAGCGTAGGTCAGGATCGTAATCGTAAGTTTTCAAGAATGTAACGAAAACAAACGATGAAGAAAACAAGAAAATCCTTTTCATCTTTATTATTAGATCCAGATTATTGATGTAGAAACGGATACAACAATGAAGCTTTGGAAGTGGCTCCTAATTATATTCTATGCACAAATCCAACTGTAAACCTTTCAACATTTAAAAAGGATTTGCATCAAGATTTTGAACATATTAAGAACCGAGTTTGAAATCAAGTTTCTCAAAATGAGTCGTAATTATAGGGGCAGTCGCCCTGATACAGTGATCGATGTGGTGAAACCCATGAATTTTACAGGCGGGTTAGAGTTCACGAACCTAACGTATACAGTGATGAAAAAGAAAAAAAATGATGAAGGAAAATGGGTGAAACAAGAAGCTGATTTGCTTAATAAGATCACAGGTTACGCGCCCAAAGGGTGCATAACTGCAGTTATGGGCCCGAGTGGTGCGGGCAAATCCACACTTTTGGATGGGTTAGCAGGGCGGATCGCTAGTGGCAGCCTGAAGGGAAAGATGTCATTAGATGGGACCGAGATGAGCCCGAGCTTTATAAAAAGAACTTCTGCTTACATTATGCAGGATGACCGGCTCTTCCCCATGCTAACAGTTTATGAAACGTTGTTGTTTGCAGCTGATTTTCGGTTAGGGTCGATCCCACGGGGTGAAAAGCGGCAACGTGTTGAAACGTTGATCGAACAACTCGGCTTATCTGTAAGAATTTAAACATGAAAACTTACCATGTAATAGTACACTCTAGGTGAAGTAATACAAGGTATGTAACAAATTGTTTTTTAGTTGAGGTGACATATTCAACATGATTTTTATAGAAACAATAAGACACCCAAGAAGCAAAAACATAATTCATTTCCTGACTAAAACCACATAAACTTACCACCACACCTAAAAAATGTTCTATAAATTTTTTCACAATTATTTTCACATTAAGTGGAAACTTATATGCTGAATTATGCAACTATAGACTGCAAGGAACACATACATAGGGGACGAAGGGACTCGAGGCGTTTCAGGAGGCGAACGTCGTAGAGTCTCCATCGGTGTAGACATCATCCACGGACCATCTTTGCTATTTCTTGATGAACCCACTTCCGGTTTGGACTCCACGAGTGCTCAGTCTGTGATTGAGAAGGTTCACGACATAGCCCGAACCGGAAGCACAGTTGTTCTAACCATCCACCAACCTTCACACCGAATCCTGCTTCTACTTGACCACCTCATTGTACTGGCTCGTGGACAACTCATGTACCAAGGATCCCCGAAAGACGTGGGGCTCCATTTGACCCGCATGGGTCGAAAACTACCTAAAGGCGAAAACCCGATTGAGTTTTTGATCGACGTGATACAACAATATGATCAATCTGAATATGGTGTCGATGCATTGGCGGAATTTGTGCTTACGGGTATGAAACCCCCACAGCTTTCGGATATTGAAATGTCTTTTTCGACTATCCTGCCTTCGCCAACTCCACCACCACGTCGGGGCAAACCAAGCCATGACCAAGGTGGTCCAGGGAAGAGGTTGCACCTACAAACCGTTGGTCGATCCGAAGAAGAAAAGAGTTTTGATCATAGTTTGAGAAGCCCTTGGAATAATGGCAAGTCATGGAGCCAAAGTGGAATCTTGGACTCGATTAAATTCACTCCTACACGGAAGCGGAATGATCAGAAAACACCACATCATCCGAGGTAAAGCGCAGTAAACAAACATACATAAATGTCTAAATTAATTTCTTAGTAACTTCTGGCTGGGTCATGAATGTTGTTTATTTTGCAGTGCATCTCCGGGCTATTACACGAGTACGAGTGATATTATAACAGGAACACCAACTCCTCATAGTAGCGATTACACGGTCAATGAAGACGACTATCTGACCCCAAACAACGCACCAAACGCTGCAAAATATAGGCATTTGGGTCCTAAGTTTGCAAACTCATTCTTTGAAGAAACATGGGTTCTGATGCGTAGAAACTTCATAAACATCAGAAGAACCCCTGAGCTATTTCTTTCACGGCTCATGGTGTTAACCATCATGGGGTTTATGATGGCCACTTTGTTCATGAGACCTGGTAAAACAATGCAAGGCATAACTAACCGCCTCAGCTTCTTCATATTCACAGTCTGCCTGTTTTTCTTCTCATCAAACGACGCAGTTCCAGCATTCATCCAAGAACGGTTTATATTCGTTCGCGAGACTTCACATAACGCTTATCGCGCCTCTTCATACACCATTGCAGGATTGATAACTTATCTACCATTTCTACTACTTCAGGCTGGAGTGTATGCTGGCATCACTTGGTTTGCTTTAGAACTTGAAGGCCCTTTTGTTTACTTCTTGATCATGCTCTATGTTTCCCTCCTCACCACTAACTCATTCGTCATGTTCGTGAGTTCGGTTGTCCCAAATTACATTCTTGGGTACGCTGCCGTCATTGCTTTCACAGCTTTGTTTTTCTTGTTTTGTGGGTATTTCTTGAACAACAATGATATTCCCCCTTACTGGAAATGGATGAATAAAGCTTCCACCATGACGTACCCGTATGAGGGGCTTTTGATAAACGAGTACCAAAGAAATGAATTTTTCGGGCAGACGCTTATAGGTACAAATGTGACTGGAATTGATATTTTACAGTCACTCGGCATATATCATGAAAAGAATCCGAAATGGACCAAGATTTACATAATGTTGGGATGGGCGGTTATATACAGGCTCTTCTTTTATATCGTTCTTCGTTTTGCTTCAAAGAATCAAAGGACATAAGTGTTAGCAAAAGGGGTGATCTGGAATTAGGCGATAATAAAAAGAAGTGTTCAGAAACAGGAAGTTTTAGCTTGAATGAACCTTTATATATGTTGTTGCAGGTTTTGCATGGTTTAATCTTATTATATATGAGGATATGTATGACTTGTGAAGTTGATTAAAGTTGTTATTGCACAAAACACCAGTTGTATCATGATAAACATAATTAAACATAGACCAAATAGTTTCAATAGGCAAATTTAAGACCTTTGTGCTGAGTTTTGTATCTTACATTTTTCTTATTCAAGACTATGTTGCTTTATACTTGTTATGTAAGTGATATTTTATGCCATGTAATGTAATTAAATACATGTGGCTACTTGTAAAGAATATAAGAGAAAACTTGTATATCATAACACCAATATTTACATAGGGGAAGGTTTCCGTACAAAATGGATTTTGTTTAATTAGTGTGAGAAGTGATATTTAGACATATCAAAACCAGGTCAAACAAACTCCGATTGAACTCATTCTTGCGGCGTTAGAACCGTGTCGTCAAACCCCCGTCCCCACACCACCCTAAAAACTTAAACCCCCCCACCCCACCCCCCAAAAACCTAAATCACCCGACCCCCACCCTCTAAAAACCTAAACCCCACCCACCCACCACCCAAAAAACCTAAAACCCCCCACCCCCACCCCACCCCCCCCAAAAAAAAAACCTAAACCCTCCACTCCCACCCCCCAAAAACCTAAACCCCACCCACCCCCTAAAAACCTAACCCCCCCCCCCCCACCCCCACCCATAAAAAACCTAAAATCTAAAAACTAAACACTAAAAGGTAAACCCTAAGGCTAAACCCTAAGGTAAAAACTAAATTTTAAAACTAAACCCTAAAAGTTAAACCCTAGAAGCTAAGATGATAAAGCTCGATGAGACGATTCGAACGCCGCTTGAATGAGCTCAAACGGAGTTCGTTTGATCCGGTTTTAATGTGATTTAAGTCATTTATCACACTTTTTAGGCAAAATCAATTTTGTATTTAATCTTTCATCTATTTACATATGTGTAAGTAGATCGATTTAATGATCAAGCTTGTGTGCATGCCAAAATCTAATAAAGAAATAAGATGTACCATGAGATCAACAAAAGAAAAAGATACAATTTTATGTTAAGTATTAATTGCGTGTTGCATGCCCTTATCAATTACACAACTTTTTTATACAATGACCCAAATATTTTAAAAAAATTTAAAAGCCATAACTTGTGAAATCCCGAAAATGGTTATTTGTTATATATCCTCTTTTCATGACCTGCAGGATAACAATTTAACAACGTACAATCATAAACTTTAAATTCTTATCATCGTAGGCCGGTGAAACTTGTGCGCTTTCAAGACACGAAATCACATTCAATATATATAGTTTAAGAATAAGTATACTTGCCTGAACCAGTTGATGTCATTGGTGCGAAAGAGTCCTTGATGGTCAGCTAGGTTGATGTACGTACGTGCAGATTAGTTGGGGTATAAGTTTGTATGCAAACGGAGTTAGTACCCGTGGTGAACCCATTGTTCTCATCACATACTGCATATGCTTTTGCTTCATGAAGCTGATAGAAACATATATTTTTGTTGGCTAAATATATTGATTGAAATTATTCATGAATGAATTAAGAAATTAGTTTTAATATGATCATATAAATGGTCTGATTATTAATCTTGATTACCTTCTTATAGAGTTCTATATTTTGTTGATGTATCAAGCTCCCCTATACAAGAAAACAAAATCCCAATTATATTCCTTTTAGCCTCTAAGTAAACAAATTAATTTCAAGAATTAGTCATGCATGTATTTTTAAATTAAGCAACGTTAGCTAACTTGTACGTAGGGTGGTTCGATTGATCTTGTGGAGTTGGACAGAGGAGAACAAATAGAATAATAATAATAATAATAATAATAATATTATTATTATTATTATTATTATTAATATTAATATTAATACTAATACGAATAGTACGTATTAATAATAATAATAATAACAACAACAATAATAATAATAATAATAATAATTCGATTATTATTCAAGTTAACTAACGCGCACCCTAAGCGAAGGGTTAACTAATTATATATCTTTACTAGTTTAGTGCCCGCGCTACGCTCGGGAACACAATTCAAATGATACTTTTAAGGATGTTCATGAATGTTCCATTCAGTTTTAAGACAAAACCGTGATAAAACGGAACACATGATATATTTTTAAAAATTAGATTTTTAGAATAACAATATTATACTCAAATTAAAGAGAATAAAGTGTTTTGTTTTATGATGTAGTTTATTTTTTTTTAAAAAAATCATATAAAAATGTTATGTATATTTATAAAACACGGAGGTCTTTAATTGTAAGTTTCATTTTTAAACCCTATCAAATATAAACCGACTCATGTACACCCCTTGTAGTAAAGGGCTAAAAATATATTTATTCTTAAATTTTTTAGATATCTTCAAAAAGTTAGGGGACCAAAAATGTAAATAGTTTTATTATAATAAATTTTATATAGATATTTTAAATAAAAATATCATTATTGTGAGATAATCTCTCAAATAATACCACGTAAGCTAAAAGCTATGAAAAGATGCCACATATAATTTTTTTTGTTTTGCTAGCTATATTATATAAGGATTTTATGATTTTTTTTTTATTTTTTTAATGATTTTGTTTCTAGCTATCTAGTCGGTGGAATTAGTAGTAGTAGAATTGGGTAGGAGTATTGGTTTTCCATCAATTAGCAATTGAAAGTTTTTGTTTGTTTTTATTGTTCGCCAATATCAAAACCTGTTTGTAAATAGTTAAAAAATTAAAAGCATTGAATTGTTTTTTCATATATAAAAGATGAAACTTTTTTTTTGGTATAGTAGAAACTAAAATGAAAATGTGAGGAGAAAAGGAAATAGGCAAATTACCCTTGTACTGAGTTCTTGTATCTCATTGGTAAGAATCTCTTCCTGCAAATTTACTAAAATTAGATAAAAAACAAATTTTTTTTAAAAAACAACGGTGAAATACAATAGAAAAACTATTATACATGATAGAACCATTATACTCGAATAGAGTGTAACGATCGATTTCTAATTAATTAGTTTGACCTAATAGAACTTACTTAAAATGACGATAGAACTTAAAGCAATAGTATTTTTAAATTTTCTATTAAAGTTAATATAAAGATAGCCGGTATATATAAATCTCACTAATTGAGTAGTGTCTGATTTTATTAAAGTGAAGCTATTTTTTTAAACAATTAATTATTACCTTTTCTTTAATGTCTCAGTTTTTTTTTTTACCGAAATTTTAAATATATTAAACATTAAAGAATTTACAATAAAATGGCAGGTAAATTGGCAACAAGTTGTGCCGCCACCCCCTTTTGAATATATTACCTTTTCTTTAATGTCTCAGTTTTGTGATTATTTTTTTTAATTTAAATGTTTTTAAAGTTAAGTGCCTAAATCAAATAAAAATATATAATTTATTTTAACATTAGAAAAAAAGTTGACAATATATATAAAGTCTAGTTACTATGTAATGATTATTTTTTATTTAATTAAGTTTTTTAATCGCCATTACCGGCCTCTTTTCTAAACTAACTTAAAAACAATAATATTAATTTTGACTTAAATAAATTCAATTGTTATGAAATTTGACTATAAACCCTGTTACCTTTTTAAATTAACTTAAAAAATTAATCATTAAATAGTAATTAGCAAGGAGGATAGGATACATTTGAGCATACTTATATTATTAATAAATCCTGGTTACTTTGTTAAAGTTTAATTTCCACATACAAGTGTATGATATGTACTTAAAAAATATTTAAATTGTTTGTTATATGTATTTTTAACATCTAAAACTTATCTACACACAATAAACGAATTTATTCAGTATTTTTTTTTATCTTAAGATTAATGAATAATATTACATTTCATTCATTTTCTTATATGTTAAATAAGTTTTGCTTGAAAAACTTTCAAATATAGTTTTTTTAATACTCATAATATTTAGTGTTTTCACATTAACCTTCTTTTAACAAAGATTCACACACACATATATATCATTTATCTCAATTAAGTTAATTAAAATGTAGCATTTATGACAAAATTCTCAAGATAATTTGATTAAACACTTAATGAAACTTGACTCACTTCAGAGTAAAAGTTGAATAAATTTGGTATAATACTTAAAAATTTGATTATTTCATGTGACATTATCGACTATGTTACTGTTTTATGGTTTTAGGTGAAATTTTTTTTTGAAAGTTTATTTTTTGATCAAATTTGTTTTTGGTGTGATTATATAGGTAAATGTTGTGTTTTTATGTGAAAATTTGTTAATTTTTTTGAAAGTTGATTTTTTGATCAAATTTGTTTTGAGTGTGATTATATAGGTAAATGTTGTGGTTTTATATGAAAATTTTTTATGTTTTCAAAAGTTGATTTTTTGATCAAATTTGTTTTTGGTATGATTATATAGATAAATGTTGTGGTTTTATATGAAACTTTTTAATTTTTTCAAAAGTTGATTTCTTGAAATTCCATCTCATAGTCTTGAAGTCACCTAAACCAGACCGATTATTTTACCGATTACTGTATCGAAAACTTATATGGGTATAGGTATTTGGTAGTTGTTTTGTAGAATTTTCAGGATCGTTATCGGTTATATCTCCAAATACCGACCCAAAAATCCAGAAACGAAATACCATTATCTTTTCCTAAAACTGATAATATCATATACAATAATAAATTGCAACATAAAAAAAACAAGATTAACATAACTATACAGCCATAATAAATTCTAATACAACAACAATTGGTTACCTCCATGGCTCCAAATATTCACGATATATATTTAACATAAACTATATATATAACCTAATCATCATAAAATAAACCTACTTCATCACCAATTTTCGGTGTTGTTAGTACACCAATTACCAATCTAGGAATACCAATTAACACGGGAATCCCAAATTGAAATCCTAGGTACGGTAATCGGTTGCAATTTCCAGTTGAAACCGGTTTCGAGATTGGTATCGGTAGTTATTAATATGGT
Organism: Tagetes erecta; assembly: GCA_030867185.1. Taxonomy (NCBI): domain Eukaryota; kingdom Viridiplantae; phylum Streptophyta; class Magnoliopsida; order Asterales; family Asteraceae; genus Tagetes; species Tagetes erecta. The sequence continues at coordinate 8,078,059 of CM061490.1, forward strand.
TGAGAATACAGATTTGCTCTAATTAACCTAAAATCCATATATTCAGATTTGGTTTGTTGAATATTAGATTAAAACATGCATGTGAAAACTTTATATATATGGTTTCTTCATAATTACCTTCTTCTTGCGAATACTTTTTAGGCTTATTTCCAACTGGTTCTCCAGTTTTTGCAGGCCTTCAACTCCCAAACCACAAAGTTCTTCTCCCATCAGTTGCCTAATCTTATGCAAACATCCAATCAAACACAAATATCCCAACATATATAACACTTAGTCGATCCTTTTTCGATCTAGCTTTAATGTTTTGAAGATATATATGTATATATATATATATATATGTGCCATTGCTTTCTTTAGTTAAATATATATGCTCTAGAATATGTATTAATTAAGAAGTACATATATGCATGAACTAAAGTGTGACTAACCGGTGAGTTTCATGCAAGTTCTGCAATTGCTGCCTCAATATTGTTGCCTCCATTTGCCAAAGCTAGCAACCGCGCATGAAGCAGTCATGAGTAATCAATTGTATGTGCAAAATAAGAAGATGCACATACAATGAAATGACAATGATCATCTATAAAGTTACTTATTTTTGAAGGTATCATATCCATGTTTTGGCAAAATTGAGAATATTAATTATATTATGGTTTTATAAACTTAATTAAGTATCATTCTTGCGGTCTCAATGGGAGGAAGTTCTATAGCTATGAGTGATCGAGATTTTATCAGATACATTTGTTTATGTTATACTGAACATATATATATCTTTGTTCTTTGTTTGAGTTTGTGTATATTTCATGAACGTTGCCGACACAAGACAAACGAACTGCATTCCAATGGAATTATATGTCTAGATTATGAGAAATTTGATGTCAATATATTCTCTGCAAATTCACCTGCATCCTTTACAAACTTAGGAACAAGTTCCTTAAGCTTTGAAAGTATATATGGAAGTAGCTTAATTTATTTCCTTAGTTCATATTTGATGTATATTAATCAGAGGGTTTGTTGTGATTAATATATTAAATGATTGGTTTAACATGTGTGTTTTTAAATGTCATCTTGTAACATTCACTTATGCATGTTATTATCATGTATATCATACTCTGTATCCAATTTATGTTACATTTTAATTAATGTTACATATATTCAAGAAAACTATTAGATGCTTACTCTCCATGCTTCCCTAGCTTGTATTTTAGATTTGAATTTTAATCTTCAACAATATTTTCTAAATATTATACTATATATGGTCTTATAAGTTAGAGTAATAAAGTTAAACATGTTTTTGCAAAAAGTTACATGGTGCTGCAAAGATTAGAGATCGACCAAATATACACAAAACTTGACGATCATATAATTCCATTGAAAAATAGTTCGTTTCCCTTGTGTCGGAAAGATACCATGAATATATATACATCTTGTGGTGTCACCTGTTTGGTATGAGTTTCATGTTTCTCTTTAATCACTAGTTCTCAAGATTAGGGTTTTCTCTACATTCATGTTATGTAGTTATTTTACACATATGCATATATCCCATATTCATTTTATTAGAAAATGAAGCAAAGCCCACTCCACTTACCTCGTCATCTGGTGCGTGGTTAAGGAGTTGATTATTTTCTTCTTTATACTGGTTGTAGCGTTGAATCACTGATGACATGCTGATCATTTAACATAAACAACGAAAAACATTCTTAATTAGCAATGTAAAAGTATTTCTCGTCATCAAAAATCAACCAATGGATTATCCCTCACTAATTAGATGACAACTATATATGAAAACACATTAAGGTTAATATTCTTAAGCCAGGAGTTTATGAAAACAATCTTTTTATCCTATTGTGGATACGTATAAGGTACATATATATAATACTCAGTAATATTTTACTTATAGCATAGAATCATTGATAGGGTTAGAGAAGATGATGACTTCAACGACGATTAGATGATGACTTCAACTAAAATGATTAAACAACGACGAAAAGAAAATGATGGTAATATTTAACCTTGTGCTTGAGAATTCAAAGAGCTTGTTGGTACTAGAGAAGATGATGACTTCAACTTCAGCATCACATAAGATGGCTAACTCTTTTGCTTTCTTCAGTAACCCGTTCCTTCGCTTTGAGAAAGTTACTTGCCGGCTAGTTGAGTCGTCTATTCTCCTGATTGCAATCTTTCCTCTACCCATCTTCTTTCCTATGCAACTTCTTGTTTTGTAAGCTAGCTAGGTTTCTTTAGAGAGATTTAGATCTTGATGAGTGGTTAAGCAAAGGTCTAAAAGGTACTTAAAGGGAAAAATACACGAACTACAATGAGTTGGAAAGCAAGATTAATTAAGTAGGTTATTCTAATAAGATTTTAGTGAATGGAAGAAGTTAATTACATACATTGTTTTTTTTAATGACTCACTAAATACCATATATATGATCCTACTACAAAATATGTCATATAATATTTTGACACTACTATACTAGATCAACGACCCTTTACTCCTTTAGTAGCTATACATATTAGTTATTTGGCACATTTATGCACAAAAGGTGTGTTTGTATTGAACTTTAAGTATTGCTAAGCTGATGTGTGTGTAAAGTAAATACATGAATATATGTATATAATTAAAGTATTTAAAATTCTATAAAATTTTGCTGTGTGTGTTTATTTTTCCTTATTTATGCAATACATAGTGACTTAAATCATAACAAAGTTGTTAATACTTTATGAATTTATCAATCTCATTTTTATTAATTGGCTAGTGTGATACATGAGTTCTAATCTAGTATATAAATAAAACCATTACTTTACTATTTTTTGATATTGTAAAATGATATTAAATCAGAAAATTATTGTAATATTTTTAGACAATACGTAGGAGATATTTTTTTTGCACGGCGTTAGACCATGTGTAGTGGACAAAGCCCCTTAAGGGGCTTTGTGTGACATGTGGATGCCAACTCATCTAGGGGCTTTTTGCCCAAAAAGTGTGTAATTGAAAGAGCCCCAAAAAGCCCCCTTTAATCATCACCACATCATTACTTTATTTAATATAAATTTTAAATATTTAAATAAAAAAACAAATATTTTATTAAACATAAAAAACTACATTTATTGAAAAAAAAAATAAAACAAGAATTCATTCATGATGCATCATCGTCGTTGTCCGGAATGGTTCGAACCGACCAAGCATGTTCGATCAAATCCGCCGTTAAAGCGTAGTGTTCGTGCTTGTTACGTAAGTACGCGTCATTTGCAACCCTTTCCTCAAAGGTTGCTTGAGTAATTTCTTCTTCTACTTGGTCCGGTATGTAATTTTGACAAATAGCATTGCCATCGTCCTCCAAAATCATGTTGTGTAGAATAATACAAGCGTACATAACATCTCTAATTTTATCCTTTGTCCATAGTCGACAAGGATGTTGTATAATATGCCACCGTTGCTGAAGCACACCAAAACACCTCTCTATATCCTTTCTTGATGACTCCTGGACTTTCTTAAAGTATGCTCGTTTTTCATCAATTGGATCTCTATATGTGACTGCAAATATTGGATACTCCGGATATATCCCATCACCCAAATAATATCCATGCGGGTGGTAGTTCCCATTAGCATAAAAACAAGCAATTGGTGCGCCTCCTGATACGACATCCTCGATAATACTAGACTCTTCTAAAACATTAAGGTCATTGTTCGATCCTGCGGTACCAAAGTGGGCGTGCCATATCCAAAGATCATATGACGCTACGGCTTGAAGCATGAGAGTTGGTACCCCTTGGTCACCCCGAGTGTGTTGGCCTCACCATGCAGTTGGACAGTTAAACCATTCCCAGTGCATGCAATCTATGCTGCCAATCATACCGGGTAAACCGTGCACTTCTTGATGCACTTCATAAATACGCTGCAGATCGTTCCATGTTGGCTTTCTTAGGTAACGCTGGCCGTATATTTTAATTATTCCTACAATTATAAAATATAAATGGCAAGATAAATAAAAAATAAACTACTTAGAAATAACATAATAATAAATAAGTTACCTTTGGTAAAATGTTCGAGCGTGTCCCTCGTTGTTTTTTCGCTCATTTTAAGGTATTCGTCGTTAATGTCTGTAGTGTTGCCGTATGCAAGAACACGTAACGCCGAAGTGCACTTTTGTATACCCGTAAACCCTAGTAATCCTCTTGCATCACGCTTTTGTTTGAAGTAAGAATCGTCGGACTCTAAATCATTCACTATTCTTAAAAATAGTCTTTTGCTCATCCGAAAACGACGCCTAAAAGTGTTAGGATCGGGGTACGTTGGGCTCTCTACAAAATAATCTTTCATTAGGTTCTCATTAGCTTTAGTACGATCACGTTCCAAACTAACTCTTTTTCTAATTGGATTTGTTGTATTCTCCGTTTCTTCAAACAACCCCCTCACAACAAAGGACATCGCACTTGTAACCGCCATCTCCTCCTCGTACTCGTCCGATGACGTATCATCGTCATCGTTCAACAAACGGTTGTATAGTTGTGAAGAAGATGAAGACATTTTATAAAGTATAGATTGGAAAGGATTTGAAAAAGAGTGTGTTTGTGTATGGTGTGAAGAATTTGTAAAAAATGGTTGGTTTATATAGAAAATTAATAATAGATTTTAAAATTAAAATTTTTTTTTTGTTATTGGTCAAATATAGCCGTTATTCAACGACAATTATTGGAAGAATCAAAAAATTGGGCGTTTTGTAGGCAACGCCCCAACTATTTTTATAGTCCATAGCGCCCCTGTGTAATGGGATGGGGGGCGCTTTGGGGCGCTATGAGGCGCTATACACGGGCAAAAACGTCCCACTACACATGGTCTTAGACGGTAGGAGATAAAGAAAAAAAAACACATAAGAGAGTTAATTAATTGCTTGTCTTGTTTACCTAATGATCATATCTTTGGTTGACACGTGGGAATAGGGATACGAGTTTTGGTTAGTGTTCCTTAAAGGGGAAAGAATAATATACACAAACATCAAAAGTGACATTTTTGGTTGTAACGTATATTATACATGATCAACTCTATATCTTTTTCGATTGCTTCGTTAAAGAAACGAAGCAAATTAAATAGAAAATTATATATAAAGACATAAAGTCGTTGTTTGGGTCACAATTTACTAAGAACTTTTTTTAAAGAATAATTTATTAATTATTAATTAAGATGCTTATAATTCAACTATTTTTAACATTTATTTAAAAAATATGATTTGTGTATTGTTAAAATCCATATACACACATTGTGTGCGCATAAAACTTAACTATATTTTCTTAAAAAGGGCTAGGCTTTTTAAATTATGTTGGTTTCTATCGGTTTCAACTATCATTTTTAGTTTCTACCGGTCCCCAACTATTGAATTGGCTGTCAATGGTCCTAACTTTTATCATTTTGGCAACCAACAGCCCGTCATTAAATTTTTTTAGCGCTGTTAATTTTTTTTCAAATTCAAAACCGATGTTTTAGGCCTTTTGATCGGATACGATTCGATTGATCAATGTAATAGTTATCTCGAAAAGGCGCTCCCAATGATAAAATTTTAACATCCGATTGAAGCACCATTAGGTTTAAACAGTCGATTGAAGCACCGTTAGGTTTAAACATCCGATTGAATAGCATCGTTTCGTCGTTCGAAGCGCTGTTTCGAGGTAAATTTTACATAAATAGACTCGTATTCATTTCTCTTTCCAATTAAAAGACTTAAAACATCGATCTTGAATTGGAAAAAAAACTTAACAACGTTAAAACAAATTTAACGACAGACTGTTGGTTGCCAAAGTGATAAAAGTTATGACCGTTGACCACTAATTAAATAGTTAGGACTGATAGAAACCAAATGATAATTGTTGGAAACTATAGAAACTAATATACCTTTAAAAAACATGTGCCGTTTATTTCTTGTGAATGTGAAATGTTGTGTAGTTTGTATGTTGTTACATAAATAAGTCATACTTGAAGGGGCATATTTACATTTATGTGTCACTAATACATCATCATTGTTAAATAGTGTGTTTCACATTTAAAAAATGTTAAAGGTTCAAATCATATAAAATGTTATTTGTCACTTTATTGTGAGGGAAACACATATTTATTACTAGGCCTGTAAATATATCGAAAGAAACAAACATCAACTTTTTCATGTTCGTTCATTTAACTTTGACCGAACATAAATACATAATCAAACATGATTTTTGTGTTCATGTTTGTTGATTAAGAAAACATAAATGTTTGTGTTTGTTTATGTCCGTTCGTTAACAATCTAAATGAACAATTCACAAATATAAAACAAACAAAAACAAATGATTGTTAATGAACAAAAACAAACAAGTTTAATACATCACATTTTATCCAAAAATATATTGTAATTTGATGGTTCAAATGTATATGATTAATAAAAAAAATATGTGATGAGCGGGTTATTTACAAGTGTTAGTTGTGTACAAGTATACGTTTCTAAACCTTAAAATAGTACTAATTGGTTTATATTTACAGTAGAGTAACTTGGCTTTGCCTCGTTGGTTTATATTTAGAGTAGAGTAACTTGGCTTTGCCTCGTTGAGGTGTGATTCAAATAACGTTTTGCATACAAATGTTAGCTATTTGTCTTCTACTTGACAATATGTTTCAGTTTGATTCCAACCCGCTAACTCTGTTAGTTTTTTTTGTTAAAATAAGTGTATTTTGGTCACTTACTATAATAAAGGGATTAGTTATGTAATTTATTTAAAGTATTATTATTATTATTATTATTGTTGTTGTTGTTGTTGTTATTATCATTATTATTATTATCAAAAAACCTCACCACCACACCTTTATCACCGCCACCATAGCCACACCACCAGACCACTGCATTGTCGTTGTATAATGTTCATGGTTAAGATCTTGGTCAAGTTCAGTGTAGTATCGGTGGTGTGGTGGTGTGGCTGTGGTGCTGACGTTTTTTTGATAATAATAATAATAATAATAATAATAATAATAATAATAATAATAATAATAATAATAATAATAATAATAATAATAATATTTTGCATTTCTCTATCTCTCTCATAAAAAATTGACTATCTTATTTTGCATTTCTCTCATTTTCTTTAAAAATCATGTTCAACGTTTAACTAATTGCCAAGCTCGTGAGCGAGGATTCCACTCGTTTGAGTAGGAGTGTTGTGCATGGAGTTCATCAATCTCGACTCCTCCTCGTCGGCCACTCCGTCTATTCTTACTCACTATTACTAATTAAAAAACATATTTTTTTTAGGAATTGTCAATTTGCCTTGCACCAAACAAGTTTAGTGTTGGCACGCTTTCATCGATATCCACCAATTACAGACAATCCTGACTTGGTTTTCCAATATATACACAATATTCAATTACCTTTAAGTTCAATTACTTTTGAGGCTTGACTACAAGTACAACTTAAAGTTATGAACACTTTGTAATTAACAAAAGCCCACGTGATAGTGCTCCACCAATAAGGTTCTTGTTTGTAGGAGCATATATAGGTTTAGAGTTAGTGCTAGCATATTGGATTTAAGGAAACTAAGGAACAAAAATCAAGAAACTTGAGGTTAATTTAAAATTGGTTCCTTGGGAAAAAGTGGTTAGGCCAAAGAAGGAAGGGGGTCTCGGCATCACTCCCTTGAGATATTCCAACATGGCCCTTCTAGCTAAATGGTGGTGGAGATTCAGGAATGAAAAACATACGCTCTGGTGGAACGTCATATGGTCTCTGCATCAAAATGCTAGGAGTTGGAGTCCACTGCCGGTTAGGTTATCTTACCCGGGGGTGTGGACCAATATTGCAAGAATTGATAAAGATTTTAGCGCCATTAATATCAATCTTTCTAGTCTTATCATTGGCATTCTAGGGAATGGAGGTGACATCAGATTTTGGGTGGACAGATGGATTGCGGATCAACCTTTGGCTTCTCTTTACCCTTCTTTATTTACTCTCGAGGAGTCTAAATCCATTTTGGTTAGTAATTGTTTCGTTTTGCAGGATACCAGGTTAATTTGGAAATGGAGATGGAAGAGAGATTTAGTTGCGGTTCAGGAAAAAATGGATCTCGCTAGTCTGACGCTAAGGCTGTCTAATGTGTGCATGGGCAATGGAGCAGACACTTGGAACTGGGGCAACCAGGGTGAGCTTAAGTTCTCCACGGGGCATGCTAAAAGCCTCATTCAGAAGAATACCGGGGATGAAGACGGATTTCATTTTCCTTGGAATGATTGGGCTCCTTGCAAGGTCAACATTTTCAATTGGCAGGCGGATCTTAACAGGATTCCTACGTGTGATTCCCTCGCCAAGAGAAATATTGGCTTGCAGTCTGTGACTTGCTTGCTATGTGGTGAGAATGATGAGTCAGTTGAACACCTTTTCACATCATGCACCTTCGCAGCTCAAATCTGGTTGAAGATTAGTTCGTGGTGTAGAATCAGGCCCATCTATGTGTTCTCATTCAGAGATATTATAGAAATCCCTAACATAACTAGAGGGGACTGCGATTTCAAGAAAGCGCTGCATGTTATGCTCATGGCTGCTACGTGGAGCATATGGAAGCATAGGAATAGAGTCCTCTTTGAAAGGATCACACCTTCAGTAAACATGGTTTTGTGCGAGACCATGGCTTTGGCGACGCTGTGGATAAATACCCGCAGCAACAATAAAGGCGTTCCTTTCTTGCGTAACCTTCCTTTTGATTGCGGCTAATTATGTTTCTTGTTTTTGTGATTGTTGTTTGTTGTCATTTTCTATTCTTCGTACTCGTGTGTTTTTCTTTTTCGGGGTTTTAGCTACTTGTTAGCCCCCTATCTATCTAATATTATTTGCGGTCCAAAAAAAAAAAAAAAAAGACAGGTGTCAATCATAAGCTAATGATGTAAGCACCTCCTTCAATATGAAAGGGAAAAATTCGAAGTTGTACCTTCCGGCTTTTTGATGATGAGGGAAACGAGGGATTTGCCTCATTGTCAATTCAAGACCATCATGATGGTAATTTTTTATTTTATTTTGTGTATTATGACTTTATAAGTATGTAATTATTATTTTTCGGGTTTTTTTTTTCGGGTTAAATTATAATAGAAAAGCCTTTCTTATTTTACGGAAGGTAAGACGAGATAAAAAGGTGTATCATAAACACAAAATGACGTGGATAAAAATAAATGAAGACCAAGTTTGAATAAAATAAGACAATAACGAACATAAAGATACAATGATAAAAATAAAACATAATGACAAACAAATATTCAAAACTTACAACTAAGCCCTGAAATCTAAGATGACAGAGTTCAATGATCCGTACAATGCTACTAAAATGAGTTTAATCTGAATTCGTATGATCATGTTATGAGGGTTAAAATAATCTTTCCTACCATTTCTAATATTAAGAGACTTTGTACTTGACCTCAACTCATGATACTCTCATATATATACTTTTTTGCAGCGAAACAATTAAAATCCGGTTAGCCCTGGTAACCTAATTGCTAAAGACGAGCCTATACGCTGCGAACACAGACATTGCTGGGTAGCCCAAGCCCACCTATTTTGGGGGAACCCAACTCCAATTAGGGAGAAACCCACTAACCCACTCATCTGTAGGCACGGCAACAAGCTAGCGGTAAACCCGTTTGGCTTAGAGATTGAAGTTGTGTTGCCACAAGTCCTCCTTCAATGCCCCATTGTCTTTTATAACGTGGTGCTGGTGAGAATTAAACTTGAGTCTCTTTTGAAGAATCCAAGTATTTTATTATTACACCACATTTGAAGTTGTTGTGATATATATACTTATTATTATACTTCAGTCGGTAAGACATTATACGTATATAAAATTTTACTCACGTATTGAAGGTGTTAACATTTAACGATGAATGAAAAAAATAAAAATAATTTATAGTGAATTTATTAGAGATAATATTCATTTGTTTATTTTATACTAGTTTGGTGTTCGTGTAATATAGTGTGAAACACAAAACCTTAGTTGTGACTTTAAGGGTAATTATGAGGCATGAGCGTTTTGGATAAGTTTTCAGATAAAATCATGAGAATTCCATAACATAATTAACGTTTTGTCCTTCAATCTATGATTTATCTTTTTTGTTTGTAAATTACGTTTTAATCTCTTATATAATCAATCAAAACAAAAAAAGCTTACGTGACGTCTTTTCAAAGCATGTTGCTTATGTCCCAATGGGCGTTTACAAATATTTATAATAACGGACACGATTTATAATAATTAATGGAATTGAAGTATTTTAGAAAATATACTCTCTTAACGAACGAACACATACTGAGACTTTAATGAGATCAAGACTTAATCAAGCCTAATTAGATTAGCTATTTGCATGTTAAATCTAAGTTTCTAGTTTTAGTTTTGGAATTGTTTGTTATCTAAAGAACTTTAAGCTAAGACTCTATGTAATGGGCGTTAAGCCCCATTTATAATGCCTAATAACGTCCCATAACGCCCCGCACACCATTACGCGGGGGCGTTATGTCCCAAGGGCGTTTCTATTATACGCTGGTGCCCATAGTGTTGTTGTCCAATCATTGGTTTGATTTTGTTAATTAATTAATAATTATCTAATGATTATAGGACATTATAGAGGCATTAACAATTGCACTACTTTTGGTATAATGCCCCTTGCCTAGTCATCATCCACATGACGGAAAAATATCCTTAGGGGCATTAATCATTACACATAGTCTAACGAAAATGATAGAGAAAAATTATGATTGATAGTTAGTATTTGGTAATCATCTTTTTCTTCATTTTAGTTTTTTGAAAGAGTAAATTACATTTTTTGGCCTTTATAATAAACCAAATTACGGATCGTGGCCTTTATTCTAAATTTTTGCACTGGTTGGCCTTTGTATAAATTTTTCTCACGGTTTTGGGCCTTTAAGTTAACAGCCGTTAACTTTTTTGGTTAAGTCCCCTCATGTGCAATGCACATGAGGGTATTTTAGTCATTTTGCATTTAAAAGCCTGTTATTGTAAATTTAAATTTGTTGTTCTTGTTACTATGATTATAATTATATATTAACGCACACACACACACACACACACATATATATATATCATCATCAGCATCATTCTGATCCCCACACCCACCTCCCTTTTTCTTTCTTGATCAACTCCAACGGAAAAACGAAGACCACCGCCACTTCTTCAATCGCAGCTCTAAACACCACAAACTACCACACCACCTCCCCACCTTCCTTCAACATCATCATCAACCGCCACACACTTTAAAATCATTATCACATCTTCGGTGGTGAGTTTCATATCATCACATCACAAATTCACTCGATTTCACTCACTTGTATGTCACTTTCATTATCAATTCATTCAATTTCATTATTTTTTATTAGGGGCTTTCAATTTCATTATCTCCGGCGACCACCACCACCATCATCATCTTCACGTGATGGATGACTTCAGTCGCCTGATCTCCACAAATCTTCACACCAAGCAAAGGAACTTTAGCTGGAAGTGAAAATGATACCTTACGAGCTGTTGCAACAGATCCGAATTCACCTTTGAAGAACGAAGAAGATAAACATGAGCCAAATAATAGGCCAAAGCTCGATTACATGTACAAGTATATGTTAGGGTTATGGTTTTGTGTTGTTACTTGGTGTTGAAAGAAGAATTATTGTCTTTAAAGGAGGATGAGATTGAAGGAAAAGGAAAATGAAGATGTTAGGTACTGCTTGATTATGTATCTTATCCTTTATAAAGTGTGTATGTATTGTATGTATATAATAATAATAATAATACTAATAATAATAATAATTTTACAATAACAAGCCTTTAAGTGTAAATTGACTAAAATGCCCTCATGTGCATTGCACATGAGGGGAGTTAACGGAAAAAGTTAACGGCCGTTACCAAAAAGGCCTAAAATCGTGACAAAAATTTATACAAAGGCCAATCAGTGCAAAAATTTAGAATAAAGGTCACGATCTGTAATTACGCTTATTATAAAGGCCAAAAAATGTAATTTACTCTTTTTGAAAAGACTATAAAGATTGATCCATTTTATACATGTCTGGTCGGTGGATTTTTAACTTTGTGATCTAAACTTGTTTTTACATTTATTACTGTCTAGCCAGCTCCTGCTAGACCATGATAAATTATTAATCCCATTTCTAAAGAAAAACAAATTTACAACTTGTGTAACATTCAAATAAATTTATACCAAAGATAAACTTTGTATTTGGTATTATATTTTAGGCCCTCAATCACCTCCTATTTAGTATATATGTATTAGAATTAGAATTTCTTACCACCTCATAAACGAAAGGCAAACCGTGTTCATAGGGCATCCATATATTTCTCTCTTCATCTCCAACCAATTTATAAACATTCTATCATCAACTTTTCTAATTGAAAACCAAACTCTTACAAAAAAAAAAGTAGAAAACATAAAACCGGCCACATTCTATATAAGTAAACCATAATGGCGGATGAGGACAAGGCTGAGCGCGACCGGATCTTTGGTGCGTTGGATGAAAATAAAGACGGTAAAATTTCTTCAGCGGAGCTTGGAGAAGCATTGAAAAATCTCGGTTCTGTGTCAGCCGAAGAGGTCAAAACTATGATGGATGAACTCGACACGGACGGAGATGGGTTCATTTCTTATGAAGAGTTTACTACTTTTTATAATGAAAATAGGGGTTTAATGAAGGACGTTGGCAAGATATTCTAAGATATTCTATGTTTTAGATGATCATAAGAGATTATTGTTTTGGGTGATGCCTCTCATAATTTATAATTTTACAAGTTGTGTTTGTGTTAGTTGTTTAAAATGTAAAGTAACATTTGATATGAAATATATTATTTATAAAAACATAATAGGTATTAATTGATTACAATTTACAAATATAAATATTAAAACGTACGTCATGATATAAGTTAAAAGTTTTAAACTGTGTAATTGCTTTCGCAAACATAAAAGTGATAACCATTTCAACAAACGTGGGTATTTGAACGTTATCAAAAGACCATAAAACTACTAGAGATCAATTGTAAGATGCAATTTACTTAACTATATATTACGTGTTTAGTGAGTGTTTTAATAGTTATATTTAATTGTTTTATTTGTAGTATCACCGGTTTCTTGTTTTCTTTGACCCGCTCACATTTTCATCCAAACAATATTTTCCCTCTTATAACAAAAATTTTTGGATCCGTTCTGCTCATAAGTCTCTCAGATATAAAAAACACACTCATATATATTGATATAAAGAATGAAATATGAATGCTTTAAACATAGAACTCAATCATTTACTCTCCACCTAACTTTTATTTATATTTATTTCGCCACAAATGTTCAAAATGATTCAAGTGATTTTCCAATTCTTTATTACGACTCTAATTCACATATTTAAAATTTGAGAACTAGACTTCTTTCGAAATATGGATTCAATACTAAAAGTAAATTGTCATTTACATCCTTGTGTTTGTTATTTATATCGATTTGCATCCTTGTGTTTTCAAAATTGTAATTCGCCCCCTAGCTTTTTTATTTTGTCTCTATTTAAACTTAAAACACTAACTCCGTTAAAATTCTCTGTTAACCGTGGTCCTAAACATGTTGATTCTCTAAATAAGTTTTCTCGTATTAGCAACCTTGTGTTCAAATTAACGTAAATTTCAAAGTATTTTACGGTTTACCCATGCAGTGATGCAGCAGCATGATTACTTAACAATAATAAAACTCAGCAGTGGCCAGTCACCAGTAGAGGTGCACAAAAAAACCGGAACCGATCAAATAACCGAAAACCGGTTCTTCTAAGAACCAGTTCTGCAAGAACCAAACCGGAACCGAACCGAACCGAACTGTAGGTTCTACTATTTTTTCCAAATTATAGGTTCCAAACGAACCGAAACCGGTTCTTCTAAGAACCAGTTCTGCAAGAACCAAACCGGAACCGAACTGTAGGTTCTACTATTTTTTCCAAATTATAGGTTCCAAACGAACCGAAACCGGTTCCTACAAAAAAAACCGGTTCTTGAAAAAACCAGTATGTTTGTGTTGTTATTTATTTAATGTTTTAAAAGCTATATATCTTGTAATATTTAAAGTTTTTAATGTTACTACTTATTAAGTCAAAAATAATATAACAAATTTATGACCATAGACTCTAAATGAAAGCCCAATGGTGGGTGATGATTTGCAGCAGCCTAGCATTCCGACCCATATCATAGAAAGAAACCGTTTTTTAAGAACATGAACCGGTTTTTTAGGAACGAAACCGGTTACTAGGTTCTAGTTTTTCACCAAAAATCGGTTCTTGTAAAAACCGGTTCATTTATCGCTAACAAAAACCGAAACCGGTTCTTAAAATAAAGACGATTTATGCACCTCTAGTCACCAGTGGTGTGCAAAATTTGGGGCCAGCCCAGTTTTACAAAAGGCAAAAAATATGCCCAGCCCAGCACAGTTATATAAAATGCAGAAATGAGAAAATGGGCTTTAGAACTGTTGAATGTTGATGGATCATGTGGGCGTTATTGCGTTAACGTCTTTTTTTAACCAAAAAACCGGTTTCTTAATGGATGGAAGCCATGCATAAACCGGATTTTTTTAGGAACCGGGTCCGGTTTTGATCAACAAAGTTAATAACCGGGTAGGTTCGGGTCCGGTTCCATGTATGCTCGGGTATTTGACCGGTTTAACCGGGTTTTTTCAGTTCCGGGTAGGGTCGGGCCCAGGTTGAGGTGGAACCGATTTCGGGTACGGTTCCACTTTCTTGGAGGAACCGGAACCCATGTGTACCCTACGGTTCGGGTACACCGGGTCGGTTCCAGAACCGGTTTTTTTGTGCATGGCTTGGAAGGTTAACCGGTTTATTTTAATGGGTAGGTTAGGATGAGGTAGGTTTTTTTTTTTTTCATAAGACCATGTGTCATTTTGTGTGTCATTTGTATGATGTCTAGTCATTAAGGGTTTTTTTTTGCAAAAAAGTACCTAATGGAAGGAGCTCCAAAAGGCCGCTTCAAATCTTTATTTAATTATTAATCATGGAAAGATGGATCAATGAAAACGTGAGCAGATATTGATTTATGGAATTGTTGGGCGCCTTCTACAAAACGCCTAGGACCAAAAAATGGTTGAAAGCGTCAAGGGGGTGGGGGTGCTTTAGGGGCGTTTTGGGTGTTGAAAACGCCTCATTACATATGGACATATGGTATAAGAACGCTAGTTAATAAACGATAGGGGTGTTTTTTAACTGGTTAAAAAAATCAGTTGGGTTATTCACAAATCAGTTAACTGAAAAAAAAAATTTTGTGCACCTCTACTCTAGATCTGAGGCAACCATAAACCTTATCCTTGAAGTTAATATTTTCAAAATAATCTCCACTCAAATCATTAAAAAAATCATATAAAAATATTGTATATTTATAAAACACTAAGGTATTTATTTGTATGTTATTATTAATTTTATCCATAAGTATCATTTTTAAACCCTATCAAATATAAAACGACTCATGTACACCCCTTGTAGTATAGGGTTAAAAATATAAATACTCTTAAATTTTTCAGAATTCTCCAAAATATTAGTGGACCAAAAATGTAATTAGTTTTCTTATAATATATTTTATATACATATATAAATAAAGAAATCATTATTGTGAGATAAACTTTCAAATGATGCCACAAAGCCAAAAGCTTTGATATAAGCTATTTTGGTTTTGCTATATTATATAAGGATTAGAATTATATTATAGTTGAATTTTAGTATAATAACTTCTTATATAAACTAAATAAAAATTTATAATATGGTTTAATGAACATTATTATTCTTTTGATATCAATTTAGCATCAATCTAATTTTAAAAATAAATCAAATATAATTAAAATATCGTATTATTATAAACTAGTTTAGTGTCCGCACTACGCTCGCGAACACAATTCATGCAAGTGAAGCTTTTAAGAATGTTCATGAATGTTCCATTCAGTTTTGAGACAAAACCGTGGTAAAACGGAACACATGATATATTTTTAAAAATTAGATTTTTAGTATAACAATATTATACTCAAATTAAAGAGAAGAAAGTGCTTAGTTTTATGGTGTAGTTTATTTCTTTTTAAAAAATCATATAAAAATGTTATATATATTTATAAAACACTGAGGTCTTTAATTGTATGTTATTATTAACTTTATTCATAAGTTTCATTTTTAAACCCTATCAAATATAAACGGACTCACGTACACCCCTTGTAGTAAAGGGTTAAAAATATAAATACTCTTAAATTTTTAAGAATTCTCCAAAATATTAGGGGACCAAAAATGTAATTAGTTTTATTATAATAAATTTTATATACATATTTTAAATAAAAAATCATTATTGTGAGATAATATCTCAAATAATGTCACATAAGCTAAAATCTATGAAAAGATGTCACATAGGATTTTTTTATTTTGCTATATTATATAAGGATATTTTTATTAATTACATGTCAAGTTTTATATTGATGTAATACACAAGTATTTAATCTAGTACATTAATAAAATTGCAATTAATGTAAATAGGTAAATAGCCTCTTTTTCCTATTAGCATTAATTTTTGTTTCCACAGTAAAATAGTAGGGGTTGAAGTCTCCTAAAGAAGAACATAAGTAATTTTCTTTTGGGGTGGGGTGGGGGGGGGGGGGGGGGGAGGTTTCGTTAATAGAAACAATAATTATTATAAATTTGTATATATAAGACTAGTAATTAAAGCATGATATATACATTCGTTTAGATTTGTTAGTCTTGCACCGAACATCAGCATTTTGTAGGGGGTGGTTGAGGGGCCGGAGGGGAAGACACTTTCGGTAGTTGTTTTGTTGTTTATCTTTGGAGTTGGTACTAAAAAGACCCTAAACTTTAATTTCCTTTTACACTTCTTTAATCGTTTATCTTCAAAACAAATTATTATAATTATATAATCCAAGACGTGTTTTCTTCAAAAAAAAAAGCAGTACCATATAATATTGATTAATTAGTAATTTGCATAATTTTATTAATAAAATCCACTTGAATGTGTACACTCTAGAGTGGAATACTAAAAAGTATAAAAAGTAATAAGATAATAACATGACACTCTTTTATAATTAAAAGGGTAACTGATAATGTTTATATATTTTAAGTTTTATCATATTTTTTTAAACGTTCATAATTTTACATACAACATTATTTTTTTAAAAAAACTGCATCATAAAATCAAACATTTTTTTATCTTCAAAACGCGTATAATATTCATATATAAAAAAATTAGTTATTTTTATATTTTTAGCTCATTGTGTTATTTGTCAGGTCGTTGTGTTATTTGTTAGGTCATTGAGTTATTTGTCAGGTCATTGTGCTATATTATGTCATTGTGTTATAACATAAGGACCTAATGAAATAACACAATGACCTGATGAAATAACACAATGATATGACTAAATAACATAATGACCTAACGAAATGACCTGACGAATAACACAATCACCTAAAAGGTGAAAAAAAAGTTATAATATTTTTGAGATGTTACATAAATAACAAGTAAAAGAAGTAATGGAGTTGAGATGTTATGTTATGGTATATAGTTATGTTAACAATGAAAACATATTATAAGACTTAGACATATTGTTTTATTATGTATGTTTTAGTTTGTATTCGGAAACAAGTTATAGTATAACACGATCACTGGCGAGGCATAAGAGGGACCGGGCCTCCCCAATTTTTTCCGTCCGAAGTGTTGTTTTGTTGGTCGGTTGTTGATTTTATATATATATATATATATTGAGTTTGGCCTCCCGAAACATGAGCATTATAAAAAAATTTATGGGTTTTTTAACTTTGGCCTCCCCGGGCCAAAAATCCTGGCTTTGCCACTGAACACGATAACAAAATATAATGCAATGATCTGATGAAATAACACAGTGATCTGACCAAATAACACAATAACATGACGAATAACACAATGATCTGAAACAAGAAAAAAAAAGTTCACTTTTTATATATCATCACTATATGCGTTTTAAAGATAAAAAACGCTCGTTTTCTTGTGTAATTTTTATTAGAAAATACTCTCGTATGTTAAAGTTATGAATGTTTAAAGAAGATGATGAAATTTAAAAATGGACAAAAACTAATATACTATTGGCCCATCATTTATAGTTTTAATTATTACCATATGTCTTCCGTATGTGTTGGAGTTCCTTTGTTCCCTCTGATTGTGGTTCTTTGCATATTGTTAATAGCGACAACGTCAAGTTTCCCTATAATTGTAGCCTTAAACATACATTGCCTCGTCAAGAGTTCGTGCCTTTTTTACTCTTGATGACCCGTTGTATTGTTGCTTCTGGCCTGTCTCGACTTGTTAAACTATTTCTCTAATTTTTTTTCTCCAGTTAGACCTATTAGTTTTTGTCCAATAACTGTCTTTTTTATTTTGTCAAGTTAGACCCATCTAGTTTTCGGGTCAAGTATGACGAGTATAATTATTACGCATAGGGCTGGCATATCGTATCAGACACGACACGATAAGACACGAACACGATAAAAAAACATGTTACACGATAAGACACGATAAAAACACATTTAAAATAAAAATTAAAATTTCCAAAATTTTTTTTAAGTCTTAAATATGTTAGGGTTATTTCCTGTTAAGATTTACTTTGTATTTTGTTTATATGTTTGTATAGTTTAGGGTTTATTATGTATTTTCCTTAAACTTGCATTTTGTTTGATATAGCATGTAGTGTGCGTGTGTTAGGAGAGAGGCTAGATCACTTTTACACTGTTAGAGAGAGAATTAACTGTGTGTGATTTGTTTCTCCTGCACATTGTACTACGAATTGCTTTGATCATCAATATACAAGAGAATTTATGAGTATGAACTGTGTTTGTGATTGAATCGTTTGTTTGTACACGTTATTCTGATCATTTGAGTAATATTGTCGATCAAATTGAACCTATCAAAATACTAAATATGACTTAACATGATAATTTTAAGCCACAAAACAACAAAAATCCATAAAAATAGTATTTAAACATAATATACTTGAAAAACGAATATGAAAAAAGATTAAAAGTCTATCAGAGTCCATAGGAATCTTTGATCTTTCTATTCATCTCCATTAAAGTTCATCTCCACCTACATTCTCCACTAATTTTTCATTTAAAACAATTAACAGGTGACTTATCGTGTTAACAGATCTTTATCATGTTAAGACACAATAACTAACGTGTCTTTATCGTGTTGACCTGTTAATGACACGACACCTGTTAAGGTCAAACACGAAACTTGTTAATTTTGTGTCATGTTGTGTTATCGTATCCGTGTCAAAAATTGACAACCCTAATTATGCACACTCATGTTTTGAGTGTAACTTAAAGCGAAACCTGTATAAAAATAAGCATGTCACATGTTATATATATCAATTTGTAAAACATCAAAATTTTAAGTTAATAAAGAAAACAATAATATTATTAACAATAACTAGTAACGTAACCGGGCTGCACGATGTTGCGACTGAGTCTTATAAGTCGTTACGTTTCAACTTTGACACAGGTCGTGCATTATAATGATAAAGACTACGAAGTTTCGCGTTTACGATCTAACCACAGACTATGATAAAACAATATTTTCTTTTAAGAGTAAATATTCAATGTTGGGGTCAAAATAATAATTAGGTAAAGTCGAGGATGAAAAATTTAAATACCTCAAGTTTAGGGACCAAATTTGCAAACAATTGAAAGTCAAACTAGAAGGACCAAGATTGCAAACATTTAAAAGTAAATTATAGGAACTAATGTTATAAATATTTGAAAGTCAAATTCAAGGGACCAATAATGCCAAAACTTGAAAGTGGCTAGAGGGACAAAACATATGAATACATCTTGATGACTAGATGATAAAAGAAGACGGTGATGCCCATCTATTAGTAATTAGGTAAATAGCTATAATATAATAAATAATAATAATAATAATAATAATAATAATAATAATAATAATAATAATAGTAATAATAATAGTAATAATAATATTTCCTCTGTTCCATTATAAGTGTCCATATTTCTTTTTTTAGTTGTCTCACTGAAAGTGTCTATTTTTACAATTTATTGGTAAATTTCCAAATTTACCCATAATACTCCATCCGTCCCATTAGAAGTGTCTTAGTTTGAAAAACACAAAGTTTTAGGCACATTAAATGATGGGTATTTTTGCTTGTCATTTGACAATAATACCCTTGACAATAAATATTATTGTGGGTCCATCATATTGTTTGTTTTATGTTATTAAGGGCAAATTTGGAAGTTTACCAATAAATTTTAAAAGTGGACACTTTAAATGGGACAATTAAAAAAGGTAATATGGACACTTCTAATGGGACGGAGGGAGTAACATAAAACAAACATTGTGATTCACCCACATAATATTTATTATCAATGTGTATTTTTGTCAAATGACAAGAAAAAAAACAATTATTTAATGTGTCTAAAACTTTTTGTTTGTCAAACTAAGACACTTCTAACGGATGAAGTAATAATAATAATAATAATAATAAATAAATAATAATAATAATAATAAATAATAATAAATAATAATAATAATAATAATAATAAAACAAAACATTATAAAAAAATTTATATTTATATATTTACTAATTTACAAGGTCGGTGCTTTGCACCGGCCAGTCACATGACAGCAGGTCGAATTTCAACTTTTTTTACTTTACAGTATTTACAGTTTTAATTCCTAACTTTTACTAATTGTTATTTTAGTCTCTGATGAGTTTTCGATTTTGATTTCTTACTCTACTTTGACAGATAGTATGATTTTAATATTGTTATCGTTTTGACCTCTATTTTTTATATTTAATCATTTTTTAATATGTGACACTTTACGGTTTTGCGCTGTGACATACGCGACATGAGACTTTTTTTTTATCACATGTGACGAAGTTATATACGTAAGACCCGACTATGTGACCCAGTTGGTATAACACGCAACCCAATCTTAAATCTGGTTATAAGATGTACGTCTAAGTGGTGTGTGATGATGACATTTAATTTCATCACTCATAATTTTGATATAAGTTACCTAAACATTCATTGACCCAAGTGCTTCTATAGATATTTACACAGAAAATAATAGAAGAAATACAGTCTTTTAGTCGGTGATTAGTTACGCCACAAAATGTTTAAACCCCGAATGTAAGGGGAGAAGGACAATATGTCTTGTAAAAAACTTAACAAACTAATTAAAGATTCTTCTAATGCTTTTATTACTCAAAATCAGTGTTTTATTTGATGATTAGAGATTATTAAATTCAAAGCCTAAATTTACGGTAAATTGCAAAAGTAGCATTCTATTTCTTTAGACTTTCTTAACATTAGGGTAATGACGATAGAAGCACGATTGTTAAATAATGCGTATCTATCTTTATATTCTAATAAATAAAAATCTCATAAATTTACATATAAATATTTTAAGCCCTTCACAAATGATTTTAGTGAGGTGTCATCTCACATATATTTTTACATATAATATAATTAGTTTAGTGTTCGTGTTATACTATGAAACACAACTTCCAAGCGATAAATTTAAGGATATTCATGGGGGCATAGACGCAAGGTTTCAGTAAATATTGAGACAAAACCGTGATAAACTGAAACACGAGATTTATTTTTTAAAAAAATATTTTTTAGTTCAGCAATTTTATACTCAATCTAAGAGAATTAAATGCTAATTTTGTATGGTATAGTTTAGGTATATTGGTTTTCACTGGTCCCAACTATTATATTTTGTCTTCTATCGGTCTCAACTATTAAATTGGTTGTCAGTGGTCCCAACTTTTATCACTTTGGTAACCACTGCTCTGTTGTTAAATTTTTTTAACGCCGTTAAATTTTTTCCAAATTCAATACCGATGTTTTAAGCATTTTGATCGGAAGGATAATACAAGTTAATTGATGGAAAAGTTACATCGAAACGGCGCTCCAGACAACGAAATAGTGCTTCAATCGGGTGTTTAAACCTAACAGTGCTTCAATCGGATGTAAAAAATTTATTGTTCAGAGAGCCTTTTCGAGAAAACTTTTACATCAATCGACTCGTGTTATCCTTCCAATTAAAATGCATAAAACATCGGTCTTGAATTTGAAAAAAACTTAACGGCGTTAAAAAAATTTAACGGCGGACCAGTGGTTGCCAAAGTGATAAAAGTTGGGACCGTTGATAGCCAATTCAATAGTTGGGACCGGCAGAAGACAACATGTGATAGTTGGGACTAGTAAAAACCAATACACCTAGCTAGTTTTTAAATACTTTCATATAAAAAAATTATTTATGCTTAAAACATACAGAGGTATTTAATTGTAGCTTATTAACAGGTTTATCAATAAGTTTCATTTTTATACCTTATCAAATGTAAAACGACTTAACCAAAATATATTGATGTATTGTTTAACTCATTTATCTTTTAAGGTGTATAGAGTTTTAATTAATCAAAAACAAATCTGAGCATTCATATTTTATTATGTATTTATTTGTTCAACCCATATATATACATAGGGTTCTAACATAATCTATCTATATACTAATAAAATGATACATATATTTATTTGTATATACCATACACATTTTATATGTAGGAAGTGTAGTTTACAAAAATAAACCATTAATAAGTTTTTTTAGTAATTTAGTTTTTCTTTCTTATTTCTTCGCGTAACATATGAGTCTTCTCAAATGAATTTCATTCTATATATATACATAACAGAACCATTGATTTACATTCATTAAGGCAGACAATATTAAGCTATGTTTACATATGTGTAAATGAACCATAAGTATTTTACTATAAAGGCACAACCATTTTTTAGTTATCTCAAATATACGCATATCATGTAAAGCAACCTGAATATCATAAGATTTGATTTACATAAATGTAAATCAATAATTATTTTATTCTTGTAATAAGAAGTGGTTCTAAAATAATTATCATCACACACATATATAAATTAAGAGAGAGAGAGAGAGTAACATAGATAGAAAGTCCCAATAACCTTATGAATGGATGTACATAAGTAACACCCTAAACTAAAACCACTCAAAGATATACAAATATCCACTAATATATTTTTACCGGTTTGTCTCTTTAATATTTATATTTCAGTACTATTCAACCTTATATTATTAGTTTGTTACCTCAAATCATTGATCACTAAAGGCCGGGTTAAGTTATTGAGACAAGGAAACAATAATATTGCTTTAGGTATCTAAACCAACTAATTAGGTTAAAGGAAAAATCTAGAATCTTGTTCTTCCTAATTAACAAAAACTAAGCTTTATAAATATCATGCTTCGCTTTTGATCGAATGGTTTTTTGCTGATTTAACTTTTCACCACACCAACTCACCCTTCTTCTTATATACCCTTTCTATATTAAAGATTCCAATCGAGTTTAATTAGTGTCATATATATAACTAAGCATTGATATTTGTGGACTCAAAGATTTGTTTGAAAAGAATATTAGGTAAGCATTACGTGAATGTGACACTCACTTAGACACATGTGTTTTGCCATTGGTTAATAACATAACATGCATGCATGCATGCATGCATTATGATCAAATATATTTGTGATCTTAACAAGTGTAGTAGTGGTATATATGATGGCCAAACGAACAAATCCTAGCTAGTGTGATGGCGAAAGAAAGTAAAGCAAAATGTTGGGAAGAATCATAAAAGTTTGTTGATAAGAATGGGTATGGGCCGGTGAAGAACAAACATATACACATCATTTATAAGATATACAATTCCCACCGTTCATTTCATTTTCGAATCCATGCAAGGTGTCCTTTTGTTGTAAGTTAGCCTTGTTATCAAAGGCATGTGACTTAGATGAATCAAATTGTACGTGTTGAAAAGTGTCACTCTTCAAGATTGAGCCTTGATAAATCTTGTATATGCAAATATATATGCACAAGATTATATTAGAGGGTTTATGAGTTATTAATGTTTTGAAAAAATAACATTGGTATGTTTATTTCATATAGAGATCTCTCCATTTTAGGTTAATTAAAATACTCGTTCGTTATTAAAAAGTGATATATTATATTATACGTATCACATATTTTTTCCTAAAAAATTCTTAGATTTTTTAGGCTAAATACATCACTAAACTGCACCATGCGGGATATATAAATTACTATGTAATATGTAATAATGTAATTTTACTAAATCATCAAGTTATATGAATACATAACAAGAATTTGAACCTAAAACCATTAGAATCGAAATAAATTTAAATTACGCTTCTTTAGACGTCATACACCATAATCAGTATCTTTGTTTCTGTAATATATCTCGCGAACACTATATATGTACAAGTGTTTATGCGTTGTTTATGGTTCTCGGGTTGAAGTTAGCTTGCCAGCGTGTATGTATATATACATTGGATTGGGTTGAATTGCTATATATGGGTGATATGTTACGAAAACAAAAACGAATATATAAAAGATAGAAACATTCCAAATCGTGATGTAGATGCTTTAAGCTTTCATTGAACAAGTGGAATAGTATCAACTAGTAATTACATATAATTAATATTATTTTTTGTAATTCAATGATTGTTTTATGTACTTTTTCTTAATCTATAAATATTTTTAAATTGCAATTCTTAGTTTACGGTCTAAACTACATTTACGACCGGGTCGAGCATTGTAGCCGTCGGGTCACGTAATCGGTCTTGCATATTTGACTTCGTCACATTCGTTGATAAAAAAAGTCTCATGTCCCGTACGTCACAACGCAAAAACGTAATGTGTCACATATTAAAAAAACGATGAAATACAAAAAAATTAGAGGTCAAAACGATAACAATATTAAAGTCATACTATATGTCAATATAGAGTAAGAGATTAAAGTCGAAAACTTATTAGGAGCTAAAATGACAAATAGTAAAACTCAGGAATTAAAACCGTTAGTACATACAACGTAAAAAAAATTAAAACGCAACGTAACGTGACGTGACTCGACCGGTGCAAAGCACCAACCTCATCAATTACTATATCAATAAATAAATAAACTATACCCGGCCTGCAACCGTATAAAATCTGTAATTCAATATAACCATATTTTAAAACATAGAGAATTAATTTTCTTTTAGTTAAAGATGTTCATTACGATCTTACTTGCCAAATACGCCATCGTCTTAATTATTTTATTGGTAACTTCAGTTACATAAGCCTCTCATATTCACCCCAAAAGCAATCTCTCTTACTAGACATGACAAATTGTATCAAACGTACAATTCATCACATCACTAGAACCAAACAAAGTAAAAAAGACATCAAACTTAAATTACCATCTATATATATATAGCATGTTACATGATTGAACACGCGTTAGGGTTATCGTCACTAAACATATATGTAATCCGCTCATCAGTAGCATTCGGGGCTGACACCGCTTGAACAACGTTCTTGACATAACCAGCAGGAGCACGTTTGTCATACGCTTGGCTCACGTAAGGATAACTAACCAAATTATAAGGTATGTATGGCCAGAATTCGGCTCGTTTGCCTGTACTCTTTATTCTCTTTAACACATTGTTTGGATCCACATATCCTGTAACTGTCACCCGGCTTTGTTTTCGGTTAACCTCAACAGTCTTTACACCTTGTAAACATACCAAAACCAAACATTAGCACATACATACAGACAAAACGGGGTAATGTAACTGACAGAGTTTTTTCTGATTCAGAAATAAGAAAATATATGTATATATGTATATATGTATATATATATACCTCTCATATGCTTAACTGAATTCTTGACTCTTCTTTCACATCCATCACAGTCCATTTTAACTTTGATTTCAACTGTCTGTAAAACAAACACAATAATCCATCTTTTGTTTGTCAATAAATCGAAATATGATACGCGTGCGTGCGCGCATATGTGTATATATAAAGAGAAGAGTGTGTATGCCTGCCTGCATTGGTTTTCTTCTACTTCTGATGCTGGTGCTTGTGACAGTACAAAAATTGGAGAGATAATCAAGGGCTCCCATTTTTTGCTAATTGCTTTATCACTTTGAAGAAAGAATTTGTTGAAAGGGAATTAAAGAGAGAAGTGTGGGTCTATATTAACCATGACTTGGTACGTATATATACAAAAGCTAATCAACCATGACTTGAATAAGTTGGACCCAAAATGAAATTAACTAATGTCACACAATTATTATATATAAAGGTGTATATATAATATAGAACTAGCTAGCTAGCTAGCTATATATATATGTGTGCTTTTTGTTTATCTTTTTCAAGCACACGCAATTATGAATATACACGATTCAGATTTTCATTTTAAATTGTAAAGCAAGTCTGAAAGAGGGTGAGTTGTGTTCTAATTAACAAAATGAAAAAGAATTGAATGCGTACAAGTTTTAGAGGAAAAATTCTATTTATTGATGTAGCTTTTAGTCATAAATTGAACCGTTTATACATGATTTTACTATGTTTGTATATATGTTTTGAAAGAAAAATAATATTATAGGTTATATCTTAATATTTAAAATATATACCTAATTACAAAGATACATGCCGGCCACATATATGATTAACAACAATCCTAATTATTTCACAAAATTCTTAATTTCCATGTACTAGCTAATAAAACGTACTATATGTTACATGTTGTTGCTTGACAACCAAAGATAAAATCACACTTCTTACATTACAAATCAAATGTTAGATGTAGCTAATTTGTTGGTTTTCATTGTGTTGAATACACATTTTATAAATGTTAGCTCTATTAATTTGTCATATCAAACCGGGTGGGGTGGCCGGCTCGACTTATTTCATAGCCGGCCTAAAGCGAAATTTAAAAATGATGCCTTAATTTTCGACGTTTTTTTATATATAAGAGTGGACCAGTATTAAAGAGAGAGTGATGATCATTTTGTCCTGATCATATATACTTTTGTGGTAAAATTGATCCATGTCAAATGCAAATCAGCCTTTTGTGACATAACTTAAAATCAAGTATAACAAGGCATATAGGAATTAGGCAATTGTTGAAGAATATATGAAAGGTGGAAATTGGCCCACTTGCAAGTAGCAGAGGAGATATTGATCGAAGTCAGAAGTGGCATAAAATCATGAGTGTTCTGGACTCCTTAATTTATGTGCTATTCTTTACTTGTTTAATCACATAAAATGTTGTAAAGTGCTTTTCTGTTTGCTATCATTTTCACTTGATATAATGGATCGATGTATGTAGCCTTTTACTTTTAATTTCTAAAAAAATAATTACTATTTCAATCTGTGATCAATAGATCATCGATAAGAAAAATTAATTTAATTTGTAGCCGTGTCATTCGTATTTATATGCGCCAAAAGTAAGCTAAGTTATCCAAGTGAAACATGTTTTTAATTTAGTTCTACGAAATCAAGGCTGATCTTAGGGTGTGAAGGATAGCGATTAAATAGGGCACACAATACGTTTTTTATGTTTAGGTGTGAGGTGGTTAGTTAATAAGTTAAATATTTAAAATAAAAATTTAAAAACTTATTGTAATTAGATTAAATACTCGTGTGTTATGGGTGTGACTTTGAACATCGTCTTGCTATTGGTTATTGCTTTTTGGCGTCGTGTGATGAGTGATTGTAGCATGTGGTGTTGGACAGGTGTGTTTAAGTTGGGTGGTGTTGTGTGATGAGTGGTTGTGGTGTTGGACAACTGTGTTTAAGTTAGGTTTATGGGTATTTGTGTTTCATACTAGACATGTCTTATTCATTTCTCTCTCTGCTCTCACGTGAACATCTCTATCTCATCTCTGGCTGAACATCTATCTAAGATCTCTCTAGCCATCTCTGGCCGTTGCCTTTTTTTGTTCAAGCGATCGAGAGCCTTGCTGCGAGACCACTTTACGCCGGTTATCAACCGTTCTGGTTGTCGGTTGTTTCATTTTTGTGTGATCTTGGCTTGGGTTTCAATTTGGACGGAGATGGGTTTATGGTGGTTTGGTGGTGTTGATGTTAGATCCGGTGACCAGATCCGTGCTCCACTGTTTCCGATTGTTGGGTTTTGACGAATATAGATCTGTATAATGCTTTTTTGGCCTTTAAGGGTTTACGATCTCAATGATTGTGATCATGGTTGTCGATTGTTTTGGGAAACCCCGTTGTTGCAAATGATAATCTTTATGGTTATGGTTTAGAGTTTCTACACTCTTAGGAGATGACTGGTTGTTTTCACTTGGAAAGGCAATGATAATGATAGGGTTTAATTCTTTAACACCCCTTAAGCATGCAATATTTGTTGTTTAGTGTTATTACTGGTATCAATTTCTTGAGGTGGTTATCGTTTGATGTTTGTTCAGTGTTTGTGGTGGTGGTTGTAGATTTATGTTAATATTTATCACTGATTGTGGTGGTGGTCATTTAGTGATGACCTATGTTGGTTTTGTAGTAGTGATGACTTATGTTGGTTTCTGTTTGTGTATATGGATATTGGTTGCTTTTAGTGTCTCTTCTTAGTACATATCTTATGATAATGTATGTACTTCTTTGGTATGGCATCTAGTGCAACCATGGTTACACCCTCTAAGACTTTTTGAAGATAAAAATAACATTTTATTCATCTATATTGAAAGATAAAGTGTATAAATAGTGTTATGTGTGTGATTTTGCACATCGTCTTGTTATTGGTTCTTGCTTTGGTGGTGTGTGATGAGCGGTTGTGGCGTGTGGCTTTGGACATCTGTGTTTAAGTTGGGTTTGTGGGTATTTTTGTTTCACAATCGACAGATTTGTTTAGTGTTGTTACTGGTACCAACTGTTGATTTGGATTTGACGAGATCTATTGGTATAACTTTGTTTACTGTTGTTGGTGGTGTCAAATTTTTTACTGTGGTGTTAGACAATTGTGTGATTCGATCATGGTGATCTGATGATTATGATGATTTAGTATGCTCAATGGTTAGTGGATCAGTATGATGAAATTTGGGAAAACCGGCTTCTTAATTAGTTGGTTGAACATGGATGGCGAGTAGTTTTTGCCCTACTTGCAACTTGTATTACAACAATGATGATTCGGTTTTATTATTTGAGCTAATGTTTAAATTCTATTAAGATCACTCTTTATTATGCATAGTGACTGGAAACGTAGAGATAATACGCATATAAAAGGCTCGCTTAACGCGCGAGTTATTGAATTTAACTAGTTTGTATATAAAGTTATACATTTCTAAATTGTAAATTTAATAATACTTGTATTTGTGACTTTATACGTGTAAATTGGAACTGTACTATTATTCAATAGGTTAGACACCCGTGTATCACATCACATAGGTTATTGAATTAAAAAAAATATTTAATTAAATAGCTGTTAGTTAAGATTTAGGATTTAAAAATGATTTTCGAGATAAAATGTCATTTTACGCAAGTTGAAATCATATTACATAAGCCTTTATCTAAGCATTCTATGTAAATGATTACTTAATCCATTTTTTTATACTACAAACTAATTGATATTGTTCATTCGTACAATACACATCCAAATAATGCACATATACCACAATTACTTATTTATTATCGTTCAAAACGTGTTGATTTACAACTAAAACTGTTTTATCGTAGGTTTCGTTTAATTCAGTTCAAATGTTTTTATATGGAAATTATTCAAAGTTAATTAACTTATGATGACGTTGATTTTTTTTAAATGGTCAACTAATACATTTTTTTTAGTAAGAAAACATATCTATCAAAAATTCAAAATATAATAGTTTACTAGGTTTAATATCCGTGTGTTACACACGGGTTAAATAGTAATATTTATAAAGAAATTATAACCATTATATTTAACAATTTGTAAATATATAATATTTAAGGAGTTGGCTCCATCAACTTGCATGGTGAAAAATTTAGCTAAATTTTACATCCCAAACTTCCTATTATAGAAAAAAAAATCCCTCCAAAAATTGCCCCCTAAAAGTTTGATTTATTAGATAGATTAACAAAGTAGGTTAGTGACTCGTGATTCTCACGGGTTGAAAAATATATATTTTTATATTAGAAAACATGCTATTTAATTAAATATTCATAATATTTGTTTAAGTTAAAGGAGGATAACAATCACATTATGCTAGGTTTCACGTCAATTAAAAACGAACTTTCTTCATCTCAATGCAATTAACTTTTTAAATTAAATACGTAAATTGACCGAGTATTTAACATGCTTTAAGAGTGGATTGAAAATATGTTTGGTTATAAATTATTAAAAGTCAGAGATTTTGATAGTTCTAAAGGGAGCGAGCTTGGATCTAGATCTGAGATTGTTTGATGATGTTGTTTGCGATCAGTGATGCGGAATCTCACTGATCACGTATTGATGCTTGAATGTTCATGAAGATCAATGCAAAGTATGATGAAGATGATGATAATTAGAATAGGTGAATTGTATTAGATCAAAGGATGTTACAAGAGAATATGACTAACAAGAATAGGCAACCCTCTTAACAAATGACCTAGGTGATGGTATTTATAGTCCATACCATTCACCTTACAAAGTAACCTAAAAGACGTGCAATTAAGCACAAAACGATTACACAAATATTCTAAGACAAATACAAATTATTAACGTCTTCACCCGTGCTTGCTCGTGATGATGCTCGATATCTTCACTCGCTTATATTTGGAAAGTGACATCTTCAAATAACCCCAACAGTACTCCCCCTAAGATGACACTTTACAAATCCGACATATCAGCTTAAATCTTCATGTGGCGAGCATAGAGAGCAACTTAAAGTTTTGGTATGCATTATCTTCAAGAGGACCCAACAGTACTCCCCCTAAGATGATGCTATCGAAACTCTGTCTTTCAACAAGCAATCTGCATCCTTCTCTTCCTTTGAGTAACATCAGAGACTATGGAAAGAAATAAGCAGAGAGTAGATTCCGGTGAATCTATATATCAGCAACGAGATCTTCTTCAACGGTTGAAGTAGAATGAGAAGACTTCTTTGACTTAGAATACTCCCCCTCAACTTTTGCTTTAGAGGTTAATGGGATCTGTGTATGAGATATTAAGAGGAGGATTCTTAACACTCAGCAATCTGACTTGGAGATCTTTGGACTGGAATCAGTCTTGAACAGGAACATCTTCAAGTCGCGTGGAAGCTTGTTCTGCAATGAAAACTGTTCCTGCAACTCAAAGAAAAACATTAAAACTCAGGCAATAATGTGCATTTATCATCAATGTAAAGATTAAGTTCTCAATCGGATGAGATATTGCTCGATCAACACCTCCTACATCAATAACATATGTTTAACTGTCAACACAAAAGAAAAAGATTAAAATGACAATCTTTTTGGTGTTTTTTTTTTTTTTGAATTTTTCAATGTTTTTGATATTTTTGGAATTTTCTCTTTACATTCTGAATCTTTAACCTGCAATGAGATCATACCAGCAATTAATCCAACACATGTTTTGCAGTTTTGAGGATAGACATTTGAATTGTGAAGTAATTGAGTGATGAATTGTTGAACAAATCAATTAGCTCGAAGTGACACACTTACTTTTTTTATTCTTGATGATCAATTAGGTTGATTAGGAATAAGTTTTGAGTGACCCATACTTTGCACATTAGAAAGTTATACACCTCATCTAAATATCCTGAAAACAACTCAACACGTCAGGTCACTTACAATCATAAACAGTGTGGAATTTGGGTTCTATTTGGATTTGGTCCACTTTGGGACTTCTTTTGAATTCCTTTTTGGAATTTTTCTTTTTCCTATTGTTCCCCTTGGGAATCTTCTGAATTCCATTTTGGAATTTGATTGGTGACGGTCCACATTTGGGACTCTTTTTGTTCCATTTTGGAATCTTTTGCTGCACCTTGAAGCTCAAAAGAGACTTCGTGTGAGACTTCAGGTCTGTGGGTACCACAACAAAGAAGCTCACGATGCGGTTCATCACACTGAATAGATTGCATCATTACCCGATGTAAATTGGATTCTTCACTGGATATTTATTTGATTTGTATAAACGTTTCAGATGTGACATCTGCCCCAAACCCGAACCCGAATGCCCGACTCGAATTCGAAGTTATCTATTTTCATTCTATTCGTATTCGTATTTATCTCTCTTTAAATATAACGCTTCATTATTAAAAATATATATAATAGATAAATCAAGCCTTACGTTATTTCTCGTTTTAATATTAACTGCCGAGTTATTATCCAACGTTTACAAATTAATTACTATTTACAATAATTAAATCCTCAAAATGTATATATATATATATATATTGTATTTTCACAAAAATAGTTTTATAAATATTAGTAAGGCTACAAAAAAAAACTATTAAATCTCAAAATAGCTTTTCAACGTCAAAAATAACGTAATAATATAAAAACGTCATTATATAAACGTTATGAGTTAACAATGTTAAGTTGGTTAGTTAAGATAGAGTTTTTATTTAACTTTGGGTCAAAAGTGGCAATATTGAAACTCCAATTTAAAGTTTTAGCTGAAAATAATAAACAAATGAAACATTAAGGGCAAAAACTGTAAATTATTATGAAAACCAGCCCCTAGTTTCCCGTTTTTCCGGCGAGACTCGCCGGCGACTCTGGCGAAGTTTCCGGCAACGTACAAACACTCGTTTTGGTCATTTTTGGCTCAATTAATCGATGGTAAAACGCTCCTCTACTAACTTAGAACCTGTAACGCTGCTTTAATCGTCAAATAATCGATCAATAAC
The DNA here is from genome assembly GCA_030867185.1 of Tagetes erecta. Taxonomy (NCBI): domain Eukaryota; kingdom Viridiplantae; phylum Streptophyta; class Magnoliopsida; order Asterales; family Asteraceae; genus Tagetes; species Tagetes erecta. The sequence continues at coordinate 8,110,831 of CM061490.1, forward strand.
CCATTTTCAATGATTCAAAACCGTAACTCTATAACCCAATTAATCAATCGTCAATTTAACGCTCAATTCATTAAATTCTTTTAACCAAAACGTCTTCAGACTCATTTCTAACATGTCCAAGTGGTTTAATTGCATCAAATTCTTGTTTTGATTGGCTAAAGAACTCCGTGTCCTTCATCGCAAAAACCGTACCCGTTCGACATCTAAACGCAGTCATAACTCGCAAATTCATTGGGGCTTTCTTTCATCGGATCACGCTAAAGAAATCTGGAGAATTAATTCTACTATAACAGCCTCTAAGTCCAATCTTAAATCCAAACCCGTGCTCTTTGTTCTTCATTTGCCATTGTTTCAATTCGTCGTCAACCGAGTAAGTTTTTATATTTAAAACGATCCTTATTACGTCATGATTAGAAGCCCTATGGTTAATTGCTGCATCTCTATTGAATTGGTGATCAAATTCAAGGATTTTCATTCTAGGGTTTATAGGAATTTGGGGTGTGTATTGTAAACAAGATAAAACAATTTCCGTTCTGATTTTAAACAAAACCAAAAGTGTAGCGCGTCTGGTTGGGGCGATTGGTTGTGATCGAGGAGACCCGGGTTCGAAACTCGGGCCTGACATGGTTTCTTTATTTTTATTTCTTTTCCATTAATATTACTTCTTTTACTAAATTATATTATATGTATAGTATATTAGTTCATATAATGATAATGTTTTCTATAACTATAGTTATTCGAAACCATAAACAAATTATGAATATCAAGGAACTATAAAGGTGTATTTTTAAAACTATAAAAATAATTCTTAAAGTATGGGGACATGTAGACTTATAGATTTTATAAAACGTTTATATAATTAGTTTACAAGGTTTATTTATACTACATTACTATTATTTATCAAAAGTATTATTATCACCATTACTATTATTTTTGCCCTCGTTATACTTATACGAGTTTATACATTTTTAGACGCTTAACGAGAAAACCCCAAATCCCAATTCGAAACCCTAGAATTCTGTTTTCCTTACACTACTATTGTTCAATTCTAGTTTTCTAAACAATATGTTTATACTAAGTTAGGATTCTCATTTACTTAGGTGACTCTAGTATTTGGGAAATCCTCGGTTCAATTCAAATTGTTTACTATTTGTTTCGAGCCCGAGTTTCAAGGTGAGTAAACTCACTCCCCTTTTTCCATTTTACTATTTTGGGGCTGAAATACGTCTTTTACTATATTGCGGTTTCTATTCGTTTTCTAAAAGAGATCATACAAATATGTTAATCTAGTTTGGCCGCTTGATGCAATCTTATGTGTTAGTTAAAAGTAGTTTTATTGCTTGGTAAACCCACCGGTACAATGTTAGCGCTAATGGTTTGACAAACCCACCTGCTTGTACAACATCGATAGGTGATTTAAACCCGGCCTTTCTAATTCCATGTTTACTATGTCGAGATGCTATGTTGCTATACTATGTTGCTATACTATGTTGCTATGCTATGATGCTATACTATGCCATGTCCCTAAATTGCTAAATGATGACTTATATATCGAGACGGTAAACGACGGTTATTAAAAGTCATCATTATTTCTTACATGAGTGGTTCTCATGACAAATGGCTAGACGAGATACTATGGTTTCTATTGTGGTTGGTGTGCTATTCTATTCTAGGGGTCCTGGTAGGGTGGTATTACGAAATTACTATGCATATGGGATTGCGCAGCATATCTTGTTGATCTCGGATTTCAATACTATTACTATTCAATTGGGTTTTACTCACTAGCTTGTGTAGCTAACTTTATTTTCACGTATTTCAGGTGGCGCGTGATTTTGGCTTGTTTTATTGCTATTCAAGACATAGGGACTTGGACCTAGAAATAATACTAAACATGACTATTTCATTTACTGCCATTATGAATTTGTCGTTTCGCATTTAAGACTTGGGTTTTGCCAAACTTATGACAATAATTATTAGACTTTAATAAAAGTAATACCATGTGCTTTGTTTACTATGGATATCCAATTCTATGACAACCCGGTGTTTTCCGCCACCGGGCGGGGTGTCACATCAGATGCACTAAGACGTTTCAACCACAAAAACTCATTAGAATTTAGTTAAATCATCATAAAATATACTTGTTCAGTATAATTGTCTGAGCCGTCTCGCACATCAATTTTCACGCTTCAGTCTTTATTGTTTAAAATGATGCGTTGAATAACTCTAGTGTACTATCATTTCTCATGTACGTGCAAGTAGATTCAACATATTTTTGGATTTTTCATTTTTTTTTTTAATAATGATTTCTCCCCCTAAACTTTTAAATTTTTACGAAAATTGAAAGTTTAATGAAAAGAAAATGGCAGATATGTTATCAACGTATGAAGAGTGCATGCAATATACTTAATCTAAACAGACGAAATGAAACATCGGTTGTTTCTTGCACTGCCATCATTGTTTGACTTTTGAAAATGTTTTTTTTTTAAATTCCTTCAATGATTCCTTTTTGTTTCCAACTCCATTTGGTGTCAGTTGCATCGAAGACATCATGAACAAGATTCGGTATCTTGTCATGATAAGGGATCAGCCACGGTCTTCTTTTCTTTGTTTGACCGGCCTCCATAACTGTCCCTAACACACTAACAATCAGTTAGAGGTAATGACCCAAACCATTTCGGTTTTGGGTCGTCCAAAATCATCAACATAAGTGATATTCTCATAAGTGCAAGGAATACCTTCAGGTGGTGGTTCTGATGATACAATGTAATTTGTACCTTCATCTTCTTTCATGGATTGTGTGTCAAAAGAGAAATTATAGTCATTTTCAAACAGATTATGATTTTCTTTTAAAAACAGGTTTTGTTGACTATATTTCTTATTCAAAGATTGATTCACTATTGAAATCATTTTATCATTTAAATCATGATTTCTCTTTTTGTTTTTGACAAACTTTGATTTCCATGAATCATTGACATGTTGATTTTCATCAAACGAATGTCTATGATTAGATCTTTTAAAGTTAGAAAAATACCTGGAAGGGTATGCACATGATGAACTTCTTTGGACTGACCTTCTCGGCTTGTAGTAGCACTCGGATGTGTTGTGATTTACCATGTCACAAATAGAGCAATACTTGTTGTAGTAACATTCCATTGTGTCGTGGTTGTACATCTGACAGTTGGTGCAGTACTTGCTGTAGTAGCATTCCGTTGTCGTGTGATTGTACATTTCACATATCTCGCAGTACTTCTGATGAGCCTTGAAGGGAGACTTCTTTCCTTTCTTCTGAGAAGTCTTTGCTGTTGAAGATTGTTGTTTCTGAGAAGCTTTGACCTCTGAATTTTGTTGAATCTTTCTTGAAGGAGCTGGAGTCTTGAACTTGTCACCTTTTGACCCAAAAGGAAAGACACCTTGACTGTAAATACAATCTGAGATATGATGAGTTTCAGAGTCACAGATTAAACAGTATACGTCACTGTTTGAATCACTCGGGGATTCGGAATCTTGAGACTTTGAAGTAGAAGGAGTCTGTGGTGTAGAATCAGATGAAGCGCCCTTTGTCTTGTTCTTCTTGGCTTTGCTCTTCTTTCTTCTAACCTTCTTCTTCTTCTTTGACTGAAACTCTTGTGTCTTTTCTTCTTCTCCTTGAGAAGATAGTGATCCAACAATTCCGGTTGGCACTAATCTCTCATCTTTCTTTTCAACAGACTTTGCTTGTTCAACTTCTTCTTTGATAAACACAAGATCAGATTGTGATCTGTTGAGTTTATCAGTGAGCTCCATGAGCTGAACATTCAGATTATGCTTTTCGGTAAGCATTGAATCAACATTCTGTGTAAGAGATTTGAATCTGTCTTCACACATTTTGTGATCTTCTTGAAGACTTGCGTGTTTCTCTTGTTCTTCTTGCAACTTGGTTTTCAGAATGTTGTTCTCTGAATTAAACATCTCAGACAACTTCTTCAACTTTAGAATCTCTTCTTGCAAATCTTTGATCACACTAGATGAGTGTTCATTAGATTTTGCAGCTTCATTCTTGACATTCATTGCTTCTTTTTCACTTTTCTTGAGTGACTCTTCGAGAGATGTGATTCTTTGAACAGATATTTCGTGTTGTTCTTGGAGATTCTTGTGCATTTGCTCTTCCTTCTTGAGTTTATCACAAATCTTGAAAGAGTATATTCTGTAGTGTTCAACTTGTTGAAAACATTCTTTGGTGCACATCTTTTCTCTGACTTCAATTGGCATTTCAACATAAGAACTGTTCTCATCTTTCTTGATTTCCTTTTCAGACATCAATTTCTCCATTTCTGATTTCAATTGAGCAATTGTCTCATCTTGCTTTGCAATGGTTTCTGACAAGTTGCTAATTTCTTTATCTTTCTTTTCAATCTCTTGAATGGAAACAACATCATTGTTTTCACTCCAATCATATTCTTCTTCTTCATGTTGATTTTCATGAGAATTTGCTTCACTCACAAGAGCAAGTTTTGTGTGTTCATTAAAGTCTCTTCTCTTTTGATCACAAGCTTTGGCAACTTGAAGATACGTTGTTTCAAACATGTGATTGAATTCTGTAATAAATTCATTGATATCTTCTCTTTTATTTTCTTCTCGGATCACGGTAAACATGCCCGTTGACATTTTTTCTGAATTTTCAAAGTCATTTTGATACTTTTTCTGGGAAGTCATAGTGGCTAAAAATGACTAATTTGAAATTTTGGAAAAATGAATTTTTCGATTTTCCAGACTCTTTTTTTTTTTTTTTTTAGATACGGGTCACTGTTGGGACGGGTCAACAATTGAGACGGCTGAACAGTGCTTCACCCGGCTACACAGTGCTTCACCCGGCTACACAGTGCTTCACCCGGCTGAACAGTGTCTTCACCCAGCTGAACAGTTCTTCACCCGGCAGAACAGTGCTTCACCCGGCTGAACAGTGTCTTCACCCAGCTGAACAGTTCTTCACCCGGCAGAACAGTGCTTCACCCGGCTGAACAGTGTTTTTCACTTCTTCACACGGCTGAATAGTACCTTCACCCGGCTGAACAGTGTCAAACTTCACCCGACTAACACTTGACACGGCTGAATAGTGTTTTTACCCGGATGAACAGTGAAATTTCTTCTTTACCCGGCTGAAAAACTTCTTCAAATCTTCATATCAGATTGACTTTTCAAAGTCAAAATTGTGATGAACACAAGATCAATTCTTCAATTTTTGTTGTTTTTGTTCAATTCAACACTCGTATTAGCTAAGGAATGATGTTTCTAACAATCCTTCAAAGTTTTTCTACCTTGAATCAAGCTAAATCTCATTCAGATCTGGATTTTTGATGAAGAACACAACAAGTGGGTTTTGAGACAATTTGACAAAATATGGATCGAAATCAACAAATCAGTGATGTTTGATTATGAACGAAGCTTAGGATAGTGATTTCTAACACATCTCAATCATCAATTTCTCAATAACATCAACAAATTCCAGATCTCAAATTTGAGCAGTGAAGAACACGAACATGAACAATTTCTTCAAAAACTCAGTCAAATCTTCACCAATTGATCTCAAACTTTGCAGTTCTTTACACAAACATGAATCAAAGCTAATGGTAGCTAAAATTCCATCAATAACAACAACAATCAAAGATCACCCAACAGCTCTGATACCAATTGATAGTTCTAAAGGGAGCGAGCTTGGATCTAGATCTGAGATTGTTTGATGATGTTGTTTGCGATCAGTGATGCGGAATCTCACTGATCACGTATTGATGCTTGAATGTTCATGAAGATCAATGCAAAGTATGATGAAGATGATGATAATTAGAATAGGTGAATTGTATTAGATCAAAGGATGTTACAAGAGAATATGACTAACAAGAATAGGCAACCCTCTTAACAAATGACCTAGGTGATGGTATTTATAGTCCATACCATTCACCTTACAAAGTAACCTAAAAGACGTGCAATTAAGCACAAAACGATTACACAAATATTCTAAGACAAATACAAATTATTAACGTCTTCACCCGTGCTTGCTCGTGATGATGCTCGATATCTTCACTCGCTTATATTTGGAAAGTGACATCTTCAAATAACCCCAACAGATTTATCAATGGACTAATATTTAATCCATTGAGAAAATCATGGTTATAAATGAAACATGGAACAAATGATATAAATGTTATATTAATGTTTGACATTTGCAAAAAATATTTAAAAAAAATTATAATACAACAAAGTTAAGTAAAATAGGAGATTGCATATAATAATAAAAAACGAATATTAAGAATTAAGGAGGTTGTGACACGTGACTAGTGTGATGTGGAGACAGCGAGAGAATGACATATGACAATGAGTTAGTGACATATTATTATAGATAGATGAATGACATATGAAAAATCTTATATGACACCTATTTAGCAAACTTAATTGAATGATAAATAACAAAAAAAAATACTTTATTATTAGTATAGGTAGATTTTTCGTTATAGCTGTAATATGTAATTACTTATAACAAATTTAATTTAATAGCGTATTTTTTTTTCTAAATTATGTGCTACACGGAGTATTAACTTGTCACACCCCGTTTTACGCAGCGGACTAGTATAACTAATGGGGTCGGTGGTAACGGAAGTTGGTTACCATCGGATAATAGTCAAACAACCATTTCAAAAGTTACGGAAAGTTAAAACGTCATAATATTATTACAAACATTGTTGAAAAGATCCTTTTTATGACATAGTTTTCCACTTTATAAAAGTGATTATTTAAAAGTCGGTCCCAAAACAACATTTCCGTAGCATGGCGTTTGACACCAAAACCATTCCATTCCATAGCACACAACAAGTGCTTTAATCACCTGAAAAACATGTTAAAAACGTTTATCAGTACAAGACTGGTGAGTTCACAGGTTTAGGATACGTAGTCCATATCAAAACCAATTATGATTGTACTAATAAGAGACAATATTTATCCAATCTTGTTGACTTAAAGTTGCAAAGTTTAAGTCATATGAAACAACCATAAACCCGTAATCAATCCATGACATTTACCCTCCGACATTGCAATTATATAATCTCCCGTCGTCATTGACCGGAGCTACCGGTACGGGAGTGGGCTGTCAGTACACCTGATAGATCTACCAATATAATCCAAGGACCCTTGTCACCGAGGCTAATGATTACGTTATTTTTGAGAGTTTTTCCCGCGAGAACATCTTGTAAACATATGGTTTTTCATATAAATCAAAATATTTTCCATCTCTTACTTTGAATCATAATCAAATATATTTCACATGTTTTCCCCCAAGTTTGAAATCAAAACGTATTGAAAATGGGGCCGTGAAACTCACCTTTGATTTCCGTCAAGTTTTTGCTAGCACTTATGAGCCCGAAATTAATATGTTTCCGACCTACTAACACCCTATATATATCCAAGGGTTCCCGTTAATAGTCGTATAATGGTCATCCAAGTTGTTCATCAACTCTAGACACTTTTTATGAAATGATTTATCATTTCGATCTAACGACACGTTCGTGACTTTGCTTATGACCCGTTTCCAAATAATATTTATATAAGTCATCTCTTTATATAAATATATTTAAACAATATTTATATGAGTGATCTCTTCATATAAATATATCTTAAAGACAATCACTGGTCTTTAAACATTTGCAAAACTTTACATATATGATTTATCATATATAATTCTTGGTTTCGCTTTCATAAAATTCACACTTTTAATATTTATATAAAATAAATATTATTTTTCTTAAAGTGTTAAGTTTCTTAAAACTAATATCTTGAATGAAAACCCATAGGATTAACTCTTTATCCATTCACTTCGAGACCGAGTGAAAATACGAATTTTTAAGCAACCGGCTAACTTTATTTTTAGTCGTTCTTGGTGTTTTGCTTTTATAACTTTAAGTATCTAATTTCATACTTATTTTAAAGTCAAAACACTGATTCAAGTTCACTTTTTAACTCTTGTAACTTGATTCAAAACCGTTCACATAAAACACGTAATTTCGGTCATAACCGAAGCATTTTTCGTAACTAGTTATTCATATAACTACCCTTTTCATTCATACCACTTTAGACACACATAATCATGCTCATCCACACTGATTATATATCAAAAGTTGCTGGTCTAAAAATTATTTTACACATGCTTACGGTTTAAGCCGAAATAGTCGGTTTTACCGTTATTTATACATAGTTTAAACAATGCTTAAACCACCAAATTTCATCATGTAATGATCATACATATATTTTCACATAAATAAGCATGTAAAAGCTGTGAAAATATTATTCTCAAGTTTAAACCCATTTTCGAGGCGAAAACGACGTATTTTTGCTAATAAAACGCCTAGTTTTTATTATACCATTCTTCCACTACCTATTTTCATTTTTCACATACATAATACACATTATATCATTCTCATAATATGTCTAATATCACAAAATGTCCAGAATTTAATTACCACTTAATTAAATACTATATGACAACAAATCATATCTTTTACAATCCATATACATGAACTATTTTACACTTTTTCATAAATCCACCACTACTTCCATTTAATTATCATATTTCTTCAAACATGATTTTTAACTACTTCAAGTATTTATTCAACTATTACCACACTTTACACTTAAACATTATCATGATCACTTTTATCTTCAAATATTCATGTTTTCATAACACTTAATCTAATAACACATTTCCTCATAACAATAATCATCACCAAGTATCCCTATTATTATCATACTCTCATTTTAACATATATCACCTTTACACATAACACATTTATCATCACACTAGTCAAATTTATGAAAACTTTTATAACACATAACCCACATTTTGACATTATCATACTCACTAACATACACTCATCATCATCATACGTACATAGATATTATCATCCATATGTATAACACACACTCATTTGATCATGAAATAACATCTTGAATGTATGATTAAATTACAAATTTCATGTTTTCACATCATCTTAACATCAAACCCATAACTTTTATTCATCAAAAATATATTTTTGACACACCCACATACATATATACTTACGTACATATGCATATTTACACACATTTTTATTTTAATTCTTTTGATTTTTAGAAGTGTTTGATTTGATGAACAACTTTATGATTCAAGGATGAACCATTCTTTTAAAACAAGAAATCAATATTAATGTTTATACCTTGATGAACTCTAGATTGCAAGTGAGTGTTTTCTTGATTTCTTTGCTTGTTCACGTCTAAACCATCTTCAATTTCACTTCTACATTTCGAATTTTGATTGTTTCATCTTGTATGTTCTTGATCTTTGGGTGTTATTGATGTTAAGGTAATGAATATGGAGAGTTATTGTTGTGTTGTGGATGCCGTAGGAAATAAAAGAAAGAGAGTGAGTGAGTTGAGTGTGAGTTATGGTGAGTTATTGAGGTGAGTTAGTGATGAGTCATTCATAATGACTAAGCATATATGTGTCTAGATTTTGGAAGGAGTAGGATGATGATTTGTAGAGGCTAATTCCATTTATTTATTTATTTACTTGTATGTAGTATTGGGTAGTAATTTGAGTGTAAGGTGGTATATTACTAATGTGTAGTGTTACTTGGTTTGTGTTAAAAATCTTTGTAAGTATTAATGGGTAGTATCACAAATAATATTTGTGACAATGGTAGTGGTTTTGGTCGTAATTTTTGGTTAAAAAGAGTTTTACGATTGTAGTGCGGTATTTATTTGGTTGAGTGGTATTAAATTTGGAGTGTAATTTTGTAGTTTGTAGGCATTAATCATTAGGATGATTAATGAGTAAGTTTCTAGTGGAAGTAATATTTATTGAGTTTTAACTAGTAGGATACCTAGTATCCATTTTTATAAAAACTCTTTGTCCAAATCCCATGGATTTAAAAGTTGTACTCCTTAGTATTAATTATAATATTTACAACTTATTTTTATGAGTCTCACATGTTCATATTAAAATTATGAACTACTCAAAATGATATTTTTTTGAAAACAGGCAAAATCTGAAATGTACGTGCTTGTCAGCAGTACAAATCGTAAACAAATATTTTTTTAGATTTTTACCTTTGTTTTCCTTTGTAATAATTTTACTCATGCTAATATAGCATAAAAATCCATTCTAGGATTTTTAAAGTTTTCCCGGGTCATCACCAACGTTCGTCTCAGTACTACACTGTGACTCCTAGGGGTGTTCATGGTTTGGTTTAAAACCGTGAAACCGTCCAAACCGGTCATCGGTTTGGCTTCATGGTCGGTTTTATTTTTAACTTTCGGTCGGTCGGCTTCAAAAAATTTAAACCGTAATGAACGGTTTGGCTTATGGTTTTTACCAAAAACCGGTCGGATAAAACCGGACCGGACCGTAGGATTTAAGTATTGCAAAATTATATATTTTTTATATTAGATATATAATTATTTATAATATTTCATATTATATATTAGTAAATGTTTTTTTTAGTTTTAGCATAGTCCATTAGCCCGAGCAAACTAACGTTTAGATAATTGAAGCCTAAAATAATTATCTTATATATTTTAGCATAGCCCATTAGCCCGAGCAAACTATGTTTTGACCTGGTTTGTTTTGAACACCTAATTACTTTAAGCTTCTTTGTGTATTTTGGCAGCTTATTCTAAGCTTTTATTAGAATAATTTTGTACTTATTATGTGTTTATTTGGTGTTGATTTTTTTGACATCTTATATTAGCACAAAGATGAACATGTATAGTATACAAGCCCAATATAGGCCCAAACCGTGAAACCAAACCGGAGCCAAACCGTTAGTAACGGTTTGGTTTGGTTTGGTTTGTGTTTTCAATGGTTCGGCTTCGGTTTTCGATATGCAAAAACCGTACTAACGGTTTGGCTTACGGTTTGATCAAAAAACCGTCAAAACCAAACCGTGAACACCCCTAGTGACTCCACACAGTATTTTCTTGTTATTTATAAACGCAATAGCATTTATTACCAGGGTTTGGCTAGACTTCAATGACAAATTTTCAATTTACTACTAATAATGCTATAACATATAATTTAGTTTTTGTCCTAGTACGGATATTAATCTGGAATTTTTCCGGGTGTCACAGTCTTCCCCCGTTTAGGAAATTTCGTCCCGAAATTTAAGCTGTAACAACCCTTTCTATCTTTGTCGCAAACAAGTGAGGATATTTGCGTTTCATCTGGTTCTTACGTTCCCATGTGAATTCCGGACCACGCTTTGAATCCCGCCTCACTTTGACTAGTCTTATTTTACTCCGTCTCAGTTTTTGGACCTTTTGATCCATTACTTCAACGGTTTCTTTGATGAAATGGAGTTTATTATCGATATGAATTTCATCGGGAGGAATTACCAGCGTCTCATCCGTTAGACACTTGTTTAAATTTGATACATGAAATACATCATGTATACTACCGAATTCATTTGGTAGTTTGAGTTGATAAGCAACTAAACCAATCCGAGCCAATATTTCAAATGGTCCAACGTATCGTGGACTTAACTTTCCATGCTTACCAAATCTCACAACTCCCTTCCAAGGTGATACTTTTAGAAACACAATGTCTCCAACTTGGAATTCTAATGGTTTTCGTCGGTTATCCGCATAGCTCTTGTGTCTATCTCTTGCGGCTTCTAACCTTTTCCGTATTTGAATTATTTTATCCGTGGTTTCTTGGATAATTTCGGGTCATGTTAGTTGTTTTCCTCCAAATTCAGCCCAACAAAGTGGTGATCGACATTTTCTACCATACAGAGCCTCAAATGGTGCAGCTTTAATACTAGTGTGATAACTATTGTTATATGAGAATTCAGCTAGTGGTAAGTGGGCATCCCAATTGCCACCAAAGTCTATCACACATGCACGTAATAAATCTTCCAACGTTTGAATGGTCCTTTCACTTTAACCATCCGTTTGTGGGTGATATGCCGTACTCATATCCAACCGAGTACCCTAAGGCTTTGTGTAAGGTTTGCCAAATTCTTGAGATGTAACGTCCATCTCTATCAGAGATTATAGACGTTGGTACACCATGTCGAGATACCACTTCTTTGATATAGAGTTTTGCTAGTTTTTCGACATGATTAGATTCTTTCATGGGTAAGAAATGAGCGGACTTAGTTAAGCGATCTACGATTACCCATATAGAGACATAACCACTAGATGTTCGAGGTAATTTAGTTATAAAGTCCATGGCTATTCCTTCCCATTTTCATTGAGGAATTTCAGGCTGTTGCAGAAGTCCTGTCGGCTTCTAGTATTATGCCTTAACTTTTGAACAAGTCGAACATTTGCTAACATATGTTGCAATGTCTCCTTTCATGTTAGGCCACCAATAGTGCTTTTTGACGTCTTTGTACATTTTATCCGAACCCGGATGTATAGAGTATCTAGTCTTATGTGCTTCATCCATGACTACATCACGTAGACCACTGGTACGAGGTACCCATATTCTATTCATGAAGCACATTACGTCATCACACTTTGGTTCCAATTCTTTCAACATACCTTTCAAATCCCCTTTCGACACATTTTCCTCCTTTAATGCTTCAACTTGAGCATCTCGAATTGTGTCACGAAATTTGAACTAATCGTTAGTTCTAAGGCATGAACACGCTTGGGTTTTTTTTCTTTTTTTTTAGCTTAAAGCATCGGTTACAACATTCGCTTTACCTGGATGATAGCGAATTTCACAGTCGTAGTCGTTTAATAACTCATCCCAGCGACGTTGTCGCATATTCAATTCTTTTTTATCAAAGATATGTCGAAGACTTTTGTGATCGGTAAATACTATACATTTTGTACCGTATAGATAGCATCTCCAAATCTTTAATGCAAAAACTACTGCGTCCAGTTCTAAATCGTGTGTAGTAAAATTTTTCTCATGCGTTTTTAGTTGTCTTGACGCGTAAGCAATCACTTTATTTTTCTGCATCAAAACACAACCAAAACCTATTCGAGACGCATCACAATATACTACAAAATCCTCCTTTCCTTCTGGCAATGAAAGAATAGGAGCACTACACAACTTTTGTTTTAGTAATTGAAAAGCCACTTCTTGTTTATCACCCCAATCATAAATTCTATCTTTCTGAGTAAGGAGTGTTAAAGGTTGTGCAATTCTGGAGAAATTTTCGATGAACCTCCTATAATATCCTGCCAATACAAGAAGTTGTCGCACTTCAGTCGGAGACTTAGGTGCTTCCCAATTCTTGATTGCTTCTATCTTTGCAGGATCGACATGTATACCATTCTTGTTGATAACATGTCCTAGGAAATGAACTTCTCTAATTCAGAATTCATATTTTGAAAATTTTGCGTACAACTTTTCCTTCTTTAGTACTTCTAAGATTTGTTTTAGATGTTGTTCATGATCTTCTTTAGTTCGCGAATAAATAAGTATGTCGTCAATGAATACGATCATGAATTTATCTAAGTATGGTTTACATACTCTATTCATTAGATCCATGAACACAACAGGAGCATTTGTTAATCCAAACGGCATAACCAAAAATTCATAATGACCGTAGCGAGTCCTAAATGCAGTTTTTGCTATGTCTTTTTCAGCGACTAACAATTGATGATAACCGGAACGTAAATCAATTTTGGAAAATAACTAGAACCTTCTAATTGATTAAACAAATCATCTATTCTGGGTAATGGGTATCGGTTCTTAATAGTTAGCTTGTTTAGCTCTCTATAATTGATACACATTCGGAATGACCCATCTTTATTTTTAACAAACAAGACCGGCGCTCCCCAAGGCGAGAAACTTGGTCTAATAAACCCTTTGTCTAACAATTCTCGCAATTGTTTCGACATTTCTTGCATCTCAGATGGTGCTAATCGATATGGTTATCGAGCAATAGGAGCAGATCCTGGGACCAATTCTATATTGAACTCAAGTTGTCTTGGTGGAGTTACTCCAGACAAGTCATCAGGAAAAACTTCCGGATACTCTCGGACTATAGGAATGTCCTTAAGTTTTCGTTCCTCCTCCTTGGTAGTCACAGCTTTAACTAGAAAAGCCGGATACCCTTTTTGTACATAATTGCAAGCTTTCATAACATTGACAACTTTAAGAGTGGTTTCTTTTTTTTATTATTTTTTTTTTACCACGAGTGGTTAAGATTTCACCATTTAGGTCAGGAATACAAACCATAACTTCTGCATGATTCTTTGATAACCAATCCATACCAATTACGACATCGAAACTACCGAGTGTGACATGCAAAAGATCGATAGAAAAATGACGATTTCTTATTTGTATTATACACCCTTTTATTATTTCGTCAGTTTCTATTTTCTTTCCATTTGCTAGTTCTATAACATACTTTTTATCTAACTTTTTAGATTTAAGACCGAGCAAAGGTTCAAAATTCTTAGAAACAAAGCTCAAATAAGCACCGGTGTCAAATAATAGTCGGTTCCTGGCGTGCCTCTCTAGCATTCATCTCGAATGCTCCACCTCTGGCGTTCCTCTTTTTTTTATTATTTTTTATTTTTTTTTGGACACTCCTTTTTGAAGTGACCCACTGTCCCACATTCATAACATTTCTGACCCGCACCTTCAATATTTTCGTTCATATTAGTCCGACAGTTCTCAGCTTGGTGCCCCAAACGATTGCACCTTTTGCAAGCTCTATAAACACCATTGTGTATTCGGTGACATTGTTTGCATCAGTAGGTGGTTTATCGTTATTGTCAGATGTGTTGGTAGTGTAAAATTTCTTAGCTTCCCGACTATTTTTCTTTTAGTTTCTAAATTAACCTTTGGAATTTCCACCCCACTTTCTTTTGTTATCATATGATTTCTTATTGGATTCACCTAATTTATTTTTAGACTCTACTGCTTTCTTTCCATAATCCTATTTCTTGGTCACTACACCCCTTCTCACAGCATCATCTGTCAAAGTATGTGCTATTCTGATAGCACTCGGAAGGGTTATGGGATTAGAAGAAGTAACATTACTACGAATCCGCGGTGCTAATCCCCAAATGTACCTTTCAACTTTGACATATTCAGGGGTTAACATTCGAGGTATCAATCTGGCCAAATCATTGAATCTGGAAGTATAAGCACGAACCTCAGCCCCTTCCATGGTAAGGTTCCAAAAGTCTGTTTCAATTTTCTGCAATTCACTTCGCGGGCAGTATTAATGAAGTAATCTATCCTTCAGTTGATTCCAGGTAAGACCATACGATGCGTCTTCCCCTAGATTCTGCCTTTGAGTGTTCCATCTTAACGCTTCATCTTGGAAAGTACAAGTAGCGTATTTCACTCTTTGACTAACTGAACAATTACTTATTGCAAATACCAACTCCATCATTTCGATCCATCTTATAATTTCTAATGGACCCTCAGCACCAATAAATGTCTTTGGTTAACAGTCTCGGAAATTTCAATAAGTACAGCCTTATACCGGTCCTCTTATAGGATTACCGCTAGCTGTTCCACTAGAGCCTATACTAGCTCCAGCTCCTCCTCTACTTCTTCCACGTCCTATTGCAGTGTTAACGTGCTGCGAGATTAATTATGCTAGTTCTTTAGCAGTAGCAGGTAATGCGGTACCTTCACTTCCGCCTCTACCACCTCCGCGTCCACCACCACGTCCTATGGTGGTTTCCGCTCGTCTTGGTGGTATTTTTTTTTTTAGCATTAAGATAAAATGACGTGATGAGATATTATTAGATAAGTAAACATATGACAATGTCTACTTTGAAATAACAATTATATTTATTTCGAACATTCGTTGATATGTTATCGCATTGGAGTAATATATATTGAAACAATATATATTAAGGATAATGGATATGTATATATTTAAGATAATATATATAGGAGTATCGAGGTAACGTTCTTTTCTTTTTAGCGGTTTTACATATATATAGAAATACTATAGCTAATTGAGTTAGTTTTTCTTCTCTTCTTTTTTTTTTTAATATTTTCAGACATATATATATATCGAAGATATATATACATGTATCAAGATCAAACGCATAATTTTTGTAGTGTGACTTCACATATATGTATTATTTAGAAAGCGTTTCGTCTCATTTAACTATTATATATAGAAATATCGAGTCGTCATGTCGTCATGTCGTCAAGACGATAAATAAGAAGAAGAGAATCCATAGTTTTTGAAGCTAATGCTTCAACTAAAAGATAGGATAAGTGTTTCATCAAAGAAACGCCCACAATGCGTCAAAAGATAATTGTTTTAAGTCATCATCATAGAGAATAAAACGAAACGAAGATTGTTTTCGAGTTTTCTGTCAATAATAAAGTCTAATGAGAGATTTGTGACATGGTATCCGTACCAATGACAAAGATGCCAACATCAAACCAAATGTGGCAAGAGTGAGAGCGATTTGGTTTTTCTCCTCAACGTTCATCGCCATTTGTTGTGTCATTACCACCCCGACTTCACAATTTTCACTCTTTGCTCCTCCAGTCGGAGCCTTTTCTTTTTCTTATTTATTTATTTATTTAATATTATTTATTTATTTATTTATTTTTCTCTTTCTCCATCAAAATACTAGGGCATCACTTGCCTTTACTATATTCTAATGAGAACATCATGCCATTAATTCAACACGAACGACACGATAACTAACTAACATTCATTCTATTTCGAGGCCAAACCGTTTATGACACTTGCAAGTTAAGAATCATTGTGAGCAATTTAACCAAAACGTCGTGAGAGTGAGAATTTATGAAATAGAGTAGTCTCCCAACTACTTTCTATCTCAAGAGTAAGAATGCCGCTACACGTTGTTACTTGAACAACCTATTGTTTTATTTACTAGTGTAAGTGGCGGTTGCAAGAATGAGAACTCGGATAAAACGGTCAATGGAGTAATTTTTGTGTAAAGATAATTACGAGAACGTCATTTCCGGTGGCATCCAATATCCGTACTTATTTAACTAATTATAGGCATTATTCTTCACTTGTAGCAAATAATCATGCAAGACATACCTAGATATATTTATATATCTAGTCCACGCAATGCAACTAATAATATATTTTTGGAATGGAATGTTTTTGGGACATATATATATTTTTTTTAAGGTTATAGATTAGATTTCTCAAAAACTTTTCTAATTCACTATAACCGTTGGCTCTGATACCAACTTCTGTCACACCCCGTTTTACGCAACGGACTAGTATAACTAATGGGGTCGGTGGTAACGGAAGTTGGTTACCATCGGATAATAGTCAAACAACCATTTCAAAAGTTACGGAAAGTTAAAACGTCATAATATTATTACAAACATTGTTGAAAAGATCCTTTTTATGACATAGTTTTCCACTTTATAAAAGTGATTATTTAAAAGTCGGTCCCAAAACAACATTTCCGTAGCATGGCGTTTGACACCAAAACCATTCCATTCCATAGCACACAACAAGTGCTTTAATCACCTGAAAAACATGTTAAAAACGTTTATCAGTACAAGACTGGTGAGTTCACAGGTTTAGGATACGTAGTCCATATTAAAACCAATATCTTGAATGAAAACCCATAGGATTAACTCTTTATCCATTCACTTCGAGACCGAGTGAAAATACGAATTTTTAAGCAACCGGCTAACTTTATTTTTAGTCGTTCTTGGTGTTTTGCTTTTATAACTTTAAGTATCTAATTTCATACTTATTTTAAAGTCAAAACACTGATTCAAGTTCACTTTTTAACTCTTGTAACTTGATTCAAAACCGTTCACATAAAACACGTAATTTCGGTCATAACCGAAGCATTTTTCGTAACTAGTTATTCATATAACTACCCTTTTCATTCATACCACTTTAGACACACATAATCATGCTCATCCACACTGATTATATATCAAAAGTTGCTGGTCTAAAAATTATTTTACACATGCTTACGGTTTAAGCCGAAATAGTCGGTTTTACCGTTATTTATACATAGTTTGTTACTAAACAATGCTTAAACCACCAAATTTCATCATGTAATGATCATACATATATTTTCACATAAATATGCATGTAAAAGCTGTGAAAATATTATTCTCAAGTTTAAACCCATTTTCGAGGCGAAAACGACGTATTTTTGCTAATAAAACGCCTAGTTTTTATTATACCATTCTTCCACTACCTATTTTCATTTTTCACATACATAATACACATTATATCATTCTCATAATATGTCTAATATCACAAAATGTCCAGAATTTAATTACCACTTAATTAAATACTATATGACAACAAATCATATCTTTTACAATCTATATACATGAACTATTTTACACGTTTTCATAAATCCACTACTACTTCCATTTAATTATCATATTTCTTCAAACATGATTTTTAACTACTTCAAGTATTTATTCAACTATTACCACACTTTACACTTAAACATTATCATGATCACTTTTATCTTCAAATATTCATGTTTTCATAACACTTAATCTAATAACACATTTCCTCATAACAATAATCATCACCAAGTATCCCTATTATTATCATACTCTCATTTTAACATATATCACCTTTACACATAACACATTTATCATCACACTAGTCAAATTTATGAAAACTTTTATAACACATAACCCACATTTTGCATTATCATACTCACTAACATACACTCATCATCATCATACGTACATAGATATTATCATCCATATGTATAACACACACTCATTTGATCATGAAATAACATCTTGAATGTATGATTAAATTACAAATTTCATGTTTTCACATCATCTTAACATCAAACCCATAACTTTTATTCATCAAAAATATATTTTTGACACACCCACATACATATATACTTACGTACATATGCATATTTACACACATTTTTATTTTAATTCTTTTGATTTTTAGAAGTGTTTGATTTGATGAACAATTTTATGATTCAAGGATGAACCATTCTTTTAAAACAAGAAATCAATATTAATGTTTATACCTTGATGAACTCTAGATTGCAAGTGAGTGTTTTCTTGATTTCTTTGCTTGTTCACGTCTAAACCATCTTCAATTTCACTTCTACATTTCGAATTTTGATTGTTTCATCTTGTATGTTCTTGATCTTTGGGTGTTATTGATGTTAAGGTAATGAATATGGAGAGTTATTGTTGTGTTGTGGATGCCGTAGGAAATAAAAGAAAGAGAGTGAGTGAGTTGAGTGTGAGTTATGGTGAGTTATTGAGGTGAGTTAGTGATGAGTCATTCATAATGACTAAGCATATATGTGTCTAGATTTTGGAAGGAGTAGGATGATGATTTGTAGAGGCTAATTCCATTTATTTATTTATTTACTTGTATGTAGTATTGGGTAGTAATTTGAGTGTAAGGTGGTATATTACTAATGTGTAGTGTTACTTGGTTTGTGTTAAAAATCTTTGTAAGTATTAATGGGTAGTATCACAAATAATATTTGTGACAATGGTAGTGGTTTTGGCCGTAATTTTTGGTTAAAAAGAGTTTTACGATTGTAGTGCGGTATTTATTTGGTTGAGTGGTATTAAATTTGGAGTGTAATTTTGTAGTTTGTAGGCGTTAATCATTAGGATGATTAATGAGTAAGTTTCTAGTGGAAGTAATATTTATTGAGTTTTAACTAGTAGGATACCTAGTATCCATTTTTATAAAAACTCTTTGTCCAAATCCCATGGATTTAAAAGTTGTACTCCTTAGTATTAATTATAATATTTACAACTTATTTTTATGAGTCTCACATGTTCATATTAAAATTATGAACTACTCAAAATGATATTTTTTTGAAAACAGGCAAAATCTGAAATGTACGTGCTTGTCAGCAGTACAAATCGTAAACAAATATTTTTTTAGATTTTTACCTTTGTTTTCCTTTGTAATAATTTTACTCATGCTAATATAGCATAAAAATCCATTCTAAGATTTTTAAAGTTTTCCCGGGTCATCACCAACGTTCGTCTCAGTACTACACTGTGACTCCACACAGTATTTTCTTGTTATTTATAAACGCAATAGCATTTATTACCAGGGTTTGGCTAGACTTAAATGACAAATTTTCAATTACTACTAATAATGCTATAACATATAATTTAGTTTTTGTCTTAGTACGGATATTAATCTGGAATTTTTCCGGGTGTCACATAACTTGGTTTATTTTATAGCACATATAGTGATTTAGTTAGATCATAAATTAACACTATCATATAAATGTAGTAACATATATTATATTATTTAGAAAGTTAAAAAAGTACTACAACTTGCCAATAATTTAATTAATTACGAAACAGAAATACAGAAGATTATTACACTGTAAAATAGTTTAATATATTTATTAATACATTTGTATCGTAAAATATAAATATTTTTTTTCTGATAAAATACAAAAGAAAGTAATTATTAAGTTATTTCAAACTCATTGATGAGATCCTTTTAGTTTATGTGTCAATGAATTTCCGCGTTTTTTACGCTGTGTTTGAGAAGTTAATTAAATAAACATAAAAATTAACTCTAGTCCACCTCTATTTTGTCTCTTAACTGTTATATATACATACATACATATATGATATATGGCTCCCATAAATACACAGGTACGTGGTGATATATATACACAAATATCACATGCATCGACTATATATGTATAACTTCGTTAATGGTCAGGTCAGTAACTTTTATTTTAGTTTACAATATCATACAACGGGTCTAACAAAAAATACCAGTCCTAGCTAGTCTAACACGCCTACAAAGAAGCTAGTTGAACGACTAGATATGTTAGTCGTGGACGTCTAAATGTCCATTTTGTTTAGAGTTGAACGATAAGCTAGAAATGGTCATTTTTGGCAGTTTTTTTTTTTTATCAAAATGGTTATTTCAGAAATTTTCTTATATTTATACCGCGTAAATAACCATTTATTATGCGATACAAGTTGTATAATATGAGTGTATGACCATGTGGCTCGTATGACATTATCAGTATATAATAATGTGTCAGTGATGACATATATATAGATCGAGAGACGTAGATGGAAGCAAGCAAGGTCCTTGCTGCAAGGAGATGAGGAGGTGGGAGTTGGGTGGTGAAGTAAAGAATGTTAGTGTGATCGCGGCACCGATGGTAGTGGTGGCGATGCTACAGTATCTGATGCAGATGGTTGCCATAGTCATGGTGGGTCATCTTGATCAACTCTCTTTGTCAAGCGTCGCCATTGCCACCTCTCTCACCAATGTTACCGGTTTCAGTCTTCTTGTAAGTTTCTTTCAATCTCCTTCAAATAAAGTACAATCTTTTGGTTGTAAAAGGATTAATTATATCTTCAACAATGTTGTTTTTACACTTATCAACATGTCTAACTTATCATCTTATATATATTTATTTACAAACATAGTAAATCAGTTTCTCGTTGTTGCGAACTTGCAATCTAGTATTATATATAACTACTGATTACCAAAGTCGTTGGTGGTTTTCGGCCAACCACCAACTGCCACGTCACGCCATGAGCCATCCCATTGGTCGGAACTTTCGTTTCTTTTTTTAATTTTCCGAATTTTTTAATGGGTAAGTACTATATGTTACGGAAGAATTTAAGTAACAAAAAGTTGGTTTACGTCGCGGTGTGTTTGATTTCTGCTACATGAGGTCCTAGTTTTCGAACCTGAGAGGCTTGGACGTGTCATTTTCTTTTTTGGTTTCTTCTTTTATTTTGACAATATTCACTTTTAACCATTTAATTTAGGGAAAATTCCTAAAATGTCTCTTTTAACCGTTGACTTTTCAAAATGTCCCCTTTGACTTCTCCATCCATAGGCGTCACGACTATAGTCGTTTTAGTCAACGCCTACGGAATCTAACAAATAACAAGCTTCCATGTGTCCAAAGTGGTGGACGACCATAGTCGTTTTCCGACAAAGCCCATAGGCGTCCGCCTATTCCCGAGAAAGCCCATAGGCGTCCGCCCATAGGCGTTTTCCGACAAAGCCCATAGGCGTCCGCCCATAGTCGTTTTCCGACAAAGCCCATAGGAGTCCACCACTTTGGACATGTGAAAGCTTGTTATTTGTTAGAATTCGTAGGCGTCGACTAAAACGACTATAGTCGTGACGCCTATGGATGGCGAAGTCAAATGGGACATTTTGGGAAGTCAACGGTCAAAAGGGACATTTTAGGAATTTTCCCTTTAATTTAACTTATAATTTTTTTTAATTTACTACTTTAACTTCTTACTATTATTATATTGTGACATATTTATAACTTTACACTTAAAATTTTTTATACCAATATATAGGTGTGATCAACTCACGTACAAACACCATGTCATCGGATAACGTATCTAATTAGTTTATAAGAAAAAGATCTTGAAATTCACGTTCTTATATTATTAAATCTCAATATTTTACTCGGCTTCTGATATTGTCAGTTTTCTATATTAATTAAATAGTTCAATTCAATATGTTATTCACCGCTGGTTACGGTCACTATAGTAACATGTCTAGTTTTCACTTTTCAGTTGTGCTTTTCATAAAACTACTTATAAAATCAGGCCGTATGATGTGACAGTAGGGACTTGCTATAAATTTGTCGCACACTTTAATAAAAAGAGTTGCATGTCTCGTAATGTGTCGCATATTAAAAGACGAAGATATATCCAAAGTTAAGATCAAATGAATAAGTCAAAACCGGATGTCATCGTAAATATGCAAAACTTAAATTGGGGGTTAAAGTTGTAAAGTCAGAGTAAGCCATAAATATGTTAAACTAAAGTTGGGGAAAAATGCATCTATACTCTATAGTTTGTTAAAGTTGGGAGACTAAAAAGAGAGTGTCGACGAACACTCGTTTTTAGTAGTATAGGTAATATATAATATATATATGTTGCATTTTTCTAATGTAGTTATATGGTTAACAAATAGTCTGGACTTGTGGGAGGTCTAGAGACCCTTTGTGGCCAAGCTTTTGGAGCCAAACAATACAACAAAATTGGTATATACACTTGCAGTGCCATAATTTCAATGCTATTAGTATGCATCCCAGTTTCCATCTCCTGGATTTTCCTAGACAAATTTCTAATTTTAATCGGCCAAGACCCTTCAATCGCACTTAAAGCCCAAAAATACGCGATCTACCTTATTCCAGCTTTGTTTGGAGGTGCAGTCGTTAAGCCTCTAGTAAGATCGCTCCAATCACAAAGCGTGACTTTGCCATTGCTCGTTAGCTCTGCCCTTGCTTCAGGCCTCCATGTCCCCCTTTGTTGGGCTTTCGTGTTCAAGTTAAAGATGGGAAGCATTGGTGCCGCAATCGCGTTTAGTTTGTCAAACTGGTTTTATCTTGTACTAATTGTGGTTTATGTTAAGTTCTCATCATTGTGTGAAAATACAAGTGTGAGTTTCTCATTGGACGCGCTCATTGGTGTCAAAGAGTTTTTCCGGTTTGCTATTCCATCGGCTGTAATGGTTTGGTACGTACGTAATTAAGCCTGCATGGTGCTGTTCACTTGTTATATATTGTGTCTATCAATCTTGATCTATATTTGTGATGCTAATACTTTTGTTTACAGTCTGAAATGGTGGTCAATTGAAGTACTTGTCTTAATCTCTGGCTTGTTACCAAATCCAAAGCTTGAAACATCTGTTCTTTCGATTTGGTACATTTTCCTTAATGAATCACTTCTACTCTTCATGCCTAACAAATCATGTATTTAACAACTTTTTTTCGCGTGATCAGCCTAACGATCTCTACGTTACACTTCACCATATCATATGGACTGGGAGCCGCCGCAAGGTAACTTAATTTCTACCTTTTATTACTAGTTTTGATTGTATAGTCATTATTAAAAAAAGAACTCAAAATCTTATACTAGTTAACTGATATCTTATTACGTAGCACTCGGGTTTCAAACGAGTTAGGGGCCGGGAACCCGCGAGCAGCTCGGCTAGCTGTTTGCACGGTGTTGTTTCTTGCCATCATTGAATCCATAATAGTAGGTGTGGTGATACTTAGTTGTCGCGCTATTCTTGGAAACGCTTACAGTAATGAAAAGCCAGTTGTGAGTTATGTTGCATCAATGGGTCCTTTTTTATCCATCTCAGTCATTACAGATAGCCTACAAGCAGTTATTTCTGGTACATAACTACAGTTCTTTCCCAACAGGTAACGTTTTAAGGCTACAAAAACATTACTGTTAATCGTGTTTATGTTTAGGAATTGCTAAGGGAAGCGGGTGGCAACATATAGGAGCTTATGTGAATCTTGGAGCATTTTATTTGTTTGGGATCCCATCAGCTGTTGTACTGGGGTTCCCTTTACATTTCAAAGCAAAAGGACTTTGGATTGGGATCTTGATTGGATCCTTGATTCAATCTACATGTTTGTTGTTGATAACCGGACTCACTGACTGGCGAAAACAGGTTCAGATTTTCAGCCCTCTCGCTTTGTTTATATTATTTTTCTGGTTCATGCAGCGATTGTGATGAGAGTGATATGTCTATGCAGGCAAAAGAAGTGAAGGAACGAATGTCAAAGGCTACTATACGTTGTGCATAGGCAAGGATGTCGAGACGTTGTAAAATGAGACATACATTGTAAAATTCTTAAACTTCTAGTTTATGGTTTTGGTAATTCGAAGTCACCGGAAAGAAAGAATCCATGTGCGCCAAATATTCAAGACAACGCTTTGGCTTATTGAAGTCTTGGACATCAACGAGGGTCATGCTTAGATTATGCCTAAAAAATCATGTTTTGTAGTTGGTATATATAGGCCTACATAACTCTCTAAATTGTGTTGAAATCACTTTTGCATGTATTGAAATATTTCATTGAGACTTATGATGTGATTTTACTGATAATTTTTAACAAATAACAAAAAAACGTTATTTATTTCTTTGTCAATCAATATAGATTAATGATATGTATTCATTTCTATTTTGACCGCGGCTACACAATTCATACTCATTGGAAGTAAATGAATACAAAGACCTTGAATAATTATTCAATCATCTTTGTTCATTCCAGTTGTTATTTTGTGGTTTGTTGATTGTTTGCAAGTTTGCATTACACAGATTTGATCCATTTGAGCTCATCAAATGTTATAAGAGCTTTCGATTCAGTTTCAAGCTAGCTATTCTTCGAACATATAGAACAAATATATGTAATCTGCTTCAATCTTCATATTGATTGATTGAATTCTTTGTTTAGATCATTCAGAAACAAGAATCTATCATCACTTAGGTGTTATAATCAATAGATATGAGAAATTTGAGAAACTTTGTGAGTTTTTGTTTAGAAGATGTTACAGATCCGGAATTGTTTTGTGAGCGGATTCATATTAATTCGAAGTGTTTTATGTCGATTCAAATACTTTATATAGAAAAATTGAAGAATTTGTTGAAGTTGTTCTAGGTGATTTACCACTATTCCTTTGAATTTTTTCTAAGTGACAAAGAACGGTTCAAATCAATGTGTTGAAGATTGCCTGGTCGACTGAGAACTGCCGGTAGATTAACAATTGTTCACTCGGAAATAAAAAAAACTAAAGTTTGTTCTAGGCAACTTACAAGTGTTGCAAGCCAAGATTTCTTCTATGCAACAAAAAAATGTTCTAAGTCAAGAATTGTTCTAGGCGACTAACAATTGTTCCAAGCCTCAAACCTAGACAACTTGCAATTGTTTCATACAAGACTTTAGCCTAGACGACTAACTACTGTTTCAAAGCAAGTTTTTGCTTGGGTAATCAAGAATGTTTCAAGTTAGAATTTAAACAAGGTAAAAACAATATTTTCAAAAGAATCTAGAAAATAGAAAAAAAACGAAGGATGAGGACCAAAGTGTGGAGACTAAAATCACCTCTTATCCATCGTCTTTGAATCAACCATTTAAGAAAAGTGTTTTTGGTAAACAATGCCCAAAAATAGAAGACGTGACATTTAAACAAGTGAAAATTAATTTACCATTCCTTGATGCCATATATTAAGCGAATTACAGCTTATGTAAAGTTCTGAAAGATTTGTATTCACATAAACGATAGCACAAGCTTCCCAAGAAACTTGACTTGCATGATTGCACATGTCAGTCCCGTTTTATCGAATCATTTGCCACTGAAAATGAAAGATCCAGGTGCTCCTTAAATTTCCATTCAAATTGGTGAATTCAAAATTTAAAAGCACTCTTAGATCTTAGGGAAGTGCTAACATACTTACCATAAGCTTATCCATTGAAAAAAAAAACCGACACCACCACGCTATTGGCAGATTTTTCTCACAAGCTTCTGAGAGGAGTATAATTGGCAGATGTCATTATAAAAGTGGCTGATTCTTTTTTACGCGATTGACTTACAATTTACTCATATGTTAACTTTTTACTAAACGCGAATTTTCACATATGCATAAAAGAACATACTTCGTATATGTTTAATAATGAAATTTGTACAATAAAAATAAATAATATATATATGGACTGATCTCGGCTGGTTTAGGAGGAGTTTGCTCAATTTCTATTGATTTGCTAATGATCCTAACGCTATGTATATGTCACCGTAATCAAAGGTTTAAACTTAGGCAATGTTGAAGAGGGGAGAAGACAAACAATTGAGAGTATATGTTAAGAACGGTCTTATGCAACTAGCGTACCTTCACCACCTCATGATGACCAACCTTCCACTCACAAACAAAATATGGTGAACTTTTTTTTCAACTACTTACGAAACCAGGCCGCAGGATACAATTGTTGGGTCTTAGTTATCACGTTCGACTTTAACATGTGTCGTGCATTGCGGTACTGACGTATGCAACGAGGTCTTGCGTTTGCGAATTAGCCACACATGTTGATAAAAAAAAATAAATTTGTTAGTGTAAACATTCAATTCAGGGTCAAAATGATAATTAGATCAAAGTTAGAGAATTGAAATTAAAAGGAGTATTGGATATTAACGGACTTAACTATTAGTTTTTGGTCGCTATCGGTCCCAACTTTTGAAATATATGCTGGCGGTCCCAACTTTAATCGTTTTGGCCACTAATGGACCCGCCGTTAAAAAAGTTAACGGCGTTATCTTTTTTTTTTGAATTTCATGTCGACGTTTTATGGTTTTTGATCGGAATAAGAATACGAGTCTATTGATATAAAAATTACATCGAAACGATGATCCAAACGACGAAATTTGTACATCCGGTTAAAGAACCGTTAGATTTAAACACCTTGATAAAGCATCGTTTTGTCATTTGGAGCACCGTTTCGATGTAATTTTATATCAATCGACTCGTATTCTTTTTCTGATAAAAAACCATTAAACGTCGACCTGAAATTAAAGAAAAAAAGTTAACACCGTTAACTTTTTTAACGCTAGGTCCATTAGTGACCAAAATAATAAAAGTTGGGACCGCCAGCACATATTTCAAAAGTTGGGACCGGTAACGGCCAAAAACTAATAGTTAGATCCGTTAATATCCAATACTCTAAATTAAAACTATGACAAGTAAATGGGCTAAACTTGATAACTTACAAAACCACTAATTGACAAATTAAAAACCGACCCCCTCTATTAGTTTCTTGTAACAAACAAAAAGATCATATATTTATAATAAAAATATTAATTTAACAATAATCTATATA
Source organism: Tagetes erecta (assembly GCA_030867185.1). NCBI lineage: Eukaryota > Viridiplantae > Streptophyta > Magnoliopsida > Asterales > Asteraceae > Tagetes > Tagetes erecta. The sequence continues at coordinate 8,138,425 of CM061490.1, forward strand.
ATAAATCAAGGTTTTTGGGGGGCAATTTTTTTTTGGGGGAAACATACTTTGCTTTATAAAAGAAAGTTTAAGAGGGAAAAAATTGAGTAGGAGAGTTGATGGAGATAAAATTAATTTTGTGATTAATTATAACTTACAAAAATATTTATAAATTTTTAAATATAATAACTATATTTTTTAAAATATTTTTATTTAACCCGTGTATAGTACACGGGTGTTAAACCTAGTGCTAATAATATTTTTTAGGTGTCATGTCGTAAATTTACCACACGTTTATATCATCAAAGTAACAAGTGTATTCTAATAAATATAATCATTAAACGTCAACAACCATTCTAACACTAAAATAATAATAATAATAATAATAATAATAATAATAATAATAATAATAATAATAAGTAATTTAAAGATATATAACAAACTAAATAAGAATTAAAATAATGGATAAGAACTCGACATCATATAGAATAAAAGCACATAAAGTAATAGGAGGAAGAAATAAGTGGTAATGACAGAAGTATAGAAAGCACGAAGAAGTGAAATGCGATACCAGTGATGCAATTCAATCTCCTCTGTGCTCTCTATCTTCTGTCAACATACATCGTTATCTCTCACTTCTAAAATACCCATAACGCTAATAACTCACCCTTTTAAGAATCAACATGCCCAACACAGCGCTTTTGAATGGCGGACTAATGGCTTGTGTTGCGGGTAGTCTTATATAACTAAAAAGAGCCGAATGTTAAAAACATTTTTAGATGGCCAGAAAACGTACCAAAATAGTAGAATGAAATAAATAAAAAATGTGCATTTTACATAAGGTCATTCAAAACCATGGGTGGTGTACTTTAGATATATCGCATATGTGTGTGTGTTACATGTGGTAATAATGAAGAACCTCCCACTCTCAACTACAATGAGAGGTGAAGTTTTCTTTCAATGAATAGAAAGATCACATGTTTTCTCTATTTATAGAGCAAATATCATTTTTTTAATAATAAATCATAATAATATTTTAGGTAGGGAAAAGTTTTGGCTCAAACTATTATTATGCATGACGCATTAATAAAACATGGCATTTTCATATCCAATAGATTTGCAAATAGAATTTTATGTTAGTGACCACTCACAACACATTTTAGAATCTCAACAATAGAATTGGTTCTGTTTGGCACCTAGCCATAGAAACAATGTATATGATCATATATATCAAAGCATATACATTGGTTTAATCATCACTTAATTAGAGAGTGCTTAACCAATATATGATCGACTCATCCATCATCTCCTACGTAGTAAATTTAATTAGTTTTGACTTATAAGAATGGTTTCTCTACAAAACATAAAAACATAAGACTTTATACGTTGATCGATCTGTTTAAATTCGGCGGTAAAGTTGACTATTCACGCTTATTGAGAGATATTTGTCAAGATATTACCGAGGATATTTTAACGACGGATTACAACTGGTTTCTTCTATCCTTTATGTTTGATCCATAGTCACATAACTCGCAGTTCGCTCATAGCAATTGAGGTGACGAGGACAGGAAACTGAAAACAAACCATATATAGCAGCGAAACAGTAACCAACGCTATTGAATCAAATATTTTTTTTATGGAACACCTACATTTCACTTTAAGATCGGGTTCGAACTCCATATCAGGTGCTACAAACATAAGTTTGTTATAATTATCAATTGGCAAGCAACTCCATTCGAAATCAAATATGTTGTATGATTAATTTGAGCAAGTTAGATTATGATGATTGATGAAGAACACTAAAAGCTCCCCAGTGGCGAAGCTAGAATTTGTAGCCCGGGGTGCCAGAGTAAAAAACCTCATAATTTTTTTTCATAATGCTTTGTTTCGAGGGGTCAAACCCAATATATTTATAAAAAATAACTACCGACCAACAAAACAACACTTTGAACGGAAAAAAGTAGAGGGGCCGTGACCCTCCCACGTCACTTATATGCATACTTCGCCCGTGAGCTCCCCCAAGAACAAACATCTTAACAATGACGGACACACCGGCAATTCTTTCACAACATATCTAATTAAACGGAGTAAGGAAATGAACAACATTGAAAGGGGTGCACTACAAAAATTTATCATAGAAGATTATATTATAATTATATATGGTGCGTTCATGTTATTAATAATTTTTGTGATCCTCTTGTAGGGATCAGACGATATGATTCTAGTTCTAAGTTCTAACATGCATGCCATAAGAGGATATATTGCTTCAAATGATCATATAACTGATCAATATATCAGCTCATGCATGATCAATCAGAAGATGACATCGGTGGATGAGTGGATCGATCTCTTCAAAGGATCTTCGTGTCTTTTACACAATTCACTGATTAAAGAACCCTTAACACTACAAGAAAATGTTTATGTGCCAAGGAACGCCATCCCGACGGACGACTACAGTGGTTTCTACATATACACATGTGCCATTAATGACATGTCATCGGCATAGGGATTACTAGATTTTTTACTTGTCAAACCTTACTCCAACGACATGCTGCCGACATAGGCCGGTTTGGGTGGGATAGTAAGAAAACGACGACAAGTCGTTGGCACAGGCCGGGTTAGCTTGATTTACAAACCAGGAAATAGTTTTCTACTGCGACTCATTTAACCCAAACAGTTTTCTGCAAGGATTTTGAAGATTGAAGATTGAAGATTGAAGGGTTTTATTGGAAATTTTCAAGGACATCTTCTCTACTTAATTTCTACTTCATCTACTTAATTTAAGATATGATTTTTTTTAATATTCACTATTTTAGTCATTTTAGTGTTATGATTCTTGAAATTGTTTTTCACTTATCCTATGATGTTATTCTTTTTATTATTTAATTGATATCATCTCTTCTTAAAAGTTAAAACCCAATGCTTTTTTTTAACGGTAAAATTTTATAGAAACAACTAGACAAGGCTAGAAACTATATATACCGGAGATTATAATACTAAGTTACACCATTTTTCTTAAGAGACGTGTTTGAACATAGAAGAACTGTTTTTTTATCCATAAGTATAAGTGTTATTTGATGTCTTGGACAATCTTTGTTATGGATATAGGATTTCCTTCAAAAAGAAGATTATTTCTGGCTTTCCACACACACCAAGAAAAAGTGAGCATGATGACGTATAGATGATCTTCGTTCTTGTCGAGGTTTGACTTATGATATAAGTCTCCCATAAATCCGATACAGTAAAAGCATATACGGGAGGAAGTTTGCACTAGGTGGCAATCCGGTTCCACACATGGTACGTTGGCTCACACGCATTAAGAAGATGTTCCATGTCTTCGGCATAAGAATAACACAATGGGAAACACACATTTTCACAAATTTGCCATAAAAATTATTTTTATTTGTTTGCCACAAATTTATAGAATTATCTGATTTGGTAGCTACTTTGTCATAAATTGTGTGAAGAATTAGGCTTTTTATTAAAAAGTCGTGTTAAACTTATGACAAATATTGTGTTGTGACAAAAATTTATAGCAAAAAAACTATTTTCTATATAATAGTGAATCTTGTTCCTGCATTGGTGATAGATTACCAAATGAAACATAATGTATGTGGTAAAATGTTCACACAAACAACAAGCAAAGTTAGAACATGTCAGTAACTACCGATTGACAATTAAACATGCAATCATGGATATACGTACTTTTTTCTTTTTTTCACCTATGTGAGATTTGACAGACACAGTCAAAATCTACTGTCATTAGTAAGGGAACTTTGTCAGGGGCGACCCTTGTATGGGGCAAGACGGGCGACCGCCCGGGCCAAGTCTCTTGAGGGGCCAGAATTTTTTAAACTATATATACATACATATATACATGTATGTATGTGTCTGAGAGAGATAGAAAATATAGAAGATAGAAGTTACAAAACATTTCCAGCAAGTTTTTGTTTTCTGATAATCTATCATCTGGTTTTTTTCTGATGCAGAGAGAAAAAGAAGATAATATGATCTTTTTATAAAAGAATTTAATATTTTATAATTTTTAATGCTTTTTCTAACACTTTCACGATATTGAATACGGCAACATATATACTAGCAGTCGATTTATACTAAAAAATTTAACTTTCCTAGAAAGTCTAAGCTATGAGATGCTGACATATGATACTCTCTTAAAATTAGAAGGAATGACAATATTGTTAATGTCTCTATATTCAAAGTTTCACCCCAATTTTTAAACGTTCATAACTTTTACATACGATATTATTTTTTTTTTTCAAATTACACCATAAAAACGAGCATTTCGTATCTTTAAAACGCATATAGTATTCATATATAAAAACAAAATTTTTTCACGTTTTTCAGCTCATTTTGTTATTTCGTCAAGCTATTGTGTTATTTCTTTAGGTCATTGTGTAATCTTCTGAACGGATGAGTATTACGCAATGACCTAATAAAAATTACATAAATAAAACAAGTAGCAGATTTGAGATAATATGTTATAACATATAGTTATGTCAATAATGAAAACAAGTTATAAGAATTAACATAATTGTTATTATGTATGTTTTAGTTTGTATTTGGAAACAACCTATAATATAACACGATGACCTAATGAAATAACACAATAATCTGATGAAATAACACAATCTATCTAATAATTCTAAGTTTTAGGGGGCTACTTTTGGGGGGAATTTTTTTTATATTAGGAAATTTTGGTTGGAAATTGAATGGAATTTTAACCATGCATGCATAAGTTGATAGAGTAAAATTTCTTAAATATAAAATATTTACAAATTGTTAAACATAATGATTATAATTTCTTTACAAATATTATTATTTAACCCGTGTGTAACACACGGGTATTAAACCTAGTGATCTAATGAATAACACAATGAGCTGAAACATGAAAAACAAGTTATAATATATTTGAGATGTTACATAAATAAAACAAGTAATGAATTTGAGATGTTATGTTATGGACATTTAAAAAAGATGGTGCAATTTGAAAAGTGGGCAAAGATTAATGGGAAATGTTATTTACACCGGGGAAAAAAACAAAAAACCTATCAATACGTCACGTATAGCTCTATATGGGGCGTATTGAGTACTTCAATATGTCGCGTATAGCCCTATATGGGGCGTATTGATTTTTTTTTAACATCGAAACGAATAAAGCCCGGCTACCTGGTGTAAATAGCCTGGGGCTTATTTTTTGGTTAGGTTAAATGGTTCCATCATGCAAATTTTAAAACATTTATTAAAAAGTATACTTTTAATTTATTCTTTTTAGTAAAAACCCTTATGTTTTGTTGTAACCTATGTTTTTCGTTTGCTTTTGTAGTCTAGAGGTTCAACTAGGGATGGCACATGAGTGCATGACAACATCGTCAATCAATTTTTTACAAATGTTGGATCATTTTTTTCAAATCCTTAATCTATAGTTATACTTTTTAATAAATCTTTGAAAAAAATTTAATAAATTGACCCCACCGGGTAGTCGGGATTTATTAGTTTCGATGTAAAAAAAAATCAATACGCCCCATATAGGGCTATACGCGGCATATTGAAGTACTCAATACGCCCCATATAGGGCTATACGCGGTGTATTGGTCTGTACATCGTACTGGCATACCTGTCATCGTACCATATATGCGGCGTATAAGACGGTTTTTAATTTGTCAAAAATATGCGGTGTAAATTGCCTGGGCGAGATTAATATATATCATTGGCCAACCATTTAAAATTCCAACTATTAATCATTATGTCACATTGTGTTTTCAAGCCATTCATCTTTATTTAATATTAGATCCAATGATTCATATATCTTCTTAGAATTTAAATAAAATTTAACTTCTTAGTCGAAACTCATTCTATATTCTACCCTAGTCTCCTTTTACCATCACACATTCAAAATTCGTTCACAAATTAAAATATAAATATGCTTTTATATTTTTCATGACAGTGGGTTCTAAATTTTTCAAATAATTTTCTCTTTAGTTTACTTAATTTTATACCGGATCATTTTCATATTAAATATGATTCTTGATGCTTAAAGCATCATAAAATTGATTTTACTTCCTAATGAAACCCAAATGATTTTATAAAAGTAGATTTTTATAAACGAATGGTTACATAAAACCCAAATGATTTTATAAAAGTAGATTTTTTATCACAAGTAAAATAAATAAATAAAATTTATATTTAAAAACTTGTAGAGAAATATAAAAATTTTCTGTTAAAAATGCTGAAAAACTAAAATACATATTTTAAAGCAACCATAAAACATATTATTTCTAAAAGAATTGAAAACATTAAATAAACTTTTACAAAACATCCAATAAGAGAATGAGTGAGAAAAAATAAATCTCAAAAAATATCCATTTTAATAAATAACAAATTTTTATAAATAAATTTTCAAACTACATTATTTTAAAAAAAAAACTCAGATCATTTTCATATTAAAAATGGTTCTTGATGCTTACATCATCATAAAATTGATTTACTTATTCTAGAACTAAAGAAATTTAGTTAAAAGATAACAATAGTGAAACTTTATAGCCCAAAATAACCAATAACAATGATGTTATAGTCGAAAATAAACATATATAAAATAGCTCACTTTACAACTCATTAACACACATCATTTAACCTAATTACCTAAAATCTTTAAAAAAAAGTTTCATTCACCCATTTGTAAACCCCAAGTTAGTTAAGTCAATCCACCGTCAATTAAACCCATGTTTTAGAAAATAAAAGAAAACGAGAGTTTGTATAACTTAACGGTTTTGTAAAGTTGAAGAAGTAAATAAGGAAAATGAAAATTTTCACAAAATTACTTCCTAATGAAACCAATTAAGTAATTCATTTATTCTTCTATAATTGAAAGTTTATAACTTAGAAGTATCTAAAAAACGTAAATTATTTGTTTATTTTTAGTTGTCATTTCTTTTAATGATTAACAATGTTATTAATTCATTCTTAATTGAGTAAACTAGTATTTTGGTCCTTGAGGTTTGGTATAAATTACGATTTTAGTCCAATAGTTTGTTTTCTACTCTTTTAGTCCATTAGTTTCATACAAATTTGTTGTTTTAGTCCACACCACTAACGGTCATCCATTTTTTCAGTTCAGTTTGTGTGAAAAGACATTAATACCCTTGGACCAAAATAGTAATTTTGACCAAACCACAAGGACCAAAACAGTAAGTTACCCTTATTATTATTATTGCTATTATTATTTTTAATAATATTATTATTATTGTTATTATTATTATTATTGTTGTTGTTGTTATTATTTAATATTATATACCTTCTAGTTTTAAAGGTCGGTGGTCACTATTGACCGGTCATGGGTCACTGTTGACCCGTCACGTGTCACCACTCGACTATCTCACCAATAATTGTTTGACTTAATTATCACTTTAACCTCTAACTTAGATAAATTTATCTAACCTATGAATTTGACCCCCTGACTTGACTTAATTGTAATTTTTAAATGCTATATCATGTTGATCTTCTTTGACATATTCATATTTTTACCTCATCTTTTGATATATACTTTTAACCACCATCTGTTAATCGTCGTAATGCAACGCGCATGTCGAAGTTGAAAACGTTGTTAATACGTGTAACGAAGTGAAAAAACTATGTCGGCGCAACACACAACGTTTTAAAGGCGTGTAAGAAAAATTAAGGTGTGTAACAACATTGTTAATCTTTTAACCGTCATAGTTTTTTCAATTTGTTACACGTATTAACAACGTTATCGACTTTGACATACGCACTGCATTACTACGATTAACAGATGGTGGTTAAAAGTATATATATATATCAAAGATGAGGTAAAATATGAATATGTCAAAAAAGATCAACATGATATAGCATGTAAATATTACAATTAAGTCAAAGTCAGGGGGTCAAATTTATAGGTTGGATAAATTTATCTAAGTTAGAGGTTAAAATGATAATTATGTCAAACAATTATTGGTGAGTTAGTCGAGTGGTGACACGTGACCGGTCAACAGTGACCAACGACCTTTAAAACTAGAAGGTATATAAATAATAATAATAACAATAACAATAATAATATTAAAAATAATAATAAGGGTAACTTACTGTTTTGGTCCTTGTGGTTTGGCCAAAATTACTATTTTGGTCCCAGGTTATTAATGTCTTTTCACACAAACTTAACTGGAAAAATGGATGGCCGTTAGTGGTGTGGACTAAAACAGCAAGTTTAGATGAAACTAATGGACTAAAAGAGTAGAAAACAAACTATTAGACTAAAATCATGATTTTAACCAAATCTTAGGGACCAAAATAGTAGTTTACGTACTCTTCTTAATTGAATGATTGAATTAGGTAATCATTTCTAATTGTTTTTTGTTTATTCAGTTATATTTCAATCACTTGTCATATGTTTAAAATGTTGTTGAAGATAAAAGCTAAATAATTTTCTAATTGTTAAATTAAATAAAATATAAATCAAATCAAGCAAAATGATCCAAGTAAATAAAAATTTTTGTTTCGTATAAATTGCATTGCTTACTAAACCATATATCTAGTGTAATGGCAATATATTAACGTATATTTGTTGATGATATAAAATTTAGTTTGATAGTTTTTTAAATATGACCGACTCATCCGTCCAAAAAAATATTATTTAGTGATACTAAAAAGGTCTTTAAAAATTTCCGTGCACTATAAAGAAAATATAGGTCCGTCACTGTAGGACATGATCAAAAAAATACTTAGACTCTATGGGCCCAAAAGTTATTCTCGCCCAGGACCCAGTGAAAAAAACTGAGACGTAAGACCGGCTATGATCGACTACCTATAAGACTATTTTAGCACCTAGGAAATAGATGTATGTGAAGGTTGGTTAAATATGACTTTTGTGCAATCTACCAGAAACACAAAAGTTATGATATAAATAATTACCTTACAAAAGCACATTTGTGTAATTTGTAGTTTTGTAAGAATATGATATCAATTAGTGTTTCTTCATCTTGTGTTCATGCATTAAAAATAAAGTTTATACATCAATCACGAACACATGAATCGAACATAAACCAATTGACAAAGAAAGCACTATAGTGTGAAAAGAGGCATAGCTTTATACGAAAATAAACCCTAATCATGCACATGGTCAACAATATTCTCATCATTATTCGATCCACCCGTCTATTCCACATGTTACTCTTTACGTATCCGTTATGTTTCTACTATCTTCACTTCCGAGAATCTTTTCAGTAAGATAATCAAACGAATCCCAAGAGGAGCAATGTTCAAAGAACGAAAGCAAATGCACAAATTCTTTTTTTAATATGAATAGGAGTTGATCGACCTTGATTTGATAAATGATAATATAGACAATATATATATATATATATCTAAATACGTCAATGAAATTTGGTATTTGATTCCAATGGTATATTAGCGTATGTGTAAGGCTATACCAAATTTGCTACTTTTGGTAGAAACATATTCGTAGTAAAGCTCTTACAAAACACATAAAGGGACAAACTTGTCATAAAAACATTGTTGTGAGAACAATCATGTTGCAAAATAATTTTTCTGCAATTTGTCACAAAATTTCTCACAAGTTTTTGACAAAATGCATTTGTCACTAAATTTGACAACAAAAAATTGCACAATCTAATATTTTCTCATGAATTTCATACTTGTAACAACTTTATGTATTATAGTTTATTTTTTAATATTTGATAAATTTGCCATAAAATCAAATATTTATTAGTTTTGCCATAAATTTGCCATATTATTTGATCTTGTAGCTATTTTATCATAATTTTTTGTGAAATATTAAGTTTGTTAGTCTTTCTTGAAAATTTGTCATAATTATGTGACAAATATTGTGTTGTGAAAAACTTGTACATATATATGTAGCAAAAAAAAAGTTATTTTTCTAATAATGTTCTCCATGGCCAAATGTGAATTTTAATTAGTCACGCACCCTATCCACATGGCATTCTCACGCCCTTTTTCACTTGACAATTTCACATAGATTTAACTAATTAATTGTTTTAAATTTTTTGGAGCGATTATCACTACACACGCTCCACAAACACTTATAAATCTAAACATGAGACTTAAAAAACCTCAACCACTTAGGCAAGTAATAGGTTTTCTACACACCTTAATGGCGCTTTGATAAATGTTTTTAGTTGTCATCAAAAGTTGGGCACTCTCAAGACCAAATTGGTGGTTAATAATAGGGTGTGTAGGGCGTTTTTGCCCACCTAAAAAGCTCCATGGGAGAGGGGGCGCTTTGGCCCCAAAAAATAGTTTGGGCGTTACCCACAAAACGTCCGAAAATTTCAAAAATCAATATATGCACACATTTTCATTGGTCAATCCCTTTATGTTTAATAATTATATATTGATTGAGGGATGCTTTATAGGGCTCCTTCCACTACACAGTTTTTAGGCAAAAAACCTTTGATGACTTGGCTTTCAAGTGGCACACAAAACCTCTAAGGGTGGCTTTGTCCACTACATATGGTCTTTGCGAGGTTCTTTCGGCTTAATTAATGTTGGTCTTTTTAGCGTGACAAGAAGAGCTATTAAGGTCGGCAGTGGCAGACATATATAGAGTTAAGTCGTAGCCCGGGCTACGGTCCAACTTATCGCTTTTAATGACAATTTAAAAAATGATAAGAAAATGATGATATTAGTTAAAATGGTCCAAATATTATTAATAGTTTTCAAGAAAATATTGATAAAACTCTGGATATTGCTAATGATATGCATGTTTTGTATGAGTGTATGAAAAAACTTTTTGTACAAGTGTACGCAAAAAATTGTATAAATTAGAGCAAATTTTTTTCGTAGGATACCCCTGGTATATTGGATTGACTCCACCACCGAAGGTCGGTTTCATTATTTAACTATTAAGGCCATATTTTATTCTTTACCAACCAGGTTTCTAACCCCTAATCTTTATCTTTAGTTATTATAAACCCATTATATTCTTAATTGTAATCATATAGTGTACCGAGCTAACAAAGAGAAAATCCTAATTATAATGAGTGGACGTAGGTCACAAAGTTCTGACTATAAATCTCGTGTCTATTTTGTTTCTTTCGTGTATGTGTCGGTGATTACATTGTGTGTTGGTTTGATTGATACTATACCTAAGAGGTGGTATCACAGTATTAGGTTCTTAAGCCATGTTTGATCTTCATTAATCCTTGGTTATTCATATTTCTTGTATCCATAATTGTAATCTTGTGTGGTATTGAGCTCATAAAGAGAAAACCATAGTTACGGCAAGTGGATGTAGATAACACCGACCGAAACACTATATATCTCTTGTCTCTATTAATCCTTTTGTATGTGTGTGGTTGTGATTCTGGTGCATGTTGCCTTGATTAATACCTAATAGTTAAGTGGTGTATCTTATTATCAAAATACTAGAGTTTCAAATAATGTAAATAATGTTTGTGATGAATTTAACTAAAAAACTACGAGAAATACCGTTAAAAAAATCAAAAGTTCTAATGTACATGGTGTGGTGGTAACATGTCAAAATTCTCCAAAGAGACATATATATGTTCTATTCCCACTAGTAACACTTTTGGGATGGGTTCTCAGGGTAATAAAGGAAAACTTGTGGCAACACAAATTCAAGCCCTGAGCTGAATGAGTTTTATCACTAGTTTGTTGTCGTTCTTACGGGCGGACGCGTTTGTGAGGTTTCCCTGAATTGGAGTCAGATTTTCCCAAAAGTAGACGGATTTAACTACTTAAAGTTGTTTGTGCTCCCAAAGCATAAAAGGTCACATTTAACCATTAAATTACCCCAAACAGCCCGACTTTATTCGTTTCAATCATAAAATAACGCAAGGGGGGAATATATAAAAGTCGTGGTTGTGAACAGGATTCAGGAAAGAATCTAGTAACGGTCAATAATGAGATAAGGGACATTTATGGAATTTTTATCAGTTTCCATTGCAGCCTATAGTGGTAGAATATGAAACTTTCCCTTTCTGGACGTGTTGGATCCCTTCTATCTTTCACAAAAGTGGCCTTGTCCTTTCAAATGTTTTCTTTTACACATTTTTATGCCCCAAATTATTGAAGGACTAAACTTTATATATATGTGCTATTTACAAGTTACAACCTTAATTTATATTTTATGTTTTATGATTCGTTAAAGCTTAACATAAATCTTTGATGATCATTAATTCATGATTAATTACTTTTATACTAAGTTAATATCTTTAATTCTTACTTGTGTGATGTAAAACATATGACCAATGACAATTACAAAAAGATGCAATATGTTTCCTAAACTCAACATGAAAAAGCTTGATGCGCGTCAGGATTAGTGTTTGAGTCCGATATTTTCTTTTAATTTCCTTCATAATATTTAAACTAGATTTTGTGGCCGGGGCCGCGCGTTGCGGCGGCCCAATAACCGTCAAATATAACAAAAAAAGCAGTAGCGAAAGTAATTACATATGAAATATAACTACTAAGAATACGTCTTGCGTCATGCGGATCCAAAAAGCCAAAGACAGTTGTGGAAAGCTAGCTTTTCATATATGAAATGGATCCAAACACAAAAGAAAAAAAAAGCCTCAAAGGTTGTTTTATGGCTGCAATAGGTGCCACGCCAAGAAAACTAACCATTTCATCATAGGCCAACAACCAAAAAGCCAAATGCAGAGAACAACCAATTCTGATATAACACAATCAAAACAACCTCAACCAGTTGCACACAAAACAGCTACATAATTGCACGAAACAGCAATTGCACACAATAATATAACTCAACCAAATCAACCTCAACCAGTTGCACACAACAATAACCATATACTTTTCACTTTAGCCGCACACAAAAGTTGACAAAATGCCACAGTGGCATTGAAATAAGTTATGCACATAAGCAAACAACAACTCGGATATGCCATGAACACATAGAACTATAAGCAAACCATCTTTAAAGAGCCTCAGAGGGTGTATCATGGCTGCAATACGTGCCACGCCAAGGAAAAAAACCCCATCATCATAGGCTAAGCGCCATGATTTCAAACATACTAATAACCCTTCAATTCTCATACAAAGTCAACTAAAATCAGCTTGAAACAACACTAATTGCAAGTACCCACAGTGTATCTAACATAAGTAATCACATGAATACACCATACATTGACAGCAACAATGTCCCAAGAGTCAACCAACTCAAACTGAATTAAGTCAAAAAAACAGAGTTCATCACTTCATCTTCAAAAGAAGAATCAGTAAACACCTTAAATCGAAAATTAAATTCGAAATCTCACAACCACAGCCAAGAAACATCAACAATCAATGTTGCCGCCTCAAGAAACCACCGACAACGGTAGCTTTCCGGCAACAACAGTCATCTAACAACCCTATAAGGGTTCAACGAACATAGATCTACATATATCACCACCGTAAGTCACCATTAAAGTCTCCGATTACCGACATGCAAACTCATCGGAATGATTTAAAGAGATGAGGGAAATGAACATATGAAGAAGACACACCGCGCTACCTAAACAAAACCGGATATACCGGCCGGCAACAACGGATGTCAACGGAACCCCCTCTCTCTATATATATCTTTTCCGGTGAAGACAAAGGAGAAAAGGAGAGTATTATGAGACGTGCATAAAGACAACAACAGAACATGTAAATCAGGCGGCGAATAGTCGCCAGAACCTCTCTTTCTCTCTCTATACTTTCTGACGAAGACAAATGCAATGAGAATATCAGGAGACGTGTGTAAAAAAGGCAAGGACAAAACACGTGATTAACACGTGAAGCAAGCACGTGAATGGCACGGTGAGGAACACCGACCTTACTAATTAGTAAGGTATATAATTGAAGCTTCTTACAACTTACAAAACTCGGTTTTTGAAACACAATAAACAACTATCTAATTGCCCTATAGTGTTTTGGTATGTTGGTTTCTATCGGTTCCAACTATTATCTTTTGGTTTCTATATGTCTCAACTATTGAATTGGCTGGTAATGGTCTTAACATTTATCATTTTGGCAACCGACAAGTCGTCACTAGTTTTTCTTAATGCCGCTAATTTTTTTTTCAAATTCAAAACCGATGATTTAGGTCTTTTGTTTGGAAGGAGAATACGAGTCGATTGATGTAAAAGTTATTTCGAAATGACGTTCTGAACAATAAAAATCTTACATCCGATTGAAGCAGCGTTAGGTTTAAACACCCATTTGAAGCATCGTTCGTCGTTCATAGCGTTGTTTTGAGGTAACTTTTACATCAATCGACTTGTATCTCTTTCATATCAAAAGGCCTAAAACATGGGTCTTGAATTCGAAAAAACTTAACGACGTTAAAAAAAATTAATGACAAATTGTTGGTTACCAAAGTGATAAACTTTTAAAAGTTTGAACCATTACCAGCTAATACAATAGATGAGGCCGATAAAATCAAAAGGTGATAGTTGATACCGGTAGAAACTAATATACCTAGTGTTTTCAGGTTTGAATCCTGGATACACTTGTTTCTTGTCCAAACACCCTAAATTAAGTAAAATGCAATATAGTACCTTTTTTTTTTGTAAAAGAGCGCTTGCACGATTGGTGAACACACATGCAAAGTAACGCTATAATCTCACAACAATTAGCATGTTCAAAACGACATAGAACATGTTAAAATATCGCCACATGTCCAAATCGAGAATAGTCATATAGAGATTTCACCTATTGTACGCAAGTTTGATCAGCCCCTTAGACCTTAAATCAACGGACATCAAGTTTTATTATTGATTGAGATTTGAGTGTAGGTTCGATTATTGATTAGTGACACTTAGTACTCTTCATATTCTTCCATTGAAATTTAAAATCTTGGGGCCCTTATATTTTTGAGGCATTAGAGCAGGCCCGGCCCAACAGTGTTTTGGGTTAGTGATGGCTCTAAGGCCTCAAATTTTGAAGGGCCCCAAAATTTAAGATAGTAGTGTTATGTGTATAATTAAAAAGCCCGCCCAATTTTCAATGTGTGTATGTAAGTCCAAGCCCAAAGCTGGCAAATGATCTTGATACCTGAAGCGACGTCTGGGAATTGGGACACAGGAACAAAATAAAAAATCAATATTGATTAACACACTCAAACAATCAATTTTGAAAATTTGATTCTCTCTCGCATCGATCAACACACTTAACAAGGAGAATCGAAATCGGTCAATTTTCTTCTATGAGTTCTCTCGCATTAGGCTGCTTGCAAGCATCGTTCGAATCAAAAAGTGAAAATCGATTACTGGTATTGCTTGCATAAATTTTAAAAGGTCTCAAACTTTCAACTCAGTTCTTATACTTTTTTGCCTTTATTGAATATCATAGTTGCTTGCCTGTTAGTAGTTAAGAACTTGGTTTTGGTTGTTACTTGTTGGATATAGGACATGACTTTGATTAATTTAGTGATTTAGTCAGATTACTTACTTGCTAAAGACTTGTGTTATTAAGATTTATTCATTTGAAACCTCCTAATTAACTTTTAATTGTGATAAGCACTTGTGTTAGTTAGAATAAGTCATTTAGAACTTATCATCATTGATTTGTGTTGGTAAAGATTTTTATATAAAACATACTGTCGCTACTTGTTGTTGCTATGTGTACTGAAGACTTGTGGTGATTTAGTCATCTAAATTTTTTTATTTGTGTTAGTTTTATTTAGTGTTGGTCCTTGGTGGTGGATAGAAGGAAGGTCTCTAATAGCGAATTTAAAACACCAATAAGGGCCCCGAACTTTTATTTTGTCTAAGGCCCCTAACACGGTTGAGCCGTCCCTGCATTAGAGTGATGTCAAGCTCAAATGACAAGTGAGTCCACCTTGGTGGGTTTCCTCATATGGGTTGGGGTGAGGTTATGATTGGAAAACGGATATGTGAGCTCGATTAAAAAATACATATCCCCGAAGTAGAGTTGTGTGATTACTATTAAAAAGTATTCTGAAATCGAAATCCTAACAATATTTCACCATTTTGGTTACTAAGGTGCTTTTTTGGTAGGCTGCAATAGGAGAAGGTGTGGACCAAACTTATGCAGTCTGCAAGAAGAAGGTTATTCGTTTTTTAACTTATGTACACTGCTAAAATAAACTGGTGGTGGGTAATGGTGGTAGACAGTGGTTGGTGGCGTACAGTGGAGGTAGGGGACCATGGGTGGTGGTGGGGGGATAGTGAGTACGTGGTGGGTGGTGTACAGTGGTAGTGGGGCCAAGTCTGCACCGAGAAGAGCTCGTGCAGATGTTTTTTAGTAAAAATGTTTTCCAAAAAACAAAAGCTAGTCTACAGATAACAATGTCTACGCGTTGCCTGCGCCACGCAGACGTAGCCTTTTTTTTTAAAAAACAAACACCATCTAACTCTCTTAATCAAAACTACTCTAAACTAGGTATCATATGATATTATGGTCATTTTATTTAATTGGATTAAAAACAGATCTTAACTCGATCAATCTTTTAATATATTTTTGGTTAGATTGGTATTGTTTTCTGTTTTCCTTATTAACTATTGTAATTTCTGTTGCTTTTGTCATGCACTCTCTTTTTTGTAGCATATTGTTAATTACTTGGTGTGTATGATATCTTTGTCTTCTAGATTTATTTTTGAACTTAATAGAAAAAGGTATTAATGCGATTCCCTATCAGTTGTCATGCATAAAGGTTTCTGTACTTGTAGCTAATGCTGTCAACATGTTATTCATTTCCTTTATTTGTTGAGAACAAAAGTAACGAAAACAATATACATTTTTGTTTTACTTAATAATCATAATTTTAATAAATTAAGTATTTATATATATAAAACAAAACTTCTTATTTTAATAGCTTTTTAAACTTACTAAACTAATAACTTTTAATCTTCATTTCTTTTTTCATCAATGACCAATGATATCACATGTACCCACATGTACAAATCTTCATATAAAATTACTAGTAAGGTACCCGCGCGATGCGGCGGCGACGGAGATGGACCGTTGACAACAATTTACAACAAGATACTTGATTGTTTTAAATTAGTTAACAAATGCCTCCTAGTTTTTTATATGTCGTTAACCTTACAAGTCTCATTTAAATAATAAAAAACACACGAATAAGAATATGTCAATCATTACTTTAAAATTAAAGTCCTACATAGTAATATAAAGTCTTTGATATTACTTTAAAAATGAAGTCTTACCACATTTATAAGAAAAAAATATCAGTTCGAATAAACGATGATCTCATCAATAAGTTTTACGAACATGTTGGAAATAATTTAGTACAAACATGTTTTTTTGAGAATAGGGACGAAGCCTCAACAAACATTTATTCAAAAACAAAGGTATTTACAAACCAAGAGCATCTAACTACTCAGTACTATATCAAGTTAAACCACAAAAACTAACCAACAAAAACCTAACAAAAAATAAACAAACAAAACTTAAAAAACCAAAATAACAAAAGATAATAATACACTAACCCCATGTGCCAGATTTCCAGTCTTGAGTAAAAATCCCAATATAAAAATTGAAAATACCATAATTCATATTCTGGTCCATCAACAAAATACAACTCATATTCAGCCCATTCAATTCTTTTTATAATTCGTCTATCAGAATTCAAAAATCGAAAATAATCTAACAATCTAAATCGAAAATTCAAACCATACTTATCTACTCGGCTCACTATCCAATTATCAATTAATCTGATAACTATAACCCAAATTTTCATAGGGCCCATCAAAACCCGCCATGCTTTAGTGCCACTTTCAATCCAATTTAAATCGCATAACCCCAAACAATTGCTAGATCAATCCAAAGAACTTGTTTAACGTTAACAATCAACAGCTAAACTTAAGGTTGATATTTCAAACTCTCAAAAATACTCTCATAACCAAAATTCATAACCATATTACATTGCATATCTAACCAAGCATATTATTTACACTCAATCTTAAAACCAACCTTTAAAACCACTAAATTCCATACCTTATCTTTCCGTTTTCCAACACTTGACTTCTAAAAATCAAATTGTTTTCCATCCACCACATATATTTTCTAAGATTAAATTGTATCGCCAATTGACTTATAAAAGTCAACAAGCTTACAATTAAGTGCATATCTTGTTTTATATACATCAATGGCAAATCTCATTTCTTTACTTATTGTTGTGATGGTTGTAGAAGATGGACAACATGTTTATGTTTGTGATTATTGTAGTAGCAACAACATCGAAAGAATAGAAGTAGCAGATCACAGCACATCTTGTAGCAGACCTGCAACATACACAATCAACAGAAAATTAATAAAGATCATGATCTTGCACAGCATCATATGTGCAACAGTAACTTGAATAAACTGCTACAATTATTATTATGGTTGTGTAGCTATAGCATGTGAAACTATAGATCAGCAACATCACAATAAATTTTGATGATAGATATGCAAAGGAAGAAATCTGCAATAAGCTATTGACATGAACACATCATTAAATATGAAACAAATTTTGTGAGCTGCTGTTAATAACACATACAACACACATTCATACATACCACATTCAGATCCCCCACCCCTTCATATTCATACATTCATACACATTACAAACAGGTGTTGCTGCTGTTATATTTATAGAATTTTAGACGTGTATTGTTGTTGTTGTTTAAGTGACATTCATACATACACATTAGAACACAGGTGTTGCTGCTGAAATTAGAACATATTTTTTTTTAATTAAAACCATAAGCAAGGTCATACATACATTCATACACACCCTGTGTCCTTGCTAAAGAAAACATAAGCAAAACACACACTCATTTACACTACAACACTCAACATATATTCACAGCACACACATACAAATATTAACCCCTCCCCCACATTCTGATTAACCCGCCCCCCTTGGTTCAAAAAACACACATTCAATTAAGCATGATAGATGAAGTTGTTGTTTCAAAAACACACATACGCATATGTGTTACTGCTGTTTCATAAAACCACATACACATTCAGCTTCAAAAATCACAACACACACTTATATATAGTTTTTTAAACATCAAAACACATATTTTTGCAAAAATTTCCCAAAAAATATACATTAAGACAATACAGGTGTTGTTGCTGTTTTATTTAAAGAATTTACTTTCAAAAATCAAAACACACTATTTATGCAAAAATGTGCCAAAAATTGCACAATAAAAACAAAAACAGATGGTGCTGCTGTTTTCAAAAATACAGCCTAACCTGAGATTGTTTGAGAGCTCACCAGAATCACAAAAGGGTTATCGATACCCTAGAACAAGCATTAATGATGCACCACTGGAACCCTACAAAACTCCTTGCACCTTTACAAATATTAAGAATTGTTAGAACTTAAACAGTATAATAACAGACAAAAAACACACAAAGAAGCAAGCAAACAAACGAATAATTGCATAAAGAATAATTGAATACATCAAGTATTTTTTCAGGCCCATATTCCATTAGATATATACACACACAAACACACGAATAATCTGAAACAAAATGAATCATTCGAGTCTAACAATATAATCAAAATGAATCAAGATCAACAAAACAAAGTTTAAAAAAAATTTCATAGTAATTCTTTGCAAGGGTCCAATTGGTTATATCAAATATTTTAATCAGTAAAAAAGGAAGGAAAATTAAGCTATTTTACTTATCAAGGCTGAATTCATCCTTTCATTTGAACCGGGGCTTTCTTCAAAATGTAATTGAACTATTAAGCTACTTGTAACTTCTAGCATAGGTTTGCACCTACATCACATCCAACACCAGTATAAGTATATTTAACATAACATAATTGCATTTTCTGAAAGAAAAAATAAAGCCAAAACTTGTATATTCAGCCAAAACATCTCTGCACAAAAACTGCACACCACAAAATAAACATTTTGAAAGCATGTGTATGTATGTGCATAGCTTTTCTGATTTACCCCCCCCCCCCCTCCCCCTCCCCCCACACACACATTCAGGACACAAACCATGTACACATTTGCAAATTCATAACAAAAGTTAATACAAGATTGAACATGCCAAGGTATTTAACAAATGCAAATTTAATGACAAACCTATAACAGCAACTTGATCTTAAAAGTCCACATTTCATATTTGTTTTTGATGAAACAAAAGGTCAGGAAAGCCGCTGGTAAATAACAAAGCTCGGAACCTTCAAGAAATCAATAGGTAGTTCTTGATGCGTAAACTCAATCATAAAACAGGAAAACTCAGAACCTTCAAAATCAACATGTCATGTTCTTGATGCATAAACTTGATCATAAAACAAAACTGAAACCTACTCTACAAGAAAAATGAGTTTGTTAGTAAATATTACTACCTGCCACAAAATCAGTATTGATTAATAACATTTTCAATTAACAAAACGAACAGGTTTATATTGTTACCCGCTGCATTCAGCCTTCAAATTGGAAATGATGATAATAGATGTCAATACCTATCCTGAATTCACAACATTCATAAAAACCGCATCCTCAATTCATCCATCACACGAACTCTGAAATAAAAAGCAATAACGTCAAAGCACTTTTTCCAACATCACATTTTAGTGCATAAAGATAAAAAAACTCAACTTACACAAACCTGCAACTATATCAGTATATGTTATTAACAATTACACAAACCTGCAACTATATCCTACCAATGTTTCCATAACCATCAACCATAACACCTTGTTAACGAACCGTATCCAAATTTGATATTCACTTCCATTACCCATAACTGAAACCATCAAAGAGGCTAATTCAAACATCGTTTGTATAAGATATTATCAGTAATTCATCGAATCGGTAAATAAACCCTTACTATATCACTTGCAAATTTGTCAAAAGGCTTATATATTATAAGGCTTATATATTATGGTCAATTAAAAACTACTGAGAACTATGAAGGTCCCAAAACAGCTTCAAGTGTAAAATCTGAGGAAACCCTAAATCTTACCTGTAGATAGATCAACCGTAAAGGTCATAACTCCAGCTCCTCTGCTCAGCTCTCTAACGCAACCACCACAACCCTAACCCTCGTTTTCCTTCCACAAATCAAACCTCTGACGACCACAACCCTAACCCACTACTCGGTGAAATTGACCTGAACCAGCCGACCGTTTGAACCTGACGTCCTCTTAGGCTAATTCAATCGATGGTTATGTGGATCTGGAGGTGTTTGTACCTGTCTGTGTAACACTCTTCAGAGCAGCAAGGCTTCTGTGTAAAACTCTTCAGAGCACCAGCACTTGGTGACTAACCATAAACCTGCATTAGTTGTGTAGGAACCGTCATCTCACAGTTGGCAGCCGGTCTGAATATATTGAAGGAGAAGAAGACGATTGAAAAGGAAAGAGGTGGTGGATGTTTTTTGAAAAAAGAAGGGATGTTAAAATGGTTAGTTAGGGTTTGAGTTTTTATAGTGTTGAAAGTTTAAGAAAAATGTTAAATGACAGTTTTGCCCATTCAATTCTCTTAATAAAGTATTATAGATAGGTTTACAACATGTTAGATCTATTGAGTTTGAGTATATAGTAAATGAATTTATAATTAACCTAGGAGAGGATAAAAGTTTTCATTTTTTCAAGATTTTTCTCTATTCACATCTATATTCACCACAAAAGGGATGTCATAGAGGTAATAGAGATAACGCCACAATCAACACTAAGAGTTGACTGGCCAAGTTTATGATATGCACTTAATTATTCAACAGACCCTTTTATAAGTTTATTGCATCGACTAGAGTTGATGCTATAGCTTGTACAACGATAACTCTCTTGTAGTGATATGTAGTTGTAGTGATATGTAGTTAGTGACTCTTTCAAGTTGTCAGCTAGCGTTCAAGTTTTGTCATAAACATAGTGTAAGGGGATGTTTTACAACCAGCGGTGGACCCAAGAATTTTTTTATGGTGTCGGAATTTTTTGGTTTGACCAAATGACGAAGCAAATGTAAGGCCAGGTCGGGTAATAAACTTAAACACAAAATCATTAAATAATCGATGTCCTTAGTGTATAAAACGACGCCGACTTCCTTTAATAGTACTTTAATGGATCTTAAAGTCAAGATATCTCGAAATAACGTTTTTTTTAATAATAATGTAGTTCTAAATTATTAAATTTAAGCCAAATTGAATACCACTAATCACTTAGTAGTAACTAAAGTTCAAACATGTTTCATTTTTCTAACTTGATTTTAAAAAATTTAAATATTTGTAAAGTTATTACATAAGATTAGAACACTTAATAAAACTTGAGGAATTAATGACAAATTCTTTTTCAGTGAGTAACTAGAAAAGTTAAAAAAACTTGATTACATCTTTCTATAAGGTGTCTCCTAGTATGCTTATTGTTTTATATTGAATAAAATAATTTAATAAATAATATATAAAAGTTATTTCTTGAAGTGTAACTTTTTAATATGAATGGCCACGTTTTCGTAATCGGTTAAATAAGTTAGGAATGAGCCATGACTCAATTTTAAGCGGAGACAGAGCGCTACGCTACTGTGCCAACTTGCTGACCACCTGAGATATATGTTTTGTTTAGTTTCTTCATTTCTTTTCCTCTCAGCTTCCCCTCTTTTTGTTATAGATTACAATGGTGTCAATCGTAAAAAAGATTGATGTCGATTGAATTTTCGGTATAATATGTTACACTACTCACTGAAAAAAGAATGGTGTCAACCGACACGTACCATACCCGAACACCTAGATCCACCCCTTTTGACAACTACTAAATGAATAAGTATTGAACCACTAAGAGATCTGAACCATTAAGATCTAATCTTAACTACTCAAAAGTAAATGTCTGATCAATTTAGATAAGCACTTTTAACCATTCATACTTAGTATAATGTTTAAGCATTCAGATGCAAATGTCTGAACCATTCAAACACCTGCTTGAGAAACAAACGTACAATCTGAATCATTAATTAAGTGATGAACCATTCAGACATCTGAACCATTATGAGGCTGAAACAAACAACCTCTGACTTTGTTTAACGAAATCCCTAAACATAGACCGCGGTATCTGATAAAACTGTACCCATACACCCATGAAGTGCCCATACGCAAAAAAAAGAGGCTGTTGTGCGTCCAATTTGGATCTACGGTACTAGGGTTGGCAATTTTGTACACGAGCACGAACTTACACGATCTTAACAGGTAACATGAAGCCTTTAACAGGTAACAGGTAGACATGAATCTACATGTTAATTTTCGTGTGTTAAGAAGCTATTTACCTGGTTACCTATCAAGACATGTTAATACATGTTAGTACCTGTTATAAATTATTTAAAATTAAATATAATATAATATAATATAATATAATATAATATAATATAATATAATATAATATAATATAATATAATATAATATAATATAATATAATATAATATAATATAATATAATATAATATAATATAATATAATATAATATAATATAATATAATATAATATAATATAATATAATATAATATAATATAATATAATATAATATAATATAATATAATATAATATAATATAATATAATATAATATAATATAATATAATATAATATAATATAATATAATATAATACGATATAATACGATATAATACGATACAATACGATACAATACGATACAATACGATACAATACGATACAATACGATACAATACGATACAATACGATACAATACGATACAATACGATACAATACGATACAATACGATACAATACGATACAATACGATACAATACGATACAATACGATACAATACGATACAATACGATACAATACGATACAATACGATACAATACGATACAATACGATACAATACGATACAATACGATACAATACGATACAATACGATACAATACGATACAATACGATACAATACGATACAATACGATACAATACGATACAATACGATACAATACGATACAATACGATACAATACGATACAATACGATACAATACGATACAATACGATACAATACGATACAATACGATACAATACGATACAATACGATACAATACGATACAATACGATACAATACGATACAATACGATACAATACCATACAATACCATACAATACCATACAATACCATACAATACGATATAATACGATATAATATAATATGACATTATTTTCCCTTTTTACCCTAATTCCTTAAATTCTAATTTATAAACCCTAATTCCCTCAAGTCTTATCGTGTCTTATCGTGTATTCATATTATAAACAGGTACAGATACATGTATGGATAACAGGTACACGATAAGTTATCGTATAGTGTACAGGTAACAGATTTTGTGTTCGTGTCTTAATATGTTCGTATCTTAACAGATACATATATACACGATATGCTTATCTTAAACGGTACGCTATGTTTTCTTTATGATGTCACAACCTACATGATTAAGAGTTGAAGTGTTGAAGATTCTTTCTATTTTCTTTTTGGTGATTGAATATTTTAATAGGCCACAAAATTTTCCTAACCCGTTTAATTAATGTTTTAAAACTCGGTTCAAACCGGCCAGTTAAACCGGTTGAACCAGTGTTTAAGCATTTTACCGGTATGATATAGGGCGGTATTTTGGGTAATGGGAATGTATATCATACCACCAAAATTTTCCGGTTAAACCGGTTGAACCATTAAGCCGGTTTAATTTCACTTATCCCATTTTTATTAAAAAAAAAAAGTACCTAGTATTTGTAAGAATAGCATACTTCGTCGATTACCAATCAACTCGTTTATTTGGTACGTGACCAACCATCGATTAATTTGGGCATCCAATATCGTATTTCTTGGTTTTAGTTTTTACTCGATTAATGTACTAGTTTTTCCCATAAAAAGTTTATTAATTGAAGTAATATTTTTCTTATATATCTTCGAGCATCGTATTTGCAATTTTTATACATGAAATAAACTAGTTGAACCGTTTTATATAAAAAACTTTGTTGGGAAATCAAGTAGTTTTAAAATTTTTTTGGGATTATTTTTTGTTATGAGTTAACTTTTGAATTATTTGGGGCATTTATATATATCCCCTTCTTAAGATCATTTATTACGTATTTACCCGCTCCTTAAATTCAATTACATATTTCCCCTTCCTAAACCATATATATTACATATTTACCCATTTCTTTAAAATAGCCTTTTGATTTACTATTTTACCCTTAATGATCTTCATAAGTATATTTTTATATTTTTATATGGTTTGTGTAAAAGAAGGGGTAAATGAGTAATTTATTATGTCAAAGGGGATATATGTAGTTAAACTTTAGGCTTGGGTAAATATGTAATTGATGGACTTAGGAAGGGGAAATATGTAAAAAAACCTTATTTTTATTATTGAATCATGTATTTTTTTTTCTTTGAATAGATGTTGTATTTTTAAAAAACTATAAGGTAAATAGTCACACCGGTTAAACCATCCGGTCTAACCGGTTGAACCATTTCTAAGCCAATCCGGTATAATTTAAAAACCGGTTTTTAAAACATTTTTAATTTAAAAAAGGTTTTAGCATTTTAACAGGTCACCACAGCCCACATGCCACATGCCCCATTGATTTGCTAAATTTATTACTTTTAACGTTCTAATTTGTTTAAAATATTAAAGAATGCAAATATACTTCCAAGCAACATGTTCCACGTTCGACTAGAAATCAGTGAATCAACACTTCATCATCATTGACAATACATCAACACTTCACCATCATGGATATATATATTCATTCATTATCATCATCCTCGTCGTCATTCAACGTTGAGCCGCCCTTGGTTACATGAAACGTAAAAGGATGGAGAAACTAGATGTTTTATATTTCTATGTAGTTTTTTCTGTCCCCAAATGATAGTACTATAACACAACCAAAATGTAGTAGTTGTGTCATGCATATATAAATTTGTTTTCTAAAGTCAACAATGGACTACAATGATATGTACACCAAAGAGTAAAATATGGACAACACCAAGTACAATATAATACACGAGTGGACAAATTAAACTTATAATGCCACTACAATAATAGAGGGATATATATGATCAATGATGAACACCTAACAGTAGAATGTGGACAACACCAAAGAAAAATTCATCAAATATTTTGATCACTTAAATTCATCCAAAACAATCCTAATAATCCACACTATATATATATTGTTTGTTGCAAAATATTCCCACAAATTAAAAAAAGGGTATGCATTAAAACATCCTTTACATACCTATAACTTCATTAATGAGATCACAAAAAAAAAATAAAGAGTTTGGATTATTAAACAGGAAAAAAAATGTAATCAATTACTCAACTATAATTCTTTTTGGTTTATACGGTAGCCAATTCACGAGAAGCTATCAAATTCTTGGAGATTTCGTAAATCAATCTGCTCTGAAACTCACTCATCGAATACGCACCCGAAACCTGAAGCTTGTTTGGAATTCTTTGAGAGCCGAAAACATGTTCGTTTCCGGCTATTCTAAGCATCATATTCATGTATGCTTTCTTCAACTTGATCCATAACCTGATTGGTGAAGCTATCTTCAATCGCAAACGTCTAATGGCTTTAATCTTCCAAAACCCGCGGTTTTTACCACCAAACACAACAGTCTTTGATAGTTTTTTGTAACGGCCGTTGATCCGCTGATACCTCCTACGCCTCCACGATCTGTTCAATGTGCTGACAAAGCCGCGGCTTGTAACTATTTCCATTTTTATGCAAATTTGTTGCTAGCTTCACAATATATGCAAAGTTTGTGTTTGCTTGGTGCAAATTAAGTGTGTTTGGGTGCAAGTGTAGTGCTTTTGATGATCTGACTATATAGAGACTAACGTGTTTAATTTAATGGCAACTGGGTTATAATCTATTATTAATGTTTAACTCATGTGTCGTCTTTATTAACCAAATTATTCTTGCTTAACATAATGCATCCAAAAAAATAATCACATGGCGTATCTTCTTTGGTCGATCTTATAATTACCTGGTTTCAAAACTTTATTATTTGCTTCTGAACATAATAACCAATTTACGGTGCTAGTGTAAAATTAGTGAATATATGTTTTTACACACAATTAATTAGGTTTATGTTCTAGCATGTGATCAAAGCAGTATAAGGAATCGAATATTAATCATCAAAGTTAGTGCAAAATGCATACATGAGATTTATTTATATTAAATAGCTACCATTATGTAAGTCTGTTGGAATATTTAAATCATTTGCAACCTCAAGTTTTTTAAAATAAGTTATTTGTATCTCTGATTAGTTTGACTGTTAGTTACGGTTGAATTACATAAGTATCCCTCTTATTAGATCTTGAAAGTAAATAGTTCTTGCAATGGTTTGTTGCTTTTTTGTGCGAGTGAACTAATTCACTGTCGTACTTCAATTAAAGAATAATATTTATACTATATATCTATGCATCGTAAATCTTAGCAAACTGATATGTGGTTTATTATGTGGTTTTCACGAATTGCTTATTTGTTTAGTTGTTTACTTGTTTATGCACCGTAAATCTTGTAACAAATATTTGTAATAGTTAATTTTCGCATTTCACAATTTTGTAACAGTTGTGAATCAGTCTTTTATCAAACAACTATGTGAATTTCTTGGTGCTTTTGTGGTTGTTGTTGAAAAGTTCGTAGTTGTATTGGTGATATTCGTTTGTTGGTGTAAATGGTGTTCTTAAGACTTTGGATATGATTATGGATGCAACATGGGTCGATGTTCATTGAATAATATAAAACCTAAGGTTACAAATTGATTGGTGTAACTTTTTGTTATGTATATAGTTTATTTTACCACGAGGCAGGGTTTCGGTGTAGGTCTTTGCACCTCTTAGAGTATTGGTCGTAGGTCGTTATACTAACCGTTGTTTTAAAAACAACTAATTAACCATGGGGTGCAATTGACTTATTTTAGAAACGTAGGGTTATAAAATGCTTAAATATTTAAGCGGAATTGCAGAAGCTATATATTGGTTGAAACCAATGTTTTCAGGATCGGATCGGACAGTGAATCGGTCGCCTTACTGGTTCACTGGTTGAACCGGTCGGACCGGTCGAACCGGTTGGATCGGTTTTGAACCATATAAATAATAAATAATTATATATGTTTTTCTAAAGTATTAATATAACTTAAAATATAAGTCAGATACTAAGAAACAACTTTTTAAGTTCTAAACTTCAACACAGAGACAATATTATCTAAAGTTTAAAGGTTAAACCTTAAACAAACTTAATTTAAATAAAAAATATCACAAATTTAACCAAATAAAGTCAAATTTTTTTTAAAAATTAATTTTCCGAACCGGTCCGAACTGGCCGAATCCCGGTTCAACCGGTTGACCGGTTCGAACCGGCCGATCCTTTGTACTAAAAACGAACCTATACGGTTCGGCCCGGTCCACCCTCCGAATCCCGGTCCGACCGGTTCGACCGGCCGAACCGATCCGAGCCTGACAACATTGGGTGAAACACTTGGATTCCTTTGAGAAATGATTCATCCTTAGAACGAGACACGAGTAGACTCTCCATCTGATCTATGCAAACGTATCGGGTTTTTGAAACTGCATTCTTGTGTGCAAATCGCACGGGCGTCACAAAGTTTCCAATCTCAAACTCGTTTTCTACACTTCTTTGTGCGCGGGTAGATGTTAGAGTAAAAGATAACACAAGAGGTTAATATGGCTTAGAGATTTAAAACATATAAGCTAGAGTAGTTTTGTCTCCACATCTATGTGAGACATGATACAATTCCTTTTTATCTTTATTAAAAAAACTAAAACGAACGTTTAATTTTATATTTTATTAAAAAAACACAAATGAACATTTGATTTTATCTTATGCGTGCTAGAAAATTCTTTTATGTTATATTTATACTTTTGCATATATTTGTTATATCAATTTGTTTTTAGCTCTATCTTTAAATTTTTTTTAATTAACATCAAAAAATTATATTAAAAATATATCGGTTAAATAGTGGATTCAATATAGTAGGCGATAAGGTAGCTGGAAGACATGAAAATAAGGGTATCGATCATTTCAAAAATTTTATCTAGACAAAATATGTCTTATTTACAAGATGGAAGACCTGTTGATATGGTCTTCAATCCATTAGGAGTACCTTCGCTAATGAGTGTTGGACAAATATTTGACGTATAGTTGATTCTCACATCTACCTATTCTAATAATTGAGTAACAAATACACATGACATGATTTTAGCATGTCCACCTAGGATTTTTCCTATGTGTCGAACTCACATTCTTCCTATATATTATTTTATGCGGATCTTCAACTTAGTTTCTGGGTTTGAATTAACCCGATATTTAACATATATCTTATTAATATATTTTATTATTTTTTGGATACAAATGAAAAAAACTTGTATCATTAATCTCTATCTATATCTTATAACTACTTTTTAGTAGGATTTTGATAATTTTTTAATTTGAATAATCGTTATGAAAATACTAAATTTATTTATTTTGGATTTCAAATATATTCATTTGATATAATCGTAATTTTAATAATATTACTTATTTTAATGGTAAATTATACATCTTTAATAGAATAATTAAGTTATATAAAATTAAAATAATTATTTATATTTATTTGATTTAGCTTTTCTAATAACAAATCTTCTATATTAATAAAAAATATCGTTTTTATCATTCAACCCGTGTATTACACGAAAAAAAACCTAGTATATTATATTTCAGCTACTCATAAGTCACAACCATATGGAAAGCCCTCTAATCTTTATATAATATAGGAAAATGAAAAAAGCTTAAGTGTCATCTTTTTAAAGTCTCTTCGCTTATGTGGCATCACTTGAGAATTTTTCTCACAATATGTTATTTTATTTAAATAATATATAAAAAATATATTATAATAACACTAATTATATTTTGGTCCCCTAATACGTAGGATAATTTTGAAAAATTTAAGAGTAGTTACATTTTGAACCCCTCCTACTAGGGGTGTACACAAGTCGGTTTGTATTTGATAGGGTATAAAAATTAAACTTAGGGATAAACTTGATAATAACATACAATTAAAACCTCAGTGTTTTAGAAACATACATAACTTTTTTATACAAAATTATTTTAAAAGTAAACTACACCATAAAAACAACATTTTCACCCCCTCCTACTAGGGGTGTACACAAGTTGGTTTGTATTTGATAGGGTATAAAAATAAAACTTAGGAATAAACTTGATAATAACATACAATTAAAGACCTCAGTGTTTTAGAAACATACATAACCTTTTCATACGAAATTATTTTAAAAAATAAACTACATCAAAAAACGAGCACTTAAGTATCTTTAATTTGAGTATAATATTGTTATACTAAAAACAATTTAAAATACATCTTGTGTTACGGTTAACCACGATTTTGTCTCAAAATTTATTAGAAACGTCATGAATATCATTAAAATAACCACTTAAATGTTGTATTCCCGAGCGTAGCGCGGGTCCTAAACTAGTAAACATATATGATATCTAGTGCTTCTTCATATAGTTCAATATTTGTATATTACGTAAAATAATAATAATTTAATTTCATCATGAAAAGTTGTAATAATTTTATAATTATTTTATTTCATCGTTCAAAATCCATGTATACACTATTTCTAACCTAGTTATAAGTAAAAAAAATATTAATTATTAACTAATATGATCGACGTGTATAATATATATATTGATGTCGCGGTTGAAGATAAGTTTTATACCAAAATATTAGTGTTTATGCTTTTTGATCAAAATGAGACAACCAAACGGTTTAATCATACAATTAAAGGTGTATTTTGATAATCTAACAGCGTCGTCCACAATCTGTTGTCGAAATTATTCGTATTAACAAACAACTCAAGTTTGAACGAGCATACTATGTCACTAAGGTTAGGTGGTGTACGCTTAGAATCTTCTTTAACTTCATCCAAACGTCACATCAAATCCACATCATCTATTTTTCACTTTTAACATAACATTATCTGTTGGAAATTGTTTATCTCCTTAAGGCCATAGGGATTGTATGGCAAGTTGAAGACGAGTTCGATGAGGAAGGCATCCGAGTCCGGCGAGATCACCTTGTGAGGATTTTGTCGAGTCGGCGAGTTTGGATGAACCCATCTTGTGAGATCACTTTTTAGGGGTCCCTATAGTCGTAAGGGTTGGGTGATATAAAATATATATTTTTTTTTCTTTTTCCTTTAACCCCAACTTTTTTTGTTACTTAGTTTTTTTTTTTAAATCGGACATTTCTTTTTGGCGCCGACATATTTTTGGGGTCCGCTGACTGTGCATTATTCGAGCTTGAACGTTAAGCTCGTTTAGTTTTACCTCTTCCAATAGGGCTTTCGATATCTACTACATCGTGAGAGGCATCCTCGTTTAGATCATAAAAAGTGCAAGCCTTGGACTTTGTATGATCTAAATGAGGATACCTCACCAGGCGAAGTAGAGATCGAAAGGCCAGTTAGAAGGGGTAAAGCTAAACACGCTTAACGTTCAAGCTCGAATATGGGTATTTTTAGCTTTAAAAAATTGTAACATTTGAATTTTTTTTCTAATCATAACACTAACATGTTGAGGGGGTAGAGTGAAAATATGCTTAGGCGGTCACTCTTTTTTTTTACCACCGAACCATTGTTCTTGTCGAGTAATTACACGAGCTCTACAATGTGTCCCCTACCTCGTCTCCCATCTCATCGCCACAAAGGTTAGGTGTACACGCCAATCTCACCAAGCTTGTGGAGGAGCTCGGTTTGTGTTCCTTGTGTACTTAGGGTATGTGAACTGTGAAGGTACTTGTGAGCATGGCCATACCCACCCTAGAGGGATGGGGCGACCACGCCCCTTAAAAGTAAAAGTTTAGTATATATGTATTCAAATCCTGATCAACCCTATAAAATTTAATCATCGTCTCCCGTTCCAGTCTTAAAAATTTTCATATAGATTTAGTGTAGCGTAACATTCAGCAAACCCTACAGGTCATCCTAACATTTCATATAGGTACTTTGTTAGTTGTTAGCAAACCCACTTTGATGCCCAACCCACCAAACCGGTCCATAGCCCCATAGAAGTTGTCATTAAATTATCAAAAACATACAACAATAGATGCAAATACCAAAATTAAACAAAGCCATACCCGCCAAAATTTCATCATCTACCGCTGCTGGCCCCTCATACCACCAATATTGTCCGCTTTGCTACATAAGAGCTCACAGATTTGCTATTGGTTGCCCGGGTGAAACCTTCCCAGGATGGTCACCCATCCTGAGATTGCTGTCATATATCCGAGCACGCTTAACTGTGAAGTTCTCCACTCGTCCATTAACATTAAGCCCAAAATGCGTTGTTGGTTTATGAAGTCGAACATCCCTTATAAATCTCAGATCTCTCCTGCCCACGGTCGATGTGAGATTTGCCTAGGGTTAAATCAGAATCCAGATCCTCCTACCATGGCCGTCTACCAGTGTCAAACTAACTCCAGTATGTAACTAAAATTTTTTATTAAGAGTTTGAATGTTTGATTTGAGTATACTATTTATATGAAAGTTTTGTTTGAAACTTATAAATTTTGATAAAAAATCAAAGTGTGTTGGTTAATGGTTCTATATTATGTTTGAAATCTTTACATATTTAATTTTTGTTTCAAATTTGAATAGTTATGATTTTAAATGTAAGAAATTAAGAATGTTTATGTTTATGGCTGACAATTTCTGACACGTACACGGTAGCACGACACGACACGCAATTTACAGGTTTCGTGTTTGACCTTAACAGGTGTCATGTCATTAATAAGTTAACACGAGAAAGATACGTTAATTATCGTGTCTTAACATGTTAAAGATCTGTTAACACAATAAGTCACTTGTTAATATTTATTTAAAGGAAAAGTTACATGATATTTCCACATATCCCGTAATTCAAAGTTTGTGAAAATGAAATGAAGGAAAGTGATCGAACGTGTGTATTAAAGTGAGTTATAGAAATAAATGACATGAGCAAGATCATACCAGCTGCTCTTATTTGAATAAATATATTAACCATACCTTAGTAAATAAAGTATAATGACCTAACATGAAATTTAATATTCTATTTATAAATTATAAAGTATAATGATCTAACATGAAATTTAATATTCTATTTATTAAATTTGTATAGTTGATACGATAGACAGCAGAATCATTTGCTTTTGTCTGGATGTAAATATTATTTTTCTACGTTATTAGCAAATATATCTTCGAAACCTGTCCCAAATAGATTTTAACTTGTAATGAAATTAAACTTTTAAAAACAAAATGATTTAATTATCAAACAATACTTATTTTTTTAAGGGAAAATGCCATAGAAACATAACCAAGTTTCAGTTTTGTTCTAATTAGGTCACTCAAACATATTTTACTTGAATTGGATGACTAAACCTTCAAATCGAGCAATTGTTGGATTTTGTTTGTGTCAAGAAAGGAATTAGGGATAGAATGTGGGGGTCGGAATATTTAATATATATAATTATATTAAAAAATTTAAAAATATGTTAATTATAATAAAAAATAAAAAAGTAAATCTACAATTCACATTACCGCTTCACATTAGCATAAAAAATGTAAAAAATAATTCCTAACTGAAACGTAAAGAAAAACATGTGAAAACAACATGTTAAAACCTCTAATTTGAATAAAATATGAAGATGAGTGACCTAATTGGAACAATTTTTAAACTTGAGTGACTTAATTAGAACAAAATTGAAACTTGGTTATGTTTTTACAAAGTTAATATACAATCTTGAGAAATATATATATATAACTTAGAAGTAAGGGGGTTAAAAAGATAAAAATTAAATAAAAGTGGTCAGTGGGACTCGAACCCACGACCAAACGAAACTTGTCCAGTGCCCTAACCGTTGAACCAAGCGCGCTTTTGGTTATTAAACAGGCAGTAATTTGTTTTAACCTTTACAATATAAAAACACCCATTTCCATATAAACCCTAGAATCAAAACTCGACCAATTCGATCTTAATCTGACGATCCAATCCAGAAAAACATAGGGCTTTTAATCTACACATTACAACAATCATTTCAATGTATTATACTTACTTGGTTTCGATCGATTTGGAGCGATGATGATGAAGAACAAGAAACACGACGGCTCAGATTTGAAACGATGTCTAGAAGTTGTTATAATCCAATTCAACTTCCAGATTCCTTCCACGAGGTTAGATGAACAAAACCCCTATAACAATTTCAGATTAAATCAAATATTTGATGGCTAACTGTTGAAGAACAGACTCGGATTGAAACGGAATCACTTACAGATTATTGATGATTGATACTAGAAATTGAAGTTGCAGCAAGTGAAAACGAGTAAGGAGGAAGGTGCAGGTAGATTGAATCGTGTTTTAGTTAATAGATTGATGTCGTTTGACTTAGTGTTGTGTATGAACCGAAAAATGGGTAATTGATGGATGAACAGAGGATTAAAGTGGAATCAATTACTACCAATCGATTCGACATGCCGAGATTAACATTTTCATTAACTTCACTTGCCGTTTGGTACGTTTTTGGGTCGATTGAGATGGTGGGTTTTTGAACCGGTTTTGATTTAAGATTTTGATTGATGTTTAGGTGATTAGAAATCGATTAAGTGTTCGAAACATACTTAGAATGACACTAGGATGATTTTGTAAAGATTAGATTTGTTGAATGGTGCTAAAAACCGGTTTTTTTTTTAGCCTGCCGGAGTTGGGAATTTTCCGGCCAAACTGGCCGGAATTTGTTGTCGCCGGAAGTACGGGGGGGGGGGGGGGGGGGAAATGGTTGGTTCAAACTTTTAATTTACACAAACAGCCCTTGCACTTGGTTTGTTTTATATTTTTGTCTAAAACTTTTAAAACAAGTTTAAATATTTACAACATTGGTCCAAAGTTAGTTATAAATTATAACAACGAGCTAATTTAACCGAGTTGAGACGGAGCGAACATTTAAGCGACGATTATATATGTTTTAGCTCGATGGTGACATTAAACATATTTATTTAAATAATTTACTATCGAAACGTTACATTTATAAATAAAAGAGTACGAATACATTTAGGATAGAACTTCGGGCTCGAGCCGGGTCATTCGGGTTTGGGTCCGGGGGCGTATTTTATTTCTAACAAACAAAATATTAATAAATATGATAAGGTATAGTTCATATCATTATGTTAAATGTTCGAATATCGTACGTAATACCACATAACATAAGTAACCAATCAATAACAAAATCGTGAATTACCATCAATATTCTCCGCCAAAATGGCTACTAAAGTTACCGATCTAATGATCATAGAAAGAAAAGGAAGGGCTTACTTTGGAATAACAGAATTTAGTGAGATCGTAAGATTCTTTACCGATATAAAGTTTTATTATATTTTTATTTATTTATTTATTTATTTATTTATTTTATTCTATCGATTTAACCAATCATCTACGAGCGCCTTTAACGTAGTTCTCTCCTCGAGAGAAGTCAACCGGGTAAGCATCATCTGGCACGTGTCAAACACGATCTGCATCTCTATCTTGTAATTCATCGATCTACCGTTCGTACTAAGCACACCTTGCCGTAAGAGTAAGGAGGAAACGTTCGATAGATTTTTCGATCATGGAATCTAAACGTGGAGTACTAGACGAGTCGTCGATCTTGAATATAGACGGAAAGCCGCGCTCTACACCTGGTAAATCAACCACCGATTCCCTTACCCTATTAGGTTCGGGTGCAACCTCATCATCAACAACCATACGGACAATCTTCCTACGCCTCCAGGAATATACTATGCAGGACTCGGGGGTTCGCTTCAATTCATTCGAAGATATGATGTCTTGAACATCATCGCTCTAAGCCTCCATTACCGGCTCTACATCAACCACGGACTCAACGACTGACCCTAAAGTGGTGCTAAGTGAGACTCGTGTCTCGGGGACTCATTCAGACATTTGTGACAACAAAAGGCATATTCGTACTTAACACTAGCTTAAAGGCACTTAAAATATACTATATCAAATAAGCACACAAGGTACACTTAGATATCCAATCTAATAATTGTAAACCACGCAAGGTATAATTAGATATACAATTAATTTAAACCACACAATGTATTCTTAGATATACAATCTAAAAATCAAAACGCACACAAAAATGCCTAGGAATTTTGGAAGTGTTTTTGGGACTTTAAAATTTTTCAAAAACTTTAAAGTTATAGTCTAGAATTTTTCAAAAACTTTTCTAGTTCGCTATAACCATTGGCTCTGATACCAACTTCTGTCACACCCCAAAAATCGTTGCAGCGGAAGTCACGAGTATTTGGTGCTTAGAGCGAAGTTGGCACCCATTAATTATAAAGCAAACATCCACATTAATTTAAAAGGTAATTAAAAGTGTTAATGTTGACACGTCAACATCCCACCATTTTTCGTTAAGAAAATAAAATACAATATTGTCTTAATAAAGCGTAGATTGTTTGAAGTAAAACCAAACAAAATTTTAAACAAAGCGGTCCCAAAACACATAAACCAAATGTGGAGTTTGTAGTCCAAAAACTATCCTTCCACAAATTCCCATGCCCAACACTTTGTACCTGAAAAACATGTAAAAACTAAGTCAACATAAAGTTGGTGAGTTTTCGGGTTTTAATCAAAGTAAAGTCATTTTTCATTCACAATAGATATGCTTGGCTTTGAGACATCAACACGACCATACGTCAAAGGGTTTGCAAGGCCCAAAGACAAATGAATCATCAAAGTCATGAGTCCATAATCAAACCAAGAAACGAAGTTCCCCTCACAACAATCAACTTATATTCCCCCGCATGTCAACACGATCAGAGCGACTGATCACGAGGGGCGGAATTCCAATCCCGATAGATCTACCAATATAACCTGTGGTTTCTCACTCCAAGAGAAATTAATGATTATGAGAGGGCATTACGCGTAAAATCATCAAACACTCATACCATCATTTTGGTCAACAACAATACCCGTCTCCCAATACATGTCCAAAACAACATAAACAAAATACATGTTTTTCCCCCGAAAATATTTAAATAAAACATTATTTAAAAAGGGGCCGAGACACTCACAGGTCTCTCAATTCATATCAAAACATTATAAACAAATACATGTTTTTCCCCCAAAACAGTTAAATAAAACGTTATTTAAAAAGGGGCCGAAGAACTCACATGTCTCCCAATTCATATCAAAACAAGTTAAACAGATACATGTTTTCCCCCCAAAACAGTTAAATAAAATGTTATTTAAAAAGGGGCCGAAGAAACTCACATGTCTCCCAATTCATATCAAAACAAGTTAAACAGATACATGTTTTTCCCCCAAAACAGTTAAATAAAATGTTATTTAAAAAGGGGCCGAAGAAACTCACATGTCTCCCAATTCATATCAAAACAAGTTAAACAGATACATGTTTTTCCCCCAAAACAGTTAAATAAAATGTTATTTAAAAAGGGGCCGAAGAAACTCACAGTGAATGCGCCAAAAGCTAGAACATATAAGCCCAACAATAACACCACCTAAGAACATCCTATACACAAAGGACCCGTTCAAAAGATGCACATATATATCAAGTCTAAAACCGTGTAGGTTGTTCACCAAAACCTAACTAGACTAATGTGAAAACATTTCATTTACAAAAGCAACCCTTAATTTTAATGACCCGTTGGTGATCCTTGCCTTGATTAATTTTCATATATAATAACACACTTTGTTATTCTTTGATTAGCTTTCATACTACTAATCACATAAACACACATAAGTCATAACACACATGTAATCACACAAAAAGTCATATCTAGTACTTTAAATTTTCTAAGTAAAACAAACATTTTTACTTATCCAATATTATTCATATACTTAGGAAAATATAATTTAATATTCTCATGTCATAAGTAAAGTTCATAACACTTAGACAAATATACATTTTTCTCTAGTTAACTAGTATGCAATTTTCAACATGACGGTTAACACTTAACGGGACATTTAACCACGTTTTCATAAACAACTTATTAATCATATGAAATTATATATATCTAAACCTATTTTCACATAACAAAAATCATATTTCATACATTTTCAATAAAAATCACAATATTAGCTAAACATGTCAATTTCAACATTTTCGGGAACGTTTTCGGGTCACGGAAAGCAACCCAATACCCTTATTTTTGTCATTACTTTATAAATACTTTTATATCAGTAGGTTAACTTAAAAATAAGCTCAAAGTTTCTGATCCAAAACAGTTTACAAAAATATTACGTTTTAGAGTCGAAAATCGTCGTTTTCGGCTTTTCCGGGTACATAGTTTGCACGTTTTTGAGTTTAAAACTATAAGTTTTTATACCAAACTTTAAATATCATATTTTTACATAAAATTACACTTAAGAATCTGTTAAAACATTATTTTGACATATTTTACATTTTTAAGCAAAAACCGGTGCGTTTTACGCGTGTTTTTGTACTAAAAACCATTATTTATAAGGTTTAAATCATTTCTTTGTTATAATACATTTAAAATACTTGTTTTATAAAGTTTAAAAATATTAAAAATATATTTTAACTCAGAATATAAATTAGTTTTTATATTTGTACAAAAATGCATAAAAGTTATATTTAAACACTTTTAATCATCAAGTATCATACATCAACACATAACACATGTATAAACACTTTTACACTTAGTGAAATCACTTATTTTCTCATGTCATACTTAGCATAGCAAAACACTTAACATACTTATATTTATCCATTTCCTAAACTAACATGTAAATACACATACACACACATATACATACGGATCTACATACATATATACCCAAAATCATGTTTTGATGAACACACATAACATAAACTTGTTCATTTCTTCCCTTTTCCTTTATCAAACTTTCAAAACCATTCATTTAACACTTATGAAATCTTGTTTTAAAAATCAAAAACACACACACACACACTCTTACATACATACATACATACATACATACATACATACATACATACATACGGACACAAATACACACACACACACACCCATTTTGAAAACCCATTTCCATTTCAAAAACATTCATCTTTTGTTTTAAGTTTTGGTGAACAACACTTCAAGAATAAAATCTTGAACACATTCAAATCATAAAAACAAAATGGAGAATGTTCACACCCTTTATGAACACTAGAAAAAGATGAAGAAGATGGATTTGGCATTTGAACACCTCTTGGATGCACCTACTTGCTTCAAGAACCTCCAAGAACACTAGATCTTGCTTGGAAGTGAAATAAGAGAGTGTGGAGAGTGATGTGGGTGTTGTGGCCGAAAATTATGAGTAGAGGGGGTGTTGGATTCGGTTTTAGAGAGAGGAGGGAGAAGGGGATGGAGTGTTGAAGTGGTGAAAGGATGTTGGAGTGTGGTAGTGGTGTAATGGGAAGTGTGTAAAGAGATTTTGTGTAGTTTTTTGGAGATTTAATAAGATTTTTGTATGGGGATTCGGGGTATAATAAAGGTGGCCGAATTTTAATTAAAAAAAAAAGAAATTATATACCCTTTATTATATATAAACACTACACATTTAAATATCAAGTAAATTTCAAGTCTTGTTAAATTTTAACCCCATATATACCAAAATACTTCTAATATTATTATTTTACTCTTAAAATAGTAAAAATATATTAATAAATATTTTACTGTACTCCGGGTAGTGTACTGGTAGTGAAACCGGGCAAAAACTGAAACACACGCGATAACCAGAAAAAAACATCGGATAAAATACATCGCTTTTAGTTTTTATTATGTTTTCACTTATACACACCCAAAATATATTATTTGATGCTATCTCGAGCATTATATCAATCACTGGTCATTTAAAATTTATCAGGCAGTCACCAACGTTCATTACCGGGTATTTAACCGCTACGCGATTAAGCAATTTCAAAAATCACGAAATGCAAAACAATGCACAAAAATGGGCTTATCTAACGTTAATAACACATTAATTATCATAATTAAATCAATTGACGCATCACAAAATAATAAGCACGTTTTAAGCTAGTACGAATATTGACCGAAATTTGCCGGGTGTCACAGGTCTCCTGAACCATCTCTGGTCCAGTAATCTGAGAGTCACCGACTTCAGTCCAACATAGAGGAGAACGACATTTACGACCATAAAGAGCTTCGAACGGTGCCATATCGATGCTAGAATGATAACTGTTATTATACGAGAATTCGATCAACGGAAGATGAGTATCCCATTTACCTTTGAAATCAATAACACAAGAGCGAAGCAAATCCTCGAGAGTTTGAATGGTTCTCTCGCTTTGACCATCGGTTTGGGGATGATAAGCAGTGCTGAGGTTGAGTTTAGTACCCAAAGCTTCTTGAAGACCCTTCCAGAAACGAGACATAAAACGACCATCACGATCAGAAATAATATCCAACGGCACCCCATGACGACAAACAATCTCCTTCACGTAAAGCTGAGCCCGCTTTTCCGCCGAATAAGTTTCTTTGATTGGCAGAAAATGAGCAGATTTCGTTAACCGATCAATAATCACCCAGATGCTATCATAACCATTTGAAAGAGGAAGTTTAGTAACAAAATCCATGGCGATACTCTCCCATTTCCAAACAGGGATTTCGGGTTGCACGAGGAGACCAGAAGGGCGTTGATGCTCGGCTTTTACCCGTGCACAAGTCAAACACTTAGCAACATATCGAGCGATTTCTTCCTTCATACACGGCCACCAATAATGGGGACGAAGATTTTTATACATTTTATCTGCACCCGGATGAATAGAATAACGACTTTTATGGTTCTCATCCATAATAAGTTCACGGATAACACCGCGGGTAGGCACCCAGATGCGATTCATGTAGTAGAGTAGGCCATCGGTTTTTGTTTCTAACTGTGAATCGGCACCAAGGTTCATCTCATCTCGGAAAGTACCCTCAGAAACAACCATACGTTGAGCTTCAAGAATTTTGGACTTCAGGTCAACACGAAGGGTAACACAAGAAAGCATGACGTGTTCTTTGCGGCTCAGAGCATCGGCGACGACGTTAGCTTTGCCGGGATGATAGCGAATTTCGCAGTCATAATCGTTTAATAATTCAACCCAACGTCTCTGCCTCATGTTAAGTTCTTTCTGATTCAGAATGTGTTGCAAGCTCTTATGATCGGTATAAACAAGACACTTGGTGCCGTAAAGATAATGCCTCCATATTTTGAAAGCAAAGACTACAGCACCCAATTCGAGATCGTGAGTAGCGTAATTCTTTTCGTGGATTTTGAGTTGTCGCGAGGCATAAGCGATTACTTTACCCCGTTGCATTAGAACACAACCGAGACCATGCTTTAAAGCGTCACAATAAACAACAAGGTCTTCGTGACCGTCTAGAAGAGTAAGAATCGGAGCATTACACAGTTTGTCCTTTAGGACATCAAACGCTTTCTGTTGTTCGGGACCCCACACGAAAGGTACATTCTTGCAAGTTAAAGCTGTGAGGGGAACCGCAATCTTAGAAAAATTAGCAATGAATCGACGGTAATAACCCGCTAGACCGAGAAAAGAGCGGATTTCGGTTGGAGTTGAAGGCGCTGACCAGTTTTTAACGGTTTCGATTTTTGCCGGATCCACTTGAACACCTTTTTCGTTAACGATATGACCCATGAATTGGACCTCCTTGAGCCAAAATTCACATTTAGAAAACTTAGCATATAACTGCTCTTGCTTTAGCATTTGGAGAATGGTACGGAGATGTTGTTCATGCTCGGCCTTAGATTTAGAATAGATGAGAATGTCGTCAATGAACACAATGACAAATCGGTCCAGGTACGGTCGGCACACTCGGTTCATCAAGTCCATAAAAACGGCAGGAGCGTTGGTCAGACCGAAAGGCATAACCGTAAACTCGAAGTGTCCGTATCGCGTACGAAACGCAGTCTTGGGTATGTCATCTTTGTGCACACGCAGCTGATGATAACCCGAACGAAGATCAATTTTTGAGAAACACGTTGCTCCTTGTAGTTGGTCAAACAGATCATCGATACGAGGCAAAGGATATCGTTTTTTGACGGTAAGCTTGTTGAGTTCACGATAATCGATACACATTCGGAACGAGCCATCCTTCTTTTTAACAAATAAGATTGGTGCACCCCAAGGCGAAGAACTCGGACGAATAAAGCCTTTATCGGATAGTTCTTGGAGCTGACTGGCTAACTCTTGAAGTTCGGTAGGTGCCAGACGATAAGGGGCTTTCGCCACGGGAGTAGCACCCGGTATAAGATCAATACGGAATTCGACTTGTCGTACAGGTGGTAGACCAGTTACATCCTCGGGAAACACTTCGGCAAAATCTCGCACAATAGGTATGTCCTCCAATTTCTTTTCTTCCTTTTTGTTGATCTCAACGTGAGCCATGAACGCTACATAACCCTTACGCAAACATTTTTGAGCTTTAACGCAAGACATGAGTTTCAGACCGGTAGGAGATTTCTCCCCCGAAACATTCAGAATTTGACCCGATGGGAGAGGAATGCGGACTACCTTTTCCCGACATAAAATTTCTGCGCCGTTAGCGGATAACCAATCCATACCGATAATAACATCGAAGCTACCGAGCGTCATTGGTAAAAGATCAACATGAAACACGTGACCTTGAAGTTTAAGTTCACACCCCATAAACGATGAACTAATTGAAACATTTTTCCCGTTAGCTATTTCTACCATATAAGGATTATCAAGTCTAACACGACCAACAGTAAAAGATGAAGCAAACTCTAGAGATACAAAGCTTTTATCGGCACCCGAGTCAAATAAAATAGAAGCATAGCGATCATTAACGAGGAACATACCGTTCACCACGTCGTTGTTGGCTTGAGCCTGGTTGGCATTGATATTAAAAGTTCTGGCACGACCCGCCTGGTTAGCATTAGCATTTGTGTTTACGTTGACGTTGATCGGTTGCGGGCAGTTGTTACGGAAGTGGTTTGGATCACCACAGTTAAAGCAGGCACGCCCTTGGTTCACCCTATTGTTGTTTGCAGTATTCGGGGCGTTCCAGCAATCTTTAACCACATGGCCGTACCGTTGGCAGATCGATCACTTATGACATGGAGTGTTGGGAGCATGATGAAGTGGGCAGAAATTGCACTTTGGCAGAGTTCCCGTATAGGGCTTAAGATTAGCATTTCCCCCCTGTTGAGCCATAGGAGGGGTTGGAGTAACTACCGCATAATTGGTAGCGTTATTCTTGCGCTTCTTAGAACGGGATGATGATTCGGGTTTGAAACCTTTGTAAGAACCTCCCTCGGTCGCTTTAGGATCATTGCTCGACGAACCTTTGAACCGTTTGTCCCCCTTCCTGGATAGAGTACCAGCTTGCACGTGGTTTTCCGTGAGACGACCTGCTAGGGTCATGGCCTCACCCACAGTGGCTGGCTTGCTTCCCCAAACCGCATCCTGAATAGTCATCGGTAGACCCCCGATATATTGTTCAATTCCCCGGGAGTCCGGGGTAACCATGTTGGGACACAGAGTGCTAAGCTGGGAGAAGCGATCATTATAGGCTACATT
This sequence comes from Tagetes erecta, assembly GCA_030867185.1. NCBI lineage: Eukaryota > Viridiplantae > Streptophyta > Magnoliopsida > Asterales > Asteraceae > Tagetes > Tagetes erecta. The sequence continues at coordinate 8,182,029 of CM061490.1, forward strand.
TTCGCCACTGTCTTGTTTCAATGCCCAGAACTCGCCCTCCAGTTTCCGGATCTCACTGGGAGGACAGTACTTGCTGGTCATAGTAGTTTTGAATGCCGCCCAAGTAAGAGCAGTAACAGCAGCTTCACCTAGCCTGCGCTTTTCGTCGTTCCACCAAGTCAGAGCACCCTTCTGAAGGACACTGGTGGCATAACGAACTTTGAGGTTCTCGGGACAGTCGCAATTGGTGAAAGTACTTTCCATACTCTAGTACCACTGAAGAAGCCCCGTGGCCCCTTCATTGCCATAGAATTTGGTTGGCCCGCAAGAATTGAAATACTTTAACGAGCACCTGGGCTGGTTATTTTGGTTCGCTGCGTTGAGTTGATTCACAAGCCCGGGCAAAATACCGGCCATTTGGGTTGCGATGGTATTAGCAAGTCGTTGATTTCTACCCGCCATTCTACAAGATAGAAAACGATTTCGTGAGACATGGAACATTCTTTTTAAAACATATTTCATAGTAAACACTTATTGGATTTGAATGGTATTTAGAAATATCATAGAATCTCCTTAGAAAACACTTCATAGTAAACATTTAGAAACCATAGAAACACAATCAAATAGTTTAGGGTGACATTTTAAAATCACAAAGAACTCATAGAAATAATTAGAATTTATAGAAGAATGATAATATTAGAAAAAAAATGATTAAATGGAATTTGAAGGCTTAGGAATGTGTCTGGGTTTGGACACTCAAGACTTATCAAAGTGTTAAGTTCGTTTTCAACGTATTCGAGAAAGCGTGCTTTAGCCTATAGGTTCACACTCATCTCGTACATCCCCAGGTAAGCATACAGGTCTCTTAAAGAGATTTATACGAAATGCTTGCCTTAGACAGGATGTCCGTGATACAGGCGTTCCCCCTTCCAGATTGCACACGTTTCCCACGTTTTCAAACTCACTTAAGACGATGACGAGATTCCACAAAGAGAAAGATCCTAATCTTACAGACGAGTCTCTTGTAGCTCTTTCGCGAAATCGGTTAAGAATTGAGATAAAGAAAAAGACATAGAACGGTTCATAGAATAAATAAATAAATGAATAAATAAATTCTGAAGAGTTCTCTAAGCACATCAATTTGCACTAAGGACTCTTAGGTTATAGTCTAGGTTGGTGTGTTTCTAATACCCTATCCTAGTTCTCTATAACCATGGCTCTGATACCAACTGTGACACCCCGCCCGGTGGCGGAAAACACCGGGCTGTCATAGAATTGGATATCCATAGTAAACAAAGCACATGGTGTTACTTTTATTAAAGTCTAATAATTATTATCATAAGTTTGGCAAAACCCAAGTCTTAAATGCGAAACGACAAATTCATAATAGCAGTAAATGAAACAGTCTTTATTATTATCTTTTTCCTAGGTCCGAGTCCCTATGTCTTGACAAAATAGAAATAAGCCAAAAATCACGCGCCACCTGAAATACGTGAAAATAAAGTTAGCTACACAAGCTAGTGAGTAAAACCCAAATTGAATAGTAATAGTATTGAAATCCGAGATCAACAAGATATGCTACGCAATCCCACATGTATAGTAATTTTGTAATATCACCCTACCAGGACCCCTAGAATAGAATAGCACACCAACCACAATAGAAACCATAGTATCTCGTTTAGCCATTTGTCATGAGAACCACTCATGTAATAAATAATGATAACTTTTAATAACCGTCGTTTACCGTCTCGATATATAAGTCATCATTTAGCAATTTAGGGACATGGCATAGTATAGCATCATAGCATAGCAACATAGTACAGCAACATAGCATCTCGACATAGTAAACATGGAATTAGAAAGGCCGGGTTTAAATCACCTATCGATGTTGTACAAGCAGGTGGGTTTGTCAAACCATTAGCGCTAACATTGTACCGGTGGGTTTACAAAGCAATAAAACTACTTTTAACTAACACATAAGATTGCATCAAGCCGCGAACTAGATTAACATATTTGTATGATCTCTTTTAGAAAACGCAATATAGTAACAGACATATTTCAGCCCCAAAATAGTAAAATGGAAAAAGGGGAGTGAGTTTACTCACCTGAACAATATCGATAATAGCAAACGCAAGAAAGTAACTAAATAGAATCGAGGATCGCCCAGATATTAGAATCACCTAATTAACCGGGAAGACCTAATTTAGAAACGAGACAAATAATATAGTAACTAGAATCAAGAACTTAGAAATTCTAGGGTTTTGGATTTGGGGTTTTAGGGTTTTAAATTATAAATTGAAAATTAGGGTTTCAAAATATAATTTGGGAATTTAGGGTTTTAAAGTCCAATTTGGGGATTTAGGGTTTCAAAATCCAATTTAGGGTTTTAAAGTCCAATTTGGGGATTTAGGGTTTCAAAAACCAATTTAGGGTTTTAAAGTCCAATTTGGGGATTTAGGTACGAGATGTAAATATATATTTTTATAATAAACAATTTCTAGTTTTATAATGGGAAAATGCCATAGAAACATAACCAAGTTTCAGTTTTGTTCTAATTAGGTCACTCAAGCATATTTTACTTGAATTGGATGACTAAACCTTCAAATCGAGCAATTGTTGGATTTTGTTTGTGTCAAGAAAGGAATTAGGGATAGAATGTGGGGGTCGGAATATTTAATATATGTAATTATATTAAAAAATTTAAAAATATGTTAATTATAATAAAAAATAAAAAAGTAAATCTACAATTCACATTACCGCTTCACATTAGCATAAAAAATGTAAAAAATAATTCCTAACTGAAACGTAAAGAAAAACATGTGAAAACAACATGTTAAAACCTCTAATTTGAATAAAATATGAAGATGAGTGACCTAATTGGAACAATTTTTAAACTTGAGTGACTTAATTAGAACAAAATTGAAACTTGGTTATGTTTTTACAAAGTTAATATACAATCTTGAGAAATATATATATATAACTTAGAAGTAAGGGGGTTAAAAAGATAAAAATTAAATAAAAGTGGTCAGTGGGACTCGAACCCACGACCAAACGAAACTTGTCCAGTGCCCTAACCGTTGAACCAAGCGCGCTTTTGGTTATTAAACAGGCAGTAATTTGTTTTAACCTTTACAATATAAAAACACCCATTTCCATATAAACCCTAGAATCAAAACTCGACCAATTCGATCTTAATCTGACGATCCAATCCAGAAAAACATAGGGCTTTTAATCTACACATTACAACAATCATTTCAATGTATTATACTTACTTGGTTTCGATCGATTTGGAGCGATGATGATGAAGAACAAGAAACACGACGGCTCAGATTTGAAACGATGTCTAGAAGTTGTTATAATCCAATTCAACTTCCAGATTCCTTCCACGAGGTTAGATGAACAAAACCCCTATAACAATTTCAGATTAAATCAAATATTTGATGGCTAACTGTTGAAGAACAAACTCGGATTGAAACGGAATCACTTACAGATTATTGATGATTGATACTAGAAATTGAAGTTGCAGCAAGTGAAAACGAGTAAGGAGGAAGGTGCAGGTAGATTGAATCGTGTTTTAGTTAATGGATTGATGTCGTTTGACTTAGTGTTGTGTATGAACCGAAAAATGGGTAATTGATGGATGAACAGAGGATTAAAGTGGAATCAATTACTACCAATCGATTCGACATGCCGAGATTAACATTTTCATTAACTTCACTTGCCGTTTGGTACGTTTTTGGGTCGATTGAGATGGTGGGTTTTTGAACCGGTTTTGATTTAAGATTTTGATTGATGTTTAGGTGATTAGAAATCGATTAAGTGTTCGAAACATACTTAGAATGACACTAGGATGATTTTGTAAAGATTAGATTTGTTGAATGGTGCTAAAAACCGGTTTTTTTTTTAGCCTGCCGGAGTTGGGAATTTTCCGGCCAAACTGGCCGGAATTTGTTGTCGCCGGAAGTACGGGGGGGGGGGGGGGGAAATGGTTGGTTCAAACTTTTAATTTACACAAACAGCCCTTGCACTTGGTTTGTTTTATATTTTTGTCTAAAACTTTTAAAACAAGTTTAAATATTTACAACATTGGTCCAAAGTTAGTTATAAATTATAACAACGAGCTAATTTAACCGAGTTGAGACGGAGCGAACATTTAAGCGACGATTATATATGTTTTAGCTCGATGGTGACATTAAACATATTTATTTAAATAATTTACTATCGAAACGTTACATTTATAAATAAAAGAGTACGAATACATTTAGGATAGAACTTCGGGCTCGAGCCGGGTCATTCGGGTTTGGGTCCGGGGCAGATGTCACAACGTCATTGTTTGTATATACTCAAGGTTCGACTATCTGTTACGTGCTAGTATATGTTGATGATATTATTATCACTGGAAGCTCTTCTACCTTTGTTACTGATTTAATCAAAAAGCTTCATTTCACTTTTGCTTTAAAAGATCTGGGTGTTATCAACAATTTTTTAGGGATAGAAGCTACAATCACAAGTGACACTTTACATCTATCACAAGAAAAATATTTGTCAAAATTATTACAACAAGCTGGTCTCAGTCAATGTAAACCTCTATCAACACCAGTAAGTTCGGGAAAACAATTGTCACGCTATTCAGGAGTTCCTCTAGAGGATCCTCGGCAGTATAGAAGTACAGTTGGAGCATTACAGTATCTGGTTTTGACTCGTCCAGAAATCTCGTATGCAGTTAGCAAAGTTTCTCAGTTTCTTCAGTATCCCACGGATCGACATTGGGTTGCAGTTAAACGAATTCTAAGGTATCTTAAAGGCACATCCACTCATGGCTTGACAATACGTCGTTCACTAGACACTTCCTTACATGCTTATTCAGATGCAGATTGGGCTGGATGTCCGGATGACCGACGTTCTACAACAGGTTACTGTGTTTTTATGGGTCCAAATTTAATCAGTTGGAGTTCCAAGAAACAACACACAGTTGCTCGATCAAGCACAGAAGCAGAATATCGTGCTTTGGCTCACACTGCTGCAGAAATCCGTTGGCTCAGGTCCTTACTTACAGAATTATCAATTCAAGCTCCAGCTATTCCTACTATCTGGTGTGATAATCTGGGAGCAACATATTTAGCTGCTAATCCAGTCTTTCATCAAAGAACCTAACATATTGAAGTTGATCTACATTTCATTCGAGATATGATTATATCAAAATCGCTTTTGGTACGTTATGTCCCAACAACATCACAAGTGGCAGACATTCTCACAAAAGGGCTTACATCAGAACGGTTCAACACCCTAAGATCCAAGCTTCACGTGTCTATGACCGTTTAGCTTGCGGGGGCATGTTAAGATATTTATTAAATATCTCCTTAATATTATATCATTTGCTCTTTAATTCCTTTGTAACATACATAGTAATAAAGTGTAGTTAATAGCTCTTTAAGCATAAGGCTTTTGAGATAGCCTTGCTCTAGTCTATATAATCCAAGCTATTGTATTCAGGAGATTATCAATCAAAATACATTTCATACAATTCTCTTGTTTTCTTCACATATAATACAGAGAGAGTAGTCTACATTTTAGTAAAAGAATGACATTTACCAAAAACAATATTTTAAACCTTCTATTTAAATATTGTTATTGTTGTCTTACTATTTAAAGTACATATCTATACCTATTTCAATCATATTTTATTTTAAAACATTGTTTATAATTTCTACATTTTCATTGCTAACTATTTAATATTTTTTTATTCTACTCGTTTAATACACAAATATTAGATGTGATTTTTCCGAGTAAATTAAATCTCTTAAATTTCTGTAGTCGTGGAGAGAGCCGGGTTCCTATAGCGAGCATATTGTGTTTTGTCTTTTTTAATCTGTAAAGAGTAAACTGTAGTTTTGTTACATGCGTTTTGATATTATTAACAGTTTTAGTTTTACATTAACAGTTTTTGTTCATGTATTTTTATTTTCTAATACAAATGGTCCCGAAAACTAACCCCATCCAACTTTCCGTATCTCCCTCGATCACATATGGAATAAAAATGGCATTTCCCCCACTCTTTTTGACATGCGACTGAATAAAAATGTTAACCTACATGACGATCTAGATAAAAGAGGGGAGAAATGACATTTTACCCCTTAGATACAAGGCGCATGTGAGATATTTACCGAAAAATTGAATGAAGTTAATTTTTAGGACCATTTATGTTTGAAAACAAAAACACATAAACCAAAACTGTTAAAATATGGCTAAAACTGTTAATAATATCAAAATACATAGACCAAAACTAAATTTTATTCATTTGCAAATTTGTATATTCTAGGAGATTCATCAGAGCACAAATAAAACATCATCCATGTAGAAACATGCTTGTCAACTCGATCAGATCGGTGCTGCGTTTGTTTTTCGAAGTATATTTTAAAATTCAATTTAAAAAATATATAATAACTCATTGCATATATTGCGTTCCAACGTGTGAAACGTACAAGGATAAAATAGTCTTAAAATGGGCATGCACCCACTCTTCTCGAAAGTCACCATGAGTCCATGACGTATCCCTTTAATATGTTGAACTTAACAAGCTAGCTAGGATAATATATACCCAAAGAATTTTAAATAATAAAAAAATCAAAATAAATCTTTGCTGCCTAATTAACTCGTAGATAGTTCATGAGTAGATGACATGTTTTTATAAATCTCAACAAGCAATCTGTTTTGAAACTCGTCACTAGAAGCAGCAATCTTAGACGATCGACGAGCCTTTGAAGTATCCTTATCATGTTTTTTGTTGTTGTTGAAGTTAAACATATTCTTCACCTTCCAAAACACACCATGTTTGTCTTCTCCAAGACGAACGGTCTTTACACTCCTTCCACCATCAAACCCTCCGTACGTCGTTCTCCTCCACACTTTGTTTCTATCAACCGAACTCGAAACGCTTCTTGACAGACTTCTTGAGAGGCTTCTTGTAAAATTCTCCATCTCTTTGTGATTTTTATGAGTTATGATCAAAGTGGTAGGATGAAAGAAATGAGTTTGATTGCTATTTATACGTGTTGATGAAGGACCCACTAAATTAAAGTATTATATTGATCAATTTGGCATGTGTGAGTAAAACGCTTTTTTGACCATGTTGTTGGTCAATAATGTCGCTTTGTTTATAAAATAAAAAATAATAATATCATGCTACCAGCCACAAGCGACTAATCTTCTTTAATTTTTTTATTTCTCATATTCTTGGAAGATGATAAATTTCCATTTAATTTAATAATCAGTTTTCTGAGATCTCGAAAGTTTGAAGGGCATATTTTTTGTTGACCAAGAAAAATAATTAAAAAAAAATTAACATCCGCACTTCTAGAAAGTCACCATGAACCCATTTTGATAGTCTTATTGGCTTGTTACTCTAGAAGGCGGAACTAATACATATGTACAATTAATCAGCCAATAAATTATTTAAGAATGAGTATTATAAATATTTTTAATAAGTATGTAGGGGTGGACTTTTTAATGAGTAATATAACTATTTTTTACAATAGTAGTGTAATAAAAAATTTATTTATTTATTACTCTCTCCGTCCCAATTTAGATGTTATGGGACCCATAACACAAAGATTTAGAAAAAGTGAATTATTATATTATTTTAACCTATAAAATGACAAAAATGTCATTAAAGTATTTTGTCTTTTAGTCATAAAGTAGATTTTATGTTAAATAATTAGGGGTAAAATTGGAAAGGATATTTTTATTTTTGGAATGGACATTTAAAATGGGACAACCAAAAAAGGAAATTTGGACATTTAAAATGGGACGGAGGGAGTAAAAAGAATACTTTAAATTTAAGGGTTATTGGATTTTAATAATCCGAACTTTAATGAATTGACCGATATTAATCCCAACTTTAAAAATTTCATGTGGCAGTCCCAACTTGTAAATTATTTTCCTCCATCGAACCATTTATAAGTGTGACACAAAAATGGTCGGGTAAGGTTAAAATTAAAGTCATATTTTTTACATTTAACATAATGACAATGAAGTTTTACATTTAAATTCCCTCATTTGCATTAAATATAAGGGCATTTTAGTCATTCTATTTCAAAATAACAAAATTTGAATAATTATTATTACTGTCATTGTTATTATTATTATTATTTTATTATTATTTATTTATTATTATTTCTTTACCCTAATTTTGAAGGTCGGTGAGGCCACTCGCGTGACTAAATTCAAATTTTTAGATCTCACTCTTAACATTCATATAATGTCATTTCTAAGCACTCGATCAACTTTGATATATATATATATATATATATAGAGGAGAGTTATCCTACATAGGGTTAAAAATCTAAGAAGGCTAAGAATGATTTATGACCTTTAGATCTCTCTTTTAATGGTTGAGATCAATTTGTAGGGAAAAAAATTGATGGAAGGGTACATTAGTCATAGCCATTTTTTTTTACTTCCTCTCTTCACATGCAAAGCACATGTCAATTCCCCCACTTTTTTTAAAACGTTCATAACTTTTGGATACAATATTAATTTTTTTTTTTAAAATTACACCAAAAAAACAAGCGTTTTGTTATCTTTAAAATGCGTATAATATTGATATATAAAAAATAAAAAAAAAATTCGGCACTTGTATAGTCCTTGTGTAATATCATGTGATTGTGTTATATTATAACTAGTGAAATATCACTTTTATCGGTTCATTCTTAAGTCATTATGTAATATAATCTTATTTTAAATATTTGTTGTGTCATCTTATGTGTTTAGAAATTACCACCGTGTCACAAATTGTTAATATGTGTTTGAGAAATGTTCAAAGACAAAGTCATTTTTTGTTACAAAATGTGAGAATGACACAATGGTAAACAAAGACACAATGACATTTTAAAAAAAATTCTAACTCACAATGTAAATCAAATTTTAAAAAAGTGGTTCGGAGACCTTGTTCCCCATGTATTCCTCTTTCAAAAAATAAATAAACGAAAAATAAAAAAAATCAAAAAAATTACCGTTTTTTAATTTTTTAAATTAGACATAATGAAAAAAGACACAATTAGAAAATAGTAGTTTTTTTAAGTTTTGTTTATTTATTTTTGAAGGAGGATGTTGTGGGAGCAAGATCTTTAAAATACTTTTTGTGTTATTGTGTAATTATTATTAGATCATTGTGTAATACTTGTCAAATAAGATTACACAATGACCCGATGAACGACACAACAACCCTACGGATGACACAATCACACAATGACCAGACGAAAGACACAATGACCTGACGTTAGACACAATGAGCTGAAAAATTGTGAAAAAAAGTTCTTTTTTTATATATCAATATTATACGCGTTTTAAAGAGAAAAAAATGCTCGTTTTTATGGTGTAATTTGTTTAAAAAAATAATGCCGTATGTGAAAGTTATAAACGTTTAAAAAAAGTGGGGGAATTAACATGTGACTTGCATGTAGAGAGAGAATATTTAAAAAAGTGGACATGACTAAAATACCCCCTCTCCTAATTTTCCTAGATGCCACATGTCAATTTCTTATTGCTTATTAGCCTTCTTAGATTTCTAATACTATGTAGGTGAACCTCTCTCTCTCTCTCTCTCTATATATATATATATATATATATATATATATATATATATATATATGTATATATATATATACATATATATATATATAGGATCCTTACAGAACCACTTTTATTTACAGAACTACACAACCACTGATTTACATACATGTAAATTAAGTCTTGTAATATTAAGTTGTCTTTACATATATGTAAATTAGACATAAGTATTTGAATATAGAAACACAACCATTTTTTTGTTGTGGCAAATATACACATATGTAAAACAACCTAAATATCACAAGGCTTAATTTACATGTATGTAAATTAGTGGTTCTGTAGTTCTGTAAATAAGAAGTGGTTCTGTAATGATCGTCACCATATATATATATATATATGTGTGTGTGTGTGTGTGTGTGTGGTTTTGATTCTACGACTTTGACTTGTTATTATTTTGACCCCTGATGAACTACTTATTTTACAAATTTTATCATCGTACTCTACTTTGATATATTTATAACTTTGACTTAATTACTTGTCATTTTTACTACTGAGCTTGAATGTATCTCCGTCATCTAATATGTGACTCATCATGACTTTACACCGAAATTATAATTTTTTTTATCAAATTGTGAAACGAAATCCTATACGTGAGACCCGGCCGCCACATCACATGACCCGATGTTATAACTAGTTATAAATAAATTACCATCCAAACCACCAGCATGGAAGAAGATCCGCACATCACATTCATCAACTAAATCAAGCACCACCACCACTCCATTCTTGGAATATGTGGTGGTTGTGGGTAACCATACTGAGCGTATTAGGTTTGAGGGTATGTTGTGGGATTGAGGGTTAGAATGACTAGAACCAACGTTGCTTGGTTTTCGTCCTCGTGTTTGTTATTTACCATGATCCATGAGTATATAGATTATTTGAGTGTGTATAGAATTTCATAGAGAAGAAAAAGATGGGAGTTTGTGTTTAAAATGTTGAGTACTCGTAAATGTTCAAAAGATATAATTTTTGTATTTTAACGGTCACATGATTGTTCAACGGTCCAAAAATGGCGGAGGTGACTAGTATACACATGAGCTACGCAACTCGTTAGATAACCCGTGAAGGCATCTCTTGGCCTGGGATGGTGTGCTCGTGGAGCTTGTTGAGCTCGACGCTCCATCTCCTAAGTGCTCCGGGTACTCTAATGATATATAGTTGCAAAAACTAGAAAGGCGTTAGATTAAACATAGGAATGAAACTACTATCTAGTCATCAAATAAATCAAAAATTGAAGAAAGATGTATCAATAAAGATGTATTTAGTTGGAGCTTACAAGTTATATATAAAATCAAAGAAAAAGAAAATTTATAATGTTTGGTGTCTAACTTAACTAGATAGTTCTCGAGTAGACGACATGTTCTTATAAATCTCAGAAAGCAATCTGCTTTCGAACTCATCATTCGAATTAGCAATCTTGGATGATCGATGCGCCTTTGAAGCATCTTTTTCACATTTTTTCGACTTGTTGAAGTTAAACACGTTCTTGATCTTCCAAAACCCACTACGATTTTCGTTACCAAGACGGACAGTCTTTACGCTCCTTCCACCATCAAACCCTCCGTACGTTGTTCTCCTCCACACTTTGTTTCTATCAACCGAAGTCGAAACACTTCTTGAAAAACTTCTTGAGAGGCTTCTTGTAAACTTTTCCATTTCTATGTGTATTTTATGATGGAAGTGTTGAGTATATATAAATGGTTTTAATGGCCATTTATATATGTGTTTAATTTGGAGGAGATCAATTTGGACTTTGGCATGTGCAAGTTAGCTACTATCGTTGATCATATATATATTATAAGTCTGAATAGTCGGCTTTAATAATAATATCAAAACTAAAAGCAAAATGTTGAACACATGTGAATCTAAAAATATATATATATTGGTTTGTTTTTCTCGTGTAATAAAGTATTCAAAATATCAATCTTTTGAAATTTGAGGTTCGATTGTTCTCTGAACGTCATTTTCAGCTAGCTGCGTTGTCCTTTTAATTTAAAAAGTGTTGCATGTATATTAATGATCATTGACCAACGTAAATAATTTAAAATGTGCATCCACGCTTCTAGAAAGTCACCACAACTCTATGAGCACCACAACCCCATCCGGTTGTACGTCATACCAAGTCGATCACTGACTCACTATATAAATTTATATTTACGTAGCTTTTGAACGGAAAATTAAACGAGACATTATTAGGGTGGAGGGGTATATATCCACGGAAACATGATTCGGTGGTTGCTTGCGGCTTCAGCTATCTAAAAGTTGTGTGAAATGGCTTTTTCTATATGTGTGGGTGTAACATCCGGCCCCTCATACAATCAATATTGTTCGCTTTGCCACATTAGAGCTTACAGATTTGCTTTTGGTTGTTCGGGTGAAACCTTCATAGGATGGTCACTCATCCTAAGATTGCTGTCATCCGAGCATGCTTAAATGTGAAGTTCTCCTCTCATCCACTAACATTAAACCTCAAAATGTGTTGTTGGTATTTGAGGTCGGAGATTCCTTATAAATCTTAGATCTCTCTTGCCCCCGACCGATGTGGGATTTCCCTACTAGGTTCCAGTGGATAACAAATTGGACAACAATGCAAGGGTAGTTATCAAGGATTGAAATCTATAAAATATAATAAACTAAACCCATTTTTGCCAAATGTTAATTTCTTAGCAAATCTAGCCTCTAATTGCTTACTTGGCATAATATTAGTAAAGTTTTGTTGACTTGTCATGCTATGATTAATGTTTACAAGGTTAAAAAATTTTTGTTATTAGAAATTTTTTGTTTAATCCATTTCTATTAGAAATTTTTTTTCTTCATGAGTTTTTTTGTGTATCTTATCAACAAATATGATATTTTTAATTATTTTTATTCTTATCAAATCCCGTGTTAAACACGGGTCTTAACCTATATATATAAGTGATAATAAAAACTTTACTTCCTAGATAGGGAGATCATGGGGGTTCATTCTTTAGTTGAGAGTGAATTATTTTTTACTTGGTAATTTGAGTTCCGTAAATGTTAGTGCACTTCTCGCTTCTCACAAATTTAAAAAACAAGCAAATGCGAAGGAAAAAGTTTTAATCTATTTTAATGTCACTCCTAAAAGTGGTTGCTTGTTAACTGCTTCAACTTTCGACTAGGGCAACAACGTACTCCACCAAACAACCTAGATCTGATTCACCTTCAAAACTTCTTTGTCGATATTTAACAACTCGGATTTCACTTCTAGTTCCTCTCATAAACTCATAATGCCCTCCTATACGGAGTGTCGCAATTTGAGTTTGGGATTCGGCATTTGAGTTTTTATTTAATTAGGTTTAAAAGTACTATTGTGTTAATGAGGTTTAAATGAGTTTGATTACATTGATTAAAATTATGATTTTTATTGGTAACTATTTGGGCTAGAACTTTATTGGCGATTTCGTTCTTTTTTGCTCCTCAGATAAATGAATCATGTTGGATCGTTTGCCCGCGCAGGCCCTCTAACAAGTAGTTAATTGCATCTTACTAAATAGGATATTAAAAATAAAGAATAATTTATCAATAAAGGATAATGATATTAATACAAATCAAAAGGGAAAGAAAAATGAAAATGAAAATGAAAATGTTTGTTTTTTTATCATCGATCAAGATAGTTCATGAGCTGATGACATGTTTTTATACATCTCTGAAAGCAATCTGCTTTGAAACTCATCGTTCGAGCTCGCAATCTTGGATGACCGATGAGTCTTTGAATGTCTTTTCGAGTTACTAACATTAAACACTACTTTCTTGATGTTCCAAAACCAACCACGGTTGTGTTCTCCGAGACGAACAATCTTCATGCTTCTTCTGCCATCAAATCCATTGTATGTTCTACTCCTCCACAGTTTGTTTCTATCAATTGAATTTGAAATACTTCTTGAAACACTTCTTGAAATACTTCTTGAAATACTTCTTGTAAAGTTTTCCATTTTTTTGTGTATTTTGTAAGTTATGATGGTTGTGTTGTGACTTGTGAGAGAAGTGGGCTTCATTGATGGCTATTTATAGGTATGAGTAAGGTCCCACTAATTTGGAGTTTATTGGAGGATAATTAGCTAGCTAGGCATGTGAGATTAAACCACTTTTTATGACCGAATTATAAGTCAAGATAGTCGATATGTAATTATTAAATTAAACTAATTAATATAACAACCATCATCAGGTTGCTAACCGAAAGACACGAATCTTCCTTAGTCCTCATAAACCATATAATTGAAGCTGGAACAAAATGATTTAATAAGTTAGCCGCACTAAAAAATAATAAATAAATATAGCATGGTGGCTGTCTTTTTATGAGGTTAAGTTTATGGCTGCCGTGGTTGCTGCTTGTCAAGCCCTAGTTGTGCTTAGAGGTTTGCGAAGTGAGACCGAGTTTATGGCCGTCACCACCGTCACCTGTCAACCTTATGCTTGGAGTTTCACGTACGTAGTACTGAATTGAGACCGAGTTCATGGGGCGGTACCACTTTGCTATAGAATACATTGAGAAAGACTATGTCAGTGTAGCTTATGATATTATAATTCTAATTGAGAAGGTCGGTGGATGACTTTATCAACTTCTATTTTGTTCCTAATTTTTAAATAATTACTACTTTGTCTCTCAATTCAACTTTGACATATTTATTACTTTAACTTTCCGACTTTGACTTATATTCTTTTTAACCCCAATGATTTTATCAATTTACCACTTGACCCCTACTCTATCTTGACATATTTACGACTTTAACATTGTCTTTGACTTAGTTATCATTTTAGCCTTTAAGTTTGGATATATCACTGTCTTTAGTATGCGATGGATTACAATTTTACATTATAATGTGCAAGACGTTTAAACTTTTAATATCAACGCATGTGATAAAGTCACATACACAAGACCTGGTCGTCGCATCGCGCGGCCCGATCTTAAAATTAGTTGCATGTAATGAAAAACCGCCATTTTGACAAAGACACAACCACAAATATAATTCTAAAAGATGCGCTTTTAGGAGGGGAAGACATGTCCAAGACCAGAACAAGATTAGGCTATGTGTAATGGTTAATGCCTCTTGGGCCGCTTTCTGCCATGGGAACGATTACTAGGCAATGGACATTATACCAAAAAATGGTGTAACGGTTAACAAAATCAATTCAATGATTGGATGACACTATATATATATATGGGGCACCAACGTTATTGTAGAAACACCCAGGGGGCGCCATAACGTCCATAACACCCCCGCGTAGTAGTGTGCGGGGTGTTATGGGGTGTTATTGGGCATTATTCAAGGGGCATCACGCCTATTACATAGTGTTACAAATGATTATTAACATGCAATCTCGTTTATTGCCCATATGCAAGTCTATGGGCCGGCTGGCCTGTCATCCATCGAACTTGTGAAAGGTGACCCGGTTTAATTCTTGTTTTCTACGAATTGGTTAGTTAGTTGTATATTTTCCAGGCTATAGGAATATAAATTATACTCAATTTGGTTTTTTTTCAAGTTCGTAATTCCTATATTATTTTTATTTTCTTTTAACAACAATACTTTAATTTTCAAGGAGAACCATATCACAATCTGCGGACAACAGAACTAAAACCTCTTACCTAGTGCTCATAACACAAATGTGTTAGCAATAAATCACTAACCCATTGGCAGTAATTCCTATATATACCAGAGAATATGGTCAGATGACATCTTTGATGATACAATGAAGGTAAAAGTAGACACAACTCGATACAATGACATGAAAACCTCACAACAAAATAGATATAATGTGTTTTTAAATGTTTAAAACACGTATAATATTAAAATAAAAAATTCATAATCTTTTAAAACTAACAAAATTTATTATAGTGCATAGAGAAAAGTAACACCACATAATAATGAAAATATAAGACACCATATATAGAGCAGAGCAATCTACATATACCGGTTAGAAACCTGTAACCTCGATCTATATATATACAAGTATATATTGCACACTACGAAATGGAAATTAACAAAAGAATGATATCATTAAAAGATATATAACTACATTCGAAGCCAATAAATAACAAATCTATATATAGGGAAAAAAAATGTTTGTATTTCGATCAAGATAGTTCATGAACTGACGACATGTTTTTATATATCTCAGAAAGCAACCTACTTTGAAACTCATCGTTAGAACTCGCAATCTTTGATGATCGTTGAGTCTTTGAAGTATCTTTACCATGTTTTTTCGAGTTACTGAAACTAAACATGTTCTTTATGTTCCAAAACCAACCATGGTTGTCATCTCCGAGACGAACAGTCTTTATGCTTCTTCCGCCACCGTATGTCGTACTCCTCCACAGTCTGTTTCTATCAACTGAAGTTGAAACACTTCTTGAAATCCTTCTTGAGAGGCTTCTTGTAAAGTTTTCCATTTGTTTGTGTACGTATTTTGTTAGTTATGACTTATGATGGTGTTGCATGTGTTGAGAAAAGTGGGTTTGATGGCTATTTATATATACATATGAGGTAAGGTCCCACTGATTTGGAGTTTATTGTATGTCTATTAGGCATGTGAGATTAAACTTAACCACTTTTGTTGACCGCATTATAATTAATTAAGTCAAGAAAGGCCGGGGATTATTTGAAATAATTAACTAAATCAATATAAAAACCAACATCGTGTTACGTACCTCAAGAGACGAATCTTCCTGATCAGTCCTCATATACTTGGTACCTGGATTAATTAAATTAATTAATGATTTATAACTTTAACGTCTAGCACTCAAAAACAAAACACTTCGACTTTGCCTAAGCTAATTAAGTTTATGAGTTATGACAGTTATCAGTGCTCACTTGTCAAGCCCTATGGCTTAGAGGTTTACTTAGTGAAATAACGAGATTGCGTATTCAAAAGGTGATTTATTTGTTTTGTTGATAATACCTCGGCTATGGTTTACATTACCACAGTATATCATTGGGGAGGTAAAAATATAAATACACAGTAGCATGTACCACTTTATTAGAGAACAGTGTAGCTTATACTAGTGAACAACAAGCTAGCCGTTATTTTGTCACAAATGCACTATGATGAATACCATTCAAAGAGATGCACAAGTGTTTAAAACTGGAACACATGACGTCCAATAAGAAACCGAGATTAGGGTGATTGTTGTTAGCTGGTAATCTTGTTTATTGACCCATATATGCCGACCTGTCGACTCTGTGATAGATGGCCCAATTTAATACTTGGTTCTTTTGTTTAATACCTAATTAGTTTGTTAATGTTTATTTATCAAGTTATAGGGATAGATAATATACTTAAATTAGGTTGGTTAATTTGTCGTTTTAACTTCTTTCCATTATATTTTTTTATCGATCTGTCTACATAATCCTCAAACAAACAAGATACATCAACCATCGAATATTAACTCAATCATATATAAACTAAGTCTAGAGTACGTTCACACATGCAATTACCTCCACGTATGTAATACACAAATATTAATTGTGAGAAATATAAGCTCTGATGTATCACATATATACCACCTCTCACAACAACTATATATCATAACAACAAATGAATAAATAAACGCAACAACGTACAACGCCAAAAACAAGTGCAAAAACAAATGTGGCAAATGCATGTATAGTTTCAAAAACAAATGGAAGAAATGCGACAACAAAATAATAATGAAGCAACGACGTGATGAAAATAACTAAGCAATTAGAACAATCTTCGATTATAAACAATTAATCTCTTTATGTGGGTATATATTATAACGAAATAGATATTAACAAAAGAATGATACATCAATAAATAAGTATATATATTCGAAGCCAACGAATTAAAAATCAAAAGAGAATAAAAAATGAATATATATGTTTGTTTTCTATTATAGATCAAGATAGTTCATGAACTGAGGACATGTTTTTATATATCTCAGAAAGCAGTCTAGTTTGAAACTGATCGTGAGAACTCGCAATCTTGGATGATCGTTGAGTCTTTGAAGTATCTTTGCCATGTTTCTTCGAGTTACTGAAACTAAACATGTTTTTTATGTTCCAAAACCGACCATGGTTGTCATCTCCGAGACGAACAGTCTTTATGCTTCTTCCGCCATCAAACCCGCTATATATCGTACTCCTCCATACTTTGTTTCTATCAACTGAAGTTGAAACACTTCTTGAAATACTTCTTGAGAGGCTTCTTGTAAAGTTTTCCATTTGTTTGTGTATTTTGTTAGTTATGATATGATGGTTGTGTTGTGAGAGAAGTGGGCTTAAGTGATGGGTATTTATACATTTGAGGTAAGAGTTTATTGGATGTCAATTAGGCATTTAGGCATGTGAGATTAAACCACTTTTGTTGACCGGATTAATTATATGTCAAGAAAGTCGATTTAATATAAAACTAAATCAATATAAAAATGAAACATCATTAGTCATGTTGCCACTTGCTTGAGACGAATCTTCCTCAATTCTCACATGCTTGGAAGCTTTACTAAATGATTTAATAATTCGATAAAACTATAATATATCTTCATATTTCAACGATAACTAGATTTGTACCAGCATAGATTCGAACTTGTTTTATTTCTTGATTCATTCATAGAATAGAACGTAACATATTTGCTTTTGAAGATCCCTTTCCCGTCAACAACAATAAGAGAAGAGGAACTCCAATCTATTGATTTAAGCAGCTTTGCCCTCTGTCTATTCTTTATTGGCATCATTTCCCACTCCTCATTCAACATCAGGAAATTTTTTATAGTAATGATAGACAGATTATCAATCAGAATCCTATAAATAAAGGGGATTCTTCAACTCGCACTTTCTTTTATCTTTGATAACAGCCAATCCCATCGTCAGAAAACAAAGTGGGCTGTGGTGATGTCAGAATTTGCACCTATTTGTATCTATTTAGTGATCAGTCCGCTAGTTTCTTTGATCCCACTCGGTGTTCCTTTTCCATTTGCTTCCAATAGTTCGACCTATCCAGAAAAATTGTCGGCCTACGAATGTGGTTTCGATCCTTTCGGTGATGCCAGAAGTCGTTTTGATATACGATTTTATCTTGTTTCTATTTTATTTATGAGTCTTGTGTATGTAACTTTATCATATGTGTTGATAAATTAAAAAAGATTCATGTCTTGTACGTCAAAGTCATAATGCGTCACATATTAATAGGCAAAGAAATATCAAAAGTTAAAGGTCAAAATGATAACCATGTCAAAACCAGAGGGTTCAAGTCGTAAATATTTCAAAGTAGAATAATGGGTTAAAGTTGAAAATTGGTTGAGACATTAGAGGCCAAAATGATAATTAGTCAAAGAATGGGACTAAAATCATAAATATTTCAAAATTAATAAAAAAAATTAATATTAATAGATGGCATTTTTGTAATTTAGTAAAACATGAAAACTACTACCAAGGTCATAACCGACCTCGATCTTGATAATTAGTAAGTTTATAAATATTTTGATTACACAAAAACGGGTCAAACGATTTGTTTGCTTACACAAAATATGTCTTGTAGGGTTTTCACCTTCTTATAGGAAGACTTCATGCTCCTCCTTAATTGATTTGGGGTTTACATATCCACCCTAAGGGAGTCGAACGTCCTCATTGATACAATAGTCTGACTCTGGCTTGATACCATTTGTTATAAACCAAGTAAACCGTGCCGCATATAGTCTGTTTTGTTCTTAATACGTTACCCATTCAGGAAGTCACTGTTTTGTTTCCATTAAATAAGTTGCTTGTCCAAGCAAAAGACGTCCTGGCAATGAAGGTTTCCACCATCTATCGGGACGTAATTATTTTGGTCTAGCAGTTCGTCGGTAGAAAACAAAAGCATGAGTTTTGATGTGAAACTTTGTATAAATCGTTGAAGATCGATGAAGATTTGAGCTTGATAAGAATTTAGGTTATGTGGGGGCGCCTATCCTATCTAAAGGGATTTTAGGTTAAACAACTTTTAGCTCCTTATATTTTTTATTTTCAATTTTGTTGTTAGCCTTTTGAAGTTTTTTAATGACAATTTAGATAATTCACATGCTAGCATACGTGATTATTTTCATTTTCTATTAGAAAAAACTCATATTTGAGAAAAAACCCCGTGACTCAACTTAAAAACTTTTTTTTCTCAAGTGAAATTTAAGTCTATGATCGATCTATCCGTTCGTTTTTAGGTGAACCTAACACTAAAAATGAGGTGTTACAAAACCGTAGTGAAATTAATTGTTCAATTGCTTTGACTGTGATAGAATACGTTTCTTTTTACTCATTATCGCATGTCATGAATATATTATTAGTGACGTTGACTAGAAGTTCACCAGGACTAACTGACATTATATGACATGGACTATTGTAATAGGGTGCTACTTTTCATACATCCTCTTTTCTTGTCTTTACTTATTGTACACCCTCTTAAATTTTTATAAAAATACAACTTAATCCTTATATTTCATTTTTAGTGTTTTTTTGGTGTTTTTTACTATGATAAAAATAACAAACGTTTTTCTTTATATTAACGTTTCAATCCGTTCCTATATGTTTGTACTTTGCAAAATTAAAACTTAAAGATATTGGTTTAATAAATCATAAATCATATCAAGTACAATATTAACGTTTCTAACTTTTTATCCTGTTGTTAAATCTAACAATTTAACCGGTAAATAAATATTTATATTATTAAAAGTATCAAATTTGAATTATAAACAATAAAAACATCCATAATTGAACTCATCTCTAAATAATATTACGCACACAAATAGATAAGAACTTGCATCACCATACATCATGAATGAAAACTGTCATCGTTTCTCTATAAACTAAGAGCTCAAAAAATGACTTCATTTTCTACCGATCATGTATGATTTTTACTAAGAATTTGAAGTTAGGATTATAAGTTTAATAAATTGTAATAAATAAGAAAGTGGAATTAAAAAGTTAAATTGTATTGTTGTACTTAAGATTTAAATTAATTTGTTTCTTATTATTTTATATTATTAGGTAGCAATTGATATTCTAATCGAAAAACTTTTGTTTTTTATTAGACTTTTTAAAAAGTTTCAAGATAAACTTTAATATAATCTATAACCGTGAAATAAGTACGAATTAATTTAAAATTTATTAAATCTAAAAAATGTTCAAACTTGTAAAAACAAGTTTTCATGGGAGGATAAAATTTTTAATAATTTATTTAGAAGGGGCGTATGACAAGTAAAAATGAGGGGTATGTATAGACTAACCATTGTAATATCATTCACCGAACCTTAACACCCAATTAAGGAACCATTAATGTAATATACGTCCTCTCATACCACCAATATTATTATCCGCTTTATCACATTAAAGCTTACAGATATGCTTTTAGTTACTCAAATGAAAACCTCCTATGAGGTCACCCATCTTAAGATTGATGTCACTTGAGGACGCTAAATTGGGGAGTTCCCATCTCATCTACTAACATTAAACTAAAAAATTGTTGTTGGTATTCAAGGCTAGACATTCTTTATGAACCAAACATCTCTTATGTCCACGATCAATATGAGATTTACCTAGGTTATTATAAATTAACATTATAAATAGATTATTGAACGTTGATTTGAGGGTCACAAAGACTAATTGCGATTATATGACATTGACTATTGTAATATCTTTCACTTGAACTTAATACCCAATTAACGAACTCTACCTATGATGGAGTGACATGTCCACAATGTCTCTTTGTTGTTTAGTGATGGGTGTTGCTATTTGTACCCAACCTAACCTATAAGCATTAAATGTAAAGTCTAATTAACCATTAATTACTTTATTAATTATCAACTTCATTATTAGTAATCAATAATCATAAATGCTAACTAATACACACTATACATTATTTTATGAGAATGATGATATAAGAATTAAAAAAGAATAGTCCATTACTTTGATAAAAACCAAGCGAATGTGTCATTTTTTTTACCCAAGTCGTTAGATTTTCGCGAGATCTAAACACTAAAATTTAAAAACTACTTCGTAGTTTATAAAAGTAGAATAAAATAACTAACTATTACATATATAAGAATGAAATTAAAAATAATACATCGCTAGTGTAAAAACTTGTTGTACTACTCATCTTGATGTTTGACGACCGGAAAAATCATAAAAGAATAAGTCAAATGATTTATAACTATAAAAATACAATTTTTATAACCCCCTCAACAGTATGCAAAATCCTCAATTCACCAACTAGTTAACTAATGAAGATTTATAGGAGATAGAAAAAAGAATAAATCATGCATATTTAATGATAAATTATTACAATATTTAATGCTAATTAAATGGATGTTATTTGTTGTTTTGATAAAAAAAAGTAATTGATTTGCATGCAAGTTACACCATTCATTTTTCCTCACACTTTTGGTTATTTATAAAATTTAATTGAATTTAGCAAACATTAACATTAATAAATATATTAAATAACATAGACCAGGGGGGTCACATTCTATTGAGAACACATTTAACTTGAGAACAACTTAAGAACCGCTTTAACTGTTGTATTTATTATAATATAAATTGACCAAACTAGGGTAAGTTGGGTATCATTTTATACCGCTTTTGAACTCTAGATAACTAGGGTAAGTCATGTATCATTTTAACAAAGAGCATGTGGTTAGTGTTACAAGATTTGTTTGATTACTTAAGTAAATTAATTAACTATATTTAAATAAACTATTTAGCTATTGTCTTTTGACTATAAAAAGATTTGGATAAGATTAAATCACTAAATGATTGCTTTAAAAATAAAAATTAAAAGATGAACACACTCATTTCAAGTATTAGTCAGGACCAAACCAATACCAGACCTGATGGTTTCGTTTAAAAGCACAAGCAGTTATAATAATATAGGAAATAACCTACGTATTGAATGCTAATTGTACACACCAGTGAATGGCACAAAGGTTTTTCAAACAAATAAGATAGCCACTAATTAACAATACAATTCTATGAACTCATGGACTAAACAAATATTCAAAATCATCCAAAGGTTTAATTTATAGACAAATTAATATAAACATTTAAAATCATCTAAATACTAAATCCATGTTTAATGTATTTGATACCCTAGTACAAAATATTAATAACTAACCTTAGACCCGAAAATAATCATAAAAAAACTAATCTGACATCTCAAAAGCTTCGTTGATATGTTGGTAAGACCGTACGTAAGAACAGCCTCAAAGAAGTGAAGAACTATATTCATTTATTCACATTGTACGTTACGAGACTTACATTGGGCCTCAAGCCCATTTGTCATTCTTGAACAATTTACTTAAAATTGCAATTCTTTAACCATCATCCATGTTTGCTTGAGCCACTTTAAGAAATCACCATATTGCTATTATTCTCAAGCTTCCAACGTGGATCTTCACATCTCCATTATACATGATCTGAAATTTAAAACACAAAATCACTAAATACACATATAACTTTGAAATATATTTCAAATCAGTTTAATAATTTACTTTAAAGCATTACAGTAGTTTAAGTTAAAATATGAAGCAATTAACTACGAATTATGCAAAAATACACATAATTGATGATAGTTACACTACTAAAAAACAACTCTTTTTGCCACATACATATTCGTGGCAAAATTGTGACAAAAGCCATTTAGCAACAAATCTACCACAAAATATGTTTGTAGTAAAAAAGTAGGTTGCAAAATATTTTGCAACAATTTTGCCACAAAACACGTCACAAAATTGCCACGAAATGTGTTTGTTGCTAAATTTGTGACAACTTTCTCACAAACCATAATTATTGTTATTTTAATATTTTTAAGTTTTGCCACTTATTAGCCACAAAACCTAATATTTAATAACTTTTATTTTGTAACAATTTTGCCACAAAACTAAATATTAAATAACTTTTGTTTTGCAACAATTTTGTCACAATTTTTAGTTCTTCAGTTTTATCACAATTTAGCCACAACTTTTAGGTTTTTAGATTTGTCACAATTTTACCACAACTTTTAGGTTTTTAGATTTTTAGTTCTTTCGGTTTGTCAAAATTTTGCCAAAAACTTCACATATTAATAAAAATTAAAAACCAAAAACAATATTTGCAAAATAACAATGTTTTAACAACCAACCAACAATCAAATATTTAAAACATATGTCAATATTAAAAATAAAGAAATACTTATTACTCTATCCTTTTTAAAATATCATCCATTCGCTTTTGTAATTTCTCACGCTCGGCTCGCTCTTTTTCCCTCTCGACTCGAGCTTGTTCTCGCTCTTCTTCTCGATTCTTTTCCAATTGTTCCAAGCGATTTTATAAGTTTTCTCGAGCCGCCTATATATTCTTTCTCAAGTTCTAATCGGACACTTTGAGCCTATAATTTATTAAAAACATATATAATTAATCAAATCTCAATTTATATGGGTCGAAATGACCCGAGTCCACTATATGAAACTATAACAATCTACTTTTCATATTAACGGATCAAAACTATCCAAACCCACTTTATGAAACTATAACTATCTATTTTCAACTTAATGTGGTCAACATGACCTAAACTCACTTTACGAAAACTTAAACAAACTTAAATTATCAACTTTCAATTCAAACATGTCAAAACTACCCAAACCAACTTTATTAAACCAAAACTATCAAAATGAAATTAAAAAGAGCTATATGTTTGTCGTTAAAAAAAATTAAATGAGCCAAAATGACCGAACCACACTTTATAAAACCAAAAGTATCTACTTTCAATTCAAACAGATCAAAAGTACCCAAACCCACTCTATTAAACTATAACCATCAAATTCAGATTAAAATGAGTGTAAATGTCCACTATATGAAACTATAAAAATCTACACTCATTTGTAACGGGTCAAAACTATCCAACCCCACTTTATAAGACTATAACTATCTATTTCCTTCAATTTAATGGGGCGACAAGACCTAAACTCACTTTTTGAAACCAAAACTATCTACTTTAATTCAAACGGGTCAATAAAAAAAATAAAAAAAAGAACAATACCTCTTACGACTGTCGGACATCACCATATGAACTACACCTGTAAAATGATGGGTATCTTTCGTTCAGCACGAAATATGAATACGAAGATCCTACCCCAAACATGCGGCGTCCACTCTCCGGATGCATACTTGCACACAGCCTCATCATCACCCACAAAGCAATCAAACATTTTGTTTAACTTATCGTGTGGGACGTCTGCAAACCTGAGCCAATCTCCTTCAATTTTTTGGTCTAGTATATATAAGACACTCCTATGAACTACTCCACATCCAACCTATAATATTGAAATAACCACAATGATACAAGTTTAACATAAACAGACAACATAAATTAAAATGTTAAAATTAGAAACATACTTGTCTCCAAAGTGTCTAATCCATGGCCTCTCACCACCACCATTATCTTTACCACCAGTATCCTCATAACTAACACCCTCAAAACCTACATCTTCTATACCAACATCCTCATCGCGAGCAATCTCAACACCATCATTGTCACAAACAGCATCCTCATATCTACCTTCATCTTCATTATCATCTATATCATGTCACCTCATAGTGTGAGTGTAGCCTTCTTTTTTGCTTTAAAGTTAACATATTTTAATTTGGTCTATTAGTGAACGTTCATTTGAATATGTTCTGCAGATTTGATAATTGGTTCTAACAAGTGCAAAAGGTTCATTATTATCATCACGGCTTAAAACTATTTTCTATTTTACAAGTTTATGGATGCTTAAAGGTTGTGGTTTTGTGGCTGCATTTCAGATGTTCTTTGGTTATGCGCTTACTAAAATAATAAGTCACCGGTTGTCACAACAAGCATTTTAGGACCACAAGCACTAATTCTAAGAGATATGCTGCATCTTGCAAGTAAGCTAAAAGACACCTTTCTATCATCTAATCTGGTATAATTACTAATTCTAGTCAATATGTTGCTTCCATGTTATACACAACACACACATATAGAACACTTATAATTATAATGTGGCGGATGATATTACACAATCATTCATACAAGTAATTAAAATGAAATGTTAAATACAACATACAAATTAGTCAGGATGTACTACTAAACCAATATTATTTAATCTAATTCAATGAATAAAAAACTAGGAGCCTGAAAGAATAAAACATAGATTTGGATTCACTTTTAGCCTATTCACCTTTTGGTTGTTATTTTTTTTTTTTGCTTTGACCCGTTAAGCAAAAACACAACCCAAATCAACTCACTCTTAAGTAAATTGTACCGCCTTTATAGAGAAGTAATTTCACTAAAGATAGCAGTGACATATTATCTTATGTAGTAGTAAGGAAATAGATTGTGTTGCAAATTATTGTAGTAAACTAAACACTGACAAGTGGCTTAGATTGCTAACCTTCACTGGACCAAGTGCAAAGTTTTGTAGCCTCCAAACATATGCATGTGGTGTATCCATATAACAGGTAATTACGTTGGACCAATACATTTCCCTAATTTCAGTTAATAAATTAGCACAAACAAAACATCAGATAATCAGCTTCGATTCTGCTCTAGAAAATTTCAGAACTCAATAGATTACAACTTCAGATTAAAAGGAGCCATAACTTAGACCATATTAATACCAAATAGTTACAGTACTTTATTTGCTTGAGGGAAAAGCAAACACTTAGTAATAAACTTAAAATGAGGTTTCAGAGAAACACATATCTTTTAAGTATTTTTTTCTTACGAATTAAGGTTGTTGTAAATAAGCATGCATTGTGAACATTGCAAAGCTATATTGTAGTTATCTCTTGTTTCTAATAATAAAAGACGCAGAACATATCATGATTCCATAGACAACATACCAACATCAAATGCAATCACAGGTTTTAGGTTTATTTCTTCTTCCTGAAATTTAAGAAGAAAAACATTAACATCAAGAAAACTGTATATCTCAAAAATAGGTTTAAATATTCGTTAGAGTACTACAAGATACTAAGATGAAAATGACATGATGTCTACATGTTATCATTGTACTGGTAGCGTTGCACATAGTTTACAAAAGTAATAGCCGATAACACTATCGTACCTTTAGTTTGAGTTTCTTTGCTCTTTTTGTCACATGACATTGAGAAAGGCTCTCTACTTTGTTGATCCTAATTTCAACAAAAATAAACCATAAGATTCTAAAAAAGACTAAAAGAATAATGCACCTGGTATATTACATAAAATAATATGTACATGTGTATAACTACAACATATGCATGCATCTACATATTATATATATCTGGTGTGTGACGTTAATATCTAACCTGAATAACAGAAAAGAGGCGAAAAGCACGATCTTGACCAGTAGACAGAATGTGTCTCCCATTAGGATAGAACCTGCAAAGTCCCTCCAGCAATATCAATATTCAACATAGATGGTACTGTAGTAAAAATGGTAAACATTCTTGCACATTGTAGACGTAAAACCACACAAAAAGCCAAAAATCACGTCATATTACCTTATAAAAAGAGGAGGCGCACTGTGTGCACTTCGAACTCTTAGTAAACGAGAAGCGTCATCAGTTGTGTCAACAATCCACATCTACAAGAATAATGATATGTTGGTTATAATGTCTTTGTTTTTAATTATGTGCAATTCCTACTTGATTTCAAGTACTTTTATATTCAAACCATTAGCCGAAGTTCAATTACTTAACACCAACTGACGCTAAAGCAACCATGATATGATCTAAATGGTGCACAACTTGCATCAGCTGCTTTAAAGCCTATGATAACAACAAATCTTTAACTGATGCTGATAAATATTACTACTG
The DNA here is from genome assembly GCA_030867185.1 of Tagetes erecta. Classification (NCBI taxonomy): domain Eukaryota; kingdom Viridiplantae; phylum Streptophyta; class Magnoliopsida; order Asterales; family Asteraceae; genus Tagetes; species Tagetes erecta. The sequence goes on from CM061490.1 coordinate 8,209,436, forward strand.
AATTATTCAAAGGTTACAACAAACAGAGAGACCCAACAGTACTAATAAAAATATCAGTTAATGAGTTTGATTAGCTTTTTTAGATGAACAATCCAGCTGTTCCATAATAAAAACTAAACCATACACCAATTCCAAGTTATTTCTCAATCAAACAGCTATAATGCAGTCAATAACTAAGAAAAACCAAAAGCCTAGTAACAAAGTTTAGCCTATTTAGTAAATAAACAACCATAATGCAGTCTCTAATCAAGTAATCAATTTATCTCTCAAAAATCTATAGTTGCAAATCAGATCTCAACCAAAACACACACCAATAAACAAAATTAAAATCAAACTTAATTCATTACCTAGCTAACGCCGGTCACTTCCAAATTCAATTCTGTAACTTCGTGATGAAGGCTGTAACGAAGATGAAATCTTTGGATTCACTGCGTACACTGCATAAACAAAGAATTGAAGATGAAATATTATGGATTTGTGATGAAATCTTATGGATTCGTGATGAACTGCATCTGCTTATAGCGAGGTTGAAATCTTATGAAGATGTTACCGATACGTTAATCGAACTTCGCGATGGAGACGGAGATAATGAATTGAAGAGCAGAGGCATACATATGTTAATGGATTCGTGATGAATTGAAGGAGATGGAGATAATGAGTTGGAGGAGATAACGAAATGAAGGAGACAGAGAGTATTTAGAATTTAAGTTTTAGGTTTTGTAAACTTTAAGGGTTAAAATCGTTAAAGAAGGAAATCTTAAAGGGGTGAATGGAAAATTATATTTGTGGCAAAATTGTCTTAAGATGTAGAGAGTTTGCCACAACTTTGTTACAAATTAATGATTTTTATTATTTACATTTATATATAAATAATTTACTAAACTGACTGACAAAAATATTATTTGTGAAAAATTTGTCTTAAAATTTATAACTTATGCTACAATTTTACAATAAAATAATATTTTTTATTATTATTATCTAAACTTGTGAATAAATGAAAATTAAGCTAAATAACGAAAAATATTATTTGTGTTAAAAATGTTTTAATAAATGTAAGGCTTGCCACAGTCTAACAACAAAAAATAATTTCTATGAAAAAGTATAATTGTCAAAAAAACTTTAGCCATTTATACAAACTTTGTAACAATTTTGTCACAAGTTAATACTTTTTTAATATTTAAATGTGTTTGTCATAGAATTATGGCAAAACTAACAAGTTTTGCAACAACTTTGCCACAAATTAATAATTTTTTATTTTTAAACATGTTTGTCACAAAATTGTGGCAAGACTAGCAAGTTTTACAACAACTTTGTCACAAGTTAATATTTTTTTAATATTTAAATGTGTTTGTCACAAAATTGTCGCAAGACTTACAAGTTTTGCAACAACTTTGCCACGAGTATTTTAAATTAAATAATATGTTGAAATATTGTCGTTAACTTGTGAGAAACCATTTCAACTTTGTGACGAGTTTGTAACAATATTCTGATTTGTAGCTACTTTGTGAAAATTGTGTATGAATTATTAGGGCTTTAGTTTCTTTTTAACTTTTGTCAATATGTTGTCGCAATATTGTGGCAAATACTAAGTTGTGGCAAATGTGTCACAAATATTAGTTGCAAAAATCTCATTTTCTAGTAGTGTTAACTAGAGCAAATCACCCGCTCATCGGAAATCATGAGTTATCTGTATTGTAATAAAGCAAAATCAAATTTGCTTATGTGACATCGTTCGAGAGCTTCACTCGCGTTAATGATTATTATTTTAATATTTATATAAGCCTCACTATACTAATAAATAAGTAAGTTTTTATCACATGCCATTCTCTTAAATATGACACACCATTGTCACATTATTTTATTATATATGTCATTCTCACATTAATCTTTTCAATTAAATTAAAAATTTTGATTATTGATTGAATCAGTTTTCTATAATTATTTATTGGAAAATTGGATTTTAAAAATTCGAACTTTGAGGTGTTGGCCGCTGAAGGTTCCAACTTCAAAAATAATTTATAGAGGTTCCAAGTTTGGACGATTTTGCTCACAAAGGTTCGCCGTCACAAATCACTAACGGCCGTTTATTATTTTTGAAGTTGGAACCTTCAGCGGCCAACACCTCAAAGTTCGAATTTTTAAAATCCAATTTTCCATAAAGAAAATGTGGGCCCACCGGTGACACGTCATCATTAATAAACGGCCGTTAGTGATTTGTGACGGCGAACCTTTGTGAGCAAAATCGTCCAAACTTGGAACCTCTATAAATTATTTTTGAAGTTGGAACCTTCAGCGGCCAACCCCACAAAGTTCGAATTTTTAAAATCCAATTTTCCTTATTTATTACAATTCATTTCTTTTAGTAGTAAGGGATAATGTTTAAACTTAAAATTCAGCTATGATTTTTATTAGATATTTTAAACCATCTTAATAGATTTTATATTTTGTACAATTAAAATTGAATGGTTTAAAAAAGAATTCTTACAATTTTGTCATCGTAATGGTAAATTTAAAACGAAAAATTTCTACAACTTTGTTTTCATAATAGTACATTTAAAAGTTGTTATGTTTAGTTTAATTTAAATTCGAAAAGACATATTTATACACCTTAGATTTTTTGAAAAAAATAAAGTTTTGGTTTTTTATCTCTAAATATTTATTTATACTAGCTATAATGGTCAAAGGAACCAAGTTTTGGTTTTTTATCTCTCGAATGTAAAAAATATCATAATTAATCTATAAACTTTTAAGTTTCTAAAGTTTCGACTTTATAATCACGATAAACATTGTAAGAGTGTCCTTTGACACTGAACAATTAAGTTTATAAAATGTCAAAACTTACCCCTTAACGTCTTTGGAATCTAATCAACTATAACCCATTGACTTTGCAGAATTGGCTGGTTTTTGCTCCCATTCTTTTAACCGAACTGTGTTAATTTCTTGGTTGTATACAAAATGTGTCATGACGTGTCTTTTGATTTCTTTATCGTATACGAATGTTTCCACACCGTAATGTGTAGAGTTAACGTTGCTAGTTATTGACTTATAGTTACTTAAAGAACAGATGCATAAAAACCCGGCACATAGAAGAAACTTGAGGTGATGCACTGATGTCCGGAAAAATAAAATTATGTGCATGGTATCTTTATTTCTATAAGCTAATTTATGAGTTTATCTCTCAATAAAGGACAAACTACGAAGAATAATAATCCTTATATTTTTTCTCAGCAATTTTTTTTATATCCAATAATAAATACATCAACCCTAAGTAAAATTTAAACTCTTAACGTTTTGGTTATGTGACGCAACGCTTATCCACCATATTGATGCCTTTGATTTTATGATTAAAAATAGTAGAAATTGTTTATTATAAAAATATATATTTACATCTCGTACCTAAATCCCCAAATTGGACTTTAAAACCCTAAATTGGTTTTTGAAACCCTAAATCCCCAAATTGGACTTTAAAACCCTAAATTGGATTTTGAAACCCTAAATCCCCAAATTGGACTTTAAAACCCTAAATTCCCAAATTATATTTTGAAACCCTAATTTTCAATTTATAATTTAAAACCCTAAAACCCCAAATCCAAAACCCTAGAATTTCTAAGTTCTTGATTCTAGTTACTATATTATTTGTCTCGTTTCTAAATTAGGTCTTCCCGGTTAATTAGGTGATTCTAATATCTGGGCGATCCTCGATTCTATTTAGTTACTTTCTTGCGTTTGCTATTATCGATATTGTTCAGGTGAGTAAACTCACTCCCCTTTTTCCATTTTACTATTTTGGGGCTGAAATATGTCTGTTACTATATTGCGTTTTCTATTCGTTTTCTAAAAGAGATCATACAAATATGTTAATCTAGTTCGCGGCTTGATGCAATCTTATGTGTTAGTTAAAAGTAGTTTTATTGCTTTGTAAACCCACCGGTACAATGTTAGCGCTAATGGTTTGACAAACCCACCTGCTTGTACAACATCGATAGGTGATTTAAACCCGGCCTTTCTAATTCCATGTTTACTATGTCGAGATGCTATGTTGTTGTACTATGTTGCTATGCTATGATGCTATACTATGTAACATTTACGAAATTTGACTTTTAATTCTAATATCGAGTACTTAAAGTTAATGAGACTTATTGTATAAATAATTTAGCAAGTGAACAACACTAACAATAATAATAACAATAGTAATAATGATAATGACAAAAACAAACTAGATCAAGGAAATGATGTTAAAACTTGTTAACAACCCAAAATAAAACAAGAAAAAAATAAACATATGTAAAAATGGGGGACCAAAAGTGCCAAAAGACCAAACTCTTTTCTCTTCTTTCTTCCCTTCACGCAACAAGAACAGTACCCCTTCCATCTTCACCATACTCTTTCACATCAACCAAAATTTGGTCCAAAATCAGACCTATTTCAAGCAATAACGTGTTTAATCTATCCCTAGCTATCATCAAACAAGTAATTCGCGTGCAATTGAGCAAAATTTGGCCTGAAACCTTTCTTTTTTCTCCATTACGGTCGAACTCAAAACCAAGACCAAAACCATATCTAGACTTCACCATTTTGCAATTAAACACACACACGTACTCACAAACACACCGCAAATAAAACCCCATACCCAGAATTCGCGTAAACGAAGTAAAAATCTCAAACGAAGGGCTCAAAGGGCCGAACTGGTTCGTTACTCGTACACGTACCTAGCCCACACCATTTTGTAAGTTTCTTATATCATTGAACTCGTTTTTTGGTGTGGATTAAAAGCCCTAACATTGATTTTGTCAAAATCTACGAAAACGAACTCAATTTGGGGGTGAAAGTTCTAGGGCTCGTATGGGTTTATGGGAATTATTTTCGAATCTGTTAAAGACGAGTTAAAACAATAAAAGGGGAATGGATTTACAGGTTGGTCCCGGCTGGGTGCATTTGTTAAGTTGTAGCAGGTCCTGAGTTCGAATCCCCTAACCCATTTTTTTTGTTTATTTTGTATTTTGACCACTAATTCACATTTTTAAGCATTCAAACTACCCACTAAACATGTAAAAATTATATTTTTATCATTTTTATGACTTAAAAACTAAAAAGTTTTCATAAACAAATATTAACTTTAAAAACTTTATAAAACCAAGTAACAAAACATGTATATATATATATATATATATATATATATATATATATATTATATAAAAATCTTGTGAATGTACACTTAACTAAAAATACTCATTTTTAACCCTTCTAAGTATCATTTATATAAAGTTAGGCACATAAACTTGTTTCATCCACTATTTAAAAACTAAAAATCCACTTAAACGTCATACCGTATTTGTAAAAAAATCAAGTAAACAACTTGTAATGGCAACAAATCTTTAACGGTAGATTATTTACAAATAAATAATATTTTAACATATTTTTATGAAAACTTATAAATATACAAACATTCATAACTATTTCGCAAAACAACTAAAAATAAGAATTTGACTCGTACGATCTCGAAACCACATATGGACTAAAATCATTATGTTCGATTAATAGGATAAGCTACCGAGGGTTATTTTCGGCTTCCACCGTATATTTTCTTGAGTACATTTTGAAGCCGATTAACGTGAGTTTACATACCCCTTTTTATATTTATACACTTTTGGGGTGAAACATGTTATATTATTCAAATACACTACATGCACTAAATCTATTTATCAACTATGTGATTCCATTTATGTCTTGGTTGTGCTTTATGTATACGTGTGGTGTTCTATTTTATGATCGATACAATCATTAACTATTGCTAGCCCAGCGACGTCTTAGATCTAAGGGCCTGACAAGCCTTTTTGGTGCTAAAGCCGATGCTAAGTCCGGCTCTTCAATGTCGCATTCTAGTTCATTGAAGGAACCAAATTTCACTTAGCTGATCATATACTATATTCTATATTGTTGAGGCTTGATTGTACATTTGAGGCCGTACGTGTTGTTACATATTTGCACTAACCATTGTGGACATGGAATCGCTTATCATTGTGATCTATAAACTATTATCTATGTACTTAACTATATGAACTCACCAACATTTTTATGTTGACATTATTTTCTAACATGTTTCAGGGAATACCAATGTTTAATGCTAGCTTTGGATCATAATCACTATAGGCTTTTGGACCTAGCTAAATTCTAAATCAATGAATTATTAATAGCTATGTCATTTGTAATTTGCTAAACTTGTGGACAAATTGTAATATTTAATTTGGTGATGCATGCTTAATTAAAACTATAATTTGTAGCGTCATGTGGCTATGAGCAATCTCTAACACTCACATCTCGACGATTATCCGCCTTTTATTTATTTAATTGGTCGGGGTGTGACAGATTGGTATCAGAGCCCATGACTGTAGGGATTTAGGTTATTAAAAACGGTGACCTAGACTACGGTATGCTTAGGGACCCTATATGAATTATCTCATACTTGCTTATGTGCTAGATGATGCTACATGCTATGTGTTACATGATACGTGCTATTTATGATTTAATGCCATGGCCTTTGCACACACTATGAAATTCCATAACTTAAACCGAACTTTAACAAATGAATTCAACATAAGCAAGAATAAATAGCTAAGACTAAACCCTTAACTTATATTCTTCTTCCCTTATCCGAGCTATCCATCTTAAACCTCATCATCGCTTACTATAACTCTAACTAGTTAAGTAACATTTCTTGATCTATTTCTCAACTCCATGTGAATATCTTATGCTTAGTGAAACTCTTAGGCAAATGCCTAATCCATTCTCATCAAGGTTTCGAATCAGTATAACAAACAAGATGATGCATACCTAGACAGTAAACACCTGTATCCTGAATTTTCTGGCAAAACGATAGAAAGTTCTATCCAAGGTTAGCGTATCGTATAAATCTCTTAAAAGGACATGTGTGCTTACCTGGGGATGGACGAGATGAGCGTAACCCTATAGGCTAAAGCACGTCTCCTTGAATACGTTAAAACAAACTTAACACTTTGATAAGTCATTAGTGTCCAAAAACAAGACACATTCCTAAGCTTTTAAATTCTATATATTTACTTTTCAATGATTCTACGATTATCATTTATCTAAAGATTTCTAAATATTTTCATGTGTTTTCTATATTACCTTAAATGTTTGCTATAATTCCAAATAGATTATTCATATTCCTATGATTTCTAAGAACTTTCTATGATCCTAAGTGTTTACTATACTATGTTTTCTAAAGATTCTATGATATTCTAAGTGGGCCGAGGTGGTATTATTATATCAGATGTTTCTGTCGGTCAAAAATTTTTCTACAAAACCGTGTTATTCTACGTTCCATCATTCCATTTGTTTCTAAGCTGCAATAATACCTATGCGATATACTCGCTAGTTTATCCATATAACACAATTACACCGTTGTAAACTATTATCTCAAATCAAAACTAAAACATATAGACTAACTTCAATAGAATTATTCAAAACTTCAAATCATATATCAATTACCAAATCTAGGGCATGCTTCTAATTCCAAATCGATTATCGACTCTCCAATCAAAGGTTTGTCATACTCAAAATTCAGGTTTCACGTTCTAATTACTCTGAAATTTACTTTTAAGTTTATACCTTTACAAGATTAGATTTAAAATTGTTTTGTGAATCCCTTAGAAAACTAAAGATTATACCTTTGGAATCACATATTACTTTGAAGAAAACCCATTTTAGAAAAGTGTTTGTTCTTAGAAGTTTTAGAAGAAAACTTTAGGAAACCATGATGAATGAAACATCGCCATCAGTTATTTCTGAATTCTATTCAAGGCTAAATTCCATAATTAAATAGAAGTTAACGGATTTTGTCACACCCTCAATTTTACACAAACGGGATATCCATTAGGCGTGTGACATACCAGGATCTCAAGCCATTAGTTACAGCAAACACTGACTCAACGTTTTAAACAAAAGTCCTTGTTAAGATAATAATCCAAAGTTCAGAGTTTAAAATGAAAAGTTTCAATGTTTAGCGGAAGCAATTCGAAAACAACCCCGTACTCAAAATCCAAGTACGTAACATAATGGGTCAAACCAATTGAAGTTATAAAAATCTGTGCATAAAGTTAGCACAACCAAACTACCGTTTCAAAAACCAACAATAGTTTAAATAATAATAATATAATAAATGATGACCAATGCATGCAAGTGTCCTACTCGTGCGCCTTCCTAGATTCCTGAGAAGAACATACTAAAACGAGTCAACAAATAATGTTGGTGAGTTCAATGAGTTTATTTAAACAAAATAAATAAAATATAAGTTCCGTTGATAAATCAATATATATTGCTGGTTTGCAAGACCTCCTTGCTTACTACACGAGCACGTCGAGATTAAACTGAACGTTACTTTACTTGCCTTGTCGCCATCACTACGGATGACCAAATGTTTAAAGGACAATTTGCACCAACTAGTGCCCCGCTAGTGGTGGGGTCTGCCGAACCCGTAGTACTACTCAAATTTCCCCGTTATGCCGAAGTTGGCATATAAATAATCTCGACTAAAGAAAAGGACTTTATAAGTATGTTAATGCTCGGTAAAATAAGCCCTTAACAATAATATTATTTACCAAAAAGCATTGCCCTAGTTGGCAACGTAAGAGTTATGCCCGAAGGCCCCACCCGAAGGTGTAAAACGTAGCCGTAGTTGGCCCCGCCCGAAGGCAATAAGTTTTGCCCGAAGGCCCCACCCGAAGGTGTAAAACGTAGCCTTAGTTGGCCCCGCCCGAAGGCAATAAGTTTTGCCCGAAGGCCCTGGCCGAAGGCATAAAAATGCAGTCCGCCCGAAGGCGCTGAAAAATAGTTGCCCGAAGGCGTTGTAAAATATTTGTATGTTTTCTCCCCGAAAAATGTTTAAAAGCGGGCAAAGAACTCACCTTAAAGTGCGCTGCAACCGTTACAAAAATGCAAACACGAAATCCTAGATCGTCTTACGACCTGCTTAACAGTTAGTCACTAATTATTAACTAAGAACTTGTATTTATATATGTTACTTATATATATACACGCATTTAATTTTCGATACAGTTTCATTCATTCTGTTCGGTTTCCATATAAAAATGTGCACCACATAAGTTCACACCCATTAAGCATGCCAAGATTAGTAATTTACTCCCAGGCAAGTATTCTCATTTACCACATATCTTTATCATCTCATCCCAACATCATCAACATTCATACAATCCAATATCTACACACACATATAATACACCTATAACTTATACATAAACACATACATAATCACAAAATATACACACTTTACCAATATGTCACATATACCCGCATACTTCACGTATATATACTTATCTACACTAAGATTCTATAAGGACACACATGATCATCATATTATCACCATGTTCCTATCATTTAGCAAATACTATAGCATATAACATTTATATAATATACGTATAACATTTATATATATGCCCATCATTATCTAAACATCATACTACAATTTTTATTAATTGCTTGAGACATTCTTGCAAATATTTTTATATCTATTTATTTCCAAACACAGCATGCCTTCCAAATCAACACACATTATTACATCAACAATTCAATTACACCTATAATGCATACCCAAGATCAAAATATATATGTGTTCATACTTTCATATGATTGAACCTATACATTTCCTACATCCATATATATAATCGCTCACAGACATCATTCTGTTATTCAATTTTAAATACACATAAATGCAAAACCTATATCCATCATCAATACATATATGTTGGGATATAATGTGATATATATACGTACACATAATCTTATTATTTTATCACATAATGGATTGCAAGAAACTCGTAGCATACCACCGTTACCAAACCCGACACAACCCGATGCACACTCATGACCATCATACATCGTATATGCATACACATGGCCATACATACATACTACGCATACATACACACATCACAGTTCACATACATACAACTCCATGGCAGAATTTTTATATATATATATATATATATCACGTACGGCTGCAATACATTAAGAAATATACAAATACCGGATACATACAACACGTATACACAACACACACACATAATCTGGTAGAATCGAACAGAATCGAACTCATAACAGTTAGTATGAATACCGAAAACTCACCGACACACCACGAAAGAGACGATCGGAGATGGGGGTTTGCGACTGTTGTTTTGGGTCTGCTTCGCGGCTGCTAATTGTCGTTGATCAGCATGAAATGGTGAGAGAGGAGGGGAGGTATTGGTTACCGGCGACAAAGACAGTAGGAGGCGGCAAGAAAGGTGTGGGATTCTTGTTCGATCGATTAAAGGGAAGAATGGGTCAGCGTGTTTCTCAGCCGAGATATTGATGGCATAATATACGTACATGGTGTGGTGGTCCATTAGGTTTGGGTGAATGTTACACATTTTAGTCCTTATAAAATGAAGGCTATTTAGTTTAGGTTTTAAACGTTACTAACTAGTTTAATTAGTTACAAACCGACCCTATACTTGTATAAAACATACGGAATAATTTGAGATTAGGTAACAGTGTTAACCCGAAATCACGGGGTGTCACATCATCCCCTTGTTAAATGAATTTTCGTCCCGAAAATTACGCCGCGTCATAGGTTTGCTACAACGAACGGGAACAACGAAAAGAAGAAAAAGTTTCAGGTTGTCACATCATCCCTCTGTTAAAAGAAATTTCGTCCCGAAATTTAGCCATTAGCGTATGGCGTTTTTAATAGTCAAGGAAGTTTGTACATTATTAGATTTTCAGTGTTTTTACGTGAACTTAGATTCACTCTTTGAATTCTCGGCTCACCATATGATTTACTCCCAATTCTTTGGAGTACAACAAGTTTTCTTGTGGATAAAATCTGAGTGTTACTGTTTTAGGGGGGGGGGTGGTATATGATATACCAAGCGTTTTCCCATAGAGAAAGTTTTCAGAAATCTTGTATTTCTATTCCAATGGAAGGCCAGTTTAATCTTGTATGTCCTTTAGGGTGTCGTAACAATATTTATTCTAAGATAAATGTTTTAGTCTATGAATAGATTTGGTAAGGGTTCAAAACAATGAAATGCTAGCAAGGATGTGGATAATGAGATTAAATGGGTAGTAGCGTTTGAATTCGCCTTTGAGTTAAACGGATCCGATAGACATATCATGATCATGTTATTTTATTACTTTGGTCGCATAGCTTCACTAGTTTCCTTCAGCCTGCAGTTTCTTCTATTATTATATTTTCATAGTTTAGAATGATTAGGTGACAACTGCTTACATTGCGTCTCATATAGTTTTAATCAAGAAGGTTAATTACATATTAGGTGGAATCTCTTGAATAAATTGGAGCCTTGAAAGAAATATATTGCGTGGTTGGAGTGTCAAATGACAATGAGGGCATCAACTATTATATACATATTACTTTGCTTAGCAAACATAAAGTGTATCGAGATGAAACGAAATAAGAAGTTATTATCCGGAATAGCAATGGATAAGGCTCACGTAAAACGCTAGTTGGTATTAGTTGTTTATTGTGGATTGTTCTATTTATCAAATGAAAGCTTAAAGTCACGGAACGTATTCATTGTTTAGAGTTTATACCCAGGGGGTCAGTTATAAAATTCACGTGGTTTTTCATTATCACTGTGGGCAATGGATACCTGAAGTTTCTAAATATATAGCGAATTGCCATATGTATGATAGATAGAATATGGTTGTTCGTAAAACAAAATTCAAGGGTGATCACTTTTAGGCTCGCGACATCGATAGCAATTAAGCTGTGCTACTGTTACGCGACTAATCTGGCAAAGAGATTTAAATATATTTTCAATGTAGTGAATGTAGATTATGTTTATGAATTTAAATATTCTTGATGGATAAATAAAGTTTTAGATCCAAAGAGTGTTTTACAACAGTGGAAATGCAAATACTGATTGCAATACCATTCACGAGTAGTGATCATGTATGTGAGATATTATATGGCTGGTTAATTCTGACATGAAGGAGTTTTCCAAATAAGTCGTAGTTTTATAAGGCTCCTCATAGTAACCCTTACTATTACAAGATTTGTTTAATGCTTGATTGAGGAAATCATGATATTAAGTTGTTATTGGCATTGTGTAAGAGGTCATAGCACACAGACCAAAATTTAAGGCATTCCATTGTATCATGAGTTTGTGGCATTAGCATGGTAGAAGTTTATATTGGAAGTTGGTATTATAATTGTTTACTACACAAGGATAAACTTGGTACCAATATGTTACTTAGAGATGGAGTTTTGTTTCAAGTGAATCTGTGTTGATTGGTTCTTCACTTTGGGTTTTGGTTGTAACCCACATGACAAGTTTTGCCAGGATCATCGTGTACCTGTAAATTCACCATTACGTTGCGCACCCGTAATCGTCAATTTACCTTACACAATCTTCCTAGTTTGTCTCCCATCATGGGCTTTAATCTTAAGTTTTATCATGCTTATTGTTCTGATCTTATCTATATGATATGTTATAGTTTTTATGATTTGAGTGTTTCATACATAACGCGCATTTGCTGTCAACACGCGTTCAACAAAGTGAGAAGAAAAAAAAAATCTGAATAAAAATCGGTTTTCTAGAATTACAAGATTTAACGTATTCTGACAAGAAGGAATGAACTGCTGAATAACTTATGCTCCACTTCACAAACTAGGAGGGATAGCCTCAAACGGGTCAAAACAGTTATAATCATCAGGCTCATATTCTTGGCCTCTATGCGCCTCGAGAAGATGTCTAAGCAACATTGCGCGAAGAAGAATTATAATTAGGCGGAAATTTTAATTCTTGTTTGGGATAAGGACAAAGTATTTCGTATAAATATTCTTAAACTACAAAGATACTATATCAGGTAAGCACGTAAAATGTAACACGTATAGGCAAGCAAACTCTAGTTTCTAACTATGATTCTACTGTGCAGTGTGATTGTAACTAATGCAAATGCTTAAAGTTATAGACTATATGCAATGAAATGCTAGTTCCCTATAACTTATGGCTCTGATACCAATCTGTCACACCCTCAATTTTACACAAACGGGATATCCATTAGGCGTGTGACATACCAGGATCTCAAGCCATTAGTTACAGCAAACACTGACTCAACGTTTTAAACAAAAGTCCTTGTTAAGATAATAATCCAAAGTTCAGAGTTTAAAATGAAAAGTTTCAATGTTTAGCGGAAGCAATTCGAAAACAACCCCGTACTCAAAATCCAAGTACGTAACATAATGGGTCAAACCAATTGAAGTTATAAAAATCTGTGCATAAAGTTAGCACAACCAAACTACCGTTTCAAAAACCAACAATAGTTTAAATAATAATAATATAATAAATGATGACCAATGCATGCAAGTGTCCTACTCGTGCGCCTTCCTAGATTCCTGAGAAGAACATACTAAAACGAGTCAACAAATAATGTTGGTGAGTTCAATGAGTTTATTTAAACAAAATAAATAAAATATAAGTTCCGTTGATAAATCAATATATATTGCTGGTTTGCAAGACCTCCTTGCTTACTACACGAGCACGTCGAGATTAAACTGAACGTTACTTTACTTGCCTTGTCGCCATCACTACGGATGACCAAATGTTTAAAGGACAATTTGCACCAACTAGTGCCCCGCTAGTGGTGGGGTCTGCCGAACCCGTAGTACTACTCAAATTTCCCCGTTATGCCGAAGTTGGCATATAAATAATCTCGACTAAAGAAAAGGACTTTATAAGTATGTTAATGCTCGGTAAAATAAGCCCTTAACAATAATATTATTTACCAAAAAGCATTGCCCTAGTTGGCAACGTAAGAGTTATGCCCGAAGGCCCCACCCGAAGGTGTAAAACGTAGCCGTAGTTGGCCCCGCCCGAAGGCAATAAGTTTTGCCCGAAGGCCCCACCCGAAGGTGTAAAACGTAGCCTTAGTTGGCCCCGCCCGAAGGCAATAAGTTTTGCCCGAAGGCCCTGGCCGAAGGCATAAAAATGCAGTCCGCCCGAAGGCGCTGAAAAATAGTTGCCCGAAGGCGTTGTAAAATATTTGTATGTTTTCTCCCCGAAAAATGTTTAAAAGCGGGCAAAGAACTCACCTTAAAGTGCGCTGCAACCGTTACAAAAATGCAAACACGAAATCCTAGATCGTCTTACGACCTGCTTAACAGTTAGTCACTAATTATTAACTAAGAACTTGTATTTATATATGTTACTTATATATATACACGCATTTAATTTTCGATACAGTTTCATTCATTCTGTTCGGTTTCCATATAAAAATGTGCACCACATAAGTTCACACCCATTAAGCATGCCAAGATTAGTAATTTACTCCCAGGCAAGTATTCTCATTTACCACATATCTTTATCATCTCATCCCAACATCATCAACATTCATACAATCCAATATCTACACACACATATAATACACCTATAACTTATACATAAACACATACATAATCACAAAATATACACACTTTACCAATATGTCACATATACCCGCATACTTCACGTATATATACTTATCTACACTAAGATTCTATAAGGACACACATGATCATCATATTATCACCATGTTCCTATCATTTAGCAAATACTATAGCATATAACATTTATATAATATACGTATAACATTTATATATATGCCCATCATTATCTAAACATCATACTACAATTTTTATTAATTGCTTGAGACATTCTTGCAAATATTTTTATATCTATTTATTTCCAAACACAGCATGCCTTCCAAATCAACACACATTATTACATCAACAATTCAATTACACCTATAATGCATACCCAAGATCAAAATATATATGTGTTCATACTTTCATATGATTGAACCTATACATTTCCTACATCCATATATATAATCGCTCACAGACATCATTCTGTTATTCAATTTTAAATACACATAAATGCAAAACCTATATCCATCATCAATACATATATGTTGGGATATAATGTGATATATATACGTACACATAATCTTATTATTTTATCACATAATGGATTGCAAGAAACTCGTAGCATACCACCGTTACCAAACCCGACACAACCCGATGCACACTCATGACCATCATACATCGTATATGCATACACATGGCCATACATACATACTACGCATACATACACACATCACAGTTCACATACATACAACTCCATGGCAGAATTTTTATATATATATATATATATATCACGTACGGCTGCAATACATTAAGAAATATACAAATACCGGATACATACAACACGTATACACAACACACACACATAATCTGGTAGAATCGAACAGAATCGAACTCATAACAGTTAGTATGAATACCGAAAACTCACCGACACACCACGAAAGAGACGATCGGAGATGGGGGTTTGCGACTGTTGTTTTGGGTCTGCTTCGCGGCTGCTAATTGTCGTTGATCAGCATGAAATGGTGAGAGAGGAGGGGAGGTATTGGTTACCGGCGACAAAGACAGTAGGAGGCGGCAAGAAAGGTGTGGGATTCTTGTTCGATCGATTAAAGGGAAGAATGGGTCAGCGTGTTTCTCAGCCGAGATATTGATGGCATAATATACGTACATGGTGTGGTGGTCCATTAGGTTTGGGTGAATGTTACACATTTTAGTCCTTATAAAATGAAGGCTATTTAGTTTAGGTTTTAAACGTTACTAACTAGTTTAATTAGTTACAAACCGACCCTATACTTGTATAAAACATACGGAATAATTTGAGATTAGGTAACAGTGTTAACCCGAAATCACGGGGTGTCACATCATCCCCTTGTTAAATGAATTTTCGTCCCGAAAATTACGCCGCGTCATAGGTTTGCTACAACGAACGGGAACAACGAAAAGAAGAAAAAGTTTCAGGTTGTCACATCATCCCTCTGTTAAAAGAAATTTCGTCCCGAAATTTAGCCATTAGCGTATGGCGTTTTTAATAGTCAAGGAAGTTTGTACATTATTAGATTTTCAGTGTTTTTACGTGAACTTAGATTCACTCTTTGAATTCTCGGCTCACCATATGATTTACTCCCAATTCTTTGGAGTACAACAAGTTTTCTTGTGGATAAAATCTGAGTGTTACTGTTTTAGGGGGGGGGGGGGGTGGTATATGATATACCAAGCGTTTTCCCATAGAGAAAGTTTTCAGAAATCTTGTATTTCTATTCCAATGGAAGGCCAGTTTAATCTTGTATGTCCTTTAGGGTGTCGTAACAATATTTATTCTAAGATAAATGTTTTAGTCTATGAATAGATTTGGTAAGGGTTCAAAACAATGAAATGCTAGCAAGGATGTGGATAATGAGATTAAATGGGTAGTAGCGTTTGAATTCGCCTTTGAGTTAAACGGATCCGATAGACATATCATGATCATGTTATTTTATTACTTTGGTCGCATAGCTTCACTAGTTTCCTTCAGCCTGCAGTTTCTTCTATTATTATATTTTCATAGTTTAGAATGATTAGGTGACAACTGCTTACATTGCGTCTCATATAGTTTTAATCAAGAAGGTTAATTACATATTAGGTGGAATCTCTTGAATAAATTGGAGCCTTGAAAGAAATATATTGCGTGGTTGGAGTGTCAAATGACAATGAGGGCATCAACTATTATATACATATTACTTTGCTTAGCAAACATAAAGTGTATCGAGATGAAACGAAATAAGAAGTTATTATCCGGAATAGCAATGGATAAGGCTCACGTAAAACGCTAGTTGGTATTAGTTGTTTATTGTGGATTGTTCTATTTATCAAATGAAAGCTTAAAGTCACGGAACGTATTCATTGTTTAGAGTTTATACCCAGGGGGTCAGTTATAAAATTCACGTGGTTTTTCATTATCACTGTGGGCAATGGATACCTGAAGTTTCTAAATATATAGCGAATTGCCATATGTATGATAGATAGAATATGGTTGTTCGTAAAACAAAATTCAAGGGTGATCACTTTTAGGCTCGCGACATCGATAGCAATTAAGCTGTGCTACTGTTACGCGACTAATCTGGCAAAGAGATTTAAATATATTTTCAATGTAGTGAATGTAGATTATGTTTATGAATTTAAATATTCTTGATGGATAAATAAAGTTTTAGATCCAAAGAGTGTTTTACAACAGTGGAAATGCAAATACTGATTGCAATACCATTCACGAGTAGTGATCATGTATGTGAGATATTATATGGCTGGTTAATTCTGACATGAAGGAGTTTTCCAAATAAGTCGTAGTTTTATAAGGCTCCTCATAGTAACCCTTACTATTACAAGATTTGTTTAATGCTTGATTGAGGAAATCATGATATTAAGTTGTTATTGGCATTGTGTAAGAGGTCATAGCACACAGACCAAAATTTAAGGCATTCCATTGTATCATGAGTTTGTGGCATTAGCATGGTAGAAGTTTATATTGGAAGTTGGTATTATAATTGTTTACTACACAAGGATAAACTTGGTACCAATATGTTACTTAGAGATGGAGTTTTGTTTCAAGTGAATCTGTGTTGATTGGTTCTTCACTTTGGGTTTTGGTTGTAACCCACATGACAAGTTTTGCCAGGATCATCGTGTACCTGTAAATTCACCATTACGTTGCGCACCCGTAATCGTCAATTTACCTTACACAATCTTCCTAGTTTGTCTCCCATCATGGGCTTTAATCTTAAGTTTTATCATGCTTATTGTTCTGATCTTATCTATATGATATGTTATAGTTTTTATGATTTGAGTGTTTCATACATAACGCGCATTTGCTGTCAACACGCGTTCAACAAAGTGAGAAGAAAAAAAAAATCTGAATAAAAATCGGTTTTCTAGAATTACAAGATTTAACGTATTCTGACAAGAAGGAATGAACTGCTGAATAACTTATGCTCCACTTCACAAACTAGGAGGGATAGCCTCAAACGGGTCAAAACAGTTATAATCATCAGGCTCATATTCTTGGCCTCTATGCGCCTCGAGAAGATGTCTAAGCAACATTGCGCGAAGAAGAATTATAATTAGGCGGAAATTTTAATTCTTGTTTGGGATAAGGACAAAGTATTTCGTATAAATATTCTTAAACTACAAAGATACTATATCAGGTAAGCACGTAAAATGTAACACGTATAGGCAAGCAAACTCTAGTTTCTAACTATGATTCTACTGTGCAGTGTGATTGTAACTAATGCAAATGCTTAAAGTTATAGACTATATGCAATGAAATGCTAGTTCCCTATAACTTATGGCTCTGATACCAATCTGTCACACCCTCAATTTTACACAAACGGGATATCCATTAGGCGTGTGACATACCAGGATCTCAAGCCATTAGTTACAGCAAACACTGACTCAACGTTTTAAACAAAAGTCCTTGTTAAGATAATAATCCAAAGTTCAGAGTTTAAAATGAAAAGTTTCAATGTTTAGCGGAAGCAATTCGAAAACAACCCCGTACTCAAAATCCAAGTACGTAACATAATGGGTCAAACCAATTGAAGTTATAAAAATCTGTGCATAAAGTTAGCACAACCAAACTACCGTTTCAAAAACCAACAATAGTTTAAATAATAATAATATAATAAATGATGACCAATGCATGCAAGTGTCCTACTCGTGCGCCTTCCTAGATTCCTGAGAAGAACATACTAAAACGAGTCAACAAATAATGTTGGTGAGTTCAATGAGTTTATTTAAACAAAATAAATAAAATATAAGTTCCGTTGATAAATCAATATATATTGCTGGTTTGCAAGACCTCCTTGCTTACTACACGAGCACGTCGAGATTAAACTGAACGTTACTTTACTTGCCTTGTCGCCATCACTACGGATGACCAAATGTTTAAAGGACAATTTGCACCAACTAGTGCCCCGCTAGTGGTGGGGTCTGCCGAACCCGTAGTACTACTCAAATTTCCCCGTTATGCCGAAGTTGGCATATAAATAATCTCGACTAAAGAAAAGGACTTTATAAGTATGTTAATGCTCGGTAAAATAAGCCCTTAACAATAATATTATTTACCAAAAAGCATTGCCCTAGTTGGCAACGTAAGAGTTATGCCCGAAGGCCCCACCCAAAGGTGTAAAACGTAGCCGTAGTTGGCCCCGCCCGAAGGCAATAAGTTTTGCCCGAAGGCCCCACCCGAAGGTGTAAAACGTAGCCTTAGTTGGCCCCGCCCGAAGGCAATAAGTTTTGCCCGAAGGCCCTGGCCGAAGGCATAAAAATGCAGTCCGCCCGAAGGCGCTGAAAAATAGTTGCCCGAAGGCGTTGTAAAATATTTGTATGTTTTCTCCCCGAAAAATGTTTAAAAGCGGGCAAAGAACTCACCTTAAAGTGCGCTGCAACCGTTACAAAAATGCAAACACGAAATCCTAGATCGTCTTACGACCTGCTTAACAGTTAGTCACTAATTATTAACTAAGAACTTGTATTTATATATGTTACTTATATATATACACGCATTTAATTTTCGATACAGTTTCATTCATTCTGTTCGGTTTCCATATAAAAATGTGCACCACATAAGTTCACACCCATTAAGCATGCCAAGATTAGTAATTTACTCCCAGGCAAGTATTCTCATTTACCACATATCTTTATCATCTCATCCCAACATCATCAACATTCATACAATCCAATATCTACACACACATATAATACACCTATAACTTATACATAAACACATACATAATCACAAAATATACACACTTTACCAATATGTCACATATACCCGCATACTTCACGTATATATACTTATCTACACTAAGATTCTATAAGGACACACATGATCATCATATTATCACCATGTTCCTATCATTTAGCAAATACTATAGCATATAACATTTATATAATATACGTATAACATTTATATATATGCCCATCATTATCTAAACATCATACTACAATTTTTATTAATTGCTTGAGACATTCTTGCAAATATTTTTATATCTATTTATTTCCAAACACAGCATGCCTTCCAAATCAACACACATTATTACATCAACAATTCAATTACACCTATAATGCATACCCAAGATCAAAATATATATGTGTTCATACTTTCATATGATTGAACCTATACATTTCCTACATCCATATATATAATCGCTCACAGACATCATTCTGTTATTCAATTTTAAATACACATAAATGCAAAACCTATATCCATCATCAATACATATATGTTGGGATATAATGTGATATATATACGTACACATAATCTTATTATTTTATCACATAATGGATTGCAAGAAACTCGTAGCATACCACCGTTACCAAACCCGACACAACCCGATGCACACTCATGACCATCATACATCGTATATGCATACACATGGCCATACATACATACTACGCATACATACACACATCACAGTTCACATACATACAACTCCATGGCAGAATTTTTATATATATATATATATATATCACGTACGGCTGCAATACATTAAGAAATATACAAATACCGGATACATACAACACGTATACACAACACACACACATAATCTGGTAGAATCGAACAGAATCGAACTCATAACAGTTAGTATGAATACCGAAAACTCACCGACACACCACGAAAGAGACGATCGGAGATGGGGGTTTGCGACTGTTGTTTTGGGTCTGCTTCGCGGCTGCTAATTGTCGTTGATCAGCATGAAATGGTGAGAGAGGAGGGGAGGTATTGGTTACCGGCGACAAAGACAGTAGGAGGCGGCAAGAAAGGTGTGGGATTCTTGTTCGATCGATTAAAGGGAAGAATGGGTCAGCGTGTTTCTCAGCCGAGATATTGATGGCATAATATACGTACATGGTGTGGTGGTCCATTAGGTTTGGGTGAATGTTACACATTTTAGTCCTTATAAAATGAAGGCTATTTAGTTTAGGTTTTAAACGTTACTAACTAGTTTAATTAGTTACAAACCGACCCTATACTTGTATAAAACATACGGAATAATTTGAGATTAGGTAACAGTGTTAACCCGAAATCACGGGGTGTCACAGATTTTGCTACCATTATAAGCTAACGTATTCGAATCGAACGGTTACCCTCAAAATATTTTAACTTGACTTTGATACTCAAATAGTTTCAAAACTACTCATCTAACTATAAGATTCTAATCCAATTTCTAATCCAACATTAAAACTATAAATCTATTCCCAAATTATGAACTAACCATCAAAACATGTACTCGTTAATCAACTACGCGGTGCTATCCATAAACTCGTTATCCAAAAACCTAACGAAAACTCACTACACAACTATTCTCAAACTCATTGAACTACATGTTTCATCTATACATATGACCACTAATGAAATTCTACGCTCTTAGTTTTCATAAACTAATTCAAACCCAATGCATTTCATTTATAAACTCGTTACTCTAACCCAATGTATAACCAATGGACTCTGTAAAACTACTAGTATTCAAATCAATTAAAATAATTTCCTTATTTTCCCAAATAAAATTTTATATATATAAAAAAAAATGAGATCTTAATTAAAATAACCTTTTTGGTTTTAGTATTTTGTAAGATAAATATATATACATATATATATATATATATAAATAAAATATATGCATTTCATGATAAATAATTTCTTTATAAAGGGATAAGTTATTCTGACGTTGGTCAAATATTTACAAAACACTTTTCTTATTTTCTCAAATATGACACAAAGACTTATAGTAAACACCATGTCTTCTATTTTCCAATACCAAATACTTACAACTTAAATTGTGTCGTTTATTTTCAAATCAATCCTCTTAACTATGGTAAAGATTTAAACTTTCAGCTTTTACTTAACTTTTAAAACTACACTAGAAAAAACGACATCACCCCTTATAAACTTATTTACCTCCATAGTCAATACATCTGGTTTACCTAAAGCTGCTGGACATATAAATTCAAACATCTTAGGAACCAAGTGACCTATTCATTCGAATTATAAATTGGATTATCCACATTATCAACTTTTCATGAAACTAATTTTTTCTAAAAATCCTAATAAACTATATTATTACATGTACACCATCAATTAATGCTTATGAACTAGTTAATATCAGAAAACTCAGATAATTACATCTTACACACATAAAGTCGGTTTTCACAAACTTAAGTGTTACTATTCTAGTACTCGAACTTGACTATCTATACCGATGAACAAACTATGTATATGAGCAATGTCTACCTAATGAACTATAGTTTTCTTTTGAATTATCAATTTACCTATTATCTTAAACTGATTTTCCCAAGTACTATTTCTATCGGGTATTATAGCAATTAATACCTTTGCGTATCATCGCTTTAACTTAAGATTTTTGTGTACTTCTGACTCGCACGTGATCGAATGAACTGTGGAGCCCATGCAAAAACTGAAGTAATTACGGGTGCACACGGAATTATGAAAGTTGGTGCATGAGAACCCTAGTAAGTTTTGTCTTGTGTAGCTGGGTCATATGTAATCATCTTATTTTCACTTGACTTGTTTACTCATTTTACTAATCGCATCTAAGCCACTTAATTATGTGTAAGGTTACTTTATTCGTTTTTTCCATCCTATTAATCATAGTTATTCTCGATGGTCATTTAAATAATTCTAAATCCATATACTGAAAACATTTCATTTGCAAGTCGACATCCTATGCTATTCCTATATTGAGTAGCAAATAATATTTATTCGAATCTTCATACAATTAGTTTACCCGAACTCTTATAAGTGAAAAGAATTAAATAAACAAATCTCATTGAGTCAAAACAAATAACTTCTTAATCTCGTTTATTTAAAATCATGTCTCAATCGAAATGCTCATCTTTCCGTGGATCGAATTCTCATATAAGAAAGTTACTTACGAACTGCAACCGCCTGAGGAATTGGGTAGTGTTCTTCTTGTGATTCACGCTTCTAATGTTTCTAATAAAAAAAAAAGTGTTATCCAATAAAAATCTTATCTTACCTCTCGTTGAAGTCTAAAATTGATGAACCGTGGCATTTTATTGAACTGCCATTGAGAATTATGGACCGTGAAGTCAAAAACTCAAGCGTAACCGGATACCGATTATCAAAATTCATTGGGAAAACAAGCGCGGACCTGAATTCACTTGGGAGCGTGAAGACCGTATGAAGAGAGATTTTCCTCACTTGTTTATCTAGTTCTTTAAATTTCGGGACGAAATTCCTAAAAGTTGGGAAGACTGTAACATTTACGAAATTTGACTTTTAATTCTAATATCGAGTACTTAAAGTTAATGAGACTTATTGTATAAATAATTTAGCAAGTGAACAACACTAACAATAATAATAACAATAGTAATAATGATAATGACAAAAACAAACTAGATCAAGGAAATGATGTTAAAACTTGTTAACAACCCAAAATAAAACAAGAAAAAAATAAACATATGTAAAAATGGGGGACCAAAAGTGCCAAAAGACCAAACTCTTTTCTCTTCTTTCTTCCCTTCACGCAACAAGAACAGTACCCCTTCCATCTTCACCATACTCTTTCACATCAACCAAAATTTGGTCCAAAATCAGACCTATTTCAAGCAATAACGTGTTTAATCTATCCCTAGCTATCATCAAACAAGTAATTCGCGTGCAATTGAGCAAAATTTGGCCTGAAACCTTTATTTTTTCTCCATTACGGTCGAACTCAAAACCAAGACCAAAACCATATCTAGACTTCACCATTTTGCAATTAAACACACACACGTACTCACAAACACACCGCAAACAAAACCCCATACCCAGAATTCGCGTAAACGAAGTAAAAATCTCAAACGAAGGGCTCAAAGGGCCGAACTGGTTCGTTACTCGTACACGTACCTAGCCCACACCATTTTGTAAGTTTCTTATATCATTGAACTCGTTTTTTGGTGTGGATTAAAAGCCCTAACATTGATTTTGTCAAAATCTACGAAAACGAACTCAATTTGGGGGTGAAAGTTCTAGGGCTCGTATGGGTTTATGGGAATTATTTTCGAATCTGTTAAAGACGAGTTAAAACAATAAAAGGGGAATGGATTTACAGGTTGGTCCCGGCTGGGTGCATTTGTTAAGTTGTAGCAGGTCCTGAGTTCGAATCCCCTAACCCATTTTTTTTGTTTATTTTGTATTTTGACCACTAATTCACATTTTTAAGCATTCAAACTACCCACTAAACATGTAAAAATTATATTTTTATCATTTTTATGACTTAAAAACTAAAAAGTTTTCATAAACAAATATTAACTTTAAAAACTTTATAAAACCAAGTAACAAAACATGTATATATATATATATATATTATATAAAAATCTTGTGAATGTACACTTAACTAAAAATACTCATTTTTAACCCTTCTAAGTATCATTTATATAAAGTTAGGCACATAAACTTGTTTCATCCACTATTTAAAAACTAAAAATCCACTTAAACGTCATACCGTATTTGTAAAAAAATCAAGTAAACAACTTGTAATGGCAACAAATCTTTAACGGTAGATTATTTACAAATAAATAATATTTTAACATATTTTTATGAAAACTTATAAATATACAAACATTCATAACTATTTCGCAAAACAACTAAAAATAAGAATTTGACTCGTACGATCTCGAAACCACATATGGACTAAAATCATTATGTTCGATTAATAGGATAAGCTACCGAGGGTTATTTTCGGCTTCCACCGTATATTTTCTTGAGTACATTTTGAAGCCGATTAACGTGAGTTTACATACCCCTTTTTATATTTATACACTTTTGGGGTGAAACATGTTATATTATTCAAATACACTACATGCACTAAATCTATTTATCAACTATGTGATTCCATTTATGTCTTGGTTGTGCTTTATGTATACGTGTGGTGTTCTATTTTATGATCGATACAATCATTAACTATTGCTAGCCCAGCGACGTCTTAGATCTAAGGGCCTGACAAGCCTTTTTGGTGCTAAAGCCGATGCTAAGTCCGGCTCTTCAATGTCGCATTCTAGTTCATTGAAGGAACCAAATTTCACTTAGCTGATCATATACTATATTCTATATTGTTGAGGCTTGATTGTACATTTGAGGCCGTACGTGTTGTTACATATTTGCACTAACCATTGTGGACATGGAATCGCTTATCATTGTGATCTATAAACTATTATCTATGTACTTAACTATATGAACTCACCAACATTTTTATGTTGACATTATTTTCTAACATGTTTCAGGGAATACCAATGTTTAATGCTAGCTTTGGATCATAATCACTATAGGCTTTTGGACCTAGCTAAATTCTAAATCAATGAATTATTAATAGCTATGTCATTTGTAATTTGCTAAACTTGTGGACAAATTGTAATATTTAATTTGGTGATGCATGCTTAATTAAAACTATAATTTGTAGCGTCATGTGGCTATGAGCAATCTCTAACACTCACATCTCGACGATTATCCGCCTTTTATTTATTTAATTGGTCGGGGTGTGACATACTATGCCATGTCCCTAAATTGCTAAATGATGACTTATATATCGAGACGGTAAACGACGGTTATTAAAAGTTATCATTATTTATTACATGAGTGGTTCTCATGACAAATGGCTAAACGAGATACTATGGTTTCTATTGTGGTTGGTGTGCTATTCTATTCTAGGGGTCCTGGTAGGGTGATATTACAAAATTACTATACATGTGGGATTGCGTAGCATATCTTGTTGATCTCGGATTTTAATACTATTACTATTCAATTTGGGTTTTACTCACTAGCTTGTGTAGCTAACTTTATTTTCACGTATTTCAGGTGGCGCGTGATTTTTGGCTTATTTCTATTTTGTCAAGACATAGGGACTCGGACCTAGGAAAAAGATAATAATAAAGACTGTTTCATTTACTGCTATTATGAATTTGTCGTTTCGCATTTAAGACTTGGGTTTTGCCAAACTTATGATAATAATTATTAGACTTTAATAAAAGTAACACCATGTGCTTTGTTTACTATGGATATCCAATTCTATGACAGCCCGGTGTTTTCCGCCACCGGGCGGGGTGTCACAGACGTGTCAGATACACATTGACGAAACCCAAAACCACTAAGCGCCATTGATAGTTTTGAATACCACGCCCGAGGAGCTTGTTTGAGACCATAAATTGCTTTATTTAATCTACAAACATGTTGTGGTTTATTAGGATCTATAAACCCTTGTGGTTGGGACATATAAACAGTTTCAGTCAAATCTCCATGAAGAAAGGCATGATTGACGTCAACCTGGCGTATAAGCCAGCTTAGGGAGAATGCCAATGATAAAACCAAGCGAATTGTCGTAGGTTTAATAACTGGACTAATAGTATCTGTATAATCCACTCCTTCCGTTTGATGAAAACCTTTTGCTACTAGTCGTGCTCTATAACGTCGAGCATTGTTATCAGAAGTAGGCTTAATCTGGTACACCCATTTGCAACCGATTATATTAGCCGACGCTGGTGCCTGCACTAGCTCCCATGTGCGTGTTTGATGCATTGCCTTAATTTCTGCTGCCATAGCTTCTCGCCATTCTTTATATTTGTTAGCTTGAGCAAACATTGTAGGTTCAACGATTGGTGTCGTTGAAGTTTGAAATGTGACAAAATCAGGAAAGGTTTTAGCTTTCCTAGTATTATCTCGAGTGCGAGTAATCATTGGATGATGCTGAGCCTGTGATGTTTGTTGCAACCTGTTGTTAGATACTGAAGCTATAGGTTGTGTAGCTTGTATTGGTGGGTTTGAGGTTGGTATAGGTGTTGATGATGTTGGAGGAGTCAAATTTGAGCTAGAGTTAGGAGTTCTTTCATTCGGAATATGTTGTGATATAATAGTCATAGGTGGGATGATACTCATTGTAGGAGAATCAACAGTGGTAGGTATGGTGAAAATATTTTCATGAAACACTACATGTCGTGACGTGTATGTTCGGTTACCTATTGGATCATGACAAATGTAACCTAGGTGATTAGAAGCATATCCCAAAAATATACAAGGTGTTGATTTTGGAGAAAGCTTGTCTTGACGAGTATCACCTAGAAAGGGATAACAAAGACATCCAAAGATCCTAAATTGTGAGTAATCTGGTTTTAGCTTGTACAATAACTCAAAAGGCGAAGAATGATTCAAATTCTTGGACGGTAGCCTATTAATTAAAAAAGTTGCTGTTGCATAGGCATCATACCAATATATTTTAGATAATTTGGCTTGAAATAGAAGTGAACGAGCAATTTCTGAGAGATGTCTGTTTTTCCTTTCTGCCACACCATTTTGTTGAGGTGTATATGGACATGAAATTCGATAATTTATTCCTGAATCTGACAGAAACTTGGCCATTTGTCCTTGAGTTAATTCTGGTGCTCCATCACATTGTAGGTTCTTTATTTTTAGGCAAAATTGATTTTCAACCAAGTTCTTAAAATGTTGAAATGTACTTAGAGCTTCCGATCGAAACATAAGTGGATACATCCAAGTAAATCGACTGTAATCATCAATGAAAATTATAAAGTATCGATAATTGGTCCTAGAGATTGTCGGTGATGGTCCCCAAATATCACAATGAATAATTTGTAAAGGTGAAGTACTCCTTGTTGTAGATAATAAAAACGGTAACCTTGTAGACTTTGAAATGTTGCAAGCATTACAAGATTTATTATTAAAATTAGAACTTGACAATGACGGAATTGAAATATGACGAAAAACATAATCAGATGGGTGCCCTAGGCGATTATGCCATAATTGACTTCATGCAGTGGTCTTCGCATAGAGTGAGTAGAGTTGAAATGGCCTAGGTTGAATCCGGTGGATGTGCTGACCTTCCAACGTCTGTATTGAGAAACCAAGATATGAGAATGTAACAGTTATAGGATTATCAAGGACAAGCTGTGTGATTGACAAGAGATTCTTTGTTAGATCAGGAACAATTAAAACATTTTTAAGTATAAGTTGATGGTTTGAAATGAATAACGTCGTGCACCCAATATGTGTAATTTTCAAAGCCATACCATTACCCACTAAGACCTTTTCATGACCAAGATAGGGAACCGCTTGATCTACCATGGACACCTTGTTGGCCATATGAGAGGTTGCTCCAGAATCGGGTATCCATGTATCAATTTCTTCACAAAAATCTGAAAAATTAGACAAATCAGTAGGTAGACCATGTTGTTGAAGTCCATCATTTGTCCAAATTCCATGTGTATCAGCCCCAATAGTGTTTGAAAAAGTAGCTTGAAGAGGTGAATTTGCTGTAGGAAAGTCATTATACGAATACCTTTTCCTAGACAGAACACCCGAGATACAGGCACCCACTCTTCCAGTATTGCACGTGTTCAGTTACGAAACTTAGACTTTGACGAGATTTAAAAATAAAATATTGAATTTGGAAGTTGATGGAGAAATTTGAAAATCATGAATAAAGTGTTAATTTAATTTTGAGAATCGATTAGGGAATCGATTTAGATTAGGTATAAGCCTTAATGTTTTAAAGTTCATATGATTCATATTCAAAGTTGTATTAGTGTAATGAGGTGTAGACTATAGGCATATAAAGCAATACACGTATGTGAACTAGTAAACATGTAAGCAACTAGCAAGAAACTAACATGTACTGACAAGATATGACTAATGTTTTGGGTCCTTAGTTATAGACTAGGTCATTCCATTTCTAATAACCTAATTCCCTATAACCATGGCTCTGATACCAATCTGTCACACCCCGACCGACGGCGGAATCATCGAGGCGGACGAAAAGGGATAGATTGCTCGTAGCTCATGGTACTAAAATGATTAAATAGTATTAAATCCCATATTCAGTTAACAAATACATGAATCAAACAGACAATTAAATAAAACATGATAAATAACTTTTTATTAAACTAGGTCCATGAATCCTATGTGTGAAGCATCTTGAGGTAATCTACTAAGCTGTAACACCTGAAATCATGTGAAAAATAGTATTTGTCAGCTAACGAATTAGCTGGTGAGTAAACATAGGTTTGCATACATATATATAATGGTAAATGATTAAAATGAATAAAATGAACAACGTGATTCAATTCCATGTAATGTTAAAACCTATCATGCAAAAGTGTATCACATCCGATAAATCGAGTGCACAATCAAACCTAGATGACTGCAGCCACTTAATCACACAGATTAAGCCGTAATGAGCAAAAGCATATGTCGGTTACAATCACCACGCGTGTATGTAAATGGGGTGGGCTTGTCAGGCCAAATAGTACTATTATTGATAACCGTTGGTTTGAATAAATTAATGATTGTGCTAGAATAATGTTTATCAACCTATGAAACACGTATTTGCAAGTAATAACACACATGAATTGAATAAAATGAACCAACTGAATAAAATGAACAAAATGAATAAAATGATAAACAATGATTTAGTAGGTCACATGATTTCACCCCAAAACGTAAAACGAGAAAAGGGGCTATGAATATTCACCTGGTAATAAACATAAATGAATAACTAGATAACTCAAATCAGGGCACCGATAGGTCTTCTTAAAAGTAAACCTAAAGAGTGAAGTCTTAAATTAGAATAATGGACTTATGGGTTTTGAGGACAATTTAGGAACTAGGGTTTCTAACATGAATTTGGGGGTTTAAGATAAAAGTGAATACATAGGTTTTATAAATAAATACTAAATGATTCGAATGTTGAATTTGGAAGAAGAAATTCTTATACAAGAGGAATGGTTTTTATACTTGTAACCGACGGGATAAATAATCTATTGTATTATATAAATGATAACTGAATAGACAATAATAATTGATTAACCGAGTAAATAAATAAATAGTAAAAGATATGTAATGACCACTGACGATAATTAATTGGTAGGTTGTTTAGTTTAACGACCACATAAATTCTAAATTAATATTTGAAATAAACGTTTTTCTTTGAATGAAATTTATGTTGCAAAGATAACTAATATAAATATTTTATAAAGTAAGTAAAGAGATGATTACGTCTTATATAATGTTTGACAAATAATAAGTTTGACTAGAATAAAGTATCTCTTAATGGTTTATGAAAATAATGTATAATAGTTTATGAAAATAATGTTTGATAAGATAAAATAAATATACTAAATTGAAAAACTAATGCGGTGGAACAAGGACTCGAACCCGGGTCCTATGCCCACAATCAAACGCATGAACCATTGAACTAATACACATTGATTGTTTTGATTTGAAATAAAATAATTCAAGTACGGTTTTATGAAATACCCCCAATTTCATCCTAAGAACCCTAACCCTAATATATCCAATGCAACTTCAATTCGAATCAGTAGAAAAGATTAAGTATAGGGCTATTGTTCTACATGGAATCATGAGTATAAAGACTATAGCCAATACCTCGAACGATGATGAACTTAAGATGAAAGAGTCGCATGATAAACCCGGCGAACATCAGATTGATTCGCGTACGTAGGTGTTGGTATGTTGAAACTGAAGGAGCCGAGAGTCAGAGACGTGTATGAGAGTGATTTTGACAATGATAAATTGGTTTAATTTGGTCTAATAGGCTCCGGATGCGTTATGGTTATTATAAGGCATTTTTTTGGAATTGATCTTGGTGAAATCCCATGATCTGAGGTCAAATTAGTTAGTTGGATATACTTGCGATGTTATTTAGAGTGATTTTGAGAGTTCAATTACGAGTTTATATGTTCAGTATATGGAAATTTGATTTTTTTGAATGCCGAGATTGATGGGGTTAGTTGTAATCGATCGCATCAACGTAGAACGAGACTGATAAGGGTGCTTCGAGTTTGATTTTAGTAGATAAGCATGATGGAGCAGATTAATCGGTTTTAAAGGACGTAAACGGCTTGATTTGGTCATGCCGGAAACTTGCCGGATTGTCGCCGGAGAGCAAGCCGGGATAACAGGGAAGGGGGGTTGGTTTAAAATATATTCAGTTTTGGTCCTTGTAGTTTAGGTTAGTATTAATTTGTAATTAAAAGGTTTTAATATAAGTTTCATACTTTACATATCAACCTCTTAAAGTTAGTTTGTTAAATGAAACTCTAATCTAACTAACCAACCCAACTAACTAACATTTTAAAACTTAATAAATCTTGTAAACATTAGTTTATAACATATAAATTTGTTAAGTTAAATAATATAACTAATGTTATAAGAACAATAGTATAAATATAACATAAATGTTTAAATGATCGTTTACACTTTATGATAAGTAAATAATAATTTTGTGAATACACGAACGGGTTCGGGTTTCATTTTGGATCAGATTTAAATTGAGGCAAATGTTACAGTCACCCCTCCTTTAGGAAATTTCGTCCCGAAATTTGATTAACGTTAGTTTCGATAAAACTTATGTTGAATCGAGTAGGGTTTAATGAGGTAATTGTTAGAGATTTAATTTCTGTAGTTCGTTTAACTTGTTTATTTAATATAGTTCGAGTACTAAGGAGGCCAGAGGAACCATCTGAAAAGAGGTTTGAATAATTGATTGATAGATACTCATGCTCAGAATGGAATTGAACTTGACTTGGTCCATAGATGTAATGTGTGAATAAAGGAATAGATTGCATTAATTTGATTAGTAAAGTGAATAAATGAATGAAGAGTAACGAATAAAAGAATCAGGTGAATAAACATGATTAATAAAGTGAATAAATGATGGAAATAAATAATATGAATAAAATGTGGCACATCTTCAAAAGATGTCCATAATGATTTTTTTTTTCCCATAATATATGTACTAACTTTATCTAGCTCCCTCGAGTTGAACAAGAATACGTCAACCCCGAGAAGTTGAATCACCAACGTGAGCACTAGATGTTGATAATGAATGATCCATGAAAATGCAAAGGAAACATTGTTTGAAATGCAATAGGTCAAGGTCCAGAAGTTACACAAACTTCACTGGACATAGGCAACACTTCATTTGATGACGTGATAAGTGCACTTATATATAGGATGTACCAGCGGCGTATCCACCATGTCCTTATCACCTTACATTTGTCGTGTTGCCCAAATCACACGACAAAACTTACTATGACTTCTATGCACCGGCTTTTGTAGTTCCGTGTGCACCCGTAATTACACTAGCCTTTGCATGGTCCGCATAGTTCATTCCGTCATGCGCGGGTCTAAGGGACAACAAAATTACTAATAAAAGGCAGATAATTATGCATATAAGTTTTGATTTCATGTTCGGGTAGTTAAGTTCATCGAAATTTAAGTTCATGAGAGTTCTTGTTTATAGCTAGCATGTTTAAGAATGATCATGTTTCATACATAGAAGATAACCACACTCATGTCACGTCACATTTGTCAAAGATTGTAGATAATTAAGATAAGTAGATAACAGATAATGTGTAAGTTCTTAATAGATTAAATATGTAATCGAGTTTAGTTAGAGGAATGAATGATTACATTCATATATACGTACATTGGAAGATTTAATATAATGAAGTTTATATGAAGTAGAGTTCGAAGGAAAAGTTATATTCTAATACAAGTGAGTTTATGGAGGAATTATGCTAGATTTGATTAATAGATTTATAATGAGTTAAACGAATCATGTGATGAAAATTTCATGATTAAATAGATTATATGAGCATTTGATAATGAGTTTATGAGTTATATGAAAAGATGAATGATGAAGTTGTGATTAAAGATATTATGTGTGATTTTCATGATAATTTATTGTTTAGTTACATTTTAGGAAAAGTTTGATGCTAAGATTATGTATGATTGATGACTATTAAACTTTGATGAAGAAGCATTATTATTATTAGTATAATTATTATTATCTTATATAATAAAGAAATAAGTTTTTTTTTTTTTTTTTTTTTAAGGAATCTTTGGAAATACGAGGTGTTGTAATCATATTGAGATATTTCGAGTGTACACGTTTAGTTCGCAACCCGCACGAATACGTGGACTT
This sequence comes from Tagetes erecta, assembly GCA_030867185.1. Classification (NCBI taxonomy): domain Eukaryota; kingdom Viridiplantae; phylum Streptophyta; class Magnoliopsida; order Asterales; family Asteraceae; genus Tagetes; species Tagetes erecta. The sequence goes on from CM061490.1 coordinate 8,242,385, forward strand.
ATAACTTATCAAAGTAGTAAGTTTTTATAACTTTAATGAAGACGTGACTACCTATAAGTGGACACTCACCCCGAGGGTTCCCAGGTAAGGTAACAGATCCATCGGATGATTTGGATTTATACGAATACCTTTTCCTAGACAGAACACCCGAGATACAGGCACCCACTCTTCCAGTATTGCACGTGTTCAGTTACGAAACTTAGACTTTGACGAGATTTAAAAATAAAATATTGAATTTGGAAGTTGATGGAGAAATTTGAAAATCATGAATAAAGTGTTAATTTAATTTTGAGAATCGATTAGGGAATCGATTTAGATTAGGTATAAGCCTTAATGTTTTAAAGTTCATATGATTCATATTCAAAGTTGTATTAGTGTAATGAGGTGTAGACTATAGGCATATAAAGCAATACACGTATGTGAACTAGTAAACATGTAAGCAACTAACAAGAAACTAACATGTAGTGACAAGATATGACTAATGTTTTGGGTCCTTAGTTATAGACTAGGTCATTCCATTTCTAATAACCTAATTCCCTATAACCATGGCTCTGATACCAATCTGTCACACCCCGACCGACGGCGGAATCATCGAGGCGGACGAAAAGGGATAGATTGCTCGTAGCTCATGGTACTAAAATGATTAAATAGTATTAAATCCCATATTCAGTTAACAAATACATGAATCAAACAGACAATTAAATAAAACATGATAAATAACTTTTTATTAAACTAGGTCCATGAATCCTATGTGTGAAGCATCTTGAGGTAATCTACTAAGCTGTAACACCTGAAATCATGTGAAAAATAGTATTTGTCAGCTAACGAATTAGCTGGTGAGTAAACATAGGTTTGCATACATATATATAATGGTAAATGATTAAAATGAATAAAATGAACAACGTGATTCAATTCCATGTAATGTTAAAACCTATCATGCAAAAGTGTATCACATCCGATAAATCGAGTGCACAATCAAACCTAGATGACTGCAGCCACTTAATCACACAGATTAAGCCGTAATGAGCAAAAGCATATGTCGGTTACAATCACCACGCGTGTATGTAAATGGGGTGGGCTTGTCAGGCCAAATAGTACTATTATTGATAACCGTTGGTTTGAATAAATTAATGATTGTGCTAGAATAATGTTTATCAACCTATGAAACACGTATTTGCAAGTAATAACACACATGAATTGAATAAAATGAACCAACTGAATAAAATGAACAAAATGAATAAAATGATAAACAATGATTTAGTAGGTCACATGATTTCACCCCAAAACGTAAAACGAGAAAAGGGGCTATGAATATTCACCTGGTAATAAACATAAATGAATAACTAGATAACTCAAATCAGGGCACCGATAGGTCTTCTTAAAAGTAAACCTAAAGAGTGAAGTCTTAAATTAGAATAATGGACTTATGGGTTTTGAGGACAATTTAGGAACTAGGGTTTCTAACATGAATTTGGGGGTTTAAGATAAAAGTGAATACATAGGTTTTATAAATAAATACTAAATGATTCGAATGTTGAATTTGGAAGAAGAAATTCTTATACAAGAGGAATGGTTTTTATACTTGTAACCGACGGGATAAATAATCTATTGTATTATATAAATGATAACTGAATAGACAATAATAATTGATTAACCGAGTAAATAAATAAATAGTAAAAGATATGTAATGACCACTGACGATAATTAATTGGTAGGTTGTTTAGTTTAACGACCACATAAATTCTAAATTAATATTTGAAATAAACGTTTTTCTTTGAATGAAATTTATGTTGCAAAGATAACTAATATAAATATTTTATAAAGTAAGTAAAGAGATGATTACGTCTTATATAATGTTTGACAAATAATAAGTTTGACTAGAATAAAGTATCTCTTAATGGTTTATGAAAATAATGTATAATAGTTTATGAAAATAATGTTTGATAAGATAAAATAAATATACTAAATTGAAAAACTAATGCGGTGGAACAAGGACTCGAACCCGGGTCCTATGCCCACAATCAAACGCATGAACCATTGAACTAATACACATTGATTGTTTTGATTTGAAATAAAATAATTCAAGTACGGTTTTATGAAATACCCCCAATTTCATCCTAAGAACCCTAACCCTAATATATCCAATGCAACTTCAATTCGAATCAGTAGAAAAGATTAAGTATAGGGCTATTGTTCTACATGGAATCACGAGTATAAAGACTATAGCCAATACCTCGAACGATGATGAACTTAAGATGAAAGAGTCGCATGATAAACCCGGCGAACATCAGATTGATTCGCGTACGTAGGTGTTGGTATGTTGAAACTGAAGGAGCCGAGAGTCAGAGACGTGTATGAGAGTGATTTTGACAATGATAAATTGGTTTAATTTGGTCTAATAGGCTCCGGATGCGTTATGGTTATTATAAGGCATTTTTATGGAATTGATCTTGGTGAAATCCCATGATCTGAGGTCAAATTAGTTAGTTGGATATACTTGCGATGTTATTTAGAGTGATTTTGAGAGTTCAATTACGAGTTTATATGTTCAGTATATGGAAATTTGATTTTTTTGAATGCCGAGATTGATGGGGTTAGTTGTAATCGATCGCATCAACGTAGAACGAGACTGATAAGGGTGCTTCGAGTTTGATTTTAGTAGATAAGCATGATGGAGCAGATTAATCGGTTTTAAAGGACGTAAACGGCTTGATTTGGTCATGCCGGAAACTTGCCGGATTGTCGCCGGAGAGCAAGCCGGGATAACAGGGAAGGGGGGTTGGTTTAAAATATATTCAGTTTTGGTCCTTGTAGTTTAGGTTAGTATTAATTTGTAATTAAAAGGTTTTAATATAAGTTTCATACTTTACATATCAACCTCTTAAAGTTAGTTTGTTAAATGAAACTCTAATCTAACTAACCAACCCAACTAACTAACATTTTAAAACTTAATAAATCTTGTAAACATTAGTTTATAACATATAAATTTGTTAAGTTAAATAATATAACTAATGTTATAAGAACAATAGTATAAATATAACATAAATGTTTAAATGATCGTTTACACTTTATGATAAGTAAATAATAATTTTGTGAATACACGAACGGGTTCGGTTTCATTTTGGATCAGATTTAAATTGAGGCAAATGTTACAATTGGGCCCCTGGTTCATAAACCTTGTATCATTGGATGAATTAGGGTTAGTGTTAAAAAAATCTTGTGTGGAGATCGGATCTCCATTGTTCCAGTAAAACATATCTTGATGATGGCCTCCTTGCGATTCACTTAGATAGTTCTGATGAGGATGCATGAATGAACCTATTATCTGCTAAGGAATTGTAACGGTTATCATTGCCCCGAGCACGACCCCTATTTCCTCTGTTGAAGGCGCCCCTGCGTGAACCAGAAAAACGACCAGAATTTTGATTCCGATATGTCGAGGATTGACTGCCAGTGTGATATCGAAAATAACAGGTTGGTGCCTCATGACCCACTTTCTTGCAAATCTGACACAGTTTTGTTATATGTGGATCTGATGGTGTGCAGCTGGTGGTGGAAGTGGCTGTCATGGCTGCAGGTGAGTTGGTAGCGGCCAGGGCGACGGGAGGTGTGACGGGTTGTTGTTGTTGGGTCAATCGTTCCTCATAGATTAATAGTTTGGAACGTAGTTGAATAAAGGATGGCGGTTTTTCAGAGGATTCAACACTAAGTACAAAGACATTGTAAATAGGATTAAGGCCTTGAAGGATTTGTAAGACCAGTGCATCGTCTTCTACCATATCACCGATGGATTGTAACTGATCAGCAAGTTTCTTAGCATTATCACAGTAAGTGGCTATTGATTGGGATCCTTGTTTTAATAGTTGGAATTGTGTTTTGTAATGAGATCTTTTGGCAAAGACCTGCTCAAAGAAGGTTTCTTCAATAACAGTCCATAGTTGGAGAGCAGTTTCAGTACCAATAGCTAGGTGTGCTATTGAAGAATCAAGGGTAGCATTGATGCAAGCACAGACATAACTATCCATGCGATCCCAGTCAGGACCACTGGTTGATGTGCTGGTGGTTTGTTGTGGCGATGTAGAAGAGGTGATGTGTGGTAGAAGACCCATGGTCTTAAGTATCGTGACCATTTGATGTTTCCATGCCAAGTAATTATCTTGATTGAGCTTTACACTTACAAAACTAGTAATATTTGTATTAAAGCGATCATCATCTCAAAAGCCTTATGCTTAAAGAGCTATTAACTACACTTTATTACTATGTATGTTACAAAGGAATTAAAGAGCAAATGATATAATATTAAGGAGATATTTAATAAATATCTTAACAATATGGGTTTAATATAAAAAAGTCATTATTTGGAAATGAAATAATAAATTAACTTACTTATAAGTAAACACATTAAAAAAATAAATAAAATATGATTCTTTAATGGGTTTTTTTACGTTTAATTTTATTTTAAAGGACATATAAATATACATATAAATTTTATAACAAAAATTCATATTAGTACCTCGTGTGTTACACGAATTAAATTAAAAGTATATTAAATATATAGTTATGAAGATTTAGAAATTATAAAATGATATTTATTTTGTGATAAATTAAATATTTTTGGAATTACGATATTTATTTTGAGTTAAATTAAATATTTTTGGAGTAATAAAAATCTTGATTATCTTTTATAAATTTTATTTTTATCAAATATTTGGTTTAAAAAAAGACTTTTGAAAAACGTATTTTTATTAAATATCTTGTTAAAAACTTAGTTTTCAATCATATTCATTTTTTTATTTAAATCTTTTATTTTATCGGGGTAAATTTGTAAAAACATAACTAAGTTTCAATTTTGTTTTAGTTAACTCACTCAAGTTTAAGTATTGTTCCAATTAGGTCACTTACCTTCATATTTTATTCAAATTAGAGGTTTTAACATGTTGTTTTCACATGTTTTTCTTTACGTTTCAGGTAAGAATTATTTTTTACATTTTTTGATGCTAATGTGAAACGGTAATGTGAATTGTAGGTTTATTTTTTTTATTTTTTATTATAATTAACATATTTTTAAATTTGTTAATATAATTACATATATTAAATATTTCGACCCCCACATTATATCCTCAATTCCTTTCTTGACACAAACAAAATCCAGCAATTGCTCGATTTGGAGGTTTAGTCATTCGATTGAAACAAAATATGTTTAAGTGACTTAATTAGAACAAAATTAAAACTTGATTATGTTTCTATGGCATTTCACGTTTATGTTTCTAAAACACCAATTTTAATGACACATGATCTAACTTATTAATTAGTGTCGTATCAGAGCTTAATTTCTTTATTATAACACTAGCTAGTAAATATAATAAAATAATTATATTAAATGAATTTAAGCTTGATAAAGGCAATAATGTCTTTCAAATGGAAAGATTATAGGTTTTATTTTAAAGGGTATTATATGATAATATTTAACGTAATTTAATTTGAAGCAAGTAAGTAGAGAGTTATTTTTAGTTTAAAATAAATGAATTTGAGCATCTTCCAAGAACATGATATATGATGATTGGTCGCTTTCGGTTGGCAACATGAAGTTGGTCGTAATTTTGCTTTTATTCAACAAAACGTATTTTGTTGATTTTAATTATAATATGGTCAGCAAAAGCGGTTTCATCGCATATGTATAAATTGCTATCAAACTCACTTCTCTTTAACACAACCATCATAATTAACGTACTAACAAAATACATACATAAATGGAAAACTTTACAAGAAGCCTCTCTAAAAGTATTTCAAGAAGTGTTTCAACTTCTGTTGATAGAAACAAACTGTGGAGGAGTTCGACATACGGAGGGTTTGATGGCGGAAGAAGTATAAAGACTGTTCGTCTCGGAGAGGACGTGAACCGTGGTAGGTTTTGGAGGATCAAGAAAATGTTTAATTTCATTAGCAAATCAAAGAAACATGACAAAGATACTTCAAAGACTCACCGGTCATCCAATATTGCTAGTTCTAGTGATGAGTTTCAAAGTAGATTGCTTTTTGAAATTTATAAGAACATGTCGTCTACTCATGAACTGTCTTAGACTTAGAAACCAACATTTTAAAGTTCTTTATAATTGTCTATAATCGTTTGGCTTCACTACATATATGTCTTCTGATTCTATGTAAATGGGAAGATAATTGAAGGTATTAATTCTTTTTTATTTAATCAACAGAACGTCTCAATTGTGAGGGAAATTGTAAAAACGATAGCTTCAAAGATTTGAGAATCGTATAATCACTATCATATCAAATCTATTTGGCCGGTTCTACTACCAGATAGTCTAATTGAATAAAACTCGTATACTGAATTTCAAGAAAAAGTATGAAATATATTATTATGGTGAATTTAGAACCAAGAGTGAAGATCGAACATATAGAAGCGTATATTCAGTTATGGGATTGAAAATTGTTTATTTTGACAAAATTTGAGCCTAATAAATTTCCAAAAGAAATGCTTAAATGATTTTATTAACATACTAGGTTAACCTCGTGGGTACCTACGAGGTTAATCTGTAAAAAGTATTTATATTGTTTTATAATGAAAAAACTAATAATAGCAAAACATCAAATAAATTAAGTATGCTAGATATGAAAAAAGATAAGGATGAATATGGTGGTGACAAGTGGCATTGTGTGGAGGCAATAACTAGCAAATTATTAGAAGAGAAGATATAGCTATATATAGGCTCTGCCTCTTGGATCCCAACCAAGAGACATGGCCTCCGAAACCCTGTCAAGGGGGGCGTTACCCCCCTTGGAACCCCCTAGTATCTTAATACGCTAAAACGAGTGTGCATGGAATTATTAGGACACATTCAATCATTAGTTAATCTCAATTTCAATAAAATACCTAGCTTGAATATCTATTCATAATGGTATCTCCAACACTCTCAAACAACACACGCCTGCAAGGTAATGCAAGCAGTCCATTTGAGGGACCTCAATGAACATGCTTCAAACAAACCGAACGCCTTTATGGGAAACCAGGTGCAACCATAAACCTAGTTAGTTTGGTGAACCGGTTTTGTGTGACTAAACTTATGGGGTGGCACAAAACCATATAAGGAATCGAGAATGTATGAGTAGCAATGTGTCAATAGGGTTGGTGGCCCGTTGGTAATACTCTTGTGTTTTGAGCACTAGGTCTTAAGTTTAAATCTTGTAATAGGCATGTTGTGGTGTATTTATCCTAACAAATCTATAAGTTGATGTCAAAAAAAATCAGTAGCAATGTGTGTCGTCAATTAATAGATTAGACAGTGTGGGACACAACTTAGCATAAGCAACTAATGACTAAAAAATAAATAAGGATTTGATCAAGGATCAAACTCTAGACTTACGTTGCATAATGTAGTTCATTCGAACAACTTATCATCTATCTCACTTACGAAATACTTTCTTGATTGCTGATTATGTTCGTAATATTAATGCTTCATAATATATATTTTTTAAATCAACTCCTAGATTATTGTTACGGACATGAGAATTCAACCCAAAAAATCTAGTTTAATAGCTAATAAGAGAACCTATCTGGCCTATTAACTTCACATCAGTTGCCATATATACAACCTATTTGGGCCAACGTCCTCGTTTTCCACGGCTAGCTCCTTCCATGCCACCACCTATACACTTGATTCCATGTGCTTTTTTGTACCATAATCTGAGCCCCATATATAGTGCTAGAAACATATCTTAAAATTCATCGAGCAGCCCCGAGATACATCTTAGAGGGTGATTGCATAAATCTGGACACCACACTTACAGCATAGGCCAAGTCAGGCCTCGTATGAGTTAAATATATCAGCCCTCCAACTAGACTTCGAAACACTTCTCATTGCAATTCATTGGTGTGTATTTAGATTTGCAGTTCTTCAATCCAAACTTGATGAGAAAAGCTTTACATATTTTTCTTGACACAAATATCCCTTCATTTTTCTGCCTTACTTCTAGACCCAGAAAGAACTTGAGTAGCCCCATGTCAGCCATCTCAAAAGTCACCTTCATTCCTTCCTTAAGCTTACTTATCATATTAGCACAAGAGGAAGTGCAAATGATATCACCCACGTACAAATAAATATGAATAACATCACCTGAACTGTTTTTTTTAACATATAAACGCCTTTATTCTACTTGTACTAATTCGAGACGGTCGACTTCAGGTTATTGTGTTTTTTTTGGTACAATATCATCTCATGGTCCTCTAAGAGACAAGCAGCTATTTCACGTCCCAATGCTGGGGTAGAATATAGGGGTGTTGCTAACGTCGTCTTTGAAACATCTTGGTTGTGTAACCTATTGCTTGAGTTGCATGTTCCTATACCACGCGCCACTATTATCTATTGTACAATGTTTCTACGGTCTATCTGTCTCATAATCCGGTTAGCATCAACATACGAAACATGTCGAAATTAATATACATTTTGTCTGCGAGAAGGTTAGGTTGGGTCACATTTGAGTTCTACATGTTCCTTCTTCCGCACAGTGTGTGGATATGTTTACTAAGGTTTTGTCATGCATGTCACTTGTTTCAAGAGTTCAGATCTAGTTTGCATTTTCGTTCCAATATTGGCTCGTGCCTAATGGCCTCGCACCTTAAGCCTTTGCCCCAGAAGGTGCGTTTTTGTTTCAATCAAATGATGGGGCCAAAGTGTGCTTGTGTAAACCTTAAGGCATCGCACTTTATGCTCTGTTTTGTACTTACTAGCTAGTGAATGTCGCTGCAACTATATATATTTGGTTGTTATCTTTATCTAAATTAGTAGTATCTATCTTTTGTAATTCTCTCTATATATATAACGGTATGGTTTTATCAATAACAATCTAGCTATCACAAAATATTGATATCATATATATATATATATATATATATATATATATATATATATATATATATATATATACTCGATCTTTTACAAACTACCACGGGTTAACCTTAACAGAAAAGTTTAACTTCAGTTGTTGTAAAGCATCAAATTGTTGTGAAATTCATAATTGTGTTGCTAAAGGACTCAGTGTGTTATAACATATATAATCAACTATATATTATTCTTAACCCTACATATATTTTTATGTATTAGTTAGGCTTCGTTCAATGTTAAGTTTCTTCTTTCCGTTTGTTTCTATGTGTGTAACTTCCCTCCTAGTTCCATCAAACATGTGAATGTGAATAAATAAATATATCTCTAAGACTTATATATATTGCTTTTGTTAATTGGACGTGTAGGGACGTTATGGGTAGGTGAAGACCTCCTACTACAAATACCCCCGACCTAGCTTGTTACTTAATCCTTACTACTTATTATTGTATACAGAAAACAAAGCTAATTAGCGAGACCAAGAAAACAAACGGTACATGCATGTAGTGGAGCGGGCTTCGCTGATCGAGAATTGTTGGAAGTAAGGATCAGCTCATCGCCAGACGACTTAGCTAGGTACATACATACTCTGCGATCGAAACAACGTACGTACTATTAAGTTATAAATACTACAATTTAGTTATATATATATATATGTTACTACTAGACTGTATTAACAGACTTGAGACTTGGGTTTATCGAATTACTTGTTAATTCGTTTTATATATCGTAATCTAACATTTAAATATTCAGTTTAGTTTTTCTATATCTTTCTATGATATCAGAGGCTTAGGGGCTGTTTGGCAAAATCTGAATCATTAAGTGCTGAATGGTTAAGAGGTCTGAACCATTAAGAGGTTCCATCAATGAGAGAGATGTTGGGGTAGAACTTCAGATGAGTATAAAGTTAGCATATGCCCCCATTCAGTTCAATTCAGCATCTCTCAGTCTCTTAACCATTCAGCACTTAACTGAACCATTCAGATGCTCTTTTTTTCTGAAACAAACGCTCTGAATGCTGAATGCTGAATGGTTAAGCACTGAACTGAACCATTAAGAAATAAACAAACAGCCCCTTAGAGTTCTAGTTAACGTCTTCAATTCCCCGATACTAAAAATAAAACCTTAGACCGATAACAATCTAATATATAAATGCCACATATGGTCATTAAATTAATCAACAAACATTTAATCTTCGACATTTTAAATTTTATACAAGATTTCACATCTGACACAACAAATTTATTTAATAAACCAAGGTTTTTAGGCTCTATTTTTTGAAGTGAAAAATAACATAATTAATGGTATTTGATATACAAGTTAACAATATTTATTCAAATAAACCTACCTAATATAGTTGACTCGAGCTTGTTTACATAATTCGATCATATGCAAACAAGGGTCATCCTATTCACACACCCCATATCCTATTCACACACCCCATGCTTTTATTTCCCACACCCTCAGGCGCCGCACATAAACCTCGGTGTCGCGCCTGGGTTACTTCTTATCCCAGACACATCCTCGAACGTAGTCAATCACGCTTCAACACCCTTATGCGCCGCGCATGGCCCTCTGTGTGACGCCTGGGTCATATATGCGGCCAACAACATCATCGGCGCCTAGGTCATATATGCGGCGCATATGTCCAGGTTTGACCTAATTCCACCTCGTTTACGACATTCCTCGGTTGACGTTGACAGAAAAGTGACTCAGGCGCCGCATCAAGGTCTATCCGTGACGTCTGGTTTTAAAATAGGTGTGTAGATAGAATTTTAGGGTGTATGAATAGACAAGGCCGCAAACAATTAGAATTCAATTTTTTTAGTGAGCTTTGAACGGGTCATCAGGAGGTTTTTTAAGAAGACCTGAGCATACGAATATTTTTTTAATACCTAAATAGTTACGTATTCTCATTGCAAGTTGCCTATTAAACATCAAATTATTAATCAGTATACTAATTGTTTTAAACTTTTGTGAGCGTATATTATATTATACTGGATTTAATACACATGTAGACATACAAGTTGAATGAAACAAATAATCCATTCAATGGAGAAATCACGATTGAAAATAAGATGTAACAATCTATATTATTATAATAAAAAAGTATATTGGTGTCTACTCGTTACAACTATCCTTTTGATTTCTACATGTCCTAACTATTTGAATTGGTCCGTAACGGTCCAACTTTTATCACTTTAGCAACCAATACTCTGTCGTTAATTTTTTTTAACGGCGTTAAGTTTTTTCGAATTCAATACCGATGCTATAGGCATTTTGATCGGAAGGAGAATACGAGTCGACAGATGTAAAGTTACCTCGAAACGACTCTCCAATGACGAAACGGTGCTTAAGTCGGGTGTTTAAACCTAACAATGTTTCAATTGGATGTAAATTTTTTATCGTTCGAGCGCCGTTTCAAGATAACTTTTACATCAATCGACTTGTATTCTCCTTCCGATCAAAATGCCTAAAAAATCGGTCTTGAATTAAAAAAATACTTAACGGTGTTAAAAAAATTAAAGACGGACCGTTGGTTGCGAAAGTGATAAAAGATGAGACCGTTACAAGTGAATTTAATAGTTGAGATCAGTAGAACCTTAATTTACCACTTAAATTTACCATAAAAACCTTAATTTATTAGATAAATTATTCACTAACAGATATAACCTAATAAGCTCGTACCAGTCGTGATAACTCACAGTTGTATGCTAAGTCAGAAAACAAAAGTGAAACATGAATAGCGTGTGATCATTAAAAAAGTCTGAAAAATTTTCATATCAGTTGTGTGAAGTATAAAACAACAAAACAATATGATTATATAATAAGACATGGAAATACGATTAAATATGGAGTATTGGATATTAATAGACTTAACTATTTGTTTTTTATCGTTATTGAATATGTGCCAGCGGTCTCAACTTGTATCATTGTTGCCACCAATGGACCGCTGTTAAAAACAATTTAACGGCGTTAAGGTTTTCGATTTTAGATCGACGTTTTAGAGATTTTGATCGGAAAGGAAATACGAGTTGATTGATGTAAAAGTTACTTCGAAGCAGTGCTCCAAACAATGAATTTTACATCCGATTGAAGCACCGTTATGTTTAAACACTATGTAGAAGCACCGTTTCGAGGTAAATTTTATATTAATCGACTCGTATTCATCTTTTGATCAAAATCCATAAACGCCGGACTAGAATTCGAAAAAAACTTAACGCCGCTAATTTTTTTTAACAGCGGTCCATTGGTGGTAAAAATGATAAAAGTTGGGACCGTTAGCACATATTTCGGTAGTTGGACCACTAACGACAAAAAACAAATAATTAGATTCGTTAATATCCAATACTCCTTAAAGAATACAAATATGATTTAAAACAAAGAAATACATAATAAGACAGAAATATGATGAAGCTTAGCGTTAAGAATAAACCAAAGTGATTAAAGCTTTCATCTTGGTTTTTTTTAATGGAAAAGATATGACGTTGTTTTAAAAATTAATTGTTATTTTAATTGGATTCATCTATTATTTTTCGGTTAGAATCACATCTTCAACTCTCAATTCAGGAAATTTTACTTTTGCTGAGAAAACTTCATAGTCAATCTAAAAACTTTTTTTTTTTAAAGTGAGATTTAAACTTAAAATTTTTTTTATTTTTATTAGTATTAGATATTTCATTTATCAATGTGAGCTAAGAAGCATTGGTCAAGCTTTCATCCTAGTTGATTGAAAGAAAAAGAAAAAAAAAACATGTGATTGGAAACTTAATGACCTAAGTACTTACGTATTCGCATTGCAAGTGGCCTATTAATATAATTACATTAAGGGGCTGTTTGGTAAAATCTAAATCATTAAGTGCTGAATGGTTAAGAGGTCTGAATCATTAAAAAGTTCCATCAATAAGAGAGATGTTGGGGTAGAACTTCAGATGAGTATAAAATTAGCATATGCCTCATTCAGTTCTATTCAGCATCTCTCAGTCTCTTAACCATTCAGCACTTAACTGAACCATTCAGAGGCTATTTTTTTTAAACAAACGCTCTGAATGCTGAATGGTTAAGCACTGAACTGAACCATTAAGAGCTAAACAAACAACCCCTAAGTAGTTGTCCACATGTTCGTCATCAATTGTAACAATCGAGCTTAACATTATATTTAAGATTATTGTTCTCAAAATATTATTTTATTTATTTAAAACTTAATCTTCTATATAATATAGCAAAATTATATTCGCTTACTTGACATCATTTGAGATCCATTTGCTTAGTTGGCATTATTTGAGAGATTCTCTCAAAATTAATAATATTGTTATATTTAAAAATTATACATCTATCTATAATAATTTATTATAATAATATTAATTTTCATTTAATCCCCTAATATTTAGCGAAGTATTTAAAAAATTAAGACTATTTACATTTTCAACCCTCTCCTACTAATGGTGTGTTTGGGCAAAGTTATATTTATTAGGGTATAAAAATAAACTTAGAGATAAAATTATTAATAACATACAATTAAATACATAATTATTTTTAACGTAACTTTTTATACGACATTGTTTTAACAAAAACTACACCATAAAACCGAACGTCTAATTCTCTTTAATTTGATTATAATATTGTTATACCAAACAACAAGATTTTAAATAAATTTTGTGTTTCAGTTTTACCACGGTTTTATCTCAAAACTGATTGGAACCGTTCATGTCCATAAATATCCTTAAAATCATCACATGAGTGTTATGCCTCGAGCATAGCGCGGGCACTAACCTAGTTATTTATAAATTAAGATACTATTCATGTTACTATAACACTAAGGTTATTACTTTAGATATTATCTAATGCATATACGACCTGGTGTCCGTTTTCATACGCGTTTTGTAGTTATATACGCGTATTTGTTACATAATAAGTACTTTGACTTTTTGTATGTATGATTATAAGGCATATTTTATATTAATATATAACATTAAAACTTCTTTAATGAGGCCTATCTATCTTATATATTGGGCTTTCAAACTTTTTTTTACATCGAAACGAATAAAACCCGGCTATCCGAGGTAACTCAATGGCAAAAGGCGATCCTAAACGCTCTGCGAACACAGACAGCGCTGAGTAGCCGAAACCCACCTATTATAACCCGACTCCAAATCGGGGAAAACCCACTAACCCGTTTGGCTCAGAGATCAAACTTGTGTTGCCACAAGTCTCCCTTTATTGCCCCCATTTGCCTCTTTCAAAGTAATACTAGTGGAAATACAACTTGGGTCTTTAAACACCAACCCAATTAGATCTTTAAATCAGGTCGAGATTTTTGTAGTCGTCCGATAAATAAAAAATCAAATGGCATGATTAAAGCAACCATTTGTATGAATTAGTTAAGAACTCGATCAAATGATTACAAAGAGTAAAGTTGTTTATTTTTTTTTGAACGGCGACTTTCAATTTTTGCAACCATTTGATCGCATCCCTCGCAATGAGGAACCCACCACCCCACTCCGGTCAATATGTTGTCTTAACCGGGCCCACTTGACATCGGAATTTGGCTAGGCGTTCAACCGAGAAAACCAATGGGGTTTTTCCTGGAAAATCTCACAGGCAGGAAAATGTGACACATAATTATATGCTTAAGCATATAATTAACAAACTTTAAAGGGATCAAAACAAAACACTTAAGCAAAATGTGACACATATATTTAAGCATTGAATGCTTCAATAGTTGAATGTGTAACCCAATTCACCATTTGATTTGTAGATCATATGTAACAATCTCCACCTGCATGGATCAAAACTCAACCAACATACGTTTAACTTTGAAGCTGATGTATCAATTTCTTCAACATTGATCAATTAACTAGTGATATGCTTGGTTCTTTCATGATAAACAAATAAAAAGCACCTCATCCATTTTAACACCAAACTTGGTTATAAAACCTTTAAGTCATTTACTGCTTCTACATAAGAGCTACAAACTCTACACCATTTTTTGACAATGTAGCTACACATTGTGAAGAAACTTTCTAGCTATATGTATACCGAAATTTGCGTGGCTATTTAAGTTCCATGTCGTGTTGAACCAGAGTACTAAACAAAGACACACTTTTATTTAATAAGTTTGACTTACAAATTTTCTCTCTGGATTACATAAATCGAAACCTACAAAAGGTTTATATAACCAAACTATTCTAATACTATTAGAACTAGAAAACATAATTATAATAATAAACACAAACTAATTAGAGACTAACTCAAATACTAATAATATTAGATAGATCCTAATAACAAACTAATTGTTATTAGTTAATTCTCCTTCAAGACACCTCATGAGAATTACTGAACTGCCCTTAATGAAGTCTAATATCGTCATGTTTAATATCGTTTACTAAAATATCAACTATTCTCTTAATAATTTGTTTATGGTGCGCTTTTGAACTATTGCTAGGTGGTTGTGCTCTTGACAGTACGCGCGATCAATACTTTCATCATGTCTTCATCTTCCAAAGACAAAGCCCTCATGTCCTTCGACGAATACGCGAATTCCCTAGAAATCCCATCTGAAGAGTTAGATTTAGCCACCAACAACTTTTTTTATAAAAATATCATCAAAGATGGTTCTACATGTATGGTTTTCAGTGGACAACTCTTTGAATCAGGGGAGTTGATCAATATTGTTGCGCGTACGTCTACGCGCATATATTTTCTTGCCCACGAGCTGGAAATTACTCAATTTCTCAACCACAAAAACATTGTTTCTGCTTATAAGATAAGTATGACCGAAATTGGGTTAGTCACAATAAACAAGTATATGGCCAATGAAAGTTTGGATAAACATCTAAGTGGCTCAACTCTAAGTTGGATGCAAAGGTTACATATATGTGTTGAGGTTGCACATGCACTCAGATACCTTCATTATCATGCATATGTTGATTATCATGTCATTCATGCTAATATTAAAAGCTCCAAAGTTTTACTAGATGATGACTTTAAACCCAAGTTAAATGGTTTTGGATTTGCTGTTAAAGCTAAAAAGCATGAACTTCAGCGTATTAGTAACTACGAGGGGTCCAAGCATTACATGGATCCGGCATGTGTAAGCACCAATGCATTGAGTAATAAGTCGGACGTGTTTTCGTTTGGTGTTTTGTTGTTTGAAGTATTGTTTGGGAGAGAAGCATCATCCATCAAAAACTCTGATAATTGGTATTTTGCTCGACTCGCCCAATCACATTATGAAGAGGGGAAACTAGACGATTTGATTCATCCTGATCTTCGAAAACAAATGAACGTGGAATCGTTGAACATCTTCGCTGAAATAGCATACTATTGCTTGAAGGCGCAACGATCACAACGCCCAGATATAAATCAAGTTCTCCCAGAACTTGAAAAAGCCTTGGAACTTCAACACAAATATGTAATACTTTGACTTAATTTTCTTCAATTCTTCACCATTCATATATATCTCGTACGTACTAATTATAGCTTATAGTCAACTAATTTACTAATATAGTTTTCATCATATTGTACGTGATTATTCATTCATATGAAAATAGGAACATAGATTGACTGCCGGTGCATCCTTATCCAAGCACTTGAAGGAACAACGTACGTACGTAATTATGAGTAAATTAGTGTATGTGTATCAGGTATTATGTTTTGCCAAACTGTAAGGGTCATCTTTGTAGTTTTTGAAAGTCAGGCTGGGGCTAAACATGAAATAAGGACAATTAAAGCACAGAGGTCATCTGTGTAATTAACTCTATTTTGTAAAAGCATATATGATATATTTAGTTTTGCATGGGTAAATATGAGACTTTTAAACTTTGTAATGGTATATATGAAATTGCCTCAATGCCGCGACATGTTTATATTAATAAGTAATTTAATAATGCAGGGGAAAAGCGTAGATCATTTGAGATTTAGATTGAGAAGCTTACAGTTGGCAACCGATAATTTTTCTGAAGGGTGTTGTATTGGGTCAGGCGGCTATGGAAAAGTTTATAAAGCAGAACTCGATCTTGATGAAACAAAGTCGTGGATGATTAAATTGAAGAATAAAGCCAAACTGACTAAAAAACATAGCATGGTAGCTATTAAACGTATCTTTAGTAGAAATGACGGGCAAGGAGAACAAAGTTTCCTAGCAGAAATTGGAATGCTTAGTAATTGTAAGCATCCGAATGTAGTTTCTCTTCATGGCTTTTGTGACGAAGGAAAGGAAATGATCCTCGTTTACGAGTATATTACTAATGGAAGCCTTGCTGATTATTTGGAAAATATTTATACATTGCCTAATCTTGACTGGGCTCAACGTATTCAAATATGTCTTGATATCGCACATGGATTGGAGTATCTCCACACAAGTACACACGACAAACAAAGCATTATACATCGCGATATAAAGAGTGCTAACATTTTATTGGATAATAACTGGGTGGCAAAAATTGCTGATTTTGGGCTCTCCAAGTTACACCCTACAAGTCAACAAGGTAGCACCCTTATTACCAATAATATTGCTGGGACAGAAGTATACTTGGACCCAGAATATATGAGTACAGGTAAGCTGAAAACTAAGTCAGATGTTTACTCTTTTGGAGTAGTTATGTTTGAAATCTTGTGTGGAAAGTTGGCATATGATAAAACTTACGGTCAAAAGGGCCTTCCACCAATAGCTCGACGATTCTACGATTAGGGGACAATGAACAATCTAGTAGATCAAAAAATAATGGAAGTTGATGAAATTTTTATCTTAACCGGAGGGGTCAATAAAGAGTCTTTAGACATATTTACAAAAGTTGCATATCAGTGTTTGGCGGAAACTCAATCCGAGCGTCCAACAACGGAAATCATTATCAAAGAACTTGTTAAAGCGTTAAACTTTCAAGTACGTATTTCTTTTCTAAATGAACTTCTTTTTTTCCTTTTAATACCCGACTTTATCCTTGGTATATATACCGAGTGATTTTACGTTGAAATTAGTTTTTAAAATATACACCATTATTTATATGCTTTTATTAAATACTAGGCTACACTAGAAATATGTACTGCACGAATTAAATGATAATATGAATCTTTAGTCCCGTCAAATTATAATTGTTACCAACTTTAATACAAATTATAATTGTTACTAACGTACTCTAAATTAAAATTGTGCAATTTATTTAAAGATGGTGGATGAAATTGTTTAATTAACTGCATGCATTTTAAAGAATATTTTTAAAACTTTATTTTATATATTGTTGATACATTATATATATTTAAGAAAAAAATCATTTCTAGCAACACCTTAAAGCCTATTGCAAAATGAAATAACACTGAACCAGCTTTGAACATGATATTATCATCAAAGAAGTGCAATAATACATTTAGTTTACTGTCCGACAATTAAACCCTTATCTATATATAATAGAACTAGGTTAGCACCCGTGGGTACCCATGGGTTTGAACGATAAAAAATACATATATAAATTTAGATTGAAATGAGTAATAATAAATTTAGACTTTTATTTACAAATTTTCAAACATGATCTAGCTTTAATAACGATTATCAACCTCAACCAAATGTAAAAAATATTTAAAATAGTTTTATAAAAGAATTAAAAAGTAAATAAATGTGAAAGAAGTTATGTATTCTATGCCAAACATGTAAATTTCAATTTCCACTAAACATAGGTTGAAAACTATTTTGTTGATAAAATGATATATTCCCTCACAATACATATCTATTATGACTAAACAGTAAACTTACATTGCCACTAAATATATAAAAAGTACTAAACATATATACATATACATGACCAACCATCACAAAAGTTTCATTAGCACAAAAGATATACATGACAAACCATCACACAAAACCAACACAAGTAATGTTAACCTATAATCCAAAGATAACTGACTCATTGAAAATAAATTAAAAATAGTGAAATCTCCTTCACACTTCGCAAGACACACTATGAAAGAGAAAATCTTGCAAACATATATGTGATTTTGTGAATCATGTTTCTAACTAAATTAGAAACCAACTCTTATACTTCTTCATTCTATACCTCTTCATTTTGACATGAAAATGGCCAGATTCTAGACTGAGCATTATACAAAATAACCTATAACTTGTTGAATAGCTTATTTGAGTGGCTAGTGAAGCTTTATACAAAGATGGAAAAAGATCACTTTGTAACGTCATTTATTTGTCTACAATGTTCATCTATATAATCATTCAAACATATCAACAAAAAAATTATGATTTGTGGTAATCAAGATTCACTATGTTTTAACAACTTTCTTTTATGTTAAATGAATATAGAAGGGTCACAGTATCATGATTTGTTCTTTGAAGGCTTCAATGTTCAATTCCAAACTATATAAAGACATTTAGATGCTTCAAGATTCGGATGAACTTAATAGAACTACATTTGACATCTTCTGCTGAACCACCAGATATATAACAAACCATAGTTTATTCCAAGTTAGTAACTAATAATCAAAGTGAAATATTACCTTTTCAAAGGGTTTCAATTCCTTTCAAACTGAGATCTTTTTATCATCGGCCAATGTTATTCCAATTTTGAAAGACTTCACCAAATATTCCCTGCATCCCCATCAAAACAACAAAACTGAATGTTAAAAGCTAAAATATTATGATATAAAGATAAAAAATTGTTTGTAAATCAAGTATAATTATAACTTCTTTTCCTAAAAGTGATAAATTCTTAACGGTAGAAAACCTCGCAGTTAAATGAAAACATTCACTCAAACAACACTAACATCAATTATTTTAGTGAAACAAATCACATTGTATCGAGTATAGTTCCAATATAGCTTTGGAACTTTAATTCTTGTTTATTATTTTGTTGCAGGTACTATCTTCCTATTGATAAACAATCATGCTAAATTACAAAATATAATCAACTTATTAGATATTATTAGATATTTGCATTTGCTGCTCTTGGATTATAATTATACTTCATTTTTTTAATCAGTTTTACTGATCAATCATTCATGTTCCAATATTTTTTTCCAGCCCTTAAAGGCCACAACTTGTTATACTTAAATCATGATACTTACAATGGGTTTCGATCATTTAAACCAGTCCAAAGTGATCCATAAGTCTTAAACGAAATTCTGTAAAACCCTGATGCCAAAACTGTTGCACACTCCTCTTTTTAGATCTCCAATCCACTTTTAAATCCCCTATACAATTCGTACAATGACTTGATGAGTATAGATTATTTATATAATTAATATCATACTTGTGTCACATGACTTGGTACAATAAAGCTTGACCCATCTATGAACATTTGTATAATCTTGTTTCATCAGAAACTACTGCAACAATTCTTATATCAAATACAAAAACAATATAATTAGAATGAGAAACAATTATACATACTAACGTTTTAAAACAACTAAAACTATACATATACATGTAATGGATTTTATGTATCATATATATATATAGGATAACAATAGAAACATTACCAATTCATGAGAAGCCGGTTCCATAATTGGAACGTCAAAAGAAGTCAAGATCTTCATGAACTGTTAAAAAACACAGTAATTAAAGATTATACTGCAGTTTAGAAAAAAAACTTGTATAAAAATTGAACTGCTTAAACAATAAAACGTATCTTGCAGTTATTCTTCAAACACAGTGAGATCAAACGACATTGATAATTAAAGATTGAACTGTTTAACCCTAATCCGTACTTGGATAAATACACTTAGATGCTTAACTGATAAATTTGTTAATTTAGATGTGTTAGAACATTGAACTGTACTACTCAAATCACATGAACTGCTTAAACATTGAAATCGTTTCAAACACAGTAATTCAAATCAAATGAACTGTGTAAGGTAATTAAACACAGTTTCGATCAATTAACTGATAAACTTAGTAATTTAGATGTGTCAAACCATTCAAATCGTTTCAAACACAGTAATCAAACATATAGAATTGTTTAAACATTGAACTATTTAAACAAAACGATTAGAGAACTGCTTAAACATTGAAATCGTTTCAAACACAAATCAAATGAACTGTTTAGAGTAACTAAACACAGTTTCGATCAATTAACTATTAAACTTAGTAATTTAGATGGGTCAAACGATTCAAATTGTTTCAAACACAATTAAACATAAACACATTTCAGCATTATTATGACAACGTCTACTTACAAAATCTAAATCAAACTAAAATTAATAAATGAAAACAAAAATCATATATCTCTACCTTCGAACGACGTTGTGTGTGGCTTCTTTCGTCACTCGAAATCAATAGGGATTGAAACTCATGTTCATCGACGACTGATGGAGACATAGAGGAGGCGAGATTTTTGATATTGGAGAGAACGTACCCCCATTATCCGATTTGAGATTTCCAGATGAAGTAGACAAGCCCTGGAGAGAAAACCCTAGAAACAGGAGGCGAGAGTGGATAGAAGATGATGAAGCAGCGGAGGTAGATGAAATCGGAATAATAGATATAAAGAAACGGAAAACATACCTGGATTTGGAATAGAAGATGATGAAGCAGCGGAAGCAGAGCAGAGAGAGATTAGATCTAGGGTTTGATATGTGAAAGATGAAGAGTAACGGATGATCAAAAGGTTTATAAAGGATCCGATACTAAAACGGGTAACCAGTATGGATCCGCGAACCGGCTGAGGATGAATGTGGTGTTGACAAGTGGCATATTCTAGTGCAATGGCTTAGCTAATTATTAGAATAGGAGATCCTTAAAGCAGTGTTAAAACATGACTGAAATGTTAATGACAATTACAAATTTGGAAGTCAGAAACATTCAACAATCATCAATTTATCAAACAATAAACTAATATTCGTGTCCACAAATTGCGAGGGTATCGTAAATTTCCAACCTCAAACCCATTTTATGCACTCATTACGTGCGATAGGTTTCAGAGTAAAATATAACAAAAGAAGTTAATATAGTTTGGAGACTTAAACATATATATAAGCTAGAATAATTTTGTCTCCACACCTATGTGGGACAAGATGCATTTCTATCTTTACCAATCAACCACTTTGAGAATTGAACCCTCATTTACACACATTAATTTTCTAACATATTTTAGCCGAGTGTTTGTTAAATATATTGTTGTCCACGTTTTTTTATTTGTAAGAAAACTTTGTTTGAATGAATGAAATAAAATTAGATATTTAAAGTTTTTATTGTTTGACCTGACCCAGACATATAACCCGAAACATAACGATAGAAGAAAAATTACGAGTCTCGTGACTTTCGACCCCCTGTATAAAAATTCAAGCTTCGCCACTGCGCGTAAAAATTTCATGCACGCACCTGCACCATAATCAAACAAAAATCAATGTTATTGCCCAACAATCAATTCGGTATACACCTCGATCCACCCTATAAAATTTCCCATTCAATTTCAATTTGGTAACTCGATATCCGGTCGAGCGGCCTAACAATATCTAGGGACTTCTTCAACCATATATGCTCATATATCCCATTCAATTTCAATTTCGTAAATCAATGTTTTGACTTTTAGTATCAACAAACAAACCTATTGAAATTTTAGGGGATTTAAAATTAAAATGACTAACGTGTTTTCTAAATTTTATTTAGGTGATGCTTTTGTAAGTACGTACTTAAATTGTGATTTGGTTTTGGGATTTGCTAATTTTAAGTGGATGATGATGACTATTAAGTCATATGAGACATTCATGGCCTTAAATTTTACTTGCATATGTGATTAGAGAAATTAGAAGGTTTAAGTTGCATCATTAAACTTTGTATAAGTGCTAATTTTCACTGTTGGTAAATATGGTTGTAGTCAATTTCTTTGTTTATTGCCTTCTTTTGCGGACAATGTTTATTGAAAATGTTTTTTTTTGTTTATGCAATTTATATAGTAAATAATTATATGATAAGGATGATTAATTTTTATATAATATTATTGATTTTTATGTTATGTTGTTATATTTAATTTTTGTTGGTAAATATGATAAATCTATCTAATATTTCTAAGTTTTTAGGGGGTTATATTTTAGGGGGGAATTTTTTTATAAAAGGTGATGGAGATAAGTTCTTAAATATAAATATTTATAAATCCTTAAACATATATAATGATTATAATTTTTATATAAATATTATTACTTAACCTGTGTGTATCACACGGGTGTTAAACCTAGTAGTAGAATATTAATGTAATAGTGAGAATACTTACCATAATAAAAGTTTGTTATATGTTTCCTTAGGTCACATATTAGAAAATCTCATTAAAAATATAAACTTCAAGGTGATTGTTCATGTATGTATTTTTAGTATTTATTTAATCTGGTGATTACATAATAGTGCTTATAACTTAATGACATTAAATATAATATTTGTTTTCTGTTAAAAATTAACACGATCAAGTGCCATAATTCACAGAAAAACAGTCGGAACAACCTTAGTATGTCATTAAACGACATAAAAATGGGCACAAAAAACTTCGATTATGACAATTTCATTGAAGACGGGATATTCTGGTTGCTTTATGAAGGAGAAGTTACAAATACTAGCGTTTTCGTAAAACGGTGGTTTACAAAGTCTCATCAAACACATATTCAGTTTTTAACAGAGCTTGATATTCTTTTCCGGCATAAGCATGACAATATCATTTCTCTAGTTGGTTATTGCATTGAAAATGATGAACAAATCATTGTTTACGAGCATGCATCTAACGGAAGACTTAAGAAACATTTGAGTGATCCTCGTCTTACATGGAAGAAACGTCTCAAGATATGCATCAATGTTGCAAAGGGATTGGAATTTCTTCATGAAGGTGGTGTAGGGAAAGGGGACGGCATACTGCATAGAGACATTAAAAGTAGTAGCATTTTACTTGATCACGACTGGAATGCTAAAATTTCTAATTTGGACTTTTCCTGTAAAGAAACGGTGTATGAAAGTCCTAAACATATCGATGATAAAGATTGCAATTCAATGGGATACATTGACCCAGAGTACGAAAGTGGGACTTTCTTAACAAAAAAGTCAGATATATACTCGTTAGGTGTGGTTTTATTTGAGATGTTGTGTGGAAGGCCGGCTTGGATAAAGGGATGTGTTGATCATTCTCAATCATTAGGCCCTTTAGCTCTAAGCTACTACAAAGAAAATAAAAACTTTGATGATATGATATTTATGGGTATAAAGGAACAAATTGCGCCACAATCATTCTCGAAATTTTACAAGATTGCCATACGATGCATAAAGCCGCAAGGAAAGTTCCGACCAACGACATCCAAGGTTGTACTAGAGCTTGAAAAGGCAATGGAAATACAAGTAAGTTTTCATACATTTATTTGATCAACTAATTATTATCAGTTAATGCCTGTGAGACGTCCATATTTCTTTCCTTGAAAGTTGTATGCTTTTTCTTAGTACATTTCAGACAAATTTGTATATTAAACATAAAAACTTATATAGGAGGATTATGAAACATGGGAGGCCAAACTGCCTATAGACTACAAAGAAATCATTTCGTTGTCAAAAACTCAAAAGATCTACGACTCTATCGAAATGACAAGAGATCTTCACGACGTGTTTACAAAAGGGATCCTTCTTCAAGACGACAAAGTGGTAAGTAACTCCTTCCCATGGTTCTTTCTACCTGACCGTTTCGTGTTTAACTATAAAGAATCATCAAACGTCTGAATATATATAACATCTCTTTCATAACATCATGATGCTCAATCATTTTCTCATTTCTTTTAAGCATTACATGATAGAATTTGGGTTTGATCATTTGTTTTGTATATATCTAGCTGTTTTCGGTCGGAGGGAATGGAGAAAGAAACGAAATGATATCAGCAAGAATATTTTCGTACAAAAACCGGTCATCACGTAAATGGACACATGTTCATGAATCAAGGTAAATGTGTATTTTTTTAACAGCAACATCTAGACTTTGTCTATAAGAATTTTATCTAGGACAAAATTAACCCGTTTAAATATATGTCCACCCCTTTAAATATATAGTATGAAAGATATGTTGCAATAAAAGGTTGGTGCAAAAGAAAATGGTGAATATACACACCCAACTTCAAAAATTCATCTACTTGAATATATAAGTGTAGGTTTGAGAAAGTAGCAGAGATATTTGATATCTCCAAGTTGAATATCCGAATCAAGACTACAACTCGGTTTTTATCTCCGGGTGTCAATTATGGGGCATATCTCATCTTCAAGTTTTGTGATTCAAGAAAATATTCAAGTAAGTCAAGGTATGTGAACCTTAAGTACAGAAAGGGTGGTGAGAACTTAAATGCATATTTCCCAAGATGGAGAGACGAGGAGTGGATGATGATCGAATTGTATCGATTTTCATGTGAGAAGAAAGATACCAAGTTTGAGGTTTTACTTGAAAGCTTTTCACGATACTATTGTGGAAAGAGCTCCATCTATATCGAAGGCATCGAGTTTCGAGTCATTAACGATGTAAGTTTAAACATACTCTTTAGCTTTCAATCTATACTTCCTATCATGCTTTACATAACCATTTAGCTTACATAAGTGTAAATTACGTTACACACTTTATTATTTAATATGTCTGAAAATATATAGTTTAGAGTAAAATGCAGTTTTGGTCCTTGTGTTTTGATGTCATTAATAGTTTTAGTCCCACCTTAACAGTTTTGGACGGAAAATTGGATGGAGTTAGTGTTCAGAACCATTTCTGTTATAAAATAAAAACACAGGAACCAAAACTGTTAAGATGGAATTAAAACTGTTAATGATATTAAAACATAAGGACCAAAACAGCAGTTTACTCTATAGTTTAATATCATGTTAAGTTTATAATAGTCTAATCTATTTAATAGGTGAAAAATGAAGAAGCTACAAACTTCCAACAATTTTTGAAATCCAACTCAAAGCAGGATCAGGTATAAATGTATAATTGACTCATGAAACGTTCAAGATCGTGATATGAAAAATGAAACAATATTCACTGTTAATATGTTGTTTGGGGCTTTTGATGAACAGTTGTTATCGCTACACGAAGTCAACAAAAAGAAACACCTTATGCTTTCAGCAACGGACGTTTTGTATGACTTTTCTAATGTGAAACATTTTCACTTGAAATCTTCAACTGAGTCGAGGTTTGCGTTTTCAACAAACTTACTAATTATGTCGTCTAGTCCTAACGTGAGCTTCTATGTTATGTTTCACTCTTTAAGGAATTGTGTTGTATCATTGTTGATGCAGGTTTCAACACGTAATTGAGCTGCTACCACAACACGTATTTCGTATTAATTGCAAAATTCAAAGTAGAATGTTGTCACAAGATACGGAATATTTTTGTTTCCTTATTTTCAAGGTTTCAGAAAAATGCGTTGGATTGAATTGTCCGGTGATAGTAAGAGATCTAATTCGCCGAAACAACAAAGAGGCTGACATTATTTACCTCAGATCCCCAAGCTCATGGAATTTACATGAAAACAATAGTGTTCCACAACATAGGGATGATGGGTGGATGGAGGTTAAAGTGTGGAAATTCGACTCAAATCATCACCTTAAAAATAGTCGTATTTCGGTGAATCTAAAACTAATAACTTATGAGGGAACCATGTCTGGTCTTATTGTATGCGGCCTAGAATTTAGGTCATCGATGTAAATGGAGTTGTAATAGATTATGCCTACAATATATCCACGATCTACGTATGTAACCTATGTTATTCGGATATTAAAAAAAAATAATGGACTAGTCTTGTTACGTTTGGTGAACAAGTTGGCCGGTATCGTTATAAGGGTTAGCGTATGAGTTGGTAATTGGTTTGAGTGATTTTCATAAGTAATAGTGAGTATACTTTCAAACAATTATGTTGGTAATCATATGTCCCAGAAGCTAATATGGATGGATAATATAATATGTGACACGTTATCGACAAGATTTAATTACAATGAGATCGTTTTATTGTCTTATATATTTTCATCAACAAGTGTTATTGGATAGTTAAATGTGACAATTATTGACGGATTAATAAATTATCATTTACTAGTGAAACATACGGTGCCGGTCTGCACTGTTATGCGCAGGAGCTCAGGTTAGTAGTACCGGGGGTGCCCCGAGCCTTCTTTTTGTCAAAAGTACCGGATATTTGATTTCGTAATTAAAAGTAATATATATATATATATATATATATATATATATATATATATATATATAGGGGAGGTTTCTTCTTTTTCTTCTTGCAATATATGAGTCTTCTCAAATGAACCTCCTCCTATATATATATATATATATATATATTGATTTGGGCCTCCTCTAAAATAACAATTAGTGTTTACCCATTAAAATAAGCCCACAAAATCTCCATAACCCACACTGGATACCACTTTATGATCTATGCAAACATGTCGGGTTTTCGAGCTGCATTCGTGTCGGCAGGTTGCGCGGGTGTCGCAAAGTTTCAGAGAATTTCTAACCTCGAACCCGTTTTATGCACCTCCCCTGCGCAGGTAGATGCCAGAGTAAAATGCAACACGAGAAGTTAATATGACTTAGAAGTTTAAACATCTAACCAATTACATGAGAGTTGACATCTCACTACACACATTATCTATTATATTTTAGGAGTGTGTTTGTTAAATTATTTTCCATTTTTTTATGTGTAAGAAAATTTGTTTGAATGAATGAATACAAATTAGATATTAGAGTTTTTATTGTTTGACCCAACCTGAAGTCCCGGATATATAACCCAAAACATAGCGATATGAGAAAGTTTTTTAATCTCATGACTTTCAGATCTCCTTCGATTCATAAAATTTCAAGCTTCGCTACTAGTTGTGTGATCATATATTTTGTTCTCTCATAGAGTTGGCAACTTTGTTGATCATACTCTTAAGAATTGTATAGCTCAAAATACCGTATTATTTTTCTATTGAGATGATACATATTAAATTGTTAAATATACAATGAAATATAAAAGAATATATGTAAAGCTGGAAACCTTTTAGATCACGAGACATTATAATAGATGATTTTTCATCATATGAACTTTTGCGTGCACCAATCACATACACCATGGAGCACAGGGGCATTAACATTGGAGATTTGGACGTAAAACTTTGGTTCAGGTCGCTTCACTGCATAAGTATATATAACTATTAAAGGACTTAAGTCATGTTCTTATGTTGTTTAAGATGCGTTAAGTTGAAGTATGATTGATATTGATGCTAATGAGCTTTAATAATAGTTAAAGTTATTTGAGACAACTTTACATATAATAATACTAGTTTAGTGCCCGCGCTACGCTCGGGAACACAATTCAAGTGATGCTTTTAAGGATGTTCATGAATGTTTCATTCAGTTTTGAGACACAATCGTGGTAAAACGGAACACATGATATATTTTAAAAAATTAGATTTTTAGTATAGCAATATTATACTCAAATTAAAGAGAATAAAATGCTTAGTTTTATGGTGTAGTTTATTTTTTAAAAAAAATCATATAAAATGTTATGTATATTTATAAAACACTAAGGTTTTTAATTGTATGTTATTATTAACTTTATCCATAAGTTTTATTTTTAAACCCTATCAAATATAAACCGACTCACGTACACCCCTTATAGTAAAGGGCTAAAAATATAAATACTCTTAAATTTTTTAAAATTCTCCAAAATATTAGGGGACCAAAAATATTATTAGTTTTATTATAATAAATTTTATATACATATTTAAAAAAAATCATTATTGTGAGATAATCTCTCAAATAATGTCACATAAGCTAAAAGCTATGAAAATATGCCACATAGGATTTTTTTGTTTTGCTATATTATATAAGGATTATTAAGGAGTATTAGATATTAACGGACCTAACTATTAGTTTTTGGTCGCTACCGGTCCCAATTTTGAAATATGTGTTAGCGGTCCCAACTTTTATCACTTTGGCCACTAATGGACCCGCCGTTAAAAAAGTTAACGGCGTTAACTTTTTTTTTTGAATTTCAGGTCGACGTTTTATGATTTTTGATCGGAATAAAAATACGAGTCTATTGAAAAAAATTCTAATTTTTTTTTTGAATTTCAGGTCGACATATGTTACATCGTGTTACATGTTTTATTAGATCGTGTTACATATTTGGATCTTAAAAAAATTCAAAGTTACATATGTTACATCGTATACATATTTGAATAACAAAATCAAAGTTACATATTGTTACATATTTAACTTAAATTAAAAAAAAAACAATAAAGTAAAATCACATAAGTTACATATTGTTACATATTTAACTGAAATTTGAATAACTTGTTGAAAGCTAACCGGTACGTATGTCAAGCACTTGAGCAGCAAAGACAAAACTATATGGTTAAAAACACTTGAAAAAATAAGTAGTACATTTGTTACACCGCGTTACATATTTTATTAAAAACAAAACTAGACGGTTAAGCTTCAGTCAGACATGTTACATCGTGTTACATATTTTATTAAAAAATGGAAAACATTACATGTCAATTCTGACATAGTAAACATATGTTACATTGTGTTATGTATTTTGATTGGAAGTTGGAACTATTTACTTATAGAAAGTTGTTATAAAATCCAATACATGAATAAAAAAACAAAGTTACATATTGTTACATATTTAACTTGAATTTAAAAAAGCAATAAAGCAAAATTACATAAGTTATATATTGTTACATACTTATGTTACATCATGTTACATATTTGGATCTAAAAAGACAAATATCTATAAAAAAAATGTTACATATTGTTACATATTTAACACCAATCCATCAATTTAATAATTTACGACACCTTAAACTAGCTAAAAAAATGCATTATGCTACATATTTTAATTGGAACTATATACTTATAGAAAGTTATAAAATCCGATACATGAATAAAAAAATCAAAGTTACATATTGTTACATATTTAACTTAATTTTAAAAATAGCAACAAAGCAAAATTACATAAGTTACATACTGTTACATATTTAACAGAAATTTGAACAACCTGTTGAAAACTAACTGGTACGTGTGTCAAGCACTCGAACAGTAAAAACAAAACTAGATGGTTAAAAAACACTTGAAAAAATAGCTAGTACATTTGTTACATCGTGTTACATGTTATATTAAAAACAAAAGTAGATGGTTAAGCGTTAGTCAGACATGTTACATTGTGTTACATATTTTATTAAAAACTGGAAAACATTACATGTTACATCATGTTACATATTTTATTACATTTGCCCCAAACAAAGGAATTTACAGTGCAAATGAAAAGGAAACAATAGTGCAAATTAAGTGTGTAAAGTAACAGGCAAGAAGTATATGACATACAACTTAATTAACAGGTTAGAAAAAACACAAACAGTTAACTAATTATATGCAATCAAAGTGAGAAAAATGCAACAAATAGATAAGCACATTAACACGAAGTAGCCTTTAATATCCCACAAGTTCCTATCACAACAATAGTGTAACAGAACTTAAAAAATCAACAAAAAAGAAGAAGACTTACAATTACTCCAACGGCTAAAAAGAAAGCACGGGTTTCTTAATTAATGGTAACAACACTTCCAACAACATGCATAATTATTTAAAAAACAGATTTTGCCATTTTAAGACTAAATCTCATTAACACATTATATTATTTCTAAAAAAGTATCCAGGATCCAGATCAAAAGCAAGTCAAATTAAAAGTATAAAACAAACAATTGCTCAAAATAAACAAATTACCGATAAGATTCATAAAGCCGCGACGTTGAATAATCTAACAAAATTCACAAAGACGATTACCCTGAAAGCAACGATACAACAAAAGGGGGCATTTAGGGATGAATTAGGTAAAAGAAAAATTAATCGGAAATGGATGCAAATTGAGGAAAAAAGAACAAAGGGCGGAGCATCGTTTACCGTTGATGAAACATCGTATGTCCATCGACGCGATCTTCTTAACATCTGAAGCGCAACACCGATTGATTGGAGATGAACAAGTTGAATTCGTAGGATCTAAAACATGGATTTGAAATAGTGGAAGTATCTGAACGAGAGGAGAAATTTTTTGAAATTTGAATGTTGAGAGAAAAAATTGATTGGAGAGAGGATTAGAAACTATGAAAATGAATTTTGAATGAAAAGCTATCAATAAATGTCAGTTGTGGGGATTGTGTGTGGGCTTGGAGAGAGATGAAATGTCTAATATACCTCACCAGGTAAAAGACAAAAAATCTAATTTGGGTGATGTGGATGAATAAGAGCCACACATAAGGGTTTTCAAGGTTTTTTCAATAAAACCAAGTTTCCAATATATACATCTTCTATATTTTAATGTATTAGTTGGGCTTCGTTCAATGTTTGTTCTTTCCGTTTGTTTCTATGTGTAATGTGTGTAACTTCCTTCCTAGTTCCATTCAACATGTGAATGTGAATAAATAAATAAATAAATATATCTCTAAGACTTATATATATTGCTTTTGTTAATTGTACGTGTAGGGACGTTATGGGTAGGTGAAGACCTCCTACAAATACCCCTGACCTTGTTACTTAATCCTGACTACTAGCTTATTATTGTATACAGAAAACAAAGCTAATTAGCGACCAAGAAAACACACGCTACGTGTAGTGGAGCTTCGTCGAGAATTGTTGGAAGTAAGGCTGACCGATCATCAGCTCATCGCCTCATGACAACTTAGGTACATACATATATACTCTGCGATCGAAACAACAAGTTATCAATACTACAATTTAGTTATATATATGTTACTTGTATTAACAGACATGAGACTTCGGTTTATTAATTAGTATGAACTCACGTATACGATTAGGTTTCCCAAATTAATTGTTAATTCGTTTTATATATCGTAATCTAACATTTAAATATTCACTTCAGTTTTTCTATATCTTTCCTAGATATCAGAGTCTTAGAGCTTTAGTTAACGTCTTCAATTCCTCGATAGTAAAATAAAATCTTAGACCGATAACAATCTAATATATAAATACCACATATAGTCATTAAATTAATCAACAAACATTTAATCTTCGACATTTTAAATTTTATACAAGATTTCAAATCTGATACAATGAATCTATTTAATAAATCAATGTTTTTAAGCTCTATTTTTTAAGTGAAAAATCATTTGTTTTATAAAACGAAGTTTAAAAGAAATTTTTTTTTTAATAATAGAGTTGATGAAGTTAAAATGATGTGATTGATGGTATTCAAATAATTTGATGTACAAGTTAACAATATCTATTCAAATAAATTAACCTACCTAATATAGTTGACTCGAGCTTGTTACATAATTCGTTCATATATAAACAATTAGAATTCAATTTTTTTAGTGAGCTTTGAACGGGTCATCAGGAGGTTTTTTAAGAAGACTTGAGCATACGAATATTGTTTTAAGACCTAAATAGTTACGTATTCTCATTGCAAGTTGCCTATTAAACATCAAATTATTAATTAGTATATACAAATTGTTAAAAACTTTTGTTAGTGTATATTATATTATACTAGGTTTAATACTCGCGTGGACACACGGGTTGAATGAAACAAATAATTCATTCAATGAAGAAATCACGATTGAAAATAAGATGTAACAATCTAAATTATTATAATAAAAAAATATATATTGGTGTCTACTGGTCACAACTATCTTTTTGGTTTCTACATGTCCTAACTATTTGAAATATTTATCGGTAACGGTTCCAACTTTTACCACTTTAGCAACCAATACTCTGTCGTTAATTTTTTTAACGCCATTAAGTTTTCGAATTCAATACCGATGCTATAGGCATTTTGATCGGAAAGAGAATACGAGTCGACTGATGTAAAGTTACCTCGAAACGACGCTCCAATTTCGAAACGGTGCTTAAATCGGGTGTTTAAACCTAACAGTGTTTCAATCGGGTGTAAATTTTTAGCGTTCGAGCGCCGTTTCAAGATAACTTTTACATCAATTGACTCGTATTCTCCTTCCGATCAAAAGGCCTAAAACATTGGTCTTGAATTAAAAAAATACTTAACGGTGTTAAAAAAATTAACGACGGACCGTTGGTTGCCAAAGTGATAAAAGATGGGACCGTTACAAGTCAATTTAATAGTTGGGACCAGTAGAAACCAAAACATGATAGTTGGGCAGAAACCAATATACCTATAAAAAACAATATTGAAAACTGTTGGGATTTAAAATCACTCGTTGATGTTTAGTTATTCAATATTATGTCGATTTTGCAAATAAAATATTCTTTATTTTAAAATGCAGAGAATTTAATTTTGCGTTGTTTCTAAAATTGCCTTTGTTTTTAAATTTTTTGCCTAAAAAATCTCCCCTTCATTTTTACCGTTTAAATTTACTCTAATAATCTTAATTTATTAGATAAATTGGTACAGATATAATCTAATAAGGTCGTACCAGTCGTGATAACTTACATTTGTATGCTAAGTCAGAAAACAAAAGTGAAACATGAATTGCGTGTGATCACTAAAAAAGTCAGAAATTTTTTCATATCAGTTGAGTGAAGTATAAAACAACAAAACAATATGATTAATTATATAATAAGACATGGAAATACGATTAAATATGGACTATTAGATATTAACAGACTTAACTATTTGTTTTTTATCGTTATCTGTTCTAACTATCGAATATGTGCTGGCGGTCTCAACTTGTATCATTGTTGCCACCAATGGACCGCCGTTAAAAACAATTTAACGGTGTTAAGTTTTTTCGATTTCAGATCGACGTTTTAGAGATTTTGATCGGAAAGGAAATACGAGTCAGTTGATGTAAAAGTTACCTAGAAACAGTGCTCCAAACGATGAATTTTGCATCCGATTGAAACACCGTTATGTTTAAACACTCTGTCGAAGCACCGTTTCGAGGTAAATTTTATATTAATCGACTCGTATTCCTCTTTCGATCAAACTCCATAAACGTTATACTAGAATTCGAAAAAAACTTAACGCCGCTAAATTTTTTTAACGGCGGTCCATTGGTGGTAAAATTATAAAAGTTGGGACCGTTAGCACATATTTCGGTAGTTAGGACCGCTAACGACCAAAAACAAATAGTTAAATCTGTTAACATCCAATACTCCTTAAAGAATACAAATATGATTAAGACAAGAAATATATATATATATATATATATAATAAGACATAGAAATATGATTAAGCTAAGCGTTAAGAATAAACCAAAGTGATTAAAGCTTTCATCTTGGTTTTTTTTAATGGAAAATGTACGACCTTGTTTTAAAGATTAAGTGTTATTTTAATCGTATTCACCTATTTATTTTTCTAGTTGCAATCGCGTCTTCAATTCCCACACGAGAAAATTTTACATTTGTACTTTGAGAAAACTTCATAGGTCAATCTGAAAGTTTTTTTTTTAATGTAAGTGAGACTTAAACTTAAAAACATTTTTATTTGTATTAGTCTTAGATATTTCATTTATGGATGTGAGCTAAGAAGCATTGGTCAAGCTTTCATCCTAGTTGATCGAAAGAAAAAGAAAAAAAACATAGTGATTGGAAACTTCACTGATGACAATAAAAAGTTAGTTTAATGACCTAAGTACTTACGTATTCGCATTGTTTAACTTTTGGCCCTGATCATATGTAACAATCTCCACCTGGATCAAAACTCAACCAACATTTAACTTTTACGAAAAATAACCAAACTTGAGAGTTGAGACCCGACAATGCTTTCGTGCGCATATTTGAAGCTAACACTGATATGCTTGGTTCTTTCATGATAAACATATAAAAAGCACCTCATCCATTAATGTAACACCAAACTTGGTTATAAAACCTTTAAGTCATCTACTGCTTCTACATAAGAGCAACAAACTCTACACCAGTTTTTGACAATGCAACTACACATTGTGAAGAAACTTTCTAGCTAATTAATGTATAATTGTATACTGAACTGTTGCTAGGTGGTGGTGCTCTTGACAGTAGCAGTGAACCCGCCCATTGAATTCAGTTCCAGAGCGTGTTACAATATTGTTAATAGTTTAGTGTCCGTGCGATCAATACTTACATCATGTCTTCATCTTCCAAAGACAGAGCCCTCATGTCCTTCGACGAATACGCAAATTCCTTAGAAATCCCATCTGAAGAGTTAGATTTAGCCACCAACAACTTTTTTTATAAAAATATCATCAAAGATGGTTCTACATGTATGGTTTTCAGTGGACAACTCTTTGAATCAGGGGAGTTGATCAATATTGTTGCGCGTACGTCTACGCGCATATATTATCTTGCCCACGAGCTGGAAATTACTCAATTTCTCAACCACAAAAACATTGTTTCTGCTTATAAGATAAGTATGACCGAAATTGGGTTAGTCACAATAAACAAGTATATGGCCAATGAAAGTTTGGATAAACATCTAAGTGGCTCAACTCTAAGTTGGATGCAAAGGTTACATATATGTGTTGAGGTTGCACATGCACTCAGATACCTTCATTATCATGCATATGTTGATTATCATGTCATTCATGCTAATATTAAAAGCTCCAAAGTTTTACTAGATGATGACTTTAAACCCAAGTTAAATGGTTTTGGATTTGCTGTTAAAGCTAAGAAGCATGAACTTCAGCGTATTAGTAAATACGAGGGGTCCGAGCATTACATGGATCCGGCATGTGTAAGCACCAATGCTTTGAGTAATAAGTCGGACGTGTTTTCGTTTGGTGTTTTGTTGTTTGAAGTATTGTTTGGGAGAGAAGCATCATCCATCAAAAACTCTGATAATTGGTATTTTGCTCGACTCGCCCAATCACATTATGAAGAGGGGAAACTAGATGATTTGATTCATCCGGATCTTAGACAACAAATGAACGTGGAATCGTTGAACGTCTTCGCTGAAATAGCATACTATTGCTTGAAGGCGCAACGATCACAACGCCCAGATATAAATCAAGTTCTCCCAGAACTTGAAAAAGCCTTGGAACTTCAACACAAATATGTAATACTTTGACTTAATTTTCTTCAATTCTTCACCATTCATATATAGCTTATAGTCAACTAATTTACTAATATAGTTTTCATCATATTGTGATTATTCATTCATATGAAATTAGGAACATAGATTGACTGCCGGTGCATCCTTATCCAAGCACTTGAAGGTACGTACGTAATCTATACTATCTATAATGCAGATTGGAAGGATACCTAACTTGTCAACCACGTACCGCTGTTTAATGCATAATGTACAAACACTTTCAGGGGTATTTCAGGGGTAATTAGGTCTTTTTAGCCTAAGTTTAATTTAACCTAAGTCCTTAATTTTCGAAATAACCCGTTGAAATCTTCCTCAGTACACGCTCTCTCAGTAAACCCTAGCATTCGCCTCCAACTCCATCATCTTCATCTCTCTCATTATCAGTTATCTCTCAAACTATATGCAAGAGAAATCAGAATGAGATTAAAGTTTAAGCTTGATGTAGTGTTCAAGAGGGATGACATAGAGGAATATTTCTCCTGAGATTTTGAACTCTTCCTCGAAATCACCCTCTGATGTAGAAGAAACGATAAACCCATACGTATGATTCTTTATTTCATATTGATTCGATTTATTTTATCTTCAATTGTCATGTGAGATTAAAGTTTAAGCTTGATTCAATTCCAAAAATCTTCACACAACCAAATCAAAACAAACAACAATGTTCGTAATCGTCTACCACACGCAAAGCTTTCCGATTGACTTGAATCTAGCACTCAAACTCAAATCTACACGTTGTACTGGATCCTCCACATGAACACCTTCGTGTAGTAAATGGAACCTCTCACGGCATAAAGAAATCTTTCATCAATCTCTGAATCAGATGCTATTTTTTTGCAGGTGAAGTGTAAGATTCGATCTGCAAAGTTTGCGTCTTCGTACTTAATAACTTCACTCGCTTGATCCTGGTTCTGTTTTATCCAAAATATGGTATAAGCTTTAATGGTTATGTTTAATGGTATAAGCTTTAAAGTTTTTAGTCTACTTTTAATCGGTGTGATTCCTTCAAGTGTCGCAGGTTTTTTATATTTTGATCAGATTGCATCTGGAAGTGGCACAACATTTGCTACATGAGGTAAAACTATAAACCTTTGATTTCAAATTCTTTCATGAGCATTATTTTTTGATAAACTCAGATGCTTGTGGGAATGTAAATCTGGTAACGGCTTTGATCTTTCTTTTATATGATTCATCAGTTCTATTTTACACTCAATCGTTGCATTTTATACATATTGGAGGGGTTGAGAAGATTAAGGATCCTTGCTCGGGTGGACCAAAGAAGTACGAGGGCCTTGCAATGGGTTAGAAGTTTTATGAATGTTTTGTTATGGTAGTAGATATTAGTATTGCATTTTCTGCTTTGAATCATGTTAGTAAATCAGTTGGTATGTGTATATTTGTAGGCTTTTAATATCAATTTCATTTGGTTATCAGTTTCATGTGTGTGTTTTGTATGATTTAAGCATGATTAACGGAACCTGATTTATATATGTATGTTCACACACATACACAACACATATGCAATTGGAGTTTAGGTGTTCATAACATAGCACAATGACCAAAACAAGCTTGAATAAACCCTAAAACAGCCTAAGCTATAGGTTAAATATGCCTAAGATCTCTAAATAGTTACTACTTGTTTTTCAAATTGATAATTTTTAATTTCGTTTCTGTAGTGTTCATTCTGTTTTTTAGACCTTGAGGTAAGTTTCACACTTAGGTGTTGGTAAAGTACTCATATTTATAAGTTAAAAATGCGACTTATTATTTCTCTATGTTGGATTGAGGTAATACTATACTGTCATACATAGATTATTATGCATGTGCAGGAGGAATACATTTAAGTGAGACAGTGGAAGAAAGACAAACACATTACAACTTGGAGGCTTTGTTTTAAAAGGTGATTAGGAAAGACCTAAGGGACTTGAAGTGGCACTTCATGCACTGATTGGTAAATTTAGATCTCTATTTTTATTTCTTAATGGGTGAGTTCTCTTCATTTGTTTGTAGTAGCATATGCTTCTTCAGTTTATGTTTTGTTCATCAATTTAGATGCATATTGACTTAGGTGTTTTGAATTATGATTAAAAAACATATGAATTTAGTAACTTTGTGAGGAATAATCTATTTTGCATATATCTATATTCTATAAATATAATTAACATAATTGTTACAATGATGGTGTCTTGGAGTGGGTTAAACTTTAACAATTTGTTTCTTGGATGTAGAACTGTTGTATATAAAGTTTAGTTGAAACCAAACCAGTTGAAGGAGTATTATCATGCAGATCTTGGGAATGAAAGGTTTACGAGCTACATGGCATATGCTTCTTCAGTTTATGTTTTGTTCATCAATTTAGATGCATATTGACTTAGGTGTTTTGAATTATGATTAAAAAACATATGAATTTAGTAACTTTGTGAGGAATAATCTATTTTGCATATATCTATATTCTATAAATATAATTAACATAATTGTTACAATGATGGTGTCTTGGAGTGGGTTAAACTTTAACAATTTGTTTCTTGGATGTAGAACTGTTGTATATAAAGTTTAGTTGAAACCAAACCAGTTGAAGGAGTATTATCATGCAGATCTTGGGAATGAAAGGTTTACGAGCTACATGGCACTGGTAAATATATTTTTTTTTCATAAAATAGATTCTTTGTCTGGTGACTTCATACTTAACAACAGCATTGGATCAATCGGTTAACGAGAGAGAGATGGAAGTGTTGAGGAATGACTCTGAGGCATTCTTTGATTAGTTTGTGAATCAGGATTGGGATGCTGGATTGGATTCTTCAGTGGTGAGTTGGCATTAAGAATTACATCATGTTTCCAAAAAACTTGATGCAGTGCTTTGCTCACTTCTGGAAGATGAGACATGTGTTCACTGGCTGTATATAGGGTTCCTCGACATCCTGGTGTACTTTGATGTAAACTTTTATTGCCATTTTGACATTTTTTTGGATTAAAAAAGATTGGTTTTTGTTGCAGATCTTGTAAGGCTAATTTATTGAAATGTGGATTTGTAATCATGCAGTTATACAGTTGATTCCTTGGTGAGCTTAGTTTTTGGTGATTTTGGTATGAAAAAGTTTTAATTTGCATTCAGATCTACCAACATTTAAACCTTGTTGCAGATCTTGTATGGCTGATTTATTTTCGCGCTGATTTGTTCTTGGTTGAGTTTACTATTATGCTTTGAGTTACGTTTTGTTTCTGCTGTTGATTCGTTTGCTTGTGTTTTGATCATGTAGTCCTGTACAATTCAACCTATGGTTGTGTTATAATCGTTTTGTTTATGCTATTAGTTCTTTTATTGGAGTTGTATTTGTTTCGCCTTCATTTCTGTTTCAATTGTTGTGATCAATGCGTTATTTCTAATTGTCTGTATACATTTAAGCCATGGAAGTTGTAATCAACCGCTTTGGGTTAGTTAGGTTGTAAAGATATCGATCAGTTATTTGTACTTTTTCTCATTGTCATTGTGAAGTTGGATATTTAAATGATGTTTATTATTATATATGTTGTAGGTGTGTGTCTTTACTCTTTACTTTAACCGGTATGACTCAATGTTTTACTTTTGCAGAATGTGGTATGAACGAGTATCTGAGATAAAAGAAGGCCAACAAGCAGAACCAATTGATATAAGGGTGATCAAGAAACAGAAGGCATACATAAAAAAGGGAAGCCTTCAGAAACATGCTACTTAATCGTATGTTAACGTAAGTCACACCTCATTTGACTCATTCTTCCATCTGTTACTGCATAAGTTACCATCCACACGTAACAACTAAACTGATTTCTCATGTTACATGTAAATATGTTGCTTCAGTTCAATATTTAAATTATGTGATACTTTAAAGTCCATCCATTATTTGGTCCTACCATCCCCTTTAACGCCTTAATAGCTTTTACCTGATTTTAATGTAGCCTTCCAATTATAATTTAAATTTTGAATATGACATGTATTACTATGCTTTTTTATGTATTTTTCACGGTCATTGCTTTTAGTTTTATTGTTTAAGGTTAGTGGTTGTTGTTAAAAAATGTTTTCTCTATGATGTATTGCTTAACGTTAATGGCTGTCGTGAAGAGCTTTGCCCTCTCATATTAAATGCAGATGGTTTGAAGAGAGATTCGTTGTAGGAAGTTAATAAATTTCATCCATGTGATTATTCGATCATCATCTTGCCAAGGTTTTGTGTAAACAAGTTATATCTTTTCTACAGTTACTTGTTTCGCAACATGATGGGGTACCCCCTTTTACCCCAAAATTATACATACATGCCATCTGGTTTTCAACCCATATTTGCTGGAAATAACACGTATCATCAACAACTAGCAGCCATGCTCCCTCAGTATCAAATAGCATTTCTAATAGCAACTTGCCTTAGTCTGCGGCTGTTGCTTCTGGTTATGGTTTGTTTGGTAATCCAACAGCAATTTCTAAAAATTACTAAGTTATGCAACCTACATGCCCTACAAGATCCACTATAAGCTATGATGATTTATTGAATGCACGTTATAAAGACAACAATCACTTTATGTCTTCTCATCAGGTATGCATACTCCTTTGATTTTGTCGAATTGCAAGTGTCACTAAATAAGAACCAAATTTTAATTTTTTTTGAAATTTTATTTATGAGAAATAGTTAGCCAGACCCTATTTACGTTTGCTAATGTGCCATGCCAGCTGTTCCCATTTTGATATATATTCTATACAATTAGTATGCCAGGCAGCATATATAGCTCGAATTAAATTGAAAAACTTGGTTGTTGCCTGATGTGTTTTTGTATGTTTTTAGCTCCTTTGTTCAAATGCACCATCTTGTATTAGTTCATGCATATGACCTGTTTTGAGTTGGCTCAATTTAAATTAATTTGAGTTTGACTTTTAAGTTCATATATTGTTTAACGTTTGGTGAACAAAACTTAATGCATTGGTTTTGTTACAGGTCACACCCACTTCATATAATGGACATGGGACCTTGCCTAAAGATGCACTCATTTTAGCCAAGTAAAGATGCTATCTAGAATTTATGTAATAGTTTTTCATCTCATCAAATAAATTTTAGATTTGAACTTTTGAATTTAAAGATATGACGGGAAAGATATGACGAGTACCGCCCTTATTGTTTCTGGAAAGGTATCATTAAATATTCTTGCAAAAAGACATAACGAGTAAGCTTGATAAACAATATTGCAATCTCCATCACAATGGAGCAGGGTTTTCAGAGCGTTATATAAATAATGATGGTTTCAATACAAAGAAGTTTATTACATTTGTTTAACCTGTTTTGTAACCGCTATGATGATGCACGTATGTAGAATTGTTAATCAACTGCTACTATTTAGTTTTATGATCTGTATATGTTCCTTTGCTAATATTTGCACAAGGACATCATGCTTACTAAATTGACTTTTGGTAGTGTTTTTATGGCGACTTTGGCAGTGGAAGGGCTCATATTTTCAGTTGAGGTATCATTTTGGTGCATAGGTGTGTGTGATTTGATTCAAGTATTGAACATAGGAATTGGAAGCTACTTTTTTCTGACAAAAGTTGATCTTGATAACTGTATTATAGTAAACTATACTGATTTCAAATGATCACTTTGATGTGCATGCAAAGTTTGTTTGGTTGCTAAATGGGTTGTCTTAGCCAACAGTATGGCTTTCATATGTGTTTCATATTTCAATATTCATGTGATGCATTTGTGCCAATCGTGCTATTATGTGTTATATTTTATTGTTTATGTTATATTTTTTCCTCTTTTTTGGTTTGATTTGTTGGTTGTATTTTTTTTATGATTATCATAGAGAACAGTCATGCGAATAGACTGTTAATCAGGTACCATTTTGGAGCTAGGGTTAGGATTTTCTTTAATTGACTAATTGTGAAGAGCAAGACCAGTACAACTGGGTTGTCTATAGTTTTGAACTCTGTTCATAGTACATTTTTTGAATATAGTTTTATTATATTAATTTGTTTAACTGGTAATCTATCTTTGCTTTTCATTAGTTTTTGCTGGTGCTTGAATCCCTGTTAGTTACATTTGCATATTTAATCTTAGTTTGTGAACTAGATTTAAGACAGGGTTGCGTGTTGCAGCGGCCGGGTCACGCAGTCGGGTCTTGCGTATGTGACTTCGCATGCTTTGATTAAAAAAAGTCTCATGTCCCGTACGTCAGGGCGCAAAATCGTAATATGTCACGTATTAAAAAGCGATGAAATATATGCCAAAGTATAATAAGAGATCAAAGTTGTACTATATGTCAAAGTATAATAAGATATTAAAGTCGAAAACTCATTTGTGGCTAAAATGACAATTAGTAAAGTCAGATATTAAAACGGTAAATACGTTAAAAGTCGGGGATTAAACCGTAAATACGTCAAAGTAAAAAAAAAATTTGAAACTTCACGTGGCGTCACAACATTGAAGTCGTACTATATGTCAAAGTATAATAAGAGATTAAAATCGAAAACTCATTAGTGGCTAAAATGAAAATTAGTAAAAATTAAGGATTAAAATCGTAAACACGTCAAAGTAAAAAAAGTCGTTGCGTCACGTGACAAGGCTGATGCTTTTGCACCGACCTTGTCAAATAGTAAGTTTATAAATATGTTTAGGTCTATCACTCTATGGTTTTATTATGTATTTGATTTTGATTCTTTATGCAAGGACATTGAATATTGGAAGCAGAGATTTAGTGTCGTTGACATGTAATCTCGGATGTGAGAAGTTGGTAAGTTTGTGGTGTGATGGGTTGGAGTTCGTATTTATTTTGCAGTTTGTTGGGGTAAAATATATCACAAGGTACTAAAAATAAGGATGCTTTTGGCGATGTTTCTTGCTATGAGGATGAAAATTATAGACTTAAGATTGTGGTAGACAAGTCTATCAAACGCTTACATGATTCCAATGGTTTTTATTTTCTTGACTTCTCATGATATTCATTTTCTTAAATCATTGTTGTATGTATATAACATGATCATAATATGGACAAATGGATATGAAAGTGATGAAGCAAAATGATTTGTTTAATTTAAAATTGTAATTGCCATTTCTCTTGTTAGTTTTCTTATCAATGAGTTTTATATGCTTTATAAGATATCATATATTGTGCATTTAACTCGGAGCTAATTATAATTAGAAGGTTTTAGTAATTATATAAGCACCTAAACGTAATGTATGAATGTGTAGTAAGAAAAAAATGAAGGCGATTAAATTATAGTTCTATAAATATATCATAAGGTATAAATATATCATAAGGGGAATAATAAATTAACATAAACGAGCTTCATGTTGTAAACTGTATCACCCGTAACATCAAACCGAAAACCAACAAATCGAAAACCAACAATATAACCAAATAAACATGGCTAATTAATCAAAAACTGGTTTTAGTTGAGGCTAACAATCGAACTGAATTGGACTGTGCACATGTTTAGTAAAAAAGTAAGCGGATAATAAAACACTCGGAAACATGTACCGCAAATAATATCTGCACCGCCGCATCGCGCGGGTAGCTACTAGTTATGAGTAAATTAGTGTATGTGTATCAGGTATTATGTTTTGCCAAACTGTAAGGGTCATCTTTGTAGTTTTTGAAAGTCAGGGGCTAAACATGAAATAAGGACAAAGCACAGGGGCCATTTGTGTAATTAACTCTACTTTGTAAAAGCATATATGATATATTTAGTTTTGCATGAGTAAATATGAGATTTTTAAACTCTGTAATGATATATATGAAATTGCCCTAATGCCGCGACATGTTTCTATTAATAAGTAATTTAATAATGCAGGGGAAAAGCGTAGATCATTTGAGATTTAGATTGAGAAGCTTACAGTTGGCAACCGATAATTTTTCTGAAGGGTGTTGTATTGGGTCATGCGGCTATGGAAAAGTTTATAAAGCAGAACTCGATCTTGATGAAACAAAGTCGTGGATGATTAAATTGAAGAATAAAGCCAAACTGACTAAAAAACATAGCATGGTAGCTATTAAACGCATCTTTAGTAGAAATGACGGGCAAGGAGAACAAAGTTTCCTAGCAGAAATTGGAATGCTTAGTAATTGTAAGCATCCGAATGTAGTTTCTCTTCATGGCTTTTGTGACGAAGGAAAGGAAATGATCCTCGTTTACGAGTATATTTCTAATGGAAGCCTTGCTGATTATTTGGAAAATATTTATACATTGCCTAATCTTGACTGGGCTCAACGTATTCAAATATGTCTTGATATTGCACATGGATTGGAGTATCTCCACACAAGTACACACGACAAACAAAGCATAATACATCGCGATATAAAGAGTGCTAACATTTTATTGGATAATAACTGGGTGGCAAAAATTGTTGATTTTGGGCTCTCCAAGTTACACCCTGCAAGTCAACAAGGTAGCACCCTTATTACCAATAATATTGCCGGGACAGAAGTATACTTGGACCCAGAATATATGAGTACAGGTAAGCTGAAAACTAAGTCAGATGTTTACTCTTTTGGAGTAGTTATGTTTGAAATCTTGTGTGGAAAGTTGG
Organism: Tagetes erecta; assembly: GCA_030867185.1. Taxonomy (NCBI): domain Eukaryota; kingdom Viridiplantae; phylum Streptophyta; class Magnoliopsida; order Asterales; family Asteraceae; genus Tagetes; species Tagetes erecta. Next base: position 8,286,813 of record CM061490.1, read on the forward strand.
CATATGATAAAACTTACGGTCAAAAGGGCCTTCCACCAATAGCTCGACGATTCTACGATGAGGGGACAATGAACAATCTAGTAGATCAAAAAATAATGGAAGTTGATGAAATTTTTATCTTAACCGGAGGGGTCAATAAAGATTCTTTAGACATATTTACAAAAGTTGCATATCAGTGTTTGGCGGAAACTCAATCCGAGCGTCCAACAACGGAAATCATTATCAAAGAACTTGTTAAAGCGTTAAACTTTCAAGTACGTATTTCTTTTCTAAATGAACTTCGTTTTCCTTTTAATACCCGACTTTATCCTTGGTATATATACCGAGTGATTTTACGTTGAAATTAGTTTTTAAAATATACACCAAGTATAATTTATATGCTTTTATTAAATACTAGACTACACTAGAAATATGTACTGCACGAATTAAATGATAATATGAATCTTTAGTCCCCGTCAAATTATAATTGTTACCAACTTTAATACAAATTATAATTGTTACTAACGTACTCTAAATTAAAATTGTGCAATTTATTTAAAGATGGTGGATGAAATTGTTTAATTAACTGCATGCATGTTAAAAAATATTTTTAAAACTTTATCTTATTGTTGATACATTATATATATATATATATATATATATATATATATATTTAAGAAAAAAATCATTTCTAGCAACACCTTAAAGCCTATTGCAAAATGAAATAACACTGAACCAACTTTGAACATGATATTATCATCAAAGAAGTGCAATAATACATTTAGTTTACTGTCCGACAATTGGGTTACTATGATTCTAGTAAACATTAAAACCTTATCTATATATAATAGAATCCTTAAAGCAGTGTTAAAACATGACTGAAATGTTAATGACAATTACAAATTTGGAAGTCAGAAACATTCAACAAGCATCAATTTATCAAACAATAAACTAATATTCGTGTCCGTAAATTACGAGGGTATCGTAAATTTTCAACTTCAAACCCATTTTATGCACTCATTACGTGCGATAGGTTTCAGAGTAAAATATAACACAAGAAGTTAATATAGTTTGGAGACTTAAACATATAAGCTAGAATAATTTTGTCTCCACACCTATGTGGGACAAGATTCATTTCTATCTTTACCAATCAACCACTTTGAGAATTGAACCCTCATTTACACACATTAATTTTCTAACATATTTTAGCTGAGTGTTTGTTAAATTATTGTTCACGTTTTATATTTGTAAGAAAACTTTGTTTGTATAAATGAAAAAAATTAGATTTTTAAAGTTTTTATTGTTTGACCTGACCCAGACATATAACCCGAAACATAACGATAGGAGAAAAATTACGAGTCTCGTGACTTTCGACCCCCTACATAAAAATTCAAGCTTCACCACTGTGCGTAAAAATTTCATGCACGCACCTGCACCATAATCAAACAAAAATCAATGTTATTGCCCAACAATCAATTCGGTATACACCTCGATCCACCCTATAGAATTTCCCATTCAATTTCAACTAGGTGAGAGTTGATTTGAACGTTTATAGATCTTTTGTCATATACAACCATATGATAGATGGTTACTTCTTCTTATATAGAGGTGTACTTGTAACTATATAAGTTTTCTAATTGCAAGTCACCTACATGGTAATACAAAATAAGCTAGTTTCTGTTTTATACAACTAATAAAAGATGCTAGTATGCTTTATAAGCCATATATATTGGATACGGGCTTCAAAAGGTGTATACAGTCTACTATTTTGGTGTGCTTTCGGTGGCCAATCTTCAAGTTTTTAGGTTGTCACAAAAGCCATACAGTTGAATATCTTCTTTCTTCTTAATATGTTCTTCAATTTTTTGGACCCTTGCATCCAAGTCTCTTTTCTTTCAAACCCCTACATCAGTACTTGTTGAAATTATTATGTTACTATTTTTCGTGATGTAGTTGATGCTAAAGGTAATACCTTTTATAAGTTGTAACGTACTTGCTTTATTTTGGTAGTGTTTTAATTAGTGTTTTTGGTGTATACGTGCATTAAAAATCATTTTTAGCATAACAGTAATCAAGTAACACAAACTTTTCATAAGCATACATGATATATATATATATATACACACTTGATTTTTCATGAGACCAATAACTGATACTGCAAGAAAAAAAACCCATACCATGACAATATCTCCAATGCACCTGCAATCCACACACCCACCCACAAAGCAAACTCACAAAATCAATAAATTATTGATGAAAAAAATGCTAACCTTTGTAACTTGTAATGTTCCGAAATGGACTTAGAACCTTTGATCGAACATGAAAAAACATATAAAATAGTTAGCCATCCATTGTTGTGATGCAAGATGTTCAATTTAGCTTTCAGATCAGTATGTGGTGAGGCAAGTTATGTCAAACCTCATTTGTCCGGGATGATTAACCTAGACATTAACGTAAAATGATTTGTTGATTAATTATAAAACTATATATGTAAACAGAGGCGATGGTCAAATATTATTTAGGACAAACTGTTTATAGACATATTATTGAGTGAAAACAAAATACCTTCTAGTTCCTTAAGATTGCAAGCCATCAATGCATATATTGTATACCTTTGCAATCAATATAAAAAGTAACAATCAAAACATTAGCAAGGTCAAAAATTTAAAGAAGCAAAGAGACAAAATCAAAAAAGTTAAGCATAAAATCAAATTGAATAAATGAACTGATAAAGTGGATGTAAAAATTAAAGGAAAATGATATACATGAATGATACCTCCATCTGGTGACATGTTCCCCAGTTGCATCTTCACCTTTACCTATGCCTTTATAACATAGCTGTGAAACACATGAGACGCTAAACTACAGTAAATGTAAATGTAAAACGAATACCATTTGATCACCAAATGCAACATTAATACCGAAAAGAGCAGAATCTCCAACTAAATGAAGAATTGAAGAGACAAGCATACATAAATCCTACCTATAGATAAGCACAATATCAATGTTAAAAATAAACAATATCAAAAGTTAAAGTGCTGAGTTACAGATGGTCTGATTAAGAAGTTGAATTCCACAAACAATTGAAGAATAAACCCGCTAACTCCATAAAACAAAATGTAAACTTAAAACCCTAAAAATTTACCATATATTGCTTGATGGAGAAAGACAGTGTGCAAAATCATATTTATGAATCTAAACAACGGCTGAGTTTGTTGCATCAATCACAAAGAACACAACAATCCAAGCCGACCAAAAGGATCTGAAACATGAAATCACCATTAACAATTATAAAAGGTTTGATTCTTAAGATTTGAACATTACCTGAATTGATTTCCAATCTAAGAGCGTCGTCGTAGATGGCAGGCCGGAAACGACCTCGTCTTGAAGGACGTCGACGGGTTCTTCGTTTTCTTGAACGTCGCGGTTCCTCTGTATGCTGCTCTCTTTATCAGCAACTACAGATCCAACAACAGAAGGAGGGAGAGGCAGTAACACTATAAGCTGCCATCACCACCGAGATTAGCCACTAACAGATCTGGTATAAATGACAATCGCCACCATTTGTGACATCTGCCCCGAAACCCGAACCCGAATGCCCGACTCAAACCCGAAGTAATCTATCTTTATTGTAATCGTATTTAAATTCTGAAAATGTAACGCTTCGTCATTATTAATATGAATAAATATTTCGAACCCGTCTTTAATAAAACGACCAAATTATTGTCTGACGTTTACTAGTTAGTCACTAAATGCAATAATTGAAATGTCCAAAATATACAAATCACATGTTGTAAAAGAAATTTTATAAAACTTATTAAAGATAAATACTATTAAGTAATCAAATAGCCTTACAACGTCAAAAATAACGTAACGATATAAAAACGTCATTTATATAAACGTTACGAGTTAACAAGGTCAAGTTAGTTGGTTAAACAAAAGATAACTTAACTTTGGGGTAAAAGTTGTCAAGTTTCAAAAGTGGGAATAGAAGTTATGATGGCAAATTAATAATCTTTGTAACCAGAAGGACCATAACCGTAAATTTCTTTTTTTCACCCAGCCCAGCCGCCCATGATCCCGTGTTTCCGGCAAGACAAAATCCGGCCAATTTGGCCGGAATATCCCCGGGTCCGGCGAGCACTTTTTCATTCGATTTCAACACCTAAAATTCAATTAAAGACCATAGAAATGACCGTAGTCAAGAGTCGATCACTATACCATCATAAATTTGCCGATTAAAACCCTTAAATCCGTGTGTTAAATCAAAACTATAATCGTTTGCAATACCCACATACTTGGATCGTTTTTAACGCATCAAAACAGTGAATTTGATAGACTAAAATCATCAATGCTGCACTTTGAAATCGTTTGTAACAATCAATTGAACCAAAACATCCCTCATTAACACCTAATTCATCAACAATATTCGTATCAACCCGCAACCTTATCGACTACTTTCGTTTAACCAAAACACAATTCCTTTTGCATATACGCTCTTCGTCACCTGCTATCACCCTCTGTTCATCCAATTTCAAACAAGAACACTTAAAACTTAGCCTTTGATCTCCGAAGCCGTCGCCCCTGTTCATCGTGTTCATCGACGCGATTCTTTAACAATCAAGTAAGTTTAATATATCAAAATGATCACGATCCAGCGTAGATTAAAAGCCCTCTATTGGTTTTGGATTTGATTCACTGGATTAAACGAATTGGTTGGATCTTTGTTCTAGGGTTTATATGGAAATGGGTGTTGTTAAGTATAAAATGCTAAAACAATTAAAAACGAGTTTTAATAACAAAAATGAATCTGGTCTGGTGGTTAAGGTGTTGGTGTTGTGAGGCAAGGTCACGGGTTCGACCCTCCTAGCCTTCTTTTCTTTAAATCTTAATGTTTTATATATTAAACATTAAACCTATACTTTTCTAAGTAACCTAAATGATTTCTTTTATGTTAAGTATATTTACAAGATTTAAAAACATACAAATATACTACAAAAAGGAGAAATACTTATGACGAAAAGTACTACAACGTTTCGTATAAAACACTAAATCCCCAAATTGGATTTTGAAACCCTAAGTTGGATTTGAAACCCTAAATCCCCAAATTGGATTTTAAAACCCTAAATTGGATTTGAAACCCTAAATCCCCAAATTGGATTTTAAAACCCTAAATTGGATTTAAAACCCTAAATTCCCAAATTGTATTTTAAAAGCCCTAACTCACAATTGGTACTTTAAAATCCCAAAGGAAATCCCAAATTATATTTTGAAACCCTAATTTCAAATTTATAATTTTAAACCCTAAAACCCAAATCCAAAACCCTAGAAGTTCTAGTTTCTTGATTCTAGTTATTGTGTTACTTGCTTGTTTCTAAATAAGGCTTTCCCGGTTAATTAGGTGATTCTAATATCTGGGCGATCCTCGATTCTCTCTAGTTACTTTCTAGTGTTACTATTATCTATGGATTTCAAGGTGAGTAAACTCACTCCCCTTTTTCCATTTTACTATTTTGGGGCTGAAATACGTCTTTTACTATATTGCGGTTTCTATTCGTTTTCTAAAAGAGATCATACAAATATGTTAATCTAGTTTGGCCGCTTGATGCAATCTTATGTGTTAGTTAAAAGTAGTTTTATTGCTTGGTAAACCCACCGGTACAATGTTAGCGCTAATGGTTTGACAAACCCACCTGCTTGTACAACATCGATAGGTGATTTAAACCCGGCCTTTCTAATTCCATGTTTACTATGTCGAGATGCTATGTTACTATACTATGTTGCTATACTATGTTGCTATGCTATGATGCTATACTATGCCATGTCCCTAAATTGCTAAATGATGACTTATATATCGAGACGGTAAACGACGGTTATTAAAAGTCATCATTATTTCTTACATGAGTGGTTCTCATGACAAATGGCTAAACGAGATACTATGGTTTCTATTGTAGTTGGTGTGCTATTCTATTCTAGGGGTCCTGGTAGGGTGATATTACGAAATTACTATACATATGGGATTGCGCAGCATATCTTGTTGATCTCGGATTTCAATACTATTACTATTCAATTGGGTTTTACTCACTAGCTTGTGTAGCTAACTTTATTTTCGCGTATTTCAGGTGGCGCGTGATTTTGGCTTGTTTTATTGCTATTCAAGACATAGGGACTTGGACCTAGAAATAATACTAAACTTGACTATTTCATTTACTGCTGTTATGAATTTGTCGTTTCGCATTTAAGACTTGGGTTTTGCCAAATTTATGACAATAACTATTAGACTTTAATAAAAGTAATACCATGAGCTTTGTTTACTACGGATATCCAATTCTATGACAGCCCGGTGTTTTCCGCCACCGGGCGGGGTGTCACAGTTGGTATCAGAGCCGTGGTTATAGAGAACTAGGATAGGGTATTAGAAACACACCGACCTAGACTATAACCTAAGAGTCCTTAGTGCAAATTAATGTGCTTAGAGAACTCTTCAGAATTTATTTATTCATTTATTTATTATTTCTATGAACTATTCTATGTCTTTTCTTTATCTCAATTCTTAACCGATTTCGCGAAGGAGCTACAAGAGACTCGTCTGTAAGATTAGGATCTTTCTCTTTGTGGAATCTCGTCATCGTCTTAAGTGAGTTTGAAAACGTGGGAAACGTGTGCAATCTGGAAGGGGGAACGCCTGTATCACGGACATCCTGTCTAAGGCAAGCATTTCGTATAAATCTCTTTAAGAGACCTGTATGCTTACCTGGGGATGTACGAGATGAGTGTGAACCTATAGGCTAAAGCACGTCTTCTCGAATACGTTGAAAACGAACTTAGCACTTTGATAAGTCTTAAGTGTCCAAAACCAAGACACATTCCTAAGCCTTCAAATTCTATTTATTTACCGATTCTATGATTATTATTTCTATGATTTCAAATTATTTCAATGGATTTCCATATTATTTCAAATGATATTCTAAGTTTGCTTAATTACATTTCAATGATTTTCAAGCGACTACTAAGTTATGTGTTCTAAAAATTCTATGAGAATTCGAGGTACAATTATTCGTTCTATTCAATCCAAAAGTTCCATTACAACTTGTGTTTAATCCAACATTTTCTTATGTTCCATGAAATTCCTTTCTATCCTATCTTGTAGAATGACAACAAGACTAAACGACTCGTTAATACCATCGCGACCCAAATGTTCTAAATCAAAACTAAGATATATTGACTAATCTCCAATCAAATTATCAGAACTTCAGAACAAATACCAGGTACCAAACCTAAGACATATTTCTAATCCCAATTCAATTATCGAATTCCAAATTAAAGACTTAATTCATGATTTCAGAAATCTCATAACGGATTACTATTTTGTCATGTTAACACGTTTGCTTGATCTACGAATCGAACGTTTACCTCCAAAGCATCTAAAACACTATCTAAATTAATCATTTATTCCTAAGATTATAATCCAACTTCTAACCCACCATTAAAAGGTGTTATTTCTAATTCGTCTCTCAAAACTTAACATGAACTTACTACACAACTATTCCTAAGCTCATTTAACTAAAGTATTTCTTTTGTATATATTTTCACTAATGAAATTCCGTACATCTTGTTTCCCTAAACTTATTCAAACCGAACGTGTCTTACTTACAAACTTTCTACTTAAAACACCATGTTTTATCTACGGTTTTCTTGAGAGACTACTAACAATCGACTCTATTAAAATGATTCCTAATTTTTCCCAAATAAAAATATATATGTATATATATTTTTCGTGTTAGTATTTTGTAAAATAAAATATATACATTTCATGATAAATGATTTCTTTGAAGTAGGGATTGATTAAATTTATATAACATTTCCATGATTTCTCGAATATGAAATAATGACTTGCAACAAACACTAAGACTGATGTTTTCCAATAATACTCGGAACTTAGACGGTGCCCTTTGCGTATTTTCAAATCAATCCCTTATTCTATGGTAAAGATTAAAGCTTTCAATTCATTTTATAAATTCTTTATCTTATTAATTCGTTTAAAAGGCTCACCTAAAGCTTTTGTTATATGAACTCAAACGTATAAAATAATCGAATTCAATAGGAACTGAGTGATCTATACATTTGAACTATAAATTGGATTATCCTCATCATCAAAGAACTTATGAAACTAATCTTTCTATAATTCTAATAAACCAGATTATTACGTGCACATCATGAACTAACGCTTATGAACTTTGCAATACTATGAACCTTTCATATCTACATCATACACTCATAAAGTTGGTTTTCACAAACTTATGTTGTTACAATTTTAGTACGCGAACTTAACTATTTGCATATATGAATAAAACTATTATTGTGGGTAATGATTACCAAATAAACTCAATTCTTTCAAATCATCAATTTACGTATCATCTTAAACTATACTTCCAAAGAACTAAATGCTATCAAAAATAATTTCGGAACCTATGTGTATCATTAACTTAACTTAGAAATTTTGTGTACATTTGACTCGCACGTGATCGAATGAACTGTGTGGTCCATGCAAAAACTAAAGTAATTACGGGTGCACACGGAATTATGAAAGTTAGTGCATGGAAACCATAGCGAGTTTTGTCACGTGGTTGAAAGCAATGGTTTGCACATATTTCCATTTGTCAATATCATCCAGCGCTTAAGCTAGTGTACTCTTATTCAACTCCTCGAGACTAACGTATTTCTTCTTTAAATCAAATAAGCTAAATAATGTAAGTACATTTATCATGGAAAGTTAAATAATCCCATCTTTCGTTTCACCTTTTGCTTCGGTTTGAGCAAATTTCGGGACGAAATTTCTATAAGGAGGGGAGACTGTGACATCTGCCCCGAAACCCGAACCCGAATGCCCGACTCAAACCCGAAGTAATCTATCTTTATTGTAATCGTATTTAAATTCTGAAAATGTAACGCTTCGTCATTATTAATATGAATAAATATTTCGAACCCGTCTTTAATAAAACGACCAAATTATTGTCTGACGTTTACTAGTTAGTCACTAAATGCAATAATTGAAATGTCCAAAATATACAAATCACATGTTGTAAAAGAAATTTTATAAAACTTATTAAAGATAAATACTATTAAGTAATCAAATAGCCTTACAACGTCAAAAATAACGTAACGATATAAAAACGTCATTTATATAAACGTTACGAGTTAACAAGGTCAAGTTAGTTGGTTAAACAAAAGATAACTTAACTTTGGGGTAAAAGTTGTCAAGTTTCAAAAGTGGGAATAGAAGTTATGATGGCAAATTAATAATCTTTGTAACCAGAAGGACCATAACCGTAAATTTCTTTTTTTCACCCAGCCCAGCCGCCCATGATCCCGTGTTTCCGGCAAGACAAAATCCGGCCAATTTGGCCGGAATATCCCCGGGTCCGGCGAGCACTTTTTCATTCGATTTCAACACCTAAAATTCAATTAAAGACCATAGAAATGACCGTAGTCAAGAGTCGATCACTATACCATCATAAATTTGCCGATTAAAACCCTTAAATCCGTGTGTTAAATCAAAACTATAATCGTTTGCAATACCCACATACTTGGATCGTTTTTAACGCATCAAAACAGTGAATTTGATAGACTAAAATCATCAATGCTGCACTTTGAAATCGTTTGTAACAATCAATTGAACCAAAACATCCCTCATTAACACCTAATTCATCAACAATATTCGTATCAACCCGCAACCTTATCGACTACTTTCGTTTAACCAAAACACAATTCCTTTTGCATATACGCTCTTCGTCACCTGCTATCACCCTCTGTTCATCCAATTTCAAACAAGAACACTTAAAACTTAGCCTTTGATCTCCGAAGCCGTCGCCCCTGTTCATCGTGTTCATCGACGCGATTCTTTAACAATCAAGTAAGTTTAATATATCAAAATGATCACGATCCAGCGTAGATTAAAAGCCCTCTATTGGTTTTGGATTTGATTCACTGGATTAAACGAATTGGTTGGATCTTTGTTCTAGGGTTTATATGGAAATGGGTGTTGTTAAGTATAAAATGCTAAAACAATTAAAAACGAGTTTTAATAACAAAAATGAATCTGGTCTGGTGGTTAAGGTGTTGGTGTTGTGAGGCAAGGTCACGGGTTCGACCCTCCTAGCCTTCTTTTCTTTAAATCTTAATGTTTTATATATTAAACATTAAACCTATACTTTTCTAAGTAACCTAAATGATTTCTTTTATGTTAAGTATATTTACAAGATTTAAAAACATACAAATATACTACAAAAAGGAGAAATACTTATGACGAAAAGTACTACAACGTTTCGTATAAAACACTAAATCCCCAAATTGGATTTTGAAACCCTAAGTTGGATTTGAAACCCTAAATCCCCAAATTGGATTTTAAAACCCTAAATTGGATTTGAAACCCTAAATCCCCAAATTGGATTTTAAAACCCTAAATTGGATTTAAAACCCTAAATTCCCAAATTGTATTTTAAAAGCCCTAACTCACAATTGGTACTTTAAAATCCCAAAGGAAATCCCAAATTATATTTTGAAACCCTAATTTCAAATTTATAATTTTAAACCCTAAAACCCAAATCCAAAACCCTAGAAGTTCTAGTTTCTTGATTCTAGTTATTGTGTTACTTGCTTGTTTCTAAATAAGGCTTTCCCGGTTAATTAGGTGATTCTAATATCTGGGCGATCCTCGATTCTCTCTAGTTACTTTCTAGTGTTACTATTATCTATGGATTTCAAGGTGAGTAAACTCACTCCCCTTTTTCCATTTTACTATTTTGGGGCTGAAATACGTCTTTTACTATATTGCGGTTTCTATTCGTTTTCTAAAAGAGATCATACAAATATGTTAATCTAGTTTGGCCGCTTGATGCAATCTTATGTGTTAGTTAAAAGTAGTTTTATTGCTTGGTAAACCCACCGGTACAATGTTAGCGCTAATGGTTTGACAAACCCACCTGCTTGTACAACATCGATAGGTGATTTAAACCCGGCCTTTCTAATTCCATGTTTACTATGTCGAGATGCTATGTTACTATACTATGTTGCTATACTATGTTGCTATGCTATGATGCTATACTATGCCATGTCCCTAAATTGCTAAATGATGACTTATATATCGAGACGGTAAACGACGGTTATTAAAAGTCATCATTATTTCTTACATGAGTGGTTCTCATGACAAATGGCTAAACGAGATACTATGGTTTCTATTGTGGTTGGTGTGCTATTCTATTCTAGGGGTCCTGGTAGGGTGATATTACGAAATTACTATACATATGGGATTGCGCAGCATATCTTGTTGATCTCGGATTTCAATACTATTACTATTCAATTGGGTTTTACTCACTAGCTTGTGTAGCTAACTTTATTTTCGCGTATTTCAGGTGGCGCGTGATTTTGGCTTGTTTTATTGCTATTCAAGACATAGGGACTTGGACCTAGAAATAATACTAAACTTGACTATTTCATTTACTGCTGTTATGAATTTGTCGTTTCGCATTTAAGACTTGGGTTTTGCCAAATTTATGACAATAACTATTAGACTTTAATAAAAGTAATACCATGAGCTTTGTTTACTACGGATATCCAATTCTATGACAGCCCGGTGTTTTCCGCCACCGGGCGGGGTGTCACACCATTATCCACAAAAAACCATGCTTTCAAACAAACTACAAATCATCACCATCGCCGCCGTCGATCAGAATGACAGAACAACGGCGAAAGCGGCAGTGCAAAACTGCTAACGGCGTAAACAATGGAGGAAATGAAAAGCAAAAGACTTTATCCATGGTTCTTTCTCTTCATTACTCTCTGCATGTACAGCACCACGTGTTTACAAATTAAAACAAATGCTTTACAGCTTTACAGGTGTACAAGTACTGAATTTACATTAATGTCCTTATTACTGTTCATGGCGTTTTCCATTTAATAAGTATATAATTTGGTAACTCGATCTCCGGTCGAGCGGCCTAACAATGTCTAGGGACTTCTTCAACCATATATGCTCATATATCCCATTCAATTTCAATTTCGTAAATCAATGTTTTGACTTTTAGTATCAACAAACAAACCTACTGAAATTTTAGGGGATTTAAAATTAAAATGACTAACGTGTTTTCTAAATTTTATTTAGGTGATGCTTTTGCAAGTACGTACTTAAATTGTGATTTGGTTTTGGGATTTGCTAACTTTAAGTGGATGATGATGACTATTAAGTCATATGAGACATTCATGGCCTTAAATTTTACTTGCATATGTGATTAGAGAAATTAGAAGGTTTAAGTTGCATCATTAAACTTTGTATAAGTGCTAATTTTTACTGTTGGTAAATATGGTTGTAGTCAATTTCTTTGTTTATTGCCTTCTTTTGCGGACAAGGTTTATTGAAAATGTTTTTTTTTGTTTATGCAATTTATATAGTAAATAATTATATGATAAGGATGATTAATTTTTATATAATATTATTGATTTTTATGTTATGTTGTTATATTTAATTTTTGTTGGTAAATATGATAAATCTATCTAATATTTCTAAGTTTTTAGGGGGTTATATTTTAGGGGGGAATTTTTTTATAAAAGGTGATGGAGATAAGTTCTTAAATATAAATATTTATAAATCCTTAAACATATATAATGATTATAATTTTTATATAAATATTATTACTTAACCCGTGTGTATCACACGGGTGTTAAACCTAGTAGTAGAATATTAATGTAATAGTGAGAATACTTACCATAATAAAAGTTTGTTATATGTGTCCTTAGGTCACATATTAGAAAATCCCATTAAAAATATAAACTTCAAGGTGATTGTTCATGTATGTATTTTTAGTATTTATTTAATCTGGTGATTACATAATAGTGCTTATAACTTAATGACATTAAATATAATATTTGTTTTCTGTTAAAAATTAACTCGATCAAGTGCCATAATTCACAGAAAAACAGTCGGAACAACCTTAGTATGTCATTAAACGACATAAAAATGGGCACAAAAAACTTCGATTATGACAATTTCATTGAAGACGGGATATTCTGGTTGCTTTATGAAGGAGAAGTTGCAAATACTAGCGTTTTCGTAAAACGGTGGTTTACAAAGTCTCATCAAACACATATTCAGTTTTTAACAGAGCTTGATATTCTTTTCCGGCATAAGCATGACAATATCATTTCTCTAGTTGGTTATTGCATTGAAAATGATGAACAAATCATTGTTTACGAGCATGCATCTAACGGAAGACTTAAGAAACATTTGGGTGATCCTAGTCTTACATGGAAGAAACGTCTCAAGATATGCATCAATGTTGCAAAGGGATTGGAATTTCTTCATGAAGGTGGTGTAGGGAAAGGGGATGGCATACTGCATAGAGACATTAAAAGTAGTAGCATTTTACTTGATCACGACTGGAATGCTAAAATTTCTAATTTGGACTTTTCCTGTAAAGAAACGGTGTATGAAAGTGTAACACCCCAACCCGGATAGGCTGACGTGTCACTATCACAGTAGTCAGAATCAATAACAAATTCTATATTTACTAACTAATTGTTTAACAAAAGAAAAGTTACAAAGTCCTAACTTCTTATCATCAATTTTATTTCTCCAAATTCTCTAAAATCTCTATTGTTCTCTAGCACTCTTCACACATCCCCAAAGATCCCCTTGAATACCTGCCATGTAACAAGGAAAACACCAAAAAGAAATACGGCTGAGCCAAAAACGCTCAGTAACGGAGAGAACAATAGTAATAATAAGGCAAAGGGTCATGATTATCAAAGTTACAAAGGTCAGCGGAAGCAGCAAACACATATACATATGAAGCGTAACGAATCCAGAACAGAATCCATACGGTTAACAAATAAAACTTCTCTGAAACAAATACTAAGTCACATATACCGTATGGCCAGAAATACCCATCGAGCACAAAACAAAACTAATAGTGTAAACAAACCCGTCGGCTTGAGTACTGTGAGCTGTATGCGGGCAAACACCATCACTCACCAAAACTGAACAAAACAAAAGTCTAGGATCGATCCATACGCCTCCCCAAATATCACTCATCGAGTGCCAGAAATATGGAGACGCCGTGAACCAGTCACACCGTCACGGAAAGTGCTACGTCATCGAATGCCCCAATGACGCACCGGCAGAATCCCTACCGGAGGCTAATTGCTCGGGTATCAGAGTCAAACAAATAACTTTCACAACAAAGTCTAAACAAATGGTCTAATGCAAATATCTATAATGGAGCATGCGATAATGAGTACAATATAATAAGTACCACATGCGTGTCAAATCAAAATATAGATTTCAAAACTAATCAACAGACATGTCAAACGGTTCGACTCAAAAGAATAAACCATACTATGAAGTCAAAGTAAACAAATGCGTACTAAAAAGGGTAGCGAAAATAAGAATTATACTACGAGAAAAAGGGGTCGAAGTCCTTACCACAGAATAAAAGAGACAATATATACTATGATGAAAGGGACACGGAATCCGTACTACAAAGTAACAGAAACAACATATATATACTATGATGAAAGGGACACAGAATCCGTACCTTAGCTTAGCAGATCCAAACAACAAGTCGAGTTCTCTTTAACAAACATAAGCACCTAAAATTTATTTATAATATCATCAATTTCCAAATTCACTTAGTTTATGACTTAGTTGATGAATTGTTTTGCGACGACGTGACCCTTTTGAAATGTCTATTATTACCCACTTCTATACTTTCAAAAGTATTAACGCATCTATCTAAAACATTTATACACATAAAAGTGATTCTATGCATGTACTCATGTAGTAGTATAAGAAAATATATGGTAAAAAAAATAGTTTGGATATGGCTCCATGTGTTGGTCGCTGTTGATATTGTAAGTTCATCAAACTATTTTTTTAATTCTCATCATTCCTGTTTAACACAAAACTTTCAAATTCAGGTGTGTACGTGCGGTCTAGAACACCAAAACTAACCGGTAGAAAAATAATGAAACCAGTGTAAACTTAACGATGCGTTATCATGGCAAGTGAATATTTATATAACGTATTAATTAGTCGCCGAAACCGATGTAAAATAAACTATTTTGTGAACACATTTAGAAGGTGTTTGATTTGGCTAGTTACCTCCATTGCAAAACCGAAGAGACCAAGAAACGCGGGTAGCATAACTTCTCGGACGTGTTGTGACGACGGCTAATTTGTCACGCAAAGAAGGGTCAAGAACGGCGGTTCCGCAGCCTTATGATGATCATCAAACAGAACGAACCAATTCGAAACAGAGGCTGCGTATATATCCCGAAAGAATTAATAGATTTTCAGATCAAGAATCGAAACGGACATCATGCCAGTTTATGGTACCTGTTTCAGTCAAGAACTTAAGCAATGTCCCCCCTACGGCTTGCGGCGGCGGCAGTTGATTTATTTGCGGTTACAGCTTCTTCATGGTAGTGTGGTTCAAAATAAATAATAAGGCATAGGGTTTTATTGGTGTGCGTGTGAACGTGAGTGAAGATGATGCCCTATAATATGATATATATAATATTTGATATGTGTTGTTGCAAAGAAATCGCCTCATCTCAAAATTGTTAGTTCGGTATGTTTTCAAGTTAATTGATTAGTTCTATTACTTTTTATTATAATATAATTGTATGCATATTTAATTTAAATTACTACTATTTTTGTTTTACGGGTATTATAGAAAGTCCTAAACATATCGATGATAAAGATTGCAATTCAATGGGATACATTGACCCAGAGTACGAAAGTGGGACTTTCTTAACAAAAAAGTCAGATATATACTCGTTAGGTGTGGTTTTATTTGAGATGTTGTGTGGGAGGCCGGCTTCGATAAAGGGATGTGTTGATCATTCTCAATCATTAGGCCCTTTAGCTCTAAGCTACTACAAAGAAAATAAAAACTTTGATGATATGATATTTATGGGTATAAAGGAACAAATTGCGCCACAATCATTCTCGAAATTTTACAAGACTGCCATACGATGCATAAAGCTAGCCGCAAGGAAAGTTCCGACCAACGGCATCCAAGGTTGTACTAGAGCTTGAAAAGGCAATGGAAATACAAGTAAGTTTTCATACATTTATTTGATCAACTAATTATTATCAGTTAAAGCCTGTGAGACGTCCATATTTCTTTCCTTGAAAGTTGTATGCTTTTTCTTAGTACATTTCAGACAAATTTGTATATTAAACATAAAAACTTATATAGGAGGATTATGAAACATGGGAGGCCAAACTGCCTATAGACTACAAAGAAATCATTTCGTTGTCAAAAACTCGAAAGATCTACGACTCTATCGAAATGACAAAAGATCTTCACGACGTGTTTACAAAAGGGATCCTTCTTCAAGACGACAAAGTGGTAAGTAACTCCTTCCCATGGTTCTTTCTACCTGACCGTTTCGTGTTTAACTATAAAGAATCATCAAACGTCTGAATATATATAACATCTCTTTCATAACATCATGATGCTCAATCATTTTCTCATTTCTTTTAAGCATTACATGATAGAATTTGGGTTTGACCATTTGTTTTGTATATATCTAGTTGTTTTCGGTCGGAGGGAATGGAGAAAGAAACGAAATGATATCAGCAAGAATATTTTCGTACAAAAACCGGTCATCACGTAAATGGACACATGTTCATGAATCAAGGTAAATGTGTATTTTTTTTAACAGCAACGACTAGACTTTGTCTAGAAGAATTTTATCTAGGACAAAATTAGAACCCACGACATCTTAGTTATAGGACTCCACTCTTACCACTAGATCGATCTAAAACCCCCACCCCAAGTAAATGTGTATGTGTTTCTATATGTTCACCCCTTTAAATAGTATGAAAGATATGCATGTTGCAACAAAATAAAAGGTTGGTGCAAAAGAAAATGGTGAATATATATACACACCCAACTTCAAAAATTCATCTACTTGAATATATAAGTGTAGGTTTGAGAAAGTAGCCGAGATATTTGATATCTCCAAGTTGAATATCCGAATCAAGACTACAACTCGATTTTTATCTTCGGGTGTCAATTATGGGGCATATCTCATCTTCAAGTTTTGTGATTCAAGAAAATATTCAAGTAAGTCAAGGTATGTGAACCTTAAGTACAGAAAGGGTGGTGAGAACTTAAATGCATATTTTGCAAGATGGAGAGACGAGGAGTGGATGATGATCGAATTGTATCGATTTTCATGTGAGAAGAAAGATACCAAGTTTGAGGTTTTACTTGAAAGCTTTTCACGATACTACTGTGGAAAGAGCTCCATCTATATCGAAGGCATCGAGTTTCGAGTCATTAACGATGTAAGTTTAAACATACTCTTTAGCTTTCAATCTATACTTCCTATCATGCTTTACATAACCATTTAGCTTACATAAGTGTAAATTACGTTACACACTTTATTATTTAATATGTCTGAAAATATATAGTTTAGAGTAAAATGCAGTTTTGGTCCTTGTGTTTTGATGTCATTAATAGTTTTAGTCCCACCTTAACAGTTTTGGACGGAAAATTGGATGGAGTTAGTGTTCAGAACCATTTCTGTTATAAAATAAAAACACAGGAACCAAAACTGTTAAGATGGAATTAAAACTGTTAATGATATTAAAACATAAGGACCAAAACAGCAGTTTACTCTATAGTTTAATATCATGTTAAGTTTATAATAGTCTAATCTATTTAATAGGTGAAAAATGAAGAAGCTACAAACTTCCAACAATTTTTGAAATCCAACTCAAAGCAGGATCAGGTATAAATGTATAATTGACTCATGAAACGTTCAAGATCGTGATATGAAAAATGAAACAATATTCACTGTTAATATGTTGTTTGGGGCTTTTGATGAACAGTTGTTATCGCTACACGAAGTCAACAAAAAGAAACACCTTATGCTTTCAGCAACGGACGTTTTGTATGACTTTTCTAATGTGAAACATTTTCACTTGAAATCTTCAACTGAGTCGAGGTTTGCGTTTTCAACAAACTTACTAATTATGTCGTCTAGTCCTAACGTGAGCTTCTATGTTATGTTTCACTCTTTAAGGAATTGTGTTGTATCATTGTTGATGCAGGTTTCAACACGTAATTGAGCTGCTACCACAACACGTATTTCGTATTAATTGCAAAATTCAAAGTAGAATGTTGTCACAAGATACGGAATATTTTTGTTTCCTTATTTTCAAGGTTTCAGAAAAATGCGTTGGATTGAATTGTCCGGTGATAGTAAGAGATCTAATTCGCCGAAACAACAAAGAGGCTGACATTATTTACCTCAGATCCCCAAGCTCATGGAATTTACATGAAAACAATAGTGTTCCACAACATAGGGATGATGGGTGGATGGAGGTTAAAGTGTGGAAATTCGACTCAAATCATCACCTTAAAAATAGTCGTATTTCGGTGAATCTAAAACTAATAACTTATGAGGGAACCATGTCTGGTCTTATTGTATGCGGCCTAGAATTTAGGTCATCGATGTAAATGGAGTTGTAATAGATTATGCCTACAATATATCCACGATCTACGTATGTAACCTATGTTATTCGGATATTAAAAAAAAATAATGGACTAGTCTTGTTACGTTTGGTGAACAAGTTGGCCGGTATCGTTATAAGGGTTAGCGTATGAGTTGGTAATTGGTTTGAGTGATTTTCATAAGTAATAGTGAGTATACTTTCAAACAATTATGTTGGTAATCATATGTCCCAGAAGCTAATATGGATGGATAATATAATATGTGACACGTTATCGACAAGATTTAATTACAATGAGATCGTTTTATTGTCTTATATATTTTCATCAACAAGTGTTATTGGATAGTTAAATGTGACAATTATTGACGGATTAATAAATTATCATTTACTAGTGAAACATACGGTGCCGGTCTGCACTGTTATGCGCAGGAGCTCAGGTTAGTAGTACCGGGGGTGCCCCGAGCCTTCTTTTTGTCAAAAGTACCGGATATTTGATTTCGTAATTAAAAGTAATATATATATATATATATATATATATATATATATATATAGGGGAGGTTTCTTCTTTTTCTTCTTGCAATATATGAGTCTTCTCAAATGAACCTCCTCCTATATATATATATATATATATATATTGATTTGGGCCTCCTCTAAAATAACAATTAGTGTTTACCCATTAAAATAAGCCCACAAAATCTCCATAACCCACACTGGATACCACTTTATGATCTATGCAAACATGTCGGGTTTTCGAGCTGCATTCGTGTCGGCAGGTTGCGCGGGTGTCGCAAAGTTTCAGAGAATTTCTAACCTCGAACCCGTTTTATGCACCTCCCCTGCGCAGGTAGATGCCAGAGTAAAATGCAACACGAGAAGTTAATATGACTTAGAAGTTTAAACATCTAACCAATTACATGAGAGTTGACATCTCACTACACACATTATCTATTATATTTTAGGAGTGTGTTTGTTAAATTATTTTCCATTTTTTTATGTGTAAGAAAATTTGTTTGAATGAATGAATACAAATTAGATATTAGAGTTTTTATTGTTTGACCCAACCTGAAGTCCCGGATATATAACCCAAAACATAGCGATATGAGAAAGTTTTTTAATCTCATGACTTTCAGATCTCCTTCGATTCATAAAATTTCAAGCTTCGCTACTAGTTGTGTGATCATATATTTTGTTCTCTCATAGAGTTGGCAACTTTGTTGATCATACTCTTAAGAATTGTATAGCTCAAAATACCGTATTATTTTTCTATTGAGATGATACATATTAAATTGTTAAATATACAATGAAATATAAAAGAATATATGTAAAGCTGGAAACCTTTTAGATCACGAGACATTATAATAGATGATTTTTCATCATATGAACTTTTGCGTGCACCAATCACATACACCATGGAGCACAGGGGCATTAACATTGGAGATTTGGACGTAAAACTTTGGTTCAGGTCGCTTCACTGCATAAGTATATATAACTATTAAAGGACTTAAGTCATGTTCTTATGTTGTTTAAGATGCGTTAAGTTGAAGTATGATTGATATTGATGCTAATGAGCTTTAATAATAGTTAAAGTTATTTGAGACAACTTTACATATAATAATACTAGTTTAGTGCCCGCGCTACGCTCGGGAACACAATTCAAGTGATGCTTTTAAGGATGTTCATGAATGTTTCATTCAGTTTTGAGACACAATCGTGGTAAAACGGAACACATGATATATTTTAAAAAATTAGATTTTTAGTATAGCAATATTATACTCAAATTAAAGAGAATAAAATGCTTAGTTTTATGGTGTAGTTTATTTTTTAAAAAAAATCATATAAAATGTTATGTATATTTATAAAACACTAAGGTTTTTAATTGTATGTTATTATTAACTTTATCCATAAGTTTTATTTTTAAACCCTATCAAATATAAACCGACTCACGTACACCCCTTATAGTAAAGGGCTAAAAATATAAATACTCTTAAATTTTTTAAAATTCTCCAAAATATTAGGGGACCAAAAATATTATTAGTTTTATTATAATAAATTTTATATACATATTTAAAAAAAATCATTATTGTGAGATAATCTCTCAAATAATGTCACATAAGCTAAAAGCTATGAAAATATGCCACATAAGATTTTTTTGTTTTGCTATATTATATAAGGATTATTAAGGAGTATTAGATATTAACGGACCTAACTATTAGTTTTTGGTCGCTACCGGTCCCAATTTTGAAATATGTGTTAGCGGTCCCAACTTTTATCACTTTGGCCACTAATGGACCCGCCGTTAAAAAAGTTAACGGCGTTAACTTTTTTTTTTGAATTTCAGGTCGACGTTTTATGATTTTTGATCGGAATAAAAATACGAGTCTATTGAAAAAAATTCTAATTTTTTTTTTGAATTTCAGGTCGACATATGTTACATCGTGTTACATGTTTTATTAGATCGTGTTACATATTTGGATCTTAAAAAAATTCAAAGTTACATATGTTACATCGTATACATATTTGAATAACAAAATCAAAGTTACATATTGTTACATATTTAACTTAAATTAAAAAAAAACAATAAAGTAAAATCACATAAGTTACATATTGTTACATATTTAACTGAAATTTGAATAACTTGTTGAAAGCTAACCGGTACGTATGTCAAGCACTTGAGCAGCAAAGACAAAACTATATGGTTAAAAACACTTGAAAAAATAAGTAGTACATTTGTTACACCGCGTTACATATTTTATTAAAAACAAAACTAGACGGTTAAGCTTCAGTCAGACATGTTACATCGTGTTACATATTTTATTAAAAAATGGAAAACATTACATGTCAATTCTGACATAGTAAACATATGTTACATTGTGTTATGTATTTTGATTGGAAGTTGGAACTATTTACTTATAGAAAGTTGTTATAAAATCCAATACATGAATAAAAAAACAAAGTTACATATTGTTACATATTTAACTTGAATTTAAAAAAGCAATAAAGCAAAATTACATAAGTTATATATTGTTACATACTTATGTTACATCATGTTACATATTTGGATCTAAAAAGACAAATATCTATAAAAAAAATGTTACATATTGTTACATATTTAACACCAATCCATCAATTTAATAATTTACGACACCTTAAACTAGCTAAAAAAATGCATTATGCTACATATTTTAATTGGAACTATATACTTATAGAAAGTTATAAAATCCGATACATGAATAAAAAAATCAAAGTTACATATTGTTACATATTTAACTTAATTTTAAAAATAGCAACAAAGCAAAATTACATAAGTTACATACTGTTACATATTTAACAGAAATTTGAACAACCTGTTGAAAACTAACTGGTACGTGTGTCAAGCACTCGAACAGTAAAAACAAAACTAGATGGTTAAAAAACACTTGAAAAAATAGCTAGTACATTTGTTACATCGTGTTACATGTTATATTAAAAACAAAAGTAGATGGTTAAGCGTTAGTCAGACATGTTACATTGTGTTACATATTTTATTAAAAACTGGAAAACATTACATGTTACATCATGTTACATATTTTATTACATTTGCCCCAAACAAAGGAATTTACAGTGCAAATGAAAAGGAAACAATAGTGCAAATTAAGTGTGTAAAGTAACAGGCAAGAAGTATATGACATACAACTTAATTAACAGGTTAGAAAAAACACAAACAGTTAACTAATTATATGCAATCAAAGTGAGAAAAATGCAACAAATAGATAAGCACATTAACACGAAGTAGCCTTTAATATCCCACAAGTTCCTATCACAACAATAGTGTAACAGAACTTAAAAAATCAACAAAAAAGAAGAAGACTTACAATTACTCCAACGGCTAAAAAGAAAGCACGGGTTTCTTAATTAATGGTAACAACACTTCCAACAACATGCATAATTATTTAAAAAACAGATTTTGCCATTTTAAGACTAAATCTCATTAACACATTATATTATTTCTAAAAAAGTATCCAGGATCCAGATCAAAAGCAAGTCAAATTAAAAGTATAAAACAAACAATTGCTCAAAATAAACAAATTACCGATAAGATTCATAAAGCCGCGACGTTGAATAATCTAACAAAATTCACAAAGACGATTACCCTGAAAGCAACGATACAACAAAAGGGGGCATTTAGGGATGAATTAGGTAAAAGAAAAATTAATCGGAAATGGATGCAAATTGAGGAAAAAAGAACAAAGGGCGGAGCATCGTTTACCGTTGATGAAACATCGTATGTCCATCGACGCGATCTTCTTAACATCTGAAGCGCAACACCGATTGATTGGAGATGAACAAGTTGAATTCGTAGGATCTAAAACATGGATTTGAAATAGTGGAAGTATCTGAACGAGAGGAGAAATTTTTTGAAATTTGAATGTTGAGAGAAAAAATTGATTGGAGAGAGGATTAGAAACTATGAAAATGAATTTTGAATGAAAAGCTATCAATAAATGTCAGTTGTGGGGATTGTGTGTGGGCTTGGAGAGAGATGAAATGTCTAATATACCTCACCAGGTAAAAGACAAAAAATCTAATTTGGGTGATGTGGATGAATAAGAGCCACACATAAGGGTTTTCAAGGTTTTTTCAATAAAACCAAGTTTCCAATATATACATCTTCTATATTTTAATGTATTAGTTGGGCTTCGTTCAATGTTTGTTCTTTCCGTTTGTTTCTATGTGTAATGTGTGTAACTTCCTTCCTAGTTCCATTCAACATGTGAATGTGAATAAATAAATAAATAAATATATCTCTAAGACTTATATATATTGCTTTTGTTAATTGTACGTGTAGGGACGTTATGGGTAGGTGAAGACCTCCTACAAATACCCCTGACCTTGTTATTTAATCCTGACTACTAGCTTATTATTGTATACAGAAAACAAAGCTAATTAGCGACCAAGAAAACACACGCTACGTGTAGTGGAGCTTCGTCGAGAATTGTTGGAAGTAAGGCTGACCGATCATCAGCTCATCGCCTCATGACAACTTAGGTACATACATATATACTCTGCGATCGAAACAACAAGTTATCAATACTACAATTTAGTTATATATATGTTACTTGTATTAACAGACATGAGACTTCGGTTTATTAATTAGTATGAACTCACGTATACGATTAGGTTTCCCAAATTAATTGTTAATTCGTTTTATATATCGTAATCTAACATTTAAATATTCACTTCAGTTTTTCTATATCTTTCCTAGATATCAGAGTCTTAGAGCTTTAGTTAACGTCTTCAATTCCTCGATAGTAAAATAAAATCTTAGACCGATAACAATCTAATATATAAATACCACATATAGTCATTAAATTAATCAACAAACATTTAATCTTCGACATTTTAAATTTTATACAAGATTTCAAATCTGATACAATGAATCTATTTAATAAATCAATGTTTTTAAGCTCTATTTTTTAAGTGAAAAATCATTTGTTTTATAAAACGAAGTTTAAAAGAAATTTTTTTTTTAATAATAGAGTTGATGAAGTTAAAATGATGTGATTGATGGTATTCAAATAATTTGATGTACAAGTTAACAATATCTATTCAAATAAATTAACCTACCTAATATAGTTGACTCGAGCTTGTTACATAATTCGTTCATATATAAACAATTAGAATTCAATTTTTTTAGTGAGCTTTGAACGGGTCATCAGGAGGTTTTTTAAGAAGACTTGAGCATACGAATATTGTTTTAAGACCTAAATAGTTACGTATTCTCATTGCAAGTTGCCTATTAAACATCAAATTATTAATTAGTATATACAAATTGTTAAAAACTTTTGTTAGTGTATATTATATTATACTAGGTTTAATACTCGCGTGGACACACGGGTTGAATGAAACAAATAATTCATTCAATGAAGAAATCACGATTGAAAATAAGATGTAACAATCTAAATTATTATAATAAAAAAATATATATTGGTGTCTACTGGTCACAACTATCTTTTTGGTTTCTACATGTCCTAACTATTTGAAATATTTATCGGTAACGGTTCCAACTTTTACCACTTTAGCAACCAATACTCTGTCGTTAATTTTTTTAACGCCATTAAGTTTTCGAATTCAATACCGATGCTATAGGCATTTTGATCGGAAAGAGAATACGAGTCGACTGATGTAAAGTTACCTCGAAACGACGCTCCAATTTCGAAACGGTGCTTAAATCGGGTGTTTAAACCTAACAGTGTTTCAATCGGGTGTAAATTTTTAGCGTTCGAGCGCCGTTTCAAGATAACTTTTACATCAATTGACTCGTATTCTCCTTCCGATCAAAAGGCCTAAAACATTGGTCTTGAATTAAAAAAATACTTAACGGTGTTAAAAAAATTAACGACGGACCGTTGGTTGCCAAAGTGATAAAAGATGGGACCGTTACAAGTCAATTTAATAGTTGGGACCAGTAGAAACCAAAACATGATAGTTGGGCAGAAACCAATATACCTATAAAAAACAATATTGAAAACTGTTGGGATTTAAAATCACTCGTTGATGTTTAGTTATTCAATATTATGTCGATTTTGCAAATAAAATATTCTTTATTTTAAAATGCAGAGAATTTAATTTTGCGTTGTTTCTAAAATTGCCTTTGTTTTTAAATTTTTTGCCTAAAAAATCTCCCCTTCATTTTTACCGTTTAAATTTACTCTAATAATCTTAATTTATTAGATAAATTGGTACAGATATAATCTAATAAGGTCGTACCAGTCGTGATAACTTACATTTGTATGCTAAGTCAGAAAACAAAAGTGAAACATGAATTGCGTGTGATCACTAAAAAAGTCAGAAATTTTTTCATATCAGTTGAGTGAAGTATAAAACAACAAAACAATATGATTAATTATATAATAAGACATGGAAATACGATTAAATATGGACTATTAGATATTAACAGACTTAACTATTTGTTTTTTATCGTTATCTGTTCTAACTATCGAATATGTGCTGGCGGTCTCAACTTGTATCATTGTTGCCACCAATGGACCGCCGTTAAAAACAATTTAACGGTGTTAAGTTTTTTCGATTTCAGATCGACGTTTTAGAGATTTTGATCGGAAAGGAAATACGAGTCAGTTGATGTAAAAGTTACCTAGAAACAGTGCTCCAAACGATGAATTTTGCATCCGATTGAAACACCGTTATGTTTAAACACTCTGTCGAAGCACCGTTTCGAGGTAAATTTTATATTAATCGACTCGTATTCCTCTTTCGATCAAACTCCATAAACGTTATACTAGAATTCGAAAAAAACTTAACGCCGCTAAATTTTTTTAACGGCGGTCCATTGGTGGTAAAATTATAAAAGTTGGGACCGTTAGCACATATTTCGGTAGTTAGGACCGCTAACGACCAAAAACAAATAGTTAAATCTGTTAACATCCAATACTCCTTAAAGAATACAAATATGATTAAGACAAGAAATATATATATATATATATAATAAGACATAGAAATATGATTAAGCTAAGCGTTAAGAATAAACCAAAGTGATTAAAGCTTTCATCTTGGTTTTTTTTAATGGAAAATGTACGACCTTGTTTTAAAGATTAAGTGTTATTTTAATCGTATTCACCTATTTATTTTTCTAGTTGCAATCGCGTCTTCAATTCCCACACGAGAAAATTTTACATTTGTACTTTGAGAAAACTTCATAGGTCAATCTGAAAGTTTTTTTTTTAATGTAAGTGAGACTTAAACTTAAAAACATTTTTATTTGTATTAGTCTTAGATATTTCATTTATGGATGTGAGCTAAGAAGCATTGGTCAAGCTTTCATCCTAGTTGATCGAAAGAAAAAGAAAAAAAACATAGTGATTGGAAACTTCACTGATGACAATAAAAAGTTAGTTTAATGACCTAAGTACTTACGTATTCGCATTGTTTAACTTTTGGCCCTGATCATATGTAACAATCTCCACCTGGATCAAAACTCAACCAACATTTAACTTTTACGAAAAATAACCAAACTTGAGAGTTGAGACCCGACAATGCTTTCGTGCGCATATTTGAAGCTAACACTGATATGCTTGGTTCTTTCATGATAAACATATAAAAAGCACCTCATCCATTAATGTAACACCAAACTTGGTTATAAAACCTTTAAGTCATCTACTGCTTCTACATAAGAGCAACAAACTCTACACCAGTTTTTGACAATGCAACTACACATTGTGAAGAAACTTTCTAGCTAATTAATGTATAATTGTATACTGAACTGTTGCTAGGTGGTGGTGCTCTTGACAGTAGCAGTGAACCCGCCCATTGAATTCAGTTCCAGAGCGTGTTACAATATTGTTAATAGTTTAGTGTCCGTGCGATCAATACTTACATCATGTCTTCATCTTCCAAAGACAGAGCCCTCATGTCCTTCGACGAATACGCAAATTCCTTAGAAATCCCATCTGAAGAGTTAGATTTAGCCACCAACAACTTTTTTTATAAAAATATCATCAAAGATGGTTCTACATGTATGGTTTTCAGTGGACAACTCTTTGAATCAGGGGAGTTGATCAATATTGTTGCGCGTACGTCTACGCGCATATATTATCTTGCCCACGAGCTGGAAATTACTCAATTTCTCAACCACAAAAACATTGTTTCTGCTTATAAGATAAGTATGACCGAAATTGGGTTAGTCACAATAAACAAGTATATGGCCAATGAAAGTTTGGATAAACATCTAAGTGGCTCAACTCTAAGTTGGATGCAAAGGTTACATATATGTGTTGAGGTTGCACATGCACTCAGATACCTTCATTATCATGCATATGTTGATTATCATGTCATTCATGCTAATATTAAAAGCTCCAAAGTTTTACTAGATGATGACTTTAAACCCAAGTTAAATGGTTTTGGATTTGCTGTTAAAGCTAAGAAGCATGAACTTCAGCGTATTAGTAAATACGAGGGGTCCGAGCATTACATGGATCCGGCATGTGTAAGCACCAATGCTTTGAGTAATAAGTCGGACGTGTTTTCGTTTGGTGTTTTGTTGTTTGAAGTATTGTTTGGGAGAGAAGCATCATCCATCAAAAACTCTGATAATTGGTATTTTGCTCGACTCGCCCAATCACATTATGAAGAGGGGAAACTAGATGATTTGATTCATCCGGATCTTAGACAA
Source organism: Tagetes erecta (assembly GCA_030867185.1). NCBI lineage: Eukaryota > Viridiplantae > Streptophyta > Magnoliopsida > Asterales > Asteraceae > Tagetes > Tagetes erecta. Next base: position 8,314,481 of record CM061490.1, read on the forward strand.
CAAATGAACGTGGAATCGTTGAACGTCTTCGCTGAAATAGCATACTATTGCTTGAAGGCGCAACGATCACAACGCCCAGATATAAATCAAGTTCTCCCAGAACTTGAAAAAGCCTTGGAACTTCAACACAAATATGTAATACTTTGACTTAATTTTCTTCAATTCTTCACCATTCATATATAGCTTATAGTCAACTAATTTACTAATATAGTTTTCATCATATTGTGATTATTCATTCATATGAAATTAGGAACATAGATTGACTGCCGGTGCATCCTTATCCAAGCACTTGAAGGTACGTACGTAATTATGAGTAAATTAGTGTATGTGTATCAGGTATTATGTTTTGCCAAACTGTAAGGGTCATCTTTGTAGTTTTTGAAAGTCAGGGGCTAAACATGAAATAAGGACAAAGCACAGGAGCCATCTGTGTAATTAACACTACTTTGTAAAAGCATATATGATATATTTAGTTTTGCATGAGTAAATATGAGATTTTTAAACTTTGTAATGGTATATATGAAATTGCCCCAATGCCGCGACATGTTTCTATTAATAAGTAATTTAATAATGCAGGGGAAAAGCGTAGATCACTTGAGATTTAGATTGAGAAGCTTACAGTTGGCAACCGATAATTTTTCTGAAGGGTGTTGTATTGGGTCAGGCGGCTATGGAAAAGTTTATAAAGCAGAACTCGATCTTGATGAAACAAAGTCGTGGATGATTAAATTGAAGAATAAAGCCAAACTGACTAAAAAACATAGCATGGTAGCTATTAAACGCATCTTTAGTAGAAATGACGGGCAAGGAGAACAAAGTTTCCTAGCAGAAATTGGAATGCTTAGTAATTGTAAGCATCCGAATGTAGTTTCTCTTCATGGCTTTTGTGACGAAGGAAAGGAAATGATCCTCGTTTACGAGTATATTTCTAATGGAAGCCTTGCTGATTATTTGGAAAATATTTATACATTGCCTAATCTTGACTGGGCTCAACGTATTCAAATATGTCTTGATATTGCACATGGATTGGAGTATCTCCACACAAGTACACACGACAAACAAAGCATAATACATCGCGATATAAAGAGTGCTAACATTTTATTGGATAATAACTGGGTGGCAAAAATTGCTGATTTTGGGCTCTCCAAGTTACACCCTGCAAGTCAACAAGGTAGCACCCTTATTACCAATAATATTGCCGGGACAGAAGTATACTTGGACCCAGAATATATGAGTACAGGTAAGCTGAAAACTAAGTCAGATGTTTACTCTTTTGGAGTAGTTATGTTTGAAATCTTGTGTGGAAAGTTGGCATATGATAAAACTTACGGTCAAAAGGGCCTTCCACCAATAGCTCGACGATTCTACGATGAGGGGACAATGAACAATCTAGTAGATCAAAAAATAATGGAAGTTGATGAAATTTTTATCTTAACCGGAGGGGTCAATAAAGATTCTTTAGACATATTTACAAAAGTTGCATATCAGTGTTTGGCGGAAACTCAATCCGAGCGTCCAACAACGGAAATCATTATCAAAGAACTTGTTAAAGCTTTAAACTTTCAAGTACGTATTTCTTTTCTAAATGAACTTCTTTTTCCTTTTAATACCCGACTTTATCCTTGGTATATATACCGAGTGATTTTACGTTGAAATTAGTTTTTAAAATATACACCAAGTATAATTTATATGCTTTTATTAAATACTAGACTACACTAGAAATATGTACTGCACGAATTAAATGATAATATGAATCTTTAGTCCCGTCAAATTATAATTGTTACCAACTTTAATACAAATTATAATTGTTACTAACGTACTCTAAATGAAAATTGTGCAATTTATTTAAAGATGGTGGATGAAATTGTTTAATTAACTGCATGCATGTTAAAAAATATTTTTAAAACTTTATCTTATTGTTGATACATTATATATATATATATATTTAAGAAAAAAGTCATTTCTAGCAACACCTTAAAGCCTATTGCAAAATGAAATAGCACTGAACCAACTTTGAACATGATATTATCATCAAAGAAGTGCAATAATACATTTAGTTTACTTTCCGACAATTGAGTTACTATGATTCTAGTAAACATTAAAACCTTATGTATGTATAATAGAATCCTTAAAGCAGTGTTAAAACATGACTGAAATGTTAATGACAATTACAAATTTGGAAGTCAGAAACATTCAACAAGCATCAATTTATCAAACAATAAACTAATATTCATGTCCACAAATTGCGAGGGTATCGTAACCTCAAACCCATTTTATGCACTCATTACGTGTGATAGGTTTCAGAGTAAAATAAAACACAAGAAGTTAATATAGTTTGGAGACTTAAACATATAAGCTAAAATAATTTTGTCTCTAGATCTATATGGGACAAGATGCATTTCTATCTTTACCAATCAACCACTTTGAGAATTGAACCCTTATTTACACACATTAATTTTCTAACATATTTTAGCCGAATGTTTGTTAAATTGTTGTCCATGTTTTTTATTTGTAAGAAAACTTTGTTTGAATGAATGAAAAAAATTAGATTTTTAAAGTTTTTATTGTTTGACCTGACCCAGACATATAACCCGAAACATAGCGATAGGAGAAAAATTACGAGTCTCGTGACTTTCAACCCCCTACATAAAAATTCAAGCTTCGCCACTGCGCGTAAAAATTTCATGCACGCACCTGCACCATAATCAAACAAAAATCAATGTTATTGCCCAACAATCAATTCGGTATACACCTCGATCCACCCTATAGAATTTCCCATTCAATTTCAATTTGGTAACTCGATCTCCGGTCGAGCGGCCTAACAATGTCTAGGGACTTCTTCAACCATATATGCTCATATATCCCATTCAATTTCAATTTCGTAAATCAATGTTTTGACTTTTAGTATCAACAAACAAACCTACTGAAATTTTGAGGGATTTAAAATTAAAATGACTAACGTGTTTTCTAACTTTTATTTAGGTGATGCTTTTGCAAGTACGTACTTAAATTGTGATTTGGTTTTGGGATTTGCTAACTTTAAGTGGATGATGATGACTATTAAGTCATATGAGACATGCATGGCCTTAAATTTTACTTGCATATGTGATTAGAGAAATTAGAAGGTTTAAGTTGCATCATTAAACTTTGTATAAGTGCTAATTTTCACTATTGGTAAATATGGTTGTAGTCAATTTCTTTATTTATTGCCTTCTTTTGAGACAAGGTTTATTGAAAATGTTTTTTTTTGTTTATGCAATTTATATAGTAAATAATTATATGATAAGGATGATTAATTTTTATATAATATTATTGATTTTTATGTTATGTTGTTATATTTAATTTTTGTTGGTAAATATGATAAATAGTAGAATATTAATGTAATAGTGAGAATACTTACCATAATAAAAGTTTGTTATATGTGCCTTTAGGGCACATATTAGAAAATCCCATTTATATACCTACTAAATGGGAAGGTCGGTGCTTTGCACCGGCCTCTCCCGTCCTGTCACGTCACGTATTAACTTTTTCTTACTTTAACGTATTAACAGTTTTAATTCCCGACTTTTCCGGTGCTTTGCACCGGCCTCTCCCGTCCCGTCACGTCGCGTTTTAACTTTTTCTTACTTTAACGTATTAACGGTTTTAATCCCCGAATTTTAACGCATTGACGGTTTTAGTCCCCGACTTTTACTAATTTTCATATGTGAGCTCCTGATGAGTTTTTGACTTTGATCTCTTACTCCACTTTGACACATAGTATGACTTTTACTAATTGTCATTTTAGCCTCTGATAGGTTTTTGACTTTGCTCTCTTACTCGACTTTGACATATAGTTTGACTTTAATATTGTTATCGTGTTGACCTCTAACTTTTGATATTTCATCGTTTTTTAACATGTGACACATTAAGTTTTTGCGCCGTGACATACGGGGCATGAGACTTTTTTTTTTGTCAACACATATAAGGAAGTTAAATACGCAAGACCCGACTGTGTGATCCGGCCGCTGCAACACGCGGCCTGGTGTGAAATCTAGTTAAGAATATAATTTCAAGGTGATTGTTCATGTATGTATTTTTAGTATTTATTTAATATGGTGACATAATAGTGCTTATAACTTAATGAACTATTAAATATAATATTTGTTTTCTGTTAAAAAGTTAACTCGATCAAGTGTCATAATTCACAGAAAAACAGTGGGAACAACCTTAGTATGTCATTAAACGACATAAAAATGGGCACAAAAAACTTCGATTATGACAATTTCATTGAAGACGGGATATTCTGGTTGCTTTACGAAGGAGAAGTTGCAAATACTAGCGTTTTCGTAAAGCGGTGGTTTACAAAGTCTCATCAAACACATATTCAGTTTTTAACAGAGCTTGATATTCTTTTCCGGCATAAGCATGACAATATCATTTCTCTAGTTGGTTATTGCATTGAAAATGAAGAACAAATCATTGTTTATGAGCATGCATCTAACGGAAGACTTAAGAAACATTTGAGTGATCCTAGTCTTACATGGAAGAAACGTCTCAAGATATGCATCAATGTTGCAAAGGGATTGGAATTTCTTCATGAAGGTGGTGTAGGGAAAGGGGATGGCATACTGCATAGAGACATTAAAAGTAGTAGCATTTTACTTGATCATGACTGGAATGCTAAAATTTCTAATTTGGACTTTTCCTGTAAAGAAACGGTGTATGAAAGTCCTAAACATGTCGATGATAAAGATTGCAATTCAATGGGATACATTGACCCAGAGTACGAAAGTGGGACTTTCTTAACGAAAAAGTCAGATGTATACTCGTTAGGTGTGGTTTTATTTGAGATGTTGTGTGGAAGGCCGGCTTGGATAAAGGGATGTGTTGATCATTCTCAATCATTAGGCCCTTTAGCTCTAAGCTACTACAAAGAAAATAAAAACTTTGATGATATGATATTTATGGGTATAAAGGAACAAATTGCGCCACAATCATTCTCGAAATTTTACAAGACTGCCATACGATGCATAAAGCCGCAAGGAAAGTTCCGACCAACGGCATCCAAGGTTGTACTAGAACTTGAAAAGGCAATGGAAATACAAGTAAGTTTTCATACATTTATTTGATCAACTAATTATTATCAGTCAATGCCTGTGAGACGTACATATTTCTTTCCTTGAAAGTTGTATGTTTTTTCTTAGTACATTTCAGACAAATTTGTATATTAAACATAAAAACTTATATAGGAGGATTATGAAACATGGGAGGCCAAACTGCCTATAGACTACAAAGAAATCATTTCGTTGTCAAAAACTCAAAAGATCTACGACTCTATCGAAATGACAAAAGATCTTCACGACGTGTTTACAAAAGGGATCCTTCTTCAAGATGACAAAGTGGTAAGTAACTCCTTCCCATGGTTCTTTCTACCTGACTGTTTCGTGTTTAACTATAAAGAATCATCAAACGTCTGAATATATATAACATCTCTTTCAATACATCATGATGCTCAATCATTTTCTCATTTCTTTTAAGCATTACATGATAGAATTTGGGTTTGATCATTTGTTTTGTATATATCTAGCTGTTTTCGGTCGGAGGGAATGGAGAAAGAAACGAAATGATATCAGCAAGAATATTTTCATACAAAAACCGGCCATCACGTAAATGGACACATGTTCATGAATCAAGGTAAATGTGTATTTTTTTAACAGCAACATCTAGACTTTGTCTAAAAGAATTTTATCTTGGACAAAATTAGAATCCCACGACATCTTAATTAGTTATAGGACTCGATCCACTCTTACCACTGGATCGATCTAAAACCCCCATCCAGGTAAATGTGTATATGTGTATGTGTTTCTATATGTCCACCCCTTTAAATAGTATGAAAGATATGTTTGCAACAAAATAAAAGGTTGGTGCAAAAGAAAATGGTGAATATACACACCCTAACTTCAAAAATTCATCTACTTGAATAAGTGTAGGTTTGAGAAGGTAGCAGAGATATTTGATATCTCCAAGTTGAATATCCGAATCAAGACTAAAACTCGATTTTTATCTCCGGGTGTCAATTATGGGGCATATCTCATCTTCAAGTTTTGTGATTCAAGAAAATATTCAAGTAAATCAAGGTATGTGAACCTCAAGTACAGAAAGGGAGGCGAGAACTTAAATGCATATTTCGCAAGATGGAGAGACGAGGAGTGGATGATGATCGAATTGTATCGATTTTCATGTGAGAAGAAAGATACCAAGTTTGAGGTTTTACTTGAAAGCTTTTCACGATACTATTGTGGAAAGAGCTCCATCTATATCGAAGGCATTGAGTTTCGAGTCATTAACGATGTAAGTTTAAACATACTCTTTAGCTTTCGATCTATACTTCCTATTATGCTTTATATAACCATTTAGCTTACATAAGTGTAAATTACGTTACATAGTTTATTATTTAATATGTCTGAAAATATATAGTTTAGAGTAAAATGCAGTTTTGGTCCTTGTGTTTTGATGCCATTAATAGTTTTAGTCCCACCTTAACAGTTTTGGACGGAAAATTGGATGGAGTTAGTGTTCAGAACCATTTCTGTTATAAAATAAAAACACAGGGACTAAAACTGTTAAGATGAAACTAAAACTATTAATGATATTAAAACATAAGGACCAAAACAGCAGTTTACTCTATAGTTTAATATCATGTTAAGTTTATAATAGTCTAATCTATTTAATTAATAGGTGAAAAATGAAGAAGCTACAAACTTCCAACAATTTTTGAAATCCAACTCAAAGCAGGATCAGGTATAAATGTATAATTGACTCATGAAATGTTCAAGATCGTGATATGAAAAATGAAACAATATTCATTGTTAATATGTTCTTTCGGGCTTTTGATGAACAGTTGTTATCGCTACACGAAGTCAACAAAAAGAAACACCTTATGCTTTCAGCAACGGACGTTTTGTATGACTTTTCTAATGTGAAACATTTTCGCTTGAAATCTTCAACTGAGTCGAGGTTTGCGTTTTCAACAAACTTACTAATTATGTCGTCTAGTAACTAACTGTTTGGTTATATAACTTCACTAGCTACGTGAGCTTCTATGTTATGTTCCGGCCTTTAAGGATTTGTGTTGTATCATTGTTGATGCAGGTTTCAACACGTAATTGAGCTACTACCACAACACGTATTTCGTATTAATTGCAAAATTCAAAGTAGAATGTTGTCACAAGATACGGAATATTTTTGTTTCCTTATTTTCAAGGTTTCAGAAAAATGCGTTGGATTGAATTGTCCGGTGATAGTAAGAGATCTAATTCGCCGAAACAAAAAAGAGGCTGACATTATTTACCTTAGATCCCCGAGCTCATGGAATTTACATGAAAACAATAGTGTTCCACAACATAGGGATGATGGGTGGATGGAGGTTAAATTGTGGAAATTCGACTCAAATCATCACCTTAAAAATAGTCGTATTTCGGTGAATCTAAAACTAATAACTTATGAGGGAACCATGTCTGGTCTTATTGTATGCGGCCTAGAATTTAGGTCATCGATGTAAATGGAATTGTAATAGATTATGCCTACAATCCACGATCTACGTAACCTATGTTATTCGGATATTTTAAAAAAATAATGGACTAGTCATGTTATGTTTGGTGAACAAGTTGGTATCGTTATAAAATACCCAACCATTACAAGGGTTAGCGTATGAGTTAGTAATTGGTTTGAGATCGTTATATTGTCTTATATATTTTCATCAACAAGTGTTATTAGATAGTTAAATGTGACATTATCGATGGATTAATGAATTACCATTTACTAGTGAAACATACGGTGCTAGTCTGGAGTGTTGTGTGCATGGGCTTAGCTTAATAGTACTCGGGGGTGCACCGGGCCTTTTTTCCGTCAAAAGTACTGGATATTTGATTTCGTATTGGTTTGAGCCTCCTCTAAAAGACAATTAGTGTTTACCAATTAAAATAAGCCCACAAAATCTCCATAACCCATATTGGATACCACTTTCTGATCTATGCAAACATGTCGGGTTTTGGAGCCGCATTCGTGTTGGCAGGTTGCGCGAGAGTCACAAAGTTTCACAGAATTTCTAACCTTGAACCCGTTTTATGCACCTTCCATGCGCATGTAGATGCCAGAGTAAAATGCAACACAAGAAGTTAATATGACTTGGAAGTTTAAACATCTAACCAACTACATGAGAGTTGACATCTCATTACACACATTATCTATTATATTTTAGGAGTGTGTTTGTTAAATTATTGTCCATTTTTTTTTATGTGTAAGAAAATTTGTTTGAATGAATGAATACAAATTAGATATTTAGAGTTTTTATTGTTTGACCCAACCTGGAGTCCCGGATATATAACTCGAAACATAGCGATATGAGAAATTTTTTAATCTCATGACTTTCAGATCTCCCTAATAAAATTTCAAGCTTTGCTACTAGTTGTGTGATCATATATATATTTTGTTCTCTCATAGAGTTGGCAACTTTGTTGATCATACTCTTAAGAATTGTATAGCTCAAAATACCGTATTATTTTTCTATTGAGATGATACATATTAAAGTGTTGAATATACAATGAAATATAAAAGGATATATGTAAAGCCGGAAACCTTTTAGATTACGAGACATTATCAGATGATTTTTCATCATATAAACTTTTGCGTGCACCAATCACATACACCATGGAGCACATGGGCATTAACATTGGAGATTTGGACTAAAACTTTGGTTCAGGTCGCATAAGTATATATTGTTTAAGATGCGTTGAAGTATGGAGAAGAATCTGATATTGATGCTAATGAGCTTTAACAATACTTAAAGTTATTTGAGACAATTTTATATAATAATATTGTTAATCATTTTGATGCTTTAAACAATTTGAAGCAACTTGGTTTTTTTCCTAATGCATTAATTGCATATAGAGTGTTGTTAACTATTTCGATAACGATGACATTAGTAGAAAGAACTTTTTTTTCTAATGCATTAATTTCATAAAAGACTTGCTCGAGAACTTTGCCAAGAGAGCAATCCGATTCACTTAAGTAAGTAAGCTAGAACATTTTGTGACGATAGTAGGTTTCCTCTATTTATAGATCTAACAATTTTCATCACATTATATATATTTGTCAATTATCATATTTTGATACGAGTTATTAGCTTAAGACTCTAGGGGCCTAAAATTTTTACTCGCACATGTCCCGCGGATCTTAACAATACGTAGGATCGGTCCTGATCGACACCAACGCTTATGAGCAGACTTTTTTAAAGGCACAATATGACCATGATATCAACCAAACTTCTTTATTCATCAAAAAACTAAATAAACAATATATTTCACACATGATCTTAGTTTAAAAAATGTGTCAATATATGGAACCACATCATTTAAAAGAAATTCTTACCTTTTATAATAACATTATAGGTTTAAATCTAAACTAAGTTATAAAAAATGTTAATATTAATTCAAATCGCAAAATAGATCAAAATTTGACCCGGCCCGAACTTTGATAATAGGGACGTGGTTCTTTATTTTGGGGTCTTTTCATGTTTTTGGTCTTTAACTCTTTTTTATTATTGTATAAAAAAAGCAAAAGGAGACTCACATATGTGTTATTTCAAGTATGAAGTTTGATCACACTTTACAAATATTTTAATTTGAACCACAACCATAACAAACAAAAGACTAAAAGAGTTACTTTAAGAAAACTTAATAAAGGGTAGGGATTCTTTGATTACTAACAAAGTTTCCATAACAACTTTTCATACTTTAAAATTTCAACCAATATACAATTTGCTCACGACATTAGCATCAATGTTGATACACTTACGTGACGTAACGCTAATTGGCAGTGACATGCAACCTCGTCAAATATCCCAGAATCATATTTCTTCTATTTTTTCTCTGTATCTACCATCTCACCATCACATTCATCTTTAGCCAACACCACCAACTTAATCTCCGTCCAACACCACAACCACCCCACCCCCTTTTCCTCCTTTGTCATCGGCTCCACATCGCCACCAGGCACCACTACCGCAAACTAAAACACTCCTATACGAACACCCACTTAATGCTAGTCAACCCCTTGCTCCTTCATCTAATCATCTCCACCACTTTCATCACCTACACTAACCAATAAAATCGCAACCAATAACTAGTGTGTGTGTGTGTGTGTGATCGACTGAGTTTACTTGCAAGACAGTGATAGAAATTGTTTTTTGAAAGTGACTTGAAAAAATATATTTCAGTTACAAATGATATTAACTTTTAATGAAAAAAATATTAAAAAAATATAGTGATTGTGATATATATCTTAAAAGACATTAATATGTGAGAAAAAATACATTAGTGTGTTGATATAAGTAAGATTATAATATGTTGTGATATGTCTAAGATTAAGAGAGCATTATTAGGATGCTCAAAAATATTAAGATTATAATATTTTTGATAAACAGAAGAATGATGATAGAAACAAAAATAAAAACTTTTTCAAAAACGCTCAAACAAGTAACAAATATATATATCCTGCCATGAACAAAACTTGTTACCAAATAAGTGCTACAAATCACCACCACAACCGCCACCACTTCCCCCCACTAATCACCGGAGACTTAAAACCCTTGTACACGCTCCACTCACCTAATCCCACGCGCCGCCCCCACCACCAAAAACATCAGTGACACATCCCACCTCACCACTATCACCCCACAACCTTTTGTCGTCACTCACAATTATCACCCCACAAAAACAAGATCCCATCAATTCCAAGTTATTCAATTTACACCCAAAGTTCAAACCTTTATTTATGAATCAAACTCAATTGCGTCATCATGGGTGCAGTAACATCATCAATCGCTGCTAAATTCGCCTTCTTCCCACCCACTCCGCCGTCGTACACGGTCGAATCGGACGCCGGAGAACTTATTATCCCGGAGGTTCCCCGGAGAGAAGGTGTTGATGTGTTGAAGCTTAGAACTAAAAAGGGGAACGAAATAATTGCAGTGCATATTAAACATCCGAAAGCTTCTGCTACACTTTTGTACTCTCATGGTAATGCTGCTGATTTGGGTCAAATGTTTGAGCTTTTTGTCGAATTGAGCCTTCGTCTTCGTGTTAATCTTCTTGGGTATGTTCTTCAATCTGTGTTCAATTTATTGTTTGAAATTTGGTTAGTTTAGCTAAAAATTGAATCTTAGGTCCATAATTGTACATAAATATCAAGAAATTTAGTAGTTGGTTTGAATAAATTAGGTCCAGTGAGTCGAATGTTTGAGCTTTTGGTCGAATTGAGCCTTCGTCTTGACGTTAATCTTTGTTGGGTCTGTTTTTGAATCTGTGTTCATAAACTGTTCACTTGATAATCTCATGTTGATTGAAATTTGGTTAATTTAGCTAAAGTTTGAATCTTTTAGGTGTAGAATTGGAGAATTTATGTTTTTTGTTGTTTATTAAGCTCGTAATTGTACATAAATATCAAGAAATTTAGTAGCTGGTATTAGATCCGATGAACATTATGGCAATAGTTGTAGGATTTGATTCGAATGTTTGAGCTTTTTGTCGACTTGGGCCTTCGTTTTCTTGTTAATCTTGCTGGGTATGTTCTTGAATCTGTGTTCATAAAGTGTTCAATTGATGATCTCATGTTGATTGAAATTTGGCTAATTTCGGTAAAAATAGAATCTTTTAGCTGTAGAGTTAAGGTCATGATTGTACATAAGTGTCAATAAATCTAGTAGTTTGTAGAGGGAATTTAAGTACTGGGTTGTGTTTAATATGTGTAATGAGGTTTATGGAAATAAATTGAAGGTGATGAGTCAAAAAGGTTGTTCAGTTTAGGATTATTGATCGTTTGTTCATATGCTTCTTTCTATTGATTAGATTTTGACTCATTGGAAGCTTGTATTATGCTTTAACATGAGGTTAATGTCATGCCTTTAGAGTATGGATTCGCGTCGAAGACTTTGGGAGTGCATTTGTCGGCCAAGTCGCCAAGATAGGAGAGTTGTCCATGGAAGGATCTAGAAATGCCTAAGATCATAGATAGTTCTACAATCGTCTAAAGCTTTGTAACTAGTGTTATGAATTAGGATCAATTGCATATATCTCCCTTTAAACTTGAAAAATTGCATATTTCCCCAAAATAAAGTTTTTAATGCACAATGCTCTTAAAGCGTGATTTGGGGAAATATTTTATTATGCAAGTTTAGAGGGGATATATGCAATTGCCCCTATGAATTATGACGGTCTTGTAACGTTTATGTTTATGGGATACACTTGATGTGTACTAATGTTTGGATGTGCATTTACAATGTTTATCGTGATTTTGAGTCTCAGTAATCTGTTATGAATGTTGGTCAGGGTAAAAATGATCATTTGTTCGGGTTTTCCTATCACTAGGGTCAACATAATTAGATTTGGAGAAACTTGATTGCCAAAATAGATGTTAAATTACCGACATATCCCTAGGAGTGACCCGTTTTGACCCAGTTGGACATGTTCCAAGTTAGCTAGTTTCATAGGAGTAAACAATTTTGACCTATTGCATGTGCAATTTGAGATACCCAAATGACCCCATTTCCAAGTGTAGAGATTTCTTCAGTCTTTATGTCTAAACTATTATCTCATGTATACGCAGATATGACTATTCTGGCTATGGGCAGTCAACCGGAAAGGTTTGTTATCTAACTCCATACACGACCTTTATCAAGCATATTCCACGGTCATCATTTAACAGAAAAAACTATACTTCCTAATAACATGACAGTCACACTTCTTTTTGTTCATAACAGCCATCTGAGTGTAACACATACGCGGACATTGATGCAGTTTATAAATGCCTCAAGGAGAAATATGGTGTTAAAGATGATCAACTGATCCTATACGGTCAATCTGTTGGTAGCGGTCCCACCATTGATCTTGCATCGCGTATACCTGATTTAAGAGGTGTGGTTTTACACAGTCCCATCCTCTCAGGCATGCGGGTGCTATATCCTGTCAAAAGAACCTATTGGTTCGATATTTACAAGGTCATAATAAAGATACATATTAAAACGTTCCATTTTTATACAATCTTGTTAATTAAAAATAACCTGTTCTCTGCATTTGTTGGTTTCAGAATATTGAGAAGATCGGTTTAGTGAACTGTCCGGTTCTTGTCATTCATGTAAGATCCATTTTTATTTTCTTGTATTATTTATATAATTTTTTTCTTTGAATGACAAGATGAGAAACGGGTCTCGAAGTATATTTAACAAAGCGAGTTTGTATCTATATACAGGGTACATCGGATGAAGTTGTCGATCATTCTCATGGGAAGCAGTTATGGGAGCTTTGCAAGAACAAATACGAACCATTGTGGATTACAGGCGGAGGCCATTGCAACCTTGAGTTCTATCCCGAGTTCATACGACACTTGAAAAAGTTCGTTTTGTCACTTGGAAAGTCAAAAGGGACCACCAACGGGTCAATGAACCCGACAGTAGATGTTGAAAATCAGAAGAAAGTATCTGAAAATGGCACAGCTGACACCGCAGACACGTTTGAGTTGCAGGCTGACCTTCCAGAAGTTTCTAGAAATAGTTTAGATAGTAGACTTGAAAAGTCAAAGAAGTCAAACAAGCCTGAGAAGTCTCGAATTAGTGTCGACATATTTAGAAGACGAAAGGGGCTGGTATGGTGATTCTTGTGGAGCAAGTTTTGTATGGTGCTAATACACGTATAAAGAAGGTAACTTGTTACTCAAGCTTTCGCCCTTTATTTGCCGGTTTGTATCATTTGGTTATGAGAGCAAGTCTTGTTTCATATTTAGTATTACATGTTCAAGATTATTTGTATGCTATGTTAATAGAACATAGTTATCCGCTTGTTTTTTTAGTGATATCTGTGTTTGTTATCTTGTTTTTCACGGTGTAAAACGAACATTATATCTGAATATGAATTTGTGTTGAAGGTTCTTCTTTGAGTCCTCTGATCATGTAATACACGGGTTTAATGCACCTTCAATGCTATGTTCACATCGTCTAGGTGACATTTACCTACTCTTTGCATACCCTAACATCGTTGTGTGCAAGGACCAGACTGGGCTTGCATGATAGCAGTTATTTCAAGCCCGGTCCTTGTGTTATCATAGCGGTGGACCATGTGTTTCTTGCCAGAATGAAAAACACTAAAGTCGACGTTAGTATGTGCTAGACCATCTTAAAGTGGATGCTGCAGTCGACGACCAATGACTGCATGTGCAAAGTATGCTATCAAGTCTCAGATTGAGTTCAACACTATTTACATAAACACCAAATGTTAAAAAAACAAGTCTTCAACACCTAACAACATATCAAAATCACATCTTTTTGGTCTCTTCTTCGGTAGGATCACGAAGCGTACCAAACATCCAGTCCATCCATATTGTATAATGGCCGTAGTTATGACGATAAGTCGTGTGATGAATCGTGTGGTACCCCGCACCCATCACTGGCCAAATCTTGCCATCTACACAATCATGAATATTTGCGGTCCATATTGCTTCAATAAACAATAACCCTAAGTGGGTTGTGAAATGCGTCGGCACTAGAAATAGCGCAACCACGTGTGGTACCGCTTGCAATATCCCATCTATTGGATGGAACGCCAAACCTGCACACAATCATCGTACACGCATTTAGTACACAATGAAATTCATCAAAGGGTACATTTTGACTAACAAGCCAAAGTATACAATACAATAACACTAAGGTGCTGTTTGTTTTGCAGACAAAAATTATATGTAGTCTGATTTAATTTCATCTGATTTTATGTCTGCAATTAAAGATGTGGTCTGAAATTATATATATATCAAACAATATGTTTTCATTTTCATGAGTCAAACAAGGTGGTTTGAAAAACAAATTAACATACCGGCAAAAGGTGAAAGTGTGTTTTGTTTGTTATAGATATGATGAGTTGCATGAAGGTATTTGTACAAAGGTTTGCGGTGCATCCAGTAGATCTCAAATTCAACAAGTACGAGATAAAAACACAAATTTAAAGCGTACGAAAACCATCCGACATCACTTATCCGTGAAAAACATCTGGTCCATCCGTTTTCAACCATGTACTCGGAGACCGTTGGAAGAGCACAATACCATGGCATAGCCTTCATTGCAACGTATATCTGTAGAACCATTGATTTTCTAGACGGGATGGCATCTGAAAACGAAACAAGATTTTGATCAAACAAGTAACATGCATTTTAAAAGTTGAGAAAATTATCAAAATGTCTATTTTGACCGTTGACTTTTCAAAATGTTCCCGTTGACTTGTCAAAAGATGTCTAGGCAACCATTTTCAAAAAGGGAGCCGACTATTAACTTTAACTAATCAGATTTGACCACGTGTGGCGTGTACAAAAAGGGTAGCCGACCATTTTTAAAAGGGTAGCCGACATTTTCAAAAGGGTAGCCGGCCATTTTTAAAAGGGTAGCCGGCCATTTTTAAAAGGGTAGCCGACATTTTCAAAAGGGTAGCCGACCATTTTCAAAAGGGGAGCCAAGTATTCATATTAACCAATCAGATTTGATCAAGTGTACAACAGGGATAGCCGACTATTTTCAAAACGGTAACCGACTATTTTCAAAAGGGGAGCCAACCATTTTGTACACATGGTCAAATCTGATTGGTTAATATTAATGGTCGGCTGCTCTTTTAAAAGTGGACGCCTAGACATTTTGTTTCAAGTCAATGAAATATTTTAAGAAGTCAACGATCAAAATAGACATTTTTAGAATTTTCTCATTTTAAACCATGAATCAAGAAATTTTAAAAGAGTATGAAAACTCCTCTATAAGATTCAAATCAAATGAAACCATTTAATCAAGATCAAATATAACAAACATCATGACCATATCATCTACAAATCCAATCCAATCAAATCAAAATCAACTAACCAAGATACAAAAGTAAATGCTGCTATTCTAACCTTTGGGAAGAAGAACGTTACGTCGAAAGTGGTAAACATAGTAGCACCAAAGAAAACCGGACATAAAGTAAACAAGAGTGGCTGCAATGTAGTTCCGCAACCACCCTTGGAGGAGATGTGGGATGTGAATCCACAACTTTTTTGGTAACAAACTTCCAAGAACTAATTGATTGTAGACAGTGGTTTCGTTCACGAATAAATGCAAGTATTCATCGTTCATTTTGAGGTAGCAATGGTGGATATATGAAGACGAATTTAGAGTAAAATTGGGCGAAATAATTAAAGATAGTTTTGTATCCGGAAACTGGACTTGAAGTGGTGCAAAATGTAGCGGGTGGTGTGTGGATTTAAAAAGGAGCTAGGGAGCAAGGTACAAACAATAAGTTATATAAAATAACCAAGTAATTAAGTGAATGGATCTACATAAGTTTTTTTTTTATAAATGGTTTTGCTTAATACCCATCGTTTTAGAATCAAAACTATGGTTAATATGAGTGATGGAATCTGTTCTAACAAATGAATTAAGTTGACTGTCAAATTATAAAAATATGAAGTTCATTTTTCTTAATAAAGCAAGGTTATCTTACTCCATTTTTAAGGGAAAATTTTCTTTTTATATAAAATGAAAAATTGGAAGGGGAAGTTGAGTTAAAATTCATTTTATGAGTTAGAGCAAATAAATTATGATTAATATCATATCTAAAAAAAGTATTAATATTAAATATTTATAAATTCTTAAATATAATGGTTATAAGTTATTTTGAATAAATATTGTTATTTAACTCTTGTATAACACACGTGTATTAAGCTTACTGTTTAAATAAATGTCAGCTGCTAGCTTAGAAAGAGAGACAAAGTCTCTCACCTCATTCTTAGATAATTAGACTAAAAGATCATTGGCGAATGTCACATAAGGTCACAACTCCTTAATGTACCTTAAAAGTTACAAGTACGAAGAATATGATATGAAAGGTTTGTAAAAAGGATTATTGAATTTTGTTACTTTTAAATATTAGGTTGGTCGATGTTACTTTCAAGTAAAACCTCCACTATCACGATTCCTAATTTAACACTCCAATTGTTGTGTCACTCCGCTTTTATGTCACATAAACATGCCACGTAGAAAAAAAATCACGTGGATAAAAACTAAGTGACACAATAAATTAAGTGTTAAATTAAAACTGATAAAAGTAAATGCATTAATTGAGAATGATAGTAAACAAATACATAATATTTTAGAGTAATAAAATCGAGTAATAATTTTGAAATATATGTACTAAATTTAGACAATAACGATGTTTTTGTAAATTATAGACATGAAGATAGGAAAATAATTCTTAATGCTCAAACACTTATCATTGAGCTAAGTTCTAGAGGTGCACAAATCGGTTAATTTCGATTAATCGGTTATTTAATACTCTAACCGGTTATTTTTTGTTATTGAGAAAATCGGTTATTCGCTTTAACAAGTTCGGTTAATAACCGATTTTTTTCAACATATTCAGTTATTTTACTTTAACCGGTTTTTCCTAATATTTTTTTTTCGGGTTTTTCTCCGGTTAACCTGTGGATCGGTTAAAATTCGGTTTTAAAAAAACCGGTTAATAACCAGTTATTCATAAAAAATCTCTAATCGGTTATGAACCTGCGGTTAAAAAATGGGGCATTTACATATATCCTCCTCATAAGATCATTTATTACGTATTTACCCAATCCTTAAATTCAATTACATATTTCCCCTTCCTAAACCACATATATTACATATTTACCCAATTTCTTTAAAATAGCCTTTTGATTTACTATTTTACCCTTAATGATCTTCATAAATATATTTTTATATTTTCTTATGGTTTGTGTAAAAGAAGGGGTAAATGAGTAATTTATTATGTCAAATGGGATATATGTAATTAAACTTTAGCCTTGGGTAAATATGTAATTGATGGGCTTAGGAAGAGGAAATATGTAAAAAAACCTAAAAAAATACCCTAACCAATTATTACGCAATCGGTTAATAACCAGTTTCGGTAATGAACCGGTTATTTTGTGCACCTCTAGAGCTAACCTTTTTATTAAATATATACTTTGTTTTATGTTTTTCAATATAAAGTTAATATAAAGTTACAAGTTAAAACAACAATAATGGTAGTTGTAGGTAGTAGTATTTTAGACATGTTTTTCTTATAAGTATTTAGAAAGAAAATTAGGTATTGTATTGATGGGATCAGGAGAATGAAGATGATCACGTAGAACAGTAGTCAAAATCCGGTTTTGATTTTTCGATGCTTTGGTTTGGTAAAGGTCAAACCTGTTTCGCAAGTTCTAACCATGAACGAACAAACCAAAACCGAATGAAGATCAAATGAGATGCAACTAAAAGCTACATTATTCCCATCAAGAAATCATCATGTCAATTATACAATCCTTCATATAGGCGGGCTAAGTTCACGTTCAATGTCCTCTAATGATCGCCCCTTTGTTTCAACAACATTAGCAGCTATGTACATAACAGCAACAACACAAACGGAGCCGAATCCAAGGTACACTTTGCTTATACCAAATTCAGTCACGACACTCAAGAAACACAAGCCGATAAAGAAGTTTGATATCTGATCAACCATAAAAATAACCATTCGTTAGTCATTAGTTCCGTATTAAAATGTTGTTTGTTCATTTCATCACTTACCCAATGCATGCCAAGTGACAAGGCAACTGCTTTTGCTCTTATTCTGGAGGCAAAGATCTCGGGTAGTAAAAGAGCAGGGACTGGACCAGCACCAAGCGAAAATGACAGCACATACCTGTAAATCACCATAGTCAACCATCATAAGCTGAACTTTTATGTACAAAACAAAATCAATAATTTTACTCACAAGACGGTCCCGATGACAGCAAGTGGCCCCGAATATGGTGTCAGAGCCTTCCAACTGAAGGATAAAGAGAGTAGCAGCATTGAAGCAGCCATTCCAGTAAAGCTTGTGATGAGAAGACTTTTTCGTCCTTTTTTATCCATCAAAGATGACGCGATAATTGTGCCTGCAAAAAAGTCAACATCACAGGTCAACTATATAGCTGTAGTTGTTTTTTGTAGGCAAATAGTATAGATCAAGCCTATTTTACCAAAAACATTGGCTGCCCCAACTAAAGCACTTGCTGCCACATCAGATGTTACTCCAGCACTGCGGAAAACTGAAGTCGAATAATATACAACAGCATTTATTCCGGCCAATTGTTGAAACAAGAAAAGGGAAGCACCAACGCTGACAACTGTCGTAAAACCATTGGTCATTAGTCATTACTAGTTGAAGATTAAGCCTATGCAATGAACTCTGATTTCCAAGTGCTATTGACTTAGTATACCTTTGAAATAACGAGAACTGAAAAGATCAAACCAGCCAGCATCTTGTTCTTCTGAACCTTGGCCCGATGCAGTTAAATCTTCCATAAGCTCTGCGACCCTATTCTTTCCGTATAGTTTTCTAATTGCTTGCTCAGCTTGGGAAATTTTCCTTTGCTGAAATAAATCTTACATCAATTTGCCGTTAGTCTTAGGTATTGGTGTTAGCTACTTTCTAGGTTTGCACTTAGTCGTAAGTGACTAAGTGTGCCTTTAGATTTAGGTGGGTTCCTAGTCTAGGTATGCCTTTAGTGTTAGCTACTTTTTAGGTTCTTGTATCCTCTTCTACTAATAAAATCTACTATGATGCATGCTTTGTTGTATGCATCAGTATTTTCCTAAAAAGAAATATTGACCGTTTTCTGAGCCGGTGGTATCTCGGGAGCAGTCTCTCTATCTCATGAGATAGAGGTAATGTTTGCTCTCATTTCACCCTCCCTAGACCCTACTGTTGGAGGGTGAATTTACTTGGTATGTTTGTTTTTATCAATATTTAATGTAGTACAAACTTAATTAATAGTGTAGAAATGATTTAATGCACGTAAAAATAAATTATGGGAAACCTGAACAAGCCAACGAGGACTCTCAGGAGAAAATGCCATTCCAAGTGCCAATAAAACAGCGGGGATAACAGCAATGCCAAACATTGTTCTCCACCATACAGGGTTCCCGGCTAAGGGTAATCCAGCTACCAAAGCCGCGAGAATCCCAATGCAGATGAACAACTGATTGATGGATCCAAGCGTACCTCGAATTTCAGTTGGTGAAATCTAAAAGACAAGTGTAAACCTGTTAGGCATGAATTGTAAGGATTTTGACCAGAATGTCAGGATAACTTCATGATTAGTTTAC
Organism: Tagetes erecta; assembly: GCA_030867185.1. Lineage (NCBI taxonomy): Eukaryota > Viridiplantae > Streptophyta > Magnoliopsida > Asterales > Asteraceae > Tagetes > Tagetes erecta. The sequence continues at coordinate 8,334,687 of CM061490.1, forward strand.
CTCGGATATATACAAAGGGACAATAGCAGATGATATGCCGATTCCAATGCCAGAAAGCAAGCGCCCTACTATCATTGTTTCTACGTTCTTTGCTGTGGCGCTGGAAAAGTTATATCATATCAAATAAAATAATATATAAAAGTATTAGGAAGAACTAAAGGCTTATCTAACCAAAGAATAGCTCCAATTGCAAGTGGGATTGCATCCAATATAAAAGTTTTTGTTCTTCCAAAATGGTCGGCTAGCGATCCCCCTGTAAATGAACCAACAGTAGCACCAGCAAGAAGTGTGCTAACAACCCATCCTGAAATGACAATAACATACAGTAAAACAAACAACTCAGTTTACAGAGAAAAGATCACTAAAACTCAGTAGGGGGTGGCAGTTCCTGACCCGAACATGACACGAAAAAAATCAGGGTTTTTGGGTAGTCATGTCTCACCCATATGATAAAAAGGTTGTGTTTGGGTTGACATTAACCAATTTAAATTTAGAACTGAATGATAAGAGAACATGTTTCATAGGGTCAGCCCATCAACCAATTTACGACCCACTTAACCCATTTATAGCCTGGAAACCATAAACATTTACAGCCTGTTTGACTCGTTTGGATAAATGGTTACATAATGATTAATTCAAACCGATATGATTGCCAGCGATCTATATACGCAGTACAGCATACCTTGTAGAACAGTGTTTTCCACGATACCAAGATCTTTCGCAAGGTACTCTAATGCACCATTCACCACACTGAAAAAATTAAGTAATAATTTAAGTAGATGACTTTAGTGATAACTAATCTAGCAATGTTAATATTACATAATTACATACCCTAAATGATATCCAAACAATATGGCTCCCAGACTAGCAACACCAACATATGGCAAAACTGAACCTGAAGATTTTGATTCTCTCTTAAGAGGAGAACTTTCTTCAATATCTCCATCTACAATATATTCAAATTTTTTGCTCATTAGAAAACTGTATGCATTTGTTTGCATAGTCAAATTTCATGTCCACATAACAAAGATTGTTCTATTGGTTATTCATTTGTCTCCCTATAACAATGAACATAAAATTTCATGCAGCTCAAAGGTTTATGACAGCAACCTCTTACAACATAAAATTTCACTAGGTTTAGCCAAATTGGTACAGGATAAGGACTTAAATACAAGAATCATATAAAATTATGATAAGAATGTAAATGCAATAGATAACACGTGTGTATAGATTTAACAGGAAATTATGGTTTCATAGTGGGTCAGATCAGACTACTTTAAAAGACGATTTATGCATGGCAACTAAACACGAGAAAATCTGCATTGACAACCAACAACCAACATGTGTTTATACTTTGCATTTGAAACTTTGGTTTACTTGCACCTGAGGCTGTAAAGCTACTTACTCAGTCCAACAAGTCACGCATCCTAATATTATGACCCCAAGATCATTTATAATGTAGTTTTTAAGACACTTTAGTTTTGCTGTCCAAAAGAGCTTTCGGTGCGGCTCGTTACCCGTTTGCCTTCTATTACGAGGTAAAGAAAATGATAACAAAAAATCGCCGGGGTAAACCCTTTACCCAAAAAAAAAAAAAAAAGAAAATGATAACAATTCAAGAATGAATAGTAGCTTAATTCTATGGATGATCCTTTAAAGTCATCAAACTTGTTTTTCATTAGAAACATTTCATCAAACATGTGGTGTGCACAAACAATCCATTTAACAAAGACCAAACTGGAACAATACATAACTCACCATGAATGATTAATGAAAACAATATCAAAATCAAGAAACTGTAAATAAAATCACAAACCAGAAAGTTGGGACTTGACTGATCTATTCTTAGCAGATGATCGGGAAAAGGTGGAGCCAAGCTCAAGGCCCATAGGATCCGACCCGAATTGAAACCCGAAACAAGATCCTCGTTCTCTGTGAGTCATGCAGACAGTGATTGGTCTGTTATCGAATTGATTCAAACCTAGATCAATTCTACGGTTTTGAACATGTAAACTGATGTTTACTTTTATGGCTAAATTTGTAGTTTGAATCTTAAATTGGAACTAAAGTCAAACATTGAAAACAAATAGTAAAAGTCAAAGTATTGTGTATGTTTTTCATGGGTGTAATGAAGTTCATGAATGTAGATTGAAATTAGAGTGTTGATTTTGATCTGAAACTCAACGAAGAAGATGTGATTTGTGTAAGATTGTGAAAATTCTTTGTTCATTTTTTAATAAAATTCTTCAAAATATATATTCATGGTGAAAAAAACCAGAAATGAACTCGTAGGTTTTATCTTAAACTATTTTTTTTTTGTGCCCAAGCCTGGAACAGAGGCATTCCGTTTTTCGTAACATTCCTTTTGATCCCGGTCAATTATGTTCGTTTTATGGTACATGTGTTTTTGTCATTTTTTTAATTCTTCGTACTTGTATGTTTTTTGGGGGTTTTAGCTATTTGTTAGCCTCCTATTTATCTAATATTATTTGCCGTCCAAAGAAAAAACTAAATTTCAATCAAAAAAATCGCATTTGAAACAACTAAGAACCGATTACTAGTTTTAAAAAAATCTGTCACGGTTTCAAAATAAAAAACCTGTATACGCATAGTAGTATCAGTAGCTAGCTTAACAATTTTTTTGTGAGGCCTGATCGAGTTTAAAAAGAAACCAAAAAACCATTTTATTTTAATGGTAATATGCTGAGTTTTGTTTTAAGAGTAATATGATTCTACCTTAACACTTAAGATCTACATATTTTTTTACTTTTTTTGCTGTTAAGTGCTTTTTAAATTAGTATAATATGAAAAGTGATTAATGTTTACGTGAAAACCAAGTTTCTCTATACCCACTTTGAATACCATTACCAGATAACGAATTTTTAAATACTCGGAGTCGGTTTTACCCCAAGAACTTGAAGTGAAATAGGAACCGCTTTTCTGATACCCATAACCATTTTGTGCACCTCTTAGTTTTTACATGTGGGCCTTATGACTCAATGACATGAAGATAAATGATAGATGTTGGAATTTTATAGGTCTTGGATTCTAATTCTAATCCGAGAAGTTTTCTCACCTTGATGGGTTTCTCCAGGGCTTGTATATGGTTGAGACTTGAGATGACTCGCTTCATTGGATCAGTCGTGCCCCGTCTTGATTAGCATTTATTAAAATTTAAATAGATAGTTATCATATCATTGACTAATAGAAATTTAATTATGTTTAATTATAATTTATGACATACACATTGAAAAGATTTAAAAATGAAAATCAGTACAAACTAATCTTACCAAGAATGTAACATAATTCAAGTTCTTATATTCATGTCAACAATTGGCATTTCGTTAGAGCAATAGAGAACTTTCTAATAAACCAAATTGCATTCTTTTCAATAAACCAAAAGGAATAAATACTTCAAAATTGACTAGTCACCCTAAGGAAACACATCTTGATCTTCCAAGTCCATCAAATCTGTACAAACTAGACTTACTACCATCTTCATTTGGACCATCAAAAAAATTCTATCAAACCCGAAAACCACCAACCACAGTCGAAATATCGATCACAACTTCATCGATCAACGTCTCAAAAATATCCCACGCAACTTTAGCTCCTGTCTCATATGCTTCAATCTCAAAATCTGACCATTTTCCTACACAATGTCTCGCGTCCATCTCTACCTTCAGCTCATCTGATGTCACACACATCCACCTTCTCACCTCCTCCACGACATCACGAACCAACTTACCAAAACCCAAAAACCGAGGGAGGCTCGTCCACGTTCTAAATCCACATTTCGTGTATTGGCAATATTTTAACTCCAAATATTCTATTAGGGAATCAAAGACGAAGCGCTTCAGTTGATACCCTGACTTCTGAGACCCAAGAAAGTTGCCAAGTCGGGTCCACATTACGTCTGCAAGGGTATCTAGTTCGAGTATAAGGTCACATATGAAGAAAGAGTTCATTTCATTCGGGTTATGTGTCATTTGATTGCGAAGAACTAGCTCAGAGTTGAAGATGACTTCTTTTATGTTTCTGTTTCTTCTGACATCAACAAAACCCATGCTGCATAATACTTGTGATATATAAGTTAGAAGATCAGCAACCAACTTGTAATGGGCGTTCTCTTTTCTCAACGCGACACGAGAAAAGAAAGGCTCAGTCTCTGATTCTTGAAACTGTGATTCATCATCGTATGAGTAACTCATTGAGTCCGCGTGATGTGTGCGTACTACAATCAGAAAATGAAACAAAAAGTTAATGACTCTAGACCATTTCAAACCAAACAGTTTACTGGTAAGTGATAAACGGGTCGAATTAAACGCTTGAGTTTATATGCAAGAACCGGAAAATAAATATCATACCAGAGCTATCTTCCAAACTGCTGGAGCAGCAGCTGTCATTTGAAAACGAAGCTTCAAGCACTCCTGGATGATCACCGTTTTGGGCCCGAATTAGCCCTTCCACTCTTTCCGATTTTGCCTGATTACATAATAACATGAAAATATATAACTTATGTCAAAGATGTCAACATGGGTCAAACTAACACACAATGAAAGAAAACATACAGGCTGCAAACTGAAGCCATGGCGGTGGTCAAGCCTGTAACTCTGATGATGAGGAAGATGGTTCCTATATATTCTTGATTCGTACGCTGCGACCTTCGAAGGGAATGGTTTTTGCAAGCATATCTTTTCATCACTCGGGTTTGATGTTAACCTTTTGCGTGAAGCCATTTTACAAGGTGAAACGTTCAGGTTGTTCCCTCCCCTTTCTACTTTCACTTTCGTAGAGACTTCACATCGGTTCTTCGTTGGAGAATTGAATCGAAAAGGCATCCCATCGATACTGTTCTTGTTCCCAATTTGCCCCTGAAAATCCGGTTTCCAAACAACCCTGTTAACGGAAGAACTGACCACACAACTTTCCCCTTGTCTTCTGGTACACGGCACTTGCCTTTTCTGTCTTGGAGACGAGCAACTAACGCGCACACTTTCAAACTTACCCTTCTTGTCAAACTTCATATCATCACCTTTACCCACGCCCCTTGACCGCGCTCCACCACTTAAACCCTTAATCGGTGCAACAACGTCCTTGGTGTCAATACTGTATGGAAAACGGTTCAGTTTCAACTGATCTCGGTTGCACTCCTTAAAATAATCTGCAGGTAACAAACTCTCACGTTCATGGTCATATCTCGAGTTATTACAATTCGGTGACGCTTTAGAAGGATTAACTGAATCGAAGACAGACGTATGGACGTCTCTCTTCGATGCAGCCTCTACACTATCAATCAAATTACCACAGTTTCTACAAGATCCTTGTCCAGTCAATGTACCAACATCTTCACCCTTCACACGCTCGGTTCCAAACCCATTTACCAATCTCCGTGCACCCTGACCATAACCAATGCTATATCTAGCTTTGTTTCTACCCTGCAACCCTGGTTCTAATATCCTAGTAGCTGCACCAATCAACCGCGATGCATTCCTTTTCGGGTGATGCCCAGTACTCTTCACAGGCGTCGTGAGTTTCGCGTGATGACTCGTGCTTTTTCTTGAATGAGATAAAACATGTTTCAACTGTAATGCTTCTGCTCCAAACCTAGTTACAGATCTTCTATCCACCATTCCTGTTTTTTGAACCTTTTGAGGCCTAATTTCATGGCTTTTAGTTTCCTTACATACAACTTTCTCTCGTTTATCATGAACCGGTGGCATCGACTCTAACCCCATAAGTCTGGCTACAAGATTAGGAGTTTGATCTCCGTTAACACCGTTTTTGTTCTTGTTTGGAAACCCACCACTGTTTTCATCAGCAATCTGAACAAATACAAGTCCATGGTAACAAACTAACAATGCAAACAATTATAAATAAAAATATTAAAAATAAAAATAAAAAACAGTTTGAAATGAATGACGACAAAGGCAATTTGCGCACTATGACATGTTTCTTCATAACCCAGGATTTCGACCCTCCATCACGTTCCAAGAAAAAACCGACTAGCTTGTAACCTCCGCGCACATATCACATAGCAGTACTAAATTCATGGAAAAGTGAGCTCACCAAATCTATCCGTTTACCGGTAATTTTTACCGGAAATAAGGTATTGGTATCGTATTATAACTTACGATACATAATTTATAGAAAAATGGGTACATGTACCAGCACCAGTCTATCCTATGATACCGGTTCAGTGGTACTCAACACTGTACTCGGTATTAGAATATATTATTAGGGTTAATTAGTATCAGCCTACGTCTTACGGGCCCACAATTAGGTTTCTAGGGTTTCTTATAACTCTCTATATTGTAACTTAATTATTCAATAATATCATTCAGTATTTCATTATTTGACACTCAATACCAAATGGTCATCCCTACAACATTTCTTAATGACTACAAATTTTAAGCTTCCAGATGTTAGTGAACCAAATGGCCACCAAGCTAACAATGTGACAACAATATGAACCAAACATTTGAGACGAATGTGACGTACCAGACGAACTTTAGGCTGTTTTGAAGCTTCTTTTGCTCGATCTGCAAATCAAAACAACAAATAAACTCAAAACCGTAACAATGTACATACCAAAAGTCGCTAAATGAAACGATTTAAAGTTTGTAACCTGGTGGAAGCAATCGTTTGGACGTAAGTTTCTTCTTCGTAAACCGTCGGTTCCAGTCGAATAGTTGAAAAAATATACCGACACAACCACCGTTCCGGCGAGGTGTTTTTTCAGCTATTGCTAACGACGACGATGCCACGCTGGCACTGTCATTCATCTTCTTCTTCTTCAATAAAATGTACAAAAACAGAGGTTACAATTACGTCGATTGAACGAATTTTTTGTCAAAATGGAACCACATTTTGCTCCAAGATCTCATATTTTGGTCAATTTGTGTTCAATTTGTGATTTACAGATATTGATGTGGTTGGAAAATAGAAGCTAAATTTGACACGAAAGAACAGGGGAATCTTCTGCAAAAACAGTACTGTAAAAAGCATGAATCAAGAAAACAACTTCACGTTGTGTGCTAATATACGCCGTACAACGTCTCGTCACTGAAATTATACTTTTTTTCTTTTTCACGTTTTGGTCACGAGAAACAACAACTAAACTACGATCTGACAATTACAACAACAACAGGAAACAGAATAAAGTAAGTGAATTGATGGTGATTTCAAATCAAGAAACATAAACCCATCAACAATGTTGGTTCTTTACTGTGAATTGTGATCATGGTGGCGCGTATGGTGATGAGATGAAATGAAATGAAATGAAATGATGAAAGACGTTGAATGGTGTTGTTGTTTGGGTTTTCGATTTCACTTTTTACAGGGTGGGTTTTGGAGGGAGTGAGAGTGGGTGAGTGCGTAGGATAAGATGGTTGGGTGCGTAGGATAAGAAGGGTGACAAAAGTTTATAGGCCATACCACAATCAAGAAATGAGGAGACAAGGAAAACATCACAAGTCAACTTGGTAATGTGAGCTTTTCAAGTTTTTGTTAATCTATGTAATTGTACATGTAATTCAATTTTGTTATATTTGATTTGTGAAATCTTATTTTGTGTAAATAAATCAATGTAAATTTTCAATATAGGATAATGTTACCACAAATAAATATATGAGTAACAAGGTTTTGTGAAAAGATTAAATATTAGCTTATTGCTAAAGTTAAAATATAATGAAACATAATATAATTATTTTAATAGACAAAAGGTTATCACATTTTAAGCTCAGCAACATGTCTTTCTAATAGTGTAGTAGATATGTTAACATGTACCTTAGATAAAATTTTAACCATTAATCGTTAGGTTAATGCTTGATGACATTGTCAATCCGTTTCAGGAGGAAACATGCTAAGTCGTAAAACTTCCTGACTTACATAAGTGTTTTTGTAATTGTTAGTTGATGTAATTAAATGATTTCTTGATTTCTATAACTTACATAAATTTTTGTTTGCTTATTAATACCATCTAACTTTTATAAATTAAAGTTCTTACAAACTAAATACTTCTTAATTCATGACAAAGTTAGTATTTTCTTAAGTTGCAGTTGTTATGAAGTACATATTGAACTAAATATCGTGTAACATCAAATCTATTTTACCCTCAGCATATTTAGCATATGTAAGAAATTATGTCAAAACATCTCAGTCTCAAATTTACACCTTCTATATATCAAATTCGTAATATCTAAGTTTACCGGTGTAATCAACACGTTCAGATTAGATGAAGAGGGAAAACAAGGATTTGGCAACTTAGTTAACTTGCATGCGACTTGTAAACTCACATGGCAATGGCGTTATGGCAATGTTGTTAACTCGCATAAGTTATGTGAGCTTGCATGAGGACTGCAACCTTGTTAACTTGCATATAACCCTTTGCAAACTCGCATGACATATGTGTACGCTCACATACATAAGTGTAAGCTTACTCTTGCATGCACTTAGGTAAACTCGTATGAGTAATGGCCTGTATTTCGTAGAAACTATACAAGAAAATACACAAAACCAAACCCCATAAATCTCATCAACCAAAAAAAGCAATAATATATCCTCGTAAACTTAAAAACTCGCATATATACTAAAGCTTATCAACCATCTAGGGTCTCCCCACGGGTTCATCGGTCTACTGAGACCGAGTGGTCAACCCAGATATAAATATTTAAAGATTGCGAATAAAATTGCATCATGATTGTCATATTCGATTTTTAACAAGTTGTTGTAAGTTAACGTTTTAAGGAAAACAGTGGCGTGTCTAGAACCAAATGTCAGGGGTATCCTATGAGAAAATTTTCGCTTAATGGTATAATAAATTTTTTATAAAGTATTTTGATATTTAAAACCGTAAAAAAAATAGTATATTGATATTCGAAGCAGTGGAAAAAAATTGTACATAACATAAAACAAAGTCAAGAACATTGTACTTTTGTTTTGCTTGCCATAGATTTCGTTCGGTCCACGTCTTGCTTCCGTCGAGAGATGGCGTGTTTGCCAACGATAGGTGAGATTATGCCCACTCGCAGCTCACGCGCATGCACATCACCTCCAGCAGTTCCCACTATTTAGCTCCACGTGTCAAACAGAGGAAGTGAGCGTGAAGTTACGAACTTGATTGTCGGCTAGATAAGAAACATAGTGCAGTGTTCTTGTATTTTTCCTTTTGCTTTCTTCTAATATTTTATCATACTAAATATTCGTAGAGATAAGATTTTTGTTTTTAATCGAACTCGGAAAATTCAGAATAAACTGGATTCAATTTAACTATTAGATTAATGATTTAATGGTACAAACTTTGCCTCTATAACTATTATTTAGCAGAGTTTTTATGTTCAAACGTAAATATATAGAGTTTAATAATGGGTATATGATAGTGTGTTGTTCTAAAAAAATAGAATCAACTTTGAAATTCATTTATAAACTCACAACTGAACTGGATATCAAACAAGTCATTTGTCTTAATAGTCTACTGGTTGGACCGGTTGAAACAAATTAAGAAACACATGACTTTATAAGTACCAAAAAATTGCAATTATAATTATATATAAGAATAAATTGTCATTTTCATTCCGGAGGTTTGATGATAATTGCTACTTTCACTCGGTGGTTTTTTCTGTCCTGAGTGAATGAAAATCATAAGATTTGAAAACGACAAGACACGCATGTAAGGAAAAAAAAAACTATTGAATAAAAATGACAGGTAGCTATTTTGAATAGGAGATTCTGATATATTTTTTTGGTTGGTAAAAAAGTGTTAGAAGAAGCAAAATATCATCTGTTGTATGGTGACCAACTGACCATGGTCAAATCCTATTATTAACTATTAAGAGAGTTCATGTATCTATTGCCTTTTCGACCTATTGACCCATTAAGTATTAATCTTTTTTGGGCTTTTATAATCCTAATTAACGATGGAGAAGCTACAAAAACCAGTTTGGCAAACGGTTTTATATGTTTTAGACCGGTGGAGACGGTCTGCATCTAGTCTGGTCTAAATAACATTGTCCGTAACACAAAAATCTAACATTATGTACGAAATATATCTTTCAATAAACTGATGTTTGTTAGTCCAACACCAAAGGAAGAAACGAAATGGATCAAACACGCACATTAGCCTGAGTTAATGAAGAAGAAATATGATGTTACAAGTTTATAAAAGAAACAGGCAAGGACCAAGCTAAATATCATGCCCGGTTATATACTCATATACGCATATGAAGTATCTATAATGCGAAAATTTTAATTTATTTGAGAAAGACGTCATATTTGTCAGTTTAGTTAACGGTAGTTGTAGACTCACTGTTGCAATTGTTTTGGGCCGAGCGAAGTTCACACAGTTCGTTCATGCGGCACGTTGAACAACTTGGGCACGTTAGACACATTTTGTGACATAGTTGTAACTAATTCAGACACAACAATTTTAGTCAATAGTGCTTAACATATTTAAGATTGAGACGGTGATAAGATCATAAATGATAACAAGTTAGAAACAGATGGAAGGGTAAAAAGGAAACAAGCCCAAATGCTAACATTTTTATATGAATTTGTTTCACTATTTTTTTCCGACTTTTGAGTGATGTGATGAGTTGGGTTTGTGTGTACATCACCCATGTCTTGTCACGGTATCATTGGTACACTACCGCCTTGCACGACTGAAATGTGGGATGCCGAAGGGGGTGGGATGCTGAAGGGGGTGGGGTACTGTTCTCTCTCGGTGTTGCAAGTTCACGTCTCCTTGTCCTGAGGTGCGGCTCTCACTCCTTGTGCCTTGGTTTAAAATATATAAATCTACTAACGCATTTCTCACAACACATGAGAGTAACAAATGAGCGAGGTTTGAGGCTAAATTTAGTCACAAAAGTTCCCTTTCGATTTAAAGTAGCCCAATATTCAATTGAATTGACCGATTACATAATAGATGCTAAATTATTTTCATTCAAATACAAATCTTTTTTATAGACTAAAAATTTTATCACTTGTCACACTTATAGACCCCTTATCCTTTTTGATATATATTTGTAAATTAGGTTATAACCCGTGAACTACACGGATTAAAATATAAAAACAATAAAACAAAATATAATAGTAAGGTAAAATTAATGAAATAGCAATACACTTAAAGTTCATACAATTGTTATTAGATGTAATGAACAATAAATATATGGTAAGCAACCTTCACAAGTAACACATTTACAAACAGAACTTCATGCAAATCCATTGACCCTCGGTTTTAAAGAAATTATATTCCCTATTAATGCATGACAATCACACAATAATGAAATGAAAATATAATATAAATATGGAGCTATGGGTCTGCATGGGTCGGTTTGAGCTGGTTTTTAACTTAATTTGAACCCAAACTCAAAAATTCGGTTTTTGTGTTTTTAAAACCCACGGGTTTTGGTTTTTCGGTTTTGGGTTTTGAGTTTGCGGACTGGGTTTGGGTTTGGTTTTTTCAACTTGGCTTTAAATTTATGTTTTTTAGTACTAAATACAAGTTATAAACACAACTCTTAATGATTCAAGAAAACATGTTATAATACTAAAGTTTAAATTTATGTTTCCATAAGTTTAAACATTAAAAATCAACCACATTTCAAAAGAAAATTTACTCAGAAAACAATAACCATAAACAAAATTTTGAATGTTCTCTTGCTTCGATAAAAAACCACTAATAAATCATAGATAAAATGTAATATGATCATATAATAATGTATTACAATATAGGTTTTTACATAACATAGGTAATGAGTCTTATATATATGAAATTTAGCATACACATAAACATTATTTGGTCGGTTCAGTTTTTACGGATCGATGTTTTAACAAAACCCAAACCCAACCCAAAAGTTCGGTTTTTTTCTAAATTAAACCCAAAACCTACGGTTTATATTTGGGTTCGGTTTTTTGGGTTTGATTTTTTGATTTTTTCGGTTTTATGCTCACTCCTACATGGAGCAGAACACTTAGAATCTCTGTGAAAGAGATGAAGACCTTGATATGATGTGCCTACTACTCGGTTCCTATTAATTTTGGCTCATGGAGCAAGAGACATGCAATCAAGTACTTTTTAATTAGCCACTTGTTGGAACAACACTAAGAAGTTAGCTTCTTTTTTTTATAGGGAAACGAATAAAGCCCGGTTACCCGAGGTAATCTAATGGTGAAAGGCGATCCCAAACGCTCTGCGAACACAGACAGCGCTGGGTAGCAGAAGCCCACCTATTTCGGGGAAACCCAACTCCAATACAGGGGAAACCCACTAACCCGTCCGTCCGTAGACACGACAACAAGCTAGCGGTAAAACCCGCTTGGATTTAGGACCTCTACCTTGGGTATTAAATTACGCGAGATGGTGAAAGCTACTCCAAAAATCATTCAGACATTTTGATTCATACAACCCCAGAACCTAAAAAATACATCATCATGAGAACACAACAAAGCAAATATTGCACAAGAGCAAATCAGCTTGAACTATCACATCATCATGAGCTGACTGCTTAGCCTCTTAATGTGATTAATGCTTTTTGACAGCCCAATTTATTCAAAATTTTAACAGTAATTGCAAACCTCCATGTGTGTCAGTTATGACCGCTTACCAGAACTCAAGTTGCAAAATTCCAGAGACTATCATGAAGACGAAGATATTGCATATATTTGATGATTTGTGGTTCCAACGCCACCACCACATCAATTTCAAAGGGTTGTTCAGTCGAAGCTCTTTAATACCTTAAGTTAAGGGGCAATGAAAAATAGGGTTTTGTGATCAAAGTATCAAATGGTTTTGTTTGAAACCGGGTAATATGAATTTATGACCCGACTGGAGATCAGTGGCGAAGCAGAAATTTATTAGCAGGGGGGCCTAAAGTTATACTATCCATAATTTTTTTTCCTAATGCTATGTTTCGGTACATATGTTCGGGTCGACGATTCGGGTCAGGTATGGTTAAGCAATAAAACTTAAAATATCATAAATTTTTCATTTATTGTGAAGAGTTCATTCACAGAAGTAAAACAAGATAGTTTTTTTAACTAACAATGATGCAAGAGAAATGATAAGTATCTGGATGAAGAACTATAGCGTAACCCAACGACCTTTAAGATCTTTGAAATCATCAATTATGGCATCCGAATCAAATGTTTCAGAAATCTCTTTTTCTATGTAAACCATGATATATCTACAAAAATCAAAACCACTAAACTTAAACCCCTGAAATTAAACAACCCCTAAAAACCTAAAATTAACAATCAACATTCACCATAAGCAACCTCTAAAAAACCTAAATTCAACAATTAACAATCAACATTCAACAACACTCAACATTAACAACCCCTAAATTCAATAAATCAATAATTAACAATCAACATTCAAGTATTCAACAACACTCAACATTCAGCAGCAGGGAATTAAGCAGCAGGCGCAACACTCAACACTCAACATTAACAGCCCCTAAATTTGAGATAAATTGTAAAACTAACCTAATAAGTACTAGTAGATAAGGTGGGTGGCTGGGTGCAGGGCGCATGTGGCAGCACGGACAGCACCGCAGCAGGCAGCAGCAGTCGCGTGGCCAAGGGCGACAGTAGGCGGGGAAGCAGCAGCAGCAAGGAAGCAGCAGGGAAGCAGGCAAGCAACTGTGTGTCGACTTGTGTGTTGTGTCGACTGTAAAAAAAGGGTGGGTATGGGTTAATGGGTTTTTTTGTTAATTGGGTTTTAGTAATTGGTAATTGGTAATGGGTTTGGGTTTTGGTTTGGCTTTAATTTTATTTGAAGGGAATTGGGTTTTAGTAATTGGATTTTAGTAATTGGGTTTTAGTAAGGTAATGGGTTTGGGTTTTAGTTATTGGATATGTAACACCCTAGGCAAATCCCACATCGGCCGTGAGCAGGAGAGATCTGGGATTTATAAGTGATGTCCGACCTCAAATACCAACAACGCGTTTTGGGGCTTAATGCTAGTGGATGAGTGGAGAACTCCACAGTTAAGCGTGCTCGGATGACAGCAGTCTCAGGATGGGTGACCATCCTGGGAAGGTTTCACCCGGATAACCAAAAGCAAATCCGTGAGCTCTAATGTAGCGAAGCGGACAATATTGGTGGTATGAGGGGCCGGATGTTACAAGTGGTATCAGAGCAACTCCTGTGCCGTTCGGGATGGTGGGGCAAACCTCATCGTGGATGGTGAGTCCCCGGGGGTGTTCAGAGGGACACCTTAGGCAAATCCCACATTCAAGAATGGGATGGTGGGGCAAACCTCATCGAGGACGATGAGTCCAAAAGGGGGGGTGTTTGTAACACCCTAGGCAAATCCCACATCGGCCGTGGGCAGGAGAGATCTGGGATTTATAAGTGATGTCCGACCTCAAATACCAACAACGCTTTTTGGGGCTTAATGCTAGTGGATGAGTGGAGAACTCCACAGTTAAGCGTGCTCGGATGACAGCAGTCTCAGGATGGGTAACCATCCTGGGAAGGTTTCACCCGGATAACCAAAAGCAAATCCGTGAGCTCTAATGTAGCGAAGCGGACAATATAGCTTGTAACATCCGGCCCCTCATACCACCAATATTGTCCGCTTTGCTACATTAGAGCTCACGGATTTTGTCACACCCCGACCAAACGGGCCGGGTCATGACGGACTGATATCATAAATAAGCAGCGGAAACAATAACTACATATTCATTAAATATAATAAAAGTTGTCCACGTGGGCATATTTCATCCCATTAATAGTTTTAAACAAAATGTATAGAAATTTAAATTGTCTAGTGCGTGCATATCAGTCTTAAAAACATATTAAAATAACTAGTGGGCTATCCTCCAAAACGTTCCAAGCCCTAACTTCAAATCAACAAGCTAAATAACCTTCCAATCAATTACCTGAAATACATACCCAAAAATACGTCAACATAAAGTTGGTGAGCTCATGGTTTAATAGAATTTATGACACTAAAACATTATATTATATGGTGTACGGTCGACAATATATGTAGCCAAACCTGTTCGGATTATACCCAACCCGAATACAATAAATAATAGTCCCCTAACCCAAAGTGGGCTAACGTGCTCTGCTAAGCACCAACGTTTCATTGAACATGTGGCGTAACGGTTTTCAACCTTAGTGGGGGGTATGCCACTGTACGCGGGGGATTCCCAAATAGTACAATTCACATATCAAAGGGCTCCTGCAAGAAGTTAATGGCTACCGAAAGTTGTACCAACGTTCGGGGACAAGTAGCGGATGTGTTACACCATGAAAATCAGTTTATATAAACAAGTTTAGTAGGTATGTATCAGCCCCAAAAGCATTACGTAAAAAAAAGGGGTTCATGAACTCACCTGTAGCTTGCTCAAGAACTTCCTAGATAATGGTTTGCGTGAGAGTCCTACCTCCTAGCGGACTTCCTATGTTTAGTTTAATCAAGTTAGATTCTAAAATATATAAGTCTACGTGCGTTCCATAACGGGTGCGTTTGTCTTTCGGTTTTATAGTCGTTTTAGTGTTCTCGTTGGTTTGTTCTCGTTTTAACACTTAAATTCTTATTATTTCAGTTTACTTAGGTAAGTATTTAACTTATTTCTCATAAAGATCAGAAAGTTTGAGTGTTGTCAGATTTAGTCCCTCAACTTTGTTATATTGACATTTTTAGCCCTAAAGTTAGGTTTTTAGTTATAACTTCCCATCTATGGGTGTGTTATTGGTGTGTATTGGTCTTATACATATTTTAAGGTTATCCTACTGGTTTTAAAGTGTTTATCAAGTTCGGGGTAGATTTCGAGTTCACCGGTTTCTCCGGATGCGGTAAATCGTTACGTGTCGGGTTATGATTTGGGTTTTTGAGCTTATTTTGATCTTGGGCTTTTATATTAAGTTAAAGGGGTCTTAGTCACTGTAATATATGGTGTTTCATGGTTTTTAGGTATTTCAATTATTTTCTACAAATTATTTTAGTAGTTGTCGGTTTACGGGTTTTAAACTTAAATAATTTGTATAAAATAATTGGTACTTCCTAAATTGTTGAATTTTTGGTTATAGCTTATTTAATCAGTAACTAAGTGCGTTATAGTCCAAAAGATGAGTTTTAAGGTTCGTTGGTCATTTTCGTATTTTAACGCGTGTGTAACCGACGTATGAACGATTTATTTACAAAACATCTTTTTAAACATTTTTATTCTTTAAAATACTTCCTTGGGTTATATATACTGTATAAAAAGTGGTATTTCTGATTAAAAGGTATTTTTATAATTTTTGTGCTTTTTACCATTTACTTGGTCTTTTATATTAAAAAATTTATAATAAATAGGTTAGGCTTATAAAAATTATGAAACTTGTTGGGATACTTAGTTTTTATATATAAAGCTTTTGGAATTATAAAATATAAGATTTTTCTTGTTTCGTTGGGTTTCGTGTTTTTAACGCGTTCGGTTCGGTTAAGATTACGTTTTATGCTTAGAGGGTTCTTGGTAACATTTTAAGTCTTAAAATAGTTATTTTATACTTATATATGAGTTTAGGTTCTGTAAGCTTGGTCCAAAGTGTCCTTAATTATTTTATACGAATTTTTGTATTTTAATCCTATTAAACATTCAAAAATTCATAGTAATTACATTCGTTTTAGGAAAATTATGAAATTTATTTTCTAACTTATTTTTAACATATTTAAGCTACTGAGATAATAAAAATTTGGTATTTTTATATTTTTGGTATTTTCGTTGTTTTGTACGTTTTAGTTTCGGTTATTGTTCGATTTTTATGTACACCCATCAACAATCATTCATAATCAGTAATATTCACCTATACACATATTTATAACAGTAAGATAACGAATTTTTATATTTTTATACTCCCCACACGTTTTTGTGAATATTAGTGTATTTATCCATTTTTAATATTCAAAAATGCATAATAATTAATGTACAACTCCAAAAATCGTGAAATTTATTTTGTAACCATATTTTATTGTAAAGAAGCTCCAGAAAATATAAAATCATGTTTTCAAGGTTGTTAGTTGGGTGTTGTTGTTTTTCTCAAAATAAGGTGTATAGTTTGACTATTTTAGTCAAACTTGTATATTTTTGTTTAGAAAATGGTTTTATGGCTTTTAATACTTTTGTTACTGAAAAATAAGTGTTTGAAGGTGTTCAAAAATATATGGGAAGTGTTGGTATTCATAGTGTGCAAAAATGAACGTTTTGTGCACGTATAGTGCGCTTTCGGTTGTTTTCTCGTTACCTTGAGGTTGGGGTTGAGTGGGGGTGCACTTGGGGTGGTATGAGAGTCACAAGGGAGGCTGGAAATCGACTGGAACAAGTCTGTTCGTGGGCTGGTCTCGCGGTGCTCCTTCGTGGGTCGAACGGTTTTTGCTTCGGTTTGCTCGGTTGTTGTTTCTTTGGACCTGTGGCTCCTCTTGGCTTGTGTTTGATGATGTTGGTCGACCTTAGAGTGTTGTTGCTGCTGTGTTACACGTTTTTGTGATGAAGAACACTTGGTAGTTGAGAGAAAGATGCTAGAGAGAGTTTTCTTGAGTTTGAGATATTGTGTTATAGCAAAATGAAATTGTGTGTTGTGTGTGTGTATAAGACTCTGTGTAATGGTTAATGCCCCGAAGGGGCATTTTCCGCCATGTGGACGGTGACTAGGCAAGGGGCGTTATACTAAAAAGTGGCGTAGTGGGATAATGCCCCTATAATGCCCCTTCATTATTACATATTAATTGATTAAAGGAGTAAATATATGTTAATTTTGTTGGAAACCGTGTGGGCACCGGCGTTATAACTAAAACGCCCAAAAAAAAATTTGCTACATAACGCCCCTACGTAGTGGTGTAGGGGGCGTTATGGGGCGTTATTGGGCAAAAAAATTGGGTGATAACGCCCATTACATGTAGTCTAAAGTCAGCTAAAAAAAGAAGATGAGAGGGGAGAGAAAGGTCAAATCTTGGCCTTGGTAAGTGGGGGATTATGGTGAAGCTTTCAAGCAATATATGTAGTGCTCCATGCATTGGTTAAGTTGAGTGGTATGTGGGTGTGTAGGAGACATGTAGTTAATAGGTTGTAAGTATTAATATTATTTGTTTTTTTTATTTGTTTTATATATATCTTGTATTATTTTATAAAAAGGTTAATTGTTTTTATAAATTGTTAGTTGTATTTATAAAGTGTTGGTGAATTAAATTGTTAATTGTGGTTGTAGTTTTATATAAATATATATATGTATGTACGTATGAATGTATATATATATATACATATATATTTGAGTGTTTGTAGTGTAAATAATAATGGTTTTGTGGTGGTAAATATTGTGTGTTGGTTGTATGTGTAATTGTATATAAGTGTAGGTGTTTATTTAATGGATTTGTTAATATATATATATATATGCATGTATGCATGTATATTTACGTATGCATGTATATTTACGTATGCATGTGTGGTTATATATGTTGAATGGGTTGATTTTTATATAATGTGGGTGTTGGTTTTTATAAGTTTGGAGACTAGGATGCAAGTATTTATTTATGTGTTTGTGTGGGATTTTATTGGTTTTGATAATTATATAAGTTTTGTGTATGATCACATATATATATATGCCTTTGTACGTATGCATGTATATATTTATATATGTGTACAAGGTTGTCTAGTGGCTATTAGGTTCATAAAATTGATATCTTTATTAATTTGTTGCGTAGCATATGTTATAAGTGTAATTTGAATTATATATCCTAACAATTGGTAATACTAAAGATATTAGTGGGGAAAAGTTTATCTAACTCATGGTAATAAAAATAAATTTCTACGCGTATCCGGGTATTTAATATGACGGGTTTCGTCATCGGTACTTATCGTAAACATACATTGGCCAAGCCCATAATCTAAGTTGGGCCTAAGCCCAATAAGGGTTGGGCCAAGCCCAATAATTTAAGAGGGGCCTAAGTCCAATAATAGTTGGGTCAAGCCCAATGGGTTTTAAAAAAAAATTTCCGGGCCCAAAAACCGGGATTGTTACAGATTTGCTTTTGGTTGCCCGAGTGAAACCTTCCCAGATCTCTCCTGCCCACGGCCGATGTGGGATTTGCCTAGGGTGTTACAAACACCCCCCCTTTTTGGACTCATCGTCCTCGATGAGGTTTGCCCCACCATCCCATTCTTGGATGTGGGATTTGCCTAAGGTGCCCCTCTGAACACCCCCGGGGACTCACCATCCTCGATGAGGTTTGCCCCACCATCCCGAACGGCACAGGAGTTGCTCTGATACCACTTGTAACATCCGGCCCCTCATACCACCAATATTGTCCGTTTTGCTACATTAGAGCTCACGGATTTGGTTTTGGTTACCCGGGTGAAACCTTCCCAGATCTCTCCTGCCCACGGCCGATGTGGGATTTGCCTAGGGTGTTACAGGATAAATACCAAGGGGGCCTGATTTTAAAAATGAAAGGGCCCGTACCCAATTTATATAATAAAATCAGCTAAAAACCGACAAATCATTACTTATAACGGGAAAAAATGGGAGGGTTGTGACCCTCCCGGGTCTCCCTCCACTAACCTGCGCCAATACTGGAGATCCAAATTATGAGTTAGAGAAATGTTTGTAGAGCTTGCCACATACGATTTTATCTATCTATAGGTAGATATTTTATAACTATGTTCGTAAATTTTATTTTTATTACTTTATAAGGTTTATTTATCAATCATATAATCAATAGAATAAAGTGCAATTTGAGTACCTGAGCTATACTCTAACTTGCACTATGAGTGCCTAAGTTATAATTTTAGTCAATTGAGTACCTAAACTTTCTATTTTTCACAATTTGAGTACCTAGGACTAACAGATATTAGTTAGGTGTTAACTCATAGGGCTATTTTGGTCATTTCTTATCTAATAGGGTTAAATTAATAATTTTATTTTTAAAAGTCTCACTAACAATAAACAAGTAGAGCGACGTTTTTTAAACACCTAAATCTATGTTCCATATGCTCGAACAACAGATAGAAGCTTCAAACAAAATCAGCTTCTATCTGATTTTCAAAGCGTGTGGAACGTATATTTTAGGGTTTAGATAACTTGGTTTTATTTGATTATTTTTAGTGAAACAATAAAAACTAAAATTACTAATTTTACCCTAACATTATATAAAAAATGACAAGAATAGCCTTATGAGTTAACACTTAACTAACATTTATTAGTCCTAGGTACTCAAAATGCTAAAATAAAAAAGGTTAGGTACTCAATTGATAAAAATTAAAACTTAAATACTCATAATGTAAGTTGTAGTATAGCTCACATACTCAGATTGCATTTTATTCTAATCAATATTACAAATATTATTACTAGTCATAGTTTTAGACCTCTTACAATATTTTTTTTATATTTGAATATATTTCATAACTATGTCTATAGTTTTATGTTTTTTTGTTGCATTTAATTATTAATTATATAATCAATATTTTAGATAATTTTGACTTTTAAAAATTATAGTTTAAATATTTTATAGTAACTTCTATCTTAGAAATTTTTTGTTCAATTAAAAAAAAATACTTTTGAAGTTTATAATCATTATTTTGTAAAGAGTATATCAAGTTATCAACAAATGATAAAAATAACATAAAGTGTAAGAATGACACAATGATACCAAAAAGACACAATGAAGGACTAAAAGTTTTATAACTCGGAATGTAAATCTAATTTCAAAAAGACGTTCCAGAGACCTTGTTCCTGCATCATCTAATTTAAAAAAATAAAAGAAAAACTAAAAAAAAGTAAAATAAAATTTAAGGTTTCATGGTGTCTTGTTTTACTTATAAGTAATAACTTTTTTATCTTGCATTGTGTCTTTTTTTATGCCCATGTATTATTCTCACACTTTGTATCAAAAAATAATTTTGTATGTGATCTTTCTTTCTCTTTTGTAAATATATGAAATATTTATATCAATCTTCATATTGTAATTACGTGTAATAATAATAATAATAATAATATTTATTTTCATCGTGAAAAGTTGTATCAGTTCTATACTTTCTCTGTCCCATTAAAAGTGTCTTGGTTTGAAAAAACAAAATTTTAAACATATTAAATAATTAGTTTTTTTTGTTTTTCTTTTAACAATAAATATTATGTGAGTCAATCATATTATTTGGTTATGTTAGATTTGTGTTTTTAAAGGTAATATGAAAATTCACCAACAAATTTTAGAAATGAACATATAAAGTGAGACAAACAAAAAAAATAAAAAAAGGACACTTATTATGAAACGGATGGAGTAATTTCCTTTTTATTTCTATTGTTCAATTTGTGGAATACAGATATTCTAACACGCTATAAATAAAATAAAACACTCATAAATAACATGAAAGCATATGTGTGTAGGTTTTGTGGTGATTATGAGGAATCTGTTGACCATATTTTCACATCATGTAGCTTGGCAATGTCTATTTGGGCGAAGGTTGGGTCATGGTGTAATCTACAACCTATTTTCGCTTTCACTTTTGGTGATCTAATGGAGATTCCTTACGGTTTAAGGGGTGATGATGACTTCAAGAAGGCTGTACACGCGGTGTTTTTAATCGCTACTTGGTCTCTATGGAAGCATAGGAATGCTATGATTTTTTAAGGGGTGCAGTCTTCGCCAGTGAAGGTTATTTGTGATATTTTAGCAACAACGACTTTATTGTTAAAACATCGTAGTAAGAATATGGCTTCAATAGTCTTGCATAATTTTCCTTTCGAGCCCGATTAATGACTTTGTTTTTGTGTTGTTACTTTGTTTGCTCTTGTTTTATTTTATGGTTTTAGCTTCTTGTTAGCCGTGGTTTTAATAAAATCTTTGCCATTAAAAAAAAGATGAAAGGAAATATAGATTGCAAAACCTCGAGTAAGAATATGCCAAACATAGCATGTGATGTGGGCCTCAAGTAGCATTTTAGTTGCCATCCATAAAATTCTCAAATGCGACTGCCCACGGCATTACTACTACCAACACCAACCATTGACCCGTCTTTGTGCATGTTTGGGATTGTTTATTTGCACATCCTTTTAACTTATAACTTATTGAGAAGTTAATAAGTTAAAAAAATAGTGTTTGGCAAGTGAGTTGAAAATGAGTTTTGGTGCATAAAAAAGAGAAAATGAGAAGTTAGGGGGGAGTGACCTTCTTAGAAAAGGAGAAAAGGAGATTGAGAAGGAGATAAGAAGTTAATAAGCAATCCCAAACGTGGCCTTTTATTTCACACACTAAGAGCATTCAAAGCGGATTTGGTATAATTTTATGAGAGTTATATATATTTTTAATTATGAAATGGTTATATGTGATTGTGTGTGAAGAAAGAAAATTTATGCAATAGTCATTGACTGATTGTTCATTTATATATTTTTAATTATGAAATGGTTATATGTGATTGTGTGTGAAGAAAGAAAATTTATGCAATAGTCATTGACTGATTGTTCATTTATATATTTTTAATTATGAAATGGTTATATGTGATTGTGTGTGAAGAAAGAAAATTTATGCGATAGTCATTGACTGATTGTTCATTTATATATTTTTAATTATGAAATGGTTATATGTGATTCTGTGTGAAGAAAGAAAATTTATGCAATAGTCATTGACTGATTGTTCATTTATATATTTTTAATTATGAAATGGTTATATGTGATTGTGTGTGAAGAAAGAAAATTTATGCAATAGTCATTGACTGATTGTTCATTTATATATTTTTAATTATGAAATGGTTATATGTGATTGTGTGTGAAGAAAGAAAATTTATGCGATAGTCATTGACTGATTGTTCATTTATATATTTTTAATTATGAAATGGTTATATGTGATTCTGTGTGAAGAAAGAAAATTTATGCAATAGTCATTGACTGATTGTTCATTTATATATTTTTAATTATGAAATGGTTATATGTGATTGTGTGTGAAGAAAGAAAATTTATGCAATAGTCATTGACTGATTGTTCATTGATAAATTTAAAGGCATTGTTCATCCAAATAACACTTTTTAACATTTTTTTTAAGTTATTGTGAGAGGAGGACAGCATAAGCCATAAGATAATGATAAAAGTATTATAAATTGAAAAAGATAAAAACAATAATGTTTTTATTGTGATTGTATGAAAAAAGAAAAAAAAGGTGTTTGTGAAATAGAGAATCGACAATCCTTTATTTATTTTTGTACGCATCTTTCAATTTGGGAAATATAGAGGGGAGTGAAAGCCAATTGATAAAATTATCAGAAAAAAAAAAATAAAAATAAAAAGTTTCTTTAGAAGAGAATGGTATCATAAGAAATTCGAAAACACGACCTCCACATAGAAGACAATAAGACTGTTTCCTCCTAATTCCCAAACCAATTGATCTAGACTCAATGTCTTCTTTAATAGTTTTGTTATTGGTATGTTTTATGGGGGTTGAGTTATTTGGATACCCTTAATTTTTAATTCAACCCTTAAAGTCTTTATCTGTCGTATATGTCTATACAGGAGAAATCTGAGGGCCCCAAAATTACATCGGATTCAGTGTTATCGTCAATATACACTGCGTATATTAACTCTATACATGACGTTAACATGTAGATCAGTTGTCTAAAAATGAACACTTTATGGGTTCTCACTGGATACTAATTTTTGATGATATGTACAAACGTCTCGGGTTTTTAGAGCAGCATTTGTGTCCGCAGGTTGCGCGAGCGTCGCAAAGTTTTTAAAGAATTTCCAACCTCGAACCTGTTTTTTGCATCCACCCTACGCGCGGGTAGGTGTTAGAGTAAAAGACAACATACGAAGCTAATATGCCTTGATAAGCTAGAGTAATTTTGTTACTACACCTATGTGAGCCAAGATGTATTTTCATCATTACTAACCAACTATTTTGAGAACTGAACTCTCATTTACACAAATTATCTAACATATTTTAGTCATATGTTTCTTAAAATATTGTCCATTCTTTTATGTAAAAAACACTTTGGTTGAACGAATGAATAAAAATTAGATATTTAGAGTTTTTATCAATGTTTTGAAAACCGGACCGAACACCGAACCGTAGTTTTAATTTTATTGGTCGGACCGGGGTTGGACCTGGGTTTGACGAACTATACATTTATCAAAATAATACCATAAGAATTCTAATTTAAACACAACCTAAGTTCAATAATATTAAGTTATAACACAAAAGTCATAAATCAAACAGATTTTAACACCAAGAACGACAAAAAAGTTACAATTTAAACAAACTTTAACACCAAAATAAAATAAAATCATCATCACTATAAGTTCTAAGTTCATATGTCACACCAAGTATCCAATTTTTCATGGCAAATTGGCTAAAAATAATCACAACTAACACCTATTGGCCGAGAATAATTCCAACTCAGTTTATTCTCTCCAGTGGTCTCAAATCCAACTTTTTTGGCCTCTAGTGGTCCGCCGTTAAGTGCACTTAACGGCCGTTAACTTTTTTTTATTTTTTTCGAATTTCAGAACAAGGTTTTATGGATATTGATCGGGAGGAGTATACGATTCAATTGATGTAAACCTTACTTCGAACTGGGGTTCCAAACGACAAAGCGGTCTTCAATCGGGTGTTTAAAACCTAACTGTGCTTTAACCGGATATTAAAATTAAACCATTTGGAGCAACAATTGGAAGTAAGGTTTACATCAACTGACTCGTATTCTCCTCCCGATCAAAATCCCTAAAATATCTGTTTGAAATTCGAAAAAAATAGAAAAAAAGTTAACGGCTGTTAAGTGTACTTAACGGCGGACCACTGTAGGCCAAAAAAGTTGGATTTGGGACCACTGGAGGGAATAAACTGAGTTGGGATTATTTTCGACCAATAGGTGTTAGTTGGGATTATTTTAGGCCAATTTGCCATTTTTTATTATTAAGTAAAACTAATTTATCATCTTCATCACTCAGAACATCAATATATTAAGTTTCATCACTTAAAACACAAAAAAATTATAGATATAAACATAAAATAAAAAAAACGGTTCGATAGCGGTTCAAAACGGTCCGGTTCGAGCGGTTCCATAACGGTTCGAGCGGTTCGCCGCAGTTCACAAACACCTATCAGACCGTAATTCTCAAAAAACACGGTCCGACCGCGGTCCGACCGGTCGGACTGGCCGGTTTAAAAACACTGGTTTTTATAACCTGAAAAATAACGATAGGAGAAAAATTTCGAGTCTCGTAAGTTTCAGACCCGCTGCGTAAACCTTTAAGTTTCGCCATTGGATATGTTAGTAGGATTTATTGTTATTACGTACATAGCATGGGTCTGTCGATTAGCTACTTGATGAATGAGTCTTCCAATGCAAATCTCTTCGTCATTCCCAAGATAACGATAACTTCAAACTCCAAAAATACCACCCGGCCTCACTTTTCCCTCTCTCTACTTCTCTTTAAAAAGCGGTTACAAACTTACAACTTACATTCATATCATTATTCATTTCTTTCAATCTCTCTTGAGACTCAAACAATCAATGGCCATCAATAGAACTAATCAACAACTCGTGAACCTCAAATGCTCCGTTCAGAACTACGATTGGGGACGAATTGGGCACGACTCGCAAGTTGCTAGATTGTTTGAGAGCAACTGTGGTGATCAGATTGACGAAACGAAGCATTACGCTGAGTTTTGGATCGGGACTCATGTATCGGGACCCTCGTTTTTACAAGGGAGTGATAATGATAATGTGAGTTTGAAGTCATGGATTTTGCAAAATCCTAAGGTTTTGGGTGATGTTGTTGTTGATAAATGGGGATATGATCTTCCATTCTTGTTGAAGGTAATTGATTTGTGTCATTGGTATAATTTGCATGATTAGTCTTTTTGTTTTAGTATGGCTAATTAAAGCTCTGTCATGGATCTAGTTTTGTTACAATTCACTTGTTAATTAAAACTCGTCATTCATCTAACTTTGTTATTTGATATAAAAATAACAATTTTTGTCTAAATCTCATTCATACATATATATTTAAATGTGGAATTGATAGAAAGGGTAATTGTGTCAACTTTTAATGAAATGGGGAATACGTAATAAAAATTAAGGTTGGTGATATATGTAATTAAGAAGGGTAAATATGTAAAAATCTCTTGTATTTTTATGGTTGATTACTTCAAATTAAGTTAGATTATGACTAGGAGTACGTGGTGTATTATTGTAACTTGTAAGATAACGGAAACCTAGATGATATTAATGAATGGTTAGGTTACAATATCTAGAGTTTACAAGAAACCGTAGAAACATATGGTTGTTATGTTACCATTAATAGAAGTGTTTGCGTATCAGGTACTTTCGATTGGGCGGCCATTGTCAATACAAGCTCATCCGGATAAGGAATTGGCGGGATCCCTTCATAAGTTGCAACCGAACATGTATAAAGATTCGAATCACAAACCAGAAATGGCTCTGGCTTTAACTGAGTTTGAGGCCTTGTGTGGGTTTATAAGTTCAGAGGTAAACATTTAGAAATGCATGATGTACCATAAATGGTTTGTCACTTGAATGTTTTGTTGTTTTGGACCATTTTATTTAAGTTTCTTGCTATGTTTCTTTACTGTTAAGTCATGGCCATGTGGGTCATATTTGTAACTTTGTTGAAACTATTATTGGTGTCATTTTGCCTTTTGTTACATCATGGTTACCTTATGATAGCTTTGACATGATGATCTTTTAGTGTCTTAGTAACATGAATGATGAATATGCTTGTACACGAATTTATCCGTTTCTAGAATTTTTCAAGTATGTTTAGATTTTATATAGTTCCCCTGTTCCTTCTGCCATTCGTTTGAAGCGACTGAAAGTAACTATGAAAAAATAGACTAGCATTGTTCATATGATATGATATAACATATTACATACTCAAAGTAAGGTTGTTATTTATGCTAGGAACTTGATGTTTTGCTTCAAAGTGTTCCGGAGATTAAACAAGTGGTTGGCAATGCATACAATGAGCAAATCTTAACTGTAAACAAACACAATAATGGTGTGGTCAAAGAAGAACGAGTTATTCGGTCAATATTCACTAAACTTATGTCGGTTAACCGCGAGGTTATATCCAAAGCAGTGTCTAGATTCATTCATCGTCTAAGCAAGGAAAGTGAGGTTAGAACTAAGTTTTTCCAACAATATGTCCTTTTAATGTTGTTGTTTGTAATTTTATTAGTAAGCTGACTTTTTTGTTTATGATCAGACCAGACAGTTAACCAATAAAGAAAAACTAGTGTTGAAGCTTGAAAAACAGTATCCGGATGATGTTGGAGTACTGGCCGCCCTTCTTCTGAACCATGTGAAACTCGAAACTGGTGAGGCTTTATACATAGCTGCCAACGAGCCTCATGCATATTTGAGTGGTGAATGCATTGAGTGCATGGCAGCTTCAGACAACGTGGTGCGTGCTGGCCTTACTCAAAAATACATGGATGTAAAAACCCTATGTTCTATGCTCACTTATAATCAGGTAAACTTAGACCTTAAGTTGTCAAATGATGCAATTTTTCTTTTAGATGTTATGTTTTGATGCCTGAGAGCAACCTCTTTATCCTATGAGATAAAGACATGATTTGCCTCTTTTTTAAATTGTTCTAACCCTATTGTATGAGTAATAATTTTAAATGGGTTATTTTATGATTTGATGTAATAATATCAGGGGTTACCTGAAATCTTAAAAGGGGTACCTATGAACCAATATGTCAGAAGATACACTCCGCCTTTCGAGGAGTTTGAGGTTGATCAGTGTGTGCTTGATCATGGTGCGTCCGTTGTATTTCCCGCTCTTCCAGGTCCATCTGTTTTTGTGGTTATTTCAGGAGAAGGATCAATGGTGACATCATCATGCGAAGAAAGAGTGTCGGAAGGAGCTGCATTGTTTGCACCTGCAGGGTTAGAGGTTCGAGTTAACACGGAATCAGAGTTGCAGTTTTATAGAGCTGGAGTGAACAACAAAGTGATTTTGAACCCTTAATTTTAATTTGATGGACATTGAAGAAACTTACACTTAAAGTTTAAGTGCATCTATGATCTATGCATCCTTATATGGTCTGATAATTATACACAACAATAGTAATTACACGATAATTGTTTTATGTTTCCATTTTCTTTTCACAATTAAATGATAATTGTTTTATGTTTCCATTTTCTTTTCACATTAATTAAATTGTTATAATCTACATGTTCTTTGAGTTCACTTTATAGCTATTTGTTTAGAAATAAGGATGAACGAGGTAGTATATATAAAGGGTATGATCTAGGAAGAGTATAGAAGATATTAGAGATCACTATTTATAGGACACTTAACATAAGTTCAGTTATAACACTAAAATTGAGATGAAAGGTGAACGATTAAATTTGTGAAATAAGTCAAATAACTATTTTACCACTTTTCTACAAGTCATGATTACAAGAAGTGACACAAAATGATTTATGTTACGTAACACTTGTGCAATAACATATGATCACTTTTCTACAAGTCATTATTATAGAATTGACATAAAATAGATGGTACTTTTTTATTTATTTATTTGTTTTAAAAGGTGAAGGGAGTGAAAATTCACTCTTTCTTCAAATACCCTTACATACATCTAATCAAAACATTTTATTTTACAAATACTCTCATCTATCTTTTCTTATTATATTTTTGAACAATTATTTAAATATTCAAATAATATAACTAAATTGATAATAACAAATATTTATTAAAAATAAAATCAAGTACATAATTTAAAATATAGAAAAACAAGTACATAATTTAAAATTAAAAAAACACACAATTCAAATAAACGTCTTAGTTTAACATCTCACGAGCCCTAACAACTTGCCATGAATAAATGCAAGTGAAAGGTTTTTTTATATATCTTTTGGTAGTCATGTTACAAAATTGGGTTTTTGCCACCGCAAATACGAATGCAAAACAGTGACGAAAGTTCATTTGCCACAAATTTTTCACCAAAACCACCGTCCCAAATGCCTTCGTAGCAATTGTGTAATTGTCACGGTTTTGCAACCGCCCCTTATTTTGCCATCGAATTTAACAATCGATTTAGTAGTGACTAATATTGCCATTGGGTTTTCACCAAAACTACTGTCGCAAATGCTTCTGTGACAATTGGGCAATTGTCTTGGTTTTGCAACGGCCACTTATTTTACCACCAAAATTAACGACCGGTTTAGTGGTGGCTAATATTGCCATCGGTTTGCAACCACATTGTGACCATATTTTTGCTACTGCATTGCTTCTAAGAAGCCATAGCCAAATGGCCAAATTTACAACAAGTTTGTGAGAACTTTGTCACTACCTTTATATTCTATTTTTATGTAGACTTGTTAATTTTTTTTTAATCAAACTTGCTACCAAATTTATGTTATTAATAAAGCAACTTCAACTTCTAAACTCATTATTATAAAATCAAGTCGCATGATATAAAAAGTTATTACAAAATAAAGTCACTTACATAGTATCCAAAGTCATTACACAATAAAGTTGATTTTAACTTGATGACGAAAGATTTTGAACCACAAGTTTTAACATTTCTTCAATCGTTGTCAATCTTCATGCATAGACTCTTTCTCGGCCTTTTTGCTTTTTTTTTTCTCAGCTTTTTTCATTTTTTTTCCGTCCACTAAACCCTCAATTATTGTCTTCAACCTTTGTATTTTTAGTCAATAAACATGTACTTCAATTCACAGCTAGATATAAAAGCACAAACATACCTAAATAAAATATTACATTGCAAGCTACTTTTAAACTACACATAAAAAGTTTTTGATCATCATAGGTTATAGCAGATCAGCATATAGGAGTTCCTAATTCTAAGACAACTAATAAGTGCTAGAACAATAGAAGACTAAACCTTCTTCATTAAAAAAATAGAGTAAATAATGAATCAAGGTATGTTTACTTCTTTATAAAAATTCAATATAAGATTATATTCCTAACAT
This sequence comes from Tagetes erecta, assembly GCA_030867185.1. NCBI lineage: Eukaryota > Viridiplantae > Streptophyta > Magnoliopsida > Asterales > Asteraceae > Tagetes > Tagetes erecta. The sequence goes on from CM061490.1 coordinate 8,364,633, forward strand.
AACTTACACTTATTGTATTGACATCTGTAGTTAATTAACATGTTCCAAAAATTATTGCAAATAAATTTTGTGTTGTTACTATAGGAGGTAACAATTAACTTTGTGACTGGTAGTGTAGCAACAACCATTAGTGGATACCATTACACCTTTAATCTTTCATTATTGTATAATAATAGAATGATTACACTTTTTTTCAAACTTTAGATTTTGAAAGTCCTATTATTCCTCAAAATATAGAATGAACTCATGTCTGGTGATTAAAACTTAAGCAACTAACATAGAGGAGGTCATGAGTTCGAATCTCCAAATGGTGTGTAACATTCAGCTCTTCATACCACCAATATTGTTGAATTCGCCACATTAGAGCTCACGGATTTGCTTTTGGTTACACGAGTGCAAATTTCCCAGGGGGTCACCCTTCTTGAGATTGCTGCCACTTGAGCACGCTAAACAGTGGAGTTCTCATCTACCAATGAGGATTTGCCTAGGGTGTTACATGATGCGTGATTTTTTTATTACTAAAAGAGTTAATCTTTTTAATAGAATATGAGAAATTATTAATTGAATGCGAGATTGACGCCTAGACAGATTCTATGTGATAATGACGTGTCATGCGTGAAAAAATGACATGTGATAAAGATTTAGTGATTTACCTTTATATTATTATACGTAGATGAGATTATAATCCAAAACTTATCTACTAAGAAACATACGCATTTGTAAGTGTATACTTGTGATTACCAACAAATAATAACCTTAGATATCAATGGATTGCCAACGATCCTCATCCCAAATAGTTGAGGTCGGTACCTAAGACCTCATATGATAAAACGGTCTTGTATTCAAATCACATGAGATAAAAAAATAAAGTTTTCAAGTTAGACTAGATGGTTTTCTCACTAAAATAAACTCTCTAATATGGTCTAGCACTCTCTTGAGTCGGCGTCCCGCCAACGATCCAAATTACCGTTAATAAAAGACATAAATGGATTGCGCTATAATCCAGGCCCAAACTCTAAACAAAGCCCAATCTATACTTGGTTCAACCAATTACCAACCAACAATATAATGAGATTTAGGGTTTGGTGTTTTACTTCTTCTCAGCCGATTAGTACGATCAGAGACTCAATCCACAGCTGCCGTAATCAGCCATTGTATGTATTTCTTCATCGCTTGTTTTTTTAGTTCGTTTGAAATCATGAAATCTGTTCTACTGATTTATACTCTCTGATAGATATCGTTTTTAAGCTGTGATTTTGATTTAGTTTGTGGTTTGCCGGATGTTTAAGTGTTTAGATTTGTGCTAATTGGTTGCATTATACTTTATTAAAGCGTGGATTTGATATGTATTTGTTGTTTTTGATGAAATCACTTTGTATGTAACTTATTGTAAAATTATTGTGGCTGTTTATTGACTTGTTTGTTTCATTTACAGTGCTTGTTTGTAGTGTTAATGATGAAATGACACTATGATTTTTAACTTTTTTCTTTTTATGTTTTGAAAAGATCTCACATTTTGATTCAAAGTATTGTGGCTTCAAGGTTTATCTAATTAAATTAAAAAATGCTAATTTTTTCTGAAATAGCCAAAAAGGTAATGGTTTTGTAGCAGCTTGATGAAAATGAAGCAGGATTAACTTTTGTAGATTTTCAAAATTTATGCTGTTTTAGTTTTATATGTTTGAATGGTATGTTGAAACAGTTATACTTTGGGGCTTTGTTATATATGTTAGAAAACATTGCTTCATTGTCTTTTACAGGATGTGCTGGTGAAAAAATGTTAAACAATGTTTAAATGTGCTTGTAAGCTATATTGATTGGGAGATGTGTTTACAGCCTGTTCTAAGTTTTAGGTTTGACCGAACCAATATGTTACTAAACCGCAAAATCTGAACTTTGTCTGGATTCTGGAATCGTTTAAACTTCGAACTTTTATTACACTCAGCATGCAATAGGATCTTGGATTCTTGATCTGTGTTGATAGTTTGCTTGTTTGTGACAATATTTGTGTTTGATCTTTTTCAATACTTTCGAAGATTTATTGTTTGTTTTGCTGTTTACAGCTTCACATCAATGTTGTGTTTTCTTATCATTTACTCATGTTTCTTTGTTAGTTTGAACACTGAAAATGTATACATCAAGGAAAAAGATTCAGAAGGACAAGGATGTTGAACCCACTGAGTTTGAGGAGTCTGTTGCTCAGGTAAGCTGCACTTGCTTTTTTGGACATAATTTATTGTCATTAGGGGGGGGTGTTTATTGTCTAGTATGGACAGTTTTTTAGGCCAAAGTTTGAGGCAGACTGTTGGTAATGGTTTAAAATCATAGCGAAGCAAAACTAAGTTGTTTTAAATGAATCCGAACCAATCTTAACTGTTTCAAACATGTTGGTTTCATGTTTTGGTGTTTTGAGGCTGTTGGGCAAAAATTCCTAAAATGTATAACATTACAGAGAACTCGACTAAGAAAACATATGGATGACCAGTTGAAGTGGACTGTGACCATCTTTTCTAAATATCGTAATGATTTCTAAAATCAGAATGTGTCTATGTAGGCGTTGTTCGATTTGGAAAATGCAAACCAGGACCTTAAGAGTGACTTGAAGGACCTTTACATCAACAATGCTACGTAAGGCTGCTTTTTATTGCATTTTAATCTGTTTTCTTTTACCACACGATTTTGTTGTAACATGTTTAATTTTATGCTCTTTTTTCAGCCAAATTGATGTCTCTGCAAGTCGAAAGGCTGTAGTGATTCATGTTCCATACAGATTGAGGAAAGCGTTCCGCAAGATCCATCTCAAGCTCGTAAGAGAGCTTGAGAAGAAATTCAGTGGCAAGGTAACTATCTTATTTTATGAATTTTATCTGCAAGTGATCCAAAATTGAAATGAATTGTTTATTTTGCTGAATGTTTTTTTTGCCAGGATGTGGTTCTGATTGCAACTAGAAGGATGCTGCCACCACCCAAGAAAGGTTCAGCCGCTCAGAGGCCTCGCAATCGTACCTTAACAGCAGTGCATGATGCCATGCTAGAGGATATTGTTTATCCTGCTGAGATTGTAGGCAAACGCGTCAGATACAGAATCGATGGATCAAAAATCATCAAGGTGGATTATCTTTCATATTGCAATCTTTTTTTTCATGCACACTTTTGTATTGAATGTATGCGCTTTTTTGTAGATTTTCTTGGACCCCAAGGCAAGGAATGACACTGAGTACAAGCTTGAGACGTTTGCTGGGATTTACAGGAAGCTTTGCGGGAAAGATGTCGTGTTCGAGTACCCAATGAACGAGGCTTAAATGACCTCACTTGTCTTTTAATGGTTTCATTTTTGTTATTTGAAATGCATTTTGACATTTGACTTTCAAGAGATTCAGATCATGCTTGTTTTCTTTGTAGGATAAATGAAAGAGTGTTGTTGAAAGTTTACTTATTTGGTTTTAGTCATTTTTCTTTGGGCTAGATGCATATTTTCTCTTTAAAAAACATTAAATGCATATTTCTTAAAAAAAAACCTAATTGCATATTTCCTCTAAATGATTTTAATTTGCAAATGTATTTATTTTAATTGCAAGTATACTAATTTTTTAATAGTATTGGTAATTTATGTCATTGATATTTTTAGTTAGGTAAATATACTATTAGGAGCTATTTCTAAGTGTAAATATGTTTTCTTTACTTTAAGAAAAATACCATATCTTCAAGTGAAGAAGTTCATGAGCATTGCAGATTGTGGCATTAAGCAATGTAAAATTATAATTTGAGTAGATGTAGTTTTTTATATTTACAAGGAACATACGTAAATTTCCCTATTTATTTCTATTATCTTGTCCAAATTAACGTGTGATGTTTACACGTGACGTAAAATATTTGTGACTTTGTTACATGTGTTACGTATGTGACATAAACATGTGATGCCCACGCTTGACATGACACGTTTGTAACTTAATTACATGCGTTAGTTGGTGACATTATGAAAAAGTTAACGGACAAAAGTAATTGAGGAAATATGAGTTCATACATAATATAAATAGTATACTCAAAACTTAATAAGTTTGAGGGGGTCAAAGTAACTGAAAAGCCGGTTTATAAAATTTAGGGGTGTCAACATGACCTCTTATAAACTTTAGGGGTGACATTTGACATTGCTCAATACAAACAAATCACGAAATCAATCCAACAATAGTTTTAAATAGTGAACGTTTAATTAAAATTAACACAAGTAAATTTAGCTTTAACATATTAACATTAATTGGGTGTGTATGTTAGTAGGCTACAAATGAACCAAACGAACACGAACAAGTCTTATTTATTTGTGTTCGATTGTTAAAGTATAAACATGTTCATGAACTATTCATGAATGCTTACCCCATAATATTTCTTATTCTTGTTCGTTCATTATGGAAACGAACACATTCAACAACTGTTCACAAACACTTAATAAACGTAAAATATCACAAACGAGCACAAACAACGTTCAAGAACATAAATGAAGGTTCGTGGATCCAAACAATTACAAAATTACCATAAACCAAAAGAACTTTATTTGAATAAGTACATAAAATACGTGATGACTTATTAAATGAACGAACCCGAACAAACTTTCCATCTCAATGCTATGCCCTATATGTTATAATGAAATACTAAAGGGTGCTTTTGTGTAAACACTAGATACTCAAACTGATAAAATGGACCCAAAGTCCAAATAGATCTATCTGTCTTCAAGCCAAAAGTAACAATGGTTGTTACAATGAGCTATGTTCTTGCAAGTACCATACCCTCAATCAACAAAATTCCCCATTGTGCTGTAAACAAACAACACAAAATGAAAATGAAGGTCCCATACAAGCTGAAACAAGGCCAGTCTCGTATCTTTCACCAACTCTCATCTGGTTTAAACATGGAAGTTATCTACCAGAAAAGTATGCAAAACCAAACCCCAAATGAACAAACATTGAATCGACCTCCATTAGTGTTTGTTCATGGAAGCTTTCATGCAGCCTGGTGTTGGGCTGAAAACTGGTTACCATTCTTTTCACAAAATGGGTTTGATTCATATGCTCTCAGCCTTTTGGGTCAGGTTCATTTTTCCATTCATATGTGCATTTTAACTTCTTATTTATCCATTTGCATTTGATACTTTTGGATTGTTAGTTAGTTCCGGAGTTACTTAGCCAAGTCTAACATGTTATGAATAGTTTTGTTATGACCCCAAGAGAGTTGTGTTTAAAAGACTTATCCAAAAAAGACACGCCGCCCAACTTGTTTCCATTTGTCTTATATTTCTGGTTATACCATTTGCATTTGATACTTTTTAATTCCTAGAGCCAAAGAGGGTATGGAGTTACTTAGCCGAATCCACCTCAAGATCTATGAGCGTTAGTTTTAAAAGACTTAGTTTTGCTATAAAAAAAGGGCTAGCGGTGCAGTTTGTTGCCATTTGTCTTATATTTATATTTATCCCATTTGCATATGATACTTTTTGACTCCTAGAGCCAAAGAGGGTGTGGAGTTACTTAGCCGAATCCACCTCAAGATCAATGAACGTTAGTTTTAAAAATCCAAAAAGAAGGGCTAGTGGTGCAGCTTGTTGCTCCCTTGCCTTCTGTATCGATGTAAATTTATGTTTATGATTGATATATTTTCAAATATAACTAAAGGTCATCAATTGGCTCAAATGATCGATAACAAAGTGTTGCGTGGTTGTGATTTTTTCATTTGTGTGTGTAATCTGTAGCCCTAATTTGTAATTTGAAGTTGTGATTTGGAACATTGACAGGGTGAAAGTGATGCACCAGATGGTGCAGTTGCAGGTTCTCTTCAGGTACTTTTAAATAATTGCTGTTTAAAGCAAGATTTTCCAATATGTGTGTTGATAAATTATTTGAAATTGTGCAGACACATGCTGAAGATATTGCTGATTTCATCAAGACTCAAACTGCATTATCACCGGTGTTGATCGGACATTCGTTTGGAGGGCTCATTGTCCAGTACTACGTTGCGAATCTTGAAAAAGATTTGAGTGGAAGTAAGTATAAGATGTATGCTTTGATTCTTATGTGAAAGTGTGACTTTTCAAATTCGTATGAAATTTGATACAAACTTAGACACCCAAAAATTCATACTTTTGCATCATTTGCAAGATTGTTATCTTGGTTAAAAAAAGCGCGTTGGGTCATCAAAAAGAGCCCCATAAGCGGTGCTTCTTGCGATTTGTGTCAAAAGTGGTCAAATGAATGATTTAGTTGAGGAAGAAGGGTGGTATGTAAAAGAGATAAGTGAGATGCAACTTTTGGTTGTACATAAAGCTTATTAGTTTATACATAGAGCAGGCCTTGTGTCCATGAAGCTATCGCGTCTCTGAGTTTCTCATGCTTTTAAAGATCAAGTTTGTTTGAAAATTTTAGCAATGTGCAGAACCTTATTGATTTTTTTCTTGGGAAGAGGTGGGTATGTTTATAGACTTGTGCTAGACATTATTAATGCTGGAATATGCTTGCAGATCTTGCAGGAGCAGTGCTTGTTTGCTCTGTGCCGCCTACGGGAAATAGGTGCTGTTGATGCCTTATAATCTCTTCCCTTTTGACACATTAGACAGCTAACAAGTTATGTTTTGGTAGTCAGTGGCTTAGTATGGCGGTATCTCTTTACAAAACCTGTTGCAGCCTTTAAGGTACATAGTTATGCTCTCAATTTGTGCATCATACTAGTTTAAGTCCCTACGCATCTAAACGGGTGATTTTTTCTAACATGCCTGTATAACATATCCAAGAAAATGATTATATTCATGATTTTTTCAACATCATAATATACTCGTTTATTCTCAGGTCACAATGAGCTTAGCAGCAAAAGCTTTTCAGACATCGTTACCCCTTTGCAAGGAAACATTTTTCTCCCGGGAAATGGACGATCATCTTGTTCTACGGTTTGTCTCTTTCAGATGTTCATAGCTACTTTATAATCTATTAAAATAGATTCCATTTTATTAGTCAACTGGAAATAGTTTTTGAACATAATATTAGAAAACGTCGATCTTGTCAATTACAGTTATCAAGAATTAATGACAGAAAGTTCAAGACTGCCATTGTTTGATCTGAGAAAGCTTAACGCTTCACTTCCGGTTGCATCAGTGCCAAACCGGTCTACCCGAGTTCTTGTCATGGGCGCAGCTGATGACTTTATTGTGGTAAGCGTAACCTTTTAAGCCTTTTGTGATTTTGACTCTTTTCATACCAGAGGAACTTTAAGTGTGCGAGCACACATTTGTACATTTATTGGGGCGTGTTCATTTCAGAACCAATATGCGTTGAGAACAATATAAGCGCTTGTTCATAGTGCTTTAGTAAAAGATGGTAAAACTGAAAAGAACCAATATATCTTAACATACTATTGATTAGAAAAGTACGCGTCTCTATGTGAATGATAACAGGATGCAAAAGGACTTGAGGAGACGGGGAGTTTCTATGGTGTGCAACCAGTGTGTGTTGAAGGGGTTGCTCATGACGTGATGTTGGATTCTTCATGGAAAAAAGGCGCGGAACTGATCCTATCATGGATACAAAATTCTGTTGAGATTATTTAGCATGAAACGGTGCTAGACTGCCATTGATTCGACTTTACATTCAAGCAACTCAAAAGCCTTGAAATATGATGATCAAAAGTGCTTGTTGACACGAAGTAGAGCGTAGATTGAAAGTTCTTGTGACGATTGCAACCTCAATCAAGGTTAGTAGGTTTGTTACGAGCACGTGTAGGATGCAGTAATTTAGGCAGTGCTGCCTGCACATGTTTCATGATTCAAGCACCTATGTTCATCACCTTTGGACATTTCTTCATCTTTATAATATCTTGAGTTTTTATCTTCAGATAAAGCACTAGAATTATCATTAGATACACTTTCACTAGTGATTATAAACAATTTTAATTTTTAAAATGTTATTATTGATTGAAACAAAATTCCCTTACAGTTCAACCCTATTTAAAAATTGACCGATTTTCATTCAATAACATATTATGCAATAGCACATTAACAAATAACACTCACTTGAAAACTATCAAAACTAACATCCCCATGTGACAAATTGAACCCCTTCTTAGTATTTTTTAAAATTGTCTCAACTAATTACACACAACAACACTTTTGTAAAGCCCATTTAGGCTAAAAACATCATTAAATCTCAGTTTTTGATTCTCTATATGTGATAATAAATGCCTTGGTGATGGCATGGACAAGTATTCCAATTGGACAACTCAAGAGGCAAAGAAAAACCGAATGCCGAGTCTCAATCTTGTTTTCCAAACCGTCATGATACACCTGTCTGTTTAGAGTAGTAACAAACACTATATATGGGTTAGCACTAGGCTCGAACCATGGTCAAGGTGGTCTACCAAGAAAAATGATGGTGTGCTAGCTACCTTGCTGCGAAGAGGTCAACGGCTAGCAAGTGGATCCAAATCGAGGCTAAAGTCATATCATTCGAAAACATCTTAGCTATACCAGGAAGCTGCGAATAGACAACAGGTACATTTCTTAAAACTTCTCTATTCGAATCGAGACATATAGACTATGGTATGCTATAGAAATATAACCATACCTCTGGCCTCCCGTATTCGCCTGCGAACAGAAGCCGGATCGTATCAGGAGTCCACGAGAGGTAAACAAGATACAAATATAAAATCGCGAGTACAACATGTGGTATGCTACTTCTCATACACTTTTTAGTCTGCAAACAAATCAATCCAAGAGTCATGTGGTTCATTTTGTGGTTTGGATCAAAACCAAACCACTTATAACCGCATAGGCAATACAACACATAAAGTCTTACCAATTCGGCTTTTGGAGCCGCAACCATGAGGATGTAGAATGGAAGAACAGCAGTCGTTCCTAATGTAAAAGCATCCTCCGCTAATCGCTCACTCGCAAACCCTACATCGACAATAAGTTAGTCACATTAGGTAAATAAAATATCCACTTAAACTCGGGGCTTCCCAGCTATACGAATAAAATACTTGAAGCCATGTTAACGAACCAACTTTAAGTACGTATATAATTACATGTTGCGTGTATATGTAAGCTTCTTCTTGGATGCCGATTGAAGCTTCTATAGTTTGGTACGAGAATGGCTCGTGATCCTCCTGTAAAGCTCCATTCACCCGTTAGCTTGGATCCAAAATGCAAGCCATAGATCTTAGTCTTCAAGTCGTCTAAACGACTTGTGGATTTTAACTGTTTAGCAGTAGTCGTTGGGCGGCCAATCTAAAACAAATATGAAATTTATACATCAATGAGATCATTTAAACTGACTCCATTGTTAAAATGTAAGTTATACAAACAATATTGATGATTATAACTATGAGTCAAATATATGCAGAACTAACAAATGACAAATTAATACTAATATATAGAGCAAAATGAATCATACCCGGATCATAAAGTGTTTAATAAATCATGGATATAACAACAATATGCAATGATCGATCAAGTAGTTAGAACTTAGAACACGTACATACAAACAGCATAAAGTAAGACAATAAGGTACCTTGAGTTGAAAGTGATGGTGGTAGATGCAAGAAGAGATAGGCATGGATTTAAGGTGTAACAAAACAGAGGATGAAATATATTAGTGTTAAATTTCATGAGAGTATATTATATTAAGAAGAGAAGAAATTAGAAGTTGTAGTATTGTGTACGAAAGAGATGGTAGATCGAGAGGTGAGATTAATTATATATATAGCTTGGTGCATGTTTATTTATGGTCAACGATATTGTTAAGTAATATATCTCTATGATTGTAGCAGATTCTTTTTGTATATAAGTGTGTTAGTAACCAATGTTTTCGGAACGAACGCGGATATTAAACCGGTCTTCTTACTGTTTTACAGGTCCGACCGGTCACTGGATTTAATGACCTGATGATTTTAGAAATATTTTAAATATATATATATAAAAATATAGAAATTTTTTTAAAAATTTCCCGTCCAACCTCTATTATTCCCTCGGTTCTATACGGTCCAACCGGCCGGGACACACTCAAAGCGGCTCAACCCCCTTAACCGGACCGGTTTCAAGCCTGATTCAACCGGTTTGAAAACCGAACGGTTCGGTTTTCAAAACACTAGACTTGTAACTTGTGATCTGTGTTTTTAAATGGGAGTGGTGGCTAAATACATCTAACACAATCCTCTTACACTTGGTTACACACCTTTTAGAAAGAGGGTGTCTAGTCGGACACCCTGACAGGCTGACCATACACCCAATCATTACAGTTAATACGACTCGTATTGGTCAATATGGGTCGTATTGATCGATATGACTCGTATTAGATTGAATATGAGTCGTATTGACCTATATGACTCGTATTACATTGAATATGAGTCGTATTGATCCAGCATATGACTCGTATTAGATTGAATATGGGTCGTATTGATCCAGCATATGACTCGTATTACATTAAATATGAGTCGTATTGGTCTAAAAACTAATTTTTTTCTATATGTCCCCGATATATTCACCAGCATAAAAGTCGTCACCATATTGATAGTCGTCATTGCTATTGTACTAAAAATAACTATCATCCTTATTTTCACCACTAAAGATATAATTATCATCCCAAATATAGATTTTTTAGAAAAAAGTCGAATAAATCTTGATAATATAAATGTATTAACAAATGAATTCGTTTTGAATATCGAATTCGATCGATCGAACGATCATTTATATTTGAATTTTAACATAATATTACATCGTGTTAAATAAGTATTAAGTTTTAAAAATTCATACGTTTGAATAATTTTTTACCACTAAGTAATACGACTCATATTATACTTAATAGGAGTCATATTGTCAGGTAATACGACCCATATCAAAACTAATACGAGTCATATTGCCAGGTAATACGACCCATATCAAAACTAATACGAGTCATATTGTCAGGTAATACGATACGACCCATATCAAGTCTAATACGAGTCATATTGTCAGGTAATACGACCCATATCAAAACTAATACGAGTCATATTGCCAGGTAATACGACCCATATCAAAACCAATACGAGTCATATTGTCAGGTAATATGACCCATATCAAGTCTAATACGAGTCATATTGTCAGGTAATACGACCCATATCAAATTTAATACGAGTCGTATTGCTGTCTGACCTGCAACCTCTGCAAGATTCAGCTTTTTCGACTGACAACAAAGCAATACGACCCATATCACCTGATACGAGTCGTATTGAGAGTGTTTAACTAGGCTGTCGGGTGTCCGGATAGGACAACCCTTTAGAAAATATAGTAAATTTGAAGAATTTACCCTTAACTTTTATACACCATTTATTCCTTTTAATTTAATAAGTCCAATTTATTTTTAATTTAATAAGAATAAAGTTATTGTACAAAATGTATTTCAATATACAAGTGTGAGCATACAATTAAATAAACTTCGTTTGACTTATTCCGGTAGCATTAAAACCGACTTGTCAAATCCTTCTCTCAACTTTTCCACCTCCACCCTCAAACCCAAAATCCCCCCCCCCCTCAAACCCCCCCAAGACCATGTGTAATGGAGCGTTTTACCCAACTCAAAATGCCCAAAACGCCCCTAAAGCGCCCCTATAGCGCCCCCAACCATTACATAGGGGCGCTTTGGATGCATAATTCGTCTTTGGCGCTTTGTACAAAACGCCCAATTGTGTTGATTGTGATGAAAATCTGACTCGGAGGAAATATTGGGGCTCTTTGGGGCTCTTTGTGTTTCACCACTACACATGGTCTAAGGGGCTTTGTATGCCATGTGTAATCCAAGTCATCAAGGGGCTTTTTGCCTAAAAGTATGTAGTGGAAAGAGCCCCATAGAGCCCCTTCCAATCATTGTATGATCATTAATTATATAGGGCTTAACCAATTAAAACATGGATAGATCTTGATTTAAGGAATTATGGGGCGTTTTGTACACAACGCCTAGGACAAAAAAATGACCCATAGCGCCCCTATGTAATGGGAAGGGGGCGCTTTCGGGCGCTATCGGGCGCTATAAGAGGGCAAAAACGCCCCACTACACATGGTCTTATGTTACTCGGATAGACACAACGGAACAAATAAGCAATTAGGAGGTAAATAACTCTAAGTTGGGCTAGTTGCCTGGGCTACTTGTGTGATTAAGTTGGGCTTGAATGAGCTACTTGATTAACTATAAGTTGGACTGGAAATCTAGTTCGATTTATAACAAATTATCATCCGAATAAATTGCCAATTTCATCCTTGAGGTTTGTTTATTTTTGACATTATGTCCAAAAAAGTTTATTAACTCATTTTCGTCCACAAGGTTTTTAAAAACATGCAATTTTCATCCCTAAGGTTTCTAAAAACTTGTCATTTTCGTCTCACCACTTAATACCATCTATTTTTAACGTTAAATGAGGGGTAAAACAGTCTTTTTACTCTTTTAATTTATTAACGTTAAAAATAGATGGTGTTAAGTGATAAGACGAAAATGACAAGTTTTTAGAAACACTGAAGACGAAAATGATAAGTTTTTAGAAATCTTGAGGATGATAACGAGTTAAAAATCGTTTTTAAACGAAAATAACAAAAATAGGCTAACCTGGATGAAATTGACAATTTACTCTTTATCATCCGGAACACTTTGACTTTAGTAGTACGTTATTATAATCAACTTTTACGTTCTTAAAAAAATTGCCTATTCTTTTTGAGAGAAACTAAGTTACATCCGTTTAAATCTACTCTTAAATTTACATCAACGTTCACAACGAGCCTAGCATTACTTACGCAAATCTACACCAATTTACACAAATTCCCCTTCAATTTTTAATAATAAAAATCTAAGTTTGAACCAATTTACTTGTATGAAATGTCACCCACTGCCGGCCAGAAAATTAATTAATATTAACATCCCATGTGGCCATGTAACAAAATGAATTTGTACTTGATTATTTACTCAATAATTAATATATTGCTGATTAGGTGAACAGACGTGCCAACAACATCTTAGTATTTAAATTTGTTCCACGTACGCACCAACAGTCCAACACTAGGACAAACATCATTGAATTTTATTTTTTGATGCTCGATCTAGAAGTGTTGATAAATGCTTTGGTGATGGCATGAACGAGTATTCCAATTGGACAGCTTAACAGGCAAAGAGCAACCGAATGTCGAGTCTCGATCTTGTTTTCCAAACCGTCATGATACACGTGTCTGGTTAGAGTAATAAAAAACATACGGGTTAGCTAGCATTATAGTCTAGTGGTCGACCAAGAAAATGATGGTCTGCTACTTACCTTGCTGCGAAGAGGTCAATGGCCAACAAGTGGATCCAAGCCGAGGCTAAAGTCATCTCGCTTGAAAACATCTTAGCTACCGCAGGAAGCTGTGAATAGACCATGCGTGGATTAATTTTTTTTTTAATCCAAATTAAGATAAATACTGTCAGCATGTCCCAAAAACAAGCGACATGGAAGATGAACGGGTTGGGTAACATATTTATGCTAAATAGACCCTCTTATTACAACCATACTCGAGTACTTACTATACCATGTATCTACGTTAATACAAGAGTAATTTTTTTTTATTAAAACACCTATGTGATGTCATGATGACATGTCATAATCATAATCAACGCACTCTTTTCTTTTATTTAATTAGTTTATAATTTATAATTGTCTGCAGGTGCCACGATTCCTTGCAACAATACTGTCCCTGATAAAAAATTGGCTGAGAAGCTCAAAAATATAAAAGCCTCTGTTAAGCTATGGAGAAATAGTGCTAGGGAGGCTAGTGTCAAAGAGGAGGAAGATCTTGGGGATTTAATCTCTGAGTTGGAGATCCTTGCTGAAGAAAGACCCCTTACGGATGATGAACTCACGGATCGTCTCAATTGTAAACAGAAATTGGCTGAGATCCACAACATCAAATCAATGGATCTCAAACAAAAATCCAGGTGCAAATGGATTAAGGAAGGAGATGAAAATTCCAGTTATTTTCACAGAACCATTAACTGCAATCAATCCAGAAAGAGAATAAATGGAATGATGTCTAATGGGCAGTGGCTTACTAATCCTGAGGATATTAAAAATCACATTGTCAGCTTTTTTGAGCTCAAATTCTCTGAGCCTTTGTTGGATAGGCCCACTCTCTCAAGTGATGGTTTTAAATGTCTGGATCCTCTCACTGCCCATGAGATCATTACCCCTTTTTCAGCTAATGAAATCAAACGAGCCGTATGGGATTGTGGAGGGGACAAAGCACCGGGCCCAGACAGCTTCACTTTCAAGTTTTTCAAGCGCTATTGGAATATCTTCGAGTTGGATTTTGCCAACATCATGTCATACTTTTATTCGTCTTGCAAAATCAATCGAGGATGCAACTCTTCATTCATTACTTTAATTCCTAAGATTAATGATCCACAAGACATGCCCGACTATCGTCCAATTAATCTTATTGGGGCCATTAACAAAGTTGTTTCCAAAGTTTTAGCTAACCGTCTAAAAAATGTCTTGCCTTTGGTTGTTTCAGATTCACAGTCGGCCTACATTGAAGGTAGAAGCATTCTGGATGGTCCGTTGGTGGTGAATGAGGCCATGGCATGGATTAAAAAGATGAAAATGAAAGCCCTCATGCTCAAAGTGGATCTTGAGAAAGCCTTTGACTCTTTAAGCTGGAGTTTTCTTGATATGATCATGAGTCATATGCAGTTTCCCCCTCTCTGGAGAAAGTGGATCCTGGGAACGTTATCTAATGCTAGATCTTCTATTCTGGTGAATGGATCACCAACTAGAGAATTTTGCATCAAACGGGGTGTTCGTCAAGGTGACCCTCTTTCCCCTTTTCTCTTTATCTTAGCTATGGAAGCCTTGAACGTTGTTATGACCAAGGCTAACTCTTTGGGTACTTTTCGTGGCATTTCCATCCATCATAATGGCCCTACACTATCTCACTTATTTTTTGCTGACGATGCCATTTTCATGGGGGAATGGTCAGAAAGGAATGCTTTAAATCTTACTCGCATTCTTAGATGTTTTTATCTGGCTTCGGGCTTAAAAGTAAATTACAAAAAGTCAAGAATTTTTGGGTTGGGGGTTGTTGAAAATGACGTAAACAACATGGCTATTGTTCTTAATTGTCAAGTTGGGAAACTTCCTTTCAAATATTTAGGCATTCCTATGGGGGCGAACATGAATCACATAAAAAATTGGAAGGATGTCATAGATATTTTTGAGTCTAGACTTTCATCTTGGAAAGCAAATGCATTATCTTTTGGAGGCAGGATCACGTTACTTAAATCAGTTCTTGGAAGTCTTCCCATTTATTACTTTTCTCTCTTTAAGGCTCCCATACATGTTATTGAATGCTTAGAGAAACTCAGGAAGAAATTTTTGTGGTCGGGCAACAATCCGTCCGCAAAAATTCATTGGCTAAAATGGGACAGAATTATGGCTCCAAAAAACATGGGGGGTCTTGGAATTGGTTCTCTAAGAGCTATGAATCTAGCTCTTTTAGGCAAATGGTGGTGGAGAGCAAAATCAGAAACAAACTCTCTATGGTACAGGGTCATCAAAGCTATACATTACAATAATAGGATGTTTTTTCCTCTTCCTCTCAAACCTTCCATCTCAGGTACGTGGAAAAATATAATTGCTATTAACAAGGAGTTACTAACTTTTTCTATTGATCTTTGCTCTAGTATACGTGGTGTTGTAGGAAAAGGTAACAAGCTAATGTTTTGGAGTGATATTTGGATTGGAAATGCGCCCCTTGGAGATCAATTTCCAGCTATAGCTAAAATTTCTAGCTCGTCGGATATCACCATAGAGGAGTGTTATACCTTAGTGAATGGAACCCTGATTTGGAATATTCCATGGAAGAGAAACCCTCAATCACATGATGAACTGAACCAATGGAACACTTGCAAGTTATTGTTGGACTCCATGAACATCACGAATGTCTCGGATGAATGGAGATGGGACCTCAACTGCGATCTCTCATTCACTTCAGGTTCACTTCGGAGACTCATTGAGCAGAAAAGATTCACCATCTATGACGGAAAATTCGAGGACAACAAGTGGCTTCCTATCAAAGTCAACTTTCTTCACTGGAGGGTCGTCTTAAATCGTCTTCCGACCCGTCAATCTCTTGCGCATAGGGGTCTTCAAATAAACGACATAGTATGCCCTATGTGTAATGCTTTTGTGGAAGATGTTGATCATATTTTTGCGCATTGTTGTATTGCACGACAGTTGTGGACCCAAGTGGGCAGATGGACTAGGCTTCCTATTGCTCCTTCTCAACCCATTGACAACATCATGGATATGAACGCTTATGGTCTGGAAAAGGGTTCGAATCGTCAAAAGATTGTGGAATCCATCTTCAAAGCTACCATTTGGTGCATTTGGTTAGCGAGAAACGAGTGCATCTTTAGGGGTACTATTCCCTTACCGATGCAAATTTTGGAAGATATCAAGATCCTTAGTTTTCAATGGGTGACGAATCGGACTAAGTTACATGGGCTTGATTGGATGAAGTGGTCATCCTTTAGTATAGTCAATGATATGTAATCTACATTTCTTTGTTATCTAGCCTCTGGCTAGTTGTTTTGGTACTTTTTTTTTTAATTATATCTCCGCCGTTCAAAAAAAAAAATAAATTCAATCATATCTTATATTAATAAATCAGTTAAAAATTCTAATATTCATTATCAAATATTAAATTTAATATTTTCATTTTACCGGTATAATATACTGGTGTCTAACCTACTAATAATATAAATATTTGAATTAAAGCTATTAAAGATGTTATATATTATATATATATCTACATTTTACATATTCTAATAATTGAGTAACTCATCCACATGTTAACAATTTAACTACTCCACATAGAAATTTGCTTAGGTGTCATACTCTCATTTATTTTAATATAGGATTTTATAACGGGTCATGGTATGCTCCATATTCGAAATAACCCGATATGTTCAAATAAAAAAATATCAATTATCATGAATTATCTATTAAGTCGGTTTGTTCAAATAAAAAATTTACCAATTATCATTATTTAGTATATGATTTTTGTTAGAAAAAATATTTGTAAATATCTAAACCGATTTACTAAAAATATGTTATAAATAAATTTAATTAAAACATATAAATCAAAATTCTGTGTAATATACGGGTACTAATCTAATTAAAATAAAAAAATAATACCATTCGGTATGGCCCATTTGACACGTTCCTTGCTTATTTATAATTTGTTTTTGACCCATGCATGTTGCGTATATGGGATAAATTCATAAATTACAACCTCGTTCGTAAGTAAATGAGTCGAAATTGCCCCTCTAACGACATGTATACAATCTTTATACACATATAACCATACCTCGGGTAACCAGTATTTGCTTGAGAACACAAGCCGGATCGTATCAGGCGTCCACGAAAGGTAAAGAAGATACGAATATAAAA
The DNA here is from genome assembly GCA_030867185.1 of Tagetes erecta. Lineage (NCBI taxonomy): Eukaryota > Viridiplantae > Streptophyta > Magnoliopsida > Asterales > Asteraceae > Tagetes > Tagetes erecta. The sequence continues at coordinate 8,382,108 of CM061490.1, forward strand.
CCCCGAGCACAACATACGGTATGCAACTTCTCATACACTTTTTAGTCTGCATCACGGCAAACCAAACAAATAAGCTTTCTTTATTATTATGCTAACTAGTAAACCGATTTATTCGGTTTAGCTAAGAGAAGATGGAACCACAAACTGGTGGTTCGTTTTATGGTTTTGACTTGCACATGCAACACTAACCCCTTACCAACTCGGCTTTTGGAGCCGCAACCATGAGGATGTAGAATGGAAGAACAGCAGCCGTTGCTAATGTAAAAGCATCTCCTGCTAATCTCGCACTCGTGAACCCTACACGAAACGACTTAATATATTAGTCGAATTGGCTAGAACACATATCCACTTAAAATCGCTACTTTCAAGCTATACAATGCCACAACTACTATAACACTACGTACCTATATAACATAATATTATGTAACTGCATAAGTTCTCATTGTTATAGTTTTCTACATAAAATTAGTTATGAACAATATAAGGGTAGAAAACAATTACATGATGCGTGTATCCGTAAGCTTCTTCTTCGATACCGATTGAAGCTTCTAGAGTTTGGTATGATAATGGTGTGTGATCCTCTTGCAAAGCTCCATTTACTTGCTAGCTTGGATCCATAATGCAAGCCATCGATTTCAGTCTTGACGTCGTTTAGAGGACTTGAGGATTTCGGATGTTTACGGCCAGACGTTACGAAGTTAATCTAAACAAAGATGTATTTACATGTCCATTAGATCATTAAAGTAAACCCATTTTTTTTTAAATCTGAGATATATTGTAAACAAAGATGAATTTACAATCAAACAAACAGTACGTGAATTTGGAGCAAAAATAACCAATAACACATATAAACCAAAAAAGCTTAAAAAGAACAATAACCTTGACTGGCAAGTAATGATGGTAGATGCAAGAACTGATAGCCATAGAAGGTGTAAAAAAATAACGTACACGAAATATATTAGTCTTAATGAGGGTATATATAGTTGTTATTATTATATGAGTATATGACCACGGAAGAAAGTATGCTAAGAAATTAGAAGTGGTAGTAGTGTGTACGTAAGAGAATATATGATTTTCAACTCACTTGTTTTGTCCTAATATTATATACAGATTTAAAAATGATTCTAATAATTATTTTTTGGTATATTTATATTTGCTAGTACGTTACTACAAGCAAGAATTTATTTTATTTAAGGGCAAACCTATGATAAGCTCTCTATATATACATATATACACTATATACTTAAAATAAAAAAACCCAACGGAACAGAGCACAAATACACTTCTTTTAAAAAAACATTTCACTACCAACTTCTTGCGTATGTGATACGGGCTACGGCAGAAATACAACTTCTTTAGAACAAACTAGCTTTCAGATTGGACTGCATGATACGGCAACTGAGTTTTGGGTATGTGACTATGCCACATGTTTTGATAAAAAAAAGGTTAATATAGCGTTTGTTTTGGTGAAAAGTCGTAATGTGTCACGTATTAATATATTCAAACTTAGATGCCAAGATGATAACTAAGTCAAAATAGATGGTCGAAGTCTTAAATACATCAAAGTAGAGTAGGGAGTCAAAATTGTAAATTGACTAGTAATGAGGGGAATTATGAGTCAAAAGTGTAAAGTTGCCAAAGTTAAGGAACTAATAGACAAAGTCCACCAATCACAAACAGAAATATCTACGCGACTTCGCGTGGTCTAAACATGCGCAAACACAAAAACATACGGATATCTTTTTCAGAAAAGAAACATCACTTAAATGAAAGATAGATTTCATCACTAATGGGTGAGAGGTGGATAAAAGATTGACTCACCTCATCCTAAAAGACCAAGTATGTTATTTTCATAAAATGTTTTTACTTTTGCTAGTAAACATAAAGTAGTTATTAGAATTAAAGGTCTCTATTGTAGATAGTATCAATATTAGGCGTGAAATATGCGTCGCAAGGAAAAGGAACCGCCGGCGAACCTTGAAGAACTCCGGCAGAGAAAGGCTGAAGAACTAGAGAAGCTAAAGGAAGGGAAGAAGAAAAACATTAATGGATGGAAGAATGTTCAGCGTAGAAAAAGAAGATACAAAGAACAACTTGTGTTTGAAAACAAGGTAACCTATTATGTAGCAAATCTCCCCCATGGGTGCACTAGAGAAGGATTATGGGCTGCCTTTGAGAAGTATGATAATCTCATGGAGGCCTCTGTCGCTCAAAAAAAAGATAGATGGGGATACACCTTCGGGTTCCTTAGCTTTGTGGAGGTAGCGGATCCGGTGGAGTTTCAGAAAGAACTCGAAGCGATAAAAGTGGATGGGAGGAAAACCTGGATGACAATCTCTAAGTTTGGCAAGGGAGCGACGGGTTCACACTTACCGCCGCCGCCAAAACCGAATTTTATGGAAGATCTTACGGCGCAAAAGGCTGCTGCTCCGTTGGTCCCTAATACAAACAAGAAGACTACTCCGATTATCCGTAATCCATGGATTCAAGGAACAAACTTTTCTTATCGAGAAGTTACAAAACAGAAAGATGTCGATACCCCGGCTGTTTCTAATATTGAGATCAAGGGAGGGGGTGGGAGGAGTGAAACCCATCCGCTAAAGGAGGTGTCATTGTTAGGTAAAGTTCACAACCTTGCTTTGCTTGACAAGCTAAATTTGTATCTCATGGAAAATGATGGACGGCCGGAGTTTGTGATAAGATACCTTGGGGGTTTATTCATTGTCCTAACTTTTGAGACCAAGGAAGAAGCAAAAGGCTATTTGGATCAAAAGGTTCACGAGTGGTCAACCGTTTTCTCATGTCTCAACATTTGGGATGGTTCTTCGCCTATGTTTGAACGGGTTGCATGGCTGACGATTACCGGAATCCCCCCACACCTCTTCGAGAGAGAAACAATAAATCTGATTGGATCATGGTGTGGAAGGGTTGTGCAAGAATCAAAGGCCTGTTTGACTCAAGAAAATCTCTCCTACGACAAAATTGCTGTCATCACGAACCAGGGGGAAAAGATAAAAAAATCATTAACAATCTCATATCACAATTCAAAGTTTCGTATTTGGATAAAAGAAGACAATGAAAGTTGGGTGCCTAGTTTCTTATACCCAGAAGGAAAGCCAAGGAGTCGTGATTACGGTGGTTTCAGCGTGTTAAGCAGCAACGACAGCGACCAATATCAGGCTGAATCCGGTCACTCTGCTGTTGGATGCGCCGGTCACCGGCCGTTGGATTTCGAGTCGGATTTCGAAGCGTCTATGGCAACTAGACCCACTGACAGCAGCCCGTTGGCATTAAATGCTGCACATGAAGCAATGAACAATGATTTTTCGGCGCCTGAGGGTCGGGTTTCGAAGCAGAAAGTGTATGATAGGGGACCCATGCCTATTATTTCTGTTTCGGGTGAGGCTGAATTAAACATGGAAGCTGTGTGGGCCAACATTTTTGGGGTTAGTGAATCTGAAAAAGGATCAGGTTCTTATAATGGGCCTGCCACTCAACAAGGGCACTCTCAACCTTCTGAGCCCTTTTTGCAACAAGACCATGTTCAAACTAGTGGGCCTACTACTGTATTGGGTTTCAACCAAGCGGATGTTCTTTCTTCCCAGCAGGAATGTGACAAAGGAGCATGTAGCAAAGTGGACTCTGACCCGTTCAACTTAGGACCACTAATCGATGAAATAATGATCTCACATAAAAATATCTATAAACCCACCAGAGGGGTGGTCTCTAAAACTCGGGTCAAGCAAAGGGCAGCTAGAACAAATCAGCAAAAAGTAAAGCCCTCAAACACTAATGAAGGACTTGGGGCTATATCAATGTTCAAATTGAGCAGATTCCTTCTAAACAACCAGAGAATGTTTTTTAAAAGAAAAGGGCGTAACAAATCTTCAACCTCCGCAAATGAAGAAATTCGTGGCTCAAGATCGTGCCCCCAAACCGCGGTTTCAACAGGTACGCCCCATACCCAACTGGTAGATACTAACATAAACCATCTAGATAGTTTTTTTCGTCAAGATGTGCAGATTGAGGAAGTCCTACAAGATGAATTTTTGGAATCAAACATGGTAAATCAGAACTTGCAAAAGCCAAACCCGATAACAAACCCTGAAGGCAGCACTAGGGTAAATCAGAATGAAGTAGAGGATACAATACTCATCAACTCCTTGGTCCATATAGATCTGAATGGATTTCAAAAGCAGGTGGAGGAGTTGATAATAGAAGAGGGAGAAAACATAGTTTGTCAATGAATTACGTAACCATTAACTTAAGGGGTGCAGGTGACTCGGATAAAGCAAAACGCGTCAGGAAATTGAAAGCTAGGCATAACATTCACTTCATTGCTTTACAAGAGACGCAAATGCAAGATCCATCTCAGATTAGATATCACACCTTCTGGGGAAGATCAAGATTCGAGTTTGATGTTGTAAACGCGACTGGCCGATCTGGGGGTTTAATATCAATTTGGGATCCTTCATGCCTGGTCAAGCAATCTGTTACAAAATCCAGGAATTTTCTAATCATCCAGGGTATTCTTCCAAGGTATAACGCTTCCATTTCAGTCATCAACATTTATGCACCACAAGAGGTAACGGCTAAACGAGCTCTTTGGTATGAGCTTTTGCAATTTATTAATTCTACCTCGGGTTGGGTTGTTCTTTTGGGCGACTTTAACGCTGTTAGAGCTCCCTCGGATAGGCTTAATTCTGAATTTTGTGCCATCACAGCGAGAGATTTTAATGATTTCATTCACAATGCGGGGTTGTTCGAGTATACAATGGGAGGGCAAAACTTCACACACATGTGGTGTAATGGAAAGAAGCTAAGTAAAATTGATAGGTTTCTAGTTTGCCAAAGCTTCTTAAGTAAATGGCCTGCCGCCACTCTTACGGCTCTCCCAAGGGAAGGAATTTCGGACCATTCGCCTCTGCTTCTGCAGACCGTCCAAACTGATTATGGTCCCTCTCCATTTAGGGTTTTTAACTCTTGGTATGAGATGGAAGGTTTTGATGCGTTGATTAAACGTTTGTGCTTATCTTTTCAGTTTCATGGCCAAGCCGATAAAAAACTCGCGGTCAAGCTTAAGTGGATAAAAAACGGAATTAAAACATGGTTGTTTAATGTTCGCAAGAAGGAAAATGAACACTTGGATTGTTTGCTCGCTCAATTGGAATCTCTAGACAAAGTTGCGGACTCTGGACTCCTTTCTGATCAACAATTGGATGCACGAATTGGCCTATTGGCTAAGATAAAGAAAATTCAAAATAGGAGAAAGGCTGATGCAGCTCAAAAATCTAGAATCCGATGGGCCATCGATGGGGATGAAAACTCTAGTTTTTTCCATGGCATGGTAAATGCAAACATCTCGTCCAATAGAATCCATGGTATGTTAATAAATGGTGACTGGGTCACTAGCCCCGCGTGTGTCAAGCAACACACGTTTGAGTTCTTTCAGAAAAGATTTGACACATGTCTGCTTGCCTCCCCAAGTTTCTCAATTCCAGGTATTAAGAAACTTTCTAACCTTCAAGCTCTAGACCTTATTCGCCCTTTCTCCATGCTTGAAATTAAAGAGGCTGTTTGGGATTGCCCTGGGAATAAGGCGCCCGGCCCTGACGGCTTCAATTTCTCCTTCATTAGAAGGTATTGGGACCTGTTGGGTGCTGATTTTTTCGCCTTATTAGTGCAATTTCACGAAAGGGGCAACATTAGTAAAGGGATATTATCGGCTTTCCTCGCTCTTCTGCCCAAATGCAAGGACCCACTCACTCCAAACGACTCGAGACCGGTAAGTTTGATTGGTGTTATTAACAAGGTTATCTCAAAGGTGCTATTAAATAGGTTGAAGGGCCCAATTAAGCAAGTAATCTCAGATGAGCAGTCCGCTTTTATTGCTAATAGATCTATACTGGATGGCCCCCTAATTATAAATGAAATTGTCTCATGGCTCAAAAATTCTAAAGGCAAAGGTATTTTGCTTAAGCTTGACATTGCAAAGGCTTTTGATACTCTTGATTGGAACTTCTTGGACCGGATACTTGAGTTGATGAATTTCCCGCCGACATGGAGGCAATGGATAAATTCTATATTGGCTTCAAGTAAGGCCTCAGTTTTGATAAATGGTAGTCCCACGGAGGAGTTTTCTTGCCAAAGGGGGCTTAGACAAGGAGACCCATTATCCCCTTTTTTGTTTGTAATTGCTATGGAGGCTTGGTCTTGCATCCTAAAAAAAGCAATTGAAGTTGGTATCTTTCAGGGTGTGAGTCTTCCTAATAACGGCCCTGTGTTATCTCATTTCCTTTTCGCCGATGATGTCATCATTGTTAGTCAAGGGGATGAAAATGACCTTAGGAATATTGGCCGGCTCCTTAGGGGGTTCTTTTTGATCTCGGGCTTAAAAGTAAACCTAAAAAAGAGTTCCTTGTTTGGCATTGGACGGGATAATGATTGCTTGAGTTCTTTAGCCTCTATCATTCGTTGCAACATTGGTGTTCTTCCTTTCACGTATTTGGGCCTAAAGGTTGGGGCCAACATGAATCTTATAAAGAACTGGGACCCGGTGGTTGAACTATTTAAAGCGCGTCTCTCATCTTGGAAGGCTAAATCATTATCAATGGGGGGTCGGGTCACCCTATTAAAAGCCGTGCTGGAGTCGTTGCCCGTCTACTACTTTTCCCTCTACCGTGCGCCTATGGGTGTGTTGAACTCCCTTGAAAAACTTAGAAGATCATTTTTATGGGGTGGGAGTGAAGATAAAACCGGTATTCCTTGGGTAGCATGGGACACTGTTACTCTTCCAAAAAGAAAAGGAGGGCTCGGAATTACTCCACTTAAGCATTCAAACATGGCCATGCTCGCAAAATGGTGGTGGCGCTTTAAAAATGAAAAGCATTCTTTGTGGTGGAATGCTATTTGGTCTTTTCATCACTCTTCAAGGTCATGGAACCCTCTCCCAGTGCGTCTGTCCTCACCTAGTGTTTGGAGGAATATTTACAAAATCTCTGAGGACTTTGGCATTTACGGCATTGATCTAAATAATATTTTTGTCGGGTCTTTGGGTCGTGGAAACAGCATTCGCTTCTGGCTGGATAAATGGGCCGCCGACGTTCCTTTCCGGGTCATGTATCCTTCCCTTTTTATTCTTGAATGCTCTAAAGACATTATTATTAGCGATTGTTTAAGTATGCAGGATCAGATTTGTTGCTGGAAATGGAGATGGAAGAGGGAGCCACTCTTGCCCCAAGAGCTAGCTGAATGGGCGCAACTGTTGGCTAAATTGCAGCCGTTTCAACCGGCAGATGATGATGATAAATGGAGATGCGGGGATGCAAAGGAGCAAGGTTTTAGCTCCAGCTATATCAAAAGTCTTATTCAAAGCAAAATTGGGATTGAAGACATCATTAGCTTTCAATGGAACAAATTGGTGCCTAAAAAAGTTAACATTCTAAATTGGAGGGCTAATCGGGATAGGTTGCCGACCTGCGACTATCTAATTCGTAGAAATATTCCTATTGATTCGGTTTTATGCAAGTTTTGTGGCTCTGCTAACGAATCGGTAGAGCATATTTTCACATCTTGCGACTTGGCTATGCATGTCTGGGCGAAAGTGGGCTCTTGGTGTAACATCCCTCCAATATTCGCATTTTCTTTCAAAGATATTTTGGAGATTCCGATTTTATTGCAAGGTGATGCAAATTTCAAGCATGCTGTTCATGCGGTTTTCATGATCACAACTTGGAGCTTATGGAGACATCGAAACGAAATCATTTTTGACAATGTGAGGCCATCTGCTAACAAGGTGTTATGCGAGATTATGGTTGTGAGTTCTTTATGGCTAAAGTCTAGAATAAGAAGAGGAGTTCATATTGCTTTGCCAAATTTTCTTTTTGACCCTGGTTAAATGTTATTCTCGGGGTTATGTTGTTGTTGTTTAGGCTTCTTTTGTCTTTTTCTTTTGTACTTGTTGGGGTTCTTAGCTACTTGTTAGCCCCCTTTATCTATAATATTTATTTGCCGTCCAAAAAAAAATAACAATAATACTAATTATGAATAATATTATTTATACATTTTTCATATAAAATTGTTTTTATTACATTAAGACAAAATCTTTTTAATAAATAACAAACTTTTCATATTTATTTATAAAATACAATTTTTTATAACAACTAACTTTTTTTAAATACGAATAATTTTAACACCTATTTTAAAAGAAAAAAAGTTTTATGAAAACAAATTTCCTCTAAAATAATTTTAAATATACTAAAAAAACTAAAAACATGAGTTTTTAAACTAAACGTACGTTTAATAACATGAGATGTTTAAAAAATACGTTTTCTCAAAGGAAAATCTTAAAACAAAAGTCTAAATTATTGCTTATTACTTAAAACTAGATATGACAACCGGCCGCGGGTTGGAGGGACCGGGTCACGTTTTGTGTATGTGACTTCGTCGATAAAAAAGTTTCATGTCCCATACGTCATGGCACAAAGTCGCAATGTGTCACATATTAAAAGGCGACGAAAAATTAGAAGCCAAAACGATAACCCAGCCAAATCCGGAATGTTGAAGTCGTACTATATGTCAAAGTAAAGTAAGAAACCAAACTCGAAAAGTCATAGGGGCTAAAATGATAATTAGTAAAAGTTAAGAACTAAAACTGTAAATATATATATATATATATATATATATATATATATATATATATATATATATATATATATATATATATATATATATATATATATAAATAACACGTCACATGACAACATATGATTGATCTATACGTGTCACCACGTGGGTCACAACTCACCACTGACCTTCCTAAATAGAAAGGTATAAAATACTTATGTCATAGTTTCATTAATATTATTTCACCAAATATAACTTTATTAATTTCTAAGTATTCTTTATTAATAAAAAGGCAACTCAATTGTCACAAGGGCCAATGTGGTTACTTGCCCCTCATTTGTAATACATTTGTGAAGGAAGTATTAGGTATTGGATTTGAATTTTGTTATGAATATATGTTATATATATTTTTTTGAAAATCAAAGTATTATTGTTAAAAAAACTTATCACAAGCCTTCAACTAGCTCATCATCATAAGCGCTACAAATAGAAATAATTCAAGTCAAAACCACATTAGTCCTCACAATTAAATCTCACGGGTCAAAACATTCAATTAAAAAAAAGGAATATTAGATTTAAATAATTCAAATTATTTAGTATTAGCCATTAGGAGCTCTAACTATTAAAATATATGCTAATGGTGACAACTTTTATCATTTTGCTACCAACGGACCGTTATTAATTTTTTTTTTCCGATGCTATGTTTTTTTTTCGAATTCTTGACCAAAATTTTAAGGCTTTTGATCTGAAAAATACGAGTTGATTGATATAAAAATTATCCTAAAGTTTATCTAATTACATGTTTTTTTTTAAATTTTATTTATATACACAAATGACACTAATATTTTATCTTTTTTTAAAGGTCAAACTACATCTACTATTACATTACACATCTCCAAATTAAATTACGTCAAATATCACCTTGTCAGGGATAAAACTCATGACATCCCATCTAAAAGGCAATGCCTTTACCAAGTGAGCTAGCCCCACATTAGCCACTAATATTTTAGCTCATAAGGGTATTAGTCATTTTCCTTACTTGCAACTAGAGGTGCACAAATCGGTTTTTTTGAAGAACCGGTTCCGGTTCTTGTTGATGGTAAAGGAACCGGTTCTTACAAGAACCGGCTTTTGGTTAAAAAACTAGAACCTAGTAACCGGTTCCGGTTCCTAAAGAACCAGTTTCGGTTCCCAAAACCGGTTCCGGTTCCTAAAAAGCCGGTTCATGTTCTTAAAAAAACAATAGTTTTTTTCAATGACATGGGCCAGAACGTTAGGTTGCTGCAAATCTTCACCCTTCATTGGGCTTTCATTTAGAATCTATGGTCATAAATTTGTTATATTATTTTTAACTAAATAATTAGTAACATTAAAAACTTTAAATATTACAAGATATATAGCTTTTAGAACATTAAATAAGTAACAACACTAAAACATACCGGTTTTTTCAAGAACCGGTTCTTCCAGGAACCGGTTTTTCCAAGAACCGGTTTTTTAAGGAACCGGTTTGGTTCTTTTGGAACCTATAATTTGGAAAAAATAGTAGAACCTATTCAGAACCTACGGTTCGGTTCTACAAGAACCGGTTCTTCTAAGAACCGGTTTTCAGTTATTTGATCGATTCCGGTTTTTTTTTCACCTTTACTTGCAACAAAAAGTTAGCTAAAGTTGGAGGTGTGTGAAATGTGATTTGGAAGCCCAAGGCACATGTAGTATTTTAATCCACGTTTGTTGGTCTAAAGTTGCGCACATGTCGAGTAGTTGTAACTATTTTAATCATCGATCCGAAAGGACACTTGATAATAAATTTACGTACACACGTATGGTCGATTCCCATAAAATAGTAAACACTAATTGGGTGTGTTGGTTGAGGGAAAAAAGTAAACACTTCTCGGCCACTAGTTTTGGACAAAAAATAAAAAAAAAATAAAATATGTGAGTTGCTATCTCGGAGTATGGAACCGGTGACCTTTGGAGTTTAAAACGAGGTAACGTTAAAATGACACTCCTTAAAATAGTTTATAAAAACTGAAAAAAAAATCAATGAAAATATGTAAAGAAATAGAAACATAGAAAAATCCCCAAAAAATAGGAAAAAGTGTCACATGTAAGGATTCAACCAAAACCTTAAGCAGATGAACATAACACTTACTACTAGAGTACTAGGCTAGCCACACGCATCCTTTGTGATGCATATGAATAGCCCAAATTGCAAGACTTATATGAAAGAAAAAAGAAAAAAATGAACCCTATAAACGGGATGGATGTACCTAAGGGGAAGTGTGAAAAATTCAATTTTCCTCTTTGTTTTATATATCGGTATACTTTTAGGTCCAAAAATCCAATTTTCTGCTTATAAAGGTAGTTTGTCGTCCTAAGAATATGGTTCTTATCGTTCATGCAAGTTCAAGTTAAGTATAGATAATCAAAGTGTGTGAGTCGCGTAGTAAAAATTAAGAGTTTAAATCCTCTAGGGACCTCAAATAGGTAACATTATTATTTCTCAAAGTATCATGCTAGACATTGATGTATATACAAGAATAGATTTAGAGAGTATGAGTCGCGTAGTAAAAGTTAAGAGTTTAAAACTTTAAATCCTCTCAAAAATAATAAATTAGATTCGAGCTAGCCGTTCTACCACTTGACCCAAATCCATAGAGTTCGGTCTATTAGCCCAGACCTGCTTGTAAGGCCCAAAACAATGATGCTTTTATTTTTTTTACAGCGAAACGAATAAAGCCCGGCTACCCGGGGTAACCCAATGGCGAAAGGCGACCCCAAACGCTCTGCGAACACAGACAGCGCTGGGTAGCCAAAGCCCACCTATTAAACCAACTCCAATTCGGGGGAAACCCACTAGCCCGTCCGCCCGTAGGCACAACAACAAGCTAGCGGTAAAACCCGTTTGGCTCAGAGATCGAACTTGTGTTGGCCACAAGTCTCCCTTCATTGCCTCCATTTGCCCCTTCCAAAGTGGTAGTAGTGGGACTAGAACTTAGGTCTCTTTTAGAGAATCCAAGCCTTTTACCACTACATCACATTGAAAGTTGTCAATAATGCTTTTATTTCATTTTAGGTTCTTGTTCATAGGAATTAAGGATCATAGGTAACATTGTAACAACTACCTTTAACATGATTTCTTTAAGTGTACGTGGTTGTAATCACCCTAACAAATTATAAATTATAAAAAATCCTTGTAATTTACTTAATTAGTTTTCATATTTTGACAATGTTACACTTTTAGACCATTTAATATAAATTTGACATATTTACGAATTATGATTTTGACCTCCCTACTCCATTTTAACATATTTACGACTTTGACCTACATATTTTACTTTGACATATTTACGACTTTGACCTCTCTACTCTACTTTGACTTATTTAGGACTTTGACCTCCATACTTTACTTTGACATATTTACGACTTTGAACTAGTTATCATTTTGACCGACAAGTTTATACATATCTTCATAATTTAAAATTTGACGCATTACGACTCTACATAGTAACATGCGAGACCTTAAATTATGTGGTTAAGTCACATACAAAAGACCCAATCGTCGCATCACATGACTCGATTTTATAGATAGTTAAAGTTTGTATATATATGAACTAGCTTCTCTAATCAACATTTATGAACTTCTAAAAGAGGGGGTTAGGGACCCCATATTTTGTCTTTAGTAGATAGTTCGGCTTCATGAAGCCCTTTAACGTTGTCTTAGTTTCAAGTTTGTCTCATCGATTTTGGTTTAATTATCATTTTCACCCATAATTTTAAATGTTTACACTTCAGGAAAAATTTTAATTTAACATGTGTGGCTAGGGGTGCAAACGAGCCGAGCTACTCGCGAGCTACTCGAGATCGGATCGATAAAAAGCTCGAACGAGCCGAGCTTTTTCGAGCTCGAGCTCGAGCCCGAGCCTAAGAAAAAAGCTCATTAAGTTATCGAGCCCGAGCTCGAGCTTTACACATCGAGCTCGAGCCGGCTCGCGAGCCTTATCGAGCTTTTTATTTATATGTTTTTTTATTTATTTTACAATTATATATTATTAATATTAGTTAAAATATATATAAATTATGATTAAAAATATATAATATGTATTTTGTTATATATAAAATACATATAATTAAAAGTTTATGTAAAATTAAATATAATTAATTAAAAATATATATAAAAATAAATATAAATAATTAAAAATAAAATAATAAAACATTAGACGAGCCGAGCCCGAGCCGAGCTCGAGCTTGAGAAGTTTGTGTCGAGCTCGAGCTCGAGCTTTGAAATTAAAGCTTGAAACGAGCCGAGCTCGAGCTCGAGCCTAAATAAACTTAAACGAGCCGAGCTCGAGCCTAGACGAGCTCGGGCTCGGCTCGGCTCGTTTACACCCCTATGTGTGGCTAAGTCACAAACATGAGAACTCGTTGCCATTGTCGGCGAAACACATGGCACATGTCCATGTCGAAACGTTACAACTTCGACCCAGTCAGCACATCACTCAACCTAGTTATGTAACTAATCATAGTTTAAATCTAAACTAGATGTAGTCGACGGCTCGCACGTTGCGCGAGCCATTTATGTTTCTACTTAACTCTTCATGTCCGGTTTCTTATTTGTTAAACATAGACCCCGACAGTCAAATCAGCTGTTATCTAAAATGCAGAAAATACAAACTGCTTATATGATTTTTCAATAGATACCATTCGAGTTGCATATCCGTTGACGTCGTCTACCCACGACACCGCATCAACACACACTATCGTCGCCGCCTACAACCATCTAATCTACCAGACCGAACCACCACCACCGTCGAACCACTCCCCCATTGGATTTTGTTTTCTCTCTTCTCTTCTCCTTGTTCCATCCCAAACAATATTACCAATGTCTTTTGATTGTGCAAATAACAATTCTTTAGATGAGCTAAAAGTGTAAACTGATAAAAATACTGTGGCAAAAATTTAAAACTAAAAAGTTCACTATAGAATTTCATAAAAATCTATTGCTTTATCATCCCAAACAATATTACTAATGTCCTTTAATTATGCAAATAACAATTCTTTAGATGGACTAAAAGTGTAAACTAATAAAATATTATGGCAAAAATTTAAAACAAAAAAATTCACTATAAAATTTCATAAAAATCCATTGCTTTATCAATTAAAACATCTAACATTTTGAGGAGGAGTACATTTTTTCCCAAATACTCGTATACTATCAGACCAAAGGCCCTTTGTTTTATTATTGAATAAAATGTTATTTTAAAGCACAATTGAAAATAAAAGTAAAAGAGATAAGAAAAATAGTCGTAGACTGAATGAGTGGATGTTTCTAAGAAGACATTCGGGGTACTAAATGGTGAGCTCTACAACAAAAATCTTGGGGTGTCAAATCGTGTTTCGATGTATTTATTTTAAAAAATTTACTAATTTTTGTTAAAAGTATATAAATGAGAGATAGAAAAATGGTGTTAAACAACTATGTTAATTTACAATTTAGGAGAACAAATCAAACATAAGACTAGTAGTTTTACATGAACTTAACACGAAACAAACTTGAAATGACATCACACTCATGATGAGATGCATACACAAAACGATAGATTTTAAAACCTGATTTTATTTTCTCTTTTAACTTTCAGATTTTGACGTAATATAAAAATTAAGTTCAAGTTATAACACTAAACAAATTTAACAATATAATTAAAAAAATCATCTTGTTTAGCTAAATTTTACTCCAAAACTTGAATGGGTTAAGATATCTAAATAGTTTACATTTAATTAACATATAGTTTTATATTTTATAAAAAAGTTAGAATATAGTTTTTAACAAGGTTTTTTTTACATATTTCTCCTTCCTAAGTCCATCAATTACATATTTACTCACGCATAAAGTTTAATTACATATATCCCCTTTGACATAATAAATTACTCATTTACCCATTCTTTTACACAAACCATAAGAAAATATAAAAATATATTTATGAAGATCATTAAGGGTAAAATAGTAAATCAAAAGGCTATTTTAAAGAAATTGGGTAAATATGTAATATATATGGTTTAGGAAGGGGAAATATGTAATTGAATTTAAGGAGTGTGTAAATACGTAATAAATGATCTTAAGAAAGAGATATATGTAAATGTCCCTTTTAACAATAACAACGGTTTTGTTGTCATTTGTTTCTAATATAATTTATTAAACCCAAAAGTTTGATGAAATTGGACCCGGTTTATTATTTCGGGTCTCGCTAGCTAGCTAGCTTCATTTAATAGTATGTGTTTTCTCCACATGCAGTTCTTATAAGTAACATCAATTTATTGATCGAGCCCAACTCATATCTATTATTAGTTTTCATCAATAATATATGTTTCCATTAATTATAACTAACCTTCAAATCTGTGGGTTTATGGTTGCTACCAATCGACTTAATACAATTAAAAAAACCCAACAATCAATTATGGAAGAAACTCTTCCATCAAAATTTTATATTACCTCAACTTGTTTCAATATACATATATTTAGATTTATATATATATATATATATATATATATATATATATATATATATATATATATATATATATATATAGGGAGGATTCATTTGAGAAGAGCAAATATTGCGAGAAGTGAAAGAAATAACTAGTTTCTTCATTTTTTAACAAAAAACGTTTTTAACATACAAAAAAATGATAGAAATACAATATTTATTTATTAACTTTGACAAACAAAAAATAAAGTTGAATGAATTTCGTTTATTTGTTAAACCTACACATGTGAAAGTCATGTGTAAGTTAGGTTACTTACATATGTGTAGGTAAACTTAAAACGCTAAAAATACATACGTAAAAAATATTTTAATGATTTTTTTTAGTTTATACATTAAACATTTGTATGTAGGAAATGAAATTATTTAAAAAAACTAAACTATTGATAAGTTTTTTTAATGATTTAGGTTTCTTCTTTTTCTTCTTGTAATATATGAGTCTTCTCAAATGAACCTCCTCCTATATATATATATATATATATATATATATATATATATATATATATATATATATATATATATATATATATATATATATATATATATTCATAAGTTTGTAAAAATACATAAATGGACACATAGATGATATTTAGGAAATGGTATCCGTCTTCCGTCAAGTTGATTTTCTTCTAAGTCAATAAAACATTTCTTATAATGATCAGCTAGTTGTATAACAAAATTTCTATTTCATCTGGTTTCAAATGGGATTGAGATGATTAACAATTTTCTTGAGGCACAATTAGTGAGAGTGTGAGACTAATGAATGATCAACTATCATCAATAGTTATGATAAATTAATGGGTTCGATTTGATCAACAACTTGCCGGATCATGCATATTCTTCACTTGAAGGTGGGATATACATTGTGAAGCCAATGTTCTGGACAGTTGCGGATATTGAATATTTTCAGCACGAGGGCTGAAAATCACTGGATCTGTAGTTTTTTTTCTTATCACTATGTTTCGGGTTATATTTTCGGGTTGAAGATTTGATTCGAGTCGGATTAAACAATAACAACACTAAATATCTAAATTTCTTCATTCAAACAAAAGATTCAACTAAAACATATAAAAACTTAATAAGTTTTAACAAAACAAAGACCTAAAATATATATGATAATGCGAGAAAAATGGTGAGTACCTTAAAGAAGAAAATTACAACGCTGTCCGACGACCTTTAAGATCTTTGAATTCATCGATTATGGAGTCAGAATCAAACTTTTCAGCAATTTCTTTTTCCACGTAAATCACCAAGCTATATATCCGCGAGATACTCATTTGATATCTTATTGTGATGACGAGTCTTAAATGTTTTAATTGCTGAATAATGTTTAGTTGGTAATCATAGTTCAACAAAATTGGTAAACGAGTTATGTCTATGTGACTCCTAACTTGGTAAACCTTAAGTACGCATTAGGTCACTTACTTAAAACTAGGATTTGATCAATTTTCCAAATAGTACATCACAACCAATTAATTTCATCGCAATTGTCTTTTCTTAATTCTTAACTTAATAATCAATCTAAATCTTCGATCCACAACCAAGTGGCAATAGTTAATTTATTTAGTTTAAATCGTTTGAATTCTCAAATCAAATTACTTACAACAACACTGACAACCAATTCCACGTGATTCGTCGACACTCTACTTCTCCTAGCTAGCTAAGGTGATTAAAACACTTTTATATTTATTTTTTATTGACTTTTCGACACAGATCACATTACTTGATAATGTTAAGAAAATCCTTTTATTGGTATAGTTAGAATCACCGTAAAGCTAATGGAATAGAGTGGTTTAAATACCCTTTGTTGATCATATAATTTATTTTTCCCACCTAAGCTAGCTTTTTTCCGGGTGAAGTTTTATACAATGCCGTTGATCCAAAAAAAGTGACATAGTTAATGGCCATGTGAATTGACATCCAATAAATTAGGGTACTAAAAAGATCGTTTGGTGTTGGTTGGTTGACGTCATGTGGGCTAGCTATTGTCTGAGAGGCTTGTCTATATGAATGGTTGTTTAGTTCACCTTATATGTCGTTTGGATTGAAGGGCTTACATTATAACTGTCAAAATGATGAAATGACCATTTGATGTCTAGACCAAATGACATTCGGTTGGTTGTACGCCTAGATGGAGGGTACTGGTGTACGTTTAGCATAGACTACCTTAGAAACGTATTGATATTTAAAATAAAAATTAGAATAGTTTCTTGTACATAGGGCATTACAATCAGTACATTTTTTATAATATGCTCTTGATCAATTCCTTCATCTTACATCACTCTCAATCCTAATTGATTCGTTTCTTTCTTTCGATTCAAATTCTCAATCCTTTGTCGATTTTCTTCAATTTTCTTCCGCATCTTCCTTTTTAATTCCAGCTCTTTTCAACTCGATTTCAATCCAATCTCATTTGAATTTCTCTTTGAATAAATCTTTGAGATGGCTTCAACGAATCAAAATCTTACAATGGAAACATCTTGATGATGGATCCGTTACCATTAGTTAGTAAGGCATATTCTTTGTTGATTCAGGATGAAAAACAAAGAGAAATTCATCTAGAAGCTCAACCATTTCCGGATATTACTTCTATGCATGCTGAGTCCAAACCACATTGTGATTCCAAGAAGAGTGTTGTTTGTAATCATCATACGAAACCTATGCTACAAGTTGATTGGATTTCTTAAATATTTCAAGTTCACCAAGCAAAGATTTGATGTTGCTAATGTTTGTATGAGTGATGATATTCAAATTAAGGTTTAAATGTGCATGCTATGAGTTTTGGAACAAGTTTAACACTAGAACAATATCATTAACTTATCCAGTTTCTTCAACAAACTCAATTGGCTAATAAAATACTACTTCACAAGGAAACCCATGACCAAATGAGATCAAACATACTTATTTCATGTAGTTTGTCATCCAATTGGATAATTAATTCAAGGACTAATGAACACATGTGTTGTGATGCACATTTACATAGAGAGATTGTTTGTTTAACCTCTTAGCTGTTCAGATATTTGAATGATTTAACACTTAATGATTCAGACTGTTTGTTTCGCGAGTATATGTCGAATGATTCAGACATTTGCCTCTGAATAGTTAAGCATTATACTGAGTCTGAATGGTTAAGTGCTCTTATCTGAATTAGTTAGACACTTGCCTTTGAATAGTTAAGCAATATACTAGCTCTTAATGGTTCAGACATCATACTGGTTCAACACTTAATTAATGATTCAAACCTTTTATTGGTTCAGTACTTACCATTCAGAAGTTGCCAAACAGCTCTTACTCAAACATCTTTCTAAACATGTTTTCATTTTTATACCTAATGGGAAAATTATCCAAGTATTAGAGAGTTAAGTTGTTGCCCAATTTCTCTCTGCAACATGGTTCTTTTGGTAACATAGTTTAAGCATAATTTCTATCAATTGATAAATTATATGTCTTCAAATAAATGGTTGTGTTCTTTTATAACAAGACATGTATAGTGCAGGCCCCTCTTTTGAAGAGGCCACTAGAACTTAAAAGATTACTCAATCAATTCTATCTTCTCAACACTCATGAAATAGTTTATAGCTTTTTTTTTCTATAAGAAATAACATTTGTAATAATTAATGTTGTTAGTACAAAAGTTTAACACCATAGACTTGGGACTTGCCATTGTACAAACTTAAATAGATTGTTGTGATATTTGTCTATAAGCTAGACAACATGATGTGTGAAAATTATATTTATAATAAACTAGTTTAATACTCGTGCTATCGTTGGGAACACATGTAACACCCAAATGATAATTTTAAGTATATTCATGAAGACACATACGGTTCCCATCAGTTTTAAGACAAAAACGTGATAAAACCAGAACACAAGATTTGTTTAAAATAATTATTTTTTAAGAAGGGGGTTAAAAGTATAACTACTTTTAAAATTTTCAAGATTCTACTAAATATTAAGGGTTCAAAATGTAAATAGTGTCATTAATATATACTTTTGTTAATATAAAATTGTTATTGTCAGACAACTTTTCAAATCATATCACATAAGCATGGTTTTATTTTGTTATATTAGAGATAAAATGATTCGCAAAACAAGTTTTAAAAGAAATTATAAAAACCCAACAAAACACAAACAGCAAATATAACTATCGTGAGTTTTTTCTAGATTTTCTTGATGAATATTTAGCCCATAAAATTTTTATGATTTAATTTTAACTTGAGTTAAGTGCAAATTGCACCCCTGTGGTTGACACCTAAAAGCAGTTTGCAACCCTGTTTAAAAATTTAGACTATTTGCAACCCTATGTTTTTTAAAATAGATCGTTTGCATCCCTCGGTTAAGTTGACAGTTAGTTGACCGTTTAACTAATGATGAAAATACTATCATAGCCTTCTTTTTTTTAACGCAATTATTTTAGTAATAACTTTTTTGAAGTTATTAGTAAATAAATTGAATGCAACCGGCCACTCTCGCCGCCATCGACTATATAATCCGTCGCCACCAGCGTCAACAAGCCGTAACCACCACAACACTACCATTATCATCACCATCCTAACCAACCCACAAGCCTCAATTCCCCAAAATTGTTCATACACCATTACAGAAACCCAAGATCAAAACTACAGTCTTTCTTCGGCTCTGTAAATTAAATTCTACATCCTATGACTAACAATTTCATAAATGAACTCATTGATTTCTACAATCAAACTTTGCAAGGGAGCTTAGGGAAAAAAGATTTATGTTT
This sequence comes from Tagetes erecta, assembly GCA_030867185.1. Taxonomy (NCBI): domain Eukaryota; kingdom Viridiplantae; phylum Streptophyta; class Magnoliopsida; order Asterales; family Asteraceae; genus Tagetes; species Tagetes erecta. The sequence continues at coordinate 8,402,019 of CM061490.1, forward strand.
TTCTTTCTCTCCTTCCCTCCATCTATGATTTACGATCTCTATTATCTTATCATTAGTTGCTTGTTCAGATCAAAGATGTATTCGGAGATACGTTGTTGGTTTCCGCATGGATTTTGTATGTTGTTGTTTGGGTTTCAATAAAGTAATATGCTAACGCCACAGAGGACAAACATGGTGACACCGGCGTGTAAAGAGCTAGGCGGACCTGAAGGTTGTCGGTGATGGAAGAACTGACCATGTCGGGGGAACAAGGTGTTTGGGTTTGAGGTGCAAGATTGAGTTTGTAAAAGGAAGGAGACGAAGTGGGTGATGTTACATAGGGGGAGAAGTTTGAGGATGGTGATGCCAGAGGTTGGTGGTGGTCGGAGGAGCAAGATTGATGGTGGTGGACTGGTGTTGGTGACTTGAAAAGTGTGAGGTCAAAGATCTATATAAAGTGATAAATATTCAAACAAATAGAAACAATAAAACAAGTATATTGGGAAAAAAAAGTCTATTTTACCCTTTAATTTACGGTCAACTAATGGTCAATTTAACCTAGGGATGCAAACGACCTATTTTAGAAAGTATAGGGTTGCAAATAGTCTAAATTTTCATACATGGTTGCAAACTGCTTTTAGATGTCAATCACAGGGGTGCAATTTGCACTTAACTCTTTTAACTTTCATTGTCACTGGAGTATTCATCTTGACGTGGGCCTCATGCCCTCATCTATTGATTGACAATAATAATGAACATTTTAATCAATAAAATCACATAGCATACAAAATTAATTTTACAAGGACTACTTTATAATTTTTAACCAATGTGATTGTTTATAAAGAAATGATCAAAATTTAAATACGAGGAGAATAGGAGTAGAAATAAATTAAAAGTAACAAAAATCAACACCGAAGTAAATGGAATATCTTTATAAAAATATACATTTAATCATTTTAATCAATAAAATCACATAGCATAAAAAGTTAATTTTACAAGGACTACTTTATAATTTTAACCAATGTGGTTGTTAATAAAGAAATCATCAAAATTTAACTATAACCCGATTATGAGTAGAAAGTGATCAAAAGTAACACCGAAGTATATGGAATATCTTTATAAAAATATGTATATTTGGATCACATCAGAACAGGGCTGGTTCTATGTCTCATAATTTTCCGTTGAGCCCTAGATGAAAATAAATTTTAGGCTCCTAAAGTATAAAACTAATAACTCATAACAAAATAAATAACTGGCAAAAAACATATAAGACGAAGATAATTGCCATATAATAAATAAACCAAATGTATTGTAGTCGAATGTTTTAGTTTACTCACATAACCGAACCAGACCACTCTCTTAGCGTTTTTGGAGGCAAAGTTATCGATCATTCTTGATAATTCATACCCTCTAATATATAATTTTCAATTACAATCATCGTCAACCCGTTAAGTCTTTTTAGAACATTAATTGTAGACCTCAAATAGAACTTCAACTTTGAAAAACTTCATTCTGCCGATCCCACTGTTAACGGTCGAGTTAACAACACTCTATATAAAATTATATCATAGGAAAAAATCAAGTTGCTTCAAATTGTTTAAAGCTTCAAGAGGAGCGCGCTTATAGCACTAGTAGGTAAATCACGTAATAAGATTGATAGCACTAGTAGGTAAATCACGTAATAATTCATACCCTCTAATATATAATTTTCAATTACAATCATCGTCAACCCGTTAAGTCTTTTTAGAACATTAATTGTAGACCTCAAATAGAACTTCAACTTTGAAAAACTTCATTCTGCCGATCCCACTGTTAACGGTCGAGTTAACAACACTCTATATAAAATTATATCATAGGAAAAAATCAAGTTGCTTCAAATTGTTTAAAGCTTCAAGAGGAGCTTATAGCACTAGTAGGTAAATCACGTAATAAGATTGATAGCTTCTTTATTTTATAAAACTTGAGTTTTTTGTTTTATTGAAAGTTGGATAAATGAAAGTTAGGTAAATGAAAGTAGTTTTTAGTTTTAATTTTTTTAAATGAGGTTTGTTAATGTGTTGTAAAATACCGTTTTTTTTATTTTAGGCTATAAGATCATTGTTAAATGGTTATTGTTTAAAATAATTTTTTTACAAAACTTTTTATTAATTTCAGGCCCTCGAAAGACTGGACCCGAAACAATCACCCGCCTCATCCCATATAAGAGCCGGCCCTACATCAGAACAAAAGTTCCCTTTTCCTACTAACAAGAAAGAAACTACTAAAGCCTTCGATCTTATACATGTAGATGTATGGGCCTTACAATACATCTACTGATAATGGGTTTAAGTATTTCTTAACCATTGTTGATGGTTTTAGTCTTTTAATAGATATACTTGGAAACATTTGATGTCTACTAAAGGGAATGCCTTTTCAGTTTTATAAAACTAAACTCAAATGGTCGAAACAAATTTTGGTGCCAAGGTCAAATGTCCTAGGTTTAATAATGCACTTGAATTAGGTTCCTCTCCTACTTATACTCAATATTTGATTTCCAAAGGGATTGTGCATCAAACAAGTTGTGTTGCCACTCCACAACATAATATTGTAGTGGAAAGAAAACACAAATTAACTCCTTTTAGAGACATCAAGAGCTCTTTTATTTATGAGCTTGTTTTTAGTCGAATACCAAACAATACGTATCATATCATCTTTGTATAAAGTGGTTGAGTTAGTGACGTGTATCCATGTTCATGTTCTAGATGATTTATTCTTACACGTACACTTCTCCATTAAATTGTAAGCAATGAATTAATATACAAGTACACCAATACTTCAATATATTTATGACCATGACCCATATTTCAGTATGGACATAGACAATTAGTGAACGCTTTACTTAACAGTACTTCTCATTTCCTCAACTTGTTTCGACATAATTGTATTATTTAAACTATCAAAAATTAATATTTCATAGTAAAAGGTTTTTTACATTTGCTAATTTATGACAACTAGAATTTTACCCCATAAAAGCTTTCCATTGTTATGGTGTGATGGGATATTGATTAATGATTACTTTGCATTGTTATGGTCAGTGTCATATTCAGAAATTTTTTTAACGGGGGTCGGAAATTTGGTAACAATCGTTTGACTATCGATATATTATAATTTTTTTCAAACCCGGTTTGACTCGGTTCGGGTGGAACCGGTTCGGGTCAAATTAAAAAACGAGAAAAAAACTTAGCAAGACTTATATTAATTGGAAAATGACTGTACAAATGTTTTATAATTATATGTTAAAGTATCAAAAACAAAAGTTAAACATGAGTTTATGATGCAAAACAATCAATAAGATATGTTTGAAGGGTGTAAATTGAATTTTTTTTTATTTTCCCTTTATTTATTATCAAAAATGAAAATTTTCAATTTCTCTCCACCTAACTAACTTATTTAATGTCAAACCCTAATTTTTATCTATAAATACTAACCCAAATATCTTTAATCACTTTTATCATTATAAACTTTTTCTCAAACTTTATCAATCTATCATTCTATCTAATAACTCCATATTTATGCAACAAATGTTCAATAATAACTTGTGAGTTTTTTATTCTTTCTTTTATTTTTTCTTTATTTTTTTTCAATTTTTTTGACAATATTTTTATTCTTAAATACTTGAAAACATCATCTAGGAATTTACCATATATTTATCAAGGTAAATAAAGTTTGATAAATCACCATTTTGAGGTTCAAGTTATGAGTATTTTTCTTAAACCTTATAAAATGAATAATTTATTTTGTTTCTTAAACCTCATATTTCTTAATCCATTAATTAATTTACAAACAAGAAGTGAATGAAATCAAACCATTTTTCCAAACAAGACTATGTTGAAGAACTTGTGTTATGGTATAAAATTATGATGTTGAGAACCTTGTTTCTAAAACTAAACTTTCCATCATTCCTCACTTCTCACTTGTATAATTTATGTATTCGTTTCTTGTACTCATGACCATCTGAATCATCAACTATGTAGATGGTTTTGTGCAATGGTGAAACACTTGAGATTATAATATATCAATGTTTGACTATACATGACAATATAAATAAATATATATTATTATCTTCTAACCATAATTTAACCTAATCCATTGTTTAATATTATGTGTCTCCTATGGGCTGTGGACCAGACATCAAACTGAGTTAACGATCATTAACTTTTTTCTACTTTTTTCAAATTTCAAATAGATGTTTTAAGGTTTGATCGGGAGAAGGATACGAGTCAACTAATGTAAACCTTACCTACAAGTGTTGCTCCAAATGATTTAATTTAAAAATATAACTGAAGCACCGTTAGGGTTTAAACACTTGATTGAAGACCGTTTTATCGTTTGAAACACCGATTCGAGGTAAGGTTTTCATCAATTGACTTGTATCCTTCTTCCGATCAATATCAATAAAACATTGTTTTCAAACCTGAAAAAATCGAAAAAAGTTAGCGGTCATTAAGTGCACTTAACGGCTGACTACTGAAGGCAAAAAAAGTTGTGTGACCACTAGAGGGAATAAACTGAGTTGGGATTATTCTCGGCCAATAGGTGTAAGTTGTGATTATTTAAGGACAATTTACCAACATATAATTGGACCTGATTAATTAACTAAATTAAGTTTAGAAATATTCTAAATCTTGTTTTATTTAGGTTTGTACCTAGCTATTTCACAGTATAAAAACTGGTTCTGGTAAAAATTGGTTTTTTGGTTAAAAAAACTAGAACCTATGTAACCGTCCAGTTCATGTAGATCCAGTTCCAGGTCATGTAGATCCGGTTCCAGTTCATGTACAACCAGTTTCGGTTAGTAGAACTGGTTCCATGATAGAGTACAAAATATACATATATCCCTAGTGTGTTTGTTAACATTTTGTGTCGTTTCGGTAACGTTTATATATCAATTTTGGCACAACTGATGTTTTTATGTTTCGTAGGTCCCATGTTGATAAAGAATTGAAAAGCTCGCGGAAAATCGAATCCGTAGGCGAAAACGGGACGCGAAACGGAGTTACGAGCGGACCGGAACGCGTAAACGAAGAAAACGATCGAAACCGAAACAAAACGGCACGAGATGGGGTGTGGCCACGCCACGCGGTGACAGGGGGGTTCCCTGGCCGCGTGACGCGGCGTGTGGCTTTGTGGGTTCCCTCCTGGTCGCGGTACGCGGCCGCAACTCCTTTTCGTCGCCGCGCGACGCGGTGACGCGTTTTCAGCAGATTGTTTTCGCGATTTTTGGCCCGGTTCGCTATATAAAGACATGTTATGAAACCGTAGCCTCTCATGCAACTTTGGAGACGAATTTGAGGACGAAAAGGGGCTGGAAAAAGAGATTTTGAAGGTCAAGAACACGGAATTAAAGCAACGGAAACGCGTAGGATCGACGATTGCATCGTGGCTCTACCGGGTTCCATTGTTCCTTTGTTCTTGATTCTTTTTATCATGTTTAACACTATTAAACTTGCGTTTATTTTTGTTGATATGATTGTTGGCTAAGCTTCATTAGACCACCTAGGCTAATGATGAACTAATGTTACGTTTTGAATGTTTGGTTATTTCGGTTTGAACTATGGATTGTTTATGATTTAGTAAAAGTTTGTTTTCATTTAATTGATGCAATTGTGTATGTTTTGTTTGACTTGTTGATGATTATAAATTCCATGAAATCCTTGATGAGTGTCTATATCATATAATAGGGTTTCGTTAGGTCAATTTACTGTGTGTTCTTTGACTAGTTTATGAATTGGATATATACTTTTCATAGGAATTGTGATTTAATGCAAGTCGATATTAATGTGCATGCTAGCCTAGTAACTGTGAGGTGATAGGTTAATTGGCAAGTCTCGTTGGTTAGGTCTCTAGTTTGGATATCTGTGAAGAGTCTAAATTAGGTTTGGTTTAATCGGTCTTGTTTGCTAATGTCAATTGGTGTTTTCAAACTACCTTAGATTTCCGTACTGTGAGGTAGGTAATCATGATAGGTACTAATTCATAACTCTTAGACGATTGTGAAAGAGTCTAATTAACTGGTAATTTAATAACTTGATAGAAAGCCATAAGTGTCTTCTCGAGAAGGGTCGAGGGTCTTATTCGTGTTTGAGTCAAGTAAATATATTACGATCCCAGTCCATAGTCAAACTGATAATTACCAAACTAATAACTTAGCATTAGTGAGTCGGGTCTAGGTGGTTTATCTCTTCTCATCTGGTTTCTAATTCGTCTTCCGTGCTAGTTTCCATTTTTAGTAATTTCTATTTTTAGTAAGTTTCTATTTTTAGCAAAAAAAACCCCCTTCTTAAATAATCTTTTAAATTAAAGTTCGTGTCTACTTAGTCGAGTCTTAATTAGTTTAATTAACGTAATATATAGAGTCTGTGGGTCGACACCCGGACTTACGTACGCTATATTACATCCGATCGGTCCACTGCCGGTTGTGTGTGATTTAGTTTGTTTGTCTTGGTTTTTATAAATTTAAAACTAGGTGTTTTTATTAGTTATTTTATATATAGTATTACACGCATCAAGTTTTTGGCGCCGTTGCCGGGGACTCTTGGTAATTGCGTTAATTAACTTTGTTGAGATTTTACTTGCTATACACGTGCTTTGTTTTTGTGTTTGTTTATTTGAGTCTTAGGAATAGTTTTTACTTTGCTCTGTTTTTCTCCCAATAGTCTTTCTTGTAATAAGTATGTGTGAAATATGTGGAGGACCTCATTTTACTTGTTTATGTCCTGATTATTCGAGGTCCTCCGCACCAACTTGTGTTACTAACTCCTTTATGCATGCACAGACATATTATTCACAGGAGTGTTCAACATCCCAAAATTTCGGGCGGTTGAATAGAATAGAGGGTTTGTTGACGGAACTGGTGTCTAAAAATGTTAGCTACGATCCTCAACCGCAGGATTCCGGGAAGTTGAGCAGAATAGAGGACTTGCTAACCCAGCTAGTGTCTAATGATGCCAATGCTCGAATGAGGTTAGCAGAGCGGGAAATCCGAGTACAGCAAAACCAGTTGATGCTGGAAGAATCTTATAAAGCTGTAGAGGAAAGCAAGAGATGTTTGGAAGAGGTTCAGCGTCAGAGGCTGCAACAAGAATCAGGTAATGATCTTTGTCCTTATCCTAAGTTTAATACTTTTCATGATGATTGGGATGAGATCATGCACGCACAACCCACTCCTTGGTTGCCAGGTAACGATACATCTAATTCTGATATTTCTTTTGATTCTTGTGATATTTTAAATGAGCCACAAGATAGTTTACACTTGTCTTGTGAGGATGAGATTTTGCAGGAATCACAAGTACATCCGGAGGCTACAATGGACATTTCAGTCCCACCTCCGGTTTGTCAGGTAACGCTTGAAGAGAACCAGATGATGCAGGCAGAGGATGACCCGATTAGCCCAGACTTGGAGACGAAAATGGACGCTCAAGTCCCACCTCCAGGTAACTTAAATATTATTTATTCTTTTGATAGTGATTCTGATGATGAACTAGATGAAGTAAAATGGGCCGAGTATAGGGAATCCTTAGTTAGGGATGTAGTGCCTGAGGAAGAAGTAGAGTTAGGAGACTCCTTTAGCTGGATGTTTGGTATAGATGAGGAAGAGATAGAGGTTTGTTTGTCTAAGGAGGACGAGTTCTTAAATCTAGAGTTAGATAGTTTACCCGATCATAGTGATTTAGGTATGATTGATACCGAGGGTGACTTAGCATTGTTAGATGGCCTTCTAGAAGATGAACCAGTAGAGATGATTGCCCCAATATCCTATGAAAACACTAAGTGTGGGGATCATCAAGTAAGTGTGGTGATAGAAGAGGAACACCACAGCCGGCCCGTGAAACATTTCGAGGATGAAGCTATACCTAGTTTACCTAAGTCACGGGATAAGGCAAAGGAAAGTAAAAGGAAAGATCGGGGTTGGGGTAAGGATGAATGTTTTTACAAACCTAGGAAGATAGAGCCCTTAAAAGTTAAGCATGATCAATCCTTTAGATATATGTCATGGATCCGTTTCTTTCCAGGAAAGTTTAAATGTTGGTGGTCCGACCCGTTTAGAGCATTAGAATCAAAGGGCAAAATTTTTATCAATTCTACTTCCAAGTTTTTAAGTGTTTATCTGGATCGAGTGGAATTGAACGGGTTGGATAGAGTTCAGATTAAGGAGAAACCTCCTGATTAAGTTTAAGTGTGGGGAGGTTTCTTACTTGTTTGTAGAGTTTGTATATTTAATCGTTTATCGAGTCAATTTTTAATTCAATTCATTTTATTTTATTTATTTTATTTTATTTTTGTCGAGTCAGTGTTATGCTCGGGTATGTTTTGTTTGTTTTTGCAGGTTTAAATCATTCTCACCCGTACTCAATCTCCATTCGGGTGAGTTTGTATTTGTGAAGACGGAGGAAGATCTCGAGAGTGTCGGTGAAGCTCGATCGCGACCGAAATGCTATACGATCGAAGCCGAAGATTGGAACGAAGACTTGGAGCATACGCGTTCTGCATATTACCAGCTAAGTCTTCTCCAATTCACCTTTCTATCTTTTATTTCTGCATTTTTTATTTTATTTTATTTTTATTTTTAGTTGTTTTCTATCTCTACATTGAGGACAATGTAGAACTTAAGTGTGGGGATGGGAAATGGTCATTTCTGAGTCTTGTTTGTCTGTTTCGAGTCATATAGTGTCTTAAAAATCCAAAAAAAAATTGAAAAATTGAAAATGTCTTTGTTTAAGTTGTGCACTTTTAAATAGAAAATGATAGTAAACTAATTTTTGCTTTCAAATGAGTTGTGGTTTTTAAAACAAAGATGAATTTGGATAAACTTTTGGTAACCCAATTAGCTGAGATGGTTTCCCTAAGTGTAGTAATTGAAAAGTAATTGTCGTGAATCTCGTGGGTGTTCATCTTAGGAGAATAGGAAGGCCTTAACTAAAGAACAATTAGGCACCATTTTAGGCTTTAGAACTTAAATAGGTTAAGGGGTAGTGCCATTTTAGGATTATAACACACTTCTTGTGAAAGAAGTGGCGCATCCGCAAATCAAATGTCCACCGGGTATAGTACTGAAAAGCGCTCAAAGTAGCTGCTAAATAAAAGAGCTCAAAGAGCCAAATCAAAAAAAAAAAAAAAAGAAAAAAAAAGAAAAATATAAGGCAAGTGATCCAAGACCTCATGTGCTCTACCTCCGGGATAGCGACTTGGATACGACACCCCTGGGTGAGGTGATCTTGTTTTATGAAAAAAAGAATAAAAAGTCTATACCCACAAAATTCATCCATCAAAATCCACCCTAATATGGCACTAGTTCTTAATTTAGTTAAGTTCTTTAGGTTATTTTGGTAGGAAAACCTTTGTGGTTTATCCTATGCCTCGTCAAGCAACAATAATCGGGCTGACTTATTTTTCCTCTGTGTGAGACCCTGTAGACAAATGATCTAATTAAATTTAAATTAAACATAAGGGGAAACTTAATTAGCTAGTGTTAGGGTGTTTATGTAAACGCACCAATGTTTATCAGAATTCGGTTCTTGTTTGAGAAACTGTGATGAAATTTGAAGCCTTGATTAGTTGTGATTCTATGTGCATGCTTTTTCAGGGACGAAAAAGGTTAAGTGTGGGGATGTTTGATAGAGTACAAAATATACATATATCCCTAGTGTGTTTGTTAACATTTTGTGTCGTTTCGGTAACGTTTATATATCAATTTTGGCACAACTGATGTTTTTATGTTTCGTAGGTCCCATGTTGATAAAGAATTGAAAAGCTCGCGGAAAATCGAATCCGTAGGCGAAAACGGGACGCGAAACGGAGTTACGAGCGGACCGGAACGCGTAAACGAAGAAAACGATCGAAACCGAAACAAAACGGCACGAGATGGGGTGTGGCCACGCCACGCGGTGACAGGGGGGTTCCCTGGCCGCGTGACGCGGCGTGTGGCTTTGTGGGTTCCCTCCTGGTCGCGGTACGCGGCCGCAACTCCTTTTCGTCGCCGCGCGACGCGGTGACGCGTTTTCAGCAGATTGTTTTCGCGATTTTTGGCCCGGTTCGCTATATAAAGACATGTTATGAAACCGTAGCCTCTCATGCAACTTTGGAGACGAATTTGAGGACGAAAAGGGGCTGGAAAAAGAGATTTTGAAGGTCAAGAACACGGAATTAAAGCAACGGAAACGCGTAGGATCGACGATTGCATCGTGGCTCTACCGGGTTCCATTGTTCCTTTGTTCTTGATTCTTTTTATCATGTTTAACACTATTAAACTTGCGTTTATTTTTGTTGATATGATTGTTGGCTAAGCTTCATTAGACCACCTAGGCTAATGATGAACTAATGTTACGTTTTGAATGTTTGGTTATTTCGGTTTGAACTATGGATTGTTTATGATTTAGTAAAAGTTTGTTTTCATTTAATTGATGCAATTGTGTATGTTTTGTTTGACTTGTTGATGATTATAAATTCCATGAAATCCTTGATGAGTGTCTATATCATATAATAGGGTTTCGTTAGGTCAATTTACTGTGTGTTCTTTGACTAGTTTATGAATTGGATATATACTTTTCATAGGAATTGTGATTTAATGCAAGTCGATATTAATGTGCATGCTAGCCTAGTAACTGTGAGGTGATAGGTTAATTGGCAAGTCTCGTTGGTTAGGTCTCTAGTTTGGATATCTGTGAAGAGTCTAAATTAGGTTTGGTTTAATCGGTCTTGTTTGCTAATGTCAATTGGTGTTTTCAAACTACCTTAGATTTCCGTACTGTGAGGTAGGTAATCATGATAGGTACTAATTCATAACTCTTAGACGATTGTGAAAGAGTCTAATTAACTGGTAATTTAATAACTTGATAGAAAGCCATAAGTGTCTTCTCGAGAAGGGTCGAGGGTCTTATTCGTGTTTGAGTCAAGTAAATATATTACGATCCCAGTCCATAGTCAAACTGATAATTACCAAACTAATAACTTAGCATTAGTGAGTCGGGTCTAGGTGGTTTATCTCTTCTCATCTGGTTTCTAATTCGTCTTCCGTGCTAGTTTCCATTTTTAGTAATTTCTATTTTTAGTAAGTTTCTAGTTTTAGCAAAAAAAACCCCTTCTTAAATAATCTTTTAAATTAAAGTTCGTGTCTACTTAGTCGAGTCTTAATTAGTTTAATTAACGTAATATATAGAGTCTGTGGGTCGACACCCGGACTTACGTACGCTATATTACATCCGATCGGTCCACTGCCGGTTGTGTGTGATTTAGTTTGTTTGTCTTGGTTTTTATAAATTTAAAACTAGGTGTTTTTATTAGTTATTTTATATATAGTATTACACGCATCATTCCAGTTCTTAAAATAATGGTTTTTTCCCACTGGCTGGGTTGAAGCGCTAGACTGCTACAAATCTACAATCTCTATTGGGTCTTCATTTGAAGTAAAAAAAACATAAAACTCACTGGGCGATTTCATTTACACAAAGAAGTACGTAAAAAATGATATTTTCCATTGGGCTTGCACTTACACAAAATCCAAAACTCTCATTAACTCATTGAATTAAGATTGTTCATTTGTTTGCACATCAGAATAGTAGACTATATAGCTGTATAATTTGAAGTAAAACAAACATAAAACTCACTGGGCGATTTCATTTACACAAAGAAGTAAAAAATGATATTTTCCATTGGGCTTGCACTTACACAAAATCCAAACTCTCATTAACTCATTGAATTAAGATTGTTCATTTGTTTGCACATCAGAATAGTAGACTATATAGTTGTATAATTTGTATCACATTATCACTATGTCTATATATGCATATGTCGTATGCCACTATGGAATCTATGGTCATAATTTTTTTTTAAACTAAATAAGTTTTAACATTAAAAACGTAAAATATTCCAAAATAAATAGTTCTTTAAACATTAAATAAGTAATAACATTAAAACATATCGGTTTTTTTAAGAACCGGTTTCGGTTCTTTTGGAACCCGGAATTTGAAAAAAAAAATATTATAACCTATTCAGAACCTATGATTCTGTTTGATTCTTGGTAAACCAGTTTTTCTAATAATCGATTTTGGGTTATTAGATCGGTTTTGATTCTGATTCCGATTCTTTTGTCCACCTGCAGCACCCTGACGTTGCATTTAGGACCTGTCACCTAAAAAATTAAAAGGTCCATTTTCTATTGTCGCATGACATTTAAAGTGAAAGTATAAGAAATACTATAGGCACTCTTGTCAGTAAAAAGAATAAATATTGGTTGACTATGGTTGTCGATACGAAGTACAAAGAATAATTGCTTCTATCGTACACTTAGATGATGAATCCTAATATATTTTATCACAATGAAGGATGAACTTGGTAGATGAAAATTTTAATACAATTGTGTTTGTTTTCTTTTTGATATTTTATTTCAAATATACTCTCACGTTAACTGCATATTAATGTTTCATAAAGTAATTACATTTGGGAAGGACAATTGAAGATTGCAGTTAAGTAATTACAAAAATTTATTCCTATGATATCTATGACCTTGGTAGTGTCTGGATCGGCCAATCTTACCGGTTAAACCAACAAACTGCAAGGTCATGGGTTCATTTTGTCCACCTAAACCGCTTATCAAATGAACAAGATGAGTTTTTCTAAAACATATTGAATCAATACCAGGTTAAATTGTATTTCAGGTTAGGACTCACAGGATGACTTTTTATTTTTTTAGTGAATGAGATGACCTCTCGTTCGTTTTTTCATTGAATTGTGAACAAACATCTCCGCTAGGTTCGGTTTGTAAACGAGCCAAGCAACAAGCGAAGGTCCGCTCGGTTCAGTTCAGTTTGGTTTGGTTAGAATATTTTTTATTTATTATATGTATATATATATATATATAATTATGTATATGTATACATTACTACTTATTAGCCGAAATTTCGGTCCATAAGCCCAAAGAACTTTTTTACCTAACTGAAAAGAAAACACAACTTCAAGGTTTCAAAACCTTAATTGTTTTCCAACTATTTAAGTTCTCATTCATAGCACACAACTTTTGTATATCTAAGTTTTAAAAAAACTTACACTTTGACGCCTAATGTTTAATTCGATTATGTGTACCTTTAGTTGTTATTTTTACTTTCATTTATAGACTTATGACTAACAGAGTAAATTTGTTCGTTAGTTTAAGGGCAATTGAAAAAACTTCCCTTATTGTTTTATATGAAAAACAACTAAACTACCATATACCAAAATACACATATAATTAATTAAATGTTTAGAAATATTAACTTCGTATGTCTCCAAATCCAAGGATGGTTCAACCGGTAATAATATTATTTAAAAATATTAACTTTGTGTATTTTATTTTATAAAAACTAGTAACTTTGTGTTCTTTTTTAGAAAACGCTGACAATGGCGATTCTTTTTGGCATTGTGTTCAAATCTTATTTCATAGAAGCTTGGACGTAAAAACTATCAGTTGATTGACAACCTTGGTGGGGAATGGAGAACATTTCGGCAAAACACGTCGAAGTTCAACGCTTTGTTCTTGGAACAAAAATGCCTAAAGATGAGTGGTATGGATGGAAATGATTGGTTAACCGCGACCATAACAAAATACGGCCTAGAGCAATCGCGCCTGCCACAAGTTGGGATTTGCAACTAGTTCGGAATGTTCCCAAGTGGTTTCCCCCGAGCCTTTGAGTCGATCAAAAAAATCTAAAAGCTCGTCAACAAACGAGGTTGGTGAAAGTGCCGTATGGTTCGAAGCTCGCACTTTTTTGTTCTAAAAGAGGATGCCTCGTTGGAAGAAGCCGAGCTTGAAAGGCCAGTTGGAAAGGGTAAAGTAAAACAAGCTTAACGTTCAGGCTCGAGAATTGCATAGTTAGCTGACCTGAAATGCATGTCGGCTTTGACTGGGCAAATGAGAGATTTCAACCAAAACCAAAAAGAAAAGCTTTAGGGAGAAATACAGTCTTGGAGCAAAAAATTGGAGTTGAAGGAAAAACAACAAAAAAGAAAAGATATGTTCTATCTTGTCCATCCGACTGAGCATCTTACGGGCATCAACCGACAATTAGCCAAAGCCTGCAAACAAGAAATTAACGAGAAATACGGTCTTGGATCGTCTTAGTTTTATAATTATGTCTTGTACTTTTATAGTATTTTAAATGATGTATTTTTAAGTTTTTAATGAATGGTAATTTAAGCTATGTATTGAATTTATAATGTATAATTAAATAAATTAGAGATGTGGTGTGAAAGAGAGTAAATGGGGTGAAATTGTTAAAACATTTCCATCTTTGAAGTGAAGTTAAAAGGGAAAATGTGGAGGTGATGTGACGACTAGATGGAATGAAAGGGGGTGAGTACACCCGTGAAAGAGATTAATTTATACATGTTTAATATTGTACTAGTTGGATTTAGAAAGATTTGAACGCATAATGGGTTTTGATTTGCTAATAACGAACTCATTGGGTTGACTTTGGTTTGAACCGAGTTTGAAATTGACGAGCTACAGCAAGAAGATCAGAAATTCTGCGATGATTTAGTTTGGAACATGTTTGTGAAGTGTTACAAGCGGTTTAATGTTAAAAATTATTAATATTTGGGTTTTTGGGGTTGTTGGAGCTTTGTCGGATTTTGGCCGGAGAGAGCATCGGAAAAGCGTGAGGGGAAGGTAGGGGTTGAGTTTTATTATAGTTAGGGGGTGTTTGGTAACATATGAATGGTTAAGTTTTGAACTAGTAAGATGTATGAACCATTAATTATTGAATCAATAAATAGTCTAAACCAATAGTATATAGTTTAACTATTCAAAGGCAAATGACTGACCGATTCAGATAACAGGTCTTAACCATTCAGATTCTGTATAATGCTTAACCATTCAGAGACAAATGTCTTAACCATTCAGACATCTACTCGTGAAACAAACAGTCTGAATCATTAAGTACTGAACCATTCAAACATCTGAATCATTAAGATGCTGAAACAAACAACCTATTAGACGTCATGATTGTTAGGTTTGATGTTTCATGATTTAAGTTAAAATAGTTTTGAACTTGTGACATTTGGTCTTAAACTCTTATTAGATTTGTCAAATGAAACACTAACCTAAACATCCAACCAAACTAAATAATATATATTTATAAAACATCTAGGATTTGTTTTCATACAAATTTGTTAACTTTTTTTCTAAATCCACCTATTTTTACAAATAAAATTTATGATTAAAAAAATTCCCCTAACAAATGATAGTCATATAGATAATCACATATTTTTAGCTTTTGAAAGGATATTAAACTTCTTTCTTTCTGAATTTCTCTGATTTGGAAGGAAAAAAATATGCACATAAAGAGAGTAAGAAAAAGGCTTGACGAGGCAAACGTGTATTCACAGCCGCAACAATTCAATTATTCTACACCTTCTAAAGTCGATCCTTCTAAAAAGTGAACTAAGCAATTATCAGCTGTAACGTGTGGCCGGCAATAATCTAGTTAAATTATAAACTTATTAACTAACTGTTGAATGATATAATAAAATAACTTAAATATAATACTTTAAATCAAACACAAATGATTAAATAAATGCTTTTGTTTTAGGATACTTCAGGATAGTTTCTTGAATATCCAATCGAGAAACAGGCCGGTTCTGTTCGGGACACATGTTACACGATTCATAATCATGACTATGTATTTTTGTTTTTTAGATATTTGTATTTTTTTATTTATTTTTTCTTGTCTATCAAAACAAAAGAATTATTGATTCATTTTATTTATATAAGGTAACCATTATGAAATGACATGATCTATTTCATTCTGTTGTTCTTTCCTTCATTCATTATGTTTCTTCGTCTATTTCATTACCTTGTATCAAACAATTTTAAGGGTTTAAATCAAAAGTTAACAAATGGTTTAGATTAAAAGAAAGAAACACAAAGTGGTTTTCTTTGATACTGAATTAGTTTTGATATATTTATTTTAGTTTCTTTTATAAATTCACAGAATAAGCTTTATAGTTTCAATCATATTTTACTATGAAATCAGATTATGAATCAAACAGTTATAACGTTCACTACTAGAAAGTTGTAATTTTTTTCATAAAACTTATCTCAAATATTGAGATGTCAATCAAATGTAAATACCATTTTTAGCCGTGATTGAAAGTAATTAAAAGAGAAAACATAGCTAAAGTACAATCAAGATATATATCCTATGAAATTAAGTATAAATCAATTCAACAGCAAACTTATAATTTTATGAT
Organism: Tagetes erecta; assembly: GCA_030867185.1. NCBI lineage: Eukaryota > Viridiplantae > Streptophyta > Magnoliopsida > Asterales > Asteraceae > Tagetes > Tagetes erecta. The sequence continues at coordinate 8,418,258 of CM061490.1, forward strand.
ACATAATAAGATGTCAACTAAACGTCTAAACCATGCATTTAAATTTGTCTTATTTTGTTTTTACAAATCGAACCAACGAGACATGCGAACTCAAATGTAAAGATCAAACTAATAAAAAATGGTCCTCGACTCGGGACCGTTTACATAGTTTCAATAAAAATTAATACGGAAAGCAATGAGACCCTAGGCAACAAGAACAAATACGACAAAATGTATGTTATAATTGTGATCTTTGTAGCACTATCAGCCAGTGACGAAGCCATGATATATTTATACAGGCGGGCCGAAAGCTAGACACGTGTGATCTGCTACAAAGGGGCCAAACTCAGTTTAATTAATATTTTCAAGGCTGGCCAAACTCAATATATATAAAAAAGTTAACTACTAACTCACTAATCAACACCTATGACGAAAAAAAATGGAAGGGACGTGACCCTCGCCCGTCTCCACTATCCTTTGTCCCTGCTATCAACAACATTTATATATATACACACGTACACACCCTACACTTAGTATGTAATATCAGATTTTCTCTTATTATTCTTATTAATATTTTTATTCTCAAACACTATTATATACATCTTCTAATTTCACGTACTAGGGTGGTTACTATAACTGAAGAAAAAAAAAATTAACAAAAAATAATATTTGGTACACATTTATATAAATAATTGTTTGTGTTCGTGTCAAACAAACAAAAATAGCAAATGGGGATAACGAGTCAAACTCACAGGGGTGGCTTATTGCCTTATTCTTAGAATGACTTATCATCCTCATTGATTGATTCTGTTTACTACGTCATATATATATATTTTTTTTCAATTGAAAATTTAACAAGTAAAATAAACTTGCTAATACGTACGCAAATGAACCTTAATTAACACGATTTGTTTACAGGAAAATTTTTAGTTTATGCTCTTTAATTTTGTTAAAACAGCAAGTTTAAAGCAAAAATATAAATGTGAATAATATAATTACCTTAAACTAAAAAGATAGTATTTGTTTCTCTTAGTATTTGTACCTTTAGATATGAAACATCCTGTGGGTTTGAGTCGGCTCAAATTAGATATGTTTAGCTAAACATGTTTATTGATATGTTCAACGTAAAACCGACTCAAACTCGATACTAAACTCAAACTAGCGAACTTATGCCTTACCTGCGTACGAGGTGTGTAAGAAACTCATATATTAACCCTTTTTAACACCATTTTACATCACTAGCTAGCTATGTGTCTCTGATTCACTCTATCATCTTTATTATTCGAATACAGAACTTTTGAAACTTAATTTACACTAGCTAGCACTTAGCCGAAGAGAAGTTCTCATACATCAAACTAGTAATTCTATCTAATAAATTAGAGTTTTAGGGGGAATTTTTTTTTTGTTCTATAATAGGAAGTTTTGGAGGTAAAAATTAAATGAAATTTTACACCATGCATAAGTTGATGGAACAAAATCTTTAAATTTTAAAAACTTAAAAATTTTTAAATATGATAATTATAATTTCTTTATAAATATTATTATTTAACCCATAGGGTATTAAACCTAGTTTAAGATATATTTAATCTATTAGTTGGTTCGATCTTGACCCACTACTAAACCCATCGGACTTAACAGTTTTTTATAAAGCTTTCCCAATAAATTTTAGTATTAATTACTCAAACCTACTTGCACACTCTCAACTGACAACCATATCGAGAAAGACACTTGTCTTAAACGGTTATATAAAAAAATATCATTTTTTAAGTAGTTGATGTTGGTGCTAAATCCATTAAATTTTCTCAACTCCCCCTTTTAAGTAAAGAAATAACGATATACGTTTTTGGTGCTCCTTTAGTCCATACAATTTTAAAAAGTGTTCATTCACTACTAGAAAACTTAACAATAATTACGACCATTTTGATCGCAAAACGATCTAAAAAGACTGTCTTAGATCACTTAATTTACAACTGAAAAGTCAGTTGGAAAAACATTCGTTTCTAATGCCCAATAGCAACATTTTTGCGACCTTATATTGCGACAACAAATTCAGTCGCAAATTTTACGACCGCTACGTACTTCCGCAATTTTTTTTGAAACGGTTATGTAAAAAATATCATCTTTTAGTAGTTGATATTGGTGTTAAATACATTAAATTTTCTCAACTCCCCTTTTTAGGTAAAGAAATAATTATATGTGTTTTGGAGTTCCTTTAGTCCATACAATATTAAAAAGTGCTTATTGGTATTAAATAGTTGAGGAAAAATAGCCTTTATGGCCATTAATATGATCAAAAGTTACTTTATTAAATTTTAAAACACAAATAAAAACTTCTCTTTTTAACAAAATTGTAACCTAACATGGCTACTTAACATTAACAGCAATTAAAAATACTATGAACAATAACTAGTAATCAGTACATCACAACAATATGATATATTAATTATGAACCCTAAAGACAACCTTTAACTTCAATTTCAATTCACCTAGCTAAACAAAAAAAAAGAGAAAAAAGAAAAAAGAATATTAATGACACACAACATTTTATAGGACGTCAAATCTTATTTTACAGTTACAGAATCTTGAGTTCTGCATAGATATGTGAAAGTGAAAAACAAAACAAAACAAAAAATATTAAAGAACACTAAAAAAAGAAGAAAAAAATACACAAACTGATTATAGTAACAACAATTTTTATGTGTTTTATAATATTATTGCTTTGCAGTTTTTAACACTTAAAATTTCACAGCTTCACCACTTCCGGGATATGCACAGGGTACCGATCAATGCAATCTTCCCACGGCCCATTAATTGGAGTTTTTATATTTCGGTTACATTTCCAAACTGCACTGTTACACTTGAAACCACTTCCAAATGCAATTTGCCATACCCTATCACCCTTCTTCATCCTCCCTTTTGATTCAATGTAACTTAACTCATACCACAACGACGAAGACGACGTGTTTCCGAACCGATGCAATGTCATTCTAGACGCTTCAACGTGCTCCGCGGACAACTGGAGGTTCTTTTGCAACTCGTCGATCACCGCCCGTCCGCCAGCGTGTATACAGAAATGCTCGAACGCTAACTTAAAGTCGGGAATGTAAGGTTTCCATTTCGGGTTGAAGATCTTTCGGCCGATGAGAGTGAACAGGAACAGAAGTTGTTCGGATGCAGGGAGAACTAACGGCCCCATTGTCGTAATGTTTGATTTCAAAGCTTCCGCGGCAATCACCATAAGATCTTTGGATAGATTTATTCCCACGAGTCCTTGCGGATCTTCCTGCTCGTACACGCATCTATATGCTCTGTCGTCCGAACCTTTATGTGTTCGGACGACGTGTACGAGCTTGTACTTGGCGCGCTTCTGTTCACGACGTTTGTTCGATAACAGAAGCGCGGCAGCTCCCATCCTGAATAAACAGTTTGGGAGCAGCATCGCTCGCTCATTACCCTGATAATAATTCGGGGTAATAATCTCCGTACTTACAACTACCGCATTCGAATTCGGCAAAACTTGTAGCAAGTCACGAGCTAAATCAATAGATATCAATCCCGCACTACATCCCATACCCGAAAGATTATAGCTCTTGATATTACTCCTCAACTTATACTTATTCACCACCATCGCCGATAACGACGGTGTCGGTGAAAACAAGCTACAATTCACTATCAAAATATCGATATCTTTAGGTTTTAAACCGGTTTTCGCAAACAGGTTATCGATGGCGGAAAAGATGACGAGCTCAGCTTCACCTCTAGCAGCTTCCATGTTAGGAGTTGGTGGGATGTAATGAATTGCAGGGGGCAAACTCGTCTCTTCACCTAACCCAGAACGTTCAAGTATCCTCATCTGAAACTCAACACTTTTAGGGTTATCTTTGAGGATCAATCTTGAATGTTCCATGAAAGTGGAAAAAGGGACACGACACGTAATTGGAGGCTTGTAGCATGAATAGTCAACAAGGTAAACAGATCGAGGTTTTGACATAAAGTAGACAGTGGAGATGAAGATGAGAACAAAAAGTGAACATAGTACTTGAACCGGATTGTAGTGAAAGGATTTGATGGTTGCGATGATATCGTCTGGACCGATACGGGCGAGTTGGATTGCGACGGTGGCGATGATGGGGATGAGTAGGAAGGAGATGAAGTGGTTGACGAAATACTGGTAGCTAAGTTTGAGATATTTACGACGTTTGATGAGGTTGTTGTTATTGGAGAAATCTGGCATGGTTGGTTGTGGCATGGTTGTGAGAGTTGAAGAATGAATGGTGAGAGGGATGAGGAAGAAGATGAGAAGGTGGAGGGAGATTTAAAGGTGTAGCAATGAATGAAGGCAGATGAGAAGATGTAAATGAGGGGTCATGTTCAACATCATGCAATGGTCCCTGGAAACTACGGTGAACTCCTTTAATGAATCTATATGTAGTTTCTTGTGTATATCGTTTATGCCCCTTGGGTTTTCAGGTATTTACATGTACATATGTTATATTGATGAAAAACCCCACTAACGTATGTTACATGCATTGTTTACATCCTTGTTAATTCCTTAGACCCGGTGTGAATTGGGCGTGTTGCCCAGTTGATAATGTTCAAAAACACCATATAATTATATTTCGTACATCACTACGCGAGGGTGTTATATCTCTTTGGGCGTTTTTTGAATGACGTCTTCACCCACTTCTTTATGAATAACGTCTGCATGCGTCCACTTCTCTCTTCCCCACACATCATAACTATGGTCCCTTTGGGCGTTTTAATAGTTTGTTAAAAATGTTTGATCAATATACATCATCTTTTGTACAAGGGAGCTACCAAATATTTATATGAGTCGATATGTCAAGTTCAAGCGCGTTATTATCAAAAAAGGGGTCATTAGCAAATTTCTCATTCTTAACTTTATTAATGACACGTGTGATGAGTGGGTATTTGATTAATATTATATGTGATTAAATGCTAATGTTTATGTGTTTTAATGTGGTTAACTCTTTGGAATTAGATAACTATGGTTGAATGTGTATTTGTAGGTTAAATGGATGTTTCGGGAGTTAACGGGAAGATAGCACGCGTTGGAAAGGTCACGAGATGAAGAATAGAAGAGTTAATTTGGTGTTGGACCAGATGGTCGTAACCAATAGCCATAAGACATAGAGCATTGGTCGTAACAGAAATCTAACCCACCGTAAGTTAAGGCATGACCGTAGACCGTAGCTTACGGTGGCGCCTGACGGGGAATTTTATAAAAACGCAATTTTTAGGGTTTTTGAAGGGATCTTTCACTCTATTCGACTTGAGAGGCTAGGGACGAACCAAGGGAGAGTTCTACTCAATTTTCTATTATTCCAAGCTTACAAATCATTAATCAATCATCCACCATGTCATTGTACACCAAATACGAAGATCAATTCACAAGTATGAGTGACTAATTCTTTTGTAGTTGTTTATAGGTAAAGGGTTCTTGCAAGAGACGTGTCGGTTTACATGTTAGGTTTGTTTTCTATTAGATGTTTTAAGATGAACTATGATTTATTGATTGTTGTGATTAGTATCTAACCTGATTGATTGGTTTTCGGTTTTCAATATATATTTATCTACTCATAAAATTGGCGTTTGGTAACTACTTTGATAATCAATATATCATTACATAGAAATCATATTTTCAAGATTAAAACCTAATTGTGTTAAAACGGCATTATATTTGAACCCGGATCCTAGGAACAATAACTCTCTTTAATGATAAGTATAATTCTTCTTCAAAAGTTATTTGTTTTCAATTTGCAATTCAAATCAACCCACAACTCAATGTTTACATTTATGCATTTGTTCAAGTTCTTTATTTAAATTCAATATTCGACTAGTTACTTTAAGCATTGACCACAAATTCCTCGTGGATTCGACACCCTACTTATCTTTACTATTAAGGGTGAATATGAACTCTATTTACTTTATTTTTTGACCGATCAAACGACCTCGATCAACGTGTACCCAACCAAATAATTTAATTGCATTTTTTCTCTTATAAACCTTTTAATTGACAAATTTACTCAATTTTAATTCATTTTAGTAAAAGATAATGGGTGTTACTATTTATACCCCCTTCTTTCTTATTTTTACTTCTTGTACACCCTCCTTAATTTTAAAAATACTACGCAAACCTTATATTTCATTTTTATTGTTTTTTTGGTGTTTTCCACTATGATAAAAGCAAAAACATTTTTCTTAATATTAACGTTTCTATCTGTTCCTATCTGTTTGTACCTTTCAAAATTAAAACTTAAAGATATATGTTTAATGAATAATGAATCATATCAAGTATAATATTAACGTCACTAACTTTTGATCATGTTGTTATATCTAATAATTTAACCGATAAAACATTATTTATATTATTAAAAGTATCAAATTTGAATTATAAAACAATAAGGACATCCATAATTAAACTCATCTTTAAATAATACTACGTAGACACCATAAAAACTTGCATCATCATACATCAGGAATGAAAACCGTCACCGCTTCTCCATAAACTAAGAGTTCGAAAAATGTTTGCATTTCTACCGATTAGGTATGATTTTTACTAAGAATTTGAAGTTTGGATTATAAGTTTGATAGATTATTATAAATAACAAAGCTGAATTAAAAAGTTAGATTGTTGTATTTAAAATTTTAATTTAATTTGTTTATTATTACTTTATATTATTAGGTAGCAAATTGATATTCTAATCGAAAACCTTTTGTTTTTTATCGGGCTTTTTAAAAAGTTTCAAGATAAACTTTAATATAATCTATAACCGTTAACTAAGTACGAGTTAATTTAAAAATTATTAAAGCTCATAAATGTTCAAACTTGTAAAAACATGTTTTTAGGGAGAGGATATAAAAAATTTTAATAAGTTATTTAGAGGGGTGTATGACAAATAGGAATGGGGGTATGTATAGACTAACTCAAGATATTTATGTAAATTAGTTTATTATTGTATTTTTACTCGTTCCTTATAGATTCTCCAAATGTTTTTTAATTTTTGTTTGCGTTTCGTTAGTTATAAATCTTGTCATATCCACAAGTTGGGTATATATGCAATTAAACTTTTTACTTGAGTATATATGCATTTAAGAGATATTTGCAATAGCATATACGCAATTAATCCAAAAAAGACTAGAATTACATTTATTTTTTAACGGGGAATCTAAACTACTACACTACACGATAACCGCACCTCGATCATACTATCAAAATCAATTAGTAGTCCTCTAAAAGTAGCATTATGATTCTTACCATTGTGTCAATTCGAATAATGAATACACATAGTTGTTATTGTCACACCCTTAAATTTCATTTGCAAGGTTTACTCCGAGGCGTGTGACATAAGAATTGTAGTCACGTCGAACTAGCGAACTTAATTATGCCTTATCTGCGTACGCGATGTTAGAAAATCATATATTAACCTTTTTAACACTATTTTGCATCATTGACGTGTCTCTGATTCACTCAATCATCTTTATTCTTTGAATACAGAACCTATGAGACTTAATTTACATTAACTAGCACTTAACCGAAAAAAAAGTTCTCATACGTCAAGCTAGTAATTTAAGATATATTTAATCTATTAGCATGGTCCGATATATCTTGACACACTACTAAACCCATCGGACTTAACAGTTTTTTATAAAGCTTTCCAATAAATTATAGTATTAATTACTCAAACCTACTTGCACACTCTCAACTGACAACCATATCGAGAAAGACACTTGTCTATTTTTACGCGTCAACCTTTCACATTATATCTATCTTTTTCTTCTTTTTTTGAACAGCTATGTTATATCTCTCTTTTGTACTTATAATATTTTTCTTGCTCATTTGCAATAGAAAGCAAGATATGTATCTCTTTATTATGCAGATTGTAGACACCAACTGTTAACCAAAACTATTATACAAAAGTTTTAAGTTTAGTTTATTTAAAACTCATATTTTTTTAAACGACCTATGATCGAAGCACTTAGAGGGATGTACAATGACCGAGATTGAAACCCCGCCTCTAATACCAATAGGTGTTTTTGGTCGGCATTGGGGCTCCCCTATTACTGCGTATGCAGCGAAGGCTCGATCATCACAACTCTCCTTAATTATGGGCCAAGTTGATCGGAGTTTAAACTCGTCAACCAACGGGAAAAACCGGGCAAGAACCTTTAACCATGCCACGTAAAATCCTTAGACTCAGACATGAAGCCGAGTGGTAGCCCGGGACGTGCTTCATTGCCAAGATCCGGCCACCAAAAGTGACACTTGTGAGAATTGAACTTGAGTTTCCTATGGAGAACACAAGTAGGGGATTTATATAAAACTTACTTAACCTCGAACTTAATTAAATAGTGGATTAATTATAATAAGAACGACGACGACTTAGTTCCTTCATTTAGCCCGAGATCGACAAGATTACACCTACTTGCACTTTTGGTTAAATTGACTCGGTGTCAAATAAACAGATGCATACTCGTCACATCATTCTCCTTATTTTTGCCACATTCGGTGTACGTCGTGTTTTAACATATATGCCATAATGATCAACCCGTGATTTGTACCAAATCTTATGTTATGAACAAGATTGTTTGCCGAACAGTATCCGGAAAGAAAGAGATCATGGCATGCCACATGGAATGTATTACTAATAGTAACGAAACCTATATAAATAATAACGCAATTAAAATATCCTTGAAAGGGAAAATAACGTGTAGGGTGTACATTATATATGGTTTTACATATCAATCATAGGTATTTGAATAGCTATAGTAACTTAAAAACAAAAATAGAAACTCTATAAGTAGATAGAAAAATTCTGTCTCAAAATTAATACACAGATGATATGATGGGTTTTGTCATAGTGGTATCGTGTTTAGAAAATGTGTTTCTCTTCAAAAACTTTGAGAGTTCAAGTTTCACGACGAATAAATAGTGTAAAGTATGATTTTTACTGTTATCAATAAGAAAAGATAAAAAATAATCCAAACTCACAACAATGATGATATAAAACTTAATACAAAGCGCATCAAGTTTGTGTAGGAGTGGCAAGATTATAGTTGGACCGAGTAAACCAGATACCTGATTTAGGACCGAGCCGATCGAGACCAGACCAAAATTTTAAAGTATATCTACTCAACCCTTGGTCCTAATTTTTTAGGGTGAATTCGGATTTGATATGGTCTAGGTACCTTCGATCGATTCAATAAGGGTACGTAATACTACATTTAAAATGTCATAGTAAAAAAAAATATTCACCCTTAGTCCAACCTAAAAAGATAAATACCATCCCACCATATATATATATATATATATATATATATATATATATATATATATATATAGAGGTAGGTTCAAATGAAAACATGGTTTATAATTGAAAACACTAAAAACCAAAGAAACTATTTTTTATTAATTTTGATTTTATAAAAATGAAAAGGGTATGTTAGGAAAGAATATATTTTTAAAACTAATTCCTTATACATCTCACATCTTTAACTTTAATTAAAAAAACAATAAATTTCCATAACCATTAACTGCTTCACCCATCGTCAATCAATCAATAACCACTGGCTCCTTTCTGTTCCTTTTAGACGTGGAGATCACCACCGCACCGTCCGGTGTCAACCCATCCAAATCCAAATGCCACCCCTGGCCATCTTCTCCGGTGCATGCCACCACATTCTTCCGTCACATTACCCATCTGAACCATCTCGCATCCGCCTACCATCACTACTATCTTGCTTTCGCCTACCACCATTATAGAATGCAGGTCACTCAAAATACATCTCAAAAGCATAAATTGATTTTCTCGATTTGTTTTTTCTTAAATCTCATGAAATCAAACTCATACAGATGATTAGTGGGTTTTGGATAACATCAAATTGGTTGGGTTCGTAGATAAAGGACGAACCAAAGTTACTTTCTTTCTTCACTATTTGTCTGATCATCGTATAATCCACCAACCACGTACCCAATGAAAGCCATGTGAATTCTCGGCCGCTTGCGTTTTTATTGCAAAGCATGGTAAGTCGTTAGTTTTTATTTGGTTTCTTTTTGTCTCGTTGAAATTACTTCTAAAACTTTTCAATTAACTTCTTTGATGGTGATAAAATTTGTTCGAGTTTCTTAACAGTTTTTTAATTAATTAGGAGCTATGGAGAACAATTAGTTACTGAAGAAGTTTGATGATGATGAACTTGAAAGGCAATTGAAGACCAACTCGAACCCTTAGTTTTATGTTGTTTAGAGATGGAGTAGGTTTTTTATAATGAGTCCAAGAAGATGCATGAAGTTGGTGATGAGTCAAAGAAGATATTGCATCAAAGGTAACGATGGGTAGAAATATTATCAAAGCGTATGTGACACCCGTCAAAATTCGGTACTTAAAGTGTGGGCCAACGAAATGGACACACAGGGCCCAGTAAGGCCCATTAAAGATTTTAGGTTCATCTGAAGCCCAAATCGATAATCTCAATTCCAATAAATAATTAAAATCATGTAACAAGGTCGTAACAATGATTTTTAAGTCTCTCAAATGATAATTCATACCATAAATTGATAACGCGGTAAATAGCCGGTATTTGTCAGAAACGTGACACGTCAGGTGTCATGACTATGAATATCATTATTCTCATTTTTAATCATTCGGAAATTCAATTCGGATGTCAAATTGCAAATTACGCGTGAGGAATCGATAAAACTGCGCTAAACGTGTGTACGTTTACGTTATTTGATGAAGCAGTCTCGATGCCTAAAATGACGTGAAAAATATTATCAAACACTTGTTTTGATTCAATATAAGTGGAGAAAATATAATATTGACATTCGGTGTGAGAAAACGCTTAAAACAGTTAAGCGTGTAAAATACGCGATATTAACGTGTTCCGAGCCGTTATCGTCATACACGTCATATTTGATGCAACAAATATCCCGAGAGTATTTATTATATCTTATGGTATCTAAATTTACGAAACAAAGTTAAATAAAAACGCGATATCTGTCAGATTTGTACGTGGTACGAGCTGGCACGGAGCAACAGGCTAATTACTGAACTACTATATAAATGAACTTTAATTCATTTTCTCACATAAAACACACACATGAGTGTGTTTTAGAGAGAGAGAGTTCTGGAGAGCAGCTGAATTCCGGCCACCTTCCGGTGGTGGTCCGGCGGCGGTCCGGTGGCGGCCGGCGGCGGTCCGCGGCGGTCCGACGACGGCCGGAGATGTCGTTTTCGTCCCGGAACCATTTCTCGACGTCCCGAACGCAATGGTAAGCTTCTTTTAGCCTGAATCTTTCTTTAAAACCGTCAAAACTCGTGAGAAACATTTTAACAATGGTTGCATGTTGTGTTTCCAAAAACGCAGCTGTCTTCTAGGACGAATTCCGGACGATCTAGCCGTTGGATACGTCTGAAATTTGTACGGGTTGTACGCAACACATAGAAGTTTTCATCTACCGTTCAGTTTTTGCATATCTTACCCAGAGGTACGGTGTTTGTGCCCAAAAACGGAACAGTTCGGAAATTTCCGTCACTGAAAACCCAGTCTCAAAGATCGTCAGTTTCCCGGAGATCTGACCGTTGGTTACTGACGAAATTTGGACTGTATGTTCCTTGTATGTATGTGAACATATCCTCCGAAGGAAATTACGATCAGAAGATCGGAAGTACGGTTTCTATACTGATCAGTTTGTAAATATTTCTTGAATGAAATCAGGAAACTTGTTGGTATTGCATGGTGGCTCAAACAAGGTTGTGTGGACGATCTGAGGCCGGAGAAACGTTCGTAATGGAAAAACGAACACAATGATGTAATCGGGTCTCGTTGCATGTCGGTTTCCAAAAGATTCGTAAGCGCGAATCGAACGCGAAAGGTATAAACCGGACGTTTTTGCTATCGTTTTATATTGTGCTAAACGAGTGGGACGAGTGCGAATTATATAAGTAAAAGTTTATGATTACTATCAATATGGTACCTATAAGATATAAACCAAATGGGACGATGTATAAATATAAATAACTAGTTATATTTAACAAAGTTGGACAAATTGATAATATAACTTATGTTATATGAAAACGAGATGTTAGAAATTGATTTGTATAAAATAGAATTAATACTTGGATTTTGTACCATTAAGATTATTGAATAAGAATGTTATTACATAAAACAATCAAATTGATAAAGTCGGATTTTAAATAAACTCATATGGTTACATATATTGAATATTTATATATTCATTTTTATAACACATAATACAACATTTGGACTTTAATAAAAATACGAAGTGACAAAACAAAATATTTTCATATGTATATATGACGAACTCTCGAATAAATAAATTTGCGTAAATTGTGTATAACTTGGGATGATTTATAAATATATAAAATCCGAAAACTTCATGTTTTGAAAAGTCATGGACTACATATATGTATAGGAAAATACATAACTAAAATATGTATTTTATTATATATGTCTTAAAAGTATAATTATACGATACAAGGCAATTGAAATAAATACAAAAAGGTGAATTGTACTAGAAACATTATGGATATAATTAGTTATTGTATAATAAAATATTACACAAATATATAATATTAATTATCAAACTTTGATAATTATATATTACCTAAGTTAAAATCGAAACAAACTTTGTAAGTGTAATGTTTGACAATAATCCAAAAACGTAGTATACAGATAATAAAACTATGAATCCAATAAATTCGTAACGTATGAGACGACACGTTAGATGGCCGGTTAAGCCAAATAGGATATAGTCTACTTCCATATCCTAATTCAGACATATATATGATTATAGATCAGGATCTTAAGGCCGAAGATTCGGAATTATGACAAGATTATATCTGAAAACCAATAGGAAATACTTAAGTGCATGGCTAAGGTGAGTTCTATGATGCCCTCTCTTTTAATCGTTTTGAATATGTTTTGGGCTGGAATGCATACTCGTATTGGTTTGTGTGTTAAACTGTTTTAACTTATGTGAGTTCTATGAAGCCCTTCCTTTAAATTGTTTTGAATACGTTTTGGGCTTGAATACAGACTTGTAACGGTTTTGTGTTAAACTGTTTTAACATACGTGAGCTCTTCGCCCCGTTTTAAATAAATGTTTTATTTAACTGTTTTGGGGGAAGAGCATGATATGGTGATATGATGGGTAATCGGGATCATGTATAGTGTTATGACGGTATAAGTTGGGTCAGCGGTATGTGTATATATTGTTGAGCCCCTAAATCCCCCCATAATCATTAACCTCGGGGAGGCCACAGACTATATTGGTAGATCTATCGGGTTAGAAGGGCCCGCTCTCGCGATCAGTCGCTCTGGTCAGGATATTTAGCGAGGGAGTTTATATGTTTGGACTGTTGTGGGGCAACGACGTGTTTCTTGGTTTGATTATGGACTTATGACCGAAGTTTATCATAGTACCTAGCTAGTCTATGATCGTTATATCATTATCTCGAGTACATCATATCGTATGGCATGGCAAAACCAATTTATTACATGTGGCTTAAATTGTTAACATAGCATGGGATGTGCTAGTGTGTTTTACAGGGATTTTTCATGTGCACAAGTGTTTTTGAACAAGCGTGCCTGATAAGCCAATGTTTTATATCTCGTGGAGATGATATTTTAAAAGGACTGTTTTTCATAAACGTTTGACTATTTTTTTTATGAACTTGATAACAGGTCCTTGAAACAGTTTTGCCCTTACTAAATAAACTTAGAACTCACCAGCGTTAGCTGACTTGTTTTAGTATGCATTTCAGGTAAGAAAATAGTTATCTCAAGTAAGCTGTGCGGCGAGTTGGAAGGCATTGGCTGGCTATTTGGCAAAGGAATTACATTGGCATAAATAAAATTTAGTATGTAGCCGTAGAATACACGTGTAAATGTAAATGTAAAAATTGGACCTTAAGACTTCCGTTGTAATACTTAAAACGGCTACGTACTTGTGTAAATCCAATCATCATGACGTGACCCGGAAATCGGGGTGTGACAGATTGGTATCAGAGCCGTAGTTTAAGTGAATTAGACGCTAGCGAGTAGTGTCTAGTCTTAAACCGAGACTTGAAAATAATGCGGAAAGCCAATGAAGCCGAATAGCCAGATGCCAACAGCTGCGATTAGTTATATGTAGTGCCCAATAAATAAGTGAAAGTATCTTAAATGTATAGGAATATATATGTGTGTGTGATTTGCGTGTAAATGGGTGTATACATGAATGTGTTGAAAGAACAATTATAATGGTGTCAAAATTTACAAAATCTCAAAAATATTGTTTTAATCATACTTGGAAAACAATCAACGTTATCAAAAACAAATGATGAATACGTATGTATATATGTAACTGTATGTATATAGAGTAAATGATTATTCTTTATAAATGATTTCAAAAACATCAAAATGGCATCTTTATCATGAAAATATTAAATGAAAACATGTTATTGGCATGTGTTATATATGTCACTTGATGTTTGCATATATTATATAGTCAATATAAGTTGATTACATTAAATGATAATTGGAATTTTATAAAAAAAAATCACTATTATACATAAATTTTTATCATAAATGTATATATGATTATGTGAAGACAAAGGATCGTCTATTTGATAACCACGTTCGAAAAAGGTTAAAATTTTGAGAAAATTGATATGTGTTTGTCGCTAACATTTGAGTATCTAGAATTATATATTATTGGAAGTGTTTTATTGCATATAAAATGCGTATTTTTGTGATTAAACTAGATCACCTAATGACGTTATTTGTTAATTTTATACACAAAGCGAATATTAAAATATGACATGTTTGTAAAAAAAAATTATAATCATGATAATGATTATAGGTATACATGTGGTATGTATGTATGTATGTATAAAATTATATGTGAAAATTTAATTATGTAAAAAAAAAAAAATTATTTGAAAACAAATTCTAGAAATGAAGTATTTTATAAAGAAATACTAGATGTGAAAAATGAATAATTAGCTATGTGATAATATAAATTAAATTATAAAATATTACATAGTGAACTAGTCATAAAACCAGTTAAAAATGTGTATTTTGACTTAATAGTATTCTTATGAAAAATAAAGCTTCGACAGCTTTGATATATGTATTTTATGCGAAAATATATGTATTTTTTTTTTTTTGACATGATGAAACAATGTGGATTAAATGTTAAACGGGTATTTTACTATTCGTAAAGAGTCGGTAAAAATGATATGTCGACGGAAAACGATCGAATCTATGAAATAGTTTGTAGCATAAAAATCTATATAATTTTCAGCGCTTGAAACCATACTTAAGTATATAAGAAAAGTCTTGGTTAAAAACCTATCATATGTGAACAATTAGTTGTGAAAAATGGGCTTTGGTCGAAATAACAAAATGGGTTTCTGTGAAAAATGTGATAAAATGATTTTGTTAAAGTATTATTTATAATACGAGATTACATGATGATGTGAAAATATGTTCTAAGTTTTGGTAAATAAAAACTCTAATACAACAAAAAAAAAAAAAAAAAAAAAATTACGTTGGTCGTTTAAAAAAAAAAAAAAACATGTGCATTTTTGCTCATTTGGAAAACGAATAGCTATAAATGTCAACTTCATGTGTTATTGGTTGCAATGTATATTTTTTTTATAAAACATTGACACTTTTATTATTTATAATAATTATTATAAATAAATATCAAATTCATGGAATATATAATTAACATTCATGAGTTTGAATGAGTCTAAATAAACAATTTGCCACTTATAAAGGAAATTTGTGTGTGTAATTGTGTATATATATTCTGCCTGTTACATGATGAACCTTAGGTTTGGTTTAACCTTAACTAGGAAATCTAGTTTGAAGAATATCATCATTGGACTAAGTAGAATTCTCATAAACAATTAGTTCACTTTTACCTCTTAGCTGAGACAATAGAATGGTTGGAATATAACTAGCTCAACAATTGGTAGAGGTTTAGATAAGATGCTTAATAACTGGTAGAGGTTATGATAACCTGCTCAATGGTTGGCAGAGGTTTTGAAAACTTTCTCAACGACTGGTAGAGGTTTTGATAACCTGCTCAACAGGCGGTAGAGGTTTGATAGCCTACTCAACAACTAGTAGAGGTCTTTAAACCTGCTCAACAGTTTAGAAGCATTGACGTTAAGATAATTGCTAAGTCGAACTTGAAAATGAACGAAGCTTTGAATCTGCCCTTACGCGTCCCGTCTGGACGAAAAGAATAGTTAAACCATTAACAACTGGTTGTTGTTAACAACAAACTATTAATGATTGGAAAAGTTGGAAAGTTTGATAGTTACGAAGTGCCGAACGAAATGAACAATTAGACAAGAACAGCAAAACCCAAAAGAAAATTTGGCATTATGATTTGTGATGGGAGAATACTAGAATGATCCAGTAAAGTAATTGACAGTTACATTTTGGCCTACGTAACTGTGAATTATTATACTTGTGAACTCTAGGAAATTCCGTTGTTTTGATTAATGCTTAATTGAACAAATATAATTCAATAAATAAGTTTGAATAACTTATATATTACTTATGTATATGAGACTCGATGGTCGTCAGATACTTGAACTAAACGCCTCTCGAAAGAACATACAGCCGAGAAGAACGGAGAAATATGATTCGCTTTTACCTATTAAGGGAATGACTCAAAAATCCGAATGAATACTATGAATTAACGTAAAACAATAATAAAGTATCTCCCCAATTAAACTGACTCCTTAAACGCCAGACATCTTGTGATTATCCTTAATAACTTGTAATTATTCAATAGTGCTTTCATCGCACGCTCTAATATTCGAATTTGACCTCTTCTGTCATTTAACGCGAATGACTTTTCCCTAAATTCTAGTCTCTTTGTGACTATCCTCGGTAATGTAGTCATTACTGATTTCCTTCAGCCAAGTGTTTAAACACTTACATCTATTTGACTCGTTTGATCAAGAAGTGCTAATCTTTGATTGAGCATCAAATGCAAACTTTATTTCTTTCTACACGCATAATCCATCTATAATTCTACAATTTGGTATAGTTTAAAGATCAATACTATTCTCGAAAGACTAATTATGGCTATCAGTAAGTAAAGCCGTAAGATTTTAAGGTGATGCACACGTATGCAAACCTTATTAATGGGTTCTTGTAAAATACATTGTTTAGCCTTCAGTTTCTAACTACTACAAATAAGCCGATTATAGTCTTGTGAATTGTTATTCACTTCAAATTGAATTTTCTTAATTTCAAAGGTTGCGACTTCTTAAGTGAAACATGGAAATTTGGGTTCTCAAATCGCGTGGTAATTATTATAATAGAAAACTCAACTCAAGGCAGATGAGTGTCTCAAATCTTAGTAGACTTTAGATCTTTGAATAAAATATCCATCTCAGATCAGGACATGAATCGACTATCATTCTCAAACGTGCTTGAGATTGGCGTTTCAAGTTTAATGATTGTCCTGAATAAACATGTTCTCGTTAATATTACACTTGTATTCCATCCTCATTAACTAAGTTAAAGTTGTCTTTGACAACTAGATCTTCATAATTGTGGAACAATTGTGATAATATTCCACGAATGACGCCTTATGAAAATGACTTGTCGTCTCGGACGATGACTACCTATCCTGAAATGATCGCTCGATAAGTGAAAATAAATTCATATATTCTGTATTAAAGATTTGAACCTAAAATATAAATCATGAAACGTTATACCATCTACAAACGCAACATGTCGGAGTAACTCGACTATAAACTTTAACCAACATAAGGTCGACATGAAAACTCATGGTTTAGATGAAAGAATTCGTATTAAAAGCAAAATGAATAAACAATTGGCAAAAGACTAAGGTGCATGCTACTAGTATGGCAAAGATTAGTAACCATACTCTGTTGGTAGTTTAAGATTACTACCTTGAATAATCATGCACATATGTTCAGTCTAACAAAAACTCGATTAAAGTCGGACTAGATAAAGCCTGATTGGCAGACATAAGTATTAGATTGAGTTGTAGTTGTGTTTTACAACTAAGAAACTCTCTAACACCCTCGAATGAGCTGAACTCATTCTAATTGGCCTAAGCTCCTTACGTGGCCTATTCGATGGTCTGACAAACTAATCTCTAATTTGATTCGAAAATCTCGCGCTAATAAAGGAGATATAACTTTAAATCCTTAAATTCTATTGAAGTAAGACATGCAATCTAAAGTGTTGAAACTCATAACCTAACTTACCAATGGTTTAACCATATGGTTTCCGTGAAATCTTAGAATATATCATACAAATGATTATGGCACTTGATGAATTTCGAGGACGAAATTTCTAAAAGGTGGGGAGAATGTGACACCCGTCAAAATTCGGTACTTAAAGTGTGGGCCAACGAAATGGACACACAGGGCCCAGTAAGGCCCATTAAAGATTTTAGGTTCATCTGAAGCCCAAATCGATAATCTCAATTCCAATAAATAATTAAAATCATGTAACAAGGTCGTAACAATGATTTTTAAGTCTCTCAAATGATAATTCATACCATAAATTGATAACGCGGTAAATAGCCGGTATTTGTCAGAAACGTGACACGTCAGGTGTCATGACTATGAATATCATTATTCTCATTTTTAATCATTCGGAAATTCAATTCGGATGTCAAATTGCAAATTACGCGTGAGGAATCGATAAAACTGCGCTAAACGTGTGTACGTTTACGTTATTTGATGAAGCAGTCTCGATGCCTAAAATGACGTGAAAAATATTATCAAACACTTGTTTTGATTCAATATAAGTGGAGAAAATATAATATTGACATTCGGTGTGAGAAAACGCTTAAAACAGTTAAGCGTGTAAAATACGCGATATTAACGTGTTCCGAGCCGTTATCGTCATACACGTCATATTTGATGCAACAAATATCCCGAGAGTATTTATTATATCTTATGGTATCTAAATTTACGAAACAAAGTTAAATAAAAACGCGATATCTGTCAGATTTGTACGTGGTACGAGCTGGCACGGAGCAACAGGCTAATTACTGAACTACTATATAAATGAACTTTAATTCATTTTCTCACATAAAACACACACATGAGTGTGTTTTAGAGAGAGAGAGTTCTGGAGAGCAGCTGAATTCCGGCCACCTTCCGGTGGTGGTCCGGCGGCGGTCCGGTGGCGGCCGGCGGCGGTCCGCGGCGGTCCGACGACGGCCGGAGATGTCGTTTTCGTCCCGGAACCATTTCTCGACGTCCCGAACGCAATGGTAAGCTTCTTTTAGCCTGAATCTTTCTTTAAAACCGTCAAAACTCGTGAGAAACATTTTAACAATGGTTGCATGTTGTGTTTCCAAAAACGCAGCTGTCTTCTAGGACGAATTCCGGACGATCTAGCCGTTGGATACGTCTGAAATTTGTACGGGTTGTACGCAACACATAGAAGTTTTCATCTACCGTTCAGTTTTTGCATATCTTACCCAGAGGTACGGTGTTTGTGCCCAAAAACGGAACAGTTCGGAAATTTCCGTCACTGAAAACCCAGTCTCAAAGATCGTCAGTTTCCCGGAGATCTGACCGTTGGTTACTGACGAAATTTGGACTGTATGTTCCTTGTATGTATGTGAACATATCCTCCGAAGGAAATTACGATCAGAAGATCGGAAGTACGGTTTCTATACTGATCAGTTTGTAAATATTTCTTGAATGAAATCAGGAAACTTGTTGGTATTGCATGGTGGCTCAAACAAGGTTGTGTGGACGATCTGAGGCCGGAGAAACGTTCGTAATGGAAAAACGAACACAATGATGTAATCGGGTCTCGTTGCATGTCGGTTTCCAAAAGATTCGTAAGCGCGAATCGAACGCGAAAGGTATAAACCGGACGTTTTTGCTATCGTTTTATATTGTGCTAAACGAGTGGGACGAGTGCGAATTATATAAGTAAAAGTTTATGATTACTATCAATATGGTACCTATAAGATATAAACCAAATGGGACGATGTATAAATATAAATAACTAGTTATATTTAACAAAGTTGGACAAATTGATAATATAACTTATGTTATATGAAAACGAGATGTTAGAAATTGATTTGTATAAAATAGAATTAATACTTGGATTTTGTACCATTAAGATTATTGAATAAGAATGTTATTACATAAAACAATCAAATTGATAAAGTCGGATTTTAAATAAACTCATATGGTTACATATATTGAATATTTATATATTCATTTTTATAACACATAATACAACATTTGGACTTTAATAAAAATACGAAGTGACAAAACAAAATATTTTCATATGTATATATGACGAACTCTCGAATAAATAAATTTGCGTAAATTGTGTATAACTTGGGATGATTTATAAATATATAAAATCCGAAAACTTCATGTTTTGAAAAGTCATGGACTACATATATGTATAGGAAAATACATAACTAAAATATGTATTTTATTATATATGTCTTAAAAGTATAATTATACGATACAAGGCAATTGAAATAAATACAAAAAGGTGAATTGTACTAGAAACATTATGGATATAATTAGTTATTGTATAATAAAATATTACACAAATATATAATATTAATTATCAAACTTTGATAATTATATATTACCTAAGTTAAAATCGAAACAAACTTTGTAAGTGTAATGTTTGACAATAATCCAAAAACGTAGTATACAGATAATAAAACTATGAATCCAATAAATTCGTAACGTATGAGACGACACGTTAGATGGCCGGTTAAGCCAAATAGGATATAGTCTACTTCCATATCCTAATTCAGACATATATATGATTATAGATCAGGATCTTAAGGCCGAAGATTCGGAATTATGACAAGATTATATCTGAAAACCAATAGGAAATACTTAAGTGCATGGCTAAGGTGAGTTCTATGATGCCCTCTCTTTTAATCGTTTTGAATATGTTTTGGGCTGGAATGCATACTCGTATTGGTTTGTGTGTTAAACTGTTTTAACTTATGTGAGTTCTATGAAGCCCTTCCTTTAAATTGTTTTGAATACGTTTTGGGCTTGAATACAGACTTGTAACGGTTTTGTGTTAAACTGTTTTAACATACGTGAGCTCTTCGCCCCGTTTTAAATAAATGTTTTATTTAACTGTTTTGGGGGAAGAGCATGATATGGTGATATGATGGGTAATCGGGATCATGTATAGTGTTATGACGGTATAAGTTGGGTCAGCGGTATGTGTATATATTGTTGAGCCCCTAAATCCCCCCATAATCATTAACCTCGGGGAGGCCACAGACTATATTGGTAGATCTATCGGGTTAGAAGGGCCCGCTCTCGCGATCAGTCGCTCTGGTCAGGATATTTAGCGAGGGAGTTTATATGTTTGGACTGTTGTGGGGCAACGACGTGTTTCTTGGTTTGATTATGGACTTATGACCGAAGTTTATCATAGTACCTAGCTAGTCTATGATCGTTATATCATTATCTCGAGTACATCATATCGTATGGCATGGCAAAACCAATTTATTACATGTGGCTTAAATTGTTAACATAGCATGGGATGTGCTAGTGTGTTTTACAGGGATTTTTCATGTGCACAAGTGTTTTTGAACAAGCGTGCCTGATAAGCCAATGTTTTATATCTCGTGGAGATGATATTTTAAAAGGACTGTTTTTCATAAACGTTTGACTATTTTTTTTATGAACTTGATAACAGGTCCTTGAAACAGTTTTGCCCTTACTAAATAAACTTAGAACTCACCAGCGTTAGCTGACTTGTTTTAGTATGCATTTCAGGTAAGAAAATAGTTATCTCAAGTAAGCTGTGCGGCGAGTTGGAAGGCATTGGCTGGCTATTTGGCAAAGGAATTACATTGGCATAAATAAAATTTAGTATGTAGCCGTAGAATACACGTGTAAATGTAAATGTAAAAATTGGACCTTAAGACTTCCGTTGTAATACTTAAAACGGCTACGTACTTGTGTAAATCCAATCATCATGACGTGACCCGGAAATCGGGGTGTGACAGCGTATGGTTTTGAACACGAAGACCAAAATAAACATGACAAACATTGAAGTTACGTATATGCTGGTACGTATACGTATGTTTTCAGGCCCGACACGTAACTATGCTGGTACGTATACGTAACTATGCCGCTACGAAGACGTAACTATGCTAGTACGTATACGTAGCTACACCATACATATATGAAATTATGACTGACTGTACATATATGTAACCATTTCAATGTGATGGTTTTTTTTTTAGTTTTTGTACGATGTTGTTGGTTAATATTTTGTAAGCTTGATGTGTGCTATGTTTTTCGCTACGGTGATTTATTTTGTTTGGTACGTATACGTAACTACAGTGGCGAAGCCAGGATTTTTGTCCCGGGGGGGTCAAAGTTAAAAAACCCATAAGTTTTTTTATAATGCTTTGTTTTGGGGGCCAAACTCAATATATGTATAAAAAATCTACCACCGACCAACAAAACAACACTTCGGACGGAAAAAACTAGGGGGGCCCGAACCCTCCTTAGTCCCTAGTATGCTTCGCCCTTGAGTAACTATGCCGGTACGTATATGTAACTTTGCCGGTACGAATAAGTAACTATACCAATACGAATACGCAACAATGCATTTTTTTAGTTTTTGGTCGATGTTGTTGGTTAATAGTTTGTAAACTTGATGTGTGCTATGTTTTTTCGTACGGTGATTTATTTTGTTTGGTACGTATACGTAACTATGCCGGTACAGGAGTATATCTTAAAAGATCAAGAAAATTGAATGAAATACGTATACGTATTAGTTATACAATATTTTTTTGTGATAACATAAACTAAATTTACATGTATGTACCTATGATGAATAAAGAAAAATTAAACAGAGAACGTATATATAAATATATATTTTTGGTTAAATTGGATTTAAATTCAAACTTAATTTGGAGAGAGAAAACTATTTTTATGGGATTTCAAGTAACCATATTTCAATACCTAAAATGCCCTTTTCCTTAAAAAATGACATATCTACTAAAAATTATAATCTCTTTGGTTTTTATTGTTTTTAAATATAACTTTGTTTTCAATAGATCTCACCCCTATATATATATATATATATAGTTAGGTTCAATTGAAAACATAATTTATAATTGAAAACACTAAAAACCAAAGAAACTAATATTTTTTAAATTTTTAACTTTATAAAATGCAAAAGGGTATAATTGGCACTTTAGTTCCATATTTATCTCAATGCATAATATCCTTAATTATTGGAATTATATCAACTGCTTAGGTTTTCTTTATCTTTTTTTTTTTTAATAAAAAACCGTCGATGTCAAACCCAAATCATTCGACAATTCCAATTCGCCAATTCCAAACATAATAATCTTGTTTCCAACTTCTTCACGTGAGTAATCTAATGTGTATAAAGATCATATACACATACGTATATGACTTAATTATACACCCAAAATCCTAAATTAGAATAACAAAAAAGATCCTTTAATCCATATAGTTGTTGTTAATAGTAATAAGATTATGTGTGTGAATATAAACACCAAACTTAACAATCATACATCCAAATCTAGTCATGTTTTATCTATATACGACAGTTTAAAGATCATATACACATACGTATATGACTTAATTATACACCAAGAATCCTAAATTATAATAACAAACTGCATCCATTTATGCATTTAAGTGTCTTCAAGTCCACCCACTAACAGCATATAACAAACTTCATCCCTTTTTAATAACATGTTCACATCAGATTTAACAATCATACACACAACCATGATAAGTTTTAAACCATATATCACTGTTAAAGAACACATACATATATTTATTAAACTAAATTTTACACACATATATCAAATTTGAAAAAAAAGTCGACCTCACTATGTATTTGACATCGTATACGTATACGCATAAAATCAAATTTTAAACCCCGAAACGTCAAAATATACATAACATCATTGAAATTAAAATGTGAATAAAATTCTACATCTATGTATGTATTTGAATCAAAAAAATTCTACATTTATATATCAATTTGAATAATAATCGACACATGGTTAAACATAGTTAGGAAACATAATTCGACATCACCATTAATAGATTACTAACCTGTAGCTTTGCAAATCATGCTCACGCAGGCAGTGTTGTTTTGTTGGACAAATCGATTGTTCTCTTTAGAATGATATTGATTTGGATTTTAACCCTAGTTTGAGCAGAAGATATATACGTATTTAAGGTTTTTGTTATTGGGTTTTTATATTGATTTAAATTCAAATAGATCTAGATAGATAAATTTATTTCATACCAATATTGTCCTTCTCCTTTTAACATTTACACAAACTAATCCCTTTAATTACAAAACTGCCACTAACATGTAAAAAATTAAAAGTCTTTGGTTTTTAGTGTTTTTAAATATAAATGTGTTTTTAATGGATCTCACCCCTATATATATATATATATATATATATATATATATATATATATATATATATATATATATATATATATATATATATATATATATATATCAGTCTAGTCTTCGACTTTTGAAATTCCAGGTTATGTGCAGTCTAGTTTTAACCTGGCACACCCGCTATATTTTAGGGTAAAAATGAACCTAGATAAAAAGGATTCAAACCACATGCGCTGAAAGTTCATACATTAACTAGCAATGTTGTCTACACGTTACGAGATGACCACACGTAGAGACATTATTGCAAAGTTTCACGCATTTGGACATGCAGTGAAATTAAATGTTGGAGTTAATTTCATAAACCAAGTCTACAAGTCGATAGAGTTTGAGTAGGATACAACGAGTTAGGTCAAATCCCTAATATTTAGGAATTACTCATGGTTTAGCTATTTGTATTATAGTCTAACACATGTATGTTATATCTATAAATATAAGGTTTGGGTAGAGGCTTTGGTATGAGCGAACAATAAAGAGTTATTGTAACGAGTTTCAATGCGAGTTTTCTCTTACAATAATAAAGTTGTTCTTTGTTTATCGATATTGTGTCTTGAAGTGGTATTAAAGCTTGGGTGAATAAACAACCAAGTTCTAGGTACTCGGGATTGACTCAAGATCTAGTCGCTGCAAGAAAGCTTATCATCGTCGTGAAGAGATCTAGGACCAATTGTTTTTGGCAAGGAGAGATCTAGGGCCAATTGAAGTCGACCAAGGGAGATCTATGGCCAACCGATAAAAGACGCCAATGAAGATTTAACTAGGGACGTTGGGCAATTGCTTCATGAAGTCGCCGCTGATCTGGTTTAGCAATTTAGCTACAAAATTGCGATAAAACTGAGTTGTCGCACCATTTGCAATAACTTAGCCTCAAAACTAGTGTTTTTATAATTTAGTTATACCTTTTGGTTTGCAACAAAAAACGATAAATTGTGGCTCTTTTGTCAGAAATTATGGGATAATTTAGGGTCTTTTTGTTTTGATCATCGGCAAAAAACTTGTCATAGTATTGTAAATTTTAGGCTGTCGGAAGTTTGTCGAAACGGTTGTATAAAGAAACATATTTTTTAGTAGTTGATGTTGGTTTTAAATCCATTAAATTTTTTCAACTCACCTTTTTAAGTAAAGATAAATGATATATGTTTTTCGTGTTCCTTTAGTCCATACAATTTTAAAAAGTGCTTATTGGTATTAAATAGTCGTGGAAAGCAAGCCTTTATGGCCATTAATTTGATCAAAAGTTACTTTATTAAATTTCAAAACACAAATAAAAACTTCTCTTTCCAACAAAATTGTAACCTTACATGGCATTCACTGTAACGGCGGATGCCAAACATACGGAAACCCGGATGAAAACCTAGACCACGTTTTGGTTAATTGTGTTGTGGCCTCGAAGGTCTGGGATGCGATCTTCTCATGACGCAATATGCCAAAGACAAATGTGTCTTCGATCGAAAACATCTTAAAATTACCGGGTTCATGGCCTTTAAATGTGAAACAGAGGAAAATTGTTTATGTTGTGTTCTTAACCACATTCTGGGGATTATGGCTTGCCAGAAACGAGAATATTTTTCAACAAAAAACAAAGGAGGGTGCGGACATAGTTGCAGATATCAAATCGTTGTCATTTTTATAGGTGAAATATAGGGGTAAATTGTTAGATTTGAATTGGAAAATTTGGTGTAAATCCTCTTTGTAACTTCTCTGTTTCTTTTGCACTAGTTTCTTGCTAGTGTTTTTAATGAATTGACTGTTAAAAAAATTTAACATTAACAGAAATATAAAATACTATGAACGATAATTAGTAATCAATACTTCACAACAATATGATATATTAATTAATGACACAACATTTTATAGTACGTCAAATCTTATTTTAGAGTTACTTCTGCATAGATATGTGAAAGTGAAAAACAAAACAAAAAATATTAGAGAACACTAAAAAAAGAAGAAAAAAATACACCAAGTGATTATAATAACAATAATTTTTAACAATTTTTATGTGTTTTATAAGATTATTTCTTTGTAGTCATGACTGGTCACGTTGAACAACTCTATATGATTTTGAACCAAATCATTTACTCATTCCACATGAGTAAATAATATATCCAACATTTGAAAATGTAATCTGCAAAAGCAAAATGTAAATGTGGAAATAAACCAAGTACACAAAACACGCGTTAACTAAAGTAAAGTAAAATCTTGAAAACTAATTAAATGTTTGCCAAGCACGGAACTTTATGCATGCTAGCTTCTATCCTCATGAGTGCATACCCTAGCGACTTCAGAAATCATGCTAAAATGTATCAACACAATTATAGGTAATTAAATGATTGAAAATTTGGCATATGATGTAAACAAAATTATATTCATAGATAGCTAGTCTATACTCATGTCTTTAGCTAAAACGTTTCGAAACTGAAGCTGACTGATCGTGTTTGTTTTCCTTCCACCATGTCTATCATAAACGATGGTGAGATGTTAGGTTAATATTACACTCGTTCGACCTCTATTCAAGCTGACTGGTCGTGCTTTTTTTCCTTCCACCGGTGGGCGGTGGGTTTGTCAAACCTAGTAGTGCTACTCAGGATTACCTCACTTATAATTAACCTTAATTAATAATTAATTCGAGATGTAAGGACTTTAATGATATGTGTGTGCTTAGTAAACAAGTAATATAAAAGTAATACAACATCTAAAATGTTCATGTGCATGTTTCCACCTCAAATGAAGTAAAAGAGGCCATGAAACTCATTTTAAAGTGTCACAGTCATCATCAATACGGGTACGCCACCAAAAACATCTCACAAACGTGGCTTTATAATGATGCATAGTTCTGACTTTTTTTCCAAGGATGACATCTTCTTCAAGAAATCATGACATACCCTCCATTATTGTTTTGAAGTGTTATTATTTAATTAGGCTAGTGACCCTATTTTACATGGCCGGGTTGAAATATATGTTGTATATTAAATAAGTTGGTAGTAATTTAATGATAAACACCGGAATATATATATACTAAGTGAGACTTTTGCAAGAAAAATTTGATCGTGTGTCTTGGTTTGTTGGTTTGACACTGGTAGAAATATAAAACCACTTAATATTATATAATTGTAGCATGTTGTGAAAAACTTGAATATTCAGTGGTTGTAAATAGTGAGGTTGTAAAAGTAACACTAGTAATCCATCGTCACTTTCATTTTTATTTTCGATTTTAATCTCCGGTGACGAATGTTAGTTGCGAAGCTGCAGTTTTGGGGAATGATTAGGGTTTTACATGGAAAAGAAATATCATGAAACATGTAAGATCTGATTAATGGGTAGGAACAAGGGATGGAGGAAGAAGACCACAATCGTGTAGTAGATGGTGCTGGTGGTGGTAGTCAGCGTCGACATGCCGGGAATCATGCGGAGGAAATTAAGTAGAAGACAAGAGGGAACGACAGAGAGTACATGTTATGAAATTAGCGTTTAGGTTTGGAAATTGTGAGGGATTTATATTTGTAGGATTTGAATTAAAGAAAACGGGTGACCCATGAAAGATCTACATGTGAATGCTGAGAATTAATTAAGAGGTTGTGACATGTGACAAATTTGATGTGAAGACATTAAAAAATGACACGTGACAGTAATTTAGTAACTAATTATTATATATAAATATAAACTTAGATTTGAACAATGTATGCATTATTTCATTTTGATGTTATTTATTTTGAACCTAAATGAATTATTTTGATGTGTTATTTATTATTATTAGCATATGTTTTATTATGATTAAATCTTGATAGAAAGTTTTACATTAATTTTATTCTAAAGTAGTTTAATACCCCTATGATACACATGAGTTAAATAATCATATTTATAAAGAAATTATAATCATTATGTTTATAGATTTGTAAGTATTTAATATTTAAGGATTTGCCTCCATTAATTCATGCATGGTATAAAATTCCACTAAATTTTTTGGTATATTGGTTTCTACTGGTCTCAACTATCACATTTTGGCTTCTACCGTTCCCAAGTATTGAATTGACTGTCAACGGTCCCAACTTTTATCACTTTGACAATCAATGGTCTGTCGCTAAATTATTTTTAACGCTGTTAAGTTTTTTCGAATTCAAGACCGGTTTTAGGCATTTTGATGGAAAGATAACACGAGTCGATTGATGTAAAAGTTTACTCGAAATGACTCTCTGAAAGATAAATTTTTACATCCGATTGAAACACCATTAGGTTTAAACACCCGATTGAGGTAACTTTCGTTGTTTGGAGCGCCGTTTCAAGGTAACTTTTCCATAAGTCGACTTGTATTATCCTTCCGACGAAAACGCTTAAAACATTGGTCTTCAATTTGGAAAAAAACGTAACGTTGTTAAAAAAAATTAGCGACGGACTATTGGTTGCCAAAGTGATAAAAGTTAGGACTATTGACAGTCAATTCAATAGTTGGGACTGGTAGAAGAAAAATGTGGTACTTGGGTCCGGTTGAAACCAATATATACATTTTTCCCTCCCAAACTTTCTATTATAAAAAAAAATTCCCTCTTAAAAAAATTACCACTTAAAATCTTAAATAATTATTAGATAGATTTATTTATTATATATCATAAACTATCGTTCCAAATTTTATCTATTATTTTAAATAAAGAAAATCATTTTCTAGTTGGTATCGAGGCAATGTAAAACACAAAGGATTTATAAGTTCCTTAAGTTATTTTGAGTCGATGTTAAACACAAAGGAATCATAAGTTACCCGAAATTAATTAATTTTTTAATAGTGTTTGTACCAGTTTTGATACACGAATGAGTTTTTCTGAAACGGAATGCTAACCGTGCTTACTGATTTTGGCGTTCCATGTTTAAGTAATCTCGAAACACTATCAAGGAAGAAACTCACCACTTTAAAAAACCCACTTGAAAATTTTCATAATGTCGTAGGTGAGACTTAGTCCAAAACCTTATTTTAACTAAGTTTTAGGTACTTTACCTCAACCACTTGGTTTGACGATGATTGGTACTTAAAAAAACTCATTATGTTCTAGGTGAGACTTAAATCTAAGACTTTTTAATTTAAATGAAGTCTTAGGTATCTTATTTAATCACTTGGGTTAACGATAATTTGTCAAAGTTAAATAAATAAGGTTAAAGATGGTTTTTGAAACTTAGTCAAAGATGGGGGGTCGTTTATGCAGTTTCGTAAAATAGAACTTAACCGTACACGACAGTCATCCCGGTCCCATAAAGTATAACATTTGCCTAAACAAGAGGCTATATAATACCTTAATAAATCTAACACCTCAAAAATAGAAACATTATTTTCATATTTATTATTTTTCGGCAGACGTTATAAAATAATTTTTGAAATATAATTTTGAAGTTGTTAACTAGCTTGTATATTTATGTTTCTAGTAACTAATGGATGCAATTATTTATGCATTATTACATTTTCATGAGATCAGTTTCTAGAAAAAGATATATATTCAAATTCTGTTTTATCATTTAATGTGGGCTACTATTTTAGGCAATTGCTCCAAACAAGATTAGGACCGACAAGATAATGTGAAGGTCTAGTACGTTTTTTTTCTTTTTGAACATCGACTTATCATGTTTATAGAGATCATATTTTTGTTGTAATCATCTCTTTTGACTAGTATTAAGCGGTTTTGAGTTCAAATATTTTTCAAAACAAGTTTTGGATAAAGTTGCAGGTGTAGCTGTTAAAAAATGTATACGTAGTTGATGGCGTAAGTACATTATTAATGACAAAAGTTGTTTAAGTATACCTAAACGAATAATCAAGACCAAAGCTCAATAGCAAGTAGCTTAGCCAAAGGCTCAGAGACAGCAGAAGACCGAACTAAAGGTTGTTATGATATCATAATCCTTGAATATTATTGAGCCATGGATCCCCTTATATAGGAAGATCATATAATTCAAATCGTTACAAGATAATATCAAATCTATTCAATACATAAGATAATCTCAAATATATATTCTAAACATATCAATATATCAAAGATCTCTATCTCTAATATCCTCCCGTAGTTTGAGCGGCCTGTGGGAGAACGCGCAAACTAGAACGAAACTCCTGAAACATGGGACGAGAAAGACCCTTTGTGAAAATATCTGCATACTGAGCCGACGAAGGAACGTGTACTACTCGAATGTGTCCCATACGAACCTTTTCACGAACAAAATGGATGTCAATCTCCACATGTTTAGTACGTTGATGCTGAACCGGATTATGTGATAGATACACAGCAGAAATATTATCACAATACACCACAGTAGCCTTTGGCAGATAGACATGTAACTCCATAAGAAGATTGCGTAGCCACGTGGTTTCAGCAACCGCGTTAGCTACACCCCTATATTCGGCCTCGGCACTCGACCGGGAAATGGTAGCTTGACGTTTGGACGACCAAGAAATCAAATTATCTCCAAGAAAAACACAATACCCAGAAGTAGATCTACGTGAATCCGGGCACCCGCCCCAGTCTGCATCCGAGTAAGCAGTAAGAGAAGTAATAGCAGACGGGACAATCCATAACCCATAACTAAGGGTACCGCTGATGTAGCGGAGAATGCGCTTCATAAAAGCAAAATGAGATTCACGCGGTGCATGCATAAAAAGACACACCTGTTGAACCGCATACGTGATGTCAGGTCGAGTGAAGGTTAAGTACTGCAATGCACCAGCAAGTGTTCGGTACAAGGTGCCATCGGCTAATAACGGTCCCTCTGTAGCACTAAGTTTTCCCATGGTGTCAACCGGGGTAGCTGTAGGTTTGCAATTTGTCATGCCGGCCCGATGAAGAATGTCTTTCACATATGAAGTTTGAGACAAAAACAAACCGTTGAGTCCCCTTGTAGCTGCAATGCCCAAAAAATGATGTAACGTGCCTAAATCCGTCATGGCAAATTCCCTCGAGAGGGTACTAATGATGGTGGATAATAAACCGGAGTCCGAAGCTGTAAGAACTATATCATCAACATACAATAGTAAATATGCCTGTTTGGTGCCCTGACGGTAAGTAAAAAGCGAACTATCACACGCACTACGCTTAAATCCATGAGCAGCAACATAATTATGAAAGCGTGTGTACCAAGCACGTGGAGCTTGCTTGAGCCCATATAGGGATTTTTTAAGACGACAGACATGCGTAGGCTGTTGCGGATCAACAAAGCCAAGTGGTTGGTGCATAAATACTGTTTCCCGTAGATCCCCATGTAAAAATGCATTCTTAACATCCAACTGATGTATGGGCCATGACTTTGACACGGCAATACTCAACACTGTACGTATAGTGGCGGGTTTAACCACCGGGCTAAACGTATCATCACAATCAATACCAACCGTTTGTGATTTCCCATTAGCAACCAACCGCGCCTTATATCGTTCAAGAGAGCCATCAGCTTTGAACTTATGTTTAAATAGCCACATACACCTAATAATGGGATGGTCATGCGGTCTCGGTACTAATTCCCATGTATCATTATCTAATAAAGCCCTATGTTCGTTGATCATAGCATTAAACCAATTTGGGTCGGACCGGGCGGTATTATGGGATTTTGGAATAGGGGAAATGGATGAGGTGTGTAGATTGAGACGAGTGATGGGCTTAACAATGCCCGACTTGGCACGTGTGTTCATGGAATGTTGGGAAAACGAGGGTATGGGGTTGGTGGTAGAAGGCATATTAGTGTGAGTAGGATTGGGCGTTGAGCGGATGTTGGGTGTGGGCTGGTGTAGTTGAGGTGCGGTAGTGGGCTGGATAGGTTGTGTTGGGCTTGGAGTTGTAGTGGGCTGTTGTGGTTGAGGTGCGGTGGTGGGCTGGTGAGGTGGAGTGGTTTGGGTTGGGTTGTCAGGAAGTGGGCTGTTGGGTGGGTTGTGGTTTGGGCTGTTGGCAGTATGAGTGGGGGTGGGGGAGGTGTTAGTTTGTGTAGGAGTTGAGGGAGTGGTTTGGAACGGTGTAAAAAAATGAGGGGAGTGAAAGGATGGATCATCAAGAAAATCATAAGAGTCAGGATTCGGGGGATCCGCATATGGGAATGTGGATTCATCGAAGGCCACAAGACGGGAAATGAGAACACGTCCGGTGCTTTGGTCGTAGCATCGGTACCCGCGATGATCGGGCGGATAACCAAGAAAAATGCATTGTCGAGACCGGGGGTGTAATTTGTGAGGCATGGTGGCTGTGTTGTTTGGATAACATGCACAACCGAACACCCGAAGCCCATCATAGGTAGGGTGACATCGAAAGAGAGCGTAATGAGGGGTTGAAAAGTTTAGACGTTTTGTAGGCAAAATATTATGAAGATAGACAGCGGTGTGAAGGGCTTCTACCCAAAACGGCGGTGGTAGATGAGCATGGGCTAACATGGTGCGCATGATGTCATTAAGACGACGAATCATGCGTTCGGCGCGACCATTTTGTTGAGACGTTTGTGGGCAAGAGAATCGAAATACAAAACCGTGTTTATCAGCAAAGGATTTAAAATCATTATTATCAAACTCACCCCCCAAGTCACATTGAAAAGCCTTGATATTACAATTAAACTGGGTACGAACAAACCGATGAAATTTTGCAAAATTATTGAATGTGTCCGATTTGTATTTAAGAGGATAGACCCAGACAAAATGTGTAAAGTTATCAATAAGTACCATGTAATATTTAAAGCCAGATTTACTTGGGATTGGTGATGTCCACAAATCACAATGCACGATATCAAATGGTTTATAAGTAATAGAATTGGAATCATAAAAAGGTAGCCTCTTGTTTTTAGCAATTTGACAAGAATGACAAAAAAAAGAACTTGAATTCTTATTACATGGAAGAGAAAAACGAGTGCGTAACAAATGTAAGATAGATTCCCCGGGATGCCCGAGACGGTTGTGCCATTGGTCGGGTGCAGGGGTGACAAAAGCAAAAGAGTCAGCAGACGTGGTGAATGGATAAAGATCCCCCGAACTATTGTGGCGCGAAAGATGAGCTCCAGTCTCGAGATCCTTCACAGTAAAACCATAAGGATCAAATTCAACAGTAGTTTTATTATCAATTGTGAAACGACGAACGGAGAGTAAATTTTTTATAATATCAGGTGTAAATAGGATATTGTTTATGGTATAGGTTCGGTTAGGTGTAGGGTGGGTTGTGTGTCCGGACCCAAAAATTGGAATAGAATGACCATTACCAACAAATATAGAGTTTATTGGACTAGAAGACAATTTAGTGGAAATTTTACCTGGATCCGCAGTGAGGTGAGATGTGGCTCCGGTGTCCATGTACCACGATTGATCGGGGCTGCTGAGATTTACTTGTTGCATGCTTTGGGCCAGGTCCATTGGAGTGTAATCTGTGGGCACAGACCCAAGCCCGACCAAGTGAGGAGCCCGAACCGCACCCCGGGCACATTATAGGCATAACTAATTAAAGGCTCCAATAAATAATCAACAGAGTAGAAGAAAAAAAATGCAAAAATGTATAGTCTCAGAATAAGAACCCACACCTTTTTCAACAGATAGTTTATTACATCAATATGGAAACATATGACTTCATCAAGAAAGTCACCACATATCAAGGGAGCTTGCTACACAAAAGGAGAAAATCCAAACTTCTCTCTCTCAATACAACTTATTATCATGATGAACACCAGTTCTCAAAACATCATCTGTGAAATATGGTCTACCAGCCAATTAATGTAACCCTGATAACATCATAAAACATCTGACTTCTCCTGCTCCATGGGAGATAGGATGCGTCTTCTTATTAAACAATTTTTGCTGAAGGAGTATAAACTTTTTCAAGTTTGGTTCTACAAGCTTATTATTTCTAGCTACAAAGTTTGGTCATCTCTAGATCACGCAATCTTGCTTAGCCTGGCCATACCCAGGCTAATTTGTACTTTATAGTTAATCATCATGCTTTATATGTTTATGTTTCTCTACTCCTCATTCGTTCACATACATATGAATAAATTACTAACTTGAGCGTTAGAGTGCCTTAGATGCAGGTCCTAAGCTCCGTGATGGATCGGAGACGCTCAACAGATTAGCCAAACCCGAAAACTAATCTCGACACTGAAACTTGTTAGTTTCAACAGTAGTTATAAACTAAAAGATATTTTTAGTGTTTTTCACGTTTTTTTGGTACTTAGATTTCTAAAGACCTAGTGTTAAAATTTCAGCTCGGTTTAAACTAAATCACATAAAAAAAATATGATAATATAACAAAAAAAATACATCGTCATTTAGAAAACACGTAAAAATATATTTCAATATTAAAAACCTGAATTAATATTATTAAAAAGTTAGGCTGCAGTATTCCATGTTTTTAAAACTGGATCACACATCAAACTATGTCTTACTGGTCCACTTGTCAGCCTGGTCGGACCAGTCGAATTGAATTTAAGAACCAGATCTCTAACATAACAAAGCAAAACACAACTTACTTATGTGGCACCATTTGAGGCTTAATTTGCTCATTGTTTGAGTGAGAGTATAAAAATAAAACTTATATGTTTATATATCTATAATAATATATTTTAATAACACTAATTACATGTTATTTCCCTAATATTTAAGAAAATCTTGAAAAAGTTAAGAGTATTTACATTTTCAACTCACTCCTACTAAGTGTGTGCATGAGTCAGCTTATACTTGATAGGGTTAAAAAATGAAACTTAGAATAAAGCTGGTATTAGCGTACAATTTACCTCAATATTTTTAAACATACATAGTTTTTTGGTACGACATTATTTAAAAAAAACTACACCATAAAACCAAACATTTAACTAATCCTCTATAATTTATGTATAATATTGTTATACTAAAAAACAGCTTTTTTATTTAAATCTTGTTTTCTAATTTTACCATGGTTTTGTCTTAAAACTGAATGAGACCGTTCGTGTCCACATAAATAATTTTAACGAATGAAAGAAATATTGTCTTACTATGTTTGTTTTATAAAAACTATCGCCTTGCGTATACGATAATCATCTCATGCATTTTCCACATCCTCATCATTTCCTTTCAAATGAATGGAGTTTCATCTGTGTCATTCCCTCATGTAAAGTATCTGACATGTGTGTAAGTTTGGTCGTTACTGGTTTGAGAGATGTACGCCTGGTTGTGCCAATTATGAGTGATATCCGTAATGTTGTTCAGGTTGTGGTTGGTACCACCCTTGACTGTAGTCCATCAGTATAAATAGCGACACGCACGCTTCTTGACCGTATACATTCGGTTCAGATGTCGTTGATATGACGAGTAGGTTTCCCCACCCAATGAAGGGTGATTCCCGTATATGAAATACTCCTAAAAATGTATGGGTTACGTATTTTGGATAAACACGTAATCCAATTAGATATACCGGTTAGATACCCGACATAAATTATTCAAAATAAATTATTCGTGTTTACCTAATTAGATATACCCGGTCAAATACCGACATAAATTATTCACAATATCTTATACCTGTTTACCCAATTATACCAATTTAGCCAACCTAGTAGGACCCTTAATAAAATAAAAACTTGTTAAACCTGGTTTAAATCTTCGGGTGTTGGTTCCTCATTCAAAGCTAGAAGCTTTGACTTCTGATAAGGATCTTCCGAACTCGACATTGTCCCCGAAAAAAAAGGTTTTAAACAATGAAACTCTATATATGTTGAATAAATATTTGTGTGATTGAAACAATAATTTTACATGTCATATAAGTTGAAATCTACAGCCTATATGTCACATATAAGACTATATGTGACATAATGTGTTGTTAAGTATATGTATTATATTAGGCTATATGTGATAGAATGTGTTGTTAAGTATATGTCGTATATAAGACTATATGTGACATACATTTGTTGCCAAACTTTCTCTCATCTTTCTCAACAAAAATAAGAGGGTTCTTTGGTTAAAATTTGCACATGAATTTAAGTATATGTCACGCTTAGCTCTATATGTGACATAATATGTTTTTAAATACATATCACATGTATAACTATATGTGACGTTTATATGTGACACTCATTTTACATGTCACATATAATAGTGTATGTGAACTACGGAAAAGATATATAAGAAAAAGGTAGCGTGTCTAAAATTATGCATAACTAAGCCTTCTTATCATTAATCGTGATTTGACACCTTTAATCAAGTCAACCTCCAAGAAATAACAACGCCTAGGCTATTTAAACCGCATGTTTTTGACAAAAAATCGTCTTATACGCCGCGTATAGGACTATATGCCGCGTATATGGTACGATGACAGGTATGTCAGTACGATTTACAGACCAATACGCCGCGTATAGCCCTATATGGGGCGTATTGAGTACAGACCAATACGCCGCGTATAGCCCTATATGGGGCGTATAGGATTTTTTTTTTTTTTTTTTTAACATCGAAACGAATAAAGCCCGGCTACCCGATGGGGTCAATTTGTTAAACTTTTTTCAAACATTTATTAAAAAGTGTAACTATAGATTAAGGATTTGGAAAAATAATCCAACCTTTTTTAATAAAGCCCGGCTACCCGATGGGGTCAATTTGTTAAACTTTTTTCAAACATTTATTAAAAAGTATAACTATAGATTAAGGATTTGGAAAAATGATCCAACGAAAAAAAACAAAAAACTGTCTTATACGCCGCGTATAGGGCTATATGCCGCGTATATGGTACGATGGCAGGTATGTCAGTACGATGTACAGACCAATACGCCGCGTATAGCCCTATATGGGGCGTATTGAGTACTTCAATACGCCGCGTATAGCCCTATATGGGGCGTATTGGATTTTTTTTTTTTTTTTTTTTTTTTTTTTTTTTTTTTTTAACATCGAAACGAATAAAGCCCGGCTACCCGATGGGGTCAATTTGTTAAATTTTTTTCAAATATTTATTAAAAAGTGTAACTATAGATTAAGGATTTGGAAAAATAATCCAACCTTTTTTTTTTTTTAACATCGAAACGAATAAAGCCCGGCTACCCGATGGGGTCAATTTGTTAAATTTTTTTCAAACATTTATTAAAAAGTGTAACTATAGATTAAGGATTTGGAAAAATAATCCAACCTTTTTTAAAAAGGTTGGATCATTTTTCCAAATCCTTAATCTATAGTTATACTTTTTAATAAATGTTTGAAAAAAGTTTAACAAATTGACCCCATCGGGTAGCCGGGCTTTATTAAAAAAGGTTGGATTATTTTTCCAAATCCTTAATCTATAGTTACACTTTTTAATAAATGTTTGAAAAAAGTTTAACAAATTGACCCCATCGGGTAGCCGGGCTTTATTCGTTTCGATGTTAAAAAAAAAAAAAAAAAAAATCCTATACGCCCCATATAGGGCTATACGCGGCGTATTGGTCTGTACTCAATACGCCCCATATAGGGCTATACGCGGCGTATTGGTCTGTAAATCATACTGACATACCTGTCATCGTACCATATACGCGGCATATAGTCCTATACACGGCGTATAAGACGGTTTTTTGTCAAAAACATGCGGTTTAAATAGCCTAGGCGTTTTCTTTCTTTTTGAAAGTTCAAACATTTAACTTGCATTGTCAATTGTCAGTAGTGCAAAGTACTTTAATGTGACTGATGGTGATATTTTCTTATTTTTATTTTATCTTTATGTGTAATTGTATATACTACTAATTTATGTGTTAGTAATTCGACTTTACACCGTAACATTAGGCCGTTTAATTTTAGGGAAATTGGATTTTATTAATCCCAACTTTCACATATTGGCCATTATTAATCTCAACTTTACTATTGGCCATTATTAATCCCAACTTTCACTTAAGTGGCCACCATTGAGCCTTCTGTTAACTTTCACTAACTCCGTTAAAAACTAATGACGTGACATCCATGTGTCAGATGACGTGGCAGTTGCCATTTATTTATATATGGGAAAAAATAAAAAACAATTACATGTAAGCTGCCACGTCATCTAACACATGGATGCCAAGTCATCGGTTTTAACGGAGTTAGTGAAAATTAACGGAAGGCTCAATGGTGGCCACTTAAGTGAAAGTTGGGATTAATAATGGCCAATAGTAAAGTTGGGATTAATAATGGCCAATAGGTGAAAGTTGGGATTAATAAAATCCAATTTCCCTCAATTTTATATATAGCTAGCTGAATAACAAATTCCTAAGTATTTATATTCAAAGTATTGTATTTTGGTCATTCTTAATTGTAACTAGATACATGTTCGGGCCGCGCGATGCGGCGGCCGAGTCTTGTATGTGACTTCTTCACACACGTTGATATAAAAAATCATGTCTCGCACATTACAGTTTAAGTCGTAATATGTCACATATTAAAAGCCGGATATATATTTAAACATGGAGGTCAAAATAATAAGTTAGTTAAAACCAAGATTTAAAGTCATAAATATGTCAAAGTAGTGTAGATGGTCAAAGTTGTAATAGACTAAGCGTGTGGGACGCGGCACATTTGTGACTTTGCTATACGTGTTACATATTTGACATTAACGGTTAATGTCCACATTTGACCACTACACATTCGTGACTTTGTTACACGCATTACATTTATAACATTAACATGTGATGCATTAGACATAGATTTAAAAGGGTATATTGCGTTATAAACTTGTAAAAATAATTAAAAAAACAACAAAAGAAAAGGCCTAAAAATCAATTGAGCAAAGGTAGGAGGAACAAACTCGAACCTACGTTTTTTGTATAGCTATTGTGAGTACTAACCAACTCTACCAAATCAAACTTTGTAAACTTTTCTTAAACTTTTTGTATGTAACATAAAGAGAAGTAGTTAAAAAGAAAAAAAAACAAAACAAATCACACCGACCTTATGTTTTAGTATTGTATACAATTTGGTATTTTTGGAACTTATATAAAAAAAAATCCTATTTTGCTACATTGTTTTTTAAACGATGACTGTTGATCTGTCGAATATAGTACAATGAGATCTGAAAAATATTATACGATAAGTTGAAAAAACATGAAAAAATTCGTTTGTTTGTTTCTTTTTATATTGTCAAGTAGTATCTTGCCAATTGAGTTAAACTCAATTGACAAGGTACTACTTGACAATAAAAATAGGTACAAAGTTACAAATGAATTTATGTAGTATGAAAGGTTGTTACCTTTTTCTTCTTTATTATAATTTCTACTTATATTCACAAGAAACATATGACTTTATGCATTAAAACTTTTTTATGTTTTTCTATTCGTATAAAACACCGGTATATTTTTCATAATTAATCATATTTTTTATGGATACAAAGTATTACATTGCAAAATGTAATTTTTTATCAATGCGTCTACATTGCTAAGTCAAGTTTTGACGAGATTCTTGACAAATATAAGCATCTTTATTGTCCACAGAAGATGACTTTTAATGTTGTATACAGTTTGTTTTCAATCTTTAAGAAACCTTTATTTAATGTAATAATATGTAAGTTATTTTCAAATGTTTCTTTTTCTAAAGGGAAAACTAAATAGAAACATAACAAACTTTATATTTTGTTTCAGTTAAGTCACTCAAATTTTGTTTTAATCAATTAGATAAGTTTGAAAGATGTTTCACTCCTAGGTAATTAACTTGTATAACATATAAACATTGATTTTTACATGAATTTAGGACCCGTTTCGTGTTTTTTTTGCCATCAACTAAATATTCTTATAAACTTTTAAAAAAATCAGAGTTTTTCTATAGTTTTTCATAATTGTTTTTAATTTTTTTTGCAATCTGTAAAAAAATTGTCACTTTTTTTTATTTTTACAAATTAATTTAAAAAAATTTTGGAGTTCTTTTGTTCAAGTTTTAAAAAGTTTCGTGAACATTTATTTTATTTATTTAAAAATAAATGTTAAAATTAGTATGTACCTATTAGACAAGTTAATTACATATGATTGAGGCATATTTTTAAAGTTATTTAATTGAAACAAATTAATGTTTGAGTGAAATAAGTTATTTTCTAAATTATTTAAATTTCTCTGTTTTCATATCACTACTCATGTAACTCACGGGCGTTAAACTACTTGTGTAATATAAAAATGCTCTTTTTTATGTTGTAATTTATTTTAAAAGTAATGTAATATGTAAATCTGTAGAGGGTATGTGCATTTAAACAAGATGGTGAAACTTAAATTAGCCAGAGAAATACTAACAATATTAATTCTTTTGTGATTTTTAGAAGGTGTCACTTATTAACTTGAGAATCTTTTTTACACTTTGTAGAATAATTAGAATTTACAGGAAAACCTAACCCTAATACTCATAAAAGAAAGTACTACGAACATAAGCATATCTGTGTGGTTTACTTATACGCCTGAACATATGGGCAATGGTTATTTGTGTGGTCGGTTGAAATGGGTTTTGTGAGGGGGTTAGTGTACGTTCTACAAGCATTGCTTCCTTATACTATTCATAACAATGGCTACTTGTACTTATCATAATTAGCCAAGTTAGTAATATCACCTCAATTCATGTTTGTGGCTTATTGATAAGATGATTTGAGTTTTTTTATAAGAGGTTCAAGTTCACTTCTCAATAGTGTCATTTTTTGTGGATATTGGCGATGAAGCTCGACCCAGGCTACCACTCGGCTTCGTGTCTGAGCCTAAAGGTTTACGTGACATGGTTAAAAGTTCATGCCCGGTTTTCTCTGGAATAGTTGGTTGACGAGTTTCAACTCCGATCAACTTGACTCGTACGAAGAAGGGTTGTGGTGAGCCTCCGCTGCGTACGTAGTAATGGGGGAGCCTCAATGCCAAAGAAAAACACCTACTGGTGTTAGAGGCGGAACTTCGATCTCGGTTCTTGTATCTCTAAGTGCTTCGATCATAGGTCGTTCCACCAACCGCCGTTTAAAAAAATATAATATTACATCAATATCTACTCACTTCCACACATCTTTTTACAATCACCTCAAATTAGTTTTTGAAATATCAAAACAAATTTCTACATGAAAATATGGATGTGTGTCCCAACAAGTATCTTCTTCTCTTGTGTATTTTGCCTGCCGCCACTAGGCATTCGGCCAAATCCGCCCCCCAAAGACACCCCTCTGACAAGCATAATCGGCCAGTCAAAGGCACCCCACAAGCGGGGGTGCACTGTGAATGGTTTTAATATATACAAAGGCCATGGATAAGATTTGGTGGTTACGTTCTTGTTGTTCTATTTTTTTAAATTTTTGTTATGTGTTTAATTCGCAGCGTAAGAAAAGTAGGAAAAATGGCACTCTTTTGGATTTGGATTTCTATGGTTGTTTTAGTAAATTGCAGTTTTGGTGCATGTGTTTTGATACCATTAACAGTTTTAGTCATACCTTAATAGTTTTTGTCTCTGTTATTTTAATTTCTAACAGAAATGGTCTTCTACACTAACTTTATCCAATTTTCCTTTAAATCTCTCCCACGTGCCTCGCATCTGAGGTGTAAAAATGTCATTTATTTCCCTCTTTTGTTTAGGTCATCATGTATATTAACATTTTTATTCGATCGCATGTCAAAAAGAGCTGGAGAAATAACATTTTTATTTCGCATATGAGGAAAACTTAACGGAAAATTAGATTGAGTTAGCATTCGGGACCATTTCTATTAGAAAATATAATCACAAGGATCAAAACTGTTAAGGTATGACTGAAACGGTTAATGGTATAAAAAACAAGAACCAAAACAACAAAAAACAACAATTTTCTCTTTATTTTTTTTTCTTTCTAGGTCTTTAGTTTTTTTTATAAATACTTTATTTTTTTCATTTTATTTTAATTATATTCTTTCACTTGAGATTTTCTAACCGTACGTGATGGATGGTTTTATTTTTTTTACTTCAGTTACAAGTTACATGTTCCTTAGTGTATCAACGTTTTAACGATAACTTTTATCTTTTACAGTGTAAATTCGTTGACCGTCTTGTGTGTAATTAAACTTAGTTATGTTATTTTTT
Source organism: Tagetes erecta (assembly GCA_030867185.1). Classification (NCBI taxonomy): domain Eukaryota; kingdom Viridiplantae; phylum Streptophyta; class Magnoliopsida; order Asterales; family Asteraceae; genus Tagetes; species Tagetes erecta. Next base: position 8,460,694 of record CM061490.1, read on the forward strand.
ACAAATTTCTATTATGTAACCTTTGGTCATATCCCCCGCATTGAGAGACTCATCACCCCACTCCGGCTAGTCATGATTTCTTAACTGGGCCCACCTTAATTCAAAGTTTGATTGGACGTTAACATGAAAAAGACACATGTACCCGCTCGAATGGTTAACATCCACCAATGTGTAAAACCAGTTAGGTTCAATATTTGAACCCGTGACCCTGCCAAACCTATCACTACCTGATGTCTACTAGGCCAAAGGTCTATAGACATCTTAATTGTGTTTTAGGTAAACTTCTTTAGTTTCTAATGCAAGTTGTTTTAAAAGGTACTTGCTCGAATGGTTAACATTCACATATGTGTAAACCCGGCCTATTAAGTTCAATATTTGAACCAGTGACCCAGCTAAACCTCTGGTTGCCTGATGTTTACTAGACTAAGGATCTATAGACAACTTAATTATGTTTTAGATAAACTTTTTTAGTTTCTAATGCAAGTTGTTAAAAAAATAATTTTGAAAATCGTATGTTTTCCATACATGCATCATCACGCAAATGAAAATTATGAGGTGTGTTATACCCGCCCCACACCTTGCCTAAAGTAGCGTCTAACACAAACACTGTATCGGACTAGGTGACACAACAAAAGAGAAGCTTGTAGGGTGACAACATTGTTATTAATATCTATAAAATAAATCAAGGTTTATGAGAGTTATTTTTTAAAGAGAAAAAATCATTTATTTTATAAAATGAAGTTTGGAGGAAAAAAAATTTGAGTGACAGAACTGATAAACCCAAAATTATGATTAATGATATTTCTATAAAACTATTTACAAATTGTTAAATATTAAATATTTACAATTTCTTATATATATAATGGTTATAACTTTTTTAAAATATTGTTATTTATCCGATGTCTAGCACACATGTATTAAATTTACTAATTAATATAATATATAATATAAAGGTATTATTTGTACTAAATATTTATAAAAGCCGGCATTACACCGGTTTATTACTAACATAAGATTCCATCAAAAACCCTTGACGAGAATCTAATGATGATGTTCTTGTGCTAAACACCCCGCGCAGGGGGGGGTGTGTGGGGTGGTTAATACATTTTGCGATGGTAAATTTCTTCGTGAAAGATGTACGATAAATATAATGCAAGTGAAAGGATACAGAAAGATGATATAACACTAAGATGCTGAAGAATATAAAAGATAAAACATGGGATGTCTGTCCACATGGCCTAATAGGAACACTATGTCGTTTGATCTAGTTTTTTGGAAGCATTAATTAGGGTCATTGTAAGCACAACTAATCAAATAATAAATGATAACGCGATATAAATGATTTTTTTCTTTTACATTCATATTGCCTTTACTTCAATAATTAAGACCATATAATTCATAACTTTTAGTTTTAGATTATGAGATGCGATGTGATTTAATTTAAGGGAATGAAAAACTATTTTTGGGGTTTTGAGGTAGGGGTGTGTTTTTTTAACACCAACCACATTTCGTATTGTGTGATCCAATGACAAAAGGTCACCACCAGCCACGAGGTTGATCTACCTTGATTTGAGTAGAAAATCCATGGTTTATTCGAGGTGTGTGATGCACCTGATATTGAGCTTTGTTAAGTTACTATTTTGTGTTTTATAAGGGTTTTATTGGAGACTGTTTACTTAGGCAAGCAATGTGCGACAAAATGTGTTTGAGAGTTAGGTTTATAAATTGGAGGTGATCAAATTCGGTTAACCTCTTTCAACTCGACGACTACTCGTTAAAGACAATTTTTTGGGTCGTTATACGAGCCAATGGGCTGATTGAGCAACAAAAATAAGTTAACCGAAAGCCTGAGGGCGTTCTCTTATTATAACCACATTTCCTTTTTTAACCAAACGATGTGAGATAGAAAACTAAAAGGTTTATGAACTTTCTTAAAGGGACAACAATATTTGTAATTTCCAAGAGGTCAAACTCGATCAATCTCTTCCAAACCGGTGACGGTCTTGTAGCTTTTCCACCGATTGATGAAAAAACCAAAACTTTGTGTTACAATACGAGCTAATGGGTCGATTATACGACAAAATTAAGTTAACTAATGTAACAGTTCAGTGTAACCGCATCATGATATTGTCAGTTTGGGTCGGAAAGAACCACCGTTGCTATCATAGGATTTGAACCCAAAACATAATTCTTCAAACACAAGAATATTACCAATGGGTCACCAACCCCATTAGCTTTTCTTCAGTGACTTAACAATTGAGTGAAGTTATACAGTAGAACAAAGAGTTTTATTATATAATGAAGTTGGTTATTATACAAACAAGATTTCGCGTGCGAAGTAATATGAGTTGTTCTTTAATTTTGTTGCTTGAGAACTATATCCCTTGCAAAAACGTTGTGTGAGAATTCCATATTTTATTTAAATCACTTGCGTGAAAATGAAACATGCTTGTGTGATATTTTTTTAAATCACACAAGTGTAATTTACCATATGTGGATGAAATTCTCACGCAAGGGGTGTTCTTGCGTAAGAATTTTATCTCTTTTATAACTTGTGTTATAATTCCATCACTCAATTTACACGTGCGAAAAAACTTTTTATATTTTTCACGAAAATATTTGTTTGTATTTTAATTTTTCTTCTATTGTATAATGAGAGTTTAAAGTAAAAAACTAATGTTTTCGTGAAAAGTATACAAATTTATTACGCAACTGTAAATTGAATTACGGATTATCGTCACAAGTTACAACCGAGAGATGAAATTCTTACGTAAAAATACTTCTTGCGTGAGAATTCCATTCACGCATGTGTAAATTACACTTGTGTGATGTCAAAAAATTATCATGCAAGCATGTTTCGTTCTTACACAAGTGATTTAAAAAAAGAGAGAATTCTCACGCTAACATTTTTTTTACAACAGCCCAACAAAACTGCAACATGATATTGTTTGTTTTGGCAACGACACGCCCTTAGGCGTCCGCCTCTCACAGTTTTTAAAATGTGTCATGATGGTGAGTGTATCAAGCCCCTTATAAGGAAACATTTGTTCCCCCTCACAACCAATGTGAGAACTTACAATCCACCCCCTTAAGGAGCCTAACGTCCTTGCTAATACATTAGTCGGTCCCTGGCTCATATACCATTTGTAGCAGCGCAACAAACCATGATATTGTCCGCTTTGGCAACGACACGCCCTCAGGGTTTTTAAAACACGTCATTGTAGGAAAGGTTTCCACCCCTTATAAGGAATGTTCTTTTCTCATTCCCAACCGATGTGGGGTGTTACATTCCACCCCGTTAAGAAGCCCATCATCCCCACTAGCACATGACTCCGGTCCCTAGCTCTGATACCATATATAACAGCCCAACAAAACCGTACCATGATATTGTCTGTTTTGCCAATGGCACGCCCTTAGGCGTCCACCCTTCACGATTTTTAAAACGCGTCATGATAATGAGAGTATCAAGCCCCATATAAGGAAGCAATTGTTCCCCCTCACAAGTGACAACCAATGTGAGATCTTAAGGGGGTGGAATGTAACATCCCGCATTAGTTGGGAATGATAACAAAGCTTTCCTTATAAAGGGATAGAAACCTTTCCTACTATGACACATTTTAGAAATCGTGAGGAGCGGACGCCTAATGGCGTTTCATTGCTAAAGCGGACAATATCATTGTGTCGGGCTGCTATAGATGGTATTAGACACATGGACCAGACTAATGTGTCAGTGAGGATGTTGGGCTTCTTAAGGGGGTGGATTGTAAGATCTCACATTGGTTGTGAGGGGGGAACAAATACTTCCTTGGAAAGGGCTTGATACCCTCAACATCATGACGCGTTTTAAAACCGTGAGGGGTAGACGCCTAAGCGGGTGTCGTTGTCAAAACGGACAATATCATGATGTGGTTTTATCGGGTTGCTGTACGTATATTTTGTAAGGGATGGAATTCTCATGTAACAAGATGAATGGCCAAATTACTTCGCACCCAAATTCTTATTTGTTTGATAACCGGTTTCTATATAATAGTATAGATATATTGGGTATCACATACATAAAATAGGCTAAAATACATTACACTTTTAACAAATATCAACAACCAGCTTCTTTCAAGAGCTCTACCAACATGGTTTGGAGATATCTAAGCTAGTCATGTTCTCTCTAGTGAAGCCCAAATTTATATATGTCCCGCCTATATATATATCAAGAAAAATTAGAAATTAGTTGTCTTCTTTGTGTGTACTCGATGATACCTTTCCATCATAACGATTCAAATTTGTGGATCTTTAACCATCATTTGACATTTAACAAGATGAGATAGCACTACTGACTAGTTGGTGGAGATCTAAGTAAATACATTTGTACTTGTTTGTACTTTAGTGGGACAGATTTAATTAGCTTGATGGTGTCACATGCATAGATAGCATAATGCCATGATCAAATAAACAAAATCAAATAAATCTGAAATATTAAAAACATTTGGATAAGGAAAATTATGAGTTTAATCTCTGTGATTTGTCAAAAGTTACACATTTGTGATGTAACTTTCCCCCCAAGATTGAGATACATATGTGCGGTAATTAAATAACTTTCTTAGAATTTAACTAGGGCCGGTCGGAGTCTCTGGATCATCTGTTTTTCGATTGTCCTTTCGCCTCTAAAGTTTGGTCCAAAGTGTTCAATTTGTGTGGTTGGAGTGGTGAGGTGGGACAGACAATTAGAGATAGAATTGATTGCTATAATATTTTGGGGGGTTCGGAAACGATGAGAAGTAAGGCGTATGTCATCATTATGGCGACAGTTTGGTTTAATTGGCTTGCCCGAAATGAAATCATCTTCAAGGCATTGCCTTTAGCGGTGGACGGGGTTTTGGACAAGATCAAGGTTAACTTTTTTGTGTGGCTTAGACATCGAGCAAATAAAGTTGGTGTTATGTGGCATAATTGGTGTACTAGTCCGTTGTGTTAGAGATGTTGTAGTTGTGTGTTGCAGTGGTTGCTTTGTTTGTATTTTTTGGTCTTAGCGTCTTGCTAGTGGCTTAGTTTCTAATAAAATCGCCGTTAAAAAAAAAAAAAAACTAGAGCCGTCCCTAAGAATTTTCTACAACTTTTGAGCCTTGGGCGAGACTAGAAAATAGGCTCGCATTTAAAATTTTTAGCACCGGAGCATTCCTAGTTTGGATTTAATCGTGTTAAGTGTTCTTAATATTGTTTTCTATAATATTTGGCATAATTAATAAGTTAGAGAAAAAAATCTCATTTTATTCATATACTTAGTTTTTTTTAGGTTTATTGACTAATATTTTGAACTAGTTATGATCCATTATGTTAAATGCACTAGATTTTAGTTTTAAACTAGGTATATCATTAGCTAGGCCGCGTAATGCGGCTGCCGGGTCCCAGTCCTGTCTTGTATATATGACTTCGTTACACATGTTGATAGAGAAATTTTTATATCTCGCACGTTATGGTGTAAATCGTAAAACATATATTAAAAGACGAAGATATATGTCGTAAATATACTAAGGAGTTTAAGTCGTAAATATATAAAAGTAGAGTATGACATTTAAGTTGTAAATATGTCAAAGTTGAGCTGGAAGGCTAAAAGCGTAAAAATAACAAACTAAAAGAGTTGTATTGATATATTAGTAGGATGACAAGATTGTAATTTGAAGGTTGAATAACCGACCTTCAAGTTTAGTAAGTTATAAAATATTTGTAATGAAAATAAAACTATAATGTTTAGATGTGTAAAGTTATTTAAATTATACGGTATGTTAAACATTTAAAATGTGAAAAGGCATTTGCGTATTTGTTTTAAATGAAATTTAAAAGGGAAAAGAAATGGAGTTTTTTTTACCAAACTAATATGGAATAATTATTTACCAAATATAGAAGACGTAATTCATATTTTTGTGGGATGTCCTTCTTCGATTATTATATGGAGGCAAATCCATAGTTGGACCAAAATTCCCCTTCTTTCAGACCAGTCTTCTGTTCAGCACTTCATAGATAATGTTAAGACGCTTCGAGGCTTGCTCTTATGAAAGAAAACAATTCATGACATCCTTCTCACTACGGTATGGTTCATTTGGATTCAAAGAATGAAAGTCAATTCAGCAATCATACCATTCCACTTAAGACGACAATTGATACAATTAAAGAGGAGTCTTACTTTTGGTTGAAGCACCATTCTAATTTTAAGACGATTATTTGGGGTAGTTGGTCAGATTTTAACATAAGTGATGTAATTTTTTAATTTTATTTATTCTTTGTTCTCTCTTTTAGTTAATAAAATTTGCCGTTCAAAAAAAAAATTACCAAATTTATGTTTTTGAAAAACTAGTTGCCAAAATGGTGTTTGTGAAACTTGTTATTTCTCACTTTGGGTCTCATAAATGTTTATATTTATAAAAAGTTATAAAATGCAATCTAAGAAAAAACTTTATTACATATATCCATCTTCTTCCTCCTTTCAAATGAAATAAAAATAAATTTCTAGTGACAGTCTCAGCCTATGTATAATATATAATTTTTTTTATTTTCGGAGCCCTAGAAAGACCAGGCCTCGGGCGGTCACCCATGTCACCCATCGCTAAGGTCATCCCTGGATTTAACACAAACTCTTTTAATAAACATTTTTTTCATTTTTTAAGATACATTGTGTTGAGATTCTATGTACCGATAAAAGTTAAAAACAAAATTTGACAGCGAAACTGAATACACGGTTTGAATTAGCTCCATGGTCCAGTTACAACCATTTAAACAAATTAAATAAACTTTAACTTTTAAGTTACCTCTTGGCACATTACCGAAGAAACAACACATTGAATCTAAGAACGTTCCGCTAGAAGACTTGAATACAAAAAACCGAAATCCGGAGGGATTCAGTCAAATCATAAAACCAAATGACAGGTGGTGGTCATGAACGGGTGTCGTGTGGTGGCAATAAAAGGCTTTAAAATGACAACTTTTAACTTTTAAGACATTACCTTTTTAAAATGTGAGAGACGAGAATTGCAACTTTTAGAATGTAGACGAAATCTACAACAAAAAGACTTTTTCACTGAAAACAGGAAAAAATAATCAAAACTTAGGGAGGGCGGAGTGGCAACGAGGAAGAGGAACGAGGAATCACCTCGCCACCACCACGCCGGAGGAGGAGTGGTCCTCGTCTCCTCCTTGTCTCGTCTTCGGTTTCTCCCGTCACACCACCTCACACCACGACCTCCCTAACGAGTTATCTTCCTCGTCCACGAGCAACACTACCCTCCTCCTCGTCTTCTTCTCGCCACCACCACTCCCTCCTCCCTTAAGGATGAAAATATCAATGTACTTTTTTTGTTCTCATAACTACATTATCATTGCCATTTAAGAACTAAAACTTTCAGTTTTAAGACACGACTTTTTTGATAATTTACATAACTAGGTATATGCGTCCGTTCGCGTGTTGCGAGAGCGTTTTGATTTACGACTTAATTTTGGTTGATGGCAAAACCAATTACGGGTTACGTACCTAGTCAAACGACTACTTAATCTTATCTTAATGTGACTTGTATCTACCACTTAATTAGTGTATTTGCCCATTTTTAAATTTCAACCAAGTTTATTTTTACATAATTTAACCATGTGGATTTTTCACTTTTAACTCAGATAAAGTTGTTAATGCTTGTTGGATTTTATTTGTGCTGTATTGGAATTACTCCAAAGTATGAAGTTTAAAGGAAGATAAAAAGAAAACTAAAGGACGACATGTGAAGATGTAAAAAAACATAAACGGATTGCTTTTCAATAAGTCTAACAATGATAAGTCAAGAAAACACTGAAAAACAAAAACACATAAAATAGAAACGAAAACCGAAAAGAACATAAAAAGGTCAAAACAAAAACAACTAACTTCATAACATGGCTTAGAGAGTTCGTGTCTCAACGATTATTTCGAGATGATATCGTGGCTACATTAGGGGTGGCGGGTATAAACCTGCCATCGACCAAACATAAGAAGCCAATGTTACACCACTCGTTGTCACAGTCTAACTTTACTCACCATAGCTCATCTAACAAAAACACAAATTCAGTAGAATGAATAGCAAAGTATATCATGTCTTTGTTCATAAACAAAAATGATTCATACACAAAAGCAGATCTGGTTATCTGATGCGTTCATGATTTGTATGCATATTTAATTATTAAATTTGTGTTTTTAACTTAATAATCATCCCGAACGTATTTACTTTGATATATATATATATATATATATATATATATATATATATATTTGTTTTGTAGGTGTTGGGAGCTAAAATGATGATCAACACTTAAAGTAGTAAGCTTACGACCTTTAGGACGTAGGATTACGTCCTATATTATTTGCATAATTTTTGCATGTTCGAAGGACGCAAGGCAGACTCTAGGATTGTTTTTTTATACTTAGGATGTAAGCTTACGTCCAGAAGGACGTAGGTTATGTCGTTTGGTTGGAAACCTATATTTAGTTTTGATTTTTAAGAGTATTTAAAGGGTTTTAAGATTCTTTACAAACCCTAACTCATTCTTAGCCTCCAAGGGCAAACTCGGACGAATTTCTCAGGGTTCATCCCCTCTCTAACATCAATCCATCACAAATCATGTAATCCCAAACTGAAATCTAAGTGCTTATTGAGAAGATGCAAGGCTAAACCACCTATTATCATCTTTGGGTGGATGGTTAGTGGTTGATTTGTATTTTCTTAGTGTTTTAACTTGTTGGACACAAACTTTGAACGTTCTTGGATGTTTGATAGTTTGTGTGATTACCTTTTTCATTGATTAAAATGACTTGGTTAATTCTTTTGAGGATTTGTCCATCAAGTTACTAGTGGCAATTATTAATTCATTGAATGAAGTTCTTATTACATTATCTACAATTGATATTTGCTAATGAAATAAACTAGGTCCGACTTTAGTTAGTCATAATCTTCTAAATACATTAGTTGATTTTGGTTCTACTATCTAATTGAACAACCGTTGTTTAGTTGGTAATCATAGTTCAATAAAATTGGAAAACGATTTATGTCTATGTAACTCCTAACTTGGTAACCTTAAGTACACATTAGGTCACTTAATTAATTGAAAACCGGATTTGATCAATTTTCCAATTATTTATCATGACGTTCTTTTCCATTTGAAGTTGTTTTTCATAATTAGTAGTTTAAATAATCTCATCATAACCATTTACCGTCAAGTGACAATAGCTAAATAGCTTATTTAAATAGTTAAGTAGTTTAGTTACATAATCAAGCAAAACTCATAACACTAACCACATGCTCCTCGTGGATACAATATCCGACTTACCCTAGCTACCTAGGTTAATTAGGTTTTTGACCGACCATAACGATAGGTTTATCATCATCCACAACAACTTCATAGATCTTGTCATCCAAAACATCACATATCTCATCACCATCATATTTATTGTCTAAAAAGCCACACTAAGGCTTCATAAACAACACTGACATTCACCAAACCAAATGATATCGACAAATAGAAGATAACAAGCATTGTATAAAGTTCATAATTCAACAACCATCCACAACCAACAACAGACGGAAAACGACCAAGCCATCGCAATCCAAAGAAAGAAGACATCCACCATGGCGACACAATGCCCAACCAAAGGCCGCCATCCAATGAAGTACGCGAAGGTGATCGACTCAACTAGCCAAACAAAAATTTCTTTAAGCATAGATAAAACCACCATAAATGGTGTTTTAAACAGAGAGAAACCATCACAAATGGTGTCTAGGGGAATGAATGTGTGATGTGAAGCTCAGAACTCATTTGTCCACCAACACCATGGTATATGTGTACATAGGAGAAGATGCCATCACATCACTGAGTTTTGCCAACTACAAACATAATATGCCAGCACATAGTTCGTTTGTTATTAATAATAACTAATAAGGACTAAAGTTGAAAATATTAAAACTATTATGTCTGAAATCTAAAAGATAATAATTTACTATTTATCAAGTTTTTAAATTTTTTTTTTTTTTTTTTTTTTTTTTTTTTTTTAACTAATTAATTTTTATATAAAACATAAAAGAATTTACAACAAGGTGGCAGGTAAACGGGCAACAAGTTGTGCCGCCACCCCCCTTTGAATAGAAAAACCTAGCCTACTGAAGACAAAACCTTGACCCTTAGGTGTCGAGACATTGCTATGGATGACCCGTTGAACCCTTAGTTTTTAAATTAATAATATAATATATAATATATATAATATGATAGAAAATAACAAAATATAACAAATTATATGAACACTCTCATACGTTACATGGACATTATCTTTTTATATATCCATCTCTCCATATGTATAAAGAGAGAACAAAAATACACGTACATATTAACACATATATATATATATATATATATATATATATATATATATATTATAAAACTCGGTTATAAAGAAATAATAAATTCAATAATAGTTGTATACTAGTTTTTTTTTTAACCTTAAATTTCATTAAAACAAAACCGGCAGAAGAAGCAAGCAGCTCCCCTACCAAAACAAACAACAAAACAATTACATGGCCATAAAATACCAGTCCTTCCAAGAAAGAAACCTAAAATGCGATCTGTTCTTAATCCAAAGGTATCCTAAAGATTTAACTTCCTGAAGTAGATTTGAAATATTTATGCTTTTGTTCTCGAAGATCTTCTCGTTTCTCGCTTTCCATAGGCTCCAACATGCGGTGAGGATGATAGCTTGAATAATCTTTTTTTTCTAGTACTTATACATCAATGCTACTAGATGGGGTTTGGAGTATTTAATAGTTTGGAATTTAGGTCGTAGTGTAAATATACGCGTCAACGTGTAGACGGGTCCAAATGTCTAGGAAGGTGTCATTGATAGTAGCTGGTAGTTGTAAACATGGAGCAGTTCTCAACCACACATCGCCTACTAAATCAATTTCTTCTTTAAAAGTCTTGACATAATAATCTCATCTTCGGCTTAACCTTTTCTAAGTCACCTTTAATGAGAGAAACTTTTACACTTCTAATAACGCTATAGAAATAAGAGGGTGTTAGCAGGTTCGAGGGTATGGTTGTGTAGGTAAGTGAGGAACAACGTCGTCAACCCCCTGGGTTTGAAATTTTGAATTGAAGCCTGAACGATGTCGTGAACAAGTTAAAACCACACACCACATAGCCATTGAGTGACACTTTTGTTTTCCTGCTTGACAGTGGCGAAGCCAGGATTTGGAATCAAGGGGGGCCAAATCTTAAAACGTTTTGTTTCAGGTGGGCCAAACCCAAAATATATATAAAAAATCAACTACCGACCAACAAACCAACACTTCGGACGGAAAAAAGTGGGGGGCGGTGACCCTCCCCCGTCCCTTAGATGCCTCGCCAGTGCTGCTTGAGGTGGGGCCAGCTAGGGGAGGCGACTCGGTTTATGATAATAATACCTTTTATATAACGAACAACTTTACACAACAAAATACACCCTCAAAATCAATATAACTTTTAAAAAATAGTAATGACTCTCTTGTCTCTAGTACCAACTATTCACGTTATAAACCGATGGAACTATATAACGAACAACTTTGAACCAACAAAAGGTTTAAAAAATGAAAATTTAGAAAAATACATTTTTAAAAGCAGAAGTTTAAAAAAGTTAAAAATAAAAAATTTTAAAAAACGAATTATTGTATAAAAAAAGATTTAAACAATGACGAAGTTTGTCGAAACGAATGGTTTAAAGCAATGTTTTGAAAACCGGACCAGATACTGAACCGTTATTTTAATTTTAATGGTCGGATCGCTTGGACCAGGGTCGAACCGTGGTTGGACCGGGGTTTGACGAAATATACATTTATCAAAATAATATCATAAGAATTCTAATTTAAACACAACGTAAGTTCAATAATCTTAAGTTATAACACAAAAGTCATAATTTAAACAGATTTTAATACCAAGAATCACTAAAAAGTCATAATTTAAACAATTTTAACACTAAATCACATTATCAGAAGTTCTAAATTCAAATGTCACGACACATATCCAATTCTTCATCATTAAGTAAAACTAGTTCATCATCTTTATCACTCAGAACATCAACATATTGAGTTTTATCACCTAAAACACAAAAATTAAAGATGTAAACATAAAATCCAAGAAAAAACGGTTCAATAGCGGTTCAAAACGGTCTGGTTCGACTGGTTTGATAACGATTCGTAGCGGTTCACAAACACCTATCAGACCGTGACCTATCGAACCGTGATTATCAGAAAACGCGGTCCGACCGCCCGGTTTAACAACACTGGTTTAAAGAAATGAATATTCTAAAGAATTAAGCTTACTGTTTAAAGAGAAAAAACAAACCATTTTTATAAAATGTAAAACGAGCAAAAAAGATATTTATAAGAAATTAATGCTTTTAAACGAGACGTGTGTATTTGTATATGTAAAACATGTTTTATTACATCAGAATCGTAAAAATAACAAATAAAAAAGACAAACAATTTGAACAATCAAACAATTTAAAGTAACCAAACATTAAAAAAAAGGCTAACGATTTAAAACAAAATATAAAAAGAAAAAAGGTTTTTATAACATAAAAGTAACAGACTCATATAAGAGAGAAGAAAGAAGGTGAGGGTTGTTTTTGTTAATTTAGTAGGGTTATTGGATTTTAATAATCCAAATTTTTTTATATTGGCCGATATTAATCCCAATTTAAAAAATTCTCTGTGGCAAACCCAACTTGTAACTTTTTTTCCTATAATAATTCTCCGTTAAAATTAACTTAACGGCGTTAACTTTTTTCGAATTTTTGACCGATGTTTTAGAGCTTTTGATCGAGAGGACGACACTAATCTATTGACGTAAAATTTATCTTGAGCTGATACTCCAAACGAAGAAATTTTAACATCCGATTTAAACACCTTTAGGTTTAAAGACCCGATTTAAGACCGTTTGGTCGTTTGGAGCATCGACTCAAGCTAAGTTTTACATCAATAGATTCGTATCGTCCTCCCGATCAAAAGCCCTAAACATCGGTCGGAAATTCAAAAAAAAGTTAACGGCGTTAAGTTAAATTTAACGGATGATCAATGTAGGAAAATAAGTTACAAGTTGGGATTGCCACAGGGAATTTTTTAAGTTGGGATTAATATTGGCCAATATACAAAAGTTCGGATTATTAAAATCCAATAACCCAATTTAGTAAGGGATATTGTTTATATCGGTTCCAACTATCACCTTTTGTTTTTTATCGGTTTCAACTCTTGAATTGGTTGTTAACGGTCTCAGCTTTTATCACTTTGGCAACTAACTGTCAATCGTTAATTTTTTTTGACGTTGTTAAGTTTTTTCGAATTCAAGACCGAGTTTTAAGTCTTTTGATCAGAAGGAGAATACGAGTCTACTTATGTAAAAGTTACCTTGAAACGACGCTTCAAACGACGAAACAGTGCTTCAATTGTATGTAAAATCACAGGGGTTAAAAGAGTAATATATTGTCACATTCTTAATTTTTCACAAACGGCGTTTTCGTTAGGCGTGTGACAAATCTATGATCCAAGTCATTATTTATACCAAATGACCCTATATGATTTGAACACATATGTATCTCATTATGAGAAAATTTACACAGAGTAATTGCTTAAAGGTTTTCGGAAGTGTAACAAAAAGTGAATGTCAAAACTTTTTCAAGCAAAGTAAATGCATTAACAAATATTTAATACAAGGATGCTCAATAACAAATAAAATTCTTGAAAACATATTGACCCAATCATGCATGCATGCCTTAACCGTGCTCGTGCTCCTTAAGTACCCGAGAACACATACTAAAAAGTGTCAACACAAATGTTGATGAGTTCAATGAGTTTATTTAACAATGCAAATAAAAACAGAATATAAGGTCCCTGATAAAATCGTTATTTATTGTTGGTTTGCAAGACCACATTACTTACTATATGAGCATGTCGGGATTAAACTGGTCGTTACTTGACTTGTTTTGTCGCCATCACTACAAATCTTTCTGCTGCATCATGATGGCCTTTCCTTTGTCTTCCCTTTTGATTTGTTGTTTGCTTTCATGGTTGTTCATCGGGCAATTCCAGTAGGCATGTCCTTTCGTGTTGCACTTAAAACATGTCACACTTTCTAGTTTCTTTGTCGAGGCTGCACTCCTATGCCAACCTTGCCCATAAGCAACTTTGTGTTGTTTGAGATTATCAAAGAAACCATATAGTTTCTAGCCCCGGAGGCCGTGGAATTTCTGAACAGGGTCAAGCGGGTCGTGCATAGCAATTCCTCGTCGGCTAAGACTCAAAACTTTATTTTTAGTAGGATTGGCTTTGCTATTCAAAGGGGGGTTGCGGCGCAACTTGTTGCCCGTTTACCAGCCACTACATTGTAAATTGTCGTTTCTTCTTATATGAATATTATAGGCTTATTAGAATGATCAAAAAAAAAAAAAAAAATTAATTAACTTTTTATATATGTTTTTCTTCAATTGACTATATTTGAAATTCGTTTGATGTCGGGTTTCAAAGGTTTTTCTGTCAATGATGTCCCTTGGTTGGAACATGTGCTCTAATGAATTTGACAACATTCTTGCACCCAATCTAATAAAAAAACCATCTTTCTGTCCATCTCTCGCTATTGATAACAATATTTGTATTGAATTTAACAAGTTTGATTTTCTTGTGCAAGATTTTCATACTAAGAATCCTATTACTTGATGTAACAACACTAAAGATCTCTATTAACTCACCCTACCTATTCTTTTAGACCTTCATCTACCAAACGTATTTGCCAATCCTGTTTTTTTTGAAATCCTAATAAATAGTCATTTTATGCTTCTTTATCTTCTACTACTGTGCCATTTGATACCATTCATAACGATCTTAGGACCTCTCCCGTTGTGAGTTCGGGAGGTTACCGGTATTATATGTTATTGCTTGACTACATAAATTAAGTGTGGACTTTTCCATTGGTAAACAAATCACAGGTTTTTAATATTTTAATTACCAACATTCATCATTTAATCCAAACTCAATTTGTTAGAAATATCATATGTTTTCAATGTGATAACGGAACCGAATATGAAAAAAAATTCATTATGTTTGTTATGGTCAATTGCTTTACCTAGCTTCGGTTTTTTTTTTCATGCAAAATCGTTTTAGAAATGTGAAACACATTGAGATCTGTCTTAACGTGTTATTTTTGTGGTTATTCTCGAAACACATAATATTTTTGTAATTATGAAAAAAGGACATACACAAATTAAAGATAAAATTTTACAAGTTTGAAGCAGCTTACTTAGATATGGGATCTGTCTTAACGTGTTATTTTTGTGGTTATTCTAGAAACACATAATATTTTTGTAATTATGAAAAAATGACAACAAAAAATAGAGATAAAATTTAACAAGTTTAAGGGAGGATGTAGTAAGAGCACATGCTACAACTAGCTCAAATTTTTCATGCGTATTTAATTATTTGTCCCGTTTTGTATTTAGGATGTCCTTAGTAAATTAAAGGATACCATGATCAATGATATTCAAAAAAATAATGATATAAATTTAGATATTGCTAATAGACATGTCAAAAAATTATGATAATAGTTCTTATATTGCTAATGATATACAGGAAAATGATGATTATTATGGTAAAAGAAGACGTTTTGTTAGCAAATTGTTTGATAAATATCCGTGGGTAGAGTATACAGTAATAAAGTAGAAAAAAATTCCGTTTTTGTGTGAATGTAGAACAAAAAGATGTTTTTTCATTATTGAATGAATGTACGATAAACTTTTTTTAGGATATCTTTAGGTTTGTGGGCTAGTTTCAGCACTACATCAAAAGATGCCTATTTATGGGGAGACAACAACAGCTAGTTTAGGGCCGTTCCTAGAGCATTAACGAAGATCTTTTAAAGCCCGGATCAAGAACTAGCCCTTAGTAATTAGTTAGTTAGCATATGCTTGCGTTAATCGTCTCGGTTTGTAATATGTATTTTGTTTTCTTTTGAATTCAAAGATGTCTACAACTGAGTTTTGTTTCGTTTCCATGATGTTTGGCTAGATCCTTTTTAATCATATTGGTTTAGAAGATGTTAAAATGTTTTTTTGAGTTTTAAGTTTGTCTTTCTTATGAACTATGCATGATTTTGGTAAAATCTATTTTGATTGCTTTTGATTAATACATTTTATCTATTGTTAATCAATTTAGGGTTTCTTCACTAAATAAAAATTATTTTCGCAAGTAAAATCTGTCCTTGAGAAGATTGATTGAAGAAGTCAAGAATGTGAGTTATTTATGGAAGAAACATGATGCTAAGAATTATGTATTAGAATGGTCAGGTTGGTGTATGTTTAGATTTTAATTTCAGTTTATTTTTACTGTAACATGCTGCTGTTTTTATTTTTTTATGAATCTGTCTTTCAAAAAAATTATTTAAAGTATGAAGTGATAAGTGTAGGACTAATTAAAAAGCCTTAGATAGGTGTTTGACGTGATGGACTATCTATTTTAAGAGTGGTACGTATTAATTTTATTTCAAACGTGTAGGACTAATTAAAAAGCCTTAGATAGCCTTAGATTAAACTAGAAAAATACGTCAAACGTGTTTATTGTCATAAATTGATTTCACGGGTAGTGGTGACTGGTTGGTTTAAAGTTTTGAATGAAGTTAGTTGTAAGTTAGTGTGGTGACAAGTTACCTAATTTTTTTAATTCAATTGATGTCACGTTTGTATTGATTCAACCTTTCATTTTCTTGAATACTTTAGAAGTTATATTAACTACACTCTAAAAATGTCAACGGCCAGTCACGTCTATTGACTGTTTGTATATCCTATCAAAGCCTATCATCACGGTGGGAAGAGTTTAAACTTTAATGGCTAACATGATAAAGTTAATTTTAGGGATGCATTCCGTATTATAAGAGTGTGTTCACCCTTAACAATACTAAACGTCTAAATCCTTGATTTATTATTTTAAACTAAATTATTACCATGTGTGTTACAAGTAGAAGTACATAAATCGCTTAATTTCCAGTTAACTGGTTATTTACTTTAATTGATTCGGTTAATAACTGTTTTTTCAAAAAAATTTGTTTAGTTAAACGGTTATTTATAAATAATCCCTAACTGGTTATTTTTAAATCGGTTAATAACTGGTTTCATCGTAATATTAAATTGGTAAAAGGATTTTAAAAATAATTCGTCAATTCATTTTGATTTGAATTGAAATTTAGAAGTTATTTTTGTAATAAATAAGAACATTAAAGTTGTTAGTACTAATAGGGCTACGCATTTGGAATGGTGACAGTGATATAAAAAAAGTGTAAAAATATGTTGTCACGTAGACAGTGACTAAGATGTGTTGTATGAGGTAATAGTGATTAAAATGAGCATTGTGATGGGATGGTAGCAGTGGGGGATCCTAAAGGTTTGTACCATGGGGGCGGAAAATCACAGGATCCATAAAATTAAATAATACACGGGGTGAAATCAATATATATAAATATATATTGATATAGAGGGCGAAATATATATATATATATATTAAATTTTGTTTATTTGTTAAACCTACACGTGTAGGTAAATTTAAAACACTAAAAATACATACGTAAAAAATATTTTAATGATTTTTTTTAGTTTATACCTTACACATTTATATGTAGGAAGTCCATTTATTTATAAAAAACTAAACTATTGATAAGTTTTTTAAAAATTTAGGTTTCTTCTTTTTCTTCTCGTAATATATGAATCTTCTCAAATGAACTTCCTCATTCACATATATATATAAGGTATCGAGGTAAAAATCGGCATTTCTGTCAAAAAAACACGCGAGGGCCGGCGCCCATCCCGTCCCCATAAGGATCCACCAATGGATGGTAGTGATAATTAAATAAGATGTGGTATGATTGGATATATAAGATTAAATTATTTGTAAACACATACAATCATCTTCATCGATAGCGTTTTCCCTTCATGCTTTAAAGGGTTGCGCCTCATGGCTCCTCACTCGTTGACGTCTTTTGTAATCATGCACACTGGCGTGGGAAGGCAAACACGCCCCACAACGTGCAGACTAATACATTTTAAGTTGAACCAAAAGATGAAAGTCATTTGTAGTAAATGAGAACATTAATGTTCTTCATGAGTACATGTGGAATAACGTGAATTGTTAAGACATACAAGAAAACCTAACTATATATTATTGGGAAATATAACTGTGGTGAAGAAGTCTTATTCGTGAGTTAGCTTTTGTTCAAACTCTTATCTTTTTTAGTACATAGGAGAATAGAACATTAATAGTAAAATAAAGGAATTAGTGAAGTACATAAATTTCTTTAGAAAAATATATTTGAATAATCTCAATTTCATCTATAATAATCTCAGTTTAAGAAATTCTTGTCAGCGGTCTAATCATTTACGTACACTATTACTTCTAGTTGGATCTCGGATAAAAGGAACTTGACTATGTTAATTAAATCCGAATTTCAAACTTATGTTTGAGGGATTTCAATCAGAAGTAGGATATAAGTCGATTAATATAATAGTTATCTCGAAACAATGCTTTAAATGAGGATCATCTTAATTAATTAGAAGGTTAAACAACTAACTAAAGCATCATTTCATCACTTCACTCGTGTCATTCTTCCAATCAAAAAGCCCCAAAACATCTGTTTAGAATTCAGATAAATTTTAACAGAGTTAAGTGTTTAAAAAATTTCCAGTCTCGCCTTTTATTATGTTGGTTCAACCCCTCGGGTTTCTAGTTTGACCACTGATTTTTGGTCTAGATAGCCAATCATGCTCATAACAGTTCAAACCCCCCAAACCAAGCTAACGAATGCTCCTAACCCGATCCGACTAGATGCACTACTCGTACAGGAAGGCGTCTCTTTTTGTATGAGGGAACCCTTTATTCTCAATCAAAATGCCTCAACCGGATAAATTCACTTATTTCACACAATTCTTCTGATCATGCATTATCCTTTTTATTTTCTATATTTCCATGTGCAATGATGGAGATGGATGGATACTTAAGGGTTATCAAAACATTGATACGTACAGATACTTGGCATTAGGGAAAATAGATTGGTAATAATAATCTATTTAACTTTTAATAAAAAAGGGCTTTGATTACATGAAGTCATCATTGTTCTTTAGTTTCTCCTTAATTTTTCTCTTCTTATTTCTTTTGTATATTGTCTGGATTTTATATATTGTTTTTTGTTATTGTTCTTAAGCATTATTAATACTTTATAGATCGATGAATTATGAAAAATACTTATAATGCATTTTGTTCTATATATATTAAAAAGATATTATTTTAAACAACAACTAGCTAGGCATTTTTGTAGTTTCATTTCTAGAACATGAGTGTTTTCATAATCATACGTACAGTCCCTAATAAGGATTTGTACCCTTTGACCTGCCCATTTTCTTTAAGAAAGGCCGGTTGGAACATGAGTGTTTTCATAATCATACTGTCATTTGTTTGATTTGCTTTATGATTTCATCAAACTTTAATGGTGGGCTAACATACGTTGCTGGGATGCGATGATCAGTTCGTACGACTAACCATAAGTTGATTGGTGATGTTGTCTTGGCGTGTCATGGTTATAGCGGGTATTTACCCGTCGGGTACACCTGTTAATTAGTTTCATAAAAAAAATAATGTTGGGTATATTCGTTGGATTTGTATCTGGTATAGTGGAGTAGTTTAGTACAAAATTTGAAGAATTAATTAAGAATGGAATGGAAAAAGAAATAAGGAATTTGAAGATGATATATATAATATAATATAATTAAAACAAATAAAAGGAAAAGATATAGCTACAATAACAAAATAAAATTTGATTCAGCTTTATAATTGAATAAATGGGTATGTATAATTGGGTAATTGGGTCGGGTAAACATGTATATCATGTAATCTCATAACCGTCCCATACCCACGGGAAAAAAAAATCTTGTACTTACTTACCCGACCCCAACTCATCCATAATGTTTCGGGTTTAATTACCATCCCTAACACCTCAACGTTCGACATGGCCTTAAACTTTTATTATATTTGCCTAACAATGGTAATGTCAAAATTATTTTTACGACTTTACATTGTTTTCTAAATTACTATTACGACTTTACACCATAACCTTTCAAGACATGCATTATATTAACTTTTATATGGCAAATGACCAAAAATAATCCCAACTAACACCTATTGACCGAGAATAATCTCAACTTATTTTATTCTTTCCATTAGTCTCAAATTCAATTTTTTTAACCTACAACAAAAAGTCCGCCAAAAATAATCCCAACTAACTGAGTTGTGAATATTCTCGGCTAATAGATGTTAGTTATATTTATTTTAGGCCAATTTACATTTTTATATCTATGTCTAGTGTAGTTAACTTATGAACGTGATAACAGTAATGTCACAAACGTATTATGCATACGAATATTAAAACACGTAGCATTAGCACGACGGCTCGGGCCATCGTAATTTAATTCTTATCTACAATGCATTAACTTAATAACTGCTGGTCTCCTTATTTTTATTTGAATGTTGAAAGTAGATTTAAGGCAAATGAGTACATATTTGCGTTTGTATACGAATGCGTACTTGCATAGACACGTGTCTATGCAGTTGTGATAATAATGATTACGTACGTGTATATATGGTCATGTGATCATGTTTAATGTTCACGTATACGTGTATCTTTTCTGTCATCTTGTATCAAACTCATGAGTTTGAAAGTGGGTGGTTGAATTGTGTTCGCCAACATAATTTTAGTTGTAAAACGTTGGTAAATAACGATTTGCAACTAATGACTTGGTAGGTAAATTATATACGATTAGCACACCATATATATATAAAATTGGTATATTGGTTTCTATTGATTTTAACTATTATTTTTTAACTTCTACCGGTTCTAACTATTGAATTGTCTGTCAATGGTTCCAACTTTTATCACTTTGCCAAACAACGGTCCGTCGTTAATTTTTTTTAACGTTGTTAGGTTTTTTTCGAATTTAAGACCGATGTTTTAGGCATTTTGATCAGAATGATAATACGAATCGATTGATGTAAAAGTTTGCTAGAAACGGCTTTCTGGACGATAAAATTTTTACATCTATTTGAATCACCTTTAAGTTTAAACACTCGATTGAAGCATCGTCTTGTTGTTTAGGTATCGTTTCGAGGTAATTTTTCCATTAATCGACTTATATTATCCTTCGATCAAAATGCTTAAAACATCGGTATTGAATTTGGAAAAAAACATAACGACGTTAAAAAAAATTTAACGACGGACCATTGTTTGCCAAAGTGATAAAAGTTTGGAACGTTGACAGCCAATTCAATAGTTGGGACCGGTAGAAGCCAAAAAGTAATAGTTGTGACCAGTAGAAATATACTTATAAAATTGAATTGCAACTACCTAATTGAAAAAATAAAATTTTAGTAACTTCACTTAAAGATTATTCAAAGTTGATTACTATTTTACAATGATTCTCTTCTGTT
This sequence comes from Tagetes erecta, assembly GCA_030867185.1. Classification (NCBI taxonomy): domain Eukaryota; kingdom Viridiplantae; phylum Streptophyta; class Magnoliopsida; order Asterales; family Asteraceae; genus Tagetes; species Tagetes erecta. The sequence continues at coordinate 8,482,230 of CM061490.1, forward strand.
TATTACATGTTTTTCTAATCTTATGTTACTTGACAATAGATTTCAAATTTGTTAGACTATTCAGATTGATTACTTGATGTAAACTTTTTTTTTTGTGTGGTAAAACTTTTTTTTGAAGGGCAGTTTTATAATCATCAAAAAAACACTCCAAAGCAAGTAGCTATATGAGGTAGCAAGTTCAATTATAGCAAAGAGGAAAAAACAAATACAAACAAAAAAACAAAAGAGGAATGAAACAAAAAAAGAAAAAGAAAAAACAATTACAACTTGAACCTAATCAATAATATCAAATAGTTATATGGATCGTTGCACATCTAGGCCCACTAAGTCCAGTACCATTATTGGATCATGCAGGCCCATTATTGGATCAGTCCTCACTGTTAAGTCATAAGTGTTAACCCAAGCTTTTTTTGTGAACCCGGTTTGGGTCTGATTGAACCCGACCCACAACGAGAAAGTTACCCTTAAAAAAAGTTATTGACAGTTTTTTAACTTTTTTCTCTCTTTTGCCCCTTGCGGCTTACGCTACTATAAATACCTATTAGATGCCATGGTTTTATCACTAACACTCAAACACTCAAAAACACACTTGAAAACACGAAAAAAAAATTTAATACGCTCTCAGTTATCAAAGCTAGGGGTGTAAACGAGCCGAGCCAAGCCGAGCTCGAGCTCGTCTAGGCTCGAGTTCGGCTCGTTTAAGTTTAACCAGGCTCGAGCTCGGCTCGTTTCAAGTTTTAATTTTAAAGCTCGAGCTCGCCATAAACTTCTCAAGCTCGAGCTCGGCTCGGGCTCGGCTCGTCTGATGATTTATTATTTTAATTTTAGTTATTTATATTTAATTTTATATATCTATTTTTTAATTTTTTATATTTAATTCTATGTAAACTTTTAATTATATGTATTTTATATATAACAAAAGACATATTATATATTTTTAATCATAATTTATATATATTTTAACTAAAAATAGTAATATATATTTATAAAATAAATAAAAAAATATATAAATGAAAAGCTCGATAAGGCTCGCGAGCTAGGTCGAGCTCGATGTGTAAAGCTCGAGCTCGGGCTCGATAGCTTAATGAGTTTTTTTTCTTAGGCTCGGGCTTGAGCTCGAGCTCGAAAAAGCTCGGCTCGTTCGAGCTTTTTATCGATCTGATCTCGAGTAGCTCGCGAGTAGCTCGGCTCGTTTACACCCCTAATCAATACTTACAACCAATGCATCCCCAAGTCGAACTACCATTGTCCATTGTGAGGATTATACCATCAATGAGGAACCAAAAACTTTGGTTTAAGTTCGATATATTTGATATGTCAAACTGGAAACAACGAGCCCAATGCAAGGCTTGTGGCAAATTTTATAAAGCCAATTCGAACACGACTTTGAAATGAACACGCTTAAACAACAATTGGAGGTGAGTGTGGCATATGGAACTTTGATATGATCACGGTTGCATAGTGACAAAAACCTAAACCCCCAACATCGCCCCACTCACTCCCACCCATAAAAGTTTTTTTTTCAAAAAACTAAAACCTTCACACAAAAACGCTAAAACCCCCCGCCCCACCCTCACTCAAAAACGTTGCATTCACAGTAAATGGAGAGCCCCAATGCCATCGAAAAATACATGTTGGTGTTATATGCGAGCTTTCGATCTCGGTCTTTTTATCTTTGAGTTCATCGGTCATAAACTGTTGAATACTTGTAACAACCGCAACAACCAACCGTTATCTTAAAAAATATATTAGTTTTATTTTAAACATTATACACGTAATTATTAGTATCTAACTTCAACATAGATACATAATATACGCGTCTCTTTTTTTTTTTTTTTTACCTTTTCTCAATGTGAGGACTTCAATCATAAAGTAATTGATTATGATTACAAAATGATTTTAAAGCAAAAGTGAAAAAGGGTGGTGGTTCCCACATCTATTTCTTCAATTCTGCCAAAAGTGGTCCTGCTTGCATTCTTCGGCCTCCACATGTAATACTGTGTTCTCGATGAAGAGCCAAATCAGAGGCTAGATCCCTAACCTATTTTCATTTGCTCTTAATAGAAACAAGAAACTTTGTCTCTTTTAAAAGTTATCTGTTTTAATTTAGACATTAACATATTTAATGTAAATAATTATAAATTATTGTAATTTTAAAAAAAATTGTTTCTCACTTTCTTTATAATACTCACTTGTGTCACATTCTAGATAAGCATTTGATTTTTTTTATATTTTATTCAGCTTACACAACTTCATAATCATCATATATTACTTAAGCTCCGTTCCTAGGAAATGTTTCAACCTTTTTAAGTGGTTGTTTGACAATTTTTAAATGGTTAAGTGCTAAATAATTAAGAGGTCAGAATGGTTAAATGCTGAATGGTTAATAAGAGATGTTTGGTTAGAACAAAAACATGGTTAATTTATATATAAAATTCTTCATGACATGTTAAGTTCTTATGTGGTGTTTTACTCTACCATCTACCCGCACGCAGGGGGTGCAAATTTGATTTAAATTCTTTGATCCAATGTGACGCCCGCACGACCTAAGAACACGAATGCAGCTCCAAAAAATGGTCCGTACGAGGGTAGTGTTTTTGAATCAACAATTTTTTTTATGTTTAGGATGCCCTCTTTTTTTTTCGTCTCCTTCTTCTTCCTTGCGCCATCTACCCTCATCTTCATCTACTGAACCAGAGGTGAGCTGCAAACAAACACCTTCCAACAAAAGCTTGAACCTTAGTCATAAGTTATAGGCTTTTGACTTTGAAACCACTTGTTAAACTTATCGCAAGCGACTCGAGCTAGTATCATACCACAAACACAACCATAGATAACCTGTGAATTTCTTCTTAGTAATTATATATCGACAACGATTACAAAGAAAAGATAGTAAATAATGAAAATTAGACTCCTGTATGTATTAACTTGACCAACAAGACGCAAATACCTCGAGAATAAATGAATATATATATATTTATATAGGATGAAGTTAATTTGAGAAGAATTATATATTGCGAGAAGAAAAAGAAGAAACCTAAATTACTAAGAAAACAGTGATGTTTATTTTTTTTAAAAAGTTCACTTTCTACACATAAATTTGTAATGTATAAACTAAAAAAAATTCATTAAAATATTTTTTTCGTATCTAATGTTAACGTTTTAAGTATCCTACACATGTGTAGGTTACATAACCTACATATAACTTCAGCATTTGTAAGTTTACCAAATAAACGAGATTTGTCAAATTTTATTTTTTGAATATCAAAATTTATGAATAAATATTGTTTTATATACATTCTATATATATTAGATGAGAATAAACGACAATTTACAATATAGTGGCTGGTAAACGGGCAACAAGTTGCGCCGCAACCCCCTTTTGAATAGCAAAGCCAATCCTACTAAAAATAAAGTTTTGGGTCTTAGCCGACGAGGAATTGCTATGCACGACCCGCTTGACCCTGTTCAGAAATTCCACGGCCTCCGGGGCTAGAAAACCAAAAGTATCGAAAGCGAAAGGGATAAACACGTGTTGATTCTCTAGACAGGCTTTCTCGTGTTTACCCACTTTGGCTGATTCCGCCTTCAACGTTGCTTGACCCGCAACAAACCCATCCTCTCTAAGCCCAACAAGAGGGGACACTCCTGTAATGTGATGAGTGGGTGATTTGCATGATATAATATAGTTTATTTATATGTTTTTAAGCCCTAAAGTAGTCGTAAATAATACATAAAAGTAAATGAAATGAATATTGTTAAAATGTCACGAACAGTAAATTATGACTTGGTGTATATATATATGAGTTGGATTTGCATGTTTAGAATGTGGTTTATTTTATTGCAAGTTCAAATGGTGGTCAAAACTCAAAAGGACTAAAGAAGCTGACGTGAGATTATGTTAAAAGTCTTATATCAAGGATTTGCATTGGGCTTATAAATTGAAATGGGTCATGGGTCCATTACGTGCAAAACAAGCCGCAAGAAACAATAAAGAATAAATAGAAGATTGTTCGATATTTGACGGGGAATTTTCGACGGCTGTTTTGACGGGGAGAGAAACAACAGTAGCTTCGGCTGCTGTTACTTGGCTTCACACGGATCAAGATTCATCATGACGGTTCAAGGCTAGTTTCTTCATGATCATCCCCGGGTGTATGGTTAGTTATTATTAATATTTTGTACTAAGGTTTTAATACATTAGACATGGGTTTAACATTTGAATGATATTTGAACATTTGTATTTGTCTATGAATTGAATGTTTGAATGATTTTGAGTGTTTGTTCAATCTATGAGTTCATAATTTATTTGTTAATTAGTGGTTCTTATATTTGTTTTGGAAATCTTTTTGTCATTCACTAGCGCGATCAACTAGTAATCCACTACATTATTTGTAACTTGTGTTTTTAAACGAAACCACCAGGTCCGGCATTGATTTGGACCCGACCAACACAATGAAAGTTGGTCGTGGAATCATCTAATTTAACTACCCGTGAGTCTAGTTACTAACACGCTTTAACAAGAGGTCATGAACTATCTATGTCTATGTAGTTTCTAATGTGTTAAACCTTAGATGCATAACTTTTCTAAAATCCGAAACCCGGGTGTGATCATCTTTTAGTTTTATTTTAAAAGCCATCATTTACTTTATTTATTTTTAATCCAACCAAATTTACAGTCAAGAGACAATAGAGTAATATAGTTTAATTTTTTAGTTTATAATCTAGTTAAATAATCAGACAGAACTTGTAACACTAACCACATGCTCTTCGTGGAAATGATACCCGACTTACCCTAGCTATCTAGGTTTGTTAGGTTTTTGACTAGACCCTCACGACAGGTCTATCAGGTCCAAACACGCATGTTTCCCCCAGCCCACCCAAACACAAGAATATCAGCGGGTCGCAAAGTAGATCTCCCTTCAAGCGGATCTGTCAAAAAGTTCACGGGCGCCTCCTTCTTGGCAGAGATTCCGGCACGCTTAAGGACGTCATATAGAACGTCCCTAACCAAATCGTGTCTGTATTTGAACCCGGACAACTCCTTGCAATGAACCGCATGCTCGCCAAAAGAATCCAAACAAGCTTTGCGGCAAATTGGGCAAGGCTCATCAGGGGGAAACAAAGGAATCATCAACCGATACTTAAGGATAGTCCGGTACTCTAAAGCCAACATGTGTTGGCCGAGACTTTCAATGGGGATGACGGTCAAAAAGTCCTGTGACCGAGGAGCCCGGAGGCAATCAAACACTGCTTTCTGGCGAGGAGATAGATCAAACTTCATACCCACACACTGGACGACTCCACTAAACAAGGCACTCGCCAAAGCATGTTGGGCTTTAGGGGGAGCGGTGTCCTTATTAGAGAAACCGCTAAGATCGAACTCGGGAATGTGCAAGTGCAACTGATCCATTGCACACCGATAATCAGAGTCTAACCACTCAATGGCACACTCTCGAAGAATGTGGTCCTGTAAACTCCAAGATTGTGCCCTCGAGGCCACAAAAGCATATGTCGATACCTCCTCAGCCGAACATAGACCTAAACCCCCATAACGGGTCGGAAGTGAAGCAAGCCTCCATTGAAGATCCCAAAGAAAGCACCCCCACAAACCACGATATCCTCGATTGCCTTCCTAAGGCCCGTGTCAAAAACGGAAACAGCTTCCCCTACATACATAGGCTGACACGTTCTGAGGCCAAATAACAACTTTGCAACTCCCATACACGAACGTAACAAAAGGAGCTCACATTGAGGGTCTCGAAGACGTGGGAGACAACTCATCAGTTCCACCGCACAAGATGCCATTTTAACAGCCAAACTATTAATAAACCCCGCATCTCGACTAACGGCACCGCCCAAGAGTTTCACCCCAAGCACAGGCCTTCCAATCCCGGAAGGGAACAATCCGTCCTGCACCTTCACCCCATTGCATGGGGTAAAATTCAGTACTTTTGGCAAGAAAACATGTAGTACCCGGTGCCTATCCCGGCCCAACGATACGCCCTTGCCTTCAAGAATTCAATCTTTCTACACTATACCTTTTGTTCCAAGTTACGGCAAATAAACTTCAACTATCAGATTCAGAAGCCCAAACCGAAAATATGTGCAGGCCCAATAAAGTGGTGAGCGTTATTATAGGCAGCAACAACATACAACTTATGTAAAAAACACAAATATCATTGAATCGATCTTATATCTTGTTTGGGATCATCTCATACAAGCCTTGTATGATAATGTCACATCCCTTTGATTGAGCTTGCTTCGAGCATAGTTGTTGCCTGTTGGTATAGGAATTGAACACTTTCGCGTTAAGACCATTTCATTTTTTTATACACCATGTGTTCCACTATCGAGGTTCAATCTTACACCCTTAATTACTTGCATTGGATTGTTTGTATAAACATGCATCGATCTCCCATTTGTTCGTGTTAATCTTCAGTTGAATGTTAAGATTTTTTCACTTATATATGTTCTAATTAAGGTAAAGTCATACTTGATTCAAATCGTGCATGTTTTTTAGAATGTGATCAAGTATATATATGCTAGGTTCCTCAAATTAATTAATTTGAATAACTAGTTTTAATCCTATTTACGTACTTATTTCACACAAATATTGTACACATATGTTAGGATCTTTTCATTACTACTCCATCCGTCTCATTAGAAGTGTCCACATTTCCTTTTTTATTTGTCCAATTTCAAATGTCCACTTTTAAAATATATTGGTCAATTTCCAAATATACCCTTACAAACATAAAACTAACATAAACAAACAATGTGATGGACCCACATAATATTTATTGACAAGGGGTATTATTGTCAAATTGCTAGCAAAAAGACCAATCATTTAATGTGCCTAAAACTTTGTGTTTTTCAAACCAAGACACTTATAATGGGACGGAGGGAGTATATATCACTCGCTATCGGGGCCAGTATGAGGATTTGGGTACCCTGTGCCCTTTTGATTGGAGAGATAATACGAGTCGATTGATGTAAAAGTTTCCTCGAAAATGCTCTCTGAACGAAAAAATTCTTAAATCCGATTGAAGCACCGTTAGGTTTAAACACCCGATTGAAGCACTATTTCGTTGTTCGGAGCGCCGTTTCGAGGTAACATTTCCATCAATCGACTTGTATTATCGTTTCAATCAAAAGAATTAAAACATCAGTATTGAATTTGAAAAAACTTAACGGCGTTAAAATAAATTTAACGACGGACTGGTGGTTACCAAAGTGATAAAAGTTTGGACCGTTGACAACCAATTCAATAGTTGGGACCGGTAGAAGACAAAAGATAATAATTGGAACCAGTGAAAACTAAGGCCCTGTTTGTTTTTGCATCTTTTCTATGAATATAGGAAAACGTCTGCTTCGGTTAGACGTAATCAGACATGGGGTTGTTTGTTTTTTTTCTGGCATTAAGAGGTTCAGCGTCTTAATAGCATCTGAACCAGTAAGAGTTTTTAGTGGGTCTGAAAACCTCTTAACCCAAAAAAAACATACGTTTGTCTCCGGCCTCCATTAACTTCTAACCCGGAGACTAGGCTCCATCTCCGACGACTAGAGGTTCGTCTCTAGCCTTCACCTCTTAATGATTCAGAATTCAGACATTTGAACCACCTCTTAACATTCAGATACGGTATTCAGATTCAGACTTAAATCTCTTAATAAAAACAAACAGGGCCTAATATAGCTTTAAAGTTTGAGATGTATAATTGTTGTTTAGACTCTAAACTTATCATCACTACATTATCACATGAATGGTGCACTAGTATAAAACCAAAATAATATGGGGGCCTAGCTGCAACTAGTTAGATCTTTTAATTAACTCTTCAACATTCTTTCCCAAATTACTCATTAGCATTAGAAAATAGTTAAGTGTATTTGAATATACCCCGGGTGGCCAACTAATTTACCAATATATATATTGTAGCTACATGGTGGCATGCAAATAAGTAATAATTAAATCCTACGTACGTACCAATCCTTTAGAGATGGTAGATATAGATAATAGAGTTGTTTATAAGTTTCACTAATATGGCAAGCTATGTCACCACAACTAGTTTTAATTCTCTGAAACTCTTGCATGTCCTTTAATGTCATCAACCTTTTAATCTAAGCAAATGTCATATCAATTCTTTAATGGCAGTTTCCATTCCTAGGAAAAAAAGCATGGGTAAGATCCAGAAGATAAATTGTAAAAGAATGAAAGAGGCATTAAATTATGATGGTGAGTTTTTATTATACTTCAACAAGGAAACCAAGTGTTATGTTTTTGGTACTTTCCCATGTCATATACTTTGCTTAAATATATAACTGCTTAATTTTTAGTAGTATTTAATTAGAGTCTATTATATATATATATATATATATATATATATATATATATATATATATATATATATATATATATATATATATATATATATATATATACCAATTGTATGTTTGTATACAACTCTTTTTTGAAACGATTATTTCCAATACACAACGTACATGATTAACGTACGACATTAAAACTTAAATACCCGCCAAGCATGCAACATTAAGGTGAGTAACAAAGTCTGGTTTAGAGAATAAAATAAAAGATTTTTGTCCCACGATCAATATAAGTTAGTGTGGTTTCAAAAGGGTTATAGAGTTTTCATTTACTGATATTCTTTTCTTTTTTCTTTTATTGTATATAACTAGTGATATGATATAGAATTGTCAAGTAAGATGTTAAAGCATGCAAATTAATGTGAGCAATGTGAAAATACGTACGTTATTGTTTATTTGTCATTGTTTAACCTAAATTGGCCACCCCTATTGTCTTGGGCCCAAGATAAATCGAAAGCTTAGGGTAATTAATTTATATATTGGTAAATTATTTTATAAATGATTTTAATCTAAGAGTGGTAAGAATGATTTATGATATTTAATATATTTTTAATGATTGAGATTAATTTGTAGTAAATCAATTTGGTTGAGGGTTATTTTAGTCATAGCCAGTTTTGTTAACTTTTCATCTCTATATGCAAGATTTATGTCAATTTCCCTACTTTTTTAAAACGTTCATAACTTTTGGATATGATATAAGTTTTTTTTTAAAACTACACCAAAAATAACAAACGTTTTATTATCTTTAAAACACGTATAATATTGATATATAAAACAAACATTTTTTCAGCAATTGTCAAGTCATTGTGTAATATCATGCATGTCATTGTGTTATATTATAAGTAGTGAAATATAACTTTTATCAGTTCATTCTACAAATGAGAAAACTCTATAAATGCTAAGAACAAATCTGTGGTGTCGGATCTTGGCGTTTACGGCCCAGATTAACGTGGTGGCATTTTTGTAATTAGTGTAATATTTTGGTGACACGCGAGATGAACCGAGGGTAGATTCATTGTCCGTTTTTAGCACGAATTTCAAACAACGGTCTAATTTCTAAAAAACATTCGATAACCCTTTTTAATTGCGAATCCAGACCTATATTACGAAGATTACGCTTCAATAAATGACGATTTGAATGTCGAATTGCTCATTAGTGAGTTGTTATTCTACATATCAAATTGCCCATTGTCATTGTTAGGTTTTGGTGTTTAAGTTAGTTGTTTTGGTGTTTAACACAGTTGAAACGAAAAGACAAAGAAGATCACTTGAACTTTAAGAACACAATTACATGAAAAATAAAGCACCATAATCTTTGAAACGGAAAGACAAAGAAGTTCATTTGAACTGTAACTACACCATAACATGAAAAAATAAAATACCATAATCTTTAAAAGACCATAATCTTTGAAGCGAAAAGACAAAGATCAGTTGAACTGGAAGAACACCATAACATGAAAAATAAAACACTATAATCTTTAAAACACCATAATCTTTGAAACGAAAAGACAAAGAAGATCAATTGAACTGTAAGAAAACCATAGCATGAAAAATAAAACACTATAATCTTTAAAACACAGAATGCGTATATATCAAAATAATTGCAATCACACTACACTATCATCATTGTATAACAATTCAGATTGTAAAATAAGAATTAATTACATCGAACGGATGTTCGTGAAACATAAAAAATTAAAACCAAACATTAAAACAACTAAATTTTGCAAAGTTACCTGCAAAACAATCAAAACCCTCAATCGGCTATTCGTAAAACATTAAAATTCAAATCGAATAAGTGAACAAAATCAATAATGTAAAAATCACCTGCAAAACACAACACGATCATCGATTTCAGTATACGCCATTGGAAAATTATTATGAATAGCAAATCGATAGTGGTTTAAAATACCCTAGCACTCCGGAAAAATATACGTGTAAAAAGACGATGATGTTTCCCCGCTTATTTTTTTTCCCTCAAGCACACGTGTTTGATGGTGATTGCTTCTTACACTTCTTAGGCTTTTGGTCATTTGTAGAATAACACACACACACACACACATATATATATATATATGTATATATATAGTGTTACCTTTAAATGAGAACCAAATATTAAAAGAACCAGTAAGGACCATATAAATCGTGTACCTATCAACTCAATAACAATGGTAAATTAAAAACATGATGATTTATTAGTATTTTGTCATTATTCCTTGAATTTATTCACACCTCTCCTCGAATCTTTATTCAAAACTAAAAAGTGTGCATATTTGCACATATAATGTGGTGCATATATGCATTTCAACAAAAAAAGATACAAATCATATTTTATAAATAAATCTTAAAATTAGTAAGTTTATAAGCATTTATGTCAATTTAGATAGTTAAAAGTATAATAGTTAAAAGCGATTCTCACTCGGTTCTTTCCAAAAAATTAATTCGCAAATGAAGGTGCCCCTGTATATATATATATATATATGAGTGAGGTTCAACTACAAAGTATTGAAAATTTAAGAAAGGCTAAGAAAGATCTTTTAGACACAATGTCATATAAAAAAAATTCTAAAAAAAAAATTCTAAATCGAATTTCAAAAAAATTGTCTAGAGACCTTGTTTCCCTTTTTGTCCTACTTAAAAAAAATTACCGTTTTCATTGTGTGATAAATTTATAAAAGACACAATGAAAAAAAAAATTAGACACAATGCAAACGTTAATCTTTTTATTTTTGTTTATTTTTCGTTTAATTTTTTTTGATAGAGGGGAACAAGGTCTTCGAGCTACTTTTTTTAGTTCGATTTAGATTTTTTTAATAAGTTTTTTAACCCGTCATTGTGTCTTATTTACTTGTATTGCGTCTAAAAGATTCTTTGTAATCTTCTTAGATTTTCAATCCTTTGTAAGATAACACTCCCTTATATATATATATATATATATATATATATATATATATATATATATATATATATATATATATATATATATATATATATATATATATATATATATATATATATATACATGTGTGTGTGTGTGCGAATCATTACAGAACACCTTTTTGTCGCGAGGCAAAAAGAACAATTCCTGGCCCTTAATCAAGTTATTAACTATTTTAATATCACTAATTTACATACATGTTAATCGATGGTTTTATTATTTACATGTATTTAAATCAATGATTCATTAATTTACATGTATGTAAATTAATGTTTCTGCAGTTATGTAATTAAAGTTATTTTATAAGGATCTAACCCTATATATATATGTGTGTGTGTGTGTGTGTGTGTATATATATTAGGTTAGACACTCGTGTAACACACAAGTTAAATAAAAATATATTAAACAAAATTTATATAATTGTGTATTCTTTTTACCGGAGTTGTCAGAAAGTCGCCGGAGTTGGTTGTGGTGTTGGGTGGTGTGGTAGTGGTGGGATTCACACACATATATATACTAGGCTAGACACTCATGTAACACAAGGGTTAAATAAAAATATATTAAATAATATTTAGATAATCGTGTATTTTATTTATAAAATAATTTGGTGTTAAATTAGGTATTAACTTAGCTCCATTTTATACTAATTAAATATTTAGAGATAAAAACCAAAACTTTATCTCTTTAAAAAATTTGAGGTGTATAAATATTAAACTTTTCTAATTTAATTAAATTCTACGTATAATAAAGCGTAACAAAATTTATATTTACTATTATGATGACGAAGTTGTATTATTTTTGTTAAACTATTAAATTTCGATTGTACAAAGTATAAAAATCGCTTAAGGTGATTGAAAATAGGTAATAAAAATTGTAGTTGAAATTTAAATTCAAAATTTACGATATTAAAGAAAATAATTATGCAAAATTGATTCAATTAATAACCTAGATTTTTAATTTAGTTGAGATGATTAATGTGAAAGTGACACGTAATATAAAATGAGTTAATAATGATGTGTCATGCTTGAAAGAAGACATGTGAAAACAATTTACTCCTTGATTAGTTTAGAGAGATATAGATATTAAACAAGCATAAATTTCTCCACTCAATTTAGAAAAATGACATTTTTGACCCAAACAATAACTACAGGAGTTGCAGCGGCTAATGCCCCATAGTTGAGACTTGAGAGTGGAGGTTATAGTTGTTCGTGACAACGACTAATACTTCATAGCTGAGAGTATTAAAATCTAATAACTCTTTTTTTAATATTAAATTGGTAGCAATAGGGCTAGACCCATTACAAATTAAAACAATAAATTACGACATATAATTAACATGCCTTCTATTTTTTATCGAAAGAAACGAAATCATTTTTATATCCCCCTAGCTAACACATCACCCAACGGACTCCTCCTTTTACCTTCAAAGACTTGAATTTCTAGTGTTTTGAATTCATACACACCATAAGATGGCCAAGAAGATAGTCAGAAAAAAAAAAATTATCCATAAGGCCTCGAATTGGATCTTGAATGCAAAGAGCATCCATAACCGTTAAAAAGAAGCCTTTTAGATTATTGATTAAGTGTCTCATGGATATAAATTAAGAGCTCTTTTATACTTCTGTTTAATTTACCCTTGAGACACTCATAATTAATGGGCTGGCATATAAAATCTGAAGTTAGTTTAATAGTTATAAACATAAATATTCGAAAAAAAGTATAAAAATATGTTAATGAGACCAAGTTCTTGGACTTATTTGTTCTTGAAAAAGGTAAAGAGAAAGAGTGAGTTCCCAATGCAAAAGAGTTTATTAGTTTCTTGAAAGTGGTTTTTAATTATATGAAAACAATTATAATTAATACAAAAAACTAATATATTTACCATTGATTTAGCCTAGGGTTTTGAAAACCCTAGCAAGAAATGTGGGACTTCATGTGGAAAACATAATAAAACCCAGAAAAGATGCCTGCAGACAAAGTTGTTGATAGATAAGAAGGGGAATATTTGGGAGTATGAAAAGGAATTAGAAGGTTTTGTTATGTGGATTTATTTGGGTTTAATTTTACGTTTCCTCTCACCCTTTGCTATAAAACAAAATTAATATTATTTGGTCAAATCGACTAACCCCCCCCCCCACCACCACCACCCAATCCCAACTAATCAAAATAGATTAACTAAAAGCTTGAGGCCTATTGTTTAAGACCTCTTTTAATAGAAAACTTTGGTACAATATGTGATCTACAATTATTAGAGAATGCATAAATATGATTTAGGGTTAATTAAATTAAGTTTCTTGAATAAAGGCCCAGTCGTCGATATATAATAACATAGGCCAAAAGAAAGAACTCGATAAAATAGAATTCTTGTCTTCTGATCAAAAACTTTTTTTAACTCATCTATCCCTTATGAGGCTAGTAAATTATATGTTAGACAAATGATTTAAAACATTATGGCCTCATTTTCTATGATATTGTGTCTCTTGAAAGATGGTGCCCTATGCGGATGCATCTCGGTCATGAATATTTGTTATATTAAAAGAAACAACTTAGTATTTTTAATTTACTTTAGTAGACACATTTCTCGATTTTTTTTCAAGATAAGTTAACTTGATTTAATTTAACTTTAACAATGACAAATGCTTTGAAATTTGATTAAGCGATTTTCAAAGAGATGCCTCTAGTGTGGATATATTAGGTTCGGAAATTTTGTTTTGGAAAAAAAGCATCTTCCTACCTACATGAAATTCAAGAACTAAAATCTTCTGGAGTGGGCATGATTGAGGACCCATAATGCCCGACACACTGCCCTGAGGCGTTATCGGTCAAAAAATTACCCTAAACATGATGATTATAACACTAAAAATTTGCATGGTTCGAAGATTTTGAAAACAATAAACTTCAATTATTAATTTTTTTTTCATTTTTACCCATTTATCCTCTATTTAAACATTCTTCTTCCAATTTTTCTAAACACACACATTCTTCTTCCTTAAATTTTAAACTCACACATTCTTCTTCCAATTTTTTAAACACACATCTCAACCTATAACATTAAAAGAAAAGGCATGGCCAAGCTCGCTTTGTGGACACACGAAAAAGAAGAAGCACTGGCTATGTCTTGGATAATAGCCAGAACAAGTCCTATGGCTATTGTTGGTAGTCTTGGTGAATTTTGGATTCTTGTTCATAATTTCACAATAAATGAGTTAAAGACCCCGCTAGGAGATTTATTCTTAGAAACGCAAGAGTGTTTCTGTTGGCTCATATTGAAGATGATGCATACCAAAACTTAAGTATGCTCAAAGCCAATTACAAGGTTTTGTAAAGTGTCATCTTAGAGGGAGCATTGTTCGTTCCCTTGTAAGATTAAACTTTACAAAATAAGCAAGTTTGACCAAATTCAACAAAAGTCAAACTTAGTTAAAGTCATCGGCGACTAAAGATATTAGCATCGACGCCAAGTAAAAAGCAAGCACGAGTGAAGATGTATAAAAATATAACTAATTGTGTTTTAGTTATAATATTTATGTAATCATAGTGCTTAATTTTGTTTACTTTACGTTAATTATAAAGTGAGTATGGTGTGGGTATAAATTAATACCCACATATTTAGGCATTTTGTAAGAGTTGCTTACCCTTTCATTTAATATCCTTTGTAACTGTGTATGATATTCGTATATATTTTTTTTCCAAAACACTTTTAAAACATACAAGTTTTAAATTTATAAAAACGTTATTTGGCTTTTACGTATATTACACACTAGGGAAAGTTTTACCGTCGTAGAGGTTCATGATAATTAATCTCGATCGCCGTCTAGTTCAATTTTTAGAAAGGTTTTGTGCATAAAAGTAAAGTTCTAGATAATGGACACGTTAACAAGTAATTATGCTTAAAACAAAGTAAATAGTAGTTAGATCAATTTACACGTAGCTACCTAGCTACTTGGGATCAATTCCTTGATTATGGTTATCTAATACTTCTAACATATTAATAGTATTTTGGGCCATTATTTTCATCATAACATATTAGAGAGAGAAAGGCATGAGATGAGTAATGTTATGATAGACTACCAAAATGAGTTCTCTAATTTGAATTTATTATACATTCAAATAGAAGTGATGTTATGATAGACTAACCAAATGAGCTGTCTAATATTGATTTTATTGTAACCTAATAGTCTAGTAAAAGAAATTGTGTGCATCAAACAATGATTGCTTAATATTAGGGGTACTATGATCAATGATCAATTATATTAAATAGATTATAAGAAAAACCATATATTAAATTTATTCTAACACTATCATGTTAAAACAAATTTTCCATTGCGACTTTTGTATATTTGTAAGTAATGCTATGGAGTTTGGACTCTATGCATATAACAACAAAACTATTAATTATTTAAGTATATATATATATATATATTCTGCTTAGTTTTCCATGCACCTTTTATTATTTATGTTGAAATCATGACGAACCACGAAGAGGGTCTATGCATGGTGAAGATTTTCTAAATTCCATTTGATTAAACATAAACATTGAACTGGATGCGGTCTTTAATCAGCTAGCTAGGTAAATTTCATCACATGCCAACTAGAATATTCTTTTGAAGTATTTTTGGTTATTGAATTTTCAGTTGATCTTGCTACTTTGCTTCGGAATTGGAAAGAGATTATACACATAACGGTTGTTCATTTCCTAATTTCAAGCCTTGAAGATGATCTAGCAAATCCTTCTTCAGTTGTTATTCAATACATAACGTAAAATAATAGTACTTAAATCACTCGCGCGAGGCTGGTTAAATATAAATTAAGTCGAGTTTGTGCGCGAAACATGTCAAGTAATCTGGGTCATTCAATTATTTGCGTGAAAGTTTTATCCCTTGCAAGAAAAGTTTTTATGAAAATTTCATCTCTTGCTTAAATCACTTGCGTGAGAAATGAAACATGTTAATTTGCGTGATAATGTCCATACGTGGATGGAATAATCACGTAGGGATAGAATTCTCATGTAAGAAGTGTTATTGCATAAGAATTTAATCTCTCAGTTTTAACTTGTGTGTTTATTTGTATTATAACTTGAAAATTTATCATGCATAGATATAATTTTTACCCATGAGTTAAATTTGTTTTTGCGTGAAAATACCATCCGAGACACATTTCCTATACTTTTCACGGAAACAATCGTTTGTATTTTAAACTTTGTCCTTCTAATAATTAAAATACGATTTCCTCTAAAATAAAACTTTTACTCTGGAAAATATGTTATAATATTATAGGATCCTAATAAGAAATAGCAAGATTCCAAAAAAAATCTTAGAATGTAGATGCTATTAATAAAGTGCACATAAAAATACTACATAATGAAAGTTATCTTGTTACATATAGCATGAAATACATTTATTCAAACATAGTGTGATTTTAAACAAGAATAAAGTGTTCCTAGCTAGTATGTCTCTTGTGTTCGTGTGAGATTATATATGCTTTTGTTGTTGTTAATGTATTTTGACTGTTAAGTGTGTGAAAGAAGGGAAACTTGTGTTCAATTCTCTAGTGTCATTTTCCAAGATATACTCCCGAGGAGAACCACCACAACCTCAACCCAAACCCAACCCCAAACCCAAACCCAAACCCAAACACTCTCTTTCTGGAATTTCTTGTTTTACTTTATTTGTTTTTCACTTTCATTGCACTTCTCTCTCTCCATATCTCTCACTCTTATCTTCTACCTTTTATATATTTAAAGAGATCTTTCTTAGCTTTCTACCCTTTAATTTTTTTACCTTTTTCTTTTGTGTGTGTGGGTTGTTGTCGGTGTTGGTGATTGTGTTGGTTCTTCTTGCTTCTTTTTTTTGTTGTTGATTTCCATGGTTGCACATCAAGATATATAGAGTGCAAAAGCAACCACACTTAGTGTGAAGGGGAAGAAAGTGAGATAAAAGCAAGTGTTTTGTGTGTGGAATTGAAATCTATACTATAATCTTATCTAATTATACAAAGAAAATGCCCTTGGAAGGGATCTTCATTGAACCACAACCTTCTTCATCCTCTTCAACCTCACTTCCTGATCTCTCTCTCAACATTAGCCTCCCAAACACTTCACACCATTCACCTTCTAAATCAGATAACACACATCAACAATCATACACCTACCTCCCCTTTACTAATCCATCTACAAGTTTAGCACAAAGAAATCAAGAAAACCCTCTTAATCCTTCTCTACATCATCATCATCATCATGGTCACCATATCTCTAATCAACAACCAATTCATCACTTGAACCAAGGTGTTTCTTTACTTGATTTGAGGCCAATAAAAGGCGTTCCGGTGTATCGCAACCATCCCTTTCCCTTTTCGCCTAATATGGATCATTCTTCTCTACACAAAGATCCAAAGTTATGTTTCTATCCATCTTCATCCACTTCTAATTCACCATATTTAGGTGCTAGTGGAGGTCACTTGCCCTTTTTGAACCCTGGCCTCAATGGTCCCTCTTCTTCATGTTATCGCATACCAGGAACTTTAGGGTTGCGCGGTGATTCTGCAACCAGAATCACCGCGCAACACCACCAGTACCACAACCAGTTCGTTGGAGGTGGAGGTGGAGTTGGACCTATTTCTCATGAAATCTCACATGGTTTGATGAGATCAAGATTTCTACCAAAGCTTCCGGGTAAGCGAAGTATGCGTGCTCCTAGGATGCGATGGACAAGCACGCTTCACTCGCGATTCGTTCACGCAGTCGAGCTTCTCGGAGGCCATGAAAGTAATATTCACAAACTTGTTAATTAAAATCTAATCTAATGAAACTTAAAGATGTTTGTTTGTTTGTTTTTTTTAAATAGGAGCAACACCCAAGTCAGTTTTGGAGTTAATGGATGTTAAAGATCTAACACTTGCTCATGTCAAAAGCCATTTACAGGTACCCGGCCTTAATTATCTCTTTCAGTTTGTACCAGCCGGAGCTAACTCTCTTTCTCTCTCCGGTTAACCCTCCGGCACAGTCGCCGATGTCTGCAATTAATGACTGAATAAGAAGAACAGTATATATTAAGTCAGAGAGAGAAAGAGAGGGTCTCTGATGATGGTCAGAGTGATAAGAGACAAAAGTAAGTCATGATTATTCAATAATATAAAAACAGCTAGCTAGCTACCTCATCTCATGTATGTATGTATGTTATTCAAACATCAGCCTCGTGATTAATGACACCCAACATTTTCAATCCAATCTCTAATCTAGACCTGCAACATTCAACTAAAAACATTCAACTCTACTTTAATCTTTAAGTTTTTACCTTTTTAGGTTGCTTTGTTTTGCATTTTTTTCACTATTTTTGCTCTTTTGATTTTATGTTATAATGTTTTGTTTACTCATTTTGTAGATGTATAGAACTGTTAAAACAACTGACAAACCAGCAGCTTCTTCAGGTGATCATTCATATTTTAAATATTCATATTTTCTTCATTCAAATACATAAGAAATTAATTATATATAACATGTTAGTATCCCAATCTCAATTCAAGAAAAGTGTATTTTTTTTCATATTATTAATTAATGTATTTTTATGATTTTTTTCATTTGAAGGCCAATCGGATGGATCTGGAGAAGACGACGTCTCAACCACAGGAATTCGAGGAGTACGGGGTCTTGCGGATCAACGAGGGTCGTCTGTTGATCCGCAAGAGCTGGAGTACCCTAACTACTCGCGTGCAACCACCGCAACAAACACCCTTTGGAGCAATTCTTCAAGGTACAATTTCTTGGTCTAACTTAATTAAACTTAACTTGCATAAGCTCTATCTTTTTGCATGATATGTAACTTGTTCTTGAAAATGGCAAAACCCATGTACAATTCCACCAATATTTTAGATGAATAAAAGTGTTCATATGCCAGCTTTATATGCTTTTTATTTTCTTTCACCTGGGATTGAAACTTTGCTACTGTATTAAGCTTTGATGGAAGAAACTAAAGAAAAGAAATTAAAGCAAGCATCTTTTTCTTTTTTTTAAATTACTCCACGTACTAAATCAATACTATTTATCTTAATTCTAAACATATTATATTATACATAATTACTTCATATTTTTGTTTTTTCTAATTTAAAATACGTCAAATAATTAAGCTAATTGATATCATGATAGTAGGGTCGAAAAAGGGTAAGATCAGGACAAGCATTACTTATTCGATCTAGACCTAGACGCGCGCTATCATTCTTAATCCGTTACGAGGAGATATTATATATGTGTCTCGTTAGACTAGGGTCATGATAGTTAATAAGAATGAAGTAAATAGAGGCATTGTAAGAATAACAAAAGAAATACGTTAGGAGAAGACATTTTCTAGGTTGGAGTTTGTACTATGTATGTTATTGATTGACCTGTCATAAAAGTACTGTTTACGCAACAAATCAACAACCACCTTTTATTTGTTGTTTGATTTTTACCTTTTTCACTTTTTCTTTACATTTTTCAGTTTCTCTCTTGTACTATCTCCTTTAAACAAACTTGTAGCTTTTTTGAAGAAAACAAAAAATGTAATCATTATTAATATCTCAATATATATAACATCATGAGAAGAGTAAGATCATGAAAATTATAAACTTCAATTCTATAGATACTTCAATTCCTCTACCGTGTGTGTGTGTCATGCATGTGAATATTTAAGGTGTGATAAATTAATGACGACATATATACATAGTTAATCATGAATGTGAAGTTTAATTATTTTGTGCGTATGGTTTATTAATTCGATTAACGAAATTCAGGCTAGTGCATGCATTTGCATTGTCACAATCTGGTGATGGTACATTGCTCAAATTAATCTAACATTACTCAAGTGCTATTTTTCTAATTTGTGATTTTATGATCAATTAAGTAGGAGTATAAAATGCATATATATATTTATACTATGTTAAAAGGGTGCAAATAAACCATTGCAGTGGTTCAAGAAGGAGCCATTATTATATATACAAACCAATAACTACCTTTTTTTAAACTAACAAGTTAATAATAAAGCTTATATTTAAGTCAAGCTTGTATTTTTAACACTTTTAATATATATATAGGCTCTCATCAAGATTTCTTGGTTGATCATATATGATTATGAACGTTCTTGATCGTATATTGCAAAAGTTGTCGCTCAGAGCTAGTGTTCGAATGCAATATTTGTGTTAATGGAAGTTAAACCCTCGACGCTAGAATTAAGCGACACTTATAATATTTCTAGGCCAACGCACGTGGTTTTAATAAATTCATTCTACTTATCCAGGTCTTAATCATATCATATTAGAGATTATATGTGTTAGTTAGAGTAAAAAAAATTATATGATCATCGTATCTACTAATTACTAATTATTCATGGTGAAGATTACTACAATGAACCCTAGGTATTATATTTAATAAAATATACTACCATCCTAGTGAAATACTAATTAAAGAATCATAAATAGATTAATTAATGATGCTAAGGAATTGAACTCACCACATAATTAAGGTATATTTGTACGTCTCAAAATTTATTAAGGCTACCTTTGAGTGCATATGAAGAGGATGGCGAGACCGTCCTGAGTGTGACAAGGTGGCCTCTTGAGCTCGGAGACGAGGTAGGGATCAAGTGACGAGATGGGACTGATTTGGCTTTTTAAGGTTACTTTTTGTAATGTCATATGATATTTAATAAAAAAAACTTAATTTAAAAAATACACTTATATAAACCATACCATTTTATACAAAATAAATACTTAAAAAACTACAAAAACTCTCTCGTGGAATGCTGATTAAAGTTAGACATGTTTTATTAACTTGTTTTAATTTAAATGAAATTGGTAGTATTTTATTTTTATTACTAAAGGAAAATGCTTTATTTTTTATATATTAATTTTAATATTTTACCATGTTATCACCTCATTCATAAGATAGATGCTTCGGGTGAAAATATATGAAAAACAGTGAAGTAAAATAGCATAGTCTCAATCGAGAAGCTCACATTGTTATACCGTATAATGTGGGTGTTCTTAGTGTCCTAATAAAGAATTTGTAAATTTATGATTCTAACATCTATAGTAGTGGCGGAGCTAGCAAAAAAGTTGAGGAGCATCCCTTTAAAAAAAAATCCCGTACGTTCATACAATATTTAAAAAAAAATTCTCGTACTTTGACCAACATCAACACTTTCTTCTTCTTGACATTTAAAAAAAATGCCAATAAAAACTTGTTTTGGTTGTCTTTTCATCCTAAACCTAATTGAATAACAATAACCAATGCTAGATTATATATGTAAATATATATAACATGGGTTGTTTTGCAAAACCTGAATCATTAAGTGTTGAATGGTTAAAAGGTTTGAACTATTAAAAGGCTCTACCCATGGAAGAGATGTTGGGGTAAAACGTCAGGTGAAGGTAAAGTTGGTATATGTTCCATTCAGTTCCATTCAGCATCTCTCTGTCTCTTAACCATTCAGCACTTAACTGAACCATTCATATGCTCTTTTTTTTATGAAACAAACGATTTGAATGCTGAATGCTGAGTAATTAAGCACTGAACTGAACCATTAAAAGGTGAAACAAACTACCCTAAATTAAAAAAAATTTCACTAAAACCCTAAACCAATAAAAAAATTGACAATAAATACCTAGAAATATGGAGGGAGGTGTTGCTAAGGCAGTGGAGGGCAGCGGCAGCAGCGCCGACAGTCTGGTCGGAGTAGGGGAGGAGGCAAGGAAGAATGGAGGTGGTCTTTAGTCTCGGGAAGCAGCATGCCAACAATCGATTTTTAAGTTGTATTCACGTTATTTTTTTTTCTTAAAACATAAGTTGGGCACTTGGGCTTTCGGGATTGGGCTTTAGGCTTGGGTTAATTAATAAAAGTTCTAAGTATTAGTTTGGGCTAGAGGTGCACAAAAAAACCGGAACCGGAACCGGAACCGATCAAATAACCGAAAACCGGTTCTTCGAAGAACCGGTTCTTCGAAGAACCGGTTCTACAAGAACCGAACCGGAACTGAACCGTAGGTTCTACTATTTTTTCCAAATTATAGGTTCAAAAAGAACCGGAACCGGTTCCTAAAAAACCGGTTCTTGGAAAAACCGGTTCCTGGAAGAACCGGTTCTTGAAAAACCGGTATGTTTTTTAGTGTTGTTATTTATTTAATGTTTTAAAAGCTATATATCTTGTAATATTTTAAATTTTTAATGTTACTTCCGGCCCATATCGTAGAAAAAAAGTATTTTTTAAGAACCTGAACCGGTTTTTTAGGAACCGGAACCGGTTCTTTGAGAACCGGAACTGGTTCTTTAGGAACCGGAACCGGTTACTAGGTTCTAGTTTTTTCACCAAAAACCGGTTCTAGAACCGAACCGGTTCTTGTAAGAACCGGTTCTTTTAACACCAACAAGAACCGGAACAGGTTCTAGAACCGGAACCGGTTCTTCAAAAAAACCGATTTGTGCACCTCTAGTTTGGGCTAGATAATGTAATGGGTTAAAATTTAATTTCAGGGATATCCTTCTGACTTTTCACGTGTAGGCTTAATGTAAAACGGGAAAAATATTTTTTTACCTTCGGCGCGAAAATTTGAAGGGTAGCCCAGGGTACTCTTGCCTTTGTTGTACCTCCGCCTCTGCGTATAAGTTAGAAACCCTGCAAATCTTCTTCTATTTATCGATTCTCACTGGAACTGCTAAGGGAGTAAGGGGTATTCTTTTTGTTTCTTAGGGGAATCCTATACATAAAACGGAAAAAAATGAAAAAAATTTCTACTACCCAGCAAAATTTGAGCCATAGTCTATGCTACCCCTGACTAAACTATAGATCCGCCCCTATCTATAGTCACCATGTTTATCTGTAGCTAGAAATTTAATGATACTGTCCTTGATGTTTGCAATTTAATTTCACTATTTCAGCTACATATATATATACCCATTTTGCCTATGCATAGTTTTTTCTGACTTCATCACAATGACCACCGATATCATAAATATATCTTTCTCTTAAACCTTAGTTGTAATGCAAAACTAATTATGGGGGTTCATTATTTGGTGATGATACATTGGTGTGAAACTTACATGAACTACAACTTATTTCAGCAGCAATAGGGAGGGTTGGGTGCAGACAAATGGTGAAATGAACGACCTCACACCGTCATCTACATTGTCACCACAACCGAATGCCAACCATCTCCTCGAGGTATGCATTCTTTGTTTAAAATTACTACACTACTTATCATTAAGTTCGTCGTGACACAAATTATATATGTTGATGATACTCATATACCGGTACTAATGCCTAACCGAAATTCATGAGTAACATCATACTGAATCATACTAGCTCGGGGATATATTTATTTGCACTTTTTATGAACAAAAAATCCAAAAGTGGAAAAGGAAAATATCATATTCTCTGATAATCATGTTTTTAATCTTCGGCTATGTACGTGTAACACTTCAGACTTATAAGAATGTTATCTATTTTTTTTTGAGGTTCATGAGAAACTATAAAAAAAACTGAAGTGTTATGCACACTCCTGATGAAGCTGTTATCCAAAATCTAGTGAAAGAAAATAGCATGTTATCTTTTTTTTTTCCAGATCGTCACACATGTTTAACGCTAGATTAGTTTAGCATGTTTGACGAGGTCTCGCAGGGCATGTAATTATGTTTTAATGTAGTTATTACTTAGTTATGCTAGCTCCATGCCAATATAATTACTAAAATCTCGCTTGCCTATTCAAACCAAAAATTGTTAATTATATTACTTCGTTAGTCAAGTCATTTTATGGGACACACCAGTTGTACGTAGAGGCCATACGGCCTCATAATCATTTTTCGCCATCTTGTGTAAATAGTGTAAGTGGTCACTTGACATCTCATTTGCTACATGCATGGAGATACTATACATACACCACTTTCACCATTTGCATGGGTCAATGGTGAAAAGGATTATACGACTCGTACGTATAGCCTCTGCCATTAATGGTGTACATCAAAATCACAGGCTTTTATGTAAATCACAAAAACCTACATATGGGCAAAACTAACGCCTCACACCCACCTCGTATGGTTTATATATAGTCATATGGGCCGTATATATGAGTAACATGTTTATGAATAGTAGGGGCCGGTGGGGTTTGTTTAGACGCCCTGACCTTCTATATATAGAAAGCATGTAGTTGTACACTCGATCGATCAATCAGATAACTCATTTCTAGTAACCTAAATATTTTCAGGAATGCAGCCCTTCAATATCCAAGAACTGCTTAGGATTGAGTTTGGATCACAAAAACCCAAGCTTAGAGTTCACCTTGGGCAGACCAGATTGGCTTCAAAAAGAACACAACTGATCTTTCCTATTTTAATTTCTCTCGCATTTTGAATTACTACTCCGGTTCCTCATGTAACGAATCATGGAAGCCTGAGTTTTATGCAACAAACCGACGTTCCAAAAGGATGAACAAGATGAAGAAAACGTTGAAGAAGGTTTAAGAAGCTATATATTTTTCTACTTAAAAGTCATGTTCACTAGTCTCCTATATATAGCACGCCGGCCTGCTTCTTCATTTTCTTTTTTCTTGATTTCTTTGATTTTGTAGTATTCATTTATTTTGATATGTTTCTGTTTGGTCTTTCACGTACGTCTCGATCTTTGGTGATATATATAGGAAGGGAACCACATATATACGGAGGGCCGGGGAAGATGAACTGTACTATATCGTACTTTGTGATTCGATATTTGCCAAACTAAAGGTTAGACAGTTTTATCTGTAAGTTCATTGTGTACGTGTATATAATTAAAACTATAACACAGGTTAATTATTCATGAAGAAAAAGAGTACGTCAAAAAGGTAAAAGAAGCGTTAAAGGATATTTTGTAGCAGCTCATAGTAGATATATTATAGTACGTAACTACTATATATACAACAAATTAACAAGCTAGCTAGTAATATATAGTTTATTTTCACTAGTACAAAAAGAGGTATAAGATGCTGGTAAAATGGCTATAAAGCACAGTTTTTGGACCGCGCCTTATGGCTTAGCACCTTAAAGCGTTGTATCAAAAGGCGCGGTGGCCATAAGGTGCCGGTCTCAACAGCCACTTATAACTTTATACGTTTTTTTAACGTTTTCATAAGCTGCGTGTAATTACCAGCACCTTTTTTTATTTTTAGAAAAAAAAATATTTTTGTTTTTCTAGTGCTAGGAATTTTATATATTAATTCCAACAACCAAAACTTGTTATGTTCAAAAATTTCGTATATATTAATAACCAAAACATGTTATAGATATCCAAACTTTCCATACACATCAAAATTCTTAATACCTTAAAGGCTCAAAACCTTCTTCACATAAAAATATACTCTATACATTAAAAATCCCAAATAACATAAGTAAGTTTAACAATACATACAACTCTTAAACATAAAACATCACCCGTTCAACCGAACGTCTTCAGTATTGGCATCATTTGTGACACCGTGACTTCAAATACATCTATCAACTATTTCTCGTGTAAGGATCTCCGGCCCCAAAAAAGGTAGGATATTTACCCTACTAATCGTGTTCAACAACAACATTCCTCTAACATTACCTTGAAGAGTTTATGTACAACATTTTGATGAACATACCTACAGTTCAAATACAACTATTTAGTTACAGAACTTCAGATCTAATAATCAGCAATCGCATCATGCAAATGCCTAACACTTATATAAGACTTCAAATATAAACAAAACATCACCTGTTAAGCCGGAAGATGGTGACGAGCAATGGGGTGTTTAAAAATCACCTAATGTAAACAACGACAAGCAATTGGGTCTTGAAAGCTTCTAATGTTTGATGACGACGGGCATTGGATCTTGAAAGCTTCCATTGTTTGATGACGATGAGCAATAGGGTCTTGAAAGAGACGATGGCAAGATGTTTTATGCTAGGATTAAGTTTTGAGGGAGAAGATAGCAATTGCTCCAATTGAGGATAAGATTGAAGATTTGGGGGAAATGAGATTTTGATAAGAAATGAAAGGGTTTTGAAGAGTTTCACGTTAGTCAAAAGGTGCTGGTAGGCATTGAAGGGTTCTAGGAGGATAAGGTGCTGGTGTAAGGAAAGCGCCTTATGCCGGGTTATGTACATTAAAAGGTGCTAGTGTGTGGACATGCGTCTTTTGACAACTTTAAGGTTCGAGTCCATCCAATGCTGCTCAATGTAAATTCGTTTAAGGTTATAAGATGCTGTTTTCTAACCCACTAGCGTCTTATGTCAAATTCACAAGCATCTTTTACTCCCTTTTGTACTAGTGTTTTTCTGGTTATTATTAAACTAAAACCTTAGTAACTATTAATTAACGATCATCACAATAACTTAGTTCCATCAATCCTCCAAGAGTTTTCTTGCTACAAAGTTGCAATTTTCAGGCTTCAAAGACATATGTTGAAGTTAGTTGAAGGTACATGTCAATATTTGTTAGGCCGGGTTAATGTTTTTTGTGATATATATACAGCTTTTAGTCTCTTAACGTACGTACTGGGTCCTTACTGTTACGTCAATATGTGCGTGAAACATATATAGAGTGTTTCTTATTAAATTAAAATTGTGGTTGCCGTTAAAAAAAATATAAATACAAGGTTTATGTTGATGTTTCTTTAGACTATGTGTAAGTTTTAACTAACTGTTTAGTTAAAATGTTACCTAGCTAGACATCATATAGATAAAATTAAATAAATTCACTAAATTAATTACCGGCCTTTTTAGTGGTTTTAGCTAAATGTAACTATCTAGCTCTTAATCAATTTTATTTACTTAAGATTTTAATATTCAGTAAACATAATAGATAGAACACTGCAGGTTCTCATCCACAACCTCTAGGTGTTATTGTGGTTCAATCGTACGTGTCGTTATATAAATACAAGGTTTATGTTGACGTACGTGTCTTATTATAATAGGTCGTTATAAGGAATATCAACTAGTTGCAATATATAAAATAGCTAATAAATATTGATCGATCCCATGTTGATTGCGGTAAGAGATTTAGCGAAGGTGTAAAATTAACCGGCCACCATCTATATATGTGATCCTTAGCTTGCTAGCATGCATCTCACTCTTCCTTTATTTATTAATTAGTTGGTTGTCAAAGGAAGTTTTTCTTCATGGCTTGGCTTGCTTAATAAGGCGGTATACATATGTACATGTTGACTTCGATCTAGGGTTAATTTCTGGACTTTGTCAACCATAACACATATCCATAATCGATAATTCTTCGTATGGCATTAATTAATCGGGCCCATTGATCTTTAATTTTCCCAATGGTTCTTACATACTTAAAAACAAGTTTATTGGACTCGCTAACCAGCCACAAGAGCAATGTAAGACATAAGAGGTATCAGCTTGTGGGTCACCCCACAACTAAGTGAGCGAGAATTAACTCGCTATTCCAACATTCGCTCAACACTCAAAACCTTGTATGGTCTAAATATTTATTAATGGTAGCTGGTCGCCACAAGATATTTACCTAGTTTCCTCCAATAATGGTTCTATTGAGACTAGAACTCTGTCACTTTAGACACTAAACTTTTACGCCACGTCAATTACCACTGGACCATCTTGTGATAATTGTTTTCACATATATAAATGTTACTTGCTTTGTTATCTATATTGAGACTCTTCTTTATTTAGTTATTGACATGACTATGACACAACTTTTATCTTAGTTTTATTTGGATAGTACTTCAAGTGTCCTAATACTATTCTAGGTTCACACTCACTCCACCCACCCTTATTCTTTGTTCTTCACCATTACTTCCTACTTCAAGTGTCCTAATACTATTCTAGGTTCATTTGATAAATATAATTTTTTATAACACATCTACTAATTCAATTTGTCATTTCCCTAATCTGGTATTCAAACTTCTCTCATTTAAAAGCACCAACCTCGTTATTTACCTGTGCTGATTTCACAATCACTAATGGTGTATCTTATAACTGAAAAGTTAAGGATTCAAATTCTTTAGTGATGCGGCTTTTGATAGTGCGTACGTATTTATCTTAAAAAGTATAAGAATCAACTCAATATATAATTCTAGTGCCTCTAAGCATATGTTTTTCCTCAAAATCCACATATAGTTCATTAACTCCATAAATATTGTCGGATGTTGCTCAACTAAAAATGCAATATAACAATATATATACTTAATTGTTGTGACCAATTGACCATATTTTTAGTTTACGCAGATATAATTGAGGTACTTTTTTTTATGTTTCTCTTATTAAGCTCCTACATCCATGCACAATATTCTCATATATATATATATATATATATATATATATATATATATATATATCCACCTTTAAATAAATTTTATTTATGCCCGTGTGATGACGATTTTTTTTAACGGCAACTTTCATGAATTGTGACGGACACAACCCCCGTCACATGGGGGTCCCTTAACCAAGTCAGGCAACCACATACGTTGTCTTAACCGGGCCCGCGTGGTACATCTAACTAGCTTGGCATGACGCTCAAAGGAAAAAAAAACCCACAGAAGCCGGCGTAGCAACCGTTATCGAGGATCAAACCCCGCCCGTGGGTAAAACATGTTTATCTCACCAGCATTACCTGGATCATTGACTGGTATTGCTGGAAAATAAGGCTTACGAGACTAGAACTTGAGACTTTTTGACACATTAAGTAACAATTTTACCACTCTTGAACAATGAGGCTTGTGAGAGTAGAACTTGTGATGACGAATTGTAGATCTGATGACATCTTGACTTGTACTCATTACATGCAGTTGAGTCATCATTACCTATTGGTACTAAGATTAGATCTTTCAACAGGGTTTGTCTAGAGGGAGTAAATCTATTTTAAACTCTATGTGAAAAATAAGGAAAACGTAGTGACTTATAAGTGTACTAACTTACCACATACAAACTTTTGTTTTCTTTCTTAACATTGTTGTCCTAACTTGGCTGATGATTTTGTTGCTATGTGATAGAAGGAAGAAAAGGCTCCCAGACACTAGTGGCCATATAGCTACAATTTGCTACAAGCCAATATTCATCTCATAGCAACCTATCACCATTCAGCCATGAAAAAACAAGAATGGCAACTATTACAAAAAATCATATAGCATATGTTTGACATTGAATTGAGAATATGCATAAATTTGAAGACACATAAAAAATTATTAGTTTTTTAGCCCGCTTTTAAAAGGTTACCTCATCGGTCGTCCACCCAACTCGATCATATATAACGTATGAAGTGTGTGGCAATATATTCACTATGGGGTGTAAACAAGTAGAGCCGAGCCCGAGTTTGTCTACACTCGAGTTTGGCTCGTTTTAACTTAACAAAGCTCGAGCTTGAGCTCAGCTCATTTCGAGCTATATTTTCACAGCTCGAGTTCGGCTCGTCAGAAACATTTTAAACTTGAGCTCGGCTCTTTTGTTTCTTAATTATTTTTTATAAATTTTTGTATTTAATTTTTGACATATATATTTAGATTTATAAAAATTTTATATATAAGAAAATACATATTATTTAATAATTTTTGTCGTAACTTTATAAATACTTTATTTATTTATATGAATATATATTTAACAAATTAAATAAAAACATATAAATAGAAAGCTCGTGAGGCTTTCGCAAGCCTACTCGAAATCGATTGTGAAGCTCGGGCTCGATAAGTTAATGAGCCTTTTTTTGAGCTCAAGCTCAATAAGACGCGACTTGTTTTGAGCTTTTTATCGATCCGATCTCGAGTAGCTTAAGAACGGTTCAGCTTGTTTACACTCACACAATTGACATTTGACAATACATAGAGATGCATGAGCCTATGAATGCCAAGGGTTGAATATTTCGAATGACTGGTAAGGTGGACCAAGACAATCAATATGCTTAATTTGTACCTTTCCGAGTAAACTATTTACCTGGTCCCATATTATTGATCATTTATGGAGTGACTTGGTCCAATGTATGTACATAAGTTTAGTAAAACTAGATACATGATTGGACATGAATATAACAAATGGTGGAGTACAATCCAAAAAAAGACTTTCTCATGAATACATTGTAAGCATTGGAGACAATGAATTTGTAAATGCCTAATGGATTTTAAAATTAGTTTTGTTTTTAGGTAATCCTCAATATTATGTGGTTATGGACTCAACAAGTTTACTATTTGATTTAAAAATCCATCTAGAAACGAGTTTGTTTTCTTTAAATCCCTACAAATTAAAAATGTCATTTATAATCGAGCTTATACCTGCCATATATAGTAAACTTGTTGTGCTGTGGTAATTGGCCAACAAGGCCCACTTTGGGTAGGTGTCGCATGGGTGACCGCCAAGCACTATATCAACGAGCTTGGGCACCAAGCCACCAAACATTTGCAGAACCAGGGCAGGTCCGGGGGTCCGGTCATGACCCGCTCTGGCCGATTAACCTTTTACTAAACAAAGGCCTATAACTTTGTCATCTATTTTTGTTCGTTTGACCCTCTTAAATCGTTGTTGATAATAAGTATGATTGTATTAAGTGAAGGAAATAAAGTTTGTATTATTACTTAATTTATTTTTTGAAGAACGTAGTTGAAGATGCCCAAAGAAAAATGAAACGAGGAAGAAAAGAAAGAAATGCATTTTCAATCTACCTATTCTAATAATTGAGTAACACATCCACATGTCATCATTTTAACTATTCCACATAGGATTTTGCTTAGGTGTCATGTTCTAAATAATTTGATGGAGAATTTTTAGACGGGTCATGGTATGCTCCATATTCGAAATAACCCGATATGTTTAAATTAAAAATTCTCAAATTATCATCAATTATCTCCTAACCCGATATGTTCAAATACAAAATTTACCAATTATCATGATCTATATCTTAACCCGATATGTACCACTTATCATGAATTATCTCCAAACATGATATGTTCAAATAAAAACTTATCAATTATTATGATCTATCCTTACCCGATATGTTCAAATTAAAGTTTTTCCAATTATCATTAATTATCTCCTAACTCGATATGCTCAAATAAAAAAATTAAAAATTATCATGAATTATCTCATAACCGGATAAGTTCAAATAAAAATTTACCAATTATTATAAATCATATCTTTATTGTAACATATGATTTTTGATATGAATATATTTGTAAATATCCAAATCGATTTAATAATAGATATGTTAAAAATAAAATTGATTCTAAATTGAGTTAACACCTATAAAGCTAAAATCCGTGTAGTACACGGGTACTAATCTAGTTAGATTATATAAAAGTAACCAAACTGACATACTAACAATGCAATATGAGTACGTGGTTTGCTGGATTTTTATTTTAATTAATTTTATTTAAATTTAATTTATGGATTCTTATTTTAATTGGTTTTATTTAGTTTTTAATTGAGGTTTACTTAATTTGAAATAAAATAAAAGTTATGTTTAATTTGAGATTATTTTTTTTATTAAAATTGAGATTATTTGTTTTGTTTTATTTTGTTTTCTATAACAATTAATTTAACTTTTAGAATATTTTTCTATACTACGCTCTCTAATTAAGCGAAAACTTGTGGTTACATTACTAGCATCAAATTTTAAAAAAATTATACATTAATATTTTTTTATAAAAAGATTGTTAGATAGGGATAATAACTAATTCATGGATATAAGCTGTAAGATGACTATATGAAAAAGTGGGATTACAACCGTTAGAGAGAATGCATATTGTAAAAGGATGACACACATAATAAACAAGAGAGGGCTCTTCATCATGGAGCCATGATCTAGGGTTAACCACTCTTGTCATCATCTATTCAAATATAACAGAATGCTTTCATGAAGCCTCACAGTTGATCATATGTAGCAGAAAATAGATTTAACACATTCATTTATTTAAGACACTTTATGGGAAAAGCCTTCAAACATAAATTAATACGTCATTAGGGGACCCTTAAAACATTCAAAACTTGACTTTAAGTATATAAGTAAGTCTTTAAAACTCTTCTTAATAATCTTCTTAAAATGGATGTCACTCTTCATATGCCGAATAGCTTGCAATCCATGCCAACCTCTTCAATTTAGCAGCTCATCTTTCAAACTAATGCGCATACAAAAAGTCAGCGAATGAGTTCTAGTTTATATAATTATTTGTAGAATCTCATACACAGTTTATGTATATGGTATATCTCTTCTTTACATATCATTCATCACACATTCTTTCTAATTCATTAATTTATTAAATTAGGGTTTATCTTCTTTCATCCGTCAATTTCCTAGTCTGCCAAAGAACCAGATTCATCTTTTCTCGTCGCGAGTTCGCCTAAGGGTCGAATTTCTTGTTCCTTGTTTGGTGAATTTCTTCATGGCTAGATAGTTGACCCACTAATCCATAATGGCCTATTCCGGTTAGCCGACTTTAGTGTCGGGTCCCCCCCCTTTTAGATGTAGCTCGTTTTTATGATGTACCTCATAAGAATGCAACAAATGCAAATATCCCTCTTTGATTGCAAGGCTATGGAACTCTTTATGGGCCTATTAATTATTCTTTTAGTTTCACTATCATCTCTAAATTATGCATAATATAACACAACACCTACAAAATATAACATCAACATCATAACGCAGCGGTAATATGCCTAGAATTCAATATCTTTAAGGTCTAAAAAATAGTGGGATCCAGGGGACAACAACCCTTAGTAACTTAGTAAGGTTAAAGTGGCAAAGCCTCTCTCTAGAATTGAGTTGTCAAGGCAGCACAAATAAAATTTTTTTTGGTACAACAGTGTAAAGGAAAAATTCATTAGAAAATCTGTATATTGTTAACAGTCTGCAATAAAAACTTTGTGTGAAATATGGTAATCTATTAAGCATATTGCCCAAAAGAGTTAAAAACAGTAAGGATAAGGGATTTAGAACTCAGCTTGTCACGATAACTAACGCCAACTCTAACTAATTTAGATTAGGAACACACTAAACCTTCTACATAAAGATTAAACACATAATTTGGTCATTTTTCTACTAAATCCACCCATAAATTCACTGACAGTTTCTGTGACATCTGCCCCGAACCCGAACCCGAATGCCCGACTCAAACCCGAAGTTGTTATCCTTTAAATTATAATCGTATTTATTTTATTCGAAATGTAACGTTTATTATTATTATTATTATTATGAATAAACGCATGAGATTCTATGTTATTTCCGTTTCAAATAAATAATTGTATTTATGTCGCAAAAACATTCACGTATATCAACTGATGATTATTTGGTACAATAAATCTCAAAATATATATATAAGTAAATATATATATATATATATATAGTTCGTAAAAGAAAATTATTGAAAACGTTAAACAAAAACGCTTCAAAGTCTAGAAATAGTCTCTTAATGATGTAAACGAGCTAAAGCTATAAAAACGTCACGTATATAATTGTTACGTTTCAATTTAGTTAAGTTAGTTAGTTAAAATATATATACTTAACTTTGGGCTAAATCTGTCAATTTACAAACTATTATTTAAAACTTATGATGACTAATTAAAACAAACTAAAAGTGGAGGGACCATTTCAGTAAATTGCAAATTCACCCAGCCCACCTTTTGCCCCCGTTTTTCCGGTGGCCATTTCCGGCTGCCGGCGCCGGATTCCGGCAACAACCGAAACGCCCATTTTTAGCCATTTAAACCCGATTAACGCATGGTAAAATGTTTGTGGTCATGTCTCGAACCCGTGGTTAAAGTTAATTGCATTATAACTACTCAAAAGAACCGTTTAATCCAAGGCATCGGTTTGTATCAAAACCCATTAATATCAAACGACACAAAACGTTCACTACATTAAATTGTATTAACTAAATCGATCCTTTAGGTGATTAGAAACTGATGAAAGTGTTTAATTCAGTTTAACTCAACCAATTGATCATCAATTAATCATTTTTCAACCGCAAATCAACTCTAACGTGTTCATCAGTTTTCAACAAAAAAATAATCCAATTCAAGCAACCAAAACACTTCTCCGACATTGAGTTCACTCCCTGGTTAATCAATTTTAACTACAATCATCAAAAACTCAAGCTTGATCCCAAAACCGTCGTCTTGTTCTTCGTCCTCAATCGGATCAATTCGTAACCAATCAAGTAAGTGTTATATATAGAAATGATCGTGAGTTCGTATTAAAAGCCCTATGGTTACTTTAGTTGAGATTATCAAGTTTGGATCAATTGGATCGATCTTCATTCTAAGGTTTTTGGAAATGGGTTGTGTTGGTGAACGTATGTTAAAAGATTTAAAAACGAGATTCTTAACAAAAAGTCTTTCTGGTCTAGTGGTCTGGTAATGTTGTTTTCTACTCAAAGGTCACGGGTTCGAACGCACTAGCCTCATTTCTTTAATTTTCATATTTTTCACTTTTAAATATACTTTTCTAATAACCTAATAATATATTTAAGGTGAAACTATTTTATTAGCTTAAAAACATAAGTTTAATATTTCAAGAAAACTAAAAATGGTTTCGTATAAAATATATTTAATACAAAATACTGCAACGTTTCGTATAAAACCCTAAATCCCCAAATTGTATTTCAAAACCTTAAATCCCAAATTGTATTTCAAAACCCTAAATCCCAAATTGTATTTCAAAACCCTAAATCCCAAATTGTATTTCAAAACCCTAAATCCCAAATTGTATTTCAAAAACCCTAAATCCCAAATCTTAAATCCGAAACCCTAGAAGTTCTAGTTTCTTGATTCTAGTTATTGTGTTACTTGCTTCGTTTCTAAATAAGGTTTTCCCGGTTAATTAGGTGATTCTAATATCTGGGCGATCCTCGGTTCTTTCTAGTTGCGATTCTAATGTTACTATTATCTTTGGATTTTAAGGTGAGTAAACTCACTCCCCTTTTTACTGTTTACGTTTTGGGGCTGAAATACGTGTTTCTATAATACAACGGTTTCTTTTGATGTTGCTATTTTCGAAAATGAGATCATTAGATGTGTTAATCGTGTTTGGCCGCATGTAGCAAAATTGTGTGATAGTCAATATTAGTTATATTATCTTGTAATTTCCACCGGTACAATGTTAGCGCTAATGGCTTGACAAGCCCACCTACATTAATGGCCTGATAGGTGATTTGACCCGGGGATTCTTTGGTTGATTCTATGTTACTAGTTACTACATGTGATGCTTGATGCTACGATGCTATGTCCCTTAGATGCTTAAACATTTTTGATAACTTGCATATCGAGACGGTTAAATGACGGTTAAACGATGGTTATCAATAAATGTAACATGAGTTGGTTCCTCATGACTTCTTGCTAAAGGTAACCCTGCGGGGTCTATGATACTTGTTTCTATGTGTTTCTATGGTCATGGTTGAGATATATATGATGAAATTGCTATGCACATGAGATTGCGAAACACAATCTATAATGATCTCGGATTTTATACTATGTACTATTAATTGTGTTTTACTCACTAGGTAATTCTTTAGCTAACTTATTTTACACGTTTTTCAGGTGGTGTTTGATACAGTTTTGGTTCAAGACATTTAGGATGCTTCGGACCTAGAATAAAAAGACAATAAACAATATTTAATTGTCGGTTTCTGTTACGGTTTTTATGACTAGTGAATGTTTCTTTATGTCACGCCATTATTGCTTAATTAATATTAAAATATGCTTTTAGTGTGCCATGTGCTTTGTACTTTGATATCCGATTCACTTGACGCGCCCGGTGTTTTCCGCCGCCGGGCGGGGTGTCACAGTTTCACTCGAAATCTAACCATTGATTTTAATAATCTCGCTAACAAATTCGCTAGCAATGTCACCAGCATTTTCACTAGCATTTTCGCTAGTCAATATGCCCAACTTTCTTTGGGACTTACTAAATCCGCTCGATACATACTGGTGCACACACTATTGCAAGGGAACTTGATAAATTCTCAAACAAATTTGATAAATGTGGTAGGCGAATTTGATAAATTTGTTGGATGCATTTAGCCTTAAGTTCGTTGGACGGGTTTCATTGACGTACTAAGTCGTGTTTTACCCAAAATATTTACTTTTTATGTCCAAATCTTTAGTTTATCACCCAAGATGCTAAATCTACGTTTTTTATACAATTTTAAACTTAAAAGGGTTATTGGATTTTAATAATCTGAACTTTAATGTATTGGCCGATATTAATCCCAACTTTAAAAATTTCCTATGACAGCCACAACTTGTAATTTATTTTCCTCTACCGAGCCTTTTATAACGGATACTCAAAAAACCTACCAGACCATTTTTTTTGTCTCATTAAAACCTTATCTGACCATTTATGTGTCACAATTATAAAAGACTCGATGAAGGAAAATAATTTGCATGTTAGGACTGGCACATGGAATTTTTTAAGCTAAAATTAATATCAGCCAATAATCTAAAGTTCGGATTATTAAAATACAATAACCCAACTTAAAAATGTGATCCTTTATGATTTTCTTAAAAACACAACATCCTAGATTCGTTTCAAATCTAAAAGAGATGTTTGTAAGATGTTTCTTACCCGGATTTGCTCTTTTCTTGATTTTTATTCCCTAACACCCAAATCTTGAATCCTTGCAATAAAATTCTTCAAATTTTCTTCACTTTCTCACACTAGATTCTCTCTCTAAGGTTTTTTGGATTTGGATGAAATGATGACATGTGGATATGATTAGTGTTGTTTAAATGGTTGAGTATGTGCCTTAAAACTCCATATTTTTTGGCCCATGCCCTTGCTAAGTCTATAATCAATCTTTTTTCTTATCTTTTCTAAAATACCTCATAACTAAATCACATTATTATTTTAATTACTCGTTTTTTACTTTTAGGTTGTTACATCAACATTCTTGCCGGTATGTCTTCTTAAAATATCATTCATGATTTCCAGATACTCATCTTCATGATCTTCAACGTTTGGCATGTCTTCCTCATATGTTCTTGATCATTGCTTGATGTGTGAAAAGTGTATTAATTAACTTCAAACAAGTTTTAAAAATGGAAAACCCTACAAAACCATACACTAACGGCAAGTGTATCAGTCGCAGTGTATCTAAGCAAGTTAGTCTGAATTATCGAACCTTGAACATAGATATAATTACTCTTGCTACTAAACATCTATCAATTCCTAGCCTAACAAATTGATTTATTGAAAAATGGTTTTTAAATTAAATGCAGTTAAAATAAATACACAACTAAGACAAAAACAGAATAGAGAGCTTAAGCAACTGGAGAGAAATTCAGATAATGTGAAAGACAACTATCTAGGCTAAGATTCCGTTTATTCACTTGTAAACTCTCGGAACAAGAACTGTGATTAATACCTGGTTTTCTAAGAATACGCCAACTAAGAACTCTAAATGATGCTAGATCTCCTTCAATTCTCAACTAACACGACGTAGGAAATCATAATGTTCGTTATAAATGTAGGGTTAATTCTCTAGCACGATTCTCTACCCGGTCGCACCTAACCTAGTATGTAATGTTACCCTATAGATTAAATCTCATTTAATGTGGAAGACAACTACCTAGGCTAAGATTCCGACTATTCACTTGTAAAATCTCGGAACTAGAACTGTGATTAATAATAGGTTTTCTTATAATACGACAAACTAAGAACTCAAAATGATGCTAGATCTCCTTTCAGTCTCAAGTAAGACATAGGAAATTCTAATGGTTCGTTATAAACGAACGTTTAATTTCTTAGCTTTGTTCTCTGCCCAGTCTCACCTAACCTGATATGTAATGATACCCTATATATTAAATCTCATAAAATGTGGAAGACAACTACCTAGGCTAAGATTCCAACTCTTCACTTGTAAACTCTCAGAACTAGGATTGTGATTAATAACAGGTTTTCTTTTAATACGACCAACTAAGAACTCTAAATGATGCTAGATCTCCTTCTAATCTCAACTAACACAACGTAGGAAATCCTAATGGTTAGTTATAAATCCACGGTTAATTTCCTGGCTCGGTTCTACGCCCAGTCTCACCTAACCTGGTATGTAATGGTACCCTATAGATTAAATCTCATATAATGTGAAAGAAAACTACCTAGGCTAAGATTCCGCCTATTCACTTGTAAACTCTCTAAACTGGAACTATGATTAATAACTGGTTATCTTAGAATTCGACCAACTAAGAACTCTAAATAATGCTACAACTCCTTCTGATATCAACTAACACGACGTAGGAAATCTTAATGGCTGGATATAAATGCAAGGTTAATTTCCTGGCTCGGTTCTCTGCCTGGTCTCACATAACCTAGTATCTAATGGTACCCTATAGATTAAATCTCCTTTGGTCTCAATAATCTCAATTCATCTACTGGTAAAAAAGGTAATTATTTTAGATTAGTTTTATTTCAGGATTACTAGAAATCTAAAGTGCACTAGGTTTGGATCTCCTTCCGGTATCTCTTACACCCGACAACTAAAGAATTAGAAAACCTAGATACCCTATCTCCTCTTAGTCTTAAGAATGATAAAACACTCTGTTTAATTAATTTCAAAAATTGATCCTATGATTAACTAAGACAAGAAACCACACAAAAATTACTAATACAAAGTAAGCGATAATGACACGCAACTTTAATCAATTAATACGAAGTCAAATAATCATTGAGGCATAAGAACAAGATTTGAAAATAAATAATTCTAAGCACCCATCTTTATATAATATAGCAAAACCAAAAAAGCTTATCTGGCACCATTTTAAAGCTTCTGGCTTATGTGGCATCATTTGAGAGTTTATCTCATAATAATGATTTTTTTATTTAAAATATGTATATAAAATATATTATAATAAAACTAATTACATTTTTGGTCCCCTAATATTTTGGAGAATTCTGAAAAATTTAAAAGTATTTATACTTTAACCCTCTACTACAAGGGGTGTACATGAGTCGGTTTATATTTGATAGGGTGTGAAAATGAAAGTTATGGATAAAATTAATAATAATATACAATTAAAGACCTCAGTGTTTTATAAATATACATAACTTTTTTATATGGATTTAAAAAAAAATAAACTACACCATAAAACTGAGCATTTTATTCTCTTTAATTTGAGTATAATATTGTTATACTAAAAATTTAATTTTTAAAAATATATTTCGTGTTTCGGTTTACCACGGTTTTGTTTCAAAACTTATTGGAACGTTTATGAATATCCTTAAAAGCATCACTTGAATGTTGTGTTCCCGAGCGTAGCGCTGGCACTAAACTAGTACATCTTAAACATCAATCAAGAACAAATCTTTAACAAAAGATAATCAATCACGTAGAGCTAATTCCAAAACCGAAAGATATATAAACAAGTATCAAGTCATCATCCATTAAGCTTAGGTACCATTCTAGTTTAGCTACTCATAATCATAACAAACGAATAAAAAATAACAATATACGTAGCATACATTATGAAACAGTTAAAAACTAAAACCAAGAAATTAAACCAAAAATGTCAAGCTTCAATTGGTTTTTGCCGTCATTGTTCGTAGCTTCTCCAATTAATTGTTCTTATTTTTCTGTCGTAAACTTCCCAATCACGTACACACTCTGCTGTCAAAACTCTTCTAACTTAGTTGTGCCTCTCATATGTTTTTTTGCCGTCACTTTTTCCTCCAAAAATTTACATCAAATTAAGACAAATATTTTATTCACGTTTGTGGCTTTTTGATGTTGCAATGTCACAACTTCATGGGCTAGGAGCCCACTTGATAATCTCCTCTTATAATAATTTGCTAACCCAATACACCACACAACGCCACTTGGCGCAACCACATTCACACTCACAAAGTTCTCGGATCCAGTGGGTTTACCCATCTTCAAAACGGATCCAATAATTTCAACAAAACCCTACTTCACCAATTTTCAATTCACAAACACGATTGAAACTTTGTAGGCGATTCAAAACCGATATCTTACATCTTCATCTTCTTCTACTTCCGATTCAAGGTATGTTTGTCTTATACTTTCATCATATGAATTAAAACAGT
Organism: Tagetes erecta; assembly: GCA_030867185.1. NCBI lineage: Eukaryota > Viridiplantae > Streptophyta > Magnoliopsida > Asterales > Asteraceae > Tagetes > Tagetes erecta. The sequence goes on from CM061490.1 coordinate 8,522,556, forward strand.
TTCAAACAACGATTCAAACGAGTTATTATGTTTCAAACGATTCAGTTGATGTTGATTATGTTTCAATCGATTCACACCAGTCAAACGATTCAATCAATTCAAACCATTCACAAATCGTTTTGATTCTGTTTCAATCGATTCACACCAGTCAATCTGTTTCAATCTTTAATCCTTTTGTTTAAACAATTCAATGTTTAAACAGTTCAATCGTTGTTGTTACTGTGTCTGAAACAATTTGAATGGTTTCACTCGTCTAAAATACTAAGTTTATTAGTTAAATTGAAAGTGTGTTTAATTACCTTAAACAATTCATTTGATTGAAATTACTGTGTTTGAAACGATTTCAATGTTTAAGCAGTTCTTTAATCATTTTGTTTAAAAAGTTCAATGTTTAAACAGTTCGATGTGTTTGATTACTGTGTTTGGAACGATTTGAATGGTTTGACACATCTAAATTACTAAGTTCAATGTTTAAACAGTTCTTTTCGATTTTTATGTTTTTTTGTTGTTGTTTAGTTTGTACAAATCGTAATTCAGTTATGTGTAATTCTGTTTAAACCCTAAATCCCCAAATCCCACCAGCTCTTCCCAATCGGCAGCCATTCCTCGCAACCTTCATCTTGATGGTATGAGAGGCGAAGTTATGGAAGACTGATTGCATGAATATAGAAAGAATTATTTATATCATCATCAAGAAATAAAGTCAGATTTAAAATTCCCAAATCAGTTACATACAGGTATGTATAGGTTTAAGTGTTTTTGAACATTAGTATGTACAATTGTTTCTCATTGCAAGTATATTGTTTTTATATTTTATAACCCCTTGAATCGTGGCTATGTAAAAGAACTAAAGAAACAATCATGGAGATACCATAAAAAGTTTAATACATGCAACTATATTGTTTGAACATTAGTATGTACAATTGTTTCTCATTGCAAGTATATTGTTTTTGTATTTTATAACCCCTTATAAAAATCGTGGCTATGTAAAAGAACTAAAGAAACAATCATGGAGATAGCATAAAAAGTTTAATACATGGTTTCAACAACATGAAGAGCCCAAGATTGCCACTGATGATTTTGAACAAGGAACTTATGTCTACTTTGATTTTTATATGGGCAATGATGAGATGCAAAAACAGGGCTGATATGATTATTTAAAACCTTGCTTTTCATGTATGTTCACTAATTTTTTTAAAAATGGCAAATGGGACGGGTAAGTCCAGCCTCCTGATTGACCCAAAACACTTTTTCCATAATATACTTTGGCTATAATACACCTTGGCTAAAGCACCTTTTGTTTTGGCAGTTTGTGTCGGTTGGTATATTCATATAAACCCAACCTGAACTCCAAGTACTCCATTGTGTTTAAAAATTAAACCTTAACCTGGACACATGCAAAAAGATCGCATTAGGCTCATTTACTTTGTTTGACGATCTAGGTCCAATTTCACAGAGTTTTGGTTTGGTCAGGAGCTTCGATTTGGTCTTCACCACTATTCGATTCAATCCAGGTTAATTTAAATTGTTTGACAAATTGAATTGGTGAGTATATACATAGCATGGTTGATTTAGTTTAACAAAATAATAATTAAAGTTCAAAATAAAAGGAATCGAAGCATAATTTTGGTTGTTTCTTGATTAATGCCTCATGACAGTTTTGTTCAAATACAACAACTTTATTTTGTAAATAGCTAAATTGCCCATGTGCTTCCATCTGTTACATATGTCCTAAAAGTATGGCTTAAAAATTAAAATCCTATTCAAGTTTATTGTATCTCTAAAAAATCATATTTTTGTGTTTCTGTGAGGTAGATGAATATTTATACTTGTGTGGGAACTTATATAATATGTGATTGCCCTTTGTTGTTGTAGTTTCGTATTGTCGTTGGCTTATCTCTATAGAGGTATGTTACATTATTATTATTGATTGTCATTGTGGATTAAGCTTGATTATCTTTATCAAACATATGGTGTTTTCAATTCATAAAAAAACAACACTAGAATTTGGTTTTGTTTATTGTTTGTGCTAACACATTATGCAGTTTGAATAACTTGAAGTTTTCAACATGCAGGTTTAAAAATTGTTTGCCGTTTTCATATCAATATTATGTTCCTTGGGTCTTTTATAAGGTAAATTCCACTTTTTTGTTCTAATATATTGTTTATTTTTTTAGGGTAGTGGGCCAGTTGACCAAAGCTTCCGGCCACATGAATATTAAAAGTGTTGTATGTGAGATGAACTATCTAACTTTGCCACTCCATTAGGTATTAAATCTTCACATCAGTGTATGGTTATTATATCTTCAACAATTGTATTAAGTTCAAACAATTGGGAAATTGCCAAATTTGCCACTTTTTAGTACTTAACCATATAAATAGAAGTTTAGTTTTCAAATTAGTTTTGGAGTTGAAAGTACCATTGGTTTCAAATCAACTTTTGATTTGTTTCTTATTTCAACCTACTCAATAGCTCAGACCTTGTCATTGTCAAGAACATACATTGTCATTGTTCTTCAAACTATGTATATATTAGCTGTGTCATTGTGTTAAGTAAGTGTGGGTTAGTTCAAGATTGAGTTGTATAACAATGGGCACTGTAGAGATTGTGACTTTTTTTCAAGTAACCAACATCAAATTTGGAAGTGACTTTTATTATTGTATGTTATTATGGAAATGACATTTTTATATATTTAAAATTTCGATCCTTGATATGCATCTTGGTTGTCACTCATTAAATTGATTTATTTTTTATTTGGAGAACATATTAAAAATAAATATTGTTGCCGCAAGTAGTGGCAATAATGCAGGCTACTAATTTTTTTGTTTTTTTTATTTTTCTAAGTATATAGTTTTTCAGGCACTCTTGATAACTTTATAAATCTCATTTATTGCTGTCTAATGCTCTCTGTGGACACAACAGTTGGTGGTAAGACAATGGTCGGATCAACAAAATTAGGAATACAGGTCACGACCTTATTCTGTTGTGCATTGTATTTGTCTGCACACTGATCTTTATTGCATTTGTGTTGTCTTCCTTAAAAAAAGTTATTCAAAATTACACCTTAAATGACAGGAATATAGACTTCACTTCCAGCATTGCAGAGTGAAGAGTCTTGGAATCATCATGTGTTTTTTCAACATCCTGATTCTTCGGTCTTCGTTTTTATTGATTTATTTATCTTGGTTGCTGCTGGAACTTTGTTCGTCATACAAGCTTACCAAGTGATAATCCTCTAATTAGATTTGGGCCATTGTGGTAAAATCGGGTTTCGATAATTTTATGATGTTCTTCTCATTGATATGCAAGTAACACATGTCTCAACATATGCATTTTGGATTAACACAGTGTGTGATTTTCATAAATCATTGAGTGTTAATGCAAAGTATTAATGGTTAATGAGTATGTTTTATTTCAATTTGAATTTGAGGCTTTAATGTATACTATTGTCCATTTACTTCTAAGTTCTTGATTGTGAGTGTTGTGGTTTATTTATTAGAGAATATTATTTTACAGTATTGCAGTCATGAACTTGATGAACAAAACTGAGGGTACTCATACTTCTGTTGTTGTGTTAAAATACCAAATTTACTTGACCCAAATTCCAAACAGGTAATTATTGATAATGCATTATTTCACTTGCAAAGGTATTCGAAGAGTTAGTAATCTCATTTATATTTTTATTTACGTATCTTGGCGTCATATTTGTGTTTTAACACTATTGATTTTCTTAATGATATTGTTAATTCTCACATCTTTCCTGACATATTCAAAGAGTTAGTAATCTCATTATTTTTTAGCAACTAAGATGTCTTTTTCCCTGAGATTGAGGTATGGTTTATTGGTTTGCTTACATCTCAGCTTTCGCCCTCCTCAAAGCCTACCGGTAAGATGTGATGGGCAAAACTTACTTGGTATGGTTGTCCTTGTACGATAAAGATATTGATGATCCTCACACCTTTGCCAGACATATTTGTATACAATTCTGATTTGTAAGTGGCGAACGTCTCTTTTTTACGTTGCATTGGTTAGATTAATTCTATTTTCAATAGTTGAACAAATAATTATTATTATCGTTTCATCCCGTGGGTACCCACGGGTTCTAACCTAGTCTAATGAATATTTTTGTATAGCTCACTTTGATTTCGTGTGAGCTTCAAGCGATCAAACATCTTCACATCACTTATTACTCCATGTCACTAGCTTACTTGTAATGATTAAATGCATTAATATTAACTTTAACACTAACAAAAAATTTTAATGAACATTTTTATTATCACTTGTTTGATTTCTATTTAAAAGCTTAAAGCAATCAATATTTAGAACTCGATCAGTTTATTTTTTATGTCTTAAATCAGTTTTACTCATGTTCTCTTAAAATCATCACAACTTACATATGAATCGGTTACGAGTAGAATTCAACCAAAAACAATCCAAAAGTATAGGAAATATTTATAAATATTATTGTGCATATTTTAGTCCACATCGTTGCTCTGAAGCTAGTTTGCTATTGATTATAGTTTAAGTAGTTAGGTTAATTTAGTGCTATTGATCGTCAGAGACAGACTGTATCTTTTTAGTTGATGTTTTATTGTAACTGAATCTGTACAGCTTTGGTTTTGAAGCAATAAGATAACTGGTTTTCTGATTTCTTGATAGTTGTAGGTTGAGTCTTATTAAGGAAAATGTTCCAACTATGTAACATTGTAGGTATTTTATTATTTTTTTATTTCATGTAATTAAATTTTGATATTTTTTTAAGTTAATTCCAAGACACGAGTACGTGTTGCTGCAAAAACTATATGTCGTTTAGATTTTGATACGGTTTAATGAATTTTCAAATTATATTAATTTGGCATACTAATTGAATTGATTTGCATTAAAACTTTAATTGAATATATGTTTGTGACTAAATTTCAATTAAATCTGCTGGTGATTGATTTGGAACAAAACGGCCTGCAAGCTGCACCTATTTGATAACCATTGGTTAAGAGATTATCACTTGATTTGCTGTTGAAAATTAAGCAACTCGCCAACGTTCAATTCTTCTTCATCTCAAATCAAAGTAGACTCTCCGACGAAACTTCATGCTCTGTAAATTATCCCGTACGGCCTAAATCGCCGAGTGTGGATAAAATCTCAAATCAAATACAACATTACAGTTTGGATGAAATCTTTATTCGGAGATTGATGCTATTGACTCCATGGTGAACATAGCCAAAAATGTTGTGTTCATTGTTGTTGGCAAGAGCTTCTATATTGTTCATCTTTTCATTGTTTTTTGGGTTATTAGATTTTAATAACCTGAACTTTAATGTATTGATCGATATTAATCTCAACTTAAGAAATTCTCTAGGACAGTCCCAACTTGTACTTTATTTCCTCCACCGAGTCTTTTCTAACGGATACTCAAAAAAACGTACCAGGCCATTTTTATGTCTCATTAAAACCTTACTCGACTATTTTTGTGTCACACTTAGCTATATGCGTGGAGTGTTTGGAGGTGAGGTCTTATAAAAACATATAAGAGCTAAACAATGACAATATATACCTATCAATATTTCAGTCGCACTCTATATATAAGAGCTAAAATAAGGTTGAAGTATTCAATAATAACATCGTACGAGTTTCCCATCGCTTACGTACATTATTCCTCACCACCCAGAGTGTATGATGTTCGTAGAATTTTATATACATGTTCTTGCATGTCATTTATACCCCGTTTTAGATTGCTTAGATTTACATGAAATTAAAATTTAGGACAATTCAGCTAAATATAATGAAACGAAGCTAAAAAGATGAATAACTCAAGCAAAATTTACAAAGTTCAGCAAGACATGTGTCATGCCCTATATAACACACCTCATGTCAACCTTAGAAAAGACAAGATTTTCTTCAAACTACAGAATATTATATAAACACGTTTTTTGTTGACCATAGGTTATGTCGGTATATGGTCGTGCCTTACCAGCTAGTCCACCAGAAAAGACAACAGTTTCCAGATTTGGCAAGATCTATAAGTACAAGACATGGGGCTTGCCCTATGAAGGACGCTCTCGTGCATTACATGATTTCTAGCTATAACTAGAGATGGTTCTCCATCATTTCAAGTTGCTCAATTCTTTTCTCACCCCTTCTAGTTGTAATCTCATTCTAGTTTCTTAGTTTTAGTTTGGGAAATTGAATTTTATTAATCCCAACTTTCACCTGTTGACCATTATTAATCCCAGTTTTACTACTGACCATTATTACTCTCAACTTTCACTTAATTGACCACTATTGAGTCTTTCGTTATCTTAACTAACTCCGTTAAAATATGCTGACGTTGCATCCACGTGCCAGCTAACGTGGCATCCACGTGGCAGCAGGCATGTTTTATTTTTAGGGATTGAATTTTATTAATCCCAACTTTCACTTATTGACCATTATTAATCCCAACTTTCACCTATTGACCATTACTAATCCCAACTTTCACCTATTGATTATTATGGATGTAAAGAAGATGATGTGTACTTCAAAATAACCGGGATGTTGTAATCTTTTAGGGCTTCAAAAAACAATCTTCAAAATCTTCCTAACCATTTATATATCATACTAAAAGATTTTGAAGCCCTAATTTTTTACTTTGTTCTCACACTTCATCTTGCATCTTATTCTCATACATTGAATTGGAGAAAATCATACGAATGCTTAATAATTGCAGCTAAGACATAGGATTTGTTTGTGTTTGTATGATGGTCGATCAGATTTCAATTAAGGGTTGTTTGTATTTGTGTTGGGATTTAATAATGGCCAATAGTAGAGTTGAGATTAATAATAGTAAGTTAAAGTTAGGATTAATAATGGGCGATAAGTGAAAGATGAAATTAATAATGACCAATAAGTGAAAATTGAGATTAATAGAATCCAATTTTCCTAATAATAAAACATGTCAGATGTCATGTCAGCTATCACGTGGATGTTACATCAGCATATTTTAACGGAGTTAGTCAAAAATTAAAACTAATATTTGTGGTTTTTATTTGACTTCGATTTTTTTGGTTTCGTGCACACCTGCTAGTAGTTTGAATCTCATCCCACTCGTCAAACCGTTAACCGATTTGAATAATGCAAGTAGCAACCATGAATAACAAAAACCCAAAAGAATCACACCATCAAACCAAATATCACATATAAACAAAATAGTTTGAAAAAAGCAAGCCATTTGTACAAAATACTCCCCACATCTTCAATCTCAATTCCTTCATCACCCACAAACATGTGGCTCTTGTGGGCCTCATCTTTAATGCAAACAAATTAACAAGCAGTAGATACATTAACGTAGTTTCAAGGCGACAAGATTCGGACGACGAATGTTGTAATGTCTACTTTACAACAGTCACCGGACAGGTTGCGTTTTGCACCACGTGGCTGCTTACACTCCCAAGTAACACCCTGTTAATTATATATATAAGTTTAAAATATTAATAACAAATTCAAATACACTAAATTAAACTGGATTTTGAACACCCTAAAATAGGTTAAATCAACATGATACGACACAATTAATTAACATGTCACCAACAAGACAAGCTAAGCTATATTTACTTCAAACACAAAGTTATTAATAGACGTGTTACACGACACGACTTGTTTCATCTCTTTAGTAAGGTTACATGAGGTTGGTATTTTACCAATTTAGACTCACGTTTAATTGTGTCTAACTATGTCTGACGTATTTAAGACACAAATCATATTAAGGTCAAATTACCTAAACTTGTATGACTCTATGTCGTGTCATGTTAACATATTCACGTCAAAAATTGTCAAAGGTTTTTGAGTATCGTACGGTGTACATACCTCTTTAGGGTACCCAGACCTCTGCTGCCAACAACCATAGCATCAAGCTTCAGATGATTTACAGCTTCACACAACTTCTCCCTTGGATCTCCCCAGTAAACCTTAGCAACGACATTAGCCTTCATCCCATCATTTTTACCAGATTAGTAAACTTAATCACTAATTTTTTACCAGATTAGTAAACTTCATCACTATAAAGTGAATATGTCATGCAGGGTCTTAGATGCAAATGAGCCGAGCCGAGCCTCACACGAGCTACTCCTGATCGGGTCGATAAACTAAACACCCAAAACGAGCCGAGCCGTATCGAGCCCAAGCCTGAAAAAAGTTCATTTAGTTATCGATCCCAATCCCGGGCTTCACCTATCCAACTCGAGTCGACTCGCGAGCCCAAACAAGGTTTTTTTATATATATTTCATTTAATTTTGTAAATATATATCTATATAATAATTTCTATATATTTTATTATGATTAAAACTCTAAATAATACCGTATTATGTTACATATAAAATGTATAATTACATATATGTATAAAATCAAGGGGAAAATGTTATAAAAATATAACCAAGTTTTAATTTTGTTCTAATTAAGTCATTCAAGCATAATTTGCTCAAATTGAGTGACTAAACCTCCAAATCGAGCATTTTGTTATATTTTGTTTGTATCAAGAAATGAATTTTGGAGAAGAGTAGGGGTTGGAATATTTAATATATATAATTATATTAAAAAAATTTAAAATCATGTTAATTAAATAAAAAAAACATATAATTCACATCACCGCGCGCTTTACATCAGCATGGAACAATTTTTAAACTCGAGTGACTTAATTAGAATAAAATTGAAACTTGGTTAGGTTTTTACAAAGTTACCCTAAAATCAAATAGAAAACTATACAAATAAACAAGAGCCCAAGTTTGAAAGGTTTTGACTAGTCGAGCTCGAGCTCGAGCTCTCTAATGTCAAAACGAGCTAACCTCAAGCCTAAACGAACTCGAGTTCGGCTCGACTTCTTTAGATTCATATACATGTATACCATAGCTAGAATACCAATTTTTATTTTCACTCTAGAAATTAAAAATAATAATAATTATGAACATATATTGTGTAAATTATGTGTAGAGTTAAGTGTCATTTGCACACCTGTAGTTTTTATTCAAAATCACTTTGCATCCCCGTCTGAAAAAGTAGACCGTTTGTAGTCTTATGATTTTTAAAGCGGGTCATTTGCACCCCTCCCTAACTTTAAATAATACCGTATCATGTTACGTATAATATGTATAATTACAAATATGTATAAAATCAGATACAAATTAAACTATACAAATAAAGTAGAGCCCAAGTTTGAAAGGTTTTGACTAGCCGAGCTCGAGCTTTCTAATATCAAAACGAGTCAAACTCAAGCCTAAACAAACTCGAGGTCTGCTCGACTCCTTTACATCCATATACATGCATGTATACCGGCCATAGAATATCAATTTTTATTTTTGACTCTAGAAATTAAAAATAATAACAATTATGAACATATATTGTGTAAATTATGTATAGTGACCAATATGAATGATATTACAAAACGATATAAAAGAAAGTAAGTTACTCATATATATAATCCCTAAAAATAATCAACAGTTTAGAATTTTTCTATACGTTGATCATCAAAATCAAAAACAAAACGTATAACAATTAAGCAATTTCAACAACCACTATATATATGTTTATAACTTTACCTTTTTAGTTGCGGAAACAGTATCAAGCAGATTAAAAAGCTCCGAATCAGGAATAATACCATATTTCTTACACACACCACTCTCTTTAAACTCCACCAACGGAATCAAAGCTGCATATCAATTAATTATCATAATCATCATCAATATATTATAACTCAAAATTATCAAACGGGCAACCAGCTGCGCTATTAACCTTAAAAAAATAGCTATAGTTTGTTGCCCGTTTATCAAAACAAAACAAAAACTGCCCCGGCTTTAAAAAAAATAATAAGTGACGTAACTTGTTGCTCGTTTATCTAAACAAGCTTGTTATGTTATTTTGATGTAGGAATGAAGAAATTGATGACTTACGTGATCCGGTATCGGCGAAGAGTTGTTTATTGACGGGATCGGACTTGGGAGAGAGAACAAGGAGGATGACGATGGTGTCACCGGCGTCAATAAGGTTATTGATCGCCCATTTTAAGGCTGTTTTGCTTGTGGATGAATAATCCATACCAATACCAATTGTACGAGCTTTTGCCATTTCTTAATTGTTTAGTTGTTTTGAATTGAAAATGGTATGTGATTGATTAGTGGTGGTATTTATAGTTGATTTTGTGCTAATCTAAAGAGGGTGTGGATTATTGTAAGTGTATTTAGTACAACTTGGGGGAGCTTCTCGAACAAAGTAGAAGGAATATTTTTGGGTGTTATGGCCTTTGGATTTTTTTAAGTGTAATTAGGCTGTAATTGGAAAAAAGTTTCAGTGAATAGTTTATGAAGTGTTTGGTGGAATGTTTGTGTTCGTTTATTTATATTCGTGAATGTTTAATAAGAAGCTCATTAGAAAGGGCATACTGATAGAGCTAGGTGGGGAGGCGATACTAGTTATCATATTAGAGAGAGACATGGCCCGTAAGTTGGCCTCCTTAAATTGTGAACATCAACATCTCTCATTAACCATTTAGGCCCTGTTTGTTTTTAGTAAGAGAATTATGTCTTAATCTGAATACCACATCTGAATATTAAGAGGTGGTTCAAATGTCTGAAATCTGAATCAATAATGCTGTTTGTTTTTTCTAAAACATCTGAATATTAATAAACGTCTGTTTGACCATTTTAAATGTTAAAACCTTTTACAGTTAATTTAAAATTAAAGTTGTCTTAACATAAAGCGTTAAAAAGAAAAGTACAACCACAAATACAATGTTTCCAAAACATCTAAGCACTCAAATTCAATTTTGCATTAATTGTGTCGCGATTCCATCTCTCATGTTTATCATGTATTGTTGATCTGCACTACTCCCATGTGATTGAAGCTCATCATCATCAACATCATCATCATCACCACCACCGTTGTCGTCATCACCATCAACAGGCATTTGAGGTTGATCATATTGAAAGAATAGATCATCACTTAAGCCTTCTTTTCGTATATAGTTATGAATTGCAAAGCATGCGATAGTGATGTCTCTTTGTTTAACCAAAGGATATGGTGGCATTTTCTTCAAGATAGGAAAACGTGCCTTTAACACACCAAAAGCACGTTCAATAACATTTCTAAGTTTAGCGTGTGCGTGGTTAAACTTTTCTTTGCTATTTAATGCACGTCTTCGACGAAAATCTCCAAGCCAATATCTAACATTGCGATATGGTGCCATAAATCCCCGAGTGTGTTTATATGCAGCATCACAAAGATAATATTTATCTTGAAAGAAAATAGAAACCGTTAGTGTTTATATGCAGCATCACGAATATAATATTTGAAATCGTAATTATACCTGTGGGAGGAAATGGGAACTCAAAATCAGGATCAACTAATGATTCATTCAATATTCTAGCATCATGTGCGGTGCCTTCCCATCCGGCCACAATGAATGTGAAGACCATATTGAAGTCACAAATTGCCAAAACATTTTGATAACATTCACTCCTACCTCTTGCTCTATACAAATGTTGTTTATCACGAGGGACAATAGCGTGTATCAATGTTCCATCAAGGGCACCAACCGCTCCCTGGTTGAAAAATTTTATTACAATATACATATACATAATACAAAATATTAGAGTGGCATTTAAACTATTGTTACCTTGAAAATTCGTCGCTCCCTCCTATTATTTCCAGGAATATTTGGATTAGGATTAAATGAAGTTGGTCGTATAACTTCTTCGGCAAATATCATCATTTTGTCCAATACTTCATGAAAATACTTATGAATCGTTTCTTTTAAGTGTTGAAACCTACGCTTCATCCATACAAAACCTTGATTGTGACCAATTACCATCAAGAATGTAGCCATTTTCTCCTCGACTGTTACATGTTTGCTATCTTTTAACCAACCTTTTGCTTTGAAATGTGCACATAGTCGAACAAATGAATCACGTGACATGCGCAACAACTCGATGCATTGTGTATCATTTCCGTCCAAAAGCTCCATGGTAAATTCATGACCAGACATAGCGGATGTATTATCCCTATTTCGTTTCATACACCTAGGCCGGAAGTATTTAAAATAAAAGTAAACAAAAATAACGAAAGCGAGCTTTTGAGTATTATCCATTAACCTGTTAACACAAATGCACAAAGTCACATAAATACCAAATAGCTCATAAGATAAGCACCAAAATAGTTCATGGAATAAGCACCAAATAGTTCACGGAACAAGCACCAAATAGTTTGTAGCATAAGCACAACTAGTTCAAAAAAAAAACCAACTAGTTCACATAAAAGGTACCAACTAATTCTCAAAAAAGGTACCAACTAGTTCACAAAATGTATCATCTAGTTCATAACAAAGTCACAAAACACGAAACAAAACTACTTCATAATCCCAAGAGTCTTTGCCATCATTGTAATCCAATTTTTTAAGACCTCCGGATCCGATGGTAGTGTCATCCATGCCTCTCTATAGTTGTTTGAAGGTTGGCTAAAGATACCAAATGCGGCTAAGAAAATTGGATCTGTGGCTTTCAACCCAAGTCCCTTTAACTTATCATGGCATTCATCAATTGTCGGCCTCACCGGTTTGTTTTCAGCTAGATTGGCAATTACCTTTCTCATGTCTACCTCTAGGTCAGTCAAATTAATGGTGTGTTTAGCCTTTTTATTGGCCCGACCCCGATCTTCCTTAGGAGCACTTGTGTGTTTAGGAACCCTTGTGTGTTCGGGAGCATTTGTGTGTTCGGGGATTGAGGAATCACCTTCAAAGCCTGTATCATTGCTGGTTTCTTCATATGTGTTTTCATCATCTAGACTCTCAATAGGACCACTATCAATCTGATGGAGTGGAATGACAGAAGTTTGGGAAGATGAGGAAGCTCGACGGGGAGCAATGGGACGACGGATAGAACCTGTTGCTGAATTCTTATCGAATAGAGTTGTACAAAGCTCATGGTTAGCTAATGGCGTGGTTTTCAAGGAAGCTGCCTTAGGATGAACCTATATTTAATTTGGAGACGTTTACAACTAATAGGTAATATATATATATATATATATATATATATATATATTAGAAAAGCATACTTGTAAACGAACCTTGCAAACAGCGTCCCAATCTTCATTTGTTAGCGTAAACATATTTGTGTGAGGGTTATAAATGTTTCCAGTCTTTCTTTTCAAATAAGACCAAGCTAAATACTTTGCTCTGAGGTAATCATACTTGTTTTTTAATTGCTTTTGTTCAACCGCCATGCCATATGCTTCCAATAGTTTTTTACCAACAACAGCCCAAGACTCCCTTTGTAAGCTTACTCCCATATAGCCCACCCTAACCGTTTCTTCTATACATGTCTCTAAAAAGAGTTTTTCTTGCTCTGTCGTAAGTTTCAATCTCTTATCACCCATGCCTAAGATCAACAAAAAACAGGGCCGCTGACATAATATTTTTAGAAGGTTTCTAAGCATTTGACATTGAAAAAGTTAAGAAATTAACACCTAAACTAGTTGTTACAATTGTGTATATATGTTTTTGTTTACCAACAATCCATGGCATCCACCTAAAAAACATTCCTAAAACATCAATACACCAACATGCTACAAAATTCACAAAATTCATCAATACCAGGGACGGCTCAACCATTTTGGAGGCCTAAGGCAAAAAAAAAATTAGTGGCCTTTACTTAAATTCCGGTCTTTGGATCGACAACTAATAATGCAAAACTAAACTACTAATAAAGTCTAAAAATATCAAATAAACAATTAACAAGCCAAATAAACCAATCAATAAAGTCTCAAATAACATTTTTTTGAAATCGTACAACAGTAACAGTTATTTATTATCATATAGGTTAAAATACGTTGAAGTTTATTTGAGATAATAAAAATTATTTAAGAGAAAGAGTAAACAACAAATATTTATTTATCTTTATATTGTGATATTTATAAAGATTTTAAGACTTCAATAATTTCAAGATATATATGCAAGAGTAAATTAAAAATAAATTCTTAAGCTAATTTAAGACTCCTCTACTTAATCTTAGTTGTTCAATTTGTGAATCTTTAAATTTGCTATCGTAATTCAAGTGGTTAAATCAAATTGGGCTTATCTAGAAAGTGCAAATCAATTGTTCCATTATAACATTGGGTTATTTGAAAAAAATTATAAGAACTTGCGTGCACAGTGAGTGTCGAACTCAAGTACACCAAACCATTCCATCCATGATGACATTTGGTTCTTGTTTGAGATGGATGATTATATATCTGAACTCAAGAAATCAGCCATACCAATCAAGATTCAACTAGAAAATATAGCCCAGATCTACACATTCAAAACCCTAACCAACCCATGAACAAAATAACCTTAAAACATCAAGAAATCAGCCATACCAATCAAGATTCAACTAGAAAATATAGCCCAGATCTACACATTCATACCAATAATAAACAATAGCATCGATCTCACCTGAAATTGGGGGAAAAAGGATGATCAGCGGTGATGGAGGGCCGACGGAGGTGAAGACTGACGGAGGTGAAGACCGGCGGAGGTGGAGGGGGAGGCGGTGAAGACCGGCGGAGGTGGAGGGGGAGGCGGTGAAGACCGGCGGAGGTGGAGGGGGAGGCGATGGTGGAGACAGCAAACCCTAGAGGCAGTGGTGTATAAAGAAACGTTTCTCTGATTGTGTATAAGAGGTTTGTTTACCTCTTTTTCGGTAAGAGGCTATTAAGAGGTTTTACCTCTTAATAATAAACAAAAAACAAACAGCCGAACATCTTAATTCCTCTTACCGAATCAGACTTCAGAGCCCATTAAGAGTTTTTTTTGAAAAACAAACAGGCCCTTAGATTTTAATCTGTATTAAAACTTGACATGCCTCTTAATTTGAGTGTTAGTTATGTATATGGGACAATGGGGTTAGTGACTCATTTGTAGCATACTTGTGTTGTGAGTACTGGGTCTTAGGAAGAACTAGATCTTAGATTTAAATCTTGCTATAAACAGGTTGTGGTGTATTTCTTATTTAAAATCAAGACGTTATTTAAAACAAAAGTTGTGTTTATGGTAATTATGTCAAATCTTAAGATGATTATATTATGTACTTATGTAATTTGTGAATGTGGATTTTTCATATTTTATGTACTTAAAAATGAAAATTTTATTCTAAAATGAATATATGTTTATTTGTGTTCTCAAACATTCGTTTCTGTTCATTTATATTCATGAGAATTTGTTAATGTTCATTTACTTTTAGTTAATCTCCATAGCAGTTCATGAACGCATTTCTTTCCTTAATGAACAAACACAGAAAAGAAATCTTGTCCGGTAAGCATTCATGAATAAATTAATTTTCTTACAAATTAACACGGAAAAGCTTATTTGTTTTCTTTCGGTTCATTTACAACCCTAAATGTAATGTGTAAATTTGAAATTTCGTTAAGTGAATATGACAAAATATAATCAAATTTACTCACTGTTCTAATTAAATGGCTCAAACTTTATTTGTTTTTTTCTAAAGGCAAATTGGCTTAAAATAATCCCAACTAACATCTATTGGCCAAGAATAATCCCAACTCAGTTTATTCCCTGCAATGGTCCTAAATCCAATTTTTTTGGCCTCCAGTGGTCCGTCGTTAAGTGCACTTAACGACCGTTAACTTTTTTTTTTATTTTTTTTGAATTTCAAAACAACGTTTTATGGATATTGATCAGGAGGAGGATACGATTCAATGTTGTAAAATATTTTTATCTTTGTTACCGTATGATTTTTAAAGGTTTTTTTTTCAAAACCGTTTTCATTTGTTTTTATAAAACAATTTTTAATGACAATGGATCAATTTTCATCGAAAGTTTTTTTCTGAATTAGAAAAAAAAAGTTATAAAGTTATTTTGTGGCAGAATATAACAAGTTATGAAACTATTTTTGAGAGGAGGGGGTATAACAAATAACAAAGAGGTATATGTATAGACTAACCCAAAAAATAATGTTTTCATTATATACTTTTTTTAAGGATAACAACGGTTGACAAAATATCTGATACATTTTTTAAATTTGATTTAGTTACATTGTGATTTTTAAAATTTTTAACCTATTAGTATTTTCTATATCAATGTGTCTTTCGCTTTATAGTTTTTCTCTCCTACCCGTAGAATAACGTGACTCAATAAAGTAAATACCTATAGTTTCTCCTAATTTTATTTCTCTCCAACTCTTGGACTCTAGAATGCCCCAGAAGTGTGTTGCTGTATTTGTAATGAAATTAATGAAAATTCCTTAAAATAAAATAATACGACATTCCTTTGATCGCGACAGTTGGCCTTTTGCGAATAATGATTCAACTTTTGGTCTCTTTTCTTCCCTTTACAAAAAGCATAAGATGCCAATATATTTATGAAATATAACTTGTGATTACTCCTAAATAAATAGAATAAAACGTCAATTTAAATTATATATTAGGTTATGAACTTGAGACCTATTATAAAATAAGAAGGTAAAATTTTAAATATGATAGTAAGATTCAAACTTCATCTTTCATTTAATCATGTAATTCACCGGTTAATATGGAATTTAAGAGTCGTTATTTTTTTAACACTTTCCTACTAGGGATGTCCATGAGTTGGTTTATATTTGATAAGGTATAAAATTGAATTTTGGGATAAAATTGTAATAGCCTACAATGTATTTTTTTAAGCATGTGTAACTTTTTATACGGAATTGTATTATAAAAAACTACACCATAAAATCAAACATTTAATTTTTTCTTTTATAATATTGTTATATTAAAAAAAAATTTGTAAACAAATCTTGTATATATTCTGGTTTTACCACGGTTTTGTTTCAAAACTAAATAGGATCATCTGTGTCCTTATGAATATCTCTAAAATCACAATTTGTGTGTTGTTTTCCCGAGCATGACACAGACACTTAGCTAGTTTGCTTATGTGGTGGAGTGATAGTCGTCGTGTTTTCCTTTTCACGTATCTTTTGTTATGTTTAATACATTTATTTTAACAATCAATACAACTAAAGAGGGTTGAAGTGGTAGTCAATAATCATAAAAATTTCAAGTTGGTTAAGCCGTGAAGTGGCAAACATGCTAGTCATTTGTGAAAATGAACACAAAAATCTTATCAAGTTGGGAAGTCAATAATCAATCTTAAGTGATTTGTTTATGTTTACACCATGTGGAAAGAAAACGAAAACACAAAACGGCAACGGCATTGCAAATTGTTAGTTCATTTTCCATGTGTTTTTAAAACTGAACAGAACAAAACTTTGATAGAAAAT
This sequence comes from Tagetes erecta, assembly GCA_030867185.1. Taxonomy (NCBI): domain Eukaryota; kingdom Viridiplantae; phylum Streptophyta; class Magnoliopsida; order Asterales; family Asteraceae; genus Tagetes; species Tagetes erecta. The sequence goes on from CM061490.1 coordinate 8,539,825, forward strand.
ATAGCTAATGATATAACACTGTAGAGATACTATGACATTTCTACCGCTAACACTCTAGACAAATCTCGCACCAACTTTGGATATGAGAGATGCAACGACCTAAGAAACGTTACCTCAAAACACATGTATGAATCAAGTGGGTTTGGGTGGGAGCAATACGAAAGACCTCCTAGAAAGTTTCCACTAGGTGTATAACCAAAACAAACCAATAAAATTTACTTATAGGCAAAGCTGACAACACGAGGTGGGCAAAAATCTCAAGACAAAAATACATACATGTAAAGTTGAGTCCTCAAAAAGCCGCATGTGATGTGATAAAAATTGAAGTTGTACATTTTATTCTAATAACAAAACACATCTTACACGTTATTAGTACCAACAAGACTCCAACTTGCAAGTAACCTCTGTCCAACCAGACCTTTGACATTTTTAGATGTCACCAGCACCATGCACTTCCTGCAAATACATTCGACAAAGAATTAGCAATCCCGCAGGTCTGGGGAGTACTTAACAGCATCAAAAAGTGCAAATACCCTCCTTACATGTGCCAAACCGAAAGAAAGAGAATGATCAAATAGTTCTACTTGCAACAAAAGAATATTACCTTGTTTTCAAGTATCACTCCATCTGGAATTTCCAACTTCTGTCCAGAACTTGCAGCAACCACCACTTTACCCTAGATTGAAAAAAAAGCTATTTAAAACAAAATGACAAAAAAAGTAGCGGTATAAACGAGCCGAGCTCTCTAAAGTTAAATAGTTATAGACCCGAGCTCGAGCTTTAGACATATAGTTCGAAACAAGCAAAGCATGAGCTCTCTAAAGTTAAACGAACTGAGCTCGGCTAAACTCATTTACTAGATAAAAAGCCCATAATTGGATAAACCCAGCTTTAACAAGATGGGGACTAGAAAGTGAATTGATACCTTCAGAACAACATTAGATCCAAACCACACATCACCAGAAACCTTCAAGCTGTCTAGCTCAATAATGCTCGGGATAGACTTGAATCGCTTCAAGAAGTCGGCAACCTGGAGGAAAATTGAATTATAGTCGGGTTCAACTATCATCAACAATCAGATGCATTTGGGATGATTATTTGTAAATCCATAATGTAATGTTAGTATGTTACCTTCTTAAACTCAGGACCCAATTCGATTGAAGGATTTGCTGGATCTTTCCTAGCAGGATTGCGAATCACATACCCATCTTTTTCTGTGTAAAGATCAGACTGAAAGAAAGAGGCCAAGAAAGTTGTTACAGTTATTTCAAGAACGATTGTGACGAAGGAATAATTAAGGAAAAATAAACTATTTAAGTAAGGATGATCAACCTGAACAAGAAGCAAATCTGAACTTGCTTTCACGGGCAGGAAGCGAGATCGGGGAACATTGATGCCGATAGCATTATCAAAAAACTGTTCATAAGAGAAGACATTAGAGAACCTGAAGCAAAATTGGTAGACATTTAACATGTTATTACAATCAAAAAGTAATTCTAAGCCTCGCAAAGCAGATGGGCTAGATCGGTCATCTAACAGGTAAATCGGTTTCTAACCACAGTAGGCTCGGTTGTAATGTGTCGTTTTAGGAAAACGGTATCAAAATGAGTTCACCTGCTATTTTTTGTTTTTTACGGCGGCATGTGGAGGGTGGGTGGTGTTGCCTATTTGGGACCCATTCTAGGTTGGTTTCAAAGGAGTTACCCATTTTGACCCATTGTATAGTTTAAATGACCAAAATCAACCCATTTAACATATAATAATTATCCAAATTAACTCATTTATTGAAGAATGGGTAATGATAAATAGTGATCGATATAAAACAAGAATATCCGATAGCATGATATGTACCTTGATTGCAGCACCAGCAGCTGTTTCAAGCTGAAGAACTTTAACTCCATTCACTTCCTGTAAACCAGATGAATGCACATTACTAAAATACATCATGGTATAAAATGGTGGATGAAAATACAACTAGTAAAAAGATGAAGCATGTACCTTTGGATTTGGAATGATCTCCATCTTAAGTGCATCTGCTTGCACAAGTCTTTTAATGGCATTCAAGTTCACCCACCTGGAATTCAAACAGTGTGAAATGTGAATAATAATAATAACTACCTACATGAAACATGTTCACATCTGTATAAGCATGACTCACAAGTTGTTGGTGTTGAAGATTTTGAACTTCTCAATTGATTTGAACTCGTTGACCTGCACACAAGAGAAGACCAGAAATCAGACATCAAACCAAAAACCAGAATTCTACAGCACGTGGTTTGAGATATACCATTGAACTCAACGCTCTGTTTTATTGTTTTTCATTTGGTTTGTTGATATTAGAGCTAAAATTAGCAATTTATTTATAAAACACATCCTATAGCTTATAAGTTTCAATAGATTATTATAATCCCATCCTGTCTTCTGGTGGCTTGTTATTTTTAAGATATGAAGTGACACTGTGAGCATGAGCTATAAGCAGCAATATTAAAGAAAAGATAGCAATGAACCAGAACTTACATGTTCATCAGGAACTTGGGCAATTTCAAGAAGCTGTAGCAATAGAAACAGAAAACGAAAGTCAGTTACAAGGAAATGGGAAGAGTGTGTGTGTATTTCACTTTACTTTGTGTGGAACCAATACGAGTATTTATGGAGGAACACATTGGTGATAGCCGACACACATACCTGAACTTTCCCCTCATAAGAAATAAGCGTACCACCTTTCACATCAGCCAAAGTTTTGGGTGTTACCTGTCAAAATGAACACTATCAAGCTAGAAACACAATTCAAGGTATACTGAGAATCAAGAAAAAAAGAGAAATACCTCCATGCAGTACTCGTTCTTGTTCTGGATCAAATGATTTAAGATTTCTATAATGCTGAGTTAAGACACACAGATATGAAAGTAAAAGATTTTCAGAACCTTACTACAAATAGAACACATGCATTTCATCTGGCTAGATGGGCGAGACGGGCAGATTTAAACAGGTCATTTTATGTATGGGTTAGGTTGACCCAAAATATTTTGTCCATTATGAAAATAGTGTATGCTAATCCATCAATCGTGTACCAAGTTAAAAATCCCACTTATAGAGTAGGGTCTGGGGAGGGTTGAAATTAAAGCAAACTTTGCCCCTACCCTTTGGGATAGAGAGATTGCTCCTAATGAGACCTTCGGCTTGAAGAGCACAATGAACATAAAGGAGATAAATAAAAACACATGCAAACACTAAAAATAACACATAAAAATAAGTAAACAAACACATCTTAGTAGCGATAGTAACAAAAGATAAAAGGAAAGGAAGGCATACACAAACACATATAAACTTTCAGGCCTTAAACGTTATACCCCATCCTCACCTAGGGCTACCTAGTACGCCCCTACAGCTGGAGGCACTCCTAATCCCGGAAGTTAATACATCCTAAAATAATGTATGTGTTAATCGTAAATATTATTACAAGCTTATCGTAAAATTATAAATCCTTGAATAATATGAATTAAGAGGTTCTGTGCATTAAATATAGACTTTGGTTGACATCAACCCATTTGTCCCATTCCCCTAAATTATTTTACTTGACCTGTTTGAGATGAAAATGCAAACAAAGTCAATCCAATAAGTAAATGGGTCAAAAATGCAACCTCTAATAGTTATATATACCGAAAGTAAAAAAGCCTGTTAAGGATACTCAAATCAACTACAGCTCCCAAGTTATCCGAATTGGCAACAAAGACGTATTCCTTGCCCTGTCATGAAAGACAATATATGATGCCAATAAATAAACACCCAAAGAATACGCATGCCATATAGTCAAAGTCCCAAACCAAAGCTACAAAGCAAAACCTGAGACAATAGTGCATCGAGTTTTCCACTGTTCATCAAGGATGGGAAAACATCACCATGCCCTGGGGGATACCTATTCAAAGAGATCTGTGTATTAATCATATTTGAGCAACAAACTTATATACTATATGGTTCATATAATACATGTGTCAATAAGGAGGCTTCATGAACAAAACTTCAAAGCCTGACCAACAAAGTATCACCATGAAAGTAACAAACAATCAAGGTATTTTGAATTACCATCCATCCTTGCCAGTTTCCCCTTTCGATGGCAGTGGCAGAAATTCATCAGCAACTAGTCGAGGATACTGACTCTGTATAAAAAAAGTGAGACAGGTTAGATCATTATAAACACAGGGACACCCCTTTTCTGAAGCTGAAACGGAAAATTCAAACCTATGATATGCAAGTGGCCATAAGTTGCTCTGGAAAAAGGATTTAGCCAAAGATATAACAAACATAACTTTCTAATTTACAAACCTGATTAAATGTATGGATCTCAATATTTGAACCAGCATATTTTTCCACAATCTACATTTTGAGGCACACGAAACATATTAATATTATGGTAGATTAAGTTAACATCATGTGTAGATCGTAAATGTGTAATAGTCACCTTTTGGGTATCTTCATGTGTGTTGAATGAATTCATTAGAAGCAAGGGTACACTACACCCATACTTCTTATTGAGTGACTACACAAAAAGTAGAGGGTTAAGTTTCCGGCACAGATCACAAACCTACAATAACCTATTTGGAAGCCATGGCTTTTTCTGAACGTGATGTACCTCGATTTGGATGACAATCAAGTCTAAGAAGGTTAATCCATTTCGTACTTCTATGACGGACCTGCATCACCAAGGTGATGTCAGATTCTATAATAGGAACATCAAATGAAAATTTGTAACCATCATTGCCAAAATAATGAATACAATTTCAAATGAAAAACTGTATGGAAACATGCCAAATTGATGATTACAATTTTGATACCAACACATGCATCTTTACAAGCAAGTTCAGAAAGTTCAAAATGGGAAAACTACAATCAATAAAAGGCTCAACCTTAATTTGCAGAAGATGACAGGCATCAGTTTGAGAAGCAAAAAAGGTACAGGAGTAAGATCTGATAGCATGCAACATTCGGTTTATTTAGTGTGATATTTTGATGGATAGTAGACAACTTTCTCAACCAGTTGAAGAACATGGCCATCCTAGGGAATTTAACAATTGCTTAGGGGAATTTATTGTTCCTATTGATTCAGTTCTCTCAATCACCAACACTGAATTAAAACATCTGCCTGATGTACATGGAAGAATGCAAAATGCCACAGTGGATACAGCCTACTTTGATGATTAAAAGAGCAATTTGAAACACCAACAAGCATTAACATTAAACATTCAGCCTATCTATACTAAGATCATCAGTCCATGATCTGTACCAAAGAAATATCCAAAGCTGATAACAAAATAAAATAATTAATTATGCAATTAAGCTTTAATTCACTACTGTGTAAACCCAGTAACCACTTACTTTGGACCAGTGCATCCCATGGTTGTCCCCAAACCACCATTAAGCTTTAGCACCACAAGCTTATCCAATAGAGTCTTGGTTTGAGAAGCATCTGCAATAATCACAATTAATTCACAGAAAACAGATCAAGCATACACTTTTAACGCAGATCTAGAACAGATCATACATTAAATTTAACCATTACACGTGACAGTATCAGCAAAACCAACTAAAAGATCAAATCATTACCTTCTGGTACATCTGATAGGGTATCATAGGGCACAACGATCTTGTCAGTAGGTGTTTGGATCTTACTCCATTCAACATGTTGGGCTTCACCACTTTATTACACAATTTGCATGAAAAGTAAACAGAAAATGTCAAATCAGACCATAACAATCCAGCTCTTACAATTCATATTTTAGTTTGATAGATACGCAATCAATAATCATATCCGCACATCAATAATTCTACTTGTTGCCCGTTTACCTGCCACTTTGTTGTAAATTCTTTGATGTTTAATATGATATATTTATTTATAACAAAAAAAAAAAAAAAAAATAAGGATTGATAAACAAATCTACAGTTTTCTACACTTTTGATAATTAAATACAACCGCTAACATTTTATCGATATCTAGAAACAAAACGTCAAAACCGTACCTGAGATAGCGCGAAACAAGGTTGATAAATCCAGATTTCTCATTATCACTGCAGCATTTTCAACATAAACAACAAATTCAAGTTCAGATCATGAGTTTCCAAGCGCTAATTCGCGTCAATACTAAAACATTGACAGATGAATCAAAATCAAAGTATTGAAATCGGTAAATTTCAGCAGATTTCTCATTATCACTACAACATGTTCAGCATTAATAACGAAATCAAGTTCAGATCATGAGTTTCTAAGCGCTAATTCCCGTCGAAACAAAAAAAATGAAAGCCGAATCAAAATCGAAGTAATGAAATAGGTAAATTTCACGAGATTTCTCATCATCACTGCAACATGTTCAATATTAACCAAAAATTCAAGCTCAGATCACAAGTTTGTAAGCTCTAATTCGCATCGATATAAAAATTAAACGATGAATAAAAAATCAAAAGCCGAAGTAACGAAATCGGTAAATTTAACCTGATCTGAGTGAGAGATGAGACAGCTGAACGGAGATTGTTTAATTTCTCGGTATCGGCAGCGGCCATTGTTGATGGATCTAAATGGATTTGAGATTTGATCTAGAAGCGATGATAAGAAATTGAAAACAAACGTAGAAGTGAAGCTGGTGTGGATCGGGTATATGTAGAACAGGTGGCAGAAAAAGGACCTACAGAGAGAGTGTTTTACACACCACGTAAATCAAAAGTTTTTATTTTAGGCGAATATGATCTAAGAGTAAACTACTATTTTGGTCCTTGAGGTTTTACGAAAATCACAGTTTTAATCTAATAGTTTGTTTTCTACGCTTATAGTCCAATAGTTTCAACCTTTCTTTCGATTTCGGTCCACATCACTAACTCTGTTAATTTAGTTCTGTTAAATTAAGATAAAAGACTATAATACCCATATACATTTCTTCTTTCATTCTAACTTGCTCCGGTCACCTCAATACCACTGCCACCCCTTAAGACCATAAGCACCACCGTCGCTCACCACCGTAACCACCCACCAGCCATAACCGTTTTTTTAAGATCTGGGTTTTGCAAAGGTCATGGTTAGCGACGAGAATAGGTTAGCGAAAATGATGTCGCCGGCCGTGACATCTTCTTGAATTTTGGCTTAGGCTTGAAAATGGATTGGGGTGCCGTTGATTATTAGTGTAAATATATTTGTGAGATGCGTATGTATATATGGTTAGATGATGTCGATGGCTCTCTTACAGTTCATCATCAGTCATCGATCACCATCATCATCTATGATGGTAAACGTATGCTTCGTGCGATTTATCTTGGTCGGCGGAGGCGATAGGTTTCTATGGTGGCTGATGGCTAGTTAAAGGTATGGTGTGGTGCACATGAAGGATCAATGTGGTGGCGGTGGTTGTTGATTTTTGTGGTGATCATATCCAGCGGTGGCGATGAGTTGTTGGTGGTGTAAAATCTGATGGTTGTTATATGATGTAATGGTGATTGGTGACAGATGGTGGTGGTTGTCATTATGACTGTGAAGGAAACGAAGAGAGAGGAGTTGGAGAGCAGAGAAGAAAGAGTGGTTGGGGGTGGGTGGGGTTGGGTTTTATTTAATTATTTGTATTTATTGTTAAATTATTATTTGTATTTATTTAGTGGGGGTATTATGGTATTTTTATCTTGATTTAACGAAACTATATTAACGGTGTTAGTGGGGTGGACTGAAACCGAAAGAAATACTGAAACTATTGGACTGTAAGCGTAGAAAATGAACTATTGGACTAAAACCGTAATTTTTGTCAAATCTCAAGGACCAAAATAGTAGTTTACTCATGATCTAATTACAACGTGGCATGCCACCATTAGAACCTTATTAAACAATATGTACCTAACACCTAACCGAAAACCAATTGTTACTCGGGTATGGCTTCAGTTAGGCCGTTAGGTTAAATAGTTAAGACTTTGAATAGCCAGATCCGATTAATTCAAATAACCAGATTATTGCGATTACCTGCATCCAAACACTTCGAAAACCAATAAATTGATTTCAGGTTTTTTATTAAATAAAAGTATAAAACCTAATTGTACAAGGATACCGTCAATCTCAGAATACACAAATCATGGATCAAATAAAAATTAGAGTAAATTACATTTTTGGGCCTTTGTGATAGGCCAGTTTGCAGGTTTTGACCTTTTCTTTAAATTTTTGCACTGAACGGCCTTTGGTTAAATTAAAGGGTCGGTTTTAGGCCTTTAACTTAACGATCGTTAAGTTTTTCCGTTAGTCTCCCTCATGTGCATTGCACATGAGGGTATTATGGTCATTTTACCTATAAAAGACCAATTTTATAACATTATTATTATTAATGTTTATATTATTATTTTATTGGTAAACATCATCTTCTCCATCACAATCAATTGCAACACCACCACCATCACCACCTCCCCCCCCCCCCTCTCTCTCTACAACACCCTACAAATCATCTTCAATTTCAACACCCTGCAAATCATTTTCAATTTCAGAAGAAAAAGATTGTTGATTTGCAGGTTTTGATACTTACAGATGGAGAATATACCTTCGTAATCATGGTCGCCGCTGCGTTCTTTGATTTGGATGTTAATTTTTTTTGGCGTAGATGGTGGTGGGTTGGATTTGGGATATGGTTGGTGGGGAGATGATTATTAAACCATCCGCCGATTCCCTAATTCACAAGCCAACCAATTTGATCCCATCCTCTTCTTTGATTGATCCTTCACATACACTGTCGATTGAATGATGATGGAATGAAGACGAAAGGTTTTTAGGGTGACGATTATTAAGGGTTTGGGGTTGAAGTGGTGTTGAATCGTTAGTTTTTTATGTAAGTTTATAGCACCGCTGTGTAATTGGTGGAGTTGAGTTTGGGGATGTAGATGATTGATGAGGTTAAATTGGGGCAATTGAGAAATTATTTGTAGATTCAATTGGGATCCATGGCAGCATATGAAACAGAGGGTAAGAAGTGATGAAGAAATGAGTTAATCGGGTGGGTTTACATGAGGAAGAAGATGGTGTTTACAAAATTGGTCCTTTATGGGTAAAATGACCATAATACCCTCATGTGCATTGCACAAGAGGGAAACTAACGGAAAAACTTAACGATCGTTAAGTTAAAGGCCTAAAATCGACCCTTTAATTTAACCAAAGGCCATTCAGTGCAAAAATTTAAAGAAAAGGTCAAAACCTGCAAACTGGCCTATTACAAAGGCCCAAAAATGTAATTTACTCTAAAAATTAAGAAACATATTTAAAAAAAATACCGTAAGTAGTTTATTTTAGACAAGAAAATAAATACATATAAATAAATAATAAATTATATGTTTATTTGGTTAGCTCCTTGATTGAGCACACTTGTTTTTTATCTTGTTCATTCGTGATTATTAATCTATTGTTCGAACTCAATAAGTAACCAAAAACAAAACCAAGCACACTCAACTTGAACTACACGTAAATAAACAAAGTTTCATCCGGTGTTTTTAAACCGGCCGGTCTAACCGGTCGGACCGCGGTCGGACCGTGTTTTTTGAGAATCACGGTTCGATAGGTCACGGTCTGATAGGTGTTTATGAACCGCTGCGAACCGTTATCGAACCGGTCGAACCGGACCGTTTTGAACCGCTATCGAACCGTTTTTTCTTGGATTTTATGTTTATATCTATAATTTTTTGTGTTTTAGGTGATAAAACTCAATATGCTGATGTTCTGAGTAATGAAGATGATGAATTAGTTTTACTTAATGATGAAAAATTGGATACGTGACGTGACATTTGAACTTAGAACTTATGATGATGATGATTTGGTTTTATTCTGGTGTTAAAATTTGTTTAAATTGTAATTTTTTTGTGATTCTTGTTGTTAAAATCTGTTTGATTTATGACTTTTCTGTTATAAGTTAATATTATTGAACTTAGGTTGTGTTTAAATTAGAATTCTTATGGTATTATTTTGATAAATGTATATTTCATCAAACCCCGGTCCAACCACGGTCCGACCCCGATCCGACCGGTCCGACCAATAAAATTAAAATTACGGTTCGATGTCCGGTCCGGTTTTCAAAACATTGATTTCATCACATAAATATGAAAAGTCATTACACGTGTAAACCCCTATGTTAAACTCACTTATCATTGTTTTTCCTATAAGAAAACATGAGGCACCATATATTTTATATTCATCAACAAACAAATGGAACAAAATCTAGAAACCATAACGAACAAAGTACAAAACTTCAACTACAAACAAAAGTCAGTTACAAATAAATTAATTACCAAAAAAAGAGAAAAATCAGAACAAAAAAGGAGCATATCTTTCCCTTTGTACACTTGTTCTTTATCAACTCATCCCCTGTGCACTCAATACCATGTTAAATTAAAAAAGCCCAAAAAGACTACAAGTTAAGTTTTACTATTTGTTCCTCCCTCTCTTCCCCACTTAAATGAGTCCCCGCGGCTCTATACATGGTACGCGTCCCTTTATACACTCATCTTCTTGTTAACATCATCTCTATGTAGCTTTGTGAACGCCGATCGTTCACTTGCAACCAGCAAAAATGGCTTTTTGTCAGTTTCACGCGTGTTTGAACTCGTTAGTGAGCCCACATTTTGCATTTCTGCACTACTACGCTTTGTGGGTCTAACCGGGTTACCTGGTTGAGCTGCAGGGTAAGATCCTGAGCATTCATCAAGAAACTGCATGTAGTGCACGGATGCTCCACATGGTAAAGGACTAACTGGCATCAAGTTTTGTGGAACCGAAGTTACAATATTGTCCTCACATCGGTCAACCACATTAGTTGGGTGGGTGTCGGTTACCACAACGGTCTTCCCAAAAAGCTTCAAAATTTGAGTGGATCCAACATCAGGTGAACTTTCTTTTTCTTCGCCAAAAGATTCCAGTATCTACACAGTTTACCCAAAAACAACCATTATGCTTCTGTAGCGCATATTTGATATTTCACGCAAAGATACATCGAAAATATTTTTTGTACCGTTGGAGGTGAAGATTCATTTTCTTCCGGTGAGAGATCATGTTTCACGAAAATAACAGATGAAACAGGGGAGCAACCCGTGTTTGGTGAACCGGAATCACCAAGTCCAAAAATATTTGAACCATCTGCAGTTAAAACCGAAGTTGGGGACTGGTTTTCTTGATCCGATCCTAAAGAATTTGGTGAAGTTGACCTCTGGTGTTGACTTTCCGTTTTGATTGGAGCTGAAAGCTTACGAGGGTAAGGATGTGTTGGCTTCCTTTTCGGTCTAGGAGGTGGGATCTCAATAGGTTTCACCTCACTCCCATCACCACTAGTCGACTCACGAACCACCTAAACTTAAAATAATCAGTTAAAAAAGCCCGAAAAAAATTTGCAGTTCTGAAGCCAAAAAAATTTCAAAGGCTAGTGGAACAGCAGTAGACCTTAGAGAAAAACTTTTGGGCATGACTCCTTATTTGAACCGCAGTTTTCGTGCCCACATGTTCTGAAAATAAGGTATTGTTTGATTTCATGTCCATATGTGAGTTCGTATTAAAGTCTCACTTATAGCGGAGCTATCAGTAGGGTTTGGAGACGTTCAGTGCTCCCACTAAGATCCCTAGGCTCATACTAAAGCAAACAAATGTATTCAAAAGGGGCTCGAAATACCTTCAATCCGACGCCAAGCTCGGCCATGTAGCCTTAAAGCTTCAAGAAACCTCTTGTGTTCTTCTTCAGTCCACCGTTCCCTTTGTTTCGTGATCGTGTACGGTTTCCTAACCTATTTAACAATATAAGCAACCTCATGAGAACATGAAATCAAGACAAGGGTTAAAGTTATCCCTCATTTAGAGACACTTGAACCTAACAAACCTTGGGAGCATAATCATCAACTGTAGTAAACTGCTTGTTCTTAACTGTATTTGACACCGAAGCTTCACTAACATCCTACATTCAACATCAAAAAAACACATCAAGATCACAACAATTCCACAAATTCAAAACATCCCTTTTATTATCAATCTTTCATTCACATTCAACAATCCCAATATCAAAAACAAAAGATTCAATTGATTTGTTCTTTAATCTTTATCATCATAATTCATAATCCACCAAACTAAAAATCTTAACTTAAATTGATATTACTAAATAAATACTTCCTAATCTTAACTTGATGGCAACAATTGATTAACATACATATTTGGTCCTTCTAAGGTCTATAAAGCTTAAAAATTGTCACCAACAGATCATCCAATTACCAAAACAAGAAAACAAGATTAAATTGATAAAAAATTACTTTTTTTTAAATCTTTTTTACATACCTCAATTAAAGCTCATTAAATAGCTATGAAATAAAACTAAATCAAGAGCAAAAACTAAACAACAAAATTATAAAGATTTGGGGAATTAAAGACAAACCTCATCCATGCTATCACACACCATTAGCAATTCTTCAACTGAAACAAATTTACAAACAATATCATAAACCCATCTCTGGATCTAAACAAATCATCAAACAAAGCCGACCCAAATTAAAACTCACAACCCAACACATTAAAATTAGGGTTACGAGCAAGTTTCAAAAGAAAAAAACTTTTTCCGGTAACTGACAACAACCGGCAAACAAAAAGAGATTTAAATCTAGAGAGAAATGAACAAAAACATAAACAGAGTATAGTTTGTGTGTGAAACTTGAAATCAAAGATATGAATCAGTGGGGTGACACGTCGGATAATAATTTAATATCCTTTTTTATTTATCGGAATGATCTAGAATTAGGACTTTGTGGCTCATGTTGAAAGATGGACCGAACACGTGGCTGTTGTTTGTCAGTTGCCAAAACGAAGTCGTTTTGTGATCAGTTGATGAAATGTTGTATGTTGGTTTATGAAAGATGTACAAGTCGTTGAAGCGGAGTTAGTTTTTGGGGCGGTGAATTGAGAAATAAAAAAAGTGGCGCGTGTCGGAGGAGATACGAAGTGAGGCCCACGAGATGTTGATATAGGTGTTAAAGATTCGTGTGGTTTGTACGTTTTTAGAAAGATCTAAAATATTTAAGAGTAAACTTCACTCTCTTTTTCTACGGTTTATTAAAAGTTTTAAAATTATAATTGACCCATTTGAATTTGTTAGTTTGTTATTGTTAACTCCAACATACTAATTCTGGTAAGTATTTCTGTTAAACATAAGGGTATTATTTAGTAACTTTACCTATTAATTTGGTAAAGGTTTTATGCATAACGATTTTGCAGCGAAGCTGAAAGAAATCAGTGTTTTTCGAAGCAGCAAGCCGAATTCTAATAGTTTTTAATCTACTGTTATGTTAATTGTAGTAGATGGACTGTATTTAATTAAACTGAACTATTTTATAGACTGTACTTTATTTAATTTTTAAAGAAATGAATTTTTCTATTTTATAGACTGTACTTTATTTAAACTGGATTCTTCAAAAGAGACCGAAGTTCTAGTTCCACTACCACCACTTTGAAAGGGGCAAATGGGGGCAATGAATGGAGACTTTTGGCAACACAAGTTCGATCTCTGAGCCAAACGAGTTTTACCACTAGCTTGTCGTCGTGCCTACGGGCGGACGGGTTAGTGGGTTTCCCCCAAATTGGAGTCGGGTTAATAGGTGGGTTTCGGCTACCCAGCACTGTCTGTGTTCGCAGAGTGTTTGGGGTTATCTTTCACCATTAGGTTACCCTGAGTAGCCAGGCTTTATTCGTTTCGTTGTTCAAAGAAAAAAGAAAAAACTGGACTGCATTATTTGTTGTGTTTACATTTGTATGCTTGACTTTTAGCCATAGTGGATTGTATTTATGTTTTAGTAAAAAACTAGGTATGATTTCCGGGCCGCGCGTTGCGGCGGCCGGGTCATGGCTAATGACAGTTAATGACAGCTAGCGGTTCGGCATTCTGACAACCTTTAAACAAACTTGTATTAACATTAGGCAAGTTAGCATTTTAAAGTAAATAATATGCAAAGGCAGTGTCATAACATAGGAGATAGTGCATGTAGTTGTTTTTGTATTTATATCATGACATTTTAGCAAAAGTTGTTTCCTTCAACGGATATTGTAAAAGCTTTCTGCATTTCACTCTTGTTGTTGCATACCTACTTAGCTAATCTAGTTAGATGCTGTTAAAAAAAAGCTAATCTAGTTAGAGGACTTGTTTAAAGAAGGGCTTACTCGTCCACATGATGTTTCATATGTGGTTTTCAAAAGCTTGTTGTTTTTCCTTTGGCCGACTTGTACTGTCATCAAAAGCTTGTTGCTAAAACAGTATTTCTTGTTGCTGGGTCACGATCACTGTTGGTGGCTTTTCGCCTTCTTTGTCTTGTGGTTTTCTGTATTGGAATAATAGATCGTTAATACATTAGATTTTACCACATAAACATGTACTGAATAATAGCTTATATATTAGAACAACACACAACAAAATGACCACCACCACCTGCCGAGAACACCATTCCAAGAATATATATGTAATCAAGCGTTGTACCATATCTAACATCATGCATTCAATTAGCCTTTAAAGTCAGTAATAATATGTACGAATAATGTAGCAAAATAGTTTGTAGCAAAGAATGTGCATATAGACCATATGTTTATGTGTGTGCACATGGCTTTTGTACTTTCTAACTGACATGCAAAAAATGTAAGCATTTTCTTGCCAACCAGAGGTCCAACACACAACATCATGACCTCCACTATTTGTCAACACACAACAGTCGTTCGTAACAAACCCTGGACCAAGATCATGTATTCAAGTTTTCTACATGTTCTGTTTTCTAAGTCACTTGTACCTCCACCAATACCACCAGTTGAACTTATTTATTAAATTAAAATCAAGTAATCAACACACAAGATACCACTCCAATGTCAACTGAATCCAAGATCATGCATTCAAGTGTTTTATTTTCTAAGAAAGTTGTACTTCCAGCAAGGTATCGAGATGGCATGAAAAAAAGCCATCCTCTTTTGTTTAGCCTAGTTGGTTACTATACTATATGTAAGTCGGATATGATATCAAGTTGACAGTTAGGTAATAACAGGGAGGATATTTTCGTATTTTCACTTGTCTATATTTTTAAGATTGTGTTTGCAGTCGTCGTCTATTTCTCCTCAGCCAAACAATCTGTGTTTCGAAACCTCTCGACATCGAAAATACACAGCAAAAGAAAACACACCACATAAACAAAAGAAACACACAACAGCAGCACACAAAGCCAACGAACAAAGAAAATTAAACACACAAAAACGTTACACAAACAACTACCGAATGTGACTAAGGATCAAATCAGCACAACAACAATTACTATTATACAACATATCATTCCTAATTAGCAAAAACAACAATGCTACTAACTTACCATATCATAAATAATCAAACACGTACTTGTCAGGAGCTAACTTCAAGTCCAAATTAAGGTCTCATCATATCCTTCCTATAGCAGAAACAATAATGCATCAGGTATGTAAATTAGGGGAACAAAACAGAAGTACAATTGATGGAGGTCTGAGAATACAAGTCTGAATAGAGATGGGTGTGCCTCAATTGTTTGGTTAATAATACAAATTATATGACGCCCATTTTAGCGGCGACACGCCGGAGTTCACCAAGGAACCGAAAGAGACGGTAGTCGGGAGGTTGAACCCACTGAAGATAACGACGGCGGAGAATGAAATGGGTGACCAGAAGAGCCTCATAGCTTATTGAAGAAGATGGGTCACGTGAGAAAGGCAAGGTCGGTAATCACCGACCTTGTGTTTTAGTATTATAGGTAATTACAGTACGTAAATTGAACTTTATTGCATATTTAGTGGTAATTTATGTTTTAACAACTTATACATCTAGATTTACACATTGGTTTGTGAAAATTTTTATACCAAATCATTCATAAAATTAAGAAAATTAAAATGATATATAGTATCAGCTTTTTGTAAAAAAGAACTGATTCATTTTGAAGGACTAAAACATGTAAAATGATGCTTGTTTGGCATTCAGGGGTGTAAAACGCAAAAAGTATAGATAATAAACGTAAATATCGGTATTAAAGTGTAACTAATTCTAAGGATAAATTGTATATAATGTTAAAAAGTCCGTATTACTCTTAAATCTACATGTACATTATGCTTAAAAACTTCTCTGTGTTTTTATCTTTTGGGTTCTTAAACTACCGTTTCAATTTCTTTTACATATAGTATAGATAAACTAAGAACTTTTAAATAAAAAAAAGTTAGCGGGACTCAATCCGGGTCCTTCCAATCACACATTAGCTTTACCCATTAAACCAAATTTACATTTGTTGTTTAGAAACTAGGTATATAAGTTTCTACTGGTTTTAACTATCACCTTTTAATTTCTACCGGTTTTAACTATGGCAACCAACTGTCTATCGTTAAATTTTTTTTTAAAGTCTTTAAGCTTTTTTTCGAATTCAAGACCAATGTTTTAGGCCTTTTGATCGGAAAGATAATACGAGTCGATTGATGTAAAAGTTTGCTCAAAATTTGAACGATAAAATTTTTACATTCGATTGAAACACCGTTAGGTATAAACACCCGATTGAAGCACCGTTTCATTGTTCGGAGAGCCGTTTCGAGGTAAATTTTCCATCAATCGACTTTTATTGTCCTTCCGATCAGAAGGCTTAAAACATCAGTCTTGAATTTGGAAAAAACTTAATGGCGTTAAAAAAATTAACAACGGACCATTGGTTGCCAAAGTGATAAAAGTTGAGACCGTTGACAGTCAATTCAATAGTTAGAGACCGGTAGAAGCCAAAAGATGATAATTAGAACCGGTAGAAACTAGAAACCAATATACCTAGAAACTAAAACAAAATGACTAAATCGAACATCTGACCTCGAGGTCACATATCAACAACCCATCAACCTTAATTACATTCACTTTCAAAAATAAAAATTACAAAAAAGTCAAATTGTATTTTGCTAATTAAAATCCAAACTTAACACAAACTCTGGTCATTATAGATGATCAACCAATGAAAAGAAACATGAAATAGAAACATGTGAAAAAAATAAGAAAATGTGAAATAATCTTTTGAGACAAAGCAACACCCTTTGAAGTATAGAAGTAGTAATAGGGGTAAGAGTTGCTCTTTGGTGCATTTCCTTCAGTAGCTAGGCTGAATCTGAGTAGAAGGAACAACCACAAGTTTGGGTGGGGGAGGCGGTGGCGGTGGTGCATTGGTGCCCATTTCGATATAAGATGGCGGTGGACATGACTTAGAATGCGAACGAGGTGGCGGTTGAGAGTAAGATTGTGGTGGTACAGGATGGTATATAGGAGTTAGATAGGGTGGTGGTTCTGAGTGACTCGGTGTGGAAGATGGTGGTGGCTTTGACTCCATGGATGGTGGCGGCTTTGACACCGATGATGGTGATGGTGGTGGTGAACATATTAGAGGGCAGGTGCCACATTCACTAATGCAAAGTACATTTGCATCTGGGGTGGGTGATGGTGTGACTTCATGCAATATGAAGACCAATAGGAAACAGAAAACAAGAGTGTTTTGAAGTTGTTCCATATGCATGAATAAAGTGTTGTAGTTTGTGGGGGTGGTGGTGTGTTAAAATACTCGTCGTGCTTCACTTGTATATATTGTGACTTTATAGGGTACGTTGAGTGTCTTTGTAATAAAGCTTTTAAATTTGTAGTTTTTAATTTACCGAATTGGCATATTCGATTGAACTTACTCTTTTTATTAAGAAAGTAATCAGATGACGTACATAATCACACATTATAATGTAAAATTGTAATGTGTCATATATTAAAAGATGAAGATATATACAAAATTAAATGTTAAAATGATAACCAACTCAAAACCAAAACATCAAAATCTTAAAAAAGTTAAAGTTGAGTTTGGGAGAAAAAAATGTAAAAATAATAAAATTTTGGGGTATAGAACAAGAAATATAATTTCCTTCAAAACTAAAATAATATTTTATAATCTCATATGTATAGAACAAATGAACTATAAGAAGTTTTTATAAGGAGTATTAGATATTAATAGATTTAACTATTAGTTTTTGGTCGCTACCGGTTTTAACTTCTGATATATGTGTTGGCGGTCCCAACTTTTATCATTTTGGCCACTAATGGACCGCCGTTAACTTTTTTTATTATTATTTTCAGGTCGACGTTTTATGGTTTTTGATCGGAATAAGAATACGAGTCGATTGATATATAAATTACATCGAAACGGTGCTCCAAATCATGACAAAACGATGCTTTATCGGGGTGTTTAAACCTAACGGTTCTTTAACCGGATGTACAAATTTCGTCGTTTGGATCATCATTTCGATGTAATTTTATATCAATAGAGTCGTATTCTTATTCCGATCAAAAACTATAAAGCGTCGACCTGAAATTCAAAAAAAAAAAAAAATTAACGTCGTTAACGTTTTTAATGGCGGTCCATTAATGACCAAAATAATAAAAGTTGTGACTGCCAACACATATTTCAAAATTTAAGACTGGTAATATTTAGGTCCGTTAATATTTAATACTCTTTTTTTATAAAACATTTTATAAAACACTATATGGATGCTTCTCTAGTTCTATCTACACACAATATAGCTTTGTTAGTAAGTTCTGTCACACTTTATGCTTTCTTCATTTTGTGCACAACATATATCCTTTCCTTAAAGACGTCTATTGTGCATCAAATCCTTTCTAATACTTTTATATCATCCAAAGAATCTTAATCTTTAATGTCACTTTTATGTTAAACTAATCACTATTTATATACATATATAATTAATCTCAGGACTATTTTTTAACATTAACAATATACAATCCCGCATTACAGGTTTTTTTCAAACTATCCGATGTTTGTTTTAGGGTCATCCTATTCACACACCCCATATCCTATTCACACACCCCATGCTTTTATTTCCCACACCCTCAGGCGCCGCACATAAACCTCGGCGTCGCGCCTGGGTTACTTCTTATCCCAGACACATCATATCCTCGAACGTAGTCAACCACGCTTCAACACCCTTATGTGCCGCGCATGGCCCTCGGTGTGGCGCCTGGGTCATATATGCGGCCAACAACATCATCGGCGCCTAGGTCATATATGCGGTGCATATGTCCAGGTTTGACCAAATTCCACCTCGTTTACGACATTCCTCGGTTGACGTTGACAGAAAAGTGACTCAGGCGCCGCATCAAGGCCTATCCGTGACGCCTGATTTTAAAACAGGTGTGTGGATAGAATTTTAGGGTGTGTGAATAGATAAGGCCTTGTTTTATGGTATATTCTTTTTAAACAGTCCCAACATTCGTTTTCGGTTTTTACCAACCCAACTATTGAATTGGCTGGTAACTGTCACACCCTCAATTTTCCACAAACGGGGTATCCGTTAGACGCGTGACATACCAGGATCTCAAGCCATTAGTTACAGTAACACTGACTCAACTGATTTAAATAAAAGTTTAATTTTACAATTATCCAAAACCAAGATATTAAAAATGTAAATTCTTCAAAGTTTAGCGGAAGCTTTCAAACAAACTCATTTCTTAAATAAACTTGTACTCAACAGTCTAGCACGATACTAGTATAAAACCTGTGCTCAATAGTCTAGCACAAACCGGAATTTATTTTCATTAAAGCCAACAACGTAAAATAACTGTTCAAAATAAAATAAAATGACTCATGCATGATATGTCCTACGTGCACAGCTCCTAGCCACCTGAGAAAACATACTAAAACGAGTCAACAAATAATGTTGGTGAGTTCAATGAGTTTAAGTAACAAGAGTATATAAAAATACTGAAACCGTTTAACCGATAAACATCATTACTATTGCTGGTTAGCTAGACCACCTCATTTACTACATGAGCACGTCGAGATTAAACTGAACGATACGATAAGGTTGCCTTGTTACCACCACGACGGGTGACCAAAAGTTAAAGGACAATTTGCACCACCTGGAAACCAATCCAGCATGATGGGGTCTGCCGAACCCGTAGTACTACTCAAATTTCCCCGTTATACCCACTGTATATTAATAATCTCGACAAAAAGGAAAGGACTTTAGAGTTGGGTGGAATCATGCTCAGTAAAATAAACAGTTAGACAATAGAACTTTGTTTTATCAAAACCGTTGCCCGAAGGCTCTGCCCGAAGGCGTAAACCTCAGCCCAAGGCTGTTTAAAATCCTGCCCGAAGGCCCTACCCGAAGGTATAAAACTGTAGTCCACCCGAAGACGCTGAAAAATGGTTGCCCGAAGGCGTTGTAAAATATTTGTATGTTTTCTCCCCGAAAAAGGTTTAAAAGCGGGCAAAGAACTCACCTTAGAATGCACAGCAAAATATATCAGCAAGCAAAATAACCTTATGCCACTCAACGACCTGCTTAATAATTAAATGCTAATTATTAACTACTTACACTTGCACAATTTCAAATACACATATTTACAAGTAATCATGCAACACACTCAACGCTTGTTATCTCTAACTTCAACACGACTCACATTAATATTTCATGACCCACATAATATTCATAAATCTTATTTCACGCAATAAAGTTAGTATAAATCACGCGAGAGTGAAACTACCTTTTACATTTCAAACATGCCAAAAACACATTATACATAGCCATACACTTTACGCATGATCACACAATTACATTCATACTTACATTCGCACGAGAATACTATTTTCTACATACACCCGCATTCAAACGTACTAATCCATGCACACACTCATATCAATACTGTTAATACTGTTCATGTCTACCATCCACACAAATGAAATCCGAACACAACATTCATTATACTTACAACACCTACGCATATATTTCATATGAGTTCTGTTTCATACACGAACTACTACATTGTTGCTGTTTAATAGTTTAAACTTCACATAATTCCATTTTATGTTCCATATTTTTCATACATTTTACCTACTAACTATACACCTATTCATCAACACACCCAAACCGCTTGTTGCTACAAATGTAATTTTTCATGCTATTTACATACAATAATATATACATACAACATCTACAGACACACACCCAAACGCATACATCCATACTTACGTTGATTCTACATATATATAATATGCAACACACAAGCACACACACATATTACAATAGATCATACGCACTGTTATAAATACATACATACATAATATCGCATACACATACAACCACATATAGCGCTGCTACTACTGCATTTTAATACATACATACATCGCATATTAATACATACATACAATCCGTAACACATAACCATACATACAAACGCACGTGCATACATGGCTACTGGTTCTTATATTTTGCTCAAACATACATATATATACATTCTCATGGCTACCAATTCCATACACACATACGTACACACAGTTAACACACAATACACGGTATATATATACTTACAGTACGCACACATTTAGTCGATATACATACATCACATACAACCGATCTATTCACTTAAACAGATTTACGGGATGCGAAAACTCACCGGAAAAACGACGAAAGAAAAGATCGGTACTGGAGTTTTCGGCTGCTACTTCGGTTCGTTATTGGCGACGGGAAAGTGAGACGGTGCGGACTGCTTGACTGATAACGACAGAGGATCGATTAGGAACGTGCTGCATGATTGAGACTATTAATACTTATATATATACGTACGTCGCATACGTATTACGGGCTGCAAGGCTTACCGAAAAGACGATGAAGATGATCAGAATGGGATTGGTTTCCAGTCGATGATGGCTGCTGTGAGAGAGAGACGGTAAGGGATGGCGACGATGATGAAGGTGTTGGACTTAATTCGCGTGAGCCCATTGGACAAGTCGGTCTTAGTGGGTTGTTTGGCAAGTGGGCCGGACACAAGTGATTAACGAGTTAGGTTAATTACTATGCAAGGTGGATTATACCTATTCTATTATGATTAGGATAGAATGCTAAGTATTGTAATTGAGTTATAATTAGTATTCTAGTCTTACTAGGATAGATAGGTTATATATATACTCCTAATGTGTGGAGGTATAGTAGAAGAAATCTTGTAATCAGTTTTGAGTTATTTTCTGATATAACACGTAAGAGTTATTTGCGGGTTAATTATTTTGTGTTCTTTATCGTGTCCTGGACTTGAATTGGTATCAGAGCCACGTTCAAGCTCACGATATAGAACGACGTCCTTGAAGCAGACAAGGAGCAGTTCGATCCAAGTTGGGATTTAACCTTGTTTTTGTCTTCACGCAAGTATAATAGGGGCTATATTTTTGTTGATCGTTGGATAGAAGAAAATTGAGTTTGGATATTTTATTCATTCTTGGTTTTTTAAGAATAGAACAAAAGAAGTCAAGTTGGAATTTTTTTTTGTTCATTCTTTATTGTTGCAAAGAATAAAGCAAACCAAGTTGTGGATTTTGGTTTTTTTTCTTGCGTCGATCAAAACAAGAAAGTTGGGCAAAGAAGAGTTCAACCTACGGCACCACTCGGCTCAACAAAGGAATTACGGGATTTTTCGTCAACTTATTCAAGAAAGAAAAAGAAGAATATGGGAGGCGTAGAAAAACCGGAATCCAGTGTTAAGAATCAGAACGAAAACCGTGAATCAAGTAACAATTCAATCCCATGTCCAATATTAACGGCTAATAATTATAATTCTTGGTCGGTGAGGATTAGAGCCGTTTTCCGTGTACGAGGTATTTTGGAAGCAATCGAATCGAAAGGAGGCAAGGAGGTTGCGGTTGTGGACTCGTACAAAGATGACACGGCGGTGGCATTGTTACTACAATCTATTCCAGAAGAACTTGTTCTTCAAGTCTCACAATTAACGACGGCTAAAGAAATTTGGGAGGCTTTGAAAACACGCTATGTTGGAGTAGAAAGGGTTCGTGAGGCTAGGCTCGAGACACTTTTGACTGAATTTGAGGCACTGAAGATGAGTAGTCTAGATTCATTGGATAATTTTGCAGCCAAGCTACAACAATACGTTTCTAATGCGGGTCAACTCGGGCATGTGTTTGAAGAAAAAAAGCTAGTGCAGAAGTTTCTACGGTCTCTCCCAAGTAAGTATATTACTATTGTTGCAACAATTCAACAATTTGGTGATCTGAAAAATATGACTTTTCAAGAAGCTATTGGTAGACTTAAAACTTATGATGAAGCCCTAGGGTCATCATCAAAAGAAACTACCGATGAAAGTCTCATGTTTCAAAGAACTTATCATAAATCTGAAACTAAAAGAGGCGGTAAAGTTAATAATAATTGTTCACATTGTTATGAGAAAAAAAGTGATAATGAAAAAACTCATAATAATGATGAAAAGAGATCAAGTAATATTAAGAAAGGGAGGGGTAAAGATAGATCTCAAGTTCAATGCTACCGATGTGATCAATTCGGGCACTTTGCATCCGTATGCCCGGATAGGAAGCAAAAGAAACAAGAAGCCAACTTTCATGAAGTAGATGATGAAGATTCGGCACTTTTTATGATGAAGTGTGAGCAAGAAACCGTGTTCCTTAATGAAGAAAATGTGATACCGAAACGTTACGAAGCCGAACCAAGAGAAAACGATGTTTGGTACTTAGACAACGGAGCGAGCAATCACATGACGGGTGACCGTTCTTTCTTTTCGGAATTGAACGAGAATATCACGGGAAAAGTAAAATTTGGTGATAATTCTTGTGTTGAAATTCATGGTAAAGGCTCAATACTTTTCGTAGGTAAAAGTGGTGAACAAAGGCGTATGAAAAACGTCTACTTTATACCCGAGCTAAAAAATAATATCATAAGCTTAGGGCAAACAACCGAAGGCGGGTGTGAAACTCTTTTGAAAGGTAACTATTTATTTTTACACGATCGTTCGGGAAAGTTGTTAATGAAGGTGCCAAGAATGGAAAATCGCTTATATAAGATAAAGTTGAAGATTGTTAGCCCGATTCTACAAGCAAAGATTGATGAGCAAAGTGAATGGAATTATTTAACCAAAGAAAATTATGAATGGCAAACTTTTTATGAGAATTGGGGGGAGGATGCTCATTCAATTCATAATAAAGGTGGTTTGCAATCAATTCATAATAAAGGAGGTTTGCAAGAGAATGGTTCCATACCCAATCTAGATGTACAACCGAATCCATTACCTTATGAATTTGCAACAGATTCAAGCTCATTTAATAAGCTTAATTCAGAACGAAATTTATTGAGCCCAATGATAGATTCACATGGCCTCAATTCTGGTATAAATGCATGCCCATCTTCATCTCAGTCGATTATAGGTAATGATATTTCGAGTGATTTAGACTCGAACACAAGTTTACGCAGAAGTGAAACAGAAACGAATCCATCAGTTGTCTTAACAGATTGCATAGTTGATGAATTTCTATTTTTAATGCAAGACGAAGATCCAAGTTTGGTTCAAGAAACGTTGAAAAAAGGAGAGTGGCTACAAACTATGAAAAGTGAGATGGATTCAGCTGAAAAAGACAAAGGTTGGAACTTAGTTCAATTTCCACACGGTCAAAAGTCAGTTAGTCTCAAACGGGTTTTTAAGTTAAAGAAAAATTCGGATGACACTCCAAAGAAGTGCAAGGCAAGAGTTATGGCAAAGAAGTATGTGAAACAATTTGGAATCGGCTATGAAGAAGTTTTCTCACCTATGGCTCGACTTGAAAGGAATGAAGCAAAGTCCGAGTATGTTAGTGGAAAAGTGCAACGAGCGGATACCATTACAAAACCTTTAGCTCATGTCAAGTTTAAAGAAAAGAAGAACTTTTTAGGAGTTGAAGACCTCTTTAATTCGGTTCGCGAATTAGAGGGGTGATTGTTGGACTTAATTCGCGTGAGCCCATTGGACAAGTCGGTCTTAGTGGGTTGTTTGGCAAGTGGGCCGGACACAAGTGATTAACGAGTTAGGTTAATTACTATGCAAGGTGGATTATACCTATTCTATTATGATTAGGATAGAATGCTAAGTATTGTAATTGAGTTATAATTAGTATTCTAGTCTTACTAGGATAGATAGGTTATATATATACTCCTAATGTGTGGAGGTATAGTAGAAGAAATCTTGTAATCAGTTTTGAGTTATTTTCTGATATAACACGTAAGAGTTATTTGCGGGTTAATTATTTTGTGTTCTTTATCGTGTCCTGGACTTGAGAAGGCTGGTGATGCTGGTGCGGATCTTGCGGCTGAGTAGGGTTTTGGTGTGTGGGTGTATATGATTTGTGTATGACGAAGGGGAGGGGACGGGTGGTTTGGGTTTATATAATTTAAACTTATATGTTTGGCCCTTGAACATCAATGGCTTATTTAGTTTGATTTTAAAGTTAATAAATTAGTTTATTTAATTGCAAAACAAACTCTAAACTCATAAATTTAACAGAACAATTAAAATATAGTTAACGGTGTTATCCTGGATTTGTGGGGTGTCACAGTAACAGTCCCAACTTTTATCATTTTGATAACCAACAGGCCGTCATTTTTTAACGAATCGAATTCAAGAATGATGTTTTAAGGCTTTTGATCGGAAGGAGAATATGAGTCGATTGTGGAAAAGTTACCTCGTAACGGTGCTTCAACCGGGTGTTTAAACCTAATGGTGCTCCAACCGGATTTAAAAGTTTCGTCGTTCGGAGCGTCTTTACTAGGGTGTTACATCAAACCACGCTAAACTCTTATTTAATATATGTAAATATGAGGGTGTTACATCAAACCATCAAAGTCACTTGTTAAACGAGTCGTTTTCATGTTTGATACTTGTGTTAGTCGCGTCGTCTTTAACCTGTTCAACACGATACGACACGATTTGCCAGCCCTATTTTCACTACACCCCAAACTGACCGATTTTCAGTTTTCTGCATGGTTTCGATTAGGTTCTTTAGTGGTTTGGTTTTTTTCTCCTTCTCTACTTATAACCCATTAATGCTTAAACTTGAGAAGACTTGTACAAAATACAAATGTGAGACTAGCAACAAATAAGAAAAAAATATGATTTATCAACTCCGACAACACAAGTTGATTCTTTGTAAATATTAATCTGATAAGATTATAACATGAAACTAAAGTACATGAAAGTATCTAACATCATCACGTAGTCAAATCTATTATCTTGGAGCAAAAAACAAGATCATTTTTTCTAAATGTCAATCTTTAACTTAAAACCAACAAAAAATATATGTGCGAGAAAACTTTTACTTTTTGACCGTTATCTCACTTTAAGATAATAGAGTCCATTTAACAAATGGTAAAATCTCCAATGGTAAGTCTTTGTGTGTGTCTTCTTTTCATTTAACAAATCTAAAAATAACATACATATGTTAATATTTTGATGAAAAACTAAACAAAAACTTACATAAAAATCATCGGTTTTGTTTGGCTATACAGATCGGTTCGGTTAATTTTTTCGTTTCTAATTCGGTTAGAGGTGCACAAATCGGTTTTTTTAAGAATCGGTTCCGGTTCTTGTTGGCGGTAAAAGAACCGGTTCTTGTACTAGAACCAGTTTTTGGTGAAAAACTAGAACCGATGTACCCGGTTCCGGTTCTTAAAAAACGGTTTTTTAATGAAATGGGCCGGAACGCTATGTTGCTGCAAATCTTCACTCTCCATTGGACTTTCATTTAGAGTCTATGGTTATAAATTTCTTATATTATATTAGACTAAATAAGTAGTAACATTAAAAACGTCAAATAAGTAACAACACTAAAGCATATCGTTTTTTTCAGGAACCGGTTCTTTCAGGAATCGATTTTTCCAAGAACCGGTTTTTTTTTAACCGGTTCTGATTCTTTTGAAACCTATAATTTGGCAAAATAGTTGAACCTATTTAGAACCTACGGTTCGGTTTCAGTTCGGTTCTTGTAGAACCAGTTTTCTAAGAATCGGTTTTTAATTATTAAATCAGTTCCGATTTCAGTTTTTTTTCACCTCTAAATTCGGTTTTGTGTTCAGCCAATCAGCCCTACACTTTGGGCCTAACTCTAAATTCGGTTTTGTGTTCAGCCAATCAGCCCTACACTTTGGGCCTAAATCTGACAATTATATTATTATATATTATTATATATTATTATAATATGAGCCAACACATAAAATAAATTTTAAATTTGCGGCCTTAAAGTTTAAAGGGCCTTAGGATGAAGTCTAATCTAAAAAACATAATGGGTCAGCTTGAATAACTCAACTTGTTTACATCATAGATTCATAGCTAACATATGAAAAGGTGAGTCGATTTCAATTTTTCCCTGTTTAATGTAAAATTTAAGGTTTTTTTAGTTTTATATTTTTAATACATTTAAACACTTAAAAAGATACTTATAAACAATTAAAACATATATTTTTAGTGGTAACTTTATAAAAAAAGTATGAAGAAAATAATAATATTGGTTAAGATAGTTTAAATACTAATAATAGTTTTTCAAGAAAATATTGATAAAACTTCAGATAATGCTTATGATTTGCAGGAAAATGATATTTTGTATGAGTGTACGTAAAAAAAAATTTGTGTGAGTGCACGCAAAAAATTATACAATATTGTAAGATCGCACATTGATAGTGAAGGAGAACAAATGCTTTCTTATAATGAGCTTCATACTCTCACCATCATGACACGTTATAAAACCACAAGGGGGGACGCCTGAGGGTGGGTCATTGTCAAAGCGGAAAATATCATGGTGCGAGTTCGTTGGGATGTTACAGATGATATTAGAGTCAGGGACTAGGCTAATGTGTCAGCGAGAACACTGGGCTCCTTAAGGGGGCCGAATTGGAAGATCTCACACTGGTTGTAAGGGAGAACAAATGATTTCTTATAAGAGGATTGACACCCTCACCATCATGACACGTTTTAAACCCTTGAGGGGCAAACTCCTAGGACATGTCGTTGCCAAAACGAACAATATTATGGTGCGGTTTCGTTGGAATATTACAAAGACTCATGTTTTTGTATCGATTCATTCTTTAATTTGAAACCCTACATCAAAACCTCTCCTAATTGAATTGAGGGACGTTTTTGTCACGATTTTCATAACATTAATGGTTGTTGCATGTATACTATAACTATGAGAACCACCAATTAGCCTTGTGCACTTCTGGCGTAAATGTGTAATGACATTAAGGTAAGGGTAAAAGCTTTAAAATCAATACGAGTGATTGTCATTTTCTGTTACAAATGCTTAATCAATTAATCGTATGTTGGATAGTAGTGCCAAAAAAACCATTTTAAAAACTATGAGGACCTAAGTAGCAACTAGCAACTAAAACAAGTGTGAAAAAAGGATGACGTGGACGCGTCCAAGCCATGATCTACATGTCGTTTCATACGCTTTTCTACCAATTGACCCGTTTGGGTGGGTCCGACAAACCACTTGGTACATTCCTTATAAGAAGTCATCCATTAACATATTGCCACGTGTACCGTAAATCTTCAATTCAGCATTGTGTATTTGTGTGTGATCTCGGATGCTCATGGTGATAAGATTATCTTTCTCCTATTTATTTATTTAATGTTTTTCCCCTCCTATTGGGGTGCCCATTCTGAGTTTAACGAAAGAGCCAATGAACCTAGGCTTTGTTATTTTTTACTAAAATAATAAATCAAGCTAAAGTTACTAATTTTATATTTCTCGTGGGCATGGAACATGGATGGAGCAAGAGAAAAATAACATAAAATAATGAAAATTATTTTGAAATATTATTGATCCCTTAGGGTGGTGGGTGTGGAAGCGGGTAAGACCACGGGTAGCATCCTACCCGCGTGGTAACACCGTCGCCGGTGCTGCGGGTAGGGTTGCGGGTAGAGGGATGCGGCTATGGAAACCCGCTTGAAATGTTCGTTTGTTTGAAGGATTTTGGTGGGCCATATGTATAATTCATGGTTTTTAATATTAAAAAATAAAATGGGAAGAATTAATGGTAGGTTTGAAGATGCTGTAGGTATAAGAAGATGGAGATGAAGATGAGAGTTGGTGAAGACGATAGTGAATTGATGATGTAGAATTTTGTTGGGCCTCATTATTTTATTTTACACATTAAATAATTTACTCTTTTAATTTATTTATATTGTTTCTATTTATTTATGTATTTATACTTTTTAATATTTTTTAAATAAACTAGTTGTTTAAATAGCTTTAGATCTTGACTACTTGAATATTACCAAGGACGAGGACGAGGACGAGGATGAAGACGAAGACGAAGACTAGTTATTTATTTAAATCTTCGATATGATATTATGTTCTTTGTTAGTTTTTTTTATTTAATCAATGGTTTTTATTATATACTTTTAATTGTTAGTTTAAAGTTATTAAAATAAAAAATTTTAAAAAAAAGTGAGGGTATGAGGGTATTGACACCCACCAAAAAAAATGTGTGAGGGTAATTGTGAGTTGAAGGATTATTATTGGTGGATTGTGAGGGTAGTGGGAGTAAGGATTAACCCACTCCCACCACCCTTAATAATGCATTGTTAAGCTTTATATAACAGAATTAGGTTCAAATACAAAGTCTAAATTTCCTAGAAAGTCTAAGAAGGAATTTGGACCATTAGATCTAATATTAAATGAAGATCAATGGCTCATAAACACAAGGTAGCATAATGGTAAATAGTTAGAACTTTAAATGGTAGGCCAAGGGTATATTAGTCTTGTCTCATTTTCAAATTCCACCATCTTTTTTAAACGTTCATAACTTTTACATACGACAATATTTTTTAATAAAAATTACACCAAAAAAACGAGCGTTTTTTTATCTTCAAAACGCATATAATATTGATATATAAAAAACGAAATTTTTTTTTTGAAGTTTCAGCTCATTGTGTTATATTCGTTAGGTCATTGTGTTATATTTTTCAGCTCATTGTGTTATATTAGTCAAGACATTGTGTTATATTTTTCAGATTGTGTTATATTCGTCAGGTCATTGTGTTATATTCGTCAGGTCATTGTGTTATATTTTCATCAGCTCGTTGTGTTATATTTTCATCAGGTCGTTGTGTTAAATTTTCATCAGGTCGTTGTGTTATATTTTCATCAGGTCGTTGTGTTATATTTCCATCAGGTCGTTGTGTTATTTTTTCATCAGGTCGTTGTGTTATATTTTCATCAGGTCGTTGTGTTAAATTTTCATCAGGTCGTTGTGTTAAATTTTCATCAGGTCGTTGTGTTATATTTTCGTCAGGTCGTTGTGTTATATTTTCGTCAGGTCGTTGTGTTATATTTTCGTTAGGTCGTTGTGTTATATTTTCATCAGGTCATTGTGTTACATTTTCATCAGGTACTTGTGTTATATTTTCATCAGGTCGTTGTGTTATATTTTCATCAGGTCGTTGTGTTATATTTTCATCAGGTCGTTGTGTTAAATTTTCACCAGGTCGTTGTGTTATATTTTCATCAGGTCGTTGTGTTATATTTTCATCAGGTCGTTGTGTTATATTTTCATCAGGTCGTTGTGTTATATTTCATCAGGTCATTGTGTTATATTTTCATCAGGTAATTGTGTTATATTTTCATCAGGTCATTGTGTTATTTCAGATTATTGTGTTATTTCATTAGGTTATTGTGTTATAACAAAATGACATGAATAAATAACACAATGACTTGACAAATAACACAATGAGCTGAAAAACGTGATTTTTTTTTTGTTTTTTATATATGAATATTATATGCGTTTTAAAGATAAGAAAATGCTCGTTTTTATGGTGCAATTTTTTTTAAAAACTAATATCGTATGTAAAAGTTATGGATGTTTAAGGGAGTGCCACATGTCATCATCTCATGGCTTCTTAGACTTTCTAGGAAAATTGGACTTTGTAGTATAACTCCACTCTTATATAACACGTACATAGTAAATATATATATATATATATATATATATATATATATATTGGGAAGAGTTCATTTGAAAAGACTAAAAATTACGAAAAGAAAAAGAAATAGCTAAATTTTTCATTTTTTCAACCAAAAATATTTTTAACATACCAAAAATGAGAGAAATGCAATATTTATTCATTAACTTTGATTTTCAAAAAATAAAATTGAATAAATTTCGTTTATTTGTTAAACTTACACAAGTAGAAGTCATGTATAGGTTTGTTTATGTTTGTATGATGGTTGATCATATCTCAGTTAAGGTTTGTTTGAGTTTGTGTTGGATTAATACTGGCTAATAGTAAAGTTATGATTAATAATGATCAATATGTGAAAGTTGGGAATCCAATTTCACTAAAAATAAAACACACGTCAGCTGCCACGTGGTTGCCACGCCAGCAATTTTAGACGGAGTTAGTCAAGGTTAACGGAAGGCTTAATGGTGGTCACTTAAGTGAAAGTTGGGATTAATAATAACCAATAGATAAAAGTTGGGATTAATAAAATCCAATTTCTCTTTCTAGTTTAAAAGGATACATAGATTCATAAATTTGGCATCCCTTGTAAGCATAATGACTTTATCATCAAAATTCCACATCTTATAAGTGTTCTTGTTAACAAAAATATCCAATGAAAACAAACTTCTTAGCACCACTATCAAATTTGTCATTAGGAGTTAAGTTTGAAAAAAAAAATCAACCGAAATCTACCTAATAAATTAAGGTTTTAGAGGGATATCAAAATCCTTTTGGGGGGAGGGGAAATGAAGGGGAAATATTATGGAAAGAAAAGTATAAGGGAGAAAAAAATAAATGGAGTTTGTATTTTAATTTTTCAATTTCATTAATAATCAATTTTGTTGTTTTGATTCATATTCAATTTATAAAATTAAAATATTAAAAATTTTTGATTATTCAAAAGGTATAAAAGATGAATATATTTTTTAATTTATTATCAAATTATTGTTACTTACTTATTGATGTGTAATTTATAAATTCATTTATAATTATTTAAATATTATCTTCTTGTTTAAATTTTTATTAGATTATATCAAACTGTGTGTATACACGGGTATTAAACCTAGTTTCTGGTTAACAAACTCAGTTCAATTATCAATTCAGGTTAGGTTTATTTAAAGACCCGATTGAAGACCGTATAGTCGTTTGAAGCACTTACTCAAGGTAATAAACAGAATCGTATCATCCTCTCCATCAAAAGCTCTAAAATATCGGTCTGAAATTAGAAAAAAAATTAACATCGTTAAGTTAACTTTAACGGCAGATCAATGTAGAACAATAAGTTACAAGTTGGGATTGTCATATGAAATTTTTTAAATTGGGATTTATATCGGCTAATATATAAAAGTTCGGATTATAAAATCCAATATCGCTTTCTTAAATACATATATATAGCTAAAATATTTATATAGCTTCTAAAATAATTTTAAACCATAAAGCGTATATAAATTGACAAATTCTTTATTGGGACGGAATTTGTGGAAAATACACATTCGTTTTTTTTACAATGTAAACCAAGAAAAAAGAAGGGAGGAGAAATGCACACAACAGTTGATGTAACAAGGAGAGTGCAATGACAAAATGACAAAATGACAAAATTAAGGTACTTTAATTTTAGCTCAAAGACATCATATGATGCTAATCAAGATAGGTAAACGTAACTTATAATAGTATTGGCGGTTTAAACACACAATAAGAGGGTCCTCATTCACTAGTTTCACAACTAATATTACTAGAGAAGTAAATTGCACAAACCATGCAAAAAATCTAGAAATCATAATTCAAACAAAAAAAGGTATATCAAAATTATAAAAGGCCCTTCCACAAATATACATCAAACACACAAACACGATAGTTTTAGCCCTAATTTGTTTGGTGGATTTAGCATATACAAGTTGTAGCAAAGAGCATGTAGAAAAAGCGTTGATGTTCAAAATGATTCAGTTACAAGTTTTATTATAAATTATATTTGTATTGATTTAGAAACAAAATTAGAGAATACGTGAGTTAAACGGTCTAAAAAGCCTAAATTTGTATGCTAATCAAGCTGTCTATAATTATATGATACATTGTATCCATCATTAACAATTCTGGTACTTAAGGTAGCTAAGTCCAAAATTTGTGCTTCCAATGAAATTGTAATGGGTCCGGTCTAATTGGACCACTGGTCCATGGTTGGTGTTCTCTCCCGTTGTGTGATGGTGAACCATCGACTCTAAATTTAGTGGTTGATACCCTTTTGGACAAACCCTTTTTTTCACTTTTCCTTTTTGTACTTTTGCATATCTATTTATGTTATCAATCACACTCAAATATTTAAATCAATTATAATGTCATACACTCATACAATATGTGCATTAAATCTTGTTAGGCACAAGGCATTTTCACTATGCTTATAGATACCTAATCATTCAAGCGGTGAATTCATAACGAGGATAAAACAAATATAATTGGCAAACATCTAATATTATTAACTCGAGAAAATTTGCTAAAAGAACTTGAATTACAATGAACTTCTACCCGAGTTTATAGTTTATATAGGCTAACCAGAATTTGTACACCAAGATATCATACAAGACTATATATAAATCTAAATCTAATTACCAAAAATAAGATACTTAAATAAGACATCCAAATCTTAACTCAATTAGAAAGTCACCTTTGTTGACCTTGCATGTCAAGCAAATGACACGATCGGAATGTCCCAACAGTTAGTAACATGTAGTGATTTGAAGTAATACTATTAATGTAACTTAATAAATCCATTGGGCATGCGGATTCACAAAATAGATTTGATCATATCTAGATGATGATTTGTTAACTCTTATATTAAATAGGGTTGGAAATGAATTGAATAATTTCAACTTGAGAAAAGATTGATCAAATTGGGTTCCTATGCCGGTATATGTATGCTTTAGTTCAGTTTCAATCATTTTTTACATGTGTATATGACTAATTGTTTTTGTATGTTATTGTCGGGGGCGTATTCTTTAAGAGGTTGGGATGAGCTTCGGTCTCTGCGTTTTCTTGCCAGAAGCTAAGTAGCACTGGGACGGGTACGGAACCGGGGTACGGGGACAATACGGGGACGGGAAACGGCAAAACTCAAAAATTCTAGATACGGGTACGGCTAAGGTACGGCAATAAAAATAATATATATATATATATATATATATATATATAAAATTAATACCAAACTAGTTATATTGATTAAAACTTAAACTTTCAAAAGTACTAAACTTGAGAAGCCATACTTGATAGAGATGATGAGATGTATTGATGAATGATGAATGATGAATGATGAATTGATAATCAAAGAAGCTTTTTTATATTTGATGGTTTGGAATTGGAATATATATGGTTTACAGAATAATACGGATGATGAAGTTGGCAAGTTGCCGTATTATGTTTTTTTTTTACTTAATGGGCTTTAAACCCTAAAAAACTTAAGGAAACGTTTAGGAAACTTCATGGAAACGTCCCCGTTATTTGGAGACGTTTGGGAAACGTTTCCTAGGCGTTTCCTAGGCGTCCCCGTCCCCTAAACGTCCCCGGTACGGGTACCGCACCTATTTAGGTGTCCCCGTGCTTCATAGGCCAGAAGTTTCAATTTTTATCCCAATACCTTAAAGTTATATATATATATATATTGATTTTGACCCTGTGTAAAAAAACTACATGTATATATATATATATATATATATATATATATATATATATATATATATATATATATATATATATATATATATATATATATTGAGCTCGCTCCCGTGATTTTCAACCCCCGTACTACAAGAGTTCAGGATCCGCCATTGGTTATTGTCTTAATTGAGTTATTATATATAGAGATATATATTTTGAGACATTCATGTTTTCATATCAAACATGATTTTTCTAAGGATGGTGTTAGTGCACATGTAAAACTTCACATAAATCTTATAGCCTTATAGCATCGGCCGGCCATCTACAAGAGAGATATAATAAATATAAGAAAAAGACAACCTTAAATACCACAAATGCATTCATGTAAGTGTATGTGTGTTGAAGCAATTCAAAGGTAAGTGTACATTTGTTGAAGTAATTCAAGATGAGTGACTTTTTGAAGCATTTCCACTAGTGTAAGTAATAGAAAACAAATCTCTACGCTTATGGGACCTTTGTAAGCTATTTTATTTCTTAGCTATATATTTTTGAAGTTAATTTCATGTCATAGAGCTTGTCATATTATCAATTCATGTTTAAATTTGACTAACTTCGTAAGCTATTAAAAAAACTACATTTGAGCTTGGACGATCTTAAATTTGACTCACTACTCAAGGAGTGGAATGGTGACTGAGATCTCACGCAACAAGAAGGGGTGCATCCATGGGCTCATTGGGGGGTTAGGGTTTGGTGGATTATTGAAAGTTTCTTTGACATGGAGACGGAATCAGCACCATTGGTGGAGATGGAGATGGAGACGAATATGAAGTAGTGGTGGAGGGGATGGTTGTTTGTTGGGTAAAAATTAAATCTTGGTTTGATTCAGTTGTGGGGTGTTGGTTGACTTTGCAATTTTGCATTTTTTGGTGGTGGTGGTGGGGATGGTGATGAGCAAAGACACGGTATTGTGGTGGTGGTCGGAGGTGGCGGGTGGTTGGCATTATTATGATGGTTATGGTAGCATGATTGTGTTATTAGATGATTGAGTGGAGCCCAGATTATTAATTTAAAGAGTAATCATGCCATGTCATCATCCACATCACGCTCACGTAACTAAATGTTATCGGACATTAAAAAATTTAATAAGGGACCTCTATTGAAAAATAGTTAGAAACGTTTGACCTCTGCCAAGAATTTTGTAAGTTAGCGTCTTTACCAGCCAATAAGTTAAAGTACGAGTTTTTAGATCCAATTTTCCATAAACCACATTTGAGTTTGGATGATCATAAATTTGACTTGCTTACTCAAGGAGTGGAATGTTGAGAGAAATATCATGTAACACTTCTTTATATATTAATTGACAAACATTTTCAGCGGTTTTATTTTTGCCTTTTAATTTCCCCACTAATTTTGCACTTTTTAATTTTGGTCTGAACAATAACACCTGGTGTTTTTTTAGCATTTCATCTTCACCACAAACTTTTTATTCGCTACATTTTGGCTAAAAAGTTATACTTTTTTTATTTTGGTTTTCATTGTGAAACATAAAACACGATGATGGTGGTGTACCTCTCAACGGCGGTGGTGCGGTGGCCTTCATTGTTCAGTCAAGGGATGGTAGGAGGTGGTTTGGTGGCGATGAGTTGTTCCATTGTGAAACAAGGAAGACGATGATTGTGGTTGCTGGTGTGAAACGAAGAAGACAATTATGGTGGTGAGCGATAAAGAGCATGTTGTTTGTTGTGGTGGTGTTGTCTGCATGGTGGTGGTGGTGGTGGGCTGGATGTGGTGTGCCGTCTTCAAAGCGGCCGGATGATTGATTTGATTGTAACAACAAATATGAATGCGATCAAGGAACATACACTTAGGTTCAGTCCAAATTGCATTAATAAGAATGCAATTAAGGTGATCCCACTTATGGCCCATGCCCCCTTGACTAGAGCATGCTCTGGCATATCTTGAATGTTCGTCAAATGTTGAGTCAAGATTTTGCGAATGGTGATGCGGTCAAATGTTTGTTGTCTGGAACATTGTTAGTAACGCAGACACTAAGCGAGTGCAGTTTCACGAAACATAAAGAGAACATTCTCAATGTTCAAAAATCTCTAACGTAAGCAATCACATTTAAACATTTGGTAAACACAAACCAAATATCCTTCAAGTATACATTTTGTAAAAAATATGAAAAACTTCTAATACAAGCTTCTACTTCAAAGCCCGATAATAGTATTCAAGTGATGAATTCTGCATGAACTTACTTATTGTGAATGTCATAATGGCGAAGAAGATACAAAACAAAGTGGGTCACCAGTTATTAAAAGTTCCATTCATTTAAGATATCATCATAGAGGGTTATCTTGTCCTCATGAAGAGTCGCAACTGCCTTCTATGAAGCAGGATATTCTAACTCGACATAGTTGGTGTTTTGGTAAAAATAACACAAGGTATTTTGATGATCAAATTAGTAAAATGTGGCTAAGTACTTTTCTGAAAATGATTTGTAAGATGATGCTAGACGGTTTAGTAGTGAAATAACAAGTGTTGAATAAAAATATCGTGCAAAATACTACTTTAAAACAGAAATATCATTTAAAATACTATTAAGGATAAATATATAAAAAAACATTAAAGAACAGGATGATATACGAGGAAAGCCCTTGATCTTGTTATATCGCATGCATAAAACCTCAAGAGCTGACTAAAGTCAGGCTGCCTTTGTTTGTTTTATTGAAATAATATCAAAATGATACACCTTAAGAGCTTCGATGATCGATCTAGTGCGTGTGTTACAGTAATTTCGAGAGTGCAAGTGTTAGAGAGCAAGTAGAGAGTGTGTTGTGTTCAGAGAGTGTGTAACTAGTCCCTAATTCGATCATCAAGCCTCCTATTTATAGGTAAACTTGCTAACAACTAAGTATTTAATATCCTCGGCGTTATCCTGAGAATGTCAGGATTCCGAGCGTGATTTCCAGGTCTTCGAAGTTTACGTTGACGGTAACACGCTTTCATCAGGTTTCTAACCGTTATGAGTTGCTTCCACGCGTATATATTAACTACCATCCCGAATCTTTAGCCTTTGACCGAGTTTATAGTTGTTTCCAGTGAATCACAACTTATTAAGTGATCACAAGACTTGCTCAACGTCATTTAATCAGCCATATCTCGATATCTTTGATTAGAATTAGTCAATATACACGTTTTTTTTAAGTTTTAAACATGTAGCAAACACGCTAATTAACAATAATCGAAAATATGGTTCATGATATCAAACGTGTCTACATATCCTAGATGTTCAGAATACATGCTCAGAATATTGTTTAGGATATTGCTAATAATATTACTCGAAATATTCACTCGTAACAGCTTAGAACATGAAAAACTCGTTTAAACTTCTCAACCCAATCTAAAAGCCAATTAATCAGGATCAGTTCTAAGTGAGTATTCTTCATCGTAAAACCTTTTTGTAGAAATAGTCGCCATTTGGATAGAAACGTATGAGCAAAGCTTTGAAGAAGAAATTAAGGAGTTTGAAAAGTATGAGACATAAGGGCCTAATTCCAACACGTTTTTTTCCTCTCATTTTATAAGTAACAACTAGACGCGGGGCTTGGAGATGTGAGATAACAAGTTTGGGTCGGCTTTTCTCCTTAAATCCTTCTAAAAACAACCTGATCTTCAATGATCAGGAGACCGAAAAATGGTGGCTTCAACATGAAGAATGTATTAAGGCCCCCCTCTAATATGAAAGGAAAAGGAGCTGATCTTTTAAGGGGCGGGAAGGAGTCACGACCCCCCCTTTTTTTCCTTTAGAAGTGTGAATTTAAGGCCCGGTAGTTAAAAAATATAATATTAAATGATGCATAAAAACATAATATAAAAACTTATCAAATAATAAAAAAATTTCTAATAAGGATAAAAGAAATTCGGTGTTTTTTAGTTTTATTTTGAATACAAATCAGATAGTAATTTATTATTATTATTATCTAAAATGTCACTCCAAACATGTGTTAAAACTGCTTACGAGGTTTTTTTTTTTTTGAAAAACAACTATTGTCATTGAGCTTTATGTCATAATGTATATAAAAACATTTAAAAAACTGTATAGTTAATTTTTTTAATAAAACTATTTAGTTAGGTTTTTAAAAAACTAATAATGATCAAGTTATTAAAGAAAAATCAAATTAAAATCACAAATAATAAAAAACAAATCAAAACAACCTTTATCTCACGAGCGTGAGATTTCTCACGCATGACTCGCGTACACCTAGTGTGGTGTTGATGCTTGGACCACGACCCAAGTCGGCTTTCAAGCCGCTCTTTCACGCACCGTATCACATACTCATACTTTTTGTTAGCATCTAAGAATTTTTATCGTTTGTAAATTGTTTTGGTTATAAATATATTCTTTTAAGATGCGTTCATAATTTACGCGTGCATCTCTCTCGGCCCAAACTGCATCTTTGAGTAAATAGTAGCATCAACTTCCATTTGGATCACGCATAAAGGAAAGTTTAGGTTTATGAAATGGCCAGATTGGTTTTCTTTAAATGAGAATGCTTTTCGCTTGTAATTTGCTATTGTATTCTAGCTCCTTGCTAGTTTTGTTTTTTCCTTAATAAAATTCTCTTCGTCCATTTTTTTTTCTCTTATGAACCATGAACTTAAATAGACAATGGGCATTTGGTCTATTAATTGAGGTGAGATTTGAGTTGCTT
Organism: Tagetes erecta; assembly: GCA_030867185.1. Taxonomy (NCBI): domain Eukaryota; kingdom Viridiplantae; phylum Streptophyta; class Magnoliopsida; order Asterales; family Asteraceae; genus Tagetes; species Tagetes erecta. Next base: position 8,579,041 of record CM061490.1, read on the forward strand.
AATGACACATGTTCGAATCTCACCGCTAAGTATTTATTCTGCAACATTAAAGGCGATGAATAGATCGAGTCAGCTCCCTGATCTAAAGCCCGTATCCTTAAACTGACAAAGTTTTACCACACTATTCCGTCATATCTTCAAACGAGAATTCTATGCTTCAGCCCAAAGATAAGATTTTTATTCTCATGTTAAAATCAATGATAATCAAACCTAACAAATCTAGCATATAATACTTTAAATTTAAAGAGTTTATCGTCATTTTAAAACTCTGTCACTAACATTTTCCCCAGATCTAAAGTTCATATCCTTATACTGACAAAGTTTTACCATACTATTCCGTCATGACTTCAGATGAAAATTCTATGCTTCAGCCTAAAAACAAGATTTTTTTTTTCTTATATTAGACATAAATGACGATCAAACATAACAAATCTAGCATAACTACTTTAAATTTAAAGAGTTTGTCGTCATTTTAAAACTGTGTCATTAACATTTTCCTTAAAAAAAAATAGGTTTTATATTCATTTGGTGTAGAATATACTAAATATATCATGAAACTGAAACCAAATGTGTGGTCATTGTATCCATTGCATTATGTGGACACAAAACTGGCACCACAACTCTTCATCTCATACTAGAATGCTGCTCACTTTTGTCCACCATATTTTATTCACACCCACACCCACACCCCTTGTTCATATCATCTTCCTCATTCTCCAAATTTCGACCCCAATCTTTCCACTGAATGTGAAGTGGGTTGTGTTTCAAGATCTTTAATCTCACCCATTTCAACTCATGTCTGCCGCTCTGATTTGGGTTGTTTCCCCTAACTCCGAATTGTGTAATGGGTTGGGTTTCTTGGAAACAAAAGAAAAAAGGGGTTTCAATAGATTGAACAACATTGTTTCAAGAAAAAGAGATGTGGTTAGGAGAGTGGTGGCTAACCCATCTGGGAATTTGGCTATTTCATCAGAGCAATTGGTGTATGATGTGGTTTTGAAGCAAGCAGCTTTGGTTAAAGAACAAATGAGATCAAGAGCTGAAGAAGTAGAAGATGTTGAGGTGAAACCAGATGTTGTTCTTCCTGGGACACTTGGTTTGTTGAATGAAGCTTATGATAGATGTGGTGAAGTTTGTGCTGAGTATGCCAAGACTTTTTATTTAGGTTTGTTGTTCTTTCTTTTTTTTTTTTTTTTTAATAAAGTTTTGATTTTTTTAATCCAAGAATGATTAGTGCTTGGCAGATTATGCAATGGGTGTATAATTATTATTTAGATATAAAAAAAATTGTTAAATGACCCTTAGATTTGTCACCACATTAGTCATTTTTATGCCAGTCGAAAAGTTATGTATGTCCATGATAGCTTTGTGTGATACTGCTCATTATAATGAAAAAAGAAACTTAAGACTAGTTAGTGTCTGTGAATATACAATAGCTTCCTTATGCAGACAATTGTTTTGTGATGGACAGGAACATTGTTGATGACACCAGAGAGGAGAAAAGCTATATGGGCGATTTATGGTGAGTTTTTTTTATTATGCATTTGAATTTTAGGGGTGAAAGCTAACTGAAATAACTAAATCAGTTATAATACTTTTGATAAGTAGCTTTATCAGTTGAGTGAGTTTCGATTATGTATGTTTACCGATAATCGAGCAAGTGTTGAAATGTGTATTGAGGCTCTAATATGCATTAAACTTGTTGGAATATTTTACTTTTGAGTAACTGAAATGTGTATTTGGCCCATTTTGTTTATCATTTGCATATAGTCAATTAGTCATTTTCTTTGGTGTGTTATACTTCTATATAGTTACAGTAGTTATAGTTATGTTAGAAACAAATCAATCATGTACCAAGAGATATTCATGTTAACTTTAACTCACGTATGAGACCATTTCCCATGAATAATGACTTGAACGAATATTACACGTGACACCATATCATGTAAAAAAACACGGAATGAAAATATTTAGGATTCAGGCGAGTAAAAGTAGATACACGGCCAAAGATTCATGTATCTCATATTCTCATGACTATATGCGTTAAATTGTTTTTGACATGACCCGCTGATGAAATTTAGTTTTTGGAATTGGGAAATGATCAAACTCCTGTAGTTTTGACTTCATGTGTTTGGTTCAATCAAACAGTATGGTGTAGGAGAACAGATGAACTCGTTGATGGGCCTAATGCATCACATATTACTCCCAAAGCTCTAGATCGATGGGAGTCGAGATTAGAGGATCTTTACAACGGACGCCCTTTTGATATGCTCGATGCTGCTTTATCAGATACTGTTTCTAAGTTTCCTGTTGACATTCAGGTAAAATTTTGTTAAATATGTCCTCTAAATTATCATGAACGAGTCTAATATTCTGATGATTTCTTGTTGTTTTTTGGTTGTTTCCAGCCTTTTAAGGATATGATTGATGGGATGAGAATGGATCTTCGAAAGTCAAGATATGAGAATTTTGATGAGCTTTATTTGTATTGCTATTATGTAGCGGGCACAGTTGGATTAATGAGTGTTCCGATAATGGGAATCGCTCCTGAGTCTAATGCACCAACCGAGAGCGTTTACAATGCTGCTTTGGCTTTAGGCATTGCTAATCAGCTCACAAACATCCTTAGAGATGTTGGGGAAGAGTAAGTTCCCCAAACACACTTTTGACTTTTTGAACTTTGATATGTTTGAACTATGAAGTTTGACCTCATGCTTAGTTCTTGACTTTATGATCAAACCAAACAAATTTTAACCTCGAAATCAACCCAAATCCCAAATGAATTTTACATGAATGTGATTTTTGCATGGAAGTGTAGAAAAATTACAACAAATTAGCAAAAGCTAACATGTAAATCTTGACATTTGAATAATCTTGAAATTTTGATACTTAAAATTGTTGACCTTATGCTTAGTTCTTGAATGTTTTGTTCTTGTCTAGTGCACGAAGAGGAAGGGTTTACCTACCACAAGATGAACTAGCACAAGCCGGATTGTCGGATGAAGACATATTTGCAATGAAAGTAACCGACAAATGGAGATTCTTCATGAAAAAACAAATAAAACGAGCAAGAACATTCTTTGATCAAGCAGAGGAAGGCGTTACACAGCTAAGCTCTGCTAGTAGATGGCCGGTAAGCTTCTTAGTCTTCATCCACAAATTTGGGCAGGCCGGGTGAGTTGGCTAGCGGGTTAAAATTTGTAAATTTTTATACAGGTCATTTGTAGGATTTGAACATCCAACCTTATACCATATTAATACGAAAACTTCATTATGACAATAATAATTAATACAATGATTCAGGACGTATATTGCGCACCCGTTTGACCCGTTTCAACCTGTTCATATGTAAATGTTATCTAACAACCTCATTGATGGCAGGTTTGGGCATCACTACTATTGTATCGACAAATACTGGACGAAATAGAAGCAAACGACTATAACAACTTCACGAAGAGGGCGTATGTAAGCAAGCCGAAGAAGATAGTTGCTTTGCCGATTGCTTATGCAAAATCTCTGGTGCCCCCATCATCAAGAAACTTAGTTTCAAACTAACATCATGCCATCAGAGGGTAAATTTGTAATTTACTCACTATACAGTGTAGATGATGAGAATGGTCAATATCATCTGTAAATCACAAATTGTTGTTACAGATTCAAAGCAAATATAGAATAGAAATATTTGTTTATGTATAAATCCAACAAGTTGACTAAAAAAATTTCTAAAAAACCAATCAAAATCTGTCTTGAAAACAAAGTAGCACTTCTAAAATTTAATCACATCTAAAATAAACGAGCCAGCTTAGCTTGGCTTGAAAAACTCTTTACCGAGCTAAAATTTGAGCCAACTCATAGCTCGACAAGCCGGCTTGTAAACAAAAAAGGGTAAAAAAGCAAATTAGAGGTGCATAAAATAACCTGTTAGAGAAGCGAATGAAAAATAACTGGTTAGAGTTTCTTTAACTGTAGGTTCGTAACCGATTAAGTTTTTTTATGAAATAAAATCCAAACCGATCTAAAACCGCTCAAAGGGAGGAAAATTAGTAAAAAACCACTCAACAACCCAAACTGAACCGAACATGTTTCGAGCCGCTCTATAATTTGCTACGATCTACGAGAAGCTAAGGCCCGTGAGGTCATAATTCAAAGTTGCAACACACATTGAGATGACCAGTGGCATCAGAGATAGGCCGGCTTGGCGATGGCTTAACATAGGAATATAGGATGTAACTTGAGCATTTGAATATTTACTATAGACATTGTTTGAAATGTCTAGTGTTTTTTTCGCACTTATGTTTGTATGTTTGTTTTGAACATTTCTAGAGGTTTACTAACAATAAATTAAGTAAACGATTGACGAATAGTTATGGGGAACAAGGTATCTAAAGCATTTTATTAAAATTTGATTTATATTAAGAGTTATAATTAATTTTTTAAATTTGTTATTGTTTTTTTACCATTATATGTGCTTCTTATACTTTGTAAAAAATATTTGCATGTGAACCTTTCTCTTTCCTTTAAACGCTCATTGTTTTTACAGAAGTTAGAGGTTGTTTGTTTCAGCCTCTTAACGATTTAGATGTCTGAATGATTCAACACTTAATGATTCAAATTGTTTGTTTTGCGAGCAGATGTCTGAATGGTTAAGATATTTGTCTCTGAATGGTTAAGCAGTATACAGAGTCTGAATGGTTAAGAGCTATTATCTAAATTTGTCAGACGTTTGCCTTTAAATAGTTAAGCAATATACTAGTTCTTAATGGTTTAAACATCATATTAATTCAACACTTAATGATTCAGACCTCTTATTGGTTCAGTACTTATGATCGAGCTGTTTGGCAGCACTTTAGGTACTTACATAAAAGAGGACCGTTTTGACTTTTGACCCTCATTTTGATAGTTGGGTACTTACATAGAAGAGAAAAGAACTAATAAAGTGTTCTTAAAGATTTTTTACGGCCGGTGGCGATGAGAAACGGAGTTATGTTGGAAAGCTCTTGACCGTCAGGGAAGAAGAAGACATGAAGATGAGTGTTTAATATTTTAATTGTACCTATGATTTTTTACTATTTGTCTAGAAAGTAAAAACTAATATTTTATTATTTTTCTTTTTCTTTGTTAATTAATTGTTATCAACTTATCACAATTAAACTTGGACTTTTTCTGTTATGTTGCAGTAAGTTTTAATTTTTCTTTTTTGTGAAAATATTATCTACAAAAGTTGATTTACTCTATATATATTAACTAGTTTAGTGCCCGCGCTATGCTCGGGAACATAACATTTAAGTGATGCTTTTAAGTATATTCGTGAATTTACCAATCAGTTTTGAGATAAAACCGTGATAAATCGAAACACATGATATATTTTTAAAAATTAGATTTTTAGTATGACAATATTATACTTAATTTAAAGAGAATAAAGTGCTCAGTTTTATGGGGTAGCTTATTTTTTTAAATCATATAAAAATGTTATGTATATTTATAAAACAAAAAGGTCTTTAATTGTATGTTATCATTAACTTCATCTATAAGTTTTATTTTTAAACCCTATCAAATATAACTGACTCATGTACATTCCTTGTAGTAGAGGGTTAAAAATATAAATATTCTTAAATTTTTCAAATTTCTCCAAAATATTAGAGGACAAAAGTGTAATTAGTTTTATTATAATATATTTTATATACATACTTTAAATAAAAAAATTATTATTGTCACATTTTAAATAAAAGTGTAATTGTTTACACTCTTAATCACATTTTAGTTTTGTTCTTTTATTTTTGTCATCGAGTTACTTTATTTATGTAGTACCGCATTGACTGGTTAAAAAAGTAATTGTTATGTGTTAGGAAAACAAATTTTTTTATTTTCACCCCCTATTCGTAGAATCCTCGTTACGTCATTAGATATATATATATATTTTTTTAATACGTTAAACATGTATTCACCGTATGATTCATCACGAAATTTAAACACTAACACTTCATGTTTTAAAAGAGCCGACAACATTTACCACCCAATGATTGGTTCGCGTTTATTATTGGAGTATGGCATTCCATACTATCTTATTTTTAAATAAATGACCTTCATTCAGTTTTGTTTTCGGATACTAGTTGAGTTAGGAAAGATAATAAATTTCGTTGGTAAGAGAAAGAAAACTTGTCTTTTAAAACTTATTTCTACTTTCTTTGGCTAGACTTTCGTTCCCCGTCATTAAGAGGCACAACTAAAGCTCATCTAACAACTTGACAGTGATTGTTCTCTCATCCCTCTCTTGTTTTTCTGCTTTTGTTCCGTTAGGACGAGATCTTAAGATTAGTTGTAATAGTTAATGTTATTTAGAGGCGTTTTATGTTATGTTAATAATGACTGGCCAATGAACATGATATCAAAACATGTTGTAATCATTATTAACCTTGTAAACAATATTCAATCATTTTGTTAATAGTTTAATTAAAACAATTTCATGGACCGTTTGTTTGGATTTGAATCTGAGCGATTTAGAGGCCCAACCAAATCAGACATTACACGTCTGAGCGAATCTCCCAAGTCTGAACGAGAATCTGAATGGTGCTGAAAAGAACCAAAAACCGACCCCGCACAGACACGTACGGGGTTTAGGAGTTGCTTTCGTGTCCGCAGGTCGCACGGACGTCTCATTGTGGGTGCTAACGTAAAATGTAACACAATAACTTAACATGTTATGAAGGCTTGCATATATAAGCTAACAATGTTTTAGTTTCCACTCCACTATGAGACAAAAGTGAATGAATTTTTTTTAGAATCTCATTCAGATGTCCAACCAAACAGATGTTCTTAACCATTCAGCACTTGATTAATAGCCCCTCAATTATTTGTTATTGGTCGCCACCGGTCCCAACTGTCGAAATACATGTTGACGGTCCAAATTTTATCATTTTTGCTACCAACTAATCAAGGTTAAAAAATAAATTAACGGTAATTAAGTTTTTTTCGAAATTAAGTCATTTTTATCAAAAGAAGAGTACGAGTCGATTGATGAAAAAAATTTATCTCGAAACAGTACTCCAAACACCAAAACAGTGCTTGAACCGGGTGTTTGGATGTAAAAAATTCATTGTTTGGATCACCGTTTCGAGATATCCGATCAAAAGCCCTTAACACGTCGGTCTGGATTTTTGAAAAAACTCACGCCATAATGCTCGACCAAAACTGTTGTTAGAGCATTATGCGTTTCTTTGTTACACGTGTATTGGGCATTCACTACTATTTCTTCCATGCTTATTTGTGCACATTCTTCGTCAACCTATCTCCGGGTGTAATCTTGACAATAGGCTTTGCATTCATCCTTCATAATCATATTCTGTAATATGAGATAAACATACATAACGCACGCCATTTTTTATTTGACATTAGTCGACACTTGTTGTTCACAAAATGTCAACGATTATCGAAAACTCCAAATAGACGTTCGATGTGATGATATCCTTTCTTAATGATTCTTGAAGTTTTTTAAATAAGATATTTTTTCGTCAATTTGGTATCTAAATGTCTTTATCGTCAGCGGGTACTCTAGACATTATCAGCATGAAAATAATATCTATACGGGTAATAATATCCATTAACATAGAAAGGGGCATCAGATACGTTCTTGGCTATGCGATCCTCTTATGATAGGCGATGCTTCAAGAATATTAATGCCATATGAAGCAACCCTTAGAAGAATCAGAGTCGGCCCTTTTTGGTCACCCTGCGTGTGTTGACCAGGCCAAGCGGTTGGGTAGTTAGCCCACTACCAATGCATGCAATCTATGCTACCAATCATAAATGGCAAGTTATGAATTTCTTTGTGTACGTCGTATATTTTTTGAACATCTAACCATGTCGGCTTTCTCAAATAATGTTCACCGTAAAGGTCAATAATATATCTACAAGAATCACACCGATGAAATGAAGTTTGATAAAAAAAGTCAAATGTGAAAAAAGCATATTGATTGTACAAAAGAATGTAGTGGAAATATAAATAAAAAATGTTAAATGTGAAGAAAATAAAAAACATTCATAAAGCACACCGATGAAATAAAAAATTAAAAATTGTGAAATATACTAGTAAAATATTAAAAGGTACATAAAAGGTAACAAAAATTGGTATAGCGTAGGTGGTATAAAAATTGAACGCATTGGTAAATTAACGACTTAATATAACTCACCAGATTGGGAACTAAATTAAACGGGAACGATCTAAATAATCTAACTAAATGAACTAACCGAAAAACCTAAACGCTCATCAAAGTAGCTAAAATCTAAACCCAAAACTAACCTTTGAAGTTTAACAATAATAGGTAAAACAAAAAAAAATACTAAAATTAAAACAAAATCAATAAACAAAGTTACGAAAAAAACATTACCTAAAAATTAAATTAAATATCAATCTAGATAAAACCAAAATCTTAATATCTAATCATGAAAATTAAACAATAATAGTAAGACATAAAATAAAAATAAAATAAAATAAGACAAAAAAACTAACACAATATAAAGAGAATGAAAATAAAATTCTACATATTTACCAACCTACTATTTTGTAAGGTCGGTGATTATTCACATGATTTTCACGTGCGTGATTCTTATTATCTGCCGTTCTTTCACTCTTTCTTTCTTCATGTTTTCTCCGGCATCAAGGTGGGTGAGAATTGATTTTTGGTGTGGAGATCTATTTCTCCTCGACTGAATCTACTTCGTTGCCTTCAGGTTTATTGTGTTGGAGTACGTTTTCCTGTTGGTTGTTTGTACGTGCAGATGCCGAGTTCTATTTGATGATCGGTCGTTTCTTCGTGTTTTTTCCGTTGTTTGTTGGTGATTTTCTGGACTCTCTGATGGTTTATTGTGACATGCAGATACTGGATCTTATGGTGGCGTAGTGGTCTCTGCTTCGGTGATCTTGGTGTGGTCGTGTTTGTGACAACGACGATTAGATCTGCTTTGTTTGAGGTTAGTAATTTTATTTTTGTATAAACAGTTATTAATTTTAGTATGCTTTTCTAAATGTCAATTGTTGTGTTATTATACTTTCTTGTCAGATAAAGTGTGTTATTTTCTATCTGTTTGTCATCGTTCGTTCTAATATCGTTGTTGCTATTGTTGGGTTTTTACTGTGTTGCGGGCATTGTTGTTTGACTGTTGAGTGGGTAACTACTAATTTTGTTGTCTCTTGACTTTGTTTTCTACTTTTTGTGACAGTACAATGTCTTTGAGTTTGCTGTTTTCATTTTTTTGGTTGTTAGGGATTTTGGGGATGTTGTTGGGTTTCTACTTTGTGTTGCGAGCATTGTTGTTCGACTGTTGAACGGAAAGCGAAAGCTACTCATGTTGTTTCTTGAGTTTGTCTTCTGCTGTTATCTAATTGTCTCTGTCCACGGTTTTTCTGATGACTTTTTCTTATCATCGGTGGTGTTTCTGATGACTTTTTCTAAGCATCGGTGTTGTTTCCGTTTTTTTTGTTGTTGTTAGGGATGTTGTTTCTTGAGCTACTCATGTTGTTGTTTCTTTGATTTGTCACACCATTTAGGTTTGGTCATTGTAGGTATTGCATTACTTGATTTGCTGGTGAAGAACTGACGATCAATTTGGGTTAGGGCGCGGATTGATTTGCTGTGTGATGGTTCAGATCGTTGGTTGACAGCTGTGCTACTGTTTGTTTTTGCTGTTTTCAAGATGGTCTTTCGAATTGTTATTTTTTGTATCTGGTATGTTGTTATGTTAGTTGTTTTTCTAGATTGGTCCATGTAAATGTGTTTTCATGATGCATTGTTGTTTCTAATGTCTATGCTATTGGGCTGAGTTTGGTAGTTGTTAGTTGTTTCTAATGTTTATGGAGCTCTATCTTTGGCATTTGACTATTAAATTTTAATTGTGTTCGTCTTTTGTCTTTGTCATGTCTACTTTTAGAAAGCGTCGTAGGAATACGGTTGTTGCCTCTAAAAGAGTTGCTGACATAAATCTCAAAGACTCCCCCAAGATGCTGCAAATACAGAATAATTAAAAAGTGGAGGCCATATGTTCCATGTGGCGAAAAGAAGAGTTATATGTGTTTCCTTTTCTCAGACATTTATGTAAGCTCAAACAGGTATTGCAATCTATCTATTCGCACATTCACTAACAACATGTTAATTAATGGCAGGGATACGCCATAGAAGCAACCGCACTTGCAAGTGAGGGTGACCACTTTAATTTTCTAATTTAGCTCCAGAAATGCTACAGGGTAAATGAATACTCCTCAAGACCTGCACGTGAGTACATGCTGACGGTGCCTCACAAAGTTTCACTTAGGCTAGGCAAACGAGCATCTTTTAGCCTGGTTGACAGCAGCATTGGCAACCCAATATACTATTACAAGCTCGCTACTTATAATGATCTGTGGACAACGCCAGAAAGGTACCACAACATCACATCCACGTAACATAACCTCGCTACAAATGACAAACTATGTTCCAAACTCCAGTTGCACTTAGTCGTTAGTAGTGTTTTATTAATTTCACTCGAATTACTTGCACTCACATTCATGAATTACTTTCACTCTCATTCATTGAATACATGTGTTTGTTCCAGTTTGATATCTACTGAGTGGATTTCCTAACTATAACCGTAAGTTTTAATTTGTTAAATCAACCCCTGATCGTTCAAATTTTTTTGACCTGCTATTGCAGTGTTGCTTTTGTATGTCTGCCTTAAAGTTGTGCTCTCGATTTCAACTGTGGATTTGCTCACAAGATCATCATGTTTCTTCAGTTTTTGAACTATACACTGATGTCTACACAACAAGGATACAATATGTTGTAGACATTTAGTTCAACTTGCGTAGCTTAGATTATATTAGCAATCACAATTTTGACATAGTATATGAGCATGTGTAAAATGTAAATAGTAGATTGTTTCTAAATATTTACATGCAGGGAATTCTTGACCAACGAAATGATTATGCTAATTTCAATTCCTATGTGGATTTTTTTTCTCTGCCAATACTTTTACTTCTTAAGTTGAAGCGAGTAACTCATAACATTTCACCTTTAAGCCAAGAACTTGAATTTAACTAGCTATAATGATATGTTAATAAGGTTGCTTTACTGTACACCTGTTTTTTCGTGATTTATGCATATCATTAGGACCGCCTTATCATGTGTTGTTCTGTAATAACAAAAACTGTCTTTCACACAGCTGTAGCGAACGACAAAAAAACTGAGGGCTGACGAGAAGGAGCATGACTGAAGCAACTAGCAGCTATACAATAACATCTTTTGAAACATCTTTTGAATGACGGTTTGAAGCATGTTATCACTTTTGTAGTACAGCGACCGCATCATCCTGCAGGTTTTTGTAGAGTTGGTACAGATATGTAACAAACACCCTGTTATTATACTGGAACATGCCGATATGTAACTTCTGTAGCAGATTGCTTACTGCAATTCAGAAACAAAAGAAGAAGCCATGTAATGTACTTATGATGTAGCAGCTATAAATCATGCAATGTAGAACAAGAAGTCACGTGTTGAATGAATTGTAATTGTCGCGGCTGCCGCAACGCGCAGCCCCGGCCTGTAATCTAGTATAACATATAATGTATTGTAGCGCAGTGGTAACGCGCTTAAAATTGAAGATTGTTATCATGGTTTTGAATCCCCTAGCAACATATTTTTCTTCCTTTTTTTTTTACAGCAAATTACATCTCTTATTACATTACATCACTCCAAACTAAATTACACCAAATATCACTTTGCCAGAGATAGAATCCATGACCTCCCAACTAAAAGACAATGCCTTTACCAAATGGGCTAGCCCCACATTGGCATTTTTCTTCCTTTTTAAGAGTGCAATGCATATGATTGGAAGGTGTAGGTGTTCCCCATCTTAGATGATCTAATGGCTTAGAATTATTCTTTAGTTCCGCAAACAAAAAAATGGTTTCCCATTGAACTTTTTCATATATATATATATGTGTATATATATATATATATATATATATATATATATAGATAGGGGATTTTCTAAAAAGGCTCAAAACTCTAAGAAGTGTAGGAAGCAATCAACAACAAGCACGTGGCAATGAGAGAAAAAAAACACGGAGGGGCATCATCGTCATTTATACGCGCGATGCTGAGATGTTCAGTTATGGTGTTTTTTGGGCGCGATGCTGAGATGTTCAGTTATGGTGTTTTTTCACAGCGCGATGCGGAGATGTTCAGTTATGGTGTTTATTTGGCGCGATGCTGAGATGTTCAGTTATGGTGTTTTTTCACAGCGCGATGCTGAGATGTTCAGTTATGGTGTTTTATCACAGCGCGATGCTGAGATGTTCAGTTATGGTGTTTTTTCACAGCGCGATGCTGAGATGTTCAGTTATGGTGTTTTTTATATGCATGTTAAAAACGCACAATGACTAATCTACCCTGGAACCTTATCGCGCGTCATTAAAAACATCATAATATTTACAATATTGCCACTGCGTTAATCTTGACCGTAAACACCCTAAATCTAACGTCCCAGATCGCTTCTTAGTCTTTTTAGAGTTTTAGCCATTTGTAGAAAATCTCTCCCCTATATAGATATATATATATATATATATATATATATATATGGCCATGATTTTCTACGAATGAGAAAAAACTGTATATATATAGGGGCATGATTTTCTACAAATGAGAAAAACTGTAAAAAGTGTATAAAGCAATATGGGGCGTCCGATTATGGTGTTTACGACCAGATCACGCGGTGGCAATTTTGTAAATAACTGGACGTTTTACAAATCCGCCAGTAGAGAACGAGGGGCAAACATGTCATTGGGCGTTTTCAAGGTTATGGTGTTTAACGCCATTCCGCCTTTTTTTAACTCATGGTGTTAGGTTATGGTGTTTAATGCCCATCCGCTTTTTTAGGTTTTGGTGTCAAAAGACCAAAACGCCCCTCTGCTTTTTTTAACTCGTGGACACGTGTGTGATTTTTATTGCTTCCTACACTTTTCACAATTTTTTCCATTTGTAGAGAATATATATATATATATATATATATAGAGAGAGAGAGAGAGAGAGATACTCTCAAATAAGAACACCTCTTAACTTGAGTACAAAAAGTACAACTTTAACGAATTATAAATGGAGACAAAATGTTGAACTTTTTGTAATATAAATTGACCAAAATGCTTATAATTCAACTAATTTTAACATCTATTTAAAAAAATATGATTCGTGAAGTCGTTTGTTAGAATGCATATATGCACCCACAATGTGTGTTTGTGTACAAGTAATGTGGGTGCATATATGCATTTTAACAAACGACTTCATAAATCATATTTTTTTAAGTAGAAGTTATAATTAGTTGAATTATAAGCATTTTGGTCAATTTATATTATAATAAATACAACAGTTAAAGCGGTTCCTAGTTGTTCTCAAGTCAAAAGGTGTTCTCAATAGAAGGTAACCCTATATAGATATACTAGATCTAATCTCGTACGTTACACAGGTGGAAATAAAAAAAACAGAATTCTAAAACTTTACCAAAGAGTAAAATTTAAAAATAAACTGCATATTACATGAAAGATATATAAAAATAGATCCACAAATTGCATTCAAACTTTTACCTGAGCATTGAAGAAAAAGCTTTAAATTACAACTACACTGTTAATACTAAATTTGATATATATCGACGCTTTTAAACTGGATGTCTTATAAATATTACCAATTATTTTAAAAAGATTAAGAAAAGCATACATACATATAATTTAGATGATAGATATCCGATAAAGTTCAATGGTTACACTCATATGTACCGGGATGAGCGTACGTGTCGGCATGCATGAGTCTAGGTTGTAAATTGCGATGAGTTATTTCTTTAAGTTGTTTGTTTTCCGTTTTCACAGTGATTTTACGGATGCAAATAACGTAGATTGAAACTTTGGAAGAGAAAATTATGGGTGATTTAATTTTATCGATTTCTTTCAATACATAGTTTAGAATAAAATATTCTTAGTTTTGAGCGGGAAAAATGTTCCAACACCATCTCCAATGAATGACACGTGTCCTCCAAAACCATATTTTATTAGAAGATATAGATATAGATATATATGAGAAAAAAACAGCTTTTACCCTATCAAGTTTTTTTTAAAATTTGTATTTAACTTAACAAGATTTGTTTAAGTCAAATTACGTCCACCTATATTTGGCCTAGTGGTAAGATTACTTGGGTTCTCTTTTAGAGACTCAAGTTCAATCCCCACTAGTGTCACTTTTGGTGGATATTGGTAGTGAAGCTCGTCCCGAGCTACCACCTGACTTCGTGTCTGAGCCAAAGGGTTTTACAATGCATGGTTAAAGGTTCATGTCCGATTTTCAGTTGGTTGACGAGTTTCGACTCCGATCAACTTGGTCTGTTAGGAGGGTTGTGGTGAGCCTCCGCTGCATATGCAGTAATGGGAGAGCCCCATTGTCGACGAAAAACACATATTTGTGTTAGAGGTGGGGTTTCGATTTCGGTACTTACGCCTCTGAGTACTTCAGTCATAGACCGATGTACCAACTATCGTTCTAAAAAAATATATATCTAGCAATTCTTAATGCACATTTTTCTAAAAAAAGTTTGAATTTCAAATAAACATTTCATTAATGTCAATAATATGTTATAAATAAATAAAGTGCATTATTCATGTTATATATATGCCGATCAATTTCTTTCTCAAGAATCTTAAAATCTCAAGTATTTTTATAATTCAGTTTCTTTATTCGTTTTTTAAAATCCCTAACTAACATTTTAGAAATCGCTATTTTGGAATGAAACACGACATGCTTTTTTAACACAATTCAAAAGTCAAAATATGATAAAAGCGATTTTTTTTATAACTTTTGAATCACTATGACATATAGAAGATCATATTATTTATATTATGTTTGAAATCATATTAAAATACTAGTATACTCACGTGAAATATAGAAGATCATATATTAGGTTTCAATTTTTTGCCACCGGCAGACCGTCATTAAAAAAACAACGACGTTAAGTTTTTTAAATTTCAGACCGACGTTTTAGGAAGGATGATACGGTTCGATTGATATAAATATTAAC
Source organism: Tagetes erecta (assembly GCA_030867185.1). Taxonomy (NCBI): domain Eukaryota; kingdom Viridiplantae; phylum Streptophyta; class Magnoliopsida; order Asterales; family Asteraceae; genus Tagetes; species Tagetes erecta. The sequence continues at coordinate 8,594,125 of CM061490.1, forward strand.
TCGGAACAGTGCTCCAAACATAGCTCGAACCTTTGACCTCAAGAGAGCATGCATGTCCATTAACTCTAATGAATTTGTCATTGTGACCTAACGTCCACTCTGGACCTCAAGGGGAGTATCACTGTTAACTCCAATATATTTGTCGTTGAACTCAACCCCTACCCCAAATGAATTAGGTTCTAGTAATGTTATTCATCAAGAAGTAGAAACAAAAATTTAATTGCACTTTAAGCTTTCAAAACTATGCCTTGGCATCTTTTGATACTATAAATTAACTGCCCAAACATCTTTAATGATTTTTGAACCTAACAACGTACTTTAATCCTATTTGGGGTATATATGTCAACCAAATGAATTAGGTTCTAGTAATGTTCTTAATATTATATTGAATGTGAATGATGTCTAATTATTTACTACTAACTTAAACCTATGTGTTGCATGTGCTCCGTATTATATTGAGTGAATGAATGATATTTAAATATTTACTACTAATTTAAACATGTGCGTTACATGAGAGGTCATAAACATATTGTATTGCTAAAAAATAGGGTTATTTAATTTTAAATTGAAAACACGTATAACGTGTTTGCATTCAAGTACTACTGACTAATATTATCAATATAGTCTTTGAGTTTGTACTGTTTCAACACTACAACAAAACTGGGTTTTTAGTAGGGGTGTACGCGGTCCGGTTTTTACGGTTTTTGGATAAAACCGTAACCAAACCGTTACTCGCGGTTTTTTACCATTAAAAACCAAAACCGAACCGTTTAAGGTAAAAAACCAAACCTAAACCGAACCATACGAGCGGTTTGGTCCGGTTCGGTTTCGCGGTTTGAGCTTTATATTCCAAGTTTAATAGCTCTAAAAAAGATCCTAAAATCTTGTAAAAATCTTATAAACTTTCAAAAGTACCGGTATTGAAATCCTTATATAATATACCAAAACAAAAAAATCCTATGTGGCATCTTTTCATAGCTTTAGCTTATGTGGCATTATTTGAGAGATTATCTCACAATAATAATTTTTTATTTAAAATATGTATATAAAATTTATTATAATAAAACTAATTACATTTTTGATCCCCTAATATTTGATAGGGTTTAAAAATGAAACTTATAGATAAAATTAATAATAATATACAATTAAAGACCTCAGTGTTTTATAAATATACATAACATTTCTATAAGATTTAAAAACAAAAAAATAAACTACACCATAAAACTAAGCACTTAATTCTTTTTAATTTGAGTATAATATTGCTATACTAAAAATCTAATTTTTAAAAATATATCATATGTTTCGTTTTACCACGGTTTTGTCTCAAAACTAAATGGAACATAATGAACATCCTTAAAACCATCACTTGAATTGTGTTCCCGAGCGTAGCGCGGGCACTAAACTAGTTGATTATATATCTGAATATTGCAAGATTACCTGTGTTGTAACAATATAATGATATATATACTTACGTATTATATTATATATATATAATATAATGATACATATAATGATATTTTATATATATGATCGATATGCTAGTTATGACCTATTTTAGCACCAACAAACTAATACATGTTATAATACTTTACTTACAAAAACTCATATATGAGATCTAGTATATATATATAGAGACACACACACACACGTGCGCGTACGGTCCGGTTTTTTACAAACGGTTTTTGGTATAAACCGTAAACCAAACCGTTTATAACGGTCCGGTCCGGTTTTTTACGAACGGTTTTTTGTATAAACATAAACCGACCGTGAAACCGAACCGTTGAACGGTTTGGGCGGTTTCGCGGTTTGAAACCGAACCGTGTACACACCTAGTTTTTAGTACGCTCAAAAGTGTCTTATAATGCTACTTTATAGGACATTTCATTTAATAGGACCAATAGTAAATCGTTTCATGTAAAGGGGTCGTAATAAGTCCCGGAACTTAAAAAGCGTCCTAATATCTTAAATAAGATTATGAGACCAATTTTATGGTCGGATAATATGTCTTTGAACAACCCAAAAAGCGTCCTAATAAAAACATATAAGGACACTTTTACAATGTTTTAATATGTGGCTACTTACTTTTAATCTTATGATACACGTACAAGCGTCCTTAAAAACTAATTTATAGGACCTTTATAAAGTAACACTATAGGTACTTTAGTACCAAGAAAAGAGTCCTAATATCCCAAATAAGATTATGAAACCAATTAGTTTATGGTTGTAAATATGTCTAGCTATGAACAACCCAAATAGCGTCCTAAAAACATATTAGGACACTTTTACAATGTTCTAACAAGTTTAATAGGACAAAGTCCTCGCAAGTCATATGATGCAACGCTTTCTTAAATATCCACACACAGTTTTACGATATGGTTACAGACATCGAATTAAACAATAAAAAGACAATCAATCTGTAAAACCCTGGTAGTTATTATGTATATAAAATCAACTAATGAAAGAAATAAAACTTTATTATATTTCAAATAAGCTTGTTCATAACAAAACCACTAAACATAAATAAGTTAAAACATTATCCAACATAAAGTCTTGTAACATTTAACAAAGAAATTAAAAGCAATATATGAAACAAACGATCAACATAAAATCCAAGTCATCAATACGTGCTGAATCCTCACGGACTACCTACAAATAAACCACCCATGTATAAGCGTTAAGTTTCATGTTATTAAATTATTTGTATCTCATATTTTACAAATACATACCGAGATGAAAGGACAAGACCATGCGATGGATGCACCAACACAATCTTGAATTATAGAAAATAACCCATATGGTCTCACCAAATTTTCATCTTTTTTATTGGTACTTGAACGTTTACCTCACACCATTCTTGTCCAACCTCTGTACTACCAAGAAGCTCATTTGGGTCCAAGCTCTTCACCCATCCTCTTGCTACAGTCTCGGTAGAGTTTAGAATGCTTTTAAGGAAAACTTCATCTCCGACCTAGATTTTAGTGTTCAACAAACATTTATCAAACTCTAGTAATATGTACTTTGGGAATCCAAATCATATCAACTGACCAGGTCCTTTTCATAATCCATCAAACAGAAGTGCATCAAGTTATCATTCATTCGATAATATTGCTACAGGTATAACAAATTAAATGAGGATTTAGTTAATATTGCTACAGTTCATATACAAAAGTTACCACTTTTAGTTATTAACCAAAACTACTTTTAGTCACCATGATTCAAGTCAATAAACACAATAATCCATCTATGCCAGTTTGCTAGAACCATTCCAAATCATCAAAACTATCATTCACCCAATCTAGAACAAGACTATTTCCAATAAGTTTCCACTAGAGTCATAGTGCTATGTTTCGTAAAGGAAGGCTATCTCCAAAAAGTTTCCACTAATGAAACACAATTCGGATTTTCACCAACTTTTAGAATCTGCGTTTTTAAAGTCAGATTTTAAGGTGTCTTTATGATTTTTTGTAAAATAGTAAATATCTGAATCAAATTAGGACATTCTCATAAGTTGATCTTATGTTTTACAGCAACCCAAAAGTAGTTTTATTGTACTTCAAAAGGTTATAAAAAATTATGAAAAATCTCGTATCATTGAAAGGTAGATTTCAGTGATGTATAAGCGACAGTTTACGCCAAAATTAATTAAAATTTATACATTTACGATATTATTGCAAAACTACTTGGAAAACCTTCTAGAGTCATAGTGCTATGTTTGTAAAATTTTGAAATTATCAGGTCAAACAAGGAGTGAGTTATGACTCCTGCAACAGAGCCTTAAAGTTCTGTTTTGAAATCAGCTTTGACATCTGATTTGGTAAAATCAAAATGTTTAACCTAATCTCCTCTAAAAAAATCATTGGTTTAGTTTTTTTAAAACTAGACTCATTAAACTACAATATAGGCCGAAGAATGGATCACTTTGGTTCTTTTTTCATAACTTTAGAGTCGATTGAAAATCAAGTTGCAAATCTGTCAAAATCATGGCATCACTAGTTTTGTCAAAAACCTGAATAAAACAATATATTCATGTATGATTAACATTCAAACTTCATCCAATGCATAGCCTAGATCATGATAACATTCATAAAAAGTTTCCTATAATGTAAACATAGGTTTTCATACAACCTAGGACCAATAGTAAATATAAACCATCAACTAACGAATTCCAATTCATAAAATCATCATAACAGAAAATATAAACCATTCACAGATCATCAATTTCATATAATAGGACCAAAAGTAAAAACACGTTGATATTGTTAAAGTTCATGTACAAAAGTTATATATTAACCTAACTAGTTTTAGTCACCATGATTCAAGTCAATAAACACCATAATCCATCTATGCAAGTATGCTAGAACCATTCTAGATCATCAAAACAATCATTCACCCAATCTTGAACAAGACTATTTCAAAAAAGTTTCCACTAAAGGAAAGCTATCCAACACAATTCTATTTTCACCAACTTTTAGAATCTGCGTTTTTAAATTCAGATTTTAAGGTGTGTTTATGAATTTTTATAAAATAGTAAACGTCTAAATAAAATTAGGACATTCTTTGGAGCTGATCTTATATGTTACGGCAACCCAAAAGTAGTTTTATTTTACTTCAAAAGTTTATATAAACATTATGAAAAATCTCTGATCATTGAAAGGCAGATTTCTGTGACGTATAAGCGACAGTTTACACCAAAATTCATTAAAAATTGTAAATTTATGATATTACTACAAGACCACTTGGAAAACCTTTAAGAGTCATAGTGCTATGTTTCATAAGGAATGAGTTATGACTCATGAAACAGGACCTTAAATTTCTGTTTTGGAATCAGCTTTGACATCTGATTTTGTAAAATCAAAAAGTCTAACTTAATCTCCTCTAAAAATTCATTGGTTTAGTTTTCTAGAAACTAGACTCATCAAACTACAATCTAGGCTGAAGAATGGATCACTTTAGATCGTTTTTCATCATTTTAAGGTCGATGGAAATTCAAGTTGCGAATCTGTCAAAATAATGACATCACCAATTTTGTCAAAAACATGATTAAAACAATATTTTCATGTATGATTAACATTCAAACTTCCTTCAATGCATAACTAGATCATCATAACATTCATAAAAAGTTTCCTATAATGCAAACATCGGTTTTCATACAACCTAGGGCATTGTAACGAATTCCAATTCTTCAAATCATCATCAAACAACAGATAAACCATTCATAGATCATAATTTCATATAAAAATTATCAACTTACCAAGTTTGGATGAACTAGGGTTTAGGCTATCATAAAAACGTGAAATATATAAAGAGTTGGATCAATTGCTTACTTGAAACACACTTAGAACTTCAATTAACGCCCAATTGCACCACAAATCCAAGACAAAGATCAAGATTGAAGAGATTTTGTGTGTGTGTGATGATGTTCCTGTCGCAAGAGGAAGAAAGCACGAAAAATACGTTTTTTTTTAGTTTAGGGTTAAGGGAATTTAAATTCTCTTTTATTAAAGTTGAAAATGGGTAAAATGGTGGGTTTTGGATCACTCATTGATCACCTAGATGATCCATGGATCCCTTTTAATTATAATTTGTAAACAACAAGAAAAGTCCCTTCATATTTTGTTTTAGAAAAACCTTTCTTCTTATTGTTTAAGTTTGTAGTTTGGTTTTGAAATTCTTGATGGAATTGGTTGTAAGTTTGTAGCTTGGTATTTGAAAGCTTCAAGAATAACTTTTTTTCTCCATTTTGAACATCTCATGGAATGAATATATATATATATATATTAATTGTTTTATCATGATAGTATTATAATAACGCGACGATGAATAAGCGTTCTATAGAGGTTAAAGTTATAAAACCTACGTGTCAAATGTCCTGTTAAGCTATGTTATATTAAAACTCTAGCAAATAAGCGTCCTATAAAACTGATGTTTTATGATTCAAATATCTGTGTTCTATTACGATGTGTTTATATAAAACCATAATGATTAAGCGTCCTATAAAAGTTAACGTTATAATACCCAAGTCTTAGTTGTCCTATTAACTTATGTTTTAATATGACTTCAACTAGAAAGGGTCCTATAACACTAAACATTTAAGACTCAACCACAGAGTATCCTATTAAGTAATATTATAATAAGACCTCATTTGATCCGGTGTCCTATTACATTACCACATGATGGGACACCAACAACTTAATGTCTTATAAATTACTTTATTAGGATCTACATTCTTAGTGTCTTATTAAGTTATACGATAATAGGACCCTAGTGAATCAGCCATCCTATAAAATAGCTTTTTAGGACACCGGTTTAGTAATGTATATTATAAAAGGACCCTAAGAATTCATTCGTCCTGTTAAATAGTTTTTTAGGACCATTTTTTATAAGCGTCCCACACAAAAGGTCCTAAAAACCCATTTTTGTTGTAGTGCAACCACTTTAACCTTTATATTTTTTTTTTGTCATTTCAGTGTTTGATTTTATAAAATATTATCATTTTGATCCTAACGTCCAACGGTCATTAGAAATTTATGTTACCTTTGGTGTTAGTTTAGTCATTTTACTAATCCAAGGATCAAAATGACAATATATAATGTTGATCTTATTATTATTAAAAGAAGTATTGGACCTTATTAGTCTTAACTATTAGTTTTTTGCTGCTATCGGTCACAACTTCTGAAATATGTGCTGGCGGTACCAACTCTTATCATGTTTGCCACCAATGGACCGCCGTTAAAAAAGTTAACGGTGTTAACCTTTTATTTTATTTCAGACCGACGCTTTGTGGTTTTTGATCGGAATAAGAATACGAGTCGATTGATATAAAAATTACATCAAAACGGTGCTCCAAATGACAAAACGATGCTTTACCGGGTTGTTTAAACCTAACGGTTCTTTAACCGAATGTACAAACTTCATCGTTTAGATCAGCGTTTCGATGTAATTTTTACATTAATCGACTCGTATTCTCATTCCACTAAAAACCCCTAAAACGTTGGTTTGTAATTCAAAGAAAAAAGTTAACGTCGTTAGCTTTTTTTAACGGCGGTCCATTAGTGGCAAAAATCATAAAAGTTGAGACCGCCAGCACATATTAAGTTGAGACCGGTAGCGGCTAAAAACTAAATTGAGACCGTTAAGGTCCAATAATCCTTAATTAAGTGTATTGGCTTTTGTCGGTTTCAACTATCATCTTTTGGTTTCTACTGAATATTGAATTAGCTGTGAACGGTCCCAACTTTTATTGCTTTGGCAACCAACGGTCCGTCGTTAAATTTTTTTAACGTTGTTAAGTTTTTTCGAATTCAAGACCGATGTTTTAGGTTTTTTGATCGGAATGATAATACTAGTCGATTGATGTAAAAGTTTGCACGAAACGTCTCTCTAAACGATAAATTTTTTACATTCGATTGAAGCACCGTTTTGTTGTTCGGAGCGCTGTTTCGAGGTAACTTTTCCATCAATCGACTTGTATTATTCTTCCGATCAAAATGTTTAAAACATCGATCTTGAAGTTGGGAAAAAAACTTAACGGCGTTACAAAAATTTAACGACGAAACGTTGGTTGTTAAATTGATAAAAGTTGGGACTGTTGACAACCAATTCAATAGTTATGACCGACAGAAACCAAAAGGTGATAGTTGAAACCAATATACCTATTAATTAAGGTAAGTTAACAAATGACGCATGTAGATTTTTTAAGAACTTTTTTGCGGGAAAAACAACACAAGACTGATTTTAATATATATCTATATTAATACATTATAATAAAATAGAGCTATGGAGGACACATGTCATTCATTAAAGAGGGTGTTAAGATATTTTTCATGCTTTAAACTAATAATCTTATTTTTTAAGCTATGTATGAAAAAAAATAAATAATATTAAATCACCCAAACTTTCTCTTTTAAAATTTCAATCTACCTTATTTATATCTTAAAATCACTATAAAAACAAAAAACAAACAACTTAATAAATGACCTAAGTTTTAAAATTATATTTTACGTGGTAACACAAGAAGTTTACTCGATTTAGTTTAAAAAATATGTCGTAAAATTTAAAATCCTCTTCTATTAACTAAAAGCAGACGGTCATGAACTCATTAATTACTCATGATACTCAACAAGACATGCAAAAGGTTAATTAGACTTTCAAAGTCATATGGCTGTGTTCAAACATCCACGTGGCAAACCAAGTTTATCTTCTACATGAATGGCCCATTCCCACCATACCCTACCGGCCTACCCCACCCCACCCCCACCCCCATCATCTATAAATAGTCTCTTTATTTCTCTCTATACGCCATAATACAAAGTTACAAACATTTCTTCTTGCAACCCAACTCTTGTGATTTGTTCACTAAAGCAATATTAATGGACAAGCTTGCAAAGTCTCCGGCAAACTATGTCCCTTTAACTCCTCTCACCTTCATCAAAAGAGCCTCTAAGATATACTCCGATCGAACTTCGGTCATATACGCCGGAGTTAGCTTCACATGGCGTCAAACTTACCACCGGTGTTGTCGTCTCGCTTACGCTCTCCGCTCCTGCTTGAATGTTGTCAAGAACGACGTTGTAAGTATCTTGATTTAAAGTTACTAGTTAAAGCTTCTTGGTTTTGATTAATATCTGATTGTGTTTGATTCATTCAATAGGTATCTGTATTGGCACCAAACGTTCCAGCGTTATATGAGATGCATTTCGCAGTTCCGATGGCTGGAGCCGTGCTTAATGCGATTAATACAAGGTTAGATGCAAAGAATATAGCGACGATTCTCCGTCATTCGGAAGCAAAGGTCTTGTTCATTGATTATCAATATGTTCCGTTAGCATCCGAGGCGCTACGGTTGCTTTTGACCGGGTCGAATGATGGGAACTCGGCTCAATATGCGATGCCGTTGGTCATTGTGATTGATGATGTTGATAAGCCCACCGGGGTGCGTCTTGGGAGTTTGGAGTATGAGCAGCTTATACTCCATGGTGACCCTCGGTACCCCGGTGAGGATGTTGAGGATGAGTGGGATGCGATCGCGTTGAATTATACATCGGGTACCACTTCGGAGCCGAAGGGGGTTGTTTATAGCCATCGTGGTGCGTTTTTGAGCACAATGAGCTTGATTCAAGGGTGGGAGATGGGTACTGAGGCGGTGTATTTGTGGTCGTTGCCGATGTTTCATTGCAACGGGTGGACGTTTACATGGGGCGTGGCGGCACGAGGTGGCACGAACGTGTGCATACGCAACACCACGGCGAAAGAGATGTACAAGAGTATGTCTCAACACAAGGTGACTCACATGTGTTGTGCCCCTATTGTGTTTAACATCCTTTTAGAGGACAAACCTCATGAGCGTTATAAAATGGAGTCCAAGGTCAACATCCTCACAGGAGGGGCCCCTCCACCTGCGGCTCTTCTAGAGAAGATGGAGAACCTTGGATTCCATATAACACATGCCTATGGCCTCACAGAGGCCACAGGCCCCGCCCTGGTGTGTGAGTGGCAAACCAAGTGGAATCAATTGCCAAAACATCGCCAGGCCAACCTGAAAGCACGCCAAGGTGTGGGCATACTCACGCTTGCAGATGTAGATGTAAAGAACAAGAAAACGATGGAAAGTGTTCCACATGACGGGGTGACAATGGGCGAGATTGTTCTTCGAGGAAGTAGCATCATGAAAGGGTACTTAAAAGATGAGAAGGAGACCGCCAAGGCCTTCCACAAAGGATGGTTTTTAACTGGTGATGTCGGGGTTATCCATCCCGACGGATACCTAGAGATCAAAGACAGGTCAAAAGATGTAATCATCTCCGGTGGAGAAAACATTAGCAGCGTGGAACTCGAGTCCATTTTATTCAAACACCCAAACATACTCGAAGCAGCAGTGGTTGCAATGCCTCACCCAAAATGGGGAGAAAGCCCTTGCGCTTTTGTTGCCTTGAAAACGTCCGGAACCACAACTGAAAGCGAGATCTTGGACTATTGCCGGAGAAAGATGTCGAAATTTATGGTACCAAAGAAAGTAGAGATAGTGAAAGAGTTGCCAAAAACAGGAACAGGTAAAGTGCAAAAAGTAGAGCTAAGGAAAATAGCAAAATCCCTTCAAATATCCAATAACACATCGCCAAACTACCAACAAACTCGATACCAACAAGATGAAGTGCATGATCAAGACAAACTACATGCAATATCCCGACTTTGAACTAATCGTTTTCATGTAACATTCAATACACGATATATATAGGTTGGGTTAAGTGTTACATGGGTCGTATCGATCACTTCCCAATGATGGCATCATCTCCGATTACCACCGTCCTCCTACTATGACGTTGAACGTAAAGATGTTCCAGCAACTGCCGATGAAGTTGATGCTATGAAATAAGATGGCTTTGTTTTGTGGTAAGTGCATGTTTCTTGATTTTTTGTTGCTATGTGGTAAGTGCATGCTTTTGAGGTTGTTATGGTTTATGAAAATCAAATGTAATATATATGTCAATGGTGTTATTGTGCAGATGAATCTTATATACATGTTGTGTTTTGATTATAGTTTGATAAGTTAGAGCTGTTTATAAATGGATTTAGTTGCGATGATGAAAACAAAAATCAGTATCCCTAAAAAATATTTGCCGTGCATATTAGCACAATAATGAAAATTTTTTTAAAGTTTTCATACATTCATACAACAATGAAATTTTTTTATCTACTTTATAACTATACTCTAACCACATATATTTATCAAACTATTTTTTTTAACAAAACCTATCCTTTTATCATAATAATAATCATTTTCTTGCAATCTATAGAAACATATATCCTGATTTTTATATCATTTTTTTTTGCTTGTCGTTAGCAATATTCTAATTTCTATCATCATTTTTTCTAAATATTATTTCTAAGGATATCCTTGTAATTCTTTAAAGGTATTCTAAACATAAAACGAAAAGAAAAATAAAAAAACATTACACTACGCACAAAAAATTTGAGTCATAGCCCAGCTATGGCTTGAGTCCACGTTCCACCCCGGGGTATCCTAGTGGCGTAGATATGAATACTCTTAAAGTGGAATCGATTTATTGATCCGTATTTTATTTAATTTTTTTTGTTTCTTTCCTTTTGCCCTTGGTCCTATGTTCTAGAGTTGTTTTAGCATATTTTCTTTTTTACTTTGGTTCTTGATCTTGATTTTTTTGGTCATGCTAAGAAAATTCTGCTAACTCTGTTAATTATGCCTTAAATGGTTTAGAACAGTCATAATTAGCTAAAGAATTAGTATAATTTTAAACGATAGTATTATCATATAATGAACACATTTGCGACATGAATCTTTATACAACCGCGCGATGACTTTAATATGGTCAAAGAGATTTGATTGCTAAGGGTTGCATTTTTCCATTTGGGTCTCATATATACTCTCATGATCATGATCCCATTGTTTGGTCAAAGAGATTTGACTTTATTACCTATGCTTGTAGTTGATTAAGATTTAAGTTGCACTAGTCTGCTTTTGTATGGTGATGGTTTTAAGTCAATATCAAGAGCAGTTTGAATTGTTTTTGCTTGGTTTAATACTCTAGATTAGGAGATTAATATCAAGGGCAGTTTGAATTGTTTAGCTAGCTAGGAGCTGAGGTTGTTATCTTTCGTCCATTTAAGAGAAGTTTGTCCTCAAAACATGGATAAAGCCTAACAGTCACTTTCGTTACTAAAGTGTCCAGCCCAAGCCACCGGGGCCGAATGGCACATCTTAGTGTGTCTTATCTACTAGAACAGTATTCTTGTTCATCTGGACATATTAGCGTCATGTTAATCCTATTGCGGTCCTTCGTGTGGTTCCTTGTTTTGACCGCGCTCTACTCTTTTAAGAATTTCATGTTTGCAACAAAGAGTAGAGACTATAATCTTAGGTGCTAAAACAGCAATATGCATATTCTTAAATCTGCATATTTGTTAGTGATCATACTTGAACACTCAGTTATTTGAAAAACGAACATATATCCTTTAGTGTGCAATTTGAAAATTCTTGGCGAAAAAGATTTTATTTAGATTTTCTAACTCATTTTTTATATAATCTTTTCCTGAATATTTTGGTTATTTATTAAAAAAACTTGTAAATCACACATATAGTTCTTTTTCTTATTAATGACAATCTATCTTATTCTTAGTTTTAAACTACTTTAATGGACTTGTCTCACATTGTCACACATAATTTTACGTTTGCTCTAACCCTTTTGAAATTATTCATTAAACTATTTGCTCATTTGTCACTCTTTTGGACTTTTAGTCCACGAAATGGATGGACCGGCCGTTGTGTTGTTAAAGTAATTTAAAAAAAAAATTAATTTTACCTCTTGTCAAAATTTATGAAATCTATGTAACTTATTCCGTATTTAAAAGGTTCTATCAATGAGAATGATCATCAAGTTAAATACCATAAACCGCTTATATGATATAGGAGAGCTTAAAATGTCAAAATTCCAAAATCCTTAAACCCTAGTTAGTATCTCGATCACTAGTCGTCGTACACCCTCAAAAACGTGTTTTCTATCACAAAATATGACCGGAGTAGACCGCAACATAAACCAACGTAGGCAGGGAAGGGGTAATAATAAAAAATTGTTTCATGTTTTCGGTTTAACCAGGTTTTTTTCGGTTCCGGGTAGGGTCGGGTCCGGGTTTTGACCGAGTTGAGGTGGAACCAGTTCCGGCGGTTCCGGGTACGGTTCCACTTTCTTGGAGGAACCGGAACCCATGTGTACCCTACGGTTCCGGTTCGGGTACACGGGGTCGGTGCCGCCGAAACCGGTTTTTTTATGCATGGCTAGAAATAATAATCCAAATTATTCAAATTTTTGGCAATCAAATTCATGGCAGCAGCTAGAGGTGCACAAATCGGTTAATTTCGGTTAACCGGTTATTTAATACCCTGTTGATCGGTTAAAATTCGGTTTTAAAAAAACCGGTTAATAACCAATTATTCATAAAAAATCCCTAATCGGTTACGAACCTATAATTAAAAAAAACCCTAACCAGTTATTCCTCAATTGGTTAATAACTGGTTTCAGTTACGATTAATAACCTGTTTCGGTTATTGAACCGGTTATTTTGTGCACCTCTAGCAGCATCAAAATTCGTAGGCCCATTGCGCCATGACCTTATCCAACCACAAACAACAACAGGTTGGGACGTTGGGTTATCAACAACGATGGCCCAGTCCACTATCTCAAGCAGACCCACATCATAAACAGGCCCCTTCAACCCATTATGCAGGTAATCAACTATCTTTTTGGGCGCACACAGCAAGCCCAGTCTGAGCATAGCCCCATGCAGGCCCAACATGCCCGATACGGGTTTTCCCGGCTACACGGACTAAAACTCCAATGACTAGTTTGGTATATGGACATCGGGAGGTCCTCTCATTTCACCTATGATGCAGGTAACATATCCACACTAATATCATTTTCACCTGTAAAATCAGTTTTTGATGGTAATGACAACCCTATACTAATTCATTGATTCAACCACCCATCATAGCACAGCTACCCGCATCTACACTCTTAATAACATCCTTTACACCCCGAAAATTATTAAAAACTTGTTATCCGTCGTAAACTTAGAATTGATAATCACACTATTGTTGTTTTTGACCCTTGTGGTTTTTCTATGACAGATCTCAAAACTAAAGCTTTCCTTTTACACAACAATCGTTTGGGAGAGGTCTACCCTTTTACTCCTTCAACCATATCGTATGCTTTTGTCACTTCCAACAATGATCATTGGCATAATCGTTTAGGTCATTCGGGGAAATCAATTTTGCAATTATTACGTTCTTGTTTTTCCATTCCATGTAATAAATCATCAAATACTCCATTCCATGTAATAAATCATCAAATACTAATTTAAGTAATCATTTAAGTTCTAAGAGTAAAATATTTCCCTTTTATGATTCTACTTCGGTTACTTTTAAGCCTTTTGATATAGTTCGTTGTGACTTGTGACCATCACTTCAAGCAAATCCGGTATATGGTGCTCATTGATAATTATACTCACTTTGTGTGGATTTACCGACTAGAATTTAAATCCGACACGTTCACAAATTTTGCAAAGTTTCACCGCTACATCTATACTCATTTCAACTACAAAACTAAAGTTTTTCAATGTGACATAGGGGGGAGAATGTAACACCCTAGGCAAATCCCACATCGGCCGTGGGCAGGAAGATCTGGGATTTATAAGAGATTTCCGACCTCAAATACCAACAACGCGTTTTGGGGCTTAACGCTAGTGGATGAGTGGAAAACTCCACAGTTAAGCGTGCTCGGATGACAGCAATCTCAGGATGGGTGACCATCCTGGGAAGGTTTCACCCGGGCAACCAAAAGCAAATCTGTGAGCTCTAATGTAGCAAAGCGGACAATATTGGTGGTATGAGGGGCCGGATATTACAAGTGGTATCAGAGCAACTCCTGTGCCGTTCGGGATGGTGGGGCAAAGCTCATCGAGGATGGTGAGTCCCCGGGGGTGTTCAGAGGGACACCTTAGGCAAATCCCACATCCAAGAATTGGATGGTGGGGCAAACCTCATCGAGGACGATGAGTCCAAAAAGGGGGGGTGTTTGTAACACCCTAGGCAAATCCCACATCGGCCGTGGGCAGGAGAGATCTGGGATTTATAAGAGATTTCCGACCTCAAATACCAACAACGCGTTTTGGGGCTTAACGCTAGTGGATGAGTGGAAAACTCCACAGTTAAGCGTGCTCGGATGACAGCAATCTCAGGATGGGTGACCATCCTGGGAAGGTTTCACCCGGGCAACCAAAAGCAAATCTGTGAGCTCTAATGTAGCAAAGCGGACAATATTGGTGGTATGAGGGGCCGGATATTACAGAGAAGAATTTGACAATCATGCCTTTAAATCCTTTGCTGAAAAACATAGGTTTTTGTTTCATTTTTCGTGCCCTCAAACATCCGAACAAAACGAACCAATGATATCAGAGCTTCCGATCTTCTGAGCTCTAATTACACTTTTCCGATCACAGTTTCATATTCCATCGACCACAATTCCTATTTCACAATCGATTCTGATTTTGAAAACGAAGCAATGACCATGACAATCAAAGAATTTGATAAGGTATTTAAAAAAAATGACAAGACAATGACTAGAGTAGAGGTTGATTCGCAAGCCAACGTGGCCAAATTGCAAGCTAATATTGAACATAATTTGGAGAAGTTCTTAGCGAAGGTAGCTGATCAACAACAACAATTGTTCGAAAAGTTTCAAAAAGAAGATAGCGATCGACCAACAGTGAAGACGATAACAATTCGGATATTAGAAACGATTAGAAATGTGTAAGTTTTGAAAGAATCGATTTTATCAAATTTGTTAGTGAAAATGTACAAGTGTTATCAAATTTACAAGTGTTATCACTTCTTTAGTATGGATCGAACCCTTGAGAGTACAAAGTTGAAAATGTTGGAAAGAATATGTTAGTTCTATTGTTACAATCTGTGACATATGCCCTAAACTTGAACTCGAATGCCCGACTTGAACTCGAATATATCTATCTTTTAGTTATTTGTGTTTAAATTCTTGAAAATGTAACGTTTCGTTATTATTAATATGAATGAATGAATATGTCGGATTCTATGTTATTCCCGTTTTTAATAAACCAATCGAATTCGTTGCATTATTATCTAAGTCTACCATTTAATTACTATTTTTAATAAATAAATCTCAAGAATATATGAATTATAATTTATAAAAAAGATTTTATAAATATTATCCAAGTTAATTACTAATAAGTCTAAAAATAACTATTTAACGTAAAAAACAAAGTAAAGATATAAAATCCTCATTTTATAAACGTTACAAGATAAGGTGGTTAAGTTAGTTAGTTAGTTAAAATAGGAATTTAATTAACTTTTGGGTGAAAATAGTCAAGTTTCAAACTTGTATGAAAGTTATATCATCAAATGAAAACAAGGAACTGGAGAAACTGTTTCGGTAAAATTATAAAAACCCAATCCCCCAGCGAAATCCTGCAAATCCGGTCACTAGCATTCCGGCCACTTTGGCTGGAGATCCCCTAACTCCGGCGATGTGCAATATGCGATTATAGTCGTTTTTTAGTTCAAATAAACTATGGTAAAACGCTCGTAGTCGAGTTTCAAACCCATACCCAATATTCTCTAAACAACAAATATGAATCGCGACTTAGTTAGGTTGTTAGAGAACTAAGTGGCTACCACATCGAGTAATGAATTGAGCATGCGCGAGTTGCGTAATTCTCTTTTATCTGAATTCATGTCTTTCGCAATCAGACTCGAACTCTTTAAATTGTTAGTGCTTGAACTTTCGTTCATATATATTGAATGGCTAATGCACAATTGAACCGTGTTAAATGTGGTATCAACTATCAACTATGATGCTATTGTTAGGGTGAAAATCCTTGTTTTGTATATGTTCAAAGGTTGGTCATATGAAATCTCAATCAACATTTAACTTTATGTAGTTTCTAATTTTCTATCATCATCAAGACTATATATGATCAATCAAGTAACATGATTTTGTTATTAAGAAGATTATTAATAGGATGTTAAATTGTTGTATGTTTCATGATAAAGTAATTAGGCTAGTAAAAATATTCTATTTCCATCATTCTTGATGTGTTGTACAAGACATAGTCAAAGTGGCAGGGGCAAAGGCTGAATTGAGATGTTAATGTTTAGTGGGGTCTTCTATGTCATTTCAGAAGTGTGTGACACAAAGGTTTGAAAATAAATTCCAAATAGAATTATAGTTATATTATATTGGTGAGATTTTTTCATTTAATCTATACATTGAATGAACCTGTCCTTTTTTCTCTGTGTTTTACATCACTTATTTTTACAATTCAATGCAAAGGTACCCACCACTTGTGCATGTGCATATCTTACACATGCTTTTCTTATACCCTTAATTAGAATCGGTGATTTTACTTACAAGAGTGATGAGAGTTTGAATATTAATTTGCAAGATATATTATATATATGTGGCATTTTTTTTAATTTCTTATAATTTAATTTAATCCTGTTACACAAATGTAAATATCACATTTCTCAAAAATAAAGTAAGCAGTAACTTTTAGATTTATGAGAACTGTAAACATTTTTACAGAAGTTTAGACATTGTAAAAAATTCTTTTTTATTTACACATATGTAAAAAAAGGATGCTCACGGGTCTTAAAAAAAGAGTTTTTGTTTGATCCAACCAGTATACAACTTTTATAAGTAACAATTCTTCTATGTGATTTTTATCCAATCAATGACGATATTTGTTTTTTATAAGTGGTCCTTTGATTTAACAATATTTGTTTGGTAACTTAAACATACACATTTCTAACCTTAAAAGATAATTAATCAACTTAAATCGATTAGATTGCTAGTTTGGGATTGTATTTTTTAAAGGTTAGTAAATAACTAATGTATTAAATATGGCTCCAAAGAATGTAAGATATGGATGAGCTTAATTTAATAACACTTGTATATTACGAGAATAAACCTTAATCACTAAATAAAGTTATTAACGTTTTTTTACAATAACTAAAATATTTTTACAAGTATTTTTAACTTTTAAAATCACTTACGCATTTGTAGTTATGTGAAAGTAACAATCCACATATGACTTATACATATGTAGCTTCAATAAATAATGTTCATGTTTTTTTAATTTGAATGTTGATAAATAAATATTATTATATTTTAATCATTTTCTTCAATGTTGAAATAGTTTTAGATTGAAAAAATATATATTTAGTTTGTTCTTGTCGTTCTTGTTGCTCTCGTAATATTTAGTGTTCTTGCTCTCGTCATTATTATAAACCCTCATAAACATCTTTTTGACTAATAAAACACCGCAATATATATCTACTCTTTTCTAATAAATGAGTTAAGTTTGTCACCTATTAAAAATTGATATCATATATATATATAAATATAAATATAAATAGAAAATCATATCTTTAATCAATTAAACTGGGGTCATATTTGAGAAAAGAGCCCACAAGCCATAATTATAAAGTAATGAAAAGGGTAGATTTATCCACACATCCCAAATTAACTATACACACATCCCCTATAGGAACCGTATTGCCCAATACGGTTCCTATTGAAACATTTTGGGTGTATTGGCCAATACGGTCATATTACACACCATATACAGTTTATAAATTTTTTTCAAGTTTTTGTTTTATGTAATACATTTTACATTTTTTATCAAAAAAATTTGTTTTATATAAAATAATCTTAGTTTTTTTAAAATAAGTTGGTTTTTTTGTTATAAAATGATTTTGCTTTTTTTTAAAAAATTAAGTTGGGTTTTTTGTTATAAAATGATTTTGCTTTTTTTTAAATTAAGTTGGTTTTTTAAAATTATAGTGAAAAAAAAAATTAAACCTACAAATATAATATAACTAATCAAATAAAAAATATCTCGAATATAAAGATACTAAAAGTTTAAACAAATACTCCTCGTTCATCATCAATCCTCATATAATATAACCGTTTTGTGGTTTTATTTGAAAAAACCCGTCAAAATGTGTTGGGTGAATAGGAGACATCTGGGTGAACGGGAACCGTATTGTCCAATAGGAATCGTATTGGGTTAATGGCTCACCAACCAAACCCCAATAGGAATCGTATTGCCCAATACGGTTCCTATTGGGGCTTTTGAGCTTGTTGCGCGTATCAACGGTAATAAATTCCCTGCATCAGATATATTTCCTTGGGTGTATTGCCCTATATGGTTCCTATTGGAGCTTGCATTTAATGATTTTAACCCTATAGGAACCGTATAGGGCAATACGGTTCCTATTGAGGATGTGTGAATTATTTGGGGGATGTATAGATAGTATCACCCAATGAAAATGGGTCCAAGAATTGGGTGTCACCAGATATGCTTATTAATGTGGATAGATTCTCTTCTTTTCATAAAGCTATTCGGTTTCGGGCATGGTTCAACTCCATTGATATATATGCAACCACAAAATAACTTACCAACAAATTAAGATCACCGAAAATAATAATTACCATTATATATATAGGTTTCACTAGCTATAATACTAACATTTTAAATCACTTTCATTCATAACACCTTATTTAACATAATAAAATATAATATCATAAATAAATAATAATACATATATATATTTCAAAACTTCAAATACTAATTAAAAACTAATGTTAAAGTTACAAGCGTAATAATTTATTATCAATTTTGAAACACATGTCCAACGACATATAAAAGCATGCATGCATGCTATATATAGGAAAAACACTTTTGCTACAATGATTTAAATATATCATACCTTACTATAAACTAGCTTTTAGGTTTTCAAAATTTACAAAGATGCAATCCAAGAATCTTTATGATTAGGAAAAAAAGTTGACACGATGATGTTTAATGTACATTAGATATGCACTATTTAAGCATGCCTATAATCAAAGGCTAGATTTAGCAACCCTTTTACACCTCATATTTGCACCAAAGGAGCTAGCTAGCTAGATCAAAGATATTGAAATATATGTTTAAAGAGTAGTAATATTTTAGTGCTTGCCATATCATATATAGGTTGTTGTTGAAATGTTGTGAGTTGCTAAAATTCAAGATCTTGTAGTTGGGACTTCTTGTAGGAGATCAAATCAGTACGTACGGACGTACGTAGTATTTTTAAAAGACCATATATATACATTTTTAGTATATTTCACAACGAAATTATAGTCTTTTCCCAAGTTGTTAGTTTTATGCCAAATAGGGTAGTTAATTAGTTGGTACTTTATTATGTCAAACTTCATGACTAAATATGTTTTTGGACTTACGGCTCTTTTGAGAGTATTACAAGTGTTCGTTTCACGCCCCTACGTACGTACATGGTGGCCGGGGGATATATAGTCTTATGCAGATGATTTTTTGGACTTGCCAGAAAATACGTAGCCTGTATGGAGATGAGTTGATTTATGTTAAAAGGAAAGGGTTTTTGAAGAATAAGTGGTGGGATAGGTTAAACATCATTTCATTGTTCAAAAAACATGAAAGAAATTAAAAAGCTATCATAAACATCGTTCCTATCCTATAAAAAATAAGCTAACGGCAATCAACCAGCTGGTCCAGCTCATGGTCCTATTTAGTACTTATTTTTCATATAGAACGCTAGTAATTAATTATATGAACGTTGGATGTGACATGTATTACATGGGTTAAGTAAATAAAATACTCCGTATTAAATAGTAAGAAAAATTTAGAAATTATAAAATGATGTTTGGAGATACAATATAATTGAAATTGCGTATAATTGTGTACTTTAACTAATAAGACAATAATTTCATTTTATTTAAAAGGATTATTGAATTTTTATAATCTGAACTTTTGTATATTAGTCGATATTAATCCTAACTTAAAAATTCTCTATGTCAATCCCAACTTGTAACTTATTTTTCTACAATGATCCTCCGTTAAAGTTACATTAACGTCGTTAATTTTTTTTCCAACTTCTGACCGATGTTTAAAGGCTTTTGATCGGGAGGACGTTACGAGTCTATTGATGTAAAACTTACCTTGAGCCGATGCTCTAAACGACCAAACGGTCTTCAATCAGGACTTTAAACCTAACGGTGCTTAAATCGGATGCTAAAAAATTTTCATTTGGTGCATCGGCTCAAGGTAAGTTTTACATCAATAGACTCGTATCGTCTTCCCGATCAAAAGCCCTAAAACATCTGTCAGAAATTCGGAATAAAAAAATTAATGGTGTTAAGTTAACTTTAACGGAGGATCATTGTAGGAAATTAAGTTACAAGTTAGGATTGACACAGGAAATGTTTTAAGTTGATATTAATATTGGTCAATATACAAAAGTTCGGATTATTAAAATCCAATAACCTTATTTAAAACTTGCATTTTTGAAAAGTCCGTTTTTTACACATTTTGTTTTAGGGGGCATTTACATATATCCCCTTCCTAATTTCTTTTATTACATATTTACCAAACCCTAAAAATCAATTACATATTTCCCATTTCCTTAAGCACATATATTGCGCATTTACCCATTTCATTAAAATTAATTAATTGAATTATTATTTTATCCTTAATGAACCAATTAAATGATTATACATATTTCCTTTAATTTTAATATAATTCGAATCCGTTATGCCATTATGTTTACAAATCGTTTATATTATTTTAATTTTTTGAACGGCTTTATATATCACTTGTTTATTAAAGCTCGTCATGGATCTAGCTTTGTTATTTGATATAATAATAGCAATTTTTGTCTAAATCTCATTCACACACACACACACACACACACACACACACACACACACACACACACATATATATATATATATATAGAGTGAGGTTCACCTACATAGTGTCTTTCGTCAGGTCATTGTGTGATTGTGTCATCCGTAAGGTTGTTGTGTCATTCATCGGGTCATTGTGTAATCTTATTTGACAAGTATTACACAATGATCTAATAATAATTACACAATAACACAAAAAGTATTTCAAAGATCTTGCTCTCACATCATCCTCCTTAAAAAATAAATAAACAAAACTTAAAAAAACTACTATTTTTTCATTGTGTCTTTTTTCATTGTGTCTAATTTAAAAAATAAAAAAAAACGGTAATTTTTTTAATTTTTTTTAATTTTTCGTTTATTTATTTTCTGAAAGAGGAATACATGGGGAACAAGGTATCCGAACCACTTTTTTCAAATTTGATTTATATTGTGAGTTATAATTTTTTTAAAAGTGTCATTGTGTCTTTGTGTTTACCATTGTCTCTTTGTTTACCATTGTGTCATTCTCACACTTTGTAACAAAAAATGACGTTGTCTTTGAACATTTCTCAAACACATATTAACAATTTGTGACACGGTGATAATTCTAAACACATAATATGACACAACAAATATTTATAATAAGATGATATTATATAATGACTTAAGAAATGAACCGATAAAAGTGATATTTCACTAGTTATAATATAACACAATCATATGATATTACACAAGGACTAGACAAGTGCCGAAATTTTTTTATATTTTTTATATATCAATATTATACGCGTTTTAAAGATAACAAAACGCTTGTTTTTTTGGTGTAATTTTTTTAAAAAAATAATATTGTATCTAAAAGTTATGAAAGTTTTAAAAAAAGTGGGGGAATTGACATGTGCCTTGCATGTGGAGAGAGAAAGTCAACAAAAGTGGCTATGACTAATGTACCCTTCCACCAATTTCTTTTCCTACAAATTGATCTCAACCATTAAAAAAGAGATCTAAAGGTTATAAATACTTCTTAGCCTTCTTAGATTTCCAACACTATGTAGGATAATATATATATATATATATATATAGATATAGGAGGAGGTTCATTTGAGAAGGCTCATATATTGCAAGAAGAAAAAGAAGAAACTTAAATCACTAAAAAAACTTATCAATAGTTCAATTTTTTAAATAAATTCACTTCCTAAATACAAATGTGTAATGTATAAACTAAAAAAAATCATTACAATATTTTTTACGTATGTATTTTTAGCGTTTTTAATTTACCTACACATGTGTAGTTTATGTGACCTACACATGATTTCCACATGCGTAGGTTTAACAAATAAACGAAATTTATTCAATTTTATTTTTTGAATATCAAAATTAATGAATAAATATATTTATGAGAATTGGTAAAAAAGTAATTGTGGTCAAATTTTAATGGAATGAGAATATGTAATAAAAATTAAGGGTTGGGGATATATGTAATTAAGAAGTTTAGAATTGAGAAATATGTAAAATCTCTTGTTTTAAAAACCATTTTGAAAAATTTCCTATTTTCTTATAAAAATAGTAAAATACAGGCAAGTTCCATGTGTATTAAAAGGCTTTAATAAAAACAATTGTTTATAATACTTAGGATTGGAAAAATATTGTATATTATAAAGCAATAATTTGAGATCAAATATGTAAGTACGTACAACTAAATACCTTAAGTAATACAATAATATCATTGTTTAAACTTTAAACTATGGTTTATTTAAAAACTATCTTTAAATATACTATATATTACAAAATTTAGGCTAATACAGGTATTATACATATTGATTAAATTCATATACTCTTATTATCCTCACACTCCATCAATAAAAACTAATCTATTAACTACCTTTAGGTAACCCAAGTGGTGAGGCCACTACCCTTACAATTTCTTAAACAAAATATTTCATTTTTAACACAAATATAATAATTTCAAACATTAATTTATTCCAAATAAAAAAAATATAAAAGTTAAATTAAAAAAACGAAGATATGTCAAACTAGACCTCGTCCTCTTTCGACTTCAATCGGTTGTCCAAAATTAAATTTTTAGGATGTTCATTACATCAATCTAAGTCGTAAATGTAAGCTTGAAATTATTAATAAATATAAGTAGTTAATATAATAATTTCAAACATTAATTTATTCCAAATAAATTAAAAAAATCTAAAAGTTAAATTAAAAAAACGAAGAGACCTCGTCCTCTTTCGACTTCAATCAGTTTTCCAAATTCAAATTTGTAGGCTGTTCATCACATCAATCTAAGGTGCTGTTTGTTTTTGCAGACAAAAAATGTCTGCAGTCTGATTTCATCTGATTTTATGTCTGCAACTGAAGATGTGGTCTGAAGCTCTGCAATCTGAAAATATAAGACTGTTTGTTTTTATAAACTTGATATTGTCTGTATAAACTAAAAATATATAGCTGTCAAACTTATCTGACTAGATAGAAGCCATTTAACACATTCAAGTTACATAAAAAGTATAATAATACAATCAAGTTTAAAAAACACAAAACATAGTGAAATAAACTCAAAGTACATTGTTTTGCATTAACTCTTGTGAAATTTGATCTCGAAGTTGACTCATGAATTCATGGTCCGCTGCACTTTCATGTCGAGCTACTTCTTCTTCACCACCATCTTGTGCATGTTCATCTCCATCTTCAAGACATGTTTCTAATAAACATTTTATAGCATCATCCGTCAATTGTTGTCGACCATCATTAGCTTCCATCTAGAATTAAATTTTATAGCATCACCAATCAAAAACATCACAAAACATGGTCTACACAATGCAAACAAGTAACAAAAGTAATCTTTTTTTCTAGTTAACCATTATTATTCACTCACTCACATCTACTCAAACAAAATCCAAATCAATGACCAACACATATCTCTCAACCGCATTATAATCTAAACTTGTTTACCATCACTACAAAACACATAATATATTTGGCTGTAAAAACACACTGCAAGAGATAGTGTCTTGATGTGCTTCTACTTTTTGAAGCATTCATAAATTGAAATATGATAAATCTTTTCATCAACTACAAAAATAACTCTCTTGGATGGTTATCCATTACTGTATAAATCAATCCAAATCAATTTTGATTGTCACAACAAATCAGAGAACAAATTAACAATCAACACAAATTTAGACATCAATTTAAGCTCAACACAAATTTAAACATCAATCGGAGAACAAATCAGTTTTGATTATTATCACTTTTGATCTACATAAACATAAATCAAATCAAGGTACCATTTCTATTCATATTACTTTTCATTTCAACCAAAGATTGCATCGTAAACAAAACATTCAAATCAAGGTATCATTTCTATTCATATTACTTTTCATTTCATTTCAACAACATATTACTTACCTGGTGTGACGAGAGAAGGCAGGACGGAGCAACGGAGCAGCAGCGACGACGAGCAGGAGAGAAGGCTGAGCAGCGGCGGTGCGGAGGTCGGAGGTGCGGCGGTGAGGCGGAGGTCGGAGGTTGGAGGTGCGACGAGAAGGATGAAGATGGAGGAAGGGTTGATCTAGGAAGATGGAGGCTGCAAAGGAGGAAGATGGAGGCTGGAGATGTTTTTTTTTAGATTAGGATACATGAAGATGTTTTAAGCATTCATCCCCTTACTTTTTTTTTAAGATAAAAGAAGACATATTAAGGTCTGTTTTAGAAATAAAAACAAACAGTCTTCAAGAGCAATGTCTGCACACCTGCAGACAAACACCCCCTTAAAGATGTTTGAAGAAAAAACAAACACCCCCTAAGTCATAAATGCAAGCTTGAAATTATTAATAAATATAAGTAGTTAATCCTCTAATATTTTATAAAATCTTGATAAATTTACGAGTAGTTACATCTTCAATCCTCTTTAGAGGGCAAGGAGTGGTTCTTGCCTCTACCAACGAGCATCATACTCGTCACCACTTTGCCGGAGGAGTGGCCTCACCCCGTCACCTCGCCTCGTCTCCTCATAAAATCACCTTCACAAGCTCCACAATGAGGGTGAGGCCTCGTCCTCAAGCTCCTCCTCCTCCCCCTCGCTACCACCTCGCCTCACCACTCCCTCCTCCCTTACTAAGGGTGTGCATGAATATGTTAATATTTGATAAAGCATAAAAATGAAACTTAGGAATAAAGTTATTAATAGGCTATACCTCAGTACTTTCTAAGCATGCCTAACTTTTTATACGAAATTAAGTTTTAAAAAACTACATCATAAAATCAAACATGTAATTCTCTTTAATTTGATTATAATATTGTTATACTAAAAAATATTTTTTAAATAAATCTTGTGTTCTGGTTACCTTGGTATTGTCTTAAAACTAATTACAATCGTATGTGTCCTCAAGTATTTACTTAAAATCACCACTTAGGTATTGTCTGGCATTAAACTAGTTGAAGTAATAAAACAGATTTGTTAGTTTTCAAATATTCTTTTTTTAAAATATTTTTTTAATAACATTTTGAAAAAATATCATTTTATTATAAACACCTTGTTGTTTGATTTTTTTTAATTATTTTCGTTTTAAAAGTAATATATATTTTGAAAATGTTTTTTAGTAAATTTGTTTTTTTTCCTAAAAGACCGGGATAATAATTTGTTTTTAAGTGGTTTCTTTAATAAGCCGATATTTTTTAAGATATTAAGAGGTCTGTTTTTTACTCTTAAAGAAGTAAAAATAATATTATTAGTATTTCTATTATATGAGGATACTCTAGAAAATTGATGTGTGTTCAACTTTATTTTTATTTATTAATATAAAGATTATAAGTATGGTAGTTAAATCTTTAATTGTGTGCATTGAGGGTATCCATTTAGTTTTGATGGCCAAGTAGCTAAACACTCGAAAACCTTGGGATTGTTTTAAATATGTGATTATTTAACAGTAAATTTTAAACTTTGAATCTTTTAGTTGTAGGACATATCATTATCTGTCAGGATGTCCTGTTAAAGACGAAAATATGACACAAAAGATGGGCCTTTGGCTATGAGAGTATCGGTTTAGTTTTGATGGTTAAATAACGGTTCTTGCCTTGCTTCTCTCGCTTTCTATCTCTCATATTTTGTTGTTAGATGTTGAGCATCGATTTTATCCGTTTCACCCATGAGAAAGCTAGTATTAGAGAGTATATATTTAGTTAAGCTAGTAATCTTTTCAACAAGTTGATATATAATTTGATTAGGATTCATTTGTAATAATTCTGATCATTAATATACTCTTATAAATAAATAGTTGGCTAATAACATGAAATATGTTACAAGAACTTGATTATTCTACAAATATATCATATGACATCTCAACATCTAATTTAATTTACTTCATTAATTATCAGGGTGTGGGAATTATGTGTTATATGTGCATCTTGTATGATTAATTATAATCATTTATGTTTTTATGGGCCAAAACATGAGGTTGATTATTGGAGGCATGATCGTGTAGTTCCTTTTGAGTAACATAAGATGTTTATTTCATCACTTTTTGTCTAACAAAAGTAAAACACTAAAACCCATGCGAAATACTATTAATCTCTTTCGTAATGGAACAAAATTGTTCCTCAACCATCCAACATTCATCCTCGTACTCCTTGTCTTTCTTTCATAATTTATTTATATTGAGGTTTTACAACTTATTTAATACATTAAGTAATATAATTTTTATTATAATAAAGAAATAATTTTATAAGCCATGTGTCAACTTCTAGTAAAATTAAATTGTGGTTTTTCGTCCATCTTTCCATGGACTTCGGCTTAAATTTTTTGAAGGCTTAGAGCAAAAATAAACGTCGATGTAAAAGTCATCTTCATCAACACAAAAAAAGCAGTGTTACAGATCTACAAATGTTTCAACCATCATCGAGTTCAAAACCCACAAAAAATATTTGCTTTCAATAAAAAAATAATATTTATCTATTACATAAAAAATTAAAACCAAGTCAAAGATAAAATATTCTAAAAATTAATGAAACAAAATTTATAACTTTCACATCAAAACTCATTTTTTTTCTAAAATACAATTAGTTAATGTTAAAATTATATAATAATTTTATACCGTTTGTTTATAATTTCAGAGATCATGTTTTTTCTCTATATAAAATTATACAAAAAATTTACTTATTTTCATTTTTCATTACTTTTTATAAAACAATTTATAATTTTGTCCATAACCAAAACAAGTAGGTCTAATCATCCATACATAACAAAACAATGAATACATCTAAAAAAACACATACTCCGTAGTTCATACATGGCATCATCGTATAAAAACATATCTCCAACGATCACTAAATAAAACCGACTAACATTTCAAAAACACCAGTAACTAACAACTATAAATCTTCATAGTATCATCCTATAAAACTATATGACGCATATAAAAAATGTCTGAATATAATGAGGTTGGTGTCTTACTACTTACTAGTACCAAGCAAGCAAGAAAGAAGCTTTTATAATGTTAAGGTCCGTACCATGAAAATGACCATTGAAGGATGGTGGCACATGCCCTACTGTCATCTTCTTCCTCAATAATCAAATCAACGGTCTTCATCTCCAGGTACGGATCTCTCTACGTCTCCGATCCCTTTGTCAATTATAACTTCACTTCATCATCATCTTCATTTTCTTCTTCTACTTATAACTCACTCTCACCATGCCTCACTTTCTCTTTTCCCCACCTTTTATACCCATCATCCTCCACACCACAAACCTATACTAAACCATTTCTCACCTGCCTTTGCCTTTTTACTTCTTCTTTCACTTCTAACCCTTGAGCTTAATCATGTCCAAAAGATCCGTTTCTGGAAAATGCATGTCAAAGTTAGGTATTTTAGCTTCAACAAAAACAAATTAAGTGTTTGTATCTGTTTACTTCACACTCATCATATTATATGTAACTTTAATAACTTAAAGAAGATTTATACTCACACAATATGAAGCTTTCATCATCAGCCTCAGCTTCTGCCTCTGCTCAACACCTTCAAGAAGGTATATCTGTTATCTTATATGGTATTATTTTTATTGAATATTGAATAATTGATTGATTGTGGTTGTTTGAACATGAAAGGGGAGAAGAAGTGTTTGAATTCGGAGCTATGGCACGCGTGTGCGGGTCCGCTTGTTTCGTTACCGACAGCGGGTGCTCGAGTGGTTTATTTCCCTCAGGGTCATAGTGAGCAGGTTGTTAGTTGTTAAACAATTGTGGGTAGTTTTATATGCTTTGATGTATTGATATGTGTTTTGATTTAAGTTAGAGAAATGTGAATTAGGTTGTTGCTACAACGAATAAAGAAATCGATGCTCATATACCTAATTATCCGAGCTTGCCTCCTCAAATGATCTGCCAGCTTCACAATGTTACAATGCATGTAGGTTGTTGTAGTTGAATATATGTTTGTTTGTAACTTGAAATGGGTAAGGGGAAAGAGTGATTGTTTATGTGATTTCAGGCGGATTTTGAGACGGATGAAGTGTATGCTCAAATGACATTGCAGCCATTGACACCGGTAATTTTTATAAGCAAAGTTGCAATGTGGATTTGTGTAGTGTTGTTATATTAGGAGGATTTTGAATTTTGGTTTTTGTGTAATGAGTTGTTAGCAAGAACAGAAGGATACATTTCTTCCTGTCGAGTTGGGGATACCGAGTAGACAGCCAACGAATTACTTTTGCAAGACGTTAACAGCTAGTGACACAAGTACGCATGGTGGGTTCTCTGTTCCTCGACGTGCTGCTGAAAAAGTTTTCCCTCCATTGGTAATGCTGATTCTATCCTATGGTTATTTCATTAACGGGTCCAAACATGCCGTTTTTGTTCTGGGTTGGACTATGTTGACCCGCTAACACTTCTTTCTCCGGTTTTGTTTTATTTGAAAGTGATGAAGTTGTTGGTTATGGTTACAATTTACAAAAACATGTTTATTACAGTGATAACTTAGTCTTTTAGTAGTTTGATCCCCATTCCTCTTTGTTTGAATTATTATCTAAAACGCAACACGATTCGACCCATTTGTAAAAGTGGATTGAAATTGCTACGTCTAGTTATATAGACAAGTTGGTGGATTAAATCTTGTTTTTTTTATTGTTTGCTCCTTCAGGATTTCACTCAGCAGCCACCTGTTCAAGAACTTATTGCAAGGGATCTTCATGATGTTGAATGGAAGTTTAGGCATATTTTCCGGGGTAGGCTCATACTTCCATGTTTTAAGTTATTAAGGGGGTGTCTGGATGTGTGTTTCAAAGTAATATAAAATAATCACAATCAGGTTTTCAGTTATACTAAAATGGTTGTTTGGATCTCTGCTTTTGCTTAAAGTTATAATAATTGAAGTTAGATCTCTAAGCTTTTGACGAATTGTGGATAAAATTACTAAAAAGGAATTTGTTTGAAACAAGATAGTTTTTTGAGATGAGAGTAAATGTCTCCTAGATTAAGTTAAAATGTTACAAAATGTGTAGAGATTTGGTATATACTTCAGGTGACGTGACATGTTTTCTCCTTCACATGCAGGGCAGCCCAAACGCCATCTTCTTACTACAGGGTGGAGCGTGTTTGTTAGTGCAAAAAGGCTTGTTGCAGGAGATTCTGTTCTTTTTATCTGGTAGTTTTTCAACTTAATATTGCACATTGACATGAAGTTAGCTAGTTTTAGAGGTGACAATTTTGACCCGTTTAGGCGTTTACTTTTATGCTGGCCAATTTAGGCTGTATTTTATGATTTGTATCTCAAACAGCTCAAAGCCACAAGTTTATTAAAAACGGTAGCATGTGAAGTTAATTTAGGGTCAAAGTTGAGCAAAGTTTTAGCGCATGCAGCCTCCTAAATTACTATATTTAGATATTTATGTTATTGTTATAATAATTCTGTTTTATAATCTTATATAGGAACGAGAAAAACCAGCTTCTGTTGGGAATCCGACGTGCGAATCGACCACAGACCGTGATGCCATCATCTGTTTTGTCAAGTGATAGTATGCATATCGGACTTCTTGCTGCTGCAGCTCATGCAGCTGCTACCAATAGTTGTTTCACTGTATTCTATAATCCAAGGTGGTAGTTTTAAATATACACTTACGTCTAATTGTATATAATGTCAACATTTATGTTTTTTAGCCTCTTACAATTTATGTACATTCAGGGCTAGCCCATCCGAGTTTGTCATACCCCTTGCAAAATACATTAAAGCTGTGTATAACACACGGGTATCAGTCGGGATGCGTTTCCGTATGTTGTTTGAAACTGAAGAATCAAGCGTTCGCAGGTATTTATAGCTTGCTTTTCAAGTGATTAAATAAAATATTTGAATTAGTTTTCAATAATCATAAAACTATATTTAGATACATGGGAACCATTACTGGCATTGGTGATTTAGATCCTACTCGTTGGCCTAATTCTCATTGGCGATCCGTTAAGGTACCATCTTGATTCACTTATTTCTAATGTAAGGTTTGATTTTGTTCTATTATGAAATCTTGTTGTATTTATAGGTTGGTTGGGACGAGTCAACTGCGGGCGAGAGGCAGCCACGTGTGTCGTTATGGGAAATTGAACCTTTGACAACCTTTCCTATGTATCCATCCTTGTTTCCCCTTCGCTTGAAACGACCTTGGTATCCAGGACCTTCGTCTTTTCAAGGTATCATCATTCTTACTTGCTAAATATTAGATGTGACAAGATTTCTACACCGGCCCGGTTTGACCCATAATCATTTCTTGGTAAAATTTGTTTTAACTTCTTTTGTTTATATTATTACAAAAATAGTCTATTTCTTGATAAAGTGATGTTTTAGTTTTTTATCCATTTGGAAAAGATTAACTTTTCACATTCAAGTCCAAACTTTACTCCATATTTTGTTCTACGCGTGTGCAGACAGCAGTGATGTTGCATGGTTGAGAAGTGAAACTGCTGATCAAGCGCTCCATTCTTTGAGTTTTCAATCCAATAGTATGTATCCATGGATGCAGCCAAGGGTAGACCCGTCATTTCTCCAAAGTAATCTTAACCAGCAGTACCAGGCAGCACTTGCATCTGGTATGCAGAATGTCGAAAATGGAAACGCTTTGAAACAACAATTGTTGCAATGTCAACAGCCCGCTCAATATCTTCAGCATCCGAGCACCCATATAAGTCAGCAGTCAGTTCCACAGCCGTTTTTGCACGGTCAAGCTCAGTTGCTGGACAACTTTTCAAGGTCAATTCAGGAACAAATCAACAACCGAGAGGGTCAACAGCAGCAAAATTCATATCCCGAGACGTACCTGATGCAAAACCAGCATCAATCATTTCCAAAGACAGACTTCATGGACTTGAGCCCTAAATTCACTTCCAACCTTGCAGGCTGCTCGAGAGCCGATCAGACGGTGGTAACCGAGCATCAGTCAAACCCACAACTTTGGGTATCAAAGTTTGGTCAGTCACAAGCCACTACATCTTCAACTTCACCATCAGGTGAGCAGGAATCGTCATTAAGTTTGGATGCCCAAAATCATGGTTTATTTAGTGGTATAAATATGGACTCATCTGGACTTCTGCTTCCAACAATCGACAATGATTTGTCAACAATACCGTCTTCACCCGCTTCTGGGTTTCAGAACTTTGGATACATGCAAGACTCATCTGAGTTGTTGCAATCTAACCCTACCCGGACATTTGTGAAGGTGCCACAGTAACTGTTTGTGGTAGGTTAGTTTAAAGTTGGGCTTAAAAGTTGACATGGGGATATGTGTGCAGGTATACAAATCAGGGTGTGTTGGGAGGTCACTAGACATTAGCCGGTTCAACAGCTACCGTGAGCTGAGAGAAGAACTGGGTCAGATGTTTGGGATCGCGGGTCTGCTTGAAGACCCGCAAAGATCAGGCTGGCAGCTTGTATTCGTTGACAGGGAGAATGATGTTCTTCTCCTTGGAGACGACCCTTGGGAGTAAGTACCCCCTTTGTGTTTATCACTAGTTGAGCATAATGGCTCAAAATTCTTTTTTGTACATGAAATATGCATTTAACGTGTTTTGGAGGGGGATATATGCATTTAGCCCTTTTATAAATAACCGTAAGAATAACTTGAGGTTTGGCATTTTTAACCCTTTTAGTCCAAAAATGGATCTTTTTACATATCATACCCTTAAACTTAACGAAAAAATTAACAGAGTTAGCGTGAAAGACCAAAATAGGCTAGATATGTCAAAAGATAAAATTTTGAACTGAAAGGATTAAATAGACCAAACCTTAAGAACCAAAAGCGTAATTTGCTCCCGTAAAATGTAGCTTTTTGAATACACCTCCAGCGGCTTTCACCCCGTTTACATTACAGGTAGTTTATTTTTCATTGCTAACGAATAATGTTTTTGTTTAATTAGCTCATATATTTTCTGCATGGTCGGCTCAGGGCATTTGTAAACAGTGTCTGGTACATCAAGATACTTTCACCTGAGGATGTGCAACAACTTGGGAAGCAAGAGGTTGAATCCTTTGGCCAAAACCCGGGTGAAAAAATCCACAGAGACCTTTCTGGATATCATGCATCAATCGGGTCACTTGACTTTTGATCAAGGAAGTCAACTATTTATCGGGTTCTTTTTCACTCCGTTTGGTTACTTTTCGTATGACCCCAGTTGATTATATCATTAGCTATGTTGAAGTATACTTGTGGTAATAATCAAGTTGTAGAATGGATGATTTAAAACTTAGAACATGCATGAACACCAATCTTTGACTATGAATTGTTGACTATTGTTGAAGTGTAATTTGACCCGTTATGGTGTGCTCTATATTGTTTTTTCTTTATCCTATTTCATATGTTATATACCAGTAGTATATGTAGCATCATATTGCATGTAACTATAAAAATGGGCATGTAAAAACATTTATAGTGTGTAATGTGATTGATCAATATAGATACAGAGTTAACTGAATTAGCTCAGCTCAGCGAGTCATTCAGTTAACTCGGTGTTGAGTTACATAGCTAGTAAAGAGAAATAGTGCATTACTTTGCACCATTTATATAAAGGATTGATGTAAAAGAGAGTTTTAAGTGTATGAATATATTCACTGATCACCCTCATTCTCAGGACACCAATTACACAAGTCGTATAGCTGATCACGACCCCTACAGTCACACCCGCCCACACAAATGCCGTAGCTAATTGTCAGGATATAATCTATAAATGAGAATTGACATTCAAAGTGTTGAAACTAAAAAGAGTCGAATGATCTATATGTATCACTTAAATGAACGCCTAAGACACATATTAAGCTCACATATTGTCAACTCTAAGTCAACTCATAAAAGTTCTCAAAATCTATTGCATAAAGCTCATTCGTACACGAGTTCATTAACTCATTCGAACCGCTTATCCACATCTATTTGTGTCTTTCTTGTTAATCATTCGAACCAACCGGATTAATTGAGTCGTAATTCGTATTTGAACCATACTTTGACTAGTCAATGTCATACTTTACATGTTGCCATGTTACATGTACCCAAGATGGTGTAGTTGGAAACCTTTTAGAGTTTAGGCCCAAATATACTCAATAAATAATACTGTAGAAGCTCTCTTTCAAGTTCCTACTTATGAAACAAGTTGTATCCTTTTTTCCTCTCATGCTCTTTAATACCATGGAATCATGGATACACTTATGCACAAGAGAAAAACGATGATGACAACGATGAATATATGTGGCTCTGAGCCGTAGCTAGGCCCCTCTTCGTCCACGATAGGACTTTGAGACTGTTCCCACCACGGAACTAATTCGTGTTCTTTTAATATGATTTGTAAATGGCCATTTGAAACATGCACGTCACTTGTACGAGTCGTATGAACCCTCCGATATGGTGTAAGATTCCATGTTACATGTATCAATTATTTGTTGCAACGTAAGACTCCTTGTTGTGCATATCATGTACTTAGGCCCAACGTAAGGTGCAAAATGTTTTAACTAACATTGCTTGTCTGGACTATTGTGACAGTGAAGGGCTCGCTTCAGATTATAGAACTTTAATGGCTGATTCTTACACGAGGTTGTGGTGACTGAAGTCAAAATCCGCACCTTGGTGTGGCAAAATTGGATGACAACCGTTGTTTGTACACTTAACATTGGAAAATTGAACTATTAATTAATATTAGACAAAGAGAGTAAACACACGGATAAAGCTTCAAATGTTGTGTACAATTTTTTTTACTGATTTTTATATTCTTTTATAGCTTTGTATACTTTAACAAGCACTTTCGTATAGATTTATGCATTTTTTATGGCAGTAGCCGTGTAACACACGGGGTATAAACTAGTTCATTATATTTAAAGCATAACTGGTCGGGTCATATATCAAATCTTTACCCGTTTCAAAATAAATCTCGTCAGAAAAGAATTAGAAAATTTATTTTATTCAAATTTCATGTTATTAACGAACTAGTATTACATTTACCAAAAACTAACTACATGATATATTTTTGTTAGTTTTATTTATTTAATTTGACTGTAGCTTAGATTAAATTAAACTATTAAAGTTACCTAATTTTATAGCTAAATTATTTTCTCTTCAGTATTATCCTATCCTCAAATTCTATGTATAATTACATGATTCTTGCGGTATCTTATTTTCTAAATTATCATTGTAATTATTTTACTAAAAAATTCCGAATACCAATCATCTAAAATTAATTCATTTATTTTAGCATGTTTGTTTTGCAACTCATCTATATATATCAACCAAAGTTATTAAAAAAATCCATCAAAACAACAAATGTTGTCTAAAATACATTTTAATTTAATTGTATTACTATTTCATTTATTTCACCTTAGCATTATAGTAACTTTATAATTTATTTTTATTTTTACTCGTGCAGTAGCTAGTAGGACTCCAATTATTAATGTGTTAAAAGTATAGAAACTAGTTAAATTTGAAATCTATATCCTTGCATACAAATGCAAGTTGGTTCCAATTAATCAATGTTTTTATAACCGGGTCGAAAAGTGAAACAGTCGTCTTTTTAATTATGTAGATCTTACTCTTTGTTGAAATTATTTTCATCTTCTTAAATATGATTTCTCTGTAACGCCAACACCCAAACCCAATTCAACCGCAGACACTTGTTTTCTGGTTTGACCGCCGGGCAATGGTTCAACCGTCAGGCTAGGTTGAAAATGGTCCTAAGACACTAAACCGGACCACTATGCCTACCGAACCCCGGTCCGACCTGTTCGACCGGCCGGTCCGGTCCAGGTTTCAAAACGTTGGAATTAATAATGGATAGGCCCACTATTTCAATTCATTTCACACTGATTATAGGGAAGAAAAAGCAACAAGGTTCTATCCTAAATATTACCAATTTTTCATTCTATAATTGAGAACGAGAAATTAAACTGTGTTTGAATATCAGTTTAAAAAAATATCACGAGTACTAACTAGTACAGTTTTTGAGGGGAGTAATATAAAAAAGAAAATAAAATTAACCCATAAAATTTATACACAAACGTTAATTGTCCCCGACCCTATTGAGTATTAACAACCACATGACTCAAAACAAATCAGACATTTTTTTGTCCTACAACGAAATGTAAATTGCCAACAAAATCAAACTATGAAGAATGCACCTCTAATTCCCCAAATGTTCTAGTTATACCAAAGGAAACTAAACCGTGGACCGGTCCGTGTAACCGGAGTAATTTTCTCGACTCATTGAACTCCAATCGGTCTCATATTGGTTTATCGAAAGCGGGGTTGTGTCGATCGAGGTAGCTAATGAAAGATCATCGATTGGCATCATTGCAGGCCACACGAAAGCCGGTTTTAAGGGTTGGACCGGGGGTACATCCATGGACCCCGATAGTATTTGCACTATGGTGTGTGTGTTTGGCCTCTCGCTAGCTATGGGGTGCGAGCAAGCTAAACCTAACAACAAGAAACGTCGCGCTTCCTCCGAGTCATAATCATCAACAATTCGTTTATCGACCGCATCCAAGATCCGACCTTCACGATACAACGACCATACGTAGTCAACCATAAACTGGAAACCGTTGACTTTTGTACCGGCACGTTGACCGGAAACTACCTCGATAAGCAACGCGCCAAATGCATAAATATCCGAATGTTGAGTGGCTTTTCCCGTGTGGAAGCATTCGGGGGCGATGTAACCAAACGTTCCCAGCACGCCTTCAGCCTCAGCATACGAGGTTTTTTCATGGTCGATAGCGCGTGCGAGGCCAAAATCACCGAGACGCGCATTGAAATCGGCATCAAGCATTATGTTGCTGGCTTTGATGTCACGGTGAACGACTTTTTGGTCGTATTCGAAGTGGATGTAGTGGAGAGCCGAGGCTACACCGGCTAAGATCTTGCGTCGGAGGGTCCAGTTCAACGGCTCATCCGTCTCCTTGAACAGGTGCATGTCAAGACTGCCTTTTTGCATATACTCATACACAAGTAAAAGCTTCCCGTTTCTGTGACACCATCCTACAAATTATTGAAACTAATCACTAAATATTTAATATAACTACAAAAAGTTATAATTTTTTGCCATAAGTTAATGATTATATAAAAATAAAACTATTTTGTAGAGTTGTGGATGAATGGAAAATGGAACATGGCATCAAATTTAGGTTGAAAGCACACAATATAAAACCAATAGTTGTAGGCCAAGCTTGAAAACGAAATTATTGTATCTAATATCTATCTTTATCTTAAAAGAATTTTAAAGTTTTAATTAATACAAAGGTAGGTGTTCTTTACGTAATCACGTGTACAAATTACATAAAAAAATATTAAAAAGTAATGCAAGAGATAAATAAAGATGCTTATTTATAATTATCTAATGTATCATATTCAAAGCAATAATTAAAGTGTTTATGCTTTTTCTTACATTTTTATTTAAATTGGTTAACTATTTGGTCTGTTTTAAACAGTAACATAATCATCCAGATTTTTTATTTTTATTTTTATTTAAATTGGTTAACTATTTGTTCTGTTTTAAACAGTAACATAATCATCCAGATTTTTTATTTACATTAATTTGCCCTTCTTACTTTTATAAAATCCAAGAAACATAAAAGTAACTAGGTTTATTATATAGAAAAAGAGTTCATATTTAAAATTATTTGAACAAAAATAGTTTTGACAAATTGTAATAAGTTGACAAACATAGTTTTGAAAAATTGTAATAAGTTGACAAGCATAGTTTTCAAAAAGAAATAATTTACAACTTATGCGTGCATTACGCGATAATTAACACATTTACTCTTAAACTATTGATAACAAACTATAGATTTCAAAAGAGAAATGAATTAACGAAATATAAACATAAACAAATAACAATAAGAAAAAACTTACCCAATAATCGAACAAGATGTTTATGCCGTAACCGATTAATAATTGTAAGTTCAGCCAAAAAATCATCTTCACCCTTCAAACTTTCCCGTGAAAACCATTTCACCGCAACCTCCTCATTATCCTCCGGCAACACGCCGCGATAAACGACCCCGAATCCACCTTCCCCTAGCTTCATTTTCTCATCAAAACTATTTGTCGCTTTTTTCAGTTCCCGGAACCCAAATTCCTTCGGCATTCCGGGTAACGTCCTCAACCGGGTCGGAATATTTAGTTCCGACCTGTCCCTCAATCTTTTTTTATATAACCAATACCCAAAAACCGCTACCACCAACACCACCACCGGAATCCCAACACCAAGCAAAATTGGAATTAACGGACTCTTCGGATCAGGTAAGTATTCGATAGTTACGTTCCATTGTAAAACGCAGTTTAGCTCGTATTGATCTCCGGTTGAGGCAGCGAACCCAAAGTAAGACTTCGGGTTCACTGTTTTCCGGAGATCTAACTCGTACTCAATGATTGGGGTTTGTGGCATGGGTGGAGTGGGAGATGTTTTCGTGGGTTGGTCCGCGATGTAAACTCGAATGATCTTCTCGACACCGTTGTAATGAACCCAAATGTTATGAAACGCAGGAGTGCTCGCGTCCGGGACGAGAGTTATGTTTTCGGGCGTTAATGATTTCGAGATAACCGATCGGATGGAATGAATATTAAGTCCGATATGGTTGTTATCGACGTCGAAGGGTTGTCTCAACGTGTCGAGTTCAACGGCTACGATGCCGTTGGTTGTTTGGTTTTCGGTTGTGGCGTTAGTGAGGCCGAGGTATTGGCCGAAGCTGTTATCCGGGATGTCAATTTCCGGGGCGATTAAGAACGCTAAACCTTCTCCGTGGGTGTTGTTTTGCGGAAAAATATTGACGAGAAATGAGGTGTTGAATGATGCTACGGAGGAGTTGCTGTTGATGTCGCCGTCCCATAGGTGGAAGTTGCGACGGAACATGACTCTTCCGGACCGGTTTCGGAGGTCGAATACCGCGTTGTTGTTGCCGGTATCGGGTGTGATTTGAAGTGCATCTTGGCTTACTTTGGCTTCGTTTTCGAATTGAAGTTCGGAGTTTGCTTGGTCTTGTAATGATACGTTGAAAGTGTGGTATGATTGTGTGAAGGTTTTGAAGTTTGCGTTGACGGTGGAGAAGATGCATAGGAAGATTATGGTGGTTGTGAGGGTGGTTGCTAGTGATGATCCCATCTAATGAAGTGGTGGGGATGATTAGGGGGTTTAGTATCTTGAACAATTGATATATATAGAGGGGTGAGGGAGGTGGTTGTTGCTCGGAAATAGTCATGGTAGTAGAGTTTGGTATGTTGTTTGTAACTTTCTATATTATTATATAATATAGTAACTTGCATTTAGACTTTTCGCTAGTGTTGAGATGAAATCGTTCTCTTTATGACTTTATTACATGTATTATCATAGTTACATTAATCTATCTTGTTGTGCGTGTCACGAAAAACTGAGTTTGTAATTTTGTTATGCGCGTTATGATGTTGACATTAACGAATGGTGTCTAACGCGTTACGATTGCGACATTAGTTATTATGTCTCATATGTTACGATGTAGTTTGACAGACAGAAAAAACAAATTAATTGTTATCTTATGTTGTTTGGTGGCAGAAAAAGATAAATGAATCATGAAATACATTAAAAAACAAAAATATATTGTTATGCTTATGAGTCTGGTAATGGGTCTGGTTCAGGACATGGGCAGGGGCGGAGGTAGGATACGGTGAGGGGTAGCCCGGGCTACGGGTCAAATTTTCGTGTCTAGTAGAATCTTTTTAATTTGTTTCTTGTTTTATGTTTAAGATACTCTAGAATAGTTAAATGGATACCCCTGAACATTGACGGAACCATAAGATCTAATTTTATATAAAATCACTGGAATCAACGATGGTGAAAAAAAAACTATGGAAGCTCTGTTTCAGAGCAGTTGCAGGTGCTGGTGGGAAAAAGGGGAAGAAAACTGGAGTGGGCTTTTTTTTAATAGAGCCCAGTATATTTTTTAAACACAATAAAACTTGATAATGAAGCCCACATGTACTTTTTCGTTAATTAACTGATGAAGTAGCAATAAATAGCACATTTGGTCATTTGGATATTACTTAGATATTTGTTTAGTTACTTAAATATTTAATTTAACATATTTATTTTTATTAAAATTTGATTTATTTATATTCCTTTATTTTGCTTAGGGGCTAACCTTTCTAATTTGAACTTGTGAAAACGGATTTACGTAATTGTATGAACGAGTGACGAATATTTGAACGATGCTCTAGTTTGTGCGATTGAAATGATAAATATTTGATAATGTAATAGATAAAAGAATGTTATGACTCAATTTAAACTATAAAAGAACGTAGATGACAAATCTATTAGGCATGTTTTTAAGTTTGTTTATTGATGTTTTTTTATTATTGTATGACGCACGAGCGATTTTTTTTTGGGATACCCCTAAAATTTTATGCTAGCTCCGCCACTGGACATGGGTCTAATCCTGGTTTGGGTTATGGTCGAGGCATCGGTTGTTTATGGATCAAGTCATGGTTTGAGGAATGGATCAAGACATGGTTTGGATCATGGTTTGGTTTATGGTTCAGGTCATGAGCCGGGTCATGAGTTGATTCATGAATTGGGTCATGGGTGTTCATGAATTGATCCATGGACAAAGACACGCGCGGTTGGATACATTAAGCGGCAGACTCAACCAGATAGAGACCTTCTTTCGATTCCCGAACGAAGATTTGGGCTTTTGCCGTTGGATTAATTTGGCTCATTGTCACCGCCTTGGGCAACTCCAATTAACACATAAATGGACACAAAGATTAGGGTTTCGTGATGCGTTTCTTATTGAATATTTGAATAAGATGAACTAAAGAGGAATTTTATTGGCAAGCTTTAAGACGTGTGAAATTTCATAGATGAATACGTTCATGTGACTAGACTTTTGGTTAATTTTGTATAGTCGTATGGAAATTAATAGCAACTTGTTGATGATTTACATGGTACAAGTGATAAAGACATGATTTTCAAAGTTTGATAGCTACCATCCTAATCTTCACTCCGTCAACAACCAATAGGGCCATCATTAACTACTTCCTATTGAAGGTGAAATTATTTCACAAGTTCTTGTTATAATGTTATTCTTATGTACCATAACACCTATTAATTTTGTACTAGTAGTTTAAGGAGACTTTTCATAAACCCTACATTTATAAACAATAACTAAATAAGACATACCAATGAACGAAAACGTGACTTGTGGCTTGAGCACACCATCAAGCACTAAAGTTGGAACTTGGAAGAGGTCTTGCCTCACAATACCACATTGGATGCGTATATATGTATGCTGTACAATCATTGGGGTTGGTGGTATAGTGATAAAAGTCTTGCCTCTAGTAGCTAGCAACATTGTCTGAGGGAGGTCTAAAATTCATATCATTTTCAAAATATCAAATGATGCAACGACATATGACCTATGACTCATAAACGATTGTTTTAGTTTTCATTCATGTACGTGATGTTTGGTAGAGATGCAATGAATTAAATATTTTCTATCATCATACGGTGGGTGTCATTGTTTCACAAACACTTCATAACTATCACATTAATATAAACTTAGTGAGACATTAATATAAACTTAGTGACATTTAAATATATGAAAGTGCACCAAAGCTACCATTTAAAGCTAGACACAATGATTTGGTAGATAATGGAAAAAGATACCATCAACATCTAAAAAGTCCTTCAAAATGACATATATAATATGATTTTCAAATGTATATAAAAGAATAAATATCGGTCCACTTTGTATGACTAAAAAAATAATTATGATAACTACCAAAATTCCTAAGATAACGAGGGATCCACCACCACCCACTACCACCCAAGAGCTAGCCCTCTTTCTAGATATAAAATTACTATTTTCTGAACATCAATACTATTTCTTTTATTTTTTTATTTTTTTTCATTCACAAATATATAAAAAGATGAATATTAGGGCTGAACAATGACCCCTCAAATTGTATTCAATTGTTTTGTACAATTCTATTGTTTTGAACTAGTGGACTAGTGCTTGATGGTTTGTGCTCAAGCCACAATTAATTACAAAATGGTTTATGTGGGAGTTATTTTATATTTAAAAGTTGTTTTACTATTTTTAATGACGCATATTACTAGCAACCAAGAATTAAGAACAAGCAATGAGCTAAAAAAGCCCATAAGTCTATAACGTTCGCAAGATGAAATAATTTTACACAAATTCAACCGATCCATTTCAACGGCTCTCTTAAAATTAATCACATAATAATGAACATTGGCCCAAGCTATCCATCACAATACCACTTTTTGATAATGCATCCAATCTTAATTGGACGACAATTCATGCTTTTGGGGGCATGCAATAATCTTTCCCCATGTGTTCTTTTACTTAAAAGTTGTTAAAAGTGCAATATATATATCATCACAATTTAAGTATATTTACTAACTAGATTTAAGACCAGGCCGCGCGATGCGGCGGCCGGGTCGCGCAATTGAGTCTCGTGTGTGTGACTTTGTCACGCGCGTTGATAAACACAAAGTTTTATGTCTTGTATATTACGGTGCAAATTCGAAAGGCGTTACATATTAAAAGTCAGAGAAATATTTAAACTTAACGGTCAAAATGATAATCAAGTCAAACTTAAGGATCAAATTTATAAATATGTTAACGTATAGTGAGGGGTCAAAATAATATTAAGTCTAGATTAAAGTCGGGAGTCAAAATCGCAAATTACCAATATTTAAGATAATAATAAAAGATTAGGTGACTTAGTAGCTAACGTTGATGACATTAACGTATTGGGCAAGCACGACAAAACCTTTTATGACCTTATTCAATTAAATTCGTAGGTCTTTTTGTTATTTAACGTGAAATATAATGGCCGTCTAAATTTTTTCTTGTTTAATAGACATTTTTTGTTAACAGCATTTTTGTATAATAGGCTTGCCTGAGTTTCAAATAAGCCACGTGCCCACACGTGATTCTACCAAACAAATAAATTAGATTGAATAACTTTTACAATTCCGTATGACAATTTTCATTTATTATTGTTTTTCATCTAAGTTAAATTTTATTTCAAATCATTCTACACACTCTCTTTTGCCATATCCAACCACCACCGTCCGCCGCTGTCACCTGTCTCCGACGGTCAGCATCATCGATCTTTAACTACCACCACCACAATCTTTAATATCCTTGAGAACATCTTCTTCTCCGTCAGATCCACTTCTTTCTCGTCAGATCCTTGTCTCCATCGTCAAATCGTCGTCCTCATATTCAGATACTCAGATCCGTGCAGTTATTGTTCTTTGAAGGCACTATCAATGGTGTATAGGTTCAGCGACCTACATCTGGTCGCCCTACTAACTCCGGCAAGAAGATTGTTGCATTGAGTTCAACGACCCTTTGGCACATTGGTCTGTACTCTTTACGGACAAAGATGGAAACTCGATGGCGAGTAGTGACAACAGTTGTAGTATTGATTGTAGCAAGCGGTAATCGAAGGCAATGAAACAATGAAAGCAAAGATATGCAGAAAATGACAAAAGGCAATGAAAGTAAAGATGAAGATTTGGAAGACACATAGCATGCAGAATCGTGTTGTACAATAAGCTTTAGAGGAGGTACGGTGGCACTGTAGCCACCGACCTTCCTCTTTAGTAGTTTATAAAATGAATATATGTTGATGACGTAGGTCATATAACCACTTGGTTGGGCAGCCGGAAGCCAGCAGCCAGGAGCCAGAAGCCTGGTACGTGAACAGTAGCGCTACAGTAACCTGACACTTATTCCCACAACAAAGATTCAAACATATCTTGCAATATCTTCAAAAGATATCCTTGGTAAAGCAAGACTGAATGCAATTAATGCAGGCAAAACCCTTTACACGAAAATAGCTAAAAACATAAACCACTATTCACACCTGAGGTGCTGCAGGCTGCCAAGAATGGAAGGTGCACTGGCCGAGGGGCAGCCTCGAGCCAGGAGCTCCTGAACCTTTCGGATTTGGATCAGATTTGCTTGGGCAACACACAAAGACTTGTGTATATATGTTGCTGCAATCTAAAGCAAAACACACTCTCATTCACATTGGCTCTTGCACTCCACTCTCAAAACACACACACACCTTCACTCCTCTTATCTCCTCTTTTCTCTTAACATTTCTCTAATCTTAAACACTTAGATCTATAACCGAACAATACCATGGACCCTAGAACATCGTCACTACCATCCTCGCCATATTCTTGTTGTAGCAACAAGTGGCGCCCACCGTGGGGCTGCGCTACTTAGAACAATTTTCCGGTAGTTTCAGCCCTTGTTCCTAAGTAATCTCTTTTTATGGTCGAGGAAGACGGTTTCTACTCGGTTTCTAGCCATACATCGGATGAAGGAGTTGGTGGTAGTGCTCTAGCAACGGACGGACCTTCGGTCGAACCGTCATTACAAGATCTACAAACTTTAAGATCTTCATCTCCTACGAAGGCAACAAGATCTTCATCAAATAAAGATGTGTTATTTTTCATCGACATGGTATACTTACCTCTTGAAGAAACTAGGTAACCTTCTACGCCTTCTAACACTCTACGGTAACTAGGTACGTGTTTTTTGTACAAAAAGTTCATATTTACTCGAGCATGTCAACTATTTGTAAAAATACTCGAGTATCTTCATTTTAGTAGTACATGTTAACTACTTGCAAAAAACACACATATAAAACCGTATATCTTCAACAAAACTCATTTTATGATAAAAACATAAGAGATATACCCTTTATTATTATTACATGTGGTCATATTTTTACCACATATGTACAAAACATTATGTAGTGTTCACTAGAATGGCAAAGTTATAATCAACTATGTACAAGTTGTTAAACATAGTGTACCATATAAACCTACATGATAGTTACATATATAAAAGTCAAGCAAAAATGTTGAATGTTTTGATTCATGTGTTTAAACTTTTG
This sequence comes from Tagetes erecta, assembly GCA_030867185.1. Lineage (NCBI taxonomy): Eukaryota > Viridiplantae > Streptophyta > Magnoliopsida > Asterales > Asteraceae > Tagetes > Tagetes erecta. The sequence continues at coordinate 8,638,858 of CM061490.1, forward strand.
CTACTGACAAATCCATAAAGTTTTGTTGAAAGAAAACAAGAAATTTAAAGTAAGACATCATTTTTGTGTTACTTTGCTACACACTTTTTTTTTTAAAAAAAAAGAAAAATAGTCTTCATAAAAAAGAAATGTGACAGCTACAGCCTGACAGCTGCTCAACCTGGGTATAAGAGCTTACTGTTCACAAAAGTTTTACAGCTACTCAACCTAGGTACACGAGCTTACTGTTCACAAAAGCTTTACAGCTGCTCAGCCTGGATGCACGAGCTTACAGCTGACCACGACTTTAGAACTATTCAGCTTGGATCAAAGAGCCTACAGCTCACTCCAGCCTTGTAATTTTTTTTAGCATGGATAAAAAAGCTTACTTGTGATAAACAAGCTTACAAGCAAATGCAGCTAAACAAGCTTCATATTCAGCTACAAATGCTTCATATTTATTACAACTTTACAAGCTTCCTGTTCACTACAACTTTAAAGATGTACAAGCTTCCTATTTGTTGTAGCCTTAACACATCTTCAACAAGTATAAGTGAACCGGATAAACTGACTAGCAAGGTAACAAAGTAAAGCACCAAACGCAACCGACATCTACGAATACGGTCGTGAAACGGGTACCATAACACCATTGATAGGTAACCTACCTATTGAGAAGCAAAACATTTAACAACCTGATTTTTATCAGACAACACGATAAGCATTGTTAACCGAAATATGTAACGTAAGTAGGTGTTCTATCTATGTGAAAATACAGATGACAGCTCCTTGCTTCCATCTAATAGCTTTCAGCTAACAGCTTCTTGCTTCCAGCTGACAGCTCCTTGCTTCCCGCCAATAGATTCTTACTCCCAGCTACTTGGTAATCAGGTTGTCAACAAACCGAAAAGCAAAGAATCTCCAGCAATAAAATGTTATAAAAATCCTCTTTCAACGGGAGGTTACAGTGATTAATATCTATGATGTACTAATGCTATCATACAAATAAGATTATCCAGATAGCAACGATATGAAAACAAAAAAAAGCGAGAAGCCCGGAAGCCGCACATATTAGCTTCTCAGCTCATAAGCTCATAAGCATCTTGCTACAATGCCCAAAATATGTAACGGTCTAAAAACCATCATACATTCTCAAAACATCGATCATTTGAAGAGATCACTAGAGAAGAAAAACTCTCTTCCAATATGTGACTTTAACCTACATAATAAAGGTAAATGTACGAGTTACACTAGCTAAAAGCGGACAAACGAGTAGCCCCGAAAAGACAAGAAGTGTATACATAAGCCATACTTAGAGAACAACTACAAACAACAGTCTCTAGTATCCTAAACATACTTGTTTTACACAGACAAAGCCATATTTGTTTTTGAACATTTATACTAAGGAGACACATGTCTTAAGCTATGAATTAACTCATATCAACACATGGCATACGAAACCTCTTGATGAAACAAAGACGGTTGATAAAAACCATGTACATGAGTGATGCTCCAAAGAAGCGAGTCGTGCTTGCTCATGACAAAGACTTAAACAAGTAACATCACTTGTGCAAGTTAGAGTCTCTATCAAGCTTACCTCACCTGATAGCAAAACCTTATATTCCATACGACAACCACGATGTCAAGAAACGATGAGATACACATTACCAGTGAACGTGGAAGGCTCTGTCTAAGACGCTTCCCACTTTTCGCTCAAATCAAATCTCACCATAAATTCCTTCGAAAAAGTCCAAAGAAGGGCGGAAATATCCTTAAATGTGACTGACAAATCAAAATCAAGATTTTTGTCCAAAAATCCTTTCTTCGTTTAAAACATCACTGGACTTCCTCCGAACGGAAACAAGTGAAAATAATAACTCGGAAGACTACCTGCACATGTTTACAAGAGCAGTTGGAAAAAATAAATGAGCCAATGTCAAATATTGCCACACAATAACAGGCTTGACACAAATCTAGTTCGAATACGCATCCTTTGGTAATCGAGCATAAGCTTCTTAACGAACTTCACTCAAAAGAAGCTACATAAGAAGAAAGTCAACATCTTACACCAAAATATGAATATAAAAGACCTTTGAAGCTTCATAGAAGTATTAAAGGGTTATCCTACAACAGAACCACTGAAAGGATAAATATACACAACTTCAAAAACGTTGTTCGACGAAGACGAGCGGTCAAAGATTCCGACAGAAGCATCCTTCTAACAAGTAGAGAAGCTTCCAAACGAGCTGATAGCTTCCACATGAAGCCAAGCTCAGAAGCCATAAAAGAAAATATCCATAAACGTTTCTTTACTTGTCATCAAGGACTCGTGAGAGCAAAGAAACAAACATGGCTTACACCTTAGGGAGGCTAAGATGTAAAGAAGCCTTAAAATAGAATCACGACCAAAGAAGCAAACATGGTTAACACCTACGCATGACACTAGCATATCAATGATCATGCATAAACAATGCTTCTCACGTCTTTAAAAAGGAACAAGCACATATTCGCAAAAGTCAAATGCTTCACTCATAACAAGCTTCGGAACACAGTAGTGTCTACATAATAAGACAAAACTTCTCAGCCATGATCTTCAAGCTTCAAGGTCCTAGCTATAAGCTTCCAGCTTCTAGCTACAAGCTTCCAGCTCCGAGGTACAAGCTTCCAGCTACAAGCTTCAAGCTTCTCGAGACATTATAAACTCAAGCCAGCCATATTCTTAAAGTAAAATGGCATCGATATTTTCATAAAGATGTGATTATTTCTCACGATCATATTAACGTATCTATTGATACCACACAGGAGCGACACACGAAGCCTCTCGATTACTAAGCTACATATTGACCACTGGTATACAGGTCAAACCACAAAGCACAACGGTAACTTCTTTACAAACGGATTGGTCAAGCAAGACACTAAACGAATCCAAAAAACAAAGCTCCACATCCCTTTATAGGATCATGCTTAGCTTTGTTATCCTCTTACTTCGTGCTATGTAAGGCAGTCTCAAAGAAAACATTATGACATACTGTGTTGTAACTAAAAGAAGAGGTTCCATAATAAACCTCTACACCAACAGATCCAATTATGGATCCCTAAGCCTCTAAATAAAGGCCTTGAAAGCCACGAGCTCAACCTCGTCTGGCAAGCCACGAGCTCAACCTCATCTGATAAGCCACGAGCTCAACCTCGTCTGACAAGCCACGAGCTCAACCTCGTATGACCTTAACATGTATAAATATAAGGACACATGAGTCAAGAAAGACATATAAACCTAAGAAGCATGAAGGAAACTTATGTCACTCTGCTCATGATGATGCAAAGTAAAGAAATATTTCATATACCACCAAAGATAGTATCAGTCCATTTGGACTTCAGAACCGTAAAAGCATGCAAACATGAAAGCATCATACGGGAGTATATGAAACACTTGCTACCAGTTTTAAAGCACTTTGAAGAACAATAAAAAAAGAGGTCAAAAACACGTCGACAAAACAACAAAGTAGCCTACTTAATCTCTATAGTAGCCTACTAAAACATCGACATAACAAAAACATTCAAGGCAAAGCTTTTCACTACACTCTCACCTAAAGACTAACTTTAGCAGAGAACGTGTTGATTAAAGCTTGACACCTCAGCCAACTTCACCATATGAATCAAATCAACATTTTCTAAGGATGAACGGACCCGCGGTCGAATCATTCATATGAGACTAACCTCTTTTCAACACAACATGATCCTTTAAAGGAGCAACATGTCGCCTAAGGCAGATGCTTACCTTACCTAAAAAATAAGCAACTCCAAAAATAGGAAACATACCTTTTAGGCTGAGGTGGCTGCTAAATAGCTATATCCATGAAATACCCTTCAAATGAACGAAGCTCATTCCATACCTTCTTCAATTGGCTTCGACTCATCTTCAATGAGAAAACAAGCTTCACAAGCCTTTACCTGTGGTAACGTGGGGGCTCAGGGCTTCCCAGCCACTAAACAGTTGTCACAACTGTAACTCATTTAAGAAGCTTATAAATGAGAAGTCGAAGAACTAAGAAAAATATTGAGTCATAAACACTCATAACTACGCCATGACTGCTTATGACTGGGGGCTGATGACATAGTTATATGAGTAAACTAGGCTTTTGCTCAAAAACTTAAATGGCAACGAGCATTTCAAGGCTAAACTTTTGTTAAAAAACTAAGACAGCCACAAGCAGCTCGCCACATATGTAAAATCAGCAGGGGAACCAAATAAACCCCGAGCAAGCCCATAGTCAGAGTAAGGTACATGCTTCTTTATGACATGAACATTGCTTCTTTTACTTAAAGAGCAAATGAATAAGCTACAAGGTGAAGGAAGAAGGTGTCGAACTAACTTAAATACCGATACATCCTTCAAGCTTAAGCTAAATAGCTCTAATCAGGTGATCCTACCTACATCGAGCACATTAAAGCGCTTAACTTGAATCAAAAGATATTAGTGTAAACAAAACCTACAAGGTCAAGATTAACAAGCATCTCGCTCAATCATCAATGAAGCTTGTTAAAAATGCCTTACGGAAGGACTCTTATGACAAGAATAACTTCTATACTAAATAATGAGTTTAGATGCTCTAGTTGCTACTGTCAAGGATTCAATCTCTAATCGATGATTAGCTCCTACAAAGCTTACAAGGCTTAGAAGCACAATCACAACCCATAAGAAGCATTAAAGAAACTCATGGACAAGCACATAGGTCGTTAAAACAAGCAAAAACGCTTCGATCTATGAGTAATATAACATTCAATAGGCTAAAGAAGCAGCTTGAGAAAGCAAAAACATAGCTTATGAGAACATCAAAATATCTCACCTAAGCTAACGACCTATCATCAAAGCACCATGCTAAAGCACCAGCCTACAATATAACACTGAAGCGACTTGCTTAATCACCAAAGCAGCTCGCTAAAACAATGGCACATGCTAATTGCTAAGCACCTAGCCAATGCGCTAGAGAAGAAAGGTCTTAACCCTAAACTAAAGCGTTTAACCATAACACATTGTCTAAATCAAAAAACAAGTTCGGATTTGTTGAATACTACTATCAACTCTACAAAATCTATAAGATTGCTTGATCCGAAACTTATAAGCTTGTAAAAACAACTGTACACATAGGAAGACTTAAAATCATCATAATCTTAAACTCAGAAGCCTAAACTTCAAAGTTTTATGACCTCGGAAACACATGAAGCTCGGTCCATAAGCTTTTATGTATTCGAGTATACGCAAAATAAACAAATACCACGTTATGATTCAACAAGCATAGAAGCAATGAACCATTGCATTAAACAAAGCTATGCATTTGTCTCATACGGTTTAAAGTTTATAATAGTAAAGAAGGCTTCTCTTGTCTCAAGAAATCTTCTTTTTAATTACTTTCCCTAGTAAACTAGCTCATAAAGACGATTAATCAAAGATCGTCGCCTAATCTATTTTAATAGCTATGGGGTGAAGTCAACTTTGTGTGAATAATGACAACATCAATGGATATATTCTCACACTTGACATTACTTAGAAATGTTACAAGGTACTTGTACCTTCCCAAAGTGCCGATCAAGAGATCCGGTCGCTATGTTTTCTACCCTTGCCAAAAAAGCTTTTGAAGCTTATACTAAGGTAGACTAGCTGGCCATCTTATACAAGAAGGCAGACCACCTTGGTGCCTTAGCAGCTCACATGCAGCAATAAAGAAGCTAACCTTCTCCATTCCAGAAAAGAAGCATCCTCTTCTTTTCGTTTGAAGGGTATACACAACATATGACAATACACCGAAGGTACAAGCTTTAACGTGAGCATGACATGCAAGAAAATTCATCTTCTTGTAAAAAGACGGCACAAAATACCTACATTAGTGCATTACTAGAATCGGTAAACCGATTCACAACCTTCAAACACTAATCATGACACGATTCCTAAAAGAGAGTTCTACAAAGTGTTAACTCATAAACGTTAACCTTACAAGATAAATACAATATTCATAAGGCAACCTACCTTAGGTGAGCTTGATAAAAAAATATATATATATATACAAATAAGACTTCTCATGAGTCTCTTTATCTGATGACATTTATTGTCTTTTAAGACTCATGGTTTCACATACACAATTATTTCATATTGAACCTTGTCTATTATCCTATCGAAGGGTGAGCCCCTCCTAACTAGGCTCCATGGGGTCCGGAACTACACCTCTCCATGTAAAGGTTTGAGCTCCTAGGCCATATCGCTCAACAGGAAACAAGGCGCTATACCTTCCTGTATACAGGGTGAATTCCTAAAACAATACAATTCCATGGATACATAAAATCAATCCATGAAAGAGGGTGAGCACCTCACGCCAAATCTGCTCCATAAGTACAAGAAAGAAAATTACTCTAACTTATGAAACAAATCCAAGAAGAAAAAGCTTCTTGGGACTTAACAGATAGGATAAGGTGCATTAACTTTCCTAGTTAAATCAGGTAAGGTGAACTGCAGCATCGTACCTCGATGAGACTACGAAAACGATACACCATAAACGACAAATATAAGATAAGTTATCATCTCTAAGACTAAGAGGTCACATGAGCAAATCACATGCATAAAGCGCCTTCAAGGCCAAACAATTGCATAAAAAGTTCATGTATCGCCCGCATAGGCTAACATGACATCAAATAGGACCCGACAAGGTGTCTAAAATACCACAATGAGCATAAAAACGCTCGTTCAGAAAATGATCAAATGATCCTCAGAATCTACCGATCACGCTGCTCGCATAAAAGCATGAGTCATAAAAGAATATGAAGTATCACGCCAACTAAAATGTCAGCGGATAGTGACATCGAAAGGCGTAGCTAAAGACACTTCACTCAAGAAGAGCTTGACCTTCTTATGTCACATAACTTCAAAGGCATAAGCTCCCTAGACAACATGCTTGTCCACATGTTTTAGCAACTCAATGCTAGCCATTCGTTGCTAAACAAAATCAAAGGAGACGAAAATCTAGTCTCATACTTTGAAGAAAAGAAGCCTCTTAAATAAGCTTTGAAAAACGCCTATCTATGGGTGAAAGAAGCTTATAGCATGGCAAAAGAAGCTTACCAGCATACATGATAAGCTACTCTTCAAAGCTTACTAGTACATGCAAATATGCAATAAACTAGCTAACCTTCGAAGCTTAATCATATGCATAATAAGTTCGCTAACATGTGTGATAAGTTCGTTTTAATACGAAATAATATTGCCAACATATGCAATAAATTGTCTTCTATACAGAAGAAACTCACAAGCATGTACTACAAACGTGTCTTAACAGGCAAGAAGCTCACCGATTCACTTCGTCTGCTTCTACCTACTAGCTTCCATCGCTTGTGTTAAAAAAGGAAATCTACACGTCAGCTCAAAGACCCAAAACATCTGGGTAGACAAGCTGTTTTGTTTGATTAACAAAATCCAAAAGCTCTTACTCGGTAAAAAACAATTGGCGAAAATAATATCCCAAAAGACACTCGAGCGCACACATGCAAAAATGTGATGGCTTCATGAATAGATACCCCAAGCAGGCTATTGAACTCTACGTTTATATAAGATTACGTATATTGACCTTATAAAATCAACGTTCAAAGCCATCGCTTGTATCGAAGGCTCACCGATGCAATGCTTCCATTCATGGTCGAACTATTAAGCCCTCCCAGATACGAATGACAAGCTCACATCTTAGCTTCTCACAATAAAAATGATTGATGAATACCTTCAAGTTTTCGATAGCAAGAAAACTTGAAAGTATATTACCAAGTCATGATGAGTTAGCCAAAAAGCAGCATAGTCTACTTTAGTGTGCAAGAAGCCCGCCTTCTACCGCATAGAGCACACATACTGCGCCTAGCATATGTAACAACACGCAACATATTTGACCAAGTCAGCATATCAACTTGATAAATATCGCTTGGTACAAAATCATGACTTGCTAAGAATCTTCACTGAGCCATCAAGACATAATCTTTCAATGGCACTTGACATTATTGCTCGAAGGCTAAGCTACCCTTCAAAAGTTTAACACGAGATAAATACATTATCAACAAAATATGATACAATCTCGTTATTCGACCCATCACAGTCCTAGCAATACAACGTAGAAGCTTAATAAGCTAGAGCTTAAATGTGCCAAAGCATAACGAGTCAGTACCAAATGCATGGAAGCTCGTAAAAGATAACAAAGCTAAAGGGCGGCTGGATAAAATCTTATCGCCACCTTCTGACCTAGGCTATTTTATCGCGTCCAATCAGGCAGAGGATAGCCTTTCAATTGCTAAGAACTAAAACAGACTAAGAAGCTTGCAGCTACGAGCCAGAAGCTAAAAATCCAAAGCAATCAAATGATTCTAAGTCACAAACACTTATGTCAGACATCACAAGCGCTTATGACTGGGGGGCTGATGACGTAGGTCATATAACCACTTGGTTGGGCAGCCGGAAGCCAGCAGCCAGGAGCCAGAAGCCTGGTACGTGAACAGTAGCGCTACAGTAACCTGACACTTATTCCCACAACAAAGATTCAAACATATCTTGCAATATCTTCAAAAGATATCCTTGGTAAAGCAAGACTGAATGCAATTAATGCAGGCAAAACCCTTTACACGAAAATAGCTAAAAACATAAACCACTATTCACACCTGAGGTGCTGCAGGCTGCCAAGAATGGAAGGTGCACTGGCCGAGGGGCAGCCTCGAGTCAGGAGCTCCTGAACCTTTCAGATTTGGATCAGATTTGCTTGGGCAACACACAAAGACTTGTGTATATATGTTGCTGCAATCTGAAGCAAAACACACTCTCATTCACATTGGCTCTTGCACTCCACTCTCAAAACACACACACACCTTCACTCCTCTTATCTCCTCTTTTCTCTTAACATTTCTCTAATCTTAAACACTTAGATCTATAACCGAACAATACCATGGACCCTAGAACATCGTCACTACCATCCTCGCCATATTCTTGTTGTAGCAACATATGTTATTGTAGTGTTTTTTATGTACATGACATATACATTTGTATATAGAAATATGTAGAAATTAATTTTGTTTAAAATAAACAATTAATATGTTTTTTAATAATTAAAGTTTGTTCATGCTATTCTCGCAATATATTATATATCTAAAAAACACCTACCCACACAGCTATATGATATATGAGATCGAGGGGGGATACGAATAAATAAGTAGTGTGTATAAAAGGTTAATTTAAAGTTAATATAATGACGCGTAAAATAATTTCGATCAATTTAAGAGACGCATATATTCTTACGTAACACTACAAAGTACAAACACAACATCCCTTTAATATATGTATGTAAAAAGTCAAAATTCATATTATTGAAGTGTACGTATATATGTTCAGTAGGTGGGAATTGTGAACAATCGAGCAAGTCAAACATAGAGATTTTATTTAAGCAAAGTCAAAGGTTCTCGAGTAAAATAATTACCGTACGTGTCACCTTTTGAAATTTCTTCTCAACCTCAAATGCATGATTAAGGCCTAATTAAATAGCATCTTAATTATGTTATTGTAATTTTATTAGCACGTAGTGGACACCATATCCTTATTATTGGTAATTTTTTAAAAGTGCTCGGAAAATAATATTATTGGTTAAAATATCTAAATAAGTTAATGATTTTCATAAAAATAATAATAAAACTCCGAATATTGTTAATAATATGGAAAAATGGTAATTTGTAGGAGTGTATGTCATTTTTTTCAAGTACTGTACACAAAAAAGAAATTGAGTGTAGGGCAGTTTTTTGAAGGATACCCTTAATATTTTAGTCTATCTCCACCACTGGATACATATATTGATCATATTAATCGAACCACTTTAAATATATTTCCGTGTTTATTCAATTCTCTTTTAACTCTTGCTTGTCCGTGATTGTTATTCGTATAGTGTGATTCTGATTGTCGTTGGTACACCTAACATTTTATCTAGAATAAAACTTAGAGCAAGATTTTGTTATGCATGTATTTGGCTTGGAAAACTTTAGTCAAACTTATTATCATTTTATATGATACTTGTATGGCTGGCTATATTGTTATTCGTTCTTCTGTGGATTAAAAAAACAGGACTAATTAAGCCTGTTTGAAGTGCTTCAACAAAACACATTACAACAGTTTTTGGTATTTCAAGTTATATGTTATATATGCAATTAATTGGTCCTATATATTATATAATGTTAGTGGTCAAGCCAATTGGAAGTACCATTTATTTGTATATTTAAAATAAAAGAAACATTGATATAGAAAAATGTATTTTGGTTTGAATTATTATATTTAAAAAAGTATATTTTCTTGAATTAAAGAAAAAATAATGTAAATTATGATAATTATGCAAGTCAGATTAACGTTTAAGATTTCTATGATAATTCTGTAAGTCAGATTAAAGTTAAAGATCACTGCTGACGTAAAACAAAAAGTTGTTTACAATCCTATATCTTGGGTTTAAAATGATTTTCCGTGTAGACGGGCTAATCATATCGCATTCAACTTGACTCTCATTAATTATAAACATGGTTGTTGAAATGATATTATGAGCATCATTTTAGCAATGGTCTTTGTATATAATTGACATTTGGCGATCGTAAGATCTTTATATAATATAGCAAAACCAAAAAAGTTTATGTGGCACCATTTTAAAGCTTTTGACTTATGTGGCATTATTTGAGAGTTTATCTCATAATAATGATTTTTTTATTTAAAATATGTATATAAAATATATTATAATAAAACTAATTACATTTTTGGTTCCCAAATATTTTGGAGAATTCTGAAAAATTTAAAAGTATTTATATTTTTAACCCTCTACTACAAGGGTGTACACGAGTCGATTATATTTGATAGGGTTTAAAAATGAAACTTATGGATAAAATTAATAATAACATACAATTAAAGACCTCAGTGTTTTATAATATACATAACTTTTTTATATGGATTTTTATAAAAAAAAAACTACATCATAAAACTGAGCATTTTATTCTCTTTAATTTGAGTATAATATTGCTATACTAAAAATTTAATTTTTAAAAATATATTTCGTGTTCCGGTTTACCACGGTTTTGTTTCAAAACTTATTGGAACATTCATGAATATACTTAAAAGCATCACTTGAATGTTGTGTTCCCGAACGTAGCACTGGTCACAATAATGATTTTTTTATTTAAAATATGCATATAAAATTTATTATAATAGAACTAATTACTTTTTTGGTCCCCTAATATTTTGGAGAATTCTGAAAAGTTTAAGAGTATTTATATTTTTAACCCTTTACTACAAGGGGTGTACGTGAGTCGGTTTATATTTGATAGGGTTTAAAAATGAAACTTATGGATAAAGTTAATAATAACATACAATTAAAGACCCCAGTGTTTTATAAATATACATAACATTTTATATGATTTAGAAAAAAAATAAACTACACAATAAAACTAAGCATTTTATTCTCTTTAATTTGAGTATAATATTACTATACTAAAAATCTAATTTTTAAAAATATATCATGTGTTCCGTTTTACCATGGTTTTGTCTCAAAACTAAATGGAACATTCATGAACATCCTTAAAAGCTTCAATTGAATTGTGTTCCCGAACGTAGAGCGGACACTAAACTAGTACTATAATATATATTACCATAAATAATAAAATTATTTTTTTCAAATTAAACTAAAATACGAATTTGCTTGTCAAACACTCAACTTCGTATATAGTTTCCAAGAAATTGTTTTCGGGTGTTGAAATTCCTATGAGTATATCCATCTGGTGGATGATTTATACTATATATAATTTTCTATAGTATACATAGCATGTTAAAATTGTTGTATTCTTATAATAAATGTGCAGTATAACTTTACGTAATATATATATAGTTTAATTTATTCATATTAAAAAAATCCACTTCGAACAGGTCAATATACTTAACTAATTTACACGTTTGGCTACTTATCTTAATTTTATGTTTTGTATTTTATTATTTGTAATGTATTTCCCACGTTGGATTAGTTCACATATATAATAATAATAATAATAATAATAATAATAATAATAATAATAATAATAATAATAATTATTATTATTATTATTATTATTATAATTATAATGGACCGGCGTTGCTTTGAAGAAAATGTTTGAAACAAAAAACAAACAAGCTAGGATATATCACTAGTAGGGGTGTACAAAAAACCGAATTAACCGAATCGAAACCAAACTAACCGATTAAACCGAACCGAAATAACCAAACCGAAAAGGTAACCGCAATTAACCGAACCGAAATTAACCGAAACCGACATTTGCGGTTGCGGTTTGGTTATTCCTTTTTCTAACCACCGAAATAACCGAACCGCACCGAACTATATAACTATAATTAACTCTTTTAATTATAATATAGCTTTACCTAAGTACTTCGTTTTAATATAAGTATAAATATGGCATGTAGATTGTGGATCTTATTTATTGAACTAAAGTGGTGTGGTTTTGTTTATATTTACAGGTAAAAGTGCAGTGGATCTTTCTGATGAAGACTACAAAACAATCTTTTGAACTTTATTGATTGTCATTTTTTTTACTTTAATGAACTTTGTTTCTTTATGAACGTAACACATCGTGGTTTACTATTGATGTAATGCATTTTATCCCACTAATGAATTTATGTCGTATCTATCAATATACTTATTGTTTACTCTTTCAAACTTCGGTTAGTAAAACAAAATAAATAAATAAATAACCGCACCGCACCGTAACCGCACCGAAACCGCGAATAAACCGTAACCCACAAACCGAAAAAACCGATCACCGAACGGTTTATGAAAACCACTAACCGCATATTGCGGTTGTGGTTGCGGTTAAGTGTAAAAACCGAACCTAACCGCACCGCGCACACCCCTAATATATTAATAACTAGGTTTAATACCCGTGTTACACACGGGTAAAATTATAATATTTATAAAAAAATTTATAATTATTATATTTAAGTATTTGTAATATTTAATATTAAGGATTTGGCTTCATGCCTTCATCAACCCATGCATGTGAAAAATTGTACTCAATTTCCCTCTAAAACTTTCTATCATAGAATAAACATTTTCCCCCTAAAAATGACCCCCTAAAACCTTGATTTATTAGATAGACTAGGTTTAATACTCGTGTGTTACACACGGGTTAAATAGTAATATTTATAAAGAAATTATAACCATTATATTTAACAATTTGTAAATATATACCATTTAAGGAGTTGGCTCCATCAACTTGCATGGTGAAAAATTTAGCTAAATTTTACCTCCCAAACTTCCTATTATAGAAAAAAAATCCCTCCAAAAATTGCCCCCTAAAAGTTTGATTTATTAGATAGACTAGTTTAGTGCCCACGCTACGTTTGGAAATACATTTCAAGTGATGGTTTTAAGGATGCTCATGAATGTTCCATTTAGTTTTGAGACAAAACCATGGTAAAACGGAACACATGATATATTTTTAAAAATTAGATTTTTAGTATAGCAATATTATACTCAAATTAAAGAAAATAAAGTGCATAGTTTTATGGTGTAGTTTATTTTTTTTAAATCATATAAAAATGTTGTGTATATTTATAAAACACTGAGGTCTTTAATTGTATGTTATTATTAACTTTATCCATAAGTTTCATTTTTAAACCCTATCAAATATAAACCGACTCACGTACATCTCTTGTAGTAAAGAATTAAAAATATAAATACTCTTAAATTTTTCAAAATATTAAGGGACCAAAAATATAATTAGTTTTATTATAATAAATTTTATATACATATTTTAAATAAAAATCATTATTGTGAGATAATCTCTCAAATAATACGACATAAGCTAAAAACTATGAAAAGATGTCATATGGTTTTGTTATATCATATAAGGATTAATTAAGGAAGCGATTATTCGGTCTAATAGGCTTTGTTCATGCATGAGATATTGGGTCACGGGTTCATAGAGATGGGCCATCAGTTATTTTTTTTAAACATGTTTCTTTTTATGTCAAAGTAGTGGGCTTAGAAGTAGGTCATGTCATGTTATGTTAAATATGTAGGGCTAATTTATTGCTTACGTTCACGTACTGCGAGATTAGGCATATATATATATATATATATATATATATATATATATATATATATAGGGGAGGGATCAAATGAGAACTCCATATTAAGTTGAGAACTTGAGAACTCCCAAAAGACAAGGGATGGAATTTTAAAGTGGAGGGGCAAATTTGGAACTTTAAATATATAAATCTTTAAACATTTCTATCTTTTGCATACGTTAAGTTTTTAAATTTTTTTTCGCACCATTGGATCAAGAATTTCAGTATCTTTCATTTGAGTATAAATAACGTTATAAAAAAATAAAAATTTCTCGTTTTTTTAATTTCAATACTTCATATATGTAGTATACGATATTATATGTTTTTAAATTTGGGAAAATGAATATGGTGTTGTTATGCATCTAAATTACATGACAAACCATCAAAACTACGTACTTTGATAAAATAACAAAAGTTCCCTTATATTGATTTCGATTATACCATAACAAAAAACAACACCGTCATGCCTTAGTTCTAAATTTGGATTTTTCTCATATGATCGTATTCACATTGCTAGCAAATACTTGGTCCACGTTATGTGATGTGGTATGAATATGTGCAGCATGAGCATATCACAATACCAATTATAATAGTCATGTTATGTTAATCTGTTTGTTGGAATTGAAAAGCCAAATTGGTGTACAATCGAATTTTAAAGGACAAGTAATTTTTTATTAAAATGAATGACGATTATTGAGTAAATGAGAAAGAGAAAATTATGATCTAAGTGGAGAAGGTCGGTTCGTCCATTAAATAGAATAAAGATCAATGAGTTAGTTTTCTAATAAAAATTAATTTAACTTATTTTATGAAAGCTAGGTAGTTTTAATGGTTTTACGTGTAACTTATGTGCATAACATCACCGTATTGACTATCCTCTTTTAAAGTTTATAGTATTGCATATATGTAGTATCGTATACTACATATATGTAGTATCGTATACTACATATATGTAGTATCATACTACTACATATATGTAGTATATGCAGTATTGATGCATTGTTATCTTATAGTTTGAATTTCAGGTTTATTTTATTTTGTTATTATATTTATCTTTAATTTATTAGTTTATTATTATCTTTATGTTTAGACATAGTATAAGTATTGGTTTTGTTTTCATTTGTAATAAGTTTTTTTATATGGAATATTATGAACTTTGTTTACGGTCATTTGAGATCGTATGTACACTTTAAATAATTATTAAACTCCCGAGCTATTTGGCCGCTTCAAAAAATGCATCAAGTACAGTGATACTACATATATGTAGTATCGAAAAAACGAAAATGTGATTTTTAAATTTTTTTAATATAAATAAGGTATGGAAAAGTTAGTAACGTTTAAAGAAAAATATAATCAAGTACGAATTCGCAATATTACATATATGCAGTATGGAAATTAAAAAAACGAGAAAAAAATTATTTTTTATAATGTTATTTATACTCAAATGAAAGATAAACAAATTCTTGATCTAATGGTGTAATTTTTTTTAAATAATATTAACGTATGCAAAAGATAGAAATATTTTAAGATTTTTATATTTAAAGTTCCAATTTTACCCTTCCTCTTTAAAATTCCATCCCTTGTATTTTTGGTAGTTCTCTAGTTCTCAACTTAAAATGAGTTCTCAATTGAACCCTACCCTATATATATATATATATATATATATATATATATATATATATATATATATATATATATATATATATATATATAGAGGAGAGTTATCCTACATAGTGTTATAAATCTAAGAAGGCTAAGAATGATTTATGACCTTTAGATCTCTCTTTTAATGGTTGAGATCAATTTGTAGGAAAAGAAATTGGTGGAAGGGTACATTAGTCATAGCCACTTTTGTTGACTTTCTCTCTCCACATGCAAAGCATATGCCAATTCCCCCACTTTTTTTAAAACTTTCATAACTTTTGGATACGATATTATTTTTTTAAAAAATTACACCAAAAAAACAAGCGTTTTGTTATCTTTAAAACGCGTATAATATTGATATATAAAAAATAAAAAAAAATTTCGGCACTTGTCTAGTCCTTGTGTAATATCATGTGATTGTGTTATATTATAACTAGTGAAATATCACTTTTATCGGTTAATTCTTACGTCATTATATAATATCATCTTATTTTAAATATTTGTTGTGTCATATTATGTGTTTAGAAATTATCACTGTGTCACAAATTGTTAATATGTGTTTGAGAAATGTTCAAAGACAACGTCATTTTTTGTTACAAAGTGTGAGAATGACACAATGGTAAACAAAGAGACAATGGTAAACAAAGACACAATGACACTTTTAAATAAATTATAACTCACAATATAAATCAAATTTGAAAAAAGTGGTTCGGAGACCTTGTTCCCCATGTATTCATCTTTCAGAAAATAAATAAATGAAAAATTAAAAAAAATTTAAAAAATTATTTTTTTTTATTTTTTAAATTAGACACAATGAAAAAAAACACAATGAGAAAATAGTAGTTTTTTTAAGTTTTGTTTATTTATTTTTTAAGGAGGATGATGTGAGAGCAAGATCTTTGAAATACTTTTTGTGTTATTGTGTAATTATTATTAGATCATTGTGTAATACTTGTCAAATAAGATTACACAATGACCCGATGAATGACACAACAACCTTACGGATGGCACAATCACACAATGACCTGACGAAAGACACAATGACCTGACGTTAGACACAATGAGCTGAAAAATTGTGAAAAAAGTTCGTTTTTTATATATCAATATTATACGCGTTTTAAAGAGAAAAAAATTCTCGTTTTTATGGTGTAATTTGTTTAAAAAAATAATGTCGTATGTAAAAGTTATAAACGTTTTAAAAAAGTGGGGGAATTGACATGTGACTTGCATGTGGAGAGAGAATATTTAAAAAAGTGGGCATGACTAAAATACC
The DNA here is from genome assembly GCA_030867185.1 of Tagetes erecta. NCBI lineage: Eukaryota > Viridiplantae > Streptophyta > Magnoliopsida > Asterales > Asteraceae > Tagetes > Tagetes erecta. The sequence goes on from CM061490.1 coordinate 8,655,903, forward strand.
CCCTCTCTTAATTTTCCTAGATGCCACATGTCAATCTCTTATTGCTTCTTAGCCTTCTTAGAATTATAACACTATGTAGGTGAACCTCACTCTATATATATATATATATATATATATATATATATATATATATATATATATATATATATATATATATATATATATATATATATATAATATATATATATATATATATATAGAGTGAGGTTCACCTACATAGTGTTATAAATCTAAGAAGGCTAAGAAGCAATAAGAATTTGACATGTGGCATCTAGGAAAATTAGGAGAGGGGGTATTTTAGTCATGCCCACTTTTTTAAATATTCTCTCTCCACATGCAAGTCACATGTCAATTCCCCCACTTTTTTAAAACGTTTATAACTTTTACATACGAAATTATTTTTTTAAAAAAATTACACCATAAAAACGAGAATTTTCTTCTCTTTAAAACGCGTATAATATTGATATATAAAAAACGAACTTTTTTTTTCACAATTTTTCAGCTCATTGTGTCTAACGTCAGGTCATTGTGTCTTCCGTCAGGTCATTGTGTCTTTCATCAGGTCATTGTGTGATTGTGTCATCCGTAAGATTGTTGTGTCATTCATCGGGTCATTGTGTAATCTTATTTGACAAGTATTACACAATGATCTAATAATAATTACACAATAACACAAAAAGTATTTCAAAGATCTTGCTCTCACATCATCCTCCTTAAAAAATAAATAAATAAAACTTAAAAAAACTACTATTTTCTCATTGTGTCTTTTTTCATTGTGTCTAATTTAAAAAATAAAAAAAACGGTAATTTTTTTAATTTTTTTTAATTTTTCGTTTATTTATTTTCTGAAAGAGGAATACATGGGGAACAAGGTCTCCGAACCACTTTTTTCAAATTTGATTTATATTGTGAGTTATAATTTTTTTAAAAGTGTCATTGTGTCTTTGTTTACCATTGTGTCATTCTCACACTTTGTAACAAAAAATGACGTTGTCTTTGAACATTTCTCAAACACATATTAACAATTTGTGACACGGTGATAATTTCTAAACACATAATATGACACAACAAATATTTATAATAAGATAATATTATATAATGACTTAAGAATAGACCGATAAAAGTGATATTTCACTAGTTATAATATAACACAATCACATGATATTACACAAGGACTAGACAAGTGCAATTTTTTTTTTATTTTTTATATATCAATATTATACGCGTTTTAAAGATAACAAAACGCTTGTTTTTTTGGTGTAATTTTTTTAAAAAAATAATATCGTATCCAAAAGTTATGAAAGTTTTAAAAAAAGTGGGGGAATTGGCATGTGCCTTGCATGTGGAGAGAGAAAGTCAACAAAAGTGGCTATGACTAATCTACCCTTCCACCAATTTCTTTTCCTACAAATTGATCTCAACCATTAAAAAAGAGATCTAAAGGTCATAAATTCTTCTTAGCCTTCTTAGATTTCCAACACTATGTAGGATAACTCTCCTCTATATATATATATATATATATATATATATATATATATATATATAGATTGGGGATTTTCTAAAAAGGCTCAAAACTCTAAGAAGTGTAGGAAGCAATCAACAACAAGCACGTGGCAATGAGAGAAAAAAAACACGGAGGGGCATCTTCGTCATTTATACGCGCGATGCTGAGATGTTCAGTTATGGTGTTTTTTCACAGCGCGATGCTGAGAACAGTTATGGTGTTTTTTCACAGCGCGATGCTGAGATGTTCAGTTATGGTGTTTTTTCACAGCGCGATGCTGAGATGTTCAGTTATGGTGTTTATTTGGCGCGATGCTGAGATGTTCAGTTATGGTGTTTTTTCACAGCGCGATGCTGAGATGTTCAGTTATGGTGTTTTATCACAGCGCGATGCTGAGATGTTCAGTTATGGTGTTTTTTCACAGCGAGAGATGTTCAGTTATGGTGTTTTTTATATGCATGTTGAAAACGCACAATGACTAATCTACCTCGGAACCTTATCGCGCGTCATTAAAAACATCATAATATTTACAATATTGCCACCGCGTTAATCTTGACCGTAAACACCCTAAATCTAACGTCCCAGATCGCTTCTTAGTCTTTTTAGAGTTTTAGCCATTTGTAGAAAATCCCTCCCCTATATATATATATATATATATATCCAGATTATTTTGCTATTTAAATTCCCAATAGGTTTCAGATCTAATAGTAAGTTGTTGTCCTGCTATTTTGATCAAACAACACATGTTTGTTTACCTTTGTCGTTGTACAATCCCTTTGATTACCTACAGCAGTGACGGATCTAGGAATTTTTATCCGTGGGTTCACTATTTTTAGACGTTTTAGTTTTAATAGAACCGGCCATAAAAAATATTCGGGTCGGTTCGACGGTTCGGATCGGGTTAATGAGTTAGGTTCAAAACATAATAACAATGTGATAGAATAAGTCAAATATTAAAAAAAAACATCGTCTTTAGAAATTAAAAAAAAAATAATATAAATTAAGAAAAAAGACTACCTAAAGTTGTTCCCTGCGAGGTTTCATCTTTTGAAAACGTTGCATTACATCTTCGATCGAAACTTGTTGTAAGAACTCCCTTTCAATGTAACAAACGCAAGAATCGTTCATGTATCCATCACCCATCCTATTACGCAATTCCGTCTTCACATGCTTCATTGAAGAAAAACATCTTTCAACACTTGCCGTTGCAACCGGCAAAACTAACGATAACTTAATTAAACGATAAACCAACGGATAATCAATGTGTTTTCTTGTTTCCACCATGGTTTTGGCAAGATCACTTACCCCATTCAAGTTGGCAAACCGAGTATCTTCTTTCACGTTAGCAATGTAGTTGCCGAGTTCATAGATAAGCTTGTCTTTCTCATCAAAAGTAAAATCATACGGATACATCTCAGCCAACTTTAGCAAATTTAGTTTATTAAGGGCACTAAAACCATGACACGGACTCAAAGAACTCATACATATAAGCAGTTCGGTAGTTACCTCATTAAAACGGTTGCCAAGCTCTTGAATTTGCATATCGAGAACCGTATTGAAATTATTAACCACATAATGGTGACGATTGGTGATGTTAGTCTTCCTTCTTTTATATTTTGGGTCAACATACTCGTCTTCCATGTTAACCACCTCAATCTCATATTTGTCACAAAAGGATGTGACATCTTTCAAAAGTGAGTCAAAACCTTCAAGTTGATACCTTTGTAATTCTTCTTTGGTTGATCTAACCAACTCAACTGCATTCAATATATCTTGATCTTTTCTTTGAAGAGCTTCACCCAATATGTTAGTAACTCCCAAGATATGCTTCACCAAATGTAAATAAAATACAAAACTAAAAGTTTTCATGTATATTTGAAGTCCATGTGCTTGACTTTGGTGAGCACTATCTTCGCCCGAAGTTTCTATATATTCAAGCACGTCAATAACGCTTGGATATAAAGCAAGTAAACGGAGAAGTGTTTTTTCATGAGAACTCCAACGTGTATCTCCGGCTCGTGCAAGTGATAGCTCTTGATTCTTTCCACGCCCGGTTTCAACTTTCGGATCCAATCCTAGTCTCTCTCTTTCCACGCCCGGTTTCAACTTTCGGTTGCAATTGGTGAGCAAAACAATGAACAAAATAAGCCGAAGAGTTTTCTTTTAAAATCAAAGCTTTCAAACCATTAAACTCACCGGACATGTTGCTTGCACCGTCATATCCTTGGCCTCTAACCCTTCCCAAGCACAAACTGTAGCGAGCAAATAATTCATCAATTGCAGATTTAAGAGATTGAACAGTTGTTTTCATAACATGAACAAGACCAATAAATCTATGAAATGCCCTTAGCAATTTCTTCATTTATTTCTGCCAACAACTTTAAAAACTCTATGAAATGTCCTCTATATAAGGAGTCTTCAGACTCATCATCACCACGAAAAGGTAACCCACCATTCAACAATCCTCTAGTAAGTATAACCGAAGTACTTAACCGGATTCTATATTCCTTTTTTTGCTTATTACTTTGATTGTCAAATGCAACATGTATGGATTGAGCTTGTTTAAGTAAGTCATCCCCTTTTTTGCGTGCTCTGTTGTGAAAACTATTGAGGTCACCAACATGCACATCAAGTCTTTTAGCCCTTTGCCAACATTGTACCCCGTCATCCCCAAATGCTTCATTTTGTCCTCTTTCTTTAAACAAGTAACAATATAAGCAATACACCTTATCTGATTTGACACTATATTCTAGCCAATTTCCATGTCTACCAGTGTACCATTCCGGATTAAAGCGTCTTAGTTTACTAGTATAATTTTTTTTGTGGAAAATCATGCCCTGTTGGTTGGCATGGACCTTTAAGCAAATAGGCTCGTCTAATTTCATCTTTTTGACTAGGATGATAAGATGAAATTGGTTTCCTTTTTGCAGGATCCTATGGAAGATCATTCAAATCAATTTTTAAGGGTTTACTACTTGAAGATGATGATTCATGGTTTGGTGGTTGTTTTTTGAAAAATCTCTCAATACTCATGATATCTAATCATGTTAAAAACAAATTAACAAAATTTATACATTGTATATATCAAACATTGAATCAAACCTCAAATATTGAAGACTTGAAGTAACAAATTAACAATCAAACATCCAACCTTATTCAATCAAACATTTACACATTCAATCACACAATTAAACTATTAAAGAATGATTTTTTATACCTTTGGATGGCTGAGCAGACAGCAATGATGGTGCAGCCTGCAGCTCCGTGGTGGTGGGCAGTCAGCGGTGGTGGACTGGTGGCGCCGTGGCGTCAGGTGTGGTGGGTAATGGCCGAGGTTGAGATTTGTGAAGAGAAGAAGAGAGGCAGAGACGAAGGGAGGGATGTGAGGCTGTAAGTCTGTAACTGTGTTTAGGTTTAGAGTGAAAGAGAGTTTAGATTAGATATTTGAAACCCTAAAAAAAATCGCATAAAAAAATGGCTGGGAGAATCGAACCCATGACCATTTAAGTTACAAACACGCGTTATAACCAGCTGCTCTATTAGAACGATATTGATAATATTTAGACTTCAATAATTATATGGGTTCACTCTAAATTTCCTATGGGTTCACTCCAAAAATTTCTATATAATTTCTACTAAAATTTTCGAACGCGGGGGGTTCCCGTGAACCCGCCGCTAAGTCATTGGATCCGTCCCTGACCTACAGGTTCAACGCTCGTAACCGGATTGATCAATTTGAGTGTTTGGGTAGGCGCTATAATGAGCTAGGGTCACGATTGATAACAAGAAGCAAGCAAGTACATTAGAAGTACCAAGGCACTATTTGGTGTAAGGTTATCATAGCAGAAACACGCACTCTAGAAAGAAATAAGAACACGAGAATATTAACAGTGTAAGATGAATGAATATTATTGATTACCATAGACCCCATTATATAGGAAAGTCTAAACAAGTTTAAACAAGTAATAGATATATACAAATCAATTCAAATCATCTAAAGATATATCATATCTCATGATATCTATCACTAATATCCTCCCTTAGTATGAGCGGCTCGTTGACGAACGCACAAACTAGACCGAAACTCTTGAAACATTGGACGCGAAAGCCCTTTCGTGAAAATATCTGCATATTGAGCTGATGAGGGAACATGAAGCACCCGAACATGTCCCAACCGGACTTTTTCGCGAACGAAATGAATATCAATTTCCACATGCTTGGTTCGTTGATGCTGAACCGGATTATGTGATAAGTAAACTGCTGAGACATTATCACAATACACAATAGTTGCCTTTGGTAAAGAAACCTGTAATTCAAATAATAAATTACGTAGCCACGTTGCCTCGGCAACAGCGTTGGCCACGCCCCTGTATTCGGCCTCTGCACTTGATCGAGAAATAGTTGCCTGACGTTTTGAAGACCAGGATATCAAGTTGTTTCCTAGGAAAACACAATACCCGGATGTAGACCTTCGTGAGTCCGGACAGCCACCCCAGTCAGCGTCTGAGTACGCAGTAAGAGATGAAGTTGCAGACGGAGTAATCCATAAACCATGATCGATAGTACCACTAAGATAGCGTATGATACGCTTCATAAAAGTAAAATGAGATTCTCGAGGAGCATGCATAAACAGACAAACCTGTTGAACCGCGTACGTAATATCCGGACGAGTGAAAGTGAGATACTGTAGCGCACCGGCTAAGGTCCGATATAATGTTCCGTCAGGTAATAATGGTCCATCTATGGCACTGAGTTTGCCCGATGTATCAACGGGAGTGGCCGAGGATTTGCAGTCAGTCATACCAGCCCGATGAAGAATATCTCTGATGTACGAAGCTTGAGACAAAAATAACCCGTTGGAACTACGAGTCGCCGAGATACCCAAAAAATGATGCAACGAACCCAAATCAGTCATGGCAAACTCCCGTGAGAGTGTCATAATAATACTCGTCAGTAGCTTTGGATCCGATGTAGTGAGGACAATGTCGTCAACATATAAAAGCAAGTATGCATGTTCCTTACCTCGACAATATGTAAACAAGGAACTATCACATGTACTACGCTTAAACCCATGCAATGCAATATAGTTGTAGAACCGTGTGTACCACGCCCTAGGTGCCTGTTTCAGTCCATACAACGACTTTTTAAGGCGACATACATGTGTGGGGTGATGTGGATTCACAAACCCGGGTGGTTGATGCATAAAAACCGTTTCCTGTAAATCACCGTGCAAAAATGCATTCTTTACATCCAACTGATGTATGGGCCAAGACCTCGACACCGCAAGACTCAAAACAGTGCGAATAATGGCCGGTTTAACCACAGGACTGAACGTATCATCACAATCTATGCCAACTGTTTGTGACTTACCATTTGCAACCAACCTGGCTTTATAACGTTCAAGAGATCCGTCAGATTGAAATTTGTGTTTAAATAACCACATGCATCTAATAATTGGTTGATTGTTTGGCCTTGGTACCAATTCCCAAGTGTCATTATCTAATAAAGCTTTATATTCGTTGGTCATAGCATTAAACCAATTTGGGTCAGACCTGGCGAAATTGTGATTAGTAGGAACGGGAGAGATGGTGGTGGTGTGTCAGTTGAGGCGGGTAACAGGTTTGAAAATTCCGAATTTGGCTCGAGTGTTCATTGGATGTGAGGAAGTTGCTGGTATAGGGGTCGGGTGGGCCGTAGGGATGTTTTGGGCTGGCATAGAGGGTGAGGTGGTGTTGGCTGGAGATGTGGGTTGAGGTGCATGGGCTTGCTGAGTAGGTAGTTGTTGGGCTGGTGATGTAGCCTGTTGGGTTGGGTGAGGGTTAGTAGACTGAACAGTGGGCTGTTGTACGGGTTGCGATGGGGTTGGATTTATGGTAGTTGTGGGTATAGGAGTAGCAAAGAACGGGTTTTGATGAATGATAGGATCATCCAAAAAAGAATATGACTCGAGATGGGGGGACTCGGTAAATGGGAATGTGGTTTCATCAAAGGTCACGTGACGGGAAACAAGGACATTGCCGGTGGTTGGATCATAACACCGGTACCCGCGATGGTCGGGTGGATAGCCGAGAAAAATGCAGCGACGAGATCGGGGTTGAAGTTTGTGAGAATTAGTTGCGGAAGTGTTGGGGTAACATGCGCATCTAAAAACACGCAGGTGATCATATAACGGATGACGGAGAAAGAGAGCGTGGTGAGGCGTAGAAAAATTGAGGCGTTTTGTGGGTAAAATGTTGTGAAGGTACGTAGCGGTGTGAAGCGCCTCTACCCAAAAAGACGGTGGTAGGTGCGCATGAGCCAACATGGTTCGTATGATGTCATTTAGCCGACGAATCATACGCTCTGCTCGACCATTTTGTTGAGAAGTTTGAGGGCACGAGAAGCGAAAAACAAATCCATGTTGATTGGCGTAAGACTTAAAATCATTGTTATCAAACTCCCCCCATGTCACACTGAAAAGCTTTAATATGGCAATTAAATTGAGTTCGAACAAAGCGATGAAATTTTGCAAAATTATGAAACGTTTCCGATTTATATTTTAGTGGATACACCCAGACAAAATGCGTAAAGTTATCAATAAGAACCATGTAATACTTATACCCCCGGATGACTGAGACGGTTATGCCATTGATCGGAGTGGAGGTGACAAAAGCAGAGGAACCGGTGTTGGTAGGTGTGGTGAGTGGATAAAGATCCCTCGAGCTATTGTGGCGTGAAAGGTGAGCTCCCGTCTCGAGATCATTCACAGTAAAACCAAATGGATCAAATTCAACTACGGTAAAGTTATCAATAGTGAATCGGCGGACAGATAAAAGGTCTTTAATTATGTCGCGTGTAAAAAGAACATCATTAAAGGTATATGTGCGGTTGGGTGTGGGGTGTTGTGTGTGGCCTGACCCGAGGATTGGAATAGAATGACCATTACCAACTAATATAGAGTTTATTGGACTAGATGACAATTTAGAAATTTTACCTGGGTCGGAAGTGAGGTGCGACGTGGCCCTGGTGTCCATATACCATGGAGTATCAGTAGACGTGAGATTCACTTGTTGCATGGCGCGAGCTAGGTCCATTAGATTAAATTCAGGTTGTTGAGACTGTCCATTCGGCCCAGCATTCAGATTAGCCCACTGTTGAAACTGGTTATTGGGCCCTCCATAAAAGTGTTGTTGGCCTGTTGGGCCAAAAACAGGTGGATGTTGCTGGCCTGCTGGATTAAAAACAGACGCATGGGCCTGTTGGGCTGTGGGAGGCCAATTTCCTGCAGCAGCCCCTTGATGTTGCGACTGGACCTGACCCTGGGTGGGATACGGGCTCGGTGGTGGTGTCCAGTTCGTGTTCCACCCGTAATTATTACCCGAATTTCCATGCTGATTACCTTTACCGCGACCACGTTGGGATTGATTACGCCCCCTACCACGACTTTGATTGTTACGACCACGATTTTCATAGTAGTTGGGGTCATAATTCTTACCTTGATAACCATTGGGGCGAGGAGTGGAACCTGACCATTCGGCTTGGGCAGCAAGAACCGTAGATGAGGTAGCGGACCGTCGGTTTTGTCGTTGAACTTCGAGATGTATTTTGTTCCGTGCCTCGTCCCACGTCGGGAGTCCGGCCACAAGTTGTAAAACAAGACGGGATTCACTGACGGGATACCCTACATCGCCAAGCTGATTAGCCAGATCTTTAAGTTTTTGGCAATAGACGTCCATTGACGAACATGCGACAAGTTGAAGATTGGAAAACTCATATTCAAGTGCAGTGGCTCTTGAATTTTTGTTGTTAAGGAACACGACTTCAACTTTTAACCATGCATCACGTGCAGTGGTGACCTCTTCCAGAACTCGAGCAAAAAGATCATCTGATAGAGTGCTATAGATCCACTACAACACGAGAGAATCCAGTTTGGCCCAATCCTGGTACTCAGCAGTGGTTTCGTCTGGTGCTTTGGTGCCATCGATGTGATTGTAAACATTGAACGCCTTGACATGCAAAAGAAAAAGTTTGGTCCACTGCGAGTAGGTAACCTTTTGCCCGTCTAGGGTTCGAACTTTTTGATGTATATTGTTGACAGAGTATGCACGATGAAGAGGTGTGATGTTGTTGGAGTTGCTGTTGCCGCCGCTATTGGGTGTGACAGGATCTGTCATGGTCGATCGAAACCGAGTGACAAGAACTAGGGTTTGGGTTTTAGTATTATTGGCTCTGATACCATAACAGTGGTTATGATATTAAGATGAATGAATATTATTGATTACCATAGACCCCATTATATAGGAAAGTCTAAACAAGTTTAAACAAGTAATAGATATATACAAATCAATTCAAATCATCTAAAGATATATCATATCTCATGATATCTATCACTAATAAATACAATGTGGTTCGGTCAAGCTAGGTGATCGATGACCAACGTCAATGGGTTGAAACTTATACGGTTTATCTTTGTTAGCTCAATACATCATTATTACTATACATGACTATGTTTTATGTAGAGCTCCAATTAGGGTTTGAAGTTTAGGGACCAAGAAAACTAAACCGAATTAAGAAAGGGGATCATGTGGTTCGAATATGTTAGAAGTTGCGAATAAGGACAGGACATACGATTATCACTAGGTCTTTTTTGCATTCATTTTTATGTTAGTTTATATTTTGGTTTAATTAAGGTTTGACGTGTGGGATATATTACTTTTGGCTCAACTCCATACACTATATATATATATATTCCAAACTATTAGATTCAACAAGACAACAAGGTACATAGGTAACGGTGGCCACAATTTGGATTTACATATAAACTTCCAAACTTTAAGATGATCTTATTTTAATAGGATTCAATTTCTAGGTAATTTTCTTGGATTTGCTTGGTTTGTTAATATATTAAAACAGTAAGAGTGTTTTCGTCTTTGCCACTACAATGGTATATTGGTATATTCAATCCATTAAGTTAGCGAATATATGTATTTGCCGTACTATATGACCGCTAATATAAGTGCTGGTGTATTTCTCATATAATATATACACTAGGTTATACTCCATGTGATACACGAAACTGAGTCCAGAAAATAATTACATTGAACAAAAGACATAAACCTTGCTAAATAACATATCTTTTATGTCAAACTTGAAAAGCAAAGATCCTTTGTGATCAAAGATGTGCATGAGGCTCTTACTACGACAATTGACACGAAATAATATAAAAAAGACTATTAACTTCAACACCAGTTAACTTACAACGGATGACATGAAAGTAATAAGTCGTCTATTCTAAATGAGTACGCTACTAATTCAAACTTAACCAATAGTTGGGTTTTCTAATGTTTTAAACTATGAACATATAAACATGATGTTAAGAAAAAGGTTAAAAACTAAAACTGACATGACATAACTAACATCTCTAATCAATGTAAAACTATCCTTAACATCAAACTACCATGCAACATCATAAAAATGTTATCAAGTACAACAACCAATTAATTTATAACAATTGGCATGAAAACAATTAAATCCTTTATTATAAATGAGCAGTGAGCTAATTCAAACTCAAAAGTTTTGGTTCATCTACTACATCTAATCTATCTCAAATTTTATTCCCCAATGATATACATATGTATTAATTGGCCCAATTGTTAAAGATCTATAAGATGATGAATTTGTATTTGGTCCCAATTAGTTCATGTAATCGATATGAATTTGTATTCGTATCACATAGGAATGGATTTGGAGGCGGACATGAACTGTAATACCCTGAAATTTGAACCGGAAAATAATAATAGTATTATATTTTTATAAACATGATAACGTTTCTTTGCATTTTAAGATTTATATGAAATATATAAATTATTAGTTTTACCTTATATCCATAATTAAATGTAGAAGTTGTTTAAAAGAATGGTTGCCGAGATAATATAATTAAAACAAAAGTTATGGTTTTTTTTTATTGTTTTTGAATTTGAATGCAATTCATTATCCCAATTAATTAGTTTATTATATAATTTAATTCTCGTATATATTAAGGTTGATGCCATAAGAATCTTTCAAAAAAAAAGGCACGTTTGATATGTTGGGTCATCTATACTTCTATCATATATCAATTAGAACTTTTGATCGAACCTTGGAGGTTTAGGCTCTGAAGTCCAACGAAGGTTAACTCAAGCTAGTGTTTACTATATTTAATTGTGATTAAGGTATGAACATTTTATACTATCACTTATTGTACGAACATCCTATACTTTTACTTATTGTATGGATCCTAAACTCTCTTATGTGTACGGATTTGGATTTTCTATTACTTCGTAGTTGGAAATTCAATTTCGTTTCTAAATGCTTACGTGAACAAAGTGTACTTATTATATATTTATTTAGATATATAGATCTATTGAACAACTGATGCACCGAATGGTGTCTAGTGAATGTGACGAATTGATCAAGTGAATGTGATTATGTGATGCACCGAATGGTGTCTAGTGAATGTGACGAATTGACCAAGTGAATGTGAATGCACCTAACGGTGTCTAGTGAATGTGAATTATTGAAGGTGTACGTATGTATTGATTGATAGTTATAAATAAAAATTTTATTATTGTATAGCTTTGTTCCACTGAGAAAAAGCCAATTTTACTCAGGTGTGCATATTGTCCTTTATGTACGTTAGGTTACAGGTTTATCCGGAAAGATTTGATCGAGGGCTCGGGAACATTAAAGACCAAGAGTTTTCATAAAGAATTTTTTTTTTTGTAATGAATTTTTGTAATAATTCTCGAATAAATGTAATGTTTTATATCGATTAATGGAACTATGTTTGATTCTGATTACTCTTAAGTGACACGTCAGCCCTAGCCAGGTTGGGGTGTTACATGAACGTTGTCATCAACATATCACAGTTTTTTAAAGATCAGACCTTGTTAAAGTTTCGTTGGATAATTAAATATGATCTGTATTCGAAGTTTATAAGGCTATATATGAAAATATCTCAAATAATACTATGTTATCAAACAGTAGTGATGAAATATTATCTATATAAAATATTAAACTTAGTTTGGATATATATGATATTTGATATTATTTGTAGGGATATATATGGTATTTATCATCATTTGTACAAACCGAAAAAATAACCGACCCATATATGTAGTTCTACCGATGCAAACATGTAGTATTTTCGGGCACAAAGTAGGGGTGTAGGTAGTCCGGTTTTTTGCGGTTTTTGGATAAAACCGTAAATAAACCATTACTTGCGGTTTTTTACCGTTAAAGACCAAAACCAAACCGTTTAAAGTAATAAACCAAACCTAAACCGAACCATACGAGTGATTTGGTCCGGTTTGGTTTCGTGGTTTGGGCTTTATAGTCCATGTTTAAGAGCTTTAAAAAATATCTCAAAATCTTGTCAAAATCTTATAAATTTTTAAAAGTACCGGTACTGGAAATCAAATACGAAGTAATCAAATACTAAAACAATAACGGCTAAGTGAATACCAGCCTATACGTGATCAGTCTAAGAGGGATAGGTAAACAATGAAAATATTTTTATAAGTGGCTGGCAATTCAAATCATTAAAATGCTTATTTCAGTGATTTTCAATAAAACAAAAGCTTCATTTGTACACAAATGTAACTGCACAACCATTAGCATTTGACAAGAAGACAACAATTTGCTCCAAAATCCAATCAAATAACCTTTTCTTTATTAACTTTTTTGTTCCCACTTCATTACCATAGGATCTTGTATGATACCCCCTAAGATTCAAGTCTTTTTCAGTTCATCCTCAACTTATATAAATAATCACCAACAACGAGTGTCATATGCACAAATGCCACACTCCCAAGATCACTACAATCCAAACATGGTTCATGATTCTCCTGAACCACTTGAGCCTTGTGGTGACCACACTCCAGATAACAAACAAACAACTCGAATGGACCGATTGAAGCGAGCCCAGTGGCTACGGGCAGCCATTTTAGGAGCCAATGATGGGTTACTATCAACCACATCTTTGATGATGGGTGTTGGTGCAGCTCATGAAGGTCAATGGTTCATGATTCTTTCTGGATTAGCTGGAGCCATTGCTGGTGCATGTAGCATGGCTGTTGGTGAATTTGTTTCTGTCTCGACTCAACGAGATATCGAGCTAGTTGTGACTCAAGAACACGCGTTGAATAAAAACTTAAACTTGCAAGAAATCAAGCTTGAAAACTCAAATAATGATCAACTTGTTGTTGACCATGATGAAAACGAGCGGTTGCCTAATCCTTATAAGGCAGGGGCTGCATCTGCATCGGCGTTTTTATGTGGTTCTTTGTTTCCTTTGGTGGGGGCTATGGTTATTAATGATTATGCTACCAGGATTGTGGTGGTCGTGGTTGTGGCTTCGTTGGCTCTAGCATTGTTTGGTGGGGTTGGTGCGATGTTGGGTGGATCGGGCAGGTCGAGTGTGAGAGCGTCTGCCACCCGGGTCTTGATCGGAGGGTGGGTTTCTATGGCTGTTACTTATGCTTTGTTGAAGCCATTGGATAGTGTTACTGATAAAAGGATGGGCGAAGATGATTGATTATTTGAAATAAGTTATGGGGAGTAAATTGTAGTTTTAGTTATACTGCTCGTGTTTTAATATACTTTTAAAAGATTTAGTTTTATTCTAACAGTTTATGTTCTTGTGATTATTCTTTTTAACAGAAATGGTTGCGGACATTAACTTCATCCAATTTTTCGATAGTTCTCCAACACAACCCCGCATGTAAGAGGTATAAATGTCATTTCTTCTACTCTTTTTGACCCACGGCTGAATAAAATGTTCACATACTGTCGACTTGGATAAAAGAGTGCGATAAATGATGTTTTTACCCCTCACTGTGTGGGGTATGCGGGGAATGATTAATGAAAAATTGAATGGATCGAGTTAGTGCTTCGAATCATTTATGTTAAAAATATGCATACATAAGGACGTAAACTATTAGGGTGAGACTAAACATTTTATAGGTATCAAAATACAAGATTAAAACTGTAATTTACTCAAATTTTTAGGTTTAATGTTAATGTTGTAAAATATTGGGATATATATGATAAGAAATTCAAATACTTTTGAATTAAAAGTAAAATAAATAAATAATGCTAGTTTTAAATTGTTATTGTTAATATTAAAATTAAGCCAAAAACCATATCAAACGAATATAAGAAATAAATAGAATGACACAATCAGTAAACATTTAAATAGAACAAACTGGTTTTGATGGTGCAATTTAATAATTATGTTATACGTGTAAAATGGTTGATATGAGATACTCCTTTGTGGAGTTAGGCCTCCATCAAGGGTTAGAGTTAAGCCAATTTGTTTTTATAGTAGTCCTTGATGTGTTGTTATTCAGGAGAGAGTTCCCTAGTACATGTTTTTCACGGATGATATTGTGTTACAAACGGAGAGTTGAAAGTGTTTGAATGCGTGGTTAGACGAGTAGTGAGCAACTTTAAAAGGCTATGGTTTAAGGACTAATTTCTCGAAGACTAAGTACATCTGTTGTGACTTTAGCGGCTCATGAGTACCTCTGTGTGAAAGAATAAAGTCAGACGAAATAAGAAATGAAGGTTTAGAGACATGTTAAGAGTGATTCGTATATCCAATAAAATAAGGGTTGATACTATTAACAACACCAGCAAGTAGTTGAAACCCTTAGTGTAGAGATGATGAGAGGGGGGGGGGGGGGGGGTTGTTGAGTTGGGTTTAAACTGTTTTGGGATTAGGTAATCAGACATGATTTGATAGACTTGCACTTCTTTAAGTACGTACATGGTTCAAGATAGGTGTTCTTGGAGACGGACTATTAAGATTATGAACTTCTAGTACGTGGAGAGTATATGGGGTATTAGCTTACGCATATGGCTTATATGTGTCTACTCATGCATTGTCTCTAATTTCTTAATCTTAATCAAAGGTTTTGCTGTAAGTAGCCTTTTAGACAATAACAATAGTTTTGTTGTACACAAGATTTCATCGGGTATGACTGCTACTTATTAAAAATGCATATGTACGCTTTGTTAAATCATATAAACTTTTAATTATTCTAACCTCCCATTATATCATGCATTCATGTCGATCAAAATCTCCTGTTTAACATGTCTTTAGGTTATCTCACACAAATCTTTTATGATATATCAAATATTATATTATTATTATTATATTTTCTATTGCACTCTTATCGAAACATATATATATATATAATTTTGAAAACAGTGTCAAAAGAATATGTACCACTGAGACAAGATACAAACATTATTTCCATACGGGTCGTATGTCCGATAGAGAGAAACAAACATACATGTCAAGGAACATATTGCAGGGCCATGCATTTGATATGAGTCATAATTTTTCAATACGAGTCGTATGATATGTTATACTGACATAAATATAATTATGTAATGTGACCACTAACAAAGTCATACAATCCGCATTACATTTTTTTATAAACAGTCTTTCACATCTTTAATGATCATATACAAGTAAGAACTCAATACAACTAATTAGCATGTTATTCTTTTAGATTTATGTTCAAAGGATATAATTATATATATATACCTCAAAATTTTCAATAGCTTTTTACCAGAATTTTTTTCAAAGTAGTATGTTTTGGAAAAATAAAGTGGAAACCAGGTGTGTTAGAAGAAAAAAAATAAGAAAATGGTATATCCGCTTTTAGGAAGAGCGAATTCTTCACAATTTAAACCATCACAATCATTTGTTCTGACAAGTCTATATTTTGTATAAAGGATGAAAGAGAATCTGTTCTTGCTAAGAGCGGATTCTTCACAAACATAAAACATCGTTATCCTCCTAACCCATCACCGTTAGCATCCCGTTAACTCCGGTGAATTAATCACCTTGTTCAACAGGAATATCAACCTGTTTAATGTAGTTAACATGAAACTGAGTAAAGTATAAACATGCATCAGCTTTATTCATGTGCTATTGAATCAAAACTGCCCCATCAACTTTCTTCATTGTTTTGTTGAATCACTTTAATAATTTCTCAACCATTAAGGATCTTTTTTATCCATCAATCTCTCATATGCACCTCTAGAATCTAATTCTTCAAGTGTTGTACGAATCTGTTTTGTTGAATCACTTTAACAACTCATCCTTCACGTGTTGTAACAATTTTATATATAGAGGATAGATGTTTCGTGTATTTGTATTTACAGATATGATGGTGGAAGAGAGGAAGACTAATGGTGGAAGAGACGATCGAATGGGTGAATTGAATTGTGGAGAATAAGCTTGCTAAGAGCGGCTTCTCTCACAACTACAATGTTTGAAACACAGTTAAAAGCATACTTTTGGATGTTGTTAAAGTGTACTATGGAGCTTATTACTTTATTAGATAAACATGTGATACTTGATAAACATTTGTTTTAATGACACTGAATCTGCTGACCATTTGCTATTGAATTGCCTTTTTGCGTCTAAGGTTTGGATGACTATTTGCGCTTGGTGTGGGTGGCATGGTGATAGGGGGAACTCGATTAGGGAGTGGATTGATATGGAGAGTTCGATGAATGGGACGGATAAAGATAGAGAAACGGTGGGTGCAATTATTATGGCTACAATATGGTTTGTGCGGCTTGCTAGGAATGATATGATCTTTAGCTCAAAACCTTTGTCGGTAGGAGGAGTGGTTGAGAAAGTCATGGTTAACGTGTTCCTTAATTTGATTAAAATATCCGGGCAATAGGGTAGATGTCATGTGGTATAATTGGTGTTGTAGTCCGTGGATGTAGGGTGTGTTGTTTATTTTTTGTTGTGGTGTGTCGGGCTTAGCTTCTTGCTAATGCTCGGTTTTTCATAATAAATTTTGCCCTTAAAAAAAAGACATTAGTAAGAAAACCCAAAGGAACAAACTTAACAAAGAGTGTTTTATTTGAGTTGGATTTCACTAGCACATACACTAAAAAAGTAACATTATGTCTCACACGTAATATTATCGAAGAATTTGTGACTATTTAGTGGATGGTACTTATGTCTCAAGTACATTTTTTCCTCTTCTTTGAGGTGATAATGATCTTTGTATATGGCTAACGATCGAAAACCGTGACTACTTAACGGATAAACATTGTTCATTATTAAATATGTTATCAACTTATTAATTAATGTAGTTTGATTGATGAACAATTTTACACGTATAACTTTTTTTTTGATATGACAGAGAAAGAGATTAAATTTTTAACTGCATCTTTATTACACACCAAACAAAGAGATTATATACAATTGCACACTAGTAATTCTCTAACCAACTTTCTATCACCTAACTAACTCTCGTTTACCAAACTAATTATAAAAGGCTAACTCTAGTTGACTAACTCAAGTTAGTCTTACAAAAGATATTCACATTTCATGAGTTTTTTACTAAAATGGTATACTTACAAAACTCAGAGGCTGTTTGATAAAATCTAAATCATTAAGTGCTAAATGGTTAAAATATCTTAACGAGTCTCTTTTAATGAGAGGGATGCTGTAAAACGGTTCTCTAGAGCTTATAAGATAAACAAGTGATACTAGACTAGTTCTATTGACTTGTTAAAAACATTAGTAAGAAAACCTAAAGGAACAAACTTAGTGAATGAAAAAAAAAAGTGTAACACATTTCATTTGAGTTGAATTTCGCTAGCACATGCACTAAAAAGGTAATATCATGTCTCGCACATAATATTAACAAACAATCGTGACTACTCAGCGGATGATGCTTATATCTCAAGTACATTTTTGCCTCTTCTGTGAGGTGGTAATGATCCTAGTATATGTCTAACGATCGAAAACCAGTGACTAGTTAGCGGATAAACTTTGTTCAATTAAATATGTTAACAACTTCTGAATGTAGTTTAATTGATGGATATAATTACACGTATAGTAATTGTAATCCATGTTGAGGATAAAAAGCTGTGTCATAGATCATCATTGTAAACTGTATTTATGCATCATGTGAACGTAGTAATTCCGTTATAACACGATTGCATTTTAATCATTTTAAAGTTGTGTCTAGACGTCCTGAACACTAAGGTAAGTTGATTTTAGCCAAAATCCTTATTTTAAATCATGTGAACGTAGTAGAACCGTTATAACACGATTGCATGTTTTTGTTCACAAAACGCAACTGGCCAGATTATAGGATAATTTCATGAAGTTATAGCTGTTGGATGTTTCTGAAAATTGGAGATGTTGTACCTAAAACATAGTTGTTAACATCCACCGTTTATTGCTTGAAGATCTTACCCAGAAGTACTGATTTTATGTCGAAAATGGTGACTAATCAGATTTCTGTCATTGAAAACGCAATCCCAATGATTTTTGATTTCCCTAAGATATGACCATTGGATTTTGACGATTTTTGGATTGTACTTTCCTAAGACATTAGTAAACATATCCACTGGAGGAGATTATGACCAGATATGTGGAAATCCAGTTTGTGATCAGATCAGTTTGTCACATCTTGTAATCGAAAATCAGAAAGCTTGATTCTGTTACATGGCAGTCGAGAGATGAGGATGTACGGAGGACCCGAGACATGATAAATGTTCATGGTGGAAAAATGTACACAATGGTTTATTGTTTCTCTTTGCATTTCGGTTTTAAGGAGATTATCGTATCTAAACGACTCGAAAGTTATAAACCGAACGGTTAACCTTTTATACTTTGTCAGGCAAGTGAGACGAGATATGACATTGTGGTGAAATGCGCGGGTGTTCTAATTTTGTTGTTCAATATAGGGATAGCTAGGATTAGCATCCTGGAAGCCCTTAGTTTGTACGTATGATTGCTCAAGAATTGGGCCAGGATTGGCAAGAATTTGCTAGAGCATTGTTGGATGATTTTGATAAGGTTTTAAACCTTTACCGTTATGAATGATTGTGGGTTTTTGGGGTAAACCTAGGTTTTCAGATAAAACCTCGTTGATAATGATATGTATGATTTAATGAGAAAATAACATTTGTTATGAGGACAATGTAAGGTTTTGAGTATGACAAGAGAGAACCCCATTAAATATGTTTTAGACAAGTCATGAGATTTATGTTTTAAGTATGTACAACTCCGAATTATAATATTAGGTATTTCGAATGATGAAATGATGTCAATATATTAGGCACGAAGCCTAAATGAAACATCATATAGTTGATTTTTATAAGCACGTATAATTATTCAGGATTATAGTTTCGGTAGGGTTTGTTGCATGCATCTAGCTAGTAGTTAACTGTTGCTTGACCGGATTTCGTATCAGAATAGAACATTTTAAGCGTCTAGCCGTCTATGTAGTATGTACTACCCGTTTTGAAGACCACATCTTCTAGCTTTTTTTAATCACATGCATGTTTTTTTAAGGCGTTTTGTGGATTCTTTGAGATGACTATGATAGCTAATTGTATGTTAAAATGTTTTCACACGTAGTTGATTCCCGATTCTCTTTTTATAGATCACAAATTCACAACGCAAAGGGTCACCTCATGTATTTTTCTTATAAAATATTTAAATTTTATGTATAAAATTCTAACAAATTCTAACGACTAAGGCGTAGGTGAACACTCTCAACCCTAGCTCCTTAGATCGAGTCCTTAGTTACGCCATTGATTTTAACTAGTTGATATATAGCAATAAACAAACTAAAAATAAATTAAACAGTGAACAAAATACAGACAAGATACATATAAAATAGAAGCATTTGCACATGCAAAAACCCAAATGACCACCAACAACTGCATTAAACAACCAATTACCAGAAAAAATAAATCCCATATATTGTGCTGCCTGTTTCCTATTTAATTCCATCAATATTACTCCACATACAAGACAATCTATACAGTTGCCAAACAGATCCAAACTCACATGGGCATCTTCAAACCAATACACAACACCACCACTTTGATACCACCCTTTTGTTTTCTTCTTTGTCCCCTCATATACCATACACATCCCACTTAATCCAACCACCTTTACGCCCTTGCTAATCATTCGATAAAAATATAAGCAGTTTCAAATAGAGTCTATGTATGTTCTTGAATGATATATATTGCTAATCATTTGATCAGAAGCAGTTGTGTATATGAAACCATAATTAATTAAGAGGATGTTAACTTGGACACATCTTTGGTAGATCTGTTGTATTTCATGTGGCTCTTGACCAGCTGACCGGCTGATATAGCCGACATGAGTGAGAGCTCACCTGCGAGGACTGAGCCAGCTACTATTGTAGACAACACTCTTGAGTTTGACCCTGGTTCATCTTTGCTTGCCCCTTTCACACCTAATAAGTTTAGACATGCTGATTGTGATGCAAGTTGTGTGCCCCCTCCAACTGTTCCAACCTGAACAAGATCATGTAATATTAGAAAAAAACAAGCTTACTTGTTTAACAAATACTATGTTTAGTGGATCATATTTTGTTTGGTTGTTTAATATATACCAACTAAGGTATATGACAATAAGTAGTTATAAGAGAAAGCTTTAAGTATATGTACCTCAATGGAAGGCATGGTGACCGATATATGAAGGTCTTTGCCATCATTTACGGCTTCCATCATGGTGATGCAATGAGAACTCTCCACGTTTTGAGCGGGGTCTTGTCCTGTGGCTAGGAACACGGCAGAGACTATATTGCTAGCATGTGCATTAAATCCTCCAAGTGCACCAGCCATAGCAGACCCCGTCAAATTCTTCAACATGTTAAGCTCCACCAAGGCAGAGACAGTGGTTTTCAAAACTTTTTGCACCACCTCTTCTTTGATCACTGCCTCGCACACCACTGACTTCCCACGACCTTCAATCCAGTTAACTGCTGCAGGTTTCTTGTCCGAGCAATAATTTCCTATCATTTTATTGGGTAGAAGGTTAAAACTTTGAAGTATTTGGGGGCAATTTTATGAACTTGAGACTACAAATATTAATGTTTTTATCAATATATAGTATATTATTACCAGAAATGCCCATGACATCCATGTCTGGGAAATCAATTTGAAGAAAATCAAGGACGTTTTGGACACCTTTTGAGACCATGTTCATCCCCATGGCGTCTCCGGTTGCACAACAAAACCTTATGTATAGATTCTTGCCTGCTATCGCACATCGAATGCTTTGTAGCCTACCAAATCTACTTGATCTACAGAAACAACACAGATGTAACTTTTTCTGGTTCAAAATCTCTATAATATGATAATATGGAATGCAATATTAGAGAGTAAATTAAATGTTTTAGCTTCAAAGACTTTAAAATATAAACTAGTAGTTACTAGTTAGGTCGTCTATCGTTCTAGAAAAAATGTCGTCTATAGTTCTAGAATTTAAAATATAAACTAGTAGTTAAGATAATTTGTGTTTTCATTGAAGACCTAAATTTCATTTCAACTAATGTCATTTTTTATGGATACTGACAATAAAGCTTGTCCCGAGCTATCCTGACTTCGTGTTTGAACTTAATGGTTTTATGTGGTATGATTAAAGGTTTCTATCTAATTTTTTCCTAGGAGAATTGGTTGACAGGTTTCGACTCCGATTAACTTGGCATGTAAAGAGAGTTGTGGTGAGCCTCCGCCGCCTTCTCAGTAATGGGGTAGCCTCAATGCCAACAAAAAACACACATTGGTGTTAGAGGCAGGGTTTCGATAACGCGATTCTTGCACCTTAGAGTGCATCGGTCATAGACCGTTACACTAACCGTTGTTTAAAAAAAATATTGTACTAACAAGAGTGAACGCAGCAACTAAAATATATTTTATGAATCTCATTGGTTAAACTCTCGGTATCGTTTTTTATTATCAATCGGATTATAGTTTGAAATTATTAAAACTAATATTCTGACAAAAAAATTAGTTTATTATTTTAAATCTTCATTATCAGTTATATTAATCTCACAATCTAATTAATCTATCTAATAAATTAGAGTTTTTAGGAGGCAATTTTTGGGGGGAAACATAATTTGTTTTATAAAAGGAAAGTTGAGAGGGAAAAATTGAATAGGAAAGTTAATAAAGAAAATTTTGTGATTAATAATAATTTACAAAATTATTTATAAATTTTTAAATATAATAGTTATAATTTTTTAAAAATATTTTTATTCAACCCGTGTGTAACACACGGGTATTAAACCTAGTATTTTATTATGCTAACACAAAACACTTTGACCGACGGCCCTAGCTAATTTTAAACTTTTTTCTACAAGAACAAAAATATGAACAACCAATTTATGCCACATTCTGATGCCATCTGCCACGCCAAAACGCGTACCGGCTCATGTGCACATCAACTTTTTTTTTATTATTATTATTATTATTATTACGTTATTATTATTATTATTATTATTATTATTATTATTATTATACTATAAAATACCTTTTTAAGAGTGTGTTTAACTTTAACTTATACATAAAAATATTGTTTAATTAGTGTAGAACTATTTAATTCTTTTCATTTATGTTTTGTTTAATAATCTTTTTAGTACGTACTGAATAGATTAATGTAAAGTATTTAATATTATATTTTTCAATAAATTAGTGTATAAATAAATTAAATTTTAATATATACAAATCAGGTAAGGTTAAGGCAAACTTTTTTATGTAGTTAAGTTGTTTGGGTATTTAAACCGGTTTTCTATTCTTGATATCAGTTTCTAAAAACTTTATCTATTACTTAACTTTTTAAATACATATTTGCCAAAAATTAAAATATTAAAAGAATAATAAATATAAGTGTGAAGTTATTTAGAAAAGTGTCCAATTATAACGTGTACTTTTAACGACCCTGTAAACATATCCCATTTAAAATATGAAAAATATGTAAAATCTCTAGTATAGACCTTTAGCCCAAAAATGTGAGCCACGTCTTAGCCATAACAAAAAAAAGCTAAATCTTAGTTGTCAGGCTAAAGGGTACCACTTTTTACACACGTCTTAAATTATTAATTTAGGCTCTTCTAGCTAAACTTAACATTTCTCTTTAACAATACTAATTACATTTAATGTAACTTTATCGCAACCTGCTTATTACAGAATAAACGACTGGTCTAAAGACTAATGTTAATTTTGACAATCTACTTAGTATGATTCTTATGAAACCAAATTAAAATTTTATTTTTGTTAACAAGTTAAAAAAATTTATTTTCAAGGAAAAATACTCACTTGTTAAAAACGGCCGCAAAAGTCTCAAACTTCTCCGGATCTTCCAAAACCCTCTTTAACTCCGCGGCTCTCATCACACTTCCAAACCTCACCACGGGCGCTCGTGTCATCCCGTCTTTCAAAACCACACTCGTCGCACCACCCGAAACATAAATCGCTTTACACCCTCTATTCGTACTCGCCACCAAACACCCTTCCGTCGTCGCCATCGGCACCATAAACTCACGCCCATTCATCAACAACGGTCCTGCAATACCCACGGGAATCTGCACATACCCTACTGGCATCTCACAACACTGCCCCAATATCGACTCGTAATCGAACCCATCAATGCCTAACCCGGTTAGTGACTTTCCAGTTATTCGTTCAACCGCCTTTCGACGTATTGTTGCTGCGCGTTTACAGTCTTTAAGTTTCGATTCCAACACGTATGATGGTATTGTACCTTTTACCACCATTTTCACTAGCTGATCATCTTGTTCATCACCGTCCTCAGCTGTTGTTGTTTGAGGCATCATGTGTGAACTTAACACTTGTTGTTGTTCGGGTTGATCGTCTTCAATATGCCATGAGTCAGGAGAAGGGTGGAGGATCGAGTGAATGAAATCTGTACCGAAGAAACCGACTAGGTAAACAACGGACGCGACGAGGGAGACAAGGGCCGCAAGGTCCGAGAGAGTGAGGACATGAAGAGGAACCGAGTTACGGATTTTGTCGCGCCATCGGTGGAGTAAGAAGTAAATAACGGAGAAGAACAAGGTGAAGAAGATTGTGTTAGTGAGGTGATTATGGATGAAACTTGGATGGTTGTGTTGTTTTACAAGTTCGGTTGATGTTGGTTTTTTGGGTTGAGTTTTGTCATGTTGATGACAAATATTGTCCATTTTTTGGTTGGTTTTAGAAGTGAGAGATTGAATGAATGAGTGTGGGAAATGAAGAGAGGTTGCAAGAGTTATTTATAGAGATATAAACCGTGTGTTTGATATTAGAACCCGACATATGTGTTACGGAAAGTTAAAACAACGGTCTATTAATTATCAAAACAAAGTTGTACACATGATACAAGATACAAATAAAAGAATAAGAATAAATGAAAACCGAAAGTAAGTTCACATATTTCATAAATCAAAACACACGTCAATGTAAGTTAGAAAAGAATTATACTTTACTCCCATAGTCAACGTTTTACCATCAACGCATATTATTATTATTATTATTATGCTCAAATGCTTGTGGGCTATTCTTGTTTTTGGAAGTAGTTTTGTATCTTCAAGTTAGTTTTTAATTCTTGATTGTCGGGTCTTCGGGTATGTGGATCCAAGTTGTGATAGTTACATAGTGTGAAAAGTATTAAAATCTAACAAACAAAATTAAAAAAAAATTATTTTTAATAAAAATAATAGAAAAGTAGTTTTATGCTAAACGAGATTGTCAATTTGTCACCTATTGATAACACTCTTGTTAGACCGAACACAGGAGCATAACATATTTGCATCATAACTCAGTGCATATCGTGTCAGACGATATGAACGCAATAAGTTACGAACCCAATAAACCAAAACATGACCACGACACGTCTAAACACGAACACAATAAAAATCAAGTTATACGATAAGACATAATATGACACGATAAAAATTCACTTTTTAAATAAAATAAAATTTGTATAAAGTTCATAAGTTTTAAATATTAAATACGACTTAACACGATAACACTTGAGTTACAAAACAACAAAAGTTCATAAAAACACTTTTTAACCATAATAATACTTAATAAACAAAAATGAAGAAAATGATTAAAAGTATTTTTAAGTCTATAGAACTCTTTGATCTTTTTACTAATCTCCATCAAAGTTCATCTTCAACTTTATTCTTCACCAACCTTTCCTTTGTAATGCAATCCGAAGTTTAGCCTCCAAATAGACATCTCCATCTTCTATGTAATAAATTAAGGTTTTAATATGTCTATTTTCCAGGGGAATTTTTTTTTTCACTATAATAGGAAGTTTGGGAGGAAAAATTTAGTAAAATTTTTCACCATGTATGAGTTGATGGAACCAAATTTTTAAATATTAAATATTCACAAATTCTTAAACATAATGGTTATAATTTCTTTAGCAACGGCTTATAAACGAAGAACTCAGAGGTGTAACGATCGAGAACGAAACTCCGCCTCTAACACCATTAGGTGTTTTTCGTCGACATTTGGCTCCTCCATTACTGCGAACGCAGCGGATATCACCACAACCCTCCTTACGGGTCAAGTTGATCGGATTCCAAACTCGTCAACCAATTGTTCTATGGAAAAACAGGCAGAAACCTTTAACTATGCCATGTAAAACTCTTAGGCTCGAACACGAAGCCACGTTGTAACCCGAGACGAGAATCATTGCCTTTTTCACAATATGAAAACATTATTATAATTTAAATCTAAAATATTTTGGTTGTGGAACATAGGGATGAGCATTTAGTATCTGTTTACTGAATCAATACAATATCGATAGATTCGATAACAGTATCAGTGCCGAGTTTTTTTATAAATACAACACTAGTATTTTTGGTATGCCGATACCTTATATTCAATAACAAGTGTACGTTCCGTACCAATATGGTACCAGTCACGTACCGATAAATTCGATACCGGTACCACGATCTCAATACTAGAACTCACCACTTAACCACCAAAAATTCCTTATGTATCACACTGCCGAAATCAGTAGGCAGTCTTCCATTATTTTTCTTCTCCGTGTTTAAGGCCCCTTTACATGTGATAGAAAATGTGGAACATCATAACCAAAGATGCTTTGATGCCATGCCTTTACAAGCAAGAACTATTTTTCAATATTAAAGAAGGGTCATCCTATTCACACACCCTATATCTTATTCACACACCCTATGTTTTTATTTCCCACACCCCCACGCGCCGCACATAAACCTGGGTTACTTCTTATCCCAGACACATCCTCGAACGTAGTCAATCACGCTTCAACACCCTTATGCGCCGCGCATGGCCCTCGGCGTGGCGCCTGGGTCATATATGCGGCCAACAACATCATCGGCGTCTAGGTCATATATGCGGCGCATATGTTCAGGTTTGACCGAATTCCACCTCGTTTACGACATTCCTCGGTTGACGTTGACAGAAAAGTGACTCAGGAGCCGCATCAAGGCCTATCCGTGACGTCTGGTTTTAAAACAGGTGTGTGGATAGAATTTTAGGGTGTGTGAATAGACAAGGCCTTAAAGAAACTCCTCAAAGTTAAACCAGGTTATTGGATATTTTGAAGTTGTTGCTTGAGTTCATTAATATGAAAACTATCGTTTCTCAACATATATAGGTTTTTGAACGAAAATGATACTTGGTCATGGTTGGGCGATAACTTTAGATCTTATTCTACCAAATCGGTTGAAGTTTTGATTGATAATGGTAAGCTTGCCTTCGAATTAATTGACTTTGTATAGGATAATCTTTTTACTGTCAAAGTTAACTTCTTTAGTTGGCATGCTCTTATAGACCGTCTTTGGTAATTGGTTTGACTTTATGGTCGGTTTTTTTTTTACTTTCGGTCGATCAGCTTAAAAAAATTTATCCCTAATGAACGGTTTCGCTTATGGTTTTTACCAAAAATCGGTCAGATAAAACTGAACCGTAGGTTTTAAGTATTTAAAAATTATATATATTTTATTTTAGATATATAACTATTTTTAAGCTTTTACTAAACTTGTATTAGAATAGGTGGATTTTATACTTATTATGTGTTTGTTTGATGTGTATGTTTTTAACATGTTAATTAGCTGTTGATTTTTTGACATCTTATATTAGCATATAAAGATAAAGATGTATACAAGCGTAATATGGGCCAAAACCGTGAAATCAAACCGGAGCCAAACAGTTAGTAACAGTTGGTTTGGTTTTTATTATCAATGCTTCGGTTTGGTTTTCGATATGCAAAAACCGTACTAACGGTTTGGCTTACGGCTTGATTAAAAAACCGTCAAAACCAAACTGTAAACACCCCTACCAAAAACTAATCAACCAGGTTAGTAATAATTACGAAAATCAATTAACCACATAATTCATCTTAAAACATCTAATAGAAAACAAACCTAAACATATAAACCGACACATTTCTTACAAGAATCCTTCACCTAGAAACGCTTACCAAAGAATTAATCATTCATACTTGTGAATTGATATTCAGATTTGTTGTTGGAAGACGTGATTGGAGATTACCAAAGAATTAGTCGCTCTTGCAAAAACCCTACACCTAGCAATGATTATCAAAATAGTCAATATTTCGGCACATATTCTGGCCAAAGCATGCCCATTAGGCCACCGGAAAAGTCCAATTTCTTCCACACTTGTAATCTTTTTTGTCAATACTTGAAGGAAAACACTTTTCCACATCTAAGGGGTTGTTTGTTTACCTTTTAATGGTTCAGTTCAGTGCTTAACCATTCAGCATTCAGCATTCAGAGCGTTTGTTTCAGAAAAAAATAGCCTCTGAATGGTTCAGTTAAGTACTGAATGGTTAAGAAACTGAGAGATGCTGAATGGAACTGAATGGGGCATATGCTAACTTTATACTCATCTGAAGTTCTACCCCAACATCTCTCTCATTGATGGAACCTCTTAATGGTTCAGACCTCTTAACCATTCAGCACTTAATGATTCAGATTTTGCCAAACAGCCCCTAACTCTTAATAAATTTCTAATTTCGTGGTTTTTCCGATGATTGTTTATGTAGATAAAGAATAAAGATTGGATTTTTAAGAGGAGTGAATTTTTTTATTTTAGTGAAAAAACCATAAAACCATATGAATCTTTGGGTTGGACAATTATACTATTAAAGTTACAAAAGTCATAATTTTATTCCCTAAGCTGTTACTTTTCAGACTTAATACCCTGATCTGTTATTTACCCAAAGCTTAAGGACCATTTATGAAATAAACTCTTAGTGTATTTAGTACGTTATTTTAGCACTTTAGTATAAAGTGTAAGTAGCATAATAACATGGATGATAAAAATGCTTCAGATTGTGTGGTCATGGGTTCAATCTTCATGGTCCACAACCGATTATTTTCTTTACACTTTCTTATATTTTCTTCACCTTTTAAAAGTCTTTCACTGGTCTACAGCAACTCTATACATTCGGACTCTACAAATTAATGTGCTCGACTTTATATGTACTATTATGCTCAAGTATGTAACTACGTCTAAGAGTGTTCAATATTCAAATCGAGTTCGACAAACTAGAAATTCGCTTCTAGTAAAAAAAATCTACAATTCAAATTTCAAATTCGAATCAAATTTTGAATTTTTGATTTGTTATTCGATTCGAGTTAGAAATAATATATACATATGTTTATGTATATATACGTGTAGTTTTTATTTTATTTTATATCTTAAGTTAGAATTATAAATATATGAAATTATGCACATAAGTTATCATTTCTATTATCAATTTATTTTTTCGCCGTAATTATTTTAATATACACATTTAACACTTAGAATATATTTTTTTTATCATTACAAATTGGGACAATTTCATATATACCCCTACAAAGTTGCAAAATATCATATTTACCCCTATCATGCTTAAAAAGTGTTGTACATTATGCATTAAAAACTTATACTTTGGGTAAATATGATATTATGCAACTTTGTAGGGGTATATATGAAATTATACCTTAAAAATTACATATTCCGTGCGAATTTCAAAAACAATACTACATTAATTTTTGTAACAAATCGAATATATTTGAATTCGATTCATATTCGATTCGATTCGAATTCTAATCTTGTTTGAAATCTTCGAATTCGATTCGTATTCGATTTATCTTTTCTGAATTTGAAATCTGAATTTGAATCATGTTTCAAAATTTCAAATTCAACTTATTCGATTATAACGATTCAATTCGACTGGACGATGAATGAACACCCCTAGTCCTCCATCTTGATTTCAACGTTGTAACTGTATTCATGCCGTTGAACCGTGCCAACGACTTTGTAGTTAATATTAAACCTAAAACTAAAACAAATTAATACATAAAACTAAATCTGACTATTGTTGGAATTGTAAAACAATGGTAACAATTAAAAAGCAATTCAATAGAAACTAACTTTGACTAATTTTGTTCTAGTGATACCGCATATATAAACCAATTCATACAATTGATAACTAATTAAGAATATTTTTTAGATTTGGGAATTCTAATTCTGTGGTTGTGGGTAGCCACTTATTAATATATATTTTTTAACTTCCTTTCAGCTTCCTTGATCTCAAACTGATATTGGTTTTGGTTTTTAGTCGTTTCCATACCATTGTTTTTAAATTCAACCAAAGTGATCAAAATTAGTGTTATTGATTGATTAACTATGAATTTAGGTTGTATGACAATCATGTATTCAATATATATTTATATATAATTACCGGATGGGTGTTCAGATCATGCGGTTCGTGGATCAGAATATGATTCACCTAAAAAGTTTAAATTTTATAAAAAGCATATAAATACATTTGGACCATTTAATTTAATATTAAATGAAAATCAAAGGCTTTGCCGAAACTTTAAATGGTATTCAGAAGTATATTAGTCTTTGCCGAATTTTCAAATTCCACCATGGTCCTTAAACGTCCATAAACTTTACTTATGCTATTATTTTTTTAATAAAGATAAACGAAAAAAGGAGTGTTTTTTTTAAACTCATATATATTCTTGATGTATAAAACATGAAATTTCTTTTACGTTTCGGTTCATTGTGTTATTTCGTCAGTTTAGTGTGCTATTTCGTCAGTTTAGTGTGTTATTTAGTCAGATCATTGTGTTATTTTATCAGGTAATTGTGTTATATTATAACTTGTTTTCGAATAAAAACTAAAACATGCATAATAACACAATATCTCAAATCTTATAACTTGTTTTCATTGTTGACATAACTATATGGAGTACTTGTTTTTACTTGTTTTATTTGTGTAACATCTCAAAAATATTATAACTTCTTTTCACATTTTAGCTCATTGTGTTATTCGTCAGGTCATTGTGAAAAAAATGTTTGTTTTTTTATATATCATTTTTATACGCATCTTAAAGATAAGATAATGTTTGTTTTTATGGTGCAACTTTAAAAAAAAAAATTAACGTCGTATATAAAGTTATGAACGTTTAAAAAATATGTGGAACTTGATATATGGAGACGTTACAAATATCATTCCTTCTAATTTTAAGGAGTGCCACATAACACATGTCATCATCTCATGTCTTCTTATAACTTTTATAAAATTTGGACTTTCTAGTATAACTCCACTCTAGTGGTCCATTGGTAGCACAAGGTCGTAATTAATTTATCGTCGAAAATCTCGGAATTGATGCTTAAAAAATTGGATGCTCACACGTAGGGCTGGCAATTGGGTCACCTGTTTAGACACAATCAGACCTGTTAAGCAAAAAATTACACTATGTAATTTTATTATTTTTTTTTAATATACTTAATTCTAGCAAAGAAGTACACAATATGTGCTGGTGGTCCCAACTTTTATCATTTTGGTCATTAATGGACCGTCATTAAAAAAGTTAACGGTGTTAACTTTATTTTTTGAATTTCAGGTCGACGTTTTATAATTTTTGATCGGAATAAGATTACGAGTCGATTGATATAAAAATTACATCAAAACGATGATCCAAAAGATGAAATTTGTACATACGGTTAAAGAACCATTAGGTTTAAACAACCCGATGAAGCATCGTTTTGCCATTTGGAGCACTGTTTCGATGTAATTTTTATATCAATCGACTCGTATTCTTATTCCGATCAAAAACCATAAAACGTCGACCTGAAACTCAAAAAATAAAGTTAACGCCGTTAACTTTTTTAATGGCGATCCATTAATAGCCAAAATGATAAAAAGTTGGACCGCCAGCACATATTTCAGAAGTTAGGACTAATATCGGCCAAAAACTAATAGTTGGGACTGTTAAGGTCCAATACTCCTTTAAAATAAACAAAGAGTTCTAGCAATCTCTAATATAATATAGGAAAATAGATTTTGCTTATTTAGCATTATTTGAGAGGATTATGCTTACTTGATATTATTTGAGAAGATTTTGCTTATTTGACATTATTTGAGAGTTTCCTCACAATAATAATTCTATATTTAAAATATGTATATATCTATATATTTAAAATATGTATATATCTATAGTAATATACTATAAGGGGAGGGATCAAGAGAGAACTCCATATTAAGTTGAGAACTAGAGAACTCCCAAAAGACAAGGAATGGAATTTTAAAGTGGAGGGGCAAATTTGGAACTTTAAATATATAAATCTTTAAACATTTCTATCTTTTGCATACGTTAAGTTTTTTAAATTTTTTTCGCACCATTGGATCAAGAATTTCAGTATCTTTCATTTGAGTATAAATAACGTTATAAAAAATACAAATTTCTCATTTTTTTTTAATTTTAATACTTCATATATGTAGTATACGATATTATATGTTTTTAAATTGGGGAAAGTGAATATGGTGTTGTTATGCATCTAAATTACATGACAAATCATCAAAACTACGTACTTTGATAAAATAACAAAAGTTCCCTGATATTGATTTCGATGATACCATAACAAAAAACAACACCGTCATGCCTTAATTCTAAATTTGGATTTTTCTCATATGATCGTATTCACATTGCTAGCAAATACTTGGTCCACGTTATGTGATGTGGTATGAATATGTGCAGCATCAGCATATCACAATACCAATTATAAGAGTCATGTTATGTTAATCTGTTTGTTGGAATTGGAAAGCCAAATTGGTGTACAATCGAATTTTAAAGGACAAGTAATTTTTTATTAAAATGAATGACGATTATTGAGTAAATGGGAAAGAGAAAATTATGATCTAAGTGGAGAAGACCGGTTCGTCCATTAAATAGAATAAAGATCAATGAGTTAGTTTTCTAATAAAAAATAATTTAACTTATTTTATCAAAACTAGGTAGTTTTAATGGTTTTACGTGTCACTTATGTGCATAACATCACCGTATTGACTATCCTTCTTTAAAGTTTATAGTATTGCATATATGTAGTATCGTATACTACATATATGTAGTATCATACTACTACATATATGTAGTATATGCAATATTAATGCGTTGTTATCTTATAGTTTGAATTTCAGGTTTATTTTATTTTGTTATTATATTTATCTTTAATTTATTAGTTTATTATTATCTTTATGTTTAGACATAGTATAAGTATTGGTTTTGTTTTCATTTGTAATAAGTTTTTTTATATGGAATATTATGAACTTTGTTACTGGTCATTTGAGATCGTATGTACACTTTAAATAATTATTAAACTCCCGAGCTATTTGGCCGCTTCAAAAAATGCATCAAGTACAGTGATACTACATATATGTAGTATCGAAAAAATCGAAAATGTGATTTTTAAATTTTTTTTAATATAAATAAGGTATGGAAAAGTTAGTAACGTTTAAAGAAAAATATAATCAAGTACAAATTCGCAATATTACATATATGCAGTATGGAAATTAAAAAAACGAGAAAAAAATATTTTTTATAACGTTATTTATACTCAAATGAAAGATAAAGAAATTCTTGATCTAATGGTGCATTTTTTTTAAATAATATTAACATATGCGAAAGATATAAATATTTTAAGATTTTTATATTTAAAGTTCCAATTTTACCCCTCCTATTTAAAATTTCATCCTTTGTCTTTTTGGTAGTTCTCTAGTTCTCAACTTAAAATGAGTTCTCTCTTGAACCCTACCCTATACTATAATAAGCCTAATTACATTTTAGTATGCTAATATTTAGGGAAAATCTTAAAAAGTTGAAAGGTATTTTAAATTATCAACTCTCTCATACTATGGGTGTGAATGAGCCGGTATATATTTGATAGGGTATAAATGAACATATGAATAAAGTTAGTAAGAGTCTACAATTAAATAACCCAGTTTTTTTAATATACATAACTATTTTTTACGACATTATTCATGAAACTACACTATAAAACCAAGAATTTAATACTCTTTAATTTGAGTATAATATTGTTATACTAAAAAACATTTTTTTAACAAATCTCGTGTTTCGGTTTTACCATGGTTTGTTTCAAGACTGATTTGAACCGTTTGTGTCATCATGAATATCTTTGAAATCACCACATAGGTGTTGTGTTCCCGAATGTAGCACAAACACTAAACTAGTACTAGATACATACATAAATTAAAGTGAATAAAATGTTTGTTTTGATGGTATAATTATATTAATATGAGAAATTTATAGTCATTTAAAAATTATGAGGGAAATTGAAATAAAAATTAAATAAATATGTATATTGATAAAGATGAGAGGACAAATATGTATATTAGAATCTCAATCATTTTCCTCAAAATTTATTAGTTTTTACTTTGAGATCAAAATTACTTTTTTACATTTTGGGTTAATTGAGAAAAAACATTGAATGAATCACCAAAACCAAAAGGATCACGGCTAAAAATCGTAACAACAAATACAAATATATGAAAACCTTGATGAACAAATCTTGATGAGGCTAGAAAGTAGAAATCTAGACAAACATACAAACATGACTTTAATTAAAAAATAATGACTAAAATTTTTAGTTTGATTGTGGCGTCCTAATTGATTTGCCTTGACTAGAGTTTATGGATTTTTACATGAAGTGTGGGTTATCATTTATCAATTGTTCCTTAATATTTTAAACTAACTTAAAATTTCTAAATATGTCATTTTACCACGTTAACCAACAAGTAAATGGCAAAAGGAAAGAAAAATGTGACTCTTAATATTTTAAACTAACTTATTGAAGTAAACATTATATTATAATCATATACGCATACTTCATAATGTAGCCAACATGAAAAAGATACAAGTATATGCCAATTTAACTATAGAATTATAGAATCTAAATTGTTATTAATATTTTATATATGTTGGATCATTTGATTAAAAAGTAGATCAATTTAGGATATTTTAATGTATTAAAATGGCATTCATATTTCGTTTTGTCTTTTGTTCGTTCACTAAATTGGTTTAATTTTTTTAATAACAAATTTATCCTACTCCTCAAAAAATTAAATAGAAATCACAATTTAAAACCTAAAAAGCTTAAGATTAACTAATTGTCAAGCAGGTACGAGTCAAATACACTGTAGTTCTTAGTTTGAATCCGCTAAAATATAACTTACTAATTTAACTACGTTTAATACATGTGTATTACACACGAGTAAACTTACAATATTTAAAATAAGTTATAACCACTATATTTAAGTCCTTATAAATATTTTTTAGATAAGTATTAATCACAAATTTTTGGCTCCGTCAACTCACTAGAAAATTTTCAATTAATTGTTCTCTCTCAAACTTTTATTTATAGAACACATATTTTTTCCTCAAAAAATAGCAAAAAAACCTTAATTTATTAGGTTAGATTCGTAAGCGAAACTTAAATTAAA
Organism: Tagetes erecta; assembly: GCA_030867185.1. Taxonomy (NCBI): domain Eukaryota; kingdom Viridiplantae; phylum Streptophyta; class Magnoliopsida; order Asterales; family Asteraceae; genus Tagetes; species Tagetes erecta. Next base: position 8,691,056 of record CM061490.1, read on the forward strand.
TCGAAAAACGAAAAACCGATTTAAAAAGATGAGCTTTTCGGTCTTCTCAAGACCAACTCAACAAGGTCAGCCCTTGTATGGGGCGAGGTGGGCGACCACCTCAGACCCGTATCTTGATGGACCCGAAATTTTAAAAAGGGGCAATTTCATATATACCCCTACAAAGTTGCATAATATCATATATACCCAAATCATGCTTAAAAAGTGTTGTATATTATGCATTAAAAACTTGTACTTTGGGTATATATGATATTATTCAACTTTGTAGGGGTATATATGAAATTAAACCTTTTAAAAAAATTAAAAAAGAATTATAAAATAATATTATAATTAACTAATAACTATTTAACAACGATATTATAGCCTAAAATTATAAGCATATGGCTCATTTTACAACCCATTAACACATCTCATTTAAAAAATTATTTTCTTTTAATAAAGTTCAAAAGTTACTTTCATTTACCCAACTTTCATTAAAAACCAACTTTCATCAAACAAAGAAGCCCTTAAGTTCATTACATGATTAACCTATAAACTCAATTTACCTCTTTATGGATAATGCACTTCAAATAAAACAAAAATAAAATTTTTGTCTAGGATTTGGAAATTGAAAACGGCAACAAATTAGCAACATTCGTCAATAACTCAACAAGCAACAACGAACAAACAGCAGATGATGAGTTTTTTGTTGGCAATTTGGATTTGGTCATTTAGAAATGTCAAAATGCCACCCGTCAAATCAAAACCATTGGACTGGTCTCAACCATCATCTTTTGTCTTCTACCGGTTCTAACTATTGAATTGGCTGTCAACGGTCCCAACTTTTATCACTTTGGCAACCAATGGTCTGTCGTTAATTTTATTTTAACGTCGTTAAGTTTTTTAATCAAGACCGATGTTTTAGGCCTTTTGATCGGAAGGATAATACGAGTCAATTGATGTAAAAGTTTTCTCGAAAAGGCTCTCTGAACGATAAAATATTTACATCCGATTGAAGCACCGTTAGGTTTAAACACTGATTGAAGCACTATTTCGTTGTTCGGAGCACCATTTTCCAGATAATGTTTTCATCAATCGACTTGTATTATCCTTCCGATCAAAATGTTTAAAACATCGGTATTGAATTTGAGAAAACTTAATGGCGTTAAAAAAATAACGACGGACCGGTGGTTACCAAAGTGATAAAAGTTGGGACCGTTGACAACAAATTTAATAGTTCGGACCGGTAGAAGACAAAATGTGATAGTTGAGACCAATGAAAACCAATATACCTTAGTTAGACAATCAAAAGATGAAATAAGGTAAAATTCATCCAACTAGAGTTTGAAATTTTGGATGTTTAATGTTGAGATGTTGAATAGATACTTAGTAGTTAGATATAATTTAGTTCATTGATTCAAAAGTTGATCGAGAACATTCGGATGTATTTATTGATATGAGTCATATGACAGTTATCTTTGTCATATATTTTTGTCAATTGTTATATTTTGTTACTAGTTATTAGATTTAGAATTAAAGGGCCCAACTTTTTGCCATGCTCAACGGAAAATAATGAGACGTAAGACCAGTCCTGAAACTCAAATATAGTATAAAACTTCCCTTCGAGAAGTCAGACATTTAATCTTGACAAGTCTTGTTTAATAATCTCAACTTAAAGTAGTAGCTTCTATAGTTGTAGAAACAAATCAAAATCTCAACATATCACGTAAGCTTAAATTATTCTAGAAAACCAATAACAATGAGTTTTTTTCTATGAGTAAACCAGCCATATAATTCACAAAAAAGAAAGGTTTGATCAAATCAAACGGTCAATGCATCGTTGAAAATGATGTCAAATATTGTACTTTCGGGTTTTTTAGCGTGTCAAATATATGCTATACCAAGTTGTCAGGGTGTTGGTGTGAACGAATGTTGTTTTATATTAACTAGTTTTATGTGTTTAGTTGCGTGAGCATTTTATTTGATGGATTTATAAACGCATAAAGAAAACATTCATAAAGGGTTCAGAGTTAGCGACTCCATCTTGACACATCTTGATATCATTCTTCATAGTCCCAACAACAACAAAAAACGTAAACAAACCGGAAAGAACAAAGCGACAACATATATAAGTGACTTAGAATCAATGACCAAAGCGTGATCATGTTGTGGCTGCAATGGGATTGTGGATTTTTAAACTGACATTTCATATAATTTGACATATATGATAATAAGGATTGAAGAAGAAAACTAACAAAAACATGTGTCAAAAATTAAAAAAAGAACAAATTACATTTTTGATCCCTTATGTTTACATCCTTGTTCACCAATGGTCTTTTTTTGCTAAATTTTTCACTAAACGTCCTTTATGTTTATAAATGTTACAAAGTTAGTCATTTATTCTAACATCTGTTAAAAAAATCTCATTAAAGTGTGTCACGTGCGGATTATGTTAGGACTAACAATATCTTTTCTCAACCGTTTTACATTATATATTAGATACATGTTGGTGTTTTAATCAAAACATAAGTTGTAAATGGGTTTGGAAAAGATAAACTTGCCTTCACGTGATCTGCACGTGACACACTTTAATGAGAATTTTTAGCGAAGTTAGAGTAAAGAACTAACAATGTAATGTTTTTTAAACATAAAGGACGTTTGGTGAAAAGTTTAGTAAAAAAGAACAAATAATATAAAAGGATGTAAACTTAAAGGATGAAAAATGTAATTTGTTCTTAAAAAAATAAAAAGTTTACTATTCATCAACTTCCTAAATTATACATAGTATAGTATAATATAACTAGTTTAGTTTATGTGTTATGTTCGAGAATATAACACACAAATGGTGATTTAAGGATATTCATGGTCAATACGTATAAAATGTAATCAGTTTTGAGAGAAAACGTTTGTAAGCTGGAACACACAATTTTATTTAAAAAAAATTGTTTTTTAGTATAACAATATTATACTTAACTTAAAGATATTTAAATGTTTGATTTTATGGTGTAGTTTCTTTTAAAATAATATCGTATAAAAAAAGTTATGTGTGTTTTAAAAATATTGAGCTATTTAATAGACTATTAACAATTTTATCCCTAAGTTTCATTATTATACCATATAAAATATAAGATGACTCATGTACACCCCTAGTAAAAGAGTTTAAAATGTAAATACTCTTAAATTTAGAAAGATTCTTCAAAATTTTAGAGGACCAAAATGTAAATAAAGTTATTATAATATATTATTAGTATAGATATATACATATTTCAAATATAAAAATTATATTGTGAGACAAACTCTTTTATGATGTCTCACCTCAAACTAAGGCCAATATCTTGAATATTATTCCTTTTGTGGAGGGCATGCTTCCTGTTAGATACCTGGGTGTGTCTCTAATTGCTTCAAGGCTCAGAGCTAGAGATTGCTAGGGACTAATTGAGAAAGTGGAGAACCGTATTAATGATTGGAAGAACAAGACTCTTTCTTACGCAGGTAGATGTCAGCTTATATTATCTGTTATCTCGATCATCCCTTCATGTATACTGGTCTTCTATCTTTATTCTCCAGCACGGATTATGAAGGAGATCAAATCTAAGATTTGGGAGTTCTTATGGGCTTATGGTCCTATGAAGAAAGGCAGAACAAAAATGTCTTGGAAGGATGTTTGTGTGCCTAAAGGGGAATGTGGGCTTGGTATTTACCGGATTAAGGATATGAATAAAGCCTTAATGTCGTTTCATATTTGGCGTATTCTATCTGATCGAGACTTTATTTGGGTAGAATGGATAAATAAATATCGGTTGAAGGGGCGCAACTTTTGGAGTGTGGTTGTCCCACATGACTGCTCATGGGGGTGGAGGAAGATTCTACAGATTAGACCAGTTATATGCCCGCATATATGGTCTAAAGTAGGCAATGGTCACGGTACTTCTGCTTGGTATGATTTGTGGATTGAAGAGGTCCTCTTATTAATATCATATCTCCAAGGGATATCAGAAATGCAGGGTTCTCTCTCAATACAAAAGTTGCTGATATTTACGTGAATGGTGTTTGGAGGTGGACTAGTGCTTGGCTAGACCTATTTCTGGTGGTAAACTATGCTAACCAGATTCATGTCTGCCTTGATGTGCGGGATCAGATTATGTGGAAGACAGGTACGAATCTTTGCTCGTTTTCTACAAGAGAGGTTTGGGATTGTACTAGATTGCGTGTTTCTATTGTGGAATGGGCTAAGGGAATCTGGTTCTCCCAATGTATCCCGAAGCATGCTTTCATTTGGGGTTAGTCTTGAAAGAAAAGCTACTTACACAGGACAAGATTGTGGCGTGGGGGTTAGAGAGACGTGGTAATATGAACATGATATGCTGCCATTTATGCTGTTGGGCGTTTGACTCCCATGATCATTTATTCTTTGAGTGTTCGTACACGGGGAAAGTTTGGGATGTGTGCAAGATGTACGCTCACTTGCAACATATCCCTCCCAAAAGATCAGATATTATTACATGGCTTATGGAGGCAAGATCGAGGTCTGTTTTTCATGTGGTTGGTTAGTTGTGCATTGCTGCGGCTATCTATTTCATTTGGCAAGAAAGGAACAACCGTTTGTTTAAAAACTAGAAGCGACCCCCTAATGGTCTAAATGAGGAAATTCGAAACACTGTTCGATATAGATTGCTGGGGCTCAAATTTAAGAACACAGCTAGAGTGTGGGCTGCTCTTCGTGAGTGGAAGATTGATGAAGGGAGATATTTGGTAAACATGGGTTGATCTGATGGCTATTTTATTTAATATTTGTTAGGTTTTAGCCTATGTAGTTGGCAATATGGTTAGCTTTGTGCTTGGTTTGTTTTGGTCTGTTTTTTGTTTACATTCATGAGGCATGTCTCATGTTTGAACTAGTATGGAATTCATCCATACTATTTGTTTCTTTTGGTGTTGTTAATATATAGAATCATCGAGGTAACATTTTACCCAAAAAAACTAAGCAAAATAGATTTTCCTATATTATATAAGAATTATAGGCAGGGCCGGTCCTGAGGATTTTGGTGCCCTGTGCGAACCTGAAAAAAAGGCCCCCGGATAGTAACATATAAATTATACAAACTAGTTTTTTGCCGAAAAAAAACGTTTGCTAAATAAACTTAACAAAATCAAAGTTTTAGAATTGCATACTGTAATACATAACCGATAACTCGTGAAGAGTTTTCAAGACTGCAATTCACTTTTTTACTATCTATTATTCCTTTTGTTGGTTTTTTAACTTCATCAATTTTAAATACAAAATTACATTTTAAACTTAATTGGTTTTGGTCTAACTTAATTGTTAAAATAGATTTTTTAGCTTTAAGTTCATCAACTATCATTTATTGGAAACTAAAAGTTAGGCCCTGTTTGTTTTTTTAAGAGATTTAAGTCTGAATCTGAATACCACATCTGAATGTTAAGAGGTGGTTCAAATGTCTGAAATCTGAATCATTAAGAGGTGGAGGCTAGAGACGAACCTCTAGTCGTCGGAGATGGAGCCTAGTCTCCGGGTTAGAAGTTAATGGAGGCCAGAGACAAACGTATGTTTTTTTTGGTTAAGAGGTTTTCAGACCCACTAAAAGCTCTTACTGGTTCAGATGCTATTAAGACGCTGAACCTCTTAATGCCAGAAAAAAAAAACAGCCCCACGTCTGATTACGTCTGACCGAATCAGACATTTTCCTCTATTCAGAGAAAAGAGACAAAAACAAACAGGGCCTTAGTTGGTAAATGTTTGTGGCGAAATTAGAAGTTAGTAAAAACTGGGCCATAAACAAAATGTTTTAGTAATATACAAAGGGGGCTTTCGTTTCGCTAGTTGTTTTTTTCAGTCACCTTTTAAAAGTTCATAAAAATAATTATTAATTGATTTACATAGGATAATATCACCTACTAACCTACATTTCATCATAATTCAACTTATTTTTGACGATTTTTTGTTATGTGATTGTTTGTACTTATCATTAAAGTTTAAACATAAAACCAATATATATATATATATATATGTAAAACAAGTTTTATATATATTAAACAGAATACTTAATAACAAATATATTAACTAATTGAATGATTCAATAATATAAATGATTAAAAGATACTCCGTAAATCGAGAAAGTTAAAAAATAAGAAAAAAACTTAAAACAAACATACATTTGTGAATTGTGATTGTGAAACAAAGTGTAAAGCGCGTGAAGGAAGTTGAAAAATTAATAAATCACATATCCCAATAAAGCACAAAAATCTTCTTTCTTCTGTTTCACACTTTCACTTTCCTTCTGCATATAACTTCTTGCCGGCGACGATCGGAAAAGCTTGAGACACTAATTTTTTTTTTTTATTTTGGTGCCCCGGAAGAGATGGTGCCCTGAGCGGTCGCTCATGTCGCACCTGCTCAGGGCCGCCCATGATTATAGGTGAGCTCAATGAGAAACCTAGGGAATAAATGAACAGTTTTAGGCCCCGAGTAAAATAATATGAATGATTGATATTGTTATAAAATAGTTGCATCTAACTTAAATGGTTATGCATATAGTTAATCACTTCCATTGCTTAATAAAAACAACTTCTTATTTTTATTTTTAAAATTTAAGTGTCTTAAGTTTGGAAAAATATTAATCTGAACAAATTACATCATTAAAACAATGCATGTTTTTTTAACTAAAAGTAGTCACTCCGCTTAATATATTTTTTATGATATGCATACATCACCCCTACCCACCCATGCTCCCACTCTAACCCAAACACTTAAACCCTCCACCACAACCCTAAAAACCTAAACCCCTTACCCTTACCCTAACCCTACACCACACACCCCCTAAAAACCTAGACTTGCCAACTCACCCCAAAAACCTAAAACCGCCATCGCACCCTAAAAACAAACTAGGGGATTTATGTTTCACATCTTAATGGTTCAGTTCAGTGCTTAATCATTCAGATTTAGAATTCAAAGTGTTTGTTTCATAAAAAAAGAGCCTCTGAATGGTTCAGTTAAGTGCTGAATGGTTAAGAGACAGAAATATGCTGAATACAGCTGAATGTAGTATATACCAACTTTACACTCATCTCCATTTCTACCTCAACATCTCTCTCATTAATAAAGCCTCTTAAAGATTCAAGCCTCTTAATGATTCAGACCTCTTAACCATTCAGCACTTAATGATTCAAATTTTGCCAAAACCCTTAGATGTTGGTTTGCTTCATTTCATGTTACACACTATAGTGGAACATGATGGGATCTAATGGTTGAAGACTTTGGGAGGTACATGATTATGTATCATCTGAAGAAGTGTACCAACATCCGAGTAATAAAGACTTGGCTCGTTGAATTGTGTAATTCTAAGGGGTTTCAGTTTGTAGATAAGAAGCATGGAGATACAGAGATATCAATTGAGTGTCAGCAAAAGTATGGAATAGGTGAAGGGTTTGGTAACAGTGGGAGCATGATGTGTGTTTTGGTATAGTTTTTCAGAAGACTGCGAATCCGAATACGAAAATAACTAATCTCCTAGGAATAGACCGTTGAATTTGGAGAGTATCTTTGTTTTGGAAGTCTCAAAAGCTGGTAATACGAATCAGTGGGAGCCGGTTGAGATTGATTATGAGCCACATGTGGCTATATGATGATCGAATTGGAGCTTTTGGTAACTTCAATTGGCATTCCAAGTAAGTGATAAGTAAGGTCATCGCAACTAGATGGATTCGTATTTGAAATCTTAACTTGCACTTGGGAACCCGAGGCTTGTAAGATTTCTATTAGTAAAGGTTAGTGAAGTTAACAGATAAACACGTATTGTATTACTTAGATGACAACCGAAAGATTATCATAAGGACTTCAAATAAGAAATAATTAAGTGTGAAGGCCTAAACTACCTTATTAGACACTAGTTTAGTGCCCGCGCTACGCTCGGGAACACAATTCAAGTGATGCTTTTAAAGATATTCATGAATGTTCCATTTAGTTTTGAGACAGAACCATGGTAAAACGGAACACATGATATATTTTTAAAAATTAGATTTTTAGTATAGCAATATTATACTCAAACTAAAGAGAATAAAGTGCTTAGTTTTATGGTGTAGTTTATTTTTTTTTAAATCATATAAAAATGTTATGTATATTTATAAAACACTTAGGTCTTTAATTGTATGTTATTATTTACTTTATCCATAAGTTTCATTTTTAAACCCTATCAAATATGAACTACTCGCGTATACCCCTTGTAGTAAAGGGTTAAAAATATAAATACTCTTCAATTTTTTAGAATTTTTCAAAATATTAAGGGACCAAAAATGTAATTAGTTTTTTTATAATAAATTCCATATATATATATTTTAAATAGAAAAATCATTATTGTGAGATAATCTCTCAAATAATGCCACATAAGCTAAAAGCTATAAAAACATGCCACATAGGATTTTTTTTGTTTTGCTATATTATATAAGAATGTTTGATCATTCAAATTAGATGTATATGGGGCCGGTTTTAATAATTTCATTATGGCCCATTTATGTTTCTTTTCTTCATTGTGGTCTTTTTGTGTTTTTTTTCGGGACAAGTTACTTAGTTGCCCTAATTTTCTCTCATGTATATACTCTTTTACAGGTAAAATATACGTTACATACATGTTAAATAATAACATTTATAAAGAAATTATAACCATATATTTTAGTAATACATTTAAGTAGTTGCAAATATTTAATATATAAGTATTTGGCTCCATCAAATTATGCATGGTGAAAAATTACACTAAATTTACCCGCTCAAACTTCCTATTATAGAACAAATAATTCCTATTATAGAACAAATAATGACCCTCTAAAACCTTGAATTATTAGATAAATGTGAACATCATTAAAATTTTCATTTTTTGTTTACTGCTTGTTTATCATTTGTGCATTGTATGTTTATATTTGGTCGCGCCACTTGATAGCTAAATGTAACAACTTTATAAGTTTTTTAAATTAAATTGAGGATACTAATTTCTTTGATGCTCATTTTGAAGGTTTTCAGGTGAAGAGTCAATTTATATGAAGTTCAATAAATTAAGCTATAGGAGCATGCCCACGCCCAACGAGTGGCCTAAAGTCACAAAGTGGGGTGTGGTGGGGTTAGTGTATATAATATCTAAAACTACATAGTTAGGACCAACTTAACCTATAATTTTCACATAATCAATGCGAGTAATTAAACATGTAGCTTACCTTTTTTTTAACGTCATTACAAAGAGAAAACTAGCAAGTTGCTAGACAAATATAAAAAAAAATTGATAATTATCTTCGATCAAAGGAAGGATAACATTTTGATCTCCCCATAATATCAAATGCGTTTTTTTTATTTATTTTTGAAAGTTTTGTTGTTTTTTTGGTTGTCATATGCACCGTATAAGGGTTGTCACCAAATTAATGCTTATGTCCACTTGATATTGGCCAAGAATATGACGATCACCAAACATGAAACATGTAACTTACTCTAAAGTCAATTGATCATAATACGTACATTTAATATATTAACTTTTGCTAGGTGACACATGTTTCAATCTCACGCTCTACTCATTTGTTATGCGGCATGACAATAAAACTCAAACTTTGGGTAACCTGAATTCGAGTTTGAGCTGAAGGGTTTTACATAAAAAGGTTAAATGTTTCTGCTATGATTTTCTCCTTGGAACGATTGGTTGACGAGTCTTTGACTTTGGCCAAGTTAACCCGAAAGTAGGGTTTGGGCGAACCTTCGCTGCAAATGCAGCTTTAGGGGAGATCCACTAGGTTGCTTATAAGCGCCCACTAAAGGGGCAAGTCGAAGCTTCGAACTCGGTCTTTACAGTGTAGCTTTTGAGTACAACAGTCCAACCGGCCTTCGTTCTAAAAAAATAATAAATATGTTAGTTAGTTGTTACATTCAATCATGTGTACTTATCGTTCTTCCTAGCTATCTCACATCATTTCTTATTATGCTCTTGATTAATATATCATCTTGAATATTGTTTTATATTTTTAATCATAATATATTTTCTATATTTCAAAAGTGTGATACTCTTTTTAGTCTTTTTAATGTGAGCATATAAATACAACACTACTTTAAGAAAAAGTTATGCATTTGATTATTAGAAGTTACTACAAGATGCTAGTAAAGATGAATTATGATCTACAAGCATTTAGAATTATGTTATGCTATATATCATTTACGACATTTAAAGCTGCATGTACATATGTTAATTATATTTATACGTTCTCTTTATTATTTTAACAGACTTGATACAAACTACTAATAAAAAAACAGTTCAGATTTTCAAAACCATACCACCCAATTTACCTGTTTAGCCGACCAAAACAACCCAAATGTTTTGGTTTGTCGTTTTTCAAAACCATAGTTATCAGTTCAGCTTGCAATATGTGATAAATCTCAATAGTGAACAGTGAACACATTGCAATATGATTGTAAAAATATCATGATTTTAATTGGCATTGCAAACATATTAATCTCGATCAATGGCCTAGGATGTCATTTTAGTAAATAGTTCAATGACGCTTATTATGGAATTAATAATTGAACGTTTTGATAGCTCATTCTAAACATCACTTTCACATGAAAAAAATTTGTTTTTAGAACAAGAAACATTAAAACTAAGCAAACAAATTAATGCCTTAAACTTGACACATGATCTCTTAAAGCATACAAGGTATGTAGTTCGAAACCAGCTTCAACTTGTGTAGTGTATGCTATGTTTTATCTGGTCTTATTAGTTAGCAGAGTAGTGATAGGGCATTAGGGACTTATTTGGTAGCGGGTTCGTGTGGTTAACAAAGAAAGATATATACCATATTGATCCTTTCATTTTGAAGTTTCTTAGGGGATAACTTATAGAATTCATAAAACGTAATTTCTGAACGAGATGTTGAAGCAGTCTAACGACATAGTTGACGTATGACCATGGTGCCCACACACCATGTCTAGTCAACATTGACGACACATAAAGGAATCATATGATGATTCCCTCGTACACATGATTGTTTGGAAAACCATATTCCGCCAATCAATCTTGCTTGTTAACACTTCAAAAAGTGCGACATCAGTTACACACCAGTTAAAACGTCTTTTTTGCATTTTCATATTCATTTTTGGATTCAGTTTGGTTTCCAGTTTCGACTCCATTGTGTGCTCCACGACGTCTGATGACCTGAAAACAATCAAACAGAAGTTATCAAAAGTAGAATATGAAGTGATAGTAGCTAGTAACCGGTTATGTGTTGTTGAATCACCTCTTTGACGGATATGGTGGTGACATCCAAGGCCAAAAGTGATATATGTCACTCAAGTACCAAGTGATGTCATCTTCCGGTTAGTAGGCACCTCAGAAAGTGACTTAGCTATCTCCCAATAAACCCGTTTCACTCGGAACCACTACCTGGAGTGAACTGAGAAGGATGGGAGCTCGTCATCTGTCCCAAAAACGGTGGTCCGGCCCCTGAAAGAATCACAATGAATATTGTGAACAGAAATTGAAAATATTATATCAAAACTTCATTACTTAAACATCCATAACAACTGATCAATAAACTTAGAGAACTAAGCAAATGGCTAAAAGGTTTTTACCATAACTTCATGTCATCTTTTCAAAGGGTGTTTGGATAAGGGTTTGGAAAATGAATTGCAAAACATTATTCACAATACCCTACGAACTATAGAATAAAAAATTAGATGGCTAAAGGAAAAAAGACCTGCCTGTAAGGTATGGTCTAGTATATGGCAGAACATTCGCAGCAGGCGCTACAATCCCCTGAACCCCCCTATGCCCGGGGCTTCCAAGAGGAGGGCCCATTTGACCAAACGGAAAAACATTTGTATTGATTGGGCCCGGTATGCCAAACATCTGAGGATTTTGTTGCAACTGGTTCATGTATGGATTATACGGAACCTGGTGAAAAAGATTCAAAGCTTGTTAACTATGTGGATGTAGTATGAGCGGAAAAAGATTCAAGTGTACTCACCTGAGGGAAGACATATTCGGGCCCATATGGTGGATACCTATCAAAACCAAATTTTATTTTAAATGAATCATAATGAATTGAAGTACTGGGAAGATATAGTTTATAATAACTAACCCATATAAGGAATATGGGAATTGCTGATAGTTGTAAGGAACTGGTGGGCGGTAACTCGAGCTTCCAATAAATGGTCCCCCTTGAGGACTTCCAACGTAGGGTGTTGCCGGTCTGGGCCGTCCTACAAGTAGAAACCAGCTTGGATATTTACATTACACAATCAGAAAATAAAACTGGCATTCTCTATTTTCTTTTCCTTGTTACGATGTTGCTACTATAAAACAGAATGGAAAATGAAAGCGTTCTCCGTAACTTGTGAACACTGCAATTGATCACATGCAGGTGTATAGAATATTATTACATATAGTAAGAGAAACCCATGTCTTCCTAAAAAAAATATCGTGTTTTCCTCCCAAAACTAATATTCTCCTCAGTCTGTAGCAATTAAGAGGGTCCAGCTCATGGTTTCCTCCAAGAGGAACTCATTATTACATAGCAAATTCTGGAGGGTTCATGACCATCTTGACCCTGCCTAGGTTCGGTTGCAAAGCTCGCCCGACAAGGCTGGACCTAAACACCTCCTATCCCCTTATTTGGTTTCGAGTTTCGACCATATTTGTATCAAACAATATTATTATGAACCGACTCCAGACCCATTAATAAGTAATGGCCAAATTTGAAGCAACCACACTATCAGTACATGTAACCATTTTTAACCAATTGACACCTCAATGGACTTCCTTTGGATACTTTATCCTTAATTCAAATTCATGTTTGGCGTATGCTTTCCTATTGTTAGCCTTAAACCATCTAAATATTGCAATAGAGTACTTTTTCTTAGAAGGCCTAACTCACACCCTCTAATCCTACTCCTAAATCTACATATTTGCCAACCACTTGGGGAGCCTTTCCTAGACACATTGGTACTCTGTACATAGAGATAGAGAAGGTACCGATTCATAACTCCTAATCCTATATGTTGAGAGAACTTAAAGAACCTGTCTCAAACAATCCATTTTTTAGTTTATTTATCCTTTATTTAAACGAAAAGGTATTTGCATTATGTTTTATAATCAAATTTGAGTATACTATGACTAAGTGTGTCAGTACCGTTATAACTGTGATGTTTTCCTATTATAGTGGAAAACTGGAAATTGTATTGCATTTTGTAACAGAATAGTTTCACCCACATAACTGTGTTGTATTTTTGCACGAGTAAACAGATGCAAATATCCTCACCCATAAAACCAACAAGGTACACGTGGCACGTTCTCTTTCCTTGTTATCCTTCTTAAGCAAAAACCAATTTTGAGGGGAACCATATATGTGTGTGCAGGGTGCATGAATATTATAAAGTCACTAATCAGCTTTAGTGGATCTAACATTTGCGCAGCGAACCCTCAATATGCATGCTATCAACCCCCACCCACCCACCCCACAACAAAAATATACATAAGTATCCCTTGCTTTATAATATCAACCTCATCTACTAACAACTCATACTTTATAGGTTTTCCAAGCAGCCTATTATACTATTCAAATCCAGAGTGTGTGAAGCAACTAAGCTTCTCTTTTCAATTATATTTTCCTATATCAATCTCTTGATTACATTACTTCCACGACATAGTTTTAACTCTAGAATTCGTATAGGAAAAAAGAAAGTTTCTTGGACCATATATTTATAAACTCAAGATATGCAAATACTGGGAAATGATGCTTCTTTCAAGATATGCTATCAAGTTTACACTTTGTATCAGGCTGTTCAATTACTACTGCTGCTTATATTTCTTAGTAGCATAAAAATGGATTAGACATGAATGCACACACCCAGATTCATTACTTATTTTATTTTTCCAAATTCAAAAAATACACAAACAAGTGTGCAAAACTGTAGATAAGTTAACTAGATTAAACTAAAAAAAACCTACCAAAAGGCAAAGGCGGTTGAGGACGACCAAGCGACGCCAAATTACAATTTGCCCTTCTACCATCAATAACCGGATTAGGATCAGCACAAGCCCTATTTGCAGCTTCAGCATCGCGAAACGTTACCTAAACTCAACAAGTATCACCAATGACTAATAACTAAAACAGACACAAGTTAACAATGCATACGAACAGTAAAACGAAAACAAAAACAAAAAAAAACATGAAAGGTTATAACTTATAAGTTATAACATATATTCTCCACATGATCAATTCTAGTTACTAGACATAAACTTTGGATCCTAAAATATGTCTAAGCACGAAAAGCTTTTGCATTGAATGAAGTGGCACGTAAACGCGTAACAAGCGAAAGAGATACTTACAAACCCATAGCCTTTTGATCTGCCTGTATGTTTATCAGTAATAACAACAGCTTCTAAAATTTGGCCAAACTGTTGGAAATAACGATGCAGTGTTTCGGTGTTAGTTTCCCAGGCAAGTCCACCAACAAACACCTTTGTATGAGTAGTGTCCCCAAATGGATAGTTCAGGTACTGCAAACCAGAGCCACTTCCTCTAATTGGATGATTAACAGCCATCTAATTACAATTGATATATGTGTGTGTATGTATATACAAATTGTATGTATGTACTTGAAATCAGAAGCTAATTTTGATTGTTTGATGTCACATAGTGATCGAATTGGTCGGGAAACGAGCCCTAGAAATTTAAGAGAGAGAAATTGGGGAGAAGCTTCGAGGAATTATTTGGGCAGTAATGGAGGTTGATTGATGTCGAGAATAATGAACAAGTTGACTTTTAATCTAATTTTGCTTAGTTTTTTAAAGTACATTTCGCGTTAGATACGTGTGTTTGGGCACTTTAATTAACTCATTAGGCCTCATTAGTCTTACTAGTTTACTGTTCGCGCTATGTTCAGAAACACAACACTGGTAAACCGGAACATAAGATATATTTTTAAAAATTAGATTTTTAGTATAACAATATTATACTCAAATTAAGAAGAATAAAGTGTTAAGTTTTATGGTGTAATTTATTTTAAAAAAAAATCGTATAAAAATGTTATGTATATTTATAAAACACTGAGGTCTTTAATTATATGTTACTAGGTTTAACACCCGTGTATTACACACGGGTTGAATAAAAATATTTTTAAAAAATTATAACTATTATATTTAAAAGTTTATAAATAATTTTATAAATTATTATTTATCACAAAATTTTGCTTTTATTAACTCTCTTACTTAATTTTCCCTCTCAACCTTCCTTTTATGAAATAAATTATTTTTTCCCCCCAAAAAAATACCCACTAAAAACTCTAATTTATTAGATAGATTAGTAACTTTATTTATAAGTTTCATTTTTAAACCCTATCAAATATAAACTGACTCATGTACACCCCTTTTAGTAAAGGGTTTAATATAAAAATACTCTTAAATGTTTCAGAATTATCCAAAATATTAGGATACCAAAAATATAATTAGTTTTATTATAATATATTTTATACACTTTTTAAATTAAAAAATCATTATTGTGAGATAAACTCTCAAATAATGTCACATAAGCTAAAGCTTTAAAAAGATGCCACATAAGCTTTTTTTTGTTTTGCTATATTATATAAGGATGTTTTAGTGCATTCACAGTAGGTTCTCTATCTCTATCTCTAAAATTACACTAAAAACAATTATTTTTTCTCTCTCCTTCTATTTAAATAATATTTTTTTATACATTTATCATTACAGTTTCCCTCTCCTACACTCACAATCACTTTCAAAAAATATTAAAATATTATAGAGGGTGAAAAGTAACTTTTCATATATACAGTTTCTCTCTCCTCCACCATCAAATTTTCTATTTCCTTCACTCACAACTAGGGGTGTTCACGGTTTGGTTTTGACGGTTTTTTGATCAAACCGTAAGCCAAACCATTAGTACGGTTTTTGCATATCGAAAACCGAAGCCAAACCATTGAAAACACAAACCAAACCAAACCAAACCGTTACTAACGGTTTGGCTCCGGTTTGGTTTCACGGTTTGGGCCTATATTGGGCTTGTATACTATACATGTTCATCTTTCTGCTAATATAAGATGTCAAAAAAATCAACACCAAATAAACATATAATAAGTACAAAATTATTCTAATAAAAGCTTAGAATAAACTGCCAAAATACACAAAGAAGCTTAAAGTAATTAGGTGTTCAAAACAAACCAGGTCAAAACATAATTTGCTCGGGCTAATGGGCTATGCTAAAATATATAGGATAATCATTTTGGGCTTCAGTTATCTAAACGTTAGTTTGCTCGGGCTAATGGGCTATGCTAAAACTAAAAAACACATTTACTAATATATAATATGAAATATTAAAATTAATTATATATCTAATATAAAAAATATATAATTTTGAAATACTTAAATCCTACGGTCCGGTCCGGTTTTATCCGATCGGTTTTTGGTAAAAACCATAAGCCAAACCGTTCATTACGGTTTAAATTTTTTGAAGCCGACCGACCGAAAGTTAAAAATAAAACCAACCATGAAGCCAAACCGATGACCGGTTTGGACGGTTTCACGGTTTTAAACCGAACCATGAACACCCCTACTCACAACAACTCACAACCACTTCTTAAAATATAAAAACCTCACTCACATGTTTATAGGGAATCCACTGTGAATGCTCAGTTCAACGCTTAAGGGTTGTTTGACTAGTCTCTGAACAGCTTAGAATGGTCGGAAGCTTTGATTCGGTCAGATGTGGCGGTTGTATAGGTGAGCGCTGAACTGAACGAAGGTGTTGAAGGAGGCTCTGAGTGAATCAACGCTGCTGAATGGTACAGTGGTAACAGAGCGACGAGAAAGCCAAAAAAATAAAAAAGGTTTTCATGACTCAAAAAGCGTCCCTGCACGGACCCGGGGTTTTGAAGTTGTATTCGTGCGAGCGTCGTATTAGGTCAAAGAATTCTAACCAAAATTACACCCCCTGCGCGCGGGTAGAATATAGAGTAAAAGATAACATAAAAACATAACATGTCATGATGAATTGCATATAAAAACTAACCATGTTTTTGTGTTTTTGTTCTCACACTAATGTGGGACAAGATAAATAAAATAATTTTTTTTGGGATTTGTTTGTTAATTTTAGAATCCTCATTCAAAGGTCCAACCAAACACGTCTTCTTAACCATTTAGCACTTAACTATTTACAAATTGCCAAATAGCCCCTTAATGATTTAAACTGCTAGTTTCGCGAACAGATTTCTGAACAGTTCAGACATTTACCGTTGAATAGTTAAGCATTATACAAAGTAAAAATAACTAAGATCTCTTATCTATACTAGTCAAATATTTGTCTTTCAATAATTAAGCAATATAATAGCTTTTAATGGTTTAGACATCTTAGCGGTTTAAAACTTAATGGTTCAGACCTCTTGTGGGAGCCCCTCAGCTTAAAAATAATATTTTTCCATATCATGTATCTTAGTCATCTAACTTTTGTTTCAACAAGTCATTTAAACTTTGTTTTATTTCAATTAGGGAACTTAAATTTAGGAAGATATTTTAATCTCAGATAATTAACTTGTATAACATGTAAAAATTGGTTTTTAATATTCAAAACTAAAAAACAATATTTTGCCAAATTTTTTATTTTTTGGAATTTCTAAATTTTTCCATTTTAAAAAATGTTTCACATATTTTTTTTAAATGACATATATAGGATTGAAACATTAAAGTAAACTTAAGTTATTTAATTTAAACAAAATAAAGTTTAAGTGACTTAACTAGAACAAAATCTAAAGATAATTATCTAATTGAAACAAAACAATATTTGAGTGACTTAATTATAACAAAACTTAAAGATAAGTTACATAACTTTTTCTATTAATTGTAAGGGTATTTGTAAGACCCTGTTCTCGGGAAGCCTCACAGGTATGGGGCACAAATTTCACCTCATCATCCTTCAACTCTCTCTCTCTCTCTCTATGCCATCTTTTAAATTTGTATTAGAGACACTAAAAATTGATTTAATACCACCATGAAATGGTGACCGATCGAGTAAATAATCAACAATATGTCTATGGGTGAGAAAAATGTGAGTTTCACTAGTTTTCTCTTAGCTATGATTTTGTCTCACTAAGTTTACCAAGCAAAGTTTTTAACGAGTGATGATTACTCTAAACGATAAGTTGATATCCAAGCAGGACTTGAGAAATGAGATTGTTCTGGATACTTACTATAATCTATAAAGACTATGCAACATGGATGTTCAAATTAAAATTAAAGGACTACATCAAATATAAGTCTAGATGTTATCACAAAGATTGTAATGCATAGATTGAAAGAAATAAGTTAAATTGAGGGGAACATTATACACACATCACTCTTATTTATGTTCAATGAATATCCGTTATAATACAAGTGTGTAACTAGTAATGTACCCCGAACTTCGTGCGGGGGGCACGTAAATGGCGCGTTTGTAATCCTCGTAACGAGTAACGAAGGTGGCCACTTAAGATAAATATCCGTTATATTACGACGGACTAGTTTTAAAGAATGAAACATACATACAAAACAATATTGTGATCCGCACCTTGCTTTAAACTAATAAAAATGAAATATGTGAAGAGTAAAAAACAAAAGAAAAACATAAAAAAGGCTTAAGAACGAAATTGTTTTTGACAAAGTTGAGAATCAAACCCTAAAGTCTCCCCAAAGTCTCATTAGCCCCTCTATCAATTGATTTAAGCCCATGCTTAAAGAGTTAAAGTTGGTTAACGAAGCAAAGATATATATGCCAATGTAGTTGGTAGCTTAGTTGTGTTCAGAACACTAGGTTTTGATTCAAATCCTGCAATGAAAATGTGATGTATTTTTTTTAAAAGGCGTTTGGCATAACAAAAACGCTGTTATACTCAAATGAAGTGCAATAATCATGTTCGAAGCCACCGTTTGCTCTCAAGTAATGGACGCATAAGTGCGAGTTACTGTTAAACAGAATAAACATAAAAGACATTACGAAAAAAGATTTGCTCAATGAAATATCAAACGTCACGTAACATGCCGCCAATACTGATACATCTATATAATAAGGTATATTGGTTTTCACTGGTCCCAACTATCACATGTTGTCTTCTACCGGTCCCAACTATTGAATTGGTTGTCAACGGTCCCAACTTTTATCACTTTGGTAACCACTGGTCCCGTCGTTAAATTTTTTTAACGCCGTTAAATTTTTTTCCAAAATCAATACCGATGTTATAAGCATTTTGATCGGAACGATAATATAAGTCGATTGATGGAAAAGTTACCTCGAAACGGCGCTCCGAACAACAAAATAGTGCTTCGATCGGGTGTTTAAACCTAACGGTGCATCAATCAAATGTAAAATTTTATCGTTCAGAGAGCCTTTTCGAGAAAACTTTTACATCAATCGACAAGTATTATCCTTCTGATCAAAAGGTCTAAAACATCGGTCTTGAATTTGGAAAAAACTTAACGGCGTTAAAAAAATTTAACGACGGGACCAGTGGTTACCAAAGTGATAAAAGTTGGGACCGTTGACAACCAATTTAATAGATGGGACCAGTAGAAGACAAAAGATAATAGTTGGGACCAGTGAAAACCAATATACCATATAATAATTCAAGGTTTTAGGATGCAACTTTTAGAAGGAAATATATGATTTATAATATGAATTTTGGGAGGGAAATTTAGTGGAACCATGCATGAGTTGATGGGGGCTAAATACTTAAATATTAAAAATTTACAATTATTTAAACATAATGATTATAAATTTTTTTATAAATATTATTATTTAACCCGTGTGTACACACGGGTATTAAACCTAGTATAATATACAGTGTTTTTAAACCGCCCGGTCGGACCGTGGTCGGACCGTGTTTTTTGAGAATCACGGTTCGATAGGTCACGGTCTGATAGGTGTTTGTGAACCGCTGCGAACCGTTATCGAACCGCTCGAACCGGACCGTTTTGAACCGCTATCGAACCGTTTTTTCTTGGATTTTATGTTTATATCTATAATTTTTTGTGTTTTAGGTGACGAAACTTAATATGTTGATGTTCTGAGTGACGAAGATGATGAATTAATTTTACTTAATGATGAAAAATTGGATATGTGGCGTGACATTTGAACTTAGAACTTATGATGATGGTGATTTAGTTTTATTTTAGTGTTAAAATTTGTTTAAATTGTAATTTTTTTATGGTTGTTGGTGTTAAAATTTATTGTGAGAGAGAAGATATTTTGTAAATTATTGTGAGAGGATATAGACAAGGGCTGCTGCTTAAAGGGGCAGATGATCATGACCTTGCTATTCAAGTAAAATCGTGACTTGCTGATCAAGTTGCGATAACAAAAGCCAAGACACGTGTATATATTTACACATCCACACCCCAATTTCATTTCCAATAACCAATCACTCTCGATTCAAAAGCCCTAATTTGGTTTGTTATCGCAACTGTTCGCCATTTTTCTCATTTCATCGTCTTCACAGGTCCGTTCACTGCAATTTTAACTTATTTTATTTGTTCTTCAACCTTTTAATCTGCAAAATACGCGCTATTAGAACTTCGAATCGATATATATTGTCGTAAAGAAAACGATCAAGAGGTGTTTGGATTTGTTTCTTGTTTAGAGATTGATGATGTGATCTATATCAAATTGGCGTTTTCATATCTTACCTGATGAAATCTTATTAGTTTTAAAGTGGTTTTTGTCTAAAAAGTGTCTTCAATCATTTCAAAACCGGATGGTTTGAGGACATGGTTATAACTTATAACGCTGCTTGCATGAGTTCAATCAAAGTTTGTTTGACCTGGTTTTGGTGTGGCTGAATATTAGTTTTTACACTTTTTAGGCAAATACACTCCAGTTAGTTTTGATATGATGCCATATTGGATAGAAGTAACTGCTGTTGGAGGTTGGTTGAGTGTTTTTAAACTGAACATTTGTTGACTGATTGTGTCTGTAGGCTCCTTGCATCCATCTGCTTGTCATTTTACCATGGCTACAAGTAAGATAACTTATACCTTCTTTTTTCTACTTATCATTAATGCCAATGATGTTGTTTGCTTATTGATTTGCTTTATGGACATTTGTAAGGTTTGATGCCTTCGACTTTGTTTGGGGAACACGCTTTTCACCTTTAACAATGGCGATGTATCAAAATTAAATGTAGTTATGATTTGAGAAAAAAAGTAGAAACAATGGGCCCCTTTGGCCGTCTAAGTTAACCTCTGCTTCTTAAGTTAACTTGTCACTTGCTTCTTTTGCTCAATCTTAGCTTAGTGTTGGGAATCAGAGATGAAATCTCACTTGACGCGTTAAGAAATTAACAAAGATGAATTAAAGAACTTATTGATAATATTGGAAGAACCCTAGACTACTCAATAACAGCTTATACCAATCATAGGAAATTAGTTTCGGTATCTTTGGTGTCTACTTTCTTCACTGTCACAACCTTTGATTCGACTGTTTAACTTTTGAAGTGAAGCTTAACACTGATGTCATTTGACTTTAGATGTTAAACTCGATGATTAGACAAATGCAGGGTACTCTTGTTGTCAAACATCACTACCGTCTTTTCAAGATCGATTCCTAGCTCAGATACCAACATGTTAAGCCACATAACTTTCTTGAAAACTGCAACATACCGTCAACTTTGCCTTTTAAAGATGCTGCTGCTCACCAGCAGTCAAGCAGTTCTAGCATCTTCATCCTCCTTAGATCAAAATCATTTTTACCATCAGATTCTATGCCCTGATCCTAATTTATCTCTCCTCTCAACATCAGCCCTAATCATGGCTCTCAAACCACTTGTTTGAAATTATAAATGAACTCTCACTTAACACAAGAAGAAATTAACATAGATGATTGAGATAACTCTTTACTGATGAAATTCGTGATCCCTTCAAAATTACAAATGAAAATGGACTGAAACAAGAAAAAGAAGCAAAATTCTTCTCTTTTTAATGTATCCGCTACACACTTTATTACTACCTACCTCTTGAAGTATTAAGCCTTTACACTTCAAAGAATCAGGATTACAACTCAGTAACAACCTAGCAGTTAGTACTTACTTCTGAAGTTCAATTATGATAATTTTAGGAAGCAAACTTAATTCCCAGGGTGAGCCGTGTGGAAAATTTCTAAGCTACTCCTCTAATGGCACATCTGTTTTCCAGGGCTACGCTTTGAAAACTCATGTGAGATTGGGGTGTTCACAAAGCTTACCAATGCTTACTGCTTGGTAGCAAATGAAGGCTCTGAAAGCTTCTACAGGTTTGTTCGTGTGATTAATGTTGTAATATGCTATTTATGAACATGTTACAAGAAGTTGGATGTGGGTTTGCAGCATTTTTGAGTCTGAGTTGGCTGATGTTATTCCTGTTGTTAAAACTTCCATCGGTGGTACAAGGATAATTGGAAGGCTTTGTGTTGGTAAAAATTTCTCAAGTTTTCTGTCTCTGTTACAACATGCACTATCAGCTTTGAGTACTGAATTTGGATAATCTTTTGTAGGAAATAAAAAAGGCCTTCTCTTGCCTCATACTACTACTGACCAAGGTAAGGTTATATTACAACAGTTTTATAACTTCATTAAACTATCTGAAAAATCAAATAAATATATCATTTCAAGATTTCATTTGCTGCAAATGATCATCTGAAAGCTAAATGTATCTCCATCTTTGGAAATTGAGTTACATTTATTGATCTCATTTTGGTATGGCTTAATTTGTTTTTAGAACTTCAACACTTGAGGGACAGCCTGCCTGATGCCGTTGTTGTGAAACGTATTAATGAGAGGTTATCTGCTCTTGGTAATTGCATGGCATGCAATGATCATGTTGCTCTTACACATACTGATCTTGACAAGGTAACCACAGCTAATGTTATATTAGTTATCCCTAGAAAACATGTTTAAAAAAGCGTGAGCTGTGAGGCGTTTAGGCCCTGAAAACCAAGCCGTTCGTCTATGTACAACTAAAGAATCTTTTTGTATAAACAAAAGCTGCATCTTTCTCATATCTTTACGTATCATTCTTCTTCATCAAGTAAACCAGTTATAATCTCTTCATCCTTTTGGTGGCTTTTACATATTAGCCTGCTCCCGATCCTGAGGCGTTTTTTGATCACTTTGCGCCTGAGGAAAGCTTTTTAAAACCAGCCTAAGAACACATCAAAAAATATTATCTTTTGGCCGCATATATTCTTCCTGGTAATTCTTTTTGTGTAAAGATTCAGGTGAAATTTGTTTTCAGGAAACAGAGGATATGATAGCTGATGTTCTTGGTGTGGAAGTTTTTAGGCAGACAATTGCTGGAAATGTTCTTGTGGGGAGTTATTGTGCATTTTCAAACAGAGGTGGGTTGGTTCATCCCCACACGTCAGTTGAAGACTTGGATGAGCTGTCGACCCTTCTACAGGTCCCTTTGGTTGCAGGAACCGTTAACCGTGGTAGTGAAGTGATCGCAGGTGGGTTAACTGTCAATGACTGGACTGCATTTTGTGGGTCAGACACTACTGCTACAGAACTCTCGGTGATTGAGAATGCTTTCAAGTTGAGAGAAGCTCAATCTACTGCTATCGCGGACGAGGCAAGGAAATCCCTAGTTTCCACTTATGTTTAATTCAAAATGAAAATCTACTATGTTACTTTTTTTTTTGTGTTGTATGTTGTTGAAAGTTCATGTTGTTGCGCTATAGTCTTTTTTCTCACTCTCTGCCTCTCTCTACATACGCATAGGTATATATGCTTAACTTTTGTGTTCAATTCAGTTTTAATGCTGAAGCAAATGCTTGAGGATTATATGGTCAGTTTTACGGTTTATGATTTGAAGAATTATGTTTTAACGATTAGGTTTATGATTTGAAAAATTATGTTTTAACGGTTCGATTCACATGTTAAACTTGCAACCAGAACTGACTGGTTACTAGTTACCTTTTGATCGATGCCTGAAACTTCTATTAAAATAGATACCAAGTGGAGGCATGTATTGAAACTTGACCACCAGCGTGACATAAATAACATTGTCACAAACGCAGTTCATTGTGCGCAGTGTGTCTCATCGTAGTGTCACCAACGTAACATGTGTAATTAAGTCATAAACGCATTGTGCACATAAATACACCACATGCTAGCGGTGTCAATGTAACACGTGTGTAACAGTGTTATAAACGTGCTGCAAAACGCTTCGGAGCACTTAATGATTCAGATTTTACAAACGGAACCTTAAATTTATGATTTTAAGATTAAAAAAATGGTTTGAACCTTTAAACTGAAGCACTTAAATTCCACAACCCCCCCCCCCCCCCCCCGACTGGTTTGGTTTGTCGTTTTCTAATACCACGCTTAACAGTTCGGTCATTAAAACCGAGAAGCCGAATAAACACTATGTTTTACTATAAACTATTTGTAAATCCAACTTGACCCATGGAAACAATTGGGCATAACAACGTGATAAAAGAGGGAACATAATTTAGGTAAAAATCAATGTTTCCTCATGGTATGTACCCAATTTCCACATTTATGGGAGAATTATCATTAAAAATAGGATCTTTATTAAAAAACACATGACCATGAACTCATTACACATACTGATCAAATGTCCACATGTAAACCCTCAAGAAATGGTATTTGTTATGACCATGGACCATCCCTCTTCTTTCTCCCCACATCTCTCATCACCATTAACAAATCACAAAAACCCACCAAACTTTCATTATGATCATGTGGGTAGATTTGTGATGATGCAAGTGTTTCACTAGTACGTGCATCACTACCTGCATAACATAACTACCATTTTCTTGAATCTTGATGATTGTTTCTTTAACTATGGTTCTTCACAGGTCAGTTTGATGCAGTTTTAACAACCTTAAAAGCTTTATGATATTTTTTTATTCTACTTCTGATCTTTTCTTTCAAATTTGGTTTAAAGTTTAGTTTTTGTGTTTTTTATTACATTGCAGTATACTACATTTGTTTAGGATATGATACTGCATGTTTATTTATTTGCTAGATTGATCCATGAATAGTACATATATATTGCTTTAGATTTATATACCAAAGGGTCTGAATTCATATTATGTTTATTTGTGGAATAATGAAGGTACAACGATCGACTCACTTTAAAAAAATCTTGTTGATGTTCCTACTTTAAAAGAGCGAAAATGTCAAGGGGAGCTGTGTTTGTAGCCTTTGCTGCTGCAATTGGCAACTTGTTGCAAGGATGGGATAACGCCACAATCGCAGGTACATAATTTTGTTCATAACTAATTGAACAATACCTTGCTAATTTGATAGTTATCATAATCTAATTTGCAGGAGCTGTTCTTTACATTAAAAAGGAATTTCATTTAGAAACACAACCGACGATTGAAGGGTTAATCGTGGCTATGTCGCTCATAGGTGCGACGGTGATAACTACATTCTCAGGATCTGTATCAGATGTCGTTGGAAGGCGTCCAATGCTCATAGTGTCTTCAATGTTTTACTTTATTAGTGGTCTAGTAATGTGTTGGTCTCCAAATGTTTATGTTTTGTTAGTAGCGAGACTTCTTGATGGATTCGGGATAGGTCTGGCGGTGACACTTGTTCCTCTTTATATTTCCGAAACTGCCCCTTCGGATATTAGAGGATTGTTGAATACTCTACCACAGTTTACGGGTAGTATTGGAATGTGTTTAGCATACACAATGGTGTTCTTTATGTCATTAAATGCCAATGCCAGTTGGAGATTAATGCTTGGGGTCCTTTCTTTACCTTCTGTCGCATACTTTATACTGACGGTGTTCTACTTGCCCGAATCTCCACGATGGTTGGTCAGTAAAGGTAAGATGAGTGAGGCTAAAATGGTCCTGCAGGCGCTTCGTGGCAAAGAAGATGTCTCAGGTTCGTTTCTTGAAATCATTCTATTTACTAAATTGTCCCTAAGGGACGTATAAGTGGTGCGCCTCACAACCAAAACAACTGTGGGTCGAATGATGCGTATTTATCTTAGAAAATCTTGGATTTTGTGTTAAAAAAACTGAAGTATAAAACTAGTTGGATGGTTTTTTTTCCTCAGGTGAAATGGCATTATTAGTTGAAGGTCTAGAAGTGGGAGGTGAAACGTCCGTAGAAGAGTATGTGATCAATGCTGACAACGAGCTTAGTGAAGATCATGTCGAAGACAAAGACGAGATCAAGTTATATGGGCCAGATCAGGGTCAATCATGGGTTGCTAAGCCGGTTAGAGGCCAAAGTTCTTTATTCATGGCTTCACGTCAAGGAAGCATGGTTTCACAGATGGTGAATCCAATGGTAACTCTCTTCGGAAGTGTTCACGAGAAACAAACCGAAACTGGAAGTATGATTTTTCCAAATTTTGGAAGCATGTTTCAAGCAGAACAACATAAACCAGAGAACTGGGATGTAGAAAGCAATCATGAAAAGGGGAATTTATCCGACGATGAAACCGATGATAATAATCTTAAAAGTCCATTGCTGTCACGTAACTCGACAGGCATGGATAAAGACATGATTGCCCCTATTTCAAGGAGCAGTATGCTAAATATGGGCCAACCGAGCGAGACGACTAGTGCCATGGGGATTGGTGGTGGGTGGCAATTGGCCTACAGAAAGACCGAAGATGGTAAGAAAGCTGGCGGGCTTCAGAGGATCTACTTGCACCAGGAGAGTGGTGTTGAATCTAGACGCGGCTCCATTGCTTCACTCCCTGTTGTAGGTGATGGCGAGGCGGTTCGAGCCTCAGCTCTAGTCAGTAGATCAGTACTTTGTTTAGATGATACAACAGGTCAAAACCCGATCCAAGCAGGTGTGATCAAACCACCCCCAACTACTAAAAAAGGAACAAGTTGGTCCGATCTTGCTGAGCCTGGTGTCAAACAAGCATTGATTGTTGGTGTTGGCATCCAAATACTACAACAGGTGGATCATTATATTTCTGTCTTTGAAACTATAATAAACATGTTTGCAACCTGTTTTGACGCGTACTAAGTTCAAAAGTTTCAACCTTTTGACTCGACCCGTCCATCTTGCCACCTCTATTTGATCCCAAGTTCCATTTCAAGATGTTTTCATTAAAAGATTGTGTTTTTGGTTTGAAACAGTTTTCTGGTATTAACGGCGTTTTATATTACACACCTCAAATTCTTGAACAAGCTGGGGTTGGACTGCTTTTGTCTAACATGGGCATCGGTTCAGAATCGGCTTCTTTTCTGATCAGCGGTGTCACAACACTGTTGATGCTTCCTAGCATTGGCGTTGCCATGCGACTTATAGATGTAGCAGGCCGAAGGTAAATAAACTCTATACTTGATACATATTCATAACATTAAAAAATTTGCCACAAATCTTCATTTGTTTTATGCAGGATGTTGCTTCTAGCTACACTACCCATTCTTTTGGCATCTCTCATTGTGCTAGTTTTGAGTAACATCATACCATTAGATTCAGTTACTCATGCAGTCATTTCCACCATAAGTGTTGTAGTTTATTTCTGCACTTTTGTGATGGGCTTTGGGCCGATCCCCAACACGCTTTGCTCTGAGATCTTCCCGACTCGTGTTAGAGGTCTTTGTATTGCGATTTGTGCACTTACATTTTGGATTGGGGACATTATCGTCACTTACACGCTTCCAATGTTGCTCACCACCATTGGTCTAGCTGGTGCTTTTGGCATTTACGCGGTCGTGTGCACCATTTCTTGGTTTTTTGTTTATTTTAGAGTGCCTGAAACAAAAGGCATGCCGCTCGAAGTTATTACAGAGTTCTTTGCCATGGGTGCGGCTAATAAGAAGACAAATTGACGATACGACGTACTCAAGGTCAAGAATGCGTGTGCTTGGATGTCGAAACGAATCAAATAAATCTGTCGCATTTCGTATCTTAGTTTGTATTGACTTGTTAATTTTCGTCTTCAGTTTCATCTTTGTTGAGGTCATGATCAGTATTGCATATCTTTGGTAATTTTGGTTACATTATGTTTGTTTGTGTACTTGTGCTTGACATAGTACACCTATGTAGAGGTTTTTATGATTAAAGTTAGCGTCAGTCGTTTGTTATCTCGTTATTTGGTGTATTTGTTTGGTTTATTTGGTTTGTGTCTTTAAATAGGATTCAAACAGAAATAATAATATTTTGTAATTAATCCAGATTTAAATATAGTAATAATTTAGGATGATCATAAGTCAAGTATCACGTACTAAATTAGTTTGTCACCGTTAGGTTTTTATGAACGAATTTTACTATGTATTTTGTGAAGTGACAAAATGATTAAAATTGACATAACCTAAATCTTCAATTTTTTATACTTAATAAAAAAGTAACTAGTCGTGTCACGTATCATAATTCCGTAAATTCAATCTATTTTTATTTGTTCCCTTTGCTATATTTTTATTTTTGGCATGAAATAAGAAATATATATTTTTTGCATGAAATTTAGATCATTATTTATTGTTATATATAAGACTTTTAAGAATTTACAATAAAGTGGCAAGTAAACGGGCAATAAGTTGTGCCGTCATCCCCTTTTGAATAGCAAAACCTAGCTTACAGAAGACGTAACCTTGACCCTTAGGTGTCGAAACGTTGCTATGAATGACCCGCTGAACCCTAGTCAAGAAGTTCACTGTCTCAGTGGCGAGGAAGCCAAATGTGTCAAATGCTAATGGAATAAAAACATGTTGATTATCCAGACAGGCTTTCTCATGTTTGGCGGTATTGCATGATTCCGCCTTTGACGCTGCCTGTCGTGTAACAAATCCATTGTCCTTGAGCGCAACCAAGGGGGACACTCCCGTAAGGTCCACACAAGCGTGTTTCCCCCCGTCCAACCGAACACTAAAATATCAGCCGGCCTTAAAGTAGATCTCCCCTCTAGCGGATCTGTCAGAAAGTTCACAAGAGCCTCCTTCTTAGCTGAAATTCCTGCTCGCTTAAGGATATCACATAGGACGTCCATAACCAAATCATGTCTGTATTTGAAGCCAGGTAACTCCTTGCAATGGACCGCATGATCACCAAAAGCATCTAAGCAAACCTTACGGCAAACGGGACAAGGCTCATCAACCAGAAACAAAGGAAGATCATTAACCGATACTAGCTTAAGGATAGCCCGGTATTCCAAAGGTGACATATTTTTTTATATTTTTCCAAATCTTCACTTTAAACTACTTCATTTTTTTAACCTGTGTAAATATGTATATTCTAATTTAGTATATATTTAGCATAATATATAAAAGAAAAGTATATATATTCTATGAAAATACCTACTCGCATGTGTTAGACAACTTAAACGAGATGAAACATAACAAACGAAAATTATTATATTTCTTTGCACTTATCGTTTTTCAATTTTATTATAATATAATTCTTTACACTATCCATTGCAAATAGAGAAAGCATAGCCATTAGTTTTCTCTTTTCTTGCTTTTTATTTTTCTTTTCGAACTTTTTTGTGCAAAAGTTGGTTTCTTAGTTTCTTCTTCTTATTATTAGTATTCTTTTTTCACTTTTTGCCAGTAAGTAGCACTTTTTTAAATAGAATAGAGTAAATTTAGTAAAGTATAATTGTTAATTCTTTTCAGTGTAGATTTATATTTAATTACTCCCTTTTTCTAACATGTATATCACAATTTTATCCTTTCTTATCCACAATTTCGGATTAAATTTTAGAGGCCATTGCAATTTTCGTCCCTGAGTTTTAATTTTTTTAGAAATCTAAAAAAGTTTTCTCCCTTAAAAAACCTTGAATTTTATAAAACATGATCGTTTTTGTATATCTTTGTTAACTGAGTTAAGGTGTTAAGTTTGATTTAAGTAAAGGTGACTTAATTAGGGATGTTCATCGGTTCAGATAACAATTTATTCGGATCTGAAACTTTTAGAACCCGATCCGAAATCTAAACCAATCCGAATAAGGAATATGCTTATCTGAATAAACCGAATTAGCATTATTTGTTGATCTGAATAAACCAATTTATTTGGTTGAATTCGGATATCCGATCCGAATAAGCTGTATTTTGTATTTTTTATATGAAAACCGAATAAGATTTTCGGATATGGACAAGAACCAATCCGAATCAGATTTATAGGGTTTTAAAAAACTTGAAACGAATAATATTGGTATTATTAATTTAAAACAATATATAAAGACAAATTTGCCCCCACTTAAATCAAACTTAACACCTTAACTAACAGAGTAAACAAAATAGACGAAAACGTTTTATAAAACTCATGACCCTAAAAGAAAAAAAACTTTTTTAGATGGAAATGAAAAAAAAGTTAAAAACTCAGAGACAAAAATTAAATAGCAATTAAGGCTCAAATTTATTCCCTAAAATAATAGTATTTTTTTATTTAAATTCTTTAGCTTTTCATAGGTTTGGTGTTTTACATTTTCAGTGATCTTTTATAAATTCTTTAGCTAATTTTCATAGGCTTGGTGTTTGTGTTGATGGTTGACGATGATTTACCAATACTACAACAGTCCAATACCATGACAAACATTGTTTATGCATATCAAAAAGTTAACAAATAATGAAATTTAAATTAATATAAAGTAGTGGACGTGATTAACCCAGTAAAAGGAGATTAAGTAGTGGTAATGAAGTAAGATTATAGAAAGGATCAAAGAGGTAATATATATTGTAATAATATTAATAGAGAGAAACTGTGTTGTTACCAGTGCGGCTTAGTCATTTTAAAACCTTAAAACTAGCTTTAAACTACTTTGTTAGAGCTTTGGGGAAGGAGCTATATATAATATACTAGATTATACCCCGTGTGTAACACGAGTTAAATAACTAAAAATAATTATTATCGAGCATAATAAACAAAGAATCATATGATGAGTAAGCATTACACTATAAATCATTACCATCTTGGGTACGTTCTCTAGCACTAACAAAAACAAAACCCATATAAGAAAAATTAGAAGACAAATTACGGATTCACAAGCATAAAAATCCGATTAAAATCGTACAAATGAATGACAACTTGTACTAATACAAGCCATGAGCTTTGGTATAGAGATAAGAGACCGATAAACTAATTTAGTATACAAAAATAATTTTTAAACAGAATTTAATACAAAAATCAATGTTTTGGATTTTGGAATATTATTGATATATATTTTGGTAATTGATATTTTTAGTTTTGTAAGAATATGGTACTTATTTTTGTAATTGATAGAGAAATATAATACTAATATGGTAATTATTTTGTAACTGATAGGTAAATATATAATATGGTCGTATGTTGTGTAACAGTAGGGGGATTAAATATGTAATATATTATTGGCGGGAAAACGATGCTAACAATGGCTTCATTGCATGCCATGTGGCATCAAAAACCCTCTTTTATTAGAAGGTATAGATAATGCACTCAAACTTGAAGCTAGGGGTGTAATGAGTTTGAGTCAACTCGAACTTGAAAACGTTTAAGAGCATTCACATGCACTCCTCTTTCAATCGATATTATTATAAAAAAAACTACTTTTTCTTGATCTTTTCAGTTAATAATTAATATTTTTTTATACTTGTATCGTTATCTTTTTTTACTCACAATTACATTCAATATTTATTAAAAGTTTATACAGATGAACATATACAAATGAAGAGTAATATTTTCTTAAATTTATATATCCTTCATTCACAACCATATATATTAGTATATATATTTCATGTGATTTGATAAGTTTATATTATATTTGATGTTATCTTCTCCTTAAATATATCTTGTAATTGTCTCCCTATTTAAAGGGTTTAAACCTAATGGAAAAGGCATTCAGTTTGGTACCATAAACACTTTTATGGTATCAGAGCCAAAATACCTAAAACCCTAGAATACTCCCAAACGGCCGTCGCCTACTAGTGATCACGATCACGCTATGGCGGTAAGAGATAAGCCCGAAAGTAGCTCCAACAATGAACAACCAAATAATCATCTTCAACACGGTCGCGGTTCGTCTGGTTGGCAACCAAACGCGTGGCAGCAGTCAAACCAGTGGGCGCCACCATCATCCCCATACCCCACGCAACTGCAGCAACATGCAGGTCAATCTAGTGGCCCAATTCCACGTTGGAACAATCAGCAGCAACACAACATCCCACAACAGGCCCATTACGCAGGTAACCCACAATATGTTGCTGGCCCAACTGGGCTGTTCCTTAATAACTCGGCCCAAGCAATGCAGCAGGTGCATCTTACGTCTAATGACTCCAATTGGTATATGGACACTGGAGCTTCCTCTCACATCACCTATGACCCAGGTAAAATTTCCACGCCATCAACTACTTCTGTTAAGTCTATTTTTGTTGGTAATGGCATTCCTATACCGATTCACGGGTCCGGCCACACAAACCACAACACACCCAACCGTTCTTACACCATAAACAACATTCTTTTTACTCCTGATATAATCAAAAATTTATTGTCCGTCCGTAAATTTACAATTGATAATTCAACTACCGTTGAATTTGATCCTTTTGGTTTCACTGTAAAGGATCTCAAGACTGGGGCTCACCTTTCCCGCCACAATAGTTCGGGAGATCTCTATCCTTTTACTCCATCGACAACCCCGTCTGCTTTTGTCTCTACAGTTTCTGATCCATGGCATAATCGTCTAGGACACCCCGGGGAAGCTATTTTGAATTTATTACGTACTAGATTTACTATTCCATGTAATAAAACAAATGTTTCTTCTTTATGTCATTCTTGTCAACTTGCTAAGAACAAACGTTTGCCATTTTATGCTTCAACTTCTATTACATATAAACCGTTTGATATAATTCATTGTGATTTGTGGACGTCGCCAATTAAAAGTAAATCGGGATATAAGTATTACATGGTACTCGTTGACAACTTCACTCATTTTGTGTGGATCTACCCACTCAAATTTAAATCTGACACATTCAATAACTTTGCAAAGTTTCATAAATATGTTGAAACTCAATTTAATTGCAAGATCAAATCGTTTCAATGCGATATGGGAGGGGAATTTGACAACAACAATTTTCGCTCATTTGCTTCTGCTCAGGGGTTCACATTCCGTTTCTCGTGCCCCCAAACCTCACAGCAAAACGGACGATCTGAACGTATGATCCGTCGCCTTAACGACATCACACGAAGTCTTCTCTTTCATGCTCACCTTCCACCCACATTTTGGGTAGAAGCTCTTCACACCGCCGTATACCTCCATAATATCTTGCCTACCAAACGCCTTAACTTATCCACCCCTCATTTTGCACTTTATCAATGTCACCCCGCCTATGATCATTTGCGAGTCTTCGGTTGCGCATGTTACCCCAACACCTCGGCCACCAATCCACACAAACTACATCCTCGTTCAATGCGGTGTATCTTCCTCGGGTACCCGCCAGATCATCGAGGATACCGGTGCTACGACCCATCAACCGGTACAGTTCACATCTCCCGGCATGTGGTATTTGATGAAACGTCTTTTCCCAATGCTGAACCACCACAAACTGAATCCTACACATTCCTCGATGATGAACCGATCATCTATCCTTTCTCCCAGCACTCACCACCACTCGCAACTTCTCAAAACTCCCCTCCTAACCAGCCAACACAACCACCACCACCACCACCTCCTTCACCACCACTTCAGCCGACACCCCCACCCCCTCCTTCACCACCACTTCAGCCGACACCACCACCCCCTCCTTCACCTTCACATGATCAACCTGCCACCACGCCCCACCCCATGACCACCCGGTCTCGTGCCGGGATCCACAAACCCGTCCATCGTCTGAACCTTCACACCACAACTATCTCTCCTGTTCCAACTTCCTATACTAAAGCCCGGTCAGACCCAAATTGGTTGGATGCCATGTCTAACGAATATAAAGCTTTACAGGTAAATGATACGTGGGAATTAGTTCCACGCCCGAACAACCACCCGATTATTAGATGCATGTGGTTGTTTAAACATAAATTCAAATCTGACGGGTCGTTGGAACGTTACAAAGCACGTTTGGTAGTAAACGGGAAGTCACAAACGGTGGGAATTGATTGCGATGACACTTTTAGTCCGGTTGTAAAACCGGCCACTATCCGTACAGTTTTGAGCATCGCAGTTTCGCAGTCATGGCCCGTCCATCAGTTGGATGTTAAAAACGCATTTTTACATGGGGATCTTAAGGAAACAGTATTTATGCATCAACCCCCAGGATTTGTTGACCCGCAACATCCGTCACATGTGTGTCGTCTCAAAAAGTCTCTTTACGGTTTAAAACAGGCTCCTCGAGCATGGTATACGCGATTTTACAATTTTATTACGAGTCATGGTTTTAGGCGAAGCACTTCAGATAATTCTTTGTTTATCCATACTCAAGGCTCGCAACGGGCATTTTTATTATTATATGTTGATGACATTGTGCTTACCGCTTTAAATACGCAATTTTTGCGATCTATTATTAACACCCTCTCGAGGGAATTTGCTATGACAGATTTGGGTCTTCTACATCATTTTTTGGGGGTTACAGCTACTCGGAGTGACAAAGGTTTATTTCTATCTCAGGCTTCATACACTCGTGATATTTTGCACAGGGCTAGTATGACAAATTGTAAACCTTGTGCCACTCCAGTTGATACTGCGTCTAAATTAAGTGCTACCGATGGGGCTCTTCTGACGGATGGTACATTATATCGAACTTTGGCAGGTGCATTACAATATCTTACTTTCACTCGCCCTGACATTACATATGCCGTTCAGCAGATCTGTTTATTCATGCATGCGCCACGGGAGCCTCACTTTGCTTTTCTGAAGCGTATACTCCGGTACTTGAGTGGTACAATTGACTTTGGTTTGTGGCTAGTACCTTCTCGATCTCAGTCACTCACGGCTTACTCCGATGCTGACTGGGGCGGGTGCCCAGATTCTCGTAGGTCCACTTCTGGGTATTGTGTGTTTTTAGGAGATAATTTGATCTCATGGTCGTCTAAGCGACAACCTACGATTTCTAGATCGAGTGCTGAGGCTGAGTATCGGGGTGTTGCAAATGCAGTTGCAGAGACTACATGGTTGCGCAATCTGCTGTTTGAATTGCATGTGCCGGTTCATCGGGCTACAATTGTTTATTGTGATAATGTGTCTGCGGTTTATCTATCTCATAATCCGGTTCAACATCAGCGCACAAAGCACGTGGAGATAGACATTCATTTTGTTAGAGAAAAGGTTCGATTGGGCCATGTTCGTGTTTTGCATGTACCGTCCTCTGCTCAATATGCTGATATATTCACAAAGGGACTGCCACGTCCATTGTTTCAAGAGTTCCGGTCTAGTTTGCGCGTTCGTTCCACGGCCGCTACAACTACGGGGGAGTATTAGTATATATATTTCATGTGATTTGATAAGTTTATATTATATTTGATGTTATCTTCTCCTTAAATATATCTTGTAATTGTCTCCCTATTTAAAGGGTTTAAACCTAATGGAAAAGGCATTCAGTTTGGTACCATAAACACTTTTAATATATAGTTATTCTATAAAAATACGTGAAACTCAGCCACACAATTATACAGAATAGGATGTTAATGCTCTAAGATCAAACTCATCTAGTTTAATTTATAAGAGCTCAATTTGAGCTTGTTTAGATCCTTATTCTATGTAATGTAACTTGGTTCGTGAATAGTTTTTCAAGCTCGTCCTATGTACAACTTGATTTTCTTAATTACTATTTTCCAATTTCTAAATATTTTGAGTATACACATCCATAATTAGTTATACCATTTATTAATCTCTGTCGCGTGTCACCCCCAATGAGCTAAAAGTTTCAGTTTTCCAACTTCGATGACCACGTTCAAAGTAAATTGGGTTCTTTCTATAGTACTTAGGAGAGAGAGAGATTAATTTTTAATTACATATGTGTTAGGATTAGAGTGATATGCAGAAGCGAAACAACACACAAGATCACAAACGAACACATAATAATAAACTGAAAAGACAAACACACAGACACGAGAATTTATAATGGTTCCGTTGATGTAACGTGCGTTAATTTGCTGCAACTATGGATCTTGCTATTAGTTAATTCAGTGCATACCAATTATAATATATAGATGAGATATATAGAGAGAGCATTAACTAGGGTTCCAATTTAAGAAGAAATACAAATCTAATGGGCTACCTTTTATAATTTACAAAATAAGCCCTAATTACCGACCGTTATCAAACTCCTTAAAAGTTTTAGTTAAACAACTAACTTACAATGTTAATTATTCATTCATTCCTTTGATTTTTAGTTATAAGGGTGGAAGAGGTGGGGAGACCATGTAAATTTCACTACTTTCACCATTAACCAATCAAAACAAGCCAACTCATAAGTACCTTCATCTAACTTAAAGTGATAGGGGTGAAAATTTCATATACCCTCCTCACATTTATTATTTTTTAGGTATTTTTTTAACAAAACTTTTATTTTTCTTTTCTATCTCAATAATGTAAATGTCTTATAATAAATCAACATAAAATTTGCTATGCCAAATTAACTACATGCATGCCAAAAGAAAAGTCAAATTAACACTACTTAATAAATATATACTTTGTAAATAACCATTGTTAAATTTGAGTCCCCATTTAAACTCTAGTTCATATTCTTCTCCTTCCATCATAACACTAAATCATTAGCATCCATCACCGTTCTCATCTTCAAAATTGGTCTACATTGATATCAACATATATTGTTAAATTGGAACAACAGTCGTTGTATCTAGTTGTGTTGTTGCACGACTTCGAATCATGTTAACTTTGTTTTATTTAAGCCCGCTTCATCATGTTAATGTGTATAAAGTTGAAGAATCGATCTAAAAATAGTTTTACATATGATATTTAAACCCGCTTCATCATGTTAATGTGTATAATGAGAACTGATTGAATCAGACTTTTAATTTTGCAGTTAATTAGGTATATCGAGTCTAGTTTACAAACGTATTTGAACTTTATTTAATAATATAAAACTTATCAAATAACTTATTATTGAAAGACATTATTCATTCATCACAAAGTGAGATGTGGCATCAAAAGTGAAAAAGAATATGCAAAATCTTGTGTAAGTTGCACTTTTTACCAACCGTATTACATAATGATACAAGTTTACATAATGACATTTTTTTATAAAATTATTAAAACTGACCCTTTTAAGATACTTTTACAGCATTATTAAGTAGATAAGCCATAACCCTCACCTTATTATACCCAATCAAAAGCCAAAGTGGCATCCACTATAACTTCCCATTAAACGCGATAACATTGGGTGTGTTTCACATGGATTATTGAATTTTATAAACATTATTGTTTAAAGGGTTATTAGATTTTAATAATCTGAACTTTTGTTTATTGATTGATATTAATTTTAACGTAAAAAATTTCATGTGGCAATCCAACTTGTAACTTATTTTCCTGTAATGATTCTCCGTTAAAGTTAACTTAATACTGTTAATTTTTTTCTAATTCCTGACCGATGTTTTAGGCTTTTGTTCGGGAGGACGATACTAGTTTATTGATGTAAAACTTACCTTGAGCCAATACTCCAAACGGTAATCAATCGGGTCTTTAAACCTAACGATATATGCTTAAATCAGATGTTAAAATTTATTCGTTTGGAGCATCGGCTCAATGTAAGTTTTACATCAATAGACTCGTATCGTCCTCCAAATCAAAATCCCGGCCTAAAACATCGGTCAGAAATTCGAAAAAAATTAACGATGTTAAGTTAACTTTAACGGAGGATTATTGTAGAAAAATAAATTACAAGTTGAGATTGCCACAGAGAATTTTTTAAATTTGATTAATATCGGTCAATATACAAAAGTTCGGATTATTAAAATCCAATAACATTTGTTTGAAAAATAGTATTTCATATACTTAAGTAAAATAAACAAGTAGTCATTCGTACTGGGGCTTTATATATACACTAACGGAATATTAAACAAGTTTCTTGCACATGTATCGTCGTTTTTTAATCTTGTCAATTTTCATCCATTACTGGATGAAGATAGTATATTTTGACAGCTAGTTTGATGCTTTAGCTGCAAACGCGTTATTTAAATGAATAAGAAATTAAGTTCTTAATTTGGTTGCAAATATGATGTAACATTTGTTTGGCCTCAAAGGTCGAAAAGACAGTTTTAGTTGTTGTATTAGGATGCAAATATGATGCTAATGATATCCATTACTAGCATAACCACGCAAATCTTGATATATATAGAGTGCATAAAGTCATCAATATATACAGTATAGGGTATTTGCAGCCACATATTTGTAGCTGAAGCATAAGCAAAAGTGGGTGTGTTTCACTTGGACACGTATGCGAGATCAAGTGGGATAAATATGATAGATTATTGAACTTTGTAAGCATTATTGTTTGGAAAAAGAATATAAATAAATATGTTTCATCTTTATTAGAAACTGACAAAAACATAATGTCAGGGGTTGTTAGGTAAAATCTGAATTATTAAGTGCTGAATGGTTAAAAGGTCTGAACCATTAAGAGGCTCTATCAATGAGAGTGATATTGAGGTAGAACTTCTGGTGATGATAAGTTTGATATATGCTTCATTCAGTTCCATTCAGCATCTTTCAATCTCTTAACCATTCAGCACTTAACTGAACCATTCAGATGTTCTTTTTTATGAAACAAACGCTCTGAATGCTGAATCTGAATGATTAAGCACTGAACTGAACCATTAAGAGGCAAAACAAACAGCCCCTCATTAGTACTAACCAATAGAGCTA
The DNA here is from genome assembly GCA_030867185.1 of Tagetes erecta. Lineage (NCBI taxonomy): Eukaryota > Viridiplantae > Streptophyta > Magnoliopsida > Asterales > Asteraceae > Tagetes > Tagetes erecta. Next base: position 8,729,821 of record CM061490.1, read on the forward strand.
TCTCACACACTCACACTCACGTAGCGATAGCGTACACTCCCTACCGTGTGATAGGCCAATTCGTGAGGGGCAAGATTGTTTTTATTTCGGTTATTATATAGACACCTTGTTTACATCCACAACAACTAATTTTATCACTATCATATAAATATTATTATTAATTATTTTTAGGGTTATTGGATTTAATCACATCCAACTATTGGTTATTGGTCGCTGTCACCCTCAAGTATCACTTTGGCCAATATACGGATTACACCCCCAATCAAAGGCACTTGTCGAAAAAGAAAGATATTTACATATGTATATGTATGCGTCATTGACATATCTCTTCACAATTAGCCTTTTAGGCTCTTTTGTAATTAACTAATGGCCACATGGTCTCTTTTTGCTTAACAACATTGCACACTTTGTATTCTATGACTTTGCATATTTATCTTTTTTGTGTGTGTTTAATTTGCTCTCACATTTAATCTTTATGTAGTATATTGTACTTCTCCCCTTTTTTCATGAATATTTTATTACTTAATATAATATATAAAAATAACTTATAATCGATTGTAAGTGATGTATATAACAAGAATGTAACTCTCAGCCTATTTTTGAACTAGACTTGGTGAAACTTACAAAGCAACAGTGGACTTCTACACAATTTGGTCTAGCTTTAACTATAAACTAATCACCCAGATTGTTTCCGTTCTGACGTCAGCTGAGCCTACGAACATATTGTACAATTAATCCGAGTAATTTAGTAACACATTTTTAAACAAAAAGATAAACGTGATAAGTCCAACAATTTATGTACTATCATCTCTCCTACTTTGCTCCATAAAATCTTAGATTTTTAATTATATATATAATTTTTAAAAACATAAACAAAAGAAACAAGACAAATAAATAAAAATTAATATTTTATATATATATATATTCATTGTTGTCTCATTTTTTTTAAAGAAACATAGCAGATGTTTAGGATATTCTTTTAATGCATTAAAAACAATCACAATCATTTTGATAGTTCTCATTGATTGCTCATACACAATCTATAAGCTTAGTTAGTTATCGAGACCCAAGCCATTGTGGTTTTTATGTCGTCTTTGTGAATCAAAATAGGTTATAACTTCATTTAATTGACAATTTCTTCTGTCACAAATGATTGGAATATAAGATTTAGCATAAGCAACCTTAGGTTTTGACGAAAACCTTTGATTATTTTCACAAGACCTTTTTTGAAACTGAGACTAAGATGATGAAACCTTTTGGTTAAAAGAAACGTTTCTCGTAAATGGTTTTGACACTTTTGGTGTTGTTTGAGAAACATTTTTAGCCACATGTTTAAAGTTGTTTTAACAGTGCTGAGATTCAAGTTGATCTCTTGCAACTTTTCATTTCACACAATCACGGTTTTTCTTTAGATTTGAACCAACAATCTTTAAGAATATGCATTGACAATTCACAATGGAAACACCGTCTCATTTCAACCTACTCTCTGCTAAATGATTCTTTTCTCACAGATTGTGAATTTGGAGCCATTTGTTGATTTCTTCTTGATGTTGAGGGTTGTTATGATTGAAAACCTACATTACTGTTTAGTTCTTGTGGTTTTCTAAAAGGAGGTAACTGGCTTGACTTAATATAAACTTTCTCATTTTCTAACATGTCTCTAGACACAAAAGGTATTGAATTTACAACTTTAGCTAGTTGTCTAACTGGTTTAATTGTAGATTTGAAACCAGAGTTCAAGTTTTCAGAACAAGAACTTAAGGAATTTTTAAACTTTTCAAATCTTTCAAAACCACAATCAGACTTAAAAGTAGAAAAACTTTCTTCCTTATATATTTTACCTTCATCACAAACAAGAGCATCAACAAGAGTTCACCTAGCACTACACTCACATCATCCTTCACACTGTAGACTCGGGTATAGACACAAGATTAGATTTAACACACAAATAAGGATCTCCAACTTTTGGTGTTGTAGATTCAAACCTAGTTACCTCTTGCTTTACTAGATAGCATGAATATTCAAAACTGTAAGGATGAGGTACTTACTTATATCCAACCCCTTCACATCCCACTTTTACAATATTAGTCTCATTAATGTGATCAACTATCTTCGTGCTTTAATCCTCTTATCAACGTTATACTTTAATTCAGTGGTAAGTTGTTTTGCAAGATCAAGCCTATCTTCTACTTTGTGATATCTTTCAACCGTATAATCTCTAGTTTGAGCATAAAAATTTTCATTATCATACTTGAGTTTGATAAAGTCTCTTTGTTGTACCTTAAGTTTTTCCTTGAAAAGTTTTTCATTTGATTTTAGCTTATTGGTAGATTTAGTGTACTTTTCAATATCAGAAAGTAAATTTTTGTTACGTTCTTTTAATCTACTAACTTTTATCCTACTATCAAAACAGATGACACATAAAAAAGTAAAAAAATGTTTGAATTTACCTCAACCTTGGTCTCTGAGTTGATCTTAGTCATAAGTGCTTGATTGATCACATTTTCGTCCTCATTCTTTCTGCACATGATATCCACTCTGTATTTTTTGATCTTGAGGTTGAGACATTTTCTTGATTCTTCGTGCTTAGTATTACCTTTAAACCTCTGTCACATTGCATCCATCAACATAAACTTATGGCATTTTATTTTATTCTCCGTGCTTAGTATTCTCCGCGATTGATCACATAGACACATTTCTGTGTACTTCTCCTTAAAGATCTATTTTTTTATTAAGACTTTAATGTTTATTCTTTTTTAATTTTATCCGTTTAACGTAAACTTATGGCATTACGTATAAACTTAAAAATTGGGGCGTTACATTAGTAGGGAGAATGCAATCTACCATGAGCCTACAATTAAACTTAAGACAATGGGTAAAATATATCTATCATAAGTGTTAGCAATTAATATTTAATCCTTTTGTATTCATCGAACTGACTTTCCATTGTTCCACATTTATGTATTCATTACTGCATGTAATTATGTGTATCAATCCCTTCTATATAATTGATTGTTCCCATTGTTATGGGTATCAAAGCAATTCATTCTCTCATGGTATCATACGCCTGTTGAGACCCTCCCATCCATTTCCCCTCCTCTTTTTCCTCTCTTCTCTTTCCTGGTCTTCTCCTCCTCCATCATGGCTAGTTCTTCCAACAATGACAACACCTTAACCATGAACACCCTCCTACACATGATCACCATCAAACTATCCCCATCCAATTATCTATTGTGGAAAAACCAAATGATCCCATTATTTTCATACCAAGACCTTCTCTCTCACATTGACGGCTCGGTCAAAACACCGACGCCCACCATTGTTACAGGTGAAACAACTACTGCCAATCCCATTTATGCACCATGGTTAAGTGCAGATTAGCGAGCCATCATTATCCTCCACTCATCCCTTACCGAAGAAGCCGCGGCTGAAATCATCGGCTTACCCACTGCTCGTTCAATCTGGCTTGCTCTCGAATCTGCTTATAGCAACACATCTGTCGAGAGACTTCACAATCTGCGTGACTCTCTGCGACAACTTACTCGTGGTTCTCACCCTGTTGCCCACTATGGTCGCCGGTTCAAAGCTTTGAGTGACCAACTCACCGCTATTGGTGAAGAAATTAATCCTGTTGAACAACTTCACTGGTTCCTATGTGGTCTCGGACCTGCATTTGAAACCTTCTCCACTTCCATTCGAACTTCAAGGCAAGTTCCTGCCTTCCGTGACATCCTTGCCCAAGCAGAAAGTCATGAACTATTTATGCAATCTCTACATGGGACATCTAATTCCACTGTTGCGTTTAACGCCATGACCCGTCCCACTTCCTCTCGGGGTCCACCTACTGGTCGTAACTCCCGTGGTGGTGGTGGACGTGGCAGAGGTCGGCGTCTCCCTCACTGTCAATTATGCCGTACCGATGGCCATTACGCCAACCGTTGCCCGCAACTCCCACAGTTTGCCAATGGTGTTGTCCCCGTTGCTGCTGATATAGCTACTGCATTCCAAGCCCAATGCAACATTAATAATAACATCCCGGATTGGCTTGTCGATACCGGTGCAACGGACCACATGGCTGCCACTAGAGAAAATGTCCCTAATGCTAATCCTGTTCCAGGTGCAGGTAATGTCACATTTGGTAATGGGCATTCATTGCCAATCACACATATTGGCTCCACCACCTTACCATCCAACATTGCTTTAAATGATGTTCTTGTCGTTCCCTTTTTACAAAAGAACCTACTCTCCGTTAGTAAACTAACAAAAGATAACCCCTTGGATGTTTTATTCTCACAACCATATTTTTTTATTCAGGACCGCAAGACGAAGCAAGTGCTGGCGCAAGGCCGGTGTGAAAATGGTCTTTATGTCCTTACCAACCATCAAGCACATGCCACCGTTTCCCCTAATAAAGTCTCTTTTGAATTATGGCATCAACGTTTGGGACACGTGTCTTATGACACTATTACAAAATTAAATAAAGATGGTTGTTTGTTTGTTACTTCCATTCTACCTAAACCTACCTTGTGTTCTCCTTGTCAAATGGCCAAAGGGCATCGCTTAAAATTTGAAACAAATGATAAACGTGCAAACTTTCCGTTAGATTTAATACATTGTGATTTATGGGGCCCTTCACCCATTACATCTCACAATGGATATCGTTACTATGCATTGTTCATCGATGATCACTCGCGGTTCACTTGGTTGTACCCACTTCGTGCTAAGTCTGAATTTCATACGATATTGGCACAATTTATAAAATTTGTTCAAACCCAATTTTCTAGAAAAATAAAGGTATTTCAAAGCGACGGGGGCACGGAATTTCTAAACCACAAAGTTAAACAATTATTTGATGAAAACGGAACGTTTCATCGTCTGTCGTGTCCCTACACACCTCAACAAAATGGTCGGGTCGAACGAAAACATCGACATATTGTCGACACTGGTTTAGCCATGATGTTTAATGGTTGTGTCCCACCTCATTATTGGGTTGAAGCTTTTTCTTCGGCAGTTTATATCATTAATAGGTTGCCTACACCCATCACCAATCACACCTCACCTTTTGAGGTATTGTTCTCCATCAAGCCTGATTATAACCATTTTCGGGCTTTTGCATGTCGTGTTTACCCTTATTTGCGTGACTACTCAAACCACAAGCTAGCCCCAAGAAGCCTCCCATGCATCTTCTTGGGTTATTCTTCCCAATACAAAGGTTTCTGCTGTCTCGAGCCCACATCCTCGAGAATATATATCACCCGTCATGCAACGTTTGAAGAAACTGAATTCCCTTTCTCCGGGTGTAGTAACCATCAGAGTGATCCCAACCCACAACTTGTATCTTTTCTAGATGAACCACCAATTCAAAACCAAGCACTCAAACCCAGCCCAACTCCTAATCCAAGCCCACAAAACCTTCAACAACAACCAACTACTAACATTGACCCACCTCCTCAAACCCCTGTCGACCAACAATACCCTCCCCAACACCACTCATCATCACCTACATCTTGTCGACTATGTTCTGAACCTGAACAAAACAATCATCAATCGACACCACCCAATCCAACCACTCCACCCGATTCACCACACACGTCTTCCACCTCCTCGTCCACGTCCGATGATGACCAACCACCTGCACAAATCCGAACCAACCAAACCCACATACCACCACCGCCACCAATCAGCCATCCAATGCAAACGAGAGCAAAGTCAGGAATCTTTAAAACAAAACACCGTGCGGATCTTGCTCAAACCTCCATCAACAACACGTTCACCCCCAAGGGCTTCAAATCAGCGAGCAAACATGCTCACTGGATGGATGCGATGAAACGTGAATTGCAAGCTCTTCACTCTAATAACACATGGTCGCTCGTCCCCAAGCCGATAGGTCAAAACGTTATCGGTTCCAAATGGCTTTTTCGTAACAAATTTAAAGCTGATGGCTCTATTGGTTCGCATAAAGCTAGGTTGGTCGCTCGTGGGTTTACACAACTACCGGGTTTAGATTACTTCCACACATTCAGCCCGGTTGTTAAAGCCACCACAATTCGGACTGTTTTGTCTCTAGCCGTCATCAATAACTGGCCGCTTCACCAATTAGATGTTAACAATGCGTTCCTCCACGGTCAATTATCCGAAACGATATACATGGAACAACCCCCGGGGTTTACCGACCCTAGCTTTCCGAATCATGTTTGCAAACTCAATAAAGCTCTTTATGGTTTAAAACAATCATCTCGAGCTTGGTTCCAACGTCTTAGCCAATTCTTGACCACAAATGGCTTTTCATGTAGCAAATCCGATCCATCGCTCTTCACATTTAATCGTGACAAATGCATAATGTATCTTTTGGTATATGTGGATGATCTAATATTAACAGGTAATAAACCATCCAGTCTTGCATCCTTCATCAACAGGTTAAATAAGGAGTTTGCTATTAAAGATCTTGGGGATTTACATTACTTTCTTGGTCTCGAGGTGTCTCGCTCCGGGGACAAATTGTTCATGTGCCAAAACAAATATGCCAATGACATACTTCAACGGTTTAACCTTCTAGACATTAAGCCCGTACACACTCCAATGGCAACAAATGCTATCTTTAGTTCGTCTGGTGAACCATACAAAGATCCCACAAAATACCGATCAATCGTCGGTGCTCTTCAATACTTAACCATCACCCGTCCCGACATATCTTTTGCAGTGAACCAGGTGAGCCAGTTTCTCCAAAATCCAACTGAATTGCATTACCAGCACGTCAAGCGTATACTTCGCTACATCAAAGGTACACTTGATTTCGGTCTCACATTCAGCAAACAAACCCATTCTGGTCTTCTCGGTTACTCGGATGCAGATTGGGCAAGATGCATAGAAACTCGTCGTTCGACATATGGTTACTCTATATTCCTTGGTGGCAATCTTGTTTCTTGGAGTGCTAAGAAACAACCAACTGTTTCACGTTCTAGCTGTGAATCGGAATATCGAGCCATGGCCAATGCTGCTGCAGAAATAATTTGGATCACTCATCTTCTTCAAGAACTCAATGCGTTACCACCGGAAAGACCAACTCTTCTCTGTGACAATCAGAGTGCTATTTTCTTGACACAAAACCCAGTTGCTCATAGACGTGCCAAACACATCGACTTGGATTATCACTTTGTTAGAGAATTGGTCCTAGCTGGAAAGTTACATACCAAGTTCGTACCAACCAAGCTGCAGGTTGCTGATATTTTCACCAAGGGTCTCAGCCGATCACAGTTCGACCTCTTCCGCTCACAGTTAAACCTTGGACCAGCACCCTTTCGCTTGAGGGGGGATGTTAGCAATTAATATTTAATCCTTTTGTATTCATCGAACTGACTTTCCATTGTTCCACATTTATGTATTCATTACTGCATGTAATTATGTGTATCAATCCCTTCTATATAATTGATTGTTCCCATTGTTATGGGTATCAAAGCAATTCATTCTCTCAATAAGTATTTGTAAAGAACAAGGTTGCAGGAAGTCTTTCAAGTCATTCAATGTAGTTTAACGTGTGTTGAATTGTTGACGCGGCAAACAAGTCAAGTAAAAAGGGGTGTCCACCTGGATAGTACTATTATCTATAATGATGTAACAACTCCATCTAGAATTCAATTTGTTGCGTATATTAATTATACACTTTGTTAGGCCCCGACTTGTCTTGAGCATCAGAGTGTTCTCGAAGCCTTTGGTTCCTTGGACCCTATATCATAGAGTTTTGTTGTGTTTGCCAAGCAACTTGAAGCTATGTGAATTAGACGATGATACGGAGTTTGCAATCTTCAGTTTATCACATAAAGAGCAATTATTCAAGAAAGTAATGAGGGGGCAGGGCTTACAATATTTGAGGATGCTCTTAGAGTTTACGAATTTACCCTTATACATAAGCATTGGAATAGGAATGACGTTGTCCAACTTGGTTGGGAACTTGGGATATATAGGATACTAGGTTAAAACCTGTGTATACATACGGATAAATCTAAAATATATATAAAATAAAAAGGATAAAAATCGAAAATATAGAACATAGTAAATAAAGCTTCAACAACCGAATTGATTGAACATGCTATCAAAATCGAATACTGGTTATACACCATATTGAATTTGAAATAAGAATCTGTTTGTAAGAAACGAAACAATAAATAAAACTTTAACAACCGGATTGATTGAAACCACAAACGTATTACAAAAAATTTAGAACACAATTGATTGGAAATTATTGAGTGAAGTTGCCGTAAATAACAATGAAATTTTGGAGCCCAATTTAAACTCTTAAAAAATTTCTCTCCTAAATTTGCCCCTTAAAAAACTCTGAAATATTATATAGATAATATAAATAACATGGAAGTGGATTGGTACCATGTTATTAAAATTACAAGTGGGTGATGATTATGTTTATAACTGTTTCATGGTCAAATGTTTAATAATGTTATTAATCACTTACTTAATACACATGGCTAATATTAGATGGCATGTCTTTGGTGACAAAGGTAAGTTTTACAAAGTATCATCTTTACGATCAAAAATCTAAAAACATCGGTCAGATTTGAAAAAAAAAGTTAACGGCCGTTAAGTTAACTTTAAAGAAAGATCATTGTAGGAAAATAAGTTACAAGTTGAAATTGCCACATGGAATTTTTTTTATTTGAGACTAATATCGGTCGATATACAAAAGTTAATATTATTAAAATCCAATAACCTTATTTTAAATAGAGTTAAGTGCAAAATGCAACCCTGTGGTTTACACCAAATAGCATTTTGCAACCCCGCGTGAATATTTATACATTTTGCAACCCTAGGCTTCTTAAAGTGGGTTATTTGCACCCCCTCCGTTAGTTTGACCGTTAGTTAAAAGGGTAAAGTAGACTTTTTTACATAAAAAATATACATAAACCCTTTACAACCCTAGTTTTTCAATTATACTTTAAAGATCAACCCCTTGTTTCATTCATAATCATGTTCGAACAATCATACCAAGACTTTCACGAAGAGTGATTCATAATTATCTTCAAACACGAGACCACCATTTTTAAACAATTCCAGAATGAAGACTGATTCACGAAGTTCCTGCATCCAAATCCTGTTTATTTCATTTGGTTACTTTCTTTGTAGTACTAGTTTGTTTAACTGGAATAAAGTTAAAATCTTTGGGGGTAAATCAACTGGGTTATGAATCTTTGAATTGGGTTATGTGGATCTGTATATTACACCAGAAGCTATAATTTGGACTTTATGTTTTGTGTTTATACAATGTGGTTTGTTCGATTCAAAAGATGTTTTATTTGAATAGTTTTAAGTAGATTGAAATACGATTATTTTTCACATAACAAAACGGAGATGAATTAGAGGAATGGTATAGGATTTTGAATTATGCAGGATGAGCTTTTGCTTTTTGAAAGTGATTAGAATATGAAATATGTTAGTATAAAATGTGCAGTGCAGAATGAGTCGGTGTTTGGATGTGTTTTATTGTTTCAAAGTTGTAGTATAATAAATAAAGAGTTAAACCGCCGATAAAAAAAATAGTTTAATAAACAAGAGGGTAGTTAGGTAATTTAAACATTTTTTAACAGTCAACTGACGGTCAAAACTAATGGAGGGGTGCAAATGACTCATCTTAGAAAGTATAGGGATGCAAAGGGTCTAAATATTCAAGTGGGGTTGTAGAGTGCTATTAGATGTAAACCACAGGGGTGCATTTTACACTTAACTCTTTTAAATATAAAGTTACTAAGATTTATTATAAAAATATTATTTTTAGTTATAATAAGAAAATCTCTCAAATCATGTCACAGCAAAACAACTTTTAATTAATCATACCATATAAACAAATTGATTCTACTTTATTATATAATTTTATTATATAAGAGATTAGAGATAATAAGCTAAGCATTTGTTTCTACTTTTATAATTGTATGCGGTTAATGATTTAACCAACACCAAAATTAGATCTTTACATCATTAAAGAATTAGCCGTTCTTAACTCATAATCCTTTAACTTAATTTTGTGCAATTTAACTATGATAAAACAAATAGCTTTTGAGTTTTTTCAACTTTTTCCTTATATATAAAGAGACGGTAGTCTGATAAAAACGGGGAAATAAAAAAATGGTACAAATCATCAAATCAAATTAACATTGATGAAAGAAATGTAAACATCAGGCTTTAGGATCTACACTCAAATTTAATAACACAAACTAGTTAGAACATGTGGGGTCATGCGATACGACGATCGAGTCAAAATTGGAGTGTTTTTCTTTCGACATGTGTCATTCATTTGTGACTTTTTTAAAGTGTTATGATGATGACATAATTAACTTATGATGTAGCACATTTCGACGGTCATATTAGCATGTCGTGCTTGCATGACGCAACATGTTGCAGTATAATATTATGTCTCGCATGTTGTGATATAAAGTTGAAAAATAATTTAAAGAAAAGATTAAAAAAAAAAAATTAAGTTTAAAAAAGCCAAAAAAAAAAACTTCAGGTTAATAAAAAGAAAAAAAAGATCAAGTTAAAAAAAAGTAAAAATGGCTCATGGTCGTGGGAAGCATAGCGTAGTGGACACACCGACCTTCAAACTTACTATCATAGAGAATAGAGAATTTAACCAATTTGTCATCGATCTATTCTTGAAAGGGAGTTAAGCTTCGTGACATTGATTAACTCACATATTATGTTTTTTAATAAATATTAGGTTACCGGATGATGTAAGTTTCTTTATACAACTATACTAAACATGTTGGGTTTGACTAGTGACTACCATTTTTGACCAATAGGAAAAACCTCTATCATGGGCCGAAGCTTAGAATTCACCCGCTAGCACAACTGAACGGTGTGGTAACACCTGGTCAACTCAAGGATACGAACTCATGACCTAGGAAGCCGGCTTGATCCATTCATCGCCTAAAATGCTGCAAAACAAATGCGTAGAGAGTATGATTCAAGCCTAGCTAGGTCCCTAATGAACCTCAAATCTCACCCCAACAACTCTACCAAATGCTCATTGTCTTAACTCACATATTATATATCTGATAAAAACAAAAGTCGATAGGGCCGAAAGTGAGTTTGTAACATCACCAACTTTGACCCTTCAATTTTCAAATTCCTCTAACTTACAAACTTTGTCATTTTACCCTTTTCATTTGAAATTTGTTATAACTCATCCCTCGACTTCTAAATATCTAGAGTATCGATTATAACCCCTAAACTATGTAAAATTATTCTTTTACATTGAATACACTAGCCCTTAGGTTTGCAAAATGTCAAAACCTACCTCTTAACTTTTTTTGTTTGTAAAGTTTTGACTATAACACCTTAACTAAAAATTGGCTTTTTTCAATTTGTTTCTTTATCATATACAATGTGTACCTCACTATGTCTCAGACACCACCATCAACAACTCAACATCTTCGTCAACCCTAAAATATAGTCAATTACATCATAATCGATAGCTATTCCAGATCTTCACCATCACCACCAAATTAAACCTACAATTTCCAAAACTAATTTTGACGAAAAGAGTTTGGGATCTGTCTTACTGCATCTCAATTGACATCACATGTTGCACATTTATTTGTAAGAGTGAATTTAGGGGCTAGGGTTTGCAAACAGAAGAAGACAATTTGAACTTGGGAGCTAGGGTTTGAAACCGTAACATCAGAGCCGGCCTTGGGCAGGTACAACATATGCGACCGCCCAGGACACCTCTTAATAGGGCACCAAGTTTTAAAGAAAAGTTCGTGTATATTTTTTATATAAAAAGATAGCTAGAAAGAGGAGAAGAGTGAAGAAATAAGTGATAAGTGAGAAGAGAAAAGTGTTGATCTGAAATGTTTATGAACTGTCGGAAGTCAGTGAAGGTTAACCGGAGTAAAAGTGAAGAAGATGAAGGATTATGTTTTATTGTTGGGAGGTTTGTTTTAAACCATAAATTTCAGTAATATTTTATTACGTACACTTTTCTTTAAATTTGTACGTTTCCAATGTGAAGTTAGAGAAGGGTCGCTTTAACTTTTTTTTTTTTCAAATTGTTTATTTAAATACTAATAAAACCTTAAATTATTTTTTTTTAAACTTAGTTATTTAATATAGGGTCAATAAAATAGGTTTTTAATTGAAATTTATTTTAGTTTTGAGTTTTGTTTTTTTAAGTGGATTGGTATAAAGACACATATATGGTTTGATCCTCCGATAAAAAAATACATAGTTTCGTCACTGAATTCATGGACTTAAGTTGTAATAGTTTATCTTAATAATTCAATTAGACAAAAACCAACTACGTTCAAAAAAGCTCACAAAGTTGTAAAAGTTTGTTAATTAGTTAGTGTCGGGGCAATTTTTCGGCTCACACAGAGCATCAAAATCCTTAGGACCTGTCCTGCATAGCATCATAGCTCGAGGGGTTTAGGAAGATAATTAGGTACGGAAGCGATGGTGGGTTATGAGTAGATGGCGACGATGTGGATGAAGGCCGACAATAACCGGTGAGTGCCTTCTTTGTCAGTGGAAATAGACTGAAAGCGATGTCATAGGTTGCTAGAGGTTGTGTTCTAGTGGTTGTAATCAGGGCAAGAAGGGGTTGAATCTGAGCTTAATGGGTGTGGTTGTGAGGTGAAGATGAAGAAATAGCAAAGGTGGTCGGTGGCTCTTGATGATAACAGGAGTGATGATGATGAAGGCGGTGTTGCATGGGTTGGTGGCTCGTGACAAAGGTGTTACAAATGAGTCTTCGTTGGGTGATGGTCATGGTGGTAGTATGGTGATGGGGATTTATAACTATAACACTAATAATATATTGTACAACGAAATTAACTGGAATACTTAACGGTTGTTAGAGTAAAGTCTAAAATCCTCCACTTTATTTTTATAAGGTATATTGGTTTCTACTGGTTTCAACTATCACATTTAGGCTTCTACCGGTTCAAACTATTAAATTGGCTGTCAACGGTCCTAACTTTTATTACTTTGGCAACCGATGGTCTGTCGTTAAATTTTTTTTAACGCCGTTAAGATTTTTCAAATTCAAGACCGATGTTTATGCTTTTTGATCGGAAGGATAATACGAGTCGATTGATGTAAAAGTTTTCTCGAAAAGGCTCTCTAAACGATAAAATTTTTACATCTGATTGAAGCACCGTTAGGTTTGAACACTCGATTGAAGCATTATTTCGTTGTTCGGAGCGCCATTTCGAGGTAACTTTTTCATCAATCGACTTGTATTATCCTTCCGATCAAAAGGCTTAAAACATCGGTTGAATTTGGAAAAAACTTAACGACGTTAAAAAAAATTTAACGACGGACCGGTGGTTTCCAAAGTGTAAAAGTTACGACCGTTGACAACCATTTCAATAGTTGAGACCCGTAGAAGTCAAAATGTGATAGTTGAAACCAATAAAAACCAATATATCTTTTTATAAATAGTTAATCAGTGCAAGTTTTCAAAATAAGGGTCATGATCCATAATTTCGCCATTATAAAGATCTAAAAATGTTATTTATTCTAATTACGCTGGATTTTCTTTACATAATAGATACTTACATATCAGGTCCTTTACACTAACTAGCGTTATGTTTTTCAGTTAGGGGCTGTTTGGCAACTGCTGAATGAGTAAGTGCTAAATGGTTAAGAGGTCTGAATGGTTAAGAGACTTTATTAATGAGATGGATATTGATGTAGAACTTCAGGTGATGGTAAGTTTAGTATATTCTTCATTCAGTTTCATTCAGCATCTTTCAATCTTTTAACCATTCAGCATTTAACTGAACCATTCAGAGACTTTTTTTTATGAAACAAACGCTCTGAATGCTGAATCTGAATGATTAAACACTAAACTGAACCATTAAGAGGTAAAACAAACAGCCATTTTTTTTTATTTTTTTTTGAACGACAATTTATTATAAAAGGAACCAAAACTGGCCACTAGCAAGACGCTAGGACTAAACACAACAAAGCCAAACAAAACAACCTACTACAACATGGGACTGAAAACAAACAGCCATTTAGTTTTCTTTAATTCAAACTACCCTTAGCTTGTCGCCATATCTCTCTCTCTCTCTATATGTACGCACAAAACCACCGCACACTCCATGTTCTTCATGGTGAAAAGGGTGGGTTTAACGAAGGTATAGATTGGAAACGTATGACATCTTTATAGGGCTCCAAATCCAAGTTCAAACCTAAAGTGCAAAATGTTGTGAATTTTCTTGATTTAATTATTTTTTTATGAAACTCATTTGGAAGCTTAAGCTTTGTTGGAAACAGAAAATGAAGACAAGTAACACAAGAAACTTTGATTTGAGGAGATCGGGTGAAAACTGAACACAAAAAGCCTACAATTCAAGAATTAATTCGTTGAATGCGATCAAATTTAGTTTAAAAATTGTTTGATAGCCGGCCACACTTTCCATCGACGTCCATAACCCGATTTGATTTGGTAAGATGGATGAACAAAGACTTGAAGTAAGGTTTGGCGGTGGTGGTAATTGATCGTGATCAATAGGAACCGGGTAATTGCTTGTGGGTCAATGTGCATTGTTGAGGGATTGATCAACCCAGTTAAGCAAGTCAAGGTCAAATTCGCTAAATCTGCAACTAAGAGAATTCATTTTGCAAACGTGAATTTTGGAGCAGAGATTGTTGCTGAACCTGGTCTAAGGTCTAAACCTATAACGGGATTCTGTGACAGTTGTTGAAGTTAACCTAAACTTTGGGTTAACTATGTCAAGTTAGAAAGTATATTTAGTGTCTATTATGTATGTATGTCAAAGTATAAGGGTGTATTATGTATATATGTCAAAGATAGGAAGTTAGGGTTATATGTAGTGTCGATTATGAAGCGTTGTGTCCTTTACATGGCACCGGTTCATAATGTATATATAGGCAAGACATTGACAAAGTTTGGATGATCAATTGTACAAGTTTCTATCAATATACTGCAAGATTATACACAGATTCTTGTGTTTTTGTTCATCAATTGCAAGTTTATTACCAACAATTGGTATCAGAGCATCAGGCTCATTGATCTTGTTGCAGTCAATTCATCACAGCCGAAAATTGAATCACTGTTACGTTTCAATTCATCACGAAATCACGCAATCAAGTTACTGATTCGATTCAAGCCCACTGTAATCTTCAATCCCTCAACATCAATTGAAGTTTCTGGTGCCGTGAATCAACATCAAATCGCCGGAACAACAAAGAACAGGCCATTCTTAAAGTTTCTGCATATTGACGATTTCAAGAAGAACGATAGAATCATTCGATTGATTTCTATCCGCTGTAAGTAATAGAATCGAATAGGAAACACCGTTTTGATTCCTATTAACGTAAACTGATATAGAAACAGAGACGAATTGGATTTTTCGGTCCTCTGTTTTACGCATACCAACACAGGGAACAAATTATTTTTCTTGTGTCTTTGAAAACAAATTAGTAAAGTGTTTGGTTTTATTCGGTACGACTATTTTGAAATCTCACCGACAAGATTGATCTTGTTTATTAGACCATGTGAAAAGTTTTAAACAAATAGAAAAGAAAGTTTACGACTTGAACATTGAATCTGTTCATGGTCATTTAAATTAAACAAAATCAATCATTTGATTTCAATAAAAGGGTGAACAATAAATATGTTTTGTTTTTGTTCATCGAAATTTGAAACAGCAAGGGTTACTCACTTTTGTTATTATTTTTAATTAATTGATTTGTTAGCAAGTAGATTTTAAAAGGAACTATTTGAAATCTTATCATAGCAAGATAATACCTTAGAATTGATTGGTAAATTAGCAAGTTAACGTGTGGTTAGATAGCAATTTCAAACCATACATCATAGCAAGTTTAAATTGAATCCTTTAGGTTCATAGCAAGTCCCGAACCTTAGATTCAATTAGCAAGTCAAACCCTTGATTCAAACTAGCAAGCAAGTAGAATCACTGTGGTTTAAAATCAAGCAAGTAAGGATCAAATCTTTGATCTAAACAAGCAAGATACACCTGATTAGCAAGTAGGTCAGGAAGCAAGGATCTGATTAGCAAGTTGGTCAGATCAAGAAAGCAAGCAAGAACCTGATTAGCAAGTAGGTCAGGAAGCACGAACTGATTAGCAAGTTGGTCAGATACGTGCAGCAAGAACCAGATTAGCAAGTAGGTCTGGAAATACAATATTGATTAGCAAGTTGGTCAATATTTAGCAAGAAAGCAAGACAGCAAAACTGCAAGCAAGTATGACTGGAAAAGAAGACAAAAAGCATAATAATGCATCAAGCAGCACTGTTCGCGAGCAAGGAAACGTTCAACTCCAATGCCCAAAACTGAATGACACAAACTATAATTCATGGGCATTGTTGATGGAAACTATACTAAAGGCATATGGTCTTTGGGGAACAGTTGATGTAGAAAAGGATGCAGAAGTAGCAGATGAAAAGAAGATTAATACAGCCAAGGCGATGATACTTCAAACATTGCCTCAGGATGTATTAGATCAAGTTGCACAATACGCAACCGCAAAGGAGGTTTGGGACTCGTTAAAAGTTCAAAACCTTGGAGCAGATTTGGTACAGAAAGCACGTTTGCATACATTGAGGAGTGAACTAGAAACCTTGAAAATGAAGTCAAATGAACGTATAAGCGACTTCGCAGGCAAGTTAAGCAGCATAAAGACCAAGTCAAAAGGTCTTGGACACGCTCTTAAAGACAAAACACTCATAAGAAAGTTACTCGCCTCAGCACCAAAGAAGTTTTTACCGCTCGTGGCAACCATGGAACAATATTCAGATTTAGACAAGATGTCATTTGAAGAAGCAGTAGGAAGGATGATAGCTTTTGAAGAACGCCTCAAGATTCAAGATGAACCAGAGGAAAACTATCAAAGCAAACTTCTAATGGCAACTTCAAGCAGTCAAGGTCATGGCAAAGGACGAGGAAGAAACTTCAACAAAGAAGAACAAGCACGTGGAAGAGGTATGGGTCGAGGAACTAAAGACAAGAGCACTCTCAGATGTTATGAATGTGGTGAACTTGGACACTTCGCAAATGAATGCAACAAATGGAAGGACAAGAAGAAAGACAAGCAGCAAGAATCAAATCTCGTCTATGATGATGAAGTACCAACACTACTTTGAAGAAGCAAGTCAAGCAAGATGAAGACTCACCTTAAAGCAAAGTTTAGTTTAAGGGGGAGTGTTGAAGTTAACCTAAACTTTGGGTTAACTATGTCAAGTTAGAAAGTATATTTAGTGTCTATTATGTATGTATGTCAAAGTATAAGGGTGTATTATGTATATATGTCAAAGATAGGAAGTTAGGGTTATATGTAGTGTCGATTATGAAGCGTTGTGTCCTTTACATGGCACCGGTTCATAATGTATATATAGGCAAGACATTGACAAAGTTTGGATGATCAATTGTACAAGTTTCTATCAATATACTGCAAGATTATACACAGATTCTTGTGTTTTTGTTCATCAATTGCAAGTTTATTACCAACAACAGTGAGAGCATGGGACATGTTTCGGTTACAGTTAAAAAGAATCCTTGACTTTTGAAGACTAAGGCTGGAAATTTCTCTACAGGAATGTGTTTGCTGAAGTTGGAGAGTGTTATTATTGGTTCTTGTTGTATCTCTAGAGTGTTGGTGGATTTCGTAAACCGGTTAAGATAGGAGGTGGGTCGTTGGCGAGATTTACCTGGTTGAGTTGAGTTTAGAAGGAGCTTCAGGCGGCCCATTCGAATAATTGATAAAGAGGGTCCGTGCAACTAGCACATGTGGGTGGAATTCTTAACATATTTATGGGAGCTCGAGGCTTGGATGACTTTTCTTATTATATATAAAAATCGTAGCTTGTTCATAAAGAACTGAAGGCTTAAAAAACCTCTAGATATTTGAAGTTTTTGCTTGTTCTTGGAACGGGAGGCTTAGAGGATTTATATTATTTTAAAAATACTGACAATACTAAATGACAATGTTGCTTTGTGATTGGATGGTGGGTTGGAGTGTTCACAAGGCCTTCAACTGGAAGATTGTTAGGTGTTAAGTCCTTTGAGCTTTTGTGCTTTTGGATAACCCATTGAAGCCTTCTTAGTCGCTAAGTCAGTAACCCGATTGCTATCCATATGTACCATGTCATGATGTATTGCAATCTTGTTGTTGTGAGCTATTGAAAGTTACCCTATTGAGCCTATGAAGGTAGGTCATCTCGACTGAACCACATTATATTCTCGACTTCTCGTCTTATTATTACTTTCTTGTGAGTGGTGTGATTTTATGTATTGCTTCCGTCATTAATGAAGTGTAAATTCTTAATCAAATATGGTATCTCTAATATTGTTCAGCTCTAAACCAGTGGATCGGAATATTAATGGTGGTTTAGCTAGTGAAGTGATTTTTTTTAACAGTAGTGAAGTTAGATCTGGTTTTGTAAAGTAACTAAAGATTTTAATAAAGATGATATTAATTTATATATACACATATATCCTACTTATAAAGTTGATTGTCCAAAATATCAAGTTTGAAAATACAGTAGTTCTTTTTTTTCTACTTTTTTATTTTCTAATTATGATATGATGGTTAATTTAGGTTTAGTAGTTTACAAATTATATACTATTTTATGGTATAACAGTTTTAAACGTTTTTAATTATGATATTTTGGTTTATCTTAGTCTCAACTAACGAATTAACTGATAATGTTCCCAGCTATTATTACTATTACAACCAACAGACCGCCATTAAAATACTTTTAACGTACGTTAAGTTTTTTCGAATTCCAGACCAACGTTTTAGGGATTTTGATTGGAAGGAGAATACAAGTCGATGGATGTAAAAATTACCTCGAAAATGTGCTCCGAACGACGAAACCGTACTTCAATTGGTTGTTTTAAATTAATGGTGTGTCAATCGGATGTAAAAATTTGTCTTCTGGAGCGCCATTTCAAGAGAACTTTTACATCAGTTGATTCGTATTCTACTTCCATTTCAAAAGCCCTAAAATGTCGGTCTGAAATTCAAATGGTATGCTGGTTACCAAAGTTATTAAAGTTGAGATCGTGAACAACCAATTCGTTAATTGGGACCGACGGAAACCAAAAGATGATAGTTGATATTGTTTAAAACTAATATACCTTCTATTAATAAGCAAACCTCATGAATACTAAAATGGTGTGTTGACAACTTTTAAATGGTTAACTTTTTGTATAACGTGTTTTTATTGGTTCAATTTTTTCTTTGCATTGTTATTTTGTTTTATAAGTGACATGTGTTTTTTTACTTTTTGTTTTTGGATTTTGTCACAAATATTTGTTTGGTCTTCAACTTTGGTCTCTCTTAATTATTAATTGCATGAATGACATGTTTGCACCGGTAATGTTGTATTTTTTGTGTCATGTTTGTTTTTTTTACGTTTCAACCGATACATAAAAGCATCGCACGAGTACACTTATGAAAAAACCTCACGCAATGAATACAATCACAAATTTGTTTGTACAATCGTGATAGTTGAACGAAATCCTCTCACGCAATGCATGAGAGACTAAAAATACGGTCGGCTAGTGACCTTTTTTTTCTTGTTTTTTTAATTTTCTTGTGTGTTTGCTTTTTCGACTTTACGTTGCGATGTGGGAGACATAATCCTATTTCGATCTATATCTAATGATCGTACTACCACGAACATAATGCGAATGTGACTATCGTGACACGATGACACCATTCATTAATGTCAACATTGTAACGCGTGTAACGAAGTAAAGTACGTAATTGTGCAACGCATTGCCATGTCAAAGAGAAAAACATGCAAATTAAGACCCGAACGCCGCATCAGTCGGGTCTTAATGTTAATTATGTTTATTTATGGAATATTGTAATTTGATTTAAATTTATATTTACCAATCATATAGTATTTAAAATACATATTGGGAGTTTAAAATATAAAGTCCATTATTTTACATATGAAGTGTGTATGATTGTGTATTATTTTCTCTATGCCAATTTTTCTAATAATTATACTACTATAAATAGTAAATAGGTAAAGACCTAGTTTGACAAAACACCTACAATATCACCATGTATGTAAGCTCTTTCCAAAAGTGTTCTTAAAACAATATATATAAAGCAATCTTTATTTACATCATATTATAATCCATTTACCTTAAAATCATTTCCCAAAAAAACCAGGAAATTAAAGGCTTAGATTAATATAAACTAAATGCTACAGAAAATCAGAAATATATATGAGAAAAATAAGTCGATAACAAACATTAACAAAGTAGACGAGTTTAATTATTTTTCAAGAATAACGTACAGTATTTGGTTGGTAAATAATAAAAAATGTTAGTTTAGGAGATGTCTCTTTTTAACTATTAACTGTAAATTCTTTATTGGATATGGTCATCTTTATTGTAAAAGAACTAGTGGAATATTAATGGTAGTTTAGTGAAGTTAGATATAGTTTTATAAAAGAACTAATTATTTTAATCAAGGTGATAATATATATCTCCCACTTATAAAGTTGATGGTTCAAAATATCTAAAAAGCTAGTTTGAAAATACAACAATGTTCTCTTTTCCACATTTTCATTTTGATGATTCAAGTTTACAAATCAATTAGGTTGACGACCAAAAAAACAAGTATTTTTTACTTAAATCATAAAAACAAGTATTTTTTATCGTTCAAATAAGTTTTTTCATGTTTTTTTATATTATTATACGTGTAATTTAATCAGGCCATTCTTCAAAAGATTATATAACACAATATGCAACGACCTTCTAAATTATATCATTGTATCAAAATATACACATGAAAATATATCAAGTTGAATTGGGGTAACAACCATTGGACATGAGAGTGAAACATTGGATAAGTCTAGTAGCTCAAACCATATTCAAGTTACTCAACACAATAAAGAATCTCAAAACAACAATTAACAAGAAATCATGATCCAATCTTCCAACAAACAAATTTCTACTTAACGTATTCTATTGCAACAAACATGAATAGAATTAGCACGTCAATTTCCAGAACAAATGAAAAAGTCTCACGATGATAAACAAATCATAGTATGACACAACGATGTGTGACACTATATATATAACACTATGATGCTAGTAAAAACACAACAGAAAATGCATTGATTGGCATCATACACAATGATTTGACTAAAATTACATAAAGACATTATATATACAATGATTTCACAAATATTACACAATAAGTTGTAACAACATGAAAAAAAACTTCATTTTTTTATATATCAACAGTATACGCGTTTTAAAGATATAAAAAAACGCATATTTTATGATGTGAGATTTTTATTAAAAAAATAAAGTCATATATGAAAAAATTACAAACATTTCAAGTGAAACTTGAAAATGGGCTAATTAAAACGAAAATTAATACTCGTTGTATTTTACTTTAAGTTGTTTACTGCTATATTATATGCCGTCGAAATTTTATAGCACCTGAGTCCACATCTAATGACCTAACACTCTTCTTACACTTTCAGTTTAATTAAGCTTCATAACTTAGACCCAAAATATACAAGAGTAAGACATTTGTTTCTAGTTTTATATTTGTTTCAGGTTGCTTTCTTACTCAATAAAATAAAAATCTTCAATAACTTATTTGAGTATTCACTAGTAACTTTTATATATCTATATAATTACATAAAAAACATTTTTAATTAAATAATACATTTTATAAATTTACCATTATAATTTTTTTCTCATTTACTAACAATCACTTAAAAAATATTATATAAAATAAGTAGTAGATTTTTAAATATATAATTTCTACCTTCTACACTCATAACAACTCATGACTACTAGTAATCTATATAATATTTTAAAGTTTTAAGGGGCAATTTTAGAGGGAGAATATTTTATTTATAATAGGAATTTTAGGAGGGAAATTGTGTGGAGTTATCACCATGCATAAGTTGATGGAACCATATACTTAAATATTAAAATTTTACAAATACTTAAAAATAATGGTTAAAAATTTATTATAAATATTATTATTTAACCCGTGTGTATACACGGATATTAAACCTAGTTAAAATATAAAATACACTACCAAATATACATGTGGGGAAACCATCTGATCGCTCTTGATACGTTTGAATCCAAGCAACACCAAGATAAGATATTTGATAGATATTTACATTAATAGTAACTTTGTACCTTTAATTAACACTATCAATAAATATATATTTATTTATATTTATTTAATTACATGATGATTCGATATTTGATAGATATTTACCCATGACTAGATATTCGTGTTAAACCAGTCACTTTTATGAGGTTATAATTGTTGGAACTATTTTATTTAAAAATAAAATAGTAATTATCTTGTGAAAAAACAAAATAAAAAAGTTGAATTATTTGTTGTTTTAATTTGAATTCAAACCTAAGATGTTACATCTTTGACTTGAATTCATTTGATTATTCAACTTAGCATTTAATTAGATGTTACATCTTTTGAGTAAAGATGACATTTATGGTTCAACTTCTAGGCTCACTATAAATACTAGGGTGAACCTAGTTGTGAGACACACTTGAACTCACTAAAAACATTCACTTGTTATCTCTCATTCTTCTAAAGTTCTTATTACACTCTCTTCTTCTCAAAGTGCATTTTCGGGTGCTAGAGTCTTCCCCGGCTGTACATACAGCTTCGGCCGTTGTACCCTGGGAAACATTCGAGTTCTCTTGGGAGACTCGGAATTTGTTTTAAGGGACCCGTGTCAATACACGAAGCCTCGGTCACTTGTTCTTTTCTTCTTTTGTACTTGTTATTTCATTTATTTCGGTTGTAATTATCGTATTGTAATTTACTGCTTTATTTGATTTTTGTATTGTAATTGAATCAATATAAGTATCTTTAATTTTTTTATGCGAACGGTTCCTACAATCTTAAAACAAATTTTTTTAAATCACCGTTCGAATTTAAAAAAAATAATAATAAGTCATTGTTTGTCTCTCAAAGTTGGACTTAGAGAACTTACACTTGACTACCGGATTTTATTTACAAAGAAAGTGGTTCATATATACCATTTGTTGGTTTTGATTGAGTGTAATTTTGTTTATGTATAAAAGCTTTAGTAGTTTTTATTTATGGTGATTCAATTTCTTTTCAACTTTCAGGTTGTTTAAAAGTTTTGAAACCTTCTATTGGTATTTATAAGTCAAAAGTAGTTTTACCTTGATTAAAAACTTTGCGTGGTTTTATTAAGTTGGTGAAATAAATTAATTTATTTAATTACTTCAATGATGTAAGTGTTTGTTTTCTTTGATGTGTTCAAACTAAAATGAAACATAACATTAAACCATTTGAAATCTTCCGTAGGTTTCAAGAATATTTTCTTGTTAATTGACTCATAACTCATGTAATAAATCAAAAAGAGTTTTAGTTTCTCTTAAGTTCATAATTAACTCTCATGATATATGAATTTAAAAGAAGCAATCACGGTAAATATCAAAACATGATTCATTTTCTAAACAATATTAAAATGAGTAGTAGTTCATCTTCCAAAACAAAGCTCATAAAAAAAGATCCATGAAAAAAATACCCAAAACAAAGATACTCACTTGCTTTCATATTTAATATAAAACATATTCAAAAAAACTAGTTCATCTAATATAAAACATATTAAAAAAAACTACTTCATTCAAATGCTAAACTAAAAAAGATTAGTGATATATATAAGGAAAACAAATATATATATATATATTTTTCGGGCCGAGTACTCGGGCCGGGTATGGGACGGGTTCATATGATCCCATACCCATACCCAAACCCGGATTTTTTTTAAAAACAAATCCCATACCCGGTCCCATACCCTAAAATTCGGGCCATTACCCGGCCCGAATACTTCGGGTTTCGGTTTTTCCCATCGGGCTCGGGTTTTATTGCCATCCCTAGTCAACTTTAATACAAATAATAAATCATAGAGTAAATTACTATTTTGGCCCCTATGGTTTAGGGTATTTAATTTTTTTGCTTAGAAATTTAACTTTTAACATAATATTAGCCCCTATTATTTTACTTTTTAACTGTTTCAACCCCTAACATTAACTTTGTTAACTTTTTCTGTTAAGTGCAAAGATATTTTAGTCTTTAAAAACTCCAATGGCTGTTTATGTAAATTATAAAGTCATTACATATTTAAGGGATTATATAGTATGTACATAAACTACAAATAAAACACAATAAAATTTGAATCTCAAAAAATTAATAATAATAAAAATAATAGTAATAATAAAATAAGAATAATAGTATTTAAAGGTTTATAACGGTGATTACAATAGTGCATATGATAAAAATGAAATATAAAATTATTTGTATGAGAGATGAAATATTTTTAGGTTATAACATTTATGTAGACAGCTTAACGACTATAAAATTTGTATTCAATTTAATACGATATTATTCACATTAAGCGTGAGTATGGATTGAGTTATCTTTATTTGATTATATTTTATGGCTATAATCATTATAATTATCGTTATCATTATTATAATTACTAATAGAGTTATTGGATTTTAATAATCTAAACTTTAATGGATTGACCGATATTAATCACAACTTAAGAAATTCCATATGACAGTCCTAACTTGCATGTAATTTATTTTCCTCCAGCGAGCCTTTTCTAACGGATACTCAAAAAACCCACCAGATCATTTTGGTGTCTCATATAAACCTTATCCGACCATTTTTGTGTCACACTTATAAAAGACTCGATGGAGGAAAATAATTTGCAAGTTGGGACTTCCACAGAGAATTTCTTAAGTTAGCATTAATATCGACTAATAAACTAAAGTTCAGATTATTAAAAGAACAAATTACATTTCTCGTCCTTTATGTTTTTAATAAATTACAGAACTCGTCCTTAAACTTAGGTATTTACAGTGAACGTCCTTTACGTTTAGAAAAGTTTACAAATTTCATCCTTTCTACTAATGGACATTTATTTTTAACGGAAAATGATGACATGTGTCATCCATACGAGGGCAAAATAGTCATTTTACTTGTAAAACTATAAAACTAACAAATTAAATAAAAATATATATAAACTAAATTCAAACCCACTCTCACACAGTCACACTCTCACTCTCACCCCCTCTCTAAAATGTGAACGGTTGCCGTTCAAAAATCCGGTGACCACTACTACGCCACTACCACCGTTACTCACAACCACCACCGCCATCCATAGATCCATTGCAATCGCATCAACATCACCACCCATCACCACCACGTTCATCCACAGTTTCAATTCAGACAATCGCAGATCCAGCCAACCATCAGTCCACCACGATATCTCCGGACACCATCAGTACATCACCATTTCGCTCGCACCCAGCATCATAACCACCATAAAACACCACATTAGGGTTTTGTATTTTTCAAATCTTTGTAACGATGGTCATTTGATGTGTGATGATTGCGGTGGTCAGAGATGGTGGTGGATAATGATGATTGCGGCGGTTGTGGTGTGAGCGTCGGTTGATTTGCACCCTCAGACGGTGGATGATGATGTTGAATGTGCCATAGCCGGTGGTATAAGCAGGAGAGGGGGAAAGAGGAATTATGGTGCGAGGCTGATGGAGGTGGTTGAAGAAGGAGGAAGAACCTGCAATAATGGTGTGAGGATGATGAAGTTATAAAAACTGATGTTGATGAATGTTGGTAAATACTGATGGTGATGAATGTTGTCGGATGATAATGATGATTTTTTATATATATTATAATCTTTAATATTATTTATATATAATTTAATAAATAAAAGAAAACAAGAAACCATAAATTACATAATTCATCCTTTAGACCTAAAATGACTATTTTGCCCTCGTATGGATGACAAATGTAATCATTTTCCGTTAAAAATAAACGTCCGTTAGTGGAAAGGACGAAATCTGCAAACTTTTCTAAACATAAAGGACGTTCACTGTAAATATCTAAGTTTAAGGACGAGTTCTGTAATTTACTAAAAACATAAAGGACGAAAAATGTAATTTGTTCTTATTAAAATCCAATAACTCAATTAAAAAACCATATAGTCAGCTATTATGTTGTAATGTTGTGCAAACAAATGTAGAATCTCAATTTAATGAGTAAATCAACGATTTTGTGTAAGCGAAAGCCCAATCGAAAATGTCAATTTTTTTTTCTTTATGTAAATGAAAGCCTAGTGAGTTATGTATTTTTTTTAATTATAAATGAAAGCCTAATGAAGATTGTAAATATTCAGTAAGTCAGCGCTCTATCTCTGCCAATGGAAAAAACGGTTTTAGAATAACAGGGACCGATTCTTCAAAATAATCAAAATACGCACCTCTAATTATGGTAATGTACTAAAATCCTAGAAATACAATGGATTCTTATTCAGATATGTGAATAATCCAAATGGAAATATCCAAAATCCGATCCAAATAAAGAATTCGATTCATTTCTTGGATACGAATTACGATTCTAACTATTTTTTTAAACACCCAATGTGACATATATAGGGCACCCGGGTCTTTTCCACGCGATGAATAATATATACTTGGTTCATCTTTTTACATCAACAAGTTGAAAACTAAAAAAATAAATATTAAATTTGGATAAAAAGCAAAACTGTTTAGATGCCTTTAATTTCAACTAGTTTATGTAGCGCAGCCTTCACCAATATCCTGTTAGTGGGACCTTGTATATTGAAAGCCCCAAACTCAATGGCCGAAAAGTTATATTTCTATATTTCGATAAATAGACACAAAGTATGGATGACTTTTAATGTAATATATTCTCACTTATCTTGTCAAACACTAGTTGTTAAGAGATCTTAAGAGATTAAATTAAGTAGATACGTCTTATAATGCAAACAAAAAGTAACGCCTCATCTTTTCTCCCCTTTTACAAAACACACGTTTTCCTCTCAAGCAAGATTATGAGTTCCTTACGCTCAACACATACGAGCTAATGATTATGGTTTACAGGTTCGATTTCTAAACTTTTTACGTTTTAGGTGCATGTGCTCTTTTGTGTATCAAAACTAAATACAACAGTGATAGAAACTTTTAAATCTAGATCCTTACCCAAAAAAAAAAAACTTTTAAATCTAGATGCGTTGTTAAAGGTGTTAGACGTATCTTTAATTCTTTATAAACTTGTGCGTAAAAACCAATACGGCAATTCAATAATAGTATAAACCAGATATGTGACCGGGTCACATGATACAACGACCATGTATCGTGTATGTAACAACACGTCATATATGTGTTGATAAATGTTAACTGAATTTGGGAAAATTTTATGTTGTTTCAATCAATTTGTACTGCTGATGTTCTCACTATTTATATTACATGATCATACTACTAAATATGATTAACTTTTAACTAAACTATAGTTAACACTAACCATTATAGTAAAAAACTTATAATCATTTCAATATTAAAAAGTTTCATGTCTTGCATACTACATACAGTATAAAGTCATAATGCGTCGCATACTAAAAATAATGATATATCTAAATATAGAGTCACAGTCATAACTAAGTCAAAGTTGGAGGAGAGTTAAAGTCCTAAACGTGTCAATAGTGTTTTGTGTGGTGTTTTTTTTTTGCTATTGGTTGGTGGTTTGAAGTGTTGTGTTCCGATTGGTGGATGTCATGAAATATTGTTTTGTGAGTGACTTGAGGTGTTATGTTGGTATTAGTTGATGGTTTGAGGTGTTGTTTTGTTATTGGTCGATGGTTTGAGGTGTTGTGTTGCTATTAGTTTATGTCATGAAATTATGTTTTGTGTGTGGCTTGCGCTTTTGGTTGATGGTTTGAGCTCTTATGTTGTTATTGCTTAATGTCATGTATGCGTTTGTTTCTTAGATGTTTTTTGTTATTTTTTGTGTTTTGTTTAATTTTGTATTTTATTTTTGTTGTTGTGTTACATTTTTGTTTGTTGCTGGTAAAATTTGTAAAAGTAATAACTCGTTTAACAACTGTCGCACAACGCGCGACAACACAAATATACCTAGTTTACATTACGTTAAAGATTTCACTTCAGTTTTAATAACACAAACTAAACGAATAATAATAATTTACGCTTGATTTTTATTTGACAACACATGTATTACGTATTATGTTTACAAACATCATTATAAAGTGAAATCAAGTGAAAACAAATTACCTCTACTTTTTTTTTTTGGACAGCGAAACGAATAAAGCCCGGCTACCCGGGGTAACCCAATGACGAAAGGCGACCCCAAACGCTCTACGAACACAGACAGCGCTGGGTAGCCGAAGCCCACCTATACCTATTAAACCAACTCCAATTCGGGGGAAACCCACTAGCCCGTCCGCCCGTAGGCACGACAACAAGCTAGCGGTAAAACCCGTTTGGCTCAGAGATCGAACTTATGTTGGCCACAAGTCTCCCTTCATTGCCCCCATTTGCCCCTTCCAAAGTGGTGGTAGTGGGACTAGAACTTGGGTCTCTTTTGGAGAATCCAAGCCTCTTACCACTACACCACATTGGAAGTTGCAACAAATTACCTCTACTAAAATTCTACTACAAGAATTATTCCAAGTAACAAACATAAAAAATTTAAATAATATTAACAAACTATTAGCCTTCATTTAGTTTCCACTAATTATTAAAGTTTAATATTTGAACCAACTTTTCTTAACCAAAAGCGTGTAAGGGATATTTTGGATTTCATTCCTAATACCTAATGTGTCTTTTTTTTTCTCATTTATCAAAAAAGTGATGATCCATCCTCCACCTATATATACCTCATCACACCTTGTCTTCCAAACACCATCACAAACACATTTCTACAACACTCACAATTACACTTACTCTAAAACACGTACACATCAAAAATACCTAACTAAACATACCATGACTCGTTCGAACCGTTTCCTCACCACCATCATCCACTCATCATCCTCACCCGTGTCCGAATCACCTAACGAAGCCGCCGAACAATCCGATTTCATCTTCATCCTTGCTGCTTTACTATGTGGGCTAGTTTGTATTATAGGTTTGATTTTTGTAGCTTACTGCACTTGGATCCGCCGAAGAATGTTAAATGCGGAGCGGAACCGGAGACCAAACCAACCGGCTGCTAATAAAGGTGTTAACAAGAATGTCGTCGAATCGCTTCCGAAGTACGCGTACGATTCGAATAATGAAGAGAGTGGCGGAAAGCTTTCGTCCGGAGATTGTGTGATTTGTTTAGTGGAGTATGAAAATGGAGATGAAATCCGTGTGTTGCCAGAGTGTGGACACGGGTTTCACGTCGGATGTATTGACGAGTGGCTTGAATGTCACTCGTCTTGTCCGTCGTGTAGACAAGTTGTGGTGGTTACTAGATGTAAAAAGTGCGGAGGGGTTCCCGCGAATGAAAGCGGGAAAGTTTCGTTAGTGGTGGAAAATGAAGGTGGAGAACAAAATGAACAAAATGGTGGTTCGGTAGATGGGAGTGATTAAGGTAGCTAGTAATAGTTAATGATGCTTATATTTTCGGACGATCTATGTTCGCTGGTCAACGGTTGATGATTGTCGGGTTTTGGGTTTTTTTCTTCCAGTTGTAGCTAAAGTGGCGTTTGGATAGATTTATAAATAGCAAAATATATTTTAGTTTTCTTAAACGTAAACTTACTAAGTCTAGATCATAACAAAATATAAAAATGGTGGTTCTAAAACGTAAACTTACTAACTCCATCCACAAATGTATTTTAATGAAAATGAATAAAGTATCGATCTTATTAGCTTCTACAAAAGAAAATATAAAATTAGATATTTTGATGGGTCTAGTAGCTAGATAAATGGTAAAATAGTAACATCCAATCCAAATAGCATCACACGTGTAATTATAATTCACGCGTCATATTCCGTAATGAAAGAGAAATATCCCACTTTTAATGGTATTTTAATGGTACTAAAAGTAAGTATAGACTAAAGACTAAAGAGTGACCACTAGTGCCATATATTCAAAATTAAATAAACACTAGTGGAACTTTTTCCTAACAAAACTAAACTTAAGATTGTTTCTAGTAATAGAATAAAAATCTAGGTTCGTTGTTGGTCAAACTTATAAATAATATGTATCTCATATTTTTTAAAATTATATTGTCAATTTGTCATAAATAAATTACATGAACATGGGTACGTATATGATGTTTAACTTAACTTTCATTTTAAGCAAGATTTAAGGAGTTGAATTGCTATGTGATTTAATGTACGTAACCTTACATCCTAACCCTATATTTTATGCATGAATAAAAGGTGTAGAACGACAGTAAAAAGAGTGTAACATGAGAGTATTTATACCCAGGGCCGGCCCTGAGCAGGTGCGGCATGTGCGACCGCTCAGGGCACCATCTCGACAGGGGCACCGAACAAGGATCAGCGGAACAGAGATATATAACTTCATTTTGTTTCTTTACGTGTGACCCCCTTAATCTATGACTGGTAGAAGAGATGAAGTGAAGAGTTGAAGATCATATTCATAGTTTTTTTTTTCGACTGGCAGCGTTAGTTGCAGGTGATTTAGAATGAAAGAGAGAAAGAAGTAAAAAGATAAGGTAATTATGACCACTTTTGAACTGGTCTTGGGAATCGCATGTATATTTAAGTTTTTATTTATTTTTTAGTTTTAGGTTTTAGTTTACTTTAACACCTCACTTTACTTTAATTTAATAAAACTTTATTTTTACTTTAGTTTTCTAAAACTATTTGTTAATCACATGAAATTTTTTATTTAAATATGTATCTTTTCTCAAATATCTTTTTTAAAATTAAGTTTTTAAAATTATACCCTTTCTCAAATATCTAGTTAAATATATACATTTTCTCAAACATCTATTTAACAATGCTAAACATAAAATTGATTTAGAATGGTTTTAATATATCACAAATCAAACAGTATATTATTTTCGTTTTAGAGTCATTCTTGAATTTGAACTGAATGCTAGAAAAATTGACTGGTGATGAAGGTGGTCAAAGACACTTTTTTTTGTTCGCACAGGGTACAAAAATTCTCAGAACCACCCCTGTTTATACCAAAGTAGGAGGTAAAATGGTCCCAAAAAATGCAAAAAAACTATGAAAAAAGTGAGAATCGGTACGAACAAGTCGGATAAAAACGAGTAGAAACTGCCTGAAAAGGGTTAAACAAAAATCGTGCTTCTACCCACCAAGTATTTTCAAGTCCAGATCAGTTCCATTGGGCATTCGATAGGAACCGATTTGCTTCCTATTATAGTAGGATCATCAGCTTCGAGTATGAAAGTGGTTTTTTTCACCTGTGTATGGGTCATATGAAAGGGCCCAATAAGCTAAAAGTCAGGAAAAAAACAATAAAACACCAAATAAAAACTATTAACCATCTTTATTACTGGTCGATAGATGTCGTTTGTTTGGTACGAGGAGTTCATATTCTCCCTTAATGATAAAGGTAAGTAAGGTTTCGAATTCATATTAAATTTGTGGCCAATGTTTAATTTAACTAATTAATTATTGAACTGAAAGAAAGAAGTTAAATAATCGCATTATGTAAATCTTGAACTTTGAAATGGGTTTATATTGAAACCAAATAAATTTTGAAGTGAATTATACTTATAATTCAAAATCTAAATGTTCTCATGATCCAAGTTCAATGATAATGTTGTTTTAACGCAATTAAGCTTTGATCATGAAAATATGATTTTTATGTAATGATATATTAATTAAAATTGTTACTAAACACCCATCTTTATGAGTAGATAATGAAAATATTGAAAACTAAAACCATTATAGTAATAATCACGAAAACAAATTACTCACTGAGTTCATCTTAAAACATCTAATAGACACTAACGTAAACATGTAAACGACACATAAAAAAAGCCGCTTATGGTTGCTAGAAGATCTTCTGACTTGTAGTAAAAACGTTATAGTAAGTGATGTATTAATGGTTGAAAAGTTTTGAATGGTGGAAAATTGTGTGGAATTACCTCTTGGTTCGTTCCTTAGCCTCCTAGGTCAGATAGAATGAAATGCATATATATTCAACCTCTAAATAATCATTTTTAACATAAAAATCCGTCACAACCACTCTAGCCTACTGTAGGTTTTTTAGCTTTTTGTTTTTCTTCATTTTGTGC
The DNA here is from genome assembly GCA_030867185.1 of Tagetes erecta. NCBI lineage: Eukaryota > Viridiplantae > Streptophyta > Magnoliopsida > Asterales > Asteraceae > Tagetes > Tagetes erecta. The sequence continues at coordinate 8,761,952 of CM061490.1, forward strand.
CCTTCTAACTTGAAAGTTAGCACTTATTTTACCCAAAAATATATTTAAACATAGTTGAACCATTTCAAGTAAGTAATCATATAATTATATATAAACAATAACATTAAACATATAAAACATCATTCCAAACACCACACATCCATCCCCACATTTTACCTTTGCTTGTCCCTAAGCAAATTCGCTCATAACATACCTTTGCTTTTCCCTAAGCAAATCCGCTCATAACACTATGATTTTTGTCAACAAATACGATCATTTTTCATCTTCACTAATACTAGCCAATGTCCAAACGCATACCAAACTTAATCAAACCATTTAAGTTATTTAACACATCATACTTTGCAAGCAAAGTTGTCACATTTGAATCAAAGTCTATATACCTGGAAAATAAGTTTTCAAATATTATACTTATGCATGCAAATACACCCATTATAAGTGCCACTCTTCTCGGCTTTGTTTTTGGACTAGTGAAAGATGCACAAGTACCATAAGCTTTCTTAATAGTCATAACTTCACCACTTCAAACAAATTATGGACAAATCATAAGGTCTTTAACAGGGTTGTAACTTTAGGTTAAGGTTAGGGTTAGGGTGCGGATAAAGAATTTAGTAGTGGATAAAAGATAGTGAAATCCAATTAAATATGCTATCTATTGAAAGACAAATAACTAGACTTTTAAAAAATTTTGTAGAATTCTTTGTTTTGAACGAACAATATCAAAATATTCACAACTACGGGTAAACTTAACCCACTACGATAACACTAAGGTGGTGTTTGTGAGTCCGTCGGCTGGGGACGCATGTCATGTCCGGATTGGACAAAAAAAACTATCTTTTTTTTTTGGTTTACTTTTATTTTAAATATATTGTCGTTCAAAACAAAATTTATTCTTTGGATGAACTAGGATTTAACCTTTAATTTACCAACGTTGGGTACAGACTCGTGTCTGATCCGCTAATTCCCCAAATAGCGGTAAATGAGTGTTTGTGCAATAAGTGACATGTATAATTAAAACCGACACACTTAATTAACCCTAATCAATAGAGTTACATTGAAAATGTCGTGTGTAATATAAAGAACAAGAAGATAATATATCGTTTAATGGGTTGTACAAAATGCTTGAAGATGTTCTCAGAGTACGTTTACGAACCCTTGTACATAAGCGTTGGATTAGGCATTACGTCGTCGGCCAACTTGGTTGGGATATGATATAATTACATGAAAGTGGATTGGTTTTATGTTACTAAAATTACATGGAAATTGTTCTTGATTAGATGTTTAAAGGTCAAATGTTTACTAATGTCATTAATCACTCACTTAGTATGGCTAATGCTTGGTGGCAGTCATGATGCTCAAAGAAAGTCAAGAGGCAAGGATCGAGTCTTGGAAGTGGATTGTTTGAGAAGTGTTGTAAAGACCAAACAACTTATGAAGATACTTTTGTAATAAGGACTTGGAATTAAGTATATTTTGGTTCAAATTATAGTTTGTTTTAAAAAGGATTTTGGTATGACATATGTAACACATGGGTCTTTTGAGAATAAAAAGCTCGGGTCCATTTTCCTCTGAATAATTTATTGAATTTAACCATAAAAAAGTTAGTGTGTTACACGAAAAGAACGAGTCAACTAGTGGAAGATGCCAAACAACACGTGCACTAAAAGGGAAAAAACAGAGACACGATTAACTTGTGTCATGAAGAGCATATGACGAGTTGAAGCCTTGAAGGCATTAATAATTGTGGGTTTGGTAGGAATAAATCATGTCTTGTCTAAAAGAAGAACGTGATGATTTACTATCTCTAGACATGTTAATTTTTTTAAGAATAACCGTATTTGGTTTTTAATCATGAAAAAAAAACCAAGTTTTGGTGATGTTCTTAATTACCGTAATGTTTTAAAAAGAAATGGTCTTTTTGTTGTCCGGTTATTTTAAATTTTATTAAAACCGGATCAACCGAATTTTAAATGAGCTCATTTAAGCGGCATAGAAGCCGTCTCTTCGAACTTTACTATCTTAGCTTTCATGGTTTAATTTTAAAATTTAGTTTTTCCCTTATGAGTTAGTTGTTTTTATTGGTATATTAAGGTTTTAAATGGTCTGCTTTATATTGGTCCCAACTATCAAATTTGCTACTAACAGTCTCAAATTTTATCACTTTGGAAACTAACAGTCTGGCGCTAGAAAATTTTTTAAGGCGTTAATTTTTTCGAATTCCATACCGACGATTTAGGGGTTTTAATCGGAAAAAACAATATGAGTCGATTGATGTAAAAAGTTATCTCGAAACGACTCTTCGAACGACAATATTTCAACATCTGAGTGAAGCACCATTAGGTTTAAACACTATTGAAGCACTGTTTCATCGTTCAGAGCATCGTTTCGATGTAACTTTTACATCAATCGACTCATATGAATTTGAAAATAACACAACGTTCGGTATGAAATTTGAAAAAAAACCTTGACGCCGTTAAAAGTCGATCTAAAAAACTTAACAACGATTTTTTTGTTGTCAATTAGTGATAAAAGTTAGGACAATTACCAGAAAATATAAAAGTTGGGATCGGTAGAGACCCAAAGTTGATAGTTGAGACAATTTAAAACCAATATACATTTGTGTCGGTTTAGGTTTAGGAAAATTGGATTTTAAAAATCTCCACTTTCACCTATTGGTCGGAAAAAACTTCAACTGAGAAAATTCTTTTGAGAAATCCCAACTTTCAAACATATATTTTTTACAGAGCCCTAGTTAAAATATAATTAACGACGTTAAGTTTTTTTTCAAATTTGAAGCTAATGTTTTAAGGGTTTTGATCGGAATTCAGATACAAATAAACGGTTTGACGATACGTTTAATATTACATTAATTGAAGCGTCGTTTCATCATTTGGAGCATCCGTTAGAGATAACTTTTACATCAATTAATTCGTATTCTCGTAATCTCGTCCCGATCAAAAGTCATAAAACATTAGTTTCAAATTCGAAAAAAACTTAACGGTGTTAAGTATTGTTGGTCCATAATGATCGTGATTTCAGTGCTATGTTGACTTGTTTCACACAAAAATAACCAAGACTTGAAGAATAAAGTATATATTGTCCAAACAACCCAACAACAAGATCTAACACACAAATGGGGTAAATAAGCTACAATGATAAGTAGAATAAGCTCCTAGCACCTCAAATAGAACGATTACACAACACAATCAGTGAGAAATGGCTTGGATAAAAGATGTGCAAAAGTTGTATAAAGTGAAGATAAGGTTACAATATATAGCAGTGTTAGGTTCGCTGATAGATTCGCTCTAGCGAATCTATCTAGCGAACCAACACAGGTTCGCTGGGCACATAGGTTCGCCCAGTCGATACCTTAATACAAAAGACATGATGACCTGCGGGCGAATCTATAGATTCGCCCGTAGGTTCGCTAGAACTAATACAATTACAAGTTAAACAATTACAAACAAAAGTAACACCGACAAGCCGGTGAGTCCAACCTATACATAGTGACTATCAATACTCCCCCTAGGTTGGACCTCACCTGGGGAAGTCTTCTGGTTTAGCTCCGTCTTTATGGCTTCAAAGATGTTCGATATATGCTCCTGCCCTTCCTTTAATTCCGGCCATTGATTCAAGTGATTTTTGTGTTGTTTTTGGAGTTTTTGGGTCAAAAATACTTTTTGATTCTGTTCCAAGTTTGTTTTTCGTGTTTTGGTGTTGTATTTTGCCCAAGGATTGTGGTATTTGGTCATAGGAAGCTTTTAAAAACAAACGTGTATGCAAATGGTCAATTTTTGAAGGTTTTCGAGCTGTTTCCGTACTGTTGCAGGGTGGTTGAGCTACCAGCGAATCTGTCAGTTCAACCAGCGAAACTGTCTGTTCATCCAGCGAACCTAATTCGAATTTTTGTCCTGATTGGTTTGTGTTGTGGCCAGCGAATCTGACATATCATCGAACGAAAGTTCACTTGTTTGGCTGACTGTGCAAGCGAAACTGCTGCCAAAATCAGGCCAGCGAATCTGTGCTTGCTTGTCAGCGAAACTGTCTGCTTATCCGCGAATCTATCGATTGGAATGTAGGAGGCGAGGAGCATACAGAAAATATTCAGGAGGAAATGAATGTTATTGATATGCCTGATACTGATGTCGCTGATGTTGAGTCAAGTGAAGATGATGAAGCCGGATCTGAAGACGTGACAATTTCGTTGGCTGAGACTGAATCGAGGGCAGGAGCTTTCATTGAACATTTTAAAGCCTAAAGAAGACGGAGCTTAAACAGAAGACTTCCCCAGGTGAGGTCCAACCTAGGGGGAGTATTGATAGTCACATGTATAGGTTGGACTCACCGGCTTGTCGGTGTTACTTTTGTATTATTAAATATAGTTTGTTGTTATGTTTTTGTATCTAGCGAACCTACGGGCGAATCTATAGATTCGCCCGGAGGTCTAGATTAGTCGTAGTCTATAGATCAGTTTTGTCGTCGGGCGAACCTGTTTGTGCCCGGCGAAGCTATAGTTCGCTCGATAGATTCGCGGATAAGCCCAGCGAATCTATCAGCGAATCTGTAGCTGATCTATATATAGATTAGTTTGATTAGGGTTGAACTTGCTTGAAATATAGCCTAGAATTGGGAGGTTATACATGTAAACAAAATCACTGCAATTCTATCATGTTTGTATGAGTGTCGGAGGTGCTAGGAGCGTATATCATTCATCTATGTAGCGTGTTTACCTCTTTTGAGTTGTTTTGTTTGTGTCCCCTTTGAATCAAGTGTGTTTTGTTATCTCTTAATCATAATAGCACTGAAATCACGATCCAGATAGACCAACAAACCACTTCATCTTCCTTTCTAAACCACTCAGACTTGTCTAAATCAGCATGCTCGAACTGATAGCTCATCCCCTGTTCCTCAACTTTATACATTTCAGGCTCGTCATCTAAATCTTCTTCACTGTCAGCATCGACATCAGTCTCAGGTTCATCAATCAAAGTAAAATCCTTACTCGATCCTCCGACCACTTCTTCTTCTTCAAATATGTCCATATCAATTCCCATCTCTTCATCAAACTCTTCCTCAACGGCCTTTCCCTTTCCTTTATCACCAAAATCAACATCCATTAACGGATACTTTGCAATATCCGTTAAGGAGTTCAGTTCTGCTTCAGTCATTGCCGGTTCAGTTCCAGCATTTTCTTTCAAACTATTCAATTCTTTGAAGATCCTAACCAACAGACACTGCTGATCCTTCATCATCCTACCCATTTCGTATATAACCGTCGATTTCTCAGCATCCTGTTTCTCCAGTTCTTCATGTTTACTTCTCAGCTCAACCAATTCTGCTTCCAGTCTTTCAACAACACCCTTTAATTCACCAGCGGATTCCCCCGATGTACCCCCGGTATCATGCCTAGCTTTCTTTGATGCTTCAGCGTGTGTATCAGATTTTCTTTTCGTCCTCAGTTCCCTTCCAGCATCAATTTCTGCTTGTATCTCATCCACCTCTCGGTCAAACGAGTAATCTTTCTCTTTGGCATATGCTTTCCTTTTTCTGATCTTCTTCTCAACCACCTCTATATTTTCTCCGCCCCGTTTCCTCTCCGACTCAATCAACCTCTGAATTTGTACCCATCTTTCAGCCGGGTACATGTTCTCCCATAAAAACGACGTTCTACCAACACAGTCCGATCTCACAGATTTGCAGTCTTTGAAAATTCTTGAATGCATGTCCCAAACCTTCAGCTCAGCGCCAACAACCGGCAAATTCGGCAATTTGTCATTCAGTACCATCTGAATGAACCTGGGATACATTAACCACTTGATGCCTTTTGTAGCGTGAATGTTCTCAAGAATGTAGTTGAAGATCAGCTTCGCAAGATTTGCTTTCTGCCCTCGGCAGAACAGCACCATGGCTCGAGCCCAGTCCAAGTTTAACCCGTCCGTGCCCCCTTTCCTATGATCCAGGCACATGATAAACACGTGAGCGATGTACCTCCACTCCTGGATCAAGTAGGATTTAACAAACTCCATTTTCTTTTCGCCGGGCATCGGACCCTCATATCCAGCGTTCCGGAATGCCCCATACACCTCTTCAGCCGTCATATGGACCTCTTCACCCACATCATCTTCTAATCTTAGAATCCTGGCTAGATCAGCCTCTGTGAACTGCAGGTCATACCCACCGACTTTAGCACAGATACGTGACGGCAGTACCGACACGTTCATGACAGCGGTTCGCCAAAAATCCCGGACATGCGTCTCATATATAGTAGGAGAGTGAGAAATGGCATAATGTATATGAGACGATTTCAGCCATTTGATTGCATCTCTATAGCTCTCGGCCTTTTCATGGTTTTCGTCAAGTAAAGCACACATGTTGTGCTTTTTCTCGAAGAATAGTGTCGACATTGTGCCTGAAAAATAAACGGAGATTGATCAGAAACGAAGATTTGAAAATCAGTTAATAGATTCGCTGGAAATTAGGTTCGCTGGTATAGCGAACCTGAGATTTTGGCACCAGAACCTATAGATTCGCTGACATGAAAATCAGTCATCTTGGTCGAGCGAATGTATAGGTTCGCTAGAAACAGTCGGGCGAATCTATGTTGTTGCGCGGGCAGCATAACGACATAGGTTCGCTCGAAGTCTTGAACTTTCGTTCAGATTCGCCAGACGAACACTTAGGTTCGCTGGAAACCCTAGATTTTGAAAAACGGCCAAAATCACATACAGTCCACCATTATTAAGCATATAAAGCAACAACAGGTCAAAGTAAACATTAATAGAGGCTGTTATGTAGTAAAACCCTAACAACTAACACCAAAACAGTCATTCAATCAACACTTAATCAAAGATCGACAGTTAAAAACATGGTAACAGTGCGATTTAGGGTTTAGACAGAGATTAGAATGTAATCGATCACATACCGGACAATAAGAAGATGTTTAATGTATGAAAAAGCCGTGAAATAGTGAGAATCGAACGTTGGTGATTTTGAAATTGAAAAACGGGCTACAGTACGGGTGACAGCGAATGTTTTGAAAAACTTCGCTGTCACAGTTTATATATACAAACATAGGTTCGCTGGCAGACAGTCTAGCGAACCTAATACAGGCCAGCGAACTTATGTACAGCGAACTTTTAGGTTCGCCAGAAGACCAAGAGTCAAAAATCAACATGCGGCGGCGGTGCAAAAGAGGTTGCGGGCGAACCTGAGATTTGGGCGAACCTGTAGGTTCGCTCGCAGGTTCGCTCGCACACAAAATACAATATTTTTGGTTTTTCTTAAGTTTTTAAAAAAAACTTTGTAAATCCGTGAAAACGTCCCACGATATCAACGCTCCAAAAAAAATAAACATATACACATATAATCCTAAAATTTAAAAATAAAATAAAGTAAAATGAAATAAGATAAAATAAAAATAGAATAACAAGAGACGGTTTTAATCGCTAGAAAGGATATATATTCTTCATGATGTTTTGAGCAGAATCCGGAGAATCATCGATTGGCGGGATTGCAGATATGTTTGTCCATTTAAACCCATGCCTTAGTCCTTTCAACAAGAGATCAGCAGCTTCTTTTATCATGTTTTTGGTTTGATTGAAGAAACTCAGACAACTCGGTCCCCACAGACATCTAGGTAAAAAGAACAAATTCTGTCATCAGGGTATATCTGAGCAATACGATTGACTTTGCTTGAATTTCAATGGTCAACTTTTGAATGTTGACCGATGCGTTTGTTTCTTTTGACACTTGTGCAATATGCATCTTTTCTTTGTGAGTGGAGCTTGTCAGCAATTGATTCTTTTGAATACAATGCGACTTATTATTTGGGAAACTCAAATAGTCTAGAGCTCCAGGTCTATACTGACGTATAACAGAGGAGATAAACATTTGAGCATGCTCGGTGAATCTTCAGGTCAATACTTCCGTATAGCAGAGAAGATCCACCAACTCCAGGTCAATACTTCCGTATAGCAGAGGAGTTAAGCACTTGACTCAAAACGTTCTGAGGAGTTAACGAGTAACTCACTCAGAGGCTTTTCCGAAGAGCATCACTAGCAGCTTTTTATTTTATTTGTTTTGCATACTAGAAACTCGATTCGGGGATAGGGCGAGGGTGATTTGGGATTTTTTTAGGGAAATCAAGACAAAGATTTGACGCTCTCAACCCATTTTTGACAGAACCATTATCTTTGTGCAATCCAATCATGTCAAGGAGATAGTCCTTGTTGTCGAGATCTTGAGCGTTATGTTTGGCTGCTCAATCACTGTTTACTTCGTTTTCGGGCTGAGCCTATCTGTCATATCCCAAACGCAATGCTTCTGACCTCCTTCAACGACTCTTCAACATCAATCAAAACGGAGATCCTGAAATAGCAAAATTTGAAAAACTATAAATAGTTAATCTTTTAAATCTCCCCCAAAATTTCTATATTGTAGCTACCAAATAAGAAATTTTTGTTTTTCAGATTTTCTTAATATATATATATATAGAGTGGAAAGAAAAATAAAAGGAAAATAAAATGAGATAAAATAAAATAAAGTAACGGAGCAATGAATCGAGTGACCCACGGATTTTTCAAAGAAGAAAATGAAAGAGTACAAGTTATTTACATATTTACAAATGACAAATTAGACTTTTGAAATCGGGACCCAAGCCTTAGTGTACTTGGGTCTTTGAACAGTTGATGATTTGCAGAAAAAATTATTTACAAAAGAATTCAATTTCGTTCCAAAAGATCTGTGCCTTGAACTATTTTCAACAATCACAGGACAATGTTTGACAATATGATCAAAATTTCCACACTGAAAGCAATGAGATTTTAAACTTCTTTTAGAACATTTAGCAGTCTCTTCATTACTATCAGGTGTTTGTGAGTTACAATCACTGCAAGAGTCGTAAGACTCTTTTAACTTACCTGTTGTGACTTTTACCTTGGAGGGTGCAGATTTAGGTTTAAGAATGTATGAAAAAGATGATTCTTTGTCTTTTGGTTTTGAAATTCTTATTGGTGTGAAAGATGGAATTTGATGAGACAAGAATTTTTGAAAACAATTTGTTTTGGTTTGACTTTCAGAGACTTGATCTGAAAGTTTTGCTTTGTTGTTCACACAAACATTTTCAATAAAATCATCATTCAAACTACTTGAGTTTGAAATTGAGCATCCAGAATTAATGTCACTCATAATATCCTTTGACGTTAAAACTTGACTAGAAATAAAGACATTCGAACTACTGTCTTCAACAGTCCTGTTTGAATCAAAGCTAGAGTTACTAGAACTTCCAAGACCACTGCTTTCACCATAAGCATAATCCTCCCTCACCTCCTTAAGTTTCACTCCACTTAAACCTGCAATAGAGCTGTTAGTATCATTCTTTATAATCTCTTGAATCAACTCATTTGAAGGATGAGGAATAGGTGTAGGAGAATAACAGAATGTACTAGGTGGAGGATATACTTGTGCATCATCTTTATGACCCACCCCGGTCTTAACTCTGGCCCCCCTTTGTTTCTTTTGGAGTTCTTCCCTTTTCATACCAGAGATTGTCCATTGTTCCAGTTTATTTTTAACCTTTCTGGTCTCAAATTCAGCAAGAGTGACTTGCTCAGTTAAATAGTTTATCTCACAATTCTTTTCCAAAAGAGATCTTTTCAAATGTTCGTTTTCTTTTAAAGCCTCTCTTAATTTAACAAAAAATTTTGATTCATTCACTTTAAGCTCTTTGTTAGTTCTCTTTAATTCGTTTTCATTTGACATTAATAATTTATTAGCTTTATATATGCCAATTAAACGAATTTTGCATGCAGATGAGCACATATCCTCCACAACTTCATAAGGAAGACCCACAACCAGTTTCTCAGCCTCGAGAGCACGATCACACTGGCAGTAAGGAGTGTTCCTCTTGTATTCGTCCACAGCTTCATGCTTTGCCTGTTCAATCATGGCTTCTATGTCAAGCTTTGATTCCATAACTTTGTCAGCATCGGTACCAGCATTTTCTGCCCCATTACCGACGTTGACAGTGACCTTCTCTTTCTTTCCAGTAACGGCTTCACACAACAATCCAGAATGAACATCTTTTTCCTGACTCTTTCCTTCTTCCGTCAAACCATAATCCACAATCTCTTCAATCAAACTATCCTCAGCAACCTTTCTAGTATTTATTTCCTCTTCACCGTAAAATTCTTTAAAAGGATCAAAACAGTCAATGTAATCGTTGTTGAGAACAGATTCTTCAACAACTTCACCAATTAAAGCTTCATGACTTTGAACAAACTTCCCAGATGAGGCTGCAGTGTCAGATAAGGTCTGAGTGGTGTTGGATGCATTTGAGTTGGCACCTACACTTGTTGAAACACCACTGGATTTAACGGATTCATAACTTGATAATCCTCCAGAGACTGCACTTGGTGAGTTTGCAGCGGATGTAATCAGTGCAGAATTCTGAGGAGAGACAGTTGCGAACATCATGGCTTGATTGTATTCTTTTCTCTTTACATCCAGATCAAGTGACTTTAACTTGTTTATTACTTCCATTAGTTTAAGGTCAAAGAAATTTCTTTCTTGTTTCAGCAACTTGATCTGAGGACTCCATTTGGAAGGAAGAGAATCCAAAAGCTTTGTCACTTGCTCATGATTTCCCAATTGTTCATCATAAGTTTTGAGATTGCTTGACACAAATAAAAATCGATTGGTTATTTCAGTCAGATTTTCATGCTTCAAACCCACGAATGAATTGAACTCATTTTCAGCCTGAGCTTTCCTATCCATTTTTTTTTTTAGAGGTAAAAAATGTGCAAAAGTTGTATAAAGTGAAGATAAGGTTACAATATATAGCAGTGTTAGGTTCGCTGATAGATTCGCTCTAGCGAATCTATCTAGCGAACCAACACAGGTTCGCTGGGCACATAGGTTCGCCCAGTCGATACCTTAATACAAAAGACATGATGACCTGCGGGCGAATCTATAGATTCGCCCGTAGGTTCGCTAGAACTAATACAATTACAAGTTAAACAATTACAAACAAAAGTTCGCTCTGATACCATATTGTTGGTCCATCCGGATCGTGATTTCAGTGCTATTATGATTAAGAGATAACAAAACACACTTGATTCAAAGGGGACACAAACAAAACAACTCAAAAGAGGTAAACACGCTACATAGATGAATGATATACGCTCCTAGCACCTCCGTCACTCATACAAATATGATAGAATTGCAGTGATTTTGTTTACATGTGTAACCTCCCAATTCTAGGCTATATTTCAAGCAAGTTCAACCCTAATCAAACTAATCTATATATAGATCAGCTACAGATTCGCTGATAGATTCGCTGGGCTTATCCGCGAATCTATCGAGCGAACTATAGCTTCGCCGGGCACAAACAGGTTCGCCCGACGACAAAACTGATCTATAGACTACGACAAATCTAGACCTCCGGGCGAATCTATAGATTCGCCCGTAGGTTCGCTAGATACAAAAACATAACAACAAACTATATTTAATAATACAAAAGTAACACCGACAAGCCGGTGAGTCCAACCTATACATGTGACTATCAATACTCCCCCTAGGTTGGACCTCACCTGGGGAAGTCTTCTGTTTAAGCTCCGTCTTCTTTAGGCTTTAAAATGTTCAATGAAAGCTCCTGCCCTCGATTCAGTCTCGGCCAACGAAATTGTCACGTCTTCAGATCCGGCTTCATCATCTTCACTTGACTCAACATCAGCGACATCAGTATCAGGCATATCAATAACATTCATTTCCTCCTGAATATTTTCTGTATGCTCCTCGCCTCCCACATTCCAATCAATTTTGGCCCAAAAATAAAACTTATAAAGATCCGGCCCTTTTTTTTTTTTTTTTTGGAAAATTAGGTTCTCTGGTAGGTTCTCTCGCAGATTCGCTCACAGATTCGCTCGTAGATTCGCTCACAGATTCGCTCGTAGATTCGCTCGCTCGCTCGTAGGTTCTCTCGCTCGCCGTAGGTTCGCTCGTAGGTTCTCTCGCAGGTTCTCTGGCAGATTCTCTGGTAGGTTCTCTCGCAGATTCTCTCGCAGATTCTCTCGTAGGTTCTCTCGCTCACAGAACCAAACAGGTGAACTTTCGTTCAAAATCTTTGTAGATTCGCTGACCACTGATTGAAATTTCCGAATCATAAATTTGGTCTAGGTTCGCTGGATGATCCAGTAGATTCGCTGGATGAACATGCAGTTTCGCTGGTGTACGAACGAAACAGTTTCAGTCCAAAATCAACCATAACAGCCTCAAAACTCAACCAAATTAAGATCCGTTTGTTTCAATAGCTTCCTATAACCAAAAGCGACAAACCCCAAGCATATTCCAACTCAAAAACACAACAAACAGTCCCGAAATGAACCAAGTAGTGTTTTGACCCAAAAACCCCAAAATCAACACAACAATCACTAGAATCAAACAATCAAGAGCACTAAGGCTCTGATACCATATTGTTGGTCCATAATGATCGTGATTTCAGTGCTATGTTGACTTGTTTCACACAAAAATAACCAAGACTTGAAGAATAAAGTATATATTGTCCAAACAACCCAACAACAAGATCTAACACACAAATGAGGTAAATAAGCTACAATGATAAGTAGAATAAGCTCCTAGCACCTCAAATAGAACGATTACACAACACAATCAGTGAGAAATGGCTTGGATAAAAGATGTGCAAAAGTTGTATAAAGTGAAGATAAGGTTACAATATATAGCAGTGTTAGGTTCGCTGATAGATTCGCTCTAGCGAATCTATCTAGCGAACCAACACAGGTTCGCTGGGCACATAGGTTCGCCCAGTCGATACCTTAATACAAAAGACATGATGACCTGCGGGCGAATCTATAGATTCGCCCGTAGGTTCGCTAGAACTAATACAATTACAAGTTAAACAATTACAAACAAAAGTAACACCGACAAGCCGGTGAGTCCAACCTATACATAGTGACTATCAATACTCCCCCTAGGTTGGACCTCACCTGGGGAAGTCTTCTGGTTTAGCTCCGTCTTTATGGCTTCAAAGATGTTCGATATATGCTCCTGCCCTTCCTTTAATTCCGGCCATTGGATTTGTAATGTCTTCAGAACCGGCCTCATCTTCACTCAGATTCAGCATTGAGTCTACGAACTCAGTATCTGCGACCTCAGTATCAGGCTCAAGTTGAACTGTCGTCTCCGCCTGATTTTCTGCAGTATGCTCCTCGCTTATTATTTCCAAATCAATCACCTCCACCGGTTTCTCAAACCTCTGTTCGATAGTTCGATCAAGCTGTCTTGTCAGGTCATCTATGTCCATTCGTTGATCATCCGACCTTCTCAACCTCTCATTCACAGCCTTTAGCTCAGCACGAATCCCCCGGGCTTTATTTGCGACCTTCACAAACAGGTTCGCTTCAGCAGCAGTGTCATCTCCAGCCCCGTGCTTAATTCTGTGCTCGCACAACATCTTCAAATCTTCGTCACAGAAGGAGAAGACCTCCATAGGATCAAACAAACGTATTTCAGGACGGTCTTCCCCTTGAAGTCTGATGATGGCCTCCCCAGTGCTGTTGTCATAAAACCATTTGTTGAAATCCTGCAATCTGGGCGGCTGAGTGTCTGGGACCCTGACCCTTGTCATCACCTTTGGTGCAGCTATCTTTAACACAATCTTGCCCTTCCACGACACCCAATGTTTGTCCTTTTTCTGCCTCATCCTCTTCGGCTTCTGATATCCAAAATTAACAAAATCAGTCTTTGCAGCCTCTTGGATTGTAGCTTCGAATGCACACGCCCTTCCGCTTTCTTCCTTCCCCAATAATGGCAGCTCTGCCAGCCTACGCAAATCCCATCTAGGAAAGGTAGCGAAGTGCTTCCTGTTCTTGATGTACGTGATGTCCCCACCCCTTCGTTTAATCATGTAAGCATCCACCAAACAGTTATATTTCCACGCTATGATTTGCCTGTCAAGCTGTTTGGTGTTGGGTTCATCCAAGTGCTGGAATATTGGTACATCAGGAACCATGATAGTCACTATGTATAGGTTGGACTCACCGGCTTGTCGGTGTTACTTTTGTTTGTAATTGTTTAACTTGTAATTGTATTAGTTCTAGCGAACCTACGGGCGAATCTATAGATTCGCCCGCAGGTCATCATGTCTTTTGTATTAAGGTATCGACTGGGCGAACCTATGTGTCCAGCGAACCTGTGTTGGTTCGCTAGATAGATTCGCTAGAGCGAATCTATCAGCGAACCTAACACTGCTATATATTGTAACCTTATCTTCACTTTATACAACTTTTGCACATCTTTTATCCAAGCCATTTCTCACTGATTGTGTTGTGTAATCGTTCTATTTGAGGTGCTAGGAGCTTATTCTACTTATCATTGTAGCTTATTTACCTCATTTGTGTGTTAGATCTTGTTGTTGGGTTGTTTGGACAATATATACTTTATTCTTCAAGTCTTGGTTATTTTTGTGTGAAACAAGTCAACATAGCACTGAAATCACGATCATTATGGACCAACAATATGGTATCAGAGCCTTAGTGCTCTTGATTGTTTGATTCAAGTGATTTTTGTGTTGTTTTTGGAGTTTTTGGGTCAAAAATACTTTTTGATTCTGTTCCAAGTTTGTTTTTCGTGTTTTGGTGTTGTATTTTGCCCAAGGATTGTGGTATTTGGTCATAGGAAGCTTTTAAAAACAAACGTGTATGCAAATGGTCAATTTTTGAAGGTTTTCGAGCTGTTTCCGTACTGTTGCAGGGTGGTTGAGCTACCAGCGAATCTGTCAGTTCAACCAGCGAAACTGTCTGTTCATCCAGCGAACCTAATTCGAATTTTTGTCCTGATTGGTTTGTGTTGTGGCCAGCGAATCTGACATATCATCGAACGAAAGTTCACTTGTTTGGCTGACTATGCAAGCGAAACTGCTGCCAAAATCAGGCCAGCGAATCTGTGCTTGCTTGTCAGCGAAACTGTCTGCTTATCCGCGAATCTATCGATTGGAATGTAGGAGGCGAGGAGCATACAGAAAATATTCAGGAGGAAATGAATGTTATTGATATGCCTGATACTGATGTCGCTGATGTTGAGTCAAGTGAAGATGATGAAGCCGGATCTGAAGACGTGACAATTTCGTTGGCTGAGACTGAATTGAGGGCAGGAGCTTTCATTGAACATTTTAAAGCCTAAAGAAGACGGAGCTTAAACAGAAGACTTCCCCAGGTGAGGTCCAACCTAGGGGGAGTATTGATAGTCACATGTATAGGTTGGACTCACCGGCTTGTCGGTGTTACTTTTGTATTATTAAATATAGTTTGTTGTTATGTTTTTGTATCTAGCGAACCTACGGGCGAATCTATAGATTCGCCCGGAGGTCTAGATTAGTCGTAGTCTATAGATCAGTTTTGTCGTCGGGCGAACCTGTTTGTGCCCGGCGAAGTTATAGTTCGCTCGATAGATTCGCGGATAAGCCCAGCGAATCTATCAGCGAATCTGTAGCTGATCTATATATAGATTAGTTTGATTAGGGTTGAACTTGCTTGAAATATAGCCTAGAATTGGGAGGTTATACATGTAAACAAAATCACTGCAATTCTATCATGTTTGTATGAGTGTCGGAGGTGCTAGGAGCGTATATCATTCATCTATGTAGCGTGTTTACCTCTTTTGAGTTGTTTTGTTTGTGTCCCCTTTGAATCAAGTGTGTTTTGTTATCTCTTAATCATAATAGCACTGAAATCACGATCCAGATGGACCAACATTAAAAGTAACTTCTCACACATCTTAGGTAAAATCCACTTTGTATGAGAACCATTATCTAGTTTTGTAAGTAACTAGTTTACGAGATGTTATTAATTAACTTTAACTAGATTTAAGACCGGGCCGTACGATGCAGCTGTTGGGACGCGCGGTCGGATTATGCATATGTGACTTCATCAGACGCGTTGATAAAAAAGTTTCATGTTTCGCATGTTAAGATGTAGAATCGTAATGCGTGACATATTAAAAGACGGAGAAATATCTAAACTAAGAGGTTAAAATGATAACCAAGTCAAAGTCGGAGCACCAAAGTCGTAAACATGTCAAAGTAGAGTAAGAGGTCAAAGTTGTAAATTCGCTAAGTAATCATGGGAAAAAATTTAAATGATAATAAGTCAAAATCATGGGTCAAAGTCGTAAAAATACAAAAGTTATTAATAATTGAATAACTCATTTACTTGTCAACATTTTACATATGCCACATAAGAAAAATAATATGTAACAAACTTTACTTTCATTAGGACTATAGGATTCACGGATCATATTCGTGTCAAATAGTACGAGCATATCTTTTATGTTTCTATATACTTAGTTTAAAGAACAAGTTACATTTCTCGTAATTTATGTTTGTCAATAATTACAAACTTTGTCCTTAAACTTTACTATTTACAGTAGACGTCATTTATGTTTCAATTTAATAATTGAATACTCGAGGAATTAATAATTAAACACACTAATTAAACTAGTTAAAACATTCAAGAACATTTAAAATCTGTCCAATTAATGAAACCGTATGTGAAACTAAATCAATCACTAACCATCGATCATAGATAATCACAGGTGGATTAATCGTTCATAACTTTAATTTAATCTTCGAGTGTTGTTAGATTGCATAATATATATATATATATATATATATAAAATAAATCAATGTTTTAGGTAGGGTTATTTTTTATGGGGAAAAGTCACCTATAAAATTAAGAAAGTTTGAGAGAGATAAGCAGGAGAGTTTGATTGAGTCAAAATTTTATAATTAACGGCATTTCTATAAAAATATTTACAAATCCTTAAATATAATAGTTAATATTTTTTAAAATATTTTTATATAACCCGTGTATAGCACACGGGTATTAAATCTATTGTATTATGGAAGTGAGATTCGAACGCTTGGAATCATGGACGAACATTGAAAAAATCTTCAAAATTTGACAATTTGTCTTTTTGTAGTTGCATGGTTCATGGTTGCTTTGCTTGGAGTACGTAGAAGATGAGGCTCACAGTCTCACACTTAACATTTGTTTTCTAGTTTTATATTTGTGTGCGGTAGATTGGTTTCTCACTCAATAAAAATAAAAATCTTCATGAATAAATTATTAGATGCGTGTTTATCCAACAAACACCAAGATTAGATATTTGATGGATATTTAATTAATTACATGAAGATTAGATATTTTGTAGATATTTAATAGATACTTACCCCAATTATATATAATATTGACGATAAACTAGCTGGTCACTTTTATAAGATTATAATATCATGTAAAAGCTTACTTCTTTTACAGCTATATTAATTAGTATCTTTTAAAAGAGTTAACTAAGTATCGCTCGAGCTTAATTTTTTTTAGCTTCACACGTTTAGAGTTCTATTTTTAAATGTCTCCTCATTAGAAATTTTTCATACCTACCTGAGCTCGGTTTATTAGTATACGTAGATTTAAGTTTGGGTTCGATCGGTTTGATTAAAGCCCAACTTTAACTTGGAGGTTGTTTAATAAAATCTGAATCATTAAGTGCTGAATGATTAATAGATCTGAACTATTAAAACACTCTATCAATGAGAGGGATGTTAGTGTAGAACTTTAGATAATGGTAAAGTTGGTATATCCTTTATTCAGTTTCAGTCAGCATCTCTGTCTTTTAATCATTAAAACACTCTTTTTTATAAAATAAATACTCTGAATGTAAAATAATTAAAAATTAAACTAAATCTTTAAAAGATGAAAAACAAAAAGTCACCTAGTCAAGTGTAAAAAAACAGTAGAATCACGCAACGCATGCTGCTGGTGTGCTTCCTGCTGGCTTTTAATTAGTACTGATATTCAATAACTCAAGAGAGACTCGACTCTTGTGTTTTTATGTTTCATTAAGGAAAACTGTTTTTTGAATATACGTCCTAGCTAGCTTGTAGTGTGTATCGATCTGTGTGTCTTTTGAAAGTCATAAGACTAAGTGGCTTAAGAAAGACTAGATATTTGAAACAAGTTGGCACAAATAATATATTATAGTATACCTTTGTGTCTATCTATATCACTCAAGTCTTGAATATAATAATATATTGTCATGTGTTATATTTCAAAGTGAATGAATTAAGTTTGGTGGCTTAATCATTTTGTAGCCTTAAACGAAGTAATAAAAAATTAGGTATTTTTTGGTGTTAAATTTTTCTTAATACTTTTTCATCAACTTATTTCAAATTCAATTTGACATGAAATCGAGCATTGAAGCGTTAATGGGGTTTTAGTCCTGCTGTCGGCAGGTTATGATGTTTTTCTCCTTAAAAATCAAGATTTAACTGTTTAAAAAAATTATTGAAGCATATTGCACTGCGGCTCATAATTAAGCATCAAATTAAAGTTGTGTAACTAAATGGTATTAATGTGTTGTAATGGTGTCCTTCGGAAGTGGTCAATGGTGTGGGTTCGAGTCTACTGTGGATAAATATTGTATATCTAATTGTAGGTTTAGTGGACGTATTATAAGTTCTCTCTTAAAAATTCACTAAGCATAAATAAAATAAATAAACTTTATAAAGAAATCATTGGTGCCAATTAAAAATTAAGTAGAAGTAGAGGATAACAAGACGAAAAGAAGTGTCAATAAATAACAGTATCTATTGACCTTTGTTGATCAATTGAAGCTCACGTGTCACGTGGGATCGTGGGAATGTGTATTTGGTTTTTTTATTTCTTCAAATGTAGTTATTGAAAATTTAGAGGCCTAACATTTATTGTGGGAAACTGGGAATTGCCTGGATTTGGTAAACATAAAGCCGCCTTAGAAGGAATTTTTACTTGCAACTTTATATGTTAGACAGGCGTCAACGAGCTTATAGCTCAATAGACTTTGGGGGAAGTGAAGGTTTTAGATAGGACTGTAAACGAACCGAACTTTCAGCGAACAGTTCGTGAACTGTTTGGCGGAAAGTTTGTTTATGTTCGTTCGTTTAATAAACAAACGAACACGGACAAAAAAATCTGTTCGTTAAGTTAAACGAACGGACATGAACAGAGGTTGCATTCGTTCGTTTACGTTCGTGAACGTTCGGTAACTTGTTCATTTATGTTCGTTCATTTAAGTTCGGTAGGTCATTATGTTTTTAAATTTTATATTTATCATTTAGGTGAATACTTTTACACTTATAGAGGCAAATATGGTTATGGCAACATTACTTTTGATGTGTATGAAGCAAATTATGATCATGCATAATTGGTTTGAATGTGTGATTAAAATTACTATTTGTTTCTTAAGACTTATTTGGTTGTGTTGTATATGAAGTTTTAATTCAAATAAACGTAATCAAGATAAAATGGCTTATTTGGACTAATTTAATATAGTGGCTTAATTGAGTTTAGTTAAAAAAAATTGTGTTTTATATCACTTTTTTATCTAGTTTGACTTTAGTGTAAACAATCTAAGTAAATCAAACATCTTGGTCTCTTGGGTGTTGACGTGATTAAGGATAGTTTTTGGGATAATTATGACTTATTAATTAGTTGTCATGTTAATTAACTTTGTATAATAGTCTAATTTGGCCAAGGTTAATTTATTATTTTGGTCGTGGAATGTTAAAGATTAACTATGTTTTATGAATATTTTCTAGTTAAACGTTCGTTTGTGTCGGTTTGTGTTCCTTTTTGTCCGTTTTTGTCCATTTGTGTCCATGAACAAAGTTCACGAACCATTCGCGAACAACTTTAAAACCTTAACAAACGAACACGAACAAATTTTTATGTTCGGAACTTGTTCACGAACAGTTCGCGAACAACTTGAAACCTTAACAAACGAACACGGACAAGCCTCGTCCGTGTCCGTCTGGTTCGCTTACAACCCTAGTTTTAGATAAGTGGCCAAGGTCACGAGTTCGAATTTAAATCCTAGGAGATTTTTATGTGGACTTTCAGATGTGGTTTAATTCTGCACTTTGAGCCGGGGGTCCGGCTTTAGGTTTTGCTTCCTGAAGAGACGCCCCTTCAGTGATGAGGTTACCCCTGCTCGGGGAACCGGGTTAGTAGATATCGGGACGAGGTCAGAGCTTTGTATTGATATTCAAAAGAAAAAAAGGTAATTAGCCACCCGTCTAAATACGAGTGCATCACAAGTTGCATGTCAATTATCCAAACTTCAATATATGACTTAAGGATTATGAGCAATAAAATCAAATACTAAGTGAACAAGTTAAAATTCACAACAAAAATAAGATGTTTACGAGTCGTTCAAGGCCTCATTATGCTACGTTCATAACAGTTCATTTTGTTCCCATTACTTCTGAATCAGAGACTTTAACCCAATACCTTTTTTATTCTAATGAAGTACTTATATAATACATCAATCATTTGAAATAAGGATCAATATTGATGAATATTATATGAAACAATTGCATATATACTCTTATAAACATCTCATAATTGCATATTTTTTCAACTAAAAAAATTAATTGCATATATTCTCAATGTTAACTAAATTTTTAAATATAATCATACTAAAAATGGGTATATTTACAAAGAGTGGAGTTATACTACAAAGTCCAACTTTCCTAAAAAGTCTAAGAAGCCATGAGATAATGACATGTGGCACTTTCTTAAAATTAAAAGGAAGGGTAAAGATGACAATGTTTCTATATTTTAAGTTTCACCCCATTTTTTTAAACGTCCATAACTTTTACATACGATATTATTTTTTAAAAAAAATTGCACCATAAAAACGAGCATTTTCTTATCTTTAAAACGCTTATAATATTCATATATAAAAAACAAAAAAATATACATTAGCTGATATTATATATTTCATTTATCTTCTAGATCAACGACAATACGACATAAAAACTAAAACAAAAATTTTAATTTAGATTAAAAGCTGAACGGTTTAGAATATGCATTTAATTTCGACAAGTTGATGTAGCGCAGCCTTCACCAATATCTTGTTTGTGGGACCTTGCATAGTGAAGCCCCAAACACAATGACCAAAAGTTACAATTTTAAATTTGACAAATAGACACAAAGTAGGGATGATTTTAACGTAATATATTCTCACTTATCTTGGCAAACACTAGTTGGTAAGAGATCTTAAGAGATTAAATTAAGTAGATACTGCTTATAATGCAAACAAAAAGTAACGTCTCATCTTTTCTCCCCTTTTACAAATCACACGTTTTCCCTTGAAATCATCACGGGCCAATGACTACGGTTTACAAGTTTGGATTCTAAAATTGTTTACTTGTCATGCCACTTTCGATAGATAATAGTCGTGTGTTATTGAAATCATAGGGTATGTTTGAAAT
Source organism: Tagetes erecta (assembly GCA_030867185.1). Taxonomy (NCBI): domain Eukaryota; kingdom Viridiplantae; phylum Streptophyta; class Magnoliopsida; order Asterales; family Asteraceae; genus Tagetes; species Tagetes erecta. The sequence goes on from CM061490.1 coordinate 8,783,271, forward strand.
AAAGTACAGTAATAGAATGAACAAATGAACGGAATGAGCGGAGGAATATAACGGACAAGAAATAAAATATATTATTACGAATATATACTCGGGTTTGGTTATATGTAGGAATGCAACTTTGTATTGTTTGACGGGTAGGAAAAAACTAAAAAAAGAAATACAAAGGTGATCGATGGTGGTGCCAGTGGGGTGGCGTCAGTGGTGATGGTTGGTGGTGGTGGTGATTACCAATGGTAGTGGTGTTGGTGGTGGCCGGTACTAATGACGGTGATGGTGGAAATTGATGCTGGTAGTGATGCGAACGAAAGATGAAAGATTATTGAAAAAAATAAGAGACGCAAATGAATAATATTGAGTTTAAAAAAAATAAGACTTCTTATGTAATAAATGACCATTTTATTAACAACTAAACATTTTATTTTTCTATTCCTTATTTCATTCAACATGTCATTTAATATCAAAGTTACATAGTTTTGTTTATCTTATAAAATTGTGTTATTTTATTGACCTTACATTAATTTATTGAGTACATTATTGTTTCATGTATATGGCTTGTCAAAATTCTGAGTTGTTCTTTATTAGAGATAACACCAAATCCCATGAATATCTCTTATTGTTATTGTATAGGATTTGTGTATCTAATTTGTGTTTATCCTAGCTTGTACATTATTTTTATACAATTATACAAATGATGCTCATATCTTCCATAGAAAGATTTCCCTCGTTACATTTTTGACTTTTTTTTTTCTATAGCCCCATCCCATGTGGTCCATTTCTTGTCATTTAAGTGTGTAGAACTAACTTTGTACATTCTAAATTAGGCACACGTTAATATACGTACATAAGCCTCAAACTATTACGGGCAATCAGTGTGGGAGACGGAGAGAGATGGTAAGGACCAATGGAATATCTTCTTTATGACACATCAAGTTCCCAAGATTAAAATTTCATGTTTTGTATCAAAGTTGTTAATCCAGCAGCAACACACATGTACACTCATACAAATGATTATTAGAAACTAGAAAACAAGATAATTAGCGGTTTGGTCAATATGGCATACGTTCACTTGCAACTAGGGAATCTTTTAATATTAGATGCTTCAAAGAATAAAATTACATCAAGAAAAATTTATAATACTAGATTTAGGGTTAGTAATTAAGGAAATAACTTTAGCTCTTAAGAATTATAATAATTACACTAATAGAGTTAGGGTTTAGGGCCACCGACCAAATAACCCAAAGAAATTAGCCCTACAATGCATTCATAACCCAACAAATCTACCACTTGAAGTCATTACACTATCCGCAAATGCTATCCAAGAAACCCTTGATTCAGTAACTCTAGTTTTCTTAATATTTAAGTCTTCCAAACCTCAATCCCTATAGATTAGTTAAAACTTCATATTGACACCCTACTTGCTATCCAATGAATCCTCTTCAGAATCTTCATCTGCCAAACAATGTTTAGCTTTTCATTCTTTTTCTTAGGATACTCACTTTTAACGTGCCCATTCTCACTGTAGTTTCATCACTTCACATTCTTCCGATCTCTATACGAACTACTTCCCCGACTACCGCTAAACCTGCTATTATCCTTCTCTTGCCAACACTAAATATACTAGAAAATGATCATTCGTTAAAGTTCCTCCGGTAACGTACATCTTCTCCCAAAACAATATCTCGGATCTGATCAAACTTGAAGTATTCGGTCCTTGTAGTTTCAGTAATTATTGTCACAAAACATGACCAACTTTCAGTCAAGGAAGATAACAAAATCACAACCTCAATATCATCTTCAAACTTCATTCCTACTAATGATAACCCAGACAATATTGAATTTATTTCGTTAATGTGATTGGTAACTGAGGTGCTCTCATGCATCCTCATCGTAAAGAAATCGCTCATCAAGAACACCTTATTTCCGGCATACAACTTCTTATACAAATTTGGCAAAACTGTTAGCATACCATAAGCATTTTTGTCATTCATGATGTTAAAAGATGCACTCCATATCAAAGTCAATGCAATCTTACCCTTTGTCTTTCTGTCTCTTAAGTCTCACACCACTTCATCGGCCTTACTCATTCCCACGGGTTTTTCCTCCAATAGCATATCCATGTCGCACTCACCAAACAACGTCTTTATTTGCATTCTCCACCGTGTAAAATCAGTAATGTAAAATCGTAAATGAGAATCAAAGAAACTAGGAAATCAGACGCTTAAAGCTAAACAACCCTTAACAATAAATCAAACCCTAAATGAAAACACTCGCCAAAATTGGATAAAAAAACCAAGACTCGTAACCCTTGGGTGATGTCTTAAAAATTCTAGTGGCAAAACTAAATAGAAAACGACAGCGACTCCAAGGTTTCCTTTACTGGAACAAAACATTAATTGCAAACTGAAAAGCAACTTAGAACGATGCAAAAAGGTAATGCACAACTATATCTTTGTGGTCCGGTTCTAGTTCAAACAAAAAAATGCATTGGTTGAAATAGGATAGAATTATGGCTCCTACAGAGGCTTGAAAATTAGTTCTCTAAGGGTTATGAATCGTGTGCTTTTGGGTAAGTGGTTGTGGCCGTGGCACGCAAAGAATGAAACAATCTTATTATGATTCAATATTATTAATGTCATTCATCACAACAATAAAATGCTCTTCCCTCTCCCCATTAAATACTTTCATTTCAGGTACGTGACAAAATATCATTTTAGGTACGTGACAAAATATAATTTCTATTAACAATGATTTAACAACTCTTTTCATTTTTTTCTAGCATTCGGGGAGTTTTTGGTAGGTTCTTAAGTTGAGTTTTTGGAGAGACGTTGAATTGGTAATTCAACTCTTGGCGATCAATTTCCTGCAATTGCTAGATTTTCTTGTTCATTGAGTACAAAATTGAGGATTGTTATATAATCAGCAATGGGGTTATTGATTTGCAAAATTCCTAGGAAACACCCACCTCACTCAGATATTGAGCAAGACCAATGTAACTTGTGCAAATTACTTTTAAACATCATGATTATCTCTAACAACTTGGATGATTATAGGTGGGAACATAACAGTGACAAATTCTACACCTCAAGCTTTTTATGTTGGCTGATCGAACATATGATGCTTTCTCAAATGGAGGGGAATTATGAAGCCATCAAGTGGGTTCCTATTAAGGTCAACTTTCTTCATTAGAAAGTTCTTCTTAATCTTCTCCCAGCTCACCTTTCTTTGGCTAATTGAGGAATGCAAATCAATAACTTGTGTTGCCCTATATGCTCGAGGTATGACAGGAGCATTGATCATCTATTTGCTCATTGCAACTTCACTCGTCTGGCTTGGACCCAAGTGGGACAATGGTTGCGGTTACCCATTTGCCCCTCAAGCTCTTTGGATGACATTATGGACACTACATCCTATGGCTTGAGAAATGTTTTGGCTCATGAAAACGTATTAAACCTATTCTTAAATGTCAACACCGGCCAAAAATAATAACCTTTTTTGCTTCCTTATTCACAAAACCTAAGAAAAATATATGGATACCTCATTTTCTTGTTTACTTAGATTGGCACAGTCCCCAAAGCAAAAAAGTCCTTTTTTTTCTTTTAATTGCAATTTCAAACGATTAGGGTGACAACAATATCCAAATAAACCACGCCTCGAATCGTTCTCGTGCGAAACTACTATGTGTTCAACGAGCACACGATCTGAATACCAGTTGTTAGGTATATCAAAGTTGTTAACGCCTTGAAAACACACACGTACATTCACACAAATGATTAGGAGAAAGTAGAAAACACGAGCTAGTATTATAGTCATTTGGTACGTACACTTTGCTACTAGGGATTCTTTTATTACTAGGTGCTCCAAAGAATACACTTACATTAAAGTATATTTATAATACTAGATTTACGGTTAGCAATTAAGGTAATTAATTAGGCTCCTATAATTAGCATAATTACACTAATTCATCCCTAAGTAAGCCTGCCATATTCTTAGTTCATGTCTCCAGTTGTAACCGACCAAACAACCCCATAGATTTCCGCGACAATGCCTTCACACCCAACACTTTGTGAATGCGACATTTAAATATAATCATGCACAACCCACGATAACCTTTGATGGGTGGCGGCGCAACTTGTTGCCCGTCTACCTGCTACCTTATTGTAAATTCATTCGGTGTTTAATATAAGTAACGGAGTAAAAAAAAAATTTACAAAGAAAACATTGATTGGTCTCTTTTTAGGACAAATTCTCTCTCTTTTTATCAAAAAAACAAAAAAAAAAAAAATTATCATCTTTTGAGATATAAATACAAATTTAGAAATTAAATTAGTTTGACAAAATTCAGAAATATAGAATGTCAAGGGAAACCAAAGATAATAAAAAAGGTTGATGTGTTGTTAATGTGTCACCTCCAAACTCCCCTGCTTTATGCAATGAAAATTAGAAGGAGAAAGAGAAAGAGAAAAGACAACTCTCTCCCCACTTAATGCAATAAAAAGTAGAAAAAGAAAAAGATAAAAAGAGATTAGACCCTCTCGTTCTTCCCCTTAATAAAAAGTAGAAAAAGAAAATCGATTCCGTGAATTGGAACTAACTCAAACAGTAGAGAAAAAGAAAGACAAGGAGAAACTTAGTTTAGCTAAATGGTTAGTTTTACGAGAAAAGTTCACGTAGAAAATTAATACGTTTTTAGTATAAAGTGTGAGAATAGTATAATTATATAAAAAAAAAACATAATGATATGTAAAAAGTTATAACTCATAATTTAAATCGAATTTCTAAAAGTGTTTTGAAGACTTTGTTTCACCCGTCATCTCATTCAAAAAAATAAACGAAAGTTTTTAAAAATCATGCGTTTTCATTGTGTTTTGTTTACTTTCATTGTATATTTTGTTGTGTCCAAAACTTTCAAAAGACACAATTAAAGTAAAAAAAGGACAATGAAAACGTTGATTTTTCAAATTTTCTTTTTTAAGGAGGACGACGTGCGGACAAGGTCTTCGAAACACTTTTTTAAAATTCGATTTACATTGTAGGTTATATATTTTGTAACTATTTATTATATTTTTTTGTATCATTGTGTCTTTCTCACACTTTATATCATTTAAATCCTTTATAACTAAAATATCTTAACTCTAATTTTATATCTATTTACTTTACGTTATAGATTAAACTTTAATTTTTCACTTAAATTTTAATAATCCAAACTAAAAAAACAACAATAATTTACACTTAGATTTTTATTCAACACCGTTTGCAATTTTACGCATTTTATGCACAAACATCATTATGACTAAAATCCTAAGAAAATCAACCAAAAATATGCTAAAAAGTATACTACTAGAAGATACCAAGTAACTAAAATAAAAGTTACTAAAGTATTGTGCATAAACCTAGCTTAATTAATTTAACAAACTTTTCTTAACCAAAAGCGTGTAAGGGATATTTTAGATTTCATTCCTAATACCTAATGTGTCTTTTTTTTTTTTCTCATAATCAAAAAAGTGATGATCCATCCTCCACCTATATATACCTCACCACACCTTGTCTTCTAAACACCATCATCACAAACACATATATTAATTTCTCCAACACTCACAATTACACTCTCTCTAAAACACTCATCAAACATACCAAACTAAACATACCATGACTCGTTCCAACCGTTTCCTCACAACCATCATCCACTCATCAGCATCCCCAGCTTCCGAATCACCTGACGAAGCCTCCGTACAATCCGATTTCATCGTAATCATTGCCGCTTTACTATGTGCAATTGTTTGCCTTGTAGGTTTGATCTCCATAGCTTACTGCACTTGGGTTCGACGAAGAATAATGTTAACGGATCGAAATGGGAGACCGAACCAACCGTCTGCTAACAAAGGTGTCAAGAAGAAGGTCGTCGAATCGCTTCCGAAGTACGCGTACGACTCGAATAAGGAAGAGAGTGGCGGAAAGCTTTCGTCCGGAGATTGTGTGATTTGCTTAGTGGAGTATGAAAATGGAGATGAAATCCGTGTGTTGCCAGAGTGTGGACACGGGTTTCACGTCGGATGTATTGACGAGTGGCTTGGATGTCACTCGTCATGTCCGTCGTGTAGACAGGTTGTGGTGGTTACTAGATGTAAAAAGTGCGGCGGGGTTCCCGCGAATGAAAGCGGGAAAGTTTCGGTAGTGGTGGAAAATGAAAGTAGCCGACAAAATGAACAAAATGGTGGTTCGGTAGATGAGAGTGATTAAGCTAGTAATAGTTAATGATGGTTATATGTTTCGAGTATCGGACAGGTTTTGTATCCGATGGTTGTTGGTTGGATGATTGTCGGGTTTTAGTTTTTGTAGCGTTGTAGCTAAGGTTACGTGCATTCGCATAAAAATTATAAAGAGTGAAATATATTCTAGTTTTTTAAAATATACTCGTTAAATTTACGTCGTAACTAATTTACGCGAACGAGAACGAGCACGGAGCACTTAAAAGGCTAGCCAAATCCTTGATCTTAAATAAAAGTTTTATTATATAAATTTAAATGGTTTTTTTTATTAAATCTAACTTCATCCATAAACATATTTTTAATTATATCTATAAAGTGTGGTGCTTATCTCAGAAAATATCAAATAAGATATTTTGTGGATGTAATGGTAGATGAATAGTAATATAAAAAGAGCTAAACAGGTTTAATCATAATGCACGCGTCACGTTTCGTAGTGAATGAAAAATATCCGCTTTTAATGGTGTTAAACATAAGTAAAGAGATCAAATATCCACTTTAAAAGAGTAGTGGATTTATTCTAACAAAACTAATTGAGATTTTTTTGTTATAAAATAGAAAGCTAGCTAGGTTGTTGTTGGTCATTTATATTTTTGTGATATGCTATCTATTAATGTCTCAAGTTCAAGTTTTAAAAAATTAAATTGTCATAAATAAATTAAATACATGAATATGTGTGTATATGATGTTTAACTTAGCTCTCAATAGACTTAAAAAAAAGACTAGATTGCTACCTGATATGTCATATGTCGTGCGCAACCGTACACTCTAACCGTACATTTTTTGCAGAAATACAAAGTGTAAAACTAGAGAAAAAGTTTTTGTATTACAAGTGTTTTTGTGTTTTTTTTAATTGGTTTTCGGTTTCAAGTTAGGTCAATCATTTCATCAAAAATCTATTTATAAAGAAATTGGATGCAGTCTAGTTAGAGGTGCACAAAAAAACCGGAATCGGAACCGATGAAATAACCGAAAACCGGTTCTTAAAAGAACCGGTTCTTGTAAAACCGAACCGGAACCGAACCGAACCGTAGGTTCTGAATAGGTTCCACTATTTTTTCCAAATTATAGGTTCCAAAAGAACCGGAACCGGTTCCTAAAAAAACCGGTTCTTGGAAAAACCGGTTCCTGAAAAAACCGGTATGTTTTAGTGTTATTACTTATTTAATGTTTTAAAAGCTATATATCTTGTAATATTTAAAGTTTTTAATGTTACTACTTATTTAGTTAAAAATAATATAACAAATTTATGATAATAGACTCTAAATGAAAGCTCAATGAAGTGTAAAGATTTGTAGCAGCCTGACATTCCGGCCCATGTCATTGAAAAAAAACCGTTTTTTTAAGAACTTGAACCGGTTTTTTAGGAACCGGTTCTTTGAGAACCCGAACCGGTTCTTTAGGAACCGGAACCGGTTAATAGGTTATAGTTTTTTCACTAAAAACCGGTTCTAGAACCGAACCGGTTCCTTTATCGTCAACAAGAACTGGAACCGGTTCTTAAAAAAAACTGATTTGTGCACCTCTAAGTCTAGTTAGGTAGGAAACGTCTAAAGAAATTTAAAAGGGAATCGGTTCCTACAATCCTATCGATAAGGTGGTTCAGGCCCAAGTCGGTTCCACTATATGCCGGGTAGGGACTGATTCTAGTTTTGTTTCTAGGATCATCAGCTTCGGGTACAAAGTCAGGTTTTTTCACCTCTGTATGCTCATCTGAATCGGCCCAATAGGCTAAAAGGAATAAAAAACGGTTAACCATATTTCTTCTTGCTCATCTTCCCCAAAATTCCTAATCTCCAAATAAGAAAACTCACTACCTATCCACGGCTATCATCGTCTTTTAAGATGAGAGAGACGCTCTATTGCGTACCTAACAAACCCACACACTCTAATAAAAACATATCACCTTGTAAATTCTTTACCTTCCATACCAACCATTCTAAGGTCCATCATTCTATAACTACCAAACACTTATTTCAAATAATAGAAACTACATTTTTTAAGAACGTTGGTGCAACGACATATGACCGACGCACTCAAAGGTGTAAGGATCGAGATCAAAAACCTACCTCTAACACCAATTGGTGTTTTTTGTCGGCATTAGGGCTCTCTTATTACTACGAAAGCAGTGGAGTCTCACTACAACCCTTCTTATGGGTCAAGTTGATTAGAGACGAAACTCGTCAATCAGCTGTAGGGGTGTTCATTCGAATCGAATGCGAATTGGGCGAATTAGGCGAATCGAATTGGTCGAATTGAGACTTTTAAAAACTGTATTCGTATTCGATCCACATTCGAATAAAAATCTATGTATTCGATTCGATTAAGTTATTCGAATTCGAATCGAATTCGAATAGATTCGAATGTATTCGCTTTAAAAAAATATAAATAAACAAACACATCAAGTTACAATACAAATGTAGCACCAACATAATATAAGTGTACAACATTACCCAAATAATGTGTAAAACATCACTCAAACAATATGCAAAATACTAGCACATCAACAAGTCTAAAACATGTTAACAAAATGTTTAAAACTGCATAATCAAACACAAAAAAAGACTATAAACAAGTTTAAAACCTGTAGAAACAACAATTAAGCAGTTGCCATAATACAAAATCATGTTCATATGCAAAACAACAATTAAGATTGGGTAATGGGTTGGATTTGGGTATTTTAACTTTACTTCAAGCTCATTAAATCATATTCATATATAGATAATTAATTAGATACATTAAAAATAAATATTAAAAAATATACAAATTTCTTATTCGAATTGGGCGAATCGAATGCGAATACAGAAAATCATATTCGTATTCGATCCACATTCGACAAAATTATTCGAATCGAATGCGAATCGAATTCGAATGATTGAAAGTCGATTTCGAATGGTCTTAATCGAATTCAATTCGAATCGAATTTCGAATAATTCGAATGGTATTCGTATAATGCACACCCCTAATCAGCTGTTCCAGGGAAAAACCGGGTAGGAGCCTTTAACCATACCACGTAAAACCCTTGGGTTCGGACACGAAGTCGAGTGGTAACATCGAACGAGCTTCAATGCATAAATCCACCAAAAGTAATACAAGTAAGGATTAAACTTAAGTCTCTTATAAAAACCAAAGTAATCATACCACTAGGCCACAAGTGTAGTCGTAATAAAAACTACAATAAAATAAGAATATTGCAACTTTTTTTTTTGGTAAAAATAGGTTGTATTAGATCTATTGCAACTTTTTTATTACATAATGCAACTGTTTTTTACATAATGCAACTGTTTTTTTACATAATGCAATTTTTTTTCAAATGCAACCTTTTTTTAAATGCAACTCAAAAAAGTTGTATTAGATCTAACGTATTTAAAAACTTATTAAAAAAATCGCAATCCCATCCATTTATCTTTGCGATTTCCATTTCCGAGCAAGCACGACTTGCAAGTGCACACCGATCAAGTGTTCATGGGATTTGAAGAACTTCGTCACATCGCGATCTAGTTATTCTTCCCGCGTCTTCGCCATTTGAGGAGTCTGTGACGAATGTTTTACTCATCCTCATTTTTCACTCACCTCCGGACGATTTTTTGCTTGAATTATTGGTCGGTTGATTTTTGTTTGAAGGCCGAGTTCTTTTAGGGGGCATTAAGTTTTCGTACAAGTCGGGACTATTATACCTCTAGTAGTGTCCCGACTTGGATGTTTTGGTTATCTTTAAACTTGAACCAACTTCCAAATTTACACACCTTCATGCTTGTTCTTGCCATTTGCGTGCGGACTCAATGTCCCACACTTGCTCATGCTTAAAAGGAAGATTTTCTTTGCACGACCAAATTTACTTTAGTTTTGCCATTTTCTCATATCTTCATGGTTCGCTCCACTAAGTTGTTTACTTTATTATGAACTAGGTTTAACACCCGTGTGTAACACACGGGTTAAATAATAATATTTTTAAAATCATAATCATTTTGTTTAAAAATTTGTAAATATTTAATATTTAAAGATATTTTGTTTCATCAATTCATGTATGGTATTTCATATATTCCCTCTAAAACTTCCTTTTATAAAAAATTCCCCCCAAAAGTTGACCCCCCTAAAACCTTGAATTATTAAATAGATAATTGATGAAAATAAGTTTATTATTGTATTTTTACTCGTTCGTTGTGGATTTTCCAAAAGTTTTTTTTTTTTTTATATATTTCGTTAGTTATAAATCTTGTCATATAACCAAATTGAGTATACATATAATTAAACTTTTTAGCTAGATATATATGCATTTAATAAAGATTTGCAATATGCAATTGATCCTTATAAATAAACAGTTATATAAAAATTAAAAAACCAAAATGGTTCATCTACTAATATTCTTATTCATGTGTATCGTTTTGATGTGACTGTAGATTATGAAACGGGTCGTTCACTTCAAGTTGAATAATTAGTAAAACCGTAATCCAATGTGTGTTTGTCGTATGTGAAACGACTCAATTCAACCTAAGTTGGCAATCTTTGGGAATATTGGTGCTGGGGCGTGTGTTCATATATTTGTGGTTGTCAATTTTGGTGGTTGCGTGAAACTAGTTGTAGGGCTTGAAACAGTTGCAAACGTGACGAAGACGATTGGAAATTTGAGTATTTTTAGAGGACTTTGGTTTTGGTGCCATTGAGATAGAGAGAAATGAATAAAATTTTATAGTGGAGAAAATTAGAAAAATGTGGTTAGTTTGATGTAAAAAAGGGTATTTATAGGTAAATTTATGAAAAAAAAACATCTAGATCCAAGTTGGATCTAGATACGTCTACCTCTAACCATACGTCTAGATCCAAATCCTTCATTTAGTTTGTATCTTAACTCAAAAAAAATCCGTTTCTTTTCATCAACCCACTTCTAACTCCTACTAATTGTAGTTTTAGGAGCTGTTTGTTTACCTTTTAATGGTTCAGTTCAGTGCTTAACCATTCAGTATTCAGCATTCAGAGCGTTTGTTTCAGAAAAAAATAGCCTCTGAATGGTTCAGTTAAGTGCTGAATGGTTAAGAGACTGAGAGATGCTGAATGAAACTGAATTGAGCATATACTAACTTTATACTCATCTGAAGTTGTACCCCAACATCCCTCTTATTGTTGGAACCTCTTAATGGTTCAGACCTCTTAACCATTTCAGATTTTGTCAAACAGACCCTTAGGTTCTTCATGTTCTCTATCTCTTATCGCTTGATTCGATTTTTCATTTGAACGTTTTTAGGTTGAATTAGAAAAGGGTTAACGACACAGCTATAGCGTGTTTAACTTCATGAGATCCAAGTTGGATTCCCATTAGGTTCAATTTGAATGGTGGACACCCGATAACGATGAAAGAGCATCTAAATAGGAGTATTAGTGTAACCTGATTGTGTGGCAAAGATAACAGTTCGAACCCTACCCCTTATTTCCGGACTAAATGTAGAGCTATATTGCTTCCTGTGTGTTGCCATGAGATACATGCCGAGGGATGCATGGCTCTCCCAATTAAGCACCACAAAATCTGGTCCGTTAAATGTGTTGCTAAGAGATTTTAACGGATTCAATGATGATGAGCCGATGAGGGAAAGCCTTTGGGCTTGTGGTCTTCATGACGGAAATAAAGGAGGCTGGTTCGTTAATTATATTAAGCCCATGTAAAGCCACCAACCTAGAAACCATAATTATTAGGGGTGTTCAAAAAAACCGTAATCCGAATCGTATCTAAAACCGAAACTAACCGATCCGAATTCTTATTCGGATATTCGGTTCGGATATAACCGTATCCGAATTCCTTATTCGGATTTTCGGTTCGGATTCGGATGTCAAAATTTTATGAATTCGGGTTATTCGGTTTATTCGGATATCCATTTAAATCGAATAAGAGTTTGCCTACTATACAATTAATCCCTTATGCACATATGTATATGTTTTCATCCCACTAAAAATTAGCCCATTTGCTCACTATAGAAACACGTAGATATTGTTTAGACTATTTTCTATCAAGTGGTTTTGTATTTTTGTATTTGTATTTGTGTTCTAGACTAGTTTTCTACTTTCGGGTTCGTACGCTTTATGTTGTATTTGTCGTATATACGCTCCGTTTTGGTTTTAGATAAGGTTTAAAGAATTATGTTGCAATTTTAATTTTTCTTTGCATTCATAAGATAAACAAGAGGTTAAAAGTGGCAAAAAAAATAACTTTTCGGATTGATTCGGTTTATTCGGATAATTTCGGTTATATCCGAATCCGATCCGAAATGAATTCGGATAAGATTCGGTTCGGTTAGCAAAATGATTAATTCGGATCGGTTCGGATACGGATATGTGCCTGAAAATTTCAAATCCGAATAAATCAAATAAATCGTTAACCGAACCGATGAACACCCCTAATAATTATTGTTTATTTATATCCCTTTACAACCAAACCGCGACAAATAAGAAAAATCCTAGCTGTAGCAAGTGGACGTATTACACACCAATCAATGTCTGATAAATTTTTGTGTTCTTTAGGGTCGTCATACCTATGTCTAAAAATTTCTTGGCATGAGCAAGATAAAAAAACACACTTATAATAAGACCACCACCAATCCCAAAGAGTGTATAGTAAGAGAAAAAAATTAAAAACAACTTTTAAAGGCGGTTTGTCGCTACTAAAGCTCTATTTTGTTGCTGCTAATAATAACTGAGACCTTGGCGGTCGCCCACCCTGTCCGGCGGTCCCCATCACGACGCTACTTATTTCTCCAATACTGAAGTTTTAATAAAGTAATACTTGAATCAAAAGTTTAATCACTTAAAAAGAAAAAATCAACAATCTAGAAAGCTAAAAGAAATCTCTCATATAACTAACTTTCTAAGTTGAAAACATGAGGTTACTAATAAAGCAAGCTTTTAGGATTTCAAATTTAGAGTGCCTATTTTAAAAATAAATAAACACTCACAATTACATGGTACCTTCCTTTCTGTCTTCTATAAATTGCTTGTTCTACATTAATTTATCATTTATTTATTTAATTATTTTGAAGTTATCATCATTCATCAATATGAGTCAATCCAAGCATCCCATAATTATTTACACAATAAGACTTTAACGTTTAATAATATAGTTTACAAAATGGTAAATATATAAATAAAATTTCAAATAACTAACTCGAGTTCTAGAGATATTTACAAATGCCTAACATGAGTTCTAAAGAAATTTTTGATCCAAGTTGATGAAAACTTTTTGATAGTACTCTCAGAGACTTATTAGAAGCAAAGGTGAGTTAAAATTTATGATTTTAATATTTGCAAAACATGAATATTAAAAGAACTTTACTATCCTTGTGCTTTTTAACGGCCAAAATTCTTACTAAAGATCTAAAATGGAGCTAGAAATTTAAACTTACAAAGAGAAATTGTTTCACTACTTGTAATTTAAAAATATGACATTTTACTTGTATTCTTTTTCCAAAAGAAAGAAATAGATTTAATGTCACCTAATATATCACACCGTTTTAAAACGTTTGTCAAGATCTCTTTCATTCTGAGACTTCCAAATACACCATAAAAAGGTGAGAAGAATAGCATGAATAATCTTTTTGGACGCTAGTTGAAGAGGCCATGATCTTTGATGCTAGATGCCAAGAAAATAGGGAATTTGCACCAAGGTTACTTGCAAGCCGCAATTTGCAAGAATATGATCAGCCAATTCATATATGTATCGAGATTCGAGAAATCGGACGAAGGAATGTTGTTTCTTCTTCCCAATGCAGACTTCGATGGGATACAATTTATTGAAGACCTCCAACCAAAATATTCACTTTGAAGGGAACAAGTTTGGACCACATAAACGAAGCAGGTTCGACGGGTAGAAAATGGCTATATTTTAAAAGATCATCTGATGTCACTCTTAAATTGATGAACATTCTTGACATTGAACAAACAAAGATAAGGAACATTAAAACCCAAACTAATCAGAAAAATACTCGAAGTCTTAAATTTTAAAGTTGATTGAAATAATAGCAATGCATATGAGCTTATGCTTATATAATATCAAAATTTTAAATGACAAATGCATAACTTACAACAAGAAACATCAACATGAAATCAGAAAATACTCAAAAGTCTTAAAAGTTTAAAGTGAAGTCTAATCAAATGTAACATGATGCAACAAATCTCCTTAGATTTGTGCTAGGAATAAGACACCTATAAACTTGAAAAAATCAACAATGACCAAATTACACCATCATTACAATAAATCTAGAAGTTGACCAAAATATAATAAGAAAGATTTTCGGTTATTAAAGCGAAAATTTCTCTCTGTCATTACAATCCCATGTCAAACACAACCAACAACCATAAATATTATTGAGCAAAACCTTACCAACACTTTGAAGCTTTTGTACTAAACAATCGATCATCTCCTAATGATCTCATAGCAACGTTTCTCTACAAATTCCGTTAACCCTGCATAGCGACATAAACTAATTCTTCAGTTATCTGTCTTAGGCGTTGAATCTTTTTTGTTTTACATTTGTCTAAATGTACAATGTTCATTAGAACATGCAACTTGTTAGGGTAAACCAAGATTATTAAATAATCACCTTTTCATCACCTGCAACAGAGCTACCTAATTGCCCCCTACTTTTAATACAAATTTGAAGACTAATTTCACAAAGGCTCAACAACAGATTATATAACTTAAATACGAAAGGCACGCCAAACATTGTTTCATGCAATCTGTTTTAATACCTATAGACAAGATAAAGTGTTCATTTAATCATATTACCTATAGTAGAATATGTTGTCATAAGAGGTATAACAAACTATTTCCAAAAATGCAGTAAGTAGGAAATTGTACATGCAATTACTAAAGTAGGAAGCACATCAATGTCACTAAAAACTATCCAAGAAAATGATAGATTAGTGAAAAATAGTAATAAAAAGTGTGCAAGGAAAGAGAATATTACCTGATACACTCTGCTGTCCAAATTGATCATGTTATGGTAACGATATGATAATCACAACTGCATAACTTTATTCTGTTTTACACTAGCGTGTGCCTTAAACGACTGGCACTTCCACGACGGGCCCCTCTCACTCGCAGAGGGTCCCGTGGATAACTGGCTCCTAGAAGTAACATCTTCTTTAGGTGTTGCTTGATCCCTATCATGACAAATGCTTAACGGCAGCTTCTTCTGTTTCATTCTTCCCCTCTTCCTACCAAAAGTAGTGGTATCCTCATCACCAGATTTCGCCTTTGACCCGTTTCCCATGTTTGACTTTGTCGTGTTTTCTACTTCCTTTTCATGGGTCGGAGACGAAATCCCTTCACCAACTATACTTCCATTGCTAATTCTACCGTTTTCTGAAGTTTTAAGCTTTTTATGCTTATGACTCTTTACATCAGCCGTCACACCACTTTTTGAAATTCTAGGGGAACTGTTTATTGCCTGATGCAATTTACGAGCTAATTCTTCATCATTTGTTTTACCATTTTCACCCCTCGGTTTCCTATTATCATACAACATTTGAACATCAACTTGCTTCTTAGTTTTATTCTTCTTCAACTGTTCTGCTGCAACAGATGACGTTTCCTGACCATCATCAAAATTCGCTACTAATTCTAACGCTTTCTTCGCAGCAGCCATAGCTTTAGCTGCTATTACCGCCTTCTCCTGAGCCGCAGCTCTTGCAGCCATTGCAACTTTAACCGCAACCTCAGCTGCTGTTCTAGAGGCTGCAACAATCTCCTCTTGTGTAGGATTATCACTACTCAAATGAGATTTTAACAAGCAACTGATACGTGCGTCTATTTCATCCAACGAGTTACATTTCAACGGTGAATCGGAATTCAAATTCGTATCTGAATTTCCATTTACATCACTGTTCTGCTTTTTCAAACAAGCAAGTAACCGCTTTCGCGGAGGCAAAAGCACATCCGAATCCAATTGATTAACACCACATACGTTCGCTTCCATTATTCGTTACATCAAAGTATTATTATCTTCTTACAATTTGCATATAACTATCTCTGCACAGAATTTAAATCCAGCTAAATTAATCAATAACAACATAACAACAACAAGCAACTAAATCTCATTTCTATAAAAACCTAACAACATATTCTCTCCAATTGTGAAATAGCAAAATCAGATTCACAATTTCACATCATTCAGAATCAATTGCAAATCCTAATCTTAATCCTAGTTCTAATCGCAATTGAATTTCAATATCTGAAAGTGGATGTATTGAAGCAAATAGCAATTGATTAAAATGATCGAGCAAATGATGATGTGATGTGTGATTGATTTAGATGAGGAAAAAGAGAATTAGATACCTGATCTAGGTGCAGCTGTTAGAAGAAATGAATTAGGGTTTTGAGATGTGAGATGAAAATGGTCTGAAAGAAGTAGTTTGTTAATGAGAATGAAAATGGTATATATATTGTCAGACAATTTGGAGTTGTTCCGGTTATGAAACCCATAAAACGCAAATCCAGTAAAAAACTTTTTAGCACTCATAAACTCTATATCTTTCTATACCTTTGTATTATATGGGAAAAATTTTATCCGTGTTTAAACTAAGAAAATAACAGAAATCAACACAATTTTATTGTTGGGATGTTAGCGGCTAAAATGAGCGGACCACAACCTTTATGGGTAGCGGGTTGTAATGAAGGGTAGTGGTTGTTTATAAATTGAAGGCTTGGTTTTTTTATCTAAGATTTTTTAAACACTCGGTATTTTTCAGTGCGTTTGATATGTTTTCTTATTTTTATAAGTGTGCATGTGGAATCTTCATATAAAAAAACCAATGACTATGTCCTTGGTAAAGGATATATTTAAGGGGAAGATCGAGTTAGGAACTCGAGGTATATGCGGTAGGATACTTGTAAGACTCCAGGTACTAGCCTAGGGAGTAGCTTGGGTTGAACATCTACAACAACTGAGTAAGACACCCAAGATAGTGGACAGTTGACCGGAAGAGAACTTGGTTTTAACTTTTAACAACCTTGTTATGCTTGTGAGATTCCCCAAAGGGGGTGGGGATATTGGTTTCTCTAAGAGGCTGTTTGTTTCACCTTTTAATGGTTTAGTTCAGTGCTTAATCATACAGCATTCAAGATTCATAGCGTTTGTTTCATAAAAAAGAGCCTCTGAATGGTTCAGTTAAGTGCTGAATGATTAAGAGACAGAGATATGTTGAATGGATCTAAATGGAGCATATACCAAACTTACCCTCATCTAAATATCTACCCTAATATCACTCCCATTGATAGAGCCTCTTAATGGTTTGGACCTCTTAACCATTCGGCATTTAATTATTCTGATTTTGCAAAACAGACCCTAAGAGTATTCATAGTGGGGGAATCAAATATATGTGAGGGGTGTTTTATATTTTAGGTGTGGTTGTGAGTGAGAGAGAGAACATGTAATGATAAGAATATGAAAAAGAAAATTTTTAATTGAATAGGAGAAAGAAATGTAGTGATTTTAGTGTAAGTTTAAAGAAAAGGAAAATGCTTCTACAGTGAATGCTCTAATATGACAATGTCTACTAGCATTTAGCCTTCGTGCTAAACCCTTAATCATGTGAGCGGACCTGGTTAGAGTTATATGATGTAAACATATCATTAAACACCTTGTAATACTTGGGTTATAGATACTTGTGTCAAAGAAGGTTTCTATTGAAATGTGCAAGATTGTGTGGTAGCTAAAGTCTAGTTGAGGTGAGTTCCTTTAGGTCAGAGCTTTCATATACACTCGCATACTATCAACACCCACCAATAAAAACATGTTTGTCTTAACACCTAGCAATCATCAGTATCATGTACCTTATCCTGATGATAATAAAAAAAAATTTGTTAGAATTAGGGGTGAGTAGAAATCGGTTTTTACCGAATTTTTCGCAATACCAAACCGATATATTACCGAATACTGTACCGGCCCCTAACATATGTATAGGTAGTCGGTTGTTACTTTGGTTAAAAATCGGATCAAGATTTTAACTTACTTTATCAAAAAAATTTACACCGAACCGATATTTAAATTTTGAATAGATATATATTCCAAGTATATCCATTTGTAACAATAGTTCATTATATTATACCGATCACTAATCCACCTATTCTAATAATTAAATAACGCATACACCTGTCACATTCTTAAGAGGTCCACCTAGGAAAATCCGTATGTGTCTACGGGTGTCAATTCCACACGGAACATGACCCTAACACGACACGACACGGAACACGACCTGAACACGACACGAAAGTAATCAGGTTTTGGGTTGGGAAATATAACCCGTTTATAAATACGGGTCATGTTCGGGTTGACCCGTATAAAAACAAGTGGCTTTCGGGTTGAATCATTTAAAAAATGGGTTGACCCGTCAACCCATTTACGTTTCAATTTTAGATCCATTTTTTTAAATGAGATTTAAAGAGTTAAAGAAAATAATGTGAAATGATGATGCAAATCAATATGGGAGGTTATGACAATTTGAAGAGTTTCAAGTATTATTATTTATTATTATTATTTATTATTATTATTAATATCATTATTATTAGTATTATTATTATTATTACTATTATTGTTATTAAGTCATGTGTTACATGTAAGGTATTTGTCAGTTGAGTTGTTACAATGACTTTATGATGTGTTAAATTTCCATCACACAAGTCTTATGAAAGATTTATGTAATCTAAAATTTAGATGTTCTATAGTCATGTTTATAAACTTGTAATATTATGCTATAAATTTTAACTTCATTAAGTAATAATAATACATAAATAAATTAAATAACTAATGATTATACATATTTTTTTAATAAAACATAATGATTAAATAAATATTGTTTGGTTCATGATAAATTCTTCTTTATATTGAAATCTGATGATTTTGAACAGTAAATTTGATGGGTACTTTTGGTATTTCGCAGCAAATGAACAGGGGTATTTCGGGTATTTCGCACCAGTGTTTTTTTGGGTTTATAAACCCTGCTCTGTTTTTTTTGTCACCATGACTCTCTCACACACACAACGTTTTGTCACAATGATTCTCTCCCTCTCTCTGTTTCTCATCTGAAATCCGGCGGGCCAACCTATGTACTCTTCGAAATCTGGAAGTGGCTAGCTTGAGACCTTTGTAGCCAATGATTTTATGAGGCCAGGGTTTCGCTCGCTTCTGAATCGTTTTGTGGATGGGGATGTGGTTATGGCGGTGGATCTGAGATCCGGTGGTGTTTCGCAGCTGCTTTGTTGGCTATGTTTTCCGATTGTTTTTCATGTTGTGTTGGCGACTAATTGCCGCGTTTGGTTGGTGGATCTGAGATCCGATGGTGTTTTGTGGTTGTTTTGGTGGCTACTATAGTCGCTATGAGGTGGAATGATTATTGTTATGCTATATTTTGAAACCTCAAAGGTTTTGAACAATAAATGGTTGTAGAACTGTTTTTTTACGATTGATGGTGGTTTTATTGTTCATCTGTGATGATGGCTTTTGGTCTGTGATGATAGATGTAGACATGCAACTGTGGTATTGTTGGTTTAGTCGTGGATTTTAGTATGTTCAGTTGTGGGTTTCCTTGAAATGGAGATGATGATGATAGGGTTCCAATGTCTCATGGCGTGGCATTTATTGCAGCCATTTTGGACACCCCTAAGCCTGTTTTGTGCTTGGTTTTTGGTATTCGTTTTTTGTTCAAATTAAACCTTTGATATTTCATTATTAACTATACTTTCTCAAACAAGTGATTTGTAGTTGATATGTATGGAACACCATGTGTTTTGGTTGGGAATTGAATTGTTTGAAGGTTAACAAATCACTGATCTTTTAGCGTTTTATTTGATTGTAGGTTATGAGGTATGGGGTTGCTAAATTGTGATGGATCATTTTTCATTTAAGATTTCATTATGAGTTATATTTGGAGCCTTTGAATTGGTTGTGGGCTTTTGACTGTGGGTTCTTTGGTAGCTTTTTTCGTGTGTGGGTTATGAATTATTGAGCTAAAAGTTATTTAATTTGCCGACTCGGAAGTTTTGGATAACCCAAGTTCTGAGTTGTGTTAACAAGGATGGTAAGTAGCGGATTTCCTACTTGCAACCTGTGACACAACACCAATGATTTGGGTTTGTAATTTGAGTTGAAGAGTATCAAGAAAATTTAATTAACATGACAAACACTAACACAAAACCGAACATAAAGAGAAAAAATAGGCTCGCGCAACGCACGAGCTGACGGACAATACTAGTTAGATTAGTTACATGAATACCACTAAATCTAAACAAACCTGTTACATTATTCAAACGTAATTACACATAATCAAGACACGAACGTCAAGATTCTTCGAGATATTGTCACACTTCTATGAACGAACAAGATTGATTAATATTAGTTCTATATCGGTTAGTTATGATTATGAAGTAATGAAAGATTAGAGGAATAAGAAGAATTATTATTAAGAGAGAAAATGTGTTACAATTGATAGAATGAATATGAAAACACATGTATGAAAACACAAGTACAAAACCCCTATTTATACTACTTCATAAATAGGTCTGGCTTATTTCTCATGCTGGCGTGACATGAATTCATCCTATACTTTTAATCCACGTGTCACTCTCTTTCCTTCAAGCTCCTTCTTTATGCATCATTTTTGTAACGACACCTTCTTCGACTATATGAAAATATGAAATACATCACACCTCATCAAAGTGTAATAAGGCATATATGAAAATTTACACCTTGTGCCCAATTTCTAAGAGCCCACCCAATTTCCAAAGCCCTACTTAATTTCAATTTGGTAAATCATTTTTTCATAAAGAATTGATATCGCAAAACAATGTTGTTTTGTTAGATCAGTATGTGAAACCTCTATTATAATATAACAAAACAAATTTGTTGTATTAATATCGTTTGAGAGTTTCTCTCACAATAACAATTTTATATATAAATGTGTATATGTGTTTATATATTTATAATCATATATTCTAATAACAGTAGTTACATTTTGGTCTCTTAATATTTAAGAGAATTTTAAAAAGTTTAAGAGTGGTTACATTTTCAACCTGTTCTTACTACGAGTGTGCATTCGGTTTATATTTGATATGGTATAAAGCTTAAAGTTAGGGATAAAATTAGTAATAGCTCTTAATTGAATGCCTCAGTATTTTTTAAACATACATAACTTTTTAGACATTATTTAAAAAAAACTACCCCATAAAATCGAACATTTAATTATCTTTAAAAACGTTTTTTTTTAAATAATGTGTTCCGGTTTTACCATGATTTGTCTCTAAACTAATTAGAACCGTTCATGCCCCATGAAAATCATCACATGGGTGTTGTGTTTCCAAGCATAACACGAGCACTAAAGTAGTTAGTTTCTAAAGGAGGGTGTTAAACCGTTAATTATTCAAAAACTAGTTTTAGACCCGTACACGCGCAATGTGGCACGTTTTGACTTTGTTACATGTGTTAGGTTTGTGACTCTAACGTATGGTGTCCGGACAAGACACCTCTCACGCCTATGCGGCACGTTTGGGACTTCATATCGTTGCGATGACGACCTTACATTGACGTGTATCACTACTAATAAAATACCTTTTTGCTACACAACTTTTTGCCAAAGGTTTGCCACAACACAATATTTTCTACAAATTTGCCATAACATTTTAATAAAAGCTAAAGAGCCTATTATTTCACAAAAATCTCTAACAAATTAGCTACAAGGTCAAATAGTGTTGCAAATTTACGGCAAAACGAAGAAACGCTAGATTTTACGGCAAATTTGTCACAAAATTCAAAAAATAAAATATAACAAGTATTAAGTTTTGTGGCAAAATTGTAACAAGTACAAAAATAACAGTAAAATATTAGATTATGCAATTTTGTTAAAATTTAGTGACATGCATTTTGTAGGAAATGTGTTATAAGTTTTGTGACAAAAATTTTTGAAAAATACTTACCCCTTGATTTTTTTCCCACAACCATTTTTTTTGGTAATTTTTTCAGGACAACTTAGCCACGCGTATGTGTATATCAAAAAAATGCTACTTTTGGTAGACACACATTCAAGGCAAAATTGTTACAAAACACATATAGCGAGAAATTTGCCATAAAAACATGGTTGTGGGAAAAAAATCACGTTACTAAATATTTTCCAACAATTTTGTAACAAAACTTTTCATAAATTTCCAACAAAATGCATTTATTATTAAATTTTTCAACAAAAATTGCACAATCTGATATTTGCTTGTTATTTTTATACTTGCCATAATTTGCCACACAACTTAATAGTTATTTCCCTTTTAATTGAAAAATCAAATGATTTTACTAAAATTCTATAGTTAAGTTTTTTGTTTTTAAGTTTTATCACACAGCTTAATAGTTATTATCTTTATTTTTTGAATATTGGGACAAATTTGGGACAAAATCTAATATTTATTCGTTTCATCACGAATTTGAAACATTATTTGGTTTTGTAGCTATTTTGTTAGAATTTTGTCTGAAATGTTATGATTCTTAGCTTTTGTTGAAAAGTTGTGGCATACTTGTGCCAAATATTTTGTTGTGGCAAATATTTTGTTGTGACAAACTACTTGTGCTGAAGAGATGTACATAGCAAAAAACTATTCATAAAAACTTTTTTCGTCTGGGGGTTGCAATGTACACTTGACATAATACTGAAACAACCAGGCCATGTGTCTTTCTTGTGATTGTATTCAAATGTTATTTTATAAATAGAAATCTAAGAGAAAATAAAAAAATAAAAATTCACCGACCTTATGTTTTAGAATGACATTAACAAATAAATAAATAAATATAAATAAGTAAATAAATATGCACATACAAAATCTAATCTTCTGGACGAATTACAAAGTCAATGTAACGCAACGCTTAGAATGTGAAAATATGGAATTGAAGGTTGTTTAGTGATGTTTTTTTTTTTGAACGGCGGGGATGGTATATAAAAGAAAACAACTAGCAAGGAGCTAGGGTACAAAGAAAAGAAACATTAACAAACATTGAAAGAAGACCAATTGGTCCAATCTAGCCAAACCATGTTCGATCTATACTTAACCCATTGAAAACTTATGATCTTGATATCCTCCATTGTTTTGTTGAGAGACGGAGCAATGCTTTTGAATATCTTCTCGTTTCTCGTTTTCCATATGATCCAAAGAGTAGCCTTAAGGATAGACTCCACAAGCTTATCGTGCGTAGAACCATTTTTGATGCCATACTTTGAGGTGTCCATGATGACGTCCAATGGTTGTGAAGAGGGGATAGGAAGATGCGTCCATATCCCAACGTGAGTCCAGATCAATCTAGCCCATGAGCAGTCAACGAAGAGATGGTTTGTTGATTCTGTAAATTGCCCGTAAATAGGGCACCCCACATCCTCTAAAATCATACCTCTGTTGATGAGAGCTTGTCGTGTAGGAAGACGATTGAGAAGAACTCTCCAGTGTAAGAAGTTAACCTTGATTGGAAGCCACTTATTCTCCTCATAGTGACCTTCATAATGAGAGAACATATTCTTTTCGATGTGTTTCCTTAATGAGTTAGATGTGAATGAGTAGTCGCTGTTAAATTCCCACCTCCATTCATCAGATCCACTTGATATAACCATGGTATTCACAAGCATGTTGCAAACGTTCCATTGATTTTTCTCCTCCGTTGAGTTTAAAGGCCTTTTGAACCCAATGTTCCATGCTATACCATCGTTTGTGCGCGTATAGCAATCTTGGATTTTTAGATCCGTTGAGACAGTGAGCTTGGCGATCTCAGGAAATTGATCGCCCAAGGATGCATTTCCGATCCAAATATCTTTCCAAAAGTTTAGTTGATCACCCTTGCCCAAAATTCCACGTATGCTCTGACAAAGATCAATGGAAAAAGTTAGTAAATCCTTGTTTATGGAGATAATATTTTTCCATGTACCTGAGATTGACTGATTCAATGGGACAGGAAGGAACATTCTGGTGTTATGATGTAATGCTTTTATGGATTTAAACCATAAGGCGTTCGTATCAACTTTGGCTTTCCACCACCATTTACCAAGAAGAGCCAAGTTCATGGCCCTCAGAGAACCTACCCCTAGCCCACCCATATTCTTGGGAGCCATGATTCTATCCCAACTAAGCCAATGAATTTTTTCCGATGGATTTGTGCCAGACCACAAAAATCTTTTTCTGATTCTTTATAAACCGTTAATCACATGAATGGGAGCTTTAAAAAGAGAGAAGTAGTATATGGGCTAAGGCAAGCACCCAATTGTTAAGAATGGGACACAAGCCGTTCATAGCTGTGATTTCAAAGATGAGTTAGAAAACAATATCAACAAAGACTTATAAGAGGTTTTATTGAAATGGGATGTCACAAGTGAGTGTTTTCTTCCTTTTTTTTGAATTTCATAAGTTTGTTTTTGTTAGGTTTTGAATTTGTTCATGAGAAATGGTGTACGCAATTATGATGTATCAAATTGTTAATCCAATATAATGTATTGGAATATTTCCAGCAATATTATTGTTGTATAATTCTAAAGTTATTGTGTTCTTGAAGTTACGCATATGTGCATAATAGGTTGTTACTAAAGTTGATTTAAGATATTTTATTTTAAATATACAAAACTATACTTTAATTAAAGATTAAAAAAAACTCGTTTTATGATATACTTTTAAAAGAAATAGTACAATTACTTAGGGTTAGGTTATTCAAAAGCGTGAAAAAAAGATTATTGATCATTAGATCTTAAATCCATGTACTATAAAAATGCAATGAAATAATGAAATATATTTGAAACTTTGAATGAAACACTTATAATTTTACATGCGATTTTTTTTAAGTTACACCACAAAAACGAGCATTGTTTTTAATCTTTAAAACATGTATTGTGTTGATATATGAAAAACAAAGTTTTATTTTAACGTTTTTTCAGTTCATTGTGCAATATCCGTAGATATTTGTGTAATATTACGTTATTATGTTATATCCCCTAACCATTATGTCTAGTCTAATTAATACTAATCATTGTTGTGATTTTTATATAACACAATGCTAAAAATGTAACTTTTATACATTTTCCAATTAATTGTGTAATCCACGTCAAGTTATCCATTGTGACGTCTAATGCTAATCATTGAGTCAAATGTTGGTCATTGTGTTATCCATTGTGTCTAAAATGATAATTTTTTAATATCACAGTGTTGAAACGTATTTTTATTATGTTTCCAGATGAATGTGTAATCCTTACCACGTCGTTGTGTTATCCTCGTTAGTTCAGACTTCATAGGGTTGCATAATGACCTCACGAAATTACACATTGAACTGAAAAAAAATTGGAAAACTTCTTTTTTTTATATCAATAGTATATACGTTTTAAAGATAAAAATGTTCATTTTATGGTAAAAAAATTAAAAATTACTATCGTATATTTAAGTTATGAACACTTAAGAAAAATGGTCGAACTTCAAATCTACCTATTCTAATAATTGAGTAACACATACACATGTCAGTATTCTAGCTACTCCACATAGGATTTTGCTTAGGTGTCATCCTCTAATTTAATTTGATGGATGATTTCAAGACGGGTCATGGTATGCTCCATATTCGAAATAACCCGATATGTACAAATAAAAAATTCACAAATTATCATCAATTATCTCCTAATATGATATGTTCAAATAAAAATTTACCGATTATCATAATCTATCTCCTAACCCGATATGTTCAAGTTAAAATTTTATTAATTATCATGAATTATCTCCTAACCCAATATGCTCAAATTAAAATTTTACCACTTATCATGAATTATCTTCTAACCCGATATATTCAAATAAAAAATTTACCAATTATTATAGATAATTTCATTTATTTTAGCATATGATTTTTTATAGGAAAATATTTATAAATATCCAAACCGATTTAATAGGAGATATGTAAAAAATAAATTTAGTATCTAATTTTAGATAAAAACATATAATATCAAAATCTCGTGTAGTACACGGGTACTAATCTAATTGAGAAATATTACGATACTATCATTCCTTCTAATTTGAAAGAAATGTCAGATGTCATTTTCAAAACCTTTCTTAAAATTTCTATAATAATAAGACTTTGTAAGGAAACCTAACACTTGGTGACCAAAACACACTGTAAAATAAAAATAAAGGCTGATTGTTAGTATTGGTTTTCTAGTTTTCTTAATTTAAGGTAGTTTGATATTAACCTTACCATGTATATAGAACTTTTTTTTCTAAAATTGTGTAGAGGGAAAATTACCAAACTAGTATGTGTTTTAATTTTTTTGTTTCACTCTCATTCTTAGTTATGAGTAGTGGGCGTGATGGTGATGTGACACCATTATCATAGTGTTACCCAGTGGCGGAGTTAGCCTAAAACTTAAAGGGTAGCCCTTAAATTTTTTTTTTTCGTACGTTTATAAAATAATAATAATAAGAAAACATCGATAAAAAAAATACATACCTAGAAATATAGAGAATTTGAGGGAGTTAACGTTAACAATGGCAAAGGCGGGGGCTGGCGGAGATGGCGGCGACGGCGGAGGCTGGCGGCGACGGCAGAGGCTGGCGGCGACAGCAGATTCAGGCCTTCACAGTTCACTCCTTCAGGAAAGCAGAGAGCAGCAACAGCTGCGTTTTTTTTTATTTGAATCAGCAAAGATCAGCTAACAACCTAACAACAATGATGCAGCAGCCCATCAGCCATATTCGGCCCAACAGTGATTGTGTCAAGTGGATTTTTGGCCCAACAGTCCAAGTCACTAAATTTTTAGCCATATTTTTTTATTTTTCGGCCCATCAGCCATATATTTTTATTTTTTTTATATTTTTAACATAACTTGGGCTTTGTGGCTTGGACTAATAAAAGTTTTAAAAATAGTTGGGCTACATAATGTATTGGATTCAGGATTTCAGGGGTATCCTTCTAAATTTTCAGGGGTAGCACAAACGTAAAACGGGTAAAAAATTTTTTTTTTCTCTTGGCGCGAAAAGTTGAGGGGTAGCCCGGGCTACCCCTGCCATGTTAATGGCTCCGCCCCTGAGTGGTACCCCGCCTCCAATTCCGTTATTTGGGGCATGATAACCCTTCCTATGACCACTGTTACGAACACAATCCACTTTAGTTGTTTTTCTTTCTTTTTTATTTCACCACATACCACATTGTTACACCTCATCTAGTAAATAGTTACGAATTCGGTCACTATTACTACCACATTCCTCCACTACTAATTATAATATTGGCAAAAGATCAAATAAGAACTCGTATATTTCACGAGAACTTGAAGAACTCACCAAATTAATTCAAAATCCAAATTTTTTTACACACTACCATTATAATAGTAAAAAGATCAAAAAATCAAGTTTACATGTTTAAATTTAAATGTTTACGAAAACAAATGTTTTTACACAAGTGCATTTATATGACTCATTTATCAAGTTTTTTTCCCAAACAAGTGTAGTTACAAAAGTTATTTATTAAAATAGGTGTTTTAAAAAATATTTATCAAAATGAGTCATTTTCCTTAAAATCATGTTTCTCACTCCTAATCTTAGTGAATAAAATTACTTTATTTACTAAACGATTTTGTTTAGTATAAGATATATCTATCTAATAAATCAAACTTTTAAGGGACAATTTTTGGAGGGATTTTTTTTTCTATAATAGGAAGTTTGGGAGGTAAAATTTAGCTAAATTTTTCACCATGCAAGTTGATAGAGCCAACTCCTTAAATGTTATATATTTACAAATTGTTAAATATAATGGTTATAATTTTTTTATAAATATTACTCCCTCCGTCCCATTACAATAGTCTTAGTTTGAAAAACACAAAGTTTTAGGCACAATAAATGATTGGTATTTTTGTTTGTTATTTGACAATAATACCCTTGACAATAAATATTATTGTGGGTCCATCATATTGTTTGTTTTATTTTATTAAGGGTAAATTTGGAAGTTTACCAATAAATTTTAAAAGTGGACACTTTAAGTGGGACAACTAAAAAAGACAATATGGACACTTCTAATGAGACGGAGGGAGTACTATTTAACCCGTGTGTAACACACG
Source organism: Tagetes erecta (assembly GCA_030867185.1). Lineage (NCBI taxonomy): Eukaryota > Viridiplantae > Streptophyta > Magnoliopsida > Asterales > Asteraceae > Tagetes > Tagetes erecta. The sequence goes on from CM061490.1 coordinate 8,811,611, forward strand.
GGTATTAAACCTAGTGTGTGTATACATTGCTTCCCATAAAGATTTGTTTTTCTATTAACACTGAAAATTAAAATTTTGCTACATTGTAAAGATATTTTTTAATAAATATTTTGTTTTTTAGTTTTTATAGAGTTTTTTCATACTTTACGAAAACCTAAATAATAATGGAAATATTTTTGTTTTAGAACTTGTTTAAAAGACTTTAAAAAAACACGGGTTGATGAAAAACACGACTGACCAAAATTCTACATCTTCTTTTTGTATTGGGTTCGAGTCGTGTTTAGTGTGATGAAAAATATTTGGTTTGTGTTGCTACTCCAACAAACTACTTAGTTTGCTTTCATTCAAAGTCGTGAATATTAAAAATGACTAACACGGAATCGCCAAATGTTTATAAATAACATTTAAAAAACTGCTTTCATTCAAAGTCGTGAATATTAAAAATGACTAACACGGAATCGCCAAATGTTTATAAATAACATTTAAAAAACTTAAGAACGAAGTTATTTTATTTTATGTGCAGCAATATTTTTTTATTTTATGTGTAGCAATTCCTTTAAAAAACCTATATATGAAACTTTATGTATATGCATCGATAATTTTTTAATTTACTAGAAGCAAAAAAAATATTTTTTTAATAAAGTAATTTTATACAATAAGATTAGGAGTGAGAAAAATGAGTTTATGGAAAATCACTTCATTTTGATAAATATTTTTAAAACACCCATTTTAATAAATAAGTTTTGTAACTACACGTGTTTGGGAAAAAACTCCCCATTTGACACATGTGTAAAAAAATTAAAAGGTGCACGGAAATCTATTCCATTTAAAGGAACTGGCATCTAATTTCTTCCTTGAAACATTCATGTTTGGTCCAGAAAGGGATCATGGAATTTTTGAATTGAATGAAAAGAAGAGCATCTAATTTCATTAACTGATTTAATAAATAATCAAAAAGAGAGAATCTTGAATACTATTAAAAACACAGAACAAAATTTCACAAAGGGGCCATTAAATAGCTAGAAAAAGCCCGGGCTGGCTTATGAAAAGTAGAAATAGAAGCAGAAAAGTTTTGTGTGAATGGATGCTCTCAGATGGAGCGAGAAAAATTGAATTTGATTTATTCGACTTACAATCCCAACCAATGATCCCCAATCCATGTGGTTCTTAAATTATATATGACTTCATAAAATAGAAAGGTCTTGAATTCAAATTCAACCTAAGATAAGTTTCCTCCTAATGAACAATAAAGATCACGTGGGCCAGTGACTTATGAGTGACCTAAATTGGTCATTCAAAAAATCTAATTTCTTCCCATATTTAAAAGGTCTAATTTCATTTCTAAATAGAGTTAAGATTAGTTATCATTTTTGCGTTTTAACAAAATTGAAAAAAACATATAGAATAAAGAGTAAATTGCAGTTTTTGTTCATGTGTTTTTATACCATTAACAGTTTCAGTCTCGTCTTAACACTATTAGTCCTTATGTCGACTTTTTTTCTAATAGAATTGGTTCCGCACACTAACTCCATCCAATTTTATGTTAAGTATCCCTCATGAACGAAGTTAAAATGTCATTTCTCCCCTCATGCATAGGAGATATCTAACGAAAAAAATTGATGAAGTTAGTGTTTGGGACCATTTCTGTTAGAAAATAAAATCACAAGGACCAAAAGTGTTAAGATAAGACTAAAATTTTTAATAGTATCAAAATACAAGGACCAAAACTACAGTTTACTTTAGAATAAACATTAATAACCAATTGATATAATTATAATTGTTATATCAAAAATTATTATTTGATCATTGAGAAATACAACAAATGCAAAAGTTTTCACCACAGACGGCAACTGCTAGGTGCCCCTCCGCACGAGTGTGACGGGCACATGCTGAAGAACATGTTTCTTGTGTGCAAAGATCCGGAGAACGAGTAAAATAATCATAAACATAGGCTTTATAACCAGAACTAGCTAGGGGCACCTGTTAATTAAACAATCAAAACAATAGAAAACATTTACTCTAGAAAATAAATAGCATGATATGTTTGTAACAATAAATAAGAATTAAAAAAAGGTGTCATAATGAAAATAATATTACCAAAATTATGACAGAACTCTTTTTTATCCTGAGCAAGAGCATAGGTAAAGAGAATGAAAAATAGAAAATAACATGTAATATTCTTCTCCATCATCAACTTTGAAGTTTGAACTAGAGAGTTTTGAAAATTATGATAGCCTTATAACTTATAAATGAAAATGCTTTTGATATTTATATGGGATTGTCTTATATTAAATCATCGAAAGCTTTTATGATAAGAAAAATTGGAGGATTTTCCTATATTTAATAATAATGGTGAATTTCAAATATCACGAAAATACGATATGTTCCCACCAGTTTTTCAGCAATATTTATGTAATTTGAAATTTATGTCTTCATTTAACTAATTAAATTGAGTTCAAGTGAATGTTGTAGAAAAAAATACATAAAATTTCTCTTTAAAAGAATCTATCTTTTGTAAAAACTATATTAATTACTTTTAAAATCAATGATCTATTATCTGTTTTATGTGAGGGTGGAAGGAGTGGTATGACAAAGTGGTGGTGAGGTGGCGGTGTCAATGATATATATTCTAACCAGGGCCGTCCCTGATAATTTTAGTGTCCTGTGCGAACTTAAGAAAAGGTCCCTAGGTATATCTTTGCCTCAGTTTTAAAAAGCGTTAAACGTACAAAAGCGAGAGGGTCCCAATAGAAACATGTATAAGTTCACTATTTACATCGATAAATCTTTATTGCCAATTAATATACAAGCTTGAAAAAACTTTCAATCGATCGGTAGTTATATAATCTGATCTCTCATATTAAAATTAAGTTTATATTCAGTACTTCTAAAATATATTTCTCCTTATGAATAAAAGTGTTTCTATGTACATGTGTATAAAATTTTATTAGTAAAATAACCATAGTAAACTTTTTTTTGTCAAAAAAAAATATTAGAGAAAAGATAACATTCAAATAATAAATATATTATAAGATTAACAAATATATCTGTTAATATATGTATTTATAAAAATAATAATGAAAATAAATATAAACGAAGCAGTTTAATTTAATAGGTAACGTGCTATTGAAGGTAAATTGAAACCCCTCTATTATTTAACTTTTCCAACAAAATAAACTAATTCTCAACAATTAGCATTTATTGATTCAATAATGTCAACTTAAAAATAAGCATTATCCTTTTATCTTTTTCGTTCTATCCCTACAATAATGTCTTTATCTTCTTCGTTGTACCCCTGCAACCATGCTCGTCGGAAAAACCATGCTTGCCGGAAAAAGATTCGTTCCAGTCCTTACAACCATGGTTGCCGGAAAAAGAAAACTGTGTATACAACTTTCAATCAGAAAATAGAAGGAAAAACATAAATGGCTCGCCTCTGGTGATGGTGTCCCCTCGTGAGATGGTGCCCTGTGCAGTTGCACACGCCGCACCTCCTTCGGGCCGACCCTGATTCTAACCTATATAATATATAAGATTTTATAAATCATACAATATTAGCTACACATAATAAATATAAATATCTACATATTCATGCTATAGATAGAATTCATACATTTGTATATACTTATTAATATATTATTGTGTGTATCTCAATATTGTATCATGTGTAAGAGTGATGTTCACCTACAAATTATTTCAATATAAGAATGCTAAGAAGGAATAAGAGATTGACATGTGTCATCTATTTAAATTAGGAGATGTGGTATTTTAGTCATACCCACTTTTTATTATTTTCTCTCTCCACATGCAAGGCACATGTCAATTCGCCTATTTTTTTAAACGTTTATAACTTTTACATAAGACATTATTTTTCTAAATAAATTACCCCATAAAAACGAGCATTTGTTTCTCTTTAAAACGCGTATAATATTGATATATAAAAAAACAAACTTTTTTTCACATTTTTTCAGCTCATTGTGTCTCCCATCAGGTTATTGTGTCTTCCATCAGGTCATTGTGTCATCCGTTGGGTTGTTGTGTCATCCATGGGGTCATTGTGTAATCTTATTTGACGATGATTACACAATGATCTAATAATTATACAATTACACAAAAAGTATTTCGAAGACTTTGCTCTCACGTCATCCTTCTTCAAAAAATAAATAAACGAAACTTAAAAAATTACTATTTTCTTATTGTGCCTATTGTAAAAAATATAAAAAAAACGTTAATTTTTTTATATTTTTTAATTTTTCGTTTATTTATTTTTTGAAAGAGGATTACATGGGGAACAAGGTCTCCAACCACTTTTTTGAAATTTTACATTGTGAGTTATTATTTTTTTAAAGTGTCATTATGTCTTTTTTACTATTGTGTCATTCTCACACTTTTTAACAAAAATTGACTATGTCTTTGAACATTTCTCAAACACATATTAACAATTTGTGACATGCTGATAATTTCTATACATATAAGATGACACAACAAATTTTTACAATGAGATGATATTACATAATGACTTAAGAAAGAACCAATAAAAGTGATATTTCACTAGTTATAATATAACACAATCATATGATATTACATAAGGACTTAACAAGTGTTGAAAAAAGTTTCTTTTTTATATATCAATAATATACGCGTTTTAAAGATAACAAAACACTTGTTTTTTTGGTGCAATTTTAAAAAAAAATAATAATATCGTATCCAAAAGTTATGAACGTTTTTAAAGAAGTGGGAGAATTGACATGTGTCTTGCATGTACAGAGAAAAAGTCAACAAAAGTGACTATGCCTAATGTATCCTTCCACAAAATTCTTTTTCTACAAATTGATCTCAACCATTAAAAATATATCTAAAGGTCATATATCCTTCTTAATTAGCCTTCTTAGATTAAAATCATTTGTAGGATAACTCTCCCTCATGTGTAAGAGCATATATATTATATAGGTAGAATTTATACTTACGTAGGAAATAAAATATTATGTGTAAGATAATATTGTATCATGTGTAGATACTTATTAATAACATACATATCTAGAAATATATTGTGTGTAGGTTAATACTATACCATCTATAAGAGCTTATATATTATTTAAGTAGAATTTATATTCATGTAGGAAATAAATTATTGTGTGTAAGATCATATTGCATCATGTGTATGTGCTTATTTATAGCATGCATATGTAGAAGTTTTTTATATTTATATAGAAAAAAAATATTACTGTGTATGATTGTTCCATAATTTGTAGGTGCTTACATATATTCAAGTAAAAGAAGAATATCATCTACACATACTCATAGAAATTGTGTATATCATACAAGACATGTCTAGAAAAAAAGACACGACAAAGTCACATACACATTAATTTATGATTACTAGATAATTACTTTGTGATGATTTCGTAAATTTGGTCAACATTCATTCAATAACTAATATTAAAGTTTTATTAAAATTCAATTCATTTAACAAAATTTGGTTCGTTTAATACCATTGAAAATCAAACGTTTTTAAATTGTACAATTCAACAAAAAAATTAAATCTTGGTGGACACGATTAAACATTGTTTTAAAAAAAATTCTTAGTTTTATTTTTATGTAGGAAAAACATATTACTTTATGTAGGACGAACTACATCAACTCATTCAACTATTTGTATTTATGTAGTTATGTAGGTAGATTTTGTATAGGTGTAGGAGAAGCCTTATTGTGAGTAACACGAATATACAAGATCATATATGTTACACACGATTTTATTCATATCTATACTACATAAGATTTAATGCATCATGTGCATGTGTTAATTTACAACATGCATATGTAGAAATTTATATTTATTGTGTGTAGGCCAATATTGTATCATGTGTAAGAGCTTATATATTATATAGGTAGAATTTATATTTATGTAGGAAAGAAATTATTGTGTGGAAGATCATATTGTATCACGTGTAGATACTTATTAATAACATGCATATGTAGAAATATATTATTGTGCGTAGGCTAATACTATATATCATGTGTAAGAGCTTTTATATTATATAGGTAGTGTTTATATTTATGTAGGAAATACATTATTGTGTGCAAGATCATATTGCATCATGTGTAGATGTTTATTTATAGCATGCATATGTAGAAGTTTTTTATATTTAAATAGAAAAAAAATATTATTGTGTATGATTGTTATCCGTCATTTGTAGGTGCTTACATGTATCCAAATAAAAGAAGAATATCATCTACACATACTCATATAAACTTATGTATATCATACAAGACATGTCTAGAAAGAAGAAACGACAAAGTCACTAACACGTTCATTATGATTACTAGATAATTAGTTTGTGATAATTTCATAAATTTGGTCAACATTCATTTAGTAACTAGTATTAAAGTTATATTAAAATTTAATTCTTTTAATAAAATTCAGTTTATCTAATACCATTCATTAATTTACATTAAAGAATCATTCACATCGTATTGTCTATAATACATACCTCCTATAGGATAGATAGTGAAACATCTTTTAAAAAACTTACACAACCAACCCTTGAAAACAATAACCGTAAGATCACTGATTGTAAGATTAAAATTAATTATTTTTTCTTGCAATATTTGGTCTTCTTAAAAGAACTCTCCTTTTTTCGAACGATGAATTTCATTAAAGCCAAAAGGAGCAAGAAACTCCCAAAACAACAAGGAATTATACAGACAATCTACACCAATCTCTCCAACGAATAGAAAACCCGCATGAATGGTTTTTTACCCATAAATATTCCAGAGATTTGATATCTTAATAAAGTTTTGTTAAAACGATTTCCCGATCTTCAAAAATTCATTCGTTTCTAGCTTCCATAAACTCCAGCATGCCGTGAGGATGACAAATTGAATAATCTCTCTTATTCTTTGAGGCGTCGATCATTTTGTGAATGTCCAAAAGATCTTTGATTGAGAAGGCGTAAGTAGGTTTAATCTTACACCACGTTGAGACAAAGAGCCAGGCCATGAAGGCGCTGGGGCAGGAAATGAGAAGGTGTTCTGTACTTTCATCGATCTCAACACAGACGGGACGGAGGGTGGTGTCCATAGGAATCCCTCTTTGAATGAGGGCCAATCTAGTAGCAATTCTTTATTACAGCCTGACACCCGAAAATATTTACTTTGATTGGACCCAATTATTCCATTATGGGATGTAGTTGTTCGGAGTAGGATTAAGAAGTATCTCTCTCAGATAAAATTGTGAAGATGCTCGTGGGGTTTTTTGTCCCATGTATGGCTGTATATATGTGTGTGAGTGTGTATGCGCGCACATTAAAATAGAGTTAATTACATTAATGACCTATCTTAAAAGCACGAGCCTCAAATACGTTAATTTACAAAGTAAATACCTAATTTGCCCAGACATATGGGACCATTTGTGCAATTAACTCGACTAAAAAAAGTCGTTTAAGAAAAAGGGTCGGGTCAGTTGATTGTGTTGACCATACAAGTTATACACAATTGATACACTTTGTCATCATCTTCCGGTTACATTTAAGGAGAAATTTCTTCCATACAACATAACTTATGTTACACGATATCAGGAGGTGATCGATGAACTTTGTTTTCTCTATGTTCTCAGTTCTAGTTTATATGATTTCTTGTTCTGGTTAGAGCATCCGCAACGCTACAACCTCACAAACTGTCAAGCCGAACACCTCAACATTGTCCGGCTCTTGGATCACAGAGTTATGAATATTAGATGTATACATAAATACATGTCCAAACACGATGAAAACTTACAAGAAAACTTAAACTCATCCTGTTCCAAGACTGACTGGTTGTCAAACCGTCTGACCCGTTTTTTTTTTCAAACTGGAAACCAATAGCCATATGTAAAGTTAAAATCCCCGGCCGATTTGCTTGGTTTGAAGTAGTCAAAATTCCTACTTGGTCCACAGATAAGACCCAAAAATGTGTCTAGTGACTACAAGTCACCCCAATATGTTGGCTCAATTAATATCTCATATATATGAGATACTCCTTGAATAAGATTGTAATGATAAAACATAAAAAAACCCCCAAAAAGTACTCCACATCAGCATGTGTCAGCAAAATATGGGATTCAGCAATATATGGGCGCCTTGTACACAGCGCCAAGGGCAAAAAATCCCACCAAAGCGCCGAGGTGGGTGGTCGAGGGGCGCTTTGGGTGGGTAAAAACGCCCCACTACACATGGTCTAAGAACAAACTTAAAATACAAAATACAGAACTGAAAACCAGATCAAAGTAGGGTCTTCTTGTTTTAAAAGATATATGTTTAGCTTCTACTCTAAACCAAACCCAACTTCTTGTTAGATAAACTCAGAAACACTTTTCTTGTTTTGATTTTTTAAACATAAATTAAACTCACACCCGGAAGCCAATGAGTCCAAAATCGACAACGACTTGTTCCAAAAACACAACTATATATATAATAACAGTTGGAAACGACGTAACATTTTGTTTTTATCAAACACCATACTAAACAAGAAACACATACTATGTATATATCATCCACAAAACACGAGGACGGAAGTACAAAAAACGATCAACAAAGCTTCATAAGATATCAGCATCTATACTTGCGTGTTAACGAAGTGGAATGTAGATTAAATCTTGAAATACTTACCTTGGTTTAAATCTTGTTCAGATTTTAACTCTTAGCCTGTCATGTTATATTCATCACCTTGCATATATGTTTGGTAGCTCCCCGGAACTTCCATCTTTCCCATTATTCGGTCCATTCCTGCATAAAACGTTGTACCAGCTGCTAAGATTATTATACATTTTACACAAACTGGATTTCAGTAATCTAAACTATAACCCCATTGGCCGATTTTAGTCAATAATAATCCACGGTGCTAGTTTAACCAATGATACTCCTAACTTTCATTTTCGTTACCAGGAGCAATGAGGTAACATATAAACGAAATAGAGTAGAAATCAAGTATTAAATCGAGTGGGAATAATGTTGATACTGGGATTGAACGAAACTGAAAAGTAGAAGTGACATTGGTCAAACTGCCAGTATGGATTATCACAGTCTGGATTAACAAAATCCAATTTGCTTAACAATTAAAGATTGTTAACACTTCACTAAACATGTCGTGTTATTTAACATTTTCACACTTACTTGGATTCGATAACATAGTTCCATAATACGACATCTGGCCGGCATTCCCTGCAGGCTTTGAACTAGCATCAGACGGGAAAACGGGCTCCACTTTTTTGGCATGTTGATCCACAGAACATACATTTGGATTCTGAAAACACATGTTATCATCAGCTGTTGACGCTGAATTTTGCTGCGGTTTGGGTGACTCAACTTCTGTTTCCACTTCAGACTCACCATTGTTGTTATTATTAGGTGCGGAGACTTGTTGCTTCCTCTTTGATCGAGCTCGCCTGTTTTGGAACCAGTTATAGACATTTGTTTCGGAGATCTGTCCATGCTGTGATAATTCAGATGTGATTTCTTTTATTTTCTGTTTGCTCGGGGTCCCGTTTCCTTGCTCAAAAAGACGCTCAAGAATCTGAAGTTGAACCGGTGTTGGGGTCCACCGTTGCCTACCTGAAAACTTATGGCCACCAGATGCAACCAACGGGTCGTTATATATGTTCCCAAGTCTAACTCCTGCAAGAAAACAAGGACAATTGGCATAAAAAAAAGTAATACTTTCGTTTGATTTCTTATTTAGGGGAACAAGGATTGTTTGCATCCAAAAAAAGATCAAACTTTTAAAAAATTTCCATTTAAGGCAATCTTGTATATTAACATGTATTAATGGGTCAAAGTAAGAAAAAAGTCAACATGGTCAAAGTTACCAACACATCAACATTTTCAACCAGGCAACCAAGTCAAAATCCCCTTAATTGAATTTTTTTAAGTCCTTTTTGTGGGTTTAAATAAACATTGATCCCCAAAATAGAAATCCAAATGTAGTGTGTTAACTTTTTATGCAATTAACACTTTAATCAATGTATAGTTAAAGTGTATATTGTTTCTACTTTTTATACATGACAAAGTCATTTGCATCATATACTTATTCATCCTTAAACAGCTTTCAGAAGCAATAATTTAACAATCTTGTAAAAAAGTGAACAAATTACTCAACACACAGTTATCATGAGCATAAGTGATTAATAAACATAACACCCTTCTTGGAGAGATGCTCTAATATGATAATTCATGCTACTTGTTTTATTTAACATACTACATCCGTCTCACGGAAATTGTGAGAAAGAAACTAATTTCACAAGCAAAGTGTTTGACCATTCGGGTCTAAGAAACTAAGAAAGCATCTAGCTAATCGTTCTTAGATTCAATAAATCTTTTTATTACAATGAATATCAAATAATCATGCCATCGAGTCATCTTGAACATCGTCTCAGTCAGCATTTTGACTTGAAAACAATAATTCATGATGTCGAACCATATAATGTCTCCATAACGACAAGTTTGTCAAATACATCATCTTCACTAATAACTTGTTCTCATCGAAAAACAAGAGTGATTAGCATCATAATAAACCGTTTTAGTGAAAATCGCATATACTTGCTAAAATGCACAACTGAATATGAAGAAGAAGAAAAAAAACAAGTGCTGATGTAGAATGTTTGTCTCATATGATACCTTTTTCCTTTTACAAAATATATAATCAACCATTTATATATATAAAAAGATCATCAAGATGCCATGATGTGAAGATCCAATGAACCAAATTAAACTACAAAACACATGACATTTAAACTATAATTAAAATCATTGTAACTTCATCACAGTTCACACAAAGCTTACACATTTCAAGATTCACAGTGCACTCACAAATTCAACAGATTTAGTAACAATCAAAATGCCCTAATCACAATATCAAAACAATCAAACAAACAAACAAACAAACAAAAACCCATTTCATTTTCACCAAAACCCTAAACCATCAACAATTCAAAACATTCACAATTCACAAACCAAACTACAATTGCATCAAGAAAATAAAATCAAATCAAAATTACAAACAATCAAACTACACTAATCAAGAATTTCAACCAATCAACCAAAAGACCCAAAACCCATATGAAATAATAATCAAGAAACTAATAAAAATCATAACTTTTACAAAAAGAAACAGAGACCCACCTGCAAGATCATGATGGGAAGTAAGTGACTTATGCAAATCAACAAGTTGTTCACAAATGGTTGCATAAATAGCAATTTGTTTCCTAAGAACTTCCATTTGTTCATCAGTCATTACTTTGACAAACATCCCACCATTGTTATTGCTGTTGTTATTGTTTCCTTCATCTTGCTCCATGTTTCTTGAAACCCAATTTCAAGTTTGAAACTTTATTAACATGAAAGAAGAATTTTGTGTGTTTTTTGGGTTGAAATGATTGATTGAAATAAGAAGTAAGTAAGAAAGAAAGAAAGAAACAGTGGAGTAGAAGATGAAAAATAATAAAAGAATGGAGGAAAAGTGAAGAAAAAGAAAATGGCGGACAATAAAGACAAAGACATAATGGTATTGGACTGCCGTGATGTGTGGCATGTGCGCATTTTAGCATAATCAAACCTATTTTTGCTAAATTGCATTTATTATTATACATATAAGTTTGTCTTTTTTTGTTTAGATTTAACAAGGCACATGAAAATTATTATATTAGGGAAGGATACATGGAATCAAGGGTAGTGTTTGTGGTATTTATGTTTCACCGTTTTAATTTAGTAAGTTTTAAAAGTATGATTATTTTGTTTGAAATGGTTTGATAGGTATAGATTAATGGAATAGACGAGATAATAAAATGAATAATATAATAAAATAATCGGTAGTATTGTCTATTTCACCATCAACCTTTTTTAAACACTTTGCATCTCTCTTTTTTTTTCTAGCGTATATAGAGTGGGGAAGAGATCATTTACCGGCTCGTCGCCAATCCATCAATCCCACCAATATAGAGTCGGTGAACCCGAGCCAAACCTTTGACTTCATAAACTTGTTCTAAGTCTATATTTTCTTTCCTCAATTCTATCTCTATCCCCACAATTTGTTTCCGAGGGCCTCTAAACATCTTCTTACAAGGGAATTAACTTGATTTCCTTGGTTGCAAGTGAATAGCATCTATCACTTCTGCCCATAAAGCATCGGACTTAGACGTGAACAGCCACTTCCACTTACTCAATAGAACAAGGTTAAGATCCTTTATTCATCCTACCCCTCAGCCCATTAAGATCCACTTCCACATGAACAGCCTTCCTTCAAACTACAAAGATCCTTTAAGATCCTTTCTAGGGGCTGTAACATGATCCCATTTCACCCAAGGAATCACTTTGCTATCTAGTGTTTCACCTCACAAAAAACACATTCTAATACTCTCTAGTTACAACTAGACTAGGAATTTTAAACAACCAACATATAATAAGTTGGAAGGTTTCGAATCACACTTTTGACCAGCGTAAGTCTTCCTCCAAACTACAAAGATCGCGCCTTCCAACTTGAAAGTTTGTTCCTGAATTATTCAACGATTGGATCCCAACACAATTTCTTTCTATTTCTTTTGTTTTACTTATTTTAACAAAACTCAAGAACACAGTTAGTTTCTTTTTCCTTTCATTTCACTCATAAATTAAACTCGACAACACAACATTAGTTTTGAGTTGTCTTGTCTACTATGTATGGATGCACCTCTTTTTTTCCGTAGTATTTGAATGTTTAATTTGTTGTATCTTTGGGCCTTCTTCTAGCTTGTTGTTTTTTTAACGGCAAACTAGTCTAGTAGTCTACTACTAAGTTACTCCATAAATATTTACATCGTTAAGGTTTAAACCTGCGACCTCCCCTCATATTAGTATTTCTGGTGATAAAGTCTTTATCATTGAACTACCAACCCCAATATATAGTTCTTCTAGCTTATTAGATAAAAACTAGATATTGTGTCGGGCAGCGTGTTACTGCTGCCATGACACTTGGATAGCTGTTTGGGTCAGATCTATGACTGATGGTGGATGCAACGTTGTTGAATTTTCATAGCTAAAGTTTTCAAGTTTCATACATTTAGCTAGTGTGTAGGTGTCAAGTGTCATTGCTGCTTAGTTAGGTTAGTTATACAAAATGAAAAAATTTGTCTAGTTACATGTTTAGTTTGTACTACAAATCTACAATGTGGGCATCTATTTTCAAAAATTTGCTTTTGGGCAGGCACCTCGTCATTTTAGTAGTCTTCTTTGTCACTTTAAAAAATTGACCCTTGCTGATTTAGTGATTGTCAAATCATATGATAAGATCAGAAGACAAAAACAAAATATGAACGATTGTGAAAGAAACAACGGCGCCAATAGCCATTATACCATCGAATAAAAAGGTTGGAGAAAAAATTGTAGAACATCACGTGATAATAAGGTGCTTTACACCAACCGACCTTACTCTTTAGGAGTAAGGGTAATTTGCTTTAGAAAAGAGTAAATGTTGATTTCTTTCTTATATTTTGATACCTTTAACAAGTTTAATCTCACCCTAATAATTTACGTCCTTGTGATTTTTTTAACGGAAATGGTCTTGAACACTAACTCGATCCAATTTTCCGTTAATCCACCCTTAAGTGAGGGTAAACACGTCATTTCTCCTAATTTTTTTTACCGGTGATTGAATAAAAATGTTGATCTGGATAAAAGATAAAAATTGTGACACCCGACAAATTCAGGTTAACTTCGTTAGTTAAACTCTGTTAGTTGCGTTAACGCAATTATACTTATCATTTAATGTGATGAATTAAATGTATAAACTGTTACACAAACGTGCACACGAAACGACAAACTGTTATGTAAAATATACACACGAAACGACCACACGAGCTAATACCCGGGCGTTGGTGATCTTAAATGTATGCAAATACAATAATAATACGTTTTAACTATTAAGTGTGCTTAATTGTTGAATTTTCGTGTAACCGCGTATTTTACCGGTTTTAACCGTTTACGGATTTCGGTAACCATTAGGAAACAAAAATGGATGGATGAGAAAGATTTTTATTGTGATTGCAAAACCGAAACAAATCAGGGCCCGTGGATCATCCATGTGACCCATGGATGGCCCAAGGCCCAACCCAACTTAACACTTAACAATTGTTAACAAAAATTTACAAAACCTAAACCTAACCTAATAAGAAAAAACTTTTTTTTTGCTTCTTTTTTTCCCTTGGGCTGCCGTCGCACTACACACACATACACAAGATCAATTTTGTTGCTTGTTGGTTCGATTTTGGTGATTTCGGTTGTTGATTGAAGGAATAAACGCAATACTAGTAAGTGGTTATGTTAATTGTTATTATATTTTTTCGAAAATCACTTGTATTGAGAACCCTAGCTCATCCAAAATGCCAATTTATATTGTGTTGTGGAAATGGTTTATTGTTTGTGTGTTAATGGTTATTTGGATGACTAGATGTTGAAATTGGTACAAAAAGTGGGTTTATGTAACTAGGGTTTGATATGGAATCATTGAAACTTGATGTTGCATGATAAATATTGATGAAATAGGATTGATTATGTGATTAGATGATAAATTGCATGAAGATTTGTTATTTGGTTTTGCAAGTTCATGATTGTTATGCTAGATTACTAAAAATAGTAACTTTTGTATTCGTGATCATGAGAGATTGCATGCTATGGACGTCTAGTGATTGTTGTGGACTTACTAACATGTTTAGAAGATGTATTAGACGAATTTTGGTTACTTGAACGTATGAATTCGACTTGGTTTGGGACACTTGCTAAATGTAGAAACTTTTTGACATGAAAATTGACTAGGAAGCATGTTTAGTAATTTTGAATGTATAAACATGATTTGGACTTACATATGAATGTTGTAATTATGTGGTGCTTAGTAAACGTGCCTTGGTCATGAAAGGACATTGGTAGGTGCTAGTGGTTAGTAGAACGATTCCTTGAAATTGCTTCTGTGAAGTCTAAATGGTGTGTGCTACTAACTAGGATGCCATGATGAAAGTTGCTATTTTGCTAATTGCACAAAGCATGTAAATACTATATTATGCTTAGAAATGACCGTGCTTGCCAATGTGTTGTATATTAGGAACTACAAAGTAATGGTAAGTGTTGATGACTTGTGTAACGTGCTATGGTATTCGTGTAATAGTTGACATGCTTAGGGTGTTGGAATATGCAAGTATACTTTACAAATCCGACTTTCCTATAAAGGAAACTTTTGTGGAATTGAAAATCCAATTTGTTGAATGTGTGACGTGTAATGTGGTATGCGAATATGAATTAGTTAAATACATCATTTGTAACGTGTTTACACTTAATAAATCACCAACGGGTCGTGGGTCAACTCGGGTCAATTGAAAGTCAAACTTGGACCTAAAAGTCAAACTATTCCAAACTCGCACAACTTGTATGACCATTTGGATGCATAGGGTACTATGACCCTACATGAACACACATTAATAGACCTACTATTATTTAGGTTGCTGTATTACTGTGTGCTCTTAGAAACTGAATTGCTGCGCAACCTAAGGTGAGTTCACTAAACCGCACTTTTACTATTCTTCCCTTTTATGGGCTGAACACTGACGATTACTTTTACGGATTTACAAATTTTGTATGTCGCATGTCTGGATAGAGCAACTTTTATTTTGTTCATGAAAGTCCTCATGGATACCTAGTTGACCGTTAGTATTTGTGAAATAGCGGGGAAATTTTGAGTAGTACTACTGGGTTTGACAAACCCCACCCGGGCTAGTCGCGCTAGCACGACAGAAGGACCTGTCGAACGGGTGTTGAATGACCTAACATACTTACAGTGCATCCTGCTGGGATGTACGAACGGGCAAAATGCACTTAATGTGTACATACGTCAGCTTCGGTCAGATACATACGCCTCTAGGACATGTGCTGTAGACTAGCTACCTACAATGACATACTTAATTTATAATTCTACTTGCAACTGAATATGCATGATTTCATACTTACTATGTGAACTCACCAACCGTCGTGTTGACACTTGTTAGCCTTTCACTTTTACAGGTCACTGAGGTTCAACGCACTTAGGACATGGCATGGAGTCACAACTTTGCATTTAAACACTTTCTTGCATTTAAAAACTATGTTTGGTTTTAACAAATATTTAAACTATGTTTCTTATGTTGGGCGCGTGTTTGCGCATTTAGTTCCATTTAATATTATTGACATTACATTTCGAATACGCTTCCGCAAATTATTAAACGTTAACTCTGTATTAAATTTTCTCATTTAATGAGACACGTATATTTTAAATTCATATAGTGTCGTTTGGTGTAACTAATGACTGAGATCCTGGTTTGTCACACACTTAACAGTAAAACTCCGTTAGTGGATTTTGGGGGTGTGACAAAAATGTTAATCTGGATAAAAGAGTTGGAAAATAACATTTTTACACCTCGCATGTGAGACACGTGAAGTAGGATTTACGGAAAATTTGATGATGTTAGTGTTCGGAATTATTTCTATTAAAAATAAAGGGTTATTAGATCATCTATTAAAGTTAACTTAACGCCGTTAATTTGTTTATGAATTTCTGACCGATGTTTTAGGGCTTTTGATCGGGAGGACGACACGAGTCTATTGATGTAAAACTTACCTTGAGCCGATGCTCCAAACAACCAAACAGTCTCCAATCGGGTCTTTAAACCTAACGGTGCTTAAATCGGATGTTAAAAAAAAATTCGTATGGAGCATCGGTTTAAGATAAGTTTTACATCAATAGACTCGTATCGTCCTCCCGATCAAAAGCCCTAAGACATCGGTCAGAAATTCGAAAAAAATTTCACGGCGTTAAGTTAACTTTAACGGATGATCGTTGTAGGAAAATAAGTTATAAG
The DNA here is from genome assembly GCA_030867185.1 of Tagetes erecta. Lineage (NCBI taxonomy): Eukaryota > Viridiplantae > Streptophyta > Magnoliopsida > Asterales > Asteraceae > Tagetes > Tagetes erecta. Next base: position 8,828,496 of record CM061490.1, read on the forward strand.
TTGGGATTGCCACAGGGAAATTTTTAAGTTCGAATGAATATCGGCCAATATAAAAAAGTTCGAATTATTAAAATCCAATAACCCAAAAATAAAAACACTATCACGTAATGACGTAAACTGTTAAGGTGAAGTTTAACATATCAAATGTATTAAAACATAAAAACGGAAAAAAAAGTGTTTTCGTACTTATGTTTTGTAGAATGTTACTTAAATAAAACTAAAATCCGCATTTAATTTGAGAACGATATACTCATTTAACTTTCAAACCATTATATCAAAATAGCAAAATCATCCATGATTATCATTATAGGTACTTTAATGCTATTCATATGGGGATTTTCTATGAAATGATTTTTTATGAATGTTTTCTAAACTTGTTTGTAAAACTTTTTAACTAGAAGCCATTTAATAACATAATTTTTTTTATTTAAATAGCATTGGTTAAATTATGTTGAACCCTATTTTTGTAATGGCAAATTTCATTAAAAAAAACACTACTCAGAGGCTAGCGAAGAAGCAGGTACACCAATCAGTACAACAAATGGATTTATAAAAAGACTTGTTCTTAATCCATAAAAATGAAAATGATCTGATCTTGTAGAAAATTTTCCGAAGATTGATTGGAATGTTGTTGAAGATGAGGTCATTTCTAGCTTTTCAGATGTACCACGCATTAGTTAAGATGATTTCTTGATGTTCTTCGAGGTGGTGCAGGTTTTGTGATGGTTGAAAATGTCTTCTATCGAAAATACTAAAATATAAGGAAAATGTCTTCTATCGAAAATAAAAAAAGATTCTCTGAATGGTTTAGTTAGGTGTTGAATGGCTAAGAGACAGAAAGATGCTGAATGGAACTGAATGGAGCATGTACCAAACTTACCCTTATCTGAAGTTTTACCTCAACATCCCTCTCATTTATATAGCCTCTTAATAGTTCAGACCTCTTAACCATTCAGCAGTTAATGATTCAGAGTTTGCCAAACAGCCCCTTAGTATAGCTACTTTATTCAATCTTAATAAGTGGTATTAAAAGGAATTAAAATTGTGGTATAAATATGGGAAATGACGATGAGCACTCATTTACAGTAACATTCACAGTAGCATTCGAGATCAAGACTTAAAAAGCTAGTTAAATATGAGTAAATATAAACACTTAATAAAAATTTAAAGTTCTAGTAAAATTTCAAGTAATAATAAAAGTTTCGGAGTATAATTTATAGTTTATTTTGTCATAGAATAACTAATAGTCAAATTTTAGTTTTGTTTCAATTAAATCACTTAAATTTTTTTGTTTTAATCAGTTTACTCAACTTTTGATAAGTGTTCTAATTCTAGATATTTTACCTATTTAATGAGTTACCATGCATGCCTGTATTGACATTTCATTTTCTTTCTTGTTTTCAATATATGTGGGTGAAAAAAAATCATGTGAATTTTATTTTAGGGTGCTTCTAACCAGACACCCAACATGCTAGCCACACATACATATATGATTCGTGTTAGGTGATATGGGTCGTATTGCTTTGTTGTCAGACAAAAAGGCTGCATCTTGTAGAAGTTGCAGGTCAGACAGTAATACGACTCGTATTAGATTTGATATGAGTCGTATTACATGACAATATGACTCGTATTAGTTTTGATATAAGTCGTATTAACTGACAATATGACTCATATTATACGAGTCGTATTTACTCGGTGGTAAAAGAAATCATTCGAGCGCATGAAATTTTAAAAAACGTATTTGTTAATACATGATGTAATATTCTGTTATTTGACACGATGTAATATTCTGTTAAAATTCAAATATAAATGGTCGTTCTATCGATCGAATTCAATATTCAAAACGAATTCATTTGTTAATACAATTATATTATCGAGATTTATTCAACTTTTTTCTAAAAATATATATATATATCTTGGATGATAATTATATCTTTAATGGTGAAAATAAGGGCGATAGTATTTTTAGCACACTAGCAATTACGACGATCAATATGATGGCGAATTTTATGGTGATGAATATGTCCGGGACATTTAGAAAAAAATAGTTTTTGGACCAACACGATTTATATTTAATCCAATACGAGTCATATGCTGGATCAATACGACTCATATTCAATCTAATACGAGTCATATGCTAGATCAATACGGCCCATATTCAATCTAATACGAGTCATATATATCAATACGACCCATATTCAATCTAATAGGAGTTATATAGATAATACGACCCATAATTAAAAAGATAGATGCAACCAACTAGATCTTTCAATCTCATAAAAAGGAACAACTATCCATCATGCCTTGATAGGCATGAGTCGACATATTATTGCATAGTTCTTTTTTTTAAAGGCGGAAAGTTTCATATAAAAAAACCCTATAATTCAGTAGGAAATAAAAAACAAGACAAAATAAATTATAACTTAAAACTACTCTGATCTTTCTATTTTAACGAGTGGTATTTAGACGTGTTTTTTAACCAGAAAGAACTCTGCATTTTTATTGCATAGTGACTTTACGAAAGCAAACTATTACAATATATGATAGGTATGAGTCAACATAAATATTTTGATAGGCTTTTCTTGTTTTAATATGCTTGTTAATATATATGTCAACATTTATACATTTTTAACGTGACAACAACATGACATAGTCATTAAATTCAATTTGCATATCATTATAGGACTTTATATATAGATGAAGGACTCTCGAGTTGGCTACATGCCTACATCTAATCTATATACAAATGTTCTTTTCAAACCGTGGTTTAAATGTGAGCCTCACAAAAATGGTCACACTAATTACACAAGATGTATTGACTCAACAATCTCACAAGATTGTGGTCCTTGGCATTTGCCCTTTTAGAGACGTTAGTCGAAGGGCATACCAACTTATATATATTTGTGAAGGCATAAACTGATAAATGTAGCTAAACGTTTTCTTAAAAATCAACAAATATGTATTTTAGGCGAAGGACAACTTGATAACTGCAAAATAGTGTAGTCATGGAATTCTAAAAAGCAAGTGTAAAATTTAAACTTAATATTGTTGGAACTATTTTGTTAGAATAACAAATAATTATTATTATTATTATGTGAAAAAACAAAATAAGAAATTGAATTGTTGGTTTTTTCACTTTGAATTCAAAAGATGTTACAACATTGAATTCATTTAGGTGTTAAAACTTTGTATTCATTGTGGTGTTTCACTATAAATACTAGGGTGAACCTAGTTGTGAAAGACACTTGAACTCACAACAAAATCATCTACATGATCTCTCAGTTTCTCCAATTGTCTAAGAACTTTCTCTTCTTCTCAAAGTGCAATTCCGGGTGCTAGAGTCCTCCCCGACTATACACTCAGCTTCGGCCGCTGTACCCTGGGAAACATTCAAGTTCTCTTGGGAGACTCAGAATTTGTTTTAAGAGACCGGTGTCAATACACGAAGCGTCGGTCACTCGTTCTTTTCTTCTATTGTACTTGTTATTTCCTTTATTTTAGTTGTAATTCTCGTATTGTAATTTACAGGTTTATTTGAATTTTGTATTGTTATTAAAATAATACAAGTATCTTTAATTTTTATGCGAACAGTTCCTACAAATATAAATAAATTTTTAAATTTTTTTTATCTTTTTACGTTTTTATTTTTTGAAAAGCATTACACAAGTAGAATTAGGTTCAACTACAAAGTTTAAATTTCCTAGAAAGTCTATGAAGGAATTTAGACCATTAGATCTAATATTAAATGAAGATCAATGGCTAATAAGCACAATGTGGCATAATGGTAAATAGTTAAAACTTTAAATGATAGGCCAATGGTATATTAGTCTTGTCTCACTTTCAAATTTCACCCTCTTTTTTAAACGTCCATAACTTTTACATACGACAATATTTTTTAATAAAAATTACACCAAAAAAACGAGCGTTTTTTTATCTTCAAAACGCATATAATATAGATATATAAAAAATGAAATTATTTTTTGAAGTTTCAGCTCATTGTGTTATATTCCTTAGGTCATTGTGTTATATTTTTCAGCTCATTGTGCTATAGTAGTCAAGACATTGTGTTATATTTTTCAGATTGTGTTATATTTGTCAGGTTATTGTGTTATATTTTTTCATCAGGTCGTTGTGTTATATTTTCATCAGGTCGTTGTGTTATAATTTCATCAGGTCGTTGTGTTATAATTTCATCAGGTCGTTGTGTTATAATTTCATCAGGTCGTTGTGTTATATTTTCATCAGGTCGTTGTGTTATAATTTCATCAGGTCGTTGTGTTATAATTTCATCAGGTCGTTGTGTTATATTTCATCAGGTCGTTGTGTTATATTTTCATCAGGTCGTTGTGTTATATTTTCATCAGGCCGTTGTGTTATATTTTCATCAGGTCGTTGTGTTATATTTTCATCAGGTCCTTGTGTTATATTTTCATCAGGTCATTGTGTTATATTTTCATCAGGTCATTGTGTTATTTCAGATCATTGTGTTATTTCAGATCATTGTGTTATTTCATTAGGTTATTGTGTTATTTCAGATCATTGTGTTATTTCAGATCATTGTGTTATTTCATTAGGTTATTGTGTTATAACACAATGATCTGAAGAAATAACACAATTAGTTGACAAATAACACAACAAGCGAAAAACATGAAAAAAATATTTTGTTTTTTATATATGAATATTATACGCATTTTAAAGATAAGAAAATGCTCGTTTTTATGGTGCGGTTTTTTTAAAAAAATAATATCGTATGTAAAAGTTATGGACATTTAAAAAAATGGAGTGAAACTTAAAATATAGAGACATCACCATCTTTACCATTCCTTCTAATTTTAAGATAATGTCACATGTCATCATCTCATGACTTCTTAAACTTTATAGAAAATTGAACTTTGTAGTATAACTCCACTCTACACAAGTAAAGCAAGAATCTTTTTTTTTATCTTTCAATTGAGTATATAAATGATGTTATAAAAAAATTAACTCCTATTTTTAGTTTTAGGTTTGTTTATAATATTTTATACTATTGCATATATACTACATGTATGACTACATATGTATGTATTACTATGATACTACAAATATATAATATCAAAAAGTTACAAGGCCTTTAATTTTTACCAATATAGACATATTATATATATTCTCTAATTAAATGTATTAAAATTCTTGATTTTTTATGATTTTAAAATAATAATAATAATTATAATGATACTATGCAAATATGTACTATCAAAAAAATTACAAAGGCCTTTAATTTTTTCTAATACAGACATATTATACATATTCTCTTATTAAATATATTAAAATTCTTGATTTTTTTTGTAAATAATAATAACAACAATAATGTAAAAAAGACATGAGTGTTGGAAAAAAAATAGATGAGTAGTTTTCAAGTTCTGAACTTAAAATTAGTTTTTTCTTTTAACTCTATATATATAGTATATATATATAGTATATATATAACTTTATATAAGATATAAAAGTTTAATAAAGTAAAATGTGCTTTAAAGTACATTAAAACCTCTATAATTTAATACTCGATAAATTAATAACCTCGATAAAATTAATAATTTGTCCGGTCCCAACTTGGGACCAGTACAAAATTAGACATCAATCGATAAAATAATAAGATAATATTTTTTTTGAGATCCAAGTGTACATGTACTGGTCCCAACAAAACTATAAATTAATAATTACTTAAAATATTCAATTCTAAGATTGCCTAGTAAAAAACGAATCTATAGTAACTTGTTTTTTGTTGAACTTCAAGTCTATGTTGATTTCATCTTTAATTCTCCTCATTGCATTTAAGAGTTGGGGGATTGCCTTCTCATATTGAAACAAAAAGTTATGAAGAGTTGTTGCCGCTTGCAATGCTTCTTTCCGAGTGACCGGTTCCAAAGCAACTGAATCATCCTCAACTTCGTCATCGATGGGATTTTCAACGGTATTCGCCATAATTTCCTCAACACTCTGAACCTTGTAACATTCGTTATTTTCACCAGGATAATCTAGCAAGTGATTCACATCCATTTTGTGCCGATAATGCATACCCGTAATCAAGTTCTCAAGCTCATGAATGTCATCTCCAAAATTCACATCGTTTGCATCACTTGAGCCGGTTAGACTCGCCGAACGAATTTTACAGTGTCGAAAACAATTTGCTATGGCCTCTTGTTGCACGTTAAATTAATAAAGGTCATAGTAAAACTTCTTTAAATTAATAAATTATTAATTTATCGATATAATAATATCTCGTTTAATTAATAAATTATCCCGGTCCCAACGTTATTAATTTATAGAGGTTTTACTGTATTGAGGTATTTGTGAAAGTGTATTTTCTTTATAGATTAGGGTTAGAGTCTCGTAATGGACAAATGTATAAATTTGATTAACGTAGGCAGGATTAAAGGGTGCATAAGTTAGTCATTTTCAAAAAGCGAAACTATCATAGAAACATAACAAATTTTTCATTTTGTTTCAATTAGGTCACTCAAACTTTATTTTGTTTTAATTAGATAAGATAACTTTAAAAAATGTTATAATCCTAGGTAATTAACTTGTATAGTAGACAAACATTGATATTCGTTTGGACCCTTTTGGTGAATTTTAACATGTTTGGGCGTTGAGTTTTTTTCCCATGAACTAAATGTTTTTATAATTTTTAAAAAAACTTACAATGTTTTCCATGTCTTTTAAAATTTCTAAAATATTTTGTAACTCTATAAATATTTTATAAATTTATTAAAATTTTCACAATTTATTTTTCTACTTTTAAAAATTTCATTAATCTTTATTTTATTTTAAATTAAATGGTAAAATCAGTTTACCTAGGATTAGAATACCTTTCAAAACTAAGTTATCTAAATAAAAAAAAAGTTTGAGTGATCTAAATTACCTCTTTTAGAAATTATAGAGAACAAATAAATGAAAACGAGTTAAATTGTTGTGTAAAAGTATTTTATTTATTAGGGCTTATTTTAAATATATATATATATATATATACATATTAATAAAAGAAGGTTTTTGGTGTCACGTGTCACGCATTGAAACATGTTGTGTATAGTTTTTCCCGCCCAAATTTTTCTACATTATTTTTGGTAAGAAATCGACAATAAAGATATTCTAATTTGTATGGTTTAGGAACTATAAAAAAATTTTATTTGTAAATAAAAAGAGAATCACGAGATAATCTAATTCTAAGTAGTTTTTTTTAATTATGATCAGGTTAAATTTTTTACTCATCGTAGTAATTGTTTTATACATAACTTAAAGTTTTAATTATACATAGTTTTAATCATATGTTATAAAAAAACATTGTTATTAACATCCGAATCTTCTAAAAATGTATAATCTCATACATATGTTTACAATGCGTTTGCAGTTTCATCGTGTTTCTTATGCTCTATGGTTGTATACAGGTATTAAAACAAGATATACCAGCTGGATTTTGAAATTTGAAGCTATAATGCTATATAAGCATGTTTTAAAGTGTTTGACAGAACTTGTGTTTTCACCCACTTAGACAAATATGTAAAACACACAAACATAGTCTCGAATGCAGTTTACAAGGAAGTTTTTACTAATTTGCATTTTTATAAACTATTCAATATACTTTGCTTTTTTTTAAAAGAAACCAAACTTCATTTCTTACCTTGTTTGATGTTTACAATATTTTTTTATTAGTAACTTGAATGATAATACTATATGTATTTTTTTATAGTTACATGTTAACAACTGAATCCATTTATTAATTTGATATTTTAATGACACATCTGTATAACGCACGGGTGATTATCTATATATATATATATATATATATATATATATATATATATATATATATATATATATATATAGTAGTATTTTTAACCAATGTTTTTTAATGAAATCTAGCATAATTTTAAGAGAAAACTACAAATTAGGTCCTTTATGTTTCTGGGTACCCGCAAGTTGGGTCCTATAGCTAAAATATCTACAAATAACGTCCTTATTTTCGTAGTTTTATACCAATCTGGTCCTTTACACTAACTAAAGTTAAGTTTTTTAGTTAAGTGAATGACAGTTTTGTCTTTTTACATTAAATGACTATTTTGGTAAATAACATAAAGGACCATTTTTGCAATTTACACTAAAATGTTATAATAAGTATTATTTTGTAATTAAATATTTAATAGATGAAATATAAAGTAAATCTATTTATAATATTTACGACTTAAATTATATATACTTTAAGTTTTATATATTATTTGGGAAACAAAAATGAGTTTTTTATGGTGGGTCCAACACTTCCGATAATACAAAATTAAACGTCAAGTGTCGGTACGTTCTTCGAATGAGGTTCGAATATAAAAAATATTGATTCGTTTGTTTAACATATTTCAGATTTGTAACAGAAAATTAGAACAAATTTGGGTATTTATAGTGTTATTTCAAAATAGTGGTTAAAAATATTTGTTAAATATATATCAAAATAGGGAAGAAAAATCAATTTACTATATATCGGACACACATGAACAAAATATTATTGGAAAACAAACGTGATTAGCATGTACAAAATAAAACGCTTATTCTTTTTGAGAAGTTTATGCATGTTAGTTTGTTACGTTCCCCGCAGAAAGAATAAACTTTTTGTTTTGTACATGCTAATTCGCGTTCGTTTCCTAAAAATATTTTATTCATGTGTGTTCCGATATATAGTAAATTGTTTTTTTCTTCTCTAGTTTTGATCTTATTTTTAACAACTATTTTTATAACAACTATTTTGAAATAACATTATGAATACCCAAATCTATTGATGGTGGGGGTTAATGATTTGTATTGATTATGTGCTTTAGAATACTATTATTTTCGATTTTTAGATAGTCTTGTTGCTTGGTTAAATTGGTTGACATATTGGGGAATGCCCCTTTTATGAACTAGTGGAAACACACTTAACTACTTATTTTATTTGGTTGGTTGATAATACAAAGTTACCGGGGAAATACCCTTTACCAAAAAAAACGAAGCAATGTCTTTTATATTCCGAAACCTCGTTCGGAGGACGTACTGACACTTAACGTTTAATTGTGTATTCCCGGAAGTGGGTGGACCCACCGTAAAAAACTCATTTTCGTTTCCCAAATAAATATTAAACTTAAAGTATATATAGTTTAAGTCCTAAATATTACAAATATATATACTTTGTATTTCATCTATTAAATATTTAATTACAAAATAATACTTATTATAACATTTTAGTGTAAATTGCAAAAATGGTCCTTTATGTTATTTACCAAAATAGTCCTTTAATGTAAAAAGACAAAACTGCCATTCACTTAACTGAAAAACTTAACTTTAGTTAGTGTAAAGGACCAGATTGGTATAAAACTACGAAAATAAGGACGTAATTTGTAGATATTTTAGCTAAAGGACCCAACTTGCAGGTACCCAGAAATATAAAGGATCTAATTTATAGTTTTCTCTAATTTTAATTCAAATATGTTTATGTCAGTATGTCACTATTTATTCTTTATATATTTTATCGGCACTTTCATATATCGTCTTCCCATAAATTGACAATACAACCATCTTAACAAATGTTTTCTATATCGTAACGTAAAGTATGACTTGTATTGAATAAAGCATTGACATATGACACATATAGGTTTTTTTATGATAGCTTTAAATCGAGGATGGTTTTTACAAAAAAAAATTTTGTGTAAAAAACATAAGAAATGATAATTAGTCACATTAAAATCATGCGAAACAAACTTTGAATGTATTTATTTTTGCGGTGTTAAAATCGTGTCGTCAAACCCTTCGCCCCAACACATCCATCCCACCCAAAACCTATATCCCCCCCCCCATTTCATCTTCTAATTAGGTCGTCTTGTCTTGTATACGACCCACCACATCCAAGTGATCCTTTAGACAAACGCGTATTCCTACCGTCGTTGGAGATAGTCAATTAGTCATATACTACTTCGATAATAATCTGCCACTAAAATATAATCATCTTCTGAAGTTACCATGATAGCATGGGCGGTTAGTAAATCACAGGCTATGAGGAAGAGAATCGGATAGTCCATTAACATTTATTTCCATCAAGCCTAAGTATCAAAATCCTCATACTCCTTAGTAGACATAGTAAATATCAAATTTGTTCCATAGCTCACTACTCAAGGTGTCATCCTTTTGTTTGTTCGTCTTATTTTGTCGAACAACATTCAATATATTTTTCATCGGATCCTTCATCTTCATACCACTACTTGAGCTCGTACCCAATGGCAACGAGTTTGTTGGCTCGCATCTTAATCAACAAACATTAAAAACCAGTTTAAATCATGATTAAAATTTTCTTTTGCTTCGGTAGGTTGATTTGAGTTATCCATGTGAATATCTAAATAGTCAAATATCTCTTGTATTAAACATGCAACCCCCATAAAATTTAAAAACGAGTTTAAAAAGGGGGTATAAGAAAAACCGCAAAGGTGTACAAGTAAAAACCACATGGAGTTCTAAAAAATAACTTTGAAACTTTCTTTCATCGGTTCTATCATTTTCCTAAACATCTTTTTTTATCTTTAATTATTTAAAGTAATTATATATAATTCGTAAAGCACCAAACTACTAGTCGGGTAATACACCTCGACAATTTTGTAGTAGAAGTTTTAAAAACACTAATATGTATGTTACTCCAACTTGTTCCAAAAACTTTTCTACTATCCCGATTGATGAAAGACTATTATGAAAAGATTTTAAAGTATTCATTTGGCTCAAGGCACACTCAAATATGAGTTTCAATGAGGTAGGTACATCCCAATTCTCATCATCTTAGAATCCGTATCCTTTCAATATTTTTTATAATCTTGATTTATTTTTCTATTTTAAAAAACATCTTGTAACATTAGTTTAAACTTCTAATGCAAATTGTACATGTTTGGGCTTCTAGCCCGTCTTCCACTACTAAAGCAATAATATGTGCAACATACAGACAAAGATAGAATCACCGTTAGGGATGGCAATAAAACCCGAGCCCGATTGGAAAAACCGAAACCCGAAGTATTCGGGCCGGGTAATGGCCCGGATTTTCGGGTATGGGATCGGGTATGGGATTTGTTTTTAAAAAAAATCCGGGTTCGGGTACGGGTATGGGATTATATGAACCCGTCCCATACCCGGCCCATGTACCCGGCCCGAAGAGATATATATATATATATATATATATATTTGTTTTCCTTATATATAATCACTAATCTTCTTTGGTTTTAGTCTTTAAATAAAGTAGTATTATTTAATATGTTTTATATTAGATGAACTAGTTTTTTTGAATAAGTTTTATATTCTATAAAAGCAAGTTAATATCTTTGTTTTGGTATTTTTTCATGGATATTTTTTTATGAACTAGTATAAGCTTTTTGAAAGATGAACTACTTACTCATTTTGATATTGTTTAAAGAATGAATAATCTTTTGATATTTACCGCTATTGCTTCTTTTAAATTCATATATCATGAGAATTTATTTATTTGGATTTGATACATTTTACTATGTATGTATGTATCATTTTTATATTGTGGAAGTAATTATCAGGTATACCCGATACCCATGGGTATGCCCGATACCCGACGGGTAATTACCCGATTGAAACCCGATGGGTATTGGGCCGGGTATGGGACTGGGTTTTACATTCGGGTACGGGCCTGGGATTACTAATACCCGTCCCATACCCGGCCCATTGCCATTCCTAATCACCGTTGCAAATTGATTTCTATTTTACTTTTACTTTGTCAACTGCAACGAGATTATTTAAAGCGTTATCAAACACCATTGAAAAAACTTTGTTTTGTAAATAAAAGTTGTATTACGGTATCTAATGTACATATCGTCTCCTATGTGTGGATACATAAAAGATCAAACGCAATCATACGTTTCATCATGTGCCACGAATCGGTATATAATATACATATCCTCTCCTTTGATTTTGAAGTCGCTCCAATTAAAAGCTCCATAATACTTATTGAATAAAGCATTGACAAATGACACATATAGGTTTTTTTTATGATAGCTTTAAATCGAGGATGGTTCTTACAAAAAAATTTTTGTGTAAAAAGCATAAGAAATGATAATTAGTCACATTAAAATCATGCGAAACAAACTTTGAATGTATTTATTTTTACGGTGTTAAAATCGTGTCGTCAAACCCTTCGCCCCAACACATCCATCCCACCCAAAACCTATAACTCCCCATTTCATCTTCTAATTAGGTCGTCTTGTCTTGTATACGACCCACCACATCCAAGTGATCCTTTAGACAAACGCGTATTCCTACCGTCGATGGAGATAGTCAATTAGTCATATACTACTTCGATAATAATCTGCCACTAAAATATAATCATCTTCTGAAGTTACCATGATAGCATGGGCGGTTAGTAAATCACAGGCTATGAGGAAGAGAATCGGATAGTCCATTAACATTTATTTCATTATTAGTTTTTTTAAAAGTGTGAGGAATTCCAAAAAAACTTCATAATCATGCATTCATGTCTACGAAAATTCCAATGTTTGATTTTTGTTAGTTTTTTTTATTGGCGGCTTATAGGTCGTGGTCATGAGAAAAATAGTGGACTTGTGGGATGTGAAGAATGGATGCTTATTTAAATTTCTTGAAACGTTTAGAGTTGATGTCTGATCAAAACAACTGGTTATTTAGATATTTGTACTTTGATTTAATTATCTTATGATTTTTTTGCTTACTACCTTAACATTAGGCTAATGTTGGATTGAATGAAATGTACATACAAATGCAAATGCAAAAAAAGTCAAAATTTTCAGATATTTGGCTACTATTCGAATCCGTATCCAAACTTTCAGATATTCAAAATCTGAATATCCAAAATTCCAGATTCATATTATGAAAACCACTATCTAAAAATTTCAAATATTTAAAAATTCAAGTATCCAAAATCCAAATACCTAACTTTAAACATCCTATTTCCAACTAATCTCACACTCTCATAACGGTAATGAAAAAGTAAAATATATATAAAGGAATCCCGCCTAAAATCCGGACTTCAAACTTTTCATAGTTTCAGTTTTATATTACACGTTTACACTCGCAGCAACTCAATTAATTAATACACTATCTCTCCTCTTCCTTTATTATTTAGGCCTTGTCTATTCACACACCCTAAAATTCTATCCACACATCTGTTTTAAAACCAGGCGTCACGGATAGGCCTTGATGTGACGCCTGAGTCAGTTTTCTGTCAACGCCAACCGATGAATGTCGTAAACGAGGTGAAATTCGGTCAAACCTGGACATATGCTCCGCATATATGACCTAGGCGCCGATGATGTTGTTGGCCGCATATATGACCCAGGCGCCGCGCCGAGGGCCATGCGCGGTGCATAAGAAGTGACCCAGGTGCGACGTCGAGGTCTATGTGCGGCGCCTGGGGGTGTGGGAAATAAAAGCATGAGGTGTGTGAATAGAATGACCCATTATCTATCACTGAGTCCACCCGCTTTTCACGAGTTACTCACCATGAAACTACCAAAATCCAACTCCGAATCCAAAAAACCACACAAAAAGTAACTTTTGTTTCTGTATTTCATCTAATTTCATTATACGAAACGGAACTGAGCTTGTTTCTGTATTTTGCTTCATCTATTTTCGTTGAACGAAACGGAATTGTGTTTGTTTGTCTATTTTGCTCTTAAGATCTGTGTTTCATTCAACCAAACGGAGTCTACGGTACTGTGTTTCATCTGATTTTTTCATAATTGAGTTGATATGAGATATACTGATCTGTGATCAGGCTTGCGGTGAAGAAGAGAGAAGCTCCGGCGAAGAAGACGAAGGATCCTAACAAACCGAAACGACCTGCTAGTGCGTTCTTCGTCTTCATGTATATTTTCACTTGTTATATCAGATCTGTACATATTTGTTTGTTTCGATGATGATGAATGATTGATTTCGTTCATATTGTTAATTTATGGAGTTTGTTTAATTTGATCATGACAGGGAGGATTTCAGAAAACAGTATAAGGAGAAACATCCTAACAACAAATCTGTTTCCGTCGTGAGTATCGATTTTCGTTGAGTTTCGATATTTGATTCACTTTGTTAATGATTTTGTTCTTAATTCAACAGGTCGGTAAAGCTGGTGGTGACAAATAGAAATCAATGACAGCAGCTGTAAGTTCTCACTTCTCAGTTGAAATTTTGAATCAATCAGTTCAGTTTTGCTTCATCCGAACGCCAACTGAGCTCCGTTTTTGTTCTTCAATTTGATCTTCAATTCAGGAAAAAGCTCCGTATGTAGCGAAAGCATAGAATAGGAAGTCTGAATATGATAAAACTCTCAAGGCTTACAATAAGAAACTGGTAATTTGAAAGTTTATATAAACAACACATTAAATTGTATAGCTCTGAAAAACAGTTGTTATTAAATCGCAGGCTGATGGGAAGAACGATGAAGTTGAAGAAGCAGAAGAGGAATCGGACAAGTCGAAGTCAGAAGTACATGACGACGAAAATGACAGTCCAGAGGTGATTGAAATTGTTGGTCAAAGCAGTTGATTTCTGTGTCACCAGATTGAGATTGATAATGTTTTGTTTTTGTTAATTGCAGGAGGATGATAATGATGAGGATGAAGAAGATTGAAAGAGAAGATGTGTATGGATGAAGGAAGGTTGTTTTGGTTAACAAGAAGAAATAGAAAACTTAAACTCTTAACTATCTGTTGTACTTTTGATCCTTAGTTTCAGTTCATCACTATAATTTTCTAATATAGATTTAGATTTGCTTAATTGCCTTTTGATCAAAAGTGAATGGCTTTTTTTGATAACCAAACATCATGATCCCAATGTGACACTCCATCTTGTACCAGTGATCAGCTTAATTGCCATGGATTAGAGGTGCACAAAATGCACGGGTATATAGACCTGACTCGATGTAATGTGTAGTACCCGACCACCACTATGCCCGGTAACTATGAATCTTCTATATAATATAGCAAAATCATATTTGCTAATTACTTGGCATCATTTGAGATCCATTTGTTTAGTTGGCATTATTTGAGAGATTTTCTCAAAATTAATAATATTGTTATATTTAAAAAATATATATCTATCTAAATAATTTATTTAATATTAATTTTCAATTTGATCTCCTAATATTTAGCAAAGTATTTAAAAAATTAAGATTATTTACATTTTCAACCTCTCCTACTAAGGGTGTGTTTGGGCCGGGTTATATTTATTAGGCTATAAAATTAAAACTTAAAGATAAAATTATTAATAACATACAATTAAATACGTAATTATTTTTTAAATATACACAACTTTTATACGACATTGTTTTAACAAAAACTACACCATTAAGCCGAACGTCTAATTCTCTTTAATTTGATTATAATATTGTTATACCAAACAACAAGATTTTATATAAATTTTATGTTTTAGTTTTACCACAGTTTTATCTCAAAACTGACTGGAACCGCTCATGTCTATGAATATCCTTAAAATCATCACATGAGTGTTATGTCCCCGAGCGTAGCGCGGGCACTAACCTAGTATACCCAACATGTCCTAACAGCTGGTTCCTACCCTCGGAGCGCATACCTTGTGATTTTTAAAATATAACAGTTGGAAACGGTTACATAGCGATTACGGGTTATTACCTACCTGACGCAAAACTTGAGGTTTTTTTAATTGTAGTAGGTTAAAAATTCGTGTATTACATTGATTCAATGAGAATATTAATTTAAATATATGATAGTTAAAATAACAAACTTGTAAAATAATTTTTAAATATAAATTTGATTGAATTTTAAATATCTATACATGTTAATAAAAGAAGATTTTTAATACATTTGCTATTTATTGGACCATCTTAGATGTATTTTTCACGCTCAAACTCTTTATAGAAACAATGATTTAATATTAATTTCTAAATTAAACAGATCTCATTTATATAATATTTATTCATATATATACTATAAACTGGTTTTATAATTGATAGAGTAAATTGCCAAAATAGTCCCCGAGTTTGTGTCGTTTCGACCAGTTTGGTCCTTATATTTTTTTTTGTTGCCATTTTGCTGTTTGGTTTTGAAAAAAATTGTCATTTTGGTCCTTCCGTCAACGTTTTCTGTTAATTTATGGTAAAATCACTAAAATACCCCTGTTTTAAATTTAAAAAGAAATTATGTTAACTCTTTTGTTAAAGACATATTCTCTACCTGCTTCCATTTCTTCATCTTCCCTACCTTAATTTCAATTCTTCTACACAGTCATCTTCATCCCAACCCACCTAATACATATCATCCTAACACACACCACCACCAAAACCAAATAACACAACACCACACCAACCATTACCGCTATGATTTCAAAACTACACCACCGGCCGAAGCATTTTGTCAAACATCTTATACGCGTACTCTTGAAATTAGAACCTCAGTCGAATCATATTTGCACCCTTATCCATTTTACACAAACAAATATGATATCGTTTCATTCAATAGAAAAAAACACAAAACTCAATTCTAGTGAAAGAAATTTATGCAAATGCATTAGCAGATTGATTGCAACTCCTACCCTTGCTCTCAGAAATACGTTGCCCGTCCAAGATCTCGTAACGGTATCACACAAAACCAACACTAAGTTTAATTTGTAATTCATGATTTTTTAAGTAACAAATGTAGCTACAAAATCAGAAATTACACACCTAGATGTTTATGGCTGAATAAATTCGCCAAATTTGGGTACTATGGTGTGTGTTCTTCGATTGAAGGTGAACTAGAGGTTGCTTTTAGTGTGGATCGATGAACGATGTACAAGATTAAGACGAGTGGTGGTTCAGAGGTGGGTGATCGGAGAAGGTGGTGGAGGGAAGGACGGTTGTTTGTGGTGGTGGGGTTTACGGGAGATGAACGGTTATGGCTTTAGGCAGTGGCTGTGATAAGTGGCAATCGGTGGTGTGTCTTTGTGTGGATGAAGATTGAAGATTTGTTGTTTTTTGGATGAATATTGTCACACCCCCAAATTCCACTAACGGAGTTTTACCGTTAGGAGGGTGACAAACCAGGATCCAAGTCATTAATTACACAAACGACTCTAAATGAGTTTAAAAGTAACGTGTCTCAATAAATGAGAAAAACCAAACGTCAGAGTTTAACCGTTTAAAAATGCGGAAGCGTAAAGTAAAGTAACCAAAACATATGCGCAAACACGCGCCCAAAGTATAGGTTTAAAATGCAAGTTAATAATATATAAAATGTTTGAAAACTGGGCAGACCCATGATGCATGTCCTATTATGATGTTCAGCTAACCTTGGCCACTTGAGAAAAACACGCTAAAAAGTGTCAACGCTAGGTTGGTGAGTTCACAGGTTTAAACAACAGTTCATAAACATGTTTTCCAGATAATGTAAATCACAAATATATCAGTGGGTAGCTAACCCAAGTTTTCATGTTACTCAAACGTTTCGAATCCGAGCTGACTGTTTATGTTGTGTCTTGTTACCATTGTTAACATTCAATGGCCCATGAGATTAGGACAATTCACACATGCCCGGCTCCCAGCCGAGGGTGGGGTTTGTCAAACCCAGTAGTACTACCCGAACTTCCTCGCTATACCCCGTATATTAACTGTTCGAGAGAATTGAAAGGTCTTTCGTATGTTAAGTTTGACGTTTAGTAAGCCATGATGATATATAAGTAAGTACAAAATCAAAAGTGTTTTTATGCGTGCTTTCTCCCCCAACAGGAAAATAGTAAAAGGGGCCGTGAAACTCACCTTAGCTTTGCGCAGCTACAAATAACCAAGTAATATCCTAGGTAGTCTCACTACCGAAACAGTTCGCGAGAGACAAAGGAACTTTTCCGGCGAGTTACATATGTCGGGGTTTCAGTTGCAGGGACGGAAATGGCTAGACAGTGGCAGCGACCGTTTATAGCGACAGAACGGTTCTCTACGGGGTATGCGGTGGCAGTTGGCGGTTGAGGGATGCCGGAACGGTGGTTGTAAGCAGCGACACCTCTTCTTCTTCTTCCTCCTTAGCAGAGAGCGACAAGAGAGATGGGGAAAAGGAGGTTGGGTGTGGTCGACGGGTGGGACTAGGGTTGGGTTTGAATATGTAGAAGTGAAATTTGCACAATGGTCCCTATACTTTGAACTTAATCTAATTTGTTCCCAAAGTTATTCAAATACACTTTTAATTAAGTACAATTCAAACTCCGTAATTTGTGCGACGTATAAAATTTACGAACTCATCCCGTCAATCCTTTAACAACGCTTTCGAGTCTTGCGAACTAGTAACTCCTCGACTTACTAATTGTGATCGGATAATTGCTCGAGTTACAATTTTCGCACTAAATACTTATTTAGTTATTTAGTAAAACTAATACTTTATAAATAATTATTATGGTAATGTACTAGATAAGATTATGGGTTGAAAGAGACTAACGGAATTTGGTTAAGTTATGTTAACGGCGTTAACCCGAAATTGACAGGTGTCACATTATCCCCATGTTGAAAGAATTTTCGTCCCGAAAATTGAAAAATTGTCAAAAAGAACTTGTTTTTATTGTATTTTCATCCTAAAACTAATTCAATAACAATAAACAATGCTATTTTATATATGTAAATACAAATTGAACAAATTTCACAAAAACTCTAAAACACTAAAACTCTTAAAAGCTATCAATAATTTTAATTTGGGCTTGTGAGTTTTAAACTAATTTGGGCTTTAAAAATTTACAATTATAGTGGGCATTGGACTGGGGCAATGAGTTAAAAACTAACAACTTAAGATTTCTAATATACTAGTTTATTGTTTGGCATATGCGCTAAGCTCGAGAAACAACACTCAGTGGGTTATTTTAACCTTTTTAAGAATATTAAGATTTATAATATGAAGTAGGTTAGTTTTTTTCAGAATTTCAGGGGTATCCTTTCAAAATTTTAGGGGTAGCCTAAACGTAAAATGAGAAAATAATTATTACTTTTTACCTTTGACATGAAAATTCGAGCCGTATCCCGAGCTACCACTGGGCCTATAATACCTCCGCCCCTAAGTTACGTAGAGTTTTAGAGTTTTTTTAGAGTTGATGTCAACTATATTAAATTCTTCTTGTGGGTATATGTTTAAGTTTGATGCATTGGGACTTACTGGAAGGTAGTGAGACTCTTGGGTTCAAGATTTGGGTGCACTTCATTTCATGCCACCCACTATAGTCAAGTACTATCGAATCTGTTGAAGACTTTGGGAAGGTACAAGTTTATGTATCGCCGGAAATAATGAACCAACTTACAAGTAGGAAGGTCTTGACTTGCTGAATCGGGTAGAGCTAAGTAAATTTACTTTGCAAGTGCGAACTCTGGAGCCATATGGATGTCAGCTTAGTGCATTTGGAGGTAAACTAGGTCAGGAGTTTGGTAACAGCGGGAGCATTGGGCGTGTTTTAAGTACAGTTAGTAAACTCTCTTGGGCTTGAAGACCGGGATTCCGAATGGTAAATCTCTCTACAGTACTTGTTAAATTTGGAGAGTGGTTTTTCCAATAGAAGTCTCTGGAGCCAGTAGTGCCAATTAGTGGGAGCTGGTTGAGATTGGGGATAAGTCATTGACAGGTTTTGTCATGGCTGGGTCTATGAAGACTGGATTCGAGCTTAGAAAAGCAATGGGCCTTTCAAGTAACTGATGAAAAGGACCACTGTAATATTTGAAGTCTTAGCTTGTTTGTGGAAACTGAAGGCCTGGAGAACTTCTATTATATGAAATCTTAGCTTGTTCATGGGGAACTGAAGACTTAGATAACTTCTGATTATTTGTAGTTTTAGTTTATTCTTGGAACTGAAAGCTTGAAAGGATTTATGTTATTAAAGATTACTAAAATTACTGGATGACAGTGTTACTATGTGTTTGATCGTAGGCGGGAGTATTCACAAGGACTTCAGGTGAGAAATTGTTCGGTTAGTGAAATCCTTTTCTTTAGGCTTTTAGGTTGATATTATAAATTATGGGCTTGTCCCAATGAAGCAATCTTTGTCCTTAAGTTAGAAACACTAATTTACTCTTATATATACACTAGACATATAATTGTAATCTTGTGCCTTTAAGCATAATGAAATAACCTAGTTACAGCCGGTGGATGTAAGTCCCCACTAGGACCGAACCACAGTATAATATTTGTGTCAGTAATTTTCTGTCTGGGTGATATTCATTTGTGCATGTGTGTGTTGATTCGCTTCCGCGTACCGTTTTGGTCCTCACATAATTCATAAAACTAGTCACAAACACATAGTAGGTAACCTAACACGCATTCAAACCTAAAAGACATTCACTAAAACACATGTGAAACCATGGTTCAATAACCATTCAAATATCAAATACGCAACAATGCATCAAATCTCCAATAAGTAAGTCTTTTACTCTATTATCAGCCCATCATAAATGCAACTAATATCAACAAACAATCATCAAACCTAGGGCTGGCATATCGTGTCAGACACGACACGATAAGACACGAACACGATAAGACACGAACACGATAAGGTCAAACACGAACACGACACGATAACTTATCGTGTCATTTTTTCCAAACACGAACACGATAAAAAGCAGGTTACACGATAAGACACGATATGACACGATAAAAACCCAATTTTAAAAAAATTAAAAATTTCAAAAAAATTTATAAGTCTTAAATAATAAATATGACTTAATATGATAATTCTTAAGACACAAAACAACAAAATTACATAAAAATAGTATTTATCCATAATAATACTTGATAAATGAATATGAAAAAAAGATTAAAAGTCTATTAAAGTCCATCTCCACCACCATTCTCCACTAACATTTCATATAAATAAATATTAACAGGTGACCTATCGTGTTAACAGATCTTTAACCTGTTAAGACACGATAATTAACGTGTCTTTATCGTGTTAACCTGTTAATGACACGGCACCTGTTAAGGTCAAACACGAAACCTGTTAATTCCGTGTCGTTTCGTGTCGTGTTATCGTGTCCGTGTCAGAAATTGCCAGCCCTAATCAAACCTAAACTTGCTTTATTCTAAAATCAAGAATGAAAGTAAGAAAACAAGAACTGAAACGTGTAACCAAATGCTTCCACGATCCACCCTTTGATCCTTGACCTCTAATAGCTTCTAATCACCCTATTTGCTCCTAAAACTCTTCTTCTTTTGTAAACCAGCTATTGGATTCGAATCAATGCGAATTAAGGCTTTAATGTTGTTTAAATAGTCAAAAAAAGAAGTTTCCGGTCAAGCACGTCCCTCCCGTGGCACGTAGAATGAAGGTTTGATATGTGCATCATGCAGATATCAACTTTTCCCGAAAGTTTCAAGTTTTTTTTTCGTTTCGGTCCTTGTGGTGTTTTCTCGTGTACTCTTTTCTTCATTCTTTTTGCTAGTTTTCCATTCCTTTGCCACAAAAACTCTATCAAACACAAAACGAAGTAAATATATAATAAAATGAATAAAAGCTAACTAATCTTAGACCTGAAATTGAAAAAAAAAATATTTTGAGACACGTCACTAACCATCCACGCTTCTAAGGTAGCTTCAGAATTTGTATTTCCTCTTAGTAGCCCGTGACTATGTTACGTAAAAAAAGACTCAATTCGAAGTCGGTATAGACGTGCGTTTGCCTAAAAGAACACTTGAACACAGTGGATCATATAAATGTCATGTTTAGCAATTAAACATTATAATTTATTCTATATTTATTTATAACCTTCCTATTTGTTAAGGTCGGTTGGGTGGTCACGTTTTTACCACGTGATTTTTCGACTGCATAAATCTTTACCTTTCTTTACATCTTCCTGTTTAATCTCTTGTGATTTTTCCTGCTGCCGCCATTAGTCATCTTTCTTTTGGTTACCGATCAAACATGCAGGCTGTGATTTGTGTTGTTTGTGGATGATGTATGATGATCGATGGGTTTTTCTCATCTGTCTATTGATCTGCGGTGGATCTTGGTAAGGTGATGTTGTTGTTCTAATCGAATTGTTGTCCATGATGCTTTTTCTATTAATAAAGTGTTTACCTTCTCTTCGATTTTGTCATTTCTTACCGGTTTACTGTATTGTATAGTTTTTTTGGTGTCCAAGGTTGTAATTTATAGTTGATCTATGATATGCAGTTTGGACTTTCTGATTTGTGTTGTGTTGTGGTGTGT
Organism: Tagetes erecta; assembly: GCA_030867185.1. Taxonomy (NCBI): domain Eukaryota; kingdom Viridiplantae; phylum Streptophyta; class Magnoliopsida; order Asterales; family Asteraceae; genus Tagetes; species Tagetes erecta. The sequence continues at coordinate 8,850,699 of CM061490.1, forward strand.
TCTTTCATGTTTATTGTTTGGTTGTTTTTTTCTTTCTTTCAACTTCGGCTCTTTGGCTAATCGGAGTTCGAATTATTCTACTATGTTGTTCCGCCTGTGCTTGTAGGCATTTATTGTTGCTCCTGTGATTGATTTAGATGACATGTAGTTTGGAGTATTTTGCCTGTGCTTGTAGGCATTTTTGACGTTGTAGATATGTTTCTGGTGTCTTTATTTGTGTATGTTGCTGTCGATTTTACCTTCTGCTTTTTAGTCAGCTGCTTGTCCATACATCCGGTGTTTGTTGTTTTCTGCTCCGTGACATCAATTAGGATTATGCTATTGTTTATATTATACTGTATACTTATATTGTTGTTGTTGTCGTAGTGTTTTTGACTGGCCATGCTACTGTTGTCTACTGTCTTCTACTTTGGTGTATTGGCTGTCACTTGACATTGTTGTTGTTAGTATAGTTGTTGTTTTAGAACTTCCGAATAGTTGTGAAATTAGACCTGCTACTGTAGTGGTTCTGTTTATTGGATGACGTTTGACACTGTTGTTAGCATAGTTGCAATCCGAGTTGTTATGTCTACGGTAAGAAAACATAGGAGGGGTTCTTCTGTCAGTTCCTCTCTACATAGACCATGGTGACTGCTATTTTGCGAGTCATTTTTGCGGTGCTCTTTTTTGGCTTTTGGACTTGGATTTTCAACTTTGTCATTTGTGCTTTGTTTTACATGATTTACCAGGAGATAACTTCGTGTTACATTGAACATGGGATAATAATACTTTAGAATATAGTGTTTCAACAGTTTTCGATCTTCTGGTGTTAATGTTGCCCTTTAGAATTATACATGGCATTGCTTAGTTGTAAAGAGCTAATGTTTGTTGTGTTCTTCTTTCAGTATTTCAGCTTACAACTTTTAATTGACTTGCTTTTGGACAGTCCTTTTTGTTTGTGTCTTTTGACTGTTGTTTTACAATGCCAATGCAAGTTATGACTCATGTGCCAATATTATTCCAAAACATCACAGTAAGTATATTGTTACTCTTCAATGCAAGTTATGACTTATGTGCCTACATGTCGTACGTAATGATGTAATAGCTAAACTTCTTTATCAATATGCAACCTCTAATTACAAGTAACAATCTACTAACAATGACATTTGTTTTCTATATATCATTACAGGTACAATATTAACAAATAGTCATTCGAGATGTGTCGTAAGTTAGCAACTAACAAAAATATGACTCACATGAGTATGCAGCTAATTATATTGTTATTCAGGAACAAGTCACTCAACTGTTTTGTTGATGATCAACTCAAGATGGATGAGTTTGTACTTGGTGACTATTGTGGTTGTGACAACAACACATTAAATAGTCTGACTGAAAAGACTTGCAAAGAACTGGTTGAAAAAGGCAACAACAACCCAAACAAACTGTCTCTAGGAATCCAAGCTCTCCTTGACACACCATTGCTGCTGACAACCAATATCAGGCCAAACAGGTTGATCGGTGTTGAATGTTGACAATGCACGTAAAGTCTCAACAATATCACCCCAACACCAGACCTAAAATCAAATAGTTTAAAGAAAACAATGGAGGGACAATCAAGCTCAAGTGCAACCACACCAACTGAAACAACCCTCAACTAAAAAACCCCAACAAAGAAACGAGCGACACTCCAGACTAAACTATTTCAACTGAACCAAGTAAAGAGCTGATGAATGCAGAAATAACTCAAACATGCACCGGCTACTCCAGTAAACGTACTTTGTCAAGGCTTAACCAACTTGTCCATTGCAGACTTATCTAACTAACTACCAAATGCCGTTATCAAAACTGCCACAAAAAGAACAGTGAACCAACAACCAACAAATGGTGAAGGATCAACTCCAGGTAAAATACTACTTCCACTCACTGCTTCTACTACACAACACATAAAACTCACATATATCCTTAAAACTCTAATATACTGCTACTACAGTTGGCAAGAGAGCAACAAATGAAGGTATCTTTTGAAACTGCAGCCACCATAAAGTTTTTGTAATGCTAGCCACCTTTATGGGAAAGAAACTACCAACGACAACATCGAAGCATCACAAGTGAAAGATAACAAACCTAGTAGTCTAAGTAGCAATATATGTACATATAACAAGTTAGCTACTAAGTGCTCTAAACTAAAAACACATGAACTCTTGCTGCACTACTGATATATATGCCACTGCTGGATCGAAAAAACTAAACACAATACAACACCTAACCACAAAACCAAAAAACAACACAACTCCGTAAAAAAAAAGACGTGACGGCCGCCGCAACGCGCGGCCATGGCCACGAAACCTACAATTCATGAATCATGACACATTGCTTAACACAAATATAATTATTTATTTATTGTCCTAACATAATAAATAGAATGAAGATTGAATAACAGAAATGAGAGAAAATCATACCATTTTTTTATTCATTTCATTCATAGCCGGAACAAATATGGGCTCCCAAGATTTAAAGGCGCAAACTCACAACTCTACTACATGACTTTTGCATGGGAAACCAACCTCGACTTCTAATTTATTAAAACAACTTGTATTTAAAGAGACCCAAGTTCTAGTCCCACTACCACCACTTTGAAAGGGGCAAATGGGGGCAATGAAGGGAGACTTGTGGCCAACATAAGTTCGATCTCTGAGCCAAACGGGTTTTACCGCTAGCTTGTTGTCGTGCCTACGGGCGGACGGGCTAGTGGGTTTCCCCCGAATTGGAGTTGGTTTAATAGGTGGGCTTCGGCTACCCAGCGCTGTCTGTGTTCGCAGAGTGTTTGGGGTCACCTTTCGCCATTGGATTACCCCGGGTAGCCGGGCTTTATTCGTTTCGCTGTCCAAAAAAAAATTAAAACTTATTCCAAAAATGCCAACATATCTATATCAAAGTCAAATAGCATGTAACATTGCATGAAGTTACTTGAAGCCAGAGAACAAAATAATTAAACACAATGTATTAAATAATAACAAGTTCTTTTATTATTGTAAAATGAGAAATAAATCACAAGATAAAATGAATTGTGGTTGTTCACACAATTTGAACCACCATATACAAACTAAACCCCCCACCCAATATAGCTTAAAAGGGCAACAAGGGAAAGTTGCTAAATTGTTTTTCTAAACCACCCCCTTAGATTATCTCAGTTGTTAAAGCCAACCCCTAAAAGTTTCATAAGTCAGGAAGTATAAACTGCAGCCCTCTTCATTGTTGGAACTCATCTACAATAAACTTGGCCGGCCCACACTTTGCAACATAGTCAAATTTTGAAGTGTTGTACTTTCTAAACACCCCGGTTAACCTCCCGCTTGCCGCCCTTTCGTGGTATCCCACGATCTTCCTTGAGCATTCCCTATAAGAAAGAAAGTTACCAAAGCCGCAAAAGTTATTTTCATGGAACGCGTTGAAAGTCAAAATGAACGTTTGACCCACTCAAAAAGCCAAAATGAACCTCTAACTTTTAGCCAGGGATGAAGCTATGAAGAGCTCAGGGATACCCCTCAATTTTCATTATGAAGTGCAATTTTCTTACTGTTTTACATATCGGGATACCCCTGAACAAAACTTATAATACCCTTGAACGAAAATTTTCTTATAGGATACCCTTGATATTTGTTTCTGGATCCGCCACTAGCCGGTTTATTCATTTCGTCTAGGCCGACTTAACAAGGAGTTGATTTTCGCAAATTGTAACTTAATTCAGCAGTCCGGCTCTGATGAATGTTTTGTGACGCATAACATGCAAATATGGAAATTTAGAATGAAAGAACGATAGATGGCTTACAGAAGTTGAGCTTCGGAGTAGCTTGTATGCCATTCACAAGTCTTGGACCATTGCTTGAACCCATAAAGACTGCACTGAGCAGTGTAGACTGAAGCTGCGGCCAAGAATGATGGTGCGAATTTGACCGACTCATATTCCACGAGGCAAAGCTCCATCAAGAAGAACGAAATGTGCTCTAATTTTGAGTCTGATTCAGCTGCCTTGAGATATCTTTTCAAAAACACATATGGGGTTGGAACTGATATGTTAAACTCCAATGTGTTCAGCATTAGTTTTTCCTATAAACACAAAAAACAGCTTTATGTTTAGATGCTTACAAGATCAAAACTAATAAAAAATCTTTAATTTAGTGCTGGTTTCAAGAATGTGACACCAAATGCATAAAACAAGATCAAAATCAACAAGATATTACTAACTTTTGCCACCATTTAAAAAATTAAAACACAAAAATCACTAGATGTTCAGATGCATAAAAAAGATCAAAACTTTTGCTACCATCAAAAGATCAAAAGAAAAAAATTAATGTTTTCAAGAATTCCACTTGAGTAATTAATGCAAAAATCATTAACTTTTATTACCATTTTAAGAATTTAATTCCCATCAAATGCTTGCTTTTTTAGTATTTTTTTTAATTATTATTGAATTTAATTCACACAAGATGCATAAACAAGATCAATCACAGGAAATGTTAATTTGAACACTAATGCATATAAAGTTAACAAGACCAAAATCAAGAAATATAAATAGTACAAAACTTACCATTTCAAGAATTTCACTTCTTGAGTAAGCTTTGTCTGAAATGAAAATCAAATCAGCCACAACGGGTACCGAAACCTCTTCGTATTTACAAGCCAACAACATGGCTACCAAACCAACCAGCTGCAGCTTCTTTCTAACCACATTTTGCTTAGCCAAGAACCTGTCTATTAAGTTAACTGTCAAGAACAGTGTCTCATGTTGAAGATCAAACTTGTGGTGCACCTGATTTGATTTTGAACCATCTTTTGTTATTAGTAATTAAAAAAACAAAATCTTTGAAGCTTGAAAGACCATAAAGATTAAATATACCTCAATGAGCCAGTCAATCAGTATGCCTCTCATCTTCTCATTGATATCAGATTGTTGTGTTAACATATAGCTTTGTGGAACCATGCTATAACTCTACAATTCAATAAACATAATTTAAATTTTATCATGTTGGTCTCTTTAATTGTATCATAAAAACACATAAAAAGTGTTTATTTTAAATTTAAAATTGTTACCTCCATCTTTTTGTAATTAGCATAAAGATCTTCAATATATTCCACAACAGCAAGCGGATTTTTGGTGTCCGAAACATCGATATCAACAATCGGTTCTTCGAATATGTCCTCCATTTCAACCTCCTACAATATAATTTCTCAAATCAAAACCAATATAATCAAATATGCACAAAACATGAAGATAGATCAAATACCATAAGATCTTTTTCAGGTTCTGTTGTTTCAAGTGTCATGGGCACAGGCTGATCCTCATCTTCAAAGATCTTCAAACTCTCAGACGATTGTTTCGGCTTCAAAACATCCTGATTTCAATAAAAAAGGTTTCGAATGTTCGATTATCATCTAAAAACACACTAAATTTAAAGAAAATGGTCAATGGGTATGCAGTGAAATAGCACCTCAGATAAACACTGCTTCTTGTTGGCAATTTCAGCTGCAAGTTTCCTTTATTCGAAACAAATAAATCAGTAACCTTATACCGAAAACCGTAAAATTTTCCTAAAAAAGATTCAAACCTTGTGACTGGTCTATGAACTTGATTCACAACACTGTTCTCATTGTTACCATTGGCCCTAAAGATCAAATAATAGTAAACATTCAATACATTGTAAATCTATAGAACATGAATTATGATTAAAAAAAAACAATAATCTTTAAAAAAAACTATATATGCATACTGTGATAAAGCTCTCTTGTTGACAACACAAGGGTAAATATAAGCTCCTCCTTTTTTATTAATAGCACCCAAAGTTCTTCTGTTATTGCCAATCTCAACTCCAAATTTTCTTGAAACAATCTTCTCTCCTTTAACTTCACAAACAAGTAACATAAAATTGTAAATTAAAGTAAAAAAAAAGCTTAATAAGAAAAACCCAATTCACATGCACCAACAAATTTTCAGATTTAAGAATTAGGGGTCAAGATCTGAGCTTTGACTTCACAAATGAAGTCAATTTAGATTCAAATTTGAAAATGAAGTGAAAGAAATGAAGTTTGAGCTGCAGGAAAGAAAATCTTGATCTAACTGTAAAAAAGTTTTGAAATTTACCTTGAAGATTTGTGGGTTTGTTGTTATCGATTGAAATCTCCATTGATTGAAAGAAATAATCTGAAAATTTCAAGATCTTGAATAATTAAAGCAAGAAACTAAAAAACCCTTGAAATATGCACAGTGTTGGGGTTCATTAAGTGGGAAGAAGCTAGAAGAAGAAATGAAGAGAGAATAATGGTGAAAGTGTGTCTGAAAGAGGGTAATATTATATTTGAAATCAACGGCTAGTGAGTGAAATATTGCCGTTGGATAACAGATATGTCTATATCAGGAATGAATTTATACAACTTTTTTTAAGGCTTTTGGCCAGCAATTTTGGCTTCTTGATTCAAATCTTTTAAATCTCACTTTTTTTTTTCGTTTATAAAAAATAATAAGAGTAAACTTCGTTTTGACTCCCTGATGTTTACCCAAAATAACGGTTTGCATACAATAGTTTTAAAATTGCGTTTTGTCTACCTAAGGTTTACTTAAAATAACGGTTTGCATACAATAGTTTCAAAATTGCGTTTTGTCTACCTAAGGTTTACTTAAAATAACGGTTTGCATACAATAGTTTCAAAATTGCGTATTGCCTCCCTAAACTTATCAATTTGTCACCGTTTGCAACATCCGGATTAATTTCATCAAAATCAAACGTTAGTGAGTCCAATGTGCCCCTCACGTACCTTTTCTTTTTCCTCTTGCTTAAATGAGTTTTGGCTTGAAAATTACTAAAGTGCCCCTCACGTTAGAGACACATGGACTGACTAACGTTTGCTTTTGACATAATTATTTCGAATGTAGCAAACTCTGACAAATTGATAAGTTTAGGGATGCAAAATACAATTTTAAAACTATTGTATGCAAACCGTTATTTTAGGTAAACCTCAGGGAGGCAAAACGCAATTTTAAAACTATTGTATGCAAACCGTTATTTTAGATAAACCTCAGGGAGACAAATGAAGTTTGTAATTTCTTTGAGACAAAATTCATCACCGAAGTTATTTACTTTTAAATATATTTTGGGTGGTTTTATTGTTATTAATGCTTTATTGTCTTTTTAATAGAGTAATATTAGTTAATTAAGCATTCGTGTTTATAATCAAGTTATTTATACCGTCCACTAATTACATATGGTTGGACTTTTTTAGTTGCCCTAACTAATTAGTTTAAGGTGTAGTCCCGGGTCGAGAAACGGATAGATGTGTCAGATTAAGATAACATCTATCTTTTTAAGCAGATATTTACCGTTAAAAAAACTAATTAGTTTAAAGTGAATTGGATATATTTGAGTTACATATTATTTGATCGTTACTTCGACATCGATTGTCATCTCAACAAATGTGTTTATGCTTAATGTCCAAAATATGAAACAAAGAAATGCATAAATACACACATATATATATTTTTAACTATGATACATTTAACAGTCATGTAATCATAAAAAGAAAGTGTTACAATAGAAAAGAGATAAATATAGATGAATGGTGTCTTAAACAAACTGCTTTTAGGTCACATTTAGGGACCTGCCCAATACATGTAATAATAATCATATATGTTCAATGCCCATTGATGCTCCCTATAGCCTTAGCTTTTTCTCTAAGAACAAACTTTAAAACCTTCCCAGTCGAATTCATGGGCAAATCCCCAAAGCTAACGTTTATAGGTACCATAATCAAAGGCAACAACTTCTCCTCACAAAACCTAATGACGTCGTTGCTACTTAAACCACATTCGTCTTTCAACGCAACGAAAGCACATGGAGTTACACCAACGACGCTATCAGGCTTTCCAACAACCGCAACTTCCTTTACAAACGGATGACTCCTTATGACTCGTTCAATTTCCATTGAGCTAACAATCTCCCCCTTAATGATAATGCTGTCTAAAGCACGATCTTTCATCTCTATATCGCCATTGGGGTTTCTAACCCCAATGTCGCCTGTCCTATACCATCCACCCTTTAGCGCGCTTTGTGTCACTTCCATGTTTTTTAGGTACCCTGACATTACAACATTACCTCGAAACATAATTTCCCCTATTGTTTTCCCGTCTGATGGTACACTAGTCATGGTCACTGGGTTTTTCACGTCAACTTCTTCCATTAAAATACCATGAGTTCCTTCACGACATCTTATCTTCACACGCTCGTCGTCGTTATAGTTTTGTTTCTCGTCGCTTGCCCTCAGAGATCGATCCGTCATGGGCCCAAGAGCTTCTGACATACCATATCCATGGTGTAGATTAAACCCGAGCTTTTGTACTTTAGATATAACATCCAATGGTGGCAAAACCCCCGCCACGATTACATCTACCCTTGTTGGAATCACACATTGTTCGTCACCTTTGAAACTCACAATCTTTTCTAAAATCGTTGGTGGACCGCACAAGTGTGTTACCTTATGGATCAACATCGAATCGAATATCACCTTGGCTGTTACTTCTCTAAGGCAAACACTTGTACCACCCAATGCTGCCATGGCCCATGGGAAACACCACCCGTTACAACGAAACATATCAACCGTCCACAAGAAAACCGGCATTTTCTTCATTTCGTATCGAAAAATAACTGCTAAAGCATTCAAATACGCCGCTCTATGGCTATATATAACCCCCTTTGGCTTCCCAGTTGAGCCTGAAGTGAAATTTATCGAAATTGGATCACATTCATCATTAGGATGTATGATTTTGAAATCCGGTTTCCCTAACGAAAGAAGTTCATTGTAATCAAGAGCGTTCGACGGCATGATGGCGCCATTCATTCCACCAATGGTAACCAGTTGTGATGGTGTTTGTTGTTCTACAGACAATAACTTGATTGCTTGAGTAACAGTTTGAATATATTTGTGATCAACAAAGATGATTTTGGGTTGAAGTTGTTGTAGAGTGGTTGCTAATGATTGTGGATCAAGGCTTGTGTTGAGTGCAGAAATGATTGCACCAGCCATTGGGATCCCAAATTGAAGCTCATAGTGAGCAGGTGTGTTTGGGACAAATGTTGCAACCTATGTGTAAAACCATGCACATTCAATTAATTAATTACACTTCTAAGTCCTCTAATATGTAAAATCCAAACAATGTTGTTAGAAAAAAACAAGTCAAAGGTATAACTGGTATAAGTATTTGTAAATATTTAATATTTAATTTAAATGGCTCCATCAACTCTTGCATGATAAAAAATTACATACAATTTTCCCTTCTAAACTTCTTAATATAGAACAAACATTTCCCTTCCAAATATAGCCTCCTTTAAAACCTTAAATTATTAGGTAGATAGGTCGAGAGTGCGACAAATATATATGAGTTAATTTGTCCACACTTTGGTCAAGAAAATGTTGGGCCCATATAGTTTTTGTATTTTTAGATCATTTGGGCTTAACATAGATAAATGTGGTTCTACTTAGCCGTGCACAAACCGAGTTTTTTTAGGAACCGGTTTCGGTTTTGGTCAACAAAGTCAAGAATCGGATAGGGTCGGGTTCGGTTCCGGGTATGGTCGGGTATTTGACCAGGTTTTGACCGGTTTAGTCGGGTTTTTTTCAGTTCTGGGTAGGTTCGGGTCCGGTTTTGACCGGGTTGAGGTGGAACCGGTTCCAGCGGTTTCGGTTCGGTTCCGGGTACGGTTCCACTTTCTTGGAGAAACCGGAACCCATGTGTACCCTACGGTTCGGGTACGACCGGTTCCGGTTCGGGTACACCGGGTCGGTTCCGGAACCGGTTTTTTTTGTGCACGACTAGTTCTACTACATAGGGCGCAAGACGAATCCACGTATCTAAGTTGGAATGGGATCGGGTGTCTTGTGAAAAATGAACTTTGATGATTTAATTGGAACAAAATCAATAGTTAATTATGTTTTTATGACATTTTCCCTTCGTATTATAAGGAATTTGATTGTACTTTCTTTTAGGGACCAGCTACTTTAAAGTCATATTCTGGGTAGCTAGTTGTTTTTGCTTGTAAAATGTTTTGTTTTGAAGTAAAAGCATATGAGGGTGCTGTCTTTTCTTGAAAAACAAAAAAAGTTTTGGGTTGGGGCACTTAAGAAAAATGGTCAAGTGGGTTCTGGCTATAGTGGTTGCATGTGATATTTGTTTTATGGTGGTTAATGGCGGTGTAATGAGAGGGTGACGAAAGTTTTGGTAGTGGTTGAGACGATAATTAAAGGCGGGGAGAGGTGGTTATGGTGGTGACCTTGGTTTCGGTGGTGCTAATGGTGACCGATAGAGAGCATCAGTGACAATGTTGGAGAGGTGGCTATGTTATAACCTTCTTAACAATTATTTTTAGACATCTGGTGTGGTTTCTAGCTCCATGAACTTTAGATTCATCTATACGGGCATAGGCGTAGGTGCTTGAACTTGAGTTTTAAATCTTAAATGTTAGTTTTCATGATTGATATTTATTAAGAAATAATGATTGTGTTAGCTTTTGTATGGTATGAAAAATTTTCTTTCAATCTCTAAAATATACATGCATGTAAAGAAATTCTTTGGTTGTTGGCTATTCATTCAAAGATATGGCCGGGATGCTGGGTTGATCGAGGTTATGGTCTTAATAAGTCGTCACACGCTGGATCTTGACCCCAAGAGAGTTTTACGCATAAAGCATATATGGTTTTCTTTTTGCGTTGTTCCTGGGTTCAAGTTTGGCGTGAAGCGTGAAATAACCGGGTACAATTGAATTCCTGTCACGGATTAAAGGCTCGAACTATAGTATTGGAGATTGCAGACTTAAGTTTTTCCAAATACCATTAGAAAATTTCTTTGATCTCCAGTAATTAACCCTAAGAAATTACGTAAATTAATTAAAATAAAAGACCTTTGAAGAAGAAAACACCATGACACTAGTAAACGAAAATCTTATAATGGGCGTCGACTAGTGTCGTAATCATACAAGATGTTCAGAGTGTAAGATGGGTCAGAAAGAAGACCCAAGTGAGGACCAACTTTGAGAGTGGGGGATGGGTTAGGATCAAGGCCGGGTAAACGATGTAAAGATATGACTATATATCTATAGTCTTTAGTTTAAATAATATACATATATACACTGAATCAGTGACACACTGCACATATATAATTCTAGAAAGAAGTTGACATTTGAGCATTTACTTACTTTTTTATTCAAATTTTGGAGTTGACTACATAAAGAGGTATGACCCGAAAAAACCAACCGGTTCACAAATTGAATCTACACTACGTACGTACACATTTCATTTCTTTCTTCAACTACAATAGCATAGCAATCATATATATTATAATTAAAAAGATTTTAGTTACTTCAAGTTTTGCCTCTCTAAACATGTATAAGTTGCATAATCATGTAGCAAATTAAAAAAAACATTAAAAAGGTTATATGATATAAAAGCTAATGAAACTTACAATTTGTCCGGTTTTAAGTCCTAGAATTGAGAGAGCAGAAGCGAGTTTAACACATCTATCACGTGTTTCTTTCCATGTATATATGATGTCATTGTAAATAATTGATGGGCTTTTTTCATAAACAAATGCTGCCCTTTGTAGAAAGCTAATTGGTGATAAAGGCACATAATTAGCTTCACATTGATAAAAACCCTCCATTTGTAGTACAAGTGATTGATTGATTGATTGTTTGTGAACCTTTCAAACAATAAGTTGCATCATTTATAGGCAAGATAAATAACCATGAGGTCACAAGATGATGACATAAATGCATGACGTAACCATTATTCTGATAGCATTAACAATTTAAAAACCAAGCTAAGTGGGAAATGAAGCAAATATATTAGTATTAGTATTAGTATTAGTATTAGTATTAGTAATAGTAATAGTAATATCTTAGTAGTATCTTTAAACAAATATAGCAAGTAGCTAGCACACAAAAGAAAAAGAGAACAAAACAAAACAAATTAAAATGTGATTTGACACCAACATCTACGATCCAAATTCGATCACCATTTTAATTACCTCTTGATCGATATCATCCAAAAATAGACTTTATATATCCGGTCCTCTGGTTTCCGAGTTATCTTTGGGTTTGTTGTTGAAGATTCTTTCATCACAGGCCTTCGATCAATATAACAAAAATGGTAAAAATACGACGTAGATCAAGTTTTTCATACCCCAATGCAATGGGAACGATTGCGGAAGTTTGAGCTAGGATATCATCAATGGAGTTAACAAGCTGGAAAGGAACCTTAATTACATCATGAAATATACCATCATGCTTTGGATGCTTCGAGGCATGCAGTTTATAAGGGAGTCATTTGTGTAAATTTTGAATGGGTTAAGGACAGGAGTATAAAAATTCGTTAGATTAGAGTCATTTGTGTAATTTTTCATTTTCCTATTTCGATTTGTAATTCTAGCTTTTTGCTAACTTTCTATTGAGTTTCGCCGTTCCAAAAAAAGTCTCAGTCATAACTATTTTTCACTACGGGATAGTGTTATACATAAAAATATAAAAAAATAAATTTCACTACAGGGTACAAGGGTAACGGACGCTATCCATACTACACATAGGTCCACCCCCGAGACACCATGATGCCATTTACTGAATTAGCTAACTACCTATAAAACATGTTAGACATGGCTTATGGGCCAACCTTTAAAAAAACCAAAAGTATAAAACCTCATACACTATATTACTATATGTACAAAATACACACACATATATATATAGATTGGGGATTTTTTAAAAAGGCTTAAAACTCTAAGAAGTGTAGGAAGCATTCACAAACAAACACGTGTCCATGAGGGGGAAAAAACACGGAGGGGCGTTATCGTCACACTAGTACAAACGAGAGCAAATGTGACGGGTGGATTTTATATAAGGTGCTGGTAGGTTATAAAACAGCGTCTTATAGCCTAAAAGAGTTTAAATTTAGCAGCAATTGTTGCAACAGCGTCTTAAAACTGCCAGAAGCTGCTGTTCCGATACTAGCGCCTTAAAAGTATCATAAGGCGCGGTTGAAACCCGCGGCTTTTCAACGTATATAAACAAATCACAACGGTCTTCTTCTCATTTCTTCTCCTTCACTTCTTCTTCCTCATTTCAATCCTCTGCATCTTATTTCTTCCCTATTGAGCTTCAAAGACAACTATTCCTCAAGATCTCAATTAAAGGTTAGTGTAATCGATCCGCCTTATTAATTCTTTATAGATAATAGTACTATTGATCTATAAGTTAAATTTGATACATCAAGAAGATGGGTAACTTTTAAAATGGTCATTATGTATTCTTGCATATTAAGAAATTTGATGAGTCTAATAATTTGTATACTAAGAATGATTGTAGGTTATGTATATATATGTGTGTTTGAATAGATTTATGTGTATTTATATTTATGAATGATTATTGTTTATATATTTAAGGATAGAACCTAGAGTTTATACCCGTCCAAAATTTATCTAATAGAGATAAATTTTGGATTGTCCCCTTTGGGACTGCTTTTTGAATATTTTATCTCATTAGGACGTGTATACATTTTAACGTGTTTGACTATTTAAGAAAAAATCGACAGTTTTTCTCCTATACTCCTTTAGGTTTGCGTTTTATACGCATTCTTGGGGAGTTAAGGGGAAATGCTGCCGATTTTTTCTTAAATAGTCAATACGTTAAAATGTATACATATGAGATAAAATATTCAAAAAGTGGGTTAGGATCCACCGCCTTATAGCAACAATTTACATACGTACATATATATATATCATTTTTTGTTTATCTTTATTTTCAGATGGATCGTGAGACTTGGATGTACAAAACTTTGCGTTCATCTGAAATTTATGCAAAGGGTGTTCGAAGTTTTAAAAAGGCTGCCGAAGAAAATAGTTTGAAAACAGGAAGACGGTCAATTTGTTGTCCTTGTTCTGTTTGTAAAACCTTTAAGTATTTTAATGGTACGGATGAAATAGAGTTTCATTTGTTGCGACATGGGTTTATGCATGGATACTATTGTTGGTATGAACATGGAGAATCAATACTTGAGTTTAGTACGTTGTCGACCACTTTACATATTAATGATAGTACATACAACAACGACTCATTAGACCTTGATAATGATGATGACCATTCAAATGAACCCATTGAAAATTACAATATTGAAATGTTACATGACATGGAGACTAATATGGGTGACACCGAACAAGAAAAATTACAACAATTATTTCAAGAAGCAGAAAAACCCTTATATACCGGTTCTAAACATAACAAACTTGATGTCGTGTTGAAGTTGTTTAAATTAAAGTCTGAAAATGGATGGAGCGATAAAAGCTTCACAAGTCTATTAAAGCTTTTGAAGGATATATTTCCAGAAGACAATGAGTTACCGATTTCAACATACCACGCAAAAAAGTTGATGTGTCCGATGGGATTGGAGGTTCAAAGAATACATGCATGTCCAAATAATTGTATCTTGTATAGAAACGAGCATGAACATAAACATAAATGTGATGGGTGTGGTGCATCGAGGTATAAAGGAGTAAAAGATTCTGGTGATTATGATGATGATGTGATGAAAAATGGACCACCGGCTAAAATGTTGTGGTATCTTCCTATTATACCGAGACTTAAAAGGTTATTTTCAAATGAAAAAGAAGCAAATTTGTTACGTTGGTATTCAGATGAACGTGTAATTGACGGAAAACTAAGACATGTTGCAGACTCGCCTCAGTGGAGAACCATTGACCGATTGTATCCTGGTTTTGAAAAAGAAGCAAAACCAGTGCCTTATAGCCATTTTACCAGCATCTTACGCCACTTTTTGTACTAGTGTCATTTACGCGTTGACGCTAAATGAGATCTGCTCTTCTGAATCATGGTGTTTTTAACACTGCGTTATCGTCATCTTATGGTGTTTTTTTGACGTTTATTAATTTTGAATCTATAATCATTAATCTATGGCGAATACCGAAAGCGATGATGTTTTTGTTTGTTTTTGACGTTTTCGTTTACTAATTACGAACCTCCAATCAACGTTCTATTCTTCTGAATCATTGTTTTTTAACATTCTGAGTCATGGTGTTTTTAGTGATCAGTTCAAATGTTAAAAACGTCATGATCAGAAGACATAGATCCCATTTGATAGTGTTACGAAACACCATGAGAAAAGTTAGGAACACCATGAAAAGATGTGTGAAAATAAAACACCAAACATGTCAACTGTTTTTACTGTGATCAGTTCAAGCGAAAAAAACACCATGATTCAGAAGACACGGATCTAAGAAACACCAGCGTAAAAAACACCATGATCCAGAAGACACGGATCTAAGAAACACCATGGCGTTAGAATTGTGGTGTTAAAAACGCACAATGACAAATATACCCCCAAATCCATCTCGCGCGTAACCAAAACATCATAATATTTACAAAACTGCCACCGCGTTCATTTGGACCGTAAACACCATAATCCGACGCCCCAGATTCCTTCTTAGCCTTTTTAGAGTTTTAGCCCTTTGTAGAAAATCTCTCCCCTATATATATATATACCCTACTTGAAACGTAAAAATCAAATTCGAGTTCAACCTTGTAATTCAAATTTGATTTTTATTCGAATCAGATTCGGATAATGAACACTCCTAACCACTATGACTACCACTACTACCATCACAACTATTACTACCACATTAATTACTAGCTATACTACTATCACTAACATCACCACCACGACTACGACTATGACGATTACCAGTTTATACCACCACAATCACTACTACCACTAATACTATAAATATTGCTATCACCACTACTACGGCTACCACTACTTCTACACATATTCCATTTGTTGTTGTTGATATTACTTATACTAGACGTATTACATTTCTTTTACTACTATTTTAGCTACAACTATTGTTGCTTCTGCCACTACCACTACTGCTTTCGCCGCCCATGTTGTTGTCGCCTGCTACTGTTGTTGCTGCCCCCGTTCCTAATACAAGAAATTGTGGCGACCGCATACCGTCATTGCCGCCACCACCACCATTGTGTTGTTGCTACTATTACTATTATTTACGCTCTTAC
The DNA here is from genome assembly GCA_030867185.1 of Tagetes erecta. NCBI lineage: Eukaryota > Viridiplantae > Streptophyta > Magnoliopsida > Asterales > Asteraceae > Tagetes > Tagetes erecta. Next base: position 8,866,796 of record CM061490.1, read on the forward strand.
TCCTACCTTTCCTCTTGCTACCACTACTACTAGTGTTACCACTATAACACCACCACTATTATTAATGTTAATTGTTATTGTTATTGTCGTCGATGTTGCTCCATTTAACATCATTTATTGATAAGAAGTTAATATTTTAATAAGAAACTGAGAGAATTATTAACAAAAAAAAGGAAAATTGGATTTTAAAAATCTCAATTTTCACCAGTTGGCCGGAAAAAATCCCAACTGAGAAAATTCTTGTTAGAGATCCCAACTTTCAAACATATTTTTTTAAAGAGCCCAGTTAAAAAATACTTAACGCCGTTAACTTTTTTTCAAATTTGAAACTAATGTAAAAGTTACCTCGAACGGGTGCTCCAAATGATGAAACGACGCTTCAATTGATGTAACATTAAACGTATTGTCAAACCGTTTAATCGTTTGGAGCATCGGTTCGGGGTAGATTTTACATTAATCCATTCGTATCATACTTCCGATCAAAAGCCCTAAAATATTAGTTTCAAATTCGAAAAATACTTAACGGAGTTAAGTATTTTTTAACTGGGGATCTTTAAAAAAAATATGTTTGAAAGTTGGGATCTATAGAAATAATTTTCTCAGTTGATATTTTTTCCGGTCAACAGGTGAAGGTTGAGATTTTTAAAATCTAATTTTCCATAAAAAAATAAGGTTGCAAAATTAAGTCTTATATTTATTCTATTGGTTATATATCTTTAGAAATCTGAACGAAGATATGGTCATTTATCTAATAATTCAAGGTTTTAGGGGGGAAATATTTGATCTATAATATGAATTTTGGGAGAAAAATTGAGTGGAGTTTATTACAATGCATAAGTTGATGGAACCATATACTTTATTATTAAAAAATTATAAATACTTAAACATAATGGTTATAAATTCATTATATAAATATTATTATTTAACCTGTGTGTACACCCGGACATTAAACCTAGTGTATCTAATAATTCAAGGTTTTTAGGGGTCTATTTTGGGGGGGGGGGGGAATGTTTGTTTTATAATAAGAAGTTTGGGAGGTAAAATTTGTATGTAGTTTTTCATAATACATAAGTTGATGGAGCCAAATTATTAAATATTAAATATTTAGAAGTACTTAAAATAATGTTATAATTTGTTTATAAATATTACTCCGTATTATTTAACCTGTGTGTAACACACGGGTATTAAACCTAGTAACTCAATATTTATTGATATATACTCTAAGTTTGAAGGTTGGTGACACCAACCGATTTGCTAACGTATTTTTTATTTTAAATTTGTATATATTTATGTTTTTGACCTCTAAATTTTACATGTTTACGGTTTTAACCTCCGACTTTGACATATTTATGGTTTTGATCATCAATTTTGACTTATTATCGTTTTGACATCTGATGACTTAGTCACTTTACAACTTTGACCGTTACTTTACTTTGACATATTTACAACTTTGCTTCCCGGCTTTGACATCTAAGTTAATTTGGATATTTCTTCGTCTTTTAATTTGCGACTTTACACCGTAATATACGAGACATGAATTTTTTTACGTGTTTACGACTTTCACCCTACTATTCTACTTTGACATATTTCTGGCATTGACTATCCGATTTTGACTTACTTTCAATTTTGGCATTTACGTTTGTTATATACCCGTCTTTTAATATGTTACGTATTATGACTTTGTACCATAACATACGAGACATGGAACTTTTTTATCAACGCTTGTGATGAAATCACTTTCATGAGACCTAGCAGCCGTAACATGTGACCCGCCACATAAAACCTATATAGTTATAGTTATAATAGGACTAATGACTAATGTACCCTAACAAACATAGAGCCGATTTAAGATGGTTGGAATGAATATATAGGAGGAATTTTAATTTCATGCAAGGATTTTAATTTTTTTTTGTAAGAATGTACCTTGCTTTTTGTTAGTTTGTTTTTATTAATAAATACTAGTCTAAAAAAAGTACCCTAACAACAAAATGGAGTCGACTCAAGGTTTTTAAAGGCGAAAATGAAACAAGAAGCATTTTTACGTTCGTTGTTTGATTTACTATTTCGAATTTTTTTCATCATAATTTATTCTTTATAAGTGTTTTAAGATCGACTCTTTTTTAAGATTTAGTTCACCCTTCCTGTTTCACTTTTTTGTTTCACATTTGCCCATACCACTTCTTGTTTTTTAGTCATTTCATACTATGATCATCTCTATTAAATACCAATTCATAAATTAGATATTCATTATATAACTTTTCTTTACAACATATTGGATTTTAGAATTTTATGGTCTATTAGGATTTGATGGATTCTGACAAATGTACGTACTCCTTACTCTATGAGACGTCCGTATAACAAGATAACAAAAATTTGATATCACAATCAAAATGCTTTTAGTATTATTAATAGTTTTAAAACTTATGAAAATATAAAGTGTAGTGACATCCAATTCAGGGCAATAGCTTTCCAGTTCTTGTCCACGTACGGTTGATTTTAGTTAAATTTATTAAATAATTGAAAAGTTGGATTATATTAAAAATTCTCAAACTTTCAACTATTGGTCGGAAAAAAATATTAACTGAGAAAAATTCTTGTTAGAGATCATAACTTTCAAACATAATTTTTTAAAGAACCCCAGTTAAAAAATACTTAATGCCGTTAAGTTTTTTTCGAAGTTATTTGAAACTAATATTTTAGGGCTTTTAATCGGGAGGAGGATACGAATCAATTGATGTAAAAGTTACCTCGAACGAGTGTTCCAAATGATCAAACGACGCTTCAATTGATATAACAATTAACGTATCATCAAACCGTTTAGTTGTATGGAGCACCGGTTTGGGGTAAATTTTAGATTAATCCATTCATATCGTACTTCCGATCAAAAGCCCTAAAACATTAATTTTAAATTCGAAAAAAACTTAACGGCGTTAAGTATTTTTTTAACTAAGGCTCTTTAAAAAATATGTTTGAAAGTTGAGATCTCTAGCAATAATTTTCTTAGTTATGATTTTTTCTGGATTAAAATTTTTTAAATCCAGTTTTCCTAAATAATTTAAAGGTGATATATATATTTAATATAATAAAGCAAAATATAAGTCGTTTATGTGACCTTCTTTTAGAGTAATTTGCTTATGTGACATCTTTTGAAAGTTTATTTCACACTAATAATTTTATACTTAATAATTACATTTTGTTTCCCTAATATTTAGTATAATCGTGAAAAATTTAAGGAATTTACATTTTAAAACTCTCTCCTACTAGAGTTGTGCATGAGTCGATTTATATTATAATTGGTTTTATACTCGTGGGCTACACATGGGTTAAATAAAAATATTTAAAAAAGGAGTATTTGGATATTAACGGACCTAACTATTAGTTTTTGGCTGCTACTGGTCCCAACTTTTGAAATATATGTTGGCGGTCCCAACTTTTATCATTTTGACCACTAATGAACCCGTCGTTAAAAAAGTTAACGGCGTTAACTTTTTTATTTGAATTTCAGGTCGACGTTTTATGGTTTTTGATCGGAATAAGAATACGAGTCTATTGATATAAAAATTACATCGAAACGATGATCCAAACGACGAAATTTGTACATCCGGTTAAAGAACCGTTAGGTTTAAACACCCCGATAAAGCATCGTTTTGTCATTTGGAGCACAGTTTCGATGTAAATTTTTTATCAATCGACTCATATTCTTTTTCCGATCAAAAACCATAAAACGTCGACCTGAAATTAAAAAAAAAAGTTAACGCCGTTAACTTTTTTAACGGCGGGTCCATTAGTGGCCAAAATGATAAAAGTTGGGATCGCTAACACATATTTCAAAAGTTAGGACCGGTAGCGGCCAAAAACTAATAGTTAGGTCCGTTAATATCCAACACTCCTTTAAAAAAAAGTTATAACAATTATATTTAAAGATTTGTAAATATTTTTGAAGAAATATCATTAAATAAAAAGTTTTGGTTACATCAATTCTACTACTAATTTTTTTTCTCTCTCAAACTTTCTTTTATAAAACATTTGTAGAAACATAATCAAGTTTCAATTTTATTCTAATTAAGTCACACAAGTTTAAAAAGTACTAGTGTTTCAATTAGGTCACTCACCTTCACATTTTATTCAAATTAAAGGTTTTTAACATATTGTTTTCACATGTTTTTTTTCGTTTCAGTTAAGAATTATTTTTACATTTTTCGATACTAATGTGAAGCGGTGATGAGAATTGTATATTTAATTTTTTTTTACATAATTAACATGTTTTTAAAAATTTTAATATAATAACATATATTAAATATTCCGACCCCCACAGCTTCTCCTTAATTCCTTCCTCGACACAAACAAAATCCAACAATTGCTCGATTTGGAGGTTTAGTCACCTAATTTGAGCAAAAAATGTTTTAGTGACGTAATTAGAAGAACATTGAAACTTTGTCATGTTTCTATGATATTTCCCCAACAAATGATTCCTTAAAAAAAGTCTCCCCTAAAACCTTGATTTATTAAATAGATTTGATAATATATAAAAATAAAACTTATGAATAAATTTGGTAATAGCCTAAAGTTTATAAATACCTCAATATTTTTTAAGCATATATAATTTTTATATGAAATTATATTTAATTAACTCAACATTTTAATTCTCTTTAATTTGAGCTATTAATATTATACTAAAAACAAATTTTTAAATAAATCTTGTGTTTTGATTTTACGAAGGTTTTGTCTTCAAATTAATTAAAATTGTTTGTGCTTTATGAATATCTTTAAAATTTTACTTATGTGTTGTTTATCTGATCATAACGCAAAGCCACGGACACTTAAATAATATATGTCGCCGATGGATAGAGGTCCTTGGTTATTATTTCTAGATGTAATTAAAAGTTAGACCTTATAATACGTAATTTATTATTAAATACATAGTTATCTTATATAAATAAATAACTAGGTATATATATAGTTTTATAAAATATATCGATTATAACGTATAGTTTACACAGAAAGTCTTTTACTTGTAGTTGGGGTCACACGCATTCTATTCTATTTCTATTAATTAAGAAAAGAAAACACAACAAACACGATAGAAGTTCGATGTTGGAAATTTCTTGGCAATTACTAATGTCTATATTGTATTGTATTTTAAGTCATTATTAAATTATATATCCTTCATTTTGGGCTGGTGGACGGTTTATATCGATGGAGTCAAAAGGTTTTGGCCGGTGTAGAATGAAGACATTAGAGGTACGTTAGTGGTGGGGTGGTGGTTGCATGTTGCTTCACATTAATTTCAAAAAGTTATTGGTTTTCGCTGATTCTAATTATCACATTTTGTCTTCTATCAGTCTCAATTATTAAATTGTTGTCAACGGTCTTAATTTTTATCACTTTGATAACCACTGGTCCGTGGTTAAATTTTTTTAACGCTGTTAAGTTTTTTCCAAATTCAATACCAATGTTTTAAACATTTTGATCGGAAGGAAAATACAAGTCGATTGATGGAAAATTTACCTCGAAACGGCACTCCGAACAACGAAATAGTGCTTCAATCGGGTGTTTAAACCTAACGGTGCTTCAATCGGATGTAAAAAATTTATCGTTCAGAGAACCTTTTCGAAAAAACTTTTACATCAATCGACTCGTATTATCTCTCCGATCAAAAGGCCTAAAACATCGGTCTTGAATTTGAAAAAACTTAACGGCGTTAAAAAAAATTTAACGACGAACCAGTGGTTATCAAAGTGATAAAAGTTGGGACCGTTGACAGCCAATTCAATAGTTGGGACCAGTAGAAAACAAAAGGTGATAGTTTGGACCAGCGAAAACTAATATACCATTCAAAAATAACGATACAAAGTTTATGAGCTACTTAATTATTTTATAGCTTTGATTAAAAGGTTCAAAATAAGAGTTTGAATCTCAAGCCACAAGATCGATTAATAAAGAACAACTTATTATTGCAAGATGATAAAGATGACGATGGTGGATATGATGATGGGTGATGAAGATGAGGGTGGTGGAAACGGTGAAAGAAAGATGGATGGGAATGACTTTTAATTTAATTTTTTTTAAAGTTTTATGAGCTACTTAATTATTATTTTTGTAATTTTACTTTGTAATTATTTTTGTAATTTAATCTTCTTGAAATCAATATGTTGTTAAAAAAATTAGTATTCATAGAACTTGTCACATTATATCTTTGGAGTATTGGATATTAACGGATCAAACTATTAGTTTTTGGCCGCTACCTGTCCCAACTTTTGAAATATGTGCTGGCGGTCCCAACTTTTATCATTTTGGCCACTAATGGACCCGCCGTTAAAAAAGTTAACGGCGTTAACTTTTTTTTTGAATTTTAGGTCAACGTTTTATGGTTTTTGATCGGAATAAGAATACGAGTCTATTGATATAAAAATTACATCGAAACGATGATCCAAATGACGAAATTTGTACATCCGGTTAAAGAACCTTTAGGTTTAAACACCCCGATAAAGCATCGTTTTGTCATTTGGAGCACCGTTTCGATGTAAATTTTATATCAATTGACTTGTATTCTTTTTCCGATAAAAAAAATAAAACTTCGACCTGAAATATTTAAGGGGTTAACTTTTTTAACGGCGGGTCCATTAGTGGCCAAAATGATAAAAGTTGGGATCACTAGCACATATTTCAAAAGTTGGGACCGGTAGCGGCTAAAAACTAATAGTTAGGTCCGTTAATACCCAATACTCCTATATCTTTTTAGTTAACGTACTAAAGATTAACTATAATAAACACTAACTAATAATATTAATGTCTTATTCATGCATTTGAAGTTTTAAAAAAGAAAAGGAAGATAACTACAACTTACATATCTGTTAAAAAAAATAAAATACTACAGCTTACATCATGTTTTAACATAAAGTTTACTAAAATATTTAGGTGAAAATTAGAGTTTAAGTTGGAACAAACTTGTTTAAAAGCTAATGAGATCACTTTTAAGATAGGATAGAAAAGCAAACATGAAATTAATTCAATTTAGTAATCCTTGAAGAGGTCTACTTTAATGATAAGGTTTATCACTAGTGAAGTATCCTTATATAATATAGTAAAACAAAAAAATCCTATGTGGCATGTTTTCATAGCTTTTAGCTTATGTGGTATTATTTGAGAGATTATCTCATAACAATGATTTTTCAATTTAAAATATGTATATAAATGTATTATAATAAAACTAATTACATTTTTAGTCCCCTAATATTTTGGAGAATTCTGAAAAATTTAAAGAGTATTTATATTTTTAACCCTTTACTACAAGGGGTATACGTGAGTCGGTTTATATTTGATAGAGTTTAAAAATGAAACTTATGGATAAAATAAATAATAACATACAATTAAAGACCTCAGTGTTTTATAAATATACATAACATTTTTATATGATTTTTTTTAAAAAAATAAACTACACCATAAAACTAAACACTTTATTCTCTTTAATTTGAGTATAATATTGCTATACTAAAAATTCTTATTTTTAAATATATATCATGTGTTTCGTTTTACCATGCTTTTGTCTCAAAACTAAATGGAACATTCATGAGCATCTTTAAAAACATCACTTGAATTGTGTTCCCGAACGTAGCACGGATACTAAACTAGTCTAATATATATTGATGTTATATGCTTTGTGCTTTTAGTGGATCGGAAGTTTTTAAGGTTTCTCTCTCTTATTGGTTGATGTAATAAGAAATTACTTTATTCTTCACTTCTATGTATCTTCCATATTTTTTATTGCTTTTTATTTCACACAACTAGTTTTTAAGATCATGTTTATGCGATACGATGGTCGGGTTTAGGTAGACATTTTTTCATTTTGACACATGTCTTGTGTTGTGTCGGTGAAGGCGCTGAGGTTTCTTGTTTGCAACTTAGCCACACAAGCTAATAAATAAAAGTTTTTCTTTCTTAAACCGTAAACATATAAATGGTCAAAATGATAATTAAGTTAAAGTTATTAGTAAAAGTTGAAAGTATATAAACTAGAGAGACCGATGTTATAAATCTTATATATCTCCAAAAGACAAAAAAAGATAGTGGTGGCTACCGACCCCTAGTTCATAAATTATACACATTACACAGTAAATGGCTTAATTTTTTCAATCCATACTCTAATTAAGCTTGTTTTCACCGAGAAGATACAAGGGTGGGAATGAAAAGATAAGAATGCTAGTAATTAAAAAAGACGCGCGCGGAAGTGAATTAACACACATAGTAACTCAAACAATATAATTAGCAAACAACAAATAATAACGACATAAGTATTTTAACGGGTTAGGTCCCAGTGGGGGGGCTACATTCACCAGCAGCAAGTAGGTTATTTCATAAGGCTTAAAGACACCAGATTACAATTACATGACTAATGTATATATAGTGTAGATTAGGGTTTCTAAATTAGACATTAAGGAAGCTCCAATGGGCTAGGCCCATAATTTCTAATTTCAACCCATAAACATAAAAACAAGGACTTCAACAACTTAACAATCTCCCACTTGAAAGCCTTGCGAATAATTTAGCCCGCCATAAAAAACACAGTAACCCTGCCATCCAGTAATCTTCAATAATAGAAATCCATAGAAATCCTTTCAAGCCTCCAGTTATAAGAACAAGCTAATTATTTACTCACTTTTTGAGATAACCAGAACTACTATACAAATGTAAATCAATAATAAAAGGCAACGAAAAAAAATTAAACGTTTTCAAGTTATTGCATTGTTTATTTTTTTATCCAGTTTTTATATCCATTCTTTTCGAGTTACTGCTTGAAATCAAAAGCCTAAATTATTTATAGAGTCGTTAATTGAAGACCTAGACTTTTTGTCATCACTTTATGATTTTGTTGTTGAGATGGTATAGTGACATTTTGATGTAATAGTCATTTATGTGGAAAAAAACGAAGAAGAATATGGACTCGAACATGTATTTAGGTTAGAAAGCGTTACAGTTTCCAAACAATTTGATTAACCTGAAACCCGAACCTTAATAGGGCCCGGTTGCGGGTTAGACCTTTTTAATTAAAAACCCAAATAACCTGACAAAATTAACCTGAAATCCGATCGGTTTTACCCGATTAACACCCACAGAATGCACTATTATTATACAATATATATGTAGTATATGATATTGCATATTTGAGTAATATAAAATATTATAAATATACAATATCGTAATACTAAATATATATATATGCAATACTGAAAAAGTGAGAAGAATTATTTTTATAAAGTTATTTATATTCAAATAAAAGATAACGAAATTTTTTATCTAATTATGCAATCTAAAAAAATGTTAGTGTATGTAAAAAATATAAATATTTAAAGATTTATGTATTTAAAATTTCAGTTTTTATTCATCCTCTTTAAAAATTCATCCGTTACCTTTTAATGATTCTCAAATTTTCAACTTAATATATGATTCTTATTTGATCCTCACCAGGGGCGGATCTACGTTGAGTGTAGGGGTAGCCCGGGTTACGGCTCAAATTTTAGTGTGTAGTGCAATCGTTTTTATTATTTTCCTGTTTTGTGTTTATAAATACTCATGAACATAAAAAGGATACCCCTAGATCCACATACTCGTGTATAGAATAGTTGAAGTTTAAAAAGAAGAACGAGCTATTTAAAAAAAATTACCAGCATCCATGGCTTCTGTAGATATGAAGAAGAATGGTATAATGAATAATGATGATGATGGAGATGAAAATTTTAAATATATAAAGAAAAGACTTGTGGTTAATATTTATTTCAAAAGTAACTCTTGTCAGAATATAATACTTTATTGTTTTAGTTAAAAATTGTACGATACAATTTACTACTCTTTAAATTATATTAAAATAATCAAATATGCTAAGTTTAACTTTTATTTTTATTTTGTTCTTTATTATTACTACTATGTTTGATTAAATATTTCTAATCATCAATTTTAATGGCTCATGTTATCTCGAAACTATTGGAGTTATTATAAACTGTTTGTCTCTTTATTGTTATATATATGTATGAACAAATATAATTACTCGATTTCAAGTTATAAAAGAACGATATGACAAATCTATTATGTATTTTTTACTCTATTTAATATCGTGTTTATTTCATTGTTGTATAAATGTACGCTAATTATTTTTTTAGGATACCCCTGAAATATTGGGCTAGATCCGCCACTGATCCTCACCCAACATTTATAATGGTTTCCCAACATTTGTAATAATTTCAAAGAAACTTAGGTGGTGTTTGTTTTTTCACAAAAGATCTTGTCCTCTATTGTCTGCGCCACGCAGACCACGCAAACGTTAGTGTCTGCAGAGTGTTTGTTTTTCAGAAGACATTTCATTAAAAAACCTCTTCCCGTCCTCTTCTTGATGCAGACTTAAACCTATATCTTCTCAAATCTTCTCTTCTCTTCACTCAGCTTAGAATCACCCTAAACATAAGCACAAAGCAGACCGTGCCTCCTTCCAGCCTCACCACCACCTCCTCCTCCACCCATCTTGTCGTCGCACCACCACTTCCTCCACCCCTCTTCCCGTCACACCACCTCCGCCGCCACCGTCGCACTACCACGCATCCACCTTCCTTATTGCAGGTATCGTCGCACCCCTCTTGTTGAATTTTTTGTTCTTTATTGATTGAATCTGGTATAAATATTATAGAATTAGGTTGTATTGATGCAGCTAAAACATACGTGCATGTTTGTGTGCTTCTGTAAGGGTTTAAGTGAACCGATTGGACACAAATTAGGCTTATCAAATTTTTTGGGTATATGTTGATCTTACAAGCATAAATTAGATTTTCAATATAAATATGATCAGATTGCTTTTAGGCATCAATTAAAATAAAAAATATACAAATTTAAAAACTGTAAATTAGAAAAGATTGAAAAAAATAACTGGTAAAATACTAATTGGAATATCGACTCAGAGTTCTTTTTTATGTTTTGTATTCAGGTGAAGAAGTCAAATTTACAAGTCAAAGTAATGATATATGTTTTGTACATATAGACTAAAGATAACAGAAAAAAAATAATAGAAAATGTGCTTATTAGAAAATGTATTATACTTAAAATGTGATAGTTTGTATAAATTGGATTGTTTCTAGTGTATTAGGTTCTATTTCAACGTTCTTAAAAATGTTACTATGGTTTATAATGATATTTTAGTGTTGTATAACTGTTATTTTAATTTCAGTCTTTTAATTAGTTCAAAATCAGTTTATATAAATTTCTGTTTATTTTAATAGTCTGCAGACGTTAAAAAACAAACAGTCTTCTTCTTGCAGACTGTAGATGTTTGGTCCACCTCTTCTTCTGTCTGTAGATGTGGTTCGCAGACTGCAGACATTTTGCATCTGAAAAAACAAACAACACCTTAATTATCTATAACTCCTATACAGAAAAGATAATTGCAATAGATTGTATCTAATTGATAAATCTTTTATTACCGCTTATAACTATAGAATATTAAGTGACCTAAATAATAAAACTTAATTATATATTTCGCAAAAAGAAATGAATCAAAACCGGTTAACATATTCTAAGGTTTTTAAGTTTTTTAAGCCAAATGAAAAGAGGCTTAGATTTTATAAGCATTATTTTAAGAAGGTCTCAAGTTTAAACATTAGGAAATGTATTTATTTGTTTTAATTTAGATACGATAGTTTGGTGTTTTGTAAAGGATAAATACAAAAAACATTGTACTTTACTCTATATTAAAATATGAGTTGTGTTGGGACACCGTTTTTTTACTACACAAGTCCTATATATCACATATGTGGCTAAACATGACATATAGCAATGATGTCACAAATCTGACCAAAAAGAAAGGTTAAATATCACGTTTAGGGTAATCGTCACCCATAAAGTGACAGATTTTTCTAATCGTGACGTTTATATGCGACATCGATTCTATATGTCAGATTCAACGCTATAGGTAACATATAAAACATGTGTAGTTCAGATAAAGAGTTGGTGTCTCGATCTATAATTCCCCTAAAATATTAGTAGTTGATTTTCCAAGATGAATGCAAATAATCACAAGTAAAAATAAAGTTAATCCTTTTTTACTCTGAGGTGTTGTATTCCAATTGTACGTACGTACGTAGCTTTGTACTACATCTCAAGTACAAGTTTTTGGATACTTTTTAATAATATATATCTTTATCTTTCTAGACTAGCCACTAAGATAGACTTATGGTTGGGTCGACAACTAAAAAAAACAATTTATCATCACAATCACAACCCTGTTGATGAATAACCCAGTTTCAAACCATCCATTTTGATACATTTAACTATGTAAAAGTCTACTAGTGGTTTTTTTTCTCTTACTTTGTTTAATAACTAGATATTTATTCTCCGTGTTTCCACGGGGTGTCGGGGTACTATTTTTTTTATATGGCAACGTACAACTAAAGCAGGTTAAGTTCACGTTAACTTTAATTAAACATTCAAATGTTAATTTACTGGGTTTTAATTTGGCACCGTCTAAAGAAAACGTTCATCGTTCATATATACATGTTATTTCTTTTATAAGATAATTTAAAACTAACAAGATTTGAATTTATAAAAACGATTCCTACTTTTAAAAATTCTATATACATGGGAAAGTGTACCCACTGCCGTACAATATAGTTTTGGTAAGATACCAGATATAGCCCAACAACACATATGCTCCCGATACTAAATCTCAATCACCGTCTAGTTCGATCTTCTGAAGAGGTTTTGTGCATAAAAGTTAAGTCTCTAGATAATGAACACGTTTAGCGAGTAAGATGTTTTAAATCAATTCACAAGTAGCTACCTACTTGAGTTTGATTTCTTGAAAATGTTTACTTAAGACCAATCTTTTCGTATTTGCATGGCGAATGTGTGCAAAGTGAAGATATTGCGACTTTTTTTAGACACGACTCAACACTCAATTGGATTATGATATCCACGGGCGGATCGGCAAAACTACGCCAAGCAACCAGAATAAAGATCAAGAAATGCTTTAACAAGAAAATTAATAAAAATCGTTACTTTATCTTAAATCGTTGTTACCCAACCATCAAAAGCAAAAGACTCAAAACAACTCAGACATTAGTACTCAGAAGATGTGTCACTCAAATCTGGAATATATACCAAACAAAGAGTTTCTAAGAGTAAGTCCTTTCCTTCCGACTTACAAGCCACCGTTAAGTGCATTAACACTAGTCTATATAGACAAAGACATCATGAATGCGGGAATCACCAAAACACAAAATCTTGTAAGTAGGTTACTAACTCAAGAAACTCACTTGAATACACACACACACACATATATATATATATAATATCTACCCGTTTTATTTTGTGTTTATTTAAAAAAACTAATATTATCATTTCTAGCTAAGACACACAAATTTAACTTGTAGACTCTTATTCAATACAATTTATCTTTTTAGCCCACGATCTCTTAATATATTCAAACTCTAAATTTGAACCAATTTGACATACACTACTAGAAAACACTACAACAAAAATGGCTTTTTAGGACCTTTTGTGTGAGACGCTTGTAAAAGATGGTCCTAAAAAACTATTTTATAGGACGAATGAAATCTTGGGGTCCTTTTATAATATAATCTACTAAATCGGTGTCCTAAAAAATTATTTAATAGGATGGATGACTTTTTGGGGTCCTATTAACATATAACTTAATAAGACACTTAGAATGTATATCCTAATAATGTAATTTATAAGACATTAAGTTGTTAGTGTCCCATTATGTGGTAATGTAATAGGACTCTGGATGAAATGAGGTCCTATTATAACATTACTTAATAGGACACTTTGTAGTTGAGTCTTAAGTGTTCAGTGTTATAGGACCCTTTCTAGTTGAAGTCATATTAGAACACGAGTTAATAGGACACTTGACATTTGAGTATTATAACTTTAACCTTTATAGGACGCTTAATCATTGTGGTTTTATAATAACACATCGTAATAGGACACTCGATATTTAAGTTATAAAACATCAGTTTTATAGGACACTTATTTGTTAAAGTTTTTAATATAACAGAACTTAATAGGACACTTGACACTTGGGTTTTATAACTTAAACCTTTGTAAAACACTTATTCATTGTCGTGTTATTATAATATATCATAAAAAAAGAAATAAACAAGCTAATAAAGTTCGGGGTTAGTTTAGTTATTAAGCATGTTCAGATACATCAATTACAATCAAGGAAATAATACTTAAAAACGATCTGGAACATCGTGAAAAAAAAATGTAAGCTTTAACGGAAATTTGATATGGGAAACGATACTAGACGCAGTGTGTTACACACGTTATTAAATTAAAAAGCCCAGTAGCCAAACCCTACCTATAAATACACTTTATCATCTCAATTTTATCTTTTCAAAAACCCTAGTATCATCCCACACAACTTGCAGCCGTCACCTTTCCGGACGTTTTCCGGCCAGCTCCGACATCCCCATGGGACCTATTATATATCAAAATCTTCGTCTTGACGAGACGGTTCCAATGATAGTAAATGCGTCAGCTAACTCGTAACGATGAAAAAGTTATGGCCATTTGAAGATTGCGGCTGCTAGGGTTTAACCCCTTCCTTCTTCGTTTTTCCGGCAACTTGTCGGCGTGTTCATAGCGAGTATTATATATCATTTTCTTCTTCTCGACGCAAGGAATCTAATGGTGGTGATAGTTTTCTCCAGTTCTGAATCGTTGAGAAGATATCTTTGTTTGAATGATGCGGCGGCTAGGGTTCTTCTTATATGTGTTCTTTGTTTCCGGTTGATTTCCAGCTTTTCCGGCAGTTTCCATGACACATATTATATATCAAATTCTTCGTCTCGACGAGACGATTCTAATGGTGGTAATGGCATTTTCTTAGACGCTATGGTTTGAAAGTTATGGTCAGTAAAAGAGTGCAGCAGTAATGGTGACGGTTAAAGCTCTTAATGTGGTGGTGTTGGGGTTGTGCTACGATGATAGTTATGTTACAGCAGCAGGTTTCGGTGTTTCATAGTTGTGATAAGTGGTGGTTGCCGATGGTACTAGGGTGTTACAACGGTGGTCTATGGGGGTCGATGATGAATGGCGGTGATTGTTGGAGATAAATGGTGTTTCTTGGAGGTTTTAGTTGCTATTTGTATGGGTGGAAGAAACCGGGTCTTGGACAAAGAATGTGGGTGGATTTGAAGATAGAAAGGAAAAGGTATAGTACATAAATTATACAAAGTGAGATCAAACTTATCATAGTGGTTGTTTTTCAAACTGTTCAATTTATATGTATGTACGTGTTTGCAGGATTAAATGAACATAAAAGTGAAGAGTTCTCAAACATTAAGTTTTTCAAACATCATGAAGGCAACTAAGATGATACGGACATCGGAGACCTAGATGATTATGAACTAGTTTTGTGTTTTTAACTAGTAGTTTTACGTTTGTGACTTTAATTAGACAATGACTATATGTTAGTGATTATGTACTTTTCTATAATTAAATATAATATAATGGTTCTGGTATTTGTTGTGTATGTATGTATTTGATTGATATGTTGTTTGTATATTGTTTTTGGAAAAACATGTACTACTGGAATTATCAGCAAAAATAATTGAAAAATGTTCATGGACCTTTAGTGGCGACTCTTTAGCACTAGCGGCGACAAGGCAAGCATTAGTGACAACGCAATAGCGGCGACTCATTAGCGGCGATATGTCATCGCTAATACCTTTAGCTGCGACTTATGGGTCTTTTAGCGGCGATAACTGTCGCCACTAATGGTCGGATTTTTTGTAGTGAAAGTAAATAGTCATATATTGTAACATTGTAAAAGTGTCCTTATATGTTTTTATCAGGACGTTTTTTGAGTTGTTCATATACATATTATGCGACCATAAAATTGGTTTCATAATCTTATTTGGGATATTAGGACCCTTTTCTTAGTACTAAAGTACCTATACTATTACATTATAAGGGTCCTATAAACTAATTTTTAAGGACGTTTGTACGTGTATCATAAGATTAAAAGTAAGTAACCACATATTGTAACATTGTAAAAGTGTCCTTATATGTTTTTGTTAGGACGCTTTTTAAGTTGTTTATAGACATATTATGCGACCATAAAATTGGTTTCATATTCTTATTTGCGATATTAGGACGCTTTTTAAGTTTCGGGACTTATTACAACCCCTTTACATGAAACGTTTTTACTATTGGTCCTATTAAATGAAAGGTCCTATAAAGTACCATTATAGGACACTTTTGGGCGTACTAAAAACCCAATTTTGTTGTAGTGAAATTAGGCAATTGCTACCAAAATTTGCAACCGAAAAAAGCGGTCGCAAATTTATAGACCGATTTCAGACCGAAATTTTAATGGTAGCAAATTCACCCAAACGGTCTCAAGACGGTCGCAAAATTATAGTTATTAAAGAATAATTGATAGATTTATAAAAAATAGTTAAAACTTGGTAAAATAATATGAAACTTGATTCTTTTCCGACCGCCTATCCATCGCAGTTTGGATAATATTTTATTGGAACAAAGTCATAATCGCCGGATTTCAAAGTCATAATCGCCGGATTTCAAAGTCATAATCGAGTAGCAAAATATTATGGTAAAAAGATTTATAAGGAATTAAAAGGTACGGAGAAAAATGGTCATAAAATTTACCACCGTTTAGTCTGCGTTATAAATTGCCACCAATTTAATGGTAGCAAATAATAAAAATGTTATTTACAATTAGGTTAAATTATCACCTCTTCAGTTATGACATAACTTTTCAAAACAAAGTGCCGTAAGCCATTTCTTCAATCTCAATTCAAAACATAGTGCTGCTGCCATTTCTTCAATTCCGATTTCTTCATCGCTGCCATTACGGTTCTCCTTCAACACCGTCACCATCGCCACTACCACCGGTGGTGCTGGCAGCAGAAGCAGCAAAGTTTGGGGATTATTTAAGCTTCCGTTTCGAAGCACATCTCCGTCAACACCGTCACCATCGCCACTACCACATCTCCGTCAACACCGTCATCATCGTCACCATCGTCTTCTTACCACCAACAACAATAACCACAGCTCCACCTTTGGTACATCTGTTGCTAGATCTCTGCTTCCTACACAACGTCGTCTCTGACTTGATCCGAGGAATAAGCTCTATTTCCACTGTAAGACGATAAATTCTGATGTTTTAGTATTAGTTGTTTTACATCTTGAATCGGATGATTTGGTTGCTTTAGTCTTAGTTGTTTGATTGTTTAGGTTAGGGTTGGGGAAATTGAAGTTTAAATTAAAGTGAAATTAGCATATAGGAAAAGTTGAAATGGTGTACAGATGATGATGATTGTTGTGAATATGGAAGTGTTAGTGAAGGATGTTGTTTGCTTATGCTTAAATGGTCTATTTATGGATTGTTTATTTAAAAAGCTAATTAAATATATGCTTTGTTAAGGATGTATCATACAATATTCATCTTGGATTGAATTTAATTTGTAACTGCTGATTAACAAAGTAACATGGTTGTTAGATTATTTGTACTTTAAAGCTTTTGAAAGTGTTTGTTTAAGTAAATGTTGCTATTTGTTTCTGTTATGACTTATGAAATTAATAAAGATTGTTATAGTCGATGGGTAGTTGCAGGTCTTTTTGATTCCTCTGTGCATCAATGAGGCCTCACTTATAATCTTTTTATTTCACTGTTTGAGTCGAATCACATCTGATCTAATTGAATTTCGGAATTGATTTGATTGTTTTTTGTTTTTAGTGATGGTTTCTGGTGTTTGGTAACCTACTTTGCTTATGATTATTTGATTGTGTAGGTGTTAAGTAAGTTTTATGATGTTCCTGCTCTTGATAGATTTGAAGTGCTTGCATTTGGAAGTTATATGGATAAACGATGTTATTGATGAGAAAAATTTTACGGTTATATGTTCTTTCTAGGAAGCCACACTTAACAAAATAATAACTAATAGTGTATGTAATTGATGTTTATGGCTTGTCTTGCTAGATTAGTTTTTGCTCGATTGGTAATGGCATGGTATACCGACCGAGGGTGGATGTCAAAAAAGAATGATAGTCATGGGTATCTTAATTCTGAATTTTGTGACAATGTGGATATGTTTTTGGACTTTGCATTTTCTAATGAAGCAGTTGTTGACACAAGACTAAATATTCACGGTGAGACAATACGTGAGATAAAATGTCCTTGTTATAAATGCCAAAACATAAGTTATAGAGATAGAGCCACCGTTCAAGAACACCTTTATAAGGAAGGTTTCATGCTTCGTTATGAAAAATGGAGTGAACATGATGAAGATTCCATATGTGATGTTGGACAATCGTCTACTGCAAAGGAGACTGATGACAATAATGATAGTTACAAACGCATGGTGTTAGATAACATGCAGTCACACGGTTATACTCCAAATACTTTGAAAGGCCATGTGTCGAACCCAGAAGCAAAAAGATTTTATGACATATTAAAAGCTGTTGATGAACCTTTGTGGGAAGGAGAGAAGGCTACAAAATGTAGAAAGTTAGAAGCCGCCACAAGTTTTTTGACATGGAAATCACTTTACAATGTGTCGACTGCAGCTTTCAACCATAACCTTTCCATGGTTAATGCGTTGTTGCCTGAAGGTAACAAGCTCCCTAAAGACTTTTATGATACAAAGAAGTGTTGAAGAAGCTGAGTTTGAAGCAACAAATTTAGTTGATAGTGACTTCGACAACAATTATGAAGTTGACTTTGGCAATGAAATCTGGAACGTACACACCTGAGTTTAAAGCAAAGTGTGAAAGAAACAAACGTAATAGAAGCAAATCAACAGGGGGCATACATACTCTTAGATCTCAAACGTATATGTTGTCAAAATTATTATTTTTATTAACTTCTTAATTCTATCTTTATAGGCAGAGGCAATTGGGCGTGAACTCTCACATATTGAGATGTGGAAGCAATCGCATTGCAAGAAAGGAAGCAGACCGTTGGATAAAGATCTAAGTTTACTCGTTGAGGAAGTTGATTTTGAGGATGTTGATTTAGATGAGAACATTGAAGAAGAAAATCTAGATTGGGTTGATGACAGGGCACGTGAGACTTGGGTAAGTTGACTGATTAGTGAATTGCCAACAATGAATTCCCTATTTATTTATGTTTAAACTCTTTAACATTTGATAATGTAATGAATTCTTTTAATCTCAATAGGTTAAATACAAGGAATGTCTTGTGAACAAGTACGGGAAGGAACAATGCAAACACCCTAAATCTGTTGATAAAGACTTGTGGATACAAGCTTCTGGGGGCATCAAAAAAGGCAAAGTGTACGGGCTAAGCAATGTTAGCGACTCGTATACACATGGTAGACAAAACCCCGAGGTATAACCAACCTACAAACATATTATATGTTTACTAAAAAAGGTTATAGCCTGCTTTCGAAACACTGTAAATTTGTGACGCTCTAAACATACTTTAGATGCTTTCGACCCATTAACATAATTAAATTTCAATTAGGGTTTTGATGTGTAAATCATTAATCTTTAATTTCAGTTTGATTAGGGGATGCTATAACCATAACCTAATTTAGTTCATAATAGGTTTATTATTAATAAGTGTTATTTTTTGTGTTGGTTATGTTATGTGTTGGGTTGAAAATAGCTTCAAATTGTTCAATAGATTCATGTTGAAATGTGTAGTGTGACAATTGATATGTAGCCGATCTTGTATTCAAATAAAGCGAATAGTTAAAGTAGTGTTTGTTAGGGATATCATCTATATTCATCCAAATCTTGTTTATGGGTTGTTATGTAGATAGAAAGGTTGAACAAAGTTATAGACGAGCTTGTTAAAGAAAAAGATGAAGAGAAAGAAAGGATGGATGGAGTTATTGAGGGGTTGGCGGCGGAAAACGAAACTATGCGCAACAGGATGGAAAACTTTGAAAGGATGCTAAAAGTTATGGCTCAAGGAGGGCAATCATCAAGTTATGGCTAAAAACTTGTTTATCGGTTGTTATGAAAAACTTGTTTTTGAGTTGTTATCGAAAACTTTTGGATTGTTTAATGTAGTTTTGAATATTTGATAAATGGTAAATTTTACAAGTATGAGCTTTATTAGTGTATTTTAGTGCTTAATAAAGGGTTGTAGAAGCTTGTTGCAGCTGTGCAACTAGTAGGAATCTTCTGGTTGCTAAAAGAGTTACAAAATCCAGTGGGTGGTTGCAAAACGGTCGCAAACATTGGCGGTCGCAAAACGGTCGCAAACATTGGCAGTCGCAAAACGGTCGCAAACGATGGCGGTCGCAAAACGGTCGCAAACAATGGCGGTCGCAAAACGGTCGCAAAACGGTCGCAAACAATGGCGGTCGCAAAACGGTCGCAAACAATGGCGGTCGCAAATAAGCGGTAGCAACAATAGTCGCAAGGTTTGCAATGGAAAATGCGGTCGCAAGTTTAAAATCGGTCGCAAAATGGTTGCTATAGGGCATTAGAGACGAGCGTTTTTCCAACTAACTTTCCGGTTGCAAAGCGGTCTCAGATGGCCTTTTGAGACCGTTTTGCGACCGAAATGGCCGTCGCTATTGCCAAATTTTTTAGTAGTGATAGCCTAGGGCTAAAAACATTTATTTAAATATATTTAGTACTTGTAAACCAACTGCTCATCAGAAAGCTAGCAACTAAGAAAGTTTTTCGATAGCTACAAGGGATGAACGAATTTAAACTTACATATAGAATAAGTGACAACTTGAAAGTAGTTGTTTATTCTGATTCAGATTTAGCTAAATGTAAACATGACAAGAAGTCAATTTCCGAGTACATTTTCATGTTCACAAGCGGGCCTATCTTGTAGAAGGGTCATAAGCAACAATTAGTAACAACATCCACCATGATGGCATAATACATTTCTGTTTATAACACATGTCATGAATTGTTATTGAGAAACCTCATTGTTGGACTCAAAATAGTTAACTCCGTTTCTAGACCACAGAAGCTTTACTATGATAACTCAGTTGTCGTTAATTCTCAAATAGTAACAATTCGACTGAAGCTGGATTATATCTTGATACAAAGTACTTGTTTGTACATGAACGCATTGAGAAAATAACCTTTGCATCGAGTATATAAGCACTCATTATATGCTTGCGTATCCGATGACTAGATCTCGCACATAAGGTTTTTTAGAACATGTTTCGAAGATGGGATAACTAAAGACCTTATTTAATAGCATATTGTGTACTTACTTATGTTTTCAATAAAGTTTCCTATGTTTTGAGTTTGTCTCTTAATACGTTCATGCATGCCTTAAAAACGTACAGGCACTACTTACACAAATCGACATTAAAGGGCAAGTAGTAATTTATTCCTAAAAGTTACTTAGGTTTTATATATATTTGGGGTTACAGTATAATTATTGAGGGTTCTATGTGGATGAGCACCCAACGACTGTATTTTTTTTTTGCTACAATTCTATTTTAAAGCTAAAATGAGTATCAACTCGTGATATGGCTTATCTAATATTCATAACTAGTTATAAGACCGGACCGTATGATGCGGCGACCGGGTCTCGTGTATGTGATTTCGTAATACGCTTTAATCAAAATAGTTTCATGTTGTGGTGTAAAGCTGTAAATTTTCGTAATACGTCGCATATTAAAAGATGAAGATATATGCCAAAATGATGACTAAGTCAAAGACGAAGAGTCAAATTCATAAATATGTCCAAGTAGATTAGGATGTTAAAGTCGTGAACTTATCAAAATTTAATTAGTGTCCAAAAATATAAAATTACCAAAATAGAAAGACAAAGTTAGTAAAGTTGAGTCGGAGGATTTAGTAATTTGGAAGGTCGGGGTCACCGGCCTTTCAAATTAGTAGTGTAGGAATAAATAATAACTTTCCTTAGTGGGAGAATATTAGACTATATTTAATTGTGACCTTTATTTTTATTTATCTTATAAATAGATTTTTGACATCAATACCCTAGCCATTAGTTAGATAATGTTATTGTTATTATTTAAATGGTAAACGTTATTATTGTTGACATTATTATTATTACAATGTTATCATTATATTTAATAGAGTAAACTACAAAAAACATCGTTTATGTTTCAGGGTATCTGTAAGTTGGGTCCTTTAGCAAAAATATCTACAAATAACATCCTTATTTTCACGGTTTTATACCAATTTGGTCCTTTACACTAATTGAAGTTAAGTTTTTCAGTTAAATAAATGATATTTTTGTCTTTTTACCTTAGGGGCTAAAGTGAACTTTTTAATTAATTACCCAAACCTATCCATCCCTTTCTTTACCCGGTTACATATACCGGAAATATTTCCGGCCACATTCTGGTAGTCTTCGACGAGCACACAATCCACCGATTAAAATTGTAGTGTCAGCTTTGTAGTGTCAACACACTACTAAAAAATTTGGCAATAGCGACGGCCATTTCGGTCGCAAAACGGTCTCAAAAGGCCATCTGAGACCGCTTTGCAACCGGAAAGTTAGTTGGAAAAACGCTCGTCTCTAATGCCCTATAGCAACCATTTTGCGACCGATTTTAAACTTGCGACCGCATTTTCCATTGCAAACCTTGCGACTATTGTTGCTACCGCTTATTTGCGACCGCCATTGTTTGCGACCGTTTTGCGACCGCCATTGTTTGCGACCGTTTTGCGACCGTTTTGCGACCGCCATTGTTTGCGACCGTTTTGCGACCGCCATCGTTTGCGACCGTTTTGCGACTGCCAATGTTTGCGACCGTTTTGCGACCGCCAATGTTTGCGACCGTTTTGCAACCACCCACTGGATTTTGTAACTCTTTTAGCAACCAGAAGATTCCTACTAGTTGCACAGCTGCAACAAGCTTCTACAACCCTTTATTAAGCACTAAAATACACTAATAAAGCTCATACTTGTAAAATTTACCATTTATCAAATATTCAAAACTACATTAAACAATCCAAAAGTTTTCGATAACAACTCAAAAACAAGTTTTTCATAACAACCGATAAACAAGTTTTTAGCCATAACTTGATGATTGCCCTCCTTGAGCCATAACTTTTAGCATCCTTTCAAAGTTTTCCATCCTGTTGCGCATAGTTTCGTTTTCCGCCGCCAACCCCTCAATAACTCCATCCATCCTTTCTTTCTCTTCATCTTTTTCTTTAACAAGCTCGTCTATAACTTTGTTCAACCTTTCTATCTACATAACAACCCATAAACAAGATTTGGATGAATATAGATGATATCCCTAACAAACACTACTTTAACTATTCGCTTTATTTGAATACAAGATCGGCTACATATCAATTGTCACACTACACATTTCAACATGAATCTATTGAACAATTTGAAGCTATTTTCAACCCAACACATAACATAACCAACACAAAAAATAACACTTATTAATAATAAACCTATTATGAACTAAATTAGGTTATGGTTATAGCATCCCCTAATCAAACTGAAATTAAAGATTAATGATTTACACATCAAAACCCTAATTGAAATTTAATTATGTTAATGGGTCGAAAGCATCTAAAGTATGTTTAGAGCGTCACAAATTTACAGTGTTTCGAAAGCAGGCTATAACCTTTTTTAGTAAACATATAATATGTTTGTAGGTTGGTTATACCTCGGGGTTTTGTCTACCATGTGTATACGAGTCGCTAACATTGCTTAGCCCGTACACTTTGCCTTTTTTGATGCCCCCAGAAGCTTGTATCCACAAGTCTTTATCAACAGATTTAGGGTGTTTGCATTGTTCCTTCCCGTACTTGTTCACAAGACATTCCTTGTATTTAACCTATTGAGATTAAAAGAATTCATTACATTATCAAATGTTAAAGAGTTTAAACATAAATAAATAGGGAATTCATTGTTGGCAATTCACTAATCAGTCAACTTACCCAAGTCTCACGTGCCCTGTCATCAACCCAATCTAGATTTTCTTCTTCAATGTTCTCATCTAAATCAACATCCTCAAAATCAACTTCCTCAACGAGTAAACTTAGATCTTTATCCAACGGTCTGCTTCCTTTCTTGCAATGCGATTGCTTCCACATCTCAATATGTGAGAGTTCACGCCCAATTGCCTCTGCCTATAAAGATAGAATTAAGAAGTTAATAAAAATAATAATTTTGACAACATATACGTTTGAGATCTAAGAGTATGTATGCCCCCTGTTGATTTGCTTCTATTACGTTTGTTTCTTTCACACTTTGCTTTAAACTCAGGTGTGTACGTTCCAGATTTCATTGCCAAAGTCAACTTCATAATTGTTGTCGAAGTCACTATCAACTAAATTTGTTGCTTCAAACTCAGCTTCTTCAACACTTCTTTGTATCATAAAAGTCTTTAGGGAGCTTGTTACCTTCAGGCAACAACGCATTAACCATGGAAAGGTTATGGTTGAAAGCTGCAGTCGACACATTGTAAAGTGATTTCCATGTCAAAAAACTTGTGGCGGCTTCTAACTTTCTACATTTTGTAGCCTTCTCTCCTTCCCACAAAGGTTCATCAACAGCTTTTAATATGTCATAAAATCTTTTTGCTTCTGGGTTCGACACATGGCCTTTCAAAGTATTTGGAGTATAACCGTGTGACTGCATGTTATCTAACACCATGCGTTTGTAACTATCATTATTGTCATCAGTCTCCTTTGCAGTAGACGATTGTCCAACATCACATATGGAATCTTCATCATGTTCACTCCATTTTTCATAACGAAGCATGAAACCTTCCTTATAAAGGTGTTCTTGAACGGTGGCTCTATCTCTATAACTTATGTTTTGGCATTTATAACAAGGACATTTTATCTCACGTATTGTCTCACCGTGAATATTTAGTCTTGTGTCAACAACTGCTTCATTAGAAAATGCAAAGTCCAAAAACATATCCACATTGTCACAAAATTCAGAATTAAGATACCCATGACTATCATTCTTTTTTGACATCCACCCTCGGTCGGTATACCATGCCATTACCAATCGAGCAAAAACTAATCTAGCAAGACAAGCCATAAACATCAATTACATACACTATTAGTTATTATTTTGTTAAGTGTGGCTTCCTAGAAAGAACATATAACCGTAAAATTTTTCTCATCAATAACATCGTTTATCCATATAACTTCCAAATGCAAGCACTTCAAATCTATCAAGAGCAGGAACATCATAAAACTTACTTAACACCTACACAATCAAATAATCATAAGCAAAGTAGGTTACCAAACACCAGAAACCATCACTAAAAACAAAAAACAATCAAATCAATTCCGAAATTCAATTAGATCAGATGTGATTCGACTCAAACAGTGAAATAAAAAGATTATAAGTGAGGCCTCATTGATGCACAGAGGAATCAAAAAGACCTGCAACTACCCATCGACTATAACAATCTTTATTAATTTCATAAGTCATAACAGAAACAAATAGCAACATTTACTTAAACAAACACTTTCAAAAGCTTTAAAGTACAAATAATCTAACAACCATGTTACTTTGTTAATCAGCAGTTACAAATTAAATTCAATCCAAGATGAATATTGTATGATACATCCTTAACAAAGCATATATTTAATTAGCTTTTTAAATAAACAATCCATAAATAGACCATTTAAGCATAAGCAAACAACATCCTTCACTAACACTTCCATATTCACAACAATCATCATCATCTGTACACCATTTCAACTTTTCCTATATGCTAATTTCACTTTAATTTAAACTTCAATTTCCCCAACCCTAACCTAAACAATCAAACAACTAAGACTAAAGCAACCAAATCATCCGATTCAAGATGTAAAACAACTAATACTAAAACATCAGAATTTATCGTCTTACAGTGGAAATAGAGCTTATTCCTCGGATCAAGTCAGAGACGACGTTGTGTAGGAAGCAGAGATCTAGCAACAGATGTACCAAAGGTGGAGCTGTGGTTATTGTTGTTGGTGGTAAGAAGACGATGGTGACGATGATGACGGTGTTGACGGAGATGTGGTAGTGGCGATGGTGACGGTGTTGACGGAGATGTGCTTCGAAACGGAAGCTTAAATAATCCCCAAACTTTGCTGCTTCTGCTGCCAGCACCACCGGTGGTAGTGGCGATGGTGACGGTGTTGAAGGAGAACCGTAATGGCAGCGATGAAGAAATCGGAATTGAAGAAATGGCAGCAGCACTATGTTTTGAATTGAGATTGAAGAAATGGCTTACGGCACTTTGTTTTGAAAAGTTATGTCATAACTGAAGAGGTGATAATTTAACCTAATTGTAAATAACATTTTTATTATTTGCTACCATTAAATTGGTGGCAATTTATAACGCAGACTAAACGGTGGTAAATTTTATGACCGTTTTTCTCCGTACCTTTTAATTCCTTATAAATCTTTTTACCATAATATTTTGCTACTCGATTATGACTTTGAAATCCGGCGATTATGACTTTGAAATCCGGCGATTATGACTTTGTTCCAATAAAATATTATCCAAACTGCGATGGATAGGCGGTCGGAAAAGAATCAAGTTTCATATTATTTTACCAAGTTTTAACTATTTTTTATAAATCTATCAATTATTCTTTAATAACTATAATTTTGCGACCGTTTTGAGACCGTTTGGGTGAATTTGCTACCATTAAAATTTCGGTCTGAAATCGGTCTATAAATTTGCGACCGCTTTTTTCGGTTGCAAATTTTGGTAGCAATTGCCTAATTTTCTAGTAGTGACATACTATTAGGCTCATTTTTCCTATTAACCAGCCCATGGTTCCAGAAACCAATACTTACAAACAAAACAAACACACATTTCAACACCGAGAAACAAATCTCCGGTGCGATCGGCGACACCGACGGAAACTGTGTCTCTAACGAATTCATTCATTCATTTCGTCCACATCTTCAACACACAACCTCAATCTCAAAGGTACTATTTACACTTTTACTCTCTTCATTTACGTTTTTAGTGAATGTTTTTGAGGTGTTTAGTTGAACACGAACAGATTGATGAAGCTGAATGCTGAATCAATGTTCTTGAAATAGCATAACGATTGTTTGTTGTATTAAGATCGTTAAAGTCGATGTGTATTTGAAAAGATTTGTTTTGTTTTTTGTTGTTTGTAGCATTGATTATTCCGCATCACGCATGTTTGTTTATAGTTGTTTTGTGAATTGTTACCACTGTTGTTGAGTCACTGTCATTGTTATGAACACATGAAGAAATTTGTAGTTTCTGTGTCATAGCTGAACTTCAGTTTCTATCACGAACCTTTGGAGGAACGGACCAAAATAGCGGGGTTTGGTCGAAAATTGCAGGGATAAGGATTACATCGGTTTAATCAAGTTAAAAATGGTTGATTTTGGTGGATTGTCTGCTCGCCGGAGACTGCCGTAATGTGGCCGGAAATAGTGTTGGGAATACTTGAACCGGGTAAAGAAAGGGATGGATAGGTTTGGGTAATTAATTAAAAAGTTCATTTTAGCCCCTAAGGTAAAAAGACAAAAATGTCCTTTATTTAACTGAAAAACCTAACTTCAGTTAGTGTAAAGGACCAAATTGATATAAAACCATGAAAATAAGGATGTTATTTGTAGATATTTTCACTAAAGGACCCAACTTGCAGGTACCCTGAAACATAAAGGACGTTTTTTGTAGTTTACTCTATTTAATACCTTTAAACACTTACCATTATAATTAGGTTATTGAATTTTAATAATTTGAACTTTTGTATATTAGCCAATGTTAATTCCAACTTAAAAAATTACTTGCGGAAATCCCAACTTGTAACTTATTTTCCTACAATGACCCTCCATTAAAGTTAACTTAACGTCGTTAACTTTTTTTCAAATTTCTGACAAATGTTTTAGGACTTTTGATCGGGAGGACGATACGAATCTATTAATGTAAAATTTATCTTGAGCCGATGCTCCAAACGAAGAAATTTTAACATTCAATTTAAGCACCGTTAGGTTTAAAAACCCGATTGAAGACCGTTTAGTCGTTTGGAGCATCGGCTCAAGGTAAGTTTTACATCAATAGATTCGTATCGTCCTCCCGATCAAAAACCCTAAACATCGGTCAGAAATTCGAAAAAAAGTTAACGGCGTTAAGTTAACTTTAACGAAGGACCACTGTAGGAAAATAAGTTACAAGTTGGGATTTTCACAGAGAATTTATAAAGTTGGGATTAATATCGGCCAATATACAAAAGTTCAAATTATTAAAATCCAATAACCCTTATAATTATTAGTATTATTTGTAATAACTACTCTTATTACCTAGTTTAAGGTTTTCTATTTGGTGTATAAATACAACATTGTCAAGGCCATTAGTGTGACATCTGCCTTAAACACGAACCCGAAGTTATCTATCTTTAATGTATTCATATTTATCTTTCTTTAAATGTAAGGCTTTGTTATTAAATATATATATATATACATATGTGTCGAGCTTTACGTTATTTCTCGTCTTTTATATTAGCGATCGAATTATTATCCAACATTTACTAATTAAATACTAAATACAATTATTAAACCTCCAAAGTATATATATATATAAAGTGTATTCTATAAAAGAAATTTTATAAAGATTATTAAAGATAAAAACTATTAAAGTCTCAAAATAGCAATCTAACATCAAGAACGAAGTAAAAGCATAAAAACGTCCATTATATATTAGATATGAGATAACATGGTTAAGTTGGTTAGTTAAAGGAGTGTCACAATTAGAGGTTGACTCACCTAGTACAATCCTAATTTCCGTCCTCCACCTCTCTCCCTAAACCATCATTATCATACACCCTAAAGAGGAACTGAATCATGTCTTCATCCAACTCCAAGGTGACCGCTCTTGCTGGAATCACATGTCACATGATTTATTATTTGTTTTCCATTACATGCATGTTATAAAATTGATCAACTCTATATATAGTTAACCAAAGGACCAACATGTTTGTTGGTATAAACGATTGATGATAACTGTCAGCAACTACCATAAATAAGTTATCTATAGATAAGTAATTGCCATAACCCTAATTACACGAGTTTCATAGTAGGTCCTTGGACTAAATATAAAGTACATAAATGCATATAAGTTTAGACATTATATTTCAATATTCCCCCTTAATGTAAGCTTCAATATATCCTTGGTCTTTGGCAGAACAAAATCCTCATCTGAATCTTCATCACTAGCTTGTGTTCCCTTCCAGATCCTAATCAGTTTCATCTTCAAGGGTGATTATGAGACTTTCTAAATCATCATGCAATAACTTCACTTGTTCATGTCGAGATGTGCTAGCTTCATTGTGTTTCTTAATATTTTGTACCCTTACTTCGTTAGCCACCACACTAATCCATTCATCTATTAGGTTTGTGCACACACTGCACTCCGTTGGTACAAGGTTACTTGCTTCTGATCACTCGTAACTCCTTCGTCTGATTCAGCATTACCTCCGGCTTTCTGCCTGTTTTCTTTTCGATCATCGCTGATTACCATGAAGGCATGAAGTATGATTCAGGTAACTTAAGGTTGCCTTTGAATATACTTCCTATAGATTCTCGTGATCTGAAACTTAGTTGTAACATCTCCCCACTGGTCTTGTTTAGTGGTGGCCGGTGACATTTCCTCCCATACAGTCAACGACCTTGTAAAGATAAAAAAAGACAATTTTTTTTAATCTTCCATCTATGGCGGGAATGATGCATTGAATACATGCTCCATGTACGATGTGTGGTACCATTTGAACATCTGATTGAACTTGCTGGTGAGCAATTCTCTGTTGTTCGAGCAATTTCTATGTATTTGGCTATTTGCATTAACATAAGAAAGTCGGTGCATTAACTAGATCTAGGATGCCTACCAGTACTCCTTTTAAATCATTAGGAATCACATTATCTTGTTCACAGTGATTATCATCATAAAATCCTTTTCTCGATGTGCCTCTTATTCGATCATAGTGTTTGGTCATATCCACAACATCTCTTTCGAGATTTTCTAAGGCCCATTGTTTGGATTTCTTTGTACTAAGATCCTTTAATTGACTGTCAGTCTTAATTAAGCCTGTTTTGAATATTGCATTTGTGTCCATGTATATTAATAACATACCTTTGGGCAATCAATTGTACGTGTTATGTTTAACACGCTGAATCTTATGTTTGAAGTGTACCGAACACTTCGACTTAAATTTTTTTTTTGCATATGGCAATAATACATTACCAAACCTTGTGAGAAAAAGCCATGGACAAAATCATTATCTGTGATGTATTTATCGAATTTAAACTCCGTGAAAACCAATTGGGAAGGTTTTTTGCTTACATACCAAAAAAAATCCAGTTTCCCTTGTCTGTACCTTCGATCATATAGTCTACGATTATAAGATTTCTAACCTTTTCATAGTGCAGAATTAATTTTACAGGGATGTGTCTTTACCGACCATGATTTCTTTGCCTTTCTCCTTCTCAGAGAAGCATTTGTGTTGTGGTTCTTAATTGTTTCTCGAACAGTTCCAGTAGGCATGGCCTCTTGCAAGTGTAGCATATGGGCTGTGATGCCGATTGTTGGCACCAAAGTTCAGATCTTCACGATGACTTTGATAGGGTTTAACCATTGTAATCAATCAAGATAATAACAAAGTAAGAATTCAATGTAACAATGAATTATATGATGCATGTAATGTTTAGTTTACATTGATGTAATTGTATCTATATATATAGTTAACCAAAGGGTGCCTCCAACCAACATGTCTGTTGGTATAAACAACCGATAATAACTGTCAATAACTACCATAAAACAGTTACCTATAACTAGATTTTATAACCCTACTTACACGAGTTTCATAGTAGGTCCTTAGACTAAGTATAACGTACATAAATGCATTTAAGTTTTGACATTGTATTTCAATAATTTTCTTGACCACATCTCAATAAAATATCTCAATAGAAAGATTTTAAATTACTGTGTTCCTTATTTGCTTTAATTTGTGTGTGTGTTGCTTTCGTGTGTGTGTTGAGTTTCATGTGTATACCGAGGGATCACTGATGGAACTATCAACGACATATTACAGACATGTCTTGAAGCTTCACAGATTTGTTTTTCAACTGGTTAAAGACACAAACTTATTAACTTTTACTCTTTTAAGTACGTAGTTAGCTAACATTAATTGCATGAAAAACAAGTGGAAGTTGGATGTTAACTAACTGAAATAAAAGTTAGCTAATTAGAGCGATTGTAATGGGGTGATACGACGTTATGGATGTTTCCATGCATGATCACAATAACGATTGTTGAAGCTAGTTAAATTTTCTTTTAATTTATTTTTAATTTTTAACCTATCACATTTATACGCATCATTATCTCTAAAAATTACATACTTTGTCACTATCACACACCCACTACATGATTTTTCACTATCACACACAACTTACGTGACAGCCTATCACACTTATTATCACATTGATCACCACTACGAATACCCTTACATTGATCGAGTAGATTAATCCTCTATCGACCATTAAAAATTGATCAAATATAATTATAAGATCTTGACATAAATTTGTAATTCTTGGATACAAATATATATAATCCTGGAAGGGGTTGATCAAATAATAATTTTGTACCAGGTAGGATGTCGGGTCATTTAATCATGCAAGTCACTAGATTATGACTATTTATATATTCATACTAGTTTGCCAATAAGTTAAACATATATATACATGGTTACATTAAGCACCACTCATAATATATAAACTAAGAATTAGCTACGTATGTAAAGATCTGATATATAGGTATTATATGGATATATTCAGGAGGCATTGCCAAAACATCACAGCTCATATGTCCAAACTAAATAAATATATATTAGCTAGATGCCAAAATTTGCCTTTGTAACCCACAAAGCCTATTGCTTCTTTTGTCCCTATAAATAACCTCAAAAGTACATTTCTATACCAAGCTTTCACATTTTCTGGTTCTTGAGTTTTGCCTTAATTTGTTTTCAAGAAATTAAGTTAATATAGATGGAAGGCTCATGTTCTACATCTCATTTTAGATCTATTAGTCTGCCCTCTAGGTTACCCGATCCGGCCGCTCTTACAAGCATTGAAACAAAAATTAAAGAGGTGAAAGCACGGGGAGACTTGGTATGTTCGTCGGAAACCATTCAACATGGTTTGGTTGGGTTGGCTGAGTTGTATGTTGGTGTGAATGAGCTTCTTCAATCTCCACACACCCGACAAGTTCTTTCACGTGGAACTTTGGTCCAAGATGCGTTGGAGGGGTCAGTCGTGTTGCTAGATTCGTGCAACGTCCTCAAAGAATTGATCATGCTAATGAAGGAAAACGTTCAAATTCTTCAATCAGCCTTACGAAGAAAAGGTGGCAAGTTGACGGTTGTTAATGAGATTGCTACATATTTACGCTCCAGGAGGAGAGTAAAGAAGAGCATCATCAAAAGCCTAGAGACATTAAAACGTATAGAGAAGAAAATGACTTTAATTTCGTTTCCGGATGTAGATCACCATGTATCAAGGGTGAGTAAAGTTCTAGGAGAAGTTAACGCACTCACAATCGCCCTATTTAAGACCCTTTTAATCTTTGTGTCACCTAAGTCCAAGCCGGTTAATGGAGTTCAACTGTTATCGAAGTTGGGGTTGAATAGTGCATCTACACATGACATGAAGGTGGTTGTAAATGAGGTAGAAACCGTTGACATGGTTACCATGTCGCTCTACAAAAGCACCCGCAACAACCAGATGAAGGATGTAGATGCCCATATGACCATAAGGAAATTGCAAATACTAGATGTGTGCATTGATGGGTACGAGGATGCACTAAATTGTCTTTACAAGAGAATGATTCAAAATAGAGCATCCCTTCTTAACATTGTTGTTTGTTAAGCTTAATATGCCCATCATGTGCATTTAGAAGCATATATTCGTGGCTTTTAATTTGTAGCAAGATCTTGCTTTTGGCTATATTGTAGCTAGCTATATGTATGAAGAACTCATCATGCACTCTCATAGTAAATACGTACAAGCGTCTAATATGTCCATAATGTAATGTATAGATTGGTTTTACATAAGGGTCCGTATTATATTATTAGACTAGTTTTTTTAACCGAAAGACCAATACTTTTTTTTAACGGCATGTTAGCAGTTAGTACTTAGTATTACAAAGTTAGTAGCTAGCTAGTAAAGTGAATCTGAGCCCAGTATCTCCAAAAGAAAAGAGAGGCAAAACCTTTCATCTTAATTAAGTTATTTGTTTATATATTTTTAACAACAGTTAGCTCTTCTTTTGGTTGCGATTAAGCCCTTGGAATTAGGTAACTATTTTACCTTGCTTCCACCGGTCCTCATCGTTTTTATATTTGGGTGTTTAGTCTACCGTTGTCGGGGGTCATCTTGTAAGCGTTGCCCTTTTATCTAATAGTTGTTAACTTCGGTGAATGGTGCTGATGGTAGCCGAACCTATCTAATAATCATTAATTAACGGTGAATGGTCCTGATGGTGGTCATCTTTATTGGTAATAACAACCAGTCTTAATTATTCATTATTCAATTATTCAATGGGTTTTCTATGAATTGGAAAGAAGCAGTGGAGTTTGGACCCTGGATACCTTTTTTGTATGTGTAGGTTTATGAGGAAGAGAAAGAAGAATGACTAACAGAGTTGATCAGAAAATGGAATGGATTTGTTTTGTGTCTAAATTCACAATTGGACTTTGTTTTCTACTTGCACTCTTCAGGTGTGGGTTTCTCTCTTTTTTTTGCTGATTGATGCTGTTGAATCATTATTTGAAAGGTTTCTTTAGGCGACTTTGTGATTTTCGTGCCACTAGAGTCACAAATTATTGTTAGTGTTTAATTTATAATAATCGGGTAATGTAGAAAGATCAAGTTTGTGTCAATGTAAAACTCAAACATGATGAAACAGACTTCTCGGGATGCACAGGTTGTTAGATTTGTGTCACTGTGAAAGGATCATGGAAATCTTCTAATTAAGATGAATGTTTGATAAATATTAACTTAGACCTCATTATTACATTTAAAAAACAATTGTTTGAACGTTTTATGTGAGCCTTACCTGTCTCTATGGATGACCATTTTTATGTCTTTATGGAAATAGGTAAAGAAGTTGGGTGGCTAAAGAACCAGGAGGAAAACGCAAAGCTAACAGCAATGCACAGGTTTTGTATGTTTCATGGACTTTTTCTCTCCACTTTATCTATTTATCATTTAATTATGCATAAGATAAAAGATGATTATGAATCGTTTTGCTATGTGAAAACATAGGGATGCAATCATAGTAGCTGTTTTTTTGTAAGTCTTTTCCACATCAAGATATCAAAGTGGTTAAATTAGATACTTTGAATCATAATAGTTTTTTTTTCATGCTCTATCAATCGTTATGATATATTCTTTTTATTTTTGAGTTTGTGTTTTAGGTTTTGCGTTTGGTGTTGCTTCACTCCTTTTGTTGTAATTTCAAGATTTCAAGAAGCTATTTTCTTTCCAAACAAAATTTCTCATGGCTGTTTCTAACAGGTATGTTCAAGACAATTGCCGATTGACTCTAAATTCTACACTAGGACCAATATCTAATCATTATGTTCACTGAAGGGTTGCCACCCGATCCGATCACTAACAATTAAGGTAAACAGTTAGATTATGTGTTCATATTCTGTAAACGTTTAAAGTTTCGTTAGTTGTGATCACTTACCCATTCCGGTGACATATATAACTTGAATTCACAACACGCATTTTGTTTCTTTTATTTTGTTTTTGCTTATGATGTTACCTTTTGGGTCTCCTAATACAAAACTGACATTCACACTGAAATTTCAGAAATTGCATACTAAACTTGGTTATGAAAATATCTTGCTATATATTTTGCTTTCCAGGAACCTTAGTCGATTTTTTTGCTCTGTAAATATGAGGGTACAAGAGACTTGACAAAGCAACAATGGTCTTTTCAGGTTGGTTTATTGACCTTTACGTTTACATTCTGGCTTCATTAAAACCTTATATATATATATATATATATACATACACATATACGCACATTTGCATTATATAACTTGTGTTGATAAGTTGTATGGTGGTGTAACTAATTTAATAAACTAATGATTCTTTACTTTTGGCAGGTTGGTTTAAAAGGTGAAACCTTAAGTCTCCATACACTTGATGGAAGTTTTTCTGTTGAGTGGCTACAAGGATCCTTTGTGGCTTAAAAACGACCTTTGACTTGGTACAAGGTAATCTTAGTGTTCTAACATTGAAAGCGAGTGTTTGGGATTGCTTATTTAACCAGATTATCTACTTATTGGGTTCAAAGTTCAAATTGATTGTTCTTGATACAAAATTACACATTTACCCATGAGGTGAAATAAGTTGATTATCTTATTCTGCTTATAATCCTAAGCATAAACCGTTTAATAAGCAATCCCTAAGCCGACTAAATATAGGTGGCAAAATTGGTAGATTGAGTAGATTGAGTAATAAGTCAAAACGGGTTAAGGTTAGTGAAAAAACTATATTAGTGAAAAAACTAATTACTTTTTTCTTAAACAAAGACAATTTACGTGGTTTAACCGTATAAATACACCTTGAAAGTTTACTCAGTTGACCCGTTAAAGCTTACATATATTTCCCTACAAACTTTCAAAATTATATATTTCCCCAAATCAGCATGGAGAGCATTGTACATAATTAGGCAAATTTGTAAAGGGGATCTGTGCAATTCTTTCACAAATAAATATAGTCTAAATTAACCCAATTGACCCACTGAGTTAAAATATAACATTAGCATATTTTAACATTGGTTTTACTTTTAGCTTACTTTTAACGCTCCAAAAGGAGACGACCCGTTAGCTTTAGATATGAATGGCATGGGCAAATGTCAAATATGGGTCAACGGTGAGGGCGGGGGAGATACTGGCCTGCAAACAAAGCTCATGGTAACTGTGATAAATGCAGTTACACTGGGATTTATAATGAGAATAAATGCAACCAGTATTGTGGAGACCCGTCTCAAAGATGGTGAGAAATCAGCCTTATTCTCTCTTATGTTATCATAATCCCTTCTCCTTATGTTGTATTGTTAGGCTAATTGCACAAAAATGTAACAAGCTTTGGTCTGGTTTCAAATGACCACCTTTTATAGGGAAAAACATCTAAAATTTCAAAAGGTTTTAATTTAAGGTAAACCAACTTTCAAAAGTCTGGTACCCAGTCAAAATTATGATGTGGCCATTCAAGTCTCTAATGTTTGCAGGTGAGTTTTACTTTAGGGGTGTTGTGTGACTTAGAGATTTACGGTTTTTGCCATGTCTGCATGTTTTCAACGTAGTTACATAGTAGCAAGCGACCAACGATGGCTTGTACTTGAGGTATTGTGTTCCGAATTTAAATTTTAGATATGGCTTGAATAGAGAAAATGAGTTGGGCTATTATTAGACAAGTAAAATTAGAATCGGTTTATGTTCTTCGATCAAAGAACTAGAATGGCGGAAAGTCAATTCATGGGTAAGTTTATTTTTTTCATTTCTGGTTTATCAATTTGTTTGAGTATGAATTTGTGATTTGAATCTTTCTCTTTTTGTTTGAGTAGGTTTATGTTTTAGGTTTTGCGTTTGGTGTTGCTCCACCCCTTTTGTCGTTGTAACTTCAAGATTTTAAAAAGCTACTTTGTTTGCAAACATAATTTCTCATGGCTGCTTCTAACGGGTATGCTCATCGGATCATTATGGTTAATTAAGATCTATATACACTGCATATTTTAATGAGTTCAAGTTAGCAATATAAGTGGTAGTACAAGACTATTATTGATTGATTATTAAGTTCTAATGGTGTATGTATTTTAGTCTTAGTTCCAGTTAAACTTACGCACTTTGTTTCAAAGAAATATCAATATTACAATACTCTTATCCATGTATTTGGCGAACACCTACACGCTAATGACTAAAAGTTGTTCGTTTGTTTTTTCCACAGGGATAATAACCACAAGATACTACCATAACAGAAGGCAAATATATAGCTAAATCAAAGTTAGTAAGCTAAAGCCTAACCTTAAGGTATCTTTTTCTTTTAGTTTTTGTTTCAATGTATTTACCTGTAGTTCATGAGTTGGTATATATATTATAAACAGAAAAACATAAGTGGTTCAGTTAGACTCGACAATCGACATATATAAGATGTTTAATTGCTTTAAAGTGTGTAAAATCAACATTATTGGATTCATGGAAATTTACA
Organism: Tagetes erecta; assembly: GCA_030867185.1. Classification (NCBI taxonomy): domain Eukaryota; kingdom Viridiplantae; phylum Streptophyta; class Magnoliopsida; order Asterales; family Asteraceae; genus Tagetes; species Tagetes erecta. Next base: position 8,904,039 of record CM061490.1, read on the forward strand.
TAATATACGAACTTAACTGGACCACCACTTTCAAAACTTTTTACGGGTTTTAACTTTTATTACATCTCTTAACTTTTATTTGTTTTTTTAAATTTTATAGATAAATTGATGTTTCCAGTAGTATATTATTGAATTAATGGGTCTTTTGTTTTCAGCAACAAGCATCTAGGAAGGAAATGCAAGCACATGTGTTTTGATATTGCGTTTGTTTGGGATGATTTTTGTTTTCCAAACAATCTATATGCACTTGATCAATATTGTGTTTTTGTTCGTTGACAATGTCATCAACAAGTTGGTAAGCTCATCATCAGTTGTCTTTTTCAAGAATGATTATATGATTATACATATGTATTGGTTCAGACTTTGATGTACAAAATCATTTTATTTGTACAAACTTGAAAACTTTATTATCATCTATAACTTATATAAAATGAACACTAATTATATGATTATACATATGTATTTGATTTCGACTTTGATGTTCAAAATCATTTTATTTGTACAAAGTTGAAAACTTTATTATCATCTATAACTTACATAAAATGAACACTAATAAAGGATGAAAATCACTTCTTTTGGGTTGGACAAGAGTAGTGCGTGTCATGTATGTACATTACTATGAAGATACTAATCTAAAGTTTTGAAAAACAAACATAATACATTTTAGTAAAAAAAACCTAATCCACATAACACCTAGGAACGAGTGCTGCCGATAATATCATCCCCGCTGCATCACAAAACACATTAGAACGAGAGCCACTGATAATATCGTTCCCGCTGCATCGCGCGGGTCTCTACTAGTTTCAATATATATGGATCGATGTTTCCATGACCACAGTAACGATTGTCGAAGCTAGTTAAATTTTATTTTAATTTTTAACCTATCACATTTATACGCATCATTATCTCTAAAAATTACATACTTTATCACTATCACACACCCACTACATGATTTTTCACTATCACACACAACTTACATGACAGCCTATCACACTTATTATCACATTGATCACCACTACGAATACCCTTACATTGATCGAGTAGATTAATCCTCTATCGACCATTAAAAATTGATCAAATATAATTATAAGATCTTGACATAAATTTGTAATTCTTGGATACAAATATATATAATCCTGGAAGGGGTTGATCAAATAATAATTTTGTACCAGGTAGGATGTCGGGTCATTTAATCATGCAAGTCACTAGATTATGACTATTTATATATTCATACTAGTTTGCCAATAAGTTAAACATATATATACATGGTTACATTAAGCACCACTCATAATATATAAACTAAGAATTAGCTACGTATGTAAAGATCTGATATATAGGTATTATATGGATATATTCAGGAGGCATTGCCAAAACATCACAGCTCATATGTCCAAACTAAATAAATATATATTAGCTAGATGCCAAAATTTGCCTTTGTAACCCACAAAGCCTATTGCTTCTTTTGTCCCTATAAATAACCTCAAAAGTACATTTCTATACCAAGCTTTCACATTTTCTGGTTCTTGAGTTTTGCCTTAATTTGTTTTCAAGAAATTAAGTTAATATAGATGGAAGGCTCATGTTCTACATCTCATTTTAGATCTATTAGTCTGCCCTCTAGGTTACCCGATCCGGCCGCTCTTACAAGCATTGAAACAAAAATTAAAGAGGTGAAAGCACGGGGAGACTTGGTATGTTCGTCGGAAACCATTCAACATGGTTTGGTTGGGTTGGCTGAGTTGTATGTTGGTGTGAATGAGCTTCTTCAATCTCCACACACCCGACAAGTTCTTTCACGTGGAACTTTGGTCCAAGATGCGTTGGAGGGGTCAGTCGTGTTGCTAGATTCGTGCAACGTCCTCAAAGAATTGATCATGCTAATGAAGGAAAACGTTCAAATTCTTCAATCAGCCTTACGAAGAAAAGGTGGCAATTTGACGGTTGTTAATGAGATTGCTACATATTTACGCTCCAGGAGGAGAGTAAAGAAGAGCATCATCAAAAGCCTAGAGACATTAAAATCTATAGAGAAGAAAATGACATTAATTTCGTTTCCGGATGTAGATCACCATGCATCAAGGGTGAGTAAAGTTCTAGGAGAAGTTAACGCACTCACAATCGCCCTATTTAAGACCCTTTTAGTCTTTGTGTCACCTAAGTCCAAGCCGGTTAATGGAGTCCAACTGTTATCGAAGTTGGGGTTGAAGAGTACTACATCTACACATGACAAGAAGGTGGTTGTTAATGAGGTACAAACCGTTGACATGATTACCATGTCGCTCTACAAAAGCACCCGCAACAACAAGATGAAGGATGCAGATGTCCATATGACCATAGGGAAATTGCAAATACTAGATGTTTGCATTGATGGGTATGAGGATGCACTAAATTGCCTTTTCCGGATAATGATTCAAAATAGAGCATCTCTTCTTAACATTGTTGTTTGTTAGCAGGCATGCATCTAAAGTTTAATATGCCCATCATGTGCATTTTAATTAGAAGCATATACATTCGTGGTTTTTTGTAGCAAGATCTTGCTTGGCTATATTGTAGCTAGCTATATATATGTATGAAGAACTCATCATGCATGCACTCTTATAGTAAATACGTACAAGCGTCTAATATGTCCATAATGTAATGTATAGATTGGTTTTACATAAGCCAGGGTTCGTATTATATTATTAGACTAGTTTTGTTTTAACCGAAAGACCAATACTTATTTTAACCGGCATGTTAGCAGTTAGTCCTTAGTATTACAAAGTTAGTAGTAAAGTGAATTTGAGCCCAGGACCTCTAAAAGAGAGACAAAACCTCTCATCTTAAGTTAGTTGTTTATATATTTTCACCAACAGTTAACTAGCTCTTCTTTTTGTTGCGATTAAGCCCTTGGAATTAGGTAACTATTTTACCTTGCTTCCACCGGTCCTCATCGTTTTTATATTTGGGTGTTTGGTCTACCGTTGTCGGGGGTCACCTTGTAAGCGTTGCCCTGTTATCTAATAGTTGTTAACTTCGGTGAATGGTGCTGATGGTAGCCGAACCTATCTAATAATCATTAACGGTGAATGCATGGTCCTGATGGTGGCCGAACCTATATAATAATAATTAACGGTGAATGGTGGTGATGGTGGCCGATTTGTGTATCATTGTCGATCACTTTGACGTGCACCACCGTCTTTTGGAATCGTCATCGGAAATCTTACGAGTTGCGCAACCCTAGCGCAACGGGCGGGATGGGTATATAGACTAATTTTTGTCTATTTGAAAAGAAATATGTCTATGGTCAACAAAAGAAATTTAATGGTCAATAATATGTGTTTACAAGAGCTTAACAGTATGATCTTGATAACAAATTAAGAAAGGTATGTTTGCCTTGTGAGAATAACAGTGCCATTTTATGTTTTTTATATTTTGTTTTGTGTTGTTTTTTTCCCTTATGCATGCATGTTTAATATTTTCTTTACTCCTCTTTAGTGTTTTCAATATCTGGTTTTACTTTATGTTTTGGTATTCGAGTCAAGGCCACGACGGTTTATTTATATGATGAATATATAAAAGACTAAATTGATTCTTTTCATAGAGGGATCAACGCGAAATTTGGTATTTGAGATGTTGCGAAACACGCGGCGCAACATGCACAGGAACTAACTAGTTTAGGGACGGACCGAAATTTTAGGATCGTTGTTGTTCTGGTGATGTAGCACTTCATGTTTGCCATTTGATGGATTATGAAGGCTTTGGTCGTGTCGGGCTCGGACCCGAGACCATTGGTGGTTGCAATATGGAAGACTGAAACAATATAATAGGGTGACCGGCCCTAGATTGTTATAACTAATTTTGATATTGTTTGGAGACCAAGAAGTTGTCTTAATTATTTAGAAACACTAATCTAGCATTATAAATAGAACCTTTGATGTAATTTTATTCTTGAGCTCCTAATAATATAAACCCTAGTTGCAAAGTGGACATAGATCAATCGGGACCGAACCATTATAATTCTCGTGTCTCTAACTTTCAGTGTGATATTTGTTTGTGCGTGTGTGTTGTTTCTCTTCCGCATACCACTTTGTTCCTAACACCATTGTGGTGATGGGAGGCCGGCCATGTATAAACTCAACACATCTATATATGGTATAGCCGCTGGCCGGGTTGTCTCATTCGTACTAGCAACGCCCGGTATATACCCCAAGTCCCATTGACCTACCGCACATTCTAGACATCCCCTCTCATAAACGTGTCGTATTTGCACACATTGGTCTTTTCCGACAATCTCACAACCTCTTTCTGAATTCTTTGCTACAATGAACGATACGTTAAATTTATTAATAACGTACAATTCAACAGCATGACATACGAATTACGTTAATCTGATTGTGATTAACACGATTGTGAAAGCTTTTCCGTGATTACTAAATCTAAAACCCTTTATGCAATATTAATGCACTATAACATGTACAATTACTAGAATTAATACTTTAATCCTGTTCTTTTTCTCCAACTTCAGTATTGTCCTCTCTTTATATTAACGAACTTAAAACATACAACAACATGTAGCTTTGATCGCATGAAGAAAAAATTAAAAAAAATGAAAGTTTGATTAATAGTCCTCCAGCCATTAAAATTTATTCACATATAAATATATATAATGTATTTATATGACCATGTGTAGTATTGAACCCAAAAAGCCTAAAAAAAATCCCTCTTTTCTCTCCACATCAGCATTTGACAACAATATATATTCAAAGGGGCACCTCCTACAAAATGCCTAGACACATTTTGGACATTGGAAACGCCCCAGAAAGTGATTTTGAGGCATTTTCGGGCACTTAAAATAGGCAAAACGTCCCACTACAAATGGACTAAGACATTGACATAAATTTAATAGTCTTAGATCCTAATATAATCTTAGGGTTGTGATTAAATATAGGAAAAATTCCCAAAATGTCCCTTTTGACCGTTGACTTCTCAAAATGTCCCCTTTGACTTCGCCATCCATAGGCGTCATGACTATAGTCGTTTTAGTCGACGCCTACGGAATCTAACAAATAACAAGCTTCCACGTGTCCAAAGTGGTGGACGACCATAGTCGTTTTCCGACAAAGCCCATAGGCGTCCGCCCATAGTCGTTTTCCGACAAAGCCCATAGGCGTCCACCACTTTGGACACGTGGAAGCTTGGTATTTGTTAGAATCCGTAGGCGTCGACTAAAACGACTATAGTCGTGACGCCTATGGATGGCGAAGTCAAATGAGACATTTTGGGAAGTCAACGGTCAAAAGAGATATTTTGGGAATTTTCCCTTAAATATATATAGAGTATTTAACTACTCAATGATTGCTCAAACTTAACCAGCCTGTACCTTTAATTTCGTGGTCCTGCTGGATTTTGTTACCTGCTCATCCAAATTAAGTTGATAGATATAATATGCTCATCCCATTAGTCTAATTGTTTAAAAATACCAAATTTATATCTGGCAAGATGTCGGGTCATTTAATCAAGTCACTAGATTATGAGTATTTATTTATATATTCATACATGATTGGGAATGAATTAAGCATATACGTACATGCATGGTTACATTAAACACCACAAGTAATATATAAACTAAGAAGATTTAGCTACGTATCCAAGATCTGATAGGTATATTATATGCATTGAGGAGGCAATGTATAAAACATCACAATTCATATGTTGAAATTAAATAATTGGCTAAATGCCAAACTTGGACTTTTGCTTCTTTTGTCCCTATAAATAACCTCAAAAGTATATTTCTGTACCAAGCTTTCCTTTTTCTGATTCTTGAATTTGGCCTTTGTTTTCAAGAAAGTTTATATACATGGAAGGGCCGTCTTATACGTCTCGTTTCAAATCTATTAATCTCCCCTCTAGGTTAACGAATCCAACTTTTACAATCGTCGAAACAAAACAATGAGGTGAAAGCATGGGGAGACTTGGTATGTTCATCTGAAGACGTTCAAAGTGGTTTGGTTGGGTTGGCTGAGTTGTATGTTTGCGTGGATGAGCTTGCTCGATCTTTGCATACCCAACAAGCTCTTTTCAAACGTAAACTTACTAGTATTTGATGAACTTGCAAACTGCAATTACGGTTCCAGACCACCTCTCATGTAACGTGGATAGTAAAAATCAGGAATAGATTTCATCACCAAACTTGATATTCTAAGATAGCTAACGAGACAGGATCAAGCTTACGTTATTAATGCATGTTAACTGTTACTAAGTCTTCATTTTCATCCTTGTATCCACATGCTCTCAGATAAGATAAACCTTATATGCGTTGTAAATGCTTTTTATATGTGTTTGACGATGCTACCATAATACCACTAGAAATGGCCTTATTTTGTATGTTATAGCTAGGATACATTCAATTCTTTGACAAACATAATGTTTCTTATCTGAAATTGGTAACGGTTTTTAATTGAGAAGTGACGAAAACTAGTTTTGTAGAATGTCGGAAAACAAATTGGTAGGGGAAAAGGAGTTGGTTTGATAAAACGTTACACCTTCAGCTAGAGGTGCACAAATCGGTTTTTTTGAAGAACCGGTTCCGGTTCTAGAACCAGTTCCGGTTCTTGTTGGCGTTAAAAGAACCAGTTCTTACAAGAACCGGTTCGGTTCTAGAACCGGTTTTTGGTGAAAAACTAGAACCTAGTAACCGGTTCCGGTTCCTAAAGAACCAGTTCCGGTTCCTAAAAAACCAGTTCCGGTTCTTAAAGAACCGGTTCCGGTTCCTAAAAAACCGGTTCAGGTTCTTAAAAAATACCCTTTTTTCTATGATATGGGCCGGAAGTAACATTAAAAATTTTAAATATTACAAAATATATAGCTTTTAAAACATTAAATAAATAACAACACTAAAACATACCGGTTTTTCAAGAACCGGTTCTTCCAGGAACCGGTTTTTCCAAGAACCGGTTCTGGTTCTTTTGGAACCTATAATTTGGAAAAAATAGTAGAACCTATTCAGAACCTACGGTTCAGTTCCGGTTCGGTTCTTGTAGAACCGGTTCTTTGAAGAACCGGTTTTCGGTTATTTGATCGGTTCCGGTTTTTTTGTGCACCTTTACCTTCAGCTCCCACGGTTTATAATTGTTATCATTTTGTAGTAAATGTAAGTTTTAAAAATGACATTATTAACCCTTTAAGTTAGTTTTGTTATATAACACTAGATTAACTAACTAAACTAATTAACTAACTTTATAAAACTAGTTTTTATATAAACACTAGGTTTAACACCCGTGTGTTACACACGGGTTAAATAATAATATTTATAAAATCATAATCATTTTGTTTAAAAATTTGTAAATATTTAATATTTAAAGATATTTTATTTCATCAACTCATGCATGGTATTTTATATCTTCCCTCTAAAACTTCCTTTTATAAAAAAATTCCCCTCAAAAGTTGCCCCTCTTAAAACCTTGAATTATTATATAGATTTCTTGCATTTTGTTGAGAATGAGCTTATAACTTCATTTTTTTAAGGCAAATTGGCCTAAAATAATCCCAACTAACACCTATTGGCCGAAAATAATCCCAACTCAATTTTTCCCTCCAGTGGTCCCAAATCCAACTTTTTTGGCCTACAGTGGTCCGCCGTTAAGTGCACTTAACGGCCGTTAACTTTTTTTCTATTTTTTTCGAATTTCAAACCGATATTTTAGGGATTTTGATCGGGAGGAGAATACGAGTCAGTTGATATGCACCTTACTTCCAATTGTTGCTCCAAATGGTTTAATTTTGATATCCGGTTAAAGCACCGTTAGGTTTTAAACACCCGATTGAAGACCGTTTTGTCGTTTGGAACACCAGTTCGAAGTAAGGTTTACATCAATTGAATCGTATACTCCTCCCGATCAATATCCATAAAACCTTGTTTTGAAACTCGAAAAAAATATAAAAAAAAGTTAACGGACCACTGAAGGCCAAAATAGTTGGATTTGGGACCACTGGAGGGAATAAACTGAGTTGGGATTGTTCTTGGCCAATAAGTGTTAGTTGGGATTATTTTTAGCCAATTTGCCTTTTTTTAATTATAAGATCATTATTTAATGATTAATATATGTATGATTTTAATGTAACAATTCAAATAGATTGAAATGATAAAATAATTAATTACTTTAATTTTATGATAAAACGGAAAAAATTTCAATGATATCTGATTGGGTTACATTTCGAAAAACAGTCCATTCAAACCGTTCCATGAAATTGTTTGTTTTGGTCGGGACACATTAAACCCATACCGCCCACAGTTTTATAAATTAGTGTCATGGCAGGGAATATATCCACTCCTATATATAGAAGGTTTTGTTTCCATTTCCAACCATGAAATTGTGGCTTTGACCGGGTGGAAACCAGGATGCATCACGGATTTGAAATGCATCATATTAGGGAAGATATTCACCCTATATATATAGGGAAGGTTTTTCTCGAATTCCTAACCGACATGGGATTTTACACACACAAACATAAGTAATCAAACAAACATATGGATTTAAAGTTGTCTGGTCGAAGTGACTTACATCCACTATGTTGTAACTATGTATTTTAAATAATCAAATGTATTGATTATGTGGCACCTCGCGAAGCTATCCATTCTAATATGTCTTTGCCTAGCAAGATACGTCTTACAATGAAGTATACACAGACTAATCTAATGTTACGAAACTTAATGCTCAAGTTAGGCTCAAGCCCAACTAGAACTCATTAGTATCGATGGCAATACCACCAACGAGCCTACATCACCCAACACACTAGGTTAATAAAACAACAAATAGCTCACTTAATTATTTAATTTAGATTTGTTTTTTTAACTCCTTTATCTTTTAAAAATACATCACCCAAACATATAAAAGGTTAGTAAAACAACAAATAGCTAACCATTTAAGGTTTTTTTTAACATAGAAGGGTTTTTTTAACTCCTTTTATCTTTTAGAAATACATCACCTAAACACAGAAGGTTATCTCTTAGACCATGTGTAGTGAGGCGTTTTCCACTCAAAACGCCCACGTAGCGCCCCACCCCATACCCCCTACGCGCTTTCAATCAAACTTTTGTCCAACAAAAGGGTGTTTTGTACATGGCGCCCTAACCAACCTAGCTACCACGCTCTCTAATCAAACCCATCAATTATATCTTTTTATTTATTATCCAAACAATTGTTACATAATCTAAAACACCTCATTTTTTGCTAAAGAATCTCTGGATGAGATTGATTACACATGACACAGAAACTCGTCAAAAAGCTCGTTTCACTATCGATGGTCTTCTCTTTCAGGAACCATTCAATCACCAGTCTTGGGTATTAACTGTATAAGTATTTATTGCAGTACTACCACTTGATTTCTCTATATTTTGGTATTTATTGTTTTTATTATTTCGGTCCCACTTGGTTATGCCACTTGTTTTGATCATTTTCATCTGAGTTGTTCACTGAAAATACTTTTCTAAGGAACATCATTCCATTAAAACTTTAAAAAAACTAAACATAAAGTTAATTAATTTGATTTTTTTTATATTTAAAGTTAATTTGAGGCGATTTTGGGAAGGATTGCGGAAAGGATGTTGGGGGTAAATACTATATGCGAAAAGAATGGGTGGAAGTGAGTAGAAAGCTAATTTGACATTCTAACTGGACATTTTTTTGGGAACAGCGCTTCTCCACGTTTTTTCAAATGGTCTAACATCCAATAGTTCTTATGTAATATGATGTCAATATAACCTTAATTACCTACGCACCTAATCGGTGTCGAATGTCCAATAAAAAATTGACGCATTTATGTCTTAAATACATTAACTAGTTAGGGTAATTAGGGTTTAAATCCCATAAAAATTAGTGATCGGTGTATAAGTAACTTGATTTTAAAAACAACTATTTAATAAAGCTAGATTATCTATTGGCACTTGACTGTGAAACGAGTTGGTCGTTTGTAAACTAAAATTTAAGCAAAACGTAATCGAATGGAAATTAAAAATTAACTGATTTGAAAACATGTTTTTAGAAGAATGACCAACTCCAAATTCAGGTTTCAAAAAAGCAACATGTAACCAAAAGAGATACTAGTTTAATAGTTACATAGACATAACTATGTTTAAACATTATTATATAGGTAACTACAAGCTCACAATGTGGCTATGTTGACTTAAAAAGATGAAACCCTCAAACATCCAATTGTTAATAGCTATAATTTTTAATAACTATTCACTAATGATTGATGACTTGTCAAAGTAAAATGGGTTATTGGATTTAAACACCCCCAACTATTGGTCATTGGTCGTTATCACCTCCAAGTATCACTTTGGCCAATAACACTCCCAACTAAATACTTATGTGTCCGTATCACCAAAAGTTAACCAAATCACTAACGCCGTTAAGTTTTGCTGACGTGACACGGTGACGTGTCCTATCTCTGCTTACGTGGCACGGTGATATCGGCCAATGATCAATAGTTAAGGGTGTTTAAATCCAATAAGGCAATAACCCAGAATATATCTATATTTAACTAGGAATTGACCTGTGTCACGTGATGCGACGACCGGGTTTTAGTTGGTGCATATGTCGTGTAATATTTGTGACTTCGTTACATGCGTTATGTTATTGATTATCTCTTGCACATTATGGTGTAATATTATGTTTTGTACCTTGCAACGTGATGACATCAAAGTAATTAAAAAAAACTAACTAAAACAAAAGAATATACAAAGAAAAAAAAGTTTAAAAAGAAGAAAAAAAAAAATATCCAGCCCTCGTGTAGATGTTCAATGCACATCATGACCACTTGATACAATATGATACTGTTAACTAGGATTTTTTTGTACAATATAATGGTATAAATAAATTTTCGTTTTTATGGTGTTTATGGATTAAATGTTGTCTTAATTCTGCCCAGTCATCAATTTTATTAAATAGGACGGTTACTCGGAAGTTCACTTGAAAAGAGGATTGAGATAGGGCGACCCCTTTTCTCGTTTTTTTGTTCTTGCTGGTGATGGAAGCATTTAATTACTTTGACATGTTACATTGCAAGGTACGAGACATTATACTACACCAGAACGTGCATGAGATAATCAATAACGTAACGCATGTAACGAAGTTACAAATATGACACGACATATGCACCAACTAAAACTCGGTCGTCGCATCACGTAACACAGGTCAATTCTTAGTTAAATATAAATAAATAATGGGTTATTGCCTTATTGGATTTAAACACCCTTAACTATTGATCATTGGCCGCCATCACTGTGCCACGTAAGCAGAGATAGGACACGTCACCGTGCCACGTCAGCAAAACTTAACGGCGTTAGTGATTTGGTTAACTTTTGGTGATACGGACACCAAAGTATTTAGTTGGGAGTGTTATTGGCCAAAGTGATACTTGAAGGTGACAACGACCAATGACCAATAGTTAGGGGTGTTTAAATCCAATAACCCAAGTAAAATAACAAAAGTCCCAAAAGTTGTATCTAACAATGTTTAAAGTAAATAAAAGAAGTAAGTTTTTAAACAAATAAACTATGATATTTATGAGCCAAAAACCTCTTCATTACGATATCCCTCTTTTATCACGACTCTATTATCCCACCCCTTTAACGGGTCCTAACTTCTTTGGGTTCCATCCCACAAGCTAGCTCTATACTAGCTATTTATTACCTAGCTAGCTTTTTGTATTAATTTCAGCACTACCACTTGCTTCTCTACTATTATTGGTCCCACGTGGTTCTAGAACAGGAGTTTTTTTACCAAATGGTATACTTTAAAAAAAGTGTAAAAAAGTGTAGTTTTACAAATATTTATCAATATGGTATTTGTTTCAAAATAATAATTAATGCATGTACTTTGAATGATTCAGTATTGAGAATACAAATTCTCACTTATCGGATAACTTTTTCACTAATTTTTCCAACACATATATGCTAGCTAGGTTTGATGCAGCCATAAATATATGTATTTCGCCAGCTAGTGTTAGGGGCTGTTTGTTTAACTTCTTAATGATTCAGTTTAGTGCTTCATCATTCAGTTGTCAGCATCAAAGCATTTGTTTCACACAAAAAAACTCTGAATGGTTAAGAGATAGAAAGATGCTGAATGAAACTGAATGAATCATATACCAACTTTGCCCCCATCTGAAGTTTACCCCAACATCTCTCCCATTGATAAAGACACTTAATGGTTCAGACCCCTTAACCATTCAACACTTAATGATTCATATTTTACCAAACAGCCCCTTAATGTTCTCTAGTTGTTTAGGATGTTGCCTATGCTCATTAGAATTATAAGCCCAATAACTTTTTTTTTATAATTGTTTACACCAAATATGTCAATGTCTAGATTAAAACACATGACCTCTAATTAAGAGAGGCAAAGACTCACACTTTCCTCTTAACCATTAGGTTAAAAGATCATTGACTTACGGCCAATACGTGTTAATGATAATTGAGAGGGAGCATTTTTATTGCACAATATCTCTCATTTGTGGAGAAAATAGAACTTAACAATATGAGATTTGCGTATCATTATCGGGTCCATGGATTTTGTTGGATTGTTCATAGCTTTAAACATGTGTACCCCATCTCACTTGACTTTTAATACCTCACTGCTTCAAAAAGGAAAACTCAACTACCATTTATAGCCGATACTCACAAACTGATTTGACTTTTAACTAATCCCATTACTTGCAAAAGACAAATATCACCTTTTTGTTCATAATATATACTAGCTTCTATACATGACCAAAATTCAAACATGGAGAACTTAAACACATCTCATATTAGATCAACTAGTTTGCCATCTAGGTTAAACCCTTCTAATTTTTCTCAAATCAAAATCAACCTCAACAAACTAAAAACACTTGCACCTTTCGACTCCTCAGCCCGAATTCATAACGGTCTGGTGTGTTTGATCGAATTGTATGTTTCGGTTGATCATGAACTTATTGGTTCATCTCATGAAACACAAAGATTTAGTCTTCCATGTAGAAACAAAGCGCTCCTTGACGACACGCTTGCGGTGTCCACTAGTTTGTTGGACTCCTATAGCAACCTTGTTGAGTTGCTTGCTCAAATGAAGCAAAATGTTCGGGTCCTTCAATTTGCCTTGCGGAGAAAACATGTAGGAACATATGCAAGTAGTGAATGTCACCTAAATGATTACTTTTCGTCACGAAAGATAGCAAAGAAGAACATATTTGGGTGCCTTGGGTCATTACAACAACTAGAAAGGAAAATTGAGTCGTATATTAATGTAGCCGGTGAAGATCATCATTTGTCGACTGCGATTGGAGTTTTATGCGAAATATTCATTGCTACTATCTCTATGTTCCGTTATGTTTTATTAATTTTGTTGGGTAAACAGAAACTCGATAAGGGGTTTTCGTTTATCACGAAGTTGATCCCCATGAGTAAACCAAGTTGTCACAAAAGTCACGAGATTGTTAGCGATGTTGATATCGTAGATGTGACGTTGGATACTTTGTGGAAAGATGTTAAGACGAACGAATGGAAGACCGTTGATGTAGAAATGGCGATCGAGAGATTACAAAGACTCGATCGCCAAATCGAGGGTTATGAGGTCGGGTTAGACACTCTTTTCCGGAAACTAATTCAATCCCGAGTCTCACTTCTTAACATTCTAGCGAACTAGCTAGATATATATTAATTAGTGCATAAAATGTTGACTTGTTTTAATGCATGACTTGTATAATTTTGCTTTGGCTTATTGTGATGTATATGTGTTTGTGATGATTAACCCGTATGAGTGTTATTATTTACACGCCCTATTTTGAATAGAATTTAGGTCTATCTGAATTAAATTATTGAGAAGGAAACATGGGGTCTTAATGTTGGAGTTAATTTTCTAAACCAAATCTATTAGTTGGTAGAGTTTGAGTAAGATACGATAAGTTAAGTCAAATCTTAATATTCGGGAATTAATCATGATTTAGCTATATGTAATATGGTCTAACACGTGTAGGTTAGAACTTTAAATATAAGACATGGGTAGAGGCTTTGGTATAAATGATCAATAGAAAATTATTGTATCGAGTTGTTTAGTGAGTTTTTTCTTGCATAAATTTCTTATTTGTTTGTCATGGCCTTGACTTATTGTTTTTTTTTAACTAGTCTTACTATTTACAAACATCATATTATAAATAGGCATCTCATGTGGTTGTCAAATTTCTATACGACCCGTATAGGCCTGTGTAGCCCGATCTATATGAGGGCTGTGATTTACATAAGGGACATCTATGTAGCGTATAAGTCTATATGACTTGCAAAAATTTCAAGTTAAGATACAATCTAAGAGCGTCCAAAATAACTATAAAAAATATTCAATAGAGCTAAATTAACGCACATTTTGTACTTTAAAGCCCATAAAAAATGTTTCAAGTATAATTCTTACTCGGGTTATTTGAAACTAGTCAATTCAAGTTATAAAAAAAATTATGTGTATTTCTTATTCGATTATTTATTTATTTATTTTAAACGGCGACTTTTATGAATTGACAGACGCAACCCCCGTCACATGGGGGCCTAAACCAAGTCAGGCAATTGAATCAAATCAATTAGACTTACGTTAATTCTAATCACATTCCTTTAAAAATCATCAAGTTGGCAGACCATAATCATGTTATCATGTTTGATTGATCCATAAACGATACCGGACCAGAGATGAAGGTTGGTCACTAGGGATGAGATCGGGACGGGTATCAGTACCGCCCGGTACCGGTACCGCTTAGTACCGGTACCGAGTTTTAAGAAAAGTGGGTACCGGTACCGAATTTAGCGGGACGGTACCGATACCGGTATTTCGGTACTGGTACCACATTGGTACCGGTTTCATGTTTTATCTTTTTTTAATAAAATTTAGTCGCTTATTTCGGTTTAATTTTATACTTTTTAATATAACTATACTATAATATACTTGAATATAAGAAAAAAAAAATGAAATATGGTATAAATTAATTAAAAATCATATCAACTTCATTAAATTTAAAAGTTAATAATCTAAAAAATATTATAAAATGACTCAAAGTTGTAAAGAAAACATTTTATAACATTAAGCATGTAATACACAACATTCATAACACCTCAAAGTATATAAAATATACTAAAAAAACTAGTTTTTACTTAACCGGTAACGTGATACTAACCGGTAAAGTACCGGTAGCAGTACCACCTAGTACCGGTACCGAGTTTCAGAAAAAGTGAATACCGGTACCGATATTGCTAAGTCGGTGGTACCGGGACGATACTGATATTAATACCGGTACTTGATACCAAAAGCTTATCCCTGTTGGTCACATGTAACTCAGTATATATTCAGGATGCTGTCACATGATGGCATTTGTGATCAATCAACTACCCAACGGCTGCATTTATTGTGCTCTACCAATGTTTATTATTTCGGAAAAATTTCTCATAAAGCTTCAATATTTAAAATTTCTCAATGTGAAAAGAAGTTGGAGCAAACATTGATCAATCATGTGCACGGGAATGGCTTATTTTTCACAACCAATAAAAAGTAAACATGTAAAAAGTTACTCCCTCCGTCCCATTAGAATAGTCTTAGTTTGAAAAACACAAAGTTTTAGGCACAATAAATGATTGGTATTTTTGTTTGTTATTTGACAATAATACCCTTGACAAAAAATATTATTGTGGGTCCATCCTATTGTTTGTTTTATGTTATTAAGGGCAAATTTGGAAGTTTACCAATAAATTTTAAAAGTGGACACTTTAAGTGGGACAACTAAAAAAGACAATATGGACACTTCTAATGGGACGGAGGGAGTAATAATTTTTAAAACGTGTACATACTCGCAACCGTCTCTGTTCTGCGCCTCTACTATGCGGACGTCCCCCTATCCAACATTGTTGTACGAATGCTAACGCCTTTAATGGAGGGACATTTTGAAGAAGGAATAGTAAAAAGAACATTTTCAAGGAAAATTAAAATGATTAAAAGGGACTTTTGATCATTTTTTCTTATTGTTTTACGAGTAAATTACATTTTTAGACCTTTATAATAAGCCAAATTACGGATCGTGACCTTTATTTTAAATTATTGCACTGGTTGGTCTTTATATAAATTTTTCTTACGGTTTAGGGCCTTTAAGTTAACAGCCGTTAACTTTTTTTGTTAAGTCCCCTCATGTGCAATGCACATGAGGGTATTTTGGTCATTTCACCCCTTAAAGGACTGTTACTGTAACTTTACTAATATTATCATCTTCATTTTCATCTAATCATCTCCATAATCACCACCATCACTACCACCACCACTACCACCTTCATCTCCGACGACCACCACCACCCTTATCTAACTTCATCTTCTATAAATCCCTAATTGCACCCAAATAATCAAAACCTTCTTTTTCAGCAACAGTAGAAGCCTCACATCTCACCACAACACTACACCCTCTTTTACCAACATTCAATTTCAATCCAGAACAACAAAAATTGTTTTGCTTTTAAACCGGTGTCACCACAACACTACACCCTCATTTACCAACTTTCATGTGGTTAAATCACGCCGGAGACTCAGACAAATCTCGTTGGCGCCATCTTCTCTACCGTCGTCTCCGCCGTAAGCAATTTCTTCCAATACCTGTGCTGCTCGATTGTTTACTTCAGTGTGTGTCATGACTCAAATCAAATACCTCCAAAAACAGTACACGATGATGCGATTCAATTGGCTGTGTTTGGGATTAGGTGAAGTGGTGGGGCATCGAAAATCTTTGTTGGACATGGTACAATGATCCTTTAAAAAAGGTTGCCTTAGCTAGAATGTTCCAACAACCAACTGATGGTTAGAAACATGATACACACTTTCTAATGAGTAGGAGGGTTAGTAGTTTTCTCATTTTCAGGATATATATATTATATATAATGGGTGAAATGATCAAAATACCCTCATGTGCATTGCACATGAGGGGACTTAACCAAAAAAGTTAACGGTTGTTAACTTAAAGGCCTAAAACCGTAACAAAAATTTATATAAAGGCCAACCAGTGCAAAAATTTAAAATAAAGGCCACGATCCGTAATTTAGTTTATTATAAAGGCCAAAAAATGTAATTTACTCTTGTTTTACACATGGAATCACCGCTGAGAAATCGGTCAGCTGAGAATTCAATTCATCTTAATGGGACAAAATTCACTTTAAAAAGTGCACGACCATGCAATTCCATATCATATTGTACACCCATGTTCAGATCCCGAATGACCATTCTTGGAGACATGAAGCAGATGCTTATCAAATGCCCATTATGTCACACCCCGACTCCCACGACCCGACACGTTGCATAACATTAGCCAATCGAATAAAATAATATAGCGGAAGACTTATTAAAAGACCACAAATACAGTCTCAAATTTAAACTTTCATTAATTATCTTAAATTAAAACATTGTCTAACACTCGATACGGGTGTATTACATCATCTTTACTAAGACTAAAGATACTAATCCCAAGCATCTTCAACTTAGTTCCTCCTCCTATGTGGAGTTCCATCGTTTGCTCATTTCTAGCTAGGCCTTCCTAGCTAATGTCCATGGTTATTCCTTTCACCTGCATCACGAGCTAAAAGACACCAACAACTATGTGTTGGTGAGTCGTAACCAGTGACGTAAGACAAATAAAACATTTAGACATCATCATTTCTTATATGTGTGGTAATAAGTTATCTACAAGTCAACTCTTCATTACGCCACTTGGTGACGTCATCTGACGTAATGCCTGCTAATATGTATACCGCATACAGGATTATCTAAGGCACCTATATGGCAAATCTATGCCATAACATTTCATAATATCCAGGGCATCGGGTGCCTTTCCTGTTACGAGCAATCAGTCTACCTAATTGGATCAAACTAGACGCATACATATCTCGAGGCGGGGCCGGTAGTTCTCGAAGATCTACCCCCAGAAGCCCTGCCTTAATGACTTACCCTGTGGCATGTAGCCGCCATCCCGTTCATGAGATGACTCTTAACGCGAAGCTTATTACCGCGGACCAACTCACACCACAACCGGATGAACCTGGTGTTGAGATGCGTTGATTACCAGGTAGCGATCTACTTATAACCACATATATAATTCAATACATTTAAAACATTTCATACTTTTTATACAAGCTCGGATACAACATCGAAATCATAAAACATATAAAAGGGGGGCGGTTAGACTCACCTTAAATGAAGCCTACGTATCACAAGCTGGTGGCTAATCAAGACAACCCTGTAATCAATTCATGTTGTCAGGATTTGTTCCTCTCGGAATAATCCCATCGGTATTCTCTTACCGATGTGCATTTCCTTAGCCATACTATATGGCTTAGGTAATGACTTTAGTCCTTGGCATAATCATTCTACTCAGAGTACCTCGACACCTGAGTCAGGGTTTCCTATGTTCTCATTATCAATATATTTTGAAAAGCCACATTATTATATCTTCGTGTTTCTTACACGATTCTTTCACTCTTTAAAAACATATTGCATTCCTAGTAATATTACATGACTATGAAGGTTCTATTCTAAGACCCTGGCTTTTCCATGGACTTAAGTCATACATATCTTAAATGAGTACGGGGTCTGAGACGTTACCTAGCAAGTCGGACAGAGTGGGGTTTAGATCCGAAAGTCTCTGGATTTGGGCAGCTCTTCGACAGCACTCCGCCTTGTCCAGCAGATCTGAATTCTCACGTACGAGGGAGGACGCCGTTCACTAGTATGGCGGGCCTCGGTTTAGTATCTTGGGTGTATATAAAATAGTAAGTAACTCGAAGGAAACTAAAAACGAGTCTTACCGAACACCGAAAATACCTCGTAAGTGTCTCGTGAGCAAACCCGCACTCGAACCGAGCTTCTGAATACTTCCATTTTTCACCGAAAGCTTGTTGGGATTTCGTCGGGGCTTAATTCGCCGGGTGTTTTTGGCCGGAGATGGCTTAGAAAGAGAGAGTGAGTGTGAAGAGATGATGCAAGAAATGAAGGGGGGTCGCCCCCTTTTTATAGCTGGTGAACCTACCCTACGCGATACGCAGGGCATGCCGGCCTCCTCCTGCGCGCATCGCGTAGGGGAGGTGGTTTTGCTCGATAACAGCGGCTGCCCCTGATTCGCGTACCCAGTATTCTCTGTCCTAAGCGATATGCGCATGCCAAGCTTCCTGTTGTGCGTATCGCGTAGATTAAAAAAAATTTAAGTCTTTTTATTCTCGTATGAGGCGGAGTGTCACACATTAAAGTAAAAAAAATTACTTTACATGGCCATGCACTACCACCTCGAAACCAACTTCGAGACTTAACTGAAAATGAAAAAAAAAAAACGTAAACTGAGCATGATGAAATAGAATATTGTAGTTGCACCTTGCGCGGCCATTCAATCACATTGCATGGCCATGCGCCTCTGCACTATTCTATAAAAGTCACCTCATTTGCTCATTTACGGGTTGTTAAGTGTTGGGAGTATTTTTCACTTAATTCCAGCAGAATTTTAGTGTTCATGAAGCTCTTGGAAGACAAAGAAGACTTAAAGATCATCAACCAATCATCCTACCTTCTTCTTGCTTGTTTTTTTTTGTTTGCATTTCTAGTTAGTTTAATCATGTTGTTAACTATTTTAACTATGTTTCTTGTAGTTTTTGTAAGCTATATACTCATATTATTTTGATTAGGATGAAGCTTTATGGTTTGATGATGAAAAAAATACATATTAATTATGATAGTTTTCCAATGATGTTATATATTTGTCTAGATTAGATTGTCATGTGATGTTGATGAATGTTAGGATTTTAACATGTTAAAAATCCCATCTTTTTTATATTTGTTTGTAAATCTATAAATTAAATTTGTATAATTTATGCCATGAGATTAAAAATAATAAATGGAATTAATGTTAGATGACATGAAAACTGAATAAATTAATATGCTTTCTTTCACAAAATGTTTGAAAAAGATAATTGTGATATTATAATTTCTTGAACAATATTCGGATTGTAGATTTGGAATTGTGGTCACAATCACTAGATTTACACGACTTAGTTTTAAGAATTATAAATTTGAACATTTCATAACTTTGTCTACTTTATGTGATTAAAGGTGATTAGTATGTGTTTATCATTTTAGTTTTCTTAAATTTCAAAAATTAGGATGTTATAATGGATGACTAGTTTATCTTTAGAAGGCTGTGATGAGCAGAGATGTTGGATTTGAAGCGTCTAGAAAGTGAAATTGGACTGAATACATTAGGCAAAGGCAATATGATAGTGGGTCAAGTTGGGTGGAGTTTTATGTGTATGATGAAACTACTTCTTATCAACCAAACATACAAGAGAGTTCAGGGTCAGGGGAAGCATTTGGTTCAGATAGTTCATGGTCTAATCAAGCTCAAGAACAGACTGGTTTAAAAAGGTCTTTCATGATACGTACGTACCCAATAATTAAGTTTTTTGTACAAAAATTAATTGATAAATAAAATGGAAAATTTGTTTGCGACGATATTGGCGACGAAAATGTCGTCGCCAAAAAGAATTTGACTATTTTGGTCAAAAAAGCAAAATTTTTTGTCGTCTAGTGGGTTTTTAGCGACGACTTATGTGTCGTCGCCAAAAGTTTGGTCGCCAAAACTCACTTTTCTTGTAGTGAATAAGCTCAAGAACAAGAGCTAGTGTGTAGAAATGAACTTTAATCCTTAAATCTTTGATGTTCTTGGTATTTTTGTTTAGTCTTGTACTTTTTTATATAATAAAATGTCATTTTATTTATAAGTCTATAATTAGTTTTTAATTTATTTAATTATTTTAAGAAAATTGGAAAGGATGTCTAGAGATGATTAGAGAGTGATACAAAGAAATGATGTAGACATATATGCTAATATTCTTCTCACCCTAACAATTTTCTTTAGGAACAAATTTATGAGGATTAAGGTTTCTTGATAATATATAGAAATGCATGTCATTAAATATATTCGTATGTAAACACAAAGGGGAGCAACTCCACGACAGATCTACACCAAAACATGTGAGTAGCTATTTGTTTGCCTCTTTTTATACCTAAAATTTATCATTAAATAAATTCATGGTTTTGTATTTGTCTATTGTTGCAAGTGACCAAGTGTATCAAGTAGAAAGAAACATATACACATGGTGTTTCACATGCATTTCGCATACAAAAGATTTATTAATGTGTGCCTACTTTTGTTAACTTTAGCATTTGAATGCTTGGCTTTGATTGCCATCATTTCTTCTTCTCTATTAGCTTGGAAACTAACCAGATCGATCACATCAACACAGACGAGCAACTCAGGAAGATTAAAGCATCGATCAGAACCATCAATATTCCATGCATTCCCGACGCAGAAACATGTTGCATTGGAGTAACAATTTGCGATGTGGATGAGTAATGTAAAAGATGAGATGTGGAAGGGAACTCAATTCATAACAATATATTTGCATAACTCCTACTATTCTACCCTGCTATGCCGTGCACCTCTCCATGTTTCCTTAGCCTGTTGAGCGTTGACATGGCTTGATCTGATAGCTAGATACCAGAAAACCAAAGGTAGGTTTATTGATAAAAACTAAGATAGTGACCCACTTCAAGAGGGGTTAAGTTAATCCATAGTCACATGGATTGCAGTACACTTCGGTAAAATGAAATTCGCTCTAACCACACGGTATGACCGGTAGCCGACCAGTTCAACTCGCACACAACCGGTCCAGTTACATATCCGGTTCTTAATTGGTCAAAGCGTTCCGCTCTGGTTCGGAAAAAAATGATTTATACAAACATAGTCTTATCATGAATTGCATCAAATCCTAGAGATTAACTTCTTGCAGGTTCAAACATTCTTGATCAGTTTATAAATCACTAAAAAGCAAAAGCATTTTACTATGTTTGATGGCTCAATATACAAATCCCCATATGAATCAATGGTGGGAAACATTAATCTTGCTCATAACTTGTATTTCATTTGATTGAAGTTTTATATAATGCAAAAATAACAATTACCTTTCTTTCTTTCTTTTAAATAATCTTGGGCTTAATTATTACATGAATATTGTTAGCCAAAATTCTTGCATGCAGCATACATAGCATCTGCTAACATATGTGCTGATTGTGAAGTTGCCTTGAACTCCAAGTTCTATTCATAGTTGAGCAAGGTCCAATAATTGTTGGCAACCTTGACTGTTCATCAACATGCGGGAAGTCAACGGTGTAGTGGAGCCCACGGCTTTCATGCCTAGTCAGCGCGCTGCTCACTACCAGTTTTGCACAACAAAACAGGTTCCTCATTTCACACGCCTCGAGCCCAACCATTGTTGGTTCCCACCCTTGTTGGAACAGGTATGCCTCCCATTCAAGCTCCAGTTCACCGATTCTCTTTTCAGCCGTCATTAACCTTGTGGTGGACCTCACGATACCGACATACTCCCACATGATTAACTTCAGTTCCTTTCGCACTTCCTTTGTTCTCCTGATGATCTTGTCCAGAACGGTGGACCCTAGCTGCATAGGGACCACAGGTGGGTCCCACCATCGTGAAACAGTATGATCGATGTGGCCGGATCCTTTCATATGATCTATTGATGGTCTTACGGCTCTTCGTGCAAATACCAGTGCTTCTAGCAATGAGTTGCTAGCAAGTCTGTTCGCTCCATGTAATCCTGTGCATGCAACCTCACCTATGCAATCAAATAAACAAAGATCAGATATTGATGATGTTTTTGTGTGTTTATTGTTTAACGTTTACTAATGTCATGACACTGGATGCTTAATTCCTAAAAGGTTGACAAAGTAGGTTAACATACTTTTTCACTATTAACCATTGTGACAATCACTTTGAACACATCATATAGAAAAAAGACTTGATGTTTCATGTAAGAAATATGTATCGAATTTAGAGTAAGAAATTTGTTCGTTTGACCCTAAAAGTCAAAAACAGAGGAAGCAAAAAATCTCACCTGCCACATAAAGTCCACGAACGTTGGTCTCCCCTTGAAGACCAGCCCGCACCCCACCACACATGTAATGAGCAGCAGGAACCACAGGAATTGGGTCACGTGTTATATCCAAGCCATACTTGAGGCACTCAGCAGCTATGTTAGGAAAATGAGAAAGAATTTTGTCTCTGCCTTTATGACTAATATCTAAAAGAACATGCTTCTCATTACGTTTTTTAAGTTGGTCATCTATACTTCTAGCCACAACGTCTCTTGGTGCCAGCTCAGCCCGTTCATCATACATAGGCATAAACCTCTCCATATCAAGATTATACAAAAGGCCCCCGTCGCCTCTCACAGCTTCAGTGATCAAAAAAGCATTTTCTCTGGCTTTGAGGGGTTTGATTGGGAGGCCTACATCCGCCAATGCAGTTGGATGAAACTGCACAAATCTGTAAGTGAAAGTAAGTTTTAGAATTGAAAACGACGCGTTTTCAATAAAAAGGTGAGATTTCTTACTCCATGTTTGAAATTACAGCTTGAGCTCGATGTGCCATTGCTATTCCATCTCCTGTAGCTACCTATGAAATTCAACCAAGATAATGTTTATTAATTTTGACCGGTTTACGGAGGATTTGGGTTATGCTTTAAATCTCAAACGGGTCAAGAAGTCACCCAAGGTCTAACTTTTAACGAATACAACCTCCTGAATTGTTACACCCACACATTTTGTTAATCATTATTTAAATTTTGTTAAAACATACAAAAAAAGTGTTAGCAAACTACAACCTACCGATACTAAAAGATAAAGTTTTTCACCCTGAACCCGTTTGACATGTAACCCAACCCGCCAGACACGCCTATCTTTCCATCTCGAGAGAATGACCATACCGGTGGATTTGTAGTAGATGGATATATATGCCCTGCACCCCCAGAAGCAAGCAAAGTGACCTTTGAAATAAACCGTAGCACCTAATATTCCATCACGCAGATACATATTAACAAATGCATAGATATCAAGAAACAAAAAGTCCATTTGAGCATGATTTTATTCATCACCTTGAGTGTTTTTGTATTGATAGTGTCAACACCATGGCAAACCATCTCAGATCCATCCTGTAATCCAAGATACATATCATATGAGAATTTTTGTCATCAAAATCTTGGAAATTTAATAATATATTTCACTAAACAAACCTGAGAAGTCAACAAGTCAATTGCAAAATGATGTTTGAAAACCGAAATATTGGGATCACTTTCAATAGCCTTGAGAAGTGCCCTCTCGATTTCCCGGCCCGTCATATCAGCTGCATGCACTATCCTGTGATGAGAATGACCGCCTTCTCTTGCTAAATGTAAGTTTCCATCTTCGCCGTGATCAAATGATGCACCCATGGCTATTAATTCCCTAATTCTCTCGGGTCCTTCTGTACACACCACCTGCAAGCATTCATAACTCAGAAATATATTCAACTTAAGTGATATATATATAAACATTTATAAATTAAGATAACATCTAAAAGCTTACTCTGACAGTTTCCTCGTCACATAAATAAGCCCCTGCAACGATTGTATCTTGTACATGATTCTCCACCGAGTCAGTAGGGCACAACACAGCACTGACACCGCCTTGTGCATAATTGGTGTTGCTTTCATGAGGCTCGGCTTTTGTTATTACGGCAACGGTGCCATGTTTTGCAACCTCAAGAGCGTATCGAAGACCAGCAACCCCGCTACCAATAACAGCAAAATCAAAATACTTTGTTGAATTGTCTCGTATGCTTGATGCTATGATTGTTTGAGAGGTTATCCGAGTTCTACCAATTGGATGACGGTAACTCTTGATTTGCAAGTTTTTACACACCCCACGTGACCTATACCATACAATAAAGTCACCACAAAGTATGATAAATCAAATTAAACACGAAATAAGTTAGGTAAAACACACTAAACCACATTAAATTTCAAGAAACTTAACCACACTTAACTTCTATTAGCTTGACATATTTGGCCTACAACCAATCAATGATAACCAAAATTAACCCTTTTACTCTCTACCATGCAGTTTTTAACCAAATATCAAAAACTTAAAGTTTTCAACTAAATTTTCAAGATTTGTGCATAGATCAAACTGTACCATCAAACTATACCATGTGGTTAAACTTCAATTAGCATGACATCTTTAAGCTATTACTAATCAATGATAACCAAAATTGTCCCTTTTACCCTCTACCTTGCAATTTTGAACCAAATACTGAAAACTTCAAGTTTTCAACAAAATTTTGAATGAATATTTGTGCGTAAGATCAAACTGTACCATGAAAGGTTCTGAGAGAAATTTTTCGAAATCACCCGAGAAAACAAACTTGGTTGCCAGCAACCTGCCTCAGGGAGTTGTAAATTGGCACTTCCAGAAGCTATACTAGTTGTCATTTATTTGCTACAACTACAACAACAATCAAAGTATCAAACACCAATGAATCAGGACATGATACTAATAAAAAATGCATAAAAAAAGTATGAACAAAGATCTAAAGATCCTAAAGCTACACATGCAGCATCTCAAACAACAAGAAATTGTACAAAACAGAGATACCCAAATCAATGCAATACATAATCAAATCAAATAAATCCTCAAATCTTGAAATTAGCAGCTTAATTCAAATTTGCAGCACACAATTTGAACTGGGTTTCAGCAAACAGTACTTGAAATGAGTATGATTTGGGTAATTTGACGATTAGGGTTTCAAAATTACAAGTTCAAAAGGCAACAAGAACAAAACTTGAAGGTTAAAGAATCAAAGAAAAGTAAAGCCCACCTCAAGAATTGAAATTGCGAAGCCCAATGAGAGAAGGTGATGAAATGAAAGAAGTATTTGGAGCGAAATAATAAAATGAATGAATTATATAAATAAATAAATAAATAAATAAATACAAGTTTTGGTCATCACTCATCACATATTCAAAGACGAAACGAATTTTTGCATCCACAAAGATAATATAATAATAATTTAATACAGAAAAGTGATTCGATGGTCCAAATATGATGATAAAAGTGGATCTAACTACTGTTTAGTAGTAAAGATTCTGAACTTTTAAAAAGTTGTTAGGGTATTTAAATGGAGCAAGGTATTGGGATGATGGGATGGGTTAGTTTGGGTATCTTTTTGGTTTACTAAGACGAAGATTTAAGGTTTGTGTAGAAGAGACGAAAGCTATTTATTTGAAAGTTTGAGGGACGAGGCCAATTTTTTAAGTTATGGATCATTTTCTACTGTTTTTATTGAAGCTTTGTCAATGCGGTAACTCGGGTAGCTTAAGATTTATTTGTTTCACGTCCTGGGTGACTCGAGACGTTGCCATTCTTTAAAAAATAATTTAGACGTTGCTTCACCTCTACTCAACCCCGTAGGTGTAAAATCATCTAAGTTAGAAGACAATAAAATATCAGATGAATTGCTGTCATGTAAAAGATCCACTTCAATATCTCTCGCATTGATATCTTGATCCCAGATCTTCCGATGATGAACTTCTTGGACGACTTTCCAGTATTTCCCTGATTCACCTCTTCTTTTAACAGGGTCATCAAGGTAAAATACTTGATTTGCTTGTGTTGCAAGAAGGTATTGTTCTTCTTTATACCATTCGTATCGAGTACAAATACTGGTTATGTTATCCTTAGTGAGACAACCTTGTTTATCGGTTTTGAACCATTTACATCGAAACAAAACAACCTTGCGGCCTCCTAAGTAACATAGCTCCAGAATTTCTTCCAACACACCGTAATATGGTCTACCGTCAGCATCGGTTGTTGAAACTCCACTGTTCTGAGTTGTTCGGTTTAGATCTCGACTATGAACCACAAACCTCACACCGTTAACTATGCAAGCAGTGTAAGAGTATACATCTAACGGGCCATTCGCCAAAGCAAGTAACTTCAACAACAAAACTTCAGCAATAACAAGTTCATATATCTAGCAACAAAACTTCAACAACAATAATTTTTCTAGTCTTATAATCAACCCCAATTTCAACAAAAACCCAAATTTCAGCAATAACAATAAATTTTCTAGCCTTATAATCAACACCAATAGTTTTCTAGCCTTATATTCAACATCAATTTTCTAGCCTTATAATCAAAATTTTCTAATAACAAGAACATTAACAGCAACATAAACAACATCAACAATAACAACATAAACAACATCAACACACAACAACAACAACATCAACAGCATCAACATCAACACATAACAACATCAACAGCTAGCATCAACAACGACAACATCAACAACAACAACATAAACATCAACTACAACAAAATCAACAGCAACAACCTCAATAACAACAAAAATATCAACAACATCAACAACAAAAACACCAACAACATCAACAACATCAACAACAAAAACATCAACAAGAACAAGATAAGATGAATTGTACATGTACCTTATAATGTAGGTGTGTTATTATGTTAAAAAGAGTTGGAAATCGTCGGTGTTGTGCTTGGAATCGCCGGAAGAGATAGAGAACTTGGGTGGATGAAAAATGACCAGATCTAGAAGCGGCTGTGTTTTAATCCCGTGAAACTTTTTGGCGACGACATGTCGTCGCCAAAAGCCTAAAATGTCGTCGCCAAAAGTCTAGCGGGATATTTTCCCACCAACCCTCTTTAATGATAATTGTTTATATTTATTTATTATACATAAAATATTTATTAATAATAATAACTAGTTTTTTTAATAAAATATAATATAATTATTTATAATAATGTTGGAAAAAAAATTCGAGTCGGTTCAACCGTTTGAATGTATGTATGTATAATAGGCCCAACACGAGTATGTACATAATAGGCCCGATACGTACATAAAAAGCCCAATAGGCCCAATATGTAGATACTAGGCCCAATTAGAGTCGGTTTAACGTTTGAGAGTCTAGTAAGCTTTAACCATCCTTTGTTATCCTACGTAAGCCCAATATGTTTCTCAATCATTCGTTTTCGTCTAAACAAATTCATCAACAAGTATGTACTATGTATGTATGTATGTATGAACGAATGAATATGTGAATGCATGTATGTATAATAGGTCCAACATAATATAACGAAATGTACATAATAGCCCCGATACGTACATAAAAGCCCAATACGCCCAATATGTAGATAAAGGCCCAATTAGCCCGATATGTACATAATATGCCCAATATGAGTATAATAGGCCTGATATGTACCTAATAGGCCCAATAAATGAGTAGAACATTCCCAACATGAGTATAATAAGCCCGAAATGTACATAATAGCCCCGATAAGTACATAAAAGCCCAATAGGCCCAATATGTAGATAAAGGCCCAATTAGCCCGATATGTACATGATAGGCCCAATATGAGTATAATAGGCCCAATAAATGAACATAAAAAGTCCAACACAGACGAGCAACTCAGGAAGATTAAAGCATCGATCAGAACCATCAATATTCCATGCATTCCCGACGCAGAAACATGTTGCATTGGAGTAACAATTTGCGATGTGGATGAGTAATGTAAAAGATGAGATGTGGAAGGGAACTCAATTCATAACAATATATTTGCATAACTCCTACTATTCTACCCTGCTATGCCGTGCACCTCTCCATGTTTCCTTAGCCTGTTGAGCGTTGACATGGCTTGATCTGATAGCTAGATACCAGAAAACCAAAGGTAGGTTTATTGATAAAAACTAAGATAGTGACCCACTTCAAGAGGGGTTAAGTTAATCCATAGTCACATGGATTGCAGTACACTTCGGTAAAATGAAATTCGCTCTAACCACACGGTATGACCGGTAGCCGACCAGTTCAACTCGCACACAACCGGTCCAGTTACATATCCGGTTCTTAATTGGTCAAAGCGTTCCGCTCTGGTTCGGAAAAAAATGATTTATACAAACATAGTCTTATCATGAATTGCATCAAATCCTAGAGATTAACTTCTTGCAGGTTCAAACATTCTTGATCAGTTTATAAATCACTAAAAAGCAAAAGCATTTTACTATGTTTGATGGCTCAATATACAAATCCCCATATGAATCAATGGTGGGAAACATTAATCTTGCTCATAACTTGTATTTCATTTGATTGAAGTTTTATATAATGCAAAAATAACAATTACCTTTCTTTCTTTCTTTTAAATAATCTTGGGCTTAATTATTACATGAATATTGTTAGCCAAAATTCTTGCATGCAGCATACATAGCATCTGCTAACATATGTGCTGATTGTGAAGTTGCCTTGAACTCCAAGTTCTATTCATAGTTGAGCAAGGTCCAATAATTGTTGGCAACCTTGACTGTTCATCAACATGCGGGAAGTCAACGGTGTAGTGGAGCCCACGGCTTTCATGCCTAGTCAGCGCGCTGCTCACTACCAGTTTTGCACAACAAAACAGGTTCCTCATTTCACACGCCTCGAGCCCAACCATTGTTGGTTCCCACCCTTGTTGGAACAGGTATGCCTCCCATTCAAGCTCGAGTTCACCGATTCTCTTTTCAGCCGTCATTAACCTTGTGGTGGACCTCACGATACCGACATACTCCCACATGATTAACTTCAGTTCCTTTCGCACTTCCTTTGTTCTCCTGATGATCTTGTCCAGAACGGTGGACCCTAGCTGCATAGGGACCACAGGTGGGTCCCACCATCGTGAAACAGTATGATCGATGTGGCCGGATCCTTTCATATGATCTATTGATGGTCTTACGGCTCTTCGTGCAAATACCAGTGCTTCTAGCAATGAGTTGCTAGCAAGTCTGTTCGCTCCATGTAATCCTGTGCATGCAACCTCACCTATGCAATCAAATAAACAAAGATCAGATATTGATGATGTTTTTGTGTGTTTATTGTTTAACGTTTACTAATGTCATGACACTGGATGCTTAATTCCTAAAAGGTTGACAAAGTAGGTTAACATACTTTTTCACTATTAACCATTGTGACAATCACTTTGAACACATCATATAGAAAAAAGACTTGATGTTTCATGTAAGAAATATGTATCGAATTTAGAGTAAGAAATTTGTTCGTTTGACCCTAAAAGTCAAAAACAGAGGAAGCAAAAAATCTCACCTGCCACATAAAGTCCACGAACGTTGGTCTCCCCTTGAAGACCAGCCCGCACCCCACCACACATGTAATGAGCAGCAGGAACCACAGGAATTGGGTCACGTGTTATATCCAAGCCATACTTGAGGCACTCAGCAGCTATGTTAGGAAAATGAGAAAGAATTTTGTCTCTGCCTTTATGACTAATATCTAAAAGAACATGCTTCTCATTACGTTTTTTAAGTTGGTCATCTATACTTCTAGCCACAACGTCTCTTGGTGCCAGCTCAGCCCGTTCATCATACATAGGCATAAACCTCTCCATATCAAGATTATACAAAAGGCCCCCGTCGCCTCTCACAGCTTCAGTGATCAAAAAAGCATTTTCTCTGGCTTTGAGGGGTTTGATTGGGAGGCCTACATCCGCCAATGCAGTTGGATGAAACTGCACAAATCTGTAAGTGAAAGTAAGTTTTAGAATTGAAAACGACGCGTTTTCAATAAAAAGGTGAGATTTCTTACTCCATGTTTGAAATTACAGCTTGAGCTCGATGTGCCATTGCTATTCCATCTCCTGTAGCTACCTATGAAATTCAACCAAGATAATGTTTATTAATTTTGACCGGTTTACGGAGGATTTGGGTTATGCTTTAAATCTCAAACGGGTCAAGAAGTCACCCAAGGTCTAACTTTTAACGAATACAACCTCCTGAATTGTTACACCCACACATTTTGTTAATCATTATTTAAATTTTGTTAAAACATACAAAAAAAGTGTTAGCAAACTACAACCTACCGATACTAAAAGATAAAGTTTTTCACCCTGAACCCGTTTGACATGTAACCCAACCCGCCAGACACGCCTATCTTTCCATCTCGAGAGAATGACCATACCGGTGGATTTGTAGTAGATGGATATATATGCCCTGCACCCCCAGAAGCAAGCAAAGTGACCTTTGAAATAAACCGTAGCACCTAATATTCCATCACGCAGATACATATTAACAAATGCATAGATATCAAGAAACAAAAAGTCCATTTGAGCATGATTTTATTCATCACCTTGAGTGTTTTTGTATTGATAGTGTCAACACCATGGCAAACCATCTCAGATCCATCCTGTAATCCAAGATACATATCATATGAGAATTTTTGTCATCAAAATCTTGGAAATTTAATAATATATTTCACTAAACAAACCTGAGAAGTCAACAAGTCAATTGCAAAATGATGTTTGAAAACCGAAATATTGGGATCACTTTCAATAGCCTTGAGAAGTGCCCTCTCGATTTCCCGGCCCGTCATATCAGCTGCATGCACTATCCTGTGATGAGAATGACCGCCTTCTCTTGCTAAATGTAAGTTTCCATCTTCGCCGTGATCAAATGATGCACCCATGGCTATTAATTCCCTAATTCTCTCGGGTCCTTCTGTACACACCACCTGCAAGCATTCATAACTCAGAAATATATTCAACTTAAGTGATATATATATAAACATTTATAAATTAAGATAACATCTAAAAGCTTACTCTGACAGTTTCCTCGTCACATAAATAAGCCCCTGCAACGATTGTATCTTGTACATGATTCTCCACCGAGTCAGTAGGGCACAACACAGCACTGACACCGCCTTGTGCATAATTGGTGTTGCTTTCATGAGGCTCGGCTTTTGTTATTACGGCAACGGTGCCATGTTTTGCAACCTCAAGAGCGTATCGAAGACCAGCAACCCCGCTACCAATAACAGCAAAATCAAAATACTTTGTTGAATTGTCTCGTATGCTTGATGCTATGATTGTTTGAGAGGTTATCCGAGTTCTACCAATTGGATGACGGTAACTCTTGATTTGCAAGTTTTTACACACCCCACGTGACCTATACCATACAATAAAGTCACCACAAAGTATGATAAATCAAATTAAACACGAAATAAGTTAGGTAAAACACACTAAACCACATTAAATTTCAAGAAACTTAACCACACTTAACTTCTATTAGCTTGACATATTTGGCCTACAACCAATCAATGATAACCAAAATTAACCCTTTTACTCTCTACCATGCAGTTTTTAACCAAATATCAAAAACTTAAAGTTTTCAACTAAATTTTCAAGATTTGTGCATAGATCAAACTGTACCATCAAACTATACCATGTGGTTAAACTTCAATTAGCATGACATCTTTAAGCTATTACTAATCAATGATAACCAAAATTGTCCCTTTTACCCTCTACCTTGCAATTTTGAACCAAATACTGAAAACTTCAAGTTTTCAACAAAATTTTGAATGAATATTTGTGCGTAAGATCAAACTGTACCATGAAAGGTTCTGAGAGAAATTTTTCGAAATCACCCGAGAAAACAAACTTGGTTGCCAGCAACCTGCCTCAGGGAGTTGTAAATTGGCACTTCCAGAAGCTATACTAGTTGTCATTTATTTGCTACAACTACAACAACAATCAAAGTATCAAACACCAATGAATCAGGACATGATACTAATAAAAAATGCATAAAAAAAGTATGAACAAAGATCTAAAGATCCTAAAGCTACACATGCAGCATCTCAAACAACAAGAAATTGTACAAAACAGAGATACCCAAATCAATGCAATACATAATCAAATCAAATAAATCCTCAAATCTTGAAATTAGCAGCTTAATTCAAATTTGCAGCACACAATTTGAACTGGGTTTCAGCAAACAGTACTTGAAATGAGTATGATTTGGGTAATTTGACGATTAGGGTTTCAAAATTACAAGTTCAAAAGGCAACAAGAACAAAACTTGAAGGTTAAAGAATCAAAGAAAAGTAAAGCCCACCTCAAGAATTGAAATTGCGAAGCCCAATGAGAGAAGGTGATGAAATGAAAGAAGTATTTGGAGCGAAATAATAAAATGAATGAATTATATAAATAAATAAATAAATAAATAAATACAAGTTTTGGTCATCACTCATCACATATTCAAAGACGAAACGAATTTTTGCATCCACAAAGATAATATAATAATAATTTAATACAGAAAAGTGATTCGATGGTCCAAATATGATGATAAAAGTGGATCTAACTACTGTTTAGTAGTAAAGATTCTGAACTTTTAAAAAGTTGTTAGGGTATTTAAATGGAGCAATGTATTGGGATGATGGGATGGGTTAGTTTGGGTATCTTTTTGGTTTACTAAGACGAAGATTTAAGGTTTGTGTAGAAGAGACGAAAGCTATTTATTTGAAAGTTTGAGGGACGAGGCCAATTTTTTAAGTTATGGATCATTTTCTACTGTTTTTATTGAAGCTTTGTCAATGCGGTAACTCGGGTAGCTTAAGATTTATTTGTTTCACGTCCTGGGTGACTCGAGACGTTGCCATTCTTTAAAAAATAATTTAGAAGTTGAAGGACAAGGCCAATAGTATACCGATATGTGTTTTCACATGATCTTGTGAAACGTAATGCTATCCTATAAAAATAATTTAAAGCTTTGTCAATGCGGTAACTGCATTGCCGCTCCCTGTTTTTTTTTTCTAGAAGTATCGGTTTTACCCCGATATCTTAAATTTATGTATATATATTGATTTTGCCCCAATGTAAATATATTACATGCATTACATATATATTGAGCTCGCCTCCGTTAATCATAAACGACATGTATTGTATATACTAGTTGGATATTTGGGCTAGCCCAAAGTTTCAAAGTCTAAAATTAAACCTATTACCCATTTAATTTCTTTAACCCATTTAACAAATTAAACTCATTAGTTAAATGAGTCATTACAATTTACAAATTAAACTCAATAGCTTATTACAAGTTTGATTCGGACTCCATAATCGATGAATTCAAAGATCTTTAAGGTTATCGGGCGGCGTTCT
The DNA here is from genome assembly GCA_030867185.1 of Tagetes erecta. Taxonomy (NCBI): domain Eukaryota; kingdom Viridiplantae; phylum Streptophyta; class Magnoliopsida; order Asterales; family Asteraceae; genus Tagetes; species Tagetes erecta. Next base: position 8,937,938 of record CM061490.1, read on the forward strand.
AATTATTTTTCAAGATACTCATCATTTCTCTCGCATCATCATATATATTTTAGGTCTTTGTTCGTTAAAAATTATTTAGTTTGTATATGTAAGAACGATCATTTGTTTAAATAAAAAATATTAAATATTTAGAGTTGTTATTGTTTGATTTGACCTGACTCGAATAGAATCGTCAACCCGAAAAATATAACCAGAAACACAGTGATCAAAAATAAAATTACGGTATATGTGATTTTCAGCCTCCGTAGTATAAAAATTTAGGATTTATAAGTGTAATGTACTAATGATCGAGTCAAAGTTGGATTTTTGAGGAAAATATATTTTTACATATTTAGCTTGGTCGATAGAGTGACGTAATATTAAAGACCATGAAACAAAAGATTGCACTTTTTGGAAAGCATCCATATAATGTTGATTATAGGAAATAAAGTCCAAATGCAAATTGTGTGACAAATGTACTTTTCTAAAAGGTGTGGAAGGTGTGGTTCTAAATTTATGCATTCCAAGATGGCAACGCAACTAAAAAAAAGAAAGCCGATTTGGCCTCTAATTTAAGTTTATATCATTTTTGGTCCCTCACTTTGTTTTTTTTACTATGAGAACATCTTGTGTGCAAATTCATTTGACTTGTCAATAACCTACTAACGTACAAGATCAAGTCGATCAATCACATGTTGTGTTAGATGTTTTTAAAAAATTTATGATAGAAAATCAGTTTTGACCTTATCTTTCTACTAAATTATTAGGAGTTTGAATAAAACACTGTTGAACACAAGGTAAAACAATCAAACAAAGTAAATGAAAAAAAATAATAATACTGAACTTGCGTGGTTTGGTCAAAGAAAAAAGTTATAATCATATGCCGTGTTATATATAATAAGAGCGTTGATAGTATTAAAAAAAACTTAATAGTCATATATTCTTCTCTTTCTTTTAAACGTTGATATTCATTTATAAAGTCGATTTTGCCTAAAAAATTTATGAGAATTGATATTTAACCACACAAAAACCGAGTTAAACGAACTTTGACTGAACTCATTCTTGCGACGTTAGATTCGTATAATCAAACCCTCCACTTCCACCCCACCCCTAAAACCTAAACCCCTCACCCTACCACCAAAAACCTAAAACGTGCATGACAAACATTCCTAGTTCCCTTATATACTAAAACACAACATTTGTGGGGACCTTGTGTTTATTCCTTCTACTTTAATAAATTAATGCATTTGACCCTCAACTTAACATTAACATATTTATAACTTTGACATCCGACTTTGACTTTGATTTATTGTCATTTTCATCCCTTATGACTTAGTCAATTTACAACTTTGATGCCCCTACTCGACTTTGCCCCGGTCGTTTTGACTTATTCTTGATTTTGACATCTAAGTTTGGATATATATTCTTCTTTTAATATGTGACAATTATTACGATTTTAACAACGTAACGTGCAAGACAAAGAGTTTTTTTATGAATGCTTGTGACGTCGAAGTCACGTACACAAAATCCGATCACCATATCATATGACCCGATTATAACTAGTTTTATCTGTAAACTGCAAACCATCATAACGTAAACACCTCATTTCTTATCAGAAAAATGTCTTTTTAAAAGCATATTATATGATTGGAGAAAATTAATTCAAAGTTGAAAAGTGTTTAAATGCACTTTGTGAAAGGTGTGGTCAGGATAGATTCGTTACAAAATGCCACTTCTTGGAAAGGTCCAGTGCAAGTTGCTACCATTTATTATAAATTTATAACTTTTTTAATCTTTTATTGAAAAACATACAAAGAAATATAACATATAAAATGTGTATTCATATAAAACAAGTTTTTTTCGTATCACTCTTTCTCCCTGTATATACACCAAAGAATGCTACATGGACCTTGATTTCATACACCTTCTGTAAACTGCAGTTTGTAACTCTAACAAAAGAAATTATAGTTTATAATTTAGTTTACTAACATTTGACAAAAAATAACTTATTAAATATATAAATAACATTATGTTTATTAACATTGTGATATTCTAATATTGTGGACGCACAGTATATGATAAATCAAAGACTAGTTTATTTGTAAAATAAAAAAATAACCAGGAGTCCAGGAATAAGGATTTACAACCTATGACAGACCGTTATGATAGAAAATGACCATTTATAACGGTCCGTCACGGTCAGATTTTCTAAAATTTTAGTAAGTGTAAAAATCTTTTTTCTAATTAAGATACAATTAATAGTTTGGGTATTAAGAGTGAAGCTTAATTTAAAACACTAAATTATTGTGAGGTGAGAATTAAGATAACTTTATTTTAATATATTATATATATATATATATATAAATGCAAAAAAAATAAAAAAATACTTGATTTGGAGTAGAACACCGTAAACTGTAGTTTACAATTAGTAAACTGCAGTTTACAGTGTAAATGACAGTTTACAATAACAAATTGCAGTTTACAGTCTTCTGGGTGTATGAATCCTTAATCAAACGCTGCTTTGCCACGTACAAAGCACAACACAAAAGATGTAAAAACAAATGAGTTGTACATTCATACAGTACAACAGTAGTACCACAGTGTACTATTGTTTATTTACCTTGTATTTTCAATAAGAGGAGAATGTCTAGTTAGATCATTATATAATTACACGCTTTTAGATTTGGTTCTTTTTTCCTTATTCATACAACTATATTTTTCCTTGTATTTTTATCTTCATTATGTTTTTAATCTTTGCTTTTATCGATTGTTGTCATTTTTTACAGTTAGGGTTTCGCTAGGTTCTAAACCATTTTGTCGATGGATATATTTTGTGGTTGCTTTGGGGACCATGTTTTTGATTGTTATGTGTATAGCTTGTCGGCTGGTGTTTGGCTACTGCTTGTGGTGGTTGTTGTAGATCTGTCGTGTGTTGCTTGCAACTGATTGTGGTGTTTGTTGTAGATTTGTGATGATGGTTGTAGATATGTATTAGGATTTGTATGAAACCTTTTGGGGTTTTCGAATTGCATGTCGATGATGATTCTTCATTAATTGAGATGTACCCGTCTTTGTCGGGTATGATTAGGTTGTTACACATCTATTTCAGTAGTGTGTTTTTTTTAGTGGAAAAAGGTGATGATTACATGATGAGGATGATGGGGTGCCAATGTCTCATAAAAATTCATTGGAGTCATGGTGATGTTGTTTAACACTTCCTAAGTCTATTTTGTGTTTTCTACTATTTTTTGAATTCGTTTTTTGTTCGAAACCATTCATAGAAATGACATTTTTACTCCACACATTAGGGAGACTTGACGGAAAATTGGGTGGAGTTAGTGTTCACGACCATTTCTGTTGGAAAATAAAATCACAATGACCAAAACTGTTAAGGTGAGACTGAACATGTTAATGATATCAAAACACAAGGACCAAAAGTGCAGTTAATCAAAATAGAAAATCTATTTTTCTAGAAAGTGTAAGAAGTAATTTGGTCCATTAGATCTTAAATCCAAAGGCTACTTAAATTCGTTAGCATAATTATAAATAGTTGGAATTTTAAATGATAGAGCAAATATATTTAGTCTTAGCTAGTTTGTTGACTTACTCGATCTCCACATGCAAAACATATGTCAATTACTCCAATTTTTTAAACGTTCATAACTTTTATATACGTCATTATTTTTCTTAAATACCATAAAAACGAGCGTTTTAATATCTTTGAAGTTAGTACCACTATTGTTATATAATTTTTTTTCACCTTTTCAGCTCGTCATTGTATCTTTCAGCTCATCATCGTGTCTTTTTGTTTATCATTATGACCTTTGCTTGTTACTGTTTCTTTTATACTCATCATTATAATTTGCTACACATCATTGTGATTCAGTCATCGTGAAGTACGTTCGCTATCATTGTTTATTGCGTTCATTGTTTTTTGTTCAGTTCATTGACATATGACATTCACTTAATTTGAGCAAAAAAAGTATTACGATGATTGTGTATTACGCTCAGGTCATTGTGCAATATGTATTCGCCTCTGTGTTTTACATTTCAAGTCATCGTGTAATATGCATTCGCTATTATATTTTATGTTTTAACTCATTTTGTATTATGTATCGGATACAATTGTTATTATTTAATCATTATATTTACATATTAGAAATATACTTATGTTATTTCATTATTATCACTTTCATATTTCATTAATTTTGAAACAAAAAAAACAAACGTAATTGTTTTTGTTTAATATATGACAACAATTGTACTTATTTTAAAGATATTAAAACACTCAGATTTATGATGCATTTTTTTAAAAAATATGTCGTACATAGAAGTTATAAACGTTTTAAAAAGTGAGAGAACAGACGTGTGACTTGCATGTTAAGAGAGAAATCCAACAAAAATAACTATGATTAAAATACAAGGAGGATGAACTATTTCATACCCCCAAACTCACTACATTTTTATTAAAAAATTTAAACCACATGTCATTAAAATTAAAAAAAAATACATTTCATTAAAAGTACATGAAAAAAAATACAACAAACTAAAAAAAATATTACGACAAACTAGAAAAAGATAAACCACTCGTCAGAGTTAATGTTAGAAAGAACATCTAGGTGTTCTAAACCTTTTAGGTTATAAAGATAGTCGGTTAGATAGGAACAAAGACTAAAATGAATATCTTCATTAGTTAACTCCATAAACATCTCTTTTCTTGTCGTCGCTCTTAAAATTTAATCAAATAATTCAAAGAGGTCCAAACGAATATATATGCAAGTTATGTTATGAAAAGTATTAGAAAATCTATACATCAAATCAAAAGAAAGACACTTCTTTTACATAGTTGGTTAAACGTCACTGCTTTTCACATGAAGGTTGGCCGGTGGTTAGAAGTGTAGAGAGTTAGATAGTTATACTAGTTGGACCTCTTTTGGAGCCGTAAATAGGATTGTAGACGAACCAAACAAATTTAAACAAATTTCGTGTTCATTTATTATGGAAAAAATATGTCTATAAACCGTTCACGAACACATACCAAACATAAAGGAATGCAAACAAACACAAACAAATGTTCATAAACATAAACAAACACACTTTTTTAAAGGCAAAAATGAATAAAATAAAATATAACACATAAAAACCTCTAAATAAATGAACACAAATGAACATAAGCGAATGAACATCAGCGAACACAGTACCAAACGTTCACGAACATAAATGAACGAACACGATCTTTGTTCATGTTTGTTCGTTTAACTTATCAAACGAAATTTCTTGTCCATGTTCATTTGTTTATTAAACGAACGAACACAAACATATTTCCCACCGAACGGTTCGCTGAAAGTTCAGTTCGTTTGCGGTCCTAACCACAAACATTCAAAGGCCCTCCTTGATCGAACCAACGTACCTCTCATATATTGTTAATTAATACGAAGGGCTATATTTGATGTGATGTCTACAAATTGATGAATGCTATGATGTAATCACAATGGAAAAATAACAGATTAGATTGGCCGGTCGGTGATATGAATTGATGTTGATAATCCAAGGGTCTGTTTGGTATGGGGTAATGGAATGGACGAAGGAATGGAATGAATGATGGAAAAGAATAGATAAAGGAATGAAATGGACTATTCCATTCCATTATCATGTTTGATTACCTTACAAGAATGAAATGAATCAGTACTTGTTGTTTAGTAGGAAGGAAAAAAACGAAATAAAATACAAATCTCTAAAAGTAACAAAAATATCTTGTTATGGTTATGGGTCAGGTCTTGGTTCGGGCCATGAATCGGCGCATGGTTCGATACATGGATAAGTACATCAATTAGGACATGGATCAAGACATGGGTCGGGCCATGGTTCGAGTCACGGTTTGAGGAATTGATCGCCATATTGGTCGGTTCATGGTTCGGTTCATGGGTCGGGTCATGAGTCAGTTCATGGACCAAGTCATTAGTTGGTTCATGTGTTGGGTCTTAGATCGGGACATGGGTCGGTCATGGTACGAGACACGGGTTCGGCCATGAGTCGGATTTATGGTTGGAGTCATGGTTCAGGGCATGGATCGACATGGGTCGGGTCACAGGTCAATTGATGGCTCGGGTCATGAGTCAGTTCATGGGTTAGACCCTAGTTCGGTTCATGGGTTGGGTCATGGTTCAAGCCGTGGGTTAGGACATGGGTCGGTTCATGGGTACTTGTGTGTAGGGTCAAGGTTTGAATCATGGGTCGGGTCATGGTTCTTGTCATGAATTAAAAAATTATTCCATTCCTTGAGGGAATGAAAAAAAAACAAGGGGATGGATGGAATGAAAAGGAGGGTTTTTTCATTCCTTCGTAATGATTCATTCCATTCCATTGATCAACCAAACACGTTTTTTTCCATTCCCTCGTAATGATTCATTCCATTCCACCTCTTATTCCTTCATACCAAACCTACACCAAGTGTTTTATGTTGACAATATATATGCACTTTAATTTAATTTCTCTCTTAATCAATCGTAGTGGTTGATTAAAAATAGCATGTGCACTTCTTGAATGTCAGGTTACCTAGTTGGTAAACAAAGGTATATATATATGTGCTCATTTATATTTTTCCCATTTATTAAGGATCAAGATCAACTTAAATACCTATATATCTTTTAATTTAGGCTATATATATGAATTAATGCAGCTCTTTTCTGCAACTTAATTGTTTCTTTGCCACCCCTACATTGCATGTTTAATGCCACAAATATCTCTTCTTCAATTCATGGTTTTAGAAAGAAAAAAAAAAAAAAAAAATTCATCTTCCACGTGTCTCGCCTACCTGTCAAGAACATGTCATCACTTCAATCTAGAACCTTAACCGTCCTTAGCATGTGTATCATAACTTCATATTGATAAAAAAAATCCTAGAAATTTGTGTGCCCACATGGTCTGTTTTGTGAGTTAATTAAACCTACATAACTTCTTACAAATTACAATATTAGCTCTAAAGGAGAACATATATATATACAGCCACCATCAAGACTAGATAACTGCATTCATTTGGGTAGTTAATATATATAGTAGCTCAAGTCTCGCGCGAACTGGTAATTAAGAACATGATAAATTTAGGTAACTCGACCTCAAGACGTTTAGTATAACCAAGATATCGAATAATTCAAAACTTAGTTACAATTGATATCACAACTTTAGTATTTATAAACCTAACCAAATTGTGTTGCAACACAACTATCATCATTGTGTATACCTTAATTTGGTATACATTGAAAAAAAATTAAACCCTATTTGAACACAATAACGATTGTTAAACTTTAAGATAAAACTAACTTGTTAGAGTACGTACTAAAAATAGTAGTAGACACTATCTAGCCTACTTGTTAGACACCCTCTTTTTAGACTAACCCACCTTTAAACCATCTTCTACAAACCATCTTGTTTGTATAAGTTGGGAATTATTGTCCTAGGGTAGCAAAACTTCATAACAGAATATTTAACATAACAAACAAACACACTCAGTAAAATCTAAGTATAGCAAGCCAATAGGGTCATGAGAAACACTACACTAAACAAATGACACCTCACGGCGTTTCAGAATTACTTTACAGGTTTCAGTTTATCGCCGCTATAGTTTTTGCTCACCCATATATCCCGCTAAAAGTTTCATCTTGTTGCTATTATATTTAGGGTGGTCCCAATATTTTTAATTATCTTGAATGGAGTAAAGTAAGTCTAAAAGAAATTGGTTTTTACATATGGAGATAGTCTTTTCCACCTATATCTATGGTGATTGTGTAGCCTTGTTCTTCACAAACTCAACCTTATAGCCACCACAATATTTAGAGGCAACATGTCGCCCTATAGGTAAGTTATTTGAGACTAACTTTTGTTGTCTATATAGGTCTGGTCCCTATAGCATCATATAGGTGTAGTGATAATGAGACGAGGGCAATCAACGATTCATTTCCTCGATCTATCCGAGAAGACTTAAAGATCATCAACCAATCATCCTACCTTCTTCTTGCTTGTTTTTTTTTGTTTGCATTTCTAGTTAGTTTAATCATGTTGTTAACTATTTTAACTATGTTTCTTGTAGTTTTTGTAAGCTATATACTCATATTATTTTGATTAGGATGAAGCTTTATGGTTTGATGATGAAAAAAATACATATTAATTATGATAGTTTTCCAATGATGTTATATATTTGTCTAGATTAGATTGTCATGTGATGTTGATGAATGTTAGGATTTTAACATGTTAAAAATCCCATCTTTTTTATATTTGTTTGTAAATCTATAAATTAAATTTGTATAATTTATGCCATGAGATTAAAAATAATAAATGGAATTAATGTTAGATGACATGAAAACTGAATAAATTAATATGCTTTCTTTCACAAAATGTTTGAAAAAGATAATTGTGATATTATAATTTCTTGAACAATATTCGGATTGTAGATTTGGAATTGTGGTCACAATCACTAGATTTACACGACTTAGTTTTAAGAATTATAAATTTGAACATTTCATAACTTTGTCTACTTTATGTGATTAAAGGTGATTAGTATGTGTTTATCATTTTAGTTTTCTTAAATTTCAAAAATTAGGATGTTATAATGGATGACTAGTTTATCTTTAGAAGGCTGTGATGAGCAGAGATGTTGGATTTGAAGCGTCTAGAAAGTGAAATTGGACTGAATACATTAGGCAAAGGCAATATGATAGTGGGTCAAGTTGGGTGGAGTTTTATGTGTATGATGAAACTACTTCTTATCAACCAAACATACAAGAGAGTTCAGGGTCAGGGGAAGCATTTGGTTCAGATAGTTCATGGTCTAATCAAGCTCAAGAACAGACTGGTTTAAAAAGGTCTTTCATGATACGTACGTACCGAATAAGGTTTAAGGGTTAAACTTAATTATCTAATTATTATATATTAACTATCTATAGTAAGAGTAGATTGCAGGTTGTGAACGGAGTTAACGTGAGACTAAACTTGTTAAAAATATCAAAATATGGAAGACTAAAATTGCAATGTACTATATATAGTATTCATATGTTAAAAATGTTTTTTAAAGCTTAGTATTAAATATTAAAATTAAATGTTGAAAATGATATCAATCCTTAATTAATTTGCAGTCGAATCCTAAAAAAAGATTATATGCCCATCTATTCTAGGTAGCTAGAATATTAAAATGAAAAAATATGGCACCTTGTTCAATTATTCCTCATCTACAAGGGACATGTTTTAATTTGTGTAACATTTCTGTCACCGTACTCTATACCCCAATCGATCCCTTCACTGCCCGCCCATATGTATATATAGTTTTTAACTCGTATTTAAGGACTTAATACATTTGCATTAATTAGTAAATCTCTTGGTCCCTCTAACAAATACCTTAATTTCAAATGTATTAACAGAAGTTACTGAGTTTTTTTTTATGTATAAAATTAAACCATTAAAAATAACTCAAACCATGATGTTGTCCCCACTATACACTATCTCATCATAAAATCTTGATATTGTTTCACATGGAGCCTGTAATTTGTTCTGCAAAGAATATTTCATCTTTTGCTATTATATAGTATAACACTAGAGACACCATTAATTTGTCACAAAAGTTGACCATTTCTTCCCTAAATTTCAACAATAGATTCATGTTTCTAAATATGCTGACCTAAAAGGTGACATGTTCATTAAAATCAGTAAGGCTGCCCACATTGCTATAACATGCTTATATTCCCCTTTGTCATTATCTTCACCAACTTGTGTACACAAAATTCTTGCATGAATTTAAAGACCGTACGTACTTATAAATACCACAATTAACCCTTACAATATAACAAGTCATGCTTTTGTTTGGTATATTTTGGCTTTGAGAGAGTTTAGGACACGAAAAATGGAAAGATTGCACCCGTTGCCCCCGAATAGATCCACTAGTTTTCCTTCTACATTACATCCTGCTTCCCTTCGTGTCGAGTCTGAACTAAACAAGTTACGCGCTTGGGAAATAAAGTCATGTTCATCAACCAAAACCATAACATCCGGAATGGTCCAAACCGGTTTAGTTGGTTTGTCCGAGGTGTATAGATGTGCAGAGGAACTTGTTTACTCTTCCCTCACACAACATGGGAAGATGTTGGAAAATGCATTGGAACATTCGCTTAAACTACTGGACACTTGCGGTATCGTTAGGGACACACAACATAAGATTAGGGAACAAGTTTTATGCCTTCAGTCAAGCTTTCGGAGACCAAGTACACAATCGCGGTTAGAAGACAAGATCTCAACCTATTTTAAGTTAAGAAAGAAGTTAAACAAAGAGGCATCAAAGTGCATTAGATCGTTGAAACAATCCGAAAAGAATTTTTTGGTTGTAGTTTCTTTAAAAGATCAGAATTTGACAATGGTGGTGAAGATTCTAAGAGAAGTGAATGTGATGACTTCTCGTGTGTTAAGGGTTGTTTTAATGTACTTGTCGTCAACAGGAACAGGAAACCGGAACAAGCGTGGTGGATGTTCATTGATCCAAAAACTGAGGCCAACCGCAACGGTGGAGAAAATAGTGAATGAGGTGGGGAGTGTTGATGGTGCACTTTTATGTGTTCTTCATGCCACAAAGGAAATGACAATGGTTGATAGGAAGATAGAACATCTTGTAGTTAGTTTAGATAGTATAGAAGTTGGATTAGATGCAGTTTTTAGAAGATTGATTGGATATAGAGTCTCAATTCTTAATATACTCACACGATAGTGTTAAATCATGTAGTCTTTTAACTTATGAGACTTGCCATGCATGACCCATTGTGTTTTAGCAATTTTGAAGTGTTGTATAATGTGTAATAGAAGCAAAAATAGTTATTGTGTGGTAAGTCCATTGAATTTTCTTTGTTGTCAATCATTTGAAGATCGTACATGGGCACTTACACATGAATATAACAATTTTTTCATTGTGCTATATTATAATTTGTTTTTAAATACAAATTAAAACTACAAAACAAACGACACAATATGTCATTTATAAACTGTTTTAATTGTTGACAGGATTATATGTGATAACTAATAGAACATCTGAAATTTGTTAACTTGTTTTATTTATTAAGACGTGGACTAACACAATAATATATAAAGACACAGTGACCAATATTACACAATGACATCTTCAACGAAATCACACAATATTAATTTCCTAAATTGCATATTATTAGTTTGCATTTATATATACTAGTCAAATGATATATTATTAGTTTGCATTTACATTTACTACTCTACCATACAATACAACTTTGACATAGTGATACTTAATGAGCCCTACAATATAAATAATGACATAACGAATGACACAATGAAGTGAAAAAACGTGGAAAAAAATTATATTAAAGCTATACGCGTTTTAAAGATTAAATTATGCTCGTTTTTTGGTATATTTAAAAAAATGTCATGTGTAAAAATTATGAGTGTTTTAAAAAATATAAAACTTAAAAAGTAAGAACATTATCAATTTTACATACCATTCTTTCTAATTTAAGTTAGTATCACACGTCATTTAAAAAAGCTTTCTTACGCTTTTTAAATAAGTTAACCTTTGTATATATATGAATATAACCCTGAAAAGAAAATGTCATTTTAGGTTTTTAACTTTTAAACCGATAGTCAAAATGTTTAAAATTCGGTAATTAATTGTTCAAGTATATGTACATAACTAGTAAAATAGAGATTCATACAAGTATTAAAAACACAAGCAAGTGTGTTGATAAATCTTTCATAAGAATCAAAGACTTCACCAACTATTTCTAGTTCATAAATGTCGTTATTTTACAAAAGTGTAAGTTCATGAATGAATGTTAATACATAAAGTCTTTCAACGTAACATGGTTAGACATCCACAAGCTAGCTTCAAGCTTAGTCAAGTTGCATAAACACAACATTCACTGAAGAAAAAGTGAAGACACCATGACATATATTAACACAAGCATGCCAATTTAGTGATCCGTACAAATCACTAACATACTAACATAGATTCATCATAAGTCAAGGTGATACAAGAGGAGTTTAGCTCAACACTAATGCTCAAATGGTAGGCAAAAGCCATCATGAAAATACAAATCACTACAAGAAATATAACCTTTAGCGACGACAAATGTCGTCGCCAAAAGCCTTATATATCGTCGCTAAAACCTTTGGCGACGACATTTGGCGACGACAGTGCTAGCCGCTAAAACCTGGCATCCGAAAGTTTTTTGCGACGACATTTGCGACGACAAAAGTGGGACCCACTTTCCGGGGAAAAAAAGGGAAAAGAAATTCAGAATTTTTTTGGTGACGTCATTTAGCGACGACATGTCGTCGCGAAAAGTATTTATTTTTTTTATTTAAAAAATTATTTTCTATTAAAATAATAATATTTTAATCACTTTTAGCGACGACATGTAGTCGCTAAATGACGTCACACATGTATATCAGCGACGACAAACTGCAGCAAAAATTTGCAGCATTTGGCTTTTGGCGACGACATGTCGTCGCTAATGTCGTCGCTAAAAGTACCTGATGCAGCATTTAGCTGCTGCATTTTGCAGTTTCCGCCCGGTTTTTTCGGGTAATTTTTCAGTAACCAAACCTGTGTTTAAAACTTGTTTTATATATCCTAATAAACAAACAACCACAACACATCATTAACATCTAGCTAACATCATCATCATAACAAAATAAACACCAAAGTTTTACAAAGTAATTAAGTTAGCGAAACTATTTTTACATACTAAAAAGTGTTTCAAAATGGCTACCACATCAAATGTACCAAACTTGAATGTTAAGCAAAACTACCAATTAGTTGTCTTCCTCATCATCATCATCATCATCATCATCATCCCCGTCAGCTTCAACATTAAAGGGGGGAGGGGTCATATTAAGCTTCCTCCAGAGCGGGGCGGTATATGATGCCATCATCTGCTGCACCTCCTCTTCTGTATATCTTCGGCTATTTGACGAAGAGGAATCAGATGCAAAGGCAGATTGAGGTAGCTTCTGCCCTACCCCCCGGGTCCAACCGCGACGCTCCCCTAACACCTCTTGGATAATGTCATCCTCAGTCAGCGTGTTAAGGGGATCATCTCTCATTTGAATCATATCGGCCTGCATGGTTACAACAAAAATAACATAAGTTCAAGTAAAAAAAAATTACTTCATAGTAAAAACAACAACCACTTGGTAGGCATGAAAGTAAACCAAAAATTAAACAATCTTTCCTATATTGAAGGCAGTTCATAAAAGTAATCAATACAAATAAGTATCCATTTACAAAAAAAAAATTGTTAAAGAATAATAAAAATCAAACAACCAAGTGTGAAAAACGATGTAATTAACTTACATAGTTTTGTGCCGCCTCCGGCTCTGTAAATTCACCATTTCGAACCCGCATTTGCCTGTATAGTTCAATGGGGCTTACACCCCGCTGTAAACACATGTAATTAACATAATGTTAGTGTCATTTATAATGTCTCCTATTTAAAATTAAAACACCTTACATTATCATAGCGAACTTGGGCCAGATTTTTCCGACCATGACGGACGACAATCTGTTGTTTCGCCCGACAACCCTTATTCGCCGAAGAGCGTGCTTGAAACTTATCACTGCACCGATAATCTACAAACTGGCGCCACTCTTCATCCCCATAGTTGCTGGGAGGCATTTGCCTAAGCGCATCGGCATTGTCTTTCCCCCCTCTCAACGTAAAATGTTTTAGACCGAACTTGTACTTTTGATCTTTATAGATGAGACCGAAATGCGTGTTCAACCCATTCCGAATGATGGAACCCCCTGGTCCATTGAGATGTCTCATCACATCAAAATATTCCTGCAAGATAAAAGTAACAGTTAGAGACTTTTATATATATTCATAAATACAACAATGAACTAAAAACACTTCACCTGAAGCTCGTCAAATATAGTACAAGTATGCTCTGACGGGACTTCTTTCCACGAGTGATAGTGATAAGGGATCTTAGAAATTAAAGTCCCTACCAGCGAATTGAAGTTACTGCTGTTAAGACCAACAGCAGTGTATGTTCCTTTATCTCCTTTTTCAAAGGCAATCTCCAAAAGCTGCCTCGAGTTCTTTTTGAATACAGTTTTTAAATTTTGGTTTTTATTTTTAGACCTTTTTCCTGTCCCCCCTACAAATTCAAGTAAGCAAATAAAAAACAAAGTTATTGTTTTCAAGAAGATGCAAGTATTTAAAAACAGTTTTCAAGAAAATACAAGCCCAATCAGAAGTTTGTCATACCACTTCCTTGGCATCCAGACGATTGGTTCCAATCGCCCCCCGGGGGATCACCACCACAATCTCCCCCATGATATGTGGAATAGATTGACATCTGTAAAAAGGAATACAAGTATACAATACAAATTATATGAATTAAAATAATACTAACGTGTCATTTTGGTTTATCTCAAGTCAACAAATATTATAAATTAAAATGTTTTTGTGACGACAAATTACAACGACAGCATCAATCAGATTCATCATAAATATAAACATGTGATTCAAGTTCATTGTCTATATCGTCGTCTGTGTCATCGTCCATGTCGCCATCGGTGTCGTCGTCTTCCACCGCAGGAGTATGTTCAAGCTCAATTGCTTCACCTCTACTCAACCCCGTAGGTGTAAAATCATCTAAGTTAGAAGACAATAAAATATCAGATGAATTGCTGTCATGTAAAAGATCCACTTCAATATCTCTCGCATTGATATCTTGATCCCAGATCTTCCGATGATGAACTTCTTGGACGACTTTCCAGTATTTCCCTGATTCACCTCTTCTTTTAACAGGGTCATCAAGGTAAAATACTTGATTTGCTTGTGTTGCAAGAAGGTATTGTTCTTCTTTATACCATTCGTATCGAGTACAAATACTGGTTATGTTATCCTTAGTGAGACAACCTTGTTTATCGGTTTTGAACCATTTACATCGAAACAAAACAACCTTGCGGCCTCCTAAGTAACATAGCTCCAGAATTTCTTCCAACACACCGTAATATGGTCTACCGTCAGCATCGGTTGTTGAAACTCCACTGTTCTGAGTTGTTCGGTTTAGATCTCGACTATGAACCACAAACCTCACACCGTTAACTATGCAAGCAGTGTAAGAGTATACATCTAACGGGCCATTCGCCAAAGCAAGTAACTTCAACAACAAAACTTCAGCAATAACAAGTTCATATATCTAGCAACAAAACTTCAACAACAATAATTTTTCTAGTCTTATAATCAACCCCAATTTCAACAAAAACCCAAATTTCAGCAATAACAATAAATTTTCTAGCCTTATAATCAACACCAATAGTTTTCTAGCCTTATATTCAACATCAATTTTCTAGCCTTATAATCAAAATTTTCTAATAACAAGAACATTAACAGCAACATAAACAACATCAACAATAACAACATAAACAACATCAACACACAACAACAACAACATCAACAGCATCAACATCAACACATAACAACATCAACAGCTAGCATCAACAACGACAACATCAACAACAACAACATAAACATCAACTACAACAAAATCAACAGCAACAACCTCAATAACAACAAAAATATCAACAACATCAACAACAAAAACACCAACAACATCAACAACATCAACAACAAAAACATCAACAAGAACAAGATAAGATGAATTGTACATGTACCTTATAATGTAGGTGTGTTATTATGTTAAAAAGAGTTGGAAATCGTCGGTGTTGTGCTTGGAATCGCCGGAAGAGATAGAGAACTTGGGTGGATGAAAAATGACCAGATCTAGAAGCGGCTGTGTTTTAATCCCGTGAAACTTTTTGGCGACGACATGTCGTCGCCAAAAGCCTAAAATGTCGTCGCCAAAAGTCTAGCGGGATATTTTCCCACCAACCCTCTTTAATGATAATTGTTTATATTTATTTATTATACATAAAATATTTATTAATAATAATAACTAGTTTTTTTAATAAAATATAATATAATTATTTATAATAATGTTGGAAAAAAAATTCGAGTCGGTTCAACCGTTTGAATGTATGTATGTATAATAGGCCCAACACGAGTATGTACATAATAGGCCCGATACGTACATAAAAAGCCCAATAGGCCCAATATGTAGATACTAGGCCCAATTAGAGTCGGTTTAACGTTTGAGAGTCTAGTAAGCTTTAACCATCCTTTGTTATCCTACGTAAGCCCAATATGTTTCTCAATCATTCGTTTTCGTCTAAACAAATTCATCAACAAGTATGTACTATGTATGTATGTATGTATGAACGAATGAATATGTGAATGCATGTATGTATAATAGGTCCAACATAATATAACGAAATGTACATAATAGCCCCGATACGTACATAAAAGCCCAATACGCCCAATATGTAGATAAAGGCCCAATTAGCCCGATATGTACATAATATGCCCAATATGAGTATAATAGGCCTGATATGTACCTAATAGGCCCAATAAATGAGTAGAACATTCCCAACATGAGTATAATAAGCCCGAAATGTACATAATAGCCCCGATAAGTACATAAAAGCCCAATAGGCCCAATATGTAGATAAAGGCCCAATTAGCCCGATATGTACATGATAGGCCCAATATGAGTATAATAGGCCCAATAAATGAACATAAAAAGTCCAACACAGACGAGCAACTCAGGAAGATTAAAGCATCGATCAGAACCATCAATATTCCATGCATTCCCGACGCAGAAACATGTTGCATTGGAGTAACAATTTGCGATGTGGATGAGTAATGTAAAAGATGAGATGTGGAAGGGAACTCAATTCATAACAATATATTTGCATAACTCCTACTATTCTACCCTGCTATGCCGTGCACCTCTCCATGTTTCCTTAGCCTGTTGAGCGTTGACATGGCTTGATCTGATAGCTAGATACCAGAAAACCAAAGGTAGGTTTATTGATAAAAACTAAGATAGTGACCCACTTCAAGAGGGGTTAAGTTAATCCATAGTCACATGGATTGCAGTACACTTCGGTAAAATGAAATTCGCTCTAACCACACGGTATGACCGGTAGCCGACCAGTTCAACTCGCACACAACCGGTCCAGTTACATATCCGGTTCTTAATTGGTCAAAGCGTTCCGCTCTGGTTCGGAAAAAAATGATTTATACAAACATAGTCTTATCATGAATTGCATCAAATCCTAGAGATTAACTTCTTGCAGGTTCAAACATTCTTGATCAGTTTATAAATCACTAAAAAGCAAAAGCATTTTACTATGTTTGATGGCTCAATATACAAATCCCCATATGAATCAATGGTGGGAAACATTAATCTTGCTCATAACTTGTATTTCATTTGATTGAAGTTTTATATAATGCAAAAATAACAATTACCTTTCTTTCTTTCTTTTAAATAATCTTGGGCTTAATTATTACATGAATATTGTTAGCCAAAATTCTTGCATGCAGCATACATAGCATCTGCTAACATATGTGCTGATTGTGAAGTTGCCTTGAACTCCAAGTTCTATTCATAGTTGAGCAAGGTCCAATAATTGTTGGCAACCTTGACTGTTCATCAACATGCGGGAAGTCAACGGTGTAGTGGAGCCCACGGCTTTCATGCCTAGTCAGCGCGCTGCTCACTACCAGTTTTGCACAACAAAACAGGTTCCTCATTTCACACGCCTCGAGCCCAACCATTGTTGGTTCCCACCCTTGTTGGAACAGGTATGCCTCCCATTCAAGCTCGAGTTCACCGATTCTCTTTTCAGCCGTCATTAACCTTGTGGTGGACCTCACGATACCGACATACTCCCACATGATTAACTTCAGTTCCTTTCGCACTTCCTTTGTTCTCCTGATGATCTTGTCCAGAACGGTGGACCCTAGCTGCATAGGGACCACAGGTGGGTCCCACCATCGTGAAACAGTATGATCGATGTGGCCGGATCCTTTCATATGATCTATTGATGGTCTTACGGCTCTTCGTGCAAATACCAGTGCTTCTAGCAATGAGTTGCTAGCAAGTCTGTTCGCTCCATGTAATCCTGTGCATGCAACCTCACCTATGCAATCAAATAAACAAAGATCAGATATTGATGATGTTTTTGTGTGTTTATTGTTTAACGTTTACTAATGTCATGACACTGGATGCTTAATTCCTAAAAGGTTGACAAAGTAGGTTAACATACTTTTTCACTATTAACCATTGTGACAATCACTTTGAACACATCATATAGAAAAAAGACTTGATGTTTCATGTAAGAAATATGTATCGAATTTAGAGTAAGAAATTTGTTCGTTTGACCCTAAAAGTCAAAAACAGAGGAAGCAAAAAATCTCACCTGCCACATAAAGTCCACGAACGTTGGTCTCCCCTTGAAGACCAGCCCGCACCCCACCACACATGTAATGAGCAGCAGGAACCACAGGAATTGGGTCACGTGTTATATCCAAGCCATACTTGAGGCACTCAGCAGCTATGTTAGGAAAATGAGAAAGAATTTTGTCTCTGCCTTTATGACTAATATCTAAAAGAACATGCTTCTCATTACGTTTTTTAAGTTGGTCATCTATACTTCTAGCCACAACGTCTCTTGGTGCCAGCTCAGCCCGTTCATCATACATAGGCATAAACCTCTCCATATCAAGATTATACAAAAGGCCCCCGTCGCCTCTCACAGCTTCAGTGATCAAAAAAGCATTTTCTCTGGCTTTGAGGGGTTTGATTGGGAGGCCTACATCCGCCAATGCAGTTGGATGAAACTGCACAAATCTGTAAGTGAAAGTAAGTTTTAGAATTGAAAACGACGCGTTTTCAATAAAAAGGTGAGATTTCTTACTCCATGTTTGAAATTACAGCTTGAGCTCGATGTGCCATTGCTATTCCATCTCCTGTAGCTACCTATGAAATTCAACCAAGATAATGTTTATTAATTTTGACCGGTTTACGGAGGATTTGGGTTATGCTTTAAATCTCAAACGGGTCAAGAAGTCACCCAAGGTCTAACTTTTAACGAATACAACCTCCTGAATTGTTACACCCACACATTTTGTTAATCATTATTTAAATTTTGTTAAAACATACAAAAAAAGTGTTAGCAAACTACAACCTACCGATACTAAAAGATAAAGTTTTTCACCCTGAACCCGTTTGACATGTAACCCAACCCGCCAGACACGCCTATCTTTCCATCTCGAGAGAATGACCATACCGGTGGATTTGTAGTAGATGGATATATATGCCCTGCACCCCCAGAAGCAAGCAAAGTGACCTTTGAAATAAACCGTAGCACCTAATATTCCATCACGCAGATACATATTAACAAATGCATAGATATCAAGAAACAAAAAGTCCATTTGAGCATGATTTTATTCATCACCTTGAGTGTTTTTGTATTGATAGTGTCAACACCATGGCAAACCATCTCAGATCCATCCTGTAATCCAAGATACATATCATATGAGAATTTTTGTCATCAAAATCTTGGAAATTTAATAATATATTTCACTAAACAAACCTGAGAAGTCAACAAGTCAATTGCAAAATGATGTTTGAAAACCGAAATATTGGGATCACTTTCAATAGCCTTGAGAAGTGCCCTCTCGATTTCCCGGCCCGTCATATCAGCTGCATGCACTATCCTGTGATGAGAATGACCGCCTTCTCTTGCTAAATGTAAGTTTCCATCTTCGCCGTGATCAAATGATGCACCCATGGCTATTAATTCCCTAATTCTCTCGGGTCCTTCTGTACACACCACCTGCAAGCATTCATAACTCAGAAATATATTCAACTTAAGTGATATATATATAAACATTTATAAATTAAGATAACATCTAAAAGCTTACTCTGACAGTTTCCTCGTCACATAAATAAGCCCCTGCAACGATTGTATCTTGTACATGATTCTCCACCGAGTCAGTAGGGCACAACACAGCACTGACACCGCCTTGTGCATAATTGGTGTTGCTTTCATGAGGCTCGGCTTTTGTTATTACGGCAACGGTGCCATGTTTTGCAACCTCAAGAGCGTATCGAAGACCAGCAACCCCGCTACCAATAACAGCAAAATCAAAATACTTTGTTGAATTGTCTCGTATGCTTGATGCTATGATTGTTTGAGAGGTTATCCGAGTTCTACCAATTGGATGACGGTAACTCTTGATTTGCAAGTTTTTACACACCCCACGTGACCTATACCATACAATAAAGTCACCACAAAGTATGATAAATCAAATTAAACACGAAATAAGTTAGGTAAAACACACTAAACCACATTAAATTTCAAGAAACTTAACCACACTTAACTTCTATTAGCTTGACATATTTGGCCTACAACCAATCAATGATAACCAAAATTAACCCTTTTACTCTCTACCATGCAGTTTTTAACCAAATATCAAAAACTTAAAGTTTTCAACTAAATTTTCAAGATTTGTGCATAGATCAAACTGTACCATCAAACTATACCATGTGGTTAAACTTCAATTAGCATGACATCTTTAAGCTATTACTAATCAATGATAACCAAAATTGTCCCTTTTACCCTCTACCTTGCAATTTTGAACCAAATACTGAAAACTTCAAGTTTTCAACAAAATTTTGAATGAATATTTGTGCGTAAGATCAAACTGTACCATGAAAGGTTCTGAGAGAAATTTTTCGAAATCACCCGAGAAAACAAACTTGGTTGCCAGCAACCTGCCTCAGGGAGTTGTAAATTGGCACTTCCAGAAGCTATACTAGTTGTCATTTATTTGCTACAACTACAACAACAATCAAAGTATCAAACACCAATGAATCAGGACATGATACTAATAAAAAATGCATAAAAAAAGTATGAACAAAGATCTAAAGATCCTAAAGCTACACATGCAGCATCTCAAACAACAAGAAATTGTACAAAACAGAGATACCCAAATCAATGCAATACATAATCAAATCAAATAAATCCTCAAATCTTGAAATTAGCAGCTTAATTCAAATTTGCAGCACACAATTTGAACTGGGTTTCAGCAAACAGTACTTGAAATGAGTATGATTTGGGTAATTTGACGATTAGGGTTTCAAAATTACAAGTTCAAAAGGCAACAAGAACAAAACTTGAAGGTTAAAGAATCAAAGAAAAGTAAAGCCCACCTCAAGAATTGAAATTGCGAAGCCCAATGAGAGAAGGTGATGAAATGAAAGAAGTATTTGGAGCGAAATAATAAAATGAATGAATTATATAAATAAATAAATAAATAAATAAATACAAGTTTTGGTCATCACTCATCACATATTCAAAGACGAAACGAATTTTTGCATCCACAAAGATAATATAATAATAATTTAATACAGAAAAGTGATTCGATGGTCCAAATATGATGATAAAAGTGGATCTAACTACTGTTTAGTAGTAAAGATTCTGAACTTTTAAAAAGTTGTTAGGGTATTTAAATGGAGCAAGGTATTGGGATGATGGGATGGGTTAGTTTGGGTATCTTTTTGGTTTACTAAGACGAAGATTTAAGGTTTGTGTAGAAGAGACGAAAGCTATTTATTTGAAAGTTTGAGGGACGAGGCCAATTTTTTAAGTTATGGATCATTTTCTACTGTTTTTATTGAAGCTTTGTCAATGCGGTAACTCGGGTAGCTTAAGATTTATTTGTTTCACGTCCTGGGTGACTCGAGACGTTGCCATTCTTTAAAAAATAATTTAGACGTTGCTTCACCTCTACTCAACCCCGTAGGTGTAAAATCATCTAAGTTAGAAGACAATAAAATATCAGATGAATTGCTGTCATGTAAAAGATCCACTTCAATATCTCTCGCATTGATATCTTGATCCCAGATCTTCCGATGATGAACTTCTTGGACGACTTTCCAGTATTTCCCTGATTCACCTCTTCTTTTAACAGGGTCATCAAGGTAAAATACTTGATTTGCTTGTGTTGCAAGAAGGTATTGTTCTTCTTTATACCATTCGTATGTATGTATGTATGAACGAATGAATATGTGAATGCATGTATGTATAATAGGTCCAACATAATATAACGAAATGTACATAATAGCCCCGATACGTACATAAAAGCCCAATACGCCCAATATGTAGATAAAGGCCCAATTAGCCCGATATGTACATAATATGCCCAATATGAGTATAATAGGCCTGATATGTACCTAATAGGCCCAATAAATGAGTAGAACATTCCCAACATGAGTATAATAAGCCCGAAATGTACATAATAGCCCCGATAAGTACATAAAAGCCCAATAGGCCCAATATGTAGATAAAGGCCCAATTAGCCCGATATGTACATGATAGGCCCAATATGAGTATAATAGGCCCAATAAATGAACATAAAAAGTCCAATAAGTACATAATAGGCCCAATATGTAGATACTAGGCCCAATTAGAGTCGGTTTAACCGTTTGAGAGTCTAGTAAGCTTTAACCATCCTTTGTTATCCTACGTAAGCCCAATATGTTTCTCAATCATTCGTTTTCGTCTAAACAAATTCATCAACAAGTATGTACTATGTATGTATGTATGTATGAACGAATGAATATGTGAATGTATGTATGTATAATAGGCCCAACATAATATAATAGGCCCGAAATGTACATAATAGCCCCGATAAGTACATAAAAGTCCAATAGGCCCAATATGTAGATAAAGGCCCAATTAGCCCAATATGTACATGATAGGCCCAATATGAGTATAATAGGCCCGATATGTACCTAATAGGCCCAATAAATGAGTATAATAGGCCCGATATCTTTTGGCGACGACATGTCGTCGCCAAATTCGCCGCCAATAAAATGGAGGGAATTTTTGTACGAAAGCGGGAAAAAATATTCTAAAAATTTAAACAAAATGTTTTTAGCGACGACTTTTAGCGACGACATGTCATCGCAAAAAGTATTTTGACTTTTTCAGATTTAATAAGTTAATAAAGAAAATTAAAAAAAATTTGTTCGATTTTTTTGCGACGACATGTCGTCGCAAAAAATAATTTGACTTTTTTTGGTCAATATTTATTAATTAAAAAAAATGGAAATATAATTTGCGACCTGTTTTTGGCGACGACAAGTCGTCGCTACCAATAATTAAGTTTTTTGTACAAAAATTAATTGATAAATAAAATGGAAAATTTGTTTGCGACGATATTGGCGACGAAAATGTCGTCGCCAAAAAGAATTTGACTATTTTGGTCAAAAAAGCAAAATTTTTTGTCGTCTAGTGGTCAAAAAGAATGTATGTATGTATAATAGGCCCAACACGAGTATGTACATAATAGGCCCGATACGTACATAAAAAGCCCAATAGGCCCAATATGTAGATACTAGGCCCAATTAGAGTCGGTTTAACGTTTGAGAGTCTAGTAAGCTTTAACCATCCTTTGTTATCCTACGTAAGCCCAATATGTTTCTCAATCATTCGTTTTCGTCTAAACAAATTCATCAACAAGTATGTACTATGTATGTATGTATGTATGAACGAATGAATATGTGAATGCATGTATGTATAATAGGTCCAACATAATATAACGAAATGTACATAATAGCCCCGATACGTACATAAAAGCCCAATACGCCCAATATGTAGATAAAGGCCCAATTAGCCCGATATGTACATAATATGCCCAATATGAGTATAATAGGCCTGATATGTACCTAATAGGCCCAATAAATGAGTAGAACATTCCCAACATGAGTATAATAAGCCCGAAATGTACATAATAGCCCCGATAAGTACATAAAAGCCCAATAGGCCCAATATGTAGATAAAGGCCCAATTAGCCCGATATGTACATGATAGGCCCAATATGAGTATAATAGGCCCAATAAATGAACATAAAAAGTCCAATAAGTACATAATAGGCCCAATATGTAGATACTAGGCCCAATTAGAGTCGGTTTAACCGTTTGAGAGTCTAGTAAGCTTTAACCATCCTTTGTTATCCTACGTAAGCCCAATATGTTTCTCAATCATTCGTTTTCGTCTAAACAAATTCATCAACAAGTATGTACTATGTATGTATGTATGTATGAACGAATGAATATGTGAATGTATGTATGTATAATAGGCCCAACATAATATAATAGGCCCGAAATGTACATAATAGCCCCGATAAGTACATAAAAGTCCAATAGGCCCAATATGTAGATAAAGGCCCAATTAGCCCAATATGTACATGATAGGCCCAATATGAGTATAATAGGCCCGATATGTACCTAATAGGCCCAATAAATGAGTATAATAGGCCCGATATCTTTTGGCGACGACATGTCGTCGCCAAATTCGCCGCCAATAAAATGGAGGGAATTTTTGTACGAAAGCGGGAAAAAATATTCTAAAAATTTAAACAAAATGTTTTTAGCGACGACTTTTAGCGACGACATGTCGTCGCAAAAAGTATTTTGACTTTTTCAGATTTAATAAGTTAATAAAGAAAATTAAAAAAAAATTTGTTCGATTTTTTTGCGACGACATGTCGTCGCAAAAAATAATTTGACTTTTTTTGGTCAATATTTATTAATTAAAAAAAATGGAAATATAATTTGCGACCTGTTTTTGGCGACGACAAGTCGTCGCTACCAATAATTAAGTTTTTTGTACAAAAATTAATTGATAAATAAAATGGAAAATTTGTTTGCGACGATATTGGCGACGAAAATGTCGTCGCCAAAAAGAATTTGACTATTTTGGTCAAAAAAGCAAAATTTTTTGTCGTCTAGTGGTCAAAAAGAATGTATGTATGTATAATAGGCCCAACACGAGTATGTACATAATAGGCCCGATACGTACATAAAAAGCCCAATAGGCCCAATATGTAGATACTAGGCCCAATTAGAGTCGGTTTAACGTTTGAGAGTCTAGTAAGCTTTAACCATCCTTTGTTATCCTACGTAAGCCCAATATGTTTCTCAATCATTCGTTTTCGTCTAAACAAATTCATCAACAAGTATGTACTATGTATGTATGTATGTATGAACGAATGAATATGTGAATGCATGTATGTATAATAGGTCCAACATAATATAACGAAATGTACATAATAGCCCCGATACGTACATAAAAGCCCAATACGCCCAATATGTAGATAAAGGCCCAATTAGCCCGATATGTACATAATATGCCCAATATGAGTATAATAGGCCTGATATGTACCTAATAGGCCCAATAAATGAGTAGAACATTCCCAACATGAGTATAATAAGCCCGAAATGTACATAATAGCCCCGATAAGTACATAAAAGCCCAATAGGCCCAATATGTAGATAAAGGCCCAATTAGCCCGATATGTACATGATAGGCCCAATATGAGTATAATAGGCCCAATAAATGAACATAAAAAGTCCAATAAGTACATAATAGGCCCAATATGTAGATACTAGGCCCAATTAGAGTCGGTTTAACCGTTTGAGAGTCTAGTAAGCTTTAACCATCCTTTGTTATCCTACGTAAGCCCAATATGTTTCTCAATCATTCGTTTTCGTCTAAACAAATTCATCAACAAGTATGTACTATGTATGTATGTATGTATGAACGAATGAATATGTGAATGTATGTATGTATAATAGGCCCAACATAATATAATAGGCCCGAAATGTACATAATAGCCCCGATAAGTACATAAAAGTCCAATAGGCCCAATATGTAGATAAAGGCCCAATTAGCCCAATATGTACATGATAGGCCCAATATGAGTATAATAGGCCCGATATGTACCTAATAGGCCCAATAAATGAGTATAATAGGCCCGATATCTTTTGGCGACGACATGTCGTCGCCAAATTCGCCGCCAATAAAATGGAGGGAATTTTTGTACGAAAGCGGGAAAAAATATTCTAAAAATTTAAACAAAATGTTTTTAGCGACGACTTTTAGCGACGACATGTCGTCGCAAAAAGTATTTTGACTTTTTCAGATTTAATAAGTTAATAAAGAAAATTAAAAAAAAATTTGTTCGATTTTTTTGCGACGACATGTCGTCGCAAA
Source organism: Tagetes erecta (assembly GCA_030867185.1). Taxonomy (NCBI): domain Eukaryota; kingdom Viridiplantae; phylum Streptophyta; class Magnoliopsida; order Asterales; family Asteraceae; genus Tagetes; species Tagetes erecta. The sequence continues at coordinate 8,963,901 of CM061490.1, forward strand.
AAATAATTTGACTTTTTTTGGTCAATATTTATTAATTAAAAAAAATGGAAATATAATTTGCGACCTGTTTTTGGCGACGACAAGTCGTCGCTACCAATAATTAAGTTTTTTGTACAAAAATTAATTGATAAATAAAATGGAAAATTTGTTTGCGACGATATTGGCGACGAAAATGTCGTCGCCAAAAAGAATTTGACTATTTTGGTCAAAAAAGCAAAATTTTTTGTCGTCTAGTGGTCAAAAAGAATGTATGTATGTATAATAGGCCCAACACGAGTATGTACATAATAGGCCCGATACGTACATAAAAAGCCCAATAGGCCCAATATGTAGATACTAGGCCCAATTAGAGTCGGTTTAACGTTTGAGAGTCTAGTAAGCTTTAACCATCCTTTGTTATCCTACGTAAGCCCAATATGTTTCTCAATCATTCGTTTTCGTCTAAACAAATTCATCAACAAGTATGTACTATGTATGTATGTATGTATGAACGAATGAATATGTGAATGCATGTATGTATAATAGGTCCAACATAATATAACGAAATGTACATAATAGCCCCGATACGTACATAAAAGCCCAATACGCCCAATATGTAGATAAAGGCCCAATTAGCCCGATATGTACATAATATGCCCAATATGAGTATAATAGGCCTGATATGTACCTAATAGGCCCAATAAATGAGTAGAACATTCCCAACATGAGTATAATAAGCCCGAAATGTACATAATAGCCCCGATAAGTACATAAAAGCCCAATAGGCCCAATATGTAGATAAAGGCCCAATTAGCCCGATATGTACATGATAGGCCCAATATGAGTATAATAGGCCCAATAAATGAACATAAAAAGTCCAATAAGTACATAATAGGCCCAATATGTAGATACTAGGCCCAATTAGAGTCGGTTTAACCGTTTGAGAGTCTAGTAAGCTTTAACCATCCTTTGTTATCCTACGTAAGCCCAATATGTTTCTCAATCATTCGTTTTCGTCTAAACAAATTCATCAACAAGTATGTACTATGTATGTATGTATGTATGAACGAATGAATATGTGAATGTATGTATGTATAATAGGCCCAACATAATATAATAGGCCCGAAATGTACATAATAGCCCCGATAAGTACATAAAAGTCCAATAGGCCCAATATGTAGATAAAGGCCCAATTAGCCCAATATGTACATGATAGGCCCAATATGAGTATAATAGGCCCGATATGTACCTAATAGGCCCAATAAATGAGTATAATAGGCCCGATATCTTTTGGCGACGACATGTCGTCGCCAAATTCGCCGCCAATAAAATGGAGGGAATTTTTGTACGAAAGCGGGAAAAAATATTCTAAAAATTTAAACAAAATGTTTTTAGCGACGACTTTTAGCGACGACATGTCGTCGCAAAAAGTATTTTGACTTTTTCAGATTTAATAAGTTAATAAAGAAAATTAAAAAAAAATTTGTTCGATTTTTTTGCGACGACATGTCGTCGCAAAAAATAATTTGACTTTTTTTGGTCAATATTTATTAATTAAAAAAAATGGAAATATAATTTGCGACCTGTTTTTGGCGACGACAAGTCGTCGCTACCAATAATTAAGTTTTTTGTACAAAAATTAATTGATAAATAAAATGGAAAATTTGTTTGCGACGATATTGGCGACGAAAATGTCGTCGCCAAAAAGAATTTGACTATTTTGGTCAAAAAAGCAAAATTTTTTGTCGTCTAGTGGTCAAAAAGAATGTATGTATGTATAATAGGCCCAACACGAGTATGTACATAATAGGCCCGATACGTACATAAAAAGCCCAATAGGCCCAATATGTAGATACTAGGCCCAATTAGAGTCGGTTTAACGTTTGAGAGTCTAGTAAGCTTTAACCATCCTTTGTTATCCTACGTAAGCCCAATATGTTTCTCAATCATTCGTTTTCGTCTAAACAAATTCATCAACAAGTATGTACTATGTATGTATGTATGTATGAACGAATGAATATGTGAATGCATGTATGTATAATAGGTCCAACATAATATAACGAAATGTACATAATAGCCCCGATACGTACATAAAAGCCCAATACGCCCAATATGTAGATAAAGGCCCAATTAGCCCGATATGTACATAATATGCCCAATATGAGTATAATAGGCCTGATATGTACCTAATAGGCCCAATAAATGAGTAGAACATTCCCAACATGAGTATAATAAGCCCGAAATGTACATAATAGCCCCGATAAGTACATAAAAGCCCAATAGGCCCAATATGTAGATAAAGGCCCAATTAGCCCGATATGTACATGATAGGCCCAATATGAGTATAATAGGCCCAATAAATGAACATAAAAAGTCCAATAAGTACATAATAGGCCCAATATGTAGATACTAGGCCCAATTAGAGTCGGTTTAACCGTTTGAGAGTCTAGTAAGCTTTAACCATCCTTTGTTATCCTACGTAAGCCCAATATGTTTCTCAATCATTCGTTTTCGTCTAAACAAATTCATCAACAAGTATGTACTATGTATGTATGTATGTATGAACGAATGAATATGTGAATGTATGTATGTATAATAGGCCCAACATAATATAATAGGCCCGAAATGTACATAATAGCCCCGATAAGTACATAAAAGTCCAATAGGCCCAATATGTAGATAAAGGCCCAATTAGCCCAATATGTACATGATAGGCCCAATATGAGTATAATAGGCCCGATATGTACCTAATAGGCCCAATAAATGAGTATAATAGGCCCGATATCTTTTGGCGACGACATGTCGTCGCCAAATTCGCCGCCAATAAAATGGAGGGAATTTTTGTACGAAAGCGGGAAAAAATATTCTAAAAATTTAAACAAAATGTTTTTAGCGACGACTTTTAGCGACGACATGTCGTCGCAAAAAGTATTTTGACTTTTTCAGATTTAATAAGTTAATAAAGAAAATTAAAAAAAAATTTGTTCGATTTTTTTGCGACGACATGTCGTCGCAAAAAATAATTTGACTTTTTTTGGTCAATATTTATTAATTAAAAAAAATGGAAATATAATTTGCGACCTGTTTTTGGCGACGACAAGTCGTCGCTACCAATAATTAAGTTTTTTGTACAAAAATTAATTGATAAATAAAATGGAAAATTTGTTTGCGACGATATTGGCGACGAAAATGTCGTCGCCAAAAAGAATTTGACTATTTTGGTCAAAAAAGCAAAATTTTTTGTCGTCTAGTGGTCAAAAAGAATGTATGTATGTATAATAGGCCCAACACGAGTATGTACATAATAGGCCCGATACGTACATAAAAAGCCCAATAGGCCCAATATGTAGATACTAGGCCCAATTAGAGTCGGTTTAACGTTTGAGAGTCTAGTAAGCTTTAACCATCCTTTGTTATCCTACGTAAGCCCAATATGTTTCTCAATCATTCGTTTTCGTCTAAACAAATTCATCAACAAGTATGTACTATGTATGTATGTATGTATGAACGAATGAATATGTGAATGCATGTATGTATAATAGGTCCAACATAATATAACGAAATGTACATAATAGCCCCGATACGTACATAAAAGCCCAATACGCCCAATATGTAGATAAAGGCCCAATTAGCCCGATATGTACATAATATGCCCAATATGAGTATAATAGGCCTGATATGTACCTAATAGGCCCAATAAATGAGTAGAACATTCCCAACATGAGTATAATAAGCCCGAAATGTACATAATAGCCCCGATAAGTACATAAAAGCCCAATAGGCCCAATATGTAGATAAAGGCCCAATTAGCCCGATATGTACATGATAGGCCCAATATGAGTATAATAGGCCCAATAAATGAACATAAAAAGTCCAATAAGTACATAATAGGCCCAATATGTAGATACTAGGCCCAATTAGAGTCGGTTTAACCGTTTGAGAGTCTAGTAAGCTTTAACCATCCTTTGTTATCCTACGTAAGCCCAATATGTTTCTCAATCATTCGTTTTCGTCTAAACAAATTCATCAACAAGTATGTACTATGTATGTATGTATGTATGAACGAATGAATATGTGAATGTATGTATGTATAATAGGCCCAACATAATATAATAGGCCCGAAATGTACATAATAGCCCCGATAAGTACATAAAAGTCCAATAGGCCCAATATGTAGATAAAGGCCCAATTAGCCCAATATGTACATGATAGGCCCAATATGAGTATAATAGGCCCGATATGTACCTAATAGGCCCAATAAATGAGTATAATAGGCCCGATATCTTTTGGCGACGACATGTCGTCGCCAAATTCGCCGCCAATAAAATGGAGGGAATTTTTGTACGAAAGCGGGAAAAAATATTCTAAAAATTTAAACAAAATGTTTTTAGCGACGACTTTTAGCGACGACATGTCGTCGCAAAAAGTATTTTGACTTTTTCAGATTTAATAAGTTAATAAAGAAAATTAAAAAAAAATTTGTTCGATTTTTTTGCGACGACATGTCGTCGCAAAAAATAATTTGACTTTTTTTGGTCAATATTTATTAATTAAAAAAAATGGAAATATAATTTGCGACCTGTTTTTGGCGACGACAAGTCGTCGCTACCAATAATTAAGTTTTTTGTACAAAAATTAATTGATAAATAAAATGGAAAATTTGTTTGCGACGATATTGGCGACGAAAATGTCGTCGCCAAAAAGAATTTGACTATTTTGGTCAAAAAAGCAAAATTTTTTGTCGTCTAGTGGTCAAAAAGAATGTATGTATGTATAATAGGCCCAACACGAGTATGTACATAATAGGCCCGATACGTACATAAAAAGCCCAATAGGCCCAATATGTAGATACTAGGCCCAATTAGAGTCGGTTTAACGTTTGAGAGTCTAGTAAGCTTTAACCATCCTTTGTTATCCTACGTAAGCCCAATATGTTTCTCAATCATTCGTTTTCGTCTAAACAAATTCATCAACAAGTATGTACTATGTATGTATGTATGTATGAACGAATGAATATGTGAATGCATGTATGTATAATAGGTCCAACATAATATAACGAAATGTACATAATAGCCCCGATACGTACATAAAAGCCCAATACGCCCAATATGTAGATAAAGGCCCAATTAGCCCGATATGTACATAATATGCCCAATATGAGTATAATAGGCCTGATATGTACCTAATAGGCCCAATAAATGAGTAGAACATTCCCAACATGAGTATAATAAGCCCGAAATGTACATAATAGCCCCGATAAGTACATAAAAGCCCAATAGGCCCAATATGTAGATAAAGGCCCAATTAGCCCGATATGTACATGATAGGCCCAATATGAGTATAATAGGCCCAATAAATGAACATAAAAAGTCCAATAAGTACATAATAGGCCCAATATGTAGATACTAGGCCCAATTAGAGTCGGTTTAACCGTTTGAGAGTCTAGTAAGCTTTAACCATCCTTTGTTATCCTACGTAAGCCCAATATGTTTCTCAATCATTCGTTTTCGTCTAAACAAATTCATCAACAAGTATGTACTATGTATGTATGTATGTATGAACGAATGAATATGTGAATGTATGTATGTATAATAGGCCCAACATAATATAATAGGCCCGAAATGTACATAATAGCCCCGATAAGTACATAAAAGTCCAATAGGCCCAATATGTAGATAAAGGCCCAATTAGCCCAATATGTACATGATAGGCCCAATATGAGTATAATAGGCCCGATATGTACCTAATAGGCCCAATAAATGAGTATAATAGGCCCGATATCTTTTGGCGACGACATGTCGTCGCCAAATTCGCCGCCAATAAAATGGAGGGAATTTTTGTACGAAAGCGGGAAAAAATATTCTAAAAATTTAAACAAAATGTTTTTAGCGACGACTTTTAGCGACGACATGTCGTCGCAAAAAGTATTTTGACTTTTTCAGATTTAATAAGTTAATAAAGAAAATTAAAAAAAAATTTGTTCGATTTTTTTGCGACGACATGTCGTCGCAAAAAATAATTTGACTTTTTTTGGTCAATATTTATTAATTAAAAAAAATGGAAATATAATTTGCGACCTGTTTTTGGCGACGACAAGTCGTCGCTACCAATAATTAAGTTTTTTGTACAAAAATTAATTGATAAATAAAATGGAAAATTTGTTTGCGACGATATTGGCGACGAAAATGTCGTCGCCAAAAAGAATTTGACTATTTTGGTCAAAAAAGCAAAATTTTTTGTCGTCTAGTGGTCAAAAAGAATGTATGTATGTATAATAGGCCCAACACGAGTATGTACATAATAGGCCCGATACGTACATAAAAAGCCCAATAGGCCCAATATGTAGATACTAGGCCCAATTAGAGTCGGTTTAACGTTTGAGAGTCTAGTAAGCTTTAACCATCCTTTGTTATCCTACGTAAGCCCAATATGTTTCTCAATCATTCGTTTTCGTCTAAACAAATTCATCAACAAGTATGTACTATGTATGTATGTATGTATGAACGAATGAATATGTGAATGCATGTATGTATAATAGGTCCAACATAATATAACGAAATGTACATAATAGCCCCGATACGTACATAAAAGCCCAATACGCCCAATATGTAGATAAAGGCCCAATTAGCCCGATATGTACATAATATGCCCAATATGAGTATAATAGGCCTGATATGTACCTAATAGGCCCAATAAATGAGTAGAACATTCCCAACATGAGTATAATAAGCCCGAAATGTACATAATAGCCCCGATAAGTACATAAAAGCCCAATAGGCCCAATATGTAGATAAAGGCCCAATTAGCCCGATATGTACATGATAGGCCCAATATGAGTATAATAGGCCCAATAAATGAACATAAAAAGTCCAATAAGTACATAATAGGCCCAATATGTAGATACTAGGCCCAATTAGAGTCGGTTTAACCGTTTGAGAGTCTAGTAAGCTTTAACCATCCTTTGTTATCCTACGTAAGCCCAATATGTTTCTCAATCATTCGTTTTCGTCTAAACAAATTCATCAACAAGTATGTACTATGTATGTATGTATGTATGAACGAATGAATATGTGAATGTATGTATGTATAATAGGCCCAACATAATATAATAGGCCCGAAATGTACATAATAGCCCCGATAAGTACATAAAAGTCCAATAGGCCCAATATGTAGATAAAGGCCCAATTAGCCCAATATGTACATGATAGGCCCAATATGAGTATAATAGGCCCGATATGTACCTAATAGGCCCAATAAATGAGTATAATAGGCCCGATATCTTTTGGCGACGACATGTCGTCGCCAAATTCGCCGCCAATAAAATGGAGGGAATTTTTGTACGAAAGCGGGAAAAAATATTCTAAAAATTTAAACAAAATGTTTTTAGCGACGACTTTTAGCGACGACATGTCGTCGCAAAAAGTATTTTGACTTTTTCAGATTTAATAAGTTAATAAAGAAAATTAAAAAAAAATTTGTTCGATTTTTTTGCGACGACATGTCGTCGCAAAAAATAATTTGACTTTTTTTGGTCAATATTTATTAATTAAAAAAAATGGAAATATAATTTGCGACCTGTTTTTGGCGACGACAAGTCGTCGCTACCAATAATTAAGTTTTTTGTACAAAAATTAATTGATAAATAAAATGGAAAATTTGTTTGCGACGATATTGGCGACGAAAATGTCGTCGCCAAAAAGAATTTGACTATTTTGGTCAAAAAAGCAAAATTTTTTGTCGTCTAGTGGTCAAAAAGAATGTATGTATGTATAATAGGCCCAACACGAGTATGTACATAATAGGCCCGATACGTACATAAAAAGCCCAATAGGCCCAATATGTAGATACTAGGCCCAATTAGAGTCGGTTTAACGTTTGAGAGTCTAGTAAGCTTTAACCATCCTTTGTTATCCTACGTAAGCCCAATATGTTTCTCAATCATTCGTTTTCGTCTAAACAAATTCATCAACAAGTATGTACTATGTATGTATGTATGTATGAACGAATGAATATGTGAATGCATGTATGTATAATAGGTCCAACATAATATAACGAAATGTACATAATAGCCCCGATACGTACATAAAAGCCCAATACGCCCAATATGTAGATAAAGGCCCAATTAGCCCGATATGTACATAATATGCCCAATATGAGTATAATAGGCCTGATATGTACCTAATAGGCCCAATAAATGAGTAGAACATTCCCAACATGAGTATAATAAGCCCGAAATGTACATAATAGCCCCGATAAGTACATAAAAGCCCAATAGGCCCAATATGTAGATAAAGGCCCAATTAGCCCGATATGTACATGATAGGCCCAATATGAGTATAATAGGCCCAATAAATGAACATAAAAAGTCCAATAAGTACATAATAGGCCCAATATGTAGATACTAGGCCCAATTAGAGTCGGTTTAACCGTTTGAGAGTCTAGTAAGCTTTAACCATCCTTTGTTATCCTACGTAAGCCCAATATGTTTCTCAATCATTCGTTTTCGTCTAAACAAATTCATCAACAAGTATGTACTATGTATGTATGTATGTATGAACGAATGAATATGTGAATGTATGTATGTATAATAGGCCCAACATAATATAATAGGCCCGAAATGTACATAATAGCCCCGATAAGTACATAAAAGTCCAATAGGCCCAATATGTAGATAAAGGCCCAATTAGCCCAATATGTACATGATAGGCCCAATATGAGTATAATAGGCCCGATATGTACCTAATAGGCCCAATAAATGAGTATAATAGGCCCGATATCTTTTGGCGACGACATCTCGTCGCCAAATTCGCCGCCAATAAAATGGAGGGAATTTTTGTACGAAAGCGGGAAAAAATATTCTAAAAATTTAAACAAAATGTTTTTAGCGACGACTTTTAGCGACGACATGTCGTCGCAAAAAGTATTTTGACTTTTTCAGATTTAATAAGTTAATAAAGAAAATTAAAAAAAAATTTGTTCGATTTTTTTGCGACGACATGTCGTCGCAAAAAATAATTTGACTTTTTTTGGTCAATATTTATTAATTAAAAAAAATGGAAATATAATTTGCGACCTGTTTTTGGCGACGACAAGTCGTCGCTACCAATAATTAAGTTTTTTGTACAAAAATTAATTGATAAATAAAATGGAAAATTTGTTTGCGACGATATTGGCGACGAAAATGTCGTCGCCAAAAAGAATTTGACTATTTTGGTCAAAAAAGCAAAATTTTTTGTCGTCTAGTGGTCAAAAAGAATGTATGTATGTATAATAGGCCCAACACGAGTATGTACATAATAGGCCCGATACGTACATAAAAAGCCCAATAGGCCCAATATGTAGATACTAGGCCCAATTAGAGTCGGTTTAACGTTTGAGAGTCTAGTAAGCTTTAACCATCCTTTGTTATCCTACGTAAGCCCAATATGTTTCTCAATCATTCGTTTTCGTCTAAACAAATTCATCAACAAGTATGTACTATGTATGTATGTATGTATGAACGAATGAATATGTGAATGCATGTATGTATAATAGGTCCAACATAATATAACGAAATGTACATAATAGCCCCGATACGTACATAAAAGCCCAATACGCCCAATATGTAGATAAAGGCCCAATTAGCCCGATATGTACATAATATGCCCAATATGAGTATAATAGGCCTGATATGTACCTAATAGGCCCAATAAATGAGTAGAACATTCCCAACATGAGTATAATAAGCCCGAAATGTACATAATAGCCCCGATAAGTACATAAAAGCCCAATAGGCCCAATATGTAGATAAAGGCCCAATTAGCCCGATATGTACATGATAGGCCCAATATGAGTATAATAGGCCCAATAAATGAACATAAAAAGTCCAATAAGTACATAATAGGCCCAATATGTAGATACTAGGCCCAATTAGAGTCGGTTTAACCGTTTGAGAGTCTAGTAAGCTTTAACCATCCTTTGTTATCCTACGTAAGCCCAATATGTTTCTCAATCATTCGTTTTCGTCTAAACAAATTCATCAACAAGTATGTACTATGTATGTATGTATGTATGAACGAATGAATATGTGAATGTATGTATGTATAATAGGCCCAACATAATATAATAGGCCCGAAATGTACATAATAGCCCCGATAAGTACATAAAAGTCCAATAGGCCCAATATGTAGATAAAGGCCCAATTAGCCCAATATGTACATGATAGGCCCAATATGAGTATAATAGGCCCGATATGTACCTAATAGGCCCAATAAATGAGTATAATAGGCCCGATATCTTTTGGCGACGACATGTCGTCGCCAAATTCGCCGCCAATAAAATGGAGGGAATTTTTGTACGAAAGCGGGAAAAAATATTCTAAAAATTTAAACAAAATGTTTTTAGCGACGACTTTTAGCGACGACATGTCGTCGCAAAAAGTATTTTGACTTTTTCAGATTTAATAAGTTAATAAAGAAAATTAAAAAAAAATTTGTTCGATTTTTTTGCGACGACATGTCGTCGCAAAAAATAATTTGACTTTTTTTGGTCAATATTTATTAATTAAAAAAAATGGAAATATAATTTGCGACCTGTTTTTGGCGACGACAAGTCGTCGCTACCAATAATTAAGTTTTTTGTACAAAAATTAATTGATAAATAAAATGGAAAATTTGTTTGCGACGATATTGGCGACGAAAATGTCGTCGCCAAAAAGAATTTGACTATTTTGGTCAAAAAAGCAAAATTTTTTGTCGTCTAGTGGTCAAAAAGAATGTATGTATGTATAATAGGCCCAACACGAGTATGTACATAATAGGCCCGATACGTACATAAAAAGCCCAATAGGCCCAATATGTAGATACTAGGCCCAATTAGAGTCGGTTTAACGTTTGAGAGTCTAGTAAGCTTTAACCATCCTTTGTTATCCTACGTAAGCCCAATATGTTTCTCAATCATTCGTTTTCGTCTAAACAAATTCATCAACAAGTATGTACTATGTATGTATGTATGTATGAACGAATGAATATGTGAATGCATGTATGTATAATAGGTCCAACATAATATAACGAAATGTACATAATAGCCCCGATACGTACATAAAAGCCCAATACGCCCAATATGTAGATAAAGGCCCAATTAGCCCGATATGTACATAATATGCCCAATATGAGTATAATAGGCCTGATATGTACCTAATAGGCCCAATAAATGAGTAGAACATTCCCAACATGAGTATAATAAGCCCGAAATGTACATAATAGCCCCGATAAGTACATAAAAGCCCAATAGGCCCAATATGTAGATAAAGGCCCAATTAGCCCGATATGTACATGATAGGCCCAATATGAGTATAATAGGCCCAATAAATGAACATAAAAAGTCCAATAAGTACATAATAGGCCCAATATGTAGATACTAGGCCCAATTAGAGTCGGTTTAACCGTTTGAGAGTCTAGTAAGCTTTAACCATCCTTTGTTATCCTACGTAAGCCCAATATGTTTCTCAATCATTCGTTTTCGTCTAAACAAATTCATCAACAAGTATGTACTATGTATGTATGTATGTATGAACGAATGAATATGTGAATGTATGTATGTATAATAGGCCCAACATAATATAATAGGCCCGAAATGTACATAATAGCCCCGATAAGTACATAAAAGTCCAATAGGCCCAATATGTAGATAAAGGCCCAATTAGCCCAATATGTACATGATAGGCCCAATATGAGTATAATAGGCCCGATATGTACCTAATAGGCCCAATAAATGAGTATAATAGGCCCGATATCTTTTGGCGACGACATGTCGTCGCCAAATTCGCCGCCAATAAAATGGAGGGAATTTTTGTACGAAAGCGGGAAAAAATATTCTAAAAATTTAAACAAAATGTTTTTAGCGACGACTTTTAGCGACGACATGTCGTCGCAAAAAGTATTTTGACTTTTTCAGATTTAATAAGTTAATAAAGAAAATTAAAAAAAAATTTGTTCGATTTTTTTGCGACGACATGTCGTCGCAAAAAATAATTTGACTTTTTTTGGTCAATATTTATTAATTAAAAAAAATGGAAATATAATTTGCGACCTGTTTTTGGCGACGACAAGTCGTCGCTACCAATAATTAAGTTTTTTGTACAAAAATTAATTGATAAATAAAATGGAAAATTTGTTTGCGACGATATTGGCGACGAAAATGTCGTCGCCAAAAAGAATTTGACTATTTTGGTCAAAAAAGCAAAATTTTTTGTCGTCTAGTGGTCAAAAAGAATGTATGTATGTATAATAGGCCCAACACGAGTATGTACATAATAGGCCCGATACGTACATAAAAAGCCCAATAGGCCCAATATGTAGATACTAGGCCCAATTAGAGTCGGTTTAACGTTTGAGAGTCTAGTAAGCTTTAACCATCCTTTGTTATCCTACGTAAGCCCAATATGTTTCTCAATCATTCGTTTTCGTCTAAACAAATTCATCAACAAGTATGTACTATGTATGTATGTATGTATGAACGAATGAATATGTGAATGCATGTATGTATAATAGGTCCAACATAATATAACGAAATGTACATAATAGCCCCGATACGTACATAAAAGCCCAATACGCCCAATATGTAGATAAAGGCCCAATTAGCCCGATATGTACATAATATGCCCAATATGAGTATAATAGGCCTGATATGTACCTAATAGGCCCAATAAATGAGTAGAACATTCCCAACATGAGTATAATAAGCCCGAAATGTACATAATAGCCCCGATAAGTACATAAAAGCCCAATAGGCCCAATATGTAGATAAAGGCCCAATTAGCCCGATATGTACATGATAGGCCCAATATGAGTATAATAGGCCCAATAAATGAACATAAAAAGTCCAATAAGTACATAATAGGCCCAATATGTAGATACTAGGCCCAATTAGAGTCGGTTTAACCGTTTGAGAGTCTAGTAAGCTTTAACCATCCTTTGTTATCCTACGTAAGCCCAATATGTTTCTCAATCATTCGTTTTCGTCTAAACAAATTCATCAACAAGTATGTACTATGTATGTATGTATGTATGAACGAATGAATATGTGAATGTATGTATGTATAATAGGCCCAACATAATATAATAGGCCCGAAATGTACATAATAGCCCCGATAAGTACATAAAAGTCCAATAGGCCCAATATGTAGATAAAGGCCCAATTAGCCCAATATGTACATGATAGGCCCAATATGAGTATAATAGGCCCGATATGTACCTAATAGGCCCAATAAATGAGTATAATAGGCCCGATATCTTTTGGCGACGACATCTCGTCGCCAAATTCGCCGCCAATAAAATGGAGGGAATTTTTGTACGAAAGCGGGAAAAAATATTCTAAAAATTTAAACAAAATGTTTTTAGCGACGACTTTTAGCGACGACATGTCGTCGCAAAAAGTATTTTGACTTTTTCAGATTTAATAAGTTAATAAAGAAAATTAAAAAAAATTTGTTCGATTTTTTTGCGACGACATGTCGTCGCAAAAAATAATTTGACTTTTTTTGGTCAATATTTATTAATTAAAAAAAATGGAAATATAATTTGCGACCTGTTTTTGGCGACGACAAGTCGTCGCTACCAATAATTAAGTTTTTTGTACAAAAATTAATTGATAAATAAAATGGAAAATTTGTTTGCGACGATATTGGCGACGAAAATGTCGTCGCCAAAAAGAATTTGACTATTTTGGTCAAAAAAGCAAAATTTTTTGTCGTCTAGTGGTCAAAAAGAATGTATGTATGTATAATAGGCCCAACACGAGTATGTACATAATAGGCCCGATACGTACATAAAAAGCCCAATAGGCCCAATATGTAGATACTAGGCCCAATTAGAGTCGGTTTAACGTTTGAGAGTCTAGTAAGCTTTAACCATCCTTTGTTATCCTACGTAAGCCCAATATGTTTCTCAATCATTCGTTTTCGTCTAAACAAATTCATCAACAAGTATGTACTATGTATGTATGTATGTATGAACGAATGAATATGTGAATGCATGTATGTATAATAGGTCCAACATAATATAACGAAATGTACATAATAGCCCCGATACGTACATAAAAGCCCAATACGCCCAATATGTAGATAAAGGCCCAATTAGCCCGATATGTACATAATATGCCCAATATGAGTATAATAGGCCTGATATGTACCTAATAGGCCCAATAAATGAGTAGAACATTCCCAACATGAGTATAATAAGCCCGAAATGTACATAATAGCCCCGATAAGTACATAAAAGCCCAATAGGCCCAATATGTAGATAAAGGCCCAATTAGCCCGATATGTACATGATAGGCCCAATATGAGTATAATAGGCCCAATAAATGAACATAAAAAGTCCAATAAGTACATAATAGGCCCAATATGTAGATACTAGGCCCAATTAGAGTCGGTTTAACCGTTTGAGAGTCTAGTAAGCTTTAACCATCCTTTGTTATCCTACGTAAGCCCAATATGTTTCTCAATCATTCGTTTTCGTCTAAACAAATTCATCAACAAGTATGTACTATGTATGTATGTATGTATGAACGAATGAATATGTGAATGTATGTATGTATAATAGGCCCAACATAATATAATAGGCCCGAAATGTACATAATAGCCCCGATAAGTACATAAAAGTCCAATAGGCCCAATATGTAGATAAAGGCCCAATTAGCCCAATATGTACATGATAGGCCCAATATGAGTATAATAGGCCCGATATGTACCTAATAGGCCCAATAAATGAGTATAATAGGCCCGATATCTTTTGGCGACGACATCTCGTCGCCAAATTCGCCGCCAATAAAATGGAGGGAATTTTTGTACGAAAGCGGGAAAAAATATTCTAAAAATTTAAACAAAATGTTTTTAGCGACGACTTTTAGCGACGACATGTCGTCGCAAAAAGTATTTTGACTTTTTCAGATTTAATAAGTTAATAAAGAAAATTAAAAAAAAATTTGTTCGATTTTTTTGCGACGACATGTCGTCGCAAAAAATAATTTGACTTTTTTTGGTCAATATTTATTAATTAAAAAAAATGGAAATATAATTTGCGACCTGTTTTTGGCGACGACAAGTCGTCGCTACCAATAATTAAGTTTTTTGTACAAAAATTAATTGATAAATAAAATGGAAAATTTGTTTGCGACGATATTGGCGACGAAAATGTCGTCGCCAAAAAGAATTTGACTATTTTGGTCAAAAAAGCAAAATTTTTTGTCGTCTAGTGGTCAAAAAGAATGTATGTATGTATAATAGGCCCAACACGAGTATGTACATAATAGGCCCGATACGTACATAAAAAGCCCAATAGGCCCAATATGTAGATACTAGGCCCAATTAGAGTCGGTTTAACGTTTGAGAGTCTAGTAAGCTTTAACCATCCTTTGTTATCCTACGTAAGCCCAATATGTTTCTCAATCATTCGTTTTCGTCTAAACAAATTCATCAACAAGTATGTACTATGTATGTATGTATGTATGAACGAATGAATATGTGAATGCATGTATGTATAATAGGTCCAACATAATATAACGAAATGTACATAATAGCCCCGATACGTACATAAAAGCCCAATACGCCCAATATGTAGATAAAGGCCCAATTAGCCCGATATGTACATAATATGCCCAATATGAGTATAATAGGCCTGATATGTACCTAATAGGCCCAATAAATGAGTAGAACATTCCCAACATGAGTATAATAAGCCCGAAATGTACATAATAGCCCCGATAAGTACATAAAAGCCCAATAGGCCCAATATGTAGATAAAGGCCCAATTAGCCCGATATGTACATGATAGGCCCAATATGAGTATAATAGGCCCAATAAATGAACATAAAAAGTCCAATAAGTACATAATAGGCCCAATATGTAGATACTAGGCCCAATTAGAGTCGGTTTAACCGTTTGAGAGTCTAGTAAGCTTTAACCATCCTTTGTTATCCTACGTAAGCCCAATATGTTTCTCAATCATTCGTTTTCGTCTAAACAAATTCATCAACAAGTATGTACTATGTATGTATGTATGTATGAACGAATGAATATGTGAATGTATGTATGTATAATAGGCCCAACATAATATAATAGGCCCGAAATGTACATAATAGCCCCGATAAGTACATAAAAGTCCAATAGGCCCAATATGTAGATAAAGGCCCAATTAGCCCAATATGTACATGATAGGCCCAATATGAGTATAATAGGCCCGATATGTACCTAATAGGCCCAATAAATGAGTATAATAGGCCCGATATCTTTTGGCGACGACATGTCGTCGCCAAATTCGCCGCCAATAAAATGGAGGGAATTTTTGTACGAAAGCGGGAAAAAATATTCTAAAAATTTAAACAAAATGTTTTTAGCGACGACTTTTAGCGACGACATGTCGTCGCAAAAAGTATTTTGACTTTTTCAGATTTAATAAGTTAATAAAGAAAATTAAAAAAAAATTTGTTCGATTTTTTTGCGACGACATGTCGTCGCAAAAAATAATTTGACTTTTTTTGGTCAATATTTATTAATTAAAAAAAATGGAAATATAATTTGCGACCTGTTTTTGGCGACGACAAGTCGTCGCTACCAATAATTAAGTTTTTTGTACAAAAATTAATTGATAAATAAAATGGAAAATTTGTTTGCGACGATATTGGCGACGAAAATGTCGTCGCCAAAAAGAATTTGACTATTTTGGTCAAAAAAGCAAAATTTTTTGTCGTCTAGTGGTCAAAAAGAATGTATGTATGTATAATAGGCCCAACACGAGTATGTACATAATAGGCCCGATACGTACATAAAAAGCCCAATAGGCCCAATATGTAGATACTAGGCCCAATTAGAGTCGGTTTAACGTTTGAGAGTCTAGTAAGCTTTAACCATCCTTTGTTATCCTACGTAAGCCCAATATGTTTCTCAATCATTCGTTTTCGTCTAAACAAATTCATCAACAAGTATGTACTATGTATGTATGTATGTATGAACGAATGAATATGTGAATGCATGTATGTATAATAGGTCCAACATAATATAACGAAATGTACATAATAGCCCCGATACGTACATAAAAGCCCAATACGCCCAATATGTAGATAAAGGCCCAATTAGCCCGATATGTACATAATATGCCCAATATGAGTATAATAGGCCTGATATGTACCTAATAGGCCCAATAAATGAGTAGAACATTCCCAACATGAGTATAATAAGCCCGAAATGTACATAATAGCCCCGATAAGTACATAAAAGCCCAATAGGCCCAATATGTAGATAAAGGCCCAATTAGCCCGATATGTACATGATAGGCCCAATATGAGTATAATAGGCCCAATAAATGAACATAAAAAGTCCAATAAGTACATAATAGGCCCAATATGTAGATACTAGGCCCAATTAGAGTCGGTTTAACCGTTTGAGAGTCTAGTAAGCTTTAACCATCCTTTGTTATCCTACGTAAGCCCAATATGTTTCTCAATCATTCGTTTTCGTCTAAACAAATTCATCAACAAGTATGTACTATGTATGTATGTATGTATGAACGAATGAATATGTGAATGTATGTATGTATAATAGGCCCAACATAATATAATAGGCCCGAAATGTACATAATAGCCCCGATAAGTACATAAAAGTCCAATAGGCCCAATATGTAGATAAAGGCCCAATTAGCCCAATATGTACATGATAGGCCCAATATGAGTATAATAGGCCCGATATGTACCTAATAGGCCCAATAAATGAGTATAATAGGCCCGATATCTTTTGGCGACGACATCTCGTCGCCAAATTCGCCGCCAATAAAATGGAGGGAATTTTTGTACGAAAGCGGGAAAAAATATTCTAAAAATTTAAACAAAATGTTTTTAGCGACGACTTTTAGCGACGACATGTCGTCGCAAAAAGTATTTTGACTTTTTCAGATTTAATAAGTTAATAAAGAAAATTAAAAAAAAATTTGTTCGATTTTTTTGCGACGACATGTCGTCGCAAAAAATAATTTGACTTTTTTTGGTCAATATTTATTAATTAAAAAAAATGGAAATATAATTTGCGACCTGTTTTTGGCGACGACAAGTCGTCGCTACCAATAATTAAGTTTTTTGTACAAAAATTAATTGATAAATAAAATGGAAAATTTGTTTGCGACGATATTGGCGACGAAAATGTCGTCGCCAAAAAGAATTTGACTATTTTGGTCAAAAAAGCAAAATTTTTTGTCGTCTAGTGGTCAAAAAGAATGTATGTATGTATAATAGGCCCAACACGAGTATGTACATAATAGGCCCGATACGTACATAAAAAGCCCAATAGGCCCAATATGTAGATACTAGGCCCAATTAGAGTCGGTTTAACGTTTGAGAGTCTAGTAAGCTTTAACCATCCTTTGTTATCCTACGTAAGCCCAATATGTTTCTCAATCATTCGTTTTCGTCTAAACAAATTCATCAACAAGTATGTACTATGTATGTATGTATGTATGAACGAATGAATATGTGAATGCATGTATGTATAATAGGTCCAACATAATATAACGAAATGTACATAATAGCCCCGATACGTACATAAAAGCCCAATACGCCCAATATGTAGATAAAGGCCCAATTAGCCCGATATGTACATAATATGCCCAATATGAGTATAATAGGCCTGATATGTACCTAATAGGCCCAATAAATGAGTAGAACATTCCCAACATGAGTATAATAAGCCCGAAATGTACATAATAGCCCCGATAAGTACATAAAAGCCCAATAGGCCCAATATGTAGATAAAGGCCCAATTAGCCCGATATGTACATGATAGGCCCAATATGAGTATAATAGGCCCAATAAATGAACATAAAAAGTCCAATAAGTACATAATAGGCCCAATATGTAGATACTAGGCCCAATTAGAGTCGGTTTAACCGTTTGAGAGTCTAGTAAGCTTTAACCATCCTTTGTTATCCTACGTAAGCCCAATATGTTTCTCAATCATTCGTTTTCGTCTAAACAAATTCATCAACAAGTATGTACTATGTATGTATGTATGTATGAACGAATGAATATGTGAATGTATGTATGTATAATAGGCCCAACATAATATAATAGGCCCGAAATGTACATAATAGCCCCGATAAGTACATAAAAGTCCAATAGGCCCAATATGTAGATAAAGGCCCAATTAGCCCAATATGTACATGATAGGCCCAATATGAGTATAATAGGCCCGATATGTACCTAATAGGCCCAATAAATGAGTATAATAGGCCCGATATCTTTTGGCGACGACATCTCGTCGCCAAATTCGCCGCCAATAAAATGGAGGGAATTTTTGTACGAAAGCGGGAAAAAATATTCTAAAAATTTAAACAAAATGTTTTTAGCGACGACTTTTAGCGACGACATGTCGTCGCAAAAAGTATTTTGACTTTTTCAGATTTAATAAGTTAATAAAGAAAATTAAAAAAAAATTTGTTCGATTTTTTTGCGACGACATGTCGTCGCAAAAAATAATTTGACTTTTTTTGGTCAATATTTATTAATTAAAAAAAATGGAAATATAATTTGCGACCTGTTTTTGGCGACGACAAGTCGTCGCTACCAATAATTAAGTTTTTTGTACAAAAATTAATTGATAAATAAAATGGAAAATTTGTTTGCGACGATATTGGCGACGAAAATGTCGTCGCCAAAAAGAATTTGACTATTTTGGTCAAAAAAGCAAAATTTTTTGTCGTCTAGTGGTCAAAAAGAATGTATGTATGTATAATAGGCCCAACACGAGTATGTACATAATAGGCCCGATACGTACATAAAAAGCCCAATAGGCCCAATATGTAGATACTAGGCCCAATTAGAGTCGGTTTAACGTTTGAGAGTCTAGTAAGCTTTAACCATCCTTTGTTATCCTACGTAAGCCCAATATGTTTCTCAATCATTCGTTTTCGTCTAAACAAATTCATCAACAAGTATGTACTATGTATGTATGTATGTATGAACGAATGAATATGTGAATGCATGTATGTATAATAGGTCCAACATAATATAACGAAATGTACATAATAGCCCCGATACGTACATAAAAGCCCAATACGCCCAATATGTAGATAAAGGCCCAATTAGCCCGATATGTACATAATATGCCCAATATGAGTATAATAGGCCTGATATGTACCTAATAGGCCCAATAAATGAGTAGAACATTCCCAACATGAGTATAATAAGCCCGAAATGTACATAATAGCCCCGATAAGTACATAAAAGCCCAATAGGCCCAATATGTAGATAAAGGCCCAATTAGCCCGATATGTACATGATAGGCCCAATATGAGTATAATAGGCCCAATAAATGAACATAAAAAGTCCAATAAGTACATAATAGGCCCAATATGTAGATACTAGGCCCAATTAGAGTCGGTTTAACCGTTTGAGAGTCTAGTAAGCTTTAACCATCCTTTGTTATCCTACGTAAGCCCAATATGTTTCTCAATCATTCGTTTTCGTCTAAACAAATTCATCAACAAGTATGTACTATGTATGTATGTATGTATGAACGAATGAATATGTGAATGTATGTATGTATAATAGGCCCAACATAATATAATAGGCCCGAAATGTACATAATAGCCCCGATAAGTACATAAAAGTCCAATAGGCCCAATATGTAGATAAAGGCCCAATTAGCCCAATATGTACATGATAGGCCCAATATGAGTATAATAGGCCCGATATGTACCTAATAGGCCCAATAAATGAGTATAATAGGCCCGATATCTTTTGGCGACGACATGTCGTCGCCAAATTCGCCGCCAATAAAATGGAGGGAATTTTTGTACGAAAGCGGGAAAAAATATTCTAAAAATTTAAACAAAATGTTTTTAGCGACGACTTTTAGCGACGACATGTCGTCGCAAAAAGTATTTTGACTTTTTCAGATTTAATAAGTTAATAAAGAAAATTAAAAAAAAATTTGTTCGATTTTTTTGCGACGACATGTCGTCGCAAAAAATAATTTGACTTTTTTTGGTCAATATTTATTAATTAAAAAAAATGGAAATATAATTTGCGACCTGTTTTTGGCGACGACAAGTCGTCGCTACCAATAATTAAGTTTTTTGTACAAAAATTAATTGATAAATAAAATGGAAAATTTGTTTGCGACGATATTGGCGACGAAAATGTCGTCGCCAAAAAGAATTTGACTATTTTGGTCAAAAAAGCAAAATTTTTTGTCGTCTAGTGGTCAAAAAGAATGTATGTATGTATAATAGGCCCAACACGAGTATGTACATAATAGGCCCGATACGTACATAAAAAGCCCAATAGGCCCAATATGTAGATACTAGGCCCAATTAGAGTCGGTTTAACGTTTGAGAGTCTAGTAAGCTTTAACCATCCTTTGTTATCCTACGTAAGCCCAATATGTTTCTCAATCATTCGTTTTCGTCTAAACAAATTCATCAACAAGTATGTACTATGTATGTATGTATGTATGAACGAATGAATATGTGAATGCATGTATGTATAATAGGTCCAACATAATATAACGAAATGTACATAATAGCCCCGATACGTACATAAAAGCCCAATACGCCCAATATGTAGATAAAGGCCCAATTAGCCCGATATGTACATAATATGCCCAATATGAGTATAATAGGCCTGATATGTACCTAATAGGCCCAATAAATGAGTAGAACATTCCCAACATGAGTATAATAAGCCCGAAATGTACATAATAGCCCCGATAAGTACATAAAAGCCCAATAGGCCCAATATGTAGATAAAGGCCCAATTAGCCCGATATGTACATGATAGGCCCAATATGAGTATAATAGGCCCAATAAATGAACATAAAAAGTCCAATAAGTACATAATAGGCCCAATATGTAGATACTAGGCCCAATTAGAGTCGGTTTAACCGTTTGAGAGTCTAGTAAGCTTTAACCATCCTTTGTTATCCTACGTAAGCCCAATATGTTTCTCAATCATTCGTTTTCGTCTAAACAAATTCATCAACAAGTATGTACTATGTATGTATGTATGTATGAACGAATGAATATGTGAATGTATGTATGTATAATAGGCCCAACATAATATAATAGGCCCGAAATGTACATAATAGCCCCGATAAGTACATAAAAGTCCAATAGGCCCAATATGTAGATAAAGGCCCAATTAGCCCAATATGTACATGATAGGCCCAATATGAGTATAATAGGCCCGATATGTACCTAATAGGCCCAATAAATGAGTATAATAGGCCCGATATCTTTTGGCGACGACATGTCGTCGCCAAATTCGCCGCCAATAAAATGGAGGGAATTTTTGTACGAAAGCGGGAAAAAATATTCTAAAAATTTAAACAAAATGTTTTTAGCGACGACTTTTAGCGACGACATGTCGTCGCAAAAAGTATTTTGACTTTTTCAGATTTAATAAGTTAATAAAGAAAATTAAAAAAAAATTTGTTCGATTTTTTTGCGACGACATGTCGTCGCAAAAAATAATTTGACTTTTTTTGGTCAATATTTATTAATTAAAAAAAATGGAAATATAATTTGCGACCTGTTTTTGGCGACGACAAGTCGTCGCTACCAATAATTAAGTTTTTTGTACAAAAATTAATTGATAAATAAAATGGAAAATTTGTTTGCGACGATATTGGCGACGAAAATGTCGTCGCCAAAAAGAATTTGACTATTTTGGTCAAAAAAGCAAAATTTTTTGTCGTCTAGTGGTCAAAAAGAATGTATGTATGTATAATAGGCCCAACACGAGTATGTACATAATAGGCCCGATACGTACATAAAAAGCCCAATAGGCCCAATATGTAGATACTAGGCCCAATTAGAGTCGGTTTAACGTTTGAGAGTCTAGTAAGCTTTAACCATCCTTTGTTATCCTACGTAAGCCCAATATGTTTCTCAATCATTCGTTTTCGTCTAAACAAATTCATCAACAAGTATGTACTATGTATGTATGTATGTATGAACGAATGAATATGTGAATGCATGTATGTATAATAGGTCCAACATAATATAACGAAATGTACATAATAGCCCCGATACGTACATAAAAGCCCAATACGCCCAATATGTAGATAAAGGCCCAATTAGCCCGATATGTACATAATATGCCCAATATGAGTATAATAGGCCTGATATGTACCTAATAGGCCCAATAAATGAGTAGAACATTCCCAACATGAGTATAATAAGCCCGAAATGTACATAATAGCCCCGATAAGTACATAAAAGCCCAATAGGCCCAATATGTAGATAAAGGCCCAATTAGCCCGATATGTACATGATAGGCCCAATATGAGTATAATAGGCCCAATAAATGAACATAAAAAGTCCAATAAGTACATAATAGGCCCAATATGTAGATACTAGGCCCAATTAGAGTCGGTTTAACCGTTTGAGAGTCTAGTAAGCTTTAACCATCCTTTGTTATCCTACGTAAGCCCAATATGTTTCTCAATCATTCGTTTTCGTCTAAACAAATTCATCAACAAGTATGTACTATGTATGTATGTATGTATGAACGAATGAATATGTGAATGTATGTATGTATAATAGGCCCAACATAATATAATAGGCCCGAAATGTACATAATAGCCCCGATAAGTACATAAAAGTCCAATAGGCCCAATATGTAGATAAAGGCCCAATTAGCCCAATATGTACATGATAGGCCCAATATGAGTATAATAGGCCCGATATGTACCTAATAGGCCCAATAAATGAGTATAATAGGCCCGATATCTTTTGGCGACGACATGTCGTCGCCAAATTCGCCGCCAATAAAATGGAGGGAATTTTTGTACGAAAGCGGGAAAAAATATTCTAAAAATTTAAACAAAATGTTTTTAGCGACGACTTTTAGCGACGACATGTCGTCGCAAAAAGTATTTTGACTTTTTCAGATTTAATAAGTTAATAAAGAAAATTAAAAAAAAATTTGTTCGATTTTTTTGCGACGACATGTCGTCGCAAAAAATAATTTGACTTTTTTTGGTCAATATTTATTAATTAAAAAAAATGGAAATATAATTTGCGACCTGTTTTTGGCGACGACAAGTCGTCGCTACCAATAATTAAGTTTTTTGTACAAAAATTAATTGATAAATAAAATGGAAAATTTGTTTGCGACGATATTGGCGACGAAAATGTCGTCGCCAAAAAGAATTTGACTATTTTGGTCAAAAAAGCAAAATTTTTTGTCGTCTAGTGGTCAAAAAGAATGTATGTATGTATAATAGGCCCAACACGAGTATGTACATAATAGGCCCGATACGTACATAAAAAGCCCAATAGGCCCAATATGTAGATACTAGGCCCAATTAGAGTCGGTTTAACGTTTGAGAGTCTAGTAAGCTTTAACCATCCTTTGTTATCCTACGTAAGCCCAATATGTTTCTCAATCATTCGTTTTCGTCTAAACAAATTCATCAACAAGTATGTACTATGTATGTATGTATGTATGAACGAATGAATATGTGAATGCATGTATGTATAATAGGTCCAACATAATATAACGAAATGTACATAATAGCCCCGATACGTACATAAAAGCCCAATACGCCCAATATGTAGATAAAGGCCCAATTAGCCCGATATGTACATAATATGCCCAATATGAGTATAATAGGCCTGATATGTACCTAATAGGCCCAATAAATGAGTAGAACATTCCCAACATGAGTATAATAAGCCCGAAATGTACATAATAGCCCCGATAAGTACATAAAAGCCCAATAGGCCCAATATGTAGATAAAGTCCCAATTAGCCCGATATGTACATGATAGGCCCAATATGAGTATAATAGGCCCAATAAATGAACATAAAAAGTCCAATAAGTACATAATAGGCCCAATATGTAGATACTAGGCCCAATTAGAGTCGGTTTAACCGTTTGAGAGTCTAGTAAGCTTTAACCATCCTTTGTTATCCTACGTAAGCCCAATATGTTTCTCAATCATTCGTTTTCGTCTAAACAAATTCATCAACAAGTATGTACTATGTATGTATGTATGTATGAACGAATGAATATGTGAATGTATGTATGTATAATAGGCCCAACATAATATAATAGGCCCGAAATGTACATAATAGCCCCGATAAGTACATAAAAGTCCAATAGGCCCAATATGTAGATAAAGGCCCAATTAGCCCAATATGTACATGATAGGCCCAATATGAGTATAATAGGCCCGATATGTACCTAATAGGCCCAATAAATGAGTATAATAGGCCCGATATCTTTTGGCGACGACATGTCGTCGCCAAATTCGCCGCCAATAAAATGGAGGGAATTTTTGTACGAAAGCGGGAAAAAATATTCTAAAAATTTAAACAAAATGTTTTTAGCGACGACTTTTAGCGACGACATGTCGTCGCAAAAAGTATTTTGACTTTTTCAGATTTAATAAGTTAATAAAGAAAATTAAAAAAAATTTGTTCGATTTTTTTGCGACGACATGTCGTCGCAAAAAATAATTTGACTTTTTTTGGTCAATATTTATTAATTAAAAAAAATGGAAATATAATTTGCGACCTGTTTTTGGCGACGACAAGTCGTCGCTACCAATAATTAAGTTTTTTGTACAAAAATTAATTGATAAATAAAATGGAAAATTTGTTTGCGACGATATTGGCGACGAAAATGTCGTCGCCAAAAAGAATTTGACTATTTTGGTCAAAAAAGCAAAATTTTTTGTCGTCTAGTGGTCAAAAAGAATGTATGTATGTATAATAGGCCCAACACGAGTATGTACATAATAGGCCCGATACGTACATAAAAAGCCCAATAGGCCCAATATGTAGATACTAGGCCCAATTAGAGTCGGTTTAACGTTTGAGAGTCTAGTAAGCTTTAACCATCCTTTGTTATCCTACGTAAGCCCAATATGTTTCTCAATCATTCGTTTTCGTCTAAACAAATTCATCAACAAGTATGTACTATGTATGTATGTATGTATGAACGAATGAATATGTGAATGCATGTATGTATAATAGGTCCAACATAATATAACGAAATGTACATAATAGCCCCGATACGTACATAAAAGCCCAATACGCCCAATATGTAGATAAAGGCCCAATTAGCCCGATATGTACATAATATGCCCAATATGAGTATAATAGGCCTGATATGTACCTAATAGGCCCAATAAATGAGTAGAACATTCCCAACATGAGTATAATAAGCCCGAAATGTACATAATAGCCCCGATAAGTACATAAAAGCCCAATAGGCCCAATATGTAGATAAAGGCCCAATTAGCCCGATATGTACATGATAGGCCCAATATGAGTATAATAGGCCCAATAAATGAACATAAAAAGTCCAATAAGTACATAATAGGCCCAATATGTAGATACTAGGCCCAATTAGAGTCGGTTTAACCGTTTGAGAGTCTAGTAAGCTTTAACCATCCTTTGTTATCCTACGTAAGCCCAATATGTTTCTCAATCATTCGTTTTCGTCTAAACAAATTCATCAACAAGTATGTACTATGTATGTATGTATGTATGAACGAATGAATATGTGAATGTATGTATGTATAATAGGCCCAACATAATATAATAGGCCCGAAATGTACATAATAGCCCCGATAAGTACATAAAAGTCCAATAGGCCCAATATGTAGATAAAGGCCCAATTAGCCCAATATGTACATGATAGGCCCAATATGAGTATAATAGGCCCGATATGTACCTAATAGGCCCAATAAATGAGTATAATAGGCCCGATATCTTTTGGCGACGACATCTCGTCGCCAAATTCGCCGCCAATAAAATGGAGGGAATTTTTGTACGAAAGCGGGAAAAAATATTCTAAAAATTTAAACAAAATGTTTTTAGCGACGACTTTTAGCGACGACATGTCGTCGCAAAAAGTATTTTGACTTTTTCAGATTTAATAAGTTAATAAAGAAAATTAAAAAAAAATTTGTTCGATTTTTTTGCGACGACATGTCGTCGCAAAAAATAATTTGACTTTTTTTGGTCAATATTTATTAATTAAAAAAAATGGAAATATAATTTGCGACCTGTTTTTGGCGACGACAAGTCGTCGCTACCAATAATTAAGTTTTTTGTACAAAAATTAATTGATAAATAAAATGGAAAATTTGTTTGCGACGATATTGGCGACGAAAATGTCGTCGCCAAAAAGAATTTGACTATTTTGGTCAAAAAAGCAAAATTTTTTGTCGTCTAGTGGTCAAAAAGAATGTATGTATGTATAATAGGCCCAACACGAGTATGTACATAATAGGCCCGATACGTACATAAAAAGCCCAATAGGCCCAATATGTAGATACTAGGCCCAATTAGAGTCGGTTTAACGTTTGAGAGTCTAGTAAGCTTTAACCATCCTTTGTTATCCTACGTAAGCCCAATATGTTTCTCAATCATTCGTTTTCGTCTAAACAAATTCATCAACAAGTATGTACTATGTATGTATGTATGTATGAACGAATGAATATGTGAATGCATGTATGTATAATAGGTCCAACATAATATAACGAAATGTACATAATAGCCCCGATACGTACATAAAAGCCCAATACGCCCAATATGTAGATAAAGGCCCAATTAGCCCGATATGTACATAATATGCCCAATATGAGTATAATAGGCCTGATATGTACCTAATAGGCCCAATAAATGAGTAGAACATTCCCAACATGAGTATAATAAGCCCGAAATGTACATAATAGCCCCGATAAGTACATAAAAGCCCAATAGGCCCAATATGTAGATAAAGGCCCAATTAGCCCGATATGTACATGATAGGCCCAATATGAGTATAATAGGCCCAATAAATGAACATAAAAAGTCCAATAAGTACATAATAGGCCCAATATGTAGATACTAGGCCCAATTAGAGTCGGTTTAACCGTTTGAGAGTCTAGTAAGCTTTAACCATCCTTTGTTATCCTACGTAAGCCCAATATGTTTCTCAATCATTCGTTTTCGTCTAAACAAATTCATCAACAAGTATGTACTATGTATGTATGTATGTATGAACGAATGAATATGTGAATGTATGTATGTATAATAGGCCCAACATAATATAATAGGCCCGAAATGTACATAATAGCCCCGATAAGTACATAAAAGTCCAATAGGCCCAATATGTAGATAAAGGCCCAATTAGCCCAATATGTACATGATAGGCCCAATATGAGTATAATAGGCCCGATATGTACCTAATAGGCCCAATAAATGAGTATAATAGGCCCGATATCTTTTGGCGACGACATCTCGTCGCCAAATTCGCCGCCAATAAAATGGAGGGAATTTTTGTACGAAAGCGGGAAAAAATATTCTAAAAATTTAAACAAAATGTTTTTAGCGACGACTTTTAGCGACGACATGTCGTCGCAAAAAGTATTTTGACTTTTTCAGATTTAATAAGTTAATAAAGAAAATTAAAAAAAAATTTGTTCGATTTTTTTGCGACGACATGTCGTCGCAAAAAATAATTTGACTTTTTTTGGTCAATATTTATTAATTAAAAAAAATGGAAATATAATTTGCGACCTGTTTTTGGCGACGACAAGTCGTCGCTACCAATAATTAAGTTTTTTGTACAAAAATTAATTGATAAATAAAATGGAAAATTTGTTTGCGACGATATTGGCGACGAAAATGTCGTCGCCAAAAAGAATTTGACTATTTTGGTCAAAAAAGCAAAATTTTTTGTCGTCTAGTGGTCAAAAAGAATGTATGTATGTATAATAGGCCCAACACGAGTATGTACATAATAGGCCCGATACGTACATAAAAAGCCCAATAGGCCCAATATGTAGATACTAGGCCCAATTAGAGTCGGTTTAACGTTTGAGAGTCTAGTAAGCTTTAACCATCCTTTGTTATCCTACGTAAGCCCAATATGTTTCTCAATCATTCGTTTTCGTCTAAACAAATTCATCAACAAGTATGTACTATGTATGTATGTATGTATGAACGAATGAATATGTGAATGCATGTATGTATAATAGGTCCAACATAATATAACGAAATGTACATAATAGCCCCGATACGTACATAAAAGCCCAATACGCCCAATATGTAGATAAAGGCCCAATTAGCCCGATATGTACATAATATGCCCAATATGAGTATAATAGGCCTGATATGTACCTAATAGGCCCAATAAATGAGTAGAACATTCCCAACATGAGTATAATAAGCCCGAAATGTACATAATAGCCCCGATAAGTACATAAAAGCCCAATAGGCCCAATATGTAGATAAAGGCCCAATTAGCCCGATATGTACATGATAGGCCCAATATGAGTATAATAGGCCCAATAAATGAACATAAAAAGTCCAATAAGTACATAATAGGCCCAATATGTAGATACTAGGCCCAATTAGAGTCGGTTTAACCGTTTGAGAGTCTAGTAAGCTTTAACCATCCTTTGTTATCCTACGTAAGCCCAATATGTTTCTCAATCATTCGTTTTCGTCTAAACAAATTCATCAACAAGTATGTACTATGTATGTATGTATGTATGAACGAATGAATATGTGAATGTATGTATGTATAATAGGCCCAACATAATATAATAGGCCCGAAATGTACATAATAGCCCCGATAAGTACATAAAAGTCCAATAGGCCCAATATGTAGATAAAGGCCCAATTAGCCCAATATGTACATGATAGGCCCAATATGAGTATAATAGGCCCGATATGTACCTAATAGGCCCAATAAATGAGTATAATAGGCCCGATATCTTTTGGCGACGACATGTCGTCGCCAAATTCGCCGCCAATAAAATGGAGGGAATTTTTGTACGAAAGCGGGAAAAAATATTCTAAAAATTTAAACAAAATGTTTTTAGCGACGACTTTTAGCGACGACATGTCGTCGCAAAAAGTATTTTGACTTTTTCAGATTTAATAAGTTAATAAAGAAAATTAAAAAAAAATTTGTTCGATTTTTTTGCGACGACATGTCGTCGCAAAAAATAATTTGACTTTTTTTGGTCAATATTTATTAATTAAAAAAAATGGAAATATAATTTGCGACCTGTTTTTGGCGACGACAAGTCGTCGCTACCAATAATTAAGTTTTTTGTACAAAAATTAATTGATAAATAAAATGGAAAATTTGTTTGCGACGATATTGGCGACGAAAATGTCGTCGCCAAAAAGAATTTGACTATTTTGGTCAAAAAAGCAAAATTTTTTGTCGTCTAGTGGTCAAAAAGAATGTATGTATGTATAATAGGCCCAACACGAGTATGTACATAATAGGCCCGATACGTACATAAAAAGCCCAATAGGCCCAATATGTAGATACTAGGCCCAATTAGAGTCGGTTTAACGTTTGAGAGTCTAGTAAGCTTTAACCATCCTTTGTTATCCTACGTAAGCCCAATATGTTTCTCAATCATTCGTTTTCGTCTAAACAAATTCATCAACAAGTATGTACTATGTATGTATGTATGTATGAACGAATGAATATGTGAATGCATGTATGTATAATAGGTCCAACATAATATAACGAAATGTACATAATAGCCCCGATACGTACATAAAAGCCCAATACGCCCAATATGTAGATAAAGGCCCAATTAGCCCGATATGTACATAATATGCCCAATATGAGTATAATAGGCCTGATATGTACCTAATAGGCCCAATAAATGAGTAGAACATTCCCAACATGAGTATAATAAGCCCGAAATGTACATAATAGCCCCGATAAGTACATAAAAGCCCAATAGGCCCAATATGTAGATAAAGGCCCAATTAGCCCGATATGTACATGATAGGCCCAATATGAGTATAATAGGCCCAATAAATGAACATAAAAAGTCCAATAAGTACATAATAGGCCCAATATGTAGATACTAGGCCCAATTAGAGTCGGTTTAACCGTTTGAGAGTCTAGTAAGCTTTAACCATCCTTTGTTATCCTACGTAAGCCCAATATGTTTCTCAATCATTCGTTTTCGTCTAAACAAATTCATCAACAAGTATGTACTATGTATGTATGTATGTATGAACGAATGAATATGTGAATGTATGTATGTATAATAGGCCCAACATAATATAATAGGCCCGAAATGTACATAATAGCCCCGATAAGTACATAAAAGTCCAATAGGCCCAATATGTAGATAAAGGCCCAATTAGCCCAATATGTACATGATAGGCCCAATATGAGTATAATAGGCCCGATATGTACCTAATAGGCCCAATAAATGAGTATAATAGGCCCGATATCTTTTGGCGACGACATGTCGTCGCCAAATTCGCCGCCAATAAAATGGAGGGAATTTTTGTACGAAAGCGGGAAAAAATATTCTAAAAATTTAAACAAAATGTTTTTAGCGACGACTTTTAGCGACGACATGTCGTCGCAAAAAGTATTTTGACTTTTTCAGATTTAATAAGTTAATAAAGAAAATTAAAAAAAATTTGTTCGATTTTTTTGCGACGACATGTCGTCGCAAAAAATAATTTGACTTTTTTTGGTCAATATTTATTAATTAAAAAAAATGGAAATATAATTTGCGACCTGTTTTTGGCGACGACAAGTCGTCGCTACCAATAATTAAGTTTTTTGTACAAAAATTAATTGATAAATAAAATGGAAAATTTGTTTGCGACGATATTGGCGACGAAAATGTCGTCGCCAAAAAGAATTTGACTATTTTGGTCAAAAAAGCAAAATTTTTTGTCGTCTAGTGGTCAAAAAGAATGTATGTATGTATAATAGGCCCAACACGAGTATGTACATAATAGGCCCGATACGTACATAAAAAGCCCAATAGGCCCAATATGTAGATACTAGGCCCAATTAGAGTCGGTTTAACGTTTGAGAGTCTAGTAAGCTTTAACCATCCTTTGTTATCCTACGTAAGCCCAATATGTTTCTCAATCATTCGTTTTCGTCTAAACAAATTCATCAACAAGTATGTACTATGTATGTATGTATGTATGAACGAATGAATATGTGAATGCATGTATGTATAATAGGTCCAACATAATATAACGAAATGTACATAATAGCCCCGATACGTACATAAAAGCCCAATACGCCCAATATGTAGATAAAGGCCCAATTAGCCCGATATGTACATAATATGCCCAATATGAGTATAATAGGCCTGATATGTACCTAATAGGCCCAATAAATGAGTAGAACATTCCCAACATGAGTATAATAAGCCCGAAATGTACATAATAGCCCCGATAAGTACATAAAAGCCCAATAGGCCCAATATGTAGATAAAGGCCCAATTAGCCCGATATGTACATGATAGGCCCAATATGAGTATAATAGGCCCAATAAATGAACATAAAAAGTCCAATAAGTACATAATAGGCCCAATATGTAGATACTAGGCCCAATTAGAGTCGGTTTAACCGTTTGAGAGTCTAGTAAGCTTTAACCATCCTTTGTTATCCTACGTAAGCCCAATATGTTTCTCAATCATTCGTTTTCGTCTAAACAAATTCATCAACAAGTATGTACTATGTATGTATGTATGTATGAACGAATGAATATGTGAATGTATGTATGTATAATAGGCCCAACATAATATAATAGGCCCGAAATGTACATAATAGCCCCGATAAGTACATAAAAGTCCAATAGGCCCAATATGTAGATAAAGGCCCAATTAGCCCAATATGTACATGATAGGCCCAATATGAGTATAATAGGCCCGATATGTACCTAATAGGCCCAATAAATGAGTATAATAGGCCCGATATCTTTTGGCGACGACATGTCGTCGCCAAATTCGCCGCCAATAAAATGGAGGGAATTTTTGTACGAAAGCGGGAAAAAATATTCTAAAAATTTAAACAA
Source organism: Tagetes erecta (assembly GCA_030867185.1). NCBI lineage: Eukaryota > Viridiplantae > Streptophyta > Magnoliopsida > Asterales > Asteraceae > Tagetes > Tagetes erecta. The sequence continues at coordinate 8,996,719 of CM061490.1, forward strand.
AATGTTTTTAGCGACGACTTTTAGCGACGACATGTCGTCGCAAAAAGTATTTTGACTTTTTCAGATTTAATAAGTTAATAAAGAAAATTAAAAAAAAATTTGTTCGATTTTTTTGCGACGACATGTCGTCGCAAAAAATAATTTGACTTTTTTTGGTCAATATTTATTAATTAAAAAAAATGGAAATATAATTTGCGACCTGTTTTTGGCGACGACAAGTCGTCGCTACCAATAATTAAGTTTTTTGTACAAAAATTAATTGATAAATAAAATGGAAAATTTGTTTGCGACGATATTGGCGACGAAAATGTCGTCGCCAAAAAGAATTTGACTATTTTGGTCAAAAAAGCAAAATTTTTTGTCGTCTAGTGGTCAAAAAGAATGTATGTATGTATAATAGGCCCAACACGAGTATGTACATAATAGGCCCGATACGTACATAAAAAGCCCAATAGGCCCAATATGTAGATACTAGGCCCAATTAGAGTCGGTTTAACGTTTGAGAGTCTAGTAAGCTTTAACCATCCTTTGTTATCCTACGTAAGCCCAATATGTTTCTCAATCATTCGTTTTCGTCTAAACAAATTCATCAACAAGTATGTACTATGTATGTATGTATGTATGAACGAATGAATATGTGAATGCATGTATGTATAATAGGTCCAACATAATATAACGAAATGTACATAATAGCCCCGATACGTACATAAAAGCCCAATACGCCCAATATGTAGATAAAGGCCCAATTAGCCCGATATGTACATAATATGCCCAATATGAGTATAATAGGCCTGATATGTACCTAATAGGCCCAATAAATGAGTAGAACATTCCCAACATGAGTATAATAAGCCCGAAATGTACATAATAGCCCCGATAAGTACATAAAAGCCCAATAGGCCCAATATGTAGATAAAGGCCCAATTAGCCCGATATGTACATGATAGGCCCAATATGAGTATAATAGGCCCAATAAATGAACATAAAAAGTCCAATAAGTACATAATAGGCCCAATATGTAGATACTAGGCCCAATTAGAGTCGGTTTAACCGTTTGAGAGTCTAGTAAGCTTTAACCATCCTTTGTTATCCTACGTAAGCCCAATATGTTTCTCAATCATTCGTTTTCGTCTAAACAAATTCATCAACAAGTATGTACTATGTATGTATGTATGTATGAACGAATGAATATGTGAATGTATGTATGTATAATAGGCCCAACATAATATAATAGGCCCGAAATGTACATAATAGCCCCGATAAGTACATAAAAGTCCAATAGGCCCAATATGTAGATAAAGGCCCAATTAGCCCAATATGTACATGATAGGCCCAATATGAGTATAATAGGCCCGATATGTACCTAATAGGCCCAATAAATGAGTATAATAGGCCCGATATCTTTTGGCGACGACATGTCGTCGCCAAATTCGCCGCCAATAAAATGGAGGGAATTTTTGTACGAAAGCGGGAAAAAATATTCTAAAAATTTAAACAAAATGTTTTTAGCGACGACTTTTAGCGACGACATGTCGTCGCAAAAAGTATTTTGACTTTTTCAGATTTAATAAGTTAATAAAGAAAATTAAAAAAAAATTTGTTCGATTTTTTTGCGACGACATGTCGTCGCAAAAAATAATTTGACTTTTTTTGGTCAATATTTATTAATTAAAAAAAATGGAAATATAATTTGCGACCTGTTTTTGGCGACGACAAGTCGTCGCTACCAATAATTAAGTTTTTTGTACAAAAATTAATTGATAAATAAAATGGAAAATTTGTTTGCGACGATATTGGCGACGAAAATGTCGTCGCCAAAAAGAATTTGACTATTTTGGTCAAAAAAGCAAAATTTTTTGTCGTCTAGTGGTCAAAAAGAATGTATGTATGTATAATAGGCCCAACACGAGTATGTACATAATAGGCCCGATACGTACATAAAAAGCCCAATAGGCCCAATATGTAGATACTAGGCCCAATTAGAGTCGGTTTAACGTTTGAGAGTCTAGTAAGCTTTAACCATCCTTTGTTATCCTACGTAAGCCCAATATGTTTCTCAATCATTCGTTTTCGTCTAAACAAATTCATCAACAAGTATGTACTATGTATGTATGTATGTATGAACGAATGAATATGTGAATGCATGTATGTATAATAGGTCCAACATAATATAACGAAATGTACATAATAGCCCCGATACGTACATAAAAGCCCAATACGCCCAATATGTAGATAAAGGCCCAATTAGCCCGATATGTACATAATATGCCCAATATGAGTATAATAGGCCTGATATGTACCTAATAGGCCCAATAAATGAGTAGAACATTCCCAACATGAGTATAATAAGCCCGAAATGTACATAATAGCCCCGATAAGTACATAAAAGCCCAATAGGCCCAATATGTAGATAAAGGCCCAATTAGCCCGATATGTACATGATAGGCCCAATATGAGTATAATAGGCCCAATAAATGAACATAAAAAGTCCAATAAGTACATAATAGGCCCAATATGTAGATACTAGGCCCAATTAGAGTCGGTTTAACCGTTTGAGAGTCTAGTAAGCTTTAACCATCCTTTGTTATCCTACGTAAGCCCAATATGTTTCTCAATCATTCGTTTTCGTCTAAACAAATTCATCAACAAGTATGTACTATGTATGTATGTATGTATGAACGAATGAATATGTGAATGTATGTATGTATAATAGGCCCAACATAATATAATAGGCCCGAAATGTACATAATAGCCCCGATAAGTACATAAAAGTCCAATAGGCCCAATATGTAGATAAAGGCCCAATTAGCCCAATATGTACATGATAGGCCCAATATGAGTATAATAGGCCCGATATGTACCTAATAGGCCCAATAAATGAGTATAATAGGCCCGATATCTTTTGGCGACGACATGTCGTCGCCAAATTCGCCGCCAATAAAATGGAGGGAATTTTTGTACGAAAGCGGGAAAAAATATTCTAAAAATTTAAACAAAATGTTTTTAGCGACGACTTTTAGCGACGACATGTCGTCGCAAAAAGTATTTTGACTTTTTCAGATTTAATAAGTTAATAAAGAAAATTAAAAAAAAATTTGTTCGATTTTTTTGCGACGACATGTCGTCGCAAAAAATAATTTGACTTTTTTTGGTCAATATTTATTAATTAAAAAAAATGGAAATATAATTTGCGACCTGTTTTTGGCGACGACAAGTCGTCGCTACCAATAATTAAGTTTTTTGTACAAAAATTAATTGATAAATAAAATGGAAAATTTGTTTGCGACGATATTGGCGACGAAAATGTCGTCGCCAAAAAGAATTTGACTATTTTGGTCAAAAAAGCAAAATTTTTTGTCGTCTAGTGGTCAAAAAGAATGTATGTATGTATAATAGGCCCAACACGAGTATGTACATAATAGGCCCGATACGTACATAAAAAGCCCAATAGGCCCAATATGTAGATACTAGGCCCAATTAGAGTCGGTTTAACGTTTGAGAGTCTAGTAAGCTTTAACCATCCTTTGTTATCCTACGTAAGCCCAATATGTTTCTCAATCATTCGTTTTCGTCTAAACAAATTCATCAACAAGTATGTACTATGTATGTATGTATGTATGAACGAATGAATATGTGAATGCATGTATGTATAATAGGTCCAACATAATATAACGAAATGTACATAATAGCCCCGATACGTACATAAAAGCCCAATACGCCCAATATGTAGATAAAGGCCCAATTAGCCCGATATGTACATAATATGCCCAATATGAGTATAATAGGCCTGATATGTACCTAATAGGCCCAATAAATGAGTAGAACATTCCCAACATGAGTATAATAAGCCCGAAATGTACATAATAGCCCCGATAAGTACATAAAAGCCCAATAGGCCCAATATGTAGATAAAGGCCCAATTAGCCCGATATGTACATGATAGGCCCAATATGAGTATAATAGGCCCAATAAATGAACATAAAAAGTCCAATAAGTACATAATAGGCCCAATATGTAGATACTAGGCCCAATTAGAGTCGGTTTAACCGTTTGAGAGTCTAGTAAGCTTTAACCATCCTTTGTTATCCTACGTAAGCCCAATATGTTTCTCAATCATTCGTTTTCGTCTAAACAAATTCATCAACAAGTATGTACTATGTATGTATGTATGTATGAACGAATGAATATGTGAATGTATGTATGTATAATAGGCCCAACATAATATAATAGGCCCGAAATGTACATAATAGCCCCGATAAGTACATAAAAGTCCAATAGGCCCAATATGTAGATAAAGGCCCAATTAGCCCAATATGTACATGATAGGCCCAATATGAGTATAATAGGCCCGATATGTACCTAATAGGCCCAATAAATGAGTATAATAGGCCCGATATCTTTTGGCGACGACATGTCGTCGCCAAATTCGCCGCCAATAAAATGGAGGGAATTTTTGTACGAAAGCGGGAAAAAATATTCTAAAAATTTAAACAAAATGTTTTTAGCGACGACTTTTAGCGACGACATGTCGTCGCAAAAAGTATTTTGACTTTTTCAGATTTAATAAGTTAATAAAGAAAATTAAAAAAAAATTTGTTCGATTTTTTTGCGACGACATGTCGTCGCAAAAAATAATTTGACTTTTTTTGGTCAATATTTATTAATTAAAAAAAATGGAAATATAATTTGCGACCTGTTTTTGGCGACGACAAGTCGTCGCTACCAATAATTAAGTTTTTTGTACAAAAATTAATTGATAAATAAAATGGAAAATTTGTTTGCGACGATATTGGCGACGAAAATGTCGTCGCCAAAAAGAATTTGACTATTTTGGTCAAAAAAGCAAAATTTTTTGTCGTCTAGTGGTCAAAAAGAATGTATGTATGTATAATAGGCCCAACACGAGTATGTACATAATAGGCCCGATACGTACATAAAAAGCCCAATAGGCCCAATATGTAGATACTAGGCCCAATTAGAGTCGGTTTAACGTTTGAGAGTCTAGTAAGCTTTAACCATCCTTTGTTATCCTACGTAAGCCCAATATGTTTCTCAATCATTCGTTTTCGTCTAAACAAATTCATCAACAAGTATGTACTATGTATGTATGTATGTATGAACGAATGAATATGTGAATGCATGTATGTATAATAGGTCCAACATAATATAACGAAATGTACATAATAGCCCCGATACGTACATAAAAGCCCAATACGCCCAATATGTAGATAAAGGCCCAATTAGCCCGATATGTACATAATATGCCCAATATGAGTATAATAGGCCTGATATGTACCTAATAGGCCCAATAAATGAGTAGAACATTCCCAACATGAGTATAATAAGCCCGAAATGTACATAATAGCCCCGATAAGTACATAAAAGCCCAATAGGCCCAATATGTAGATAAAGGCCCAATTAGCCCGATATGTACATGATAGGCCCAATATGAGTATAATAGGCCCAATAAATGAACATAAAAAGTCCAATAAGTACATAATAGGCCCAATATGTAGATACTAGGCCCAATTAGAGTCGGTTTAACCGTTTGAGAGTCTAGTAAGCTTTAACCATCCTTTGTTATCCTACGTAAGCCCAATATGTTTCTCAATCATTCGTTTTCGTCTAAACAAATTCATCAACAAGTATGTACTATGTATGTATGTATGTATGAACGAATGAATATGTGAATGTATGTATGTATAATAGGCCCAACATAATATAATAGGCCCGAAATGTACATAATAGCCCCGATAAGTACATAAAAGTCCAATAGGCCCAATATGTAGATAAAGGCCCAATTAGCCCAATATGTACATGATAGGCCCAATATGAGTATAATAGGCCCGATATGTACCTAATAGGCCCAATAAATGAGTATAATAGGCCCGATATCTTTTGGCGACGACATGTCGTCGCCAAATTCGCCGCCAATAAAATGGAGGGAATTTTTGTACGAAAGCGGGAAAAAATATTCTAAAAATTTAAACAAAATGTTTTTAGCGACGACTTTTAGCGACGACATGTCGTCGCAAAAAGTATTTTGACTTTTTCAGATTTAATAAGTTAATAAAGAAAATTAAAAAAAAATTTGTTCGATTTTTTTGCGACGACATGTCGTCGCAAAAAATAATTTGACTTTTTTTGGTCAATATTTATTAATTAAAAAAAATGGAAATATAATTTGCGACCTGTTTTTGGCGACGACAAGTCGTCGCTACCAATAATTAAGTTTTTTGTACAAAAATTAATTGATAAATAAAATGGAAAATTTGTTTGCGACGATATTGGCGACGAAAATGTCGTCGCCAAAAAGAATTTGACTATTTTGGTCAAAAAAGCAAAATTTTTTGTCGTCTAGTGGTCAAAAAGAATGTATGTATGTATAATAGGCCCAACACGAGTATGTACATAATAGGCCCGATACGTACATAAAAAGCCCAATAGGCCCAATATGTAGATACTAGGCCCAATTAGAGTCGGTTTAACGTTTGAGAGTCTAGTAAGCTTTAACCATCCTTTGTTATCCTACGTAAGCCCAATATGTTTCTCAATCATTCGTTTTCGTCTAAACAAATTCATCAACAAGTATGTACTATGTATGTATGTATGTATGAACGAATGAATATGTGAATGCATGTATGTATAATAGGTCCAACATAATATAACGAAATGTACATAATAGCCCCGATACGTACATAAAAGCCCAATACGCCCAATATGTAGATAAAGGCCCAATTAGCCCGATATGTACATAATATGCCCAATATGAGTATAATAGGCCTGATATGTACCTAATAGGCCCAATAAATGAGTAGAACATTCCCAACATGAGTATAATAAGCCCGAAATGTACATAATAGCCCCGATAAGTACATAAAAGCCCAATAGGCCCAATATGTAGATAAAGGCCCAATTAGCCCGATATGTACATGATAGGCCCAATATGAGTATAATAGGCCCAATAAATGAACATAAAAAGTCCAATAAGTACATAATAGGCCCAATATGTAGATACTAGGCCCAATTAGAGTCGGTTTAACCGTTTGAGAGTCTAGTAAGCTTTAACCATCCTTTGTTATCCTACGTAAGCCCAATATGTTTCTCAATCATTCGTTTTCGTCTAAACAAATTCATCAACAAGTATGTACTATGTATGTATGTATGTATGAACGAATGAATATGTGAATGTATGTATGTATAATAGGCCCAACATAATATAATAGGCCCGAAATGTACATAATAGCCCCGATAAGTACATAAAAGTCCAATAGGCCCAATATGTAGATAAAGGCCCAATTAGCCCAATATGTACATGATAGGCCCAATATGAGTATAATAGGCCCGATATGTACCTAATAGGCCCAATAAATGAGTATAATAGGCCCGATATCTTTTGGCGACGACATCTCGTCGCCAAATTCGCCGCCAATAAAATGGAGGGAATTTTTGTACGAAAGCGGGAAAAAATATTCTAAAAATTTAAACAAAATGTTTTTAGCGACGACTTTTAGCGACGACATGTCGTCGCAAAAAGTATTTTGACTTTTTCAGATTTAATAAGTTAATAAAGAAAATTAAAAAAAAATTTGTTCGATTTTTTTGCGACGACATGTCGTCGCAAAAAATAATTTGACTTTTTTTGGTCAATATTTATTAATTAAAAAAAATGGAAATATAATTTGCGACCTGTTTTTGGCGACGACAAGTCGTCGCTACCAATAATTAAGTTTTTTGTACAAAAATTAATTGATAAATAAAATGGAAAATTTGTTTGCGACGATATTGGCGACGAAAATGTCGTCGCCAAAAAGAATTTGACTATTTTGGTCAAAAAAGCAAAATTTTTTGTCGTCTAGTGGTCAAAAAGAATGTATGTATGTATAATAGGCCCAACACGAGTATGTACATAATAGGCCCGATACGTACATAAAAAGCCCAATAGGCCCAATATGTAGATACTAGGCCCAATTAGAGTCGGTTTAACGTTTGAGAGTCTAGTAAGCTTTAACCATCCTTTGTTATCCTACGTAAGCCCAATATGTTTCTCAATCATTCGTTTTCGTCTAAACAAATTCATCAACAAGTATGTACTATGTATGTATGTATGTATGAACGAATGAATATGTGAATGCATGTATGTATAATAGGTCCAACATAATATAACGAAATGTACATAATAGCCCCGATACGTACATAAAAGCCCAATACGCCCAATATGTAGATAAAGGCCCAATTAGCCCGATATGTACATAATATGCCCAATATGAGTATAATAGGCCTGATATGTACCTAATAGGCCCAATAAATGAGTAGAACATTCCCAACATGAGTATAATAAGCCCGAAATGTACATAATAGCCCCGATAAGTACATAAAAGCCCAATAGGCCCAATATGTAGATAAAGGCCCAATTAGCCCGATATGTACATGATAGGCCCAATATGAGTATAATAGGCCCAATAAATGAACATAAAAAGTCCAATAAGTACATAATAGGCCCAATATGTAGATACTAGGCCCAATTAGAGTCGGTTTAACCGTTTGAGAGTCTAGTAAGCTTTAACCATCCTTTGTTATCCTACGTAAGCCCAATATGTTTCTCAATCATTCGTTTTCGTCTAAACAAATTCATCAACAAGTATGTACTATGTATGTATGTATGTATGAACGAATGAATATGTGAATGTATGTATGTATAATAGGCCCAACATAATATAATAGGCCCGAAATGTACATAATAGCCCCGATAAGTACATAAAAGTCCAATAGGCCCAATATGTAGATAAAGGCCCAATTAGCCCAATATGTACATGATAGGCCCAATATGAGTATAATAGGCCCGATATGTACCTAATAGGCCCAATAAATGAGTATAATAGGCCCGATATCTTTTGGCGACGACATGTCGTCGCCAAATTCGCCGCCAATAAAATGGAGGGAATTTTTGTACGAAAGCGGGAAAAAATATTCTAAAAATTTAAACAAAATGTTTTTAGCGACGACTTTTAGCGACGACATGTCGTCGCAAAAAGTATTTTGACTTTTTCAGATTTAATAAGTTAATAAAGAAAATTAAAAAAAAATTTGTTCGATTTTTTTGCGACGACATGTCGTCGCAAAAAATAATTTGACTTTTTTTGGTCAATATTTATTAATTAAAAAAAATGGAAATATAATTTGCGACCTGTTTTTGGCGACGACAAGTCGTCGCTACCAATAATTAAGTTTTTTGTACAAAAATTAATTGATAAATAAAATGGAAAATTTGTTTGCGACGATATTGGCGACGAAAATGTCGTCGCCAAAAAGAATTTGACTATTTTGGTCAAAAAAGCAAAATTTTTTGTCGTCTAGTGGTCAAAAAGAATGTATGTATGTATAATAGGCCCAACACGAGTATGTACATAATAGGCCCGATACGTACATAAAAAGCCCAATAGGCCCAATATGTAGATACTAGGCCCAATTAGAGTCGGTTTAACGTTTGAGAGTCTAGTAAGCTTTAACCATCCTTTGTTATCCTACGTAAGCCCAATATGTTTCTCAATCATTCGTTTTCGTCTAAACAAATTCATCAACAAGTATGTACTATGTATGTATGTATGTATGAACGAATGAATATGTGAATGCATGTATGTATAATAGGTCCAACATAATATAACGAAATGTACATAATAGCCCCGATACGTACATAAAAGCCCAATACGCCCAATATGTAGATAAAGGCCCAATTAGCCCGATATGTACATAATATGCCCAATATGAGTATAATAGGCCTGATATGTACCTAATAGGCCCAATAAATGAGTAGAACATTCCCAACATGAGTATAATAAGCCCGAAATGTACATAATAGCCCCGATAAGTACATAAAAGCCCAATAGGCCCAATATGTAGATAAAGGCCCAATTAGCCCGATATGTACATGATAGGCCCAATATGAGTATAATAGGCCCAATAAATGAACATAAAAAGTCCAATAAGTACATAATAGGCCCAATATGTAGATACTAGGCCCAATTAGAGTCGGTTTAACCGTTTGAGAGTCTAGTAAGCTTTAACCATCCTTTGTTATCCTACGTAAGCCCAATATGTTTCTCAATCATTCGTTTTCGTCTAAACAAATTCATCAACAAGTATGTACTATGTATGTATGTATGTATGAACGAATGAATATGTGAATGTATGTATGTATAATAGGCCCAACATAATATAATAGGCCCGAAATGTACATAATAGCCCCGATAAGTACATAAAAGTCCAATAGGCCCAATATGTAGATAAAGGCCCAATTAGCCCAATATGTACATGATAGGCCCAATATGAGTATAATAGGCCCGATATGTACCTAATAGGCCCAATAAATGAGTATAATAGGCCCGATATCTTTTGGCGACGACATGTCGTCGCCAAATTCGCCGCCAATAAAATGGAGGGAATTTTTGTACGAAAGCGGGAAAAAATATTCTAAAAATTTAAACAAAATGTTTTTAGCGACGACTTTTAGCGACGACATGTCGTCGCAAAAAGTATTTTGACTTTTTCAGATTTAATAAGTTAATAAAGAAAATTAAAAAAAAATTTGTTCGATTTTTTTGCGACGACATGTCGTCGCAAAAAATAATTTGACTTTTTTTGGTCAATATTTATTAATTAAAAAAAATGGAAATATAATTTGCGACCTGTTTTTGGCGACGACAAGTCGTCGCTACCAATAATTAAGTTTTTTGTACAAAAATTAATTGATAAATAAAATGGAAAATTTGTTTGCGACGATATTGGCGACGAAAATGTCGTCGCCAAAAAGAATTTGACTATTTTGGTCAAAAAAGCAAAATTTTTTGTCGTCTAGTGGTCAAAAAGAATGTATGTATGTATAATAGGCCCAACACGAGTATGTACATAATAGGCCCGATACGTACATAAAAAGCCCAATAGGCCCAATATGTAGATACTAGGCCCAATTAGAGTCGGTTTAACGTTTGAGAGTCTAGTAAGCTTTAACCATCCTTTGTTATCCTACGTAAGCCCAATATGTTTCTCAATCATTCGTTTTCGTCTAAACAAATTCATCAACAAGTATGTACTATGTATGTATGTATGTATGAACGAATGAATATGTGAATGCATGTATGTATAATAGGTCCAACATAATATAACGAAATGTACATAATAGCCCCGATACGTACATAAAAGCCCAATACGCCCAATATGTAGATAAAGGCCCAATTAGCCCGATATGTACATAATATGCCCAATATGAGTATAATAGGCCTGATATGTACCTAATAGGCCCAATAAATGAGTAGAACATTCCCAACATGAGTATAATAAGCCCGAAATGTACATAATAGCCCCGATAAGTACATAAAAGCCCAATAGGCCCAATATGTAGATAAAGGCCCAATTAGCCCGATATGTACATGATAGGCCCAATATGAGTATAATAGGCCCAATAAATGAACATAAAAAGTCCAATAAGTACATAATAGGCCCAATATGTAGATACTAGGCCCAATTAGAGTCGGTTTAACCGTTTGAGAGTCTAGTAAGCTTTAACCATCCTTTGTTATCCTACGTAAGCCCAATATGTTTCTCAATCATTCGTTTTCGTCTAAACAAATTCATCAACAAGTATGTACTATGTATGTATGTATGTATGAACGAATGAATATGTGAATGTATGTATGTATAATAGGCCCAACATAATATGGAAATATAATTTGCGACCTGTTTTTGGCGACGACAAGTCGTCGCTACCAATAATTAAGTTTTTTGTACAAAAATTAATTGATAAATAAAATGGAAAATTTGTTTGCGACGATATTGGCGACGAAAATGTCGTCGCCAAAAAGAATTTGACTATTTTGGTCAAAAAAGCAAAATTTTTTGTCGTCTAGTGGTCAAAAAGAATGTATGTATGTATAATAGGCCCAACACGAGTATGTACATAATAGGCCCGATACGTACATAAAAAGCCCAATAGGCCCAATATGTAGATACTAGGCCCAATTAGAGTCGGTTTAACGTTTGAGAGTCTAGTAAGCTTTAACCATCCTTTGTTATCCTACGTAAGCCCAATATGTTTCTCAATCATTCGTTTTCGTCTAAACAAATTCATCAACAAGTATGTACTATGTATGTATGTATGTATGAACGAATGAATATGTGAATGCATGTATGTATAATAGGTCCAACATAATATAACGAAATGTACATAATAGCCCCGATACGTACATAAAAGCCCAATACGCCCAATATGTAGATAAAGGCCCAATTAGCCCGATATGTACATAATATGCCCAATATGAGTATAATAGGCCTGATATGTACCTAATAGGCCCAATAAATGAGTAGAACATTCCCAACATGAGTATAATAAGCCCGAAATGTACATAATAGCCCCGATAAGTACATAAAAGCCCAATAGGCCCAATATGTAGATAAAGGCCCAATTAGCCCGATATGTACATGATAGGCCCAATATGAGTATAATAGGCCCAATAAATGAACATAAAAAGTCCAATAAGTACATAATAGGCCCAATATGTAGATACTAGGCCCAATTAGAGTCGGTTTAACCGTTTGAGAGTCTAGTAAGCTTTAACCATCCTTTGTTATCCTACGTAAGCCCAATATGTTTCTCAATCATTCGTTTTCGTCTAAACAAATTCATCAACAAGTATGTACTATGTATGTATGTATGTATGAACGAATGAATATGTGAATGTATGTATGTATAATAGGCCCAACATAATATAATAGGCCCGAAATGTACATAATAGCCCCGATAAGTACATAAAAGTCCAATAGGCCCAATATGTAGATAAAGGCCCAATTAGCCCAATATGTACATGATAGGCCCAATATGAGTATAATAGGCCCGATATGTAACTAATAGGCCCAATAAATGAGTATAATAGGCCCGATATCTTTTGGCGACGACATGTCGTCGCCAAATTCGCCGCCAATAAAATGGAGGGAATTTTTGTACGAAAGCGGGAAAAAATATTCTAAAAATTTAAACAAAATGTTTTTAGCGACGACTTTTAGCGACGACATGTCGTCGCAAAAAGTATTTTGACTTTTTCAGATTTAATAAGTTAATAAAGAAAATTAAAAAAAAATTTGTTCGATTTTTTTGCGACGACATGTCGTCGCAAAAAATAATTTGACTTTTTTTGGTCAATATTTATTAATTAAAAAAAATGGAAATATAATTTGCGACCTGTTTTTGGCGACGACAAGTCGTCGCTACCAATAATTAAGTTTTTTGTACAAAAATTAATTGATAAATAAAATGGAAAATTTGTTTGCGACGATATTGGCGACGAAAATGTCGTCGCCAAAAAGAATTTGACTATTTTGGTCAAAAAAGCAAAATTTTTTGTCGTCTAGTGGTCAAAAAGAATGTATGTATGTATAATAGGCCCAACACGAGTATGTACATAATAGGCCCGATACGTACATAAAAAGCCCAATAGGCCCAATATGTAGATACTAGGCCCAATTAGAGTCGGTTTAACGTTTGAGAGTCTAGTAAGCTTTAACCATCCTTTGTTATCCTACGTAAGCCCAATATGTTTCTCAATCATTCGTTTTCGTCTAAACAAATTCATCAACAAGTATGTACTATGTATGTATGTATGTATGAACGAATGAATATGTGAATGCATGTATGTATAATAGGTCCAACATAATATAACGAAATGTACATAATAGCCCCGATACGTACATAAAAGCCCAATACGCCCAATATGTAGATAAAGGCCCAATTAGCCCGATATGTACATAATATGCCCAATATGAGTATAATAGGCCTGATATGTACCTAATAGGCCCAATAAATGAGTAGAACATTCCCAACATGAGTATAATAAGCCCGAAATGTACATAATAGCCCCGATAAGTACATAAAAGCCCAATAGGCCCAATATGTAGATAAAGGCCCAATTAGCCCGATATGTACATGATAGGCCCAATATGAGTATAATAGGCCCAATAAATGAACATAAAAAGTCCAATAAGTACATAATAGGCCCAATATGTAGATACTAGGCCCAATTAGAGTCGGTTTAACCGTTTGAGAGTCTAGTAAGCTTTAACCATCCTTTGTTATCCTACGTAAGCCCAATATGTTTCTCAATCATTCGTTTTCGTCTAAACAAATTCATCAACAAGTATGTACTATGTATGTATGTATGTATGAACGAATGAATATGTGAATGTATGTATGTATAATAGGCCCAACATAATATAATAGGCCCGAAATGTACATAATAGCCCCGATAAGTACATAAAAGTCCAATAGGCCCAATATGTAGATAAAGGCCCAATTAGCCCAATATGTACATGATAGGCCCAATATGAGTATAATAGGCCCGATATGTACCTAATAGGCCCAATAAATGAGTATAATAGGCCCGATATCTTTTGGCGACGACATGTCGTCGCCAAATTCGCCGCCAATAAAATGGAGGGAATTTTTGTACGAAAGCGGGAAAAAATATTCTAAAAATTTAAACAAAATGTTTTTAGCGACGACTTTTAGCGACGACATGTCGTCGCAAAAAGTATTTTGACTTTTTCAGATTTAATAAGTTAATAAAGAAAATTAAAAAAAAATTTGTTCGATTTTTTTGCGACGACATGTCGTCGCAAAAAATAATTTGACTTTTTTTGGTCAATATTTATTAATTAAAAAAAATGGAAATATAATTTGCGACCTGTTTTTGGCGACGACAAGTCGTCGCTACCAATAATTAAGTTTTTTGTACAAAAATTAATTGATAAATAAAATGGAAAATTTGTTTGCGACGATATTGGCGACGAAAATGTCGTCGCCAAAAAGAATTTGACTATTTTGGTCAAAAAAGCAAAATTTTTTGTCGTCTAGTGGTCAAAAAGAATGTATGTATGTATAATAGGCCCAACACGAGTATGTACATAATAGGCCCGATACGTACATAAAAAGCCCAATAGGCCCAATATGTAGATACTAGGCCCAATTAGAGTCGGTTTAACGTTTGAGAGTCTAGTAAGCTTTAACCATCCTTTGTTATCCTACGTAAGCCCAATATGTTTCTCAATCATTCGTTTTCGTCTAAACAAATTCATCAACAAGTATGTACTATGTATGTATGTATGTATGAACGAATGAATATGTGAATGCATGTATGTATAATAGGTCCAACATAATATAACGAAATGTACATAATAGCCCCGATACGTACATAAAAGCCCAATACGCCCAATATGTAGATAAAGGCCCAATTAGCCCGATATGTACATAATATGCCCAATATGAGTATAATAGGCCTGATATGTACCTAATAGGCCCAATAAATGAGTAGAACATTCCCAACATGAGTATAATAAGCCCGAAATGTACATAATAGCCCCGATAAGTACATAAAAGCCCAATAGGCCCAATATGTAGATAAAGGCCCAATTAGCCCGATATGTACATGATAGGCCCAATATGAGTATAATAGGCCCAATAAATGAACATAAAAAGTCCAATAAGTACATAATAGGCCCAATATGTAGATACTAGGCCCAATTAGAGTCGGTTTAACCGTTTGAGAGTCTAGTAAGCTTTAACCATCCTTTGTTATCCTACGTAAGCCCAATATGTTTCTCAATCATTCGTTTTCGTCTAAACAAATTCATCAACAAGTATGTACTATGTATGTATGTATGTATGAACGAATGAATATGTGAATGTATGTATGTATAATAGGCCCAACATAATATAATAGGCCCGAAATGTACATAATAGCCCCGATAAGTACATAAAAGTCCAATAGGCCCAATATGTAGATAAAGGCCCAATTAGCCCAATATGTACATGATAGGCCCAATATGAGTATAATAGGCCCGATATGTACCTAATAGGCCCAATAAATGAGTATAATAGGCCCGATATCTTTTGGCGACGACATGTCGTCGCCAAATTCGCCGCCAATAAAATGGAGGGAATTTTTGTACGAAAGCGGGAAAAAATATTCTAAAAATTTAAACAAAATGTTTTTAGCGACGACTTTTAGCGACGACATGTCGTCGCAAAAAGTATTTTGACTTTTTCAGATTTAATAAGTTAATAAAGAAAATTAAAAAAAATTTGTTCGATTTTTTTGCGACGACATGTCGTCGCAAAAAATAATTTGACTTTTTTTGGTCAATATTTATTAATTAAAAAAAATGGAAATATAATTTGCGACCTGTTTTTGGCGACGACAAGTCGTCGCTACCAATAATTAAGTTTTTTGTACAAAAATTAATTGATAAATAAAATGGAAAATTTGTTTGCGACGATATTGGCGACGAAAATGTCGTCGCCAAAAAGAATTTGACTATTTTGGTCAAAAAAGCAAAATTTTTTGTCGTCTAGTGGTCAAAAAGAATGTATGTATGTATAATAGGCCCAACACGAGTATGTACATAATAGGCCCGATACGTACATAAAAAGCCCAATAGGCCCAATATGTAGATACTAGGCCCAATTAGAGTCGGTTTAACGTTTGAGAGTCTAGTAAGCTTTAACCATCCTTTGTTATCCTACGTAAGCCCAATATGTTTCTCAATCATTCGTTTTCGTCTAAACAAATTCATCAACAAGTATGTACTATGTATGTATGTATGTATGAACGAATGAATATGTGAATGCATGTATGTATAATAGGTCCAACATAATATAACGAAATGTACATAATAGCCCCGATACGTACATAAAAGCCCAATACGCCCAATATGTAGATAAAGGCCCAATTAGCCCGATATGTACATAATATGCCCAATATGAGTATAATAGGCCTGATATGTACCTAATAGGCCCAATAAATGAGTAGAACATTCCCAACATGAGTATAATAAGCCCGAAATGTACATAATAGCCCCGATAAGTACATAAAAGCCCAATAGGCCCAATATGTAGATAAAGGCCCAATTAGCCCGATATGTACATGATAGGCCCAATATGAGTATAATAGGCCCAATAAATGAACATAAAAAGTCCAATAAGTACATAATAGGCCCAATATGTAGATACTAGGCCCAATTAGAGTCGGTTTAACCGTTTGAGAGTCTAGTAAGCTTTAACCATCCTTTGTTATCCTACGTAAGCCCAATATGTTTCTCAATCATTCGTTTTCGTCTAAACAAATTCATCAACAAGTATGTACTATGTATGTATGTATGTATGAACGAATGAATATGTGAATGTATGTATGTATAATAGGCCCAACATAATATAATAGGCCCGAAATGTACATAATAGCCCCGATAAGTACATAAAAGTCCAATAGGCCCAATATGTAGATAAAGGCCCAATTAGCCCAATATGTACATGATAGGCCCAATATGAGTATAATAGGCCCGATATGTACCTAATAGGCCCAATAAATGAGTATAATAGGCCCGATATCTTTTGGCGACGACATGTCGTCGCCAAATTCGCCGCCAATAAAATGGAGGGAATTTTTGTACGAAAGCGGGAAAAAATATTCTAAAAATTTAAACAAAATGTTTTTAGCGACGACTTTTAGCGACGACATGTCGTCGCAAAAAGTATTTTGACTTTTTCAGATTTAATAAGTTAATAAAGAAAATTAAAAAAAATTTGTTCGATTTTTTTGCGACGACATGTCGTCGCAAAAAATAATTTGACTTTTTTTGGTCAATATTTATTAATTAAAAAAAATGGAAATATAATTTGCGACCTGTTTTTGGCGACGACAAGTCGTCGCTACCAATAATTAAGTTTTTTGTACAAAAATTAATTGATAAATAAAATGGAAAATTTGTTTGCGACGATATTGGCGACGAAAATGTCGTCGCCAAAAAGAATTTGACTATTTTGGTCAAAAAAGCAAAATTTTTTGTCGTCTAGTGGTCAAAAAGAATGTATGTATGTATAATAGGCCCAACACGAGTATGTACATAATAGGCCCGATACGTACATAAAAAGCCCAATAGGCCCAATATGTAGATACTAGGCCCAATTAGAGTCGGTTTAACGTTTGAGAGTCTAGTAAGCTTTAACCATCCTTTGTTATCCTACGTAAGCCCAATATGTTTCTCAATCATTCGTTTTCGTCTAAACAAATTCATCAACAAGTATGTACTATGTATGTATGTATGTATGAACGAATGAATATGTGAATGCATGTATGTATAATAGGTCCAACATAATATAACGAAATGTACATAATAGCCCCGATACGTACATAAAAGCCCAATACGCCCAATATGTAGATAAAGGCCCAATTAGCCCGATATGTACATAATATGCCCAATATGAGTATAATAGGCCTGATATGTACCTAATAGGCCCAATAAATGAGTAGAACATTCCCAACATGAGTATAATAAGCCCGAAATGTACATAATAGCCCCGATAAGTACATAAAAGCCCAATAGGCCCAATATGTAGATAAAGGCCCAATTAGCCCGATATGTACATGATAGGCCCAATATGAGTATAATAGGCCCAATAAATGAACATAAAAAGTCCAATAAGTACATAATAGGCCCAATATGTAGATACTAGGCCCAATTAGAGTCGGTTTAACCGTTTGAGAGTCTAGTAAGCTTTAACCATCCTTTGTTATCCTACGTAAGCCCAATATGTTTCTCAATCATTCGTTTTCGTCTAAACAAATTCATCAACAAGTATGTACTATGTATGTATGTATGTATGAACGAATGAATATGTGAATGTATGTATGTATAATAGGCCCAACATAATATAATAGGCCCGAAATGTACATAATAGCCCCGATAAGTACATAAAAGTCCAATAGGCCCAATATGTAGATAAAGGCCCAATTAGCCCAATATGTACATGATAGGCCCAATATGAGTATAATAGGCCCGATATGTACCTAATAGGCCCAATAAATGAGTATAATAGGCCCGATATCTTTTGGCGACGACATGTCGTCGCCAAATTCGCCGCCAATAAAATGGAGGGAATTTTTGTACGAAAGCGGGAAAAAATATTCTAAAAATTTAAACAAAATGTTTTTAGCGACGACTTTTAGCGACGACATGTCGTCGCAAAAAGTATTTTGACTTTTTCAGATTTAATAAGTTAATAAAGAAAATTAAAAAAAAATTTGTTCGATTTTTTTGCGACGACATGTCGTCGCAAAAAATAATTTGACTTTTTTTGGTCAATATTTATTAATTAAAAAAAATGGAAATATAATTTGCGACCTGTTTTTGGCGACGACAAGTCGTCGCTACCAATAATTAAGTTTTTTGTACAAAAATTAATTGATAAATAAAATGGAAAATTTGTTTGCGACGATATTGGCGACGAAAATGTCGTCGCCAAAAAGAATTTGACTATTTTGGTCAAAAAAGCAAAATTTTTTGTCGTCTAGTGGTCAAAAAGAATGTATGTATGTATAATAGGCCCAACACGAGTATGTACATAATAGGCCCGATACGTACATAAAAAGCCCAATAGGCCCAATATGTAGATACTAGGCCCAATTAGAGTCGGTTTAACGTTTGAGAGTCTAGTAAGCTTTAACCATCCTTTGTTATCCTACGTAAGCCCAATATGTTTCTCAATCATTCGTTTTCGTCTAAACAAATTCATCAACAAGTATGTACTATGTATGTATGTATGTATGAACGAATGAATATGTGAATGCATGTATGTATAATAGGTCCAACATAATATAACGAAATGTACATAATAGCCCCGATACGTACATAAAAGCCCAATACGCCCAATATGTAGATAAAGGCCCAATTAGCCCGATATGTACATAATATGCCCAATATGAGTATAATAGGCCTGATATGTACCTAATAGGCCCAATAAATGAGTAGAACATTCCCAACATGAGTATAATAAGCCCGAAATGTACATAATAGCCCCGATAAGTACATAAAAGCCCAATAGGCCCAATATGTAGATAAAGGCCCAATTAGCCCGATATGTACATGATAGGCCCAATATGAGTATAATAGGCCCAATAAATGAACATAAAAAGTCCAATAAGTACATAATAGGCCCAATATGTAGATACTAGGCCCAATTAGAGTCGGTTTAACCGTTTGAGAGTCTAGTAAGCTTTAACCATCCTTTGTTATCCTACGTAAGCCCAATATGTTTCTCAATCATTCGTTTTCGTCTAAACAAATTCATCAACAAGTATGTACTATGTATGTATGTATGTATGAACGAATGAATATGTGAATGTATGTATGTATAATAGGCCCAACATAATATAATAGGCCCGAAATGTACATAATAGCCCCGATAAGTACATAAAAGTCCAATAGGCCCAATATGTAGATAAAGGCCCAATTAGCCCAATATGTACATGATAGGCCCAATATGAGTATAATAGGCCCGATATGTACCTAATAGGCCCAATAAATGAGTATAATAGGCCCGATATCTTTTGGCGACGACATGTCGTCGCCAAATTCGCCGCCAATAAAATGGAGGGAATTTTTGTACGAAAGCGGGAAAAAATATTCTAAAAATTTAAACAAAATGTTTTTAGCGACGACTTTTAGCGACGACATGTCGTCGCAAAAAGTATTTTGACTTTTTCAGATTTAATAAGTTAATAAAGAAAATTAAAAAAAAATTTGTTCGATTTTTTTGCGACGACATGTCGTCCGTCGCAAAAAGTATTTTGACTTTTTTTGGTCAATATTTATTAATTAAAAAAAATGGAAATATAATTTGCGACCTGTTTTTGGCGACGACAAGTCGTCGCTACCAATAATTAAGTTTTTTGTACAAAAATTAATTGATAAATAAAATGGAAAATTTGTTTGCGACGATATTGGCGACGAAAATGTCGTCGCCAAAAAGAATTTGACTATTTTGGTCAAAAAAGCAAAATTTTTTGTCGTCTAGTGGTCAAAAAGAATGTATGTATGTATAATAGGCCCAACACGAGTATGTACATAATAGGCCCGATACGTACATAAAAAGCCCAATAGGCCCAATATGTAGATACTAGGCCCAATTAGAGTCGGTTTAACGTTTGAGAGTCTAGTAAGCTTAAACATCCTTTGTTATCCTACGTAAGCCCAATATGTTTCTCAATCATTCGTTTTCGTCTAAACAAATTCATCAACAAGTATGTACTATGTATGTATGTATGTATGAACGAATGAATATGTGAATGCATGTATGTATAATAGGTCCAACATAATATAACGAAATGTACATAATAGCCCCGATACGTACATAAAAGCCCAATACGCCCAATATGTAGATAAAGGCCCAATTAGCCCGATATGTACATAATATGCCCAATATGAGTATAATAGGCCTGATATGTACCTAATAGGCCCAATAAATGAGTAGAACATTCCCAACATGAGTATAATAAGCCCGAAATGTACATAATAGCCCCGATAAGTACATAAAAGCCCAATAGGCCCAATATGTAGATAAAGGCCCAATTAGCCCGATATGTACATGATAGGCCCAATATGAGTATAATAGGCCCAATAAATGAACATAAAAAGTCCAATAAGTACATAATAGGCCCAATATGTAGATACTAGGCCCAATTAGAGTCGGTTTAACCGTTTGAGAGTCTAGTAAGCTTTAACCATCCTTTGTTATCCTACGTAAGCCCAATATGTTTCTCAATCATTCGTTTTCGTCTAAACAAATTCATCAACAAGTATGTACTATGTATGTATGTATGTATGAACGAATGAATATGTGAATGTATGTATGTATAATAGGCCCAACATAATATAATAGGCCCGAAATGTACATAATAGCCCCGATAAGTACATAAAAGTCCAATAGGCCCAATATGTAGATAAAGGCCCAATTAGCCCAATATGTACATGATAGGCCCAATATGAGTATAATAGGCCCGATATGTACCTAATAGGCCCAATAAATGAGTATAATAGGCCCGATATCTTTTGGCGACGACATGTCGTCGCCAAATTCGCCGCCAATAAAATGGAGGGAATTTTTGTACGAAAGCGGGAAAAAATATTCTAAAAATTTAAACAAAATGTTTTTAGCGACGACTTTTAGCGACGACATGTCGTCGCAAAAAGTATTTTGACTTTTTCAGATTTAATAAGTTAATAAAGAAAATTAAAAAAAAATTTGTTCGATTTTTTTGCGACGACATGTCGTCCGTCGCAAAAAGTATTTTGACTTTTTTTGGTCAATATTTATTAATTAAAAAAAATGGAAATATAATTTGCGACCTGTTTTTGGCGACGACAAGTCGTCGCTACCAATAATTAAGTTTTTTGTACAAAAATTAATTGATAAATAAAATGGAAAATTTGTTTGCGACGATATTGGCGACGAAAATGTCGTCGCCAAAAAGAATTTGACTATTTTGGTCAAAAAAGCAAAATTTTTTGTCGTCTAGTGGTCAAAAAGAATGTATGTATGTATAATAGGCCCAACACGAGTATGTACATAATAGGCCCGATACGTACATAAAAAGCCCAATAGGCCCAATATGTAGATACTAGGCCCAATTAGAGTCGGTTTAACGTTTGAGAGTCTAGTAAGCTTAAACATCCTTTGTTATCCTACGTAAGCCCAATATGTTTCTCAATCATTCGTTTTCGTCTAAACAAATTCATCAACAAGTATGTACTATGTATGTATGTATGTATGAACGAATGAATATGTGAATGCATGTATGTATAATAGGTCCAACATAATATAACGAAATGTACATAATAGCCCCGATACGTACATAAAAGCCCAATACGCCCAATATGTAGATAAAGGCCCAATTAGCCCGATATGTACATAATATGCCCAATATGAGTATAATAGGCCTGATATGTACCTAATAGGCCCAATAAATGAGTAGAACATTCCCAACATGAGTATAATAAGCCCGAAATGTACATAATAGCCCCGATAAGTACATAAAAGCCCAATAGGCCCAATATGTAGATAAAGGCCCAATTAGCCCGATATGTACATGATAGGCCCAATATGAGTATAATAGGCCCAATAAATGAACATAAAAAGTCCAATAAGTACATAATAGGCCCAATATGTAGATACTAGGCCCAATTAGAGTCGGTTTAACCGTTTGAGAGTCTAGTAAGCTTTAACCATCCTTTGTTATCCTACGTAAGCCCAATATGTTTCTCAATCATTCGTTTTCGTCTAAACAAATTCATCAACAAGTATGTACTATGTATGTATGTATGTATGAACGAATGAATATGTGAATGTATGTATGTATAATAGGCCCAACATAATATAATAGGCCCGAAATGTACATAATAGCCCCGATAAGTACATAAAAGTCCAATAGGCCCAATATGTAGATAAAGGCCCAATTAGCCCAATATGTACATGATAGGCCCAATATGAGTATAATAGGCCCGATATGTACCTAATAGGCCCAATAAATGAGTATAATAGGCCCGATATCTTTTGGCGACGACATGTCGTCGCCAAATTCGCCGCCAATAAAATGGAGGGAATTTTTGTACGAAAGCGGGAAAAAATATTCTAAAAATTTAAACAAAATGTTTTTAGCGACGACTTTTAGCGACGACATGTCGTCGCAAAAAGTATTTTGACTTTTTCAGATTTAATAAGTTAATAAAGAAAATTAAAAAAAAATTTGTTCGATTTTTTTGCGACGACATGTCGTCGCAAAAAATAATTTGACTTTTTTTGGTCAATATTTATTAATTAAAAAAAATGGAAATATAATTTGCGACCTGTTTTTGGCGACGACAAGTCGTCGCTACCAATAATTAAGTTTTTTGTACAAAAATTAATTGATAAATAAAATGGAAAATTTGTTTGCGACGATATTGGCGACGAAAATGTCGTCGCCAAAAAGAATTTGACTATTTTGGTCAAAAAAGCAAAATTTTTTGTCGTCTAGTGGTCAAAAAGAATGTATGTATGTATAATAGGCCCAACACGAGTATGTACATAATAGGCCCGATACGTACATAAAAAGCCCAATAGGCCCAATATGTAGATACTAGGCCCAATTAGAGTCGGTTTAACGTTTGAGAGTCTAGTAAGCTTTAACCATCCTTTGTTATCCTACGTAAGCCCAATATGTTTCTCAATCATTCGTTTTCGTCTAAACAAATTCATCAACAAGTATGTACTATGTATGTATGTATGTATGAACGAATGAATATGTGAATGCATGTATGTATAATAGGTCCAACATAATATAACGAAATGTACATAATAGCCCCGATACGTACATAAAAGCCCAATACGCCCAATATGTAGATAAAGGCCCAATTAGCCCGATATGTACATAATATGCCCAATATGAGTATAATAGGCCTGATATGTACCTAATAGGCCCAATAAATGAGTAGAACATTCCCAACATGAGTATAATAAGCCCGAAATGTACATAATAGCCCCGATAAGTACATAAAAGCCCAATAGGCCCAATATGTAGATAAAGGCCCAATTAGCCCGATATGTACATGATAGGCCCAATATGAGTATAATAGGCCCAATAAATGAACATAAAAAGTCCAATAAGTACATAATAGGCCCAATATGTAGATACTAGGCCCAATTAGAGTCGGTTTAACCGTTTGAGAGTCTAGTAAGCTTTAACCATCCTTTGTTATCCTACGTAAGCCCAATATGTTTCTCAATCATTCGTTTTCGTCTAAACAAATTCATCAACAAGTATGTACTATGTATGTATGTATGTATGAACGAATGAATATGTGAATGTATGTATGTATAATAGGCCCAACATAATATAATAGGCCCGAAATGTACATAATAGCCCCGATAAGTACATAAAAGTCCAATAGGCCCAATATGTAGATAAAGGCCCAATTAGCCCAATATGTACATGATAGGCCCAATATGAGTATAATAGGCCCGATATGTACCTAATAGGCCCAATAAATGAGTATAATAGGCCCGATATCTTTTGGCGACGACATGTCGTCGCCAAATTCGCCGCCAATAAAATGGAGGGAATTTTTGTACGAAAGCGGGAAAAAATATTCTAAAAATTTAAACAAAATGTTTTTAGCGACGACTTTTAGCGACGACATGTCGTCGCAAAAAGTATTTTGACTTTTTCAGATTTAATAAGTTAATAAAGAAAATTAAAAAAAAATTTGTTCGATTTTTTTGCGACGACATGTCGTCCGTCGCAAAAAGTATTTTGACTTTTTTTGGTCAATATTTATTAATTAAAAAAAATGGAAATATAATTTGCGACCTGTTTTTGGCGACGACAAGTCGTCGCTACCAATAATTAAGTTTTTTGTACAAAAATTAATTGATAAATAAAATGGAAAATTTGTTTGCGACGATATTGGCGACGAAAATGTCGTCGCCAAAAAGAATTTGACTATTTTGGTCAAAAAAGCAAAATTTTTTGTCGTCTAGTGGTCAAAAAGAATGTATGTATGTATAATAGGCCCAACACGAGTATGTACATAATAGGCCCGATACGTACATAAAAAGCCCAATAGGCCCAATATGTAGATACTAGGCCCAATTAGAGTCGGTTTAACGTTTGAGAGTCTAGTAAGCTTTAACCATCCTTTGTTATCCTACGTAAGCCCAATATGTTTCTCAATCATTCGTTTTCGTCTAAACAAATTCATCAACAAGTATGTACTATGTATGTATGTATGTATGAACGAATGAATATGTGAATGCATGTATGTATAATAGGTCCAACATAATATAACGAAATGTACATAATAGCCCCGATACGTACATAAAAGCCCAATACGCCCAATATGTAGATAAAGGCCCAATTAGCCCGATATGTACATAATATGCCCAATATGAGTATAATAGGCCTGATATGTACCTAATAGGCCCAATAAATGAGTAGAACATTCCCAACATGAGTATAATAAGCCCGAAATGTACATAATAGCCCCGATAAGTACATAAAAGCCCAATAGGCCCAATATGTAGATAAAGGCCCAATTAGCCCGATATGTACATGATAGGCCCAATATGAGTATAATAGGCCCAATAAATGAACATAAAAAGTCCAATAAGTACATAATAGGCCCAATATGTAGATACTAGGCCCAATTAGAGTCGGTTTAACCGTTTGAGAGTCTAGTAAGCTTTAACCATCCTTTGTTATCCTACGTAAGCCCAATATGTTTCTCAATCATTCGTTTTCGTCTAAACAAATTCATCAACAAGTATGTACTATGTATGTATGTATGTATGAACGAATGAATATGTGAATGTATGTATGTATAATAGGCCCAACATAATATAATAGGCCCGAAATGTACATAATAGCCCCGATAAGTACATAAAAGTCCAATAGGCCCAATATGTAGATAAAGGCCCAATTAGCCCAATATGTACATGATAGGCCCAATATGAGTATAATAGGCCCGATATGTACCTAATAGGCCCAATAAATGAGTATAATAGGCCCGATATCTTTTGGCGACGACATGTCGTCGCCAAATTCGCCGCCAATAAAATGGAGGGAATTTTTGTACGAAAGCGGGAAAAAATATTCTAAAAATTTAAACAAAATGTTTTTAGCGACGACTTTTAGCGACGACATGTCGTCGCAAAAAGTATTTTGACTTTTTCAGATTTAATAAGTTAATAAAGAAAATTAAAAAAAAATTTGTTCGATTTTTTTGCGACGACATGTCGTCCGTCGCAAAAAGTATTTTGACTTTTTTTGGTCAATATTTATTAATTAAAAAAAATGGAAATATAATTTGCGACCTGTTTTTGGCGACGACAAGTCGTCGCTACCAATAATTAAGTTTTTTGTACAAAAATTAATTGATAAATAAAATGGAAAATTTGTTTGCGACGATATTGGCGACGAAAATGTCGTCGCCAAAAAGAATTTGACTATTTTGGTCAAAAAAGCAAAATTTTTTGTCGTCTAGTGGTCAAAAAGAATGTATGTATGTATAATAGGCCCAACACGAGTATGTACATAATAGGCCCGATACGTACATAAAAAGCCCAATAGGCCCAATATGTAGATACTAGGCCCAATTAGAGTCGGTTTAACGTTTGAGAGTCTAGTAAGCTTTAACCATCCTTTGTTATCCTACGTAAGCCCAATATGTTTCTCAATCATTCGTTTTCGTCTAAACAAATTCATCAACAAGTATGTACTATGTATGTATGTATGTATGAACGAATGAATATGTGAATGCATGTATGTATAATAGGTCCAACATAATATAACGAAATGTACATAATAGCCCCGATACGTACATAAAAGCCCAATACGCCCAATATGTAGATAAAGGCCCAATTAGCCCGATATGTACATAATATGCCCAATATGAGTATAATAGGCCTGATATGTACCTAATAGGCCCAATAAATGAGTAGAACATTCCCAACATGAGTATAATAAGCCCGAAATGTACATAATAGCCCCGATAAGTACATAAAAGCCCAATAGGCCCAATATGTAGATAAAGGCCCAATTAGCCCGATATGTACATGATAGGCCCAATATGAGTATAATAGGCCCAA
Source organism: Tagetes erecta (assembly GCA_030867185.1). Taxonomy (NCBI): domain Eukaryota; kingdom Viridiplantae; phylum Streptophyta; class Magnoliopsida; order Asterales; family Asteraceae; genus Tagetes; species Tagetes erecta. The sequence continues at coordinate 9,024,218 of CM061490.1, forward strand.
TAAATGAACATAAAAAGTCCAATAAGTACATAATAGGCCCAATATGTAGATACTAGGCCCAATTAGAGTCGGTTTAACCGTTTGAGAGTCTAGTAAGCTTTAACCATCCTTTGTTATCCTACGTAAGCCCAATATGTTTCTCAATCATTCGTTTTCGTCTAAACAAATTCATCAACAAGTATGTACTATGTATGTATGTATGTATGAACGAATGAATATGTGAATGTATGTATGTATAATAGGCCCAACATAATATAATAGGCCCGAAATGTACATAATAGCCCCGATAAGTACATAAAAGTCCAATAGGCCCAATATGTAGATAAAGGCCCAATTAGCCCAATATGTACATGATAGGCCCAATATGAGTATAATAGGCCCGATATGTACCTAATAGGCCCAATAAATGAGTATAATAGGCCCGATATCTTTTGGCGACGACATGTCGTCGCCAAATTCGCCGCCAATAAAATGGAGGGAATTTTTGTACGAAAGCGGGAAAAAATATTCTAAAAATTTAAACAAAATGTTTTTAGCGACGACTTTTAGCGACGACATGTCGTCGCAAAAAGTATTTTGACTTTTTCAGATTTAATAAGTTAATAAAGAAAATTAAAAAAAAATTTGTTCGATTTTTTTGCGACGACATGTCGTCCGTCGCAAAAAGTATTTTGACTTTTTTTGGTCAATATTTATTAATTAAAAAAAATGGAAATATAATTTGCGACCTGTTTTTGGCGACGACAAGTCGTCGCTACCAATAATTAAGTTTTTTGTACAAAAATTAATTGATAAATAAAATGGAAAATTTGTTTGCGACGATATTGGCGACGAAAATGTCGTCGCCAAAAAGAATTTGACTATTTTGGTCAAAAAAGCAAAATTTTTTGTCGTCTAGTGGTCAAAAAGAATGTATGTATGTATAATAGGCCCAACACGAGTATGTACATAATAGGCCCGATACGTACATAAAAAGCCCAATAGGCCCAATATGTAGATACTAGGCCCAATTAGAGTCGGTTTAACGTTTGAGAGTCTAGTAAGCTTTAACCATCCTTTGTTATCCTACGTAAGCCCAATATGTTTCTCAATCATTCGTTTTCGTCTAAACAAATTCATCAACAAGTATGTACTATGTATGTATGTATGTATGAACGAATGAATATGTGAATGCATGTATGTATAATAGGTCCAACATAATATAACGAAATGTACATAATAGCCCCGATACGTACATAAAAGCCCAATACGCCCAATATGTAGATAAAGGCCCAATTAGCCCGATATGTACATAATATGCCCAATATGAGTATAATAGGCCTGATATGTACCTAATAGGCCCAATAAATGAGTAGAACATTCCCAACATGAGTATAATAAGCCCGAAATGTACATAATAGCCCCGATAAGTACATAAAAGCCCAATAGGCCCAATATGTAGATAAAGGCCCAATTAGCCCGATATGTACATGATAGGCCCAATATGAGTATAATAGGCCCAATAAATGAACATAAAAAGTCCAATAAGTACATAATAGGCCCAATATGTAGATACTAGGCCCAATTAGAGTCGGTTTAACCGTTTGAGAGTCTAGTAAGCTTTAACCATCCTTTGTTATCCTACGTAAGCCCAATATGTTTCTCAATCATTCGTTTTCGTCTAAACAAATTCATCAACAAGTATGTACTATGTATGTATGTATGTATGAACGAATGAATATGTGAATGTATGTATGTATAATAGGCCCAACATAATATAATAGGCCCGAAATGTACATAATAGCCCCGATAAGTACATAAAAGTCCAATAGGCCCAATATGTAGATAAAGGCCCAATTAGCCCAATATGTACATGATAGGCCCAATATGAGTATAATAGGCCCGATATGTACCTAATAGGCCCAATAAATGAGTATAATAGGCCCGATATCTTTTGGCGACGACATGTCGTCGCCAAATTCGCCGCCAATAAAATGGAGGGAATTTTTGTACGAAAGCGGGAAAAAATATTCTAAAAATTTAAACAAAATGTTTTTAGCGACGACTTTTAGCGACGACATGTCGTCGCAAAAAGTATTTTGACTTTTTCAGATTTAATAAGTTAATAAAGAAAATTAAAAAAAAATTTGTTCGATTTTTTTGCGACGACATGTCGTCCGTCGCAAAAAGTATTTTGACTTTTTTTGGTCAATATTTATTAATTAAAAAAAATGGAAATATAATTTGCGACCTGTTTTTGGCGACGACAAGTCGTCGCTACCAATAATTAAGTTTTTTGTACAAAAATTAATTGATAAATAAAATGGAAAATTTGTTTGCGACGATATTGGCGACGAAAATGTCGTCGCCAAAAAGAATTTGACTATTTTGGTCAAAAAAGCAAAATTTTTTGTCGTCTAGTGGTCAAAAAGAATGTATGTATGTATAATAGGCCCAACACGAGTATGTACATAATAGGCCCGATACGTACATAAAAAGCCCAATAGGCCCAATATGTAGATACTAGGCCCAATTAGAGTCGGTTTAACGTTTGAGAGTCTAGTAAGCTTTAACCATCCTTTGTTATCCTACGTAAGCCCAATATGTTTCTCAATCATTCGTTTTCGTCTAAACAAATTCATCAACAAGTATGTACTATGTATGTATGTATGTATGAACGAATGAATATGTGAATGCATGTATGTATAATAGGTCCAACATAATATAACGAAATGTACATAATAGCCCCGATACGTACATAAAAGCCCAATACGCCCAATATGTAGATAAAGGCCCAATTAGCCCGATATGTACATAATATGCCCAATATGAGTATAATAGGCCTGATATGTACCTAATAGGCCCAATAAATGAGTAGAACATTCCCAACATGAGTATAATAAGCCCGAAATGTACATAATAGCCCCGATAAGTACATAAAAGCCCAATAGGCCCAATATGTAGATAAAGGCCCAATTAGCCCGATATGTACATGATAGGCCCAATATGAGTATAATAGGCCCAATAAATGAACATAAAAAGTCCAATAAGTACATAATAGGCCCAATATGTAGATACTAGGCCCAATTAGAGTCGGTTTAACCGTTTGAGAGTCTAGTAAGCTTTAACCATCCTTTGTTATCCTACGTAAGCCCAATATGTTTCTCAATCATTCGTTTTCGTCTAAACAAATTCATCAACAAGTATGTACTATGTATGTATGTATGTATGAACGAATGAATATGTGAATGTATGTATGTATAATAGGCCCAACATAATATAATAGGCCCGAAATGTACATAATAGCCCCGATAAGTACATAAAAGTCCAATAGGCCCAATATGTAGATAAAGGCCCAATTAGCCCAATATGTACATGATAGGCCCAATATGAGTATAATAGGCCCGATATGTACCTAATAGGCCCAATAAATGAGTATAATAGGCCCGATATCTTTTGGCGACGACATGTCGTCGCCAAATTCGCCGCCAATAAAATGGAGGGAATTTTTGTACGAAAGCGGGAAAAAATATTCTAAAAATTTAAACAAAATGTTTTTAGCGACGACTTTTAGCGACGACATGTCGTCGCAAAAAGTATTTTGACTTTTTCAGATTTAATAAGTTAATAAAGAAAATTAAAAAAAAATTTGTTCGATTTTTTTGCGACGACATGTCGTCCGTCGCAAAAAGTATTTTGACTTTTTTTGGTCAATATTTATTAATTAAAAAAAATGGAAATATAATTTGCGACCTGTTTTTGGCGACGACAAGTCGTCGCTACCAATAATTAAGTTTTTTGTACAAAAATTAATTGATAAATAAAATGGAAAATTTGTTTGCGACGATATTGGCGACGAAAATGTCGTCGCCAAAAAGAATTTGACTATTTTGGTCAAAAAAGCAAAATTTTTTGTCGTCTAGTGGTCAAAAAGAATGTATGTATGTATAATAGGCCCAACACGAGTATGTACATAATAGGCCCGATACGTACATAAAAAGCCCAATAGGCCCAATATGTAGATACTAGGCCCAATTAGAGTCGGTTTAACGTTTGAGAGTCTAGTAAGCTTTAACCATCCTTTGTTATCCTACGTAAGCCCAATATGTTTCTCAATCATTCGTTTTCGTCTAAACAAATTCATCAACAAGTATGTACTATGTATGTATGTATGTATGAACGAATGAATATGTGAATGCATGTATGTATAATAGGTCCAACATAATATAACGAAATGTACATAATAGCCCCGATACGTACATAAAAGCCCAATACGCCCAATATGTAGATAAAGGCCCAATTAGCCCGATATGTACATAATATGCCCAATATGAGTATAATAGGCCTGATATGTACCTAATAGGCCCAATAAATGAGTAGAACATTCCCAACATGAGTATAATAAGCCCGAAATGTACATAATAGCCCCGATAAGTACATAAAAGCCCAATAGGCCCAATATGTAGATAAAGGCCCAATTAGCCCGATATGTACATGATAGGCCCAATATGAGTATAATAGGCCCAATAAATGAACATAAAAAGTCCAATAAGTACATAATAGGCCCAATATGTAGATACTAGGCCCAATTAGAGTCGGTTTAACCGTTTGAGAGTCTAGTAAGCTTTAACCATCCTTTGTTATCCTACGTAAGCCCAATATGTTTCTCAATCATTCGTTTTCGTCTAAACAAATTCATCAACAAGTATGTACTATGTATGTATGTATGTATGAACGAATGAATATGTGAATGTATGTATGTATAATAGGCCCAACATAATATAATAGGCCCGAAATGTACATAATAGCCCCGATAAGTACATAAAAGTCCAATAGGCCCAATATGTAGATAAAGGCCCAATTAGCCCAATATGTACATGATAGGCCCAATATGAGTATAATAGGCCCGATATGTACCTAATAGGCCCAATAAATGAGTATAATAGGCCCGATATCTTTTGGCGACGACATGTCGTCGCCAAATTCGCCGCCAATAAAATGGAGGGAATTTTTGTACGAAAGCGGGAAAAAATATTCTAAAAATTTAAACAAAATGTTTTTAGCGACGACTTTTAGCGACGACATGTCGTCGCAAAAAGTATTTTGACTTTTTCAGATTTAATAAGTTAATAAAGAAAATTAAAAAAAAATTTGTTCGATTTTTTTGCGACGACATGTCGTCCGTCGCAAAAAGTATTTTGACTTTTTTTGGTCAATATTTATTAATTAAAAAAAATGGAAATATAATTTGCGACCTGTTTTTGGCGACGACAAGTCGTCGCTACCAATAATTAAGTTTTTTGTACAAAAATTAATTGATAAATAAAATGGAAAATTTGTTTGCGACGATATTGGCGACGAAAATGTCGTCGCCAAAAAGAATTTGACTATTTTGGTCAAAAAAGCAAAATTTTTTGTCGTCTAGTGGTCAAAAAGAATGTATGTATGTATAATAGGCCCAACACGAGTATGTACATAATAGGCCCGATACGTACATAAAAAGCCCAATAGGCCCAATATGTAGATACTAGGTCCAATTAGAGTCGGTTTAACGTTTGAGAGTCTAGTAAGCTTTAACCATCCTTTGTTATCCTACGTAAGCCCAATATGTTTCTCAATCATTCGTTTTCGTCTAAACAAATTCATCAACAAGTATGTACTATGTATGTATGTATGTATGAACGAATGAATATGTGAATGCATGTATGTATAATAGGTCCAACATAATATAACGAAATGTACATAATAGCCCCGATACGTACATAAAAGCCCAATACGCCCAATATGTAGATAAAGGCCCAATTAGCCCGATATGTACATAATATGCCCAATATGAGTATAATAGGCCTGATATGTACCTAATAGGCCCAATAAATGAGTAGAACATTCCCAACATGAGTATAATAAGCCCGAAATGTACATAATAGCCCCGATAAGTACATAAAAGCCCAATAGGCCCAATATGTAGATAAAGGCCCAATTAGCCCGATATGTACATGATAGGCCCAATATGAGTATAATAGGCCCAATAAATGAACATAAAAAGTCCAATAAGTACATAATAGGCCCAATATGTAGATACTAGGCCCAATTAGAGTCGGTTTAACCGTTTGAGAGTCTAGTAAGCTTTAACCATCCTTTGTTATCCTACGTAAGCCCAATATGTTTCTCAATCATTCGTTTTCGTCTAAACAAATTCATCAACAAGTATGTACTATGTATGTATGTATGTATGAACGAATGAATATGTGAATGTATGTATGTATAATAGGCCCAACATAATATAATAGGCCCGAAATGTACATAATAGCCCCGATAAGTACATAAAAGTCCAATAGGCCCAATATGTAGATAAAGGCCCAATTAGCCCAATATGTACATGATAGGCCCAATATGAGTATAATAGGCCCGATATGTACCTAATAGGCCCAATAAATGAGTATAATAGGCCCGATATCTTTTGGCGACGACATGTCGTCGCCAAATTCGCCGCCAATAAAATGGAGGGAATTTTTGTACGAAAGCGGGAAAAAATATTCTAAAAATTTAAACAAAATGTTTTTAGCGACGACTTTTAGCGACGACATGTCGTCGCAAAAAGTATTTTGACTTTTTCAGATTTAATAAGTTAATAAAGAAAATTAAAAAAAAATTTGTTCGATTTTTTTGCGACGACATGTCGTCCGTCGCAAAAAGTATTTTGACTTTTTTTGGTCAATATTTATTAATTAAAAAAAATGGAAATATAATTTGCGACCTGTTTTTGGCGACGACAAGTCGTCGCTACCAATAATTAAGTTTTTTGTACAAAAATTAATTGATAAATAAAATGGAAAATTTGTTTGCGACGATATTGGCGACGAAAATGTCGTCGCCAAAAAGAATTTGACTATTTTGGTCAAAAAAGCAAAATTTTTTGTCGTCTAGTGGTCAAAAAGAATGTATGTATGTATAATAGGCCCAACACGAGTATGTACATAATAGGCCCGATACGTACATAAAAAGCCCAATAGGCCCAATATGTAGATACTAGGCCCAATTAGAGTCGGTTTAACGTTTGAGAGTCTAGTAAGCTTTAACCATCCTTTGTTATCCTACGTAAGCCCAATATGTTTCTCAATCATTCGTTTTCGTCTAAACAAATTCATCAACAAGTATGTACTATGTATGTATGTATGTATGAACGAATGAATATGTGAATGCATGTATGTATAATAGGTCCAACATAATATAACGAAATGTACATAATAGCCCCGATACGTACATAAAAGCCCAATACGCCCAATATGTAGATAAAGGCCCAATTAGCCCGATATGTACATAATATGCCCAATATGAGTATAATAGGCCTGATATGTACCTAATAGGCCCAATAAATGAGTAGAACATTCCCAACATGAGTATAATAAGCCCGAAATGTACATAATAGCCCCGATAAGTACATAAAAGCCCAATAGGCCCAATATGTAGATAAAGGCCCAATTAGCCCGATATGTACATGATAGGCCCAATATGAGTATAATAGGCCCAATAAATGAACATAAAAAGTCCAATAAGTACATAATAGGCCCAATATGTAGATACTAGGCCCAATTAGAGTCGGTTTAACCGTTTGAGAGTCTAGTAAGCTTTAACCATCCTTTGTTATCCTACGTAAGCCCAATATGTTTCTCAATCATTCGTTTTCGTCTAAACAAATTCATCAACAAGTATGTACTATGTATGTATGTATGTATGAACGAATGAATATGTGAATGTATGTATGTATAATAGGCCCAACATAATATAATAGGCCCGAAATGTACATAATAGCCCCGATAAGTACATAAAAGTCCAATAGGCCCAATATGTAGATAAAGGCCCAATTAGCCCAATATGTACATGATAGGCCCAATATGAGTATAATAGGCCCGATATGTACCTAATAGGCCCAATAAATGAGTATAATAGGCCCGATATCTTTTGGCGACGACATGTCGTCGCCAAATTCGCCGCCAATAAAATGGAGGGAATTTTTGTACGAAAGCGGGAAAAAATATTCTAAAAATTTAAACAAAATGTTTTTAGCGACGACTTTTAGCGACGACATGTCGTCGCAAAAAGTATTTTGACTTTTTCAGATTTAATAAGTTAATAAAGAAAATTAAAAAAAAATTTGTTCGATTTTTTTGCGACGACATGTCGTCCGTCGCAAAAAGTATTTTGACTTTTTTTGGTCAATATTTATTAATTAAAAAAAATGGAAATATAATTTGCGACCTGTTTTTGGCGACGACAAGTCGTCGCTACCAATAATTAAGTTTTTTGTACAAAAATTAATTGATAAATAAAATGGAAAATTTGTTTGCGACGATATTGGCGACGAAAATGTCGTCGCCAAAAAGAATTTGACTATTTTGGTCAAAAAAGCAAAATTTTTTGTCGTCTAGTGGTCAAAAAGAATGTATGTATGTATAATAGGCCCAACACGAGTATGTACATAATAGGCCCGATACGTACATAAAAAGCCCAATAGGCCCAATATGTAGATACTAGGCCCAATTAGAGTCGGTTTAACGTTTGAGAGTCTAGTAAGCTTTAACCATCCTTTGTTATCCTACGTAAGCCCAATATGTTTCTCAATCATTCGTTTTCGTCTAAACAAATTCATCAACAAGTATGTACTATGTATGTATGTATGTATGAACGAATGAATATGTGAATGCATGTATGTATAATAGGTCCAACATAATATAACGAAATGTACATAATAGCCCCGATACGTACATAAAAGCCCAATACGCCCAATATGTAGATAAAGGCCCAATTAGCCCGATATGTACATAATATGCCCAATATGAGTATAATAGGCCTGATATGTACCTAATAGGCCCAATAAATGAGTAGAACATTCCCAACATGAGTATAATAAGCCCGAAATGTACATAATAGCCCCGATAAGTACATAAAAGCCCAATAGGCCCAATATGTAGATAAAGGCCCAATTAGCCCGATATGTACATGATAGGCCCAATATGAGTATAATAGGCCCAATAAATGAACATAAAAAGTCCAATAAGTACATAATAGGCCCAATATGTAGATACTAGGCCCAATTAGAGTCGGTTTAACCGTTTGAGAGTCTAGTAAGCTTTAACCATCCTTTGTTATCCTACGTAAGCCCAATATGTTTCTCAATCATTCGTTTTCGTCTAAACAAATTCATCAACAAGTATGTACTATGTATGTATGTATGTATGAACGAATGAATATGTGAATGTATGTATGTATAATAGGCCCAACATAATATAATAGGCCCGAAATGTACATAATAGCCCCGATAAGTACATAAAAGTCCAATAGGCCCAATATGTAGATAAAGGCCCAATTAGCCCAATATGTACATGATAGGCCCAATATGAGTATAATAGGCCCGATATGTACCTAATAGGCCCAATAAATGAGTATAATAGGCCCGATATCTTTTGGCGACGACATGTCGTCGCCAAATTCGCCGCCAATAAAATGGAGGGAATTTTTGTACGAAAGCGGGAAAAAATATTCTAAAAATTTAAACAAAATGTTTTTAGCGACGACTTTTAGCGACGACATGTCGTCGCAAAAAGTATTTTGACTTTTTCAGATTTAATAAGTTAATAAAGAAAATTAAAAAAAAATTTGTTCGATTTTTTTGCGACGACATGTCGTCCGTCGCAAAAAGTATTTTGACTTTTTTTGGTCAATATTTATTAATTAAAAAAAATGGAAATATAATTTGCGACCTGTTTTTGGCGACGACAAGTCGTCGCTACCAATAATTAAGTTTTTTGTACAAAAATTAATTGATAAATAAAATGGAAAATTTGTTTGCGACGATATTGGCGACGAAAATGTCGTCGCCAAAAAGAATTTGACTATTTTGGTCAAAAAAGCAAAATTTTTTGTCGTCTAGTGGTCAAAAAGAATGTATGTATGTATAATAGGCCCAACACGAGTATGTACATAATAGGCCCGATACGTACATAAAAAGCCCAATAGGCCCAATATGTAGATACTAGGCCCAATTAGAGTCGGTTTAACGTTTGAGAGTCTAGTAAGCTTTAACCATCCTTTGTTATCCTACGTAAGCCCAATATGTTTCTCAATCATTCGTTTTCGTCTAAACAAATTCATCAACAAGTATGTACTATGTATGTATGTATGTATGAACGAATGAATATGTGAATGCATGTATGTATAATAGGTCCAACATAATATAACGAAATGTACATAATAGCCCCGATACGTACATAAAAGCCCAATACGCCCAATATGTAGATAAAGGCCCAATTAGCCCGATATGTACATAATATGCCCAATATGAGTATAATAGGCCTGATATGTACCTAATAGGCCCAATAAATGAGTAGAACATTCCCAACATGAGTATAATAAGCCCGAAATGTACATAATAGCCCCGATAAGTACATAAAAGCCCAATAGGCCCAATATGTAGATAAAGGCCCAATTAGCCCGATATGTACATGATAGGCCCAATATGAGTATAATAGGCCCAATAAATGAACATAAAAAGTCCAATAAGTACATAATAGGCCCAATATGTAGATACTAGGCCCAATTAGAGTCGGTTTAACCGTTTGAGAGTCTAGTAAGCTTTAACCATCCTTTGTTATCCTACGTAAGCCCAATATGTTTCTCAATCATTCGTTTTCGTCTAAACAAATTCATCAACAAGTATGTACTATGTATGTATGTATGTATGAACGAATGAATATGTGAATGTATGTATGTATAATAGGCCCAACATAATATAATAGGCCCGAAATGTACATAATAGCCCCGATAAGTACATAAAAGTCCAATAGGCCCAATATGTAGATAAAGGCCCAATTAGCCCAATATGTACATGATAGGCCCAATATGAGTATAATAGGCCCGATATGTACCTAATAGGCCCAATAAATGAGTATAATAGGCCCGATATCTTTTGGCGACGACATGTCGTCGCCAAATTCGCCGCCAATAAAATGGAGGGAATTTTTGTACGAAAGCGGGAAAAAATATTCTAAAAATTTAAACAAAATGTTTTTAGCGACGACTTTTAGCGACGACATGTCGTCGCAAAAAGTATTTTGACTTTTTCAGATTTAATAAGTTAATAAAGAAAATTAAAAAAAAATTTGTTCGATTTTTTTGCGACGACATGTCGTCCGTCGCAAAAAGTATTTTGACTTTTTTTGGTCAATATTTATTAATTAAAAAAAATGGAAATATAATTTGCGACCTGTTTTTGGCGACGACAAGTCGTCGCTACCAATAATTAAGTTTTTTGTACAAAAATTAATTGATAAATAAAATGGAAAATTTGTTTGCGACGATATTGGCGACGAAAATGTCGTCGCCAAAAAGAATTTGACTATTTTGGTCAAAAAAGCAAAATTTTTTGTCGTCTAGTGGTCAAAAAGAATGTATGTATGTATAATAGGCCCAACACGAGTATGTACATAATAGGCCCGATACGTACATAAAAAGCCCAATAGGCCCAATATGTAGATACTAGGCCCAATTAGAGTCGGTTTAACGTTTGAGAGTCTAGTAAGCTTTAACCATCCTTTGTTATCCTACGTAAGCCCAATATGTTTCTCAATCATTCGTTTTCGTCTAAACAAATTCATCAACAAGTATGTACTATGTATGTATGTATGTATGAACGAATGAATATGTGAATGCATGTATGTATAATAGGTCCAACATAATATAACGAAATGTACATAATAGCCCCGATACGTACATAAAAGCCCAATACGCCCAATATGTAGATAAAGGCCCAATTAGCCCGATATGTACATAATATGCCCAATATGAGTATAATAGGCCTGATATGTACCTAATAGGCCCAATAAATGAGTAGAACATTCCCAACATGAGTATAATAAGCCCGAAATGTACATAATAGCCCCGATAAGTACATAAAAGCCCAATAGGCCCAATATGTAGATAAAGGCCCAATTAGCCCGATATGTACATGATAGGCCCAATATGAGTATAATAGGCCCAATAAATGAACATAAAAAGTCCAATAAGTACATAATAGGCCCAATATGTAGATACTAGGCCCAATTAGAGTCGGTTTAACCGTTTGAGAGTCTAGTAAGCTTTAACCATCCTTTGTTATCCTACGTAAGCCCAATATGTTTCTCAATCATTCGTTTTCGTCTAAACAAATTCATCAACAAGTATGTACTATGTATGTATGTATGTATGAACGAATGAATATGTGAATGTATGTATGTATAATAGGCCCAACATAATATAATAGGCCCGAAATGTACATAATAGCCCCGATAAGTACATAAAAGTCCAATAGGCCCAATATGTAGATAAAGGCCCAATTAGCCCAATATGTACATGATAGGCCCAATATGAGTATAATAGGCCCGATATGTACCTAATAGGCCCAATAAATGAGTATAATAGGCCCGATATCTTTTGGCGACGACATGTCGTCGCCAAATTCGCCGCCAATAAAATGGAGGGAATTTTTGTACGAAAGCGGGAAAAAATATTCTAAAAATTTAAACAAAATGTTTTTAGCGACGACTTTTAGCGACGACATGTCGTCGCAAAAAGTATTTTGACTTTTTCAGATTTAATAAGTTAATAAAGAAAATTAAAAAAAAATTTGTTCGATTTTTTTGCGACGACATGTCGTCCGTCGCAAAAAGTATTTTGACTTTTTTTGGTCAATATTTATTAATTAAAAAAAATGGAAATATAATTTGCGACCTGTTTTTGGCGACGACAAGTCGTCGCTACCAATAATTAAGTTTTTTGTACAAAAATTAATTGATAAATAAAATGGAAAATTTGTTTGCGACGATATTGGCGACGAAAATGTCGTCGCCAAAAAGAATTTGACTATTTTGGTCAAAAAAGCAAAATTTTTTGTCGTCTAGTGGTCAAAAAGAATGTATGTATGTATAATAGGCCCAACACGAGTATGTACATAATAGGCCCGATACGTACATAAAAAGCCCAATAGGCCCAATATGTAGATACTAGGCCCAATTAGAGTCGGTTTAACGTTTGAGAGTCTAGTAAGCTTTAACCATCCTTTGTTATCCTACGTAAGCCCAATATGTTTCTCAATCATTCGTTTTCGTCTAAACAAATTCATCAACAAGTATGTACTATGTATGTATGTATGTATGAACGAATGAATATGTGAATGCATGTATGTATAATAGGTCCAACATAATATAACGAAATGTACATAATAGCCCCGATACGTACATAAAAGCCCAATACGCCCAATATGTAGATAAAGGCCCAATTAGCCCGATATGTACATAATATGCCCAATATGAGTATAATAGGCCTGATATGTACCTAATAGGCCCAATAAATGAGTAGAACATTCCCAACATGAGTATAATAAGCCCGAAATGTACATAATAGCCCCGATAAGTACATAAAAGCCCAATAGGCCCAATATGTAGATAAAGGCCCAATTAGCCCGATATGTACATGATAGGCCCAATATGAGTATAATAGGCCCAATAAATGAACATAAAAAGTCCAATAAGTACATAATAGGCCCAATATGTAGATACTAGGCCCAATTAGAGTCGGTTTAACCGTTTGAGAGTCTAGTAAGCTTTAACCATCCTTTGTTATCCTACGTAAGCCCAATATGTTTCTCAATCATTCGTTTTCGTCTAAACAAATTCATCAACAAGTATGTACTATGTATGTATGTATGTATGAACGAATGAATATGTGAATGTATGTATGTATAATAGGCCCAACATAATATAATAGGCCCGAAATGTACATAATAGCCCCGATAAGTACATAAAAGTCCAATAGGCCCAATATGTAGATAAAGGCCCAATTAGCCCAATATGTACATGATAGGCCCAATATGAGTATAATAGGCCCGATATGTACCTAATAGGCCCAATAAATGAGTATAATAGGCCCGATATCTTTTGGCGACGACATGTCGTCGCCAAATTCGCCGCCAATAAAATGGAGGGAATTTTTGTACGAAAGCGGGAAAAAATATTCTAAAAATTTAAACAAAATGTTTTTAGCGACGACTTTTAGCGACGACATGTCGTCGCAAAAAGTATTTTGACTTTTTCAGATTTAATAAGTTAATAAAGAAAATTAAAAAAAAATTTGTTCGATTTTTTTGCGACGACATGTCGTCCGTCGCAAAAAGTATTTTGACTTTTTTTGGTCAATATTTATTAATTAAAAAAAATGGAAATATAATTTGCGACCTGTTTTTGGCGACGACAAGTCGTCGCTACCAATAATTAAGTTTTTTGTACAAAAATTAATTGATAAATAAAATGGAAAATTTGTTTGCGACGATATTGGCGACGAAAATGTCGTCGCCAAAAAGAATTTGACTATTTTGGTCAAAAAAGCAAAATTTTTTGTCGTCTAGTGGTCAAAAAGAATGTATGTATGTATAATAGGCCCAACACGAGTATGTACATAATAGGCCCGATACGTACATAAAAAGCCCAATAGGCCCAATATGTAGATACTAGGCCCAATTAGAGTCGGTTTAACGTTTGAGAGTCTAGTAAGCTTTAACCATCCTTTGTTATCCTACGTAAGCCCAATATGTTTCTCAATCATTCGTTTTCGTCTAAACAAATTCATCAACAAGTATGTACTATGTATGTATGTATGTATGAACGAATGAATATGTGAATGCATGTATGTATAATAGGTCCAACATAATATAACGAAATGTACATAATAGCCCCGATACGTACATAAAAGCCCAATACGCCCAATATGTAGATAAAGGCCCAATTAGCCCGATATGTACATAATATGCCCAATATGAGTATAATAGGCCTGATATGTACCTAATAGGCCCAATAAATGAGTAGAACATTCCCAACATGAGTATAATAAGCCCGAAATGTACATAATAGCCCCGATAAGTACATAAAAGCCCAATAGGCCCAATATGTAGATAAAGGCCCAATTAGCCCGATATGTACATGATAGGCCCAATATGAGTATAATAGGCCCAATAAATGAACATAAAAAGTCCAATAAGTACATAATAGGCCCAATATGTAGATACTAGGCCCAATTAGAGTCGGTTTAACCGTTTGAGAGTCTAGTAAGCTTTAACCATCCTTTGTTATCCTACGTAAGCCCAATATGTTTCTCAATCATTCGTTTTCGTCTAAACAAATTCATCAACAAGTATGTACTATGTATGTATGTATGTATGAACGAATGAATATGTGAATGTATGTATGTATAATAGGCCCAACATAATATAATAGGCCCGAAATGTACATAATAGCCCCGATAAGTACATAAAAGTCCAATAGGCCCAATATGTAGATAAAGGCCCAATTAGCCCAATATGTACATGATAGGCCCAATATGAGTATAATAGGCCCGATATGTACCTAATAGGCCCAATAAATGAGTATAATAGGCCCGATATCTTTTGGCGACGACATGTCGTCGCCAAATTCGCCGCCAATAAAATGGAGGGAATTTTTGTACGAAAGCGGGAAAAAATATTCTAAAAATTTAAACAAAATGTTTTTAGCGACGACTTTTAGCGACGACATGTCGTCGCAAAAAGTATTTTGACTTTTTCAGATTTAATAAGTTAATAAAGAAAATTAAAAAAAAATTTGTTCGATTTTTTTGCGACGACATGTCGTCCGTCGCAAAAAGTATTTTGACTTTTTTTGGTCAATATTTATTAATTAAAAAAAATGGAAATATAATTTGCGACCTGTTTTTGGCGACGACAAGTCGTCGCTACCAATAATTAAGTTTTTTGTACAAAAATTAATTGATAAATAAAATGGAAAATTTGTTTGCGACGATATTGGCGACGAAAATGTCGTCGCCAAAAAGAATTTGACTATTTTGGTCAAAAAAGCAAAATTTTTTGTCGTCTAGTGGTCAAAAAGAATGTATGTATGTATAATAGGCCCAACACGAGTATGTACATAATAGGCCCGATACGTACATAAAAAGCCCAATAGGCCCAATATGTAGATACTAGGCCCAATTAGAGTCGGTTTAACGTTTGAGAGTCTAGTAAGCTTTAACCATCCTTTGTTATCCTACGTAAGCCCAATATGTTTCTCAATCATTCGTTTTCGTCTAAACAAATTCATCAACAAGTATGTACTATGTATGTATGTATGTATGAACGAATGAATATGTGAATGCATGTATGTATAATAGGTCCAACATAATATAACGAAATGTACATAATAGCCCCGATACGTACATAAAAGCCCAATACGCCCAATATGTAGATAAAGGCCCAATTAGCCCGATATGTACATAATATGCCCAATATGAGTATAATAGGCCTGATATGTACCTAATAGGCCCAATAAATGAGTAGAACATTCCCAACATGAGTATAATAAGCCCGAAATGTACATAATAGCCCCGATAAGTACATAAAAGCCCAATAGGCCCAATATGTAGATAAAGGCCCAATTAGCCCGATATGTACATGATAGGCCCAATATGAGTATAATAGGCCCAATAAATGAACATAAAAAGTCCAATAAGTACATAATAGGCCCAATATGTAGATACTAGGCCCAATTAGAGTCGGTTTAACCGTTTGAGAGTCTAGTAAGCTTTAACCATCCTTTGTTATCCTACGTAAGCCCAATATGTTTCTCAATCATTCGTTTTCGTCTAAACAAATTCATCAACAAGTATGTACTATGTATGTATGTATGTATGAACGAATGAATATGTGAATGTATGTATGTATAATAGGCCCAACATAATATAATAGGCCCGAAATGTACATAATAGCCCCGATAAGTACATAAAAGTCCAATAGGCCCAATATGTAGATAAAGGCCCAATTAGCCCAATATGTACATGATAGGCCCAATATGAGTATAATAGGCCCGATATGTACCTAATAGGCCCAATAAATGAGTATAATAGGCCCGATATCTTTTGGCGACGACATGTCGTCGCCAAATTCGCCGCCAATAAAATGGAGGGAATTTTTGTACGAAAGCGGGAAAAAATATTCTAAAAATTTAAACAAAATGTTTTTAGCGACGACTTTTAGCGACGACATGTCGTCGCAAAAAGTATTTTGACTTTTTCAGATTTAATAAGTTAATAAAGAAAATTAAAAAAAAATTTGTTCGATTTTTTTGCGACGACATGTCGTCGCAAAAAGTATTTTGACTTTTTTTGGTCAATATTTATTAATTAAAAAAAATGGAAATATAATTTGCGACCTGTTTTTGGCGACGACAAGTCGTCGCTACCAATAATTAAGTTTTTTGTACAAAAATTAATTGATAAATAAAATGGAAAATTTGTTTGCGACGATATTGGCGACGAAAATGTCGTCGCCAAAAAGAATTTGACTATTTTGGTCAA
Organism: Tagetes erecta; assembly: GCA_030867185.1. Classification (NCBI taxonomy): domain Eukaryota; kingdom Viridiplantae; phylum Streptophyta; class Magnoliopsida; order Asterales; family Asteraceae; genus Tagetes; species Tagetes erecta. Next base: position 9,041,609 of record CM061490.1, read on the forward strand.
AAAAGCAAAATTTTTTGTCGTCTAGTGGTCAAAAAGAATGTATGTATGTATAATAGGCCCAACACGAGTATGTACATAATAGGCCCGATACGTACATAAAAAGCCCAATAGGCCCAATATGTAGATACTAGGCCCAATTAGAGTCGGTTTAACGTTTGAGAGTCTAGTAAGCTTTAACCATCCTTTGTTATCCTACGTAAGCCCAATATGTTTCTCAATCATTCGTTTTCGTCTAAACAAATTCATCAACAAGTATGTACTATGTATGTATGTATGTATGAACGAATGAATATGTGAATGCATGTATGTATAATAGGTCCAACATAATATAACGAAATGTACATAATAGCCCCGATACGTACATAAAAGCCCAATACGCCCAATATGTAGATAAAGGCCCAATTAGCCCGATATGTACATAATATGCCCAATATGAGTATAATAGGCCTGATATGTACCTAATAGGCCCAATAAATGAGTAGAACATTCCCAACATGAGTATAATAAGCCCGAAATGTACATAATAGCCCCGATAAGTACATAAAAGCCCAATAGGCCCAATATGTAGATAAAGGCCCAATTAGCCCGATATGTACATGATAGGCCCAATATGAGTATAATAGGCCCAATAAATGAACATAAAAAGTCCAATAAGTACATAATAGGCCCAATATGTAGATACTAGGCCCAATTAGAGTCGGTTTAACCGTTTGAGAGTCTAGTAAGCTTTAACCATCCTTTGTTATCCTACGTAAGCCCAATATGTTTCTCAATCATTCGTTTTCGTCTAAACAAATTCATCAACAAGTATGTACTATGTATGTATGTATGTATGAACGAATGAATATGTGAATGTATGTATGTATAATAGGCCCAACATAATATAATAGGCCCGAAATGTACATAATAGCCCCGATAAGTACATAAAAGTCCAATAGGCCCAATATGTAGATAAAGGCCCAATTAGCCCAATATGTACATGATAGGCCCAATATGAGTATAATAGGCCCGATATGTACCTAATAGGCCCAATAAATGAGTATAATAGGCCCGATATCTTTTGGCGACGACATGTCGTCGCCAAATTCGCCGCCAATAAAATGGAGGGAATTTTTGTACGAAAGCGGGAAAAAATATTCTAAAAATTTAAACAAAATGTTTTTAGCGACGACTTTTAGCGACGACATGTCGTCGCAAAAAGTATTTTGACTTTTTCAGATTTAATAAGTTAATAAAGAAAATTAAAAAAAAATTTGTTCGATTTTTTTGCGACGACATGTCGTCCGTCGCAAAAAGTATTTTGACTTTTTTTGGTCAATATTTATTAATTAAAAAAAATGGAAATATAATTTGCGACCTGTTTTTGGCGACGACAAGTCGTCGCTACCAATAATTAAGTTTTTTGTACAAAAATTAATTGATAAATAAAATGGAAAATTTGTTTGCGACGATATTGGCGACGAAAATGTCGTCGCCAAAAAGAATTTGACTATTTTGGTCAAAAAAGCAAAATTTTTTGTCGTCTAGTGGTCAAAAAGAATGTATGTATGTATAATAGGCCCAACACGAGTATGTACATAATAGGCCCGATACGTACATAAAAAGCCCAATAGGCCCAATATGTAGATACTAGGCCCAATTAGAGTCGGTTTAACGTTTGAGAGTCTAGTAAGCTTTAACCATCCTTTGTTATCCTACGTAAGCCCAATATGTTTCTCAATCATTCGTTTTCGTCTAAACAAATTCATCAACAAGTATGTACTATGTATGTATGTATGTATGAACGAATGAATATGTGAATGCATGTATGTATAATAGGTCCAACATAATATAACGAAATGTACATAATAGCCCCGATACGTACATAAAAGCCCAATACGCCCAATATGTAGATAAAGGCCCAATTAGCCCGATATGTACATAATATGCCCAATATGAGTATAATAGGCCTGATATGTACCTAATAGGCCCAATAAATGAGTAGAACATTCCCAACATGAGTATAATAAGCCCGAAATGTACATAATAGCCCCGATAAGTACATAAAAGCCCAATAGGCCCAATATGTAGATAAAGGCCCAATTAGCCCGATATGTACATGATAGGCCCAATATGAGTATAATAGGCCCAATAAATGAACATAAAAAGTCCAATAAGTACATAATAGGCCCAATATGTAGATACTAGGCCCAATTAGAGTCGGTTTAACCGTTTGAGAGTCTAGTAAGCTTTAACCATCCTTTGTTATCCTACGTAAGCCCAATATGTTTCTCAATCATTCGTTTTCGTCTAAACAAATTCATCAACAAGTATGTACTATGTATGTATGTATGTATGAACGAATGAATATGTGAATGTATGTATGTATAATAGGCCCAACATAATATAATAGGCCCGAAATGTACATAATAGCCCCGATAAGTACATAAAAGTCCAATAGGCCCAATATGTAGATAAAGGCCCAATTAGCCCAATATGTACATGATAGGCCCAATATGAGTATAATAGGCCCGATATGTACCTAATAGGCCCAATAAATGAGTATAATAGGCCCGATATCTTTTGGCGACGACATGTCGTCGCCAAATTCGCCGCCAATAAAATGGAGGGAATTTTTGTACGAAAGCGGGAAAAAATATTCTAAAAATTTAAACAAAATGTTTTTAGCGACGACTTTTAGCGACGACATGTCGTCGCAAAAAGTATTTTGACTTTTTCAGATTTAATAAGTTAATAAAGAAAATTAAAAAAAAATTTGTTCGATTTTTTTGCGACGACATGTCGTCGCAAAAAATAATTTGACTTTTTTTGGTCAATATTTATTAATTAAAAAAAATGGAAATATAATTTGCGACCTGTTTTTGGTAGGGATGAGATTGGTATCGTACCGGTACCGAACCGGTACCGATACCGAAAATACCGATACCGAAAACATGGAAAAGTGGGTACCGATACCGATACCGAATCTATCGGTACGGTACCGGTTCGGTACGGTACCGGTACGGTATAGGTACGGAACAAGTACTTTCAGGTAAATTTAAGGTATTGGTACCGAACCGGTACCGATACCGAAAATACCGATACCGAAAACATGTAAAAGTGGGTACCGATACCGGTACCGAATCTATCGGTACGGTACCGGTTCGGTACGGTACCGGTACGGTACGGGTATCGGTTCGGTATTTCGGTACCAAACGCTCATCCCTAGTTTTTGGCGACGACAAGTCGTCGCTACCAATAATTAAGTTTTTTGTACAAAAATTAATTGATAAATAAAATGGAAAATTTGTTTGCGACGATATTGGCGACGAAAATGTCGTCGCCAAAAAGAATTTGACTATTTTGGTCAAAAAAGCAAAATTTTTTGTCGTCTAGTGGTCAAAAAGAATGTATGTATGTATAATAGGCCCAACACGAGTATGTACATAATAGGCCCGATACGTACATAAAAAGCCCAATAGGCCCAATATGTAGATACTAGGCCCAATTAGAGTCGGTTTAACGTTTGAGAGTCTAGTAAGCTTTAACCATCCTTTGTTATCCTACGTAAGCCCAATATGTTTCTCAATCATTCGTTTTCGTCTAAACAAATTCATCAACAAGTATGTACTATGTATGTATGTATGTATGAACGAATGAATATGTGAATGCATGTATGTATAATAGGTCCAACATAATATAACGAAATGTACATAATAGCCCCGATACGTACATAAAAGCCCAATACGCCCAATATGTAGATAAAGGCCCAATTAGCCCGATATGTACATAATATGCCCAATATGAGTATAATAGGCCTGATATGTACCTAATAGGCCCAATAAATGAGTAGAACATTCCCAACATGAGTATAATAAGCCCGAAATGTACATAATAGCCCCGATAAGTACATAAAAGCCCAATAGGCCCAATATGTAGATAAAGGCCCAATTAGCCCGATATGTACATGATAGGCCCAATATGAGTATAATAGGCCCAATAAATGAACATAAAAAGTCCAATAAGTACATAATAGGCCCAATATGTAGATACTAGGCCCAATTAGAGTCGGTTTAACCGTTTGAGAGTCTAGTAAGCTTTAACCATCCTTTGTTATCCTACGTAAGCCCAATATGTTTCTCAATCATTCGTTTTCGTCTAAACAAATTCATCAACAAGTATGTACTATGTATGTATGTATGTATGAACGAATGAATATGTGAATGTATGTATGTATAATAGGCCCAACATAATATAATAGGCCCGAAATGTACATAATAGCCCCGATAAGTACATAAAAGTCCAATAGGCCCAATATGTAGATAAAGGCCCAATTAGCCCAATATGTACATGATAGGCCCAATATGAGTATAATAGGCCCGATATGTACCTAATAGGCCCAATAAATGAGTATAATAGGCCCGATATCTTTTGGCGACGACATGTCGTCGCCAAATTCGCCGCCAATAAAATGGAGGGAATTTTTGTACGAAAGCGGGAAAAAATATTCTAAAAATTTAAACAAAATGTTTTTAGCGACGACTTTTAGCGACGACATGTCGTCGCAAAAAGTATTTTGACTTTTTCAGATTTAATAAGTTAATAAAGAAAATTAAAAAAAAATTTGTTCGATTTTTTTGCGACGACATGTCGTCGCAAAAAGTATTTTGACTTTTTTTGGTCAATATTTATTAATTAAAAAAAATGGAAATATAATTTGCGACCTGTTTTTGGCGACGACAAGTCGTCGCTACCAATAATTAAGTTTTTTGTACAAAAATTAATTGATAAATAAAATGGAAAATTTGTTTGCGACGATATTGGCGACGAAAATGTCGTCGCCAAAAAGAATTTGACTATTTTGGTCAAAAAAGCAAAATTTTTTGTCGTCTAGTGGTCAAAAAGAATGTATGTATGTATAATAGGCCCAACACGAGTATGTACATAATAGGCCCGATACGTACATAAAAAGCCCAATAGGCCCAATATGTAGATACTAGGCCCAATTAGAGTCGGTTTAACGTTTGAGAGTCTAGTAAGCTTTAACCATCCTTTGTTATCCTACGTAAGCCCAATATGTTTCTCAATCATTCGTTTTCGTCTAAACAAATTCATCAACAAGTATGTACTATGTATGTATGTATGTATGAACGAATGAATATGTGAATGCATGTATGTATAATAGGTCCAACATAATATAACGAAATGTACATAATAGCCCCGATACGTACATAAAAGCCCAATACGCCCAATATGTAGATAAAGGCCCAATTAGCCCGATATGTACATAATATGCCCAATATGAGTATAATAGGCCTGATATGTACCTAATAGGCCCAATAAATGAGTAGAACATTCCCAACATGAGTATAATAAGCCCGAAATGTACATAATAGCCCCGATAAGTACATAAAAGCCCAATAGGCCCAATATGTAGATAAAGGCCCAATTAGCCCGATATGTACATGATAGGCCCAATATGAGTATAATAGGCCCAATAAATGAACATAAAAAGTCCAATAAGTACATAATAGGCCCAATATGTAGATACTAGGCCCAATTAGAGTCGGTTTAACCGTTTGAGAGTCTAGTAAGCTTTAACCATCCTTTGTTATCCTACGTAAGCCCAATATGTTTCTCAATCATTCGTTTTCGTCTAAACAAATTCATCAACAAGTATGTACTATGTATGTATGTATGTATGAACGAATGAATATGTGAATGTATGTATGTATAATAGGCCCAACATAATATAATAGGCCCGAAATGTACATAATAGCCCCGATAAGTACATAAAAGTCCAATAGGCCCAATATGTAGATAAAGGCCCAATTAGCCCAATATGTACATGATAGGCCCAATATGAGTATAATAGGCCCGATATGTACCTAATAGGCCCAATAAATGAGTATAATAGGCCCGATATCTTTTGGCGACGACATGTCGTCGCCAAATTCGCCGCCAATAAAATGGAGGGAATTTTTGTACGAAAGCGGGAAAAAATATTCTAAAAATTTAAACAAAATGTTTTTAGCGACGACTTTTAGCGACGACATGTCGTCGCAAAAAGTATTTTGACTTTTTCAGATTTAATAAGTTAATAAAGAAAATTAAAAAAAAATTTGTTCGATTTTTTTGCGACGACATGTCGTCCGTCGCAAAAAGTATTTTGACTTTTTTTGGTCAATATTTATTAATTAAAAAAAATGGAAATATAATTTGCGACCTGTTTTTGGCGACGACAAGTCGTCGCTACCAATAATTAAGTTTTTTGTACAAAAATTAATTGATAAATAAAATGGAAAATTTGTTTGCGACGATATTGGCGACGAAAATGTCGTCGCCAAAAAGAATTTGACTATTTTGGTCAAAAAAGCAAAATTTTTTGTCGTCTAGTGGTCAAAAAGAATGTATGTATGTATAATAGGCCCAACACGAGTATGTACATAATAGGCCCGATACGTACATAAAAAGCCCAATAGGCCCAATATGTAGATACTAGGCCCAATTAGAGTCGGTTTAACGTTTGAGAGTCTAGTAAGCTTTAACCATCCTTTGTTATCCTACGTAAGCCCAATATGTTTCTCAATCATTCGTTTTCGTCTAAACAAATTCATCAACAAGTATGTACTATGTATGTATGTATGTATGAACGAATGAATATGTGAATGCATGTATGTATAATAGGTCCAACATAATATAACGAAATGTACATAATAGCCCCGATACGTACATAAAAGCCCAATACGCCCAATATGTAGATAAAGGCCCAATTAGCCCGATATGTACATAATATGCCCAATATGAGTATAATAGGCCTGATATGTACCTAATAGGCCCAATAAATGAGTAGAACATTCCCAACATGAGTATAATAAGCCCGAAATGTACATAATAGCCCCGATAAGTACATAAAAGCCCAATAGGCCCAATATGTAGATAAAGGCCCAATTAGCCCGATATGTACATGATAGGCCCAATATGAGTATAATAGGCCCAATAAATGAACATAAAAAGTCCAATAAGTACATAATAGGCCCAATATGTAGATACTAGGCCCAATTAGAGTCGGTTTAACCGTTTGAGAGTCTAGTAAGCTTTAACCATCCTTTGTTATCCTACGTAAGCCCAATATGTTTCTCAATCATTCGTTTTCGTCTAAACAAATTCATCAACAAGTATGTACTATGTATGTATGTATGTATGAACGAATGAATATGTGAATGTATGTATGTATAATAGGCCCAACATAATATAATAGGCCCGAAATGTACATAATAGCCCCGATAAGTACATAAAAGTCCAATAGGCCCAATATGTAGATAAAGGCCCAATTAGCCCAATATGTACATGATAGGCCCAATATGAGTATAATAGGCCCGATATGTACCTAATAGGCCCAATAAATGAGTATAATAGGCCCGATATCTTTTGGCGACGACATGTCGTCGCCAAATTCGCCGCCAATAAAATGGAGGGAATTTTTGTACGAAAGCGGGAAAAAATATTCTAAAAATTTAAACAAAATGTTTTTAGCGACGACTTTTAGCGACGACATGTCGTCGCAAAAAGTATTTTGACTTTTTCAGATTTAATAAGTTAATAAAGAAAATTAAAAAAAAATTTGTTCGATTTTTTTGCGACGACATGTCGTCCGTCGCAAAAAGTATTTTGACTTTTTTTGGTCAATATTTATTAATTAAAAAAAATGGAAATATAATTTGCGACCTGTTTTTGGCGACGACAAGTCGTCGCTACCAATAATTAAGTTTTTTGTACAAAAATTAATTGATAAATAAAATGGAAAATTTGTTTGCGACGATATTGGCGACGAAAATGTCGTCGCCAAAAAGAATTTGACTATTTTGGTCAAAAAAGCAAAATTTTTTGTCGTCTAGTGGTCAAAAAGAATGTATGTATGTATAATAGGCCCAACACGAGTATGTACATAATAGGCCCGATACGTACATAAAAAGCCCAATAGGCCCAATATGTAGATACTAGGCCCAATTAGAGTCGGTTTAACGTTTGAGAGTCTAGTAAGCTTTAACCATCCTTTGTTATCCTACGTAAGCCCAATATGTTTCTCAATCATTCGTTTTCGTCTAAACAAATTCATCAACAAGTATGTACTATGTATGTATGTATGTATGAACGAATGAATATGTGAATGCATGTATGTATAATAGGTCCAACATAATATAACGAAATGTACATAATAGCCCCGATACGTACATAAAAGCCCAATACGCCCAATATGTAGATAAAGGCCCAATTAGCCCGATATGTACATAATATGCCCAATATGAGTATAATAGGCCTGATATGTACCTAATAGGCCCAATAAATGAGTAGAACATTCCCAACATGAGTATAATAAGCCCGAAATGTACATAATAGCCCCGATAAGTACATAAAAGCCCAATAGGCCCAATATGTAGATAAAGGCCCAATTAGCCCGATATGTACATGATAGGCCCAATATGAGTATAATAGGCCCAATAAATGAACATAAAAAGTCCAATAAGTACATAATAGGCCCAATATGTAGATACTAGGCCCAATTAGAGTCGGTTTAACCGTTTGAGAGTCTAGTAAGCTTTAACCATCCTTTGTTATCCTACGTAAGCCCAATATGTTTCTCAATCATTCGTTTTCGTCTAAACAAATTCATCAACAAGTATGTACTATGTATGTATGTATGTATGAACGAATGAATATGTGAATGTATGTATGTATAATAGGCCCAACATAATATAATAGGCCCGAAATGTACATAATAGCCCCGATAAGTACATAAAAGTCCAATAGGCCCAATATGTAGATAAAGGCCCAATTAGCCCAATATGTACATGATAGGCCCAATATGAGTATAATAGGCCCGATATGTACCTAATAGGCCCAATAAATGAGTATAATAGGCCCGATATCTTTTGGCGACGACATGTCGTCGCCAAATTCGCCGCCAATAAAATGGAGGGAATTTTTGTACGAAAGCGGGAAAAAATATTCTAAAAATTTAAACAAAATGTTTTTAGCGACGACTTTTAGCGACGACATGTCGTCGCAAAAAGTATTTTGACTTTTTCAGATTTAATAAGTTAATAAAGAAAATTAAAAAAAAATTTGTTCGATTTTTTTGCGACGACATGTCGTCCGTCGCAAAAAGTATTTTGACTTTTTTTGGTCAATATTTATTAATTAAAAAAAATGGAAATATAATTTGCGACCTGTTTTTGGCGACGACAAGTCGTCGCTACCAATAATTAAGTTTTTTGTACAAAAATTAATTGATAAATAAAATGGAAAATTTGTTTGCGACGATATTGGCGACGAAAATGTCGTCGCCAAAAAGAATTTGACTATTTTGGTCAAAAAAGCAAAATTTTTTGTCGTCTAGTGGTCAAAAAGAATGTATGTATGTATAATAGGCCCAACACGAGTATGTACATAATAGGCCCGATACGTACATAAAAAGCCCAATAGGCCCAATATGTAGATACTAGGCCCAATTAGAGTCGGTTTAACGTTTGAGAGTCTAGTAAGCTTTAACCATCCTTTGTTATCCTACGTAAGCCCAATATGTTTCTCAATCATTCGTTTTCGTCTAAACAAATTCATCAACAAGTATGTACTATGTATGTATGTATGTATGAACGAATGAATATGTGAATGCATGTATGTATAATAGGTCCAACATAATATAACGAAATGTACATAATAGCCCCGATACGTACATAAAAGCCCAATACGCCCAATATGTAGATAAAGGCCCAATTAGCCCGATATGTACATAATATGCCCAATATGAGTATAATAGGCCTGATATGTACCTAATAGGCCCAATAAATGAGTAGAACATTCCCAACATGAGTATAATAAGCCCGAAATGTACATAATAGCCCCGATAAGTACATAAAAGCCCAATAGGCCCAATATGTAGATAAAGGCCCAATTAGCCCGATATGTACATGATAGGCCCAATATGAGTATAATAGGCCCAATAAATGAACATAAAAAGTCCAATAAGTACATAATAGGCCCAATATGTAGATACTAGGCCCAATTAGAGTCGGTTTAACCGTTTGAGAGTCTAGTAAGCTTTAACCATCCTTTGTTATCCTACGTAAGCCCAATATGTTTCTCAATCATTCGTTTTCGTCTAAACAAATTCATCAACAAGTATGTACTATGTATGTATGTATGTATGAACGAATGAATATGTGAATGTATGTATGTATAATAGGCCCAACATAATATAATAGGCCCGAAATGTACATAATAGCCCCGATAAGTACATAAAAGTCCAATAGGCCCAATATGTAGATAAAGGCCCAATTAGCCCAATATGTACATGATAGGCCCAATATGAGTATAATAGGCCCGATATGTACCTAATAGGCCCAATAAATGAGTATAATAGGCCCGATATCTTTTGGCGACGACATGTCGTCGCCAAATTCGCCGCCAATAAAATGGAGGGAATTTTTGTACGAAAGCGGGAAAAAATATTCTAAAAATTTAAACAAAATGTTTTTAGCGACGACTTTTAGCGACGACATGTCGTCGCAAAAAGTATTTTGACTTTTTCAGATTTAATAAGTTAATAAAGAAAATTAAAAAAAAATTTGTTCGATTTTTTTGCGACGACATGTCGTCCGTCGCAAAAAGTATTTTGACTTTTTTTGGTCAATATTTATTAATTAAAAAAAATGGAAATATAATTTGCGACCTGTTTTTGGCGACGACAAGTCGTCGCTACCAATAATTAAGTTTTTTGTACAAAAATTAATTGATAAATAAAATGGAAAATTTGTTTGCGACGATATTGGCGACGAAAATGTCGTCGCCAAAAAGAATTTGACTATTTTGGTCAAAAAAGCAAAATTTTTTGTCGTCTAGTGGTCAAAAAGAATGTATGTATGTATAATAGGCCCAACACGAGTATGTACATAATAGGCCCGATACGTACATAAAAAGCCCAATAGGCCCAATATGTAGATACTAGGCCCAATTAGAGTCGGTTTAACGTTTGAGAGTCTAGTAAGCTTTAACCATCCTTTGTTATCCTACGTAAGCCCAATATGTTTCTCAATCATTCGTTTTCGTCTAAACAAATTCATCAACAAGTATGTACTATGTATGTATGTATGTATGAACGAATGAATATGTGAATGCATGTATGTATAATAGGTCCAACATAATATAACGAAATGTACATAATAGCCCCGATACGTACATAAAAGCCCAATACGCCCAATATGTAGATAAAGGCCCAATTAGCCCGATATGTACATAATATGCCCAATATGAGTATAATAGGCCTGATATGTACCTAATAGGCCCAATAAATGAGTAGAACATTCCCAACATGAGTATAATAAGCCCGAAATGTACATAATAGCCCCGATAAGTACATAAAAGCCCAATAGGCCCAATATGTAGATAAAGGCCCAATTAGCCCGATATGTACATGATAGGCCCAATATGAGTATAATAGGCCCAATAAATGAACATAAAAAGTCCAATAAGTACATAATAGGCCCAATATGTAGATACTAGGCCCAATTAGAGTCGGTTTAACCGTTTGAGAGTCTAGTAAGCTTTAACCATCCTTTGTTATCCTACGTAAGCCCAATATGTTTCTCAATCATTCGTTTTCGTCTAAACAAATTCATCAACAAGTATGTACTATGTATGTATGTATGTATGAACGAATGAATATGTGAATGTATGTATGTATAATAGGCCCAACATAATATAATAGGCCCGAAATGTACATAATAGCCCCGATAAGTACATAAAAGTCCAATAGGCCCAATATGTAGATAAAGGCCCAATTAGCCCAATATGTACATGATAGGCCCAATATGAGTATAATAGGCCCGATATGTACCTAATAGGCCCAATAAATGAGTATAATAGGCCCGATATCTTTTGGCGACGACATGTCGTCGCCAAATTCGCCGCCAATAAAATGGAGGGAATTTTTGTACGAAAGCGGGAAAAAATATTCTAAAAATTTAAACAAAATGTTTTTAGCGACGACTTTTAGCGACGACATGTCGTCGCAAAAAGTATTTTGACTTTTTCAGATTTAATAAGTTAATAAAGAAAATTAAAAAAAAATTTGTTCGATTTTTTTGCGACGACATGTCGTCCGTCGCAAAAAGTATTTTGACTTTTTTTGGTCAATATTTATTAATTAAAAAAAATGGAAATATAATTTGCGACCTGTTTTTGGCGACGACAAGTCGTCGCTACCAATAATTAAGTTTTTTGTACAAAAATTAATTGATAAATAAAATGGAAAATTTGTTTGCGACGATATTGGCGACGAAAATGTCGTCGCCAAAAAGAATTTGACTATTTTGGTCAAAAAAGCAAAATTTTTTGTCGTCTAGTGGTCAAAAAGAATGTATGTATGTATAATAGGCCCAACACGAGTATGTACATAATAGGCCCGATACGTACATAAAAAGCCCAATAGGCCCAATATGTAGATACTAGGCCCAATTAGAGTCGGTTTAACGTTTGAGAGTCTAGTAAGCTTTAACCATCCTTTGTTATCCTACGTAAGCCCAATATGTTTCTCAATCATTCGTTTTCGTCTAAACAAATTCATCAACAAGTATGTACTATGTATGTATGTATGTATGAACGAATGAATATGTGAATGCATGTATGTATAATAGGTCCAACATAATATAACGAAATGTACATAATAGCCCCGATACGTACATAAAAGCCCAATACGCCCAATATGTAGATAAAGGCCCAATTAGCCCGATATGTACATAATATGCCCAATATGAGTATAATAGGCCTGATATGTACCTAATAGGCCCAATAAATGAGTAGAACATTCCCAACATGAGTATAATAAGCCCGAAATGTACATAATAGCCCCGATAAGTACATAAAAGCCCAATAGGCCCAATATGTAGATAAAGGCCCAATTAGCCCGATATGTACATGATAGGCCCAATATGAGTATAATAGGCCCAATAAATGAACATAAAAAGTCCAATAAGTACATAATAGGCCCAATATGTAGATACTAGGCCCAATTAGAGTCGGTTTAACCGTTTGAGAGTCTAGTAAGCTTTAACCATCCTTTGTTATCCTACGTAAGCCCAATATGTTTCTCAATCATTCGTTTTCGTCTAAACAAATTCATCAACAAGTATGTACTATGTATGTATGTATGTATGAACGAATGAATATGTGAATGTATGTATGTATAATAGGCCCAACATAATATAATAGGCCCGAAATGTACATAATAGCCCCGATAAGTACATAAAAGTCCAATAGGCCCAATATGTAGATAAAGGCCCAATTAGCCCAATATGTACATGATAGGCCCAATATGAGTATAATAGGCCCGATATGTACCTAATAGGCCCAATAAATGAGTATAATAGGCCCGATATCTTTTGGCGACGACATGTCGTCGCCAAATTCGCCGCCAATAAAATGGAGGGAATTTTTGTACGAAAGCGGGAAAAAATATTCTAAAAATTTAAACAAAATGTTTTTAGCGACGACTTTTAGCGACGACATGTCGTCGCAAAAAGTATTTTGACTTTTTCAGATTTAATAAGTTAATAAAGAAAATTAAAAAAAAATTTGTTCGATTTTTTTGCGACGACATGTCGTCCGTCGCAAAAAGTATTTTGACTTTTTTTGGTCAATATTTATTAATTAAAAAAAATGGAAATATAATTTGCGACCTGTTTTTGGCGACGACAAGTCGTCGCTACCAATAATTAAGTTTTTTGTACAAAAATTAATTGATAAATAAAATGGAAAATTTGTTTGCGACGATATTGGCGACGAAAATGTCGTCGCCAAAAAGAATTTGACTATTTTGGTCAAAAAAGCAAAATTTTTTGTCGTCTAGTGGTCAAAAAGAATGTATGTATGTATAATAGGCCCAACACGAGTATGTACATAATAGGCCCGATACGTACATAAAAAGCCCAATAGGCCCAATATGTAGATACTAGGCCCAATTAGAGTCGGTTTAACGTTTGAGAGTCTAGTAAGCTTTAACCATCCTTTGTTATCCTACGTAAGCCCAATATGTTTCTCAATCATTCGTTTTCGTCTAAACAAATTCATCAACAAGTATGTACTATGTATGTATGTATGTATGAACGAATGAATATGTGAATGCATGTATGTATAATAGGTCCAACATAATATAACGAAATGTACATAATAGCCCCGATACGTACATAAAAGCCCAATACGCCCAATATGTAGATAAAGGCCCAATTAGCCCGATATGTACATAATATGCCCAATATGAGTATAATAGGCCTGATATGTACCTAATAGGCCCAATAAATGAGTAGAACATTCCCAACATGAGTATAATAAGCCCGAAATGTACATAATAGCCCCGATAAGTACATAAAAGCCCAATAGGCCCAATATGTAGATAAAGGCCCAATTAGCCCGATATGTACATGATAGGCCCAATATGAGTATAATAGGCCCAATAAATGAACATAAAAAGTCCAATAAGTACATAATAGGCCCAATATGTAGATACTAGGCCCAATTAGAGTCGGTTTAACCGTTTGAGAGTCTAGTAAGCTTTAACCATCCTTTGTTATCCTACGTAAGCCCAATATGTTTCTCAATCATTCGTTTTCGTCTAAACAAATTCATCAACAAGTATGTACTATGTATGTATGTATGTATGAACGAATGAATATGTGAATGTATGTATGTATAATAGGCCCAACATAATATAATAGGCCCGAAATGTACATAATAGCCCCGATAAGTACATAAAAGTCCAATAGGCCCAATATGTAGATAAAGGCCCAATTAGCCCAATATGTACATGATAGGCCCAATATGAGTATAATAGGCCCGATATGTACCTAATAGGCCCAATAAATGAGTATAATAGGCCCGATATCTTTTGGCGACGACATGTCGTCGCCAAATTCGCCGCCAATAAAATGGAGGGAATTTTTGTACGAAAGCGGGAAAAAATATTCTAAAAATTTAAACAAAATGTTTTTAGCGACGACTTTTAGCGACGACATGTCGTCGCAAAAAGTATTTTGACTTTTTCAGATTTAATAAGTTAATAAAGAAAATTAAAAAAAAATTTGTTCGATTTTTTTGCGACGACATGTCGTCGCAAAAAATAATTTGACTTTTTTTGGTCAATATTTATTAATTAAAAAAAATGGAAATATAATTTGCGACCTGTTTTTGGTAGGGATGAGATTGGTATCGTACCGGTACCGAACCGGTACCGATACCGAAAATACCGATACCGAAAACATGGAAAAGTGGGTACCGATACCGATACCGAATCTATCGGTACGGTACCGGTTCGGTACGGTACCGGTACGGTATAGGTACGGAACAAGTACTTTCAGGTAAATTTAAGGTATTGGTACCGAACCGGTACCGATACCGAAAATACCGATACCGAAAACATGTAAAAGTGGGTACCGATACCGGTACCGAATCTATCGGTACGGTACCGGTTCGGTACGGTACCGGTACGGTACGGGTATCGGTTCGGTATTTCGGTACCAAACGCTCATCCCTAGTTTTTGGCGACGACAAGTCGTCGCTACCAATAATTAAGTTTTTTGTACAAAAATTAATTGATAAATAAAATGGAAAATTTGTTTGCGACGATATTGGCGACGAAAATGTCGTCGCCAAAAAGAATTTGACTATTTTGGTCAAAAAAGCAAAATTTTTTGTCGTCTAGTGGTCAAAAAGAATGTATGTATGTATAATAGGCCCAACACGAGTATGTACATAATAGGCCCGATACGTACATAAAAAGCCCAATAGGCCCAATATGTAGATACTAGGCCCAATTAGAGTCGGTTTAACGTTTGAGAGTCTAGTAAGCTTTAACCATCCTTTGTTATCCTACGTAAGCCCAATATGTTTCTCAATCATTCGTTTTCGTCTAAACAAATTCATCAACAAGTATGTACTATGTATGTATGTATGTATGAACGAATGAATATGTGAATGCATGTATGTATAATAGGTCCAACATAATATAACGAAATGTACATAATAGCCCCGATACGTACATAAAAGCCCAATACGCCCAATATGTAGATAAAGGCCCAATTAGCCCGATATGTACATAATATGCCCAATATGAGTATAATAGGCCTGATATGTACCTAATAGGCCCAATAAATGAGTAGAACATTCCCAACATGAGTATAATAAGCCCGAAATGTACATAATAGCCCCGATAAGTACATAAAAGCCCAATAGGCCCAATATGTAGATAAAGGCCCAATTAGCCCGATATGTACATGATAGGCCCAATATGAGTATAATAGGCCCAATAAATGAACATAAAAAGTCCAATAAGTACATAATAGGCCCAATATGTAGATACTAGGCCCAATTAGAGTCGGTTTAACCGTTTGAGAGTCTAGTAAGCTTTAACCATCCTTTGTTATCCTACGTAAGCCCAATATGTTTCTCAATCATTCGTTTTCGTCTAAACAAATTCATCAACAAGTATGTACTATGTATGTATGTATGTATGAACGAATGAATATGTGAATGTATGTATGTATAATAGGCCCAACATAATATAATAGGCCCGAAATGTACATAATAGCCCCGATAAGTACATAAAAGTCCAATAGGCCCAATATGTAGATAAAGGCCCAATTAGCCCAATATGTACATGATAGGCCCAATATGAGTATAATAGGCCCGATATGTACCTAATAGGCCCAATAAATGAGTATAATAGGCCCGATATCTTTTGGCGACGACATGTCGTCGCCAAATTCGCCGCCAATAAAATGGAGGGAATTTTTGTACGAAAGCGGGAAAAAATATTCTAAAAATTTAAACAAAATGTTTTTAGCGACGACTTTTAGCGACGACATGTCGTCGCAAAAAGTATTTTGACTTTTTCAGATTTAATAAGTTAATAAAGAAAATTAAAAAAAAATTTGTTCGATTTTTTTGCGACGACATGTCGTCGCAAAAAATAATTTGACTTTTTTTGGTCAATATTTATTAATTAAAAAAAATGGAAATATAATTTGCGACCTGTTTTTGGTAGGGATGAGATTGGTATCGTACCGGTACCGAACCGGTACCGATACCGAAAATACCGATACCGAAAACATGGAAAAGTGGGTACCGATACCGATACCGAATCTATCGGTACGGTACCGGTTCGGTACGGTACCGGTACGGTATAGGTACGGAACAAGTACTTTCAGGTAAATTTAAGGTATTGGTACCGAACCGGTACCGATACCGAAAATACCGATACCGAAAACATGTAAAAGTGGGTACCGATACCGGTACCGAATCTATCGGTACGGTACCGGTTCGGTACGGTACCGGTACGGTACGGGTATCGGTTCGGTATTTCGGTACCAAACGCTCATCCCTAGTTTTTGGCGACGACAAGTCGTCGCTACCAATAATTAAGTTTTTTGTACAAAAATTAATTGATAAATAAAATGGAAAATTTGTTTGCGACGATATTGGCGACGAAAATGTCGTCGCCAAAAAGAATTTGACTATTTTGGTCAAAAAAGCAAAATTTTTTGTCGTCTAGTGGTCAAAAAGAATGTATGTATGTATAATAGGCCCAACACGAGTATGTACATAATAGGCCCGATACGTACATAAAAAGCCCAATAGGCCCAATATGTAGATACTAGGCCCAATTAGAGTCGGTTTAACGTTTGAGAGTCTAGTAAGCTTTAACCATCCTTTGTTATCCTACGTAAGCCCAATATGTTTCTCAATCATTCGTTTTCGTCTAAACAAATTCATCAACAAGTATGTACTATGTATGTATGTATGTATGAACGAATGAATATGTGAATGCATGTATGTATAATAGGTCCAACATAATATAACGAAATGTACATAATAGCCCCGATACGTACATAAAAGCCCAATACGCCCAATATGTAGATAAAGGCCCAATTAGCCCGATATGTACATAATATGCCCAATATGAGTATAATAGGCCTGATATGTACCTAATAGGCCCAATAAATGAGTAGAACATTCCCAACATGAGTATAATAAGCCCGAAATGTACATAATAGCCCCGATAAGTACATAAAAGCCCAATAGGCCCAATATGTAGATAAAGGCCCAATTAGCCCGATATGTACATGATAGGCCCAATATGAGTATAATAGGCCCAATAAATGAACATAAAAAGTCCAATAAGTACATAATAGGCCCAATATGTAGATACTAGGCCCAATTAGAGTCGGTTTAACCGTTTGAGAGTCTAGTAAGCTTTAACCATCCTTTGTTATCCTACGTAAGCCCAATATGTTTCTCAATCATTCGTTTTCGTCTAAACAAATTCATCAACAAGTATGTACTATGTATGTATGTATGTATGAACGAATGAATATGTGAATGTATGTATGTATAATAGGCCCAACATAATATAATAGGCCCGAAATGTACATAATAGCCCCGATAAGTACATAAAAGTCCAATAGGCCCAATATGTAGATAAAGGCCCAATTAGCCCAATATGTACATGATAGGCCCAATATGAGTATAATAGGCCCGATATGTACCTAATAGGCCCAATAAATGAGTATAATAGGCCCGATATCTTTTGGCGACGACATGTCGTCGCCAAATTCGCCGCCAATAAAATGGAGGGAATTTTTGTACGAAAGCGGGAAAAAATATTCTAAAAATTTAAACAAAATGTTTTTAGCGACGACTTTTAGCGACGACATGTCGTCGCAAAAAGTATTTTGACTTTTTCAGATTTAATAAGTTAATAAAGAAAATTAAAAAAAAATTTGTTCGATTTTTTTGCGACGACATGTCGTCCGTCGCAAAAAGTATTTTGACTTTTTTTGGTCAATATTTATTAATTAAAAAAAATGGAAATATAATTTGCGACCTGTTTTTGGCGACGACAAGTCGTCGCTACCAATAATTAAGTTTTTTGTACAAAAATTAATTGATAAATAAAATGGAAAATTTGTTTGCGACGATATTGGCGACGAAAATGTCGTCGCCAAAAAGAATTTGACTATTTTGGTCAAAAAAGCAAAATTTTTTGTCGTTTAGTGGTCAAAAAGAATGTATGTATGTATAATAGGCCCAACACGAGTATGTACATAATAGGCCCGATACGTACATAAAAAGCCCAATAGGCCCAATATGTAGATACTAGGCCCAATTAGAGTCGGTTTAACGTTTGAGAGTCTAGTAAGCTTTAACCATCCTTTGTTATCCTACGTAAGCCCAATATGTTTCTCAATCATTCGTTTTCGTCTAAACAAATTCATCAACAAGTATGTACTATGTATGTATGTATGTATGAACGAATGAATATGTGAATGCATGTATGTATAATAGGTCCAACATAATATAACGAAATGTACATAATAGCCCCGATACGTACATAAAAGCCCAATACGCCCAATATGTAGATAAAGGCCCAATTAGCCCGATATGTACATAATATGCCCAATATGAGTATAATAGGCCTGATATGTACCTAATAGGCCCAATAAATGAGTAGAACATTCCCAACATGAGTATAATAAGCCCGAAATGTACATAATAGCCCCGATAAGTACATAAAAGCCCAATAGGCCCAATATGTAGATAAAGGCCCAATTAGCCCGATATGTACATGATAGGCCCAATATGAGTATAATAGGCCCAATAAATGAACATAAAAAGTCCAATAAGTACATAATAGGCCCAATATGTAGATACTAGGCCCAATTAGAGTCGGTTTAACCGTTTGAGAGTCTAGTAAGCTTTAACCATCCTTTGTTATCCTACGTAAGCCCAATATGTTTCTCAATCATTCGTTTTCGTCTAAACAAATTCATCAACAAGTATGTACTATGTATGTATGTATGTATGAACGAATGAATATGTGAATGTATGTATGTATAATAGGCCCAACATAATATAATAGGCCCGAAATGTACATAATAGCCCCGATAAGTACATAAAAGTCCAATAGGCCCAATATGTAGATAAAGGCCCAATTAGCCCAATATGTACATGATAGGCCCAATATGAGTATAATAGGCCCGATATGTACCTAATAGGCCCAATAAATGAGTATAATAGGCCCGATATCTTTTGGCGACGACATGTCGTCGCCAAATTCGCCGCCAATAAAATGGAGGGAATTTTTGTACGAAAGCGGGAAAAAATATTCTAAAAATTTAAACAAAATGTTTTTAGCGACGACTTTTAGCGACGACATGTCGTCGCAAAAAGTATTTTGACTTTTTCAGATTTAATAAGTTAATAAAGAAAATTAAAAAAAAATTTGTTCGATTTTTTTGCGACGACATGTCGTCGCAAAAAGTATTTTGACTTTTTTTGGTCAATATTTATTAATTAAAAAAAATGGAAATATAATTTGCGACCTGTTTTTGGCGACGACAAGTCGTCGCTACCAATAATTAAGTTTTTTGTACAAAAATTAATTGATAAATAAAATGGAAAATTTGTTTGCGACGATATTGGCGACGAAAATGTCGTCGCCAAAAAGAATTTGACTATTTTGGTCAAAAAAGCAAAATTTTTTGTCGTCTAGTGGTCAAAAAGAATGTATGTATGTATAATAGGCCCAACACGAGTATGTACATAATAGGCCCGATACGTACATAAAAAGCCCAATAGGCCCAATATGTAGATACTAGGCCCAATTAGAGTCGGTTTAACGTTTGAGAGTCTAGTAAGCTTTAACCATCCTTTGTTATCCTACGTAAGCCCAATATGTTTCTCAATCATTCGTTTTCGTCTAAACAAATTCATCAACAAGTATGTACTATGTATGTATGTATGTATGAACGAATGAATATGTGAATGCATGTATGTATAATAGGTCCAACATAATATAACGAAATGTACATAATAGCCCCGATACGTACATAAAAGCCCAATACGCCCAATATGTAGATAAAGGCCCAATTAGCCCGATATGTACATAATATGCCCAATATGAGTATAATAGGCCTGATATGTACCTAATAGGCCCAATAAATGAGTAGAACATTCCCAACATGAGTATAATAAGCCCGAAATGTACATAATAGCCCCGATAAGTACATAAAAGCCCAATAGGCCCAATATGTAGATAAAGGCCCAATTAGCCCGATATGTACATGATAGGCCCAATATGAGTATAATAGGCCCAATAAATGAACATAAAAAGTCCAATAAGTACATAATAGGCCCAATATGTAGATACTAGGCCCAATTAGAGTCGGTTTAACCGTTTGAGAGTCTAGTAAGCTTTAACCATCCTTTGTTATCCTACGTAAGCCCAATATGTTTCTCAATCATTCGTTTTCGTCTAAACAAATTCATCAACAAGTATGTACTATGTATGTATGTATGTATGAACGAATGAATATGTGAATGTATGTATGTATAATAGGCCCAACATAATATAATAGGCCCGAAATGTACATAATAGCCCCGATAAGTACATAAAAGTCCAATAGGCCCAATATGTAGATAAAGGCCCAATTAGCCCAATATGTACATGATAGGCCCAATATGAGTATAATAGGCCCGATATGTACCTAATAGGCCCAATAAATGAGTATAATAGGCCCGATATCTTTTGGCGACGACATGTCGTCGCCAAATTCGCCGCCAATAAAATGGAGGGAATTTTTGTACGAAAGCGGGAAAAAATATTCTAAAAATTTAAACAAAATGTTTTTAGCGACGACTTTTAGCGACGACATGTCGTCGCAAAAAGTATTTTGACTTTTTCAGATTTAATAAGTTAATAAAGAAAATTAAAAAAAAATTTGTTCGATTTTTTTGCGACGACATGTCGTCCGTCGCAAAAAGTATTTTGACTTTTTTTGGTCAATATTTATTAATTAAAAAAAATGGAAATATAATTTGCGACCTGTTTTTGGCGACGACAAGTCGTCGCTACCAATAATTAAGTTTTTTGTACAAAAATTAATTGATAAATAAAATGGAAAATTTGTTTGCGATGATATTGGCGACGAAAATGTCGTCGCCAAAAAGAATTTGACTATTTTGGTCAAAAAAGCAAAATTTTTTGTCGTCTAGTGGTCAAAAAGAATGTATGTATGTATAATAGGCCCAACACGAGTATGTACATAATAGGCCCGATACGTACATAAAAAGCCCAATAGGCCCAATATGTAGATACTAGGCCCAATTAGAGTCGGTTTAACGTTTGAGAGTCTAGTAAGCTTTAACCATCCTTTGTTATCCTACGTAAGCCCAATATGTTTCTCAATCATTCGTTTTCGTCTAAACAAATTCATCAACAAGTATGTACTATGTATGTATGTATGTATGAACGAATGAATATGTGAATGCATGTATGTATAATAGGTCCAACATAATATAACGAAATGTACATAATAGCCCCGATACGTACATAAAAGCCCAATACGCCCAATATGTAGATAAAGGCCCAATTAGCCCGATATGTACATAATATGCCCAATATGAGTATAATAGGCCTGATATGTACCTAATAGGCCCAATAAATGAGTAGAACATTCCCAACATGAGTATAATAAGCCCGAAATGTACATAATAGCCCCGATAAGTACATAAAAGCCCAATAGGCCCAATATGTAGATAAAGGCCCAATTAGCCCGATATGTACATGATAGGCCCAATATGAGTATAATAGGCCCAATAAATGAACATAAAAAGTCCAATAAGTACATAATAGGCCCAATATGTAGATACTAGGCCCAATTAGAGTCGGTTTAACCGTTTGAGAGTCTAGTAAGCTTTAACCATCCTTTGTTATCCTACGTAAGCCCAATATGTTTCTCAATCATTCGTTTTCGTCTAAACAAATTCATCAACAAGTATGTACTATGTATGTATGTATGTATGAACGAATGAATATGTGAATGTATGTATGTATAATAGGCCCAACATAATATAATAGGCCCGAAATGTACATAATAGCCCCGATAAGTACATAAAAGTCCAATAGGCCCAATATGTAGATAAAGGCCCAATTAGCCCAATATGTACATGATAGGCCCAATATGAGTATAATAGGCCCGATATGTACCTAATAGGCCCAATAAATGAGTATAATAGGCCCGATATCTTTTGGCGACGACATGTCGTCGCCAAATTCGCCGCCAATAAAATGGAGGGAATTTTTGTACGAAAGCGGGAAAAAATATTCTAAAAATTTAAACAAAATGTTTTTAGCGACGACTTTTAGCGACGACATGTCGTCGCAAAAAGTATTTTGACTTTTTCAGATTTAATAAGTTAATAAAGAAAATTAAAAAAAAATTTGTTCGATTTTTTTGCGACGACATGTCGTCCGTCGCAAAAAGTATTTTGACTTTTTTTGGTCAATATTTATTAATTAAAAAAAATGGAAATATAATTTGCGACCTGTTTTTGGCGACGACAAGTCGTCGCTACCAATAATTAAGTTTTTTGTACAAAAATTAATTGATAAATAAAATGGAAAATTTGTTTGCGACGATATTGGCGACGAAAATGTCGTCGCCAAAAAGAATTTGACTATTTTGGTCAAAAAAGCAAAATTTTTTGTCGTCTAGTGGTCAAAAAGAATGTATGTATGTATAATAGGCCCAACACGAGTATGTACATAATAGGCCCGATACGTACATAAAAAGCCCAATAGGCCCAATATGTAGATACTAGGCCCAATTAGAGTCGGTTTAACGTTTGAGAGTCTAGTAAGCTTTAACCATCCTTTGTTATCCTACGTAAGCCCAATATGTTTCTCAATCATTCGTTTTCGTCTAAACAAATTCATCAACAAGTATGTACTATGTATGTATGTATGTATGAACGAATGAATATGTGAATGCATGTATGTATAATAGGTCCAACATAATATAACGAAATGTACATAATAGCCCCGATACGTACATAAAAGCCCAATACGCCCAATATGTAGATAAAGGCCCAATTAGCCCGATATGTACATAATATGCCCAATATGAGTATAATAGGCCTGATATGTACCTAATAGGCCCAATAAATGAGTAGAACATTCCCAACATGAGTATAATAAGCCCGAAATGTACATAATAGCCCCGATAAGTACATAAAAGCCCAATAGGCCCAATATGTAGATAAAGGCCCAATTAGCCCGATATGTACATGATAGGCCCAATATGAGTATAATAGGCCCAATAAATGAACATAAAAAGTCCAATAAGTACATAATAGGCCCAATATGTAGATACTAGGCCCAATTAGAGTCGGTTTAACCGTTTGAGAGTCTAGTAAGCTTTAACCATCCTTTGTTATCCTACGTAAGCCCAATATGTTTCTCAATCATTCGTTTTCGTCTAAACAAATTCATCAACAAGTATGTACTATGTATGTATGTATGTATGAACGAATGAATATGTGAATGTATGTATGTATAATAGGCCCAACATAATATAATAGGCCCGAAATGTACATAATAGCCCCGATAAGTACATAAAAGTCCAATAGGCCCAATATGTAGATAAAGGCCCAATTAGCCCAATATGTACATGATAGGCCCAATATGAGTATAATAGGCCCGATATGTACCTAATAGGCCCAATAAATGAGTATAATAGGCCCGATATCTTTTGGCGACGACATGTCGTCGCCAAATTCGCCGCCAATAAAATGGAGGGAATTTTTGTACGAAAGCGGGAAAAAATATTCTAAAAATTTAAACAAAATGTTTTTAGCGACGACTTTTAGCGACGACATGTCGTCGCAAAAAGTATTTTGACTTTTTCAGATTTAATAAGTTAATAAAGAAAATTAAAAAAAAATTTGTTCGATTTTTTTGCGACGACATGTCGTCCGTCGCAAAAAGTATTTTGACTTTTTTTGGTCAATATTTATTAATTAAAAAAAATGGAAATATAATTTGCGACCTGTTTTTGGCGACGACAAGTCGTCGCTACCAATAATTAAGTTTTTTGTACAAAAATTAATTGATAAATAAAATGGAAAATTTGTTTGCGACGATATTGGCGACGAAAATGTCGTCGCCAAAAAGAATTTGACTATTTTGGTCAAAAAAGCAAAATTTTTTGTCGTCTAGTGGTCAAAAAGAATGTATGTATGTATAATAGGCCCAACACGAGTATGTACATAATAGGCCCGATACGTACATAAAAAGCCCAATAGGCCCAATATGTAGATACTAGGCCCAATTAGAGTCGGTTTAACGTTTGAGAGTCTAGTAAGCTTTAACCATCCTTTGTTATCCTACGTAAGCCCAATATGTTTCTCAATCATTCGTTTTCGTCTAAACAAATTCATCAACAAGTATGTACTATGTATGTATGTATGTATGAACGAATGAATATGTGAATGCATGTATGTATAATAGGTCCAACATAATATAACGAAATGTACATAATAGCCCCGATACGTACATAAAAGCCCAATACGCCCAATATGTAGATAAAGGCCCAATTAGCCCGATATGTACATAATATGCCCAATATGAGTATAATAGGCCTGATATGTACCTAATAGGCCCAATAAATGAGTAGAACATTCCCAACATGAGTATAATAAGCCCGAAATGTACATAATAGCCCCGATAAGTACATAAAAGCCCAATAGGCCCAATATGTAGATAAAGGCCCAATTAGCCCGATATGTACATGATAGGCCCAATATGAGTATAATAGGCCCAATAAATGAACATAAAAAGTCCAATAAGTACATAATAGGCCCAATATGTAGATACTAGGCCCAATTAGAGTCGGTTTAACCGTTTGAGAGTCTAGTAAGCTTTAACCATCCTTTGTTATCCTACGTAAGCCCAATATGTTTCTCAATCATTCGTTTTCGTCTAAACAAATTCATCAACAAGTATGTACTATGTATGTATGTATGTATGAACGAATGAATATGTGAATGTATGTATGTATAATAGGCCCAACATAATATAATAGGCCCGAAATGTACATAATAGCCCCGATAAGTACATAAAAGTCCAATAGGCCCAATATGTAGATAAAGGCCCAATTAGCCCAATATGTACATGATAGGCCCAATATGAGTATAATAGGCCCGATATGTACCTAATAGGCCCAATAAATGAGTATAATAGGCCCGATATCTTTTGGCGACGACATGTCGTCGCCAAATTCGCCGCCAATAAAATGGAGGGAATTTTTGTACGAAAGCGGGAAAAAATATTCTAAAAATTTAAACAAAATGTTTTTAGCGACGACTTTTAGCGACGACATGTCGTCGCAAAAAGTATTTTGACTTTTTCAGATTTAATAAGTTAATAAAGAAAATTAAAAAAAAATTTGTTCGATTTTTTTGCGACGACATGTCGTCCGTCGCAAAAAGTATTTTGACTTTTTTTGGTCAATATTTATTAATTAAAAAAAATGGAAATATAATTTGCGACCTGTTTTTGGCGACGACAAGTCGTCGCTACCAATAATTAAGTTTTTTGTACAAAAATTAATTGATAAATAAAATGGAAAATTTGTTTGCGACGATATTGGCGACGAAAATGTCGTCGCCAAAAAGAATTTGACTATTTTGGTCAAAAAAGCAAAATTTTTTGTCGTCTAGTGGTCAAAAAGAATGTATGTATGTATAATAGGCCCAACACGAGTATGTACATAATAGGCCCGATACGTACATAAAAAGCCCAATAGGCCCAATATGTAGATACTAGGCCCAATTAGAGTCGGTTTAACGTTTGAGAGTCTAGTAAGCTTTAACCATCCTTTGTTATCCTACGTAAGCCCAATATGTTTCTCAATCATTCGTTTTCGTCTAAACAAATTCATCAACAAGTATGTACTATGTATGTATGTATGTATGAACGAATGAATATGTGAATGCATGTATGTATAATAGGTCCAACATAATATAACGAAATGTACATAATAGCCCCGATACGTACATAAAAGCCCAATACGCCCAATATGTAGATAAAGGCCCAATTAGCCCGATATGTACATAATATGCCCAATATGAGTATAATAGGCCTGATATGTACCTAATAGGCTCAATAAATGAGTAGAACATTCCCAACATGAGTATAATAAGCCCGAAATGTACATAATAGCCCCGATAAGTACATAAAAGCCCAATAGGCCCAATATGTAGATAAAGGCCCAATTAGCCCGATATGTACATGATAGGCCCAATATGAGTATAATAGGCCCAATAAATGAACATAAAAAGTCCAATAAGTACATAATAGGCCCAATATGTAGATACTAGGCCCAATTAGAGTCGGTTTAACCGTTTGAGAGTCTAGTAAGCTTTAACCATCCTTTGTTATCCTACGTAAGCCCAATATGTTTCTCAATCATTCGTTTTCGTCTAAACAAATTCATCAACAAGTATGTACTATGTATGTATGTATGTATGAACGAATGAATATGTGAATGTATGTATGTATAATAGGCCCAACATAATATAATAGGCCCGAAATGTACATAATAGCCCCGATAAGTACATAAAAGTCCAATAGGCCCAATATGTAGATAAAGGCCCAATTAGCCCAATATGTACATGATAGGCCCAATATGAGTATAATAGGCCCGATATGTACCTAATAGGCCCAATAAATGAGTATAATAGGCCCGATATCTTTTGGCGACGACATGTCGTCGCCAAATTCGCCGCCAATAAAATGGAGGGAATTTTTGTACGAAAGCGGGAAAAAATATTCTAAAAATTTAAACAAAATGTTTTTAGCGACGACTTTTAGCGACGACATGTCGTCGCAAAAAGTATTTTGACTTTTTCAGATTTAATAAGTTAATAAAGAAAATTAAAAAAAAATTTGTTCGATTTTTTTGCGACGACATGTCGTCCGTCGCAAAAAGTATTTTGACTTTTTTTGGTCAATATTTATTAATTAAAAAAAATGGAAATATAATTTGCGACCTGTTTTTGGCGACGACAAGTCGTCGCTACCAATAATTAAGTTTTTTGTACAAAAATTAATTGATAAATAAAATGGAAAATTTGTTTGCGACGATATTGGCGACGAAAATGTCGTCGCCAAAAAGAATTTGACTATTTTGGTCAAAAAAGCAAAATTTTTTGTCGTCTAGTGGTCAAAAAGAATGTATGTATGTATAATAGGCCCAACACGAGTATGTACATAATAGGCCCGATACGTACATAAAAAGCCCAATAGGCCCAATATGTAGATACTAGGCCCAGTTAGAGTCGGTTTAACGTTTGAGAGTCTAGTAAGCTTTAACCATCCTTTGTTATCCTACGTAAGCCCAATATGTTTCTCAATCATTCGTTTTCGTCTAAACAAATTCATCAACAAGTATGTACTATGTATGTATGTATGTATGAACGAATGAATATGTGAATGCATGTATGTATAATAGGTCCAACATAATATAACGAAATGTACATAATAGCCCCGATACGTACATAAAAGCCCAATACGCCCAATATGTAGATAAAGGCCCAATTAGCCCGATATGTACATAATATGCCCAATATGAGTATAATAGGCCTGATATGTACCTAATAGGCCCAATAAATGAGTAGAACATTCCCAACATGAGTATAATAAGCCCGAAATGTACATAATAGCCCCGATAAGTACATAAAAGCCCAATAGGCCCAATATGTAGATAAAGGCCCAATTAGCCCGATATGTACATGATAGGCCCAATATGAGTATAATAGGCCCAATAAATGAACATAAAAAGTCCAATAAGTACATAATAGGCCCAATATGTAGATACTAGGCCCAATTAGAGTCGGTTTAACCGTTTGAGAGTCTAGTAAGCTTTAACCATCCTTTGTTATCCTACGTAAGCCCAATATGTTTCTCAATCATTCGTTTTCGTCTAAACAAATTCATCAACAAGTATGTACTATGTATGTATGTATGTATGAACGAATGAATATGTGAATGTATGTATGTATAATAGGCCCAACATAATATAATAGGCCCGAAATGTACATAATAGCCCCGATAAGTACATAAAAGTCCAATAGGCCCAATATGTAGATAAAGGCCCAATTAGCCCAATATGTACATGATAGGCCCAATATGAGTATAATAGGCCCGATATGTACCTAATAGGCCCAATAAATGAGTATAATAGGCCCGATATCTTTTGGCGACGACATGTCGTCGCCAAATTCGCCGCCAATAAAATGGAGGGAATTTTTGTACGAAAGCGGGAAAAAATATTCTAAAAATTTAAACAAAATGTTTTTAGCGACGACTTTTAGCGACGACATGTCGTCGCAAAAAGTATTTTGACTTTTTCAGATTTAATAAGTTAATAAAGAAAATTAAAAAAAAATTTGTTCGATTTTTTTGCGACGACATGTCGTCGCAAAAAGTATTTTGACT
Organism: Tagetes erecta; assembly: GCA_030867185.1. Lineage (NCBI taxonomy): Eukaryota > Viridiplantae > Streptophyta > Magnoliopsida > Asterales > Asteraceae > Tagetes > Tagetes erecta. Next base: position 9,070,977 of record CM061490.1, read on the forward strand.
TTTTTTGGTCAATATTTATTAATTAAAAAAAATGGAAATATAATTTGCGACCTGTTTTTGGTAGGGATGAGATTGGTATCGTACCGGTACCGAACCGGTACCGATACCGAAAATACCGATACCGAAAACATGGAAAAGTGGGTACCGATACCGATACCGAATCTATCGGTACGGTACCGGTTCGGTACGGTACCGGTACGGTATAGGTACGGAACAAGTACTTTCAGGTAAATTTAAGGTATTGGTACCGAACCGGTACCGATACCGAAAATACCGATACCGAAAACATGTAAAAGTGGGTACCGATACCGGTACCGAATCTATCGGTACGGTACCGGTTCGGTACGGTACCGGTACGGTACGGGTATCGGTTCGGTATTTCGGTACCAAACGCTCATCCCTAGTTTTTGGCGACGACAAGTCGTCGCTACCAATAATTAAGTTTTTTGTACAAAAATTAATTGATAAATAAAATGGAAAATTTGTTTGCGACGATATTGGCGACGAAAATGTCGTCGCCAAAAAGAATTTGACTATTTTGGTCAAAAAAGCAAAATTTTTTGTCGTCTAGTGGTCAAAAAGAATGTATGTATGTATAATAGGCCCAACACGAGTATGTACATAATAGGCCCGATACGTACATAAAAAGCCCAATAGGCCCAATATGTAGATACTAGGCCCAATTAGAGTCGGTTTAACGTTTGAGAGTCTAGTAAGCTTTAACCATCCTTTGTTATCCTACGTAAGCCCAATATGTTTCTCAATCATTCGTTTTCGTCTAAACAAATTCATCAACAAGTATGTACTATGTATGTATGTATGTATGAACGAATGAATATGTGAATGCATGTATGTATAATAGGTCCAACATAATATAACGAAATGTACATAATAGCCCCGATACGTACATAAAAGCCCAATACGCCCAATATGTAGATAAAGGCCCAATTAGCCCGATATGTACATAATATGCCCAATATGAGTATAATAGGCCTGATATGTACCTAATAGGCCCAATAAATGAGTAGAACATTCCCAACATGAGTATAATAAGCCCGAAATGTACATAATAGCCCCGATAAGTACATAAAAGCCCAATAGGCCCAATATGTAGATAAAGGCCCAATTAGCCCGATATGTACATGATAGGCCCAATATGAGTATAATAGGCCCAATAAATGAACATAAAAAGTCCAATAAGTACATAATAGGCCCAATATGTAGATACTAGGCCCAATTAGAGTCGGTTTAACCGTTTGAGAGTCTAGTAAGCTTTAACCATCCTTTGTTATCCTACGTAAGCCCAATATGTTTCTCAATCATTCGTTTTCGTCTAAACAAATTCATCAACAAGTATGTACTATGTATGTATGTATGTATGAACGAATGAATATGTGAATGTATGTATGTATAATAGGCCCAACATAATATAATAGGCCCGAAATGTACATAATAGCCCCGATAAGTACATAAAAGTCCAATAGGCCCAATATGTAGATAAAGGCCCAATTAGCCCAATATGTACATGATAGGCCCAATATGAGTATAATAGGCCCGATATGTACCTAATAGGCCCAATAAATGAGTATAATAGGCCCGATATCTTTTGGCGACGACATGTCGTCGCCAAATTCGCCGCCAATAAAATGGAGGGAATTTTTGTACGAAAGCGGGAAAAAATATTCTAAAAATTTAAACAAAATGTTTTTAGCGACGACTTTTAGCGACGACATGTCGTCGCAAAAAGTATTTTGACTTTTTCAGATTTAATAAGTTAATAAAGAAAATTAAAAAAAAATTTGTTCGATTTTTTTGCGACGACATGTCGTCGCAAAAAATAATTTGACTTTTTTTGGTCAATATTTATTAATTAAAAAAAATGGAAATATAATTTGCGACCTGTTTTTGGTAGGGATGAGATTGGTATCGTACCGGTACCGAACCGGTACCGATACCGAAAATACCGATACCGAAAACATGGAAAAGTGGGTACCGATACCGATACCGAATCTATCGGTACGGTACCGGTTCGGTACGGTACCGGTACGGTATAGGTACGGAACAAGTACTTTCAGGTAAATTTAAGGTATTGGTACCGAACCGGTACCGATACCGAAAATACCGATACCGAAAACATGTAAAAGTGGGTACCGATACCGGTACCGAATCTATCGGTACGGTACCGGTTCGGTACGGTACCGGTACGGTACGGGTATCGGTTCGGTATTTCGGTACCAAACGCTCATCCCTAGTTTTTGGCGACGACAAGTCGTCGCTACCAATAATTAAGTTTTTTGTACAAAAATTAATTGATAAATAAAATGGAAAATTTGTTTGCGACGATATTGGCGACGAAAATGTCGTCGCCAAAAAGAATTTGACTATTTTGGTCAAAAAAGCAAAATTTTTTGTCGTCTAGTGGTCAAAAAGAATGTATGTATGTATAATAGGCCCAACACGAGTATGTACATAATAGGCCCGATACGTACATAAAAAGCCCAATAGGCCCAATATGTAGATACTAGGCCCAATTAGAGTCGGTTTAACGTTTGAGAGTCTAGTAAGCTTTAACCATCCTTTGTTATCCTACGTAAGCCCAATATGTTTCTCAATCATTCGTTTTCGTCTAAACAAATTCATCAACAAGTATGTACTATGTATGTATGTATGTATGAACGAATGAATATGTGAATGCATGTATGTATAATAGGTCCAACATAATATAACGAAATGTACATAATAGCCCCGATACGTACATAAAAGCCCAATACGCCCAATATGTAGATAAAGGCCCAATTAGCCCGATATGTACATAATATGCCCAATATGAGTATAATAGGCCTGATATGTACCTAATAGGCCCAATAAATGAGTAGAACATTCCCAACATGAGTATAATAAGCCCGAAATGTACATAATAGCCCCGATAAGTACATAAAAGCCCAATAGGCCCAATATGTAGATAAAGGCCCAATTAGCCCGATATGTACATGATAGGCCCAATATGAGTATAATAGGCCCAATAAATGAACATAAAAAGTCCAATAAGTACATAATAGGCCCAATATGTAGATACTAGGCCCAATTAGAGTCGGTTTAACCGTTTGAGAGTCTAGTAAGCTTTAACCATCCTTTGTTATCCTACGTAAGCCCAATATGTTTCTCAATCATTCGTTTTCGTCTAAACAAATTCATCAACAAGTATGTACTATGTATGTATGTATGTATGAACGAATGAATATGTGAATGTATGTATGTATAATAGGCCCAACATAATATAATAGGCCCGAAATGTACATAATAGCCCCGATAAGTACATAAAAGTCCAATAGGCCCAATATGTAGATAAAGGCCCAATTAGCCCAATATGTACATGATAGGCCCAATATGAGTATAATAGGCCCGATATGTACCTAATAGGCCCAATAAATGAGTATAATAGGCCCGATATCTTTTGGCGACGACATGTCGTCGCCAAATTCGCCGCCAATAAAATGGAGGGAATTTTTGTACGAAAGCGGGAAAAAATATTCTAAAAATTTAAACAAAATGTTTTTAGCGACGACTTTTAGCGACGACATGTCGTCGCAAAAAGTATTTTGACTTTTTCAGATTTAATAAGTTAATAAAGAAAATTAAAAAAAAATTTGTTCGATTTTTTTGCGACGACATGTCGTCCGTCGCAAAAAGTATTTTGACTTTTTTTGGTCAATATTTATTAATTAAAAAAAATGGAAATATAATTTGCGACCTGTTTTTGGCGACGACAAGTCGTCGCTACCAATAATTAAGTTTTTTGTACAAAAATTAATTGATAAATAAAATGGAAAATTTGTTTGCGACGATATTGGCGACGAAAATGTCGTCGCCAAAAAGAATTTGACTATTTTGGTCAAAAAAGCAAAATTTTTTGTCGTTTAGTGGTCAAAAAGAATGTATGTATGTATAATAGGCCCAACACGAGTATGTACATAATAGGCCCGATACGTACATAAAAAGCCCAATAGGCCCAATATGTAGATACTAGGCCCAATTAGAGTCGGTTTAACGTTTGAGAGTCTAGTAAGCTTTAACCATCCTTTGTTATCCTACGTAAGCCCAATATGTTTCTCAATCATTCGTTTTCGTCTAAACAAATTCATCAACAAGTATGTACTATGTATGTATGTATGTATGAACGAATGAATATGTGAATGCATGTATGTATAATAGGTCCAACATAATATAACGAAATGTACATAATAGCCCCGATACGTACATAAAAGCCCAATACGCCCAATATGTAGATAAAGGCCCAATTAGCCCGATATGTACATAATATGCCCAATATGAGTATAATAGGCCTGATATGTACCTAATAGGCCCAATAAATGAGTAGAACATTCCCAACATGAGTATAATAAGCCCGAAATGTACATAATAGCCCCGATAAGTACATAAAAGCCCAATAGGCCCAATATGTAGATAAAGGCCCAATTAGCCCGATATGTACATGATAGGCCCAATATGAGTATAATAGGCCCAATAAATGAACATAAAAAGTCCAATAAGTACATAATAGGCCCAATATGTAGATACTAGGCCCAATTAGAGTCGGTTTAACCGTTTGAGAGTCTAGTAAGCTTTAACCATCCTTTGTTATCCTACGTAAGCCCAATATGTTTCTCAATCATTCGTTTTCGTCTAAACAAATTCATCAACAAGTATGTACTATGTATGTATGTATGTATGAACGAATGAATATGTGAATGTATGTATGTATAATAGGCCCAACATAATATAATAGGCCCGAAATGTACATAATAGCCCCGATAAGTACATAAAAGTCCAATAGGCCCAATATGTAGATAAAGGCCCAATTAGCCCAATATGTACATGATAGGCCCAATATGAGTATAATAGGCCCGATATGTACCTAATAGGCCCAATAAATGAGTATAATAGGCCCGATATCTTTTGGCGACGACATGTCGTCGCCAAATTCGCCGCCAATAAAATGGAGGGAATTTTTGTACGAAAGCGGGAAAAAATATTCTAAAAATTTAAACAAAATGTTTTTAGCGACGACTTTTAGCGACGACATGTCGTCGCAAAAAGTATTTTGACTTTTTCAGATTTAATAAGTTAATAAAGAAAATTAAAAAAAAATTTGTTCGATTTTTTTGCGACGACATGTCGTCCGTCGCAAAAAGTATTTTGACTTTTTTTGGTCAATATTTATTAATTAAAAAAAATGGAAATATAATTTGCGACCTGTTTTTGGCGACGACAAGTCGTCGCTACCAATAATTAAGTTTTTTGTACAAAAATTAATTGATAAATAAAATGGAAAATTTGTTTGCGACGATATTGGCGACGAAAATGTCGTCGCCAAAAAGAATTTGACTATTTTGGTCAAAAAAGCAAAATTTTTTGTCGTCTAGTGGTCAAAAAGAATGTATGTATGTATAATAGGCCCAACACGAGTATGTACATAATAGGCCCGATACGTACATAAAAAGCCCAATAGGCCCAATATGTAGATACTAGGCCCAATTAGAGTCGGTTTAACGTTTGAGAGTCTAGTAAGCTTTAACCATCCTTTGTTATCCTACGTAAGCCCAATATGTTTCTCAATCATTCGTTTTCGTCTAAACAAATTCATCAACAAGTATGTACTATGTATGTATGTATGTATGAACGAATGAATATGTGAATGCATGTATGTATAATAGGTCCAACATAATATAACGAAATGTACATAATAGCCCCGATACGTACATAAAAGCCCAATACGCCCAATATGTAGATAAAGGCCCAATTAGCCCGATATGTACATAATATGCCCAATATGAGTATAATAGGCCTGATATGTACCTAATAGGCCCAATAAATGAGTAGAACATTCCCAACATGAGTATAATAAGCCCGAAATGTACATAATAGCCCCGATAAGTACATAAAAGCCCAATAGGCCCAATATGTAGATAAAGGCCCAATTAGCCCGATATGTACATGATAGGCCCAATATGAGTATAATAGGCCCAATAAATGAACATAAAAAGTCCAATAAGTACATAATAGGCCCAATATGTAGATACTAGGCCCAATTAGAGTCGGTTTAACCGTTTGAGAGTCTAGTAAGCTTTAACCATCCTTTGTTATCCTACGTAAGCCCAATATGTTTCTCAATCATTCGTTTTCGTCTAAACAAATTCATCAACAAGTATGTACTATGTATGTATGTATGTATGAACGAATGAATATGTGAATGTATGTATGTATAATAGGCCCAACATAATATAATAGGCCCGAAATGTACATAATAGCCCCGATAAGTACATAAAAGTCCAATAGGCCCAATATGTAGATAAAGGCCCAATTAGCCCAATATGTACATGATAGGCCCAATATGAGTATAATAGGCCCGATATGTACCTAATAGGCCCAATAAATGAGTATAATAGGCCCGATATCTTTTGGCGACGACATGTCGTCGCCAAATTCGCCGCCAATAAAATGGAGGGAATTTTTGTACGAAAGCGGGAAAAAATATTCTAAAAATTTAAACAAAATGTTTTTAGCGACGACTTTTAGCGACGACATGTCGTCGCAAAAAGTATTTTGACTTTTTCAGATTTAATAAGTTAATAAAGAAAATTAAAAAAAAATTTGTTCGATTTTTTTGCGACGACATGTCGTCCGTCGCAAAAAGTATTTTGACTTTTTTTGGTCAATATTTATTAATTAAAAAAAATGGAAATATAATTTGCGACCTGTTTTTGGCGACGACAAGTCGTCGCTACCAATAATTAAGTTTTTTGTACAAAAATTAATTGATAAATAAAATGGAAAATTTGTTTGCGACGATATTGGCGACGAAAATGTCGTCGCCAAAAAGAATTTGACTATTTTGGTCAAAAAAGCAAAATTTTTTGTCGTCTAGTGGTCAAAAAGAATGTATGTATGTATAATAGGCCCAACACGAGTATGTACATAATAGGCCCGATACGTACATAAAAAGCCCAATAGGCCCAATATGTAGATACTAGGCCCAATTAGAGTCGGTTTAACGTTTGAGAGTCTAGTAAGCTTTAACCATCCTTTGTTATCCTACGTAAGCCCAATATGTTTCTCAATCATTCGTTTTCGTCTAAACAAATTCATCAACAAGTATGTACTATGTATGTATGTATGTATGAACGAATGAATATGTGAATGCATGTATGTATAATAGGTCCAACATAATATAACGAAATGTACATAATAGCCCCGATACGTACATAAAAGCCCAATACGCCCAATATGTAGATAAAGGCCCAATTAGCCCGATATGTACATAATATGCCCAATATGAGTATAATAGGCCTGATATGTACCTAATAGGCCCAATAAATGAGTAGAACATTCCCAACATGAGTATAATAAGCCCGAAATGTACATAATAGCCCCGATAAGTACATAAAAGCCCAATAGGCCCAATATGTAGATAAAGGCCCAATTAGCCCGATATGTACATGATAGGCCCAATATGAGTATAATAGGCCCAATAAATGAACATAAAAAGTCCAATAAGTACATAATAGGCCCAATATGTAGATACTAGGCCCAATTAGAGTCGGTTTAACCGTTTGAGAGTCTAGTAAGCTTTAACCATCCTTTGTTATCCTACGTAAGCCCAATATGTTTCTCAATCATTCGTTTTCGTCTAAACAAATTCATCAACAAGTATGTACTATGTATGTATGTATGTATGAACGAATGAATATGTGAATGTATGTATGTATAATAGGCCCAACATAATATAATAGGCCCGAAATGTACATAATAGCCCCGATAAGTACATAAAAGTCCAATAGGCCCAATATGTAGATAAAGGCCCAATTAGCCCAATATGTACATGATAGGCCCAATATGAGTATAATAGGCCCGATATGTACCTAATAGGCCCAATAAATGAGTATAATAGGCCCGATATCTTTTGGCGACGACATGTCGTCGCCAAATTCGCCGCCAATAAAATGGAGGGAATTTTTGTACGAAAGCGGGAAAAAATATTCTAAAAATTTAAACAAAATGTTTTTAGCGACGACTTTTAGCGACGACATGTCGTCGCAAAAAGTATTTTGACTTTTTCAGATTTAATAAGTTAATAAAGAAAATTAAAAAAAAATTTGTTCGATTTTTTTGCGACGACATGTCGTCGCAAAAAGTATTTTGACTTTTTTTGGTCAATATTTATTAATTAAAAAAAATGGAAATATAATTTGCGACCTGTTTTTGGCGACGACAAGTCGTCGCTACCAATAATTAAGTTTTTTGTACAAAAATTAATTGATAAATAAAATGGAAAATTTGTTTGCGACGATATTGGCGACGAAAATGTCGTCGCCAAAAAGAATTTGACTATTTTGGTCAAAAAAGCAAAATTTTTTGTCGTCTAGTGGTCAAAAAGAATGTATGTATGTATAATAGGCCCAACACGAGTATGTACATAATAGGCCCGATACGTACATAAAAAGCCCAATAGGCCCAATATGTAGATACTAGGCCCAATTAGAGTCGGTTTAACGTTTGAGAGTCTAGTAAGCTTTAACCATCCTTTGTTATCCTACGTAAGCCCAATATGTTTCTCAATCATTCGTTTTCGTCTAAACAAATTCATCAACAAGTATGTACTATGTATGTATGTATGTATGAACGAATGAATATGTGAATGCATGTATGTATAATAGGTCCAACATAATATAACGAAATGTACATAATAGCCCCGATACGTACATAAAAGCCCAATACGCCCAATATGTAGATAAAGGCCCAATTAGCCCGATATGTACATAATATGCCCAATATGAGTATAATAGGCCTGATATGTACCTAATAGGCCCAATAAATGAGTAGAACATTCCCAACATGAGTATAATAAGCCCGAAATGTACATAATAGCCCCGATAAGTACATAAAAGCCCAATAGGCCCAATATGTAGATAAAGGCCCAATTAGCCCGATATGTACATGATAGGCCCAATATGAGTATAATAGGCCCAATAAATGAACATAAAAAGTCCAATAAGTACATAATAGGCCCAATATGTAGATACTAGGCCCAATTAGAGTCGGTTTAACCGTTTGAGAGTCTAGTAAGCTTTAACCATCCTTTGTTATCCTACGTAAGCCCAATATGTTTCTCAATCATTCGTTTTCGTCTAAACAAATTCATCAACAAGTATGTACTATGTATGTATGTATGTATGAACGAATGAATATGTGAATGTATGTATGTATAATAGGCCCAACATAATATAATAGGCCCGAAATGTACATAATAGCCCCGATAAGTACATAAAAGTCCAATAGGCCCAATATGTAGATAAAGGCCCAATTAGCCCAATATGTACATGATAGGCCCAATATGAGTATAATAGGCCCGATATGTACCTAATAGGCCCAATAAATGAGTATAATAGGCCCGATATCTTTTGGCGACGACATGTCGTCGCCAAATTCGCCGCCAATAAAATGGAGGGAATTTTTGTACGAAAGCGGGAAAAAATATTCTAAAAATTTAAACAAAATGTTTTTAGCGACGACTTTTAGCGACGACATGTCGTCGCAAAAAGTATTTTGACTTTTTCAGATTTAATAAGTTAATAAAGAAAATTAAAAAAAAATTTGTTCGATTTTTTTGCGACGACATGTCGTCCGTCGCAAAAAGTATTTTGACTTTTTTTGGTCAATATTTATTAATTAAAAAAAATGGAAATATAATTTGCGACCTGTTTTTGGCGACGACAAGTCGTCGCTACCAATAATTAAGTTTTTTGTACAAAAATTAATTGATAAATAAAATGGAAAATTTGTTTGCGACGATATTGGCGACGAAAATGTCGTCGCCAAAAAGAATTTGACTATTTTGGTCAAAAAAGCAAAATTTTTTGTCGTCTAGTGGTCAAAAAGAATGTATGTATGTATAATAGGCCCAACACGAGTATGTACATAATAGGCCCGATACGTACATAAAAAGCCCAATAGGCCCAATATGTAGATACTAGGCCCAATTAGAGTCGGTTTAACGTTTGAGAGTCTAGTAAGCTTTAACCATCCTTTGTTATCCTACGTAAGCCCAATATGTTTCTCAATCATTCGTTTTCGTCTAAACAAATTCATCAACAAGTATGTACTATGTATGTATGTATGTATGAACGAATGAATATGTGAATGCATGTATGTATAATAGGTCCAACATAATATAACGAAATGTACATAATAGCCCCGATACGTACATAAAAGCCCAATACGCCCAATATGTAGATAAAGGCCCAATTAGCCCGATATGTACATAATATGCCCAATATGAGTATAATAGGCCTGATATGTACCTAATAGGCCCAATAAATGAGTAGAACATTCCCAACATGAGTATAATAAGCCCGAAATGTACATAATAGCCCCGATAAGTACATAAAAGCCCAATAGGCCCAATATGTAGATAAAGGCCCAATTAGCCCGATATGTACATGATAGGCCCAATATGAGTATAATAGGCCCAATAAATGAACATAAAAAGTCCAATAAGTACATAATAGGCCCAATATGTAGATACTAGGCCCAATTAGAGTCGGTTTAACCGTTTGAGAGTCTAGTAAGCTTTAACCATCCTTTGTTATCCTACGTAAGCCCAATATGTTTCTCAATCATTCGTTTTCGTCTAAACAAATTCATCAACAAGTATGTACTATGTATGTATGTATGTATGAACGAATGAATATGTGAATGTATGTATGTATAATAGGCCCAACATAATATAATAGGCCCGAAATGTACATAATAGCCCCGATAAGTACATAAAAGTCCAATAGGCCCAATATGTAGATAAAGGCCCAATTAGCCCAATATGTACATGATAGGCCCAATATGAGTATAATAGGCCCGATATGTACCTAATAGGCCCAATAAATGAGTATAATAGGCCCGATATCTTTTGGCGACGACATGTCGTCGCCAAATTCGCCGCCAATAAAATGGAGGGAATTTTTGTACGAAAGCGGGAAAAAATATTCTAAAAATTTAAACAAAATGTTTTTAGCGACGACTTTTAGCGACGACATGTCGTCGCAAAAAGTATTTTGACTTTTTCAGATTTAATAAGTTAATAAAGAAAATTAAAAAAAAATTTGTTCGATTTTTTTGCGACGACATGTCGTCGCAAAAAGTATTTTGACTTTTTTTGGTCAATATTTATTAATTAAAAAAAATGGAAATATAATTTGCGACCTGTTTTTGGCGACGACAAGTCGTCGCTACCAATAATTAAGTTTTTTGTACAAAAATTAATTGATAAATAAAATGGAAAATTTGTTTGCGACGATATTGGCGACGAAAATGTCGTCGCCAAAAAGAATTTGACTATTTTGGTCAAAAAAGCAAAATTTTTTGTCGTCTAGTGGTCAAAAAGAATGTATGTATGTATAATAGGCCCAACACGAGTATGTACATAATAGGCCCGATACGTACATAAAAAGCCCAATAGGCCCAATATGTAGATACTAGGCCCAATTAGAGTCGGTTTAACGTTTGAGAGTCTAGTAAGCTTTAACCATCCTTTGTTATCCTACGTAAGCCCAATATGTTTCTCAATCATTCGTTTTCGTCTAAACAAATTCATCAACAAGTATGTACTATGTATGTATGTATGTATGAACGAATGAATATGTGAATGCATGTATGTATAATAGGTCCAACATAATATAACGAAATGTACATAATAGCCCCGATACGTACATAAAAGCCCAATACGCCCAATATGTAGATAAAGGCCCAATTAGCCCGATATGTACATAATATGCCCAATATGAGTATAATAGGCCTGATATGTACCTAATAGGCCCAATAAATGAGTAGAACATTCCCAACATGAGTATAATAAGCCCGAAATGTACATAATAGCCCCGATAAGTACATAAAAGCCCAATAGGCCCAATATGTAGATAAAGGCCCAATTAGCCCGATATGTACATGATAGGCCCAATATGAGTATAATAGGCCCAATAAATGAACATAAAAAGTCCAATAAGTACATAATAGGCCCAATATGTAGATACTAGGCCCAATTAGAGTCGGTTTAACCGTTTGAGAGTCTAGTAAGCTTTAACCATCCTTTGTTATCCTACGTAAGCCCAATATGTTTCTCAATCATTCGTTTTCGTCTAAACAAATTCATCAACAAGTATGTACTATGTATGTATGTATGTATGAACGAATGAATATGTGAATGTATGTATGTATAATAGGCCCAACATAATATAATAGGCCCGAAATGTACATAATAGCCCCGATAAGTACATAAAAGTCCAATAGGCCCAATATGTAGATAAAGGCCCAATTAGCCCAATATGTACATGATAGGCCCAATATGAGTATAATAGGCCCGATATGTACCTAATAGGCCCAATAAATGAGTATAATAGGCCCGATATCTTTTGGCGACGACATGTCGTCGCCAAATTCGCCGCCAATAAAATGGAGGGAATTTTTGTACGAAAGCGGGAAAAAATATTCTAAAAATTTAAACAAAATGTTTTTAGCGACGACTTTTAGCGACGACATGTCGTCGCAAAAAGTATTTTGACTTTTTCAGATTTAATAAGTTAATAAAGAAAATTAAAAAAAAATTTGTTCGATTTTTTTGCGACGACATGTCGTCCGTCGCAAAAAGTATTTTGACTTTTTTTGGTCAATATTTATTAATTAAAAAAAATGGAAATATAATTTGCGACCTGTTTTTGGCGACGACAAGTCGTCGCTACCAATAATTAAGTTTTTTGTACAAAAATTAATTGATAAATAAAATGGAAAATTTGTTTGCGACGATATTGGCGACGAAAATGTCGTCGCCAAAAAGAATTTGACTATTTTGGTCAAAAAAGCAAAATTTTTTGTCGTCTAGTGGTCAAAAAGAATGTATGTATGTATAATAGGCCCAACACGAGTATGTACATAATAGGCCCGATACGTACATAAAAAGCCCAATAGGCCCAATATGTAGATACTAGGCCCAATTAGAGTCGGTTTAACGTTTGAGAGTCTAGTAAGCTTTAACCATCCTTTGTTATCCTACGTAAGCCCAATATGTTTCTCAATCATTCGTTTTCGTCTAAACAAATTCATCAACAAGTATGTACTATGTATGTATGTATGTATGAACGAATGAATATGTGAATGCATGTATGTATAATAGGTCCAACATAATATAACGAAATGTACATAATAGCCCCGATACGTACATAAAAGCCCAATACGCCCAATATGTAGATAAAGGCCCAATTAGCCCGATATGTACATAATATGCCCAATATGAGTATAATAGGCCTGATATGTACCTAATAGGCCCAATAAATGAGTAGAACATTCCCAACATGAGTATAATAAGCCCGAAATGTACATAATAGCCCCGATAAGTACATAAAAGCCCAATAGGCCCAATATGTAGATAAAGGCCCAATTAGCCCGATATGTACATGATAGGCCCAATATGAGTATAATAGGCCCAATAAATGAACATAAAAAGTCCAATAAGTACATAATAGGCCCAATATGTAGATACTAGGCCCAATTAGAGTCGGTTTAACCGTTTGAGAGTCTAGTAAGCTTTAACCATCCTTTGTTATCCTACGTAAGCCCAATATGTTTCTCAATCATTCGTTTTCGTCTAAACAAATTCATCAACAAGTATGTACTATGTATGTATGTATGTATGAACGAATGAATATGTGAATGTATGTATGTATAATAGGCCCAACATAATATAATAGGCCCGAAATGTACATAATAGCCCCGATAAGTACATAAAAGTCCAATAGGCCCAATATGTAGATAAAGGCCCAATTAGCCCAATATGTACATGATAGGCCCAATATGAGTATAATAGGCCCGATATGTACCTAATAGGCCCAATAAATGAGTATAATAGGCCCGATATCTTTTGGCGACGACATGTCGTCGCCAAATTCGCCGCCAATAAAATGGAGGGAATTTTTGTACGAAAGCGGGAAAAAATATTCTAAAAATTTAAACAAAATGTTTTTAGCGACGACTTTTAGCGACGACATGTCGTCGCAAAAAGTATTTTGACTTTTTCAGATTTAATAAGTTAATAAAGAAAATTAAAAAAAAATTTGTTCGATTTTTTTGCGACGACATGTCGTCCGTCGCAAAAAGTATTTTGACTTTTTTTGGTCAATATTTATTAATTAAAAAAAATGGAAATATAATTTGCGACCTGTTTTTGGCGACGACAAGTCGTCGCTACCAATAATTAAGTTTTTTGTACAAAAATTAATTGATAAATAAAATGGAAAATTTGTTTGCGACGATATTGGCGACGAAAATGTCGTCGCCAAAAAGAATTTGACTATTTTGGTCAAAAAAGCAAAATTTTTTGTCGTCTAGTGGTCAAAAAGAATGTATGTATGTATAATAGGCCCAACACGAGTATGTACATAATAGGCCCGATACGTACATAAAAAGCCCAATAGGCCCAATATGTAGATACTAGGCCCAATTAGAGTCGGTTTAACGTTTGAGAGTCTAGTAAGCTTTAACCATCCTTTGTTATCCTACGTAAGCCCAATATGTTTCTCAATCATTCGTTTTCGTCTAAACAAATTCATCAACAAGTATGTACTATGTATGTATGTATGTATGAACGAATGAATATGTGAATGCATGTATGTATAATAGGTCCAACATAATATAACGAAATGTACATAATAGCCCCGATACGTACATAAAAGCCCAATACGCCCAATATGTAGATAAAGGCCCAATTAGCCCGATATGTACATAATATGCCCAATATGAGTATAATAGGCCTGATATGTACCTAATAGGCCCAATAAATGAGTAGAACATTCCCAACATGAGTATAATAAGCCCGAAATGTACATAATAGCCCCGATAAGTACATAAAAGCCCAATAGGCCCAATATGTAGATAAAGGCCCAATTAGCCCGATATGTACATGATAGGCCCAATATGAGTATAATAGGCCCAATAAATGAACATAAAAAGTCCAATAAGTACATAATAGGCCCAATATGTAGATACTAGGCCCAATTAGAGTCGGTTTAACCGTTTGAGAGTCTAGTAAGCTTTAACCATCCTTTGTTATCCTACGTAAGCCCAATATGTTTCTCAATCATTCGTTTTCGTCTAAACAAATTCATCAACAAGTATGTACTATGTATGTATGTATGTATGAACGAATGAATATGTGAATGTATGTATGTATAATAGGCCCAACATAATATAATAGGCCCGAAATGTACATAATAGCCCCGATAAGTACATAAAAGTCCAATAGGCCCAATATGTAGATAAAGGCCCAATTAGCCCAATATGTACATGATAGGCCCAATATGAGTATAATAGGCCCGATATGTACCTAATAGGCCCAATAAATGAGTATAATAGGCCCGATATCTTTTGGCGACGACATGTCGTCGCCAAATTCGCCGCCAATAAAATGGAGGGAATTTTTGTACGAAAGCGGGAAAAAATATTCTAAAAATTTAAACAAAATGTTTTTAGCGACGACTTTTAGCGACGACATGTCGTCGCAAAAAGTATTTTGACTTTTTCAGATTTAATAAGTTAATAAAGAAAATTAAAAAAAAATTTGTTCGATTTTTTTGCGACGACATGTCGTCCGTCGCAAAAAGTATTTTGACTTTTTTTGGTCAATATTTATTAATTAAAAAAAATGGAAATATAATTTGCGACCTGTTTTTGGCGACGACAAGTCGTCGCTACCAATAATTAAGTTTTTTGTACAAAAATTAATTGATAAATAAAATGGAAAATTTGTTTGCGACGATATTGGCGACGAAAATGTCGTCGCCAAAAAGAATTTGACTATTTTGGTCAAAAAAGCAAAATTTTTTGTCGTCTAGTGGTCAAAAAGAATGTATGTATGTATAATAGGCCCAACACGAGTATGTACATAATAGGCCCGATACGTACATAAAAAGCCCAATAGGCCCAATATGTAGATACTAGGCCCAATTAGAGTCGGTTTAACGTTTGAGAGTCTAGTAAGCTTTAACCATCCTTTGTTATCCTACGTAAGCCCAATATGTTTCTCAATCATTCGTTTTCGTCTAAACAAATTCATCAACAAGTATGTACTATGTATGTATGTATGTATGAACGAATGAATATGTGAATGCATGTATGTATAATAGGTCCAACATAATATAACGAAATGTACATAATAGCCCCGATACGTACATAAAAGCCCAATACGCCCAATATGTAGATAAAGGCCCAATTAGCCCGATATGTACATAATATGCCCAATATGAGTATAATAGGCCTGATATGTACCTAATAGGCCCAATAAATGAGTAGAACATTCCCAACATGAGTATAATAAGCCCGAAATGTACATAATAGCCCCGATAAGTACATAAAAGCCCAATAGGCCCAATATGTAGATAAAGGCCCAATTAGCCCGATATGTACATGATAGGCCCAATATGAGTATAATAGGCCCAATAAATGAACATAAAAAGTCCAATAAGTACATAATAGGCCCAATATGTAGATACTAGGCCCAATTAGAGTCGGTTTAACCGTTTGAGAGTCTAGTAAGCTTTAACCATCCTTTGTTATCCTACGTAAGCCCAATATGTTTCTCAATCATTCGTTTTCGTCTAAACAAATTCATCAACAAGTATGTACTATGTATGTATGTATGTATGAACGAATGAATATGTGAATGTATGTATGTATAATAGGCCCAACATAATATAATAGGCCCGAAATGTACATAATAGCCCCGATAAGTACATAAAAGTCCAATAGGCCCAATATGTAGATAAAGGCCCAATTAGCCCAATATGTACATGATAGGCCCAATATGAGTATAATAGGCCCGATATGTACCTAATAGGCCCAATAAATGAGTATAATAGGCCCGATATCTTTTGGCGACGACATGTCGTCGCCAAATTCGCCGCCAATAAAATGGAGGGAATTTTTGTACGAAAGCGGGAAAAAATATTCTAAAAATTTAAACAAAATGTTTTTAGCGACGACTTTTAGCGACGACATGTCGTCGCAAAAAGTATTTTGACTTTTTCAGATTTAATAAGTTAATAAAGAAAATTAAAAAAAAATTTGTTCGATTTTTTTGCGACGACATGTCGTCCGTCGCAAAAAGTATTTTGACTTTTTTTGGTCAATATTTATTAATTAAAAAAAATGGAAATATAATTTGCGACCTGTTTTTGGCGACGACAAGTCGTCGCTACCAATAATTAAGTTTTTTGTACAAAAATTAATTGATAAATAAAATGGAAAATTTGTTTGCGACGATATTGGCGACGAAAATGTCGTCGCCAAAAAGAATTTGACTATTTTGGTCAAAAAAGCAAAATTTTTTGTCGTCTAGTGGTCAAAAAGAATGTATGTATGTATAATAGGCCCAACACGAGTATGTACATAATAGGCCCGATACGTACATAAAAAGCCCAATAGGCCCAATATGTAGATACTAGGCCCAGTTAGAGTCGGTTTAACGTTTGAGAGTCTAGTAAGCTTTAACCATCCTTTGTTATCCTACGTAAGCCCAATATGTTTCTCAATCATTCGTTTTCGTCTAAACAAATTCATCAACAAGTATGTACTATGTATGTATGTATGTATGAACGAATGAATATGTGAATGCATGTATGTATAATAGGTCCAACATAATATAACGAAATGTACATAATAGCCCCGATACGTACATAAAAGCCCAATACGCCCAATATGTAGATAAAGGCCCAATTAGCCCGATATGTACATAATATGCCCAATATGAGTATAATAGGCCTGATATGTACCTAATAGGCCCAATAAATGAGTAGAACATTCCCAACATGAGTATAATAAGCCCGAAATGTACATAATAGCCCCGATAAGTACATAAAAGCCCAATAGGCCCAATATGTAGATAAAGGCCCAATTAGCCCGATATGTACATGATAGGCCCAATATGAGTATAATAGGCCCAATAAATGAACATAAAAAGTCCAATAAGTACATAATAGGCCCAATATGTAGATACTAGGCCCAATTAGAGTCGGTTTAACCGTTTGAGAGTCTAGTAAGCTTTAACCATCCTTTGTTATCCTACGTAAGCCCAATATGTTTCTCAATCATTCGTTTTCGTCTAAACAAATTCATCAACAAGTATGTACTATGTATGTATGTATGTATGAACGAATGAATATGTGAATGTATGTATGTATAATAGGCCCAACATAATATAATAGGCCCGAAATGTACATAATAGCCCCGATAAGTACATAAAAGTCCAATAGGCCCAATATGTAGATAAAGGCCCAATTAGCCCAATATGTACATGATAGGCCCAATATGAGTATAATAGGCCCGATATGTACCTAATAGGCCCAATAAATGAGTATAATAGGCCCGATATCTTTTGGCGACGACATGTCGTCGCCAAATTCGCCGCCAATAAAATGGAGGGAATTTTTGTACGAAAGCGGGAAAAAATATTCTAAAAATTTAAACAAAATGTTTTTAGCGACGACTTTTAGCGACGACATGTCGTCGCAAAAAGTATTTTGACTTTTTCAGATTTAATAAGTTAATAAAGAAAATTAAAAAAAAATTTGTTCGATTTTTTTGCGACGACATGTCGTCGCAAAAAGTATTTTGACTTTTTTTGGTCAATATTTATTAATTAAAAAAAATGGAAATATAATTTGCGACCTGTTTTTGGTAGGGATGAGATTGGTATCGTACCGGTACCGAACCGGTACCGATACCGAAAATACCGATACCGAAAACATGGAAAAGTGGGTACCGATACCGATACCGAATCTATCGGTACGGTACCGGTTCGGTACGGTACCGGTACGGTATAGGTACGGAACAAGTACTTTCAGGTAAATTTAAGGTATTGGTACCGAACCGGTACCGATACCGAAAATACCGATACCGAAAACATGTAAAAGTGGGTACCGATACCGGTACCGAATCTATCGGTACGGTACCGGTTCGGTACGGTACCGGTACGGTACGGGTATCGGTTCGGTATTTCGGTACCAAACGCTCATCCCTAGTTTTTGGCGACGACAAGTCGTCGCTACCAATAATTAAGTTTTTTGTACAAAAATTAATTGATAAATAAAATGGAAAATTTGTTTGCGACGATATTGGCGACGAAAATGTCGTCGCCAAAAAGAATTTGACTATTTTGGTCAAAAAAGCAAAATTTTTTGTCGTCTAGTGGTCAAAAAGAATGTATGTATGTATAATAGGCCCAACACGAGTATGTACATAATAGGCCCGATACGTACATAAAAAGCCCAATAGGCCCAATATGTAGATACTAGGCCCAATTAGAGTCGGTTTAACGTTTGAGAGTCTAGTAAGCTTTAACCATCCTTTGTTATCCTACGTAAGCCCAATATGTTTCTCAATCATTCGTTTTCGTCTAAACAAATTCATCAACAAGTATGTACTATGTATGTATGTATGTATGAACGAATGAATATGTGAATGCATGTATGTATAATAGGTCCAACATAATATAACGAAATGTACATAATAGCCCCGATACGTACATAAAAGCCCAATACGCCCAATATGTAGATAAAGGCCCAATTAGCCCGATATGTACATAATATGCCCAATATGAGTATAATAGGCCTGATATGTACCTAATAGGCCCAATAAATGAGTAGAACATTCCCAACATGAGTATAATAAGCCCGAAATGTACATAATAGCCCCGATAAGTACATAAAAGCCCAATAGGCCCAATATGTAGATAAAGGCCCAATTAGCCCGATATGTACATGATAGGCCCAATATGAGTATAATAGGCCCAATAAATGAACATAAAAAGTCCAATAAGTACATAATAGGCCCAATATGTAGATACTAGGCCCAATTAGAGTCGGTTTAACCGTTTGAGAGTCTAGTAAGCTTTAACCATCCTTTGTTATCCTACGTAAGCCCAATATGTTTCTCAATCATTCGTTTTCGTCTAAACAAATTCATCAACAAGTATGTACTATGTATGTATGTATGTATGAACGAATGAATATGTGAATGTATGTATGTATAATAGGCCCAACATAATATAATAGGCCCGAAATGTACATAATAGCCCCGATAAGTACATAAAAGTCCAATAGGCCCAATATGTAGATAAAGGCCCAATTAGCCCAATATGTACATGATAGGCCCAATATGAGTATAATAGGCCCGATATGTACCTAATAGGCCCAATAAATGAGTATAATAGGCCCGATATCTTTTGGCGACGACATGTCGTCGCCAAATTCGCCGCCAATAAAATGGAGGGAATTTTTGTACGAAAGCGGGAAAAAATATTCTAAAAATTTAAACAAAATGTTTTTAGCGACGACTTTTAGCGACGACATGTCGTCGCAAAAAGTATTTTGACTTTTTCAGATTTAATAAGTTAATAAAGAAAATTAAAAAAAAATTTGTTCGATTTTTTTGCGACGACATGTCGTCGCAAAAAATAATTTGACTTTTTTTGGTCAATATTTATTAATTAAAAAAAATGGAAATATAATTTGCGACCTGTTTTTGGTAGGGATGAGATTGGTATCGTACCGGTACCGAACCGGTACCGATACCGAAAATACCGATACCGAAAACATGGAAAAGTGGGTACCGATACCGATACCGAATCTATCGGTACGGTACCGGTTCGGTACGGTACCGGTACGGTATAGGTACGGAACAAGTACTTTCAGGTAAATTTAAGGTATTGGTACCGAACCGGTACCGATACCGAAAATACCGATACCGAAAACATGTAAAAGTGGGTACCGATACCGGTACCGAATCTATCGGTACGGTACCGGTTCGGTACGGTACCGGTACGGTACGGGTATCGGTTCGGTATTTCGGTACCAAACGCTCATCCCTAGTTTTTGGCGACGACAAGTCGTCGCTACCAATAATTAAGTTTTTTGTACAAAAATTAATTGATAAATAAAATGGAAAATTTGTTTGCGACGATATTGGCGACGAAAATGTCGTCGCCAAAAAGAATTTGACTATTTTGGTCAAAAAAGCAAAATTTTTTGTCGTCTAGTGGTCAAAAAGAATGTATGTATGTATAATAGGCCCAACACGAGTATGTACATAATAGGCCCGATACGTACATAAAAAGCCCAATAGGCCCAATATGTAGATACTAGGCCCAATTAGAGTCGGTTTAACGTTTGAGAGTCTAGTAAGCTTTAACCATCCTTTGTTATCCTACGTAAGCCCAATATGTTTCTCAATCATTCGTTTTCGTCTAAACAAATTCATCAACAAGTATGTACTATGTATGTATGTATGTATGAACGAATGAATATGTGAATGCATGTATGTATAATAGGTCCAACATAATATAACGAAATGTACATAATAGCCCCGATACGTACATAAAAGCCCAATACGCCCAATATGTAGATAAAGGCCCAATTAGCCCGATATGTACATAATATGCCCAATATGAGTATAATAGGCCTGATATGTACCTAATAGGCCCAATAAATGAGTAGAACATTCCCAACATGAGTATAATAAGCCCGAAATGTACATAATAGCCCCGATAAGTACATAAAAGCCCAATAGGCCCAATATGTAGATAAAGGCCCAATTAGCCCGATATGTACATGATAGGCCCAATATGAGTATAATAGGCCCAATAAATGAACATAAAAAGTCCAATAAGTACATAATAGGCCCAATATGTAGATACTAGGCCCAATTAGAGTCGGTTTAACCGTTTGAGAGTCTAGTAAGCTTTAACCATCCTTTGTTATCCTACGTAAGCCCAATATGTTTCTCAATCATTCGTTTTCGTCTAAACAAATTCATCAACAAGTATGTACTATGTATGTATGTATGTATGAACGAATGAATATGTGAATGTATGTATGTATAATAGGCCCAACATAATATAATAGGCCCGAAATGTACATAATAGCCCCGATAAGTACATAAAAGTCCAATAGGCCCAATATGTAGATAAAGGCCCAATTAGCCCAATATGTACATGATAGGCCCAATATGAGTATAATAGGCCCGATATGTACCTAATAGGCCCAATAAATGAGTATAATAGGCCCGATATCTTTTGGCGACGACATGTCGTCGCCAAATTCGCCGCCAATAAAATGGAGGGAATTTTTGTACGAAAGCGGGAAAAAATATTCTAAAAATTTAAACAAAATGTTTTTAGCGACGACTTTTAGCGACGACATGTCGTCGCAAAAAGTATTTTGACTTTTTCAGATTTAATAAGTTAATAAAGAAAATTAAAAAAAAATTTGTTCGATTTTTTTGCGACGACATGTCGTCCGTCGCAAAAAGTATTTTGACTTTTTTTGGTCAATATTTATTAATTAAAAAAAATGGAAATATAATTTGCGACCTGTTTTTGGCGACGACAAGTCGTCGCTACCAATAATTAAGTTTTTTGTACAAAAATTAATTGATAAATAAAATGGAAAATTTGTTTGCGACGATATTGGCGACGAAAATGTCGTCGCCAAAAAGAATTTGACTATTTTGGTCAAAAAAGCAAAATTTTTTGTCGTTTAGTGGTCAAAAAGAATGTATGTATGTATAATAGGCCCAACACGAGTATGTACATAATAGGCCCGATACGTACATAAAAAGCCCAATAGGCCCAATATGTAGATACTAGGCCCAATTAGAGTCGGTTTAACGTTTGAGAGTCTAGTAAGCTTTAACCATCCTTTGTTATCCTACGTAAGCCCAATATGTTTCTCAATCATTCGTTTTCGTCTAAACAAATTCATCAACAAGTATGTACTATGTATGTATGTATGTATGAACGAATGAATATGTGAATGCATGTATGTATAATAGGTCCAACATAATATAACGAAATGTACATAATAGCCCCGATACGTACATAAAAGCCCAATACGCCCAATATGTAGATAAAGGCCCAATTAGCCCGATATGTACATAATATGCCCAATATGAGTATAATAGGCCTGATATGTACCTAATAGGCCCAATAAATGAGTAGAACATTCCCAACATGAGTATAATAAGCCCGAAATGTACATAATAGCCCCGATAAGTACATAAAAGCCCAATAGGCCCAATATGTAGATAAAGGCCCAATTAGCCCGATATGTACATGATAGGCCCAATATGAGTATAATAGGCCCAATAAATGAACATAAAAAGTCCAATAAGTACATAATAGGCCCAATATGTAGATACTAGGCCCAATTAGAGTCGGTTTAACCGTTTGAGAGTCTAGTAAGCTTTAACCATCCTTTGTTATCCTACGTAAGCCCAATATGTTTCTCAATCATTCGTTTTCGTCTAAACAAATTCATCAACAAGTATGTACTATGTATGTATGTATGTATGAACGAATGAATATGTGAATGTATGTATGTATAATAGGCCCAACATAATATAATAGGCCCGAAATGTACATAATAGCCCCGATAAGTACATAAAAGTCCAATAGGCCCAATATGTAGATAAAGGCCCAATTAGCCCAATATGTACATGATAGGCCCAATATGAGTATAATAGGCCCGATATGTACCTAATAGGCCCAATAAATGAGTATAATAGGCCCGATATCTTTTGGCGACGACATGTCGTCGCCAAATTCGCCGCCAATAAAATGGAGGGAATTTTTGTACGAAAGCGGGAAAAAATATTCTAAAAATTTAAACAAAATGTTTTTAGCGACGACTTTTAGCGACGACATGTCGTCGCAAAAAGTATTTTGACTTTTTCAGATTTAATAAGTTAATAAAGAAAATTAAAAAAAAATTTGTTCGATTTTTTTGCGACGACATGTCGTCCGTCGCAAAAAGTATTTTGACTTTTTTTGGTCAATATTTATTAATTAAAAAAAATGGAAATATAATTTGCGACCTGTTTTTGGCGACGACAAGTCGTCGCTACCAATAATTAAGTTTTTTGTACAAAAATTAATTGATAAATAAAATGGAAAATTTGTTTGCGACGATATTGGCGACGAAAATGTCGTCGCCAAAAAGAATTTGACTATTTTGGTCAAAAAAGCAAAATTTTTTGTCGTCTAGTGGTCAAAAAGAATGTATGTATGTATAATAGGCCCAACACGAGTATGTACATAATAGGCCCGATACGTACATAAAAAGCCCAATAGGCCCAATATGTAGATACTAGGCCCAATTAGAGTCGGTTTAACGTTTGAGAGTCTAGTAAGCTTTAACCATCCTTTGTTATCCTACGTAAGCCCAATATGTTTCTCAATCATTCGTTTTCGTCTAAACAAATTCATCAACAAGTATGTACTATGTATGTATGTATGTATGAACGAATGAATATGTGAATGCATGTATGTATAATAGGTCCAACATAATATAACGAAATGTACATAATAGCCCCGATACGTACATAAAAGCCCAATACGCCCAATATGTAGATAAAGGCCCAATTAGCCCGATATGTACATAATATGCCCAATATGAGTATAATAGGCCTGATATGTACCTAATAGGCCCAATAAATGAGTAGAACATTCCCAACATGAGTATAATAAGCCCGAAATGTACATAATAGCCCCGATAAGTACATAAAAGCCCAATAGGCCCAATATGTAGATAAAGGCCCAATTAGCCCGATATGTACATGATAGGCCCAATATGAGTATAATAGGCCCAATAAATGAACATAAAAAGTCCAATAAGTACATAATAGGCCCAATATGTAGATACTAGGCCCAATTAGAGTCGGTTTAACCGTTTGAGAGTCTAGTAAGCTTTAACCATCCTTTGTTATCCTACGTAAGCCCAATATGTTTCTCAATCATTCGTTTTCGTCTAAACAAATTCATCAACAAGTATGTACTATGTATGTATGTATGTATGAACGAATGAATATGTGAATGTATGTATGTATAATAGGCCCAACATAATATAATAGGCCCGAAATGTACATAATAGCCCCGATAAGTACATAAAAGTCCAATAGGCCCAATATGTAGATAAAGGCCCAATTAGCCCAATATGTACATGATAGGCCCAATATGAGTATAATAGGCCCGATATGTACCTAATAGGCCCAATAAATGAGTATAATAGGCCCGATATCTTTTGGCGACGACATGTCGTCGCCAAATTCGCCGCCAATAAAATGGAGGGAATTTTTGTACGAAAGCGGGAAAAAATATTCTAAAAATTTAAACAAAATGTTTTTAGCGACGACTTTTAGCGACGACATGTCGTCGCAAAAAGTATTTTGACTTTTTCAGATTTAATAAGTTAATAAAGAAAATTAAAAAAAAATTTGTTCGATTTTTTTGCGACGACATGTCGTCCGTCGCAAAAAGTATTTTGACTTTTTTTGGTCAATATTTATTAATTAAAAAAAATGGAAATATAATTTGCGACCTGTTTTTGGCGACGACAAGTCGTCGCTACCAATAATTAAGTTTTTTGT
Organism: Tagetes erecta; assembly: GCA_030867185.1. Classification (NCBI taxonomy): domain Eukaryota; kingdom Viridiplantae; phylum Streptophyta; class Magnoliopsida; order Asterales; family Asteraceae; genus Tagetes; species Tagetes erecta. Next base: position 9,096,489 of record CM061490.1, read on the forward strand.
ACAAAAATTAATTGATAAATAAAATGGAAAATTTGTTTGCGACGATATTGGCGACGAAAATGTCGTCGCCAAAAAGAATTTGACTATTTTGGTCAAAAAAGCAAAATTTTTTGTCGTCTAGTGGTCAAAAAGAATGTATGTATGTATAATAGGCCCAACACGAGTATGTACATAATAGGCCCGATACGTACATAAAAAGCCCAATAGGCCCAATATGTAGATACTAGGCCCAATTAGAGTCGGTTTAACGTTTGAGAGTCTAGTAAGCTTTAACCATCCTTTGTTATCCTACGTAAGCCCAATATGTTTCTCAATCATTCGTTTTCGTCTAAACAAATTCATCAACAAGTATGTACTATGTATGTATGTATGTATGAACGAATGAATATGTGAATGCATGTATGTATAATAGGTCCAACATAATATAACGAAATGTACATAATAGCCCCGATACGTACATAAAAGCCCAATACGCCCAATATGTAGATAAAGGCCCAATTAGCCCGATATGTACATAATATGCCCAATATGAGTATAATAGGCCTGATATGTACCTAATAGGCCCAATAAATGAGTAGAACATTCCCAACATGAGTATAATAAGCCCGAAATGTACATAATAGCCCCGATAAGTACATAAAAGCCCAATAGGCCCAATATGTAGATAAAGGCCCAATTAGCCCGATATGTACATGATAGGCCCAATATGAGTATAATAGGCCCAATAAATGAACATAAAAAGTCCAATAAGTACATAATAGGCCCAATATGTAGATACTAGGCCCAATTAGAGTCGGTTTAACCGTTTGAGAGTCTAGTAAGCTTTAACCATCCTTTGTTATCCTACGTAAGCCCAATATGTTTCTCAATCATTCGTTTTCGTCTAAACAAATTCATCAACAAGTATGTACTATGTATGTATGTATGTATGAACGAATGAATATGTGAATGTATGTATGTATAATAGGCCCAACATAATATAATAGGCCCGAAATGTACATAATAGCCCCGATAAGTACATAAAAGTCCAATAGGCCCAATATGTAGATAAAGGCCCAATTAGCCCAATATGTACATGATAGGCCCAATATGAGTATAATAGGCCCGATATGTACCTAATAGGCCCAATAAATGAGTATAATAGGCCCGATATCTTTTGGCGACGACATGTCGTCGCCAAATTCGCCGCCAATAAAATGGAGGGAATTTTTGTACGAAAGCGGGAAAAAATATTCTAAAAATTTAAACAAAATGTTTTTAGCGACGACTTTTAGCGACGACATGTCGTCGCAAAAAGTATTTTGACTTTTTCAGATTTAATAAGTTAATAAAGAAAATTAAAAAAAAATTTGTTCGATTTTTTTGCGACGACATGTCGTCGCAAAAAGTATTTTGACTTTTTTTGGTCAATATTTATTAATTAAAAAAAATGGAAATATAATTTGCGACCTGTTTTTGGCGACGACAAGTCGTCGCTACCAATAATTAAGTTTTTTGTACAAAAATTAATTGATAAATAAAATGGAAAATTTGTTTGCGACGATATTGGCGACGAAAATGTCGTCGCCAAAAAGAATTTGACTATTTTGGTCAAAAAAGCAAAATTTTTTGTCGTCTAGTGGTCAAAAAGAATGTATGTATGTATAATAGGCCCAACACGAGTATGTACATAATAGGCCCGATACGTACATAAAAAGCCCAATAGGCCCAATATGTAGATACTAGGCCCAATTAGAGTCGGTTTAACGTTTGAGAGTCTAGTAAGCTTTAACCATCCTTTGTTATCCTACGTAAGCCCAATATGTTTCTCAATCATTCGTTTTCGTCTAAACAAATTCATCAACAAGTATGTACTATGTATGTATGTATGTATGAACGAATGAATATGTGAATGCATGTATGTATAATAGGTCCAACATAATATAACGAAATGTACATAATAGCCCCGATACGTACATAAAAGCCCAATACGCCCAATATGTAGATAAAGGCCCAATTAGCCCGATATGTACATAATATGCCCAATATGAGTATAATAGGCCTGATATGTACCTAATAGGCCCAATAAATGAGTAGAACATTCCCAACATGAGTATAATAAGCCCGAAATGTACATAATAGCCCCGATAAGTACATAAAAGCCCAATAGGCCCAATATGTAGATAAAGGCCCAATTAGCCCGATATGTACATGATAGGCCCAATATGAGTATAATAGGCCCAATAAATGAACATAAAAAGTCCAATAAGTACATAATAGGCCCAATATGTAGATACTAGGCCCAATTAGAGTCGGTTTAACCGTTTGAGAGTCTAGTAAGCTTTAACCATCCTTTGTTATCCTACGTAAGCCCAATATGTTTCTCAATCATTCGTTTTCGTCTAAACAAATTCATCAACAAGTATGTACTATGTATGTATGTATGTATGAACGAATGAATATGTGAATGTATGTATGTATAATAGGCCCAACATAATATAATAGGCCCGAAATGTACATAATAGCCCCGATAAGTACATAAAAGTCCAATAGGCCCAATATGTAGATAAAGGCCCAATTAGCCCAATATGTACATGATAGGCCCAATATGAGTATAATAGGCCCGATATGTACCTAATAGGCCCAATAAATGAGTATAATAGGCCCGATATCTTTTGGCGACGACATGTCGTCGCCAAATTCGCCGCCAATAAAATGGAGGGAATTTTTGTACGAAAGCGGGAAAAAATATTCTAAAAATTTAAACAAAATGTTTTTAGCGACGACTTTTAGCGACGACATGTCGTCGCAAAAAGTATTTTGACTTTTTCAGATTTAATAAGTTAATAAAGAAAATTAAAAAAAAATTTGTTCGATTTTTTTGCGACGACATGTCGTCCGTCGCAAAAAGTATTTTGACTTTTTTTGGTCAATATTTATTAATTAAAAAAAATGGAAATATAATTTGCGACCTGTTTTTGGCGACGACAAGTCGTCGCTACCAATAATTAAGTTTTTTGTACAAAAATTAATTGATAAATAAAATGGAAAATTTGTTTGCGACGATATTGGCGACGAAAATGTCGTCGCCAAAAAGAATTTGACTATTTTGGTCAAAAAAGCAAAATTTTTTGTCGTCTAGTGGTCAAAAAGAATGTATGTATGTATAATAGGCCCAACACGAGTATGTACATAATAGGCCCGATACGTACATAAAAAGCCCAATAGGCCCAATATGTAGATACTAGGCCCAATTAGAGTCGGTTTAACGTTTGAGAGTCTAGTAAGCTTTAACCATCCTTTGTTATCCTACGTAAGCCCAATATGTTTCTCAATCATTCGTTTTCGTCTAAACAAATTCATCAACAAGTATGTACTATGTATGTATGTATGTATGAACGAATGAATATGTGAATGCATGTATGTATAATAGGTCCAACATAATATAACGAAATGTACATAATAGCCCCGATACGTACATAAAAGCCCAATACGCCCAATATGTAGATAAAGGCCCAATTAGCCCGATATGTACATAATATGCCCAATATGAGTATAATAGGCCTGATATGTACCTAATAGGCCCAATAAATGAGTAGAACATTCCCAACATGAGTATAATAAGCCCGAAATGTACATAATAGCCCCGATAAGTACATAAAAGCCCAATAGGCCCAATATGTAGATAAAGGCCCAATTAGCCCGATATGTACATGATAGGCCCAATATGAGTATAATAGGCCCAATAAATGAACATAAAAAGTCCAATAAGTACATAATAGGCCCAATATGTAGATACTAGGCCCAATTAGAGTCGGTTTAACCGTTTGAGAGTCTAGTAAGCTTTAACCATCCTTTGTTATCCTACGTAAGCCCAATATGTTTCTCAATCATTCGTTTTCGTCTAAACAAATTCATCAACAAGTATGTACTATGTATGTATGTATGTATGAACGAATGAATATGTGAATGTATGTATGTATAATAGGCCCAACATAATATAATAGGCCCGAAATGTACATAATAGCCCCGATAAGTACATAAAAGTCCAATAGGCCCAATATGTAGATAAAGGCCCAATTAGCCCAATATGTACATGATAGGCCCAATATGAGTATAATAGGCCCGATATGTACCTAATAGGCCCAATAAATGAGTATAATAGGCCCGATATCTTTTGGCGACGACATGTCGTCGCCAAATTCGCCGCCAATAAAATGGAGGGAATTTTTGTACGAAAGCGGGAAAAAATATTCTAAAAATTTAAACAAAATGTTTTTAGCGACGACTTTTAGCGACGACATGTCGTCGCAAAAAGTATTTTGACTTTTTCAGATTTAATAAGTTAATAAAGAAAATTAAAAAAAAATTTGTTCGATTTTTTTGCGACGACATGTCGTCGCAAAAAGTATTTTGACTTTTTTTGGTCAATATTTATTAATTAAAAAAAATGGAAATATAATTTGCGACCTGTTTTTGGCGACGACAAGTCGTCGCTACCAATAATTAAGTTTTTTGTACAAAAATTAATTGATAAATAAAATGGAAAATTTGTTTGCGACGATATTGGCGACGAAAATGTCGTCGCCAAAAAGAATTTGACTATTTTGGTCAAAAAAGCAAAATTTTTTGTCGTCTAGTGGTCAAAAAGAATGTATGTATGTATAATAGGCCCAACACGAGTATGTACATAATAGGCCCGATACGTACATAAAAAGCCCAATAGGCCCAATATGTAGATACTAGGCCCAATTAGAGTCGGTTTAACGTTTGAGAGTCTAGTAAGCTTTAACCATCCTTTGTTATCCTACGTAAGCCCAATATGTTTCTCAATCATTCGTTTTCGTCTAAACAAATTCATCAACAAGTATGTACTATGTATGTATGTATGTATGAACGAATGAATATGTGAATGCATGTATGTATAATAGGTCCAACATAATATAACGAAATGTACATAATAGCCCCGATACGTACATAAAAGCCCAATACGCCCAATATGTAGATAAAGGCCCAATTAGCCCGATATGTACATAATATGCCCAATATGAGTATAATAGGCCTGATATGTACCTAATAGGCCCAATAAATGAGTAGAACATTCCCAACATGAGTATAATAAGCCCGAAATGTACATAATAGCCCCGATAAGTACATAAAAGCCCAATAGGCCCAATATGTAGATAAAGGCCCAATTAGCCCGATATGTACATGATAGGCCCAATATGAGTATAATAGGCCCAATAAATGAACATAAAAAGTCCAATAAGTACATAATAGGCCCAATATGTAGATACTAGGCCCAATTAGAGTCGGTTTAACCGTTTGAGAGTCTAGTAAGCTTTAACCATCCTTTGTTATCCTACGTAAGCCCAATATGTTTCTCAATCATTCGTTTTCGTCTAAACAAATTCATCAACAAGTATGTACTATGTATGTATGTATGTATGAACGAATGAATATGTGAATGTATGTATGTATAATAGGCCCAACATAATATAATAGGCCCGAAATGTACATAATAGCCCCGATAAGTACATAAAAGTCCAATAGGCCCAATATGTAGATAAAGGCCCAATTAGCCCAATATGTACATGATAGGCCCAATATGAGTATAATAGGCCCGATATGTACCTAATAGGCCCAATAAATGAGTATAATAGGCCCGATATCTTTTGGCGACGACATGTCGTCGCCAAATTCGCCGCCAATAAAATGGAGGGAATTTTTGTACGAAAGCGGGAAAAAATATTCTAAAAATTTAAACAAAATGTTTTTAGCGACGACTTTTAGCGACGACATGTCGTCGCAAAAAGTATTTTGACTTTTTCAGATTTAATAAGTTAATAAAGAAAATTAAAAAAAAATTTGTTCGATTTTTTTGCGACGACATGTCGTCCGTCGCAAAAAGTATTTTGACTTTTTTTGGTCAATATTTATTAATTAAAAAAAATGGAAATATAATTTGCGACCTGTTTTTGGCGACGACAAGTCGTCGCTACCAATAATTAAGTTTTTTGTACAAAAATTAATTGATAAATAAAATGGAAAATTTGTTTGCGACGATATTGGCGACGAAAATGTCGTCGCCAAAAAGAATTTGACTATTTTGGTCAAAAAAGCAAAATTTTTTGTCGTCTAGTGGTCAAAAAGAATGTATGTATGTATAATAGGCCCAACACGAGTATGTACATAATAGGCCCGATACGTACATAAAAAGCCCAATAGGCCCAATATGTAGATACTAGGCCCAATTAGAGTCGGTTTAACGTTTGAGAGTCTAGTAAGCTTTAACCATCCTTTGTTATCCTACGTAAGCCCAATATGTTTCTCAATCATTCGTTTTCGTCTAAACAAATTCATCAACAAGTATGTACTATGTATGTATGTATGTATGAACGAATGAATATGTGAATGCATGTATGTATAATAGGTCCAACATAATATAACGAAATGTACATAATAGCCCCGATACGTACATAAAAGCCCAATACGCCCAATATGTAGATAAAGGCCCAATTAGCCCGATATGTACATAATATGCCCAATATGAGTATAATAGGCCTGATATGTACCTAATAGGCCCAATAAATGAGTAGAACATTCCCAACATGAGTATAATAAGCCCGAAATGTACATAATAGCCCCGATAAGTACATAAAAGCCCAATAGGCCCAATATGTAGATAAAGGCCCAATTAGCCCGATATGTACATGATAGGCCCAATATGAGTATAATAGGCCCAATAAATGAACATAAAAAGTCCAATAAGTACATAATAGGCCCAATATGTAGATACTAGGCCCAATTAGAGTCGGTTTAACCGTTTGAGAGTCTAGTAAGCTTTAACCATCCTTTGTTATCCTACGTAAGCCCAATATGTTTCTCAATCATTCGTTTTCGTCTAAACAAATTCATCAACAAGTATGTACTATGTATGTATGTATGTATGTATGAACGAATGAATATGTGAATGTATGTATGTATAATAGGCCCAACATAATATAATAGGCCCGAAATGTACATAATAGCCCCGATAAGTACATAAAAGTCCAATAGGCCCAATATGTAGATAAAGGCCCAATTAGCCCAATATGTACATGATAGGCCCAATATGAGTATAATAGGCCCGATATGTACCTAATAGGCCCAATAAATGAGTATAATAGGCCCGATATCTTTTGGCGACGACATGTCGTCGCCAAATTCGCCGCCAATAAAATGGAGGGAATTTTTGTACGAAAGCGGGAAAAAATATTCTAAAAATTTAAACAAAATGTTTTTAGCGACGACTTTTAGCGACGACATGTCGTCGCAAAAAGTATTTTGACTTTTTCAGATTTAATAAGTTAATAAAGAAAATTAAAAAAAAATTTGTTCGATTTTTTTGCGACGACATGTCGTCCGTCGCAAAAAGTATTTTGACTTTTTTTGGTCAATATTTATTAATTAAAAAAAATGGAAATATAATTTGCGACCTGTTTTTGGCGACGACAAGTCGTCGCTACCAATAATTAAGTTTTTTGTACAAAAATTAATTGATAAATAAAATGGAAAATTTGTTTGCGACGATATTGGCGACGAAAATGTCGTCGCCAAAAAGAATTTGACTATTTTGGTCAAAAAAGCAAAATTTTTTGTCGTCTAGTGGTCAAAAAGAATGTATGTATGTATAATAGGCCCAACACGAGTATGTACATAATAGGCCCGATACGTACATAAAAAGCCCAATAGGCCCAATATGTAGATACTAGGCCCAATTAGAGTCGGTTTAACGTTTGAGAGTCTAGTAAGCTTTAACCATCCTTTGTTATCCTACGTAAGCCCAATATGTTTCTCAATCATTCGTTTTCGTCTAAACAAATTCATCAACAAGTATGTACTATGTATGTATGTATGTATGAACGAATGAATATGTGAATGCATGTATGTATAATAGGTCCAACATAATATAACGAAATGTACATAATAGCCCCGATACGTACATAAAAGCCCAATACGCCCAATATGTAGATAAAGGCCCAATTAGCCCGATATGTACATAATATGCCCAATATGAGTATAATAGGCCTGATATGTACCTAATAGGCCCAATAAATGAGTAGAACATTCCCAACATGAGTATAATAAGCCCGAAATGTACATAATAGCCCCGATAAGTACATAAAAGCCCAATAGGCCCAATATGTAGATAAAGGCCCAATTAGCCCGATATGTACATGATAGGCCCAATATGAGTATAATAGGCCCAATAAATGAACATAAAAAGTCCAATAAGTACATAATAGGCCCAATATGTAGATACTAGGCCCAATTAGAGTCGGTTTAACCGTTTGAGAGTCTAGTAAGCTTTAACCATCCTTTGTTATCCTACGTAAGCCCAATATGTTTCTCAATCATTCGTTTTCGTCTAAACAAATTCATCAACAAGTATGTACTATGTATGTATGTATGTATGAACGAATGAATATGTGAATGTATGTATGTATAATAGGCCCAACATAATATAATAGGCCCGAAATGTACATAATAGCCCCGATAAGTACATAAAAGTCCAATAGGCCCAATATGTAGATAAAGGCCCAATTAGCCCAATATGTACATGATAGGCCCAATATGAGTATAATAGGCCCGATATGTACCTAATAGGCCCAATAAATGAGTATAATAGGCCCGATATCTTTTGGCGACGACATGTCGTCGCCAAATTCGCCGCCAATAAAATGGAGGGAATTTTTGTACGAAAGCGGGAAAAAATATTCTAAAAATTTAAACAAAATGTTTTTAGCGACGACTTTTAGCGACGACATGTCGTCGCAAAAAGTATTTTGACTTTTTCAGATTTAATAAGTTAATAAAGAAAATTAAAAAAAAATTTGTTCGATTTTTTTGCGACGACATGTCGTCCGTCGCAAAAAGTATTTTGACTTTTTTTGGTCAATATTTATTAATTAAAAAAAATGGAAATATAATTTGCGACCTGTTTTTGGCGACGACAAGTCGTCGCTACCAATAATTAAGTTTTTTGTACAAAAATTAATTGATAAATAAAATGGAAAATTTGTTTGCGACGATATTGGCGACGAAAATGTCGTCGCCAAAAAGAATTTGACTATTTTGGTCAAAAAAGCAAAATTTTTTGTCGTCTAGTGGTCAAAAAGAATGTATGTATGTATAATAGGCCCAACACGAGTATGTACATAATAGGCCCGATACGTACATAAAAAGCCCAATAGGCCCAATATGTAGATACTAGGCCCAATTAGAGTCGGTTTAACGTTTGAGAGTCTAGTAAGCTTTAACCATCCTTTGTTATCCTACGTAAGCCCAATATGTTTCTCAATCATTCGTTTTCGTCTAAACAAATTCATCAACAAGTATGTACTATGTATGTATGTATGTATGAACGAATGAATATGTGAATGCATGTATGTATAATAGGTCCAACATAATATAACGAAATGTACATAATAGCCCCGATACGTACATAAAAGCCCAATACGCCCAATATGTAGATAAAGGCCCAATTAGCCCGATATGTACATAATATGCCCAATATGAGTATAATAGGCCTGATATGTACCTAATAGGCCCAATAAATGAGTAGAACATTCCCAACATGAGTATAATAAGCCCGAAATGTACATAATAGCCCCGATAAGTACATAAAAGCCCAATAGGCCCAATATGTAGATAAAGGCCCAATTAGCCCGATATGTACATGATAGGCCCAATATGAGTATAATAGGCCCAATAAATGAACATAAAAAGTCCAATAAGTACATAATAGGCCCAATATGTAGATACTAGGCCCAATTAGAGTCGGTTTAACCGTTTGAGAGTCTAGTAAGCTTTAACCATCCTTTGTTATCCTACGTAAGCCCAATATGTTTCTCAATCATTCGTTTTCGTCTAAACAAATTCATCAACAAGTATGTACTATGTATGTATGTATGTATGAACGAATGAATATGTGAATGTATGTATGTATAATAGGCCCAACATAATATAATAGGCCCGAAATGTACATAATAGCCCCGATAAGTACATAAAAGTCCAATAGGCCCAATATGTAGATAAAGGCCCAATTAGCCCAATATGTACATGATAGGCCCAATATGAGTATAATAGGCCCGATATGTACCTAATAGGCCCAATAAATGAGTATAATAGGCCCGATATCTTTTGGCGACGACATGTCGTCGCCAAATTCGCCGCCAATAAAATGGAGGGAATTTTTGTACGAAAGCGGGAAAAAATATTCTAAAAATTTAAACAAAATGTTTTTAGCGACGACTTTTAGCGACGACATGTCGTCGCAAAAAGTATTTTGACTTTTTCAGATTTAATAAGTTAATAAAGAAAATTAAAAAAAAATTTGTTCGATTTTTTTGCGACGACATGTCGTCCGTCGCAAAAAGTATTTTGACTTTTTTTGGTCAATATTTATTAATTAAAAAAAATGGAAATATAATTTGCGACCTGTTTTTGGCGACGACAAGTCGTCGCTACCAATAATTAAGTTTTTTGTACAAAAATTAATTGATAAATAAAATGGAAAATTTGTTTGCGACGATATTGGCGACGAAAATGTCGTCGCCAAAAAGAATTTGACTATTTTGGTCAAAAAAGCAAAATTTTTTGTCGTCTAGTGGTCAAAAAGAATGTATGTATGTATAATAGGCCCAACACGAGTATGTACATAATAGGCCCGATACGTACATAAAAAGCCCAATAGGCCCAATATGTAGATACTAGGCCCAATTAGAGTCGGTTTAACGTTTGAGAGTCTAGTAAGCTTTAACCATCCTTTGTTATCCTACGTAAGCCCAATATGTTTCTCAATCATTCGTTTTCGTCTAAACAAATTCATCAACAAGTATGTACTATGTATGTATGTATGTATGAACGAATGAATATGTGAATGCATGTATGTATAATAGGTCCAACATAATATAACGAAATGTACATAATAGCCCCGATACGTACATAAAAGCCCAATACGCCCAATATGTAGATAAAGGCCCAATTAGCCCGATATGTACATAATATGCCCAATATGAGTATAATAGGCCTGATATGTACCTAATAGGCCCAATAAATGAGTAGAACATTCCCAACATGAGTATAATAAGCCCGAAATGTACATAATAGCCCCGATAAGTACATAAAAGCCCAATAGGCCCAATATGTAGATAAAGGCCCAATTAGCCCGATATGTACATGATAGGCCCAATATGAGTATAATAGGCCCAATAAATGAACATAAAAAGTCCAATAAGTACATAATAGGCCCAATATGTAGATACTAGGCCCAATTAGAGTCGGTTTAACCGTTTGAGAGTCTAGTAAGCTTTAACCATCCTTTGTTATCCTACGTAAGCCCAATATGTTTCTCAATCATTCGTTTTCGTCTAAACAAATTCATCAACAAGTATGTACTATGTATGTATGTATGTATGAACGAATGAATATGTGAATGTATGTATGTATAATAGGCCCAACATAATATAATAGGCCCGAAATGTACATAATAGCCCCGATAAGTACATAAAAGTCCAATAGGCCCAATATGTAGATAAAGGCCCAATTAGCCCAATATGTACATGATAGGCCCAATATGAGTATAATAGGCCCGATATGTACCTAATAGGCCCAATAAATGAGTATAATAGGCCCGATATCTTTTGGCGACGACATGTCGTCGCCAAATTCGCCGCCAATAAAATGGAGGGAATTTTTGTACGAAAGCGGGAAAAAATATTCTAAAAATTTAAACAAAATGTTTTTAGCGACGACTTTTAGCGACGACATGTCGTCGCAAAAAGTATTTTGACTTTTTCAGATTTAATAAGTTAATAAAGAAAATTAAAAAAAAATTTGTTCGATTTTTTTGCGACGACATGTCGTCGCAAAAAGTATTTTGACTTTTTTTGGTCAATATTTATTAATTAAAAAAAATGGAAATATAATTTGCGACCTGTTTTTGGCGACGACAAGTCGTCGCTACCAATAATTAAGTTTTTTGTACAAAAATTAATTGATAAATAAAATGGAAAATTTGTTTGCGACGATATTGGCGACGAAAATGTCGTCGCCAAAAAGAATTTGACTATTTTGGTCAAAAAAGCAAAATTTTTTGTCGTCTAGTGGTCAAAAAGAATGTATGTATGTATAATAGGCCCAACACGAGTATGTACATAATAGGCCCGATACGTACATAAAAAGCCCAATAGGCCCAATATGTAGATACTAGGCCCAATTAGAGTCGGTTTAACGTTTGAGAGTCTAGTAAGCTTTAACCATCCTTTGTTATCCTACGTAAGCCCAATATGTTTCTCAATCATTCGTTTTCGTCTAAACAAATTCATCAACAAGTATGTACTATGTATGTATGTATGTATGAACGAATGAATATGTGAATGCATGTATGTATAATAGGTCCAACATAATATAACGAAATGTACATAATAGCCCCGATACGTACATAAAAGCCCAATACGCCCAATATGTAGATAAAGGCCCAATTAGCCCGATATGTACATAATATGCCCAATATGAGTATAATAGGCCTGATATGTACCTAATAGGCCCAATAAATGAGTAGAACATTCCCAACATGAGTATAATAAGCCCGAAATGTACATAATAGCCCCGATAAGTACATAAAAGCCCAATAGGCCCAATATGTAGATAAAGGCCCAATTAGCCCGATATGTACATGATAGGCCCAATATGAGTATAATAGGCCCAATAAATGAACATAAAAAGTCCAATAAGTACATAATAGGCCCAATATGTAGATACTAGGCCCAATTAGAGTCGGTTTAACCGTTTGAGAGTCTAGTAAGCTTTAACCATCCTTTGTTATCCTACGTAAGCCCAATATGTTTCTCAATCATTCGTTTTCGTCTAAACAAATTCATCAACAAGTATGTACTATGTATGTATGTATGTATGAACGAATGAATATGTGAATGTATGTATGTATAATAGGCCCAACATAATATAATAGGCCCGAAATGTACATAATAGCCCCGATAAGTACATAAAAGTCCAATAGGCCCAATATGTAGATAAAGGCCCAATTAGCCCAATATGTACATGATAGGCCCAATATGAGTATAATAGGCCCGATATGTACCTAATAGGCCCAATAAATGAGTATAATAGGCCCGATATCTTTTGGCGACGACATGTCGTCGCCAAATTCGCCGCCAATAAAATGGAGGGAATTTTTGTACGAAAGCGGGAAAAAATATTCTAAAAATTTAAACAAAATGTTTTTAGCGACGACTTTTAGCGACGACATGTCGTCGCAAAAAGTATTTTGACTTTTTCAGATTTAATAAGTTAATAAAGAAAATTAAAAAAAAATTTGTTCGATTTTTTTGCGACGACATGTCGTCGCAAAAAATAATTTGACTTTTTTTGGTCAATATTTATTAATTAAAAAAAATGGAAATATAATTTGCGACCTGTTTTTGGCGACGACAAGTCGTCGCTACCAATAATTAAGTTTTTTGTACAAAAATTAATTGATAAATAAAATGGAAAATTTGTTTGCGACGATATTGGCGACGAAAATGTCGTCGCCAAAAAGAATTTGACTATTTTGGTCAAAAAAGCAAAATTTTTTGTCGTCTAGTGGTCAAAAAGAATGTATGTATGTATAATAGGCCCAACACGAGTATGTACATAATAGGCCCGATACGTACATAAAAAGCCCAATAGGCCCAATATGTAGATACTAGGCCCAATTAGAGTCGGTTTAACGTTTGAGAGTCTAGTAAGCTTTAACCATCCTTTGTTATCCTACGTAAGCCCAATATGTTTCTCAATCATTCGTTTTCGTCTAAACAAATTCATCAACAAGTATGTACTATGTATGTATGTATGTATGAACGAATGAATATGTGAATGTATGTATGTATAATAGGCCCAACATAATATAATAGGCCCGAAATGTACATAATAGCCCCGATAAGTACATAAAAGTCCAATAGGCCCAATATGTAGATAAAGGCCCAATTAGCCCAATATGTACATGATAGGCCCAATATGAGTATAATAGGCCCGATATGTACCTAATAGGCCCAATAAATGAGTATAATAGGCCCGATATCTTTTGGCGACGACATGTCGTCGCCAAATTCGCCGCCAATAAAATGGAGGGAATTTTTGTACGAAAGCGGGAAAAAATATTCTAAAAATTTAAACAAAATGTTTTTAGCGACGACTTTTAGCGACGACATGTCGTCGCAAAAAGTATTTTGACTTTTTCAGATTTAATAAGTTAATAAAGAAAATTAAAAAAAAATTTGTTCGATTTTTTTGCGACGACATGTCGTCGCAAAAAGTATTTTGACTTTTTTTGGTCAATATTTATTAATTAAAAAAAATGGAAATATAATTTGCGACCTGTTTTTGGCGACGACAAGTCGTCGCTACCAATAATTAAGTTTTTTGTACAAAAATTAATTGATAAATAAAATGGAAAATTTGTTTGCGACGATATTGGCGACGAAAATGTCGTCGCCAAAAAGAATTTGACTATTTTGGTCAAAAAAGCAAAATTTTTTGTCGTCTAGTGGTCAAAAAGAATGTATGTATGTATAATAGGCCCAACACGAGTATGTACATAATAGGCCCGATACGTACATAAAAAGCCCAATAGGCCCAATATGTAGATACTAGGCCCAATTAGAGTCGGTTTAACGTTTGAGAGTCTAGTAAGCTTTAACCATCCTTTGTTATCCTACGTAAGCCCAATATGTTTCTCAATCATTCGTTTTCGTCTAAACAAATTCATCAACAAGTATGTACTATGTATGTATGTATGTATGAACGAATGAATATGTGAATGCATGTATGTATAATAGGTCCAACATAATATAACGAAATGTACATAATAGCCCCGATACGTACATAAAAGCCCAATACGCCCAATATGTAGATAAAGGCCCAATTAGCCCGATATGTACATAATATGCCCAATATGAGTATAATAGGCCTGATATGTACCTAATAGGCCCAATAAATGAGTAGAACATTCCCAACATGAGTATAATAAGCCCGAAATGTACATAATAGCCCCGATAAGTACATAAAAGCCCAATAGGCCCAATATGTAGATAAAGGCCCAATTAGCCCGATATGTACATGATAGGCCCAATATGAGTATAATAGGCCCAATAAATGAACATAAAAAGTCCAATAAGTACATAATAGGCCCAATATGTAGATACTAGGCCCAATTAGAGTCGGTTTAACCGTTTGAGAGTCTAGTAAGCTTTAACCATCCTTTGTTATCCTACGTAAGCCCAATATGTTTCTCAATCATTCGTTTTCGTCTAAACAAATTCATCAACAAGTATGTACTATGTATGTATGTATGTATGAACGAATGAATATGTGAATGTATGTATGTATAATAGGCCCAACATAATATAATAGGCCCGAAATGTACATAATAGCCCCGATAAGTACATAAAAGTCCAATAGGCCCAATATGTAGATAAAGGCCCAATTAGCCCAATATGTACATGATAGGCCCAATATGAGTATAATAGGCCCGATATGTACCTAATAGGCCCAATAAATGAGTATAATAGGCCCGATATCTTTTGGCGACGACATGTCGTCGCCAAATTCGCCGCCAATAAAATGGAGGGAATTTTTGTACGAAAGCGGGAAAAAATATTCTAAAAATTTAAACAAAATGTTTTTAGCGACGACTTTTAGCGACGACATGTCGTCGCAAAAAGTATTTTGACTTTTTCAGATTTAATAAGTTAATAAAGAAAATTAAAAAAAAATTTGTTCGATTTTTTTGCGACGACATGTCGTCGCAAAAAGTATTTTGACTTTTTTTGGTCAATATTTATTAATTAAAAAAAATGGAAATATAATTTGCGACCTGTTTTTGGCGACGACAAGTCGTCGCTACCAATAATTAAGTTTTTTGTACAAAAATTAATTGATAAATAAAATGGAAAATTTGTTTGCGACGATATTGGCGACGAAAATGTCGTCGCCAAAAAGAATTTGACTATTTTGGTCAAAAAAGCAAAATTTTTTGTCGTCTAGTGGTCAAAAAGAATGTATGTATGTATAATAGGCCCAACACGAGTATGTACATAATAGGCCCGATACGTACATAAAAAGCCCAATAGGCCCAATATGTAGATACTAGGCCCAATTAGAGTCGGTTTAACGTTTGAGAGTCTAGTAAGCTTTAACCATCCTTTGTTATCCTACGTAAGCCCAATATGTTTCTCAATCATTCGTTTTCGTCTAAACAAATTCATCAACAAGTATGTACTATGTATGTATGTATGTATGAACGAATGAATATGTGAATGTATGTATGTATAATAGGCCCAACATAATATAATAGGCCCGAAATGTACATAATAGCCCCGATAAGTACATAAAAGTCCAATAGGCCCAATATGTAGATAAAGGCCCAATTAGCCCAATATGTACATGATAGGCCCAATATGAGTATAATAGGCCCGATATGTACCTAATAGGCCCAATAAATGAGTATAATAGGCCCGATATCTTTTGGCGACGACATGTCGTCGCCAAATTCGCCGCCAATAAAATGGAGGGAATTTTTGTACGAAAGCGGGAAAAAATATTCTAAAAATTTAAACAAAATGTTTTTAGCGACGACTTTTAGCGACGACATGTCGTCGCAAAAAGTATTTTGACTTTTTCAGATTTAATAAGTTAATAAAGAAAATTAAAAAAAAATTTGTTCGATTTTTTTGCGACGACATGTCGTCGCAAAAAGTATTTTGACTTTTTTTGGTCAATATTTATTAATTAAAAAAAATGGAAATATAATTTGCGACCTGTTTTTGGCGACGACAAGTCGTCGCTACCAATAATTAAGTTTTTTGTACAAAAATTAATTGATAAATAAAATGGAAAATTTGTTTGCGACGATATTGGCGACGAAAATGTCGTCGCCAAAAAGAATTTGACTATTTTGGTCAAAAAAGCAAAATTTTTTGTCGTCTAGTGGTCAAAAAGAATGTATGTATGTATAATAGGCCCAACACGAGTATGTACATAATAGGCCCGATACGTACATAAAAAGCCCAATAGGCCCAATATGTAGATACTAGGCCCAATTAGAGTCGGTTTAACGTTTGAGAGTCTAGTAAGCTTTAACCATCCTTTGTTATCCTACGTAAGCCCAATATGTTTCTCAATCATTCGTTTTCGTCTAAACAAATTCATCAACAAGTATGTACTATGTATGTATGTATGTATGAACGAATGAATATGTGAATGCATGTATGTATAATAGGTCCAACATAATATAACGAAATGTACATAATAGCCCCGATACGTACATAAAAGCCCAATACGCCCAATATGTAGATAAAGGCCCAATTAGCCCGATATGTACATAATATGCCCAATATGAGTATAATAGGCCTGATATGTACCTAATAGGCCCAATAAATGAGTAGAACATTCCCAACATGAGTATAATAAGCCCGAAATGTACATAATAGCCCCGATAAGTACATAAAAGCCCAATAGGCCCAATATGTAGATAAAGGCCCAATTAGCCCGATATGTACATGATAGGCCCAATATGAGTATAATAGGCCCAATAAATGAACATAAAAAGTCCAATAAGTACATAATAGGCCCAATATGTAGATACTAGGCCCAATTAGAGTCGGTTTAACCGTTTGAGAGTCTAGTAAGCTTTAACCATCCTTTGTTATCCTACGTAAGCCCAATATGTTTCTCAATCATTCGTTTTCGTCTAAACAAATTCATCAACAAGTATGTACTATGTATGTATGTATGTATGAACGAATGAATATGTGAATGTATGTATGTATAATAGGCCCAACATAATATAATAGGCCCGAAATGTACATAATAGCCCCGATAAGTACATAAAAGTCCAATAGGCCCAATATGTAGATAAAGGCCCAATTAGCCCAATATGTACATGATAGGCCCAATATGAGTATAATAGGCCCGATATGTACCTAATAGGCCCAATAAATGAGTATAATAGGCCCGATATCTTTTGGCGACGACATGTCGTCGCCAAATTCGCCGCCAATAAAATGGAGGGAATTTTTGTACGAAAGCGGGAAAAAATATTCTAAAAATTTAAACAAAATGTTTTTAGCGACGACTTTTAGCGACGACATGTCGTCGCAAAAAGTATTTTGACTTTTTCAGATTTAATAAGTTAATAAAGAAAATTAAAAAAAAATTTGTTCGATTTTTTTGCGACGACATGTCGTCGCAAAAAGTATTTTGACTTTTTTTGGTCAATATTTATTAATTAAAAAAAATGGAAATATAATTTGCGACCTGTTTTTGGCGACGACAAGTCGTCGCTACCAATAATTAAGTTTTTTGTACAAAAATTAATTGATAAATAAAATGGAAAATTTGTTTGCGACGATATTGGCGACGAAAATGTCGTCGCCAAAAAGAATTTGACTATTTTGGTCAAAAAAGCAAAATTTTTTGTCGTCTAGTGGTCAAAAAGAATGTATGTATGTATAATAGGCCCAACACGAGTATGTACATAATAGGCCCGATACGTACATAAAAAGCCCAATAGGCCCAATATGTAGATACTAGGCCCAATTAGAGTCGGTTTAACGTTTGAGAGTCTAGTAAGCTTTAACCATCCTTTGTTATCCTACGTAAGCCCAATATGTTTCTCAATCATTCGTTTTCGTCTAAACAAATTCATCAACAAGTATGTACTATGTATGTATGTATGTATGAACGAATGAATATGTGAATGCATGTATGTATAATAGGTCCAACATAATATAACGAAATGTACATAATAGCCCCGATACGTACATAAAAGCCCAATACGCCCAATATGTAGATAAAGGCCCAATTAGCCCGATATGTACATAATATGCCCAATATGAGTATAATAGGCCTGATATGTACCTAATAGGCCCAATAAATGAGTAGAACATTCCCAACATGAGTATAATAAGCCCGAAATGTACATAATAGCCCCGATAAGTACATAAAAGCCCAATAGGCCCAATATGTAGATAAAGGCCCAATTAGCCCGATATGTACATGATAGGCCCAATATGAGTATAATAGGCCCAATAAATGAACATAAAAAGTCCAATAAGTACATAATAGGCCCAATATGTAGATACTAGGCCCAATTAGAGTCGGTTTAACCGTTTGAGAGTCTAGTAAGCTTTAACCATCCTTTGTTATCCTACGTAAGCCCAATATGTTTCTCAATCATTCGTTTTCGTCTAAACAAATTCATCAACAAGTATGTACTATGTATGTATGTATGTATGAACGAATGAATATGTGAATGTATGTATGTATAATAGGCCCAACATAATATAATAGGCCCGAAATGTACATAATAGCCCCGATAAGTACATAAAAGTCCAATAGGCCCAATATGTAGATAAAGGCCCAATTAGCCCAATATGTACATGATAGGCCCAATATGAGTATAATAGGCCCGATATGTACCTAATAGGCCCAATAAATGAGTATAATAGGCCCGATATCTTTTGGCGACGACATGTCGTCGCCAAATTCGCCGCCAATAAAATGGAGGGAATTTTTGTACGAAAGCGGGAAAAAATATTCTAAAAATTTAAACAAAATGTTTTTAGCGACGACTTTTAGCGACGACATGTCGTCGCAAAAAGTATTTTGACTTTTTCAGATTTAATAAGTTAATAAAGAAAATTAAAAAAAAATTTGTTCGATTTTTTTGCGACGACATGTCGTCGCAAAAAGTATTTTGACTTTTTTTGGTCAATATTTATTAATTAAAAAAAATGGAAATATAATTTGCGACCTGTTTTTGGCGACGACAAGTCGTCGCTACCAATAATTAAGTTTTTTGTACAAAAATTAATTGATAAATAAAATGGAAAATTTGTTTGCGACGATATTGGCGACGAAAATGTCGTCGCCAAAAAGAATTTGACTATTTTGGTCAAAAAAGCAAAATTTTTTGTCGTCTAGTGGTCAAAAAGAATGTATGTATGTATAATAGGCCCAACACGAGTATGTACATAATAGGCCCGATACGTACATAAAAAGCCCAATAGGCCCAATATGTAGATACTAGGCCCAATTAGAGTCGGTTTAACGTTTGAGAGTCTAGTAAGCTTTAACCATCCTTTGTTATCCTACGTAAGCCCAATATGTTTCTCAATCATTCGTTTTCGTCTAAACAAATTCATCAACAAGTATGTACTATGTATGTATGTATGTATGAACGAATGAATATGTGAATGCATGTATGTATAATAGGTCCAACATAATATAACGAAATGTACATAATAGCCCCGATACGTACATAAAAGCCCAATACGCCCAATATGTAGATAAAGGCCCAATTAGCCCGATATGTACATAATATGCCCAATATGAGTATAATAGGCCTGATATGTACCTAATAGGCCCAATAAATGAGTAGAACATTCCCAACATGAGTATAATAAGCCCGAAATGTACATAATAGCCCCGATAAGTACATAAAAGCCCAATAGGCCCAATATGTAGATAAAGGCCCAATTAGCCCGATATGTACATGATAGGCCCAATATGAGTATAATAGGCCCAATAAATGAACATAAAAAGTCCAATAAGTACATAATAGGCCCAATATGTAGATACTAGGCCCAATTAGAGTCGGTTTAACCGTTTGAGAGTCTAGTAAGCTTTAACCATCCTTTGTTATCCTACGTAAGCCCAATATGTTTCTCAATCATTCGTTTTCGTCTAAACAAATTCATCAACAAGTATGTACTATGTATGTATGTATGTATGAACGAATGAATATGTGAATGTATGTATGTATAATAGGCCCAACATAATATAATAGGCCCGAAATGTACATAATAGCCCCGATAAGTACATAAAAGTCCAATAGGCCCAATATGTAGATAAAGGCCCAATTAGCCCAATATGTACATGATAGGCCCAATATGAGTATAATAGGCCCGATATGTACCTAATAGGCCCAATAAATGAGTATAATAGGCCCGATATCTTTTGGCGACGACATGTCGTCGCCAAATTCGCCGCCAATAAAATGGAGGGAATTTTTGTACGAAAGCGGGAAAAAATATTCTAAAAATTTAAACAAAATGTTTTTAGCGACGACTTTTAGCGACGACATGTCGTCGCAAAAAGTATTTTGACTTTTTCAGATTTAATAAGTTAATAAAGAAAATTAAAAAAAAATTTGTTCGATTTTTTTGCGACGACATGTCGTCGCAAAAAATAATTTGACTTTTTTTGGTCAATATTTATTAATTAAAAAAAATGGAAATATAATTTGCGACCTGTTTTTGGCGACGACAAGTCGTCGCTACCAATAATTAAGTTTTTTGTACAAAAATTAATTGATAAATAAAATGGAAAATTTGTTTGCGACGATATTGGCGACGAAAATGTCGTCGCCAAAAAGAATTTGACTATTTTGGTCAAAAAAGCAAAATTTTTTGTCGTCTAGTGGTCAAAAAGAATGTATGTATGTATAATAGGCCCAACACGAGTATGTACATAATAGGCCCGATACGTACATAAAAAGCCCAATAGGCCCAATATGTAGATACTAGGCCCAATTAGAGTCGGTTTAACGTTTGAGAGTCTAGTAAGCTTTAACCATCCTTTGTTATCCTACGTAAGCCCAATATGTTTCTCAATCATTCGTTTTCGTCTAAACAAATTCATCAACAAGTATGTACTATGTATGTATGTATGTATGAACGAATGAATATGTGAATGTATGTATGTATAATAGGCCCAACATAATATAATAGGCCCGAAATGTACATAATAGCCCCGATAAGTACATAAAAGTCCAATAGGCCCAATATGTAGATAAAGGCCCAATTAGCCCAATATGTACATGATAGGCCCAATATGAGTATAATAGGCCCGATATGTACCTAATAGGCCCAATAAATGAGTATAATAGGCCCGATATCTTTTGGCGACGACATGTCGTCGCCAAATTCGCCGCCAATAAAATGGAGGGAATTTTTGTACGAAAGCGGGAAAAAATATTCTAAAAATTTAAACAAAATGTTTTTAGCGACGACTTTTAGCGACGACATGTCGTCGCAAAAAGTATTTTGACTTTTTCAGATTTAATAAGTTAATAAAGAAAATTAAAAAAAAATTTGTTCGATTTTTTTGCGACGACATGTCGTCGCAAAAAGTATTTTGACTTTTTTTGGTCAATATTTATTAATTAAAAAAAATGGAAATATAATTTGCGACCTGTTTTTGGCGACGACAAGTCGTCGCTACCAATAATTAAGTTTTTTGTACAAAAATTAATTGATAAATAAAATGGAAAATTTGTTTGCGACGATATTGGCGACGAAAATGTCGTCGCCAAAAAGAATTTGACTATTTTGGTCAAAAAAGCAAAATTTTTTGTCGTCTAGTGGTCAAAAAGAATGTATGTATGTATAATAGGCCCAACACGAGTATGTACATAATAGGCCCGATACGTACATAAAAAGCCCAATAGGCCCAATATGTAGATACTAGGCCCAATTAGAGTCGGTTTAACGTTTGAGAGTCTAGTAAGCTTTAACCATCCTTTGTTATCCTACGTAAGCCCAATATGTTTCTCAATCATTCGTTTTCGTCTAAACAAATTCATCAACAAGTATGTACTATGTATGTATGTATGTATGAACGAATGAATATGTGAATGCATGTATGTATAATAGGTCCAACATAATATAACGAAATGTACATAATAGCCCCGATACGTACATAAAAGCCCAATACGCCCAATATGTAGATAAAGGCCCAATTAGCCCGATATGTACATAATATGCCCAATATGAGTATAATAGGCCTGATATGTACCTAATAGGCCCAATAAATGAGTAGAACATTCCCAACATGAGTATAATAAGCCCGAAATGTACATAATAGCCCCGATAAGTACATAAAAGCCCAATAGGCCCAATATGTAGATAAAGGCCCAATTAGCCCGATATGTACATGATAGGCCCAATATGAGTATAATAGGCCCAATAAATGAACATAAAAAGTCCAATAAGTACATAATAGGCCCAATATGTAGATACTAGGCCCAATTAGAGTCGGTTTAACCGTTTGAGAGTCTAGTAAGCTTTAACCATCCTTTGTTATCCTACGTAAGCCCAATATGTTTCTCAATCATTCGTTTTCGTCTAAACAAATTCATCAACAAGTATGTACTATGTATGTATGTATGTATGAACGAATGAATATGTGAATGTATGTATGTATAATAGGCCCAACATAATATAATAGGCCCGAAATGTACATAATAGCCCCGATAAGTACATAAAAGTCCAATAGGCCCAATATGTAGATAAAGGCCCAATTAGCCCAATATGTACATGATAGGCCCAATATGAGTATAATAGGCCCGATATGTACCTAATAGGCCCAATAAATGAGTATAATAGGCCCGATATCTTTTGGCGACGACATGTCGTCGCCAAATTCGCCGCCAATAAAATGGAGGGAATTTTTGTACGAAAGCGGGAAAAAATATTCTAAAAATTTAAACAAAATGTTTTTAGCGACGACTTTTAGCGACGACATGTCGTCGCAAAAAGTATTTTGACTTTTTCAGATTTAATAAGTTAATAAAGAAAATTAAAAAAAAATTTGTTCGATTTTTTTGCGACGACATGTCGTCGCAAAAAATAATTTGACTTTTTTTGGTCAATATTTATTAATTAAAAAAAATGGAAATATAATTTGCGACCTGTTTTTGGCGACGACAAGTCGTCGCTACCAATAATTAAGTTTTTTGTACAAAAATTAATTGATAAATAAAATGGAAAATTTGTTTGCGACGATATTGGCGACGAAAATGTCGTCGCCAAAAAGAATTTGACTATTTTGGTCAAAAAAGCAAAATTTTTTGTCGTCTAGTGGTCAAAAAGAATGTATGTATGTATAATAGGCCCAACACGAGTATGTACATAATAGGCCCGATACGTACATAAAAAGCCCAATAGGCCCAATATGTAGATACTAGGCCCAATTAGAGTCGGTTTAACGTTTGAGAGTCTAGTAAGCTTTAACCATCCTTTGTTATCCTACGTAAGCCCAATATGTTTCTCAATCATTCGTTTTCGTCTAAACAAATTCATCAACAAGTATGTACTATGTATGTATGTATGTATGAACGAATGAATATGTGAATGTATGTATGTATAATAGGCCCAACATAATATAATAGGCCCGAAATGTACATAATAGCCCCGATAAGTACATAAAAGTCCAATAGGCCCAATATGTAGATAAAGGCCCAATTAGCCCAATATGTACATGATAGGCCCAATATGAGTATAATAGGCCCGATATGTACCTAATAGGCCCAATAAATGAGTATAATAGGCCCGATATCTTTTGGCGACGACATGTCGTCGCCAAATTCGCCGCCAATAAAATGGAGGGAATTTTTGTACGAAAGCGGGAAAAAATATTCTAAAAATTTAAACAAAATGTTTTTAGCGACGACTTTTAGCGACGACATGTCGTCGCAAAAAGTATTTTGACTTTTTCAGATTTAATAAGTTAATAAAGAAAATTAAAAAAAAATTTGTTCGATATCTTTTGGCGACGACATGTCGTCGCAAAAAGTATTTTGACTTTTTTTGGTCAATATTTATTAATTAAAAAAAATGGAAATATAATTTGCGACCTGTTTTTGGCGACGACAAGTCGTCGCTACCAATAATTAAGTTTTTTGTACAAAAATTAATTGATAAATAAAATGGAAAATTTGTTTGCGACGATATTGGCGACGAAAATGTCGTCGCCAAAAAGAATTTGACTATTTTGGTCAAAAAAGCAAAATTTTTTGTCGTCTAGTGGTCAAAAAGAATGTATGTATGTATAATAGGCCCAACACGAGTATGTACATAATAGGCCCGATACGTACATAAAAAGCCCAATAGGCCCAATATGTAGATACTAGGCCCAATTAGAGTCGGTTTAACGTTTGAGAGTCTAGTAAGCTTTAACCATCCTTTGTTATCCTACGTAAGCCCAATATGTTTCTCAATCATTCGTTTTCGTCTAAACAAATTCATCAACAAGTATGTACTATGTATGTATGTATGTATGAACGAATGAATATGTGAATGCATGTATGTATAATAGGTCCAACATAATATAACGAAATGTACATAATAGCCCCGATACGTACATAAAAGCCCAATACGCCCAATATGTAGATAAAGGCCCAATTAGCCCGATATGTACATAATATGCCCAATATGAGTATAATAGGCCTGATATGTACCTAATAGGCCCAATAAATGAGTAGAACATTCCCAACATGAGTATAATAAGCCCGAAATGTACATAATAGCCCCGATAAGTACATAAAAGCCCAATAGGCCCAATATGTAGATAAAGGCCCAATTAGCCCGATATGTACATGATAGGCCCAATATGAGTATAATAGGCCCAATAAATGAACATAAAAAGTCCAATAAGTACATAATAGGCCCAATATGTAGATACTAGGCCCAATTAGAGTCGGTTTAACCGTTTGAGAGTCTAGTAAGCTTTAACCATCCTTTGTTATCCTACGTAAGCCCAATATGTTTCTCAATCATTCGTTTTCGTCTAAACAAATTCATCAACAAGTATGTACTATGTATGTATGTATGTATGAACGAATGAATATGTGAATGTATGTATGTATAATAGGCCCAACATAATATAATAGGCCCGAAATGTACATAATAGCCCCGATAAGTACATAAAAGTCCAATAGGCCCAATATGTAGATAAAGGCCCAATTAGCCCAATATGTACATGATAGGCCCAATATGAGTATAATAGGCCCGATATGTACCTAATAGGCCCAATAAATGAGTATAATAGGCCCGATATCTTTTGGCGACGACATGTCGTCGCCAAATTCGCCGCCAATAAAATGGAGGGAATTTTTGTACGAAAGCGGGAAAAAATATTCTAAAAATTTAAACAAAATGTTTTTAGCGACGACTTTTAGCGACGACATGTCGTCGCAAAAAGTATTTTGACTTTTTCAGATTTAATAAGTTAATAAAGAAAATTAAAAAAAAATTTGTTCGATTTTTTTGCGACGACATGTCGTCGCAAAAAATAATTTGACTTTTTTTGGTCAATATTTATTAATTAAAAAAAATGGAAATATAATTTGCGACCTGTTTTTGGCGACGACAAGTCGTCGCTACCAATAATTAAGTTTTTTGTACAAAAATTAATTGATAAATAAAATGGAAAATTTGTTTGCGACGATATTGGCGACGAAAATGTCGTCGCCAAAAAGAATTTGACTATTTTGGTCAAAAAAGCAAAATTTTTTGTCGTCTAGTGGTCAAAAAGAATGTATGTATGTATAATAGGCCCAACACGAGTATGTACATAATAGGCCCGATACGTACATAAAAAGCCCAATAGGCCCAATATGTAGATACTAGGCCCAATTAGAGTCGGTTTAACGTTTGAGAGTCTAGTAAGCTTTAACCATCCTTTGTTATCCTACGTAAGCCCAATATGTTTCTCAATCATTCGTTTTCGTCTAAACAAATTCATCAACAAGTATGTACTATGTATGTATGTATGTATGAACGAATGAATATGTGAATGTATGTATGTATAATAGGCCCAACATAATATAATAGGCCCGAAATGTACATAATAGCCCCGATAAGTACATAAAAGTCCAATAGGCCCAATATGTAGATAAAGGCCCAATTAGCCCAATATGTACATGATAGGCCCAATATGAGTATAATAGGCCCGATATGTACCTAATAGGCCCAATAAATGAGTATAATAGGCCCGATATCTTTTGGCGACGACATGTCGTCGCCAAATTCGCCGCCAATAAAATGGAGGGAATTTTTGTACGAAAGCGGGAAAAAATATTCTAAAAATTTAAACAAAATGTTTTTAGCGACGACTTTTAGCGACGACATGTCGTCGCAAAAAGTATTTTGACTTTTTCAGATTTAATAAGTTAATAAAGAAAATTAAAAAAAAATTTGTTCGATATCTTTTGGCGACGACATGTCGTCGCAAAAAGTATTTTGACTTTTTTTGGTCAATATTTATTAATTAAAAAAAATGGAAATATAATTTGCGACCTGTTTTTGGCGACGACAAGTCGTCGCTACCAATAATTAAGTTTTTTGTACAAAAATTAATTGATAAATAAAATGGAAAATTTGTTTGCGACGATATTGGCGACGAAAATGTCGTCGCCAAAAAGAATTTGACTATTTTGGTCAAAAAAGCAAAATTTTTTGTCGTCTAGTGGTCAAAAAGAATGTATGTATGTATAATAGGCCCAACACGAGTATGTACATAATAGGCCCGATACGTACATAAAAAGCCCAATAGGCCCAATATGTAGATACTAGGCCCAATTAGAGTCGGTTTAACGTTTGAGAGTCTAGTAAGCTTTAACCATCCTTTGTTATCCTACGTAAGCCCAATATGTTTCTCAATCATTCGTTTTCGTCTAAACAAATTCATCAACAAGTATGTACTATGTATGTATGTATGTATGAACGAATGAATATGTGAATGCATGTATGTATAATAGGTCCAACATAATATAACGAAATGTACATAATAGCCCCGATACGTACATAAAAGCCCAATACGCCCAATATGTAGATAAAGGCCCAATTAGCCCGATATGTACATAATATGCCCAATATGAGTATAATAGGCCTGATATGTACCTAATAGGCCCAATAAATGAGTAGAACATTCCCAACATGAGTATAATAAGCCCGAAATGTACATAATAGCCCCGATAAGTACATAAAAGCCCAATAGGCCCAATATGTAGATAAAGGCCCAATTAGCCCGATATGTACATGATAGGCCCAATATGAGTATAATAGGCCCAATAAATGAACATAAAAAGTCCAATAAGTACATAATAGGCCCAATATGTAGATACTAGGCCCAATTAGAGTCGGTTTAACCGTTTGAGAGTCTAGTAAGCTTTAACCATCCTTTGTTATCCTACGTAAGCCCAATATGTTTCTCAATCATTCGTTTTCGTCTAAACAAATTCATCAACAAGTATGTACTATGTATGTATGTATGTATGAACGAATGAATATGTGAATGTATGTATGTATAATAGGCCCAACATAATATAATAGGCCCGAAATGTACATAATAGCCCCGATAAGTACATAAAAGTCCAATAGGCCCAATATGTAGATAAAGGCCCAATTAGCCCAATATGTACATGATAGGCCCAATATGAGTATAATAGGCCCGATATGTACCTAATAGGCCCAATAAATGAGTATAATAGGCCCGATATCTTTTGGCGACGACATGTCGTCGCCAAATTCGCCGCCAATAAAATGGAGGGAATTTTTGTACGAAAGCGGGAAAAAATATTCTAAAAATTTAAACAAAATGTTTTTAGCGACGACTTTTAGCGACGACATGTCGTCGCAAAAAGTATTTTGACTTTTTCAGATTTAATAAGTTAATAAAGAAAATTAAAAAAAAATTTGTTCGATTTTTTTGCGACGACATGTCGTCGCAAAAAATAATTTGACTTTTTTTGGTCAATATTTATTAATTAAAAAAAATGGAAATATAATTTGCGACCTGTTTTTGGCGACGACAAGTCGTCGCTACCAATAATTAAGTTTTTTGTACAAAAATTAATTGATAAATAAAATGGAAAATTTGTTTGCGACGATATTGGCGACGAAAATGTCGTCGCCAAAAAGAATTTGACTATTTTGGTCAAAAAAGCAAAATTTTTTGTCGTCTAGTGGTCAAAAAGAATGTATGTATGTATAATAGGCCCAACACGAGTATGTACATAATAGGCCCGATACGTACATAAAAAGCCCAATAGGCCCAATATGTAGATACTAGGCCCAATTAGAGTCGGTTTAACGTTTGAGAGTCTAGTAAGCTTTAACCATCCTTTGTTATCCTACGTAAGCCCAATATGTTTCTCAATCATTCGTTTTCGTCTAAACAAATTCATCAACAAGTATGTACTATGTATGTATGTATGTATGAACGAATGAATATGTGAATGTATGTATGTATAATAGGCCCAACATAATATAATAGGCCCGAAATGTACATAATAGCCCCGATAAGTACATAAAAGTCCAATAGGCCCAATATGTAGATAAAGGCCCAATTAGCCCAATATGTACATGATAGGCCCAATATGAGTATAATAGGCCCGATATGTACCTAATAGGCCCAATAAATGAGTATAATAGGCCCGATATCTTTTGGCGACGACATGTCGTCGCCAAATTCGCCGCCAATAAAATGGAGGGAATTTTTGTACGAAAGCGGGAAAAAATATTCTAAAAATTTAAACAAAATGTTTTTAGCGACGACTTTTAGCGACGACATGTCGTCGCAAAAAGTATTTTGACTTTTTCAGATTTAATAAGTTAATAAAGAAAATTAAAAAAAAATTTGTTCGATTTTTTTGCGACGACATGTCGTCGCAAAAAGTATTTTGACTTTTTTTGGTCAATATTTATTAATTAAAAAAAATGGAAATATAATTTGCGACCTGTTTTTGGCGACGACAAGTCGTCGCTACCAATAATTAAGTTTTTTGTACAAAAATTAATTGATAAATAAAATGGAAAATTTGTTTGCGACGATATTGGCGACGAAAATGTCGTCGCCAAAAAGAATTTGACTATTTTGGTCAAAAAAGCAAAATTTTTTGTCGTCTAGTGGTCAAAAAGAATGTATGTATGTATAATAGGCCCAACACGAGTATGTACATAATAGGCCCGATACGTACATAAAAAGCCCAATAGGCCCAATATGTAGATACTAGGCCCAATTAGAGTCGGTTTAACGTTTGAGAGTCTAGTAAGCTTTAACCATCCTTTGTTATCCTACGTAAGCCCAATATGTTTCTCAATCATTCGTTTTCGTCTAAACAAATTCATCAACAAGTATGTACTATGTATGTATGTATGTATGAACGAATGAATATGTGAATGCATGTATGTATAATAGGTCCAACATAATATAACGAAATGTACATAATAGCCCCGATACGTACATAAAAGCCCAATACGCCCAATATGTAGATAAAGGCCCAATTAGCCCGATATGTACATAATATGCCCAATATGAGTATAATAGGCCTGATATGTACCTAATAGGCCCAATAAATGAGTAGAACATTCCCAACATGAGTATAATAAGCCCGAAATGTACATAATAGCCCCGATAAGTACATAAAAGCCCAATAGGCCCAATATGTAGATAAAGGCCCAATTAGCCCGATATGTACATGATAGGCCCAATATGAGTATAATAGGCCCAATAAATGAACATAAAAAGTCCAATAAGTACATAATAGGCCCAATATGTAGATACTAGGCCCAATTAGAGTCGGTTTAACCGTTTGAGAGTCTAGTAAGCTTTAACCATCCTTTGTTATCCTACGTAAGCCCAATATGTTTCTCAATCATTCGTTTTCGTCTAAACAAATTCATCAACAAGTATGTACTATGTATGTATGTATGTATGAACGAATGAATATGTGAATGTATGTATGTATAATAGGCCCAACATAATATAATAGGCCCGAAATGTACATAATAGCCCCGATAAGTACATAAAAGTCCAATAGGCCCAATATGTAGATAAAGGCCCAATTAGCCCAATATGTACATGATAGGCCCAATATGAGTATAATAGGCCCGATATGTACCTAATAGGCCCAATAAATGAGTATAATAGGCCCGATATCTTTTGGCGACGACATGTCGTCGCCAAATTCGCCGCCAATAAAATGGAGGGAATTTTTGTACGAAAGCGGGAAAAAATATTCTAAAAATTTAAACAAAATGTTTTTAGCGACGACTTTTAGCGACGACATGTCGTCGCAAAAAGTATTTTGACTTTTTCAGATTTAATAAGTTAATAAAGAAAATTAAAAAAAAATTTGTTCGATTTTTTTGCGACGACATGTCGTCGCAAAAAGTATTTTGACTTTTTTTGGTCAATATTTATTAATTAAAAAAAATGGAAATATAATTTGCGACCTGTTTTTGGCGACGACAAGTCGTCGCTACCAATAATTAAGTTTTTTGTACAAAAATTAATTGATAAATAAAATGGAAAATTTGTTTGCGACGATATTGGCGACGAAAATGTCGTCGCCAAAAAGAATTTGACTATTTTGGTCAAAAAAGCAAAATTTTTTGTCGTCTAGTGGTCAAAAAGAATGTATGTATGTATAATAGGCCCAACACGAGTATGTACATAATAGGCCCGATACGTACATAAAAAGCCCAATAGGCCCAATATGTAGATACTAGGCCCAATTAGAGTCGGTTTAACGTTTGAGAGTCTAGTAAGCTTTAACCATCCTTTGTTATCCTACGTAAGCCCAATATGTTTCTCAATCATTCGTTTTCGTCTAAACAAATTCATCAACAAGTATGTACTATGTATGTATGTATGTATGAACGAATGAATATGTGAATGCATGTATGTATAATAGGTCCAACATAATATAACGAAATGTACATAATAGCCCCGATACGTACATAAAAGCCCAATACGCCCAATATGTAGATAAAGGCCCAATTAGCCCGATATGTACATAATATGCCCAATATGAGTATAATAGGCCTGATATGTACCTAATAGGCCCAATAAATGAGTAGAACATTCCCAACATGAGTATAATAAGCCCGAAATGTACATAATAGCCCCGATAAGTACATAAAAGCCCAATAGGCCCAATATGTAGATAAAGGCCCAATTAGCCCGATATGTACATGATAGGCCCAATATGAGTATAATAGGCCCAATAAATGAACATAAAAAGTCCAATAAGTACATAATAGGCCCAATATGTAGATACTAGGCCCAATTAGAGTCGGTTTAACCGTTTGAGAGTCTAGTAAGCTTTAACCATCCTTTGTTATCCTACGTAAGCCCAATATGTTTCTCAATCATTCGTTTTCGTCTAAACAAATTCATCAACAAGTATGTACTATGTATGTATGTATGTATGAACGAATGAATATGTGAATGTATGTATGTATAATAGGCCCAACATAATATAATAGGCCCGAAATGTACATAATAGCCCCGATAAGTACATAAAAGTCCAATAGGCCCAATATGTAGATAAAGGCCCAATTAGCCCAATATGTACATGATAGGCCCAATATGAGTATAATAGGCCCGATATGTACCTAATAGGCCCAATAAATGAGTATAATAGGCCCGATATCTTTTGGCGACGACATGTCGTCGCCAAATTCGCCGCCAATAAAATGGAGGGAATTTTTGTACGAAAGCGGGAAAAAATATTCTAAAAATTTAAACAAAATGTTTTTAGCGACGACTTTTAGCGACGACATGTCGTCGCAAAAAGTATTTTGACTTTTTCAGATTTAATAAGTTAATAAAGAAAATTAAAAAAAAATTTGTTCGATTTTTTTGCGACGACATGTCGTCGCAAAAAGTATTTTGACTTTTTTTGGTCAATATTTATTAATTAAAAAAAATGGAAATATAATTTGCGACCTGTTTTTGGCGACGACAAGTCGTCGCTACCAATAATTAAGTTTTTTGTACAAAAATTAATTGATAAATAAAATGGAAAATTTGTTTGCGACGATATTGGCGACGAAAATGTCGTCGCCAAAAAGAATTTGACTATTTTGGTCAAAAAAGCAAAATTTTTTGTCGTCTAGTGGTCAAAAAGAATGTATGTATGTATAATAGGCCCAACACGAGTATGTACATAATAGGCCCGATACGTACATAAAAAGCCCAATAGGCCCAATATGTAGATACTAGGCCCAATTAGAGTCGGTTTAACGTTTGAGAGTCTAGTAAGCTTTAACCATCCTTTGTTATCCTACGTAAGCCCAATATGTTTCTCAATCATTCGTTTTCGTCTAAACAAATTCATCAACAAGTATGTACTATGTATGTATGTATGTATGAACGAATGAATATGTGAATGCATGTATGTATAATAGGTCCAACATAATATAACGAAATGTACATAATAGCCCCGATACGTACATAAAAGCCCAATACGCCCAATATGTAGATAAAGGCCCAATTAGCCCGATATGTACATAATATGCCCAATATGAGTATAATAGGCCTGATATGTACCTAATAGGCCCAATAAATGAGTAGAACATTCCCAACATGAGTATAATAAGCCCGAAATGTACATAATAGCCCCGATAAGTACATAAAAGCCCAATAGGCCCAATATGTAGATAAAGGCCCAATTAGCCCGATATGTACATGATAGGCCCAATATGAGTATAATAGGCCCAATAAATGAACATAAAAAGTCCAATAAGTACATAATAGGCCCAATATGTAGATACTAGGCCCAATTAGAGTCGGTTTAACCGTTTGAGAGTCTAGTAAGCTTTAACCATCCTTTGTTATCCTACGTAAGCCCAATATGTTTCTCAATCATTCGTTTTCGTCTAAACAAATTCATCAACAAGTATGTACTATGTATGTATGTATGTATGAACGAATGAATATGTGAATGTATGTATGTATAATAGGCCCAACATAATATAATAGGCCCGAAATGTACATAATAGCCCCGATAAGTACATAAAAGTCCAATAGGCCCAATATGTAGATAAAGGCCCAATTAGCCCAATATGTACATGATAGGCCCAATATGAGTATAATAGGCCCGATATGTACCTAATAGGCCCAATAAATGAGTATAATAGGCCCGATATCTTTTGGCGACGACATGTCGTCGCCAAATTCGCCGCCAATAAAATGGAGGGAATTTTTGTACGAAAGCGGGAAAAAATATTCTAAAAATTTAAACAAAATGTTTTTAGCGACGACTTTTAGCGACGACATGTCGTCGCAAAAAGTATTTTGACTTTTTCAGATTTAATAAGTTAATAAAGAAAATTAAAAAAAAATTTGTTCGATTTTTTTGCGACGACATGTCGTCGCAAAAAATAATTTGACTTTTTTTGGTCAATATTTATTAATTAAAAAAAATGGAAATATAATTTGCGACCTGTTTTTGGCGACGACAAGTCGTCGCTACCAATAATTAAGTTTTTTGTACAAAAATTAATTGATAAATAAAATGGAAAATTTGTTTGCGACGATATTGGCGACGAAAATGTCGTCGCCAAAAAGAATTTGACTATTTTGGTCAAAAAAGCAAAATTTTTTGTCGTCTAGTGGTCAAAAAGAATGTATGTATGTATAATAGGCCCAACACGAGTATGTACATAATAGGCCCGATACGTACATAAAAAGCCCAATAGGCCCAATATGTAGATACTAGGCCCAATTAGAGTCGGTTTAACGTTTGAGAGTCTAGTAAGCTTTAACCATCCTTTGTTATCCTACGTAAGCCCAATATGTTTCTCAATCATTCGTTTTCGTCTAAACAAATTCATCAACAAGTATGTACTATGTATGTATGTATGTATGAACGAATGAATATGTGAATGTATGTATGTATAATAGGCCCAACATAATATAATAGGCCCGAAATGTACATAATAGCCCCGATAAGTACATAAAAGTCCAATAGGCCCAATATGTAGATAAAGGCCCAATTAGCCCAATATGTACATGATAGGCCCAATATGAGTATAATAGGCCCGATATGTACCTAATAGGCCCAATAAATGAGTATAATAGGCCCGATATCTTTTGGCGACGACATGTCGTCGCCAAATTCGCCGCCAATAAAATGGAGGGAATTTTTGTACGAAAGCGGGAAAAAATATTCTAAAAATTTAAACAAAATGTTTTTAGCGACGACTTTTAGCGACGACATGTCGTCGCAAAAAGTATTTTGACTTTTTCAGATTTAATAAGTTAATAAAGAAAATTAAAAAAAAATTTGTTCGATTTTTTTGCGACGACATGTCGTCGCAAAAAGTATTTTGACTTTTTTTGGTCAATATTTATTAATTAAAAAAAATGGAAATATAATTTGCGACCTGTTTTTGGCGACGACAAGTCGTCGCTACCAATAATTAAGTTTTTTGTACAAAAATTAATTGATAAATAAAATGGAAAATTTGTTTGCGACGATATTGGCGACGAAAATGTCGTCGCCAAAAAGAATTTGACTATTTTGGTCAAAAAAGCAAAATTTTTTGTCGTCTAGTGGTCAAAAAGAATGTATGTATGTATAATAGGCCCAACACGAGTATGTACATAATAGGCCCGATACGTACATAAAAAGCCCAATAGGCCCAATATGTAGATACTAGGCCCAATTAGAGTCGGTTTAACGTTTGAGAGTCTAGTAAGCTTTAACCATCCTTTGTTATCCTACGTAAGCCCAATATGTTTCTCAATCATTCGTTTTCGTCTAAACAAATTCATCAACAAGTATGTACTATGTATGTATGTATGTATGAACGAATGAATATGTGAATGCATGTATGTATAATAGGTCCAACATAATATAACGAAATGTACATAATAGCCCCGATACGTACATAAAAGCCCAATACGCCCAATATGTAGATAAAGGCCCAATTAGCCCGATATGTACATAATATGCCCAATATGAGTATAATAGGCCTGATATGTACCTAATAGGCCCAATAAATGAGTAGAACATTCCCAACATGAGTATAATAAGCCCGAAATGTACATAATAGCCCCGATAAGTACATAAAAGCCCAATAGGCCCAATATGTAGATAAAGGCCCAATTAGCCCGATATGTACATGATAGGCCCAATATGAGTATAATAGGCCCAATAAATGAACATAAAAAGTCCAATAAGTACATAATAGGCCCAATATGTAGATACTAGGCCCAATTAGAGTCGGTTTAACCGTTTGAGAGTCTAGTAAGCTTTAACCATCCTTTGTTATCCTACGTAAGCCCAATATGTTTCTCAATCATTCGTTTTCGTCTAAACAAATTCATCAACAAGTATGTACTATGTATGTATGTATGTATGAACGAATGAATATGTGAATGTATGTATGTATAATAGGCCCAACATAATATAATAGGCCCGAAATGTACATAATAGCCCCGATAAGTACATAAAAGTCCAATAGGCCCAATATGTAGATAAAGGCCCAATTAGCCCAA
Source organism: Tagetes erecta (assembly GCA_030867185.1). Taxonomy (NCBI): domain Eukaryota; kingdom Viridiplantae; phylum Streptophyta; class Magnoliopsida; order Asterales; family Asteraceae; genus Tagetes; species Tagetes erecta. The sequence continues at coordinate 9,132,648 of CM061490.1, forward strand.
TATGTACATGATAGGCCCAATATGAGTATAATAGGCCCGATATGTACCTAATAGGCCCAATAAATGAGTATAATAGGCCCGATATCTTTTGGCGACGACATGTCGTCGCCAAATTCGCCGCCAATAAAATGGAGGGAATTTTTGTACGAAAGCGGGAAAAAATATTCTAAAAATTTAAACAAAATGTTTTTAGCGACGACTTTTAGCGACGACATGTCGTCGCAAAAAGTATTTTGACTTTTTCAGATTTAATAAGTTAATAAAGAAAATTAAAAAAAAATTTGTTCGATTTTTTTGCGACGACATGTCGTCGCAAAAAGTATTTTGACTTTTTTTGGTCAATATTTATTAATTAAAAAAAATGGAAATATAATTTGCGACCTGTTTTTGGCGACGACAAGTCGTCGCTACCAATAATTAAGTTTTTTGTACAAAAATTAATTGATAAATAAAATGGAAAATTTGTTTGCGACGATATTGGCGACGAAAATGTCGTCGCCAAAAAGAATTTGACTATTTTGGTCAAAAAAGCAAAATTTTTTGTCGTCTAGTGGTCAAAAAGAATGTATGTATGTATAATAGGCCCAACACGAGTATGTACATAATAGGCCCGATACGTACATAAAAAGCCCAATAGGCCCAATATGTAGATACTAGGCCCAATTAGAGTCGGTTTAACGTTTGAGAGTCTAGTAAGCTTTAACCATCCTTTGTTATCCTACGTAAGCCCAATATGTTTCTCAATCATTCGTTTTCGTCTAAACAAATTCATCAACAAGTATGTACTATGTATGTATGTATGTATGAACGAATGAATATGTGAATGCATGTATGTATAATAGGTCCAACATAATATAACGAAATGTACATAATAGCCCCGATACGTACATAAAAGCCCAATACGCCCAATATGTAGATAAAGGCCCAATTAGCCCGATATGTACATAATATGCCCAATATGAGTATAATAGGCCTGATATGTACCTAATAGGCCCAATAAATGAGTAGAACATTCCCAACATGAGTATAATAAGCCCGAAATGTACATAATAGCCCCGATAAGTACATAAAAGCCCAATAGGCCCAATATGTAGATAAAGGCCCAATTAGCCCGATATGTACATGATAGGCCCAATATGAGTATAATAGGCCCAATAAATGAACATAAAAAGTCCAATAAGTACATAATAGGCCCAATATGTAGATACTAGGCCCAATTAGAGTCGGTTTAACCGTTTGAGAGTCTAGTAAGCTTTAACCATCCTTTGTTATCCTACGTAAGCCCAATATGTTTCTCAATCATTCGTTTTCGTCTAAACAAATTCATCAACAAGTATGTACTATGTATGTATGTATGTATGAACGAATGAATATGTGAATGTATGTATGTATAATAGGCCCAACATAATATAATAGGCCCGAAATGTACATAATAGCCCCGATAAGTACATAAAAGTCCAATAGGCCCAATATGTAGATAAAGGCCCAATTAGCCCAATATGTACATGATAGGCCCAATATGAGTATAATAGGCCCGATATGTACCTAATAGGCCCAATAAATGAGTATAATAGGCCCGATATCTTTTGGCGACGACATGTCGTCGCCAAATTCGCCGCCAATAAAATGGAGGGAATTTTTGTACGAAAGCGGGAAAAAATATTCTAAAAATTTAAACAAAATGTTTTTAGCGACGACTTTTAGCGACGACATGTCGTCGCAAAAAGTATTTTGACTTTTTCAGATTTAATAAGTTAATAAAGAAAATTAAAAAAAAATTTGTTCGATTTTTTTGCGACGACATGTCGTCGCAAAAAGTATTTTGACTTTTTTTGGTCAATATTTATTAATTAAAAAAAATGGAAATATAATTTGCGACCTGTTTTTGGCGACGACAAGTCGTCGCTACCAATAATTAAGTTTTTTGTACAAAAATTAATTGATAAATAAAATGGAAAATTTGTTTGCGACGATATTGGCGACGAAAATGTCGTCGCCAAAAAGAATTTGACTATTTTGGTCAAAAAAGCAAAATTTTTTGTCGTCTAGTGGTCAAAAAGAATGTATGTATGTATAATAGGCCCAACACGAGTATGTACATAATAGGCCCGATACGTACATAAAAAGCCCAATAGGCCCAATATGTAGATACTAGGCCCAATTAGAGTCGGTTTAACGTTTGAGAGTCTAGTAAGCTTTAACCATCCTTTGTTATCCTACGTAAGCCCAATATGTTTCTCAATCATTCGTTTTCGTCTAAACAAATTCATCAACAAGTATGTACTATGTATGTATGTATGTATGAACGAATGAATATGTGAATGCATGTATGTATAATAGGTCCAACATAATATAACGAAATGTACATAATAGCCCCGATACGTACATAAAAGCCCAATACGCCCAATATGTAGATAAAGGCCCAATTAGCCCGATATGTACATAATATGCCCAATATGAGTATAATAGGCCTGATATGTACCTAATAGGCCCAATAAATGAGTAGAACATTCCCAACATGAGTATAATAAGCCCGAAATGTACATAATAGCCCCGATAAGTACATAAAAGCCCAATAGGCCCAATATGTAGATAAAGGCCCAATTAGCCCGATATGTACATGATAGGCCCAATATGAGTATAATAGGCCCAATAAATGAACATAAAAAGTCCAATAAGTACATAATAGGCCCAATATGTAGATACTAGGCCCAATTAGAGTCGGTTTAACCGTTTGAGAGTCTAGTAAGCTTTAACCATCCTTTGTTATCCTACGTAAGCCCAATATGTTTCTCAATCATTCGTTTTCGTCTAAACAAATTCATCAACAAGTATGTACTATGTATGTATGTATGTATGAACGAATGAATATGTGAATGTATGTATGTATAATAGGCCCAACATAATATAATAGGCCCGAAATGTACATAATAGCCCCGATAAGTACATAAAAGTCCAATAGGCCCAATATGTAGATAAAGGCCCAATTAGCCCAATATGTACATGATAGGCCCAATATGAGTATAATAGGCCCGATATGTACCTAATAGGCCCAATAAATGAGTATAATAGGCCCGATATCTTTTGGCGACGACATGTCGTCGCCAAATTCGCCGCCAATAAAATGGAGGGAATTTTTGTACGAAAGCGGGAAAAAATATTCTAAAAATTTAAACAAAATGTTTTTAGCGACGACTTTTAGCGACGACATGTCGTCGCAAAAAGTATTTTGACTTTTTCAGATTTAATAAGTTAATAAAGAAAATTAAAAAAAAATTTGTTCGATTTTTTTGCGACGACATGTCGTCGCAAAAAATAATTTGACTTTTTTTGGTCAATATTTATTAATTAAAAAAAATGGAAATATAATTTGCGACCTGTTTTTGGCGACGACAAGTCGTCGCTACCAATAATTAAGTTTTTTGTACAAAAATTAATTGATAAATAAAATGGAAAATTTGTTTGCGACGATATTGGCGACGAAAATGTCGTCGCCAAAAAGAATTTGACTATTTTGGTCAAAAAAGCAAAATTTTTTGTCGTCTAGTGGTCAAAAAGAATGTATGTATGTATAATAGGCCCAACACGAGTATGTACATAATAGGCCCGATACGTACATAAAAAGCCCAATAGGCCCAATATGTAGATACTAGGCCCAATTAGAGTCGGTTTAACGTTTGAGAGTCTAGTAAGCTTTAACCATCCTTTGTTATCCTACGTAAGCCCAATATGTTTCTCAATCATTCGTTTTCGTCTAAACAAATTCATCAACAAGTATGTACTATGTATGTATGTATGTATGAACGAATGAATATGTGAATGTATGTATGTATAATAGGCCCAACATAATATAATAGGCCCGAAATGTACATAATAGCCCCGATAAGTACATAAAAGTCCAATAGGCCCAATATGTAGATAAAGGCCCAATTAGCCCAATATGTACATGATAGGCCCAATATGAGTATAATAGGCCCGATATGTACCTAATAGGCCCAATAAATGAGTATAATAGGCCCGATATCTTTTGGCGACGACATGTCGTCGCCAAATTCGCCGCCAATAAAATGGAGGGAATTTTTGTACGAAAGCGGGAAAAAATATTCTAAAAATTTAAACAAAATGTTTTTAGCGACGACTTTTAGCGACGACATGTCGTCGCAAAAAGTATTTTGACTTTTTCAGATTTAATAAGTTAATAAAGAAAATTAAAAAAAAATTTGTTCGATTTTTTTGCGACGACATGTCGTCGCAAAAAGTATTTTGACTTTTTTTGGTCAATATTTATTAATTAAAAAAAATGGAAATATAATTTGCGACCTGTTTTTGGCGACGACAAGTCGTCGCTACCAATAATTAAGTTTTTTGTACAAAAATTAATTGATAAATAAAATGGAAAATTTGTTTGCGACGATATTGGCGACGAAAATGTCGTCGCCAAAAAGAATTTGACTATTTTGGTCAAAAAAGCAAAATTTTTTGTCGTCTAGTGGTCAAAAAGAATGTATGTATGTATAATAGGCCCAACACGAGTATGTACATAATAGGCCCGATACGTACATAAAAAGCCCAATAGGCCCAATATGTAGATACTAGGCCCAATTAGAGTCGGTTTAACGTTTGAGAGTCTAGTAAGCTTTAACCATCCTTTGTTATCCTACGTAAGCCCAATATGTTTCTCAATCATTCGTTTTCGTCTAAACAAATTCATCAACAAGTATGTACTATGTATGTATGTATGTATGAACGAATGAATATGTGAATGCATGTATGTATAATAGGTCCAACATAATATAACGAAATGTACATAATAGCCCCGATACGTACATAAAAGCCCAATACGCCCAATATGTAGATAAAGGCCCAATTAGCCCGATATGTACATAATATGCCCAATATGAGTATAATAGGCCTGATATGTACCTAATAGGCCCAATAAATGAGTAGAACATTCCCAACATGAGTATAATAAGCCCGAAATGTACATAATAGCCCCGATAAGTACATAAAAGCCCAATAGGCCCAATATGTAGATAAAGGCCCAATTAGCCCGATATGTACATGATAGGCCCAATATGAGTATAATAGGCCCAATAAATGAACATAAAAAGTCCAATAAGTACATAATAGGCCCAATATGTAGATACTAGGCCCAATTAGAGTCGGTTTAACCGTTTGAGAGTCTAGTAAGCTTTAACCATCCTTTGTTATCCTACGTAAGCCCAATATGTTTCTCAATCATTCGTTTTCGTCTAAACAAATTCATCAACAAGTATGTACTATGTATGTATGTATGTATGAACGAATGAATATGTGAATGTATGTATGTATAATAGGCCCAACATAATATAATAGGCCCGAAATGTACATAATAGCCCCGATAAGTACATAAAAGTCCAATAGGCCCAATATGTAGATAAAGGCCCAATTAGCCCAATATGTACATGATAGGCCCAATATGAGTATAATAGGCCCGATATGTACCTAATAGGCCCAATAAATGAGTATAATAGGCCCGATATCTTTTGGCGACGACATGTCGTCGCCAAATTCGCCGCCAATAAAATGGAGGGAATTTTTGTACGAAAGCGGGAAAAAATATTCTAAAAATTTAAACAAAATGTTTTTAGCGACGACTTTTAGCGACGACATGTCGTCGCAAAAAGTATTTTGACTTTTTCAGATTTAATAAGTTAATAAAGAAAATTAAAAAAAAATTTGTTCGATTTTTTTGCGACGACATGTCGTCCGTCGCAAAAAGTATTTTGACTTTTTTTGGTCAATATTTATTAATTAAAAAAAATGGAAATATAATTTGCGACCTGTTTTTGGCGACGACAAGTCGTCGCTACCAATAATTAAGTTTTTTGTACAAAAATTAATTGATAAATAAAATGGAAAATTTGTTTGCGACGATATTGGCGACGAAAATGTCGTCGCCAAAAAGAATTTGACTATTTTGGTCAAAAAAGCAAAATTTTTTGTCGTCTAGTGGTCAAAAAGAATGTATGTATGTATAATAGGCCCAACACGAGTATGTACATAATAGGCCCGATACGTACATAAAAAGCCCAATAGGCCCAATATGTAGATACTAGGCCCAATTAGAGTCGGTTTAACGTTTGAGAGTCTAGTAAGCTTTAACCATCCTTTGTTATCCTACGTAAGCCCAATATGTTTCTCAATCATTCGTTTTCGTCTAAACAAATTCATCAACAAGTATGTACTATGTATGTATGTATGTATGAACGAATGAATATGTGAATGCATGTATGTATAATAGGTCCAACATAATATAACGAAATGTACATAATAGCCCCGATACGTACATAAAAGCCCAATACGCCCAATATGTAGATAAAGGCCCAATTAGCCCGATATGTACATAATATGCCCAATATGAGTATAATAGGCCTGATATGTACCTAATAGGCCCAATAAATGAGTAGAACATTCCCAACATGAGTATAATAAGCCCGAAATGTACATAATAGCCCCGATAAGTACATAAAAGCCCAATAGGCCCAATATGTAGATAAAGGCCCAATTAGCCCGATATGTACATGATAGGCCCAATATGAGTATAATAGGCCCAATAAATGAACATAAAAAGTCCAATAAGTACATAATAGGCCCAATATGTAGATACTAGGCCCAATTAGAGTCGGTTTAACCGTTTGAGAGTCTAGTAAGCTTTAACCATCCTTTGTTATCCTACGTAAGCCCAATATGTTTCTCAATCATTCGTTTTCGTCTAAACAAATTCATCAACAAGTATGTACTATGTATGTATGTATGTATGAACGAATGAATATGTGAATGTATGTATGTATAATAGGCCCAACATAATATAATAGGCCCGAAATGTACATAATAGCCCCGATAAGTACATAAAAGTCCAATAGGCCCAATATGTAGATAAAGGCCCAATTAGCCCAATATGTACATGATAGGCCCAATATGAGTATAATAGGCCCGATATGTACCTAATAGGCCCAATAAATGAGTATAATAGGCCCGATATCTTTTGGCGACGACATGTCGTCGCCAAATTCGCCGCCAATAAAATGGAGGGAATTTTTGTACGAAAGCGGGAAAAAATATTCTAAAAATTTAAACAAAATGTTTTTAGCGACGACTTTTAGCGACGACATGTCGTCGCAAAAAGTATTTTGACTTTTTCAGATTTAATAAGTTAATAAAGAAAATTAAAAAAAAATTTGTTCGATTTTTTTGCGACGACATGTCGTCGCAAAAAATAATTTGACTTTTTTTGGTCAATATTTATTAATTAAAAAAAATGGAAATATAATTTGCGACCTGTTTTTGGCGACGACAAGTCGTCGCTACCAATAATTAAGTTTTTTGTACAAAAATTAATTGATAAATAAAATGGAAAATTTGTTTGCGACGATATTGGCGACGAAAATGTCGTCGCCAAAAAGAATTTGACTATTTTGGTCAAAAAAGCAAAATTTTTTGTCGTCTAGTGGTCAAAAAGAATGTATGTATGTATAATAGGCCCAACACGAGTATGTACATAATAGGCCCGATACGTACATAAAAAGCCCAATAGGCCCAATATGTAGATACTAGGCCCAATTAGAGTCGGTTTAACGTTTGAGAGTCTAGTAAGCTTTAACCATCCTTTGTTATCCTACGTAAGCCCAATATGTTTCTCAATCATTCGTTTTCGTCTAAACAAATTCATCAACAAGTATGTACTATGTATGTATGTATGTATGAACGAATGAATATGTGAATGTATGTATGTATAATAGGCCCAACATAATATAATAGGCCCGAAATGTACATAATAGCCCCGATAAGTACATAAAAGTCCAATAGGCCCAATATGTAGATAAAGGCCCAATTAGCCCAATATGTACATGATAGGCCCAATATGAGTATAATAGGCCCGATATGTACCTAATAGGCCCAATAAATGAGTATAATAGGCCCGATATCTTTTGGCGACGACATGTCGTCGCCAAATTCGCCGCCAATAAAATGGAGGGAATTTTTGTACGAAAGCGGGAAAAAATATTCTAAAAATTTAAACAAAATGTTTTTAGCGACGACTTTTAGCGACGACATGTCGTCGCAAAAAGTATTTTGACTTTTTCAGATTTAATAAGTTAATAAAGAAAATTAAAAAAAAATTTGTTCGATTTTTTTGCGACGACATGTCGTCGCAAAAAGTATTTTGACTTTTTTTGGTCAATATTTATTAATTAAAAAAAATGGAAATATAATTTGCGACCTGTTTTTGGCGACGACAAGTCGTCGCTACCAATAATTAAGTTTTTTGTACAAAAATTAATTGATAAATAAAATGGAAAATTTGTTTGCGACGATATTGGCGACGAAAATGTCGTCGCCAAAAAGAATTTGACTATTTTGGTCAAAAAAGCAAAATTTTTTGTCGTCTAGTGGTCAAAAAGAATGTATGTATGTATAATAGGCCCAACACGAGTATGTACATAATAGGCCCGATACGTACATAAAAAGCCCAATAGGCCCAATATGTAGATACTAGGCCCAATTAGAGTCGGTTTAACGTTTGAGAGTCTAGTAAGCTTTAACCATCCTTTGTTATCCTACGTAAGCCCAATATGTTTCTCAATCATTCGTTTTCGTCTAAACAAATTCATCAACAAGTATGTACTATGTATGTATGTATGTATGAACGAATGAATATGTGAATGCATGTATGTATAATAGGTCCAACATAATATAACGAAATGTACATAATAGCCCCGATACGTACATAAAAGCCCAATACGCCCAATATGTAGATAAAGGCCCAATTAGCCCGATATGTACATAATATGCCCAATATGAGTATAATAGGCCTGATATGTACCTAATAGGCCCAATAAATGAGTAGAACATTCCCAACATGAGTATAATAAGCCCGAAATGTACATAATAGCCCCGATAAGTACATAAAAGCCCAATAGGCCCAATATGTAGATAAAGGCCCAATTAGCCCGATATGTACATGATAGGCCCAATATGAGTATAATAGGCCCAATAAATGAACATAAAAAGTCCAATAAGTACATAATAGGCCCAATATGTAGATACTAGGCCCAATTAGAGTCGGTTTAACCGTTTGAGAGTCTAGTAAGCTTTAACCATCCTTTGTTATCCTACGTAAGCCCAATATGTTTCTCAATCATTCGTTTTCGTCTAAACAAATTCATCAACAAGTATGTACTATGTATGTATGTATGTATGAACGAATGAATATGTGAATGTATGTATGTATAATAGGCCCAACATAATATAATAGGCCCGAAATGTACATAATAGCCCCGATAAGTACATAAAAGTCCAATAGGCCCAATATGTAGATAAAGGCCCAATTAGCCCAATATGTACATGATAGGCCCAATATGAGTATAATAGGCCCGATATGTACCTAATAGGCCCAATAAATGAGTATAATAGGCCCGATATCTTTTGGCGACGACATGTCGTCGCCAAATTCGCCGCCAATAAAATGGAGGGAATTTTTGTACGAAAGCGGGAAAAAATATTCTAAAAATTTAAACAAAATGTTTTTAGCGACGACTTTTAGCGACGACATGTCGTCGCAAAAAGTATTTTGACTTTTTCAGATTTAATAAGTTAATAAAGAAAATTAAAAAAAAATTTGTTCGATTTTTTTGCGACGACATGTCGTCGCAAAAAGTATTTTGACTTTTTTTGGTCAATATTTATTAATTAAAAAAAATGGAAATATAATTTGCGACCTGTTTTTGGCGACGACAAGTCGTCGCTACCAATAATTAAGTTTTTTGTACAAAAATTAATTGATAAATAAAATGGAAAATTTGTTTGCGACGATATTGGCGACGAAAATGTCGTCGCCAAAAAGAATTTGACTATTTTGGTCAAAAAAGCAAAATTTTTTGTCGTCTAGTGGTCAAAAAGAATGTATGTATGTATAATAGGCCCAACACGAGTATGTACATAATAGGCCCGATACGTACATAAAAAGCCCAATAGGCCCAATATGTAGATACTAGGCCCAATTAGAGTCGGTTTAACGTTTGAGAGTCTAGTAAGCTTTAACCATCCTTTGTTATCCTACGTAAGCCCAATATGTTTCTCAATCATTCGTTTTCGTCTAAACAAATTCATCAACAAGTATGTACTATGTATGTATGTATGTATGAACGAATGAATATGTGAATGCATGTATGTATAATAGGTCCAACATAATATAACGAAATGTACATAATAGCCCCGATACGTACATAAAAGCCCAATACGCCCAATATGTAGATAAAGGCCCAATTAGCCCGATATGTACATAATATGCCCAATATGAGTATAATAGGCCTGATATGTACCTAATAGGCCCAATAAATGAGTAGAACATTCCCAACATGAGTATAATAAGCCCGAAATGTACATAATAGCCCCGATAAGTACATAAAAGCCCAATAGGCCCAATATGTAGATAAAGGCCCAATTAGCCCGATATGTACATGATAGGCCCAATATGAGTATAATAGGCCCAATAAATGAACATAAAAAGTCCAATAAGTACATAATAGGCCCAATATGTAGATACTAGGCCCAATTAGAGTCGGTTTAACCGTTTGAGAGTCTAGTAAGCTTTAACCATCCTTTGTTATCCTACGTAAGCCCAATATGTTTCTCAATCATTCGTTTTCGTCTAAACAAATTCATCAACAAGTATGTACTATGTATGTATGTATGTATGAACGAATGAATATGTGAATGTATGTATGTATAATAGGCCCAACATAATATAATAGGCCCGAAATGTACATAATAGCCCCGATAAGTACATAAAAGTCCAATAGGCCCAATATGTAGATAAAGGCCCAATTAGCCCAATATGTACATGATAGGCCCAATATGAGTATAATAGGCCCGATATGTACCTAATAGGCCCAATAAATGAGTATAATAGGCCCGATATCTTTTGGCGACGACATGTCGTCGCCAAATTCGCCGCCAATAAAATGGAGGGAATTTTTGTACGAAAGCGGGAAAAAATATTCTAAAAATTTAAACAAAATGTTTTTAGCGACGACTTTTAGCGACGACATGTCGTCGCAAAAAGTATTTTGACTTTTTCAGATTTAATAAGTTAATAAAGAAAATTAAAAAAAAATTTGTTCGATTTTTTTGCGACGACATGTCGTCGCAAAAAATAATTTGACTTTTTTTGGTAAATATTTATTAATTAAAAAAAATGGAAATATAATTTGCGACCTGTTTTTGGCGACGACAAGTCGTCGCTACCAATAATTAAGTTTTTTGTACAAAAATTAATTGATAAATAAAATGGAAAATTTGTTTGCGACGATATTGGCGACGAAAATGTCGTCGCCAAAAAGAATTTGACTATTTTGGTCAAAAAAGCAAAATTTTTTGTCGTCTAGTGGTCAAAAAGAATGTATGTATGTATAATAGGCCCAACACGAGTATGTACATAATAGGCCCGATACGTACATAAAAAGCCCAATAGGCCCAATATGTAGATACTAGGCCCAATTAGAGTCGGTTTAACGTTTGAGAGTCTAGTAAGCTTTAACCATCCTTTGTTATCCTACGTAAGCCCAATATGTTTCTCAATCATTCGTTTTCGTCTAAACAAATTCATCAACAAGTATGTACTATGTATGTATGTATGTATGAACGAATGAATATGTGAATGCATGTATGTATAATAGGTCCAACATAATATAACGAAATGTACATAATAGCCCCGATACGTACATAAAAGCCCAATACGCCCAATATGTAGATAAAGGCCCAATTAGCCCGATATGTACATAATATGCCCAATATGAGTATAATAGGCCTGATATGTACCTAATAGGCCCAATAAATGAGTAGAACATTCCCAACATGAGTATAATAAGCCCGAAATGTACATAATAGCCCCGATAAGTACATAAAAGCCCAATAGGCCCAATATGTAGATAAAGGCCCAATTAGCCCGATATGTACATGATAGGCCCAATATGAGTATAATAGGCCCAATAAATGAACATAAAAAGTCCAATAAGTACATAATAGGCCCAATATGTAGATACTAGGCCCAATTAGAGTCGGTTTAACCGTTTGAGAGTCTAGTAAGCTTTAACCATCCTTTGTTATCCTACGTAAGCCCAATATGTTTCTCAATCATTCGTTTTCGTCTAAACAAATTCATCAACAAGTATGTACTATGTATGTATGTATGTATGAACGAATGAATATGTGAATGTATGTATGTATAATAGGCCCAACATAATATAATAGGCCCGAAATGTACATAATAGCCCCGATAAGTACATAAAAGTCCAATAGGCCCAATATGTAGATAAAGGCCCAATTAGCCCAATATGTACATGATAGGCCCAATATGAGTATAATAGGCCCGATATGTACCTAATAGGCCCAATAAATGAGTATAATAGGCCCGATATCTTTTGGCGACGACATGTCGTCGCCAAATTCGCCGCCAATAAAATGGAGGGAATTTTTGTACGAAAGCGGGAAAAAATATTCTAAAAATTTAAACAAAATGTTTTTAGCGACGACTTTTAGCGACGACATGTCGTCGCAAAAAGTATTTTGACTTTTTCAGATTTAATAAGTTAATAAAGAAAATTAAAAAAAAATTTGTTCGATTTTTTTGCGACGACATGTCGTCGCAAAAAGTATTTTGACTTTTTTTGGTCAATATTTATTAATTAAAAAAAATGGAAATATAATTTGCGACCTGTTTTTGGCGACGACAAGTCGTCGCTACCAATAATTAAGTTTTTTGTACAAAAATTAATTGATAAATAAAATGGAAAATTTGTTTGCGACGATATTGGCGACGAAAATGTCGTCGCCAAAAAGAATTTGACTATTTTGGTCAAAAAAGCAAAATTTTTTGTCGTCTAGTGGTCAAAAAGAATGTATGTATGTATAATAGGCCCAACACGAGTATGTACATAATAGGCCCGATACGTACATAAAAAGCCCAATAGGCCCAATATGTAGATACTAGGCCCAATTAGAGTCGGTTTAACGTTTGAGAGTCTAGTAAGCTTTAACCATCCTTTGTTATCCTACGTAAGCCCAATATGTTTCTCAATCATTCGTTTTCGTCTAAACAAATTCATCAACAAGTATGTACTATGTATGTATGTATGTATGAACGAATGAATATGTGAATGCATGTATGTATAATAGGTCCAACATAATATAACGAAATGTACATAATAGCCCCGATACGTACATAAAAGCCCAATACGCCCAATATGTAGATAAAGGCCCAATTAGCCCGATATGTACATAATATGCCCAATATGAGTATAATAGGCCTGATATGTACCTAATAGGCCCAATAAATGAGTAGAACATTCCCAACATGAGTATAATAAGCCCGAAATGTACATAATAGCCCCGATAAGTACATAAAAGCCCAATAGGCCCAATATGTAGATAAAGGCCCAATTAGCCCGATATGTACATGATAGGCCCAATATGAGTATAATAGGCCCAATAAATGAACATAAAAAGTCCAATAAGTACATAATAGGCCCAATATGTAGATACTAGGCCCAATTAGAGTCGGTTTAACCGTTTGAGAGTCTAGTAAGCTTTAACCATCCTTTGTTATCCTACGTAAGCCCAATATGTTTCTCAATCATTCGTTTTCGTCTAAACAAATTCATCAACAAGTATGTACTATGTATGTATGTATGTATGAACGAATGAATATGTGAATGTATGTATGTATAATAGGCCCAACATAATATAATAGGCCCGAAATGTACATAATAGCCCCGATAAGTACATAAAAGTCCAATAGGCCCAATATGTAGATAAAGGCCCAATTAGCCCAATATGTACATGATAGGCCCAATATGAGTATAATAGGCCCGATATGTACCTAATAGGCCCAATAAATGAGTATAATAGGCCCGATATCTTTTGGCGACGACATGTCGTCGCCAAATTCGCCGCCAATAAAATGGAGGGAATTTTTGTACGAAAGCGGGAAAAAATATTCTAAAAATTTAAACAAAATGTTTTTAGCGACGACTTTTAGCGACGACATGTCGTCGCAAAAAGTATTTTGACTTTTTCAGATTTAATAAGTTAATAAAGAAAATTAAAAAAAAATTTGTTCGATTTTTTTGCGACGACATGTCGTCGCAAAAAATAATTTGACTTTTTTTGGTCAATATTTATTAATTAAAAAAAATGGAAATATAATTTGCGACCTGTTTTTGGCGACGACAAGTCGTCGCTACCAATAATTAAGTTTTTTGTACAAAAATTAATTGATAAATAAAATGGAAAATTTGTTTGCGACGATATTGGCGACGAAAATGTCGTCGCCAAAAAGAATTTGACTATTTTGGTCAAAAAAGCAAAATTTTTTGTCGTCTAGTGGTCAAAAAGAATGTATGTATGTATAATAGGCCCAACACGAGTATGTACATAATAGGCCCGATACGTACATAAAAAGCCCAATAGGCCCAATATGTAGATACTAGGCCCAATTAGAGTCGGTTTAACGTTTGAGAGTCTAGTAAGCTTTAACCATCCTTTGTTATCCTACGTAAGCCCAATATGTTTCTCAATCATTCGTTTTCGTCTAAACAAATTCATCAACAAGTATGTACTATGTATGTATGTATGTATGAACGAATGAATATGTGAATGCATGTATGTATAATAGGTCCAACATAATATAACGAAATGTACATAATAGCCCCGATACGTACATAAAAGCCCAATACGCCCAATATGTAGATAAAGGCCCAATTAGCCCGATATGTACATAATATGCCCAATATGAGTATAATAGGCCTGATATGTACCTAATAGGCCCAATAAATGAGTAGAACATTCCCAACATGAGTATAATAAGCCCGAAATGTACATAATAGCCCCGATAAGTACATAAAAGCCCAATAGGCCCAATATGTAGATAAAGGCCCAATTAGCCCGATATGTACATGATAGGCCCAATATGAGTATAATAGGCCCAATAAATGAACATAAAAAGTCCAATAAGTACATAATAGGCCCAATATGTAGATACTAGGCCCAATTAGAGTCGGTTTAACCGTTTGAGAGTCTAGTAAGCTTTAACCATCCTTTGTTATCCTACGTAAGCCCAATATGTTTCTCAATCATTCGTTTTCGTCTAAACAAATTCATCAACAAGTATGTACTATGTATGTATGTATGTATGAACGAATGAATATGTGAATGTATGTATGTATAATAGGCCCAACATAATATAATAGGCCCGAAATGTACATAATAGCCCCGATAAGTACATAAAAGTCCAATAGGCCCAATATGTAGATAAAGGCCCAATTAGCCCAATATGTACATGATAGGCCCAATATGAGTATAATAGGCCCGATATGTACCTAATAGGCCCAATAAATGAGTATAATAGGCCCGATATCTTTTGGCGACGACATGTCGTCGCCAAATTCGCCGCCAATAAAATGGAGGGAATTTTTGTACGAAAGCGGGAAAAAATATTCTAAAAATTTAAACAAAATGTTTTTAGCGACGACTTTTAGCGACGACATGTCGTCGCAAAAAGTATTTTGACTTTTTCAGATTTAATAAGTTAATAAAGAAAATTAAAAAAAAATTTGTTCGATTTTTTTGCGACGACATGTCGTCGCAAAAAGTATTTTGACTTTTTTTGGTCAATATTTATTAATTAAAAAAAATGGAAATATAATTTGCGACCTGTTTTTGGCGACGACAAGTCGTCGCTACCAATAATTAAGTTTTTTGTACAAAAATTAATTGATAAATAAAATGGAAAATTTGTTTGCGACGATATTGGCGACGAAAATGTCGTCGCCAAAAAGAATTTGACTATTTTGGTCAAAAAAGCAAAATTTTTTGTCGTCTAGTGGTCAAAAAGAATGTATGTATGTATAATAGGCCCAACACGAGTATGTACATAATAGGCCCGATACGTACATAAAAAGCCCAATAGGCCCAATATGTAGATACTAGGCCCAATTAGAGTCGGTTTAACGTTTGAGAGTCTAGTAAGCTTTAACCATCCTTTGTTATCCTACGTAAGCCCAATATGTTTCTCAATCATTCGTTTTCGTCTAAACAAATTCATCAACAAGTATGTACTATGTATGTATGTATGTATGAACGAATGAATATGTGAATGCATGTATGTATAATAGGTCCAACATAATATAACGAAATGTACATAATAGCCCCGATACGTACATAAAAGCCCAATACGCCCAATATGTAGATAAAGGCCCAATTAGCCCGATATGTACATAATATGCCCAATATGAGTATAATAGGCCTGATATGTACCTAATAGGCCCAATAAATGAGTAGAACATTCCCAACATGAGTATAATAAGCCCGAAATGTACATAATAGCCCCGATAAGTACATAAAAGCCCAATAGGCCCAATATGTAGATAAAGGCCCAATTAGCCCGATATGTACATGATAGGCCCAATATGAGTATAATAGGCCCAATAAATGAACATAAAAAGTCCAATAAGTACATAATAGGCCCAATATGTAGATACTAGGCCCAATTAGAGTCGGTTTAACCGTTTGAGAGTCTAGTAAGCTTTAACCATCCTTTGTTATCCTACGTAAGCCCAATATGTTTCTCAATCATTCGTTTTCGTCTAAACAAATTCATCAACAAGTATGTACTATGTATGTATGTATGTATGAACGAATGAATATGTGAATGTATGTATGTATAATAGGCCCAACATAATATAATAGGCCCGAAATGTACATAATAGCCCCGATAAGTACATAAAAGTCCAATAGGCCCAATTAGCCCAATATGTACATGATAGGCCCAATATGAGTATAATAGGCCCGATATGTACCTAATAGGCCCAATAAATGAGTATAATAGGCCCGATATCTTTTGGCGACGACATGTCGTCGCCAAATTCGCCGCCAATAAAATGGAGGGAATTTTTGTACGAAAGCGGGAAAAAATATTCTAAAAATTTAAACAAAATGTTTTTAGCGACGACTTTTAGCGACGACATGTCGTCGCAAAAAGTATTTTGACTTTTTCAGATTTAATAAGTTAATAAAGAAAATTAAAAAAAAATTTGTTCGATTTTTTTGCGACGACATGTCGTCCGTCGCAAAAAGTATTTTGACTTTTTTTGGTCAATATTTATTAATTAAAAAAAATGGAAATATAATTTGCGACCTGTTTTTGGCGACGACAAGTCGTCGCTACCAATAATTAAGTTTTTTGTACAAAAATTAATTGATAAATAAAATGGAAAATTTGTTTGCGACGATATTGGCGACGAAAATGTCGTCGCCAAAAAGAATTTGACTATTTTGGTCAAAAAAGCAAAATTTTTTGTCGTCTAGTGGTCAAAAAGAATGTATGTATGTATAATAGGCCCAACACGAGTATGTACATAATAGGCCCGATACGTACATAAAAAGCCCAATAGGCCCAATATGTAGATACTAGGCCCAATTAGAGTCGGTTTAACGTTTGAGAGTCTAGTAAGCTTTAACCATCCTTTGTTATCCTACGTAAGCCCAATATGTTTCTCAATCATTCGTTTTCGTCTAAACAAATTCATCAACAAGTATGTACTATGTATGTATGTATGTATGAACGAATGAATATGTGAATGCATGTATGTATAATAGGTCCAACATAATATAACGAAATGTACATAATAGCCCCGATACGTACATAAAAGCCCAATACGCCCAATATGTAGATAAAGGCCCAATTAGCCCGATATGTACATAATATGCCCAATATGAGTATAATAGGCCTGATATGTACCTAATAGGCCCAATAAATGAGTAGAACATTCCCAACATGAGTATAATAAGCCCGAAATGTACATAATAGCCCCGATAAGTACATAAAAGCCCAATAGGCCCAATATGTAGATAAAGGCCCAATTAGCCCGATATGTACATGATAGGCCCAATATGAGTATAATAGGCCCAATAAATGAACATAAAAAGTCCAATAAGTACATAATAGGCCCAATATGTAGATACTAGGCCCAATTAGAGTCGGTTTAACCGTTTGAGAGTCTAGTAAGCTTTAACCATCCTTTGTTATCCTACGTAAGCCCAATATGTTTCTCAATCATTCGTTTTCGTCTAAACAAATTCATCAACAAGTATGTACTATGTATGTATGTATGTATGAACGAATGAATATGTGAATGTATGTATGTATAATAGGCCCAACATAATATAATAGGCCCGAAATGTACATAATAGCCCCGATAAGTACATAAAAGTCCAATAGGCCCAATATGTAGATAAAGGCCCAATTAGCCCAATATGTACATGATAGGCCCAATATGAGTATAATAGGCCCGATATGTACCTAATAGGCCCAATAAATGAGTATAATAGGCCCGATATCTTTTGGCGACGACATGTCGTCGCCAAATTCGCCGCCAATAAAATGGAGGGAATTTTTGTACGAAAGCGGGAAAAAATATTCTAAAAATTTAAACAAAATGTTTTTAGCGACGACTTTTAGCGACGACATGTCGTCGCAAAAAGTATTTTGACTTTTTCAGATTTAATAAGTTAATAAAGAAAATTAAAAAAAAATTTGTTCGATTTTTTTGCGACGACATGTCGTCCGTCGCAAAAAGTATTTTGACTTTTTTTGGTCAATATTTATTAATTAAAAAAAATGGAAATATAATTTGCGACCTGTTTTTGGCGACGACAAGTCGTCGCTACCAATAATTAAGTTTTTTGTACAAAAATTAATTGATAAATAAAATGGAAAATTTGTTTGCGACGATATTGGCGACGAAAATGTCGTCGCCAAAAAGAATTTGACTATTTTGGTCAAAAAAGCAAAATTTTTTGTCGTCTAGTGGTCAAAAAGAATGTATGTATGTATAATAGGCCCAACACGAGTATGTACATAATAGGCCCGATACGTACATAAAAAGCCCAATAGGCCCAATATGTAGATACTAGGCCCAATTAGAGTCGGTTTAACGTTTGAGAGTCTAGTAAGCTTTAACCATCCTTTGTTATCCTACGTAAGCCCAATATGTTTCTCAATCATTCGTTTTCGTCTAAACAAATTCATCAACAAGTATGTACTATGTATGTATGTATGTATGAACGAATGAATATGTGAATGCATGTATGTATAATAGGTCCAACATAATATAACGAAATGTACATAATAGCCCCGATACGTACATAAAAGCCCAATACGCCCAATATGTAGATAAAGGCCCAATTAGCCCGATATGTACATAATATGCCCAATATGAGTATAATAGGCCTGATATGTACCTAATAGGCCCAATAAATGAGTAGAACATTCCCAACATGAGTATAATAAGCCCGAAATGTACATAATAGCCCCGATAAGTACATAAAAGCCCAATAGGCCCAATATGTAGATAAAGGCCCAATTAGCCCGATATGTACATGATAGGCCCAATATGAGTATAATAGGCCCAATAAATGAACATAAAAAGTCCAATAAGTACATAATAGGCCCAATATGTAGATACTAGGCCCAATTAGAGTCGGTTTAACCGTTTGAGAGTCTAGTAAGCTTTAACCATCCTTTGTTATCCTACGTAAGCCCAATATGTTTCTCAATCATTCGTTTTCGTCTAAACAAATTCATCAACAAGTATGTACTATGTATGTATGTATGTATGAACGAATGAATATGTGAATGTATGTATGTATAATAGGCCCAACATAATATAATAGGCCCGAAATGTACATAATAGCCCCGATAAGTACATAAAAGTCCAATAGGCCCAATATGTAGATAAAGGCCCAATTAGCCCAATATGTACATGATAGGCCCAATATGAGTATAATAGGCCCGATATGTACCTAATAGGCCCAATAAATGAGTATAATAGGCCCGATATCTTTTGGCGACGACATGTCGTCGCCAAATTCGCCGCCAATAAAATGGAGGGAATTTTTGTACGAAAGCGGGAAAAAATATTCTAAAAATTTAAACAAAATGTTTTTAGCGACGACTTTTAGCGACGACATGTCGTCGCAAAAAGTATTTTGACTTTTTCAGATTTAATAAGTTAATAAAGAAAATTAAAAAAAAATTTGTTCGATTTTTTTGCGACGACATGTCGTCGCAAAAAATAATTTGACTTTTTTTGGTCAATATTTATTAATTAAAAAAAATGGAAATATAATTTGCGACCTGTTTTTGGCGACGACAAGTCGTCGCTACCAATAATTAAGTTTTTTGTACAAAAATTAATTGATAAATAAAATGGAAAATTTGTTTGCGACGATATTGGCGACGAAAATGTCGTCGCCAAAAAGAATTTGACTATTTTGGTCAAAAAAGCAAAATTTTTTGTCGTCTAGTGGTCAAAAAGAATGTATGTATGTATAATAGGCCCAACACGAGTATGTACATAATAGGCCCGATACGTACATAAAAAGCCCAATAGGCCCAATATGTAGATACTAGGCCCAATTAGAGTCGGTTTAACGTTTGAGAGTCTAGTAAGCTTTAACCATCCTTTGTTATCCTACGTAAGCCCAATATGTTTCTCAATCATTCGTTTTCGTCTAAACAAATTCATCAACAAGTATGTACTATGTATGTATGTATGTATGAACGAATGAATATGTGAATGCATGTATGTATAATAGGTCCAACATAATATAACGAAATGTACATAATAGCCCCGATACGTACATAAAAGCCCAATACGCCCAATATGTAGATAAAGGCCCAATTAGCCCGATATGTACATAATATGCCCAATATGAGTATAATAGGCCTGATATGTACCTAATAGGCCCAATAAATGAGTAGAACATTCCCAACATGAGTATAATAAGCCCGAAATGTACATAATAGCCCCGATAAGTACATAAAAGCCCAATAGGCCCAATATGTAGATAAAGGCCCAATTAGCCCGATATGTACATGATAGGCCCAATATGAGTATAATAGGCCCAATAAATGAACATAAAAAGTCCAATAAGTACATAATAGGCCCAATATGTAGATACTAGGCCCAATTAGAGTCGGTTTAACCGTTTGAGAGTCTAGTAAGCTTTAACCATCCTTTGTTATCCTACGTAAGCCCAATATGTTTCTCAATCATTCGTTTTCGTCTAAACAAATTCATCAACAAGTATGTACTATGTATGTATGTATGTATGAACGAATGAATATGTGAATGTATGTATGTATAATAGGCCCAACATAATATAATAGGCCCGAAATGTACATAATAGCCCCGATAAGTACATAAAAGTCCAATAGGCCCAATATGTAGATAAAGGCCCAATTAGCCCAATATGTACATGATAGGCCCAATATGAGTATAATAGGCCCGATATGTACCTAATAGGCCCAATAAATGAGTATAATAGGCCCGATATCTTTTGGCGACGACATGTCGTCGCCAAATTCGCCGCCAATAAAATGGAGGGAATTTTTGTACGAAAGCGGGAAAAAATATTCTAAAAATTTAAACAAAATGTTTTTAGCGACGACTTTTAGCGACGACATGTCGTCGCAAAAAGTATTTTGACTTTTTCAGATTTAATAAGTTAATAAAGAAAATTAAAAAAAAATTTGTTCGATTTTTTTGCGACGACATGTCGTCCGTCGCAAAAAGTATTTTGACTTTTTTTGGTCAATATTTATTAATTAAAAAAAATGGAAATATAATTTGCGACCTGTTTTTGGCGACGACAAGTCGTCGCTACCAATAATTAAGTTTTTTGTACAAAAATTAATTGATAAATAAAATGGAAAATTTGTTTGCGACGATATTGGCGACGAAAATGTCGTCGCCAAAAAGAATTTGACTATTTTGGTCAAAAAAGCAAAATTTTTTGTCGTCTAGTGGTCAAAAAGAATGTATGTATGTATAATAGGCCCAACACGAGTATGTACATAATAGGCCCGATACGTACATAAAAAGCCCAATAGGCCCAATATGTAGATACTAGGCCCAATTAGAGTCGGTTTAACGTTTGAGAGTCTAGTAAGCTTTAACCATCCTTTGTTATCCTACGTAAGCCCAATATGTTTCTCAATCATTCGTTTTCGTCTAAACAAATTCATCAACAAGTATGTACTATGTATGTATGTATGTATGAACGAATGAATATGTGAATGCATGTATGTATAATAGGTCCAACATAATATAACGAAATGTACATAATAGCCCCGATACGTACATAAAAGCCCAATACGCCCAATATGTAGATAAAGGCCCAATTAGCCCGATATGTACATAATATGCCCAATATGAGTATAATAGGCCTGATATGTACCTAATAGGCCCAATAAATGAGTAGAACATTCCCAACATGAGTATAATAAGCCCGAAATGTACATAATAGCCCCGATAAGTACATAAAAGCCCAATAGGCCCAATATGTAGATAAAGGCCCAATTAGCCCGATATGTACATGATAGGCCCAATATGAGTATAATAGGCCCAATAAATGAACATAAAAAGTCCAATAAGTACATAATAGGCCCAATATGTAGATACTAGGCCCAATTAGAGTCGGTTTAACCGTTTGAGAGTCTAGTAAGCTTTAACCATCCTTTGTTATCCTACGTAAGCCCAATATGTTTCTCAATCATTCGTTTTCGTCTAAACAAATTCATCAACAAGTATGTACTATGTATGTATGTATGTATGAACGAATGAATATGTGAATGTATGTATGTATAATAGGCCCAACATAATATAATAGGCCCGAAATGTACATAATAGCCCCGATAAGTACATAAAAGTCCAATAGGCCCAATATGTAGATAAAGGCCCAATTAGCCCAATATGTACATGATAGGCCCA
The DNA here is from genome assembly GCA_030867185.1 of Tagetes erecta. NCBI lineage: Eukaryota > Viridiplantae > Streptophyta > Magnoliopsida > Asterales > Asteraceae > Tagetes > Tagetes erecta. Next base: position 9,155,522 of record CM061490.1, read on the forward strand.
ATATGAGTATAATAGGCCCGATATGTACCTAATAGGCCCAATAAATGAGTATAATAGGCCCGATATCTTTTGGCGACGACATGTCGTCGCCAAATTCGCCGCCAATAAAATGGAGGGAATTTTTGTACGAAAGCGGGAAAAAATATTCTAAAAATTTAAACAAAATGTTTTTAGCGACGACTTTTAGCGACGACATGTCGTCGCAAAAAGTATTTTGACTTTTTCAGATTTAATAAGTTAATAAAGAAAATTAAAAAAAAATTTGTTCGATTTTTTTGCGACGACATGTCGTCCGTCGCAAAAAGTATTTTGACTTTTTTTGGTCAATATTTATTAATTAAAAAAAATGGAAATATAATTTGCGACCTGTTTTTGGCGACGACAAGTCGTCGCTACCAATAATTAAGTTTTTTGTACAAAAATTAATTGATAAATAAAATGGAAAATTTGTTTGCGACGATATTGGCGACGAAAATGTCGTCGCCAAAAAGAATTTGACTATTTTGGTCAAAAAAGCAAAATTTTTTGTCGTCTAGTGGTCAAAAAGAATGTATGTATGTATAATAGGCCCAACACGAGTATGTACATAATAGGCCCGATACGTACATAAAAAGCCCAATAGGCCCAATATGTAGATACTAGGCCCAATTAGAGTCGGTTTAACGTTTGAGAGTCTAGTAAGCTTTAACCATCCTTTGTTATCCTACGTAAGCCCAATATGTTTCTCAATCATTCGTTTTCGTCTAAACAAATTCATCAACAAGTATGTACTATGTATGTATGTATGTATGAACGAATGAATATGTGAATGCATGTATGTATAATAGGTCCAACATAATATAACGAAATGTACATAATAGCCCCGATACGTACATAAAAGCCCAATACGCCCAATATGTAGATAAAGGCCCAATTAGCCCGATATGTACATAATATGCCCAATATGAGTATAATAGGCCTGATATGTACCTAATAGGCCCAATAAATGAGTAGAACATTCCCAACATGAGTATAATAAGCCCGAAATGTACATAATAGCCCCGATAAGTACATAAAAGCCCAATAGGCCCAATATGTAGATAAAGGCCCAATTAGCCCGATATGTACATGATAGGCCCAATATGAGTATAATAGGCCCAATAAATGAACATAAAAAGTCCAATAAGTACATAATAGGCCCAATATGTAGATACTAGGCCCAATTAGAGTCGGTTTAACCGTTTGAGAGTCTAGTAAGCTTTAACCATCCTTTGTTATCCTACGTAAGCCCAATATGTTTCTCAATCATTCGTTTTCGTCTAAACAAATTCATCAACAAGTATGTACTATGTATGTATGTATGTATGAACGAATGAATATGTGAATGTATGTATGTATAATAGGCCCAACATAATATAATAGGCCCGAAATGTACATAATAGCCCCGATAAGTACATAAAAGTCCAATAGGCCCAATATGTAGATAAAGGCCCAATTAGCCCAATATGTACATGATAGGCCCAATATGAGTATAATAGGCCCGATATGTACCTAATAGGCCCAATAAATGAGTATAATAGGCCCGATATCTTTTGGCGACGACATGTCGTCGCCAAATTCGCCGCCAATAAAATGGAGGGAATTTTTGTACGAAAGCGGGAAAAAATATTCTAAAAATTTAAACAAAATGTTTTTAGCGACGACTTTTAGCGACGACATGTCGTCGCAAAAAGTATTTTGACTTTTTCAGATTTAATAAGTTAATAAAGAAAATTAAAAAAAAATTTGTTCGATTTTTTTGCGACGACATGTCGTCCGTCGCAAAAAGTATTTTGACTTTTTTTGGTCAATATTTATTAATTAAAAAAAATGGAAATATAATTTGCGACCTGTTTTTGGCGACGACAAGTCGTCGCTACCAATAATTAAGTTTTTTGTACAAAAATTAATTGATAAATAAAATGGAAAATTTGTTTGCGACGATATTGGCGACGAAAATGTCGTCGCCAAAAAGAATTTGACTATTTTGGTCAAAAAAGCAAAATTTTTTGTCGTCTAGTGGTCAAAAAGAATGTATGTATGTATAATAGGCCCAACACGAGTATGTACATAATAGGCCCGATACGTACATAAAAAGCCCAATAGGCCCAATATGTAGATACTAGGCCCAATTAGAGTCGGTTTAACGTTTGAGAGTCTAGTAAGCTTTAACCATCCTTTGTTATCCTACGTAAGCCCAATATGTTTCTCAATCATTCGTTTTCGTCTAAACAAATTCATCAACAAGTATGTACTATGTATGTATGTATGTATGAACGAATGAATATGTGAATGCATGTATGTATAATAGGTCCAACATAATATAACGAAATGTACATAATAGCCCCGATACGTACATAAAAGCCCAATACGCCCAATATGTAGATAAAGGCCCAATTAGCCCGATATGTACATAATATGCCCAATATGAGTATAATAGGCCTGATATGTACCTAATAGGCCCAATAAATGAGTAGAACATTCCCAACATGAGTATAATAAGCCCGAAATGTACATAATAGCCCCGATAAGTACATAAAAGCCCAATAGGCCCAATATGTAGATAAAGGCCCAATTAGCCCGATATGTACATGATAGGCCCAATATGAGTATAATAGGCCCAATAAATGAACATAAAAAGTCCAATAAGTACATAATAGGCCCAATATGTAGATACTAGGCCCAATTAGAGTCGGTTTAACCGTTTGAGAGTCTAGTAAGCTTTAACCATCCTTTGTTATCCTACGTAAGCCCAATATGTTTCTCAATCATTCGTTTTCGTCTAAACAAATTCATCAACAAGTATGTACTATGTATGTATGTATGTATGAACGAATGAATATGTGAATGTATGTATGTATAATAGGCCCAACATAATATAATAGGCCCGAAATGTACATAATAGCCCCGATAAGTACATAAAAGTCCAATAGGCCCAATATGTAGATAAAGGCCCAATTAGCCCAATATGTACATGATAGGCCCAATATGAGTATAATAGGCCCGATATGTACCTAATAGGCCCAATAAATGAGTATAATAGGCCCGATATCTTTTGGCGACGACATGTCGTCGCCAAATTCGCCGCCAATAAAATGGAGGGAATTTTTGTACGAAAGCGGGAAAAAATATTCTAAAAATTTAAACAAAATGTTTTTAGCGACGACTTTTAGCGACGACATGTCGTCGCAAAAAGTATTTTGACTTTTTCAGATTTAATAAGTTAATAAAGAAAATTAAAAAAAAATTTGTTCGATTTTTTTGCGACGACATGTCGTCCGTCGCAAAAAGTATTTTGACTTTTTTTGGTCAATATTTATTAATTAAAAAAAATGGAAATATAATTTGCGACCTGTTTTTGGCGACGACAAGTCGTCGCTACCAATAATTAAGTTTTTTGTACAAAAATTAATTGATAAATAAAATGGAAAATTTGTTTGCGACGATATTGGCGACGAAAATGTCGTCGCCAAAAAGAATTTGACTATTTTGGTCAAAAAAGCAAAATTTTTTGTCGTCTAGTGGTCAAAAAGAATGTATGTATGTATAATAGGCCCAACACGAGTATGTACATAATAGGCCCGATACGTACATAAAAAGCCCAATAGGCCCAATATGTAGATACTAGGCCCAATTAGAGTCGGTTTAACGTTTGAGAGTCTAGTAAGCTTTAACCATCCTTTGTTATCCTACGTAAGCCCAATATGTTTCTCAATCATTCGTTTTCGTCTAAACAAATTCATCAACAAGTATGTACTATGTATGTATGTATGTATGAACGAATGAATATGTGAATGCATGTATGTATAATAGGTCCAACATAATATAACGAAATGTACATAATAGCCCCGATACGTACATAAAAGCCCAATACGCCCAATATGTAGATAAAGGCCCAATTAGCCCGATATGTACATAATATGCCCAATATGAGTATAATAGGCCTGATATGTACCTAATAGGCCCAATAAATGAGTAGAACATTCCCAACATGAGTATAATAAGCCCGAAATGTACATAATAGCCCCGATAAGTACATAAAAGCCCAATAGGCCCAATATGTAGATAAAGGCCCAATTAGCCCGATATGTACATGATAGGCCCAATATGAGTATAATAGGCCCAATAAATGAACATAAAAAGTCCAATAAGTACATAATAGGCCCAATATGTAGATACTAGGCCCAATTAGAGTCGGTTTAACCGTTTGAGAGTCTAGTAAGCTTTAACCATCCTTTGTTATCCTACGTAAGCCCAATATGTTTCTCAATCATTCGTTTTCGTCTAAACAAATTCATCAACAAGTATGTACTATGTATGTATGTATGTATGAACGAATGAATATGTGAATGTATGTATGTATAATAGGCCCAACATAATATAATAGGCCCGAAATGTACATAATAGCCCCGATAAGTACATAAAAGTCCAATAGGCCCAATATGTAGATAAAGGCCCAATTAGCCCAATATGTACATGATAGGCCCAATATGAGTATAATAGGCCCGATATGTACCTAATAGGCCCAATAAATGAGTATAATAGGCCCGATATCTTTTGGCGACGACATGTCGTCGCCAAATTCGCCGCCAATAAAATGGAGGGAATTTTTGTACGAAAGCGGGAAAAAATATTCTAAAAATTTAAACAAAATGTTTTTAGCGACGACTTTTAGCGACGACATGTCGTCGCAAAAAGTATTTTGACTTTTTCAGATTTAATAAGTTAATAAAGAAAATTAAAAAAAAATTTGTTCGATTTTTTTGCGACGACATGTCGTCCGTCGCAAAAAGTAATTTGACTTTTTTTGGTCAATATTTATTAATTAAAAAAAATGGAAATATAATTTGCGACCTGTTTTTGGCGACGACAAGTCGTCGCTACCAATAATTAAGTTTTTTGTACAAAAATTAATTGATAAATAAAATGGAAAATTTGTTTGCGACGATATTGGCGACGAAAATGTCGTCGCCAAAAAGAATTTGACTATTTTGGTCAAAAAAGCAAAATTTTTTGTCGTCTAGTGGTCAAAAAGAATGTATGTATGTATAATAGGCCCAACACGAGTATGTACATAATAGGCCCGATACGTACATAAAAAGCCCAATAGGCCCAATATGTAGATACTAGGCCCAATTAGAGTCGGTTTAACGTTTGAGAGTCTAGTAAGCTTTAACCATCCTTTGTTATCCTACGTAAGCCCAATATGTTTCTCAATCATTCGTTTTCGTCTAAACAAATTCATCAACAAGTATGTACTATGTATGTATGTATGTATGAACGAATGAATATGTGAATGCATGTATGTATAATAGGTCCAACATAATATAACGAAATGTACATAATAGCCCCGATACGTACATAAAAGCCCAATACGCCCAATATGTAGATAAAGGCCCAATTAGCCCGATATGTACATAATATGCCCAATATGAGTATAATAGGCCTGATATGTACCTAATAGGCCCAATAAATGAGTAGAACATTCCCAACATGAGTATAATAAGCCCGAAATGTACATAATAGCCCCGATAAGTACATAAAAGCCCAATAGGCCCAATATGTAGATAAAGGCCCAATTAGCCCGATATGTACATGATAGGCCCAATATGAGTATAATAGGCCCAATAAATGAACATAAAAAGTCCAATAAGTACATAATAGGCCCAATATGTAGATACTAGGCCCAATTAGAGTCGGTTTAACCGTTTGAGAGTCTAGTAAGCTTTAACCATCCTTTGTTATCCTACGTAAGCCCAATATGTTTCTCAATCATTCGTTTTCGTCTAAACAAATTCATCAACAAGTATGTACTATGTATGTATGTATGTATGAACGAATGAATATGTGAATGTATGTATGTATAATAGGCCCAACATAATATAATAGGCCCGAAATGTACATAATAGCCCCGATAAGTACATAAAAGTCCAATAGGCCCAATATGTAGATAAAGGCCCAATTAGCCCAATATGTACATGATAGGCCCAATATGAGTATAATAGGCCCGATATGTACCTAATAGGCCCAATAAATGAGTATAATAGGCCCGATATCTTTTGGCGACGACATGTCGTCGCCAAATTCGCCGCCAATAAAATGGAGGGAATTTTTGTACGAAAGCGGGAAAAAATATTCTAAAAATTTAAACAAAATGTTTTTAGCGACGACTTTTAGCGACGACATGTCGTCGCAAAAAGTATTTTGACTTTTTCAGATTTAATAAGTTAATAAAGAAAATTAAAAAAAAATTTGTTCGATTTTTTTGCGACGACATGTCGTCGCAAAAAATAATTTGACTTTTTTTGGTCAATATTTATTAATTAAAAAAAATGGAAATATAATTTGCGACCTGTTTTTGGCGACGACAAGTCGTCGCTACCAATAATTAAGTTTTTTGTACAAAAATTAATTGATAAATAAAATGGAAAATTTGTTTGCGACGATATTGGCGACGAAAATGTCGTCGCCAAAAAGAATTTGACTATTTTGGTCAAAAAAGCAAAATTTTTTGTCGTCTAGTGGTCAAAAAGAATGTATGTATGTATAATAGGCCCAACACGAGTATGTACATAATAGGCCCGATACGTACATAAAAAGCCCAATAGGCCCAATATGTAGATACTAGGCCCAATTAGAGTCGGTTTAACGTTTGAGAGTCTAGTAAGCTTTAACCATCCTTTGTTATCCTACGTAAGCCCAATATGTTTCTCAATCATTCGTTTTCGTCTAAACAAATTCATCAACAAGTATGTACTATGTATGTATGTATGTATGAACGAATGAATATGTGAATGCATGTATGTATAATAGGTCCAACATAATATAACGAAATGTACATAATAGCCCCGATACGTACATAAAAGCCCAATACGCCCAATATGTAGATAAAGGCCCAATTAGCCCGATATGTACATAATATGCCCAATATGAGTATAATAGGCCTGATATGTACCTAATAGGCCCAATAAATGAGTAGAACATTCCCAACATGAGTATAATAAGCCCGAAATGTACATAATAGCCCCGATAAGTACATAAAAGCCCAATAGGCCCAATATGTAGATAAAGGCCCAATTAGCCCGATATGTACATGATAGGCCCAATATGAGTATAATAGGCCCAATAAATGAACATAAAAAGTCCAATAAGTACATAATAGGCCCAATATGTAGATACTAGGCCCAATTAGAGTCGGTTTAACCGTTTGAGAGTCTAGTAAGCTTTAACCATCCTTTGTTATCCTACGTAAGCCCAATATGTTTCTCAATCATTCGTTTTCGTCTAAACAAATTCATCAACAAGTATGTACTATGTATGTATGTATGTATGAACGAATGAATATGTGAATGTATGTATGTATAATAGGCCCAACATAATATAATAGGCCCGAAATGTACATAATAGCCCCGATAAGTACATAAAAGTCCAATAGGCCCAATATGTAGATAAAGGCCCAATTAGCCCAATATGTACATGATAGGCCCAATATGAGTATAATAGGCCCGATATGTACCTAATAGGCCCAATAAATGAGTATAATAGGCCCGATATCTTTTGGCGACGACATGTCGTCGCCAAATTCGCCGCCAATAAAATGGAGGGAATTTTTGTACGAAAGCGGGAAAAAATATTCTAAAAATTTAAACAAAATGTTTTTAGCGACGACTTTTAGCGACGACATGTCGTCGCAAAAAGTATTTTGACTTTTTCAGATTTAATAAGTTAATAAAGAAAATTAAAAAAAAATTTGTTCGATTTTTTTGCGACGACATGTCGTCGCAAAAAATAATTTGACTTTTTTTGGTCAATATTTATTAATTAAAAAAAATGGAAATATAATTTGCGACCTGTTTTTGGCGACGACAAGTCGTCGCTACCAATAATTAAGTTTTTTGTACAAAAATTAATTGATAAATAAAATGGAAAATTTGTTTGCGACGATATTGGCGACGAAAATGTCGTCGCCAAAAAGAATTTGACTATTTTGGTCAAAAAAGCAAAATTTTTTGTCGTCTAGTGGTCAAAAAGAATGTATGTATGTATAATAGGCCCAACACGAGTATGTACATAATAGGCCCGATACGTACATAAAAAGCCCAATAGGCCCAATATGTAGATACTAGGCCCAATTAGAGTCGGTTTAACGTTTGAGAGTCTAGTAAGCTTTAACCATCCTTTGTTATCCTACGTAAGCCCAATATGTTTCTCAATCATTCGTTTTCGTCTAAACAAATTCATCAACAAGTATGTACTATGTATGTATGTATGTATGAACGAATGAATATGTGAATGCATGTATGTATAATAGGTCCAACATAATATAACGAAATGTACATAATAGCCCCGATACGTACATAAAAGCCCAATACGCCCAATATGTAGATAAAGGCCCAATTAGCCCGATATGTACATAATATGCCCAATATGAGTATAATAGGCCTGATATGTACCTAATAGGCCCAATAAATGAGTAGAACATTCCCAACATGAGTATAATAAGCCCGAAATGTACATAATAGCCCCGATAAGTACATAAAAGCCCAATAGGCCCAATATGTAGATAAAGGCCCAATTAGCCCGATATGTACATGATAGGCCCAATATGAGTATAATAGGCCCAATAAATGAACATAAAAAGTCCAATAAGTACATAATAGGCCCAATATGTAGATACTAGGCCCAATTAGAGTCGGTTTAACCGTTTGAGAGTCTAGTAAGCTTTAACCATCCTTTGTTATCCTACGTAAGCCCAATATGTTTCTCAATCATTCGTTTTCGTCTAAACAAATTCATCAACAAGTATGTACTATGTATGTATGTATGTATGAACGAATGAATATGTGAATGTATGTATGTATAATAGGCCCAACATAATATAATAGGCCCGAAATGTACATAATAGCCCCGATAAGTACATAAAAGTCCAATAGGCCCAATATGTAGATAAAGGCCCAATTAGCCCAATATGTACATGATAGGCCCAATATGAGTATAATAGGCCCGATATGTACCTAATAGGCCCAATAAATGAGTATAATAGGCCCGATATCTTTTGGCGACGACATGTCGTCGCCAAATTCGCCGCCAATAAAATGGAGGGAATTTTTGTACGAAAGCGGGAAAAAATATTCTAAAAATTTAAACAAAATGTTTTTAGCGACGACTTTTAGCGACGACATGTCGTCGCAAAAAGTATTTTGACTTTTTCAGATTTAATAAGTTAATAAAGAAAATTAAAAAAAAATTTGTTCGATTTTTTTGCGACGACATGTCGTCGCAAAAAATAATTTGACTTTTTTTGGTCAATATTTATTAATTAAAAAAAATGGAAATATAATTTGCGACCTGTTTTTGGCGACGACAAGTCGTCGCTACCAATAATTAAGTTTTTTGTACAAAAATTAATTGATAAATAAAATGGAAAATTTGTTTGCGACGATATTGGCGACGAAAATGTCGTCGCCAAAAAGAATTTGACTATTTTGGTCAAAAAAGCAAAATTTTTTGTCGTCTAGTGGTCAAAAAGAATGTATGTATGTATAATAGGCCCAACACGAGTATGTACATAATAGGCCCGATACGTACATAAAAAGCCCAATAGGCCCAATATGTAGATACTAGGCCCAATTAGAGTCGGTTTAACGTTTGAGAGTCTAGTAAGCTTTAACCATCCTTTGTTATCCTACGTAAGCCCAATATGTTTCTCAATCATTCGTTTTCGTCTAAACAAATTCATCAACAAGTATGTACTATGTATGTATGTATGTATGAACGAATGAATATGTGAATGCATGTATGTATAATAGGTCCAACATAATATAACGAAATGTACATAATAGCCCCGATACGTACATAAAAGCCCAATACGCCCAATATGTAGATAAAGGCCCAATTAGCCCGATATGTACATAATATGCCCAATATGAGTATAATAGGCCTGATATGTACCTAATAGGCCCAATAAATGAGTAGAACATTCCCAACATGAGTATAATAAGCCCGAAATGTACATAATAGCCCCGATAAGTACATAAAAGCCCAATAGGCCCAATATGTAGATAAAGGCCCAATTAGCCCGATATGTACATGATAGGCCCAATATGAGTATAATAGGCCCAATAAATGAACATAAAAAGTCCAATAAGTACATAATAGGCCCAATATGTAGATACTAGGCCCAATTAGAGTCGGTTTAACCGTTTGAGAGTCTAGTAAGCTTTAACCATCCTTTGTTATCCTACGTAAGCCCAATATGTTTCTCAATCATTCGTTTTCGTCTAAACAAATTCATCAACAAGTATGTACTATGTATGTATGTATGTATGAACGAATGAATATGTGAATGTATGTATGTATAATAGGCCCAACATAATATAATAGGCCCGAAATGTACATAATAGCCCCGATAAGTACATAAAAGTCCAATAGGCCCAATATGTAGATAAAGGCCCAATTAGCCCAATATGTACATGATAGGCCCAATATGAGTATAATAGGCCCGATATGTACCTAATAGGCCCAATAAATGAGTATAATAGGCCCGATATCTTTTGGCGACGACATGTCGTCGCCAAATTCGCCGCCAATAAAATGGAGGGAATTTTTGTACGAAAGCGGGAAAAAATATTCTAAAAATTTAAACAAAATGTTTTTAGCGACGACTTTTAGCGACGACATGTCGTCGCAAAAAGTATTTTGACTTTTTCAGATTTAATAAGTTAATAAAGAAAATTAAAAAAAAATTTGTTCGATTTTTTTGCGACGACATGTCGTCCGTCGCAAAAAGTATTTTGACTTTTTCAGATTTAATAAGTTAATAAAGAAAATTAAAAAAAAATTTGTTCGATTTTTTTGCGACGACATGTCGTCGCAAAAAATAATTTGACTTTTTTTGGTCAATATTTATTAATTAAAAAAAATGGAAATATAATTTGCGACCTGTTTTTGGCGACGACAAGTATTTTGACTTTTTCAGATTTAATAAGTTAATAAAGAAAATAAAAAAAAAATTTGTTCGATTTTTTTGCGACGACATGTCGTCGCAAAAAATAATTTGACTTTTTTTGGTCAATATTTATTAATTAAAAAAAATGGAAATATAATTTGCGACCTGTTTTTGGCGACGACAAGTCGTCGCTACCAATAATTAAGTTTTTTGTACAAAAATTAATTGATAAATAAAATGGAAAATTTGTTTGCGACGATATTGGCGACGAAAATGTCGTTGCCAAAAAGAATTTGACTATTTTGGTCAAAAAAGCAAATTTTTTTGTCGTCTAGTGGGTTTTTAGCGACGACTTATGTGTCGTCGCCAAAAGTTTGGTCGCCAAAACTCACTTTTCTTGTAGTGAATAAGCTCAAGAACAAGAGCTAGTGTGTAGAAATGAACTTTAATCCTTAAATCTTTGATGTTCTTGGTATTTTTGTTTAGTCTTGTACTTTTTTATATAATAAAATGTCATTTTATTTATAAGTCTATAATTAGTTTTTAATTTATTTAATTATTTTAAGAAAATTGGAAAGGATGTCTAGAGATGATTAGAGAGTGATACAAAGAAATGATGTAGACATATATGCTAATATTCTTCTCACCCTAACAATTTTCTTTAGGAACAAATTTATGAGGATTAAGGTTTCTTGATAATATATAGAAATGCATGTCATTAAATATATTCGTATGTAAACACAAAGGGGAGCAACTCCACGACAGATCTACACCAAAACATGTGAGTAGCTATTTGTTTGCCTCTTTTTATACCTAAAATTTATCATTAAATAAATTCATGGTTTTGTATTTGTCTATTGTTGCAAGTGACCAAGTGTATCAAGTAGAAAGAAACATATACACATGGTGTTTCACATGCATTTCGCATACAAAAGATTTATTAATGTGTGCCTACTTTTGTTAACTTTAGCATTTGAATGCTTGGCTTTGATTGCCATCATTTCTTCTTCTCTATTAGCTTGGAAACTAACCAGATCGATCACATCAACACAGACGAGCAACTCAGGAAGATTAAAGCATCGATCAGAACCATCAATATTCCATGCATTCCCGACGCAGAAACATGTTGCATTGGAGTAACAATTTGCGATGTGGATGAGTAATGTAAAAGATGAGATGTGGAAGGGAACTCAATTCATAACAATATATTTGCATAACTCCTACTATTCTACCCTGCTATGCCGTGCACCTCTCCATGTTTCCTTAGCCTGTTGAGCGTTGACATGGCTTGATCTGATAGCTAGATACCAGAAAACCAAAGGTAGGTTTATTGATAAAAACTAAGATAGTGACCCACTTCAAGAGGGGTTAAGTTAATCCATAGTCACATGGATTGCAGTACACTTCGGTAAAATGAAATTCGCTCTAACCACACGGTATGACCGGTAGCCGACCAGTTCAACTCGCACACAACCGGTCCAGTTACATATCCGGTTCTTAATTGGTCAAAGCGTTCCGCTCTGGTTCGGAAAAAAATGATTTATACAAACATAGTCTTATCATGAATTGCATCAAATCCTAGAGATTAACTTCTTGCAGGTTCAAACATTCTTGATCAGTTTATAAATCACTAAAAAGCAAAAGCATTTTACTATGTTTGATGGCTCAATATACAAATCCCCATATGAATCAATGGTGGGAAACATTAATCTTGCTCATAACTTGTATTTCATTTGATTGAAGTTTTATATAATGCAAAAATAACAATTACCTTTCTTTCTTTCTTTTAAATAATCTTGGGCTTAATTATTACATGAATATTGTTAGCCAAAATTCTTGCATGCAGCATACATAGCATCTGCTAACATATGTGCTGATTGTGAAGTTGCCTTGAACTCCAAGTTCTATTCATAGTTGAGCAAGGTCCAATAATTGTTGGCAACCTTGACTGTTCATCAACATGCGGGAAGTCAACGGTGTAGTGGAGCCCACGGCTTTCATGCCTAGTCAGCGCGCTGCTCACTACCAGTTTTGCACAACAAAACAGGTTCCTCATTTCACACGCCTCGAGCCCAACCATTGTTGGTTCCCACCCTTGTTGGAACAGGTATGCCTCCCATTCAAGCTCGAGTTCACCGATTCTCTTTTCAGCCGTCATTAACCTTGTGGTGGACCTCACGATACCGACATACTCCCACATGATTAACTTCAGTTCCTTTCGCACTTCCTTTGTTCTCCTGATGATCTTGTCCAGAACGGTGGACCCTAGCTGCATAGGGACCACAGGTGGGTCCCACCATCGTGAAACAGTATGATCGATGTGGCCGGATCCTTTCATATGATCTATTGATGGTCTTACGGCTCTTCGTGCAAATACCAGTGCTTCTAGCAATGAGTTGCTAGCAAGTCTGTTCGCTCCATGTAATCCTGTGCATGCAACCTCACCTATGCAATCAAATAAACAAAGATCAGATATTGATGATGTTTTTGTGTGTTTATTGTTTAACGTTTACTAATGTCATGACACTGGATGCTTAATTCCTAAAAGGTTGACAAAGTAGGTTAACATACTTTTTCACTATTAACCATTGTGACAATCACTTTGAACACATCATATAGAAAAAAGACTTGATGTTTCATGTAAGAAATATGTATCGAATTTAGAGTAAGAAATTTGTTCGTTTGACCCTAAAAGTCAAAAACAGAGGAAGCAAAAAATCTCACCTGCCACATAAAGTCCACGAACGTTGGTCTCCCCTTGAAGACCAGCCCGCACCCCACCACACATGTAATGAGCAGCAGGAACCACAGGAATTGGGTCACGTGTTATATCCAAGCCATACTTGAGGCACTCAGCAGCTATGTTAGGAAAATGAGAAAGAATTTTGTCTCTGCCTTTATGACTAATATCTAAAAGAACATGCTTCTCATTACGTTTTTTAAGTTGGTCATCTATACTTCTAGCCACAACGTCTCTTGGTGCCAGCTCAGCCCGTTCATCATACATAGGCATAAACCTCTCCATATCAAGATTATACAAAAGGCCCCCGTCGCCTCTCACAGCTTCAGTGATCAAAAAAGCATTTTCTCTGGCTTTGAGGGGTTTGATTGGGAGGCCTACATCCGCCAATGCAGTTGGATGAAACTGCACAAATCTGTAAGTGAAAGTAAGTTTTAGAATTGAAAACGACGCGTTTTCAATAAAAAGGTGAGATTTCTTACTCCATGTTTGAAATTACAGCTTGAGCTCGATGTGCCATTGCTATTCCATCTCCTGTAGCTACCTATGAAATTCAACCAAGATAATGTTTATTAATTTTGACCGGTTTACGGAGGATTTGGGTTATGCTTTAAATCTCAAACGGGTCAAGAAGTCACCCAAGGTCTAACTTTTAACGAATACAACCTCCTGAATTGTTACACCCACACATTTTGTTAATCATTATTTAAATTTTGTTAAAACATACAAAAAAAGTGTTAGCAAACTACAACCTACCGATACTAAAAGATAAAGTTTTTCACCCTGAACCCGTTTGACATGTAACCCAACCCGCCAGACACGCCTATCTTTCCATCTCGAGAGAATGACCATACCGGTGGATTTGTAGTAGATGGATATATATGCCCTGCACCCCCAGAAGCAAGCAAAGTGACCTTTGAAATAAACCGTAGCACCTAATATTCCATCACGCAGATACATATTAACAAATGCATAGATATCAAGAAACAAAAAGTCCATTTGAGCATGATTTTATTCATCACCTTGAGTGTTTTTGTATTGATAGTGTCAACACCATGGCAAACCATCTCAGATCCATCCTGTAATCCAAGATACATATCATATGAGAATTTTTGTCATCAAAATCTTGGAAATTTAATAATATATTTCACTAAACAAACCTGAGAAGTCAACAAGTCAATTGCAAAATGATGTTTGAAAACCGAAATATTGGGATCACTTTCAATAGCCTTGAGAAGTGCCCTCTCGATTTCCCGGCCCGTCATATCAGCTGCATGCACTATCCTGTGATGAGAATGACCGCCTTCTCTTGCTAAATGTAAGTTTCCATCTTCGCCGTGATCAAATGATGCACCCATGGCTATTAATTCCCTAATTCTCTCGGGTCCTTCTGTACACACCACCTGCAAGCATTCATAACTCAGAAATATATTCAACTTAAGTGATATATATATAAACATTTATAAATTAAGATAACATCTAAAAGCTTACTCTGACAGTTTCCTCGTCACATAAATAAGCCCCTGCAACGATTGTATCTTGTACATGATTCTCCACCGAGTCAGTAGGGCACAACACAGCACTGACACCGCCTTGTGCATAATTGGTGTTGCTTTCATGAGGCTCGGCTTTTGTTATTACGGCAACGGTGCCATGTTTTGCAACCTCAAGAGCGTATCGAAGACCAGCAACCCCGCTACCAATAACAGCAAAATCAAAATACTTTGTTGAATTGTCTCGTATGCTTGATGCTATGATTGTTTGAGAGGTTATCCGAGTTCTACCAATTGGATGACGGTAACTCTTGATTTGCAAGTTTTTACACACCCCACGTGACCTATACCATACAATAAAGTCACCACAAAGTATGATAAATCAAATTAAACACGAAATAAGTTAGGTAAAACACACTAAACCACATTAAATTTCAAGAAACTTAACCACACTTAACTTCTATTAGCTTGACATATTTGGCCTACAACCAATCAATGATAACCAAAATTAACCCTTTTACTCTCTACCATGCAGTTTTTAACCAAATATCAAAAACTTAAAGTTTTCAACTAAATTTTCAAGATTTGTGCATAGATCAAACTGTACCATCAAACTATACCATGTGGTTAAACTTCAATTAGCATGACATCTTTAAGCTATTACTAATCAATGATAACCAAAATTGTCCCTTTTACCCTCTACCTTGCAATTTTGAACCAAATACTGAAAACTTCAAGTTTTCAACAAAATTTTGAATGAATATTTGTGCGTAAGATCAAACTGTACCATGAAAGGTTCTGAGAGAAATTTTTCGAAATCACCCGAGAAAACAAACTTGGTTGCCAGCAACCTGCCTCAGGGAGTTGTAAATTGGCACTTCCAGAAGCTATACTAGTTGTCATTTATTTGCTACAACTACAACAACAATCAAAGTATCAAACACCAATGAATCAGGACATGATACTAATAAAAAATGCATAAAAAAAGTATGAACAAAGATCTAAAGATCCTAAAGCTACACATGCAGCATCTCAAACAACAAGAAATTGTACAAAACAGAGATGTACCTAATAGCCCGATATGTACATAATATGCCCAATATGAGTATAATAGGCCTGATATGTACCTAATAGGCCCAATAAATGAGTAGAACATTCCCAACATGAGTATAATAAGCCCGAAATGTACATAATAGCCCCGATAAGTACATAAAAGCCCAATAGGCCCAATATGTAGATAAAGGCCCAATTAGCCCGATATGTACATGATAGGCCCAATATGAGTATAATAGGCCCAATAAATGAACATAAAAAGTCCAACACAGACGAGCAACTCAGGAAGATTAAAGCATCGATCAGAACCATCAATATTCCATGCATTCCCGACGCAGAAACATGTTGCATTGGAGTAACAATTTGCGATGTGGATGAGTAATGTAAAAGATGAGATGTGGAAGGGAACTCAATTCATAACAATATATTTGCATAACTCCTACTATTCTACCCTGCTATGCCGTGCACCTCTCCATGTTTCCTTAGCCTGTTGAGCGTTGACATGGCTTGATCTGATAGCTAGATACCAGAAAACCAAAGGTAGGTTTATTGATAAAAACTAAGATAGTGACCCACTTCAAGAGGGGTTAAGTTAATCCATAGTCACATGGATTGCAGTACACTTCGGTAAAATGAAATTCGCTCTAACCACACGGTATGACCGGTAGCCGACCAGTTCAACTCGCACACAACCGGTCCAGTTACATATCCGGTTCTTAATTGGTCAAAGCGTTCCGCTCTGGTTCGGAAAAAAATGATTTATACAAACATAGTCTTATCATGAATTGCATCAAATCCTAGAGATTAACTTCTTGCAGGTTCAAACATTCTTGATCAGTTTATAAATCACTAAAAAGCAAAAGCATTTTACTATGTTTGATGGCTCAATATACAAATCCCCATATGAATCAATGGTGGGAAACATTAATCTTGCTCATAACTTGTATTTCATTTGATTGAAGTTTTATATAATGCAAAAATAACAATTACCTTTCTTTCTTTCTTTTAAATAATCTTGGGCTTAATTATTACATGAATATTGTTAGCCAAAATTCTTGCATGCAGCATACATAGCATCTGCTAACATATGTGCTGATTGTGAAGTTGCCTTGAACTCCAAGTTCTATTCATAGTTGAGCAAGGTCCAATAATTGTTGGCAACCTTGACTGTTCATCAACATGCGGGAAGTCAACGGTGTAGTGGAGCCCACGGCTTTCATGCCTAGTCAGCGCGCTGCTCACTACCAGTTTTGCACAACAAAACAGGTTCCTCATTTCACACGCCTCGAGCCCAACCATTGTTGGTTCCCACCCTTGTTGGAACAGGTATGCCTCCCATTCAAGCTCGAGTTCACCGATTCTCTTTTCAGCCGTCATTAACCTTGTGGTGGACCTCACGATACCGACATACTCCCACATGATTAACTTCAGTTCCTTTCGCACTTCCTTTGTTCTCCTGATGATCTTGTCCAGAACGGTGGACCCTAGCTGCATAGGGACCACAGGTGGGTCCCACCATCGTGAAACAGTATGATCGATGTGGCCGGATCCTTTCATATGATCTATTGATGGTCTTACGGCTCTTCGTGCAAATACCAGTGCTTCTAGCAATGAGTTGCTAGCAAGTCTGTTCGCTCCATGTAATCCTGTGCATGCAACCTCACCTATGCAATCAAATAAACAAAGATCAGATATTGATGATGTTTTTGTGTGTTTATTGTTTAACGTTTACTAATGTCATGACACTGGATGCTTAATTCCTAAAAGGTTGACAAAGTAGGTTAACATACTTTTTCACTATTAACCATTGTGACAATCACTTTGAACACATCATATAGAAAAAAGACTTGATGTTTCATGTAAGAAATATGTATCGAATTTAGAGTAAGAAATTTGTTCGTTTGACCCTAAAAGTCAAAAACAGAGGAAGCAAAAAATCTCACCTGCCACATAAAGTCCACGAACGTTGGTCTCCCCTTGAAGACCAGCCCGCACCCCACCACACATGTAATGAGCAGCAGGAACCACAGGAATTGGGTCACGTGTTATATCCAAGCCATACTTGAGGCACTCAGCAGCTATGTTAGGAAAATGAGAAAGAATTTTGTCTCTGCCTTTATGACTAATATCTAAAAGAACATGCTTCTCATTACGTTTTTTAAGTTGGTCATCTATACTTCTAGCCACAACGTCTCTTGGTGCCAGCTCAGCCCGTTCATCATACATAGGCATAAACCTCTCCATATCAAGATTATACAAAAGGCCCCCGTCGCCTCTCACAGCTTCAGTGATCAAAAAAGCATTTTCTCTGGCTTTGAGGGGTTTGATTGGGAGGCCTACATCCGCCAATGCAGTTGGATGAAACTGCACAAATCTGTAAGTGAAAGTAAGTTTTAGAATTGAAAACGACGCGTTTTCAATAAAAAGGTGAGATTTCTTACTCCATGTTTGAAATTACAGCTTGAGCTCGATGTGCCATTGCTATTCCATCTCCTGTAGCTACCTATGAAATTCAACCAAGATAATGTTTATTAATTTTGACCGGTTTACGGAGGATTTGGGTTATGCTTTAAATCTCAAACGGGTCAAGAAGTCACCCAAGGTCTAACTTTTAACGAATACAACCTCCTGAATTGTTACACCCACACATTTTGTTAATCATTATTTAAATTTTGTTAAAACATACAAAAAAAGTGTTAGCAAACTACAACCTACCGATACTAAAAGATAAAGTTTTTCACCCTGAACCCGTTTGACATGTAACCCAACCCGCCAGACACGCCTATCTTTCCATCTCGAGAGAATGACCATACCGGTGGATTTGTAGTAGATGGATATATATGCCCTGCACCCCCAGAAGCAAGCAAAGTGACCTTTGAAATAAACCGTAGCACCTAATATTCCATCACGCAGATACATATTAACAAATGCATAGATATCAAGAAACAAAAAGTCCATTTGAGCATGATTTTATTCATCACCTTGAGTGTTTTTGTATTGATAGTGTCAACACCATGGCAAACCATCTCAGATCCATCCTGTAATCCAAGATACATATCATATGAGAATTTTTGTCATCAAAATCTTGGAAATTTAATAATATATTTCACTAAACAAACCTGAGAAGTCAACAAGTCAATTGCAAAATGATGTTTGAAAACCGAAATATTGGGATCACTTTCAATAGCCTTGAGAAGTGCCCTCTCGATTTCCCGGCCCGTCATATCAGCTGCATGCACTATCCTGTGATGAGAATGACCGCCTTCTCTTGCTAAATGTAAGTTTCCATCTTCGCCGTGATCAAATGATGCACCCATGGCTATTAATTCCCTAATTCTCTCGGGTCCTTCTGTACACACCACCTGCAAGCATTCATAACTCAGAAATATATTCAACTTAAGTGATATATATATAAACATTTATAAATTAAGATAACATCTAAAAGCTTACTCTGACAGTTTCCTCGTCACATAAATAAGCCCCTGCAACGATTGTATCTTGTACATGATTCTCCACCGAGTCAGTAGGGCACAACACAGCACTGACACCGCCTTGTGCATAATTGGTGTTGCTTTCATGAGGCTCGGCTTTTGTTATTACGGCAACGGTGCCATGTTTTGCAACCTCAAGAGCGTATCGAAGACCAGCAACCCCGCTACCAATAACAGCAAAATCAAAATACTTTGTTGAATTGTCTCGTATGCTTGATGCTATGATTGTTTGAGAGGTTATCCGAGTTCTACCAATTGGATGACGGTAACTCTTGATTTGCAAGTTTTTACACACCCCACGTGACCTATACCATACAATAAAGTCACCACAAAGTATGATAAATCAAATTAAACACGAAATAAGTTAGGTAAAACACACTAAACCACATTAAATTTCAAGAAACTTAACCACACTTAACTTCTATTAGCTTGACATATTTGGCCTACAACCAATCAATGATAACCAAAATTAACCCTTTTACTCTCTACCATGCAGTTTTTAACCAAATATCAAAAACTTAAAGTTTTCAACTAAATTTTCAAGATTTGTGCATAGATCAAACTGTACCATCAAACTATACCATGTGGTTAAACTTCAATTAGCATGACATCTTTAAGCTATTACTAATCAATGATAACCAAAATTGTCCCTTTTACCCTCTACCTTGCAATTTTGAACCAAATACTGAAAACTTCAAGTTTTCAACAAAATTTTGAATGAATATTTGTGCGTAAGATCAAACTGTACCATGAAAGGTTCTGAGAGAAATTTTTCGAAATCACCCGAGAAAACAAACTTGGTTGCCAGCAACCTGCCTCAGGGAGTTGTAAATTGGCACTTCCAGAAGCTATACTAGTTGTCATTTATTTGCTACAACTACAACAACAATCAAAGTATCAAACACCAATGAATCAGGACATGATACTAATAAAAAATGCATAAAAAAAGTATGAACAAAGATCTAAAGATCCTAAAGCTACACATGCAGCATCTCAAACAACAAGAAATTGTACAAAACAGAGATACCCAAATCAATGCAATACATAATCAAATCAAATAAATCCTCAAATCTTGAAATTAGCAGCTTAATTCAAATTTGCAGCACACAATTTGAACTGGGTTTCAGCAAACAGTACTTGAAATGAGTATGATTTGGGTAATTTGACGATTAGGGTTTCAAAATTACAAGTTCAAAAGGCAACAAGAACAAAACTTGAAGGTTAAAGAATCAAAGAAAAGTAAAGCCCACCTCAAGAATTGAAATTGCGAAGCCCAATGAGAGAAGGTGATGAAATGAAAGAAGTATTTGGAGCGAAATAATAAAATGAATGAATTATATAAATAAATAAATAAATAAATAAATACAAGTTTTGGTCATCACTCATCACATATTCAAAGACGAAACGAATTTTTGCATCCACAAAGATAATATAATAATAATTTAATACAGAAAAGTGATTCGATGGTCCAAATATGATGATAAAAGTGGATCTAACTACTGTTTAGTAGTAAAGATTCTGAACTTTTAAAAAGTTGTTAGGGTATTTAAATGGAGCAAGGTATTGGGATGATGGGATGGGTTAGTTTGGGTATCTTTTTGGTTTACTAAGACGAAGATTTAAGGTTTGTGTAGAAGAGACGAAAGCTATTTATTTGAAAGTTTGAGGGACGAGGCCAATTTTTTAAGTTATGGATCATTTTCTACTGTTTTTATTGAAGCTTTGTCAATGCGGTAACTCGGGTAGCTTAAGATTTATTTGTTTCACGTCCTGGGTGACTCGAGACGTTGCCATTCTTTAAAAAATAATTTAGAAGTTGAAGGACAAGGCCAATAGTATACCGATATGTGTTTTCACATGATCTTGTGAAACGTAATGCTATCCTATAAAAATAATTTAAAGCTTTGTCAATGCGGTAACTGCATTGCCGCTCCCTGTTTTTTTTTTCTAGAAGTATCGGTTTTACCCCGATATCTTAAATTTATGTATATATATTGATTTTGCCCCAATGTAAATATATTACATGCATTACATATATATTGAGCTCGCCTCCGTTAATCATAAACGACATGTATTGTATATACTAGTTGGATATTTGGGCTAGCCCAAAGTTTCAAAGTCTAAAATTAAACCTATTACCCATTTAATTTCTTTAACCCATTTAACAAATTAAACTCATTAGTTAAATGAGTCATTACAATTTACAAATTAAACTCAATAGCTTATTACAAGTTTGATTCGGACTCCATAATCGATGAATTCAAAGATCTTTAAGGTTATCGGGCGGCGTTCTAATTATTTTTCAAGATACTCATCATTTCTCTCGCATCATCATATATATTTTAGGTCTTTGTTCGTTAAAAATTATTTAGTTTGTATATGTAAGAACGATCATTTGTTTAAATAAAAAATATTAAATATTTAGAGTTGTTATTGTTTGATTTGACCTGACTCGAATAGAATCGTCAACCCGAAAAATATAACCAGAAACACAGTGATCAAAAATAAAATTACGGTATATGTGATTTTCAGCCTCCGTAGTATAAAAATTTAGGATTTATAAGTGTAATGTACTAATGATCGAGTCAAAGTTGGATTTTTGA
Organism: Tagetes erecta; assembly: GCA_030867185.1. Lineage (NCBI taxonomy): Eukaryota > Viridiplantae > Streptophyta > Magnoliopsida > Asterales > Asteraceae > Tagetes > Tagetes erecta. Next base: position 9,177,868 of record CM061490.1, read on the forward strand.
GGAAAATATATTTTTACATATTTAGCTTGGTCGATAGAGTGACGTAATATTAAAGACCATGAAACAAAAGATTGCACTTTTTGGAAAGCATCCATATAATGTTGATTATAGGAAATAAAGTCCAAATGCAAATTGTGTGACAAATGTACTTTTCTAAAAGGTGTGGAAGGTGTGGTTCTAAATTTATGCATTCCAAGATGGCAACGCAACTAAAAAAAAGAAAGCCGATTTGGCCTCTAATTTAAGTTTATATCATTTTTGGTCCCTCACTTTGTTTTTTTTACTATGAGAACATCTTGTGTGCAAATTCATTTGACTTGTCAATAACCTACTAACGTACAAGATCAAGTCGATCAATCACATGTTGTGTTAGATGTTTTTAAAAAATTTATGATAGAAAATCAGTTTTGACCTTATCTTTCTACTAAATTATTAGGAGTTTGAATAAAACACTGTTGAACACAAGGTAAAACAATCAAACAAAGTAAATGAAAAAAAATAATAATACTGAACTTGCGTGGTTTGGTCAAAGAAAAAAGTTATAATCATATGCCGTGTTATATATAATAAGAGCGTTGATAGTATTAAAAAAAACTTAATAGTCATATATTCTTCTCTTTCTTTTAAACGTTGATATTCATTTATAAAGTCGATTTTGCCTAAAAAATTTATGAGAATTGATATTTAACCACACAAAAACCGAGTTAAACGAACTTTGACTGAACTCATTCTTGCGACGTTAGATTCGTATAATCAAACCCTCCACTTCCACCCCACCCCTAAAACCTAAACCCCTCACCCTACCACCAAAAACCTAAAACGTGCATGACAAACATTCCTAGTTCCCTTATATACTAAAACACAACATTTGTGGGGACCTTGTGTTTATTCCTTCTACTTTAATAAATTAATGCATTTGACCCTCAACTTAACATTAACATATTTATAACTTTGACATCCGACTTTGACTTTGATTTATTGTCATTTTCATCCCTTATGACTTAGTCAATTTACAACTTTGATGCCCCTACTCGACTTTGCCCCGGTCGTTTTGACTTATTCTTGATTTTGACATCTAAGTTTGGATATATATTCTTCTTTTAATATGTGACAATTATTACGATTTTAACAACGTAACGTGCAAGACAAAGAGTTTTTTTATGAATGCTTGTGACGTCGAAGTCACGTACACAAAATCCGATCACCATATCATATGACCCGATTATAACTAGTTTTATCTGTAAACTGCAAACCATCATAACGTAAACACCTCATTTCTTATCAGAAAAATGTCTTTTTAAAAGCATATTATATGATTGGAGAAAATTAATTCAAAGTTGAAAAGTGTTTAAATGCACTTTGTGAAAGGTGTGGTCAGGATAGATTCGTTACAAAATGCCACTTCTTGGAAAGGTCCAGTGCAAGTTGCTACCATTTATTATAAATTTATAACTTTTTTAATCTTTTATTGAAAAACATACAAAGAAATATAACATATAAAATGTGTATTCATATAAAACAAGTTTTTTTCGTATCACTCTTTCTCCCTGTATATACACCAAAGAATGCTACATGGACCTTGATTTCATACACCTTCTGTAAACTGCAGTTTGTAACTCTAACAAAAGAAATTATAGTTTATAATTTAGTTTACTAACATTTGACAAAAAATAACTTATTAAATATATAAATAACATTATGTTTATTAACATTGTGATATTCTAATATTGTGGACGCACAGTATATGATAAATCAAAGACTAGTTTATTTGTAAAATAAAAAAATAACCAGGAGTCCAGGAATAAGGATTTACAACCTATGACAGACCGTTATGATAGAAAATGACCATTTATAACGGTCCGTCACGGTCAGATTTTCTAAAATTTTAGTAAGTGTAAAAATCTTTTTTCTAATTAAGATACAATTAATAGTTTGGGTATTAAGAGTGAAGCTTAATTTAAAACACTAAATTATTGTGAGGTGAGAATTAAGATAACTTTATTTTAATATATTATATATATATATATATATAAATGCAAAAAAAATAAAAAAATACTTGATTTGGAGTAGAACACCGTAAACTGTAGTTTACAATTAGTAAACTGCAGTTTACAGTGTAAATGACAGTTTACAATAACAAATTGCAGTTTACAGTCTTCTGGGTGTATGAATCCTTAATCAAACGCTGCTTTGCCACGTACAAAGCACAACACAAAAGATGTAAAAACAAATGAGTTGTACATTCATACAGTACAACAGTAGTACCACAGTGTACTATTGTTTATTTACCTTGTATTTTCAATAAGAGGAGAATGTCTAGTTAGATCATTATATAATTACACGCTTTTAGATTTGGTTCTTTTTTCCTTATTCATACAACTATATTTTTCCTTGTATTTTTATCTTCATTATGTTTTTAATCTTTGCTTTTATCGATTGTTGTCATTTTTTACAGTTAGGGTTTCGCTAGGTTCTAAACCATTTTGTCGATGGATATATTTTGTGGTTGCTTTGGGGACCATGTTTTTGATTGTTATGTGTATAGCTTGTCGGCTGGTGTTTGGCTACTGCTTGTGGTGGTTGTTGTAGATCTGTCGTGTGTTGCTTGCAACTGATTGTGGTGTTTGTTGTAGATTTGTGATGATGGTTGTAGATATGTATTAGGATTTGTATGAAACCTTTTGGGGTTTTCGAATTGCATGTCGATGATGATTCTTCATTAATTGAGATGTACCCGTCTTTGTCGGGTATGATTAGGTTGTTACACATCTATTTCAGTAGTGTGTTTTTTTTAGTGGAAAAAGGTGATGATTACATGATGAGGATGATGGGGTGCCAATGTCTCATAAAAATTCATTGGAGTCATGGTGATGTTGTTTAACACTTCCTAAGTCTATTTTGTGTTTTCTACTATTTTTTGAATTCGTTTTTTGTTCGAAACCATTCATAGAAATGACATTTTTACTCCACACATTAGGGAGACTTGACGGAAAATTGGGTGGAGTTAGTGTTCACGACCATTTCTGTTGGAAAATAAAATCACAATGACCAAAACTGTTAAGGTGAGACTGAACATGTTAATGATATCAAAACACAAGGACCAAAAGTGCAGTTAATCAAAATAGAAAATCTATTTTTCTAGAAAGTGTAAGAAGTAATTTGGTCCATTAGATCTTAAATCCAAAGGCTACTTAAATTCGTTAGCATAATTATAAATAGTTGGAATTTTAAATGATAGAGCAAATATATTTAGTCTTAGCTAGTTTGTTGACTTACTCGATCTCCACATGCAAAACATATGTCAATTACTCCAATTTTTTAAACGTTCATAACTTTTATATACGTCATTATTTTTCTTAAATACCATAAAAACGAGCGTTTTAATATCTTTGAAGTTAGTACCACTATTGTTATATAATTTTTTTTCACCTTTTCAGCTCGTCATTGTATCTTTCAGCTCATCATCGTGTCTTTTTGTTTATCATTATGACCTTTGCTTGTTACTGTTTCTTTTATACTCATCATTATAATTTGCTACACATCATTGTGATTCAGTCATCGTGAAGTACGTTCGCTATCATTGTTTATTGCGTTCATTGTTTTTTGTTCAGTTCATTGACATATGACATTCACTTAATTTGAGCAAAAAAAGTATTACGATGATTGTGTATTACGCTCAGGTCATTGTGCAATATGTATTCGCCTCTGTGTTTTACATTTCAAGTCATCGTGTAATATGCATTCGCTATTATATTTTATGTTTTAACTCATTTTGTATTATGTATCGGATACAATTGTTATTATTTAATCATTATATTTACATATTAGAAATATACTTATGTTATTTCATTATTATCACTTTCATATTTCATTAATTTTGAAACAAAAAAAACAAACGTAATTGTTTTTGTTTAATATATGACAACAATTGTACTTATTTTAAAGATATTAAAACACTCAGATTTATGATGCATTTTTTTAAAAAATATGTCGTACATAGAAGTTATAAACGTTTTAAAAAGTGAGAGAACAGACGTGTGACTTGCATGTTAAGAGAGAAATCCAACAAAAATAACTATGATTAAAATACAAGGAGGATGAACTATTTCATACCCCCAAACTCACTACATTTTTATTAAAAAATTTAAACCACATGTCATTAAAATTAAAAAAAAATACATTTCATTAAAAGTACATGAAAAAAAATACAACAAACTAAAAAAAATATTACGACAAACTAGAAAAAGATAAACCACTCGTCAGAGTTAATGTTAGAAAGAACATCTAGGTGTTCTAAACCTTTTAGGTTATAAAGATAGTCGGTTAGATAGGAACAAAGACTAAAATGAATATCTTCATTAGTTAACTCCATAAACATCTCTTTTCTTGTCGTCGCTCTTAAAATTTAATCAAATAATTCAAAGAGGTCCAAACGAATATATATGCAAGTTATGTTATGAAAAGTATTAGAAAATCTATACATCAAATCAAAAGAAAGACACTTCTTTTACATAGTTGGTTAAACGTCACTGCTTTTCACATGAAGGTTGGCCGGTGGTTAGAAGTGTAGAGAGTTAGATAGTTATACTAGTTGGACCTCTTTTGGAGCCGTAAATAGGATTGTAGACGAACCAAACAAATTTAAACAAATTTCGTGTTCATTTATTATGGAAAAAATATGTCTATAAACCGTTCACGAACACATACCAAACATAAAGGAATGCAAACAAACACAAACAAATGTTCATAAACATAAACAAACACACTTTTTTAAAGGCAAAAATGAATAAAATAAAATATAACACATAAAAACCTCTAAATAAATGAACACAAATGAACATAAGCGAATGAACATCAGCGAACACAGTACCAAACGTTCACGAACATAAATGAACGAACACGATCTTTGTTCATGTTTGTTCGTTTAACTTATCAAACGAAATTTCTTGTCCATGTTCATTTGTTTATTAAACGAACGAACACAAACATATTTCCCACCGAACGGTTCGCTGAAAGTTCAGTTCGTTTGCGGTCCTAACCACAAACATTCAAAGGCCCTCCTTGATCGAACCAACGTACCTCTCATATATTGTTAATTAATACGAAGGGCTATATTTGATGTGATGTCTACAAATTGATGAATGCTATGATGTAATCACAATGGAAAAATAACAGATTAGATTGGCCGGTCGGTGATATGAATTGATGTTGATAATCCAAGGGTCTGTTTGGTATGGGGTAATGGAATGGACGAAGGAATGGAATGAATGATGGAAAAGAATAGATAAAGGAATGAAATGGACTATTCCATTCCATTATCATGTTTGATTACCTTACAAGAATGAAATGAATCAGTACTTGTTGTTTAGTAGGAAGGAAAAAAACGAAATAAAATACAAATCTCTAAAAGTAACAAAAATATCTTGTTATGGTTATGGGTCAGGTCTTGGTTCGGGCCATGAATCGGCGCATGGTTCGATACATGGATAAGTACATCAATTAGGACATGGATCAAGACATGGGTCGGGCCATGGTTCGAGTCACGGTTTGAGGAATTGATCGCCATATTGGTCGGTTCATGGTTCGGTTCATGGGTCGGGTCATGAGTCAGTTCATGGACCAAGTCATTAGTTGGTTCATGTGTTGGGTCTTAGATCGGGACATGGGTCGGTCATGGTACGAGACACGGGTTCGGCCATGAGTCGGATTTATGGTTGGAGTCATGGTTCAGGGCATGGATCGACATGGGTCGGGTCACAGGTCAATTGATGGCTCGGGTCATGAGTCAGTTCATGGGTTAGACCCTAGTTCGGTTCATGGGTTGGGTCATGGTTCAAGCCGTGGGTTAGGACATGGGTCGGTTCATGGGTACTTGTGTGTAGGGTCAAGGTTTGAATCATGGGTCGGGTCATGGTTCTTGTCATGAATTAAAAAATTATTCCATTCCTTGAGGGAATGAAAAAAAAACAAGGGGATGGATGGAATGAAAAGGAGGGTTTTTTCATTCCTTCGTAATGATTCATTCCATTCCATTGATCAACCAAACACGTTTTTTTCCATTCCCTCGTAATGATTCATTCCATTCCACCTCTTATTCCTTCATACCAAACCTACACCAAGTGTTTTATGTTGACAATATATATGCACTTTAATTTAATTTCTCTCTTAATCAATCGTAGTGGTTGATTAAAAATAGCATGTGCACTTCTTGAATGTCAGGTTACCTAGTTGGTAAACAAAGGTATATATATATGTGCTCATTTATATTTTTCCCATTTATTAAGGATCAAGATCAACTTAAATACCTATATATCTTTTAATTTAGGCTATATATATGAATTAATGCAGCTCTTTTCTGCAACTTAATTGTTTCTTTGCCACCCCTACATTGCATGTTTAATGCCACAAATATCTCTTCTTCAATTCATGGTTTTAGAAAGAAAAAAAAAAAAAAAAAATTCATCTTCCACGTGTCTCGCCTACCTGTCAAGAACATGTCATCACTTCAATCTAGAACCTTAACCGTCCTTAGCATGTGTATCATAACTTCATATTGATAAAAAAAATCCTAGAAATTTGTGTGCCCACATGGTCTGTTTTGTGAGTTAATTAAACCTACATAACTTCTTACAAATTACAATATTAGCTCTAAAGGAGAACATATATATATACAGCCACCATCAAGACTAGATAACTGCATTCATTTGGGTAGTTAATATATATAGTAGCTCAAGTCTCGCGCGAACTGGTAATTAAGAACATGATAAATTTAGGTAACTCGACCTCAAGACGTTTAGTATAACCAAGATATCGAATAATTCAAAACTTAGTTACAATTGATATCACAACTTTAGTATTTATAAACCTAACCAAATTGTGTTGCAACACAACTATCATCATTGTGTATACCTTAATTTGGTATACATTGAAAAAAAATTAAACCCTATTTGAACACAATAACGATTGTTAAACTTTAAGATAAAACTAACTTGTTAGAGTACGTACTAAAAATAGTAGTAGACACTATCTAGCCTACTTGTTAGACACCCTCTTTTTAGACTAACCCACCTTTAAACCATCTTCTACAAACCATCTTGTTTGTATAAGTTGGGAATTATTGTCCTAGGGTAGCAAAACTTCATAACAGAATATTTAACATAACAAACAAACACACTCAGTAAAATCTAAGTATAGCAAGCCAATAGGGTCATGAGAAACACTACACTAAACAAATGACACCTCACGGCGTTTCAGAATTACTTTACAGGTTTCAGTTTATCGCCGCTATAGTTTTTGCTCACCCATATATCCCGCTAAAAGTTTCATCTTGTTGCTATTATATTTAGGGTGGTCCCAATATTTTTAATTATCTTGAATGGAGTAAAGTAAGTCTAAAAGAAATTGGTTTTTACATATGGAGATAGTCTTTTCCACCTATATCTATGGTGATTGTGTAGCCTTGTTCTTCACAAACTCAACCTTATAGCCACCACAATATTTAGAGGCAACATGTCGCCCTATAGGTAAGTTATTTGAGACTAACTTTTGTTGTCTATATAGGTCTGGTCCCTATAGCATCATATAGGTGTAGTGATAATGAGACGAGGGCAATCAACGATTCATTTCCTCGATCTATCCGAGAAGATAGACATGCGCGCTGCTCTCGTTGAACCGTTTGGCCCCCAAAATCTTTATTTAAATTAAATACATATAACATTACATAAGGAAAAAACAAAAAAGACACAACTAGCATATATAACTAAAGAATTACCCATAAATAATAACAATAATCTAGGTGTTAAAAAACATAAATATTCAAATGAGAACATTTGATATATAACAACAATAATAAATAAATCACATTTATTTACTATCTTATGTTTCCAAAGATTCTTTTTCCCCATTATCCATCATTGTATTTAGATTTGAAGGATGGGTCATCACAATGATTAGACAGCTAATATGTTCTGCATATGATTTTGCAAATCCTGCCAAACTATTTATCTAACAAAAGATATTGCACTAAAAACAAACTTTGTAATGCAGAAGTGAGACAGTGAATGAGCTGAGAGAATATATAGCATCTATTTGATCAGTAACAAATGAGACAAAATTAGGAGCCTTTGTTGCTTAGTTGGGAAGCAAGGTCAACTCTTTGTAATGAAGGGCACATGTAGCCTTCACATTGTATGATCCATCAACATTTTCTATATATACAAGCCAATGGACCTACAAGTTGATCCATAAACCTTGAGTTACTTGGCAAGATCATAACAAAACCTACAATGGCTTCGACCGATGATACTCATCATATTCGATCAACTAGTTTGCCCACTAGATCACATCCAATCATTCTTCAGGCTCAAGAGGAGATTCAAAAGTTTAGAACTTGGGAGGCATCCATTTCTTCAGTTCCTACTGCTGATACCATCTGTAGCGCGCTAACAAGGCTGCAAGTGTTGTACGAATGTGTCGATAGCGTTCTCAGCTTGCCACTCACACAACAAGCTCTTACTCATAACCAATACACCGAATTGGTCAATGGGTTGTTGGACAAGTCTATAAGTCTTATGGACATATGTGGCTCTACAAGAGATTTGGTCTCACAAGTCAAAGAAAACGCACGAGACGTTCAATCGGCTCTAAGAAGGAGAAAAGGAGAGGTGAGCTTAACCACTTCATTTATCAAGAACCTGAAGAAAGATGCGAAGAAAGCTATCGCGTCTTTGAAGCAAATTGACGAGAAGATTGGGGACATGAAGCCCTTAGATCTAGATCCACATCTCTTATCTGCTATTAAAGTAGTAAGAGATGTTGGCGTCGTTAGATCATCAGTGTACCGGTCACTGTTGTTATTTTTGTCAGGATCGGTCACAAACCCGAAGGCATCAAGGTGGTCACTTGTACAAAAGTTGTTGCAAAAAGGAACAAGCCATGGAAATAATAAGTTTGAAATCTCAAATGAAGATATGGTGTGTCTTTTTCAAGAAATGGAGAATGGTTTGGAGTGCATGTTTAGGAGTTTGATCAAGACAAGGACATCACTCCTTAATGTTCTTTCTCGTTAATGATCAATGTATGCATGGGCTTTAATTTCTAGATGTGATGTATCGTTGGTTAAAGCATTCATGCTTCATATTTTAGTAATGAAAGTGTGCAATTGCTACGATATATCATGTATATTTGAGCATATAACAATTTGTAATATATTGATAAATTTATAACCTAGTGATGACCACCTTAGTAATAGTCTATTCTTCTATTTTGATATACTAACAATCTAACGACTCCAACATCTCTTACTATACTTTAATAGCAGATAAGAGATGTGGATTTAAATAGAGTAAGGTTGGAATAAAAGAATAGACGGTCGTTAAAGTGATAGCTAGATTATATTAACACATAAAAATGGGTTGTGGGTCCGTTCGGGTAATTTTAAAATTTAATACTTGTTTAAGTTCGTTGGCTTTTGTTGACCGATTGATTAGAACGATTACCACGACCAAGAAGTGAGTTATTGTTTCGTGACAGTTAATTTTTGGATTTGATTAAGATAACTCAACTCAAACAAGAAATTAAGTTGATTGTAATGAATGATTAAAATCAAACTAGGGTTTTGGGTATGCGAATGAATGTGGTCACCTATTGAAGGGGTAATGCAATTAGATAACGAGTTGTGTGTAAATTAGATAGTAAACAAACTAATAATTAATACCAAAATCCAGTTATTTAACTAATAAACACATGTATGATATTAATAACCTAGGGTAGGGTTCAAATGAGAACTCATTTTAAGTTGAGAACTAGAGAACTAAAAAAAATACAAGAGATGGAATTTTAAAGAGGAAGGGTAAAATTGGAACTTTAAATATATAAATCTTTAAACATTTCTATTTTTTGCATACGTTAATATTATTTTAAAAAAATTGCACCATTCGATTAAGAATTTCATTATCTTTCATTTGAGTATAAATAACGTCATAAAAAATATTTTTTTTCTCGTTTTTTTTAATTTCATACTACATATATGTAGTATTGCGATATTGTATTTGATTATATTTTTCTTTAAACGTTACTAACTTTTTCATACGTTATTTACAGTAAACAATTTTAAAAATCACATTTTGGTTTTTTTGATACTACATATATGTAGTATCAATGTACTTGATGCATTTATTAAGTGGCCAAATGACTCAAGAGTCTAATAATTATTTATTGTGTACATATGATCTCAAATAACCAATAACAATGTTCATAAGATTTCATATTAATAAATTTATGGCAAATGAAAACAAAACCAATACTTATACTATGTTTAAACATTAAGATAATAATAAACTAATAAACCAATGATAAATATCATAAAAAAGTAAAAAAAAAAAAAACTTGAAATTCAAACTATAAGATAACAATGCATCAATATTGCATATACTGCATATATGTAGTACTTTGATACTACATATATGTAGTATATTATACTACATATATGTAGTATATTATACTACATATATGCAATACTATAAATTTAAAATGGGATATTGAATATGGTGATGTTATGCACTTAAGTTACACGTAAAATCATTAAAATTACGTAGCTTTGATAAATTAACTTAAAATTTTTTATTAGAAAACTTAACTCATTGATCTTTATTCAATGTTAATGGACGACTCAGTCTTCTCCTCTTAGATCATAATTTTTCTCTTTCTCATTTACTCAATAATCGTCATTCATTTTAGTAAAATATTATCCGCCCTTTAAAAATAGATCGTAACTCAATTTGGCTTCTCAATTCCAACTAACAGATTAATATAACATGACTAATATAATTGGTATTATGATATGCGCATGCTGCACATATTTATACTACATCACATAACGTGAACCAAGTTATTGCTAGCAATTTCAATACGATCATATGAGAAAATCCAAATTTGGAATTGAGGCATGATGATGTTGTTTTTTTGTGATAACGTCATCGAAATCAATGCCCTTGAACTTTTGATATTTTATCAAAGTATGTAGTTTTGATGGTTTCTTGGGTAATTTAGGTTCATAACAACACCGTATTCATTTCCCTAATTTAAAAACATACGGTATCGTATATTACATATATGCAGTATCGAAAGTAAAAAAAGCGAGAAAAAATTATTTTTTTATAACGTTATTTATACTCAAATGAAAGATAATGAAATTCTTGATCTAATGGTGCAAAAAAAATTTAAAAAACTTAACGTATGCAAAAGATAGAAATGTTTAAAGATTTACATATTTAAAGTTCCACTTTTACCCCTCCTTTAAAAATTCCATCCCTTGTCTTTTTGGTGGTTCTCAAGTTCTCAACTTAATATGGAGTTCTCTCTTGATCCCTCCCCTAATAACCTAATCAATCATCAATGATATGTTATGAACCAGATATATTTGTTGGGTATTTTTATTTGTTTTTAATCATTAACGATTAATAATGCAAAGACTAATAATTTGAAAGAATAATCAATTAGACTAATTGTTTCAATGAATATAAATACCAAACACATAACAATGAGAGATGATGAATGAACTAGCGTTGCATAATTAAATTTTAAAATGAACCTGAAGTTGTCATTCAAAACAAGGGCTCTCACAAAATAACCGGTTCAATAACCGAAACTGATTTTAATCAAAATCATAACCGGTTATTAACCGATTGAAGAATAACTGGTTAGAGTATTTGTTTTTAACCGTGGGTTCATAGCAGATTATGGATTTTTTATGAATAACTGGTTATTAACCGGTTTTTAAACCGAATTTTAACCGATCCACTGGTTAACCGAGAAAAAACCCGAAAAAATAATAAAATGTTAGAAAAAACATAGTTAATTAACCGAAAACAACTGATTATTAACCGCATTGGTTAAAGTAAAATAACCGAATTTTTTAAAAAAAAACTGGTTATTAACCGAACTGGTTAAAGCGATTAACCGATTTGCTCAATAACAAAAAATAACCGGTTAGGGTATTAAATAACTGATTAACCGAAATTAATTAATTAATTTGTGCGGTGTCACCCTGTGACTCTGTGAGCGTCTTAAACTCGAATTGGGCTGAAGCCCAATTGATTTTTCCTTGCATGGCTTCCAAATCAAAACGTAAACACATGGACTTTTAAAGCCTTCTTCACATGGACGGACTTTCTATACCAGTTACAAAGTGTATATACAAAAGAACCATCTATCTATAATCTATCCTTTTAGTTTTTAACACAAAATACTAACTAGATCAAGTCCCATTTAATTTTGTATACTTGTAGTTATTTCATTGTAACTCAAAAGATAAATCATTTTTTAATTTTAAATTTATGAAAAATCACGAAAATGGACATTTGACCACACTGTTTTACCAAAATGGGCACAAAATTTTCTAGCCTACATCCTATGCATATTTTTTTATTCTGTGAGTGATACCGGTTAAATGTCTGTTGTGGGCTTAACATATCTCCGACAACATTCTCAATTCATAGTTTAATAATCACTCTAAATTTTTTTATAGCCAAGTGGCAATAGTTAATCTATTTAAGTTAAATAATTTGAATTCTTGAATGAAATTTCTTACAACACCGATCACTAATTCCACGTGGTTCGACAACCGTACTTACTCTACCTTACTCTACTAATCTAAAGTAAATAGGATAACCATTTTTACATCTTATTTGATCGGTACATCTACATTGATCACCCCTCTATTGACGACCGTTTATTAATTTTCCATCAAACAATCATTGAGTTTTCTCTTAATTTCAAATGACTTGTATATGGGTAGGCCAAATTGAGATCACGAGCTCTACGGATTTATCTGCATCAAGCAAGGTAACTTCATTGCATTGCAAGATTGTACAAAAATTTAAGGAAACCTAAGCCGAATAATTAGTGTTTTAAGTTTGGTGACAAATTTAGGGTTAATTAGTTTAGGTCAAGTATTACTTTGAATTTACTTTTTCCGGTACTTGAGGCATTTGGAAGTTAGTAATAATTAACTTAATGCGTTATAAGGTTTAAACTGGCGGGATTTAATTTTTTAAGAATTACTTTTAAGGAAGTTCAAAGGATTTAGGAAGTATTTAGTTTTTTTTTGCATGTAAAAGTTTAGTTGTTTTGTGTGTTTGTAAAATAGCTATGTTCGGATTTTAGCTTGCTTTGATGATCTTTTAGGAAGTTTGTTTCCTCGATGTGTAAGTTTTGTCAAAATGATTGTTGGGCATTACATCTTTTGCTACCTTATACTAGTACTTTTTTTAACATTTTAATTAGATTGTTTTTACATTAGAGTAAACTGGAGTTTTGGTTCCTGTGTTTTGATATAATTAACAGTTTTGGTCCTACCTTAACAGTTTTGGTCCCTGTGTTTTTAACTTTTAACAGTTTTGGTCCCGAACACTAACTCCATCCAATTTTCCGTTAAGTCTCTCTCACATGCGGAGTAAAAATGTTATTTCTCTCGCTTTTTTTGACAAACGACTAAATACAAATGTTAACCTACATGATGACTTAGATAAAAAAAAAAGAGGGAGAAATGACATTTTTACCCTTTAGATGTGGGGCGCGTGTGAGAGACTTAACGGAAAATTGGATGGAGTTAGTGTTCGGGACCAAAACTGTTAAAAAATAAAAACACAGGGACCAAAATTGTTAAGGTAGGACCAAAACTGTTAATGGTATCAAAACACAGGGACCAAAACTGCAGTTTACTCTTTACATTATTATGATGTTTTGGGGAAGGTTCATCTTCTTTTCATTGTTGATAAGCTAGCTATATAAAGCCTTGGTCTTTGTTGGATGATTGTAACGTTTTGATTCGTGTAGTGGCCTTCCAAACCATGACCTTTCGTTCAGTTGTAGCATCAATTTACATTCTTAAACTTATGTGGCATTGTGGTATTTGAAATGACAAACTCATGTGTGGTAGCCTGATAGGGTTATCTAGCTTGTTATTCATTTTCTTTTGCTTATTGTTTATTATGGACTGAAATTATTGTAAGGTATGTGACTTATCCCACATTGGTTGTATGGGCAAATAATGTGGGATTTATAACCCAAATGGACCCTCTCCCATCAGATTAGTCTTTTACGATGAGTTCAACCATTTGGGTTGTAACAGTGGTATCAGAGCCAAACTCGGAGTGGTGGCCTGGAGGGAGCCAGACGTTACCAAAGAGGACGTTAGACCTTAAAGGGGGTCGAATGTTATGGACTGAACTTATTGTAAGGTATTGGACTTGTCCACATTTGTTGTATGGGCAACTAATGTGAGATTTATAACTCAAATGGACATCTCTCCAATTAGATTAGTCTTTTGGGATGAGTTCTACCGTTTGGGTTGTAACATTGTCACTATCTTGCAGTTCAATGATCATCAATGCCATTTTCTATTGTTTCTTACTTTGTTTGTCGTGTCATAAATATTCTGTTTACGCTCCTGTCTGGCAGGCAGGCAGGCTAGGCTAGACGAATTCGGTAAGGGGGTGTTTAAGTTCATTTTTGTACGAACTACGGTTCAATTTTTCCAAATCATGACTAAAATATCTATTAAAATAACTATACTTATTAGATAGATATATATAACATTAATTTTAGGGGTTGTTTGGTAAAATCCGAACCATTAAGAGGTCTGAACTATTAAGAGGATCTATCAATGAGAGGGATGTTGGATAGAAGTGTAGATGAGAGTAAAATTAGTGTATGCTTCATTCAATTTCATTATGCATCTTCATATCCCTTAACCATGCAGCTTTAAACTGGACCACTAAAAGACTCTTTTTTAATGAAACAAATGCTCTTAATGGTGAATGATTGAGTACCGAACTGAACCATTTAGACGTGAAATAAATAACCCCTCATACTTGTTAGGTATAAATTTACAAGTTGAAGGATAAATTGTAAACTAATTATATGGGGGGTTAGTAACATGGGTAAATTAATTTAAAAAAGAGTCAAGTGTAAAATACACCCCTGTAATTTACACCCAATAGCACTATGCAACCTCATATGAATATTTAGACCATTTGCAATCCTAGGCTTAAAAAAGTAAACCATTTGCACCCCTCCGTTAGTTTGACTATCAATTAACCGTTATATTAAAGGATAAAATAGACTTTTTACATAAAAAATTCATAAACCTTTTTCAACCCTAAATTTCAATTACACTTTAAGCAACAACCCTTCTTTCTTTCATGATTATATTCGACCCTAAAATTCATATCCCATTTTTTTTGTTGTGTTTCATAAACCATTGCTTGATGTAGCATCTACTCAAAATTGCTACTACCTATATAATTGTAAACTTTATCCCTGTATAAAATAGACACGAACACGAAAGAAAGAAAATAAGTGAAATGGACTCGGTTTTGAAACATGTTAAACCCATTTAATTACTAAGTCAATTTGAATATGCCCTGATTTATAATCAACTTCGAACACAAAACCACCGTTTTTAAACAATTCCATAACGAATTAAGACAGATTCACAAAGTGCCAACATCAACTGTTACAAAAACTTTAACTAAAGGATTGGAAATTAACTTGTCGAACAACAAGTTAATAGCGGTTAAATGATGTATGAGTCTCCGTCGAAAGGAACAATGTTCAGTCAGAAACTCGAACAATTTGAAAGGACACCGGTTAATGGAAACGAGAGGTATAGAGATATAACAAGTTTATTGATGATGAAAAGCGATAAGTGGAAACGAAGGTATAGAGCGATAACGTTTTTAATTCCGGTTTTGTACGTTGATGTTAGCGATATGACGTTGATGATGAAAGAATATATACATGATATAATAATTAATTAAATAATAGCTTAAATAAATAAGAGGGCAATTAGGTAATTTAATTATTTTTTGGATGGTCAATTAACAGTCAAACAAACGTAGGGATGCAAATGACTCACTTAAAAGAATATAAGGTTACAAAGGATTTAAATATTCAAACAAGATTACAGATGCTATTGTGTATAAACCACATGATTGCATTTTGCAATTAACTCTTAAAAAAACGCTCAAAACCATCTTGACTAGGTTGTTTCAAAGAAGCAGTTCATAACCCACCAGGACTTTGGTTTCATGCCACATCTCCAAATTGTAGTGGTTAATATATAATTTTATTTTTTTCTTTTCGTTTGCTAACAGTTAGTTGCACAATTAGTTTTTCTTTAATAATTTTAATATCCAACTTTAAAAAAAATCCAAAACATAGTCTTGTATAGTTTTTTGTTGCGGATATTCCGGTATAAATTTTATTAAAAATGAAGTAGTTTTGAAAAACTTATTTTAAAATAGTATACATATAAAAAAGTATTTGTTTATTTTATTATCGACGTGTCATTATATTGGTTCGATCGTCAGATTTTTTGGATAAAACTTATCATCTAAAAATCCAATATTATCTTACTGAAAAATATAAAAAGAAATACATTCATGATTTGTCTCTCTTTATAAATGGAGTATAAAACAAAAAAGGTTTTCTAATATTGTAAAAATAACCAAGATGTAAAATTTTGAAAATAAGATTGATAATGTTGTTATTACCTGGTTGTGGGTCGAAGAGATGGATAATAGCGACGAGCAGTAGTGGCCGGAGTGGTGGTAATGGCGACGATCAGACAAGCAATGGTGGCCGGAGCGGTGAATATGGCGACGAGTAGTAATGGCCGGAGTGATGATAATGGCGACAAGTAGTGGTGGCCGGAGTGGTGAAGGTGGTGAATTGTGAGTTCTAATGATTTGGGGATAAGGTAGTGTGGTGATTTTTGGTGTGGAAAGAATTTTTGGCGCCTAGTGAAATAGAGCATTAGTGGTGACACCATTAGTGACGACAATGATCAATAGTAGCCGATTCACGTGCCCCGCTTTTCGTGTGTCACCACTATTAGTCAATGTTGTCACTTATAGTGTCGTCACTAATACTTAGGTTTCTTATAGTGACTACGTTATGTTGTCAACTTATGATACACTCTCACTTTTATTTTTTATATATATATACATACATACAATATTTATATTTTAAAGTCTTTGGTAACAAAAATTTCACTTACGGGTACAAGTCGAGGATATTAGTTTAAAAAAGATATATAACTATATAAATTGGATTTTGTATTTTCATATTGTTACATTTACAAAGATATGTCCACTAAACTTATATACCAATTTTGTATTGGCAAAGCTACTGAGAGCGAATATTAAGATCTAGAGCCTCAGTTAAAACACATGGTTGATCTAAACTTGTGTTTTTTCGCTTATGAATCAAACTTGATACTATTGCCCACTTGCTAGACTTTGATTTCGACACAAACGAGATGAGTGATCCGAATATTGAGACACTCAACGATGTAGTATCTCTTAAGGATCTAATCAAAGTTGAGAGGTGATGATCAAGATCTAAGAGAGCAATGCCCCCAATCTTGTTATCGATTTGCTTTAGTGCTACAATTATTCTTTTAACATCCTTCATTTCGCTTGCTGGCAAAGAGACGTCACTTCTCGAACCCTCCTTTCTCCTTCTAAAAGCTGATTGAATGCTTCTTATGTGCTCCTTTATATAGATACACAAACGTGATGGTAAGAATTAATCATATAAAATGAACAAGTGTGTGTAACCCTGAGATTAATTTCGCTGCCATTGTATCATGATTAGCAGACAAATCTGGGAATTGAAGTAATGTAATGGCATGCATTATTTAGTTAAGTAGCAAGCTGTGAGATGCGCTATAATTGTAGCATGTGTTTTGTGTGTTGTAGTTGTTTAGCAGCCACGTACCTATTCTTACATTTTTTTAAGGCCACATGTTTCTTGTCTTTTTGGTTTAAGATGTGAAGCATGCATGTGTCCTCCCTGTAATAATCGTGTCCTTCATATAAAAAAAATTGTTTACTGGTTACCTTCCATAAAAAGAGTACATGCAGGTCTCTCATATATAATCTTTACTCCTCATCAAGGCACAAAAGTAGCTTAATTAAGATTTAAATTCGTTTATTTATACCTTATATTTTTATTATTTGGGTGATACTATCTATACATCCCCTAAAAAAATATACATCCCTTAACTGGAACCGTATTGTCCAATATGGTTCTTATAGGGTTTAATGAGCAAGTAGAGGAAACGTATTGAGCTATATGGTTCCCCTTGACATTAATTGGAATCATATAAGCCAATACGATCCCAATTACTTTACCTGCAATAAGTACACCCAACAACCAATAATGCAATAAGTACACCCAACAACCAATAAAGCAGGCCAACCAAAGCAAAGGAACCATATTAAGCAATATGGTTCCTATAGTTACCAACTGGGATCGACTAATTAATTTGGCCAACCACCAAAAAACAGCAAGGGAACCATATAGGGCAATATGATTCCCATTGACACCAATTGGGATCATATTGCCCAATACGATTTTCATTAGTACGATGAGGTGATTTGGTTGGTGAAACATTAATCCCATACGATTCCTATTGCCCAATACGATTCTCATTCATCCAGTTGTCACCTATAAACCCAACATTGAAGTGACGGGTTTTTTCAAACAAAAAATCATAAACGGGTATTTTTTTATTAAAAACTCGTATCTCGATGTCGTTTTTTGACATCAATTATTTTTTTGGCGATTATTAAAACCAGTCAAACCCGAATAATCATACGTCTCGGAAAGTAAAATCGAAATCGGTGTTGAACGAGGGGAGGAAGACGTTGCATCCGTTGTTCGGTGTAGTGACGGGTTTCAGCTGCCGGATCTGAACCAAGAGTATGTAAAAGAACCTGAAAGCTATCCGCAGTATCGATATGGGACTTTCCATTCGCATTCGGAAATAAAGCGCGAGAACATACGAGGAAGCTAATGAAAATGAGGCCGAGGAAGGTGTAAAACATTTTCGGGAAGATGATAACGATTTCGATGAATCTGATGACGAGGAGGAGGATGGTAACGAAGAGGAGCATTTCGAGGAAGATAATGTCTCATTTGAAACGAATCAGGTGCGACATTTTTGTTACTTTACGTGTTAGTTAATATATTATATGTTTTGTTACATTTTATTCAACATATAATGTGTCCGGTTGTGTGATGACATGGAGTGGATGATGACCGGAATGACTGAGATGTATAAGTATATGAATCTAGAGGTCCCACCCCGTCCACCACCACGAGTTTATCCAGACCAGGGCTCGGTACATACCCAACAGCGCGACCCTTCCATGCCATCCTCTTTGCATCAGCCAGAGACGTCCATGCCGTTCTTTCCTCAGACCGGTTCGTTCATGTCGTTGTTTACTCAGCCCGACCCGTACGTGCAGGTATGTTAGTTTATTTTTTTTTCATTTATATGCAAGCACTTTAATGTTATGTAATGCGTATTTTTTTAAATTCTTATAGCATTCGGGACCGTCATTTACTCAGCCTGACCAGACCAAGCCATTCTTTCCTGTGACCAACTTTTCCATGCAGGCATGTTATTTTGTTTTTATTCTACGTATACACTATTTAATGTTAATTAATGTGTATTTGTTTAAAAGTCTTATAGGCTCCCGGCACGTCTTCTACTAAGTGTCCCCCGGAGTTTACTGTCTGATCATGAGTATGAGGATTGATGACGGATGATGAGTATTTGATAGGAATTGACTCAAATAAGAAAAGAAGATGAAAGCAAAATGCAAATTATATTGAAAATGAAGATGATAGATGATCACAATGATCTACAATGGTAAACAATCCACCAAAGTGGTCCAGGGCTATGCGCTTCTCATGCTAATGCAATGAGCCTAACAATCTATCCAATATCTCCTCCCCCTCACCATGACTATTGCTCCTTATTTATAGAAATAGAAATTACATTTAACCCCTTCTACAATCACAAAAGACTATGAGGTTATAAACTAGAATACAATCTCTATCATTACTCTCCCCTTCAAAACAGTCTTGCCCTCAAGACTGTGAATGATAAGCTGACTCGACAACTAAATGGAGCCTTCCCCGAATGCAATTACATAAGGTCGACCTTGCCCGTGTACTGCCCACGAATGATACGATCCAACAACATGACTTGCAATCTTGCACCAACCAGTTTGTATACGGATCGGGTGGTTTAGGATCAACATCCAAAACAAACAACTTAGGAGCAAAAGCAAGAGACCTGTCATAGTCAAGCCAACCCAAGTCCCAACCCGGTTTCCACTCAAAAGTTTGAACATCAAGCAATTTGTTACCAATATGGTCTTGACTTGGATGATTATTAGAGTTTGGTAAGGGCGCGAACATACCCGATTGGGGATTACCACCCAGACTCGTAGATATAGTGGAAACAAAAGTTAGTGAATTATGAGGTGCCAACCCTAAACTGGACACATCCACACCATAATCATGAACTAAACTTGTACCCTTTTGAATTTCACACAAATCAAAAATTGAGGAATTAATATCCTCGTCACAATGCTCATCGAGACTGTTAATCTCCAAAACACCCCTTTCATCTTGATTTGGACCAATTATTCTTTCATTGACTTTACTATTAAACTTTGTATAATTTCTTGGAGATGTACCTTTCGCATATATGAGTGTAGTTGTATCATAAATCGGAGGTCCAGATTCGTCTAAGTGACCGCCATGAAACTGATGTCTCTCGCCATACAAGCGTTCTTCAGATCTGGAAATTATCACCTCCAATTGAGCTAATAGAGATGGAGGACCACCATACAAATTCCCGCAAAGTCGCGATGAAGATGAATCATCAACAGCTTTATGCTCCTGTTGTTTCATCCACGCTAAAACAACATTCCTGAATTCACCAGACTCAATACGAGCATCCTCCAACCCCTTCAACGTATGTCGAATTTCGTTGACATCACTTTGAAGTTGTTTGAGTTGAGCAGCATGAGCATCTAATCTAATGTTTGTATGAGTAGTCTGATTCACCATGGTTTGAACGACAATTGGATGTACAGAAACAGAAGAAATCAAACTTGTAGATCTAGAACAAATCGTAAATATGAATTGGCTTTGGAAACCGGAACTAGAGATTGAATTTAGATCAAGGAACAGAACGTCAATTTGAGTGAAAGAGCAGAGGGCGGCAGGTCTAGGGCAGGTCGGACCAATGATAGGTGAAAGCAAATAAGAAAAGAAGATGAAAGCAAAATGCAAATTATATTGAAAATGAAGATGATAGATGATCACAATGATCTACAATGGTAAACAATCCACCAAAGTGGTCCAGGGCTATGCCCTTCTCATGCTAATGCAATGAGCCTAACAATCTATCCAATATCTCCTCCCCCTCACCATGACTATTGCTCCTTATTTATAGAAATAGAAATTACATTTAACCCCTTCTACAATCACAAAAGACTATGAGGTTATAAACTAGAATACAATCTCTATCAGTATTTGTTTAAACTTCCAGTATTTTTAATATTTATATAATTTGGATATTTTTGGTTTGCTTAGTTATAATGTATGTATATGTTTAATTTGTTTATAACAAAAAAAAGCTTAATTTTTGGTAAAAAAAACCATGATCACTTTGTTAAAAAAATATTGAATTTATGAAAAAAAAGAACTATGCAAAACTACAAATAATAATTTAAATAATTATAATTATATTTTAATTGCAATACCAAACCATAAGAATGATAACAAATTGAAACCGTTAGGGGTAATATGAGTCACTTGCCAACAATAGGAATCATATTGGGCTATATGATTCTTTTGCTCACAAGTGGAACCATATTGACCAATATGGTTCCTATAGGGTTTGGGATGTGTGGATAGTGAATTGGGATGTGTGGATAGAGACACCCTTTTATTTTCTGATCTATTTGTGTACATCAAACTAATGGAGTAATTTTTCGCTTAGTTTTAAATGACCAAAAGTCCAAAACACCCTTGTTAATAATTAAAAAACAATTAACCCCATTTTGGTTAAATAAATAGTCAGAAAATGAATTAGTAGTTCTCTAAAAAAGTTAAGGGGTTTATTGGAACAACTAGAAACGTTTTGTGTAAATAAGTAGCCCCTTCTAGCTAGCTTTTCATTAGTTGGTGGTTCTGGCATGTTTTAATGAAAGTTGCCGTTAAAAAAACCCAATTAATTAAAACTCCAATCTATCGACCACCAAAACTCCACCTCCGGCAACCACCCACTCCAGCAAACGCCACCGCCGTCGGTCAAAACTGTTGCCACCATTACAATCCATTGCCATCATGGAAGGTCCATGCCATCTATATTCTCCACCTTCAAAACCCCACTTCTCCAGCTCCCCTTGCTTCTCAAGTTCCCAACCCTCCTATTTCCACTAGTAAGCCACTATCAAACGAGAATTCACCGTTGAAAAAAGTTGCTAGCAGTGGATGATGAAAACCTAATGCATGTGAGGCCGGGAGATTAGGATTGTAAAAAGGGTGTTATGGTTACCACAACGTTAAGGGAGTTGTCAGAGGTCTCAAATGGTTGCTATATATGGGGATCAATTAGGGTTATGAGAATTAAGTCGTAGGGTTTCTAATGGGAAAGTAGTGTTATGGCACCAGACACATCTAAAAGTTGCATTGTCGAATCTAGCAACTCATCAATCAACCTCTCATCTTTTGTGTGCAAAAGGACTTGTTGGGTCTATGATTTGAGATGAGCTAGAACCTCTTTAACTTGAAGAGTTGTATGATGTGATTTGTTAGGCAAAGTGATGGATTGAACATGGCGAAAATTGGTGCCAGCACTACGTTAAAAAGGCCTTTTGCCACACAAAAATAGTGTGGATGTAAGCCTTCGCCACACTTTTTTTCCAGCTCAAGTGTGACCAAAAGTCGAGTCATCGTATCATGTGCCATAATTTGTAATTTTAAATGTGGCTATTGCCTAACATTCGGTCACACATTTTTTTTTCTCATGACATTAATTTGTTATCATTCCGTCACACAAAAAAACAAGCCAGTGATGATCATGGTGTGGCTAATGGTTATGTAATGCCAGAATATAAGTAATTTTAAGGATGGCTATTAATGTAACCTAGCTACGTGGTGACACATGATCTTAATTATATAATTAGATGTTTGTGATGATAAGAAGATGTTGTAGGTGGGGTTTTTTTATAGATACACAAACGTGATAGCTAGAATCAATTTAAAAAAAGAAGAAGCATGTGTAATTAGGAGATTTCGCTGGCATTGTGTCAAGATTAGCAGACAAATCTGTGAAGTAATTAATCTATTGGCCGGCATATATATATTATATGGCCGGTTAGTGAGCGAGCAGTGAGATCGATGCGTTCATGTGTCTTGGAGTTGCTCACCAGCCACCTCTTCTAACATCTTTAAGGCCACACGTACTTATCTAGCTAAATTATTGTCTTCTTGGTTTAAGATCATGTGAAGCATGCATGTGTTTAGCTTCCCTGTACGTAATAATCGTGTCTTTCGTATAAAATAATTGTCAACTTGTATATGATCTTCACTCTTCACGATCGAGAGGTCACCTACCAATTATAAACATCATATCAAGGGATTCATATGATAAAAAAAAAAAAAAAGATAAGTTTTGATGGTGGTTAATGGTTATACTAAAATGTGGTACCATATATAGAAGACAATAGTAAAATTACATTATTTTAAACATCACGGACCGTACCATAATAGTGAGACCCTATAGACAACATCATGGCCGGTCCCGAGGAATCGGGTGCCCTGTGCGAGACAAGAAAAAAAGGCGCCCTAACCCGAAGCATCAACGCACTAAATTATATAAACTAAATTTTTAACCAATAAACAAACGTTTGATAATTAAACTTAAGAAAATCAAAGTATTTGAATTAGTGAAAATCAAAATTATATATAATTTTTTTTTTTTAACTTTAGTGCCCCCCGTCACGCGAGTGTCCTGTGCGGTCGACTACCCCGCACAACCTAAGGGCCGGCCATGGACAACATTTTCAAGACCTAGCTATAGCAACGGAATGTAGTCGCTATCGTCCTAATTGACATATCCCAACGAGATATGGTCGCTAAAATTAAGGTCATCTGAATATAGTTGTCATTATAAGTCAAAAGATGATGAATCGTTATATACAGGTTTCGTTAGTATAAGTGGCCCTATCGCGACCATATATATGTAGTTGTCAGTATAAGTTGCCCTATTGAGACCACGTATATGTTGTCGGTATAAGTGGCCCTATAGCGACGTGTATGGCATCAAGGTCGTGGAACACAAAGTGCATGCATTAGATGGCTAGTAGAAAGAAAACTGTGACATATATATCTGGGACCTTTAATTTTCCTTTATTCATTTTGTACGCCATGTTAGCGCCAGTATGAATATTTGTAAACGATGGTTTCTAACTATCGATATATAGATTCAAAACAAATTGTCTAGTTGGAACGTGGCTAATTAACCTGATCATTTGGAGGAAAAATCATCCTTAGTCAACTCGGTCTTTAGTTTTTTCTTTTATACTATTTTTTATATATATGTAGATCTGATTAAAAAATCATTTAGTTTCCCAGGAGACACCGAGCGAGTCACTAAGGCAAAACATCAAGGGGCCGTGGTCTCAAGGTAAGTTTCTAAATGGTGGTGGAGGGTTAAAACCAAAAGAATCAGATGGGATCTAAATGTATGTGTTGGATTGTAATATTACAAAAAAAAATGGTTGGAGCATGGCTTAACATTTCAAATATTGAAGGTAAGTTAAAGATGACAAGAAAAAAGCAGCATACAAGTAAATGAGGAACCATCAGCTTTTGTATTACTAATTCACATTCTAGCATTTACAAAATTATATATAGGCAAAATGTCAATTTTACAACTCTAATGAGATCGAATATTAAGGAGAGAAACCCTTGCTTTGATCAAGGTCCTAGACATGCATTCTAAACACCCCTCAATAACTTCCATGTGGGGATCTAGAGCCTCACTTAAAACACATGGTTGATCTAAACTTGTGGTTTTTCGCTTATGAATCAAACTTGATACTATTGCCCACTTGCTAGACTTTGGTTTCGACACAAACGAGATGAGTGATCCGAATATTGAGACGCTCAACGATGTAGTGTCTCTTAAAGATCTAATCAAAGTTGAGAGGTGATGATCAAGATCTAAGAGAGCAATGCTCCCAATCTTGTTATCGATTTGCTTTAGTGCTACAATTGTTCTTTTAACATCCTTCACTTCCTTTAGTGATAATGAGTCACTTCTTAAACCCTCCTGCTTTCTCCTTCTAAGAGCTGATTGAATGCTTCTTATATGCTCCTTCACTAGTTCCACGACATCTTTTATGGCACCACATACGTCTAAAAGGCTCATTGATCGATCCAACAACTCGTCAATCAACGTATCATCCTTTGTGTGCAAAAGTGCCTGTTGGGTTTGTGGTAAACAAATATGATCATTAATAGATGTGTACAAGTTTTTGAGCCGCGTTAGAGACTCAATAAGTGTCTCCACATTTGCTGCAGGAGACGATGATGCCTCCCATGACTTGAGATGAGCTATATTCTCTTCAACTTGAAGAGATGCTGGAAGTGATCTGTTAGGCAAACTAATGGATCGAACATGGCGAAAATTGGTGGATGAGGAAGGAGAAGAGACAGAAGAAGCCATTTTGATATTGGTAAACAATGGTTTCAGATGTTTGTGATGATAACAAGCTAGATGTTGTAGGTGGGCTTTATATATACAACGATACACGTACAAACGTGATAGTTAAAATCATTTACAAATTAAAATGAAGAAGCATGCATGTGCAACCTGAGATATTGCTGGCATTGTGTCAAGATTAGCAGACAAATTAAGATGTGAAATAATTAATTTACTGGCAGTGAGATGTGGTTCTTGCATGTGTTTAGCAACCACCTCTTCTTACATCTTTGTCTTCTTGATTTAATTAAGATGTGAATTGAAGCATGTGTCCTCACTGTAATGATCGTGTCTTTCATATAAAATAATTGTACGTGCACTTGTATATGCATGATCTTCAGTCCTCACGAGCAAGAGGTCACCTACCAATAACCTTCAAAGGTGTCTCATGAGGAAAAAACTAATGCATAAATACAAATAACCTTCAAGCCTCTCAAGAATTTACTCTTCACTTTAATATATGTTACCAGAGCTTGTAACCTAGTGGTACTAAATACTTAATTCGTCATCATCTTAAATTGGCATGTCAAGAGCTTACAAAATAAACTGATACTACTGGATCAGATACGTTGTTTTTACAAGAAAAACTTATTCAACGAGAAAAGACCGCATATTATTCATAATGTGCGCCCCTCAAATTTAACATATCTATATCTATATATATATACTAGTTTAGTGTCTGTGTTACGTTCGGGAACACAACATTCAAGTAATGCTTTTAAGGATATTCATAAATGTTCCAATCAGTTTTGAGACAAAACCGTGATCATTAAAACGGAACACCGGATATTAAAAATTAGATTTTTAGTATAGCAATATTATACTCAAATTAAAGAGAATAAAGTGCTCAGTTTTATGGTATAGTTTATTTTTAAAAATATTCATATAAAAAGTTATGTATATTTATAAAACACTGAGGTCTTTAATTGTATGTTATTATTAACTTTATCCATAAGTTTTATTTTTATACCTTATAATATACAAACCGAATCATGTACACCCCTTGTAGTAGAAGGTTAAAAATATAAATACTCTTAAAATTTTCAGAATTCTCCAAAATATTAGGAGACCGAAAATGTAATTAGTGTTATTATAATATAATTTATATACATATTTTAAATAAAAAATCATTATTGTGAGATAAACTCTCAAATAATACCACATAAGCCAGAAGCTTTAAAAAGATGCCACATAAGTTTTTTTCGTTTTGCTTTATTATATTAGAATATATAGATATGATTAAGTTCATTTGATAAGACTCATATATTCCTAAAAGAAAATTAAATCACTAAAAAACTTGATAATGGTTTAAAATACTTTTTACGTATGTACTTTTAGCATTTTAAATTTACTTACACATGTGTAAGTAACATAACATACAAATGACTTCTACATGTGTAGTAAACGAAATTTATTCAATTTTATTTTTTAAATATCAAATATTGAAGTTGACTATTTTTAATTGGGTATAAACAAAACTTAAGGTAAGTTAAAGATGAGAAGAAGACAAGTAATATTTGAGTAACCTTAAGCTTGTGTATTGCTTCACATTCTAACATTTACAAAAATATAGGCATATATATCTATTTAATAAATTAAACTTTTAGGGGGCAATTTTTGGAGGGATTTTTTTTTTCTATAATAGGAAGTTTGGGAGGTAAAATTTAGCTAAATTTTTCACCATGCAAGTTGATGGAGCCAACTCCTTAAATGTTATATATTTACAAATTGTTAAATATAATGGTTATAATTTCTTTATAAATATTACTATTTAACCCGTGTGTAACACACGGGTATTAAACCTAGTATCCACTAAAACTTAAATGGCAATTTTACAACTCTATTGAGAGCGAATGTTAAGGAGAGAAACCCTTGCTTTGATCAAGGTCCTAGACATGCACTCTAAACAACCCTCAATGACTTCTAAGTGGGATTCTAGAGCCTCATTTGAAATGCAAGATTGATCTTCACTTGTGGTTTTTCGTTTACGAATCAAACCCGAAACTATTGCCCACTTGGTAGACTTTGGTTTCGATACAAACACAGAGTTCAACGAGTGGAGTGATCCAAATATGGAAACACTCAATGTCGTGGTATCTCTTAAGGATCTAATCAAAGTTGAGAGGTGATGATCTACATCAAAGAGAGCAATGCCCCCAATCTTGTTATCAATTTGCTTTAGTGCTAAAATTGCTCTTTTGGCATCCTTCATTTCCCTTAGTGACAAAGAGTCACTTCTTAAACCCTCCTTTCTCCTTCTAAGAGCTGATTGAATACTTCTTATGTGCTCCTTTACTTGTTCGATGGCGTCTTTTATGGCACCACACACATCTAAAAGGCTCATTGATCGATCCAACAACTCGTCAATCAACCTATCGTCCTTTGTGAGCAAAAGGGCTTGTTGGGTCTGGGGCAAACATATATGATCATGAATAGAAGTGTACAAGTTTTTAAGCCTCACAAGAGACTCACAAACTACTTCTACATTGGCTCGAGAAGATGTTGATGTCTCCAGTGATTTGAGATTTGCTAGCTCCTCTTCAACTTGAAGAGTGCTAGGATGTGATAGGCGGGTAGGCAAACTAATGGATCTAACATGGCGAACACTAGTGCATATCGAAGAAGAAGAAGAAGAAGAAGAAGAAGAGACTAGAGAAACCATTTTGATTTCTGTAAACAAAGTTTTCAAATGTTTGTGATGTTAAGAAGATGTTGAAGGTAGAAGCTTTATATAGATGCTCAAACATTATAGTTAGAATCAATTACAACAGCGAAGAAGCGTGTGCAAGCCGGACAATCGGCTGGTATTGTTCCTAGTTAGCAGACAATCTAATCTCAGAAGTTATAATATATTGGCGTTGGTTAAGGAGCAAGCCTTGAGATGCCCTTTGTTGCATGTGTCTTGGAGTTGTTTAAGGCCACACGTATATATCATATCTTCTTGGTTTTTAATTAAGATGTGGATATATTCATGCATGTGTCCACCCTGTCAAGTCCGTGTCTTTCATTTAGTATAAGTTTCACTCTATCGATCTCCACTTTTTTTATAATTCAAATGGCATGAACATGTTTCTTGTAACATGTAAATTGTATAATTGTGAATATATTGTGTTAAGTTTCGTGTCATATTAGTAATTTTAATGGTGTTAAATATAAGGACGTAGGATAATCCCAAAAGAACATATATGCAAATTTCTTAATGAAAATAACGTCTCATGTGTAGACCGAATTAAGATCATCCTTACTTAGGAGGGGAATTGTTCTGTTACACATACCAGTGGGAAAATTAGCATGACCTCCACGAGTAGTTAGTTAGTTAGTTAGTTAGTTAGTTAGTTAGTTAGTTAGTTAGTTAGTTAGTTAGGAGTTGTTACGAACATAATATTACAACTCGCCTATTGCCATTGCACACTAAGTTTTACCAATGCTACACACTTATCTAAGTGGCCATTAATCACTTGCAACTATATATTTGACCAAGTTCTCATTGATCATCATTTTCCAAACAACATTTATCAATAAGATAAATCCATGGTGGCTCGACTCCTGATGGGGGTTGTCACGTAGACCTTATATATCCCGGACCGTGCAACCCCCTGGACTCCGCTAAGGGGACAATGGCCCCTTGGACTCCCATTCCTGTTGACATGGTTAAAAGTTAAAGAACATTATGACTTATAACATAATCTAAAAGAGAGAAAACTCAGAAAAGTTATATCTCTAGTCATTAACAATTACTCAAGTGGATCTATTTGAACCCGTAAGTGTACGTAACAAGTTTAAGAAATTAACAAGTAGTGTTGTTTGCTTTACTGCGCCAAATAATGGCTTTCGCCATAGTTTTTTCCGTGGCATATGCCTTTCGTCATGTTTTTTTTATTTCAGTTCAAACGTGACTAAAGGTCACGTCGATCATTTTAGGTATCATACAGTCAAACTCACGTTTTAGTGCTCATAGCCACTTGAAAAAGTGGCTAAATGTATCACTATTTTTTGTTGGATTCAAACGGTTTTTTTTTCCAATAAAACGTGGCTAAATGGTAGCACAAATGTATGTATACATATTATTTGTTTCAAATAATTAACAAAAAGGAGTTCATGTCTGATGGTTAAAACTTGAGTATCTAATATGGAGGTCATAATTTTAAATCTGAAATGGTGTATTCCTTTTTAGTAATAAGAAGTTAATATTTAAGTAAAAATTTTAGTAGGAAATTAAGATGATTATTAATTGAACTAGCTGGTTTATTCTCGCATTGCGCTTTGCGCGAGAATTTTCTTTCTTCTTGGTCACACATTTTACTATTTTAGTACTACACAAACACCGTCGGTTGTCATCGTCACGATCCATTTTAATAGAGACAAAGGCTACTAATCGACTAACAAATCAGAAAAACGAAAGATTCTCGGAAATCGAAGGCCACAAGGATTGACTACCATCGCCATAGTAAAACAGTGTTTCAATCGCCTGAAGCAACGGCTAACATGCATGCCAGAAGAGCCAGTGGAGCGACCGAAGCAAGTTGTTATTGAAACCAGGAAGAAGAAACATCGAAAGTAGTAAACCAATATGTGATTAAACAAACACATAACCAAAATGCCCCTTAAATTCAAGTTAATTATGAAAACGTCACTACTAGAAAATAGACCTTTAATGACGCGCAATGCATGTCATAAAAGACTATAGATGACACGCAAAAGGATGTCAAGGAAGCCCATGTCATAAAATGAAGATGACAAACAATTATGTGTCATCTTTTTATGATATTCAATGCATGTCAAGAAAACCTATGTCATAAAATAGATGACACATAAATGCGTGTCATGGTTTTGAGTGGTTTTATAAATAATATTTTTTAAAATTACTAATTTTCATGTTTAATGACAGGTAATCTCTCATAATATAAAGCAAAATCCATATATATTAAAAGTTTAAAATCATCCATTTCATACGGTATATTTCATAACATGTTAAGAATGTTAACATTTCATTCACGTCAATACAAAATTATACAAAATTTCACCGAATATGAATTTTGCCACAAAAGTCAATTGTTCTTCATGAATTCCATCAATATCAGCATCCGAGTATTCATCTTTGCATCCCATAAAAATAGACCAAATGTTACACCGCATAGAAGTAGACCTTACCTTTGACAAAGCTACCGACTAAGAACATAGACAGTTAGAAGTTTGTGACGACGAGTAAATTAAACCTATAAATGAAACAAGATATATACCGAATAAGAACAAAAATTAGAACCCTACCATCATATAACCCAAAATAACCAACAATAACAACCTATCTATACATGTTACAACCCATAAGAACAGTACAACTAATTTATACCCATAATACCATGTATTGATCATTTAAAACAAGAATTATAGCCAAATTGCCACGACAATAAAACAAGAAAGAAGTTATATAACTCAAACTTATAGCTAAACACCATTATGAAATCATATGAAAGATATTATCCAAAACCAAAAGAATGAAGCTAACTTATTGCAATTACAGTATGTGTGCCATCTTCATTTATGAAGATTTGTAACATCTTTCACTTGACAATTTGTTATAATGATTAGATAACAAACTGTTGATGTTTCAACGAAAACACCAAAAAGGACATGCTTGCGACGTATAGGAATATTGGGAAGATGTTTCTTGGTTTAGGTTAAAACAGAGGGTAAAGTGCAAACAAGTAAAATTTGTT
Organism: Tagetes erecta; assembly: GCA_030867185.1. Lineage (NCBI taxonomy): Eukaryota > Viridiplantae > Streptophyta > Magnoliopsida > Asterales > Asteraceae > Tagetes > Tagetes erecta. The sequence goes on from CM061490.1 coordinate 9,209,230, forward strand.
ACTACATTTGTTGCGGTTGGTATCCAAAAAATGATTATTTGACCCAATTTGTTTCTCTTAACATAAAAACCTGATAATCATTTCCAAAAATGCACATTTAAACACCCAACCCAATACATATCAAGTAATAAGAATGAGAAGAACATTAATCTTACAAAAGATATTTGCATGGCTCTTCTTGTATCCTCATCCGCCGCACCTTGATATATATCAGGAAAAACCTTATGTTCAGAGCTGAATCACCATCAAGCTTTTCAATTTTTTCCTAAAACCACGTAATGTCAATTAGCATCAGTTATCATTACATTAGCTATAAAGAATATACCTTAAATAATTTATGCTCTTTAAGCTGTTAAATAAATGAAAGTTATAAGCATTAGCAGAAAACTTATTCCACTATCCAGTAAACAAAATATGTAATTGTAGTTTTCAAATTAGGATCTTAACAAACTCAACTTGTAAAGAAGCTTAAAGCAATTATCAGGTGCAATGTTGTTTTCTTTATCCTTGTCATATCGAGTGCTCCAAAACAACAAAACAACATCATTACCTTGTCATATCGGGTGCTCCAAAACAGATTCACTAAATCAAACCTGTTATAGTGAGGTAATTCTTAACATGAGAAGTATTTATATCAAGTGCTCCAAAACAGATTCACTAAAAACATATTCACTAAACCAAACCTGTTATATCGGACAATTGCAAATAAGAAAATGAAGAAAGGAATTCATTGAACAATCAAGATATAGTGAGGTAGGATATAAACTTACAGCTCATAAGTATTTTTATTCGATCGATCAGTATATTTAGAAAATACACATCAACTACTTGAATGCTAAACATACAAATAAACCCATAAGACATATATCTGTGAGATTGATAACTGAACTTGATAGCTTCAGCAAAATCAACTACTTGAATTCTAAACATACAAACTAACTGTTGGCAATACTTATAAAACGAATTATTACATCATAATTCCCAGCAAAATCAATTGAACAACATGCTCGAGGAAATCAACAAACAAATTAAAAGGCCAGTTATCCTTACAAAACTTACTTATTCTAAGAAAAATTACAAAACTTACTTATTCTAACAAAAATGGCATATACACATCGTTTTATTAAAAAACAACATCAAACAAAACAACTAGAATTATTGATTAATAAAGATTCTAAACTTACAAAAAACAAACCCAATTGAATTGCTAAACAATATATTTATAAAACTACAACAAAATTGAGCTTAATTTAATCGTGCAGGAGTTGAAAACTATTTTTAGCAATGTCAATAAAACTCACATATATATACAGGTAAGGCCGGCTCAAACCTTTTGGAGGCTCCAATAGAGCTCTAAGTTGGGGCCTCCAAGTCTTACTTTTTTTACCTTTCCAAATGACATTGTATTTTGTGCTTTATTTATTTCTAATTGACACTGTACGTCTTACTTTTTTTACCTTTCTAAATGACACTGTATATTCAAAACAGCATCATATTTAAAATTATAATTGCTTTTGTCTATCCTAACTAAAAAGATGATGAAGAACTAAATAACAAAAGAAGAGTTACCTTTGGAGTGGAACATGGGAATGATTTTTAGTGCATGATATCTACTCTATTTGCATTCCTGCTAAATCATCTAACAATATACTTCACTCAAAAAGTCCTGCACAAAAAATATAATAATGAGCATATAGAAAACCATCAATTAATATGCTTAACTCGATAATTAAGTAGCCAAGGATAGAGGTAATAAACTCACCTCCTTGCTAAATTTACCACCGACACAACAAAACTTACAACATTAAATAGTATAGGAGGATGATGAATACATGCATACCAACATGCATTGCCTTTAGATCCACGAGTGTAACCTGTTTGATGCCTTGGTTTTGAGTCAACAACACATTACAAAATATTTCCATCAAGTATTTATAGCAAAGTGTTATTTAGAGTCAATTGGCAATAATAAATCCCAATGAACGCTTAAGAGTTGCAAAAGATGATTCATTTGCTGCCAAAAGAATATTGCATCAAAGAACCAATCTTAGAAAAACAAATAAAGTAACACTTTTCACACCAATCACATTCCTAAAAGGATCACCATCGGATTATTAATAAGCAATCTTGTTAATGTCTTGTCGGGTCAATGGCATGGTGTTGAACATTTACTTAGTAACAAACAAAACCCGGCCAATCATTTTTCTAGAACTAAGTGCATGTTAGAAACATTAATTCATACACAGTATACTTAGTAAAATCTTTTTTTAACAAAACTGTAAACAACTATGAACTATTCTTTATGATACAATGAGGCACGATCGAGAACAATGAAGCATATATCAGTAGCTATCAGAATATATCATAGAGTGAGACTTAATGTTAACTAAAATTACATTTTTGTTTTGGAGTGACCATATATGTAGGGTTTGGAGCATCTATCTGCATCAAATTTCAGGAGCATACAGAAAACCAATAATCATTTAGCATATGATAGAAACAGAATATTACCTTCTCTGGTACAACAAGTAACAATTATAATTTCACATAAAAACACAACAGCGAGTTTAAAATTCAGAAAACTATAACCTCTTCAACAGCTTTAACCTAAGCGCCTTAATTTCTGCTTGTGCTTCCCCCAGTTCTCGATCCTTATCTACAAAGCTCAACCAAATCTCAAACCAAAAGCATAATTACATCACTCAAATCATTAAAAAGGTAATGACGTCATAAGTTCACACTAGCAAATCAATTGCTCAAAATTATGAAACACGGATAAGCTAGTTTACATTACATAGGAGTTGTATTTGTACAAAATTAAATCCATTCTTACCTCTTTAAGCTTGTCAATGATATTCATCCTCCTTAGTTCTTCTTAGGGAGAAACCAAAAATCCATTCATGCTAACTACAATGGAAACCAATTGCAAACAGTAACAAACATCAGAAAACTTCAAATATTGGCCTAAACTTTTAATCACAACATATCATTCATGTAGATGTTCAACAATAGGAAAAAAAGAGCAAAATAGAGCTTTGTGATAAAGTAAACTGAAACTTTAGAAGAGAAATTAAGCACCAAGACCACTTACTTAGTGCAAACTGGTCCAGATATAGTTATGCAACTCTAAGCATGACAAAATTGTTGATTTTAGAAGCAAATATGTGGGGAACAGGTCTAATATAAAGGATCCGAATTCTAATATGGATCAAAAGAAAGTCCGCGTGTTTTTCCATTTAATGACATTAAAAGGAGGACAAGCAATAGTCAGTGTCATGGTTCCTTTAAATGTTAGTAACGATGACATCTTTTTTTTTTTGACAAACATTAAGGTGTGTCGTTATTTGCATGTCATTAAAGGTATATTTTGTAGTAGTGCGTCATTTTACTATATTCATAAAGTTTGCACATTAATATAAAGTAATGTGGGATTGACATCTAAGCACATCCTAACTATGTGACAATAATTGTCATGTTTCAGAAAATGACATATGTCAAAAGTTTACCTTTATATAAGTGTAGGTACGTAGGTTTATTGTTTATATTTATTTTTATATTTGTAATTTTGATTTTAGTTTTCTTTATATATGTATTTTTATTACATATCGTTAACATGTGTATTACCCGAGTGAAGTTATACTAGAAAGTTTAATTTTCTTTAAAGTTTAAGAAGCCATGAAATGATGATATGTGTCACTCCCTTAAAATTATAAGGGAGGGTAAAGTTGGTAAGCTCTCTATATTTTAAGTTTCACCTTATTTTTTTAAACGTCCATAATTTTTACATATGCTATTATTTTTTTAAAAAAATTGCACCATAAAAGCGAGCATTTTCTTATCATTAAAAATTGCTCAGTATTTAGGTAAGGCACCGCCTACTCCATGGTTTAGCCTCGGTACGAAATTTGATCTGGGTTTAGCATCAATACTTTACTATGTTGTTTAGCCTTGGTATTTGGAAGAAATTAAAGTTCATTCCATGAATGTGATTCGATACTTTATGCATGGTTTAGCCTCGGCTTTCGACACTGACGTCAATCGGCAACACTAGTGAGGAGTTGGTGCGACTTGTAGATAGTTCACATTGCACACAAAGGGATAGTATATTATTAAAGCTTTAATTTAATGTTCACTACACATAGTCTTACTATAGTCATTTTTTATTCCTTATGTCATTCATGCATGTCAAATACTATTTTAGAGTTAATATGACCATGCCCGAAAAAGTTTAAGTACAATCAATTTTTTAACTATCCTGGATTGTAACAGCGGCACGTTACTTTTAAATACAAAAAAATAATTATAACTTCTTTTATTTTGCATACTTTCAAAATATTAATTTTGTCACTAAATGATCACAATCTAATAATTAAACTGATTTTAGTTTCCAGATATTCATCTCTAGTTGTATTTATTTATCAATTATTGAAGCTTATAATCGACGGTTGATGGTTATATATATATTAAACTATACATTCAAGTTCCGATCACATATATTTGATGCGATTTGGAGCTAAGCTAGCTTCGTGTAACAACAAATTAACACTCGTGCATCAAATCCCTTCACGTGTAAACATTAAAAATATATATTTATTCATTAAACCCCGTGTAGCATCTACGTACCTAAACCATACGTGAGCATGCATTAATTATATATATATAGTCTTGTTTTTCACGTTAGTTTTTTATTTTAATTTATCCTAGCTACCAAATGCCAACGAAGTAACCAGAAACATGTAAACTGATTTGGATACAATTTTCAGCGGTTTGCAAGCATTACACACATGCATTTTCACATGCTAGCTCCTTAATTGATTATTAATTACTTAAATCTCTATGATTAATCTATTCCAACATGGGTTTGTATATATATGATGTAATACAAAATTTAGTTATCATCATCCCAATTCCCAAACATTTCGGCAACTAGCCAAATCTTTAACAAATGGCTTCGATGAGCCGTCATGCCACTCGATCCGTTAGTTTGCCAACGCGATCACACCCTAGCACGCTTCAACTTGAAGGCGAACTCGTCAAATTCAAGACTTGGGAGACATCTGTTTTGTGTATTTCTGATGCCAAAACAGTTTACAATGGTGTAACAAATCTTGATAGATTGTACACGTGTGTTGACGATCTTTTGAGTTTGCCACTAACCCGCCAAGCCCTTTCGTGCTATCGATATGAGAAAGTGGTTCATGAGTTGGATGATCGATCAATGCGGGTTTTGGAGATATGTGGCTTTGTTAGAGATATAGTTTCACAAGTGAAAGAACATGTAAGAAATGTTCAATCAGCTCTAAGGAGGGGAAAAGGGGATTTGATCATGGATTATTCTTTCCTAAAGAAACTAATCAAGGATGCCAAAAAGGGTGTTGCGGATTATAAGCAAATCGATCATGTTTATGGCACAAAAGCGTTGAATGTTGACGATCATCTCTCTTCGGTGATTAGAGTATTAAGAGGCGCTAGTGATGTCAGTGTTTTGGTCTTTGGAATGATCTTGTCGTACGTGTCTATGTTGTATTCAAAGCGAAAATATGCAACTAAATGGTCTATAGTCTCGAAATTTATGCATAAAGGAGCAGCTGGATGCAAAGATCAACCTCACATTTGTGTTGAAGCTTTAGATTGCAGCATTGAAAATATTGAAAATAGTTTGGAGTGTTTGTTTAAGAGGTTGATTAGAACAAGAGCTTCCCTCCTAAATATTATGTCTTACTAATGTGATACTAGAAATGTTATGATCATTGTAAAGTGTACAGTTTTATAGCAATGTATATTTTAGCATGTAGACAAGTATATGAAATTTTCTTGGCTGCATTTTATATCCCACTCATGAGTACAGTTTTATAGCAATGTACATTTACATAAACCTCAAATTTTCTTCTAAAAATGGCATTATCACCTCTGGCTCCTTTGTAGCCGGCAGGAGTTCCATCTCGGATCATGCTTGAGTACCACACTCTACACGCCATATCACATAGCCTAAAACAATATGATGATCCGCCGAGTCAATGTTCTTGAAAAAATAACACACAACTATGGAACATGAACCCTTTTGTCAAGTTCACACCAAAATGTTAACTTTTCTCAGAACAAAACTATTACAACTTAGTAGTATAAAGCCGAGTAATGTTTCTGTCAATACGATACATATAGGCCTATAGGGTGTGAAGGCCTTTGGGCCTTTTAAGGGATATATATTAGAAGTTAATGGACTTGACCCATTTGAAATTTTGAACTATCTTGGTCAACATGCTATTGATCATAATTTGTAACCCTAACTCTAAGGTTGTAAACAAACTGAACATTTTTCACAAATATTTACCGAACAAGATTTCTTATCTGTGTTCGCCCCTTAAGAAATGTATGTGTTCATGAATTGTTCACGAACACTTACTAAAAGTAAAGGAACATAAACAAATGGTCATGAACATAAATAAATGCACGAACACTTATGAACACAAACAAACATATATTCATTTTAGAACAAAATTTCATTTTTAACTAGAAATAATACAAAAAGTTCAGCAAAATAAATAAGTACTTAACCTAGTAATCTGAAGATGGTTGACATAATTATCATAAACAAAACAAAGAAGCTTGTTAAGTTTTCATGCAAACTGAAATTTACCTAATCCTTATCCTATAAAAGAAGATGAAACACATTCAACTTCACCGAGTGTGAGATGAGAAAAGATTATTGAAAATACGTGTTACCGTTTTATCTAAATTAACAGAACGTAATATAATTGGTTACAACTACAACCGTTGGACTGTTAAACTTTAATGTGGTGATTTTTAGAAGTTTCATGTGGTATTTGTATATAACAGACTAAACACTCTTCAATCAACACCACCATACACATTTCAATCTCTCTCGTAACATATATACAATATGTACATCAAAAAACAAACAGACACATTTGATGATCACAATGTCAATCTAAAACCTGAGATACCTACAACTAATTAACCAAAGAAAACAATAAACCGCTTTACACTCGTGTAATTCAGTCGTCTTTTGTCTGTGTCAAAACAAGTTGGAATCATACATCATATCCAGAAGACCAGAACAAGTATATTTGATGATGAGTATGTAGTCAGTGACGCCCCTTCTTAAAACCCGAGAAAAATCCGTTACGCTGTTTGTCCTTTTTCCCCTCTCCTGCATTCCCGACCTGTTCACATTAAATTAAATTTCAATATTGGAGGAGAAAATGTGTGTTGTTTGTTGTCAAAGATTGGTATACCTCTTTCGCTAAATGTTTTAGTTTGTCTAGAATATCTGTGAAGTTGGGTCTTAATGTCGGGTTATGTTGCCAGCAACTCTCGAGCAGCTCAGTGAGCTTTGGATGAGTATCTTTAGGGATTGTAGGCCGTAGACCCTGGTAACATAAGAAAACCGCTCGCTTCTTATTTTGCAACACAAAACTATAGTTTGCTTTTATTAGCAAGTTTTAGAGCCAAAAGTACCTGTTGTACTACACCAACTGCTGCTTGTAATGGTGTTAAGTATGAGTAGGGAACCTGTGAAAAAAAAGAACAATATAAAAAGACATAAAAACATATTAAAAACTTTCTTTTTTGTTTGAAAAGATATTTACTTCGCCTGTTAGAAGCTCCCATAGCACTATCCCAAAACTGAACACATCAGCCTTATGATCGTATGGTCTGTGCTCGATAACCTTCAATTCATAACAACTTTTACTACCAAAGACTGTGTAATAAGAAAATTGTAAAAAATCATCTTGTAAATCTAAATATCAAATTCACTATAACAATTCGTTTTCAGAGGTTGATGGTTTAATGATTAATTAGTTTGGGTCTCACAGACCTGGGTTGGAAACTTTTCAAGATGGACGGGCTAGACTGGTTTCGTAACGGATCATTAAATAGTGTGGGTCTCACAGAGTTGGGTTGGACTGGTTTGGAACAGATCATTAATTAGTATGGGTCTCACAGAGCTGGATTGATACAAAAAGAATGTATCGTTGAAACTTTTACTATCACTAATGCTTTAAAAGTTGATTAAGAAACTAAGAAAATACTACAATAATTATAATTATTGAATAAAATGATCTAAGAGGTTATGCTCACTATGAAAACACTTCTAAGTTCCAACGACTTTCAACATGTTCCCTTTTAGCTTTTAGCCGGTTTGAGATTAGAACTCATAGGTCAATATTGCCACATCTAACATGTCCTATGTGGACTTTGGAGGAAGCTAATGAGGGCGGTTCAATATCTAAAAGTAACACATGCGACATGCACATGAATAAAGCAATTAACTGGTCCCAACAGGGTGGTCTGCAATTTAAGCAATTCTTGCAGTTGGTTTTCATGATCTATTCTAATCATTAATATGGTATACAGTCAAAAAAAAGGTATACGGTCCTGAAAACCCAAAAGGTACAGGGTGACACTAATTGAACATTCACCTTTGATGATACCGTAAATGAAAACAGTCATACCTCAGGTGCCATCCACCTGTACGTTCCCGTTTCGGCAGTCATTACTCCAGATTGAGTCTGAACCCTGGCCACTCCAAAATCAGCAACCTTAACCACCTATCCAGAAAAAGACTATATTATAAAGGAGACTGAAATATGCAAAACATTGTTGTCTAAAAACCAAAAAGAGTTAGTCTACTGAATCAAGTGAAGTGGCATGCAGAAGGATAAAAGAGAAACTGAAGCATGGAATAAAGGTTCCTGAGAAACTACTTTTTTTATTAGATGAAATTCATATTCACTAACAAGCTATCATCTACAAACCACACTAGATAAACAGAATAAATGTATCCACTAGAGAAATTTTTCTATATGATTAGAAGAAAGTAGCAAAATCAATCGACATCACAAACCCCTCACATTCAGTAAAGAGCATAAATAATCACCAGATGAAATATATAAACATGCAATGTGGAAACAGATTTACATATAGGAAAGAGCATAAATAATGATCCATATCAGGTTTTAAGAGAAAAAAGAACATAGACATGGGGGTAACAGGTAAGTCTTACTTCATGTTCATCCATCAGAAGATTGGCAGTTTTCAAGTCCCGGTGGATAATATTATTTTGGTGCAGATAGCTCATGCCTTTCGATATATCAGTCGCTATTTTCAGTAACAAAGGAAGTTTAAAAGAACCATTCTGCTTGTGCAGAAAGTTATATATGCTTCCCCGTGCCATGAACTCTGATGAGAGAAAGAATCATTAGCATTCATGTTATTGGCAAAGAAAAAGAAAATCTATGAACTCAATATAATGCTGCCAAAATCCAAGTGATCAAACCATAAGAATATAGCTAAACTATTTTTATGTATTTCAAATAAATCACTTTAAAAATTCATTGATGTACATTGTACAACATAGTCAGCAACAAATATAAACGTAACTCTATACATAAAACTGAATATTGTTGGGTGACGCATCACAAACTAGCCTCTATGTAACTGCAAATAAAATGAGAGTTATAAAATTAAATTCGGTACCAGTTACAATGCAGAGTTTCGTAGGCTCGGTACATGCTCCAATAAATTGAACAACATTCTTGTGTCTAATCTTCCTGCCAAGATATGGAAAAATAAGGGAAACATAGCCAAATGTCAAACTGAAAAATCTTGTGAAATTACAGGAATTACTTGAATGGTAAATATATTGCTGGTTTATTAATGGCAATTGGTAATGCATTTAAGAGAAGCAAATAGAACATGGACTTTTGAATGAATGGATGCCATGTCAAAACATCCATTAAACTCAATAAGAGAATTGATAAATCCCGTGCAAGATTTTTAGTGACTAAAGGAGGCAACTGAGACCACAAAATACATTTTAGGTAACAGATGTGTAGAAGAATCAATTTGACGAGTGTACTTTTCTGTAACTTCTAACCAGATATACCTTTAGCTGTTCAAAAGATACTAAAGAACAACAAAGAATCTGAGAAGCAAAGTTAGCACCTAACTATTGATATCCACAATCAGCATCTAGAGCAAGAACATATCAAATATCCCCACCAATACATTATATATAATAATACAAACAAGTTATCTGCAACCATGAGCCTGAAGAAAGCCAAAGTAAAAGTCAATACAAACCTCATAATAAAAACTTCCTGAGAGAATTCTCTTAGCATATCTGCATCAATACGTTCTGGCTTAAGAACTTTAATAGCCACATCTTGACTACAATATGTGCCTTTATATCTGAAAAAAGAATACTAAATCCAAGAAATTTTTTGCAGGTTCTAGACAAGTTTTAGAGTTCAAAATCCTTACAGATCACCAAAAGTACCAGATGCCACTTTATTTTCAAATTTCAGCAGCTTGGCATCAATTTCCCATACGTCAGTTCCATCAGTAGGTATTTTTACATGACCATTTGAGGGCATGGAGGTGCTTGGTATTGGAACATTATTCGAAATAGTGGGTGAAGAATGTTTTCTCCCCTGCATAAAGTTGTAAACTACATGAACTTGCAAACATAATATTGCAAAGCACCATAAGTATTAGCAAGAAACTACCTCCGCCTTCATTATCTTCTTTGCTATTGCATTTCTGAGCAGTTCAGTTTCCTAAAAGTTGCCAAAACAAATCAGTACACACGTATTTTTCAAGATTCCAACAAATTTTCCATAACTAATAACTGCTGCTTAAACTTGTTACTGGTGTTAGCTACAATTTTTTTCCATTTCAGAACAATACTCATATGCACGCCCATGAAAAGATTGACTGTTTATGAAAAAAAATTAAGCATCTTTCATTAAAATTCGTTTCAGTAATATAGATAAAACTAAGACCTAACCTCATGAGGCCATCCATCAACAACAAAGACATCCAACGAAAAGCCATCAGCAGTGGAAAAAGCATGTGCTTCCTGAATGTTCAATCCAACCTCGGAAAGTAAGGAAGTCAACTGCATAATTGATTAATTCATAGCTTAATCATAATGTCTTACTATAGATTCCCACATGAAGAAAACTGAGCCAGTATCTATAAAAGTAGTCATGCAATTTGCTAGTTTTCCATCATTGAAGTGTACAGTACATAAAATCAAAGCTAAAACCCTTCAAGTTTTTACTTCAAACAACACATAAAAGTTCATAAATATCAAACATAAACATAACACTAACTTTTTAGTATTTTAGAAAAAAAAAATTAATACCTGACTTAGAAGTTTTGGTCTGTCGATCGTTGAAAACGTGATCTCATGCATAGGCCTGCCTTATCCAGATTTATAAAGTACCGTTAATGCATCACTATTTTATAGTAACAACTTGAATATCTCCTAACTAAGAAGTAGTGAAGTACAACTGTTAATGCATCACTATTTTATAGTAAAACTGTTTCATGGATTTATAGCTGTTAAAAAAATTGAAAGTAGGACATTTTAGTTATAAATTATAATACTTTTTGGCAAAAGTGGAAAGTTAAAAAACTAACAAATATGAAAAATATAGCTAGTTTTAAAAGATTGTAAGCAATCAAACAATATGGTGTTACAAGCTATATTGTTTCTTGACTAATAGTCAGCATTATCAAGTTAGGAAAGTTTTAAAAGTTAGAAACAGGTTACCTGGAAAAGACTGAAGCTGAATTCACATCACTGTGGGTATAATTGTCAAGATGTCTATTCACTTTAAGTGAAAGCACTTCAAGATTTTGTGGTGAACCAAAAGATGGCAGGGGGTGCAATCTAAAGAGAGCACAAATCATTGGAGCGATGATGAATATCACAATGAAGAACAATAAGTAAGAAAAGAAATTAGAAGTAAACCTAGCGAACAACAAATTTTTTACATTTATCTTTTCAGAAATTAAACAGAATCCAAAATTTTAGCAACTAAAAGAGTAGCAGCGTCCAAAAATCAAACAGAAAATAACACATAGTTTGTTATGTCAATACCCGCTTTGACTCCTATAAGTTAAAAAACTTTGAGCATCTTCTTTCATTGATAATTCCATATTCTCCACATCAGGTGTGTTCTCATCTGAGGTAGGAAGAACCTATATAAAATTTTCCTTGCATAAGACAAAAGTAACATCACGAAATAATCAAGAAAGCAATCTGCCAATATTCTAGAAATGTCTAGAATTCAAGATAATGCTTACGTATCACTTAAACATGTTCATATCCTGAAGAAATTAAAGAATTCATATTGTTCCAACTTTAAGAAAACATCATGTGCATCTTTTCTCTGAAAGGGGTATTAGTCTCTAATTAAGTAACTTGTAACAGACAAACACTGCAAAAGCAAAGGTGCCCCTATACTTTCTATCACAACACTTAATAACAAACTTCCTAACTATTAAACACCTTGAATCAGTACAACTAGCATGTACCCAGCCCAGTCCATGGCAACCTCCTAAATGGCCTTCACAACAACCAGGACATGTACCCTGCTCAGTCCATGATACACAATTAAACTCGATACCTTGTGTACTTGTGTATACTCTTAGGAAAGAGTAACCACCAAGGTTGGATCATTTAAAGTTGCATGTTGGAGTTGCATCATAAATGATAAAAGTCAGTTTAAAAAACTGAAATTTTACATTTTTATTCGATAATCATTTTACATCCTTCTCCCCTCTGCTTCCAATTTGAAGTAACAGAACAGGTTGAAGCATATATCATTTTACATCCATAAAGAATATGCTAGAAAAGTTTAAGTAAAAGGTGGAACAAATCAATCTGACTTCAATGCACCGGCCCAACTTTAAATTCAACAAGTAAACTTCACATTACAAAGTTCCTAAGCGAATAACTATTGAAAAAAACTAACAAGATGGTACAAACCAATGCAATAAACCTTGACCTACTTACTAGTAACATTTTTACCTGCAATAACCGTACTTCAAATGCAGGTCTATTATCCGGATCTTCCGCCATCTGCAAAACTCTCTTATGCGTGATCACATCTTCCGCTCTCTCCACGTTCACATCCAACGCATACCTACAATCACATCTCAAAAACCTTAATCAAACCTTCAACAATCAAACACAAACACAAAATCAACACCAGATAATTACCTCGGAGGAAGACGATTAAAATGAATCCAGAGCTGATCTTCAAAATCAGGCAGTTTCGTATCTTCATGATTCATATCATACAACCGAGTAACCACATCGTTATACACCTCCAATTTCTGAAGCCGTTGCCTCATGTTTTTGGGCGATTCAACGGCTCTGCTACCGCAGCTTTCGTTATCTTCCATCGGCATCGACGGTGAGAGGATTGTTTTGGTTTATGTGAAGATCCGTAGTGTATGATGTCGCGGGAGATAGTGTAAAGGTGATCGGACCCACCACCGTTGCTGATTCGGATTCGCGTTGGTTCTCAGTTGTTTGATGCTTATCCACAGAACAAAAGGATTCACTTTGAGAGCGCTATTCAAATTCAAATAATCAAATCTATAAATGTTGTCACACACGCACCTTACCGGTCTAGTGGTTGAACCGTTTATATTGAATAGATCGGATTTAAAAAACAGATAATTTAGTAAATAGAGTTCTGTAGTTTTGGTTCGTGTTTTTTAATATTATTAATAGTTTTACTTTCATCTTAACAGTTTTGGTTCCTGTGTTTTTATTTTCTAACGGAATCGGTCCCGAATACTAACTTCATTCAATTTTCCGTTAAGTCTCTCACACACGCCCCACATCCGAGAGGTAAAAATGTCATTTCTCTCTCTCTTTTATTTAAATCATCATTTAGGTTAACATTTTAATTCAGTCGCTTGTCAAAAATAGTGGGAGAAATGACATTTTTACTCTGATAGAGTTAGCGTTTGGGACCATTTCTGTTAGAAAATAAAAAAGCAGGGACCAAAACTTTTAAGATGAAACTGAAACTGTTAATGGTATTAAAACACATGGACCAAAATTACAGATTATAAAAATAAAGACAAAATATTGAAGGATTTTAGTTATACCTTGTTTAAGTGGGAGGGCTCATAATTTACGTTGTTGTATTAACGTGTTCTTGCGTATTGAGTTTTTTTTTTCGTTTTATGTTTGAAATATTTGGTTTAATTTATTGGGTTTAAAATTTGGCTGTGATATATTGGTTTAGTTATTTGGATGTATGTAAAATATATTGAGTTTAGAAGATTAAAGAAAAGTTATAACAGTTGTAAAAATTTACAAGAGACTATTTGGATTTACACATATATAGAGACCGTAAAAAGATTTGAGTTAAACGTCTTGTTCTATCTGTATAAAAGTGCTTCCTTAACATGATAATAATATTAAAGACTATATAAATTTGAATATAACTAAACTTAAAAATCATTAGGATTGATGGTTCATTAAAAGATGTTTTGTCTTTATAAGCATCATTTAATAGATGTTTTAGATTTAAACCTGAGTATGATCTATAGTTTGAAATTTAATTTACATTAGAACTATAATAGTTTGCAGTTTTAAGAAAAAGTGAACTTAGAAAAAACACCTTTTCGAGACGTTAATAGTTGTTTACTTTTAAAATGATATGGAGTAGTATTTAATACGGAGTATTTGATAAAATATTTTGGGGCACATCGTTTGCCTTTGGTCTATCAGTATCTGTGGGCAACCCAAGGGTTTGCAAAGGGTTGACAAAAATAAATAAATATTTTTCTAATAGATTATTAGAAGTTTGCCTTGTTGAAAATTTCTATAAAAAGTTTGAAACTTTGTTAGCATCTAATTATCTTGTATGTGCGTGGAAAGGTGAAGTCATTGACATTAATAATTGAAACCGTAAATCAAGTTCTATGCTTCATCTTAACAAGCTTCTATATTTGATCTTTCAAAAATCATCGATAAACTCCTTTTTACCTTGATTTTCATATGGTAGAAATTCGAGCAATATACATATATTATTGACAGAATATATTCATTAGATGTGCATTTTAACAAAATCATGTTTTGTGTCAAATTAGTGAATTGTTTTTATAACGACATCAAATTAGTGAATTAATCAGTCTAACCAGCTAATGTTGGTTCTAAATGATCATTTGTACATGTTTAGCGTGTGAAGTTTTAAATGCGTAAATGAAGGGTGATTAGTTTAATGTTTATATAATAAAATAAAAAAATCAAAACGTCTCATTAAACTTGAATGCCTTTGTACGATTTTAGTGGAGCATTTGCTTGGTATATTGTGAAGTTGTTCATTTTTTAAATTGCTTTTTTAGCATAACAAAAGGCAAAATATTAAAGCAGAAAAAACCCGACACTAGCAACTTGTTAGAGTGTAAATACAAATTTGAAGTACAAAGATTAAGATTACAAATAAAAAGTGACACTTGCCCACTATTTGTATTTGTCCGACATGGAATACCTAATTGTAAGATATATTTTTTTGTCTTGTTAAGAGTTTAAATGTTTGATATCCTGTAAAGTAAGTGTTTTATTAAAGCAGTTTAGAAGTATATTGAGAGATATTTTTTTAAGTAACAAAAGTTATTAGGGTCAAACTAATGTTAAAGTAAAGGGACGTGTCTACCTTTTGGGTTATGATGAGACATGCTGATAAATCTTATTAAGAAAAACTAGCTTAGTGCTCGTGTTACGTTCGTAAATATAATATCTAGGTGGTAATTTTAAATATATTCATGAGTAAAACTGTAATAAAACTAAAACACAAATTTATTTTAAAAATTACTTGTATTTAGTGCCCATTAATAATATTAATTTTTCCTCCTGGCTTTTAAATTTCTAAACAAGCAAACTATTGATTTCCTTTTTTCCTTAATAACACTTTGAAGACCATTAATCTAACTAGTTATTACAATTTATATCTTCTTTTAACTTTTATTTTTAGTTGATTATTATCTTGAGATTTTTATATTTCTTTTCTTCAGCTTATTTTTTTTCAGTAACAGGTATTTGTATATATCTTATTTTAAACTTATAAATTACATATTTATCCAAATCATGTTTATTAATTATTTTATATTTTTTATTAAAAACTTGTATTTTTAATAAAACCATAAGTCCATAACACAAACACATTATCATATTAAGCAAACATCTAAATTTAAAGTTTACACCTTAACCAACTTAACTCAAATTCAAACAAAATACCACGAGTTTAAACAAAGATAATAACCAACTTAAAAACCCAACTTTTCGATCCGATCCAACCAATTGTTTGGTTTGAACCAACCAATTTTTTATGTTAAAAACAAACATATATGTACCGGTTCGATGCCATCTTCAAATCTCGGTTTAACTGGTTCAACCGGCCAAACCGAGTCTGAAAGTATTGAATAGACTGAATTACCCGTGAGAAAAATTATGGAGTAATATTTACCAAATACACGTTTTCCTATAATTTGATGAAAACAAACAAACAAAAGATGAAACACTATTAGCCAAAAATAGAAACCAACACGATACATGTTGAAGAAAAACAACTCACTACCGTTGACGACTCATTTTTCAAATCACAAACCCCACGCATCATCATCATCACCATATAAACAAACAACATACAAACACCTTCAATTCAATTCATCTTCCAAATCTCGATTCATCTTCAAACAATGGGATCCAAAAGCAAAATCTATCATCGATCTTCCCTACGAAAATCATCATCTTCAACGCTTTTATTTTCAGTACTGATTACTTGTTCATTCTTCGTCATAATCCTTCTCGCTTTTGTAATCCTTTCAATTCCGAACAGTTCGTCCGATTCTCCCAAGGCTCGTGAAGTCAACAACATTGTTCATCATCATACTGTTGAAAGGTTTGTTGAATTTTGTTCGAATTTGTTAGCTTTTGTCAACTTGTGAAGTTGTGATCTGGCGTTAGGTTTTGGATTTGAGCTGATTTGATGTTTTTGGTGAGTGTAGTAGGAAAAATGGAGATGATAGAGGTGATCATCGTGAAGTCAACTCTGTTATTCATCATACTGTTGAAAGGTGTGTTGAATTTTGTTTGAATTTGTTGTTGTGATCTGGTGTTAGGTTTTGGATTTGAATTGATTTGTTGTTTTTGGTGGATGTTGTAGGAAGAATGAAGATGATAGAGCTGATCAGTGGGTTGAAGTGATCTCATGGGAGCCTAGAGCTGTTATTTATCATAATTTTTTGGTTAGTATCTGTTAATTGAGTCAATGTATATTTCAATTACTCTGCCATCACTTATTTAGGGGGATTATGTTGTTCAATTTTGTGTTAAATAGCCAGAAATTAAGTTCTCTGTGTAGCGAAGGAGCGATTACTTGAATCAGAAAGTGAAAATGCACATAGTTACAGTTTAGAAATGCTAGTTATATATATATACTAGTTTGAGCCTGTATTTGCAAATGACATGTATGCACACCTACAAATAGATATAGAAACCTTTGAAATCAACAACACACCTAGAAATACAGCTGAAAATGCGTTGACTAGCCTCATCCAGTCAACATTTTCGTGTAAATTTAATGATGAATCTCTACTGATTGTATGATGAATAGTATGTTTATTGTGCTTTGCGAAGTGATAGTTGACTATAGTGTGTTAAGATTTTCATGATATACTCTTAGGTGTTGTCATGTATAGTTGATATTGAATCATATTACCTGCATAGATGCTATTCTCACTTCCCTTTTATTACATAAGGTTAGGTAACCCAAAATTAAGTTAACAGTTATCATGATGAACGATAGCAGATTTAGGATCGATGTATCATAACACAACTACAAAGATTCTCAATATTATAAGTATATGCAAGCACAGAAGTAATTAATCAGTGTCTTTGTTCTGTTCAGTATCTGTCAGCAAATATTCACCACAATAATGTAGTTAACTGTTATTGGCAGTCCCAGCATGAATGTGAGCATCTGATTAATCTTGCTAAACCTCATATGGAAAAGTCAACTGTTGTGGATGAGGAGACTGGCAAGAGCAAAGATAGTAGGTGTGATTTCTCTTACTGTTTACTTTTCATGATATATGTATTTTAGTTAACTCTTTTTTGCTTGTTATTAAATAGTAGTATCTTTATCACCCTTCAGATATTTAAATTTTTAGAGTTTTTTGTGCCTCTCGTTCAGGGTGCGTACGAGCTCTGGAACATTTTTGGCCAGAGGGTTTGATGAAACAGTCAGAACCATTGAAAAGAGGCTTTCTGATCTCACCTTCTTGCCTGTAGGTATGCATTTTTTACTTTAGCCGGATGCTCTAAACACCTAAAAATAAAGGTGGGAATTTCAACAATTTTTATGAATTGGGTTGTGTATCATCTCAACTGGGTCAAATTCTAAACAATTAGCCAAAAATGGAACCTTAAAGTGTTAAATACGTTGAAAAATTCCCAATGTCTCTACTCTAAACTGTATTTGTTCAAAGATTTAGCTTATTACTATGGTAATATTTTTCTTGTAATTGTTATTAACACATTACATATTTATAAACAAAAATCTAAAATGAAAAAAGTGTTTAAGGGTCAACGAAAACCACCCGTTTTAACCATCCCCAAACCTACCCTACCTGGCTACTTATTATGTCAGACGCCTGGTCACCACATTAAACACAAACTGATGGAACTTTGTGTTTAGAAAATGGGGAAGGGCTGCAAGTTCTACATTATGAAGTCGGACAGAGATACGAACCTCACTTTGACTACTTCCTTGATCCATTTAACACCAAGAATGGGGGTCAGCGAATGGCTACGGTTCTAATGTACCTGTAAGTGAGGCTTTTTATTTTTTTTCTTAATTGAATTCCATTCATGTATTTGTAATATATTCTCACTGATATTGCTCAACTCATGTTTACAGCTCAGATGTTGAAGAAGGGGGTGAGACGGTTTTCCCTAGTGCTAAGGGCAACGTTAGTGCTGTGCCTTGGTGGAACGAACTGTCTGAATGTGGCAAAGAGGGGTTGTCTGTTAAGCCCAAAATGGGGGACGCGCTGCTTTTTTGGAGCATGAAACCTGATGCATCTCTAGACTCTTCAAGTTTGCATGGTTAGTTATTTTTCATTTAGGGCAGGTTGGTTGGGTAATGGGTCTGTTGATACAACAAAAATCAGCCCTTGAGATAACATTGGAGATTAGTTGAGAGTATTCTTGGATTTGACTATCCTAATCTTCCAAAGGTGTTAGGAAGATTAGTCAAGACCTGAGGCTCTTCTTTTTTGCTTCCTGAGGTCGGATCTGTCCCTGCGATTCTGATATCGTCAGGAGCGTTATGTTCCTTGCCTGAGATCTGCTAAGATAAGAACAACCGTTAGGCTCACCGCAGGGGAAGGTCCCCTGCGATCCACCTCCGGCGTGACAATCAGTATCTTTGAAGTAAAACACTAAGTGTGAAGTAAGAATGATGACAAAGAGTAAAGAGTTAGAGAGAATGGTGATGGATGGAGTGTGCAAACCTGTTGTAATAGCTTGGTTTATATAGGGAGATGAAAAAAACGTTCACTTCCCTTTAGGGGTTGGAATCTTTATGATGTTGGATGCTTTTTCTCGAAGGCAGGAACATTTCCTGACTGGTGTAAAGCACTGCCTTGCGATACTGTTCACTGCAGTGCTTTTCACTGTTCCAAGCATATTCCTTGCTTTAATGTAGACTTTCCCTTTTAGTGTTTAAAGACATTGATGTTCTTTCCAATGAACTTCTGAACATGGGAATCTTTCCTAATGTTCTTCTTATCAACTCCCACACTTTATCATCTTGTGGGTTCATAAATTAATATATCGCAAGGCCACGATATCACAAGGCCACGATATCGCAAGGCCGTGATAAAGGCCATGATATCGCAAGGCTATGATATCGCAAGGCCATGATATCGCAAGGCCACGATATCGCAAGGCCACGATATTGCAAGGCCATGATATCACAAGGCCACGATATCGCAAGGCCGTGATATCGCAAGGCCATGATATCACAAGGTCATGATATCGCAAGGTCATGATATCGCAAGGTCATGATATCGCCTTGCATGTCCGCTCTAGATCTGGCAAGGACATTTACTATCCTGGCCAACTATAAACTAATTAATTTATTATGGGGTTTTGCTTAATTACGTAGGTTATAAACCTACTTACGTCATCAGGGTCAAAAACGGTTAGGGTTATAACAGATAGCTTTTAGTGTTGGGTGAAAGAAGCTTGTAGATCAAGAAACGTTTTTTTGTCCATTTTTTTCTTTTTATGAAATATTGCGCGTAAATTATGATCATAAAAAGTATGTTATTTAATAATAATATAACCAGGTTTGACCCGCTTCATTTTTTCGGGGCTTTTAGATCATCTTATTAATACTCTGCTTTCTCTTATGTCATGCATATGTTTTCTTGTTTTGTAGGTGGGTGCCCTGTTATTAAGGGAAACAAATGGTCCTCTACAAAATGGTTTCATGTTGAAGAGTATAAGGTTTAAATTTGCTTCAAAAAGGTATTCCCGTAAACGACCTCCTTCCGCTACTGTAGAATGCTTTTAAGATCACAATAGTAGACTCACAACTAGAGGATTCGATTTGGATCAGGTTGTGTTTATCTCAAAGGGTCAGGTCAAGCTTAGTCAGTCACATGACTTTTAAAGTCATTTATTAGTCTATTTTGCACAATCAATTTTTAATGCATACGACCTATGAAAGTATTTTATTTTAAAAACTTACATTATTATAGTAACTAGTATTATTAACCCGCATGTTGCGGCAGGATTTTTCAGTGCGTGTCTAATGTCGGTACCAATATATAAAAAAAGGGTTAAAAAAGTTGAAAAAGCATATGGAAATGGTTAAACCATTAAAATGACCAAAAAACAAAAAAAGAAATAAAAGGCCCACGCCGGAAATCAAACCGAGGTGGGTGCACAGCAGCACAGTTGAGAAGCAAACAACATGCCAAACCTCCGGGACAACCCAGAAACTTTGTGTTATTACCTGCACAAACTAAATAACTATGTTTAAAAAAATAAAGAAAAAATCAAAAATAAGAAGAAAAAAAATCAAAACTTGAGCCGGAAAAGGCCAACGCAAACTTCACTATTGGTTTACTATTAATCATGTTAGTTAGAAAATCATATATATAGATGTAATGATGTGTTGTACTGTAACCATAATGAACTCATGCTAACCAAAAAAATTGGACAAAAATTCATTGCTGGTCAACCCAACCCGTCCTGAATTGCTTCGACTTATTATCCAATCTGCCTGACCCGTCCATCTTGCCACTTCTATTCGCTCAGTTTTGTTTAAATATTTTTCACTAATCTGACAGCCCTTATTCAATATGTTTTGGCAGGTTCTGAATGTTATAACAAATGTGTTCAAGCATGACATCAACTGATACAAAGCCCAGATATTCAATCAGTTCTTCAATTGTAGTTTCTTTCATATTATATTATGTCCACCAATTTTCATAGTCTTAAGTCTTAACTCGTTATTTCAGACATGAAATTCATATAATTTCATAATTTATGTTTATACAAATAACAAAAAATATATAGGTCAATGTATGGACGAATTAAAGTATAACACCATTTACATTGTTTTATCTTTTAGCTTTTATATTCCATTTTATTCATATTCTATATGCTCTACAGTAGAGCCTCTACTCAAATCATATACCTATCAAAAGGATGGGCATTTGGTACCGGGTATCATACCAATAGACTTAGTATCGATACCCACTTTTCTATAAATACGGTTTCAATATTTTAGGTATTGATATCGGTTAGTAACAAGTACTCGTACCGTATTGGTATCATACCGATAGATTCGATACAGGTATCACTACCCGCTTTTTCATGAATTTGGTATTGTACCGATACCGATCTCATCCCTATCTATCAATATGTAATGACGACGGTTGCGCAACCAACCAACTTTGATATATTGTCATTCTCATCTTTCAACCTCTAGCCCCTCAAATTTAAAAGCCTTCATAACTCATCCTTAAACTTCTAAGTTTCTAGAGTTTTAATTTAAACCCTTAAACTTTGTAAATTGTTCTTTGACACCAAACACTCTACCTCCTCAGTAAATTGTCAAAACTCACCCTTAAACTTCTTAGATTTCTAAAGTTTCAGTTATAATTCCTTAATTTTGTAAAACTGGCATTTGCTATTATTCTTTTATCTTTTTAGGTAGTCGTAATGCTCGGGCCCCTTTGTTAGTACTTTTCAATGGCAATGCATACTAATCATTGAAGGCAAGAAACTCCAAGCATTGAACAAGGAAGCATTGAGCATGTCTAACTTAATTTGGTATGAATTTCACTTGTTCTTATCATGTCTAGCTCTTGCTAGATAGTTTAGCTTTATTATTGTCTAATCTACAGTCTTGTATCATGAGCTAGACTTTTATTTATCACCTTCATTCATGATGAAGCTTAGTTATTGGGAAATGCTATTTACACCGGGGAAAAAACAAAAAACCGTCTTATATGTCGCGTATAGGGCTATACGCCGCGTATATGGTACGATGACAGGTATGTCAGTACGATTTACAGACCAATACGCCGCGTATAGCCCTATATGGGGCGTATTGAGTACAGACCAATATGCCGCGTATAGCCCTATATGGGGCGTATTGATTTTTTTTTTTTTACAACGAAACGCATAAAGCCCGGCTACCCGGTGGGGTCAATTTATTAAATTTTTTTCAAACATTTATTAAAAAGTATAACTATAGATTAAGAATTTTGAAAAATGATCCAACCTTTGTAAAAACCATTTATTAGGTTAAATGGTTCCATCATGTAAATTTTCAAACATATATTAAAAAGTATACTTTAATTTATTCTTTTTAATAAAAACCCTTATGTTTTGTTGTAACCTATGCTTTTCGTTTGCTTTTGTAGTCTAGAGGTTCAACTAGGGATGACACATGAGTGCATGACAACATCGTCAATCAGCTTTTTACAAAGGTTGGATCATTTTTTCAAATCCTTAATCTATAGTTATACTTTTTAATAAATGTTTGAAAAAAAAATTAATAAATTGACCCCACCGGGTAGCCGGGCTTTATGCGTTTCGTTGTAAAAAAAAAAAAAAAAAATATCAATACGCCCCATATAGGGCTATACGCGACATATTGGTCTGTACTCAATACGCCCCATATAGGGCTATACGCGGCGTATTGGTCTATACATCGTACTGACATACCTGCCATCGTACCATACACGCGGCGTATAAGACGGTTTTTTGTCAAAAACATACGGTGTAAATAGCCTGGACGTAGTTATTATGTGATGACTCATATTGATTTGACAGTATTATGTGATTGTGATAACATTAACATGATTATCTATCTAATAATTCAAGGTTTTAGGAGGTAATTTTTGAGGGGGAAGTATTTGATCTATAATTGGAATTTTAAGAGGGAAAATTTCTCCCCATGCATAAGTTGATATATGAAACCAAATACTTAAATCCTAAAAATTAACAAATAGTTAAACATAGTGGTTATAAATTCTTTATAAATATTATCATTTAACCCGTGTGTAACACGGGCATTAAACCTAGTCTTTGAATAAATGTAGGCATATTAATCTTGAAATACTCAATCAACCCGCTAAATGTTTCTTCCATAATTATCATTTTGAATTCTAAGTTTGGATGTTTACTTTTTAGACACATTTTTTTTATCACGGGTGTGACAAGGTCGCAAACGTGAGACTACAACGTCTCAGTCGTCGCAATACAAGACACATGTCGAAGTTGAAATGTAACAAACTAACAACTAAGACTCGATTGCTACATCGCACGGCTCAGTTACATAACTAGTTCGGCTTATAATAGTTGTACGCCTACGTGCAATTGTTATGTCATTGACCGACGAGGGATGGGATTCGATTATTAATAACGACTTTTGTATGCATATATCCTTTTTACAATTACACGTGTTCTAGATAACCCGTAATTGTAACGTTTGATGTATTATTGATCCTAACTTGTTTAGGACTTGCTAGCACAACATTGCTTTTTGTAAACGTAACATAGTTTGAAAAAATGCATGATAATGTTTACGTTTGCTCAACTTGAGATGGTAGTTTGCATTTGTTGTTTTTATATAGTAGATAGATTAATGAATCCTAATTAGGATTTAGGAAGCTAGTCTAATCTTCATTAATCAGTCACATATTGCTATCACTCGAACTATATTGCATGATCTTAGGTGGTTATCGATTTTTTACGAAGTCCTTAATGGAGCGTTGTCTTTCCCTTATGATCATATGACTTCCACGGTTCCACATTCCTAATGGGAACAATGTCTACTAATTGTACTAAAGTCAGGGATGGAGCTATGAAGAGCCCAGGGGTATCTCAGGCTACCCCTCAACTTTCGTTACGATACAATTTTTACCGGTTTAAGTATCATGATACCATTTTTCTTACGGTTTTAAGTATCGGGATACTCCTGAAGAAATTATGATACACTTGAGCGAAAATTTTCTTCATAGAATGCCCCTGATATTTGGTTCTGGATCCGCCACCGGCTAAAGTGATCTTATCATTTATCCATATTTACATCATCATTGTAAACTGAACGAGTTGATTCACAGTCCGAGTGATATTTTTTTTGGATTAATTTGTTTTTAACAGTTTTTTTCTGGATTAATTATCTTTAATTTTTTGTTTGTTTATTTTATTCGCTCATTATCTTTTTTAGTAAAATCAACCACAACCTCCTTTGTTGGCTACCAGTTTTAAAGATTTATTATCATGAGCTGCATTTTTTTTTCCCAAAGATTCTCTTCCAACGATGAAGAACTAAGCAAGAGGAGAATGATCGATAGCAGTGTCGGTCCAACGTACGTACCATGGCTATTAGCCATCTCGTTCAACCTTAACCGTAAAAATTACCTAGCTATTGTGTAGAAACGACTCTAACAAATACTACGTGGGACTGGTGATACTGATTCAACCGGCCGGACCTGGTCCTCAAACTATGTGATACAAAAGTATTTATACTTTCTTATATATATAAAAAAGTAGATTAAACTTATAAAATATAAAATCTATTAAAAAGAAAAACACTATACATATTATAACTATGTGAAATTCAACTACCGGGCCGTTACAAAAACATGCATCATGATCCTATTATAAATGTACATGTGTGGACCGTTCCATATTACAAGTGTTTGTAAAAGTTGGTCCCCACCCCCATCACTTATCTTCTATCAAAATATCTTTCCACAACAATAAAATAAATTGACATTAACTATGTCACTATATATGTGACACTTGCATAAGGGCTTTGTTTGGATATAACCTAGCTTGGAGTGTCTGTTGTTATTAAAAATAATTTGTGTTTGAACTTTGTAAATTGCTCTTCATTTCATGGTGTTACTTTGGGTAATTATAATTATAAAAATAGTTAAAAGTTAAAACACATAGAGTTAGAAAAGTTGTGACCTCAATAGTATTAACGCATAATGTCATTGTGTTATCACATAAGATGCTCGCGCGACATGACGCAACATAACGTGTTTGTGACTTCGTTTCATGCGTTATTTTCGTGATAATAATGTCGTAAGGTTTAGAGAAAAATTAATGTTTGTATGTTATGCGATGCCTTTGTAATTGTTATAGGCGTTATAGTGGAGGCAATAGTTGTCTTTACATGCGATGTATACATTGAATGGAGAAATTTGTTAAAAAAAAAGTTAGCAAAAATACAGAAAAATGAAATTAACAAAAGAAAAAAAGACCAAAATAGTAAACCACAAAAAAATCGCTGCTAGTGGGACTCGAACTTAGTAGTGTGGGTAAGTATATATGAAGAAAATGTAAATATCTTTAAAACAATTTCGGAAACACAGATGAAAAAAAATATTTGGTCCAATTAAATGGTGACACCTGCCATAATAAAATGAAAAAAACCATCACCGCCCTTATTTATTAGTATTATATAAGTTATTTAAATACTTTAATCAAGGGCAGCCCTTGTGTGGGACGAGGCGGGCAACCGCCCCGAGTCTAGTCTCTCGGAGGCCTGAAATTTTTAAAAAAATTATATAATTAACCATTTAATAATGATTTAATAGCTCAAAAGACATATTAATAAAAAAAGTTTCTCAAACATTAAGAGATGGTATTATAAATTTATTTATATTGTCAATTATAAACATGTATAGTCAAGCATGAATGTATTATAACCTCAAATGTTTCACCATTGCACATAATCATCAACATGGTTGATAATTCGGATGGTCATGAATATAAGAAAATCTATAAACTATAATAAAAGAAACCAATTCTTGCCAAGTGTCAGTTTCTCACTAAGCATCTTCTCTAATTAAACACATGGCAGACTCTCATCCCTCTTAATCCACATGTCAACCTAATATTCGCTTTTAGTTTTAGATGGACCGTATACATTACTCATGGGTCAATTAAATCAATCCGGATCCGTGTAACTAATGAAAACCCGGTTACATTTCATACGTAACCGTAACCACCGTTTTCATCTCAGCCGGAGGTCATTTTCCAGAAATATTTTTATAACCACCGCATATAAATCGTTTTGGTGATCCATTAATCAAATCATTTTTCATAAGACAAACTGCGCTCTATATTTCAGTTTTGATCTTGAGGATTTGAATGCAAGGTTGCATTTTTTCTGTACTTATAATTTGAACTTGTATTTAAGCAGATGATGAATAATCAATTTATATGCGTAAAACGATGGTGTTAGTTTGCTCTATGAATGAGGCTCTGTTATGTTATTATAAAACCTGCATTATGTCTACTTTGAATACAAATTATTTCGATGTTGTATTTGGTACTTAAATGTTATATGTAATTCAAAGTTGGATCGTTTCTAACATAGTATGATTTCTTTTGGTTTATTAGTTTATATCATAACACATAATGATCAATTACTAGAATCTTTGATTTGAGGTTTCTTTATTGATTTAACTAGATTTAAGACCGGGTCGCGCGCTGTAGCTGCAAGGTCACATAGTCGGGTCTTATGTATTTAACTTCGTCACATGCCTTGATAAAAAAAAGTCTTATGTCCCGTACGTCACGGCGCAAACCGTAATGTGTCACATATTTAAAAAAACGATGAAATATCGAAAGTTAGAAGTCAAAACGATAATAATATTAAAGTCGTACTATATGTCAAAGTATAAGAGATCAAAGTCGAAACTCATAAAATGACAATTAGTAAAAGTCGGGGATTAAAACCGTAAATACGTCAAAAGTTATGGATTAAAACAGTTAATACATTAAAGTAAATAAAAAAGTTAAAACGTTATGTGGCGTCACGTGACTCGATCGGTGTATACCACCGACCTTCTCAATTAGTATGTATATCAATATCAATATGAAAATATTAATCTCAATTAGCATCTGAGAATAACAAGGTATCATTTTTTATGTGTATAACAAGATTGAAGTGATAGAGTGTCAAAATAAAAACTAAATAATGGGATTCTATATCCTTCTTAATACAGTTAAATTAAATTTGAGTAGTAAGTTTTAGTTATATAAGTTTATAACTGATTCATTAGTGAAGGCTTACATGTCATCTTCTTCATATTATTTGCCATCTTCTTCTTTATCAAGTGATTTATGACCACATCTGTTTAATTTGATGTTGTCTAAAGGAACAGAGCCTGTAGTTGGTGGATTCAACTCACGTACTAACTTCATTTCATTTTAGGTTTGAGTTCTAACATGATCATGTCATCTTTGGGATTAATTTTTTCATTCGATCCGTGTAACACACGAGTATTTAACCTAGTACATAATAAACTAACTACTTTGCTAAGTAATGTAATAAAAGATAGAAGAAAGTGTAAAATGGAAGAAGAATTTAAAAAAACTAAAGGAAGAAAATAAAAAAAATGAAAGAAGGAATTAAAAAAAAACTCAAGTTGTTCTTAAAGATTTCTTGCAAAAAGATGAAGTTTTTAGATGGACTAAGAGAGTTTGAGGGAGAGTTTAAAGTGATGAAAATGATTAGAGAGATTTGGGTTAGTATTTATAGATGTAAATTAGGGTTTGACATTAAAGAAGGTAGTTGGAAAGATAAGTGCAGGGAAAATGCAAACTATACAATTTTGGCCCCTCAAACTTATTTTATTGATTGTTTTGCATCATAAACTTATGTTTAACCATGACTTTAGATACTTTAACATATGAACCATAAACACTTATAGAATCATTTTCTGAAAAATCGAAGTATCGAAGTATCGGTCACACATTTTTTTTTCTCATGACATTAATTTGTTATCATTCCGTCACACAAAAAAACAAGCCAGTGATGATCATGGTGTGGCTAATGGTTATGTAATGCCAGAATATAAGTAATTTTAAGGATGGCTATTAATGTAACCTAGCTACGTGGTGACACATGATCTTAATTATATAATTAGATGTTTGTGATGATAAGAAGATGTTGTAGGTGGGGTTTTTTTATAGATACACAAACGTGATAGCTAGAATCAATTTAAAAAAAGAAGAAGCATGTGTAATTAGGAGATTTCGCTGGCATTGTGTCAAGATTAGCAGACAAATCTGTGAAGTAATTAATCTATTGGCCGGCATATATATATTATATGGCCGGTTAGTGAGCGAGCAGTGAGATCGATGCGTTCATGTGTCTTGGAGTTGCTCACCAGCCACCTCTTCTAACATCTTTAAGGCCACACGTACTTATCTAGCTAAATTATTGTCTTCTTGGTTTAAGATCATGTGAAGCATGCATGTGTTTAGCTTCCCTGTACGTAATAATCGTGTCTTTCGTATAAAATAATTGTCAACTTGTATATGATCTTCACTCTTCACGATCGAGAGGTCACCTACCAATTATAAACATCATATCAAGGGATTCATATGATAAAAAAAAAAAAAAAGATAAGTTTTGATGGTGGTTAATGGTTATACTAAAATGTGGTACCATATATAGAAGACAATAGTAAAATTACATTATTTTAAACATCACGGACCGTACCATAATAGTGAGACCCTATAGACAACATCATGGCCGGTCCCGAGGAATCGGGTGCCCTGTGCGAGACAAGAAAAAAAGGCGCCCTAACCCGAAGCATCAACGCACTAAATTATATAAACTAAATTTTTAACCAATAAACAAACGTTTGATAATTAAACTTAAGAAAATCAAAGTATTTGAATTAGTGAAAATCAAAATTATATATAATTTTTTTTTTTTAACTTTAGTGCCCCCCGTCACGCGAGTGTCCTGTGCGGTCGACTACCCCGCACAACCTAAGGGCCGGCCATGGACAACATTTTCAAGACCTAGCTATAGCAACGGAATGTAGTCGCTATCGTCCTAATTGACATATCCCAACGAGATATGGTCGCTAAAATTAAGGTCATCTGAATATAGTTGTCATTATAAGTCAAAAGATGATGAATCGTTATATACAGGTTTCGTTAGTATAAGTGGCCCTATCGCGACCATATATATGTAGTTGTCAGTATAAGTTGCCCTATTGAGACCACGTATATGTTGTCGGTATAAGTGGCCCTATAGCGACGTGTATGGCATCAAGGTCGTGGAACACAAAGTGCATGCATTAGATGGCTAGTAGAAAGAAAACTGTGACATATATATCTGGGACCTTTAATTTTCCTTTATTCATTTTGTACGCCATGTTAGCGCCAGTATGAATATTTGTAAACGATGGTTTCTAACTATCGATATATAGATTCAAAACAAATTGTCTAGTTGGAACGTGGCTAATTAACCTGATCATTTGGAGGAAAAATCATCCTTAGTCAACTCGGTCTTTAGTTTTTTCTTTTATACTATTTTTTATATATATGTAGATCTGATTAAAAAATCATTTAGTTTCCCAGGAGACACCGAGCGAGTCACTAAGGCAAAACATCAAGGGGCCGTGGTCTCAAGGTAAGTTTCTAAATGGTGGTGGAGGGTTAAAACCAAAAGAATCAGATGGGATCTAAATGTATGTGTTGGATTGTAATATTACAAAAAAAAATGGTTGGAGCATGGCTTAACATTTCAAATATTGAAGGTAAGTTAAAGATGACAAGAAAAAAGCAGCATACAAGTAAATGAGGAACCATCAGCTTTTGTATTACTAATTCACATTCTAGCATTTACAAAATTATATATAGGCAAAATGTCAATTTTACAACTCTAATGAGATCGAATATTAAGGAGAGAAACCCTTGCTTTGATCAAGGTCCTAGACATGCATTCTAAACACCCCTCAATAACTTCCATGTGGGGATCTAGAGCCTCACTTAAAACACATGGTTGATCTAAACTTGTGGTTTTTCGCTTATGAATCAAACTTGATACTATTGCCCACTTGCTAGACTTTGGTTTCGACACAAACGAGATGAGTGATCCGAATATTGAGACGCTCAACGATGTAGTGTCTCTTAAAGATCTAATCAAAGTTGAGAGGTGATGATCAAGATCTAAGAGAGCAATGCTCCCAATCTTGTTATCGATTTGCTTTAGTGCTACAATTGTTCTTTTAACATCCTTCACTTCCTTTAGTGATAATGAGTCACTTCTTAAACCCTCCTGCTTTCTCCTTCTAAGAGCTGATTGAATGCTTCTTATATGCTCCTTCACTAGTTCCACGACATCTTTTATGGCACCACATACGTCTAAAAGGCTCATTGATCGATCCAACAACTCGTCAATCAACGTATCATCCTTTGTGTGCAAAAGTGCCTGTTGGGTTTGTGGTAAACAAATATGATCATTAATAGATGTGTACAAGTTTTTGAGCCGCGTTAGAGACTCAATAAGTGTCTCCACATTTGCTGCAGGAGACGATGATGCCTCCCATGACTTGAGATGAGCTATATTCTCTTCAACTTGAAGAGATGCTGGAAGTGATCTGTTAGGCAAACTAATGGATCGAACATGGCGAAAATTGGTGGATGAGGAAGGAGAAGAGACAGAAGAAGCCATTTTGATATTGGTAAACAATGGTTTCAGATGTTTGTGATGATAACAAGCTAGATGTTGTAGGTGGGCTTTATATATACAACGATACACGTACAAACGTGATAGTTAAAATCATTTACAAATTAAAATGAAGAAGCATGCATGTGCAACCTGAGATATTGCTGGCATTGTGTCAAGATTAGCAGACAAATTAAGATGTGAAATAATTAATTTACTGGCAGTGAGATGTGGTTCTTGCATGTGTTTAGCAACCACCTCTTCTTACATCTTTGTCTTCTTGATTTAATTAAGATGTGAATTGAAGCATGTGTCCTCACTGTAATGATCGTGTCTTTCATATAAAATAATTGTACGTGCACTTGTATATGCATGATCTTCAGTCCTCACGAGCAAGAGGTCACCTACCAATAACCTTCAAAGGTGTCTCATGAGGAAAAAACTAATGCATAAATACAAATAACCTTCAAGCCTCTCAAGAATTTACTCTTCACTTTAATATATGTTACCAGAGCTTGTAACCTAGTGGTACTAAATACTTAATTCGTCATCATCTTAAATTGGCATGTCAAGAGCTTACAAAATAAACTGATACTACTGGATCAGATACGTTGTTTTTACAAGAAAAACTTATTCAACGAGAAAAGACCGCATATTATTCATAATGTGCGCCCCTCAAATTTAACATATCTATATCTATATATATATACTAGTTTAGTGTCTGTGTTACGTTCGGGAACACAACATTCAAGTAATGCTTTTAAGGATATTCATAAATGTTCCAATCAGTTTTGAGACAAAACCGTGATCATTAAAACGGAACACCGGATATTAAAAATTAGATTTTTAGTATAGCAATATTATACTCAAATTAAAGAGAATAAAGTGCTCAGTTTTATGGTATAGTTTATTTTTAAAAATATTCATATAAAAAGTTATGTATATTTATAAAACACTGAGGTCTTTAATTGTATGTTATTATTAACTTTATCCATAAGTTTTATTTTTATACCTTATAATATACAAACCGAATCATGTACACCCCTTGTAGTAGAAGGTTAAAAATATAAATACTCTTAAAATTTTCAGAATTCTCCAAAATATTAGGAGACCGAAAATGTAATTAGTGTTATTATAATATAATTTATATACATATTTTAAATAAAAAATCATTATTGTGAGATAAACTCTCAAATAATACCACATAAGCCAGAAGCTTTAAAAAGATGCCACATAAGTTTTTTTCGTTTTGCTTTATTATATTAGAATATATAGATATGATTAAGTTCATTTGATAAGACTCATATATTCCTAAAAGAAAATTAAATCACTAAAAAACTTGATAATGGTTTAAAATACTTTTTACGTATGTACTTTTAGCATTTTAAATTTACTTACACATGTGTAAGTAACATAACATACAAATGACTTCTACATGTGTAGTAAACGAAATTTATTCAATTTTATTTTTTAAATATCAAATATTGAAGTTGACTATTTTTAATTGGGTATAAACAAAACTTAAGGTAAGTTAAAGATGAGAAGAAGACAAGTAATATTTGAGTAACCTTAAGCTTGTGTATTGCTTCACATTCTAACATTTACAAAAATATAGGCATATATATCTATTTAATAAATTAAACTTTTAGGGGGCAATTTTTGGAGGGATTTTTTTTTTCTATAATAGGAAGTTTGGGAGGTAAAATTTAGCTAAATTTTTCACCATGCAAGTTGATGGAGCCAACTCCTTAAATGTTATATATTTACAAATTGTTAAATATAATGGTTATAATTTCTTTATAAATATTACTATTTAACCCGTGTGTAACACACGGGTATTAAACCTAGTATCCACTAAAACTTAAATGGCAATTTTACAACTCTATTGAGAGCGAATGTTAAGGAGAGAAACCCTTGCTTTGATCAAGGTCCTAGACATGCACTCTAAACAACCCTCAATGACTTCTAAGTGGGATTCTAGAGCCTCATTTGAAATGCAAGATTGATCTTCACTTGTGGTTTTTCGTTTACGAATCAAACCCGAAACTATTGCCCACTTGGTAGACTTTGGTTTCGATACAAACACAGAGTTCAACGAGTGGAGTGATCCAAATATGGAAACACTCAATGTCGTGGTATCTCTTAAGGATCTAATCAAAGTTGAGAGGTGATGATCTACATCAAAGAGAGCAATGCCCCCAATCTTGTTATCAATTTGCTTTAGTGCTAAAATTGCTCTTTTGGCATCCTTCATTTCCCTTAGTGACAAAGAGTCACTTCTTAAACCCTCCTTTCTCCTTCTAAGAGCTGATTGAATACTTCTTATGTGCTCCTTTACTTGTTCGATGGCGTCTTTTATGGCACCACACACATCTAAAAGGCTCATTGATCGATCCAACAACTCGTCAATCAACCTATCGTCCTTTGTGAGCAAAAGGGCTTGTTGGGTCTGGGGCAAACATATATGATCATGAATAGAAGTGTACAAGTTTTTAAGCCTCACAAGAGACTCACAAACTACTTCTACATTGGCTCGAGAAGATGTTGATGTCTCCAGTGATTTGAGATTTGCTAGCTCCTCTTCAACTTGAAGAGTGCTAGGATGTGATAGGCGGGTAGGCAAACTAATGGATCTAACATGGCGAACACTAGTGCATATCGAAGAAGAAGAAGAAGAAGAAGAAGAAGAGACTAGAGAAACCATTTTGATTTCTGTAAACAAAGTTTTCAAATGTTTGTGATGTTAAGAAGATGTTGAAGGTAGAAGCTTTATATAGATGCTCAAACATTATAGTTAGAATCAATTACAACAGCGAAGAAGCGTGTGCAAGCCGGACAATCGGCTGGTATTGTTCCTAGTTAGCAGACAATCTAATCTCAGAAGTTATAATATATTGGCGTTGGTTAAGGAGCAAGCCTTGAGATGCCCTTTGTTGCATGTGTCTTGGAGTTGTTTAAGGCCACACGTATATATCATATCTTCTTGGTTTTTAATTAAGATGTGGATATATTCATGCATGTGTCCACCCTGTCAAGTCCGTGTCTTTCATTTAGTATAAGTTTCACTCTATCGATCTCCACTTTTTTTATAATTCAAATGGCATGAACATGTTTCTTGTAACATGTAAATTGTATAATTGTGAATATATTGTGTTAAGTTTCGTGTCATATTAGTAATTTTAATGGTGTTAAATATAAGGACGTAGGATAATCCCAAAAGAACATATATGCAAATTTCTTAATGAAAATAACGTCTCATGTGTAGACCGAATTAAGATCATCCTTACTTAGGAGGGGAATTGTTCTGTTACACATACCAGTGGGAAAATTAGCATGACCTCCACGAGTAGTTAGTTAGTTAGTTAGTTAGTTAGTTAGTTAGTTAGTTAGTTAGTTAGTTAGTTAGTTAGGAGTTGTTACGAACATAATATTACAACTCG
The DNA here is from genome assembly GCA_030867185.1 of Tagetes erecta. Taxonomy (NCBI): domain Eukaryota; kingdom Viridiplantae; phylum Streptophyta; class Magnoliopsida; order Asterales; family Asteraceae; genus Tagetes; species Tagetes erecta. The sequence goes on from CM061490.1 coordinate 9,243,530, forward strand.
CCTATTGCCATTGCACACTAAGTTTTACCAATGCTACACACTTATCTAAGTGGCCATTAATCACTTGCAACTATATATTTGACCAAGTTCTCATTGATCATCATTTTCCAAACAACATTTATCAATAAGATAAATCCATGGTGGCTCGACTCCTGATGGGGGTTGTCACGTAGACCTTATATATCCCGGACCGTGCAACCCCCTGGACTCCGCTAAGGGGACAATGGCCCCTTGGACTCCCATTCCTGTTGACATGGTTAAAAGTTAAAGAACATTATGACTTATAACATAATCTAAAAGAGAGAAAACTCAGAAAAGTTATATCTCTAGTCATTAACAATTACTCAAGTGGATCTATTTGAACCCGTAAGTGTACGTAACAAGTTTAAGAAATTAACAAGTAGTGTTGTTTGCTTTACTGCGCCAAATAATGGCTTTCGCCATAGTTTTTTCCGTGGCATATGCCTTTCGTCATGTTTTTTTTATTTCAGTTCAAACGTGACTAAAGGTCACGTCGATCATTTTAGGTATCATACAGTCAAACTCACGTTTTAGTGCTCATAGCCACTTGAAAAAGTGGCTAAATGTATCACTATTTTTTGTTGGATTCAAACGGTTTTTTTTTCCAATAAAACGTGGCTAAATGGTAGCACAAATGTATGTATACATATTATTTGTTTCAAATAATTAACAAAAAGGAGTTCATGTCTGATGGTTAAAACTTGAGTATCTAATATGGAGGTCATAATTTTAAATCTGAAATGGTGTATTCCTTTTTAGTAATAAGAAGTTAATATTTAAGTAAAAATTTTAGTAGGAAATTAAGATGATTATTAATTGAACTAGCTGGTTTATTCTCGCATTGCGCTTTGCGCGAGAATTTTCTTTCTTCTTGGTCACACATTTTACTATTTTAGTACTACACAAACACCGTCGGTTGTCATCGTCACGATCCATTTTAATAGAGACAAAGGCTACTAATCGACTAACAAATCAGAAAAACGAAAGATTCTCGGAAATCGAAGGCCACAAGGATTGACTACCATCGCCATAGTAAAACAGTGTTTCAATCGCCTGAAGCAACGGCTAACATGCATGCCAGAAGAGCCAGTGGAGCGACCGAAGCAAGTTGTTATTGAAACCAGGAAGAAGAAACATCGAAAGTAGTAAACCAATATGTGATTAAACAAACACATAACCAAAATGCCCCTTAAATTCAAGTTAATTATGAAAACGTCACTACTAGAAAATAGACCTTTAATGACGCGCAATGCATGTCATAAAAGACTATAGATGACACGCAAAAGGATGTCAAGGAAGCCCATGTCATAAAATGAAGATGACAAACAATTATGTGTCATCTTTTTATGATATTCAATGCATGTCAAGAAAACCTATGTCATAAAATAGATGACACATAAATGCGTGTCATGGTTTTGAGTGGTTTTATAAATAATATTTTTTAAAATTACTAATTTTCATGTTTAATGACAGGTAATCTCTCATAATATAAAGCAAAATCCATATATATTAAAAGTTTAAAATCATCCATTTCATACGGTATATTTCATAACATGTTAAGAATGTTAACATTTCATTCACGTCAATACAAAATTATACAAAATTTCACCGAATATGAATTTTGCCACAAAAGTCAATTGTTCTTCATGAATTCCATCAATATCAGCATCCGAGTATTCATCTTTGCATCCCATAAAAATAGACCAAATGTTACACCGCATAGAAGTAGACCTTACCTTTGACAAAGCTACCGACTAAGAACATAGACAGTTAGAAGTTTGTGACGACGAGTAAATTAAACCTATAAATGAAACAAGATATATACCGAATAAGAACAAAAATTAGAACCCTACCATCATATAACCCAAAATAACCAACAATAACAACCTATCTATACATGTTACAACCCATAAGAACAGTACAACTAATTTATACCCATAATACCATGTATTGATCATTTAAAACAAGAATTATAGCCAAATTGCCACGACAATAAAACAAGAAAGAAGTTATATAACTCAAACTTATAGCTAAACACCATTATGAAATCATATGAAAGATATTATCCAAAACCAAAAGAATGAAGCTAACTTATTGCAATTACAGTATGTGTGCCATCTTCATTTATGAAGATTTGTAACATCTTTCACTTGACAATTTGTTATAATGATTAGATAACAAACTGTTGATGTTTCAACGAAAACACCAAAAAGGACATGCTTGCGACGTATAGGAATATTGGGAAGATGTTTCTTGGTTTAGGTTAAAACAGAGGGTAAAGTGCAAACAAGTAAAATTTGTTACTACATTTGTTGCGGTTGGTATCCAAAAAATGATTATTTGACCCAATTTGTTTCTCTTAACATAAAAACCTGATAATCATTTCCAAAAATGCACATTTAAACACCCAACCCAATACATATCAAGTAATAAGAATGAGAAGAACATTAATCTTACAAAAGATATTTGCATGGCTCTTCTTGTATCCTCATCCGCCGCACCTTGATATATATCAGGAAAAACCTTATGTTCAGAGCTGAATCACCATCAAGCTTTTCAATTTTTTCCTAAAACCACGTAATGTCAATTAGCATCAGTTATCATTACATTAGCTATAAAGAATATACCTTAAATAATTTATGCTCTTTAAGCTGTTAAATAAATGAAAGTTATAAGCATTAGCAGAAAACTTATTCCACTATCCAGTAAACAAAATATGTAATTGTAGTTTTCAAATTAGGATCTTAACAAACTCAACTTGTAAAGAAGCTTAAAGCAATTATCAGGTGCAATGTTGTTTTCTTTATCCTTGTCATATCGAGTGCTCCAAAACAACAAAACAACATCATTACCTTGTCATATCGGGTGCTCCAAAACAGATTCACTAAATCAAACCTGTTATAGTGAGGTAATTCTTAACATGAGAAGTATTTATATCAAGTGCTCCAAAACAGATTCACTAAAAACATATTCACTAAACCAAACCTGTTATATCGGACAATTGCAAATAAGAAAATGAAGAAAGGAATTCATTGAACAATCAAGATATAGTGAGGTAGGATATAAACTTACAGCTCATAAGTATTTTTATTCGATCGATCAGTATATTTAGAAAATACACATCAACTACTTGAATGCTAAACATACAAATAAACCCATAAGACATATATCTGTGAGATTGATAACTGAACTTGATAGCTTCAGCAAAATCAACTACTTGAATTCTAAACATACAAACTAACTGTTGGCAATACTTATAAAACGAATTATTACATCATAATTCCCAGCAAAATCAATTGAACAACATGCTCGAGGAAATCAACAAACAAATTAAAAGGCCAGTTATCCTTACAAAACTTACTTATTCTAAGAAAAATTACAAAACTTACTTATTCTAACAAAAATGGCATATACACATCGTTTTATTAAAAAACAACATCAAACAAAACAACTAGAATTATTGATTAATAAAGATTCTAAACTTACAAAAAACAAACCCAATTGAATTGCTAAACAATATATTTATAAAACTACAACAAAATTGAGCTTAATTTAATCGTGCAGGAGTTGAAAACTATTTTTAGCAATGTCAATAAAACTCACATATATATACAGGTAAGGCCGGCTCAAACCTTTTGGAGGCTCCAATAGAGCTCTAAGTTGGGGCCTCCAAGTCTTACTTTTTTTACCTTTCCAAATGACATTGTATTTTGTGCTTTATTTATTTCTAATTGACACTGTACGTCTTACTTTTTTTACCTTTCTAAATGACACTGTATATTCAAAACAGCATCATATTTAAAATTATAATTGCTTTTGTCTATCCTAACTAAAAAGATGATGAAGAACTAAATAACAAAAGAAGAGTTACCTTTGGAGTGGAACATGGGAATGATTTTTAGTGCATGATATCTACTCTATTTGCATTCCTGCTAAATCATCTAACAATATACTTCACTCAAAAAGTCCTGCACAAAAAATATAATAATGAGCATATAGAAAACCATCAATTAATATGCTTAACTCGATAATTAAGTAGCCAAGGATAGAGGTAATAAACTCACCTCCTTGCTAAATTTACCACCGACACAACAAAACTTACAACATTAAATAGTATAGGAGGATGATGAATACATGCATACCAACATGCATTGCCTTTAGATCCACGAGTGTAACCTGTTTGATGCCTTGGTTTTGAGTCAACAACACATTACAAAATATTTCCATCAAGTATTTATAGCAAAGTGTTATTTAGAGTCAATTGGCAATAATAAATCCCAATGAACGCTTAAGAGTTGCAAAAGATGATTCATTTGCTGCCAAAAGAATATTGCATCAAAGAACCAATCTTAGAAAAACAAATAAAGTAACACTTTTCACACCAATCACATTCCTAAAAGGATCACCATCGGATTATTAATAAGCAATCTTGTTAATGTCTTGTCGGGTCAATGGCATGGTGTTGAACATTTACTTAGTAACAAACAAAACCCGGCCAATCATTTTTCTAGAACTAAGTGCATGTTAGAAACATTAATTCATACACAGTATACTTAGTAAAATCTTTTTTTAACAAAACTGTAAACAACTATGAACTATTCTTTATGATACAATGAGGCACGATCGAGAACAATGAAGCATATATCAGTAGCTATCAGAATATATCATAGAGTGAGACTTAATGTTAACTAAAATTACATTTTTGTTTTGGAGTGACCATATATGTAGGGTTTGGAGCATCTATCTGCATCAAATTTCAGGAGCATACAGAAAACCAATAATCATTTAGCATATGATAGAAACAGAATATTACCTTCTCTGGTACAACAAGTAACAATTATAATTTCACATAAAAACACAACAGCGAGTTTAAAATTCAGAAAACTATAACCTCTTCAACAGCTTTAACCTAAGCGCCTTAATTTCTGCTTGTGCTTCCCCCAGTTCTCGATCCTTATCTACAAAGCTCAACCAAATCTCAAACCAAAAGCATAATTACATCACTCAAATCATTAAAAAGGTAATGACGTCATAAGTTCACACTAGCAAATCAATTGCTCAAAATTATGAAACACGGATAAGCTAGTTTACATTACATAGGAGTTGTATTTGTACAAAATTAAATCCATTCTTACCTCTTTAAGCTTGTCAATGATATTCATCCTCCTTAGTTCTTCTTAGGGAGAAACCAAAAATCCATTCATGCTAACTACAATGGAAACCAATTGCAAACAGTAACAAACATCAGAAAACTTCAAATATTGGCCTAAACTTTTAATCACAACATATCATTCATGTAGATGTTCAACAATAGGAAAAAAAGAGCAAAATAGAGCTTTGTGATAAAGTAAACTGAAACTTTAGAAGAGAAATTAAGCACCAAGACCACTTACTTAGTGCAAACTGGTCCAGATATAGTTATGCAACTCTAAGCATGACAAAATTGTTGATTTTAGAAGCAAATATGTGGGGAACAGGTCTAATATAAAGGATCCGAATTCTAATATGGATCAAAAGAAAGTCCGCGTGTTTTTCCATTTAATGACATTAAAAGGAGGACAAGCAATAGTCAGTGTCATGGTTCCTTTAAATGTTAGTAACGATGACATCTTTTTTTTTTTGACAAACATTAAGGTGTGTCGTTATTTGCATGTCATTAAAGGTATATTTTGTAGTAGTGCGTCATTTTACTATATTCATAAAGTTTGCACATTAATATAAAGTAATGTGGGATTGACATCTAAGCACATCCTAACTATGTGACAATAATTGTCATGTTTCAGAAAATGACATATGTCAAAAGTTTACCTTTATATAAGTGTAGGTACGTAGGTTTATTGTTTATATTTATTTTTATATTTGTAATTTTGATTTTAGTTTTCTTTATATATGTATTTTTATTACATATCGTTAACATGTGTATTACCCGAGTGAAGTTATACTAGAAAGTTTAATTTTCTTTAAAGTTTAAGAAGCCATGAAATGATGATATGTGTCACTCCCTTAAAATTATAAGGGAGGGTAAAGTTGGTAAGCTCTCTATATTTTAAGTTTCACCTTATTTTTTTAAACGTCCATAATTTTTACATATGCTATTATTTTTTTAAAAAAATTGCACCATAAAAGCGAGCATTTTCTTATCATTAAAAATTGCTCAGTATTTAGGTAAGGCACCGCCTACTCCATGGTTTAGCCTCGGTACGAAATTTGATCTGGGTTTAGCATCAATACTTTACTATGTTGTTTAGCCTTGGTATTTGGAAGAAATTAAAGTTCATTCCATGAATGTGATTCGATACTTTATGCATGGTTTAGCCTCGGCTTTCGACACTGACGTCAATCGGCAACACTAGTGAGGAGTTGGTGCGACTTGTAGATAGTTCACATTGCACACAAAGGGATAGTATATTATTAAAGCTTTAATTTAATGTTCACTACACATAGTCTTACTATAGTCATTTTTTATTCCTTATGTCATTCATGCATGTCAAATACTATTTTAGAGTTAATATGACCATGCCCGAAAAAGTTTAAGTACAATCAATTTTTTAACTATCCTGGATTGTAACAGCGGCACGTTACTTTTAAATACAAAAAAATAATTATAACTTCTTTTATTTTGCATACTTTCAAAATATTAATTTTGTCACTAAATGATCACAATCTAATAATTAAACTGATTTTAGTTTCCAGATATTCATCTCTAGTTGTATTTATTTATCAATTATTGAAGCTTATAATCGACGGTTGATGGTTATATATATATTAAACTATACATTCAAGTTCCGATCACATATATTTGATGCGATTTGGAGCTAAGCTAGCTTCGTGTAACAACAAATTAACACTCGTGCATCAAATCCCTTCACGTGTAAACATTAAAAATATATATTTATTCATTAAACCCCGTGTAGCATCTACGTACCTAAACCATACGTGAGCATGCATTAATTATATATATATAGTCTTGTTTTTCACGTTAGTTTTTTATTTTAATTTATCCTAGCTACCAAATGCCAACGAAGTAACCAGAAACATGTAAACTGATTTGGATACAATTTTCAGCGGTTTGCAAGCATTACACACATGCATTTTCACATGCTAGCTCCTTAATTGATTATTAATTACTTAAATCTCTATGATTAATCTATTCCAACATGGGTTTGTATATATATGATGTAATACAAAATTTAGTTATCATCATCCCAATTCCCAAACATTTCGGCAACTAGCCAAATCTTTAACAAATGGCTTCGATGAGCCGTCATGCCACTCGATCCGTTAGTTTGCCAACGCGATCACACCCTAGCACGCTTCAACTTGAAGGCGAACTCGTCAAATTCAAGACTTGGGAGACATCTGTTTTGTGTATTTCTGATGCCAAAACAGTTTACAATGGTGTAACAAATCTTGATAGATTGTACACGTGTGTTGACGATCTTTTGAGTTTGCCACTAACCCGCCAAGCCCTTTCGTGCTATCGATATGAGAAAGTGGTTCATGAGTTGGATGATCGATCAATGCGGGTTTTGGAGATATGTGGCTTTGTTAGAGATATAGTTTCACAAGTGAAAGAACATGTAAGAAATGTTCAATCAGCTCTAAGGAGGGGAAAAGGGGATTTGATCATGGATTATTCTTTCCTAAAGAAACTAATCAAGGATGCCAAAAAGGGTGTTGCGGATTATAAGCAAATCGATCATGTTTATGGCACAAAAGCGTTGAATGTTGACGATCATCTCTCTTCGGTGATTAGAGTATTAAGAGGCGCTAGTGATGTCAGTGTTTTGGTCTTTGGAATGATCTTGTCGTACGTGTCTATGTTGTATTCAAAGCGAAAATATGCAACTAAATGGTCTATAGTCTCGAAATTTATGCATAAAGGAGCAGCTGGATGCAAAGATCAACCTCACATTTGTGTTGAAGCTTTAGATTGCAGCATTGAAAATATTGAAAATAGTTTGGAGTGTTTGTTTAAGAGGTTGATTAGAACAAGAGCTTCCCTCCTAAATATTATGTCTTACTAATGTGATACTAGAAATGTTATGATCATTGTAAAGTGTACAGTTTTATAGCAATGTATATTTTAGCATGTAGACAAGTATATGAAATTTTCTTGGCTGCATTTTATATCCCACTCATGAGTACAGTTTTATAGCAATGTACATTTACATAAACCTCAAATTTTCTTCTAAAAATGGCATTATCACCTCTGGCTCCTTTGTAGCCGGCAGGAGTTCCATCTCGGATCATGCTTGAGTACCACACTCTACACGCCATATCACATAGCCTAAAACAATATGATGATCCGCCGAGTCAATGTTCTTGAAAAAATAACACACAACTATGGAACATGAACCCTTTTGTCAAGTTCACACCAAAATGTTAACTTTTCTCAGAACAAAACTATTACAACTTAGTAGTATAAAGCCGAGTAATGTTTCTGTCAATACGATACATATAGGCCTATAGGGTGTGAAGGCCTTTGGGCCTTTTAAGGGATATATATTAGAAGTTAATGGACTTGACCCATTTGAAATTTTGAACTATCTTGGTCAACATGCTATTGATCATAATTTGTAACCCTAACTCTAAGGTTGTAAACAAACTGAACATTTTTCACAAATATTTACCGAACAAGATTTCTTATCTGTGTTCGCCCCTTAAGAAATGTATGTGTTCATGAATTGTTCACGAACACTTACTAAAAGTAAAGGAACATAAACAAATGGTCATGAACATAAATAAATGCACGAACACTTATGAACACAAACAAACATATATTCATTTTAGAACAAAATTTCATTTTTAACTAGAAATAATACAAAAAGTTCAGCAAAATAAATAAGTACTTAACCTAGTAATCTGAAGATGGTTGACATAATTATCATAAACAAAACAAAGAAGCTTGTTAAGTTTTCATGCAAACTGAAATTTACCTAATCCTTATCCTATAAAAGAAGATGAAACACATTCAACTTCACCGAGTGTGAGATGAGAAAAGATTATTGAAAATACGTGTTACCGTTTTATCTAAATTAACAGAACGTAATATAATTGGTTACAACTACAACCGTTGGACTGTTAAACTTTAATGTGGTGATTTTTAGAAGTTTCATGTGGTATTTGTATATAACAGACTAAACACTCTTCAATCAACACCACCATACACATTTCAATCTCTCTCGTAACATATATACAATATGTACATCAAAAAACAAACAGACACATTTGATGATCACAATGTCAATCTAAAACCTGAGATACCTACAACTAATTAACCAAAGAAAACAATAAACCGCTTTACACTCGTGTAATTCAGTCGTCTTTTGTCTGTGTCAAAACAAGTTGGAATCATACATCATATCCAGAAGACCAGAACAAGTATATTTGATGATGAGTATGTAGTCAGTGACGCCCCTTCTTAAAACCCGAGAAAAATCCGTTACGCTGTTTGTCCTTTTTCCCCTCTCCTGCATTCCCGACCTGTTCACATTAAATTAAATTTCAATATTGGAGGAGAAAATGTGTGTTGTTTGTTGTCAAAGATTGGTATACCTCTTTCGCTAAATGTTTTAGTTTGTCTAGAATATCTGTGAAGTTGGGTCTTAATGTCGGGTTATGTTGCCAGCAACTCTCGAGCAGCTCAGTGAGCTTTGGATGAGTATCTTTAGGGATTGTAGGCCGTAGACCCTGGTAACATAAGAAAACCGCTCGCTTCTTATTTTGCAACACAAAACTATAGTTTGCTTTTATTAGCAAGTTTTAGAGCCAAAAGTACCTGTTGTACTACACCAACTGCTGCTTGTAATGGTGTTAAGTATGAGTAGGGAACCTGTGAAAAAAAAGAACAATATAAAAAGACATAAAAACATATTAAAAACTTTCTTTTTTGTTTGAAAAGATATTTACTTCGCCTGTTAGAAGCTCCCATAGCACTATCCCAAAACTGAACACATCAGCCTTATGATCGTATGGTCTGTGCTCGATAACCTTCAATTCATAACAACTTTTACTACCAAAGACTGTGTAATAAGAAAATTGTAAAAAATCATCTTGTAAATCTAAATATCAAATTCACTATAACAATTCGTTTTCAGAGGTTGATGGTTTAATGATTAATTAGTTTGGGTCTCACAGACCTGGGTTGGAAACTTTTCAAGATGGACGGGCTAGACTGGTTTCGTAACGGATCATTAAATAGTGTGGGTCTCACAGAGTTGGGTTGGACTGGTTTGGAACAGATCATTAATTAGTATGGGTCTCACAGAGCTGGATTGATACAAAAAGAATGTATCGTTGAAACTTTTACTATCACTAATGCTTTAAAAGTTGATTAAGAAACTAAGAAAATACTACAATAATTATAATTATTGAATAAAATGATCTAAGAGGTTATGCTCACTATGAAAACACTTCTAAGTTCCAACGACTTTCAACATGTTCCCTTTTAGCTTTTAGCCGGTTTGAGATTAGAACTCATAGGTCAATATTGCCACATCTAACATGTCCTATGTGGACTTTGGAGGAAGCTAATGAGGGCGGTTCAATATCTAAAAGTAACACATGCGACATGCACATGAATAAAGCAATTAACTGGTCCCAACAGGGTGGTCTGCAATTTAAGCAATTCTTGCAGTTGGTTTTCATGATCTATTCTAATCATTAATATGGTATACAGTCAAAAAAAAGGTATACGGTCCTGAAAACCCAAAAGGTACAGGGTGACACTAATTGAACATTCACCTTTGATGATACCGTAAATGAAAACAGTCATACCTCAGGTGCCATCCACCTGTACGTTCCCGTTTCGGCAGTCATTACTCCAGATTGAGTCTGAACCCTGGCCACTCCAAAATCAGCAACCTTAACCACCTATCCAGAAAAAGACTATATTATAAAGGAGACTGAAATATGCAAAACATTGTTGTCTAAAAACCAAAAAGAGTTAGTCTACTGAATCAAGTGAAGTGGCATGCAGAAGGATAAAAGAGAAACTGAAGCATGGAATAAAGGTTCCTGAGAAACTACTTTTTTTATTAGATGAAATTCATATTCACTAACAAGCTATCATCTACAAACCACACTAGATAAACAGAATAAATGTATCCACTAGAGAAATTTTTCTATATGATTAGAAGAAAGTAGCAAAATCAATCGACATCACAAACCCCTCACATTCAGTAAAGAGCATAAATAATCACCAGATGAAATATATAAACATGCAATGTGGAAACAGATTTACATATAGGAAAGAGCATAAATAATGATCCATATCAGGTTTTAAGAGAAAAAAGAACATAGACATGGGGGTAACAGGTAAGTCTTACTTCATGTTCATCCATCAGAAGATTGGCAGTTTTCAAGTCCCGGTGGATAATATTATTTTGGTGCAGATAGCTCATGCCTTTCGATATATCAGTCGCTATTTTCAGTAACAAAGGAAGTTTAAAAGAACCATTCTGCTTGTGCAGAAAGTTATATATGCTTCCCCGTGCCATGAACTCTGATGAGAGAAAGAATCATTAGCATTCATGTTATTGGCAAAGAAAAAGAAAATCTATGAACTCAATATAATGCTGCCAAAATCCAAGTGATCAAACCATAAGAATATAGCTAAACTATTTTTATGTATTTCAAATAAATCACTTTAAAAATTCATTGATGTACATTGTACAACATAGTCAGCAACAAATATAAACGTAACTCTATACATAAAACTGAATATTGTTGGGTGACGCATCACAAACTAGCCTCTATGTAACTGCAAATAAAATGAGAGTTATAAAATTAAATTCGGTACCAGTTACAATGCAGAGTTTCGTAGGCTCGGTACATGCTCCAATAAATTGAACAACATTCTTGTGTCTAATCTTCCTGCCAAGATATGGAAAAATAAGGGAAACATAGCCAAATGTCAAACTGAAAAATCTTGTGAAATTACAGGAATTACTTGAATGGTAAATATATTGCTGGTTTATTAATGGCAATTGGTAATGCATTTAAGAGAAGCAAATAGAACATGGACTTTTGAATGAATGGATGCCATGTCAAAACATCCATTAAACTCAATAAGAGAATTGATAAATCCCGTGCAAGATTTTTAGTGACTAAAGGAGGCAACTGAGACCACAAAATACATTTTAGGTAACAGATGTGTAGAAGAATCAATTTGACGAGTGTACTTTTCTGTAACTTCTAACCAGATATACCTTTAGCTGTTCAAAAGATACTAAAGAACAACAAAGAATCTGAGAAGCAAAGTTAGCACCTAACTATTGATATCCACAATCAGCATCTAGAGCAAGAACATATCAAATATCCCCACCAATACATTATATATAATAATACAAACAAGTTATCTGCAACCATGAGCCTGAAGAAAGCCAAAGTAAAAGTCAATACAAACCTCATAATAAAAACTTCCTGAGAGAATTCTCTTAGCATATCTGCATCAATACGTTCTGGCTTAAGAACTTTAATAGCCACATCTTGACTACAATATGTGCCTTTATATCTGAAAAAAGAATACTAAATCCAAGAAATTTTTTGCAGGTTCTAGACAAGTTTTAGAGTTCAAAATCCTTACAGATCACCAAAAGTACCAGATGCCACTTTATTTTCAAATTTCAGCAGCTTGGCATCAATTTCCCATACGTCAGTTCCATCAGTAGGTATTTTTACATGACCATTTGAGGGCATGGAGGTGCTTGGTATTGGAACATTATTCGAAATAGTGGGTGAAGAATGTTTTCTCCCCTGCATAAAGTTGTAAACTACATGAACTTGCAAACATAATATTGCAAAGCACCATAAGTATTAGCAAGAAACTACCTCCGCCTTCATTATCTTCTTTGCTATTGCATTTCTGAGCAGTTCAGTTTCCTAAAAGTTGCCAAAACAAATCAGTACACACGTATTTTTCAAGATTCCAACAAATTTTCCATAACTAATAACTGCTGCTTAAACTTGTTACTGGTGTTAGCTACAATTTTTTTCCATTTCAGAACAATACTCATATGCACGCCCATGAAAAGATTGACTGTTTATGAAAAAAAATTAAGCATCTTTCATTAAAATTCGTTTCAGTAATATAGATAAAACTAAGACCTAACCTCATGAGGCCATCCATCAACAACAAAGACATCCAACGAAAAGCCATCAGCAGTGGAAAAAGCATGTGCTTCCTGAATGTTCAATCCAACCTCGGAAAGTAAGGAAGTCAACTGCATAATTGATTAATTCATAGCTTAATCATAATGTCTTACTATAGATTCCCACATGAAGAAAACTGAGCCAGTATCTATAAAAGTAGTCATGCAATTTGCTAGTTTTCCATCATTGAAGTGTACAGTACATAAAATCAAAGCTAAAACCCTTCAAGTTTTTACTTCAAACAACACATAAAAGTTCATAAATATCAAACATAAACATAACACTAACTTTTTAGTATTTTAGAAAAAAAAAATTAATACCTGACTTAGAAGTTTTGGTCTGTCGATCGTTGAAAACGTGATCTCATGCATAGGCCTGCCTTATCCAGATTTATAAAGTACCGTTAATGCATCACTATTTTATAGTAACAACTTGAATATCTCCTAACTAAGAAGTAGTGAAGTACAACTGTTAATGCATCACTATTTTATAGTAAAACTGTTTCATGGATTTATAGCTGTTAAAAAAATTGAAAGTAGGACATTTTAGTTATAAATTATAATACTTTTTGGCAAAAGTGGAAAGTTAAAAAACTAACAAATATGAAAAATATAGCTAGTTTTAAAAGATTGTAAGCAATCAAACAATATGGTGTTACAAGCTATATTGTTTCTTGACTAATAGTCAGCATTATCAAGTTAGGAAAGTTTTAAAAGTTAGAAACAGGTTACCTGGAAAAGACTGAAGCTGAATTCACATCACTGTGGGTATAATTGTCAAGATGTCTATTCACTTTAAGTGAAAGCACTTCAAGATTTTGTGGTGAACCAAAAGATGGCAGGGGGTGCAATCTAAAGAGAGCACAAATCATTGGAGCGATGATGAATATCACAATGAAGAACAATAAGTAAGAAAAGAAATTAGAAGTAAACCTAGCGAACAACAAATTTTTTACATTTATCTTTTCAGAAATTAAACAGAATCCAAAATTTTAGCAACTAAAAGAGTAGCAGCGTCCAAAAATCAAACAGAAAATAACACATAGTTTGTTATGTCAATACCCGCTTTGACTCCTATAAGTTAAAAAACTTTGAGCATCTTCTTTCATTGATAATTCCATATTCTCCACATCAGGTGTGTTCTCATCTGAGGTAGGAAGAACCTATATAAAATTTTCCTTGCATAAGACAAAAGTAACATCACGAAATAATCAAGAAAGCAATCTGCCAATATTCTAGAAATGTCTAGAATTCAAGATAATGCTTACGTATCACTTAAACATGTTCATATCCTGAAGAAATTAAAGAATTCATATTGTTCCAACTTTAAGAAAACATCATGTGCATCTTTTCTCTGAAAGGGGTATTAGTCTCTAATTAAGTAACTTGTAACAGACAAACACTGCAAAAGCAAAGGTGCCCCTATACTTTCTATCACAACACTTAATAACAAACTTCCTAACTATTAAACACCTTGAATCAGTACAACTAGCATGTACCCAGCCCAGTCCATGGCAACCTCCTAAATGGCCTTCACAACAACCAGGACATGTACCCTGCTCAGTCCATGATACACAATTAAACTCGATACCTTGTGTACTTGTGTATACTCTTAGGAAAGAGTAACCACCAAGGTTGGATCATTTAAAGTTGCATGTTGGAGTTGCATCATAAATGATAAAAGTCAGTTTAAAAAACTGAAATTTTACATTTTTATTCGATAATCATTTTACATCCTTCTCCCCTCTGCTTCCAATTTGAAGTAACAGAACAGGTTGAAGCATATATCATTTTACATCCATAAAGAATATGCTAGAAAAGTTTAAGTAAAAGGTGGAACAAATCAATCTGACTTCAATGCACCGGCCCAACTTTAAATTCAACAAGTAAACTTCACATTACAAAGTTCCTAAGCGAATAACTATTGAAAAAAACTAACAAGATGGTACAAACCAATGCAATAAACCTTGACCTACTTACTAGTAACATTTTTACCTGCAATAACCGTACTTCAAATGCAGGTCTATTATCCGGATCTTCCGCCATCTGCAAAACTCTCTTATGCGTGATCACATCTTCCGCTCTCTCCACGTTCACATCCAACGCATACCTACAATCACATCTCAAAAACCTTAATCAAACCTTCAACAATCAAACACAAACACAAAATCAACACCAGATAATTACCTCGGAGGAAGACGATTAAAATGAATCCAGAGCTGATCTTCAAAATCAGGCAGTTTCGTATCTTCATGATTCATATCATACAACCGAGTAACCACATCGTTATACACCTCCAATTTCTGAAGCCGTTGCCTCATGTTTTTGGGCGATTCAACGGCTCTGCTACCGCAGCTTTCGTTATCTTCCATCGGCATCGACGGTGAGAGGATTGTTTTGGTTTATGTGAAGATCCGTAGTGTATGATGTCGCGGGAGATAGTGTAAAGGTGATCGGACCCACCACCGTTGCTGATTCGGATTCGCGTTGGTTCTCAGTTGTTTGATGCTTATCCACAGAACAAAAGGATTCACTTTGAGAGCGCTATTCAAATTCAAATAATCAAATCTATAAATGTTGTCACACACGCACCTTACCGGTCTAGTGGTTGAACCGTTTATATTGAATAGATCGGATTTAAAAAACAGATAATTTAGTAAATAGAGTTCTGTAGTTTTGGTTCGTGTTTTTTAATATTATTAATAGTTTTACTTTCATCTTAACAGTTTTGGTTCCTGTGTTTTTATTTTCTAACGGAATCGGTCCCGAATACTAACTTCATTCAATTTTCCGTTAAGTCTCTCACACACGCCCCACATCCGAGAGGTAAAAATGTCATTTCTCTCTCTCTTTTATTTAAATCATCATTTAGGTTAACATTTTAATTCAGTCGCTTGTCAAAAATAGTGGGAGAAATGACATTTTTACTCTGATAGAGTTAGCGTTTGGGACCATTTCTGTTAGAAAATAAAAAAGCAGGGACCAAAACTTTTAAGATGAAACTGAAACTGTTAATGGTATTAAAACACATGGACCAAAATTACAGATTATAAAAATAAAGACAAAATATTGAAGGATTTTAGTTATACCTTGTTTAAGTGGGAGGGCTCATAATTTACGTTGTTGTATTAACGTGTTCTTGCGTATTGAGTTTTTTTTTTCGTTTTATGTTTGAAATATTTGGTTTAATTTATTGGGTTTAAAATTTGGCTGTGATATATTGGTTTAGTTATTTGGATGTATGTAAAATATATTGAGTTTAGAAGATTAAAGAAAAGTTATAACAGTTGTAAAAATTTACAAGAGACTATTTGGATTTACACATATATAGAGACCGTAAAAAGATTTGAGTTAAACGTCTTGTTCTATCTGTATAAAAGTGCTTCCTTAACATGATAATAATATTAAAGACTATATAAATTTGAATATAACTAAACTTAAAAATCATTAGGATTGATGGTTCATTAAAAGATGTTTTGTCTTTATAAGCATCATTTAATAGATGTTTTAGATTTAAACCTGAGTATGATCTATAGTTTGAAATTTAATTTACATTAGAACTATAATAGTTTGCAGTTTTAAGAAAAAGTGAACTTAGAAAAAACACCTTTTCGAGACGTTAATAGTTGTTTACTTTTAAAATGATATGGAGTAGTATTTAATACGGAGTATTTGATAAAATATTTTGGGGCACATCGTTTGCCTTTGGTCTATCAGTATCTGTGGGCAACCCAAGGGTTTGCAAAGGGTTGACAAAAATAAATAAATATTTTTCTAATAGATTATTAGAAGTTTGCCTTGTTGAAAATTTCTATAAAAAGTTTGAAACTTTGTTAGCATCTAATTATCTTGTATGTGCGTGGAAAGGTGAAGTCATTGACATTAATAATTGAAACCGTAAATCAAGTTCTATGCTTCATCTTAACAAGCTTCTATATTTGATCTTTCAAAAATCATCGATAAACTCCTTTTTACCTTGATTTTCATATGGTAGAAATTCGAGCAATATACATATATTATTGACAGAATATATTCATTAGATGTGCATTTTAACAAAATCATGTTTTGTGTCAAATTAGTGAATTGTTTTTATAACGACATCAAATTAGTGAATTAATCAGTCTAACCAGCTAATGTTGGTTCTAAATGATCATTTGTACATGTTTAGCGTGTGAAGTTTTAAATGCGTAAATGAAGGGTGATTAGTTTAATGTTTATATAATAAAATAAAAAAATCAAAACGTCTCATTAAACTTGAATGCCTTTGTACGATTTTAGTGGAGCATTTGCTTGGTATATTGTGAAGTTGTTCATTTTTTAAATTGCTTTTTTAGCAGAACAAAAGGCAAAATATTAAAGCAGAAAAAACCCGACACTAGCAACTTGTTAGAGTGTAAATACAAATTTGAAGTACAAAGATTAAGATTACAAATAAAAAGTGACACTTGCCCACTATTTGTATTTGTCCGACATGGAATACCTAATTGTAAGATATATTTTTTTGTCTTGTTAAGAGTTTAAATGTTTGATATCCTGTAAAGTAAGTGTTTTATTAAAGCAGTTTAGAAGTATATTGAGAGATATTTTTTTAAGTAACAAAAGTTATTAGGGTCAAACTAATGTTAAAGTAAAGGGACGTGTCTACCTTTTGGGTTATGATGAGACATGCTGATAAATCTTATTAAGAAAAACTAGCTTAGTGCTCGTGTTACGTTCGTAAATATAATATCTAGGTGGTAATTTTAAATATATTCATGAGTAAAACTGTAATAAAACTAAAACACAAATTTATTTTAAAAATTACTTGTATTTAGTGCCCATTAATAATATTAATTTTTCCTCCTGGCTTTTAAATTTCTAAACAAGCAAACTATTGATTTCCTTTTTTCCTTAATAACACTTTGAAGACCATTAATCTAACTAGTTATTACAATTTATATCTTCTTTTAACTTTTATTTTTAGTTGATTATTATCTTGAGATTTTTATATTTCTTTTCTTCAGCTTATTTTTTTTCAGTAACAGGTATTTGTATATATCTTATTTTAAACTTATAAATTACATATTTATCCAAATCATGTTTATTAATTATTTTATATTTTTTATTAAAAACTTGTATTTTTAATAAAACCATAAGTCCATAACACAAACACATTATCATATTAAGCAAACATCTAAATTTAAAGTTTACACCTTAACCAACTTAACTCAAATTCAAACAAAATACCACGAGTTTAAACAAAGATAATAACCAACTTAAAAACCCAACTTTTCGATCCGATCCAACCAATTGTTTGGTTTGAACCAACCAATTTTTTATGTTAAAAACAAACATATATGTACCGGTTCGATGCCATCTTCAAATCTCGGTTTAACTGGTTCAACCGGCCAAACCGAGTCTGAAAGTATTGAATAGACTGAATTACCCGTGAGAAAAATTATGGAGTAATATTTACCAAATACACGTTTTCCTATAATTTGATGAAAACAAACAAACAAAAGATGAAACACTATTAGCCAAAAATAGAAACCAACACGATACATGTTGAAGAAAAACAACTCACTACCGTTGACGACTCATTTTTCAAATCACAAACCCCACGCATCATCATCATCACCATATAAACAAACAACATACAAACACCTTCAATTCAATTCATCTTCCAAATCTCGATTCATCTTCAAACAATGGGATCCAAAAGCAAAATCTATCATCGATCTTCCCTACGAAAATCATCATCTTCAACGCTTTTATTTTCAGTACTGATTACTTGTTCATTCTTCGTCATAATCCTTCTCGCTTTTGTAATCCTTTCAATTCCGAACAGTTCGTCCGATTCTCCCAAGGCTCGTGAAGTCAACAACATTGTTCATCATCATACTGTTGAAAGGTTTGTTGAATTTTGTTCGAATTTGTTAGCTTTTGTCAACTTGTGAAGTTGTGATCTGGCGTTAGGTTTTGGATTTGAGCTGATTTGATGTTTTTGGTGAGTGTAGTAGGAAAAATGGAGATGATAGAGGTGATCATCGTGAAGTCAACTCTGTTATTCATCATACTGTTGAAAGGTGTGTTGAATTTTGTTTGAATTTGTTGTTGTGATCTGGTGTTAGGTTTTGGATTTGAATTGATTTGTTGTTTTTGGTGGATGTTGTAGGAAGAATGAAGATGATAGAGCTGATCAGTGGGTTGAAGTGATCTCATGGGAGCCTAGAGCTGTTATTTATCATAATTTTTTGGTTAGTATCTGTTAATTGAGTCAATGTATATTTCAATTACTCTGCCATCACTTATTTAGGGGGATTATGTTGTTCAATTTTGTGTTAAATAGCCAGAAATTAAGTTCTCTGTGTAGCGAAGGAGCGATTACTTGAATCAGAAAGTGAAAATGCACATAGTTACAGTTTAGAAATGCTAGTTATATATATATACTAGTTTGAGCCTGTATTTGCAAATGACATGTATGCACACCTACAAATAGATATAGAAACCTTTGAAATCAACAACACACCTAGAAATACAGCTGAAAATGCGTTGACTAGCCTCATCCAGTCAACATTTTCGTGTAAATTTAATGATGAATCTCTACTGATTGTATGATGAATAGTATGTTTATTGTGCTTTGCGAAGTGATAGTTGACTATAGTGTGTTAAGATTTTCATGATATACTCTTAGGTGTTGTCATGTATAGTTGATATTGAATCATATTACCTGCATAGATGCTATTCTCACTTCCCTTTTATTACATAAGGTTAGGTAACCCAAAATTAAGTTAACAGTTATCATGATGAACGATAGCAGATTTAGGATCGATGTATCATAACACAACTACAAAGATTCTCAATATTATAAGTATATGCAAGCACAGAAGTAATTAATCAGTGTCTTTGTTCTGTTCAGTATCTGTCAGCAAATATTCACCACAATAATGTAGTTAACTGTTATTGGCAGTCCCAGCATGAATGTGAGCATCTGATTAATCTTGCTAAACCTCATATGGAAAAGTCAACTGTTGTGGATGAGGAGACTGGCAAGAGCAAAGATAGTAGGTGTGATTTCTCTTACTGTTTACTTTTCATGATATATGTATTTTAGTTAACTCTTTTTTGCTTGTTATTAAATAGTAGTATCTTTATCACCCTTCAGATATTTAAATTTTTAGAGTTTTTTGTGCCTCTCGTTCAGGGTGCGTACGAGCTCTGGAACATTTTTGGCCAGAGGGTTTGATGAAACAGTCAGAACCATTGAAAAGAGGCTTTCTGATCTCACCTTCTTGCCTGTAGGTATGCATTTTTTACTTTAGCCGGATGCTCTAAACACCTAAAAATAAAGGTGGGAATTTCAACAATTTTTATGAATTGGGTTGTGTATCATCTCAACTGGGTCAAATTCTAAACAATTAGCCAAAAATGGAACCTTAAAGTGTTAAATACGTTGAAAAATTCCCAATGTCTCTACTCTAAACTGTATTTGTTCAAAGATTTAGCTTATTACTATGGTAATATTTTTCTTGTAATTGTTATTAACACATTACATATTTATAAACAAAAATCTAAAATGAAAAAAGTGTTTAAGGGTCAACGAAAACCACCCGTTTTAACCATCCCCAAACCTACCCTACCTGGCTACTTATTATGTCAGACGCCTGGTCACCACATTAAACACAAACTGATGGAACTTTGTGTTTAGAAAATGGGGAAGGGCTGCAAGTTCTACATTATGAAGTCGGACAGAGATACGAACCTCACTTTGACTACTTCCTTGATCCATTTAACACCAAGAATGGGGGTCAGCGAATGGCTACGGTTCTAATGTACCTGTAAGTGAGGCTTTTTATTTTTTTTCTTAATTGAATTCCATTCATGTATTTGTAATATATTCTCACTGATATTGCTCAACTCATGTTTACAGCTCAGATGTTGAAGAAGGGGGTGAGACGGTTTTCCCTAGTGCTAAGGGCAACGTTAGTGCTGTGCCTTGGTGGAACGAACTGTCTGAATGTGGCAAAGAGGGGTTGTCTGTTAAGCCCAAAATGGGGGACGCGCTGCTTTTTTGGAGCATGAAACCTGATGCATCTCTAGACTCTTCAAGTTTGCATGGTTAGTTATTTTTCATTTAGGGCAGGTTGGTTGGGTAATGGGTCTGTTGATACAACAAAAATCAGCCCTTGAGATAACATTGGAGATTAGTTGAGAGTATTCTTGGATTTGACTATCCTAATCTTCCAAAGGTGTTAGGAAGATTAGTCAAGACCTGAGGCTCTTCTTTTTTGCTTCCTGAGGTCGGATCTGTCCCTGCGATTCTGATATCGTCAGGAGCGTTATGTTCCTTGCCTGAGATCTGCTAAGATAAGAACAACCGTTAGGCTCACCGCAGGGGAAGGTCCCCTGCGATCCACCTCCGGCGTGACAATCAGTATCTTTGAAGTAAAACACTAAGTGTGAAGTAAGAATGATGACAAAGAGTAAAGAGTTAGAGAGAATGGTGATGGATGGAGTGTGCAAACCTGTTGTAATAGCTTGGTTTATATAGGGAGATGAAAAAAACGTTCACTTCCCTTTAGGGGTTGGAATCTTTATGATGTTGGATGCTTTTTCTCGAAGGCAGGAACATTTCCTGACTGGTGTAAAGCACTGCCTTGCGATACTGTTCACTGCAGTGCTTTTCACTGTTCCAAGCATATTCCTTGCTTTAATGTAGACTTTCCCTTTTAGTGTTTAAAGACATTGATGTTCTTTCCAATGAACTTCTGAACATGGGAATCTTTCCTAATGTTCTTCTTATCAACTCCCACACTTTATCATCTTGTGGGTTCATAAATTAATATATCGCAAGGCCACGATATCACAAGGCCACGATATCGCAAGGCCGTGATAAAGGCCATGATATCGCAAGGCTATGATATCGCAAGGCCATGATATCGCAAGGCCACGATATCGCAAGGCCACGATATTGCAAGGCCATGATATCACAAGGCCACGATATCGCAAGGCCGTGATATCGCAAGGCCATGATATCACAAGGTCATGATATCGCAAGGTCATGATATCGCAAGGTCATGATATCGCCTTGCATGTCCGCTCTAGATCTGGCAAGGACATTTACTATCCTGGCCAACTATAAACTAATTAATTTATTATGGGGTTTTGCTTAATTACGTAGGTTATAAACCTACTTACGTCATCAGGGTCAAAAACGGTTAGGGTTATAACAGATAGCTTTTAGTGTTGGGTGAAAGAAGCTTGTAGATCAAGAAACGTTTTTTTGTCCATTTTTTTCTTTTTATGAAATATTGCGCGTAAATTATGATCATAAAAAGTATGTTATTTAATAATAATATAACCAGGTTTGACCCGCTTCATTTTTTCGGGGCTTTTAGATCATCTTATTAATACTCTGCTTTCTCTTATGTCATGCATATGTTTTCTTGTTTTGTAGGTGGGTGCCCTGTTATTAAGGGAAACAAATGGTCCTCTACAAAATGGTTTCATGTTGAAGAGTATAAGGTTTAAATTTGCTTCAAAAAGGTATTCCCGTAAACGACCTCCTTCCGCTACTGTAGAATGCTTTTAAGATCACAATAGTAGACTCACAACTAGAGGATTCGATTTGGATCAGGTTGTGTTTATCTCAAAGGGTCAGGTCAAGCTTAGTCAGTCACATGACTTTTAAAGTCATTTATTAGTCTATTTTGCACAATCAATTTTTAATGCATACGACCTATGAAAGTATTTTATTTTAAAAACTTACATTATTATAGTAACTAGTATTATTAACCCGCATGTTGCGGCAGGATTTTTCAGTGCGTGTCTAATGTCGGTACCAATATATAAAAAAAGGGTTAAAAAAGTTGAAAAAGCATATGGAAATGGTTAAACCATTAAAATGACCAAAAAACAAAAAAAGAAATAAAAGGCCCACGCCGGAAATCAAACCGAGGTGGGTGCACAGCAGCACAGTTGAGAAGCAAACAACATGCCAAACCTCCGGGACAACCCAGAAACTTTGTGTTATTACCTGCACAAACTAAATAACTATGTTTAAAAAAATAAAGAAAAAATCAAAAATAAGAAGAAAAAAAATCAAAACTTGAGCCGGAAAAGGCCAACGCAAACTTCACTATTGGTTTACTATTAATCATGTTAGTTAGAAAATCATATATATAGATGTAATGATGTGTTGTACTGTAACCATAATGAACTCATGCTAACCAAAAAAATTGGACAAAAATTCATTGCTGGTCAACCCAACCCGTCCTGAATTGCTTCGACTTATTATCCAATCTGCCTGACCCGTCCATCTTGCCACTTCTATTCGCTCAGTTTTGTTTAAATATTTTTCACTAATCTGACAGCCCTTATTCAATATGTTTTGGCAGGTTCTGAATGTTATAACAAATGTGTTCAAGCATGACATCAACTGATACAAAGCCCAGATATTCAATCAGTTCTTCAATTGTAGTTTCTTTCATATTATATTATGTCCACCAATTTTCATAGTCTTAAGTCTTAACTCGTTATTTCAGACATGAAATTCATATAATTTCATAATTTATGTTTATACAAATAACAAAAAATATATAGGTCAATGTATGGACGAATTAAAGTATAACACCATTTACATTGTTTTATCTTTTAGCTTTTATATTCCATTTTATTCATATTCTATATGCTCTACAGTAGAGCCTCTACTCAAATCATATACCTATCAAAAGGATGGGCATTTGGTACCGGGTATCATACCAATAGACTTAGTATCGATACCCACTTTTCTATAAATACGGTTTCAATATTTTAGGTATTGATATCGGTTAGTAACAAGTACTCGTACCGTATTGGTATCATACCGATAGATTCGATACAGGTATCACTACCCGCTTTTTCATGAATTTGGTATTGTACCGATACCGATCTCATCCCTATCTATCAATATGTAATGACGACGGTTGCGCAACCAACCAACTTTGATATATTGTCATTCTCATCTTTCAACCTCTAGCCCCTCAAATTTAAAAGCCTTCATAACTCATCCTTAAACTTCTAAGTTTCTAGAGTTTTAATTTAAACCCTTAAACTTTGTAAATTGTTCTTTGACACCAAACACTCTACCTCCTCAGTAAATTGTCAAAACTCACCCTTAAACTTCTTAGATTTCTAAAGTTTCAGTTATAATTCCTTAATTTTGTAAAACTGGCATTTGCTATTATTCTTTTATCTTTTTAGGTAGTCGTAATGCTCGGGCCCCTTTGTTAGTACTTTTCAATGGCAATGCATACTAATCATTGAAGGCAAGAAACTCCAAGCATTGAACAAGGAAGCATTGAGCATGTCTAACTTAATTTGGTATGAATTTCACTTGTTCTTATCATGTCTAGCTCTTGCTAGATAGTTTAGCTTTATTATTGTCTAATCTACAGTCTTGTATCATGAGCTAGACTTTTATTTATCACCTTCATTCATGATGAAGCTTAGTTATTGGGAAATGCTATTTACACCGGGGAAAAAACAAAAAACCGTCTTATATGTCGCGTATAGGGCTATACGCCGCGTATATGGTACGATGACAGGTATGTCAGTACGATTTACAGACCAATACGCCGCGTATAGCCCTATATGGGGCGTATTGAGTACAGACCAATATGCCGCGTATAGCCCTATATGGGGCGTATTGATTTTTTTTTTTTTACAACGAAACGCATAAAGCCCGGCTACCCGGTGGGGTCAATTTATTAAATTTTTTTCAAACATTTATTAAAAAGTATAACTATAGATTAAGAATTTTGAAAAATGATCCAACCTTTGTAAAAACCATTTATTAGGTTAAATGGTTCCATCATGTAAATTTTCAAACATATATTAAAAAGTATACTTTAATTTATTCTTTTTAATAAAAACCCTTATGTTTTGTTGTAACCTATGCTTTTCGTTTGCTTTTGTAGTCTAGAGGTTCAACTAGGGATGACACATGAGTGCATGACAACATCGTCAATCAGCTTTTTACAAAGGTTGGATCATTTTTTCAAATCCTTAATCTATAGTTATACTTTTTAATAAATGTTTGAAAAAAAAATTAATAAATTGACCCCACCGGGTAGCCGGGCTTTATGCGTTTCGTTGTAAAAAAAAAAAAAAAAAAATATCAATACGCCCCATATAGGGCTATACGCGACATATTGGTCTGTACTCAATACGCCCCATATAGGGCTATACGCGGCGTATTGGTCTATACATCGTACTGACATACCTGCCATCGTACCATACACGCGGCGTATAAGACGGTTTTTTGTCAAAAACATACGGTGTAAATAGCCTGGACGTAGTTATTATGTGATGACTCATATTGATTTGACAGTATTATGTGATTGTGATAACATTAACATGATTATCTATCTAATAATTCAAGGTTTTAGGAGGTAATTTTTGAGGGGGAAGTATTTGATCTATAATTGGAATTTTAAGAGGGAAAATTTCTCCCCATGCATAAGTTGATATATGAAACCAAATACTTAAATCCTAAAAATTAACAAATAGTTAAACATAGTGGTTATAAATTCTTTATAAATATTATCATTTAACCCGTGTGTAACACGGGCATT
The DNA here is from genome assembly GCA_030867185.1 of Tagetes erecta. Classification (NCBI taxonomy): domain Eukaryota; kingdom Viridiplantae; phylum Streptophyta; class Magnoliopsida; order Asterales; family Asteraceae; genus Tagetes; species Tagetes erecta. The sequence goes on from CM061490.1 coordinate 9,269,298, forward strand.
AAACCTAGTCTTTGAATAAATGTAGGCATATTAATCTTGAAATACTCAATCAACCCGCTAAATGTTTCTTCCATAATTATCATTTTGAATTCTAAGTTTGGATGTTTACTTTTTAGACACATTTTTTTTATCACGGGTGTGACAAGGTCGCAAACGTGAGACTACAACGTCTCAGTCGTCGCAATACAAGACACATGTCGAAGTTGAAATGTAACAAACTAACAACTAAGACTCGATTGCTACATCGCACGGCTCAGTTACATAACTAGTTCGGCTTATAATAGTTGTACGCCTACGTGCAATTGTTATGTCATTGACCGACGAGGGATGGGATTCGATTATTAATAACGACTTTTGTATGCATATATCCTTTTTACAATTACACGTGTTCTAGATAACCCGTAATTGTAACGTTTGATGTATTATTGATCCTAACTTGTTTAGGACTTGCTAGCACAACATTGCTTTTTGTAAACGTAACATAGTTTGAAAAAATGCATGATAATGTTTACGTTTGCTCAACTTGAGATGGTAGTTTGCATTTGTTGTTTTTATATAGTAGATAGATTAATGAATCCTAATTAGGATTTAGGAAGCTAGTCTAATCTTCATTAATCAGTCACATATTGCTATCACTCGAACTATATTGCATGATCTTAGGTGGTTATCGATTTTTTACGAAGTCCTTAATGGAGCGTTGTCTTTCCCTTATGATCATATGACTTCCACGGTTCCACATTCCTAATGGGAACAATGTCTACTAATTGTACTAAAGTCAGGGATGGAGCTATGAAGAGCCCAGGGGTATCTCAGGCTACCCCTCAACTTTCGTTACGATACAATTTTTACCGGTTTAAGTATCATGATACCATTTTTCTTACGGTTTTAAGTATCGGGATACTCCTGAAGAAATTATGATACACTTGAGCGAAAATTTTCTTCATAGAATGCCCCTGATATTTGGTTCTGGATCCGCCACCGGCTAAAGTGATCTTATCATTTATCCATATTTACATCATCATTGTAAACTGAACGAGTTGATTCACAGTCCGAGTGATATTTTTTTTGGATTAATTTGTTTTTAACAGTTTTTTTCTGGATTAATTATCTTTAATTTTTTGTTTGTTTATTTTATTCGCTCATTATCTTTTTTAGTAAAATCAACCACAACCTCCTTTGTTGGCTACCAGTTTTAAAGATTTATTATCATGAGCTGCATTTTTTTTTCCCAAAGATTCTCTTCCAACGATGAAGAACTAAGCAAGAGGAGAATGATCGATAGCAGTGTCGGTCCAACGTACGTACCATGGCTATTAGCCATCTCGTTCAACCTTAACCGTAAAAATTACCTAGCTATTGTGTAGAAACGACTCTAACAAATACTACGTGGGACTGGTGATACTGATTCAACCGGCCGGACCTGGTCCTCAAACTATGTGATACAAAAGTATTTATACTTTCTTATATATATAAAAAAGTAGATTAAACTTATAAAATATAAAATCTATTAAAAAGAAAAACACTATACATATTATAACTATGTGAAATTCAACTACCGGGCCGTTACAAAAACATGCATCATGATCCTATTATAAATGTACATGTGTGGACCGTTCCATATTACAAGTGTTTGTAAAAGTTGGTCCCCACCCCCATCACTTATCTTCTATCAAAATATCTTTCCACAACAATAAAATAAATTGACATTAACTATGTCACTATATATGTGACACTTGCATAAGGGCTTTGTTTGGATATAACCTAGCTTGGAGTGTCTGTTGTTATTAAAAATAATTTGTGTTTGAACTTTGTAAATTGCTCTTCATTTCATGGTGTTACTTTGGGTAATTATAATTATAAAAATAGTTAAAAGTTAAAACACATAGAGTTAGAAAAGTTGTGACCTCAATAGTATTAACGCATAATGTCATTGTGTTATCACATAAGATGCTCGCGCGACATGACGCAACATAACGTGTTTGTGACTTCGTTTCATGCGTTATTTTCGTGATAATAATGTCGTAAGGTTTAGAGAAAAATTAATGTTTGTATGTTATGCGATGCCTTTGTAATTGTTATAGGCGTTATAGTGGAGGCAATAGTTGTCTTTACATGCGATGTATACATTGAATGGAGAAATTTGTTAAAAAAAAAGTTAGCAAAAATACAGAAAAATGAAATTAACAAAAGAAAAAAAGACCAAAATAGTAAACCACAAAAAAATCGCTGCTAGTGGGACTCGAACTTAGTAGTGTGGGTAAGTATATATGAAGAAAATGTAAATATCTTTAAAACAATTTCGGAAACACAGATGAAAAAAAATATTTGGTCCAATTAAATGGTGACACCTGCCATAATAAAATGAAAAAAACCATCACCGCCCTTATTTATTAGTATTATATAAGTTATTTAAATACTTTAATCAAGGGCAGCCCTTGTGTGGGACGAGGCGGGCAACCGCCCCGAGTCTAGTCTCTCGGAGGCCTGAAATTTTTAAAAAAATTATATAATTAACCATTTAATAATGATTTAATAGCTCAAAAGACATATTAATAAAAAAAGTTTCTCAAACATTAAGAGATGGTATTATAAATTTATTTATATTGTCAATTATAAACATGTATAGTCAAGCATGAATGTATTATAACCTCAAATGTTTCACCATTGCACATAATCATCAACATGGTTGATAATTCGGATGGTCATGAATATAAGAAAATCTATAAACTATAATAAAAGAAACCAATTCTTGCCAAGTGTCAGTTTCTCACTAAGCATCTTCTCTAATTAAACACATGGCAGACTCTCATCCCTCTTAATCCACATGTCAACCTAATATTCGCTTTTAGTTTTAGATGGACCGTATACATTACTCATGGGTCAATTAAATCAATCCGGATCCGTGTAACTAATGAAAACCCGGTTACATTTCATACGTAACCGTAACCACCGTTTTCATCTCAGCCGGAGGTCATTTTCCAGAAATATTTTTATAACCACCGCATATAAATCGTTTTGGTGATCCATTAATCAAATCATTTTTCATAAGACAAACTGCGCTCTATATTTCAGTTTTGATCTTGAGGATTTGAATGCAAGGTTGCATTTTTTCTGTACTTATAATTTGAACTTGTATTTAAGCAGATGATGAATAATCAATTTATATGCGTAAAACGATGGTGTTAGTTTGCTCTATGAATGAGGCTCTGTTATGTTATTATAAAACCTGCATTATGTCTACTTTGAATACAAATTATTTCGATGTTGTATTTGGTACTTAAATGTTATATGTAATTCAAAGTTGGATCGTTTCTAACATAGTATGATTTCTTTTGGTTTATTAGTTTATATCATAACACATAATGATCAATTACTAGAATCTTTGATTTGAGGTTTCTTTATTGATTTAACTAGATTTAAGACCGGGTCGCGCGCTGTAGCTGCAAGGTCACATAGTCGGGTCTTATGTATTTAACTTCGTCACATGCCTTGATAAAAAAAAGTCTTATGTCCCGTACGTCACGGCGCAAACCGTAATGTGTCACATATTTAAAAAAACGATGAAATATCGAAAGTTAGAAGTCAAAACGATAATAATATTAAAGTCGTACTATATGTCAAAGTATAAGAGATCAAAGTCGAAACTCATAAAATGACAATTAGTAAAAGTCGGGGATTAAAACCGTAAATACGTCAAAAGTTATGGATTAAAACAGTTAATACATTAAAGTAAATAAAAAAGTTAAAACGTTATGTGGCGTCACGTGACTCGATCGGTGTATACCACCGACCTTCTCAATTAGTATGTATATCAATATCAATATGAAAATATTAATCTCAATTAGCATCTGAGAATAACAAGGTATCATTTTTTATGTGTATAACAAGATTGAAGTGATAGAGTGTCAAAATAAAAACTAAATAATGGGATTCTATATCCTTCTTAATACAGTTAAATTAAATTTGAGTAGTAAGTTTTAGTTATATAAGTTTATAACTGATTCATTAGTGAAGGCTTACATGTCATCTTCTTCATATTATTTGCCATCTTCTTCTTTATCAAGTGATTTATGACCACATCTGTTTAATTTGATGTTGTCTAAAGGAACAGAGCCTGTAGTTGGTGGATTCAACTCACGTACTAACTTCATTTCATTTTAGGTTTGAGTTCTAACATGATCATGTCATCTTTGGGATTAATTTTTTCATTCGATCCGTGTAACACACGAGTATTTAACCTAGTACATAATAAACTAACTACTTTGCTAAGTAATGTAATAAAAGATAGAAGAAAGTGTAAAATGGAAGAAGAATTTAAAAAAACTAAAGGAAGAAAATAAAAAAAATGAAAGAAGGAATTAAAAAAAAACTCAAGTTGTTCTTAAAGATTTCTTGCAAAAAGATGAAGTTTTTAGATGGACTAAGAGAGTTTGAGGGAGAGTTTAAAGTGATGAAAATGATTAGAGAGATTTGGGTTAGTATTTATAGATGTAAATTAGGGTTTGACATTAAAGAAGGTAGTTGGAAAGATAAGTGCAGGGAAAATGCAAACTATACAATTTTGGCCCCTCAAACTTATTTTATTGATTGTTTTGCATCATAAACTTATGTTTAACCATGACTTTAGATACTTTAACATATGAACCATAAACACTTATAGAATCATTTTCTGAAAAATCGAAGTATCGATAAGATGCTCAGTTTTGCGTTAAACTGTGTAAGAATATACTTTTGTTAATTATCATATTTTGTACTAAAGGAGCCCAAAAGTTATTCTCGCCCTGCGCCCAATGGAAATTGCTGATATGTAGGACCGGCCGTGGTAACATTCGGCCTTTCATATAACAAATATTGTCTGTTTTAGCACTTTAAAGCTCACAGAGTTGCTTTTGTTGTATGGTTTGAGACTTTTCGGGAGCGCACCTATCCTAGCACTACTATCACCTAAGCCTGCTTAACTGTGAAGTTTCATATCATTCACTAGCATTAAGCTCAAAACGCGTTGTTGGTATTTAAGTCAAGATATTACTTATAAACCAAGGATCTTTCATGTTCATAACCGATGTATAATTTGATTTTGCTTAGGATATGACAAAAACACATAAATATTATAAGATTTTAACGTCAAACAGAAACTAATAATATGAGTGGTGCATTAAAAAGAAAAAAAAAAGTTGAACAGGAAGCTTTAGAGTCACTACTAAAATCTCCTACCACCACATATACAAATACTAAAACTAGGTCATTATTATCGCCCTCAAGCACGAATAAAACTAAATAAAGGAGGAAAGTTTATACCGTGACTTTGGAAAAGTGCCTCGACATTTTAGTCCACCAGAGGCATCTAAATATAACTAAACTTTTCGGATGTTAGTGACAAAATATAAAATCAAAACGTTCTAAGAGCACATGAAGCATGCTTCATCTACACCAAACAAGCTCCATCTCACCATCACATCGCTGAAGGAGGGGTGTGACTCATGAAAAGACAAGGAAGCTGAAGACACCACCTCATCTCACCAACACCTCATCATGTGTGACACCTCAAACGTCATATCAAGTATTTAATAAAATAATGGGCTTTAGTTACGGGCCATTATAAGGAATTAAGAGAAAAGAAGGATTTGAGGCTAAGCTAATTAATGGGTCTAAAATTATGGAGTTTAAGGCCCATAAACCATCCTCTAACCAACCATCATATCCTCATTTCATCTATTTTCATGCAAATTTTAAAGAAAGAGGGTTAGAGAAAAAAAGATGAAACTTAGAGATTTTGGTATAGAGAATACAAGATCTGAGTGTTTTAGCAGCAATCCATCAAGAAAAGATCAAGAAATCCAGGTAAAAATCATCTTCCAAACACCTCTTTTAAATCAGAATCGGATCTAGGGTTTTGGGTATTGAAAAAGTAGAAAAAAATCACAAAAAATACTATTTTTACGTTGGAAATGGTACCAAAAGCATAGATCTAGCATGTTGGGTGATAATATAAGGATTTGGACATAAAAAGTAGGTATATTGGTTTTCACTGGTCCTAACTATCACCTTTTGTCTTCTACCGGTCCCAACTATTAAATTGGTTGTCAACGGTCCCAACTTTTATCACTTTGGTAACCATTGGTCCCGTCGTTAAATTTTTTTAACGCCGTTAAGTTTTTTCCAAATTCAAGACCGATGTTTTAAACCTTTTGTTCGGAAGGATAATACGTGTCGATTAATGTTAAAGTTTTCTCGAAAAGCCTCTCTGAACGATAAAATTTTTACATCCGATTGAAGCATCGTTAGGTTTAAACACCCGATTGAAGCACTATTTCGTTGTTCGGAGCGCCGTTTTGAGGTAACTTTTCCATCAATCGACTTATATTATCGTTCCGATCAAAAGGCTTATAACATCGATACTGAATTTGGAAAAACTTAACGGCGTTAAAAAAATTTAACGACGGGACCAGTGGTTACCAAAGTGATAAAAGTTGGGACCGTTGACAGCCAATTCAATAGTTGGGACCAGTAGAAGACAAAATGTAATAGTTGGGACCAGTGAAAACCAATATACCTAATAAGTATGGATTTTGGTTGAAAAATGAAAATTTTAGATGAAAAAGAGCTGGGTTCATAGATAGCTGCAAATTAAAATCTTCATAGAGCATTATTAAATTCGTACAAGCGAGAATATAATTTCGTTGGCATCAAACTTTGGGCGTGTGTGTGTGACTCATGAGACTGAGCGAATTTGATTAGCGAATTTATCTGAACGAAAGTTTAAAGTTCTGAGCAACCTGTTGAACGATAATGCTGCCAAAATTTGAGCGAATATAATAAATTCACCCTTAGCGAATTTAATGGGCGAATATAATAGAAAATGACCAAATTGCATGTTAATCATTATGTAGGTCATGTGGTGTGTTCCTAGTCTAAAATACTTAGACTCAGAATTTATTAGCATAATCAGTTGAGTTCTAAGTCCCATCTTTTTACTATTTTGGGGCTATATATGCATACCAAATGATAAGATTTCTGACATGATTTTTAGGAAATATTTTTCAGCCAAGGGCTTTACCCTGAGACCCCATTAATTTGGACTTTAAAAACAAAGATTTCCTAAACTGAATTCTCTATTGACATATGAGAACATATATTATGTATAATTTAAAGATCGAGAAACTAAGAGAACACTAAATTTGCCCCATTAAGAGGATTCATATGGAGGGTCTTAGGGCCCATCCATTAAATAAAAGTCTTGCAAGCTAAGACGAGTGCAAGCTTCAAGATGGAATTAATGGATAAAACAAAATAAGTCTCTAAATGAGAATACTAAGACACTTGCTAAAATGGTAAAAACAAGAATAAAGATGAAGAAAGACATTATAAATATTATATCAATCTCTTAATTGTTTGGATTGTATGTTTATATAAGAAATATATAAAAACTAGAACCCACTCAGCAAAACTGACTTTTGCATGCATAATTGCATATTAGTTTGACATGTGAGTTGGTAAATCAAGATAGATGTCATTAATAACAAGCTACTCAGCATATAAAGACTCTCATCCATTTTAAAAAGAATATTAAGAAGATGTTTAAGGGTTGTTTGACAAAATCTGAATCATTAACTGCTGAATGGTTAAGAGGACTGAATCATTAAAAGGCTCTATCAATAAGAGAGATGAGAGGGATGTTGAGATAGAAATGCAGATAAGAGTAAAGCTGGTATATGTCTCATTCAGTTCCATTCAGCACTTAATTTAATCATTCAGAGACTCTTTTTTTTTCTATAAAACAAACACTCTGAATGTTAAATCTGAATGACTAAACACTGAACTAAACAATTAAAAGATGAAACAAACAGGCCTAAAACTAATATACTTTAAAAGACAATATTAAATCTTTTATGATCTGTGATAACATATTTATATTTTAAGATTATTTCCGCTACAATACTTTAAATTAAGTGAATGTTTTAATTCTCTTTTATGCTATGCATGACCAGTTTAAGTTCGAAAACATGTTATCCACCGTCCTAAAGAAATAAAAGCAGGGTATGTATGAATGTATGATAGTTCTATGCAAGAAAGAATTAGTGTGTCAGGTTACTAAATGTACTTTGACCCACAACAGATTGATTGATATTCATAAATGCCTCATTTCATCTTTCCCAAATATTTTGCTGTAAATAAATGCAACCCAATCCGTGATTCAATTCCATTTGTGTTCTTTTACAACATCAAACAAATTTTCAATTCATCACTAAAATGGAGGTTTACACTACTTATCCATCACATTTTCTACCATCAATTTCACACATTTCATCTTTTTCACTTACAAATCTTGTGTTTAAAGTTAAAGATTTCATTAGCTCTGCATTTTCTATCATCATTGGGAATGTTTTCTCTGCAATTCTCACATTCTTCTTTGCATTAGGTATGTGCTCTGTTCTTTGGTCCAAATTTGTGTTTTAACTTTTAAGTGTGCATTTGGTTGAAACAACTTGTTGGGTGTGAATCTTTATTGGTTTTTTGATGTGGGTTTTGTGTAATTTGAACTTTATGTTTGATCTTAGTTCCCAATTTCACATTTTTTTGTTGCTGATCAAGAGTATGAAATTAGGGTTAGGGTTTTGCATTATGTAATTTGGGAAATCAATTAATGTATAAAGGATCTATAGGTTAAGTTTTGATTTTCACCATTGTTACTTAAAGTTCAATAATGATGATGATGATGATGATGATTGTTAAAATGCTGCAGTGGGGACTTTACTGGGGGCAATGACAGGGGCTTTAATAGGCCAAGAAACAGAAAGTGGTTTTGTTAGAGGGGCTGCAATTGGAGCCATTTCGGGTGCCGTTTTTTCGATTGAAGTCTTTGAATATTCGCTCGTTTTATGGAAATCTGAAGAATCTAGGTTTGGTTGTTTACTTTATCTGGTAAGCAGTTCAGTTTCACTCTTCATAGCCATTGATAAATTTGATTAGATTGATCATAAAATGCATCAAAGTTAATGTTTTTAGCACAAACCCGTCTCTAAATTGAGTATAATAAGATGATTGTTAACACATTCGGATAAGAGTGGCCAAAATTGGCGTGGGAAAAAATTCTTGAACAATGTCGATAATGTCTGATTGTTTAGGGTCTAAATAATTGTAAGAAATTGATCATCAAGAAAAATGCAAATATATTTGCTAATGACATTTGTTACACCAGATTGATGTCATTGTAAGCTTGTTAAATGGAAGGCTTGTACGCGAACGGATTGGTCCAGCAATGTTGAGTGCAGTTCAAAGTCAGGTAATTTTTATTTTTTTTACTTAAAATGGTTATAAAAATCAAAGCTCTAAAAAGATTGTTACTTTCTTGTTGGTCTGTGCATTTGTCAGATGGGAGCTGTTGAAACAAGCTTTGATGAGATGCATAGCATATTTGACATTGGGGGATCTAAAGGCTTGCCTGAATATTCTGTGGAAAAAATACCTAAAATCGCCATTACTCGTGATAATGATGTTGACGAATCTGGAGAACGCGTCTCTTGTTCTGTATGCCTTCAGGTAATCAGGACGAATGGTGAAAGTGGATGTGTCCATTCGACCCGTTTACTTATTAATGGGTTGATTTGGATTATGTCCATTTCAACTAGAATTAATGGGTCAAATCAAAAAAGATATTCATACAATTCAATAGGGATGTGTAAAATGTACCCATCACACTACATATGTATTTACTTAATGTTTCCCTTAGTATACAACCTACAAAAAGTAGTATTTGGGCATATATATACAAGTATACAAGGCCTTATATGGTGTATACATATTTTCATAAAATAATGAGAATCAATCAAATCAATAGATTTAATAGTGGTAGATCCCACTTTGAAATTCATATATAGTTTGGTGTGTGATATTTATGCAGGATTTTCAAGTTGGAGAAATAGTGAGGAGTTTGCCAAAATGTCATCACATTTTTCACCTACCTTGCATTGATGAATGGCTGGTGAGACATGGGTCTTGTCCATTATGTAGAAGGGATCTTTAAATTTCTTTTACTTTTTTTCTTCTTCTTGTATTTTATGTATATTCTCACTTGAAATTTTCCCTTTTTCTCAAAATTTGACTTGTAACGCTTCTTGTATCCGTTAGTCTTATGGTTTTAAACAAATAAACTGTCGGAAAATCAATCTTTTTACTTGTTCCTTTGCTTTTTAACTCGGGGTCTAGCTACTAGACCAGGTCAGTATCCAACGATTTAAAATCATCCGTAGTGATGTTTAATGTAAAAGTATGAATTTGTGACAAACCACGTATGTAACATGAAATGTAGGTTTGGTTAAATGGGACGACCTGCAGACATGATTAGCTCGTCGGTTGACCTGTTTATTTCTAGAATATTGTTTTAAATGTGTTTTATGTTGTAATTATGTGCTTATAGTAAATTTTAAAAGTTAAAGTTGAAATAAACTTCATTTTTATACTTCAGCATAATTAATTACTTCATATACGTGCTTTTTTTTATGAATTTGTAAACTTTAGAGTATTAGTAGAAAAATAGAAGGAAAAAAAATGCACGTTAACAAGTCGAGTTAACCTCTCACGAGATAGGGTCACACTGTCCATGAATGCATGCAATCAGAGGCGGACATAAGCGGAGGGATATTCCGGGCTACGGCTCAACTTTTCTTGCTTTCCGTTAGGCTTAACTTTTGAAAAAGTATCAAGAAAATGATGATATTGATGTAAATGATACAAATATTGCTAACTATTTTTAATAAAAATGATGATAAAACTCGAAAAATTGTTAACGACATGCAAGAAAATGATGTGTATGAGTGCATGGCAAAAAATATTTTATATGACTTTACAAAAAAAGTTGTACGAGTATAGACAAATAAAATATTAGTAGATACCCTTATATTTCATGCTAGCTCCGCCACTTCGTGCAATAACCATGAATCCGTGCAACACACCCTCCTACTATGTCCATTGTTGAATTGCAGATCAAGTATGGACAAACATTACCCTCCGGTGCAACATCCCATGACTCAACGCCACCTCCATAGAGATCTCAACAATGCCGATTCCTTGTCAAACTCAACACTGGCCAAAAGAAACTCAAAACAATCTTTATGTCTACAATGTGGACCCTTTGGAAAGCGAAGAACGACAAGACTTTTAACAACTCAAACTCTGGAACGCTTTGTGAATCAATAGCCGACTCTCATATGGTTCGTTAACGTGGAACTTGTGACACACCTACTTAGCTAGCATAACACGTCGCTTTTTCTATTAATTCATAAATTATTAATACCCATTATATTATATAACTCACTAATATGCAAGGTCGGTAATGACCTTGCATATTAGTCCCCTAACTTTGTCAAATTTACATTTTGACCCCCCACTTAACTATGACATAATTGTAAGTTTGTCCCTCTGAATTTGACTTATTACAACTTTTACCCCTATTGACTTAACTGATTTACAACTTTGACCCGCTACTTTACTTTGACATATTTACGACTTGAATCCTCCAGTTTTGACTTGGTTATCGTTTTGACCTCTAACTTTTTATATTTCTTCGTCTTTGAATATGTGACACATTACGGCTTTGTACCGTGACGTACGTGACATGAAACCATTTTCTATCAACGTATTTGAGGATGTCACATACGTGAGACCCTACCACGTGACCCGGCCGCTGCATTGTGTGGCCCGGTCTTAAATCTAGTTATAATATAACTTAGAATAAAGTGCAATTTGAGTATATAAGCTATATTCCAACTTGCATTATGAGTACTTACACTTTAATTTTCGTCAATTGAATACCTAACCTTTTTTATTTTTGCAATTTGAGTACCTGATACTAACAAATATTAGTCAACTGATAACTTATAGGCTATTGTGGTCATTTATGTCTAATGTTTGGGTTAAATTAGTAATTTTAGTTTTAAAAGACTCACTAATAATAAACAAATGGAACGACATTTTTTAAACCCTAAATATATGTTACACTTGCATCATATAGAAGTTGATTATGTTCGAAGCTTCTGTCTGATGTTCGAAGCATGCGGAACATATATTTTAAGGTTTAAAAAATGTTGCTTTATTTTTTATATTCTTAGTGAGGGGCTGTTTGGCAAAATCTGAATCATTAAGTGCTGAATGATTAAGAGGTCTGAACCATTAAGAGGCTCTATTAATGGAGGGGATATTGGGGTAAAACTTCAGGTGATGTTAAGTTTGGTATATGCTCCATTCAGTTTCATTCAGCATCTTTTAATCTCTTAACCATTCAGCACTTAACTGAACCATTCAGAGGCTCTTTTTTTATGAAACAAACGCTCTGAATGCTGAATCTGAATGATTAAGCACTGAACTGAACCATTAAGAGGTGAAATAAACAGCCCCTGAGACTTTTTAAACTAAAATTACCTAGTTAACCCTAAATTATATAAGAAATTACGACAATAGCCCTCTGAGTTAACAATTGACTAAAATATGGCAGTTTCAGGTACTCAGATTGTGAAAATTAAAAATGTTAGGTGAGTCAATTGGTTAAATTAAAATGTAAATACTTATAATGCAAGTTGAAGTACAACTCGAATACTCAAACTGCACTTCAATCTATAATGTATACACTTTTATGAAAAAGGTTATGGCATGTTAATTAGAAGAAAACATTATCTCTCTTTCTCTCATATGACATGTCGGCAAACAGAGAGAAACATCAAAATTTAAAGAATTTTGTAAACTACTTTCAATTTCGTATTGGCGTATTATTTAGTGAAAAATTTAATGTTTATTATTTAATCACCAATGAGCCCCAGTTAAATGGTTTAGGAGAAGGCAACCTCATATCGTCTAAATGTAGAAGTCATGAGTTCAAGCCTCATTTGATGCGATTTGCTTTAGATGGGTCATAAATTCTATCACACTAGGCCTTTAGGTTTAAGTTTCCTCATGGAATAGTAGATAGATCAAGTTACCAATCTCTGCGTTCACAGGATGTGAATAACCTTTCGTCACTAAATTTAGCTAAATAACCAGACTTGTATAGTATCAGTTAGACATTGGAAAAAAATATTCATTTGAATTTAATGTGCTCTTAAAAGTCAAAACTAAACGACCTAAAGTCTATTGGCGTTGCAATTGTGGGCCACACTATATAGATATATACACTAACTAGTTTAGTGCTCGCGTTACGTTTGGAAACACACATTCAAGTGATACTTTTAAGGATGTTCATGAATGTTTTATTCAGTTTTGAGACAAAACCGTGGTAAACCGGAACACAATATATATTTTTCAAAATTAGATTTTTAGTATAGCAATATTATACTCAAATTAAAGAGAATAAAGTGCTCAGTTTTATAATGTAGTTTATTTTTTTTAAAAAAATCGTATAAAAATGTTATGTATATTTATAAACACTGAGGTCTTTAACTGTATGTTATTATTAACTTTATCCATAAGTTTCAATTTTAAACCCTATCAAATATAAACCGACTCATGTACACCTTTTGTAGTAAATGGTTAAAAATATAAATACTCTTAAATGTTTCAGAATTCTTTAAAATATTAGGGGACTAAAAATGTAATTAGTTTAATTATAATAAATTTTATATACATATTTAAAATAAAAAAATCATTATTGTGAGATAAACTCTCAAATAATGCAACATAAGTTTTTTATGTTTTGCTATATTATATAAGAATTTTATTAATGTTTAATTTCTTTAAAAAATTCGCAAATCAACCTAGTGACATAGATATGTAAGAACTTACTTTATATGCTATATGATATCTTACGCAAGTAACATACTATCATACTAACATACATATTCAAACCATAGAGATGCTTATTCATCATACAGATTTAGTCCACTAATTATAAGATCTCTTGAATTTAGTTGTATTCGAGACAGGGTCACGTTGTCAACGGTTTCACTTAGATCTATAGTTTGTGTGGTCGAGGTGAGTATATGAAGTCCTCATTAAATGAGAGGTTTTGTGTTCAAATCTCACCTATGACAACAAATGAAATTTTCAGGTTAGGCCATGAGGTGTTCTCACCTAATATGGGTTTTCTTTGAATCTCTGTAGAGTTCACTCACATTTCTTGTTCATTCTATGTTAACTAGATATGAGACCGAGCTGCGCGTTACAGTGGCTGGGTTATGTGGTTGTGTTCTACATATGTGATTTCGTCACATTCGTTGATAGAAAAAGTTTCATGTCCTCAACGTCACGACAATAAATACGTAATGTGTCACATATCGAAAGACAACGAAATACTAAAAGTTAGAGTCAAAATGATAACTCAGTCATATCCGGAAAGTTGAAGTGGAACTATATGTCAAAGTAGAATAAAAGACCAAAGTCGAAAAGTCATCAGGAGCTAAAATGACAATTAGTAAAAGTCGGGTACTAAAATCGTAAATATATAAAAGTTTTAAAAAAATAACTTGACACGTTGCAGCACGTGATTGAGACACGTGTTGCCACATGAAAGGCCGGTTCATAACCGACCCTCACAATTAGGAGTTATACAAATAATATCGTTCATCATCTTGGTAGCTTTCTTTAACCAATCTAAATTGTCGTTAAAAAATCTGTAGTTTTAAGGTATATTGGTTTTAAACGGTCTAAACTATCACTTTTTATTTCTATCAATCCCAATTATCGAATTGGCTAGTAACGGTCTCAACTTTTATCATTATGGCAACCAACAGGCCGTCGTTAATTTTTTTAACGGCGCTAATTCTTTTTAATTCAATATCGATGTTTTAGGGCTTTTGATTGGAAGGAAATACGAGCTAATTGACGTAAAAGTTATTTCGAAAAGGTGTTCCGAATGACAATTTTTTTACATCCATTTAAACACCGTTAGGTTTAAACACACAATTGATGCACCGTTTCGAGGTAATTTTTACATCAATTGACTAGTATTCTCCTTCCGATCAAAACTCCTAAACGATCGTTCTTGGATTCGAAAACAAAAGTCCAAAATGAATGGAGATTTTATATGTTGTAATGAGATTGTGATGATTCTCATTTAAAATGAATGGAGTTTTTTTAGTTTTACCGGATATATTTTGGTTGTAAAAGATGTTCAATCATTGGAGTGGAAAGAGCCCTAGAAACAAAAATCTAGATGGGAATTTAAAAACTGACAATATTTCTGTACCAATATTAATGTTTGGATAGTGAGTTTCAACACCAAATCTGAATAACCATGATTGCCCAAATGCAAAACCAACAAAAAAGGAAGAAGATGGAGGTGGGTTAGGGCAGGGAAGGCGGGAACGAAAAATCTAGATGGGAATTTAAAAACCGCCAGCCCCCTCACCATCAATTCGCTACCCCCACCACCACCTCCACCGTCATCCTCCGCCTGCTCCACCTTCCCCTCCGGTCCCACCCTCTCCACCTCCACCTTCACAGCCCATTTCCCACCTTTAACAGCCCCCTCCTCCTCCACCTTCCACCACCGCAACCTCCCCATTTGCCACCTTCACAGCCCTAATCCACCTTCGTTCCCGCCTTCCCTGCCCTAACCCACCTCCATCTTCTTCCTTTTTTGTTGGTTTTGCATTTGGGCAATCATGGTTATTCAGATTTGGTGTTGAAACCACCCCTCTTACTCTGCACACCAGGTGTTCGATCATTTGCCTTAATGAAAGACTACCACACATTGCTTGGTGTTTTAGAGTTTTGAGGGTTTTTGGTTTGTTTTCTTTGGGTTTCCGATCAGAAACCCGGTGGTGTTATGGGTGATGCCTTAGTTAATGAGGCGGGTTCTTCTAAGGAGATCGGTGTTTGTTCCTTAGATGGGTTTTGGCCTTGCCCATTTAGGGGGTTCCATTGTTGCCCGGATGGTATGACGGGTTCCAAAGGTTTCCCTCGGTTAATGGCACATATTAAACGGATGCATTTATCCTCGGATGATCGAAAAAGTGTATTGCGGGATGCGGTTGCAACAAATGTTGATTTGTTTGTTTCAGTTGGTGAGGCCCTAAAGGTATCGGGCCAATGGTTATGTGGGACTTGTATGTGTGTTCATGCTCTCAGTCGAGGATGCCATCACGATACCAAGGTGATTAGGTTTAACTGGGTTGCAGGTGATGTGGAAGAGTACGTTGTGGGGATCGCAAAGCCAAAAGTCGTAAGAGATGTTATCCCTGAGGGGCGGGTGGTGGTAGATGAGGTTCTTTTAGACCGCGTTTTCTCTCTCCCTATCACGACGGTTAAAAGCATTCCTCAGAGTTGTCGCATGGCATTTGCTCAGGCCTTAAGGGGAGCATTGGATAAGGTGATAGCTATGCCAGAGTCTGTTGAGGCATGGGTGAGACTTCTCTTGTTACCGCGTTGCACGTTACGGGTTTTTCGGCCGTCTAGTCGACAAGAGAGTAGGTCTGGTAACAGGAAGTCTTTGCAATGTCTATCTATTCAACGATCGTTAGTTGCTTGGGGTGATCGGGAAGGGTTTAACGACCTTATTCTATCACTGTTGGCCCAGCCCCCACGGATGACATCTCACAGTGATGGGCCTACTGCTAAGTTTGATAATTTTGTGTCGTGCCCTAATGTCAAAGTATGTTTGAGGAAAGTTATGGATGGACATTTCACTGCTGCGGTTAAGGTATTATGCTCATCTGGGGTTGCACCTTTTGGTAAAGATACGTTGAGGGCGTTGGTGGATAAGCACCCCAAGTTGCCCCCTCCGACAATGCCAGAGACCTTGCTTTCGGAGCCCTCTCTTGTTACTGATGCCGACAATGTATCCGGATGTATTAAAGCGTTCCCCAAAGGGACTTCTTGTGGGCGTGATGGTTTGAGAGCCCAGCACCTTCTGGATGCTTTTTGTGGCGAGGGCTCTGCTATATCTGATGGGTTGCTCAAGGCCATTACTTGCATGGTAAATTTATGTTTGAATGGAAGGTGCCCTAGGTTTTAGCAGAGTTCGTTGCATCTGCCCCCCTCACGCCATTGTTAAAACCAGATAATGGGATTAGGCCGATTGCAGTGGGTGCGATTTGGAGAAGGCTTGTTTCTAAGGTGGCTATGAGGGGTGTTGGGAAGGAGATGGCTAAATACCTTGGCGACTTCCAATATGGGGTGGGAATCTCTAATGGAGCAGAGGCAGTGCTCCATAGTGCGAATAGATTCTTGAATGAGTTTCACTCGGATGGGTCCCTAGCTATGCTGACTGTGGATTTCACTAATGCCTTTAACTTGGTTGATAGGAGTACTCTCTTGCGAGAAGTTCGGACCCGTTGCCCTTCTATTTCTCTTTGGGTGGACTTTTTGTATGGTCAAGCGGCTAGGTTATATGTGGGTGATGACCATATTTTATCCACCACGGGGATCCAGCAGGGGGACCCTTTGGGGCCTCTCCTTTTTGCACTTGTTTTGCACCCACTCGTGCTTCGGATCAGAGATAGTTGCAAGCTTCTATTCCATGCTTGGTATCTTGATGATGGTACGATTATTGGCGATGCTAAAGAGGTGGCCAAAGCCTTAGATGTCATCATTGCTGAGGGGCCACGTCTTGGCCTTCAACTAAACATCAAGAAAACCGAAGTTTTTTGGCCATCGTGTGATGGGGTAAAGGTACAAGATGGATTATTCCCTAGTGAGATTGGAAGGCCGGGTCTGGGTGTGAAACTTCTCGGTGGTGCTGTCAGTCGTGATGCTGGGTTTATCAGAAATTTGGCTGTGAGAAGAGCATCTCGGGCTGTAGAATTGATGAAATGCCTCCCGCGTCTACGTGATCCTCAATGTGAACTTCTGTTGCTCCGCTCATGTATGGGAGTTGGGAAATTACTATTTGGCCTCAGAACATGTCAACCTATGTATGTAGGGGAAGCTGTTTCTGTGTTTGACAATGGGCTTCGAGAGGCGATAGAGGATATCGTAGTTTGTGGGGGACCTTATTTTGGGGATCTTCAGTGGCGGCTGGCTTCGCTTCCGACTCGGTTTGGGGGGCTCGGTCTGTGTTCTGCTGAGGATGTATCCACTTATGCTTTTGTGGCCTCTAGGGCTCAATCATGGGCTTTGCAAGACCATATTCTTCGCATATGTGGTTTGGACGGCTTAGATTCTGATTATGGGTGTGCGTTAGAACGCTTACAGACTTCTCTTCCCGATTTTGATATCAGCGGGTTCTCTAAAAAGGACACCGCCCCCCCTAAAGCCCAACATGTTTTGGCGAGTGCTTTATTTAGTAGGATCGGTCAAAGTTTGGAAGTGAGGTTTGATCTTTCACCCCGTCAGAAAGCAGTGGTTGCATGTCTTCAGGCTCCTCGGGCTCAAGATTTTTTGACTGTCATACCCATTGAAGGCCTAGGGCAACATATGTCACCTTTGGAATACCGGGCTATCCTTAAGTACCGGTTAATGATTCCTTTGTTCCCGGTTGATGAGCCTTGCCCCGTTTGCCGCAAGGTTTGCTTAGATGCTTTTGGTGATCATGCGGTCCATTGCAAGGAGTTACCTGGCTTCAAATACAGACATGATTTGGTTAGGGATGTCCTATATGATATCCTTAAGCGAGCAGGAATTTCGGCTAAAAAAGAGGCTCCTGTGAACTTTCTGACAGATCCGCTAGATGGGAGATCTACTTTAAGGCCGGCTGATATTCTAGTGTTTGGTTGGACGGGGGGAAACACGCTTGTGTGGACCTTACGGGAGTGTCCCCCTTGGTGGCGCTCAAGGACAACGGATTTGTTGCACGACAGGCAGCGTCAAAGGCGGAATCATGCAAGGTTGCCAAACATGAGAAAGCCTGCCTGGCGAATCAACATGTTTTTATTCCATTAGCATTTGACACATTTGGCTTCCTAGCCACTGAAGCAGTGAACTTCTTGTCTAGGGTTCAGCGGGTCATTCATAGCCATGTTTCGACACCCAAGGGCCAAGGTTACGTCTTCAGTAGGTTAGGTTTTGCTATTCAAAAGGGGGTGGCGGCACAACTTGTTGCCCGTTTACCTGCCACTTTATTGTAAATTCTTGAAAGATATTAAGCTTTTAATTATGAAAAAAAAAAAAAAAAAAAATATTACTGATTTTGAACAATGTACCACTTTTACTGCATAAGTTACAAGTCACTAAACCAAGATAATGTTTGATCTCAGTTAATAGTCTGGGAGGACCGACAATTTAATACACATACACAAATATACGAAAACAACCAACCCGACCTTAACAAGTTTCGTGTCTAAACATAACAATGCTTGTTTACCTGTTAAGTATTTGTTAGTACCTGATACGAACTTTTTACTTTATCAGCTCCTAGAATGCAAATTTCACAGCTTTCACGTCACACAAACACAAATCGCACAAAGCTCATCAAAGAACTGAAAAACGATTATGAATTTCTAACACGGTTTTACAGCATTTACACGATAATGACATAAACCTCAAGATTCTAACTTTTTGCAGGTTCTACCATTGTTGCTCTTTTATCTCCCAAGAAACAAAATAACGGAAAGGGTTCGAGTTAAAATGTTATCTTGTACATCAAAGAATTAAAATTAGACTGATAAAAAACCGACTGACAACTCAGGTGGTTGTGCTCATGTTTTTGCAGGCAGGTTGACACTGGCACCTCTTAAAGACAAAGTGGGGCCCTTACATGAGCTCGCTTTACTCACGAGATTCGAGTCCAGAAATACGACCACAACTGTGATGTCATCATGGAAATGACGCCTTACTCCCCGTTCGATTTTCTTTAAATCTGAATACCTCATTTCTCTTTTCTTTGCTGCCTCTTGTAATGCTGCTTTCACTAGCCTTCTAGCACTTCCCTGTAGTATTAGGCATTAGCAGAAATGGGAATTTAGACATGTCAAACAGTTCAAAGTTATCCTAAGAAAACAACGCAAACGGGTCAAAAGCCATCCAAAGATAACAAGTCAATTGGGTCAAAAGTCATCCAAAGAAAACAAGTCAAACGTGTCAATAGTCATCCAATGAAAACAAGTGAAAGGGCTTACCTAAAAAGAACAAGTCAAATTTTAACTAAAAGATTTTTTAGAATAGAAGTTTATATTTGACGTCTACCAAGCTAGAAGATTTAACTAAAAAAAAAACTAAATGGGTCAAAACTCAAAAGTCATCAAAGAGCATACAAATGCATAAAGCCCAACTTACTAAAAACAAGTTGGATATATGGTTTTTGTGATCAAAACATGTTAATAATTTATAGAATTCAGTGAATAAGGTAAAAACTGTTTGCAGGTTTTTGACTGTCACTAAAAGAGTATTCTTTCTGATCCAAAACCCATTTAGACACATAACTCCAACCAAGTCAACTAGCTTCAAGAAAGAATTACGACATCAAACCATGATCATGGTTTAATGAGCCTACGCGCATTTCTCTAATTCTCTTCTTCTAAAGTCCCTTGGAGCTAATCGCTTGCCTGAAGCTTGACATGATGAAGGCGCTTCCCTCTTTTAAGGTAGAGCCTATCTAAACTAAAAAGATATGCTTAGAGCCCTGTGTCACTTTGGTATGCTAATCACTACGTAGTACGACTCTAGAACGGTAGTCGCTTAGTGCGACAACACTATGGGATGCAAAGAAGCTTTGTCACACAGTGCAAGACGCAAGGAGAAGCACGAGCGGAGCGGTCTGGCTAAACGGCTCCATCCCAAGCTTCCGTCGTCGGCCTTGCCACTCGAACACTAGGTAAGAAGAAAGGGACTTTTTTTCTCTAATAGAGCAAACATCTTCTCTTGACATTCATTTTGTTGTGACAACCAAGGACCGAACATTGTCCTACTTCCCTCTTCGGGTCCCTCTCTGTTCCATGGGGTTGTTGGGATAAAGGTGGGCTTAAATCCCACAGGAGTGAAATAGCTTGGTTTCTCACATAGACTTTAGTGAGTAGTGAGCTGCTTGACACTTGGCATCATTAGGTGTAGAGCGATCCCTTTGGCAAGTTGTAGAGTAATTGAGTAATAATAATAACCCATTAATACACAACCCCCATCCATTTTTCCATCAATGTATAACTTAAGTTTTACATACCTGACGACTATCGCAATAGAAGAGAAATGTACATGATTATCTAATACTTTCATGTGCATGGCAAAACAAGTAACGGTTTTATGTCAAACATCCAAAATTTTAAGCAGAGCAAAATGACAAAACAAGTATCCTTACATTATGTTCCTATATAAGTATACACGTAATAAAATTGCACAAAACTATCATCAGAATAATGAGATATTCTTTTAGATAAATCAACTTACGATGCTATTAACATTTGGATACACTTTAAGCAGCTTTTAATATGTTGATCGCTCGATGAATTTGTTTAACTTTACCATTTTACTGATTAGCAACAAAATACTGGATGAATTGATTACCTTTTAAATACATGAGATTAAACTGCTCCCCTATTCTTTCAAGTTTTCAGTTTTTGTTAGATGGGTGTAATTGTGTCATATAACAGAAAACAAAGAACCTGAAAACAATATCTGGTAATTCAACTCATTTATGTGAAAATGGTCATTTTTTACTTATATCAGGTCAAAACGGTAAAAAAAAAATATTGGCTTAAACAAATTGACTGATTTCAGATAGTATAACTATAAAGCATGCTCATGGTTACAACCTTCTGATTGCTATGTTAAAAAGATTATAAGCAGTAACAAAAAAATTAAAAAAAGCGAAATTAAGCAGTAACAAATAAATATGAAAAGCGAAATTGGTTCACCAAAGCTCTGTGACTCTGCAAAGGGCAGACCTTCACGGTTCAAAATAAGGAAAAAACTCGATGCATTATTAGAGATAGCTACATGCAAATGCCTAAAACACAAAGATAACGATAATGAGGAATGATGCTTACATTATTAGGGTGATTTTGCACTATATCAACAGCTTCCTGATTGCTAAGGTGCTCCCAAAGACCATCAGATGCAAATATAAGAAACCGATCTTCTGGTTGGATTTCATGCATCGAGACTGATGGGTCCGCACTTAATATCGGCCTCCGAATAGGATCTCGAAGCCGGAATTTAGCATACAAAGGTTCCCTGTTGAATTCTGCTTTTTTCAGGTATACGTCACCTATAGATCTAGATATCTGCAAAAAGAAAACGTTAAAGAAACACAAACCTGTGTTATATAATCAAGCACTCATAGAAAACAATTTGATATTATTATTCTGACAATTCATATGCAGATGACAGTTGATATAATGCATGGTCTTTTTTTTATGAATGTATGTTGCAAAAATGAAACTAGCTAACACCAAGAAACCAAAAGAAATGACCAACTAGAGGAGTATGAAGCTAGTATTTACTGAAAATAGATAAGATAGTATGGGGTGCTCAGTTAACCAAGGCACATAGACTTATAGAATAAGAGAAAACATTATGTAGCGCATACGAATAACTAAATTTCTCTCAATGATAAATAAGAAAAAACATTATGCAGCGCATACGAATGTACTATAAATGATGGTTATTTAGCATTGATAATGATATAAGATATTAAGATAGATGTAATAAGAATTAAGATAGAAGATAAAAAATAAACAAGGCCCAAACGGAGATACAAGTCAAAGAGGAAAAGATTTGGTAAGAACATAACATTGATCTATTGATTTGTAATTCGATATTGAGTAGCAGTAGTAGAGGTGCCAATTTCGATCCTCTTTATAATGAGTCAAATTAATCAAATGTACAATTGGGAATTAGTCAAAGGGTTTGAAATTGAAAGTCGGCCAAAGTTTATTTTTCAATCTATCTTTTATTCAACCATTCAGACTAGTATTGCAATAATATTATTTATTGCAATAAAATATATTAAAAAAATAAACTATTTAATGGAACAATTATACAACAAAGAAAAAAGTGCTTGCAAGTTAACCCAATCCATCTATTTTGAATCGTACTAAACAGTAAATAGTTTGGCTTTTCAACCCGGACCTTTTTAACCCATCAGCCAACCTACGCATCTTGCCTCCTCTTAAAATTTAGGCTTGATCAAGAGGTTGATACTTAGCACCAGCTCAATCGTAGGCGT
The DNA here is from genome assembly GCA_030867185.1 of Tagetes erecta. Classification (NCBI taxonomy): domain Eukaryota; kingdom Viridiplantae; phylum Streptophyta; class Magnoliopsida; order Asterales; family Asteraceae; genus Tagetes; species Tagetes erecta. Next base: position 9,292,321 of record CM061490.1, read on the forward strand.
CCCAAGTTCAAAGGCCATTCCTGCTACTGCTCAAGTAGGTGGCAAAAAGCCAAAAAGGTTTATCCCAAGGAGATGGGTTTGCGAATCCGAATGCATTTTGGAAGAAAGAAAGATTAACGTGCACCTTGAACAACACTTACCATCTCAAACTCTACTCTGTTGGAGCTATGTTCTCTTAACGTCTCTCATGTCTAAGACAATAAGATGCTAAGAGTCTAAGTTGACACTAGTCACACTACTCGCTAGCATAGCATTTCAGAGAATTTTGACATTTTCTCTTATATTCATACAGAGCTCATGTTCCTCGGTACATCTTATGTTTGATCTTAAATATCAGTAACATTTACATTCTAGTCATGCCTAGTTGGGCTTAGTCAAGTTGTTGAATCTAGAACATGATAAACCACAAATCCTAAGTTTGGTTTTGCATCTGTGTGTATGACTTAGTAAAAGCAGGTGTCAAAGGGTGGGCCACAAACATTTCATCTTCTTAGCCCCGGTTTTACTGAGCATAGATGAAATATACATTCACGCGTTGGTCATGTTTAATTTTGTACTAGTAAAGTTACAAAGTAAAAGATCAAATATATATATATATATATACAAGATTTAAAAAAAAAGCAACAATTAGACGAAACTAATGAAAAGACAATTTTTGCAATAACCATGAACTAATAAAGCAAGAACTTACCTGTATGAGCCCCTTCACACGCCAAACATTATGTTTCAAAACTACAATTTGAGGATCATCAGGATGCAAACTATGAAGTTCTTGCCTAACAGATTCTATGCTTGCATTGTGTTCAGTCGACAATTGGATTGCAATAACCTCCCCGGTAGCCTTAACGGTTCTCCCCAAAACAGCACGTGAATCACCGGCATTTGCAATGTAAAGTGTTCCGTTACAAATCACACCAACCAGACAGCAAGATCCAACGGCAGCCAATTGCGGTTTGACTGTCCATTGTTTAGCAACAATCGATAAAAACCCTTCTTCTGTCGCCTTAAATGCTTTTTGTATAACATCCAACGACATGGACTGTTGTTCTGAAGTTAACCCTACAAAATTACAATAACCCAATTCAAGATTATTAAACTAAGATCAAACTCGAGGAATAATGATGGGCTGTTGACTTTCAGTCATTCGACTCACTCTTCAGATTCTGAAAAAGGTGATCGTTAACATAACGAGAAGTTTCGGGTCCACCATGACCATCATAAACTCCAATAAACGTTCCGTACGGGCCAGAATCTTGAAAGCTCAAGGAGCCCGATTCAATCTGGCTTTGATCCTCTAATAACATATTGGCTTGAACCACTGCCATTGAAAACTCACCGGCCAAGTGTTGACCGATGTCTTTATACCAAAGAAGCCCGTCTTGTCGACCGGTAACATCTGAACCTGTATACGAATAACGATCCGATGGTCGCCAACAGGCCCTTAAAAAGTTTATCAACTTTGATAACATCCCTCATCTCAATTCTCAACACAACTTACCACCAATTTCTCAACATCCAAAACTGGATGTGAAGAACAACACTATAAAACACTAACTCTCCACCTAAAGCTACAATCTTTTTTGGTTCCCAATTTCCTGCAAACCATAGGATCATGTTAACAGCAAAACATTCTACTACAATTTCAAATAAAAACACAAACTTTAACATCATCATGACCTAATTAAGCTGGATCTTCAAAAGGGTTTGAAAATCAAAAGTCAAACAAGTTTAACATCTTGAAAATCAATAATAAAAAAAAAATAAAATTTCTTCAAAACCCCAGTAAGAACAAAGCAATAAAGATTAACCACAAAAGCATATAAAGAAACAAGATTAAAGACTTACAGTTGCAAGTGTATGTTTTAGTGAATCAAAGCGAATGAAAAAGATGGAGATCTGAAAAACCCATGTGGGTTTAGATGAGTTAGATCTGTAGATCCATCAAAAATCGAAACTTTGTGCATATATATATATACGTATAAGTATGAAAGTATGTTTTTGGGATATTTTGTTGTGAAGGAGCAGATTGAAGATGGAGAGAGAAACAGGGCAGATAGATAATTGAAGAGCAGGGTTTTCTTTTTCTCTGATTTGGTTTTGTTTCTTTCTTTCTTTATGTATTTTTATTATCAACTATTATTGTGATTGTTATTTTATTATGTTAATAATAATGGTTCGGTTAAAATTCACAATTCACAAAGACTTGTAAATGTTTGAAACTCGGGTTTTAGAAGGGGTGAGGTGTACAAGTAGGGCTGTTGTCGAGCCGAGTCGAGCTAGGCTGGGCTCGACCTCGAGCTCGATTTTAAATGACCCAGCTCGGCTCGATTTGTGGAAGCATTATATTCATATCAGTGTGTGTGTATATATGTATAAAAATGAAATTTACATATAAAAACACCAAACATATTAATTACGATTAATCCCGATTAATCCCGATTCCTAGTTCCAAGGTACCTCACCGTCCGACTACCCCCTAGCAAGTTCTACAACACTGGTTTTAACTCGTTTTCATTCTGGTCCATATATAAGACTTTTTCTAAACCAATTTACTCACTTCTCTCTTCTACCGTTTGAATCCTCATTTCTCTCTCGATTCATCTTTCATACTCTAATATGATCATCATCTATTGCGTTCGAAATCACTTTACACAATCATCCTCATCTATGTTATAATCTTGAATCTTAGCATCTAAATATTTGATATTCGTTTTTATTCGATACGCTGTTGATTAGGGTTTTGGGTTTGATTCCATCTGTTTATTGATTTGAGTTGCCATCTTAAACTCACAATCTTAGTTTGCATTGCAGATCTAGAATAACAATCTTCAATCGGGATGCTTTTTAAGGCGGTTTACTTCTCACTTTTTGATCAATTTAATGAATCGTTTTGGTGTATATATGCTTCGATATTTGGTTGTGTCTCACCCCGAAATTCCTCTAGTGTAGTATTATTGTTAAGAGTGTGAAAAACCAAGATCCAAGTCATTAATTACAAAAATGACTCTATATAAATTTTAAAACCTTATGTGGAATTTTCGATACGTTTACTGTGTCATGTAAATTAATTCTTCATTTCAACCAACATGTAATCTTTAACTATAATTCATCTTTGCTTGTGTAGTCTTTGTTCTTCATTCCATCACAATAGGAATTTTTTCAAACTATTTTACACTCTTTGTATCTTGTAGGCTACTATGGTCTAAAATCCAAGAAGAGTCAGTTAAAGAAATGTTATTAAAATGCACTAAAGTTATAAAAAGTCAAAAAACTAACATTGAATGAGGTTTTCATTATGATTATGTATATACATTACGCGGCTAAAAGTGGTATATACAATGATAAAAATAGGAGTATTGGATATTAACGGATATAACTATTAGTTTTTGGCCGCTACCGGTTCTAACTTCTGAAATATGTGTTGGCGGTCCCAACTTTTATCATTTTGGCCACTAATGAACCGCTGTTAAAAAAGTTAACGACGTTAACTTTTTTTTTGAATTTCAGGTTGATGTTTTATGGTTTTTGATCGGAATAAAAATACGAGTTGATTGATATAAAAATTACATCGAAACGGTGCTATATAGAAAAAGCTTTAAATTATTCTATATCTACTGGATATTAAATTATTACTTGGATCGACATAATCCTACAATTCTCTATAGAAAAAGCTTTGGATAATGATAAAAATGTTTCAAATGTGCTTAAATTGCAAAATGAGTTTTAACAGATTAAAGGCATGCAAATTAAGATGCAAATCTGAGAAAAAACAGGAAGCTTTATTATTTAGCCAAGTCAAGACCGAACCCTATAACTATTCCTCACCAAGTAAATTGCTACCTCTACTCTCTACCTTCCTCACTCCTTTCAATCTTAAACTTAATCACCATTCTTCTTAATTTCGATCTCGATCTCGATCTCTCGTTCCATAAAGTGTCACCACTCTTAAACTTCAATTCGTATGGTGAATCAAATAAAGGGTGTATAGCGTGATTCAATCAGGAAGTGTCTGGATTAAAATGTTATAATTTATAAAGAAAACAAAACATGCATCATTTGATAGTAAAGAACAATCTTGTGGATGGTAAAACAACCAGGCATGGGTACGGAGGAGAAGGAGGAGAAGGAAATCATGACATGCCTGTTTGTCCTAAGCCACGTCGGCCCAGAATGACGGTCCCTCGTGAACTCATTAAGCCCTTCAAATGCACCAATGCACACAGGTTGGTTCATATCTTTTCTTGAATTTTCATTTCTTGTAATAGCTACATTGTTACTCTCGTACTTTCTTCTACTCGTGTAAGGTAAGTCCTCCTTTTCTTAGGAGAATCACTCGCAACAAGAATTTGATATGACCTATGAAGATTTCGGATCTCATTCTTAAAAAAATGCCTCTTTTCGTACTTTATGATAGTTAGTAGCACCTAGACAAACCAAAGGCTCTCTATCAGTTCTGCCAGACTTTTATAGATGGTTTGATTATCTGTCAGCCTTGATTAGAGGGGCCTAGGGCAGTGACTTGCTTTAGGTCTTGCTGTTTGTTTGTGGAATATTTTAAGATAAAATGTGATATGCGTTTTATTTGCGTGTAACGCGTTCGCAGCCAAGAAAAGCTTGATGGAAGAAGTGAAATTCTCAACATGATCATTACCGATAAGGTTTGTCGATATACATGTTATTTAATTTGTTACGTTTTTTCTAGCTTTTTGATGATCGCCTACTTATATAAGTACTACACGTACACGTCTTGTTAGAAAACAATCGAGGAGCGCGATTCACTTTGTTACTACGCAGGATCTCCGCCACAACGAACGGGTAATCCATTGATTCACGATGTACATTTCATTAATCAAGTGGAGGTGTTTTCGTCATTAGCTTCTTTAAAGAACTAAAAATGACTGGTAAGTATATCGTCTAGGTATTTTTTAGTAGCGAGTTTTAGTGTGTTACATAACCTTAATTTTATCTTATGTAAAAAGTTTACTCCACGCATATAGTTTAATTACTTGTTCATCACATAAATAAATGTTATAGAGTATTTTGTAAATATTAAAAGTTTCAATAATTTATATTCATACATCATGTATCTTGATTGTCACTTTTCGTTCAGAGATATCGTTTGTCTACGTCACACTCTCATGTGTAACCATTAGGACGTTTTGATAGGAAAAAGTGTAGTTTTTAACCATATTGTATGTATGTTTTACTTTTGTAATGGAAATTTATATTTGTATTACTTCATAGTATTGTGTTCGTTTGTCCTTAAATATATTACCTTATCAGATTATACATTTATATTTAAGGGGGTGACGGCACAACTTGTTGCCCGTTTACCTACCATTTTGTTGTAAATTTTTTGATATTTAATATATTATGTTATTATTGATTTAAAAAAATAAATAAATAACATTTTGATATTAGGTTTTAATATCACTTGAGACATGAGAAGAATAAATAGGTGGATTCATAAAAAAAAAATAGTTGTTGTTAAACAAAAATAAAGAAACAATCAAATGCATCAAGATCATCTTAATCCAACTAGCTAACATCTTGTTGCGCTATACCATAAACTATGTAGGAGATGTATAGTATGAAAACATAGTTTTAATGAGAAAACCCATAAAACTCTATTTGTGGCTAAGATCAAGCCACATGGTCTCTTCCTTCCTTTTTTGTCTCTTCTATTAAGGGGTATTAATGTCATTTACTCATCTCACATATCTCTAAAATCTGATATTACAATGGTTATCCCCATTGATGATTTATAATTCAAATCACAAAATTCAAACTCATCTCTCACTCTTCAAGAACTCATGTCTCTTCCTCTTGAAATCATCTTCAACATCAACGTTTCCAGATCGTCGTTCATATTAACAAATTGATTATGCTACCAGATCGATGTACGACTTCAACATCAACGTTTGCGGATCGCCGATTGCATCTTAGAGATGTCGTTGCCATTGTGTTTCCATATCGCCGTTCCTCTTAAAAAAGTTGATTATGCTTCCAGATCTGCAACCTACGCCCGGAGATGTGTGTGTGGATGGAGACGGAAGTGTTGTTGCTGTCTTTGTTCCTTTTTCCGGCGTCACTTCCGACGTATTCTCGGTTAGTATTTTTTCTTCCGTATTTTACTCGTAACAAGATGCGTTGGTTTTTGTATCGGTGGTGGTGATAGTAAATTGGGTTTTTGGGTGTCCCGCAAGCTTCGCTGGAGATGCCTTTGAATTGATTCATTGTCTGTTCGTAGTATATAAAATTTGTGAATCATTTCGTTAATCGAACGCGGGACACAGCTTTTTTTATCCACTTTGGTGCAGATGAATATGTTTAATCTTTGATTGTTTTTTTAATTGTATAGTGACGCTATTTCCCTTTTAATTCTACTCATTTGTTTTTTTAATTTGTTTTTTAGTAGTATTAGATTTTAATTTGTTTTTTAGTATTAGATTTTAATTGTATAGTGATTTTAATTTGTTTTTTAGGTTTAATTTGTTTTCTAAACAAACCTTGTTTAGGAGAGGAGTTAAGTCATACTCCTTAGATTTTTTGTTATGTTTCGGTTCGATGGAGACGACATGATGGTTATGGGATTGTCCTTTGTGGGTTTTTGTTATGTTTCGGTTCAAAACTTTATGTCTTTATAGGATGAATAATTCCTTAAAACCTAATATTTTTTAGTGTAACAATATGTAACGATATAGTTTTGTTGTAACAATATGTAACACGATGTAACAAATGTAACATGTCTGACTGACGCTTAACCATCTAGTTTTGTTTTTAATAAAATATGTGTAACACGATGTAACAAATGTACTAGTTATTTTTTCAAGTGTTTTTAACCATCTAGTTTTGTTTTTACTGTTCGTGTGCTTGACATACGTACCGGTTAGTTTTCAACAGGTTGTTTAAATTCTAGTTAAATATGTAACAATATGTAACTTATGTAATTTTGCTTTATTGTTTTTTAAAATTTAACTTAAATATGTAACAATATGTAACTTTGATTTTTTTATTCATGTATCGAATTTTATAACAACTTTCCATAAGTATATAGTTCCAACTAAAATACGTAACACAATGTAAATTATGTCATACTATGTCAGAATTGACATGTAATGTTTTCCATTTTTTAATAAAATATGTAACATGATGTAACATATCTGACTGGAGCTTAACCGTCTAGTTTTTTTAATAAAATATGTAACACGATGTAACAAATGTACTACAAGTGTTTTTAACCATCTAGTTTTGTCTTTGCTGATTCGAGTGCTTGACATACGTGCTGGTTAGTTTTCAACAAGTTGTTCAAATTTCAGTTAAATGTGTAACAATATGTAACTTATGTGATTTTGCTTTATTGCTTTTTTAAATTTAAGTTAACTATGTAACAATATGTAACTTTGTTTTTTTATTCAAAAATGTATATGATGTAACATATGTAACTGATTTTTTTAAAGATCTAAATATGTAACACGATGTAATAAAATATGTAACACGATGTAACATATGTAACTTTTCGGATTAACACTTAATCCATCTAGTTCTTTTTTGTAGGTAAAGGAACTTTTGTATCAAAGATGAAAAGATTATCAAGAAACGAAGCATGATTGAAACTATGTAACACTATGTAACAAACGTAATCCATACAGTTTTGTTTTTTAAAATATATGTAACACGATGTAACAAACGTAATCCTTCAATTTTTTAATAAAATATGTATCACGTTATAATTTATGTAACAAGATGTAATAAACGTAATCCATGGAGTTTTGTTTTTATATAATATGTATCACGTTGTAACATGTGTAACATGATGTAACAAACGTAACATGTCTTGAGTGACACGTAGTCCATTCATTTTTGTTAATATGTAACAAGATGTAACAAACCTATCAACTAGTGTAACAATATGTAACAAACGTATCAGCTAATGTCATTGAAATAAAAAAAGTATGAGAGAGAAATTATAAAGTATGTGAGAGAAATTATATTAAATTGAAAAATATGAAAAGAGAAATTATATTAAATAAAAAAAGTAGGAGAGAGAAATTATATAAAATTAAAAAAGTAAGAGAGAGAGTGTACTTGTGGCATGAGGTCAAATGACTTTAATGCCCTTGTTGTACTTTTTATTAATAAATAATTAGATAAAAAATCAAATTTAATAAGAGCCATTTATCTAATAAGATCAATGGCTATGGTGAGGTTTCTAGGGTTTTCTTGATATAGTAGAGTTTCTATTCTAGTCATCCCCAAACTATGTACTAATTAATTAATGTTCCTAACATTTTATTATGCTTGTAAATACAAGACGATCTTCGATTAAACACAAGTTACTAACTTGAAATTTCCAACTCATGTAAAGAAAGTACGTGTGTAAATACCAAGCAAATAAACCAAACTTCCCTTGCCATCTATGTACATATGGTCGGGAAGCTGAGTAAAAGAAGCCTTACAATACGATTCGATAAAAAAAGATGAGGAAGTCAGGATATCTTTCTGTATTTTGAAAAGAGTACAAGACGATCCTTAATTAAACACAAATACCAAGTATAAATTTAAAATTTCAAACACATAAACGGAGTGAAATTGAAAGATCACTATATATTTCATTCACTTCAACTTGATCAAGAACAATCGAATGCTAAATTGCTCTTGAACCCTTATGTCCTCACATAGGTTCAGTAAACGACACAATGCCTAGCATTAGACAAAGCTACTCAATGCAAGCCAACTATTGAAATAAAACATTATTCTTTTTTTAAGGGTAATTACCACTCCTTAATTATTTCCAAACTTAATCTATCACTAGCAAGTCTCACAATGACAAAAGAAAAGGAGTTAATTCACTTTTAGTCATTATGGTTTGTTAGTCTTAACACTTTTAGTCTAATCTTAAAACACCCTTTTTAGCCATCATGGTTTCTATTTTGTTTCAATTTCAGTCACTTTGCTAACGCAATCCACCTTTACTGTTTATTATAAGTTATGTGTCTATTATGTGAGGGCAACAATTAAACCCTTTCCTATGTTGAACAGATCTAGGGTTGCATTTTTCATATCAGTTTCATTTTTCAGATCAGTTTTATTTCTTCCCTTTTTTTAAAGGAGACGACGATGGTGAAGTGTATGTGTGGTTCACCGAGAATTCATACTTCTTGTACAACAACAAACCCAGGAAGAAGATTTCATTGTTGTGCTGGCCTCCTAAGTCTCATGCCAAAATTTCTTGAACCATTGTTTCGGATCTTGCTTACCTAATTACTTCAACCTTTAATCATGTAAACAAATGTGGGTTTGTGTGTTGCGTAGATCCTACGTTGTATCACAAAGTTGTTGATAGTATACATGGACTTTTAGGATCCCTTAACAACCAAGAAGCCATTGCAAGAACTCATGCTACGGAAAATAAAAGACTCAAATTTTTCTTAGGGCTTAGCTTAGTGTTCTTTGTGAGATATGTTGTAATGAATAGAATGATCGTGATCATCACTTCTAGATAGTTGGTAGTTCTTTTTTTGGCACTTATAGGAAGTGATGTCAACCATAATGTACTAAAATTGTTCATTATTTGGTATGAAATGATCATGTATGTTTTATGTCATCGATCTATTGTGTTTCATGTATGTCTATAAATTGCTTTGTAGGTTTATGTTTGTGTTTATTTGTATATCAAGTCACAACCAAATGCATAGTATTTACCCATACCATTATACCAAAACAATACCAGATGCATACTATTTACATACTAAAAGAGTTCCAAATGCATAAACAAACTACATAAATGCATAAACATACCAAATGCATAAACACTACCAAATTCATACCATTTAACCATACCAAAATATGGGTTATTGTATACCTAGCAATTGTCTTTAATATACCAAAAGCATACCAAACTATTGTTTTAAACTAACCATACCTAAAAGAAACTCGCGCATAAAAATAACAAAACAAACATTCTCCTAATGTTAACAATCAAACAAACCCAATACCAAGTTGCTTGAAGGTAATGCACCAGTGCATGGTTTTTTTTTTCTGCCCTTTATTTTTCTATTCTTCTCACCACCTGCACTCAATTCAGCCATACCTTTCTTCCTTTTTTTCTTGGGCTAGCCAACTTGCTTGTAATGCTTAGGAGGTCTGATTATGATTGGGCAGGTAGGTGGTGCCCATGATTCTTTATCATCCATTAGCAATTTGCATACACCTTCTTCCATATTTCTAACCAGTAGATGTTTGCCACCCAAGGTTTAATAATTCCGACATGTATTGAATTTGTCTTCATGTTCCAATTGGCTTCCACATCATGCCTGCAAGGAACTACAGTCAACTCCCACCTTCTACAAGAGTAAGTTTTCTTTTCAATATTCACCACCTTCTACTCCTTGAAAGGCCAAGTTACCTAATACTTTTTAACCCATTGCAAAGTATTGAATATTATGTGGCCTACTCCTTTATAGTATCAAAAGTTGTTACATTTGGAGTCAAAGGTCCCTTATCCTTGGAAACTGATGTGTGTAAAGTGTATAGGTTTTAAATTTATAAAAGACGACAATTACTTTAAGACTAACTACACACAATAGGCTTAGGCAAGAACCGAATATCGATCCATGGACACGAGAGCTCCTGATACTAAACCGTTGTCATTATCTAGCCGGCAAATAAAGTGGTTTGATATTTTGTGTTTTTAATCTAAATAGACATAAATAAATAAATTAAAAGTTAAGAAAGATAATCAAACAAAGGAAATGTTCACTTAGACTTTGAATCCACCTAGCCTTACAATGACAATCTACACAAATCCATGATAAGATCATTCTTACATGCATAACACGAAAATAGACTAGACCCCCGTCAAGGCTATCTAATCATATGACTCTTTGGAAAGTTAAAACGATGATAACATAGTAACCACCTAAAGTCATTCCTTGAAGAGCTAATGATACAATTATGTTGAATATAAAGATGGACTAAACTCCTGTCAAGGTTATTTAATCCCATAATCCTTTGGAAAGCTAATACGATAAACACATACTAACCACCTCGAATCACGTAATGGAAACAATGTCATGAACCTTTTCAACTTGTGAATATCATACCATGAATACATGAACTATAAATTCACGCTAGTAAACAATAATCACACATACACAATGATACAAGGAATTCACAACAAATGTAATGGCTTTTCCAAGCATATACACAAGGATGCACATTTGACTAACAATCTTACATGTTCCAATCCCCATCCACCATTCCTAGTCAAATGTCATGAACACATATACATGCATCTACATATCCATGAATAAATATCCTAACACATACGGTTTTCCAACATAATATGGTCAAGACACCCACGAGATTAAACATATAATATATCAAGTCAAACAAACACACATAATCATTGAAAACATTCAAAACATTGCTAAAGTCATCAACATAATCATCACCATAAACAACATGTAAATCGTCAATATTTAGCTAGGATTCATCTAATCTAAGTGAATCAAGAGTTTTAGCTCATGCTAACTACAAAAATACCCAAATAACTTGAAGAGTCAAAGAGATACATGGTTAGATAAAGAGGATATCAAACCAAAATCAAGCTAGAATAGGTAGAATGATGTTAGATTCTTCTTTGGAGTTGATAATCTTCTTCCTTTATGAAGTTGGATGAAAACCGACTTGGAAGCTAGAGAGAATTAGGGTTTTGATCTCTAAAATTGTATGTTAGAAATGAGGAAAATTTAGGTTAAAAAGGGGGAATTTTGCGCAGAGCATGGCCATGCCGCGCTCAGACATAGCCATGTCTTTATCAAATTGCTTATCAGGGCTTGCATGGCCATGTCTCCATCAGACATGGTCATGTCAGAGGCTAATCTTCAAATTCTTTGAGTTTTTCACCAAAATCACCTAGTTGCCATCCAAAACTACAAAAATCCAAATAAAACACAATTAAGTGGCTATTCGGATGAATTTGCAACAAAAAGCGTTTAAAATGAGGGCTAATATGCATTATTAACATGTATATTTATTCACATATCAGAAACCCCTTATGAACAACTACCATCTTATATTTAGGTATTCCCTTGTGTATTCCAAGCATGTAGTAATTGGTTTATCTCTTCCACCAACCAATTGTATGTTGATACTTACACAACTTAAATCCGAATTTTAGTACTTGGAGGCATATGCACACTCTCAACATCAATCTTCACAGTTGATCCAAGGGTTTGATCTTAGCAGCTCGCTACAGTAATCCCTTAAGAGTTCATATTGCTTCATATAATCACCTTCAATTTACATAGCGCCCCTATCTTTGCCCTAAAAATATATTGAGTAGAGTCGTGGATTTAGAACTTTTGCTGCACTTTCTCTTAGAGGGCTTTTAATGAGATCATATGTTTAGTAAGGAAAGCAACTGTGCATTGCTTCACATCTCTTGTTCGTAGCAAGAGTGTTTTTTCAAATATGTTTTGACAACCCTAGATCCATACTTGGAATTGTCTGAAATATATAAACTCCAAGGACATGTGGCTGGAGGAATCTCTTATGTTAGGGGGTGAGGGGTTTCATTGAGCTTTTTGACCCACCATCTTTACTTGTCTCACCTACCTCATAGGACCCACCATCTTTATGGTTATTTACATTTCTACCCCTTGTTAAAAGTTGGATTGAACACATTGCACAATGATGTAAGCGTTTTTGTCTCATTTATATCAATTACAAGTTGTCTTCTTGTGTTCAGTGCAAGATCCTTCAATATTTCCATTATCTCCTTCAAACTAAAGAACTGTTGGCCCATATAAAAAGGACTTGCTACTAGATCTCTATTTTTTATTTTTCTCTTTTGTTTCCTAAGTTTCTTCAAAGCTATCTCTAGTGGTCGACTTCTTCATCCATGATCTTGGAACCTTCCATGTCTAGTTCAACATCCATCTCTCCATATTTCATATCATTATCAGAACCATTGGTTTCTTCCATATCTACAACAGCTTTAAAGTGTTCCATGTCAATCCTATGATCCAAAAACATATTATCCTTATCCACAATAATATCAGATTCATCATATTCACTTTGAGATAAACCATATTAAAAGTCTTCTGGTAGAGCATCTGGTTGGGCATGAACTACATTATGTGCCTCTTCTTATGCTTCAACGGTCTGGTTATTAAGGATAAATTCGTTAATTATCTGCTTATCATCAAGCATGTTTATATTCGCCATTGATCATTAACATTATCAAACTCAACATGATAATCATCATCAACCAAATTTTCTTCATAAGTGATTGACTCTTCATTCACTAAATGTTGATTACGTATCTCACCATGCCCATGTCATTATAAGCTTAACCGTTTTCTACGTACGTAAGTTTATTCCTAAGCTTCTGACCAAAGAAGAAGATTTTCATGTTCAATAATCACCTAAAAATAACCTTAGTACTCCAAGGTGACTTTAAATAAGCATCAAGTACAGTCCCTGCTGTTGTTAGTATATAACTTAATAACCTTGAACTTTTTCACATAAACGACAAGTGAACATCTTTATCATTGTGTAATGCTAGTTCTTAAACCAAATCTAAATCTTTGTCAGAAGTCATAAACTTATAGTAAGTTAACTCTTCTGTTGGATAACGTATCTCTTGGTCAATGCATTTACCTCATGCACTGGAAACTTATCACTATCAACCAGGTCAACATAACTGATCTTCCCCTTCTTGTGTTTTCTCCTTGGAAACCCCTCGAATAAACCTCCATTGTGTAGCATTAATGTGAAGAGGGTATGGTTGTTACCTTAATTAAACAACAAATGTATAAAACATTCAGTATAAACAACAATAACAAAAGGGTCTCTAGAATAAACAATGCTTGAACCAAAATTGAGATATTGACCATTTGCTGTAAACATCGTATTTATCAAAAGGATCTCCTGGACTTCAAACATACCACAATGTAAGCACCATTGTGCGATGATGATGGTGAAATGATGAAATCGATTTAAAAGTTTTCCTCTTTTGGATTGTGAGTGAAATGAAAGGTTGAGTTAGGCTTTAAAAGTGAGAATGAGAAATGAAGACCATGAGGGGTTTTATTGAAGACCAAATTACTCTCACATGAAGGACAAATGACTTATAATAAACAACCAAAGTGGACGGCATTTGCAAAGTGATTGAAATTGAAATAAGATAGAAACCGCAATGGCTAACAAAGTAGTTTTAAAAGATTGGACTAAAAGTGCTAAGACTGACAAACCAGAGTGAGTAAAAGTGAAATTATCTCAAAGAAAAATAAAGATTATTCTTGTAACGACAAAGTAACTAGAGCTGGACCGGTTCGGTTTGAGAGTGTTGAACCGCGTTGAGTGTGACCCGACCGGTTGGACCAGAAAGAACCGGTTGAACCAGAAAACCGGGTAGTTGAACCGGGAGAAAAAGAGGTTGGACCGGAAAATTATAATTTTTTTTATATTTTATGTATTTATAATTAAAATATTTATGAATTCATCCCTGTCCATAAATCCGGTCAGACCGGTAAGGAGACTGATTCGATGTCTGGTTCGGTTCTGAAAACAAATAAACAACTTAATTATTAGGTATTAGCTGCTGTCATTCTCAACTAACACTATCACCACTCCTAAGTTAATACTTCACTTAATATATTACTACAGAGTGATAGCAACTATTCATAAACGTAATAAAATCCGGTAACCCATAAATTTACATACGGTATGAATTGATGTTGAGAAAATATCGAAACTATAAAACTACACATGGTTGAGCCTGAATAAAAAGAAGAAAAATAGGAAGTAAATTGTGTTTGGAGCGAGCAAAAGCAGAACATGAAATGTTCCATTCAACCGTCGTTACCCCACACCGCCACTTCTTCCTTACAGATCTTATTCTTAACAAACCCACAAATTTAACTAAATGACAATCAACTAACTCAACTCAACTCAACTCAAAATGCAATCTTTTTTCCTCTTCTTCATCACTTTTCTTGCAATTTGGGCAAGCAACAATTTCATCAAACACTGCTGCTATGCCACCGTCTTCACCTTCAAGATGCACCACCGCTTCTCTGACCCGGTTAAAAACTGGTCCCAAACTTTCAACAACCTCGCCGTTGCTGATTTTCCGGCCAAAGGAACTGTAGAATTTTATTCCCAGTTGGCCGATCACGATAGAGTTTTCCGGCGCCGGAGATTGTCAGATTCCGGCCAACAACGACTCACTTTCTCCGATGGCAATTCGAGCTTGCGAATCAAATCTTTGGGATAGTATGTATTTTGCTAATCAATTTTGTGCTTTGTTTCAGCTCTTGATTAGGGTTTTTTTTTGTTTGTTAAAATGTAGCTTTAGAAGTTGATTGAAATGTTGTCTGTTTAGATTAGTTCCCAATTTGAATTTGATCACAAAATTGGCCCCTTTTTTTTACTTCAAGTTAATTGCATTTTTCAAGATATTACCTTTTATGATGTCTCTCATTTAATTGGATGTTTTGGTAGCATCTGAATAGATAAGTGCTGAACCAATAAAAGGTCTAAAGCATTTAGCTGAATCAGTAACATGTCTGAACCATTACGAGTTAGTATATTGCTTAACTATTTAAAGGCAAATTTCTGACCAATTTAAATAATAGCTCTTAACTATTCAGACGTTTGCTCGCGAAACAAACAGTCTGAACCATTAAATGCTGAACCATTCAGACATTTGAGCCATTAAGAGGCTGAAACAAACATCCTCTTAGTAGTTAAATCCAAATTAAGACTTTGACTCGTAGGTCGATGATACCGTACGTAATGTACTAACATTTTTACCAATGACACTCCCTAACTTTCGTTTTTGTTACCATGAGCAATCCTAGCTGCGTAATCATCATAGATTTACATTTGATTTTCGCTCGACTTTACTTGTACGTTTTCTCATTTTGTTTACAATCACCGTTGTGAGAGAAGTCAAGTAGTAATCAGTTTTAGTTATGTGAAGTCATAGTTTGGATTATTAAAATTCAGTTTTTCTAATAAATAACAGTTTTTTTGCTGTTTTTAAATATCATACAACACTTCCTTTTGGAATGATGATTGTTTATATGATGTTTGTTTTTTGTTGTGTTCGGTTAGTTTGCATTACACAATGATTTCTTTGGGGACACCAGGACAGAAGTTTTTAGTGGCTCTTGATACCGGGAGTGATCTATTTTGGGTGCCATGTGAGTGCAGCAGATGTGCATCCATCGATAACACACCTTATAGCTCTGTATGTAATTTGTTTTTATTATTATTACATAACTGATACGAGTTTATTGTACAAATGGTTACGCAGCTGATCATAATTTGTTTTTGTGTAGAAGTTTAATATGAGCATATATGACCCGAAGGAATCGTCAACAAGCAAAAAGGTTTCTTGCAAGCACAGGATGTGTACTGCTAGTTGTCCAGGAAGTGGAACAGTTGGCACTTGCCCTTATTCATCTTCTTACATTTCATCTCAAACGTCAACTTCTGGAATTTTGATTGAGGATTTTCTTCACATGGAAACAGATGACGTTGACGCAAAAATTGTCAATGCATTTGTCATGTTTGGGTAATTTCTGAAACTGTTTTTGTTTATCTTGAATATGTATATTATGAGTGTATATTTATAAATGCTGGTGCTTGATTGGAAACATGGCAGGTGTGGGCAGGTACAAAGTGGTTCATTTCTACACGTTGCAGCCCCGAATGGTCTTTTTGGATTGGGTATGGAGAAAATATCAGTTCCTAGCTTCTTAGCAAGGGAAGGTTACATAGCAGATTCTTTCTCAATGTGTTTTGGACATGATGGAACGGGTAGGATTAGCTTTGGTGATAAAGGCAGCATTGATCAGCAAGAGACGCCGTTTAGTTTTGACGCCTTAAAGTAAGTTAGTAAACTGTCAATGTTTTTTTTATTTGTTTTTTGTGAACATTTTGGTGTGGTTGTAACTTGTCGTGTTGGATTGGACCGAGCCAAAGCACTTCCTATCCAATTTTCTGATAAATAATTTGTTCAGTGAATATGATAACTGATAGAGATAAAAAACAGTTTGGAGAACTTTCGGTCCAAACTCGTTTTCTACCCATTTGAGCCATTAGAGATAAATTATAAACTTGGTTGACCCGTTTGTAAGTAAATGGGTTGTAAATGCTGCATTTACTAAATCTATTGTAGCAATTAAGGCTGCATTTGAGCCAAACAAGCGTACTTGGATTGTGAAAGAAAAAGGAGATAGATTTAGGCTCGGATTTTCACTATTTATATTTGTTTATTATTTGCAGTCCAACATATACTATTACAGCTAAACAACTTCGTGTTGGTGACTCACTTATCAATTCGAGTTTCACTGCTCTTTTTGATTCTGGTACCTCTTTCACATATCTTGTTGAACCACATTACACAAGGCTGACAACGATGGTGAGATATCAAAATTTCACAATCATTTTGAGTTTGATTTTTTTAATGAATGTGGTAATTGAAGGCATAATCTTTTCGTGCTTTTGCAGTTCCATGCACAAACAAAAGATCCGCGACGTTTTACTGATAAAAGGATCCCGTTTGAATATTGTTATGCACTGAGGTGTAATTTCTAGTCCCATTTTCAATCTTCAATTTTGAACCAATTTATTTTGTTTTCTTAATGTTGTATCTTTTGTGCCTCGACTCTTTATGTGCAGTCCGGAAGCAAATACTAGTCTGATCCCCGATATATCTCTGACCATGAAAGGGGACAGTAAATTTATCATCTACAATCCTGTAATTGTGCTCACCATATACGTAAGTATCGTATTACCACTACATTTAATTTTCCAGAAAACATCCATAATTTAGTTGTCCGAAAGCACCTAAAACTCTTGTAATTATGATTATCTTGATTTGCAGCCGGAAGCTGTATACTGTTTAGCCGTTAACAAGAATGAAGAAATGAGCATAATCGGACGTAAGTCTTCAATTTATTATACAAACAACTTTGTTTTTGGCTTTTATATTGACATTTAGGGTAGTAGTGTACACGAGGCGTTCATGTTATGAGCATATCATCTCTTATCTGAACTCTTACCAGTCTAGTCCCAGTTTTCGCTTTTGGTCAATTTAACATCATAACTGTTACTTTAAAATAGGACAATTTTTCCCTCTATGTTTTGATTTTTATTTATTCAAAAAGTAACTTCTCTTTATATATTAAATTGAAAAACAGTATATAATATATTGTTTTTCGATATAACATATAGAAAAACAAATGTGCGTATATGTGTAGGGGTGCTCATTTTAGAACCGATATCGTATTAAAAATTACGAGAACTACTTTAACCCTTGTACAATTTTATTATATAAATACTTTAACCCTTGTACTATTTATTATATAAATACTTTATCCCTTGTGCTATTTGTTATATAAATTGACTAAAACTGCATTTAATTTTTTTTTTTTATATTTGTTTGTAAAGAGATGGTTTTTATAGTCTTTTGCTTCAAATCATATGTGCACACACACTATAAGCACCGTTTATATTCATATATGTACATGTTAAAAAAAATTCTGAGACACTAATAGTTATAAGTAAAACATATATGGTTGAAGATGCTCCAATTCCTTTCACATCAAGTGGCACTATATGTGAGGCTTAAGGCGCTAATAGTTATATGTCGAAGTACATCTTCGTAGGTTACTATCGTTTAGTCATATTTTGATAGAGCAAGAAGCAACGAGTAATAACAACACACACATGTATGATTATATATATAAGCCTTTATTGCTCTTTTCTTAAACAGAAAACTTCATGACTGGATACCGTATCGTATTTGATAGAGAGAAACTCGTACTTGGCTGGAAGAAGTCTGGTTGTAAGTGCGCGTTACAATTCAAGTTTATGGTCACACGTATCTCAAAAGTCAAATGTTTACTTTTGCATAAACGATAATGGAACATAAATCAATCTATCCGTTGTTTTGTAGGTTATGACATTGACAATTCGCCTGCTTTCACATCAA
This sequence comes from Tagetes erecta, assembly GCA_030867185.1. Lineage (NCBI taxonomy): Eukaryota > Viridiplantae > Streptophyta > Magnoliopsida > Asterales > Asteraceae > Tagetes > Tagetes erecta. Next base: position 9,311,336 of record CM061490.1, read on the forward strand.
AACCATTGAACACCGACACCGTTCCTCCTGCTGTTGCTGCCGGGCTAGAAGGTGAGGGAAATAGAACCCGAGTTCAAAGCGCTGCTACATCATCACACTGTACAAATTTCAGTTATAGGACTCATCTTCTTTTTCTAGTTATTCATTCTTTCATTCTAGTTATTTTTCTTCCTTCTTTTCTTTAAATTATTATTTATATTATATATATTTTTTCATTGTTCATTTTGCTTGCCTGTAGTTTTTAATAAATAAAAAGCTGAGGAATTGGTATAGTACTGATCTCATCACTTGTTAAATTAAATAGAGATGAGACCGGTGGTACTGTACTAAAAAATTCTAAAAAATATAGAAATAAAAAACGAGTGAAGGTATAAATTGTTTTTGTCAGTTTTGTACGGGTATAATTTAAAAGACCGAAAATATCGAAACGGACAACATGAAAACAAATACTGTACCGGACCAATGGTGCTTGATCGATGTTGGTTTGATACGGTATTGGTTGGTTGGGTTTTAACCGGGATTTGGCCTATGTATATGTTAATTCCTTGCGTTACTTCCGGATGGATGATTCGGATTGAAGAAATGAAGAATAGTTCTGCCTAAACAAGAACGAAAAGGTTCAAGAAAGAATATAATATAATTAGGGGGGCTGTTTGTTTCAGTTTCTTAATGGTTTAGACTGTTTGTTTTGCGAGCAGATGTCTGAATGGTTAAGACATTTGCCTTTGAATGGTTAAGCATTATACGAAGTTTGAATGGTTAAGAGCTATTATCTGAATTGGTCAGACACTTGCCTTTAAATAGTTAAGCAATATACTTGCTTTTAGTGGTTCAAGCCTTGTACTGATTCAGCACTTACGGGCTGTTTGTTTACCTTTGAACGGCTCTGAATGGAAGGAGGCTCTGAATTGATAAGAGGTTTGGAGCTGTTTGGCTGCAATGTGACCTCTGAACGATTCAGAGGTGATGCCTCTGAGCCATTCAGAGATGAGGCTATGCTGAATGGTTCAGAGGGGGGACGAGAGACGATAAACAGCAGGCGCAGATATGAAAGCTTGAAGAAGATGGGCAACGGATGGGAGACGAGCACCAGACAGAGGACGTGGAGGCTCCCAGGGAAGAAGAAAAAAGAAGAGGAAGAGGTAGGGTTTTAAAAGAAGTGAAAAAGAAAAAAAAGATAAGAATAAAAAGAATTTGTGATTAAAAAACCGTCTTCGTACAGACTCGAGTTTTTTGGAGTTGCATTCGTGTCCGAAGGTCGCGCGGACGTCGCATTGGATCAAAGAATTTTAATCAAATTTGCACCATTGCACTCGGGTAAATAGCAGAGTAAAATAAAACATAAAAACTTAACATGTCATGAAGAGTACATATATAAACTAACAATGTTTTTGTTCCCACACCAATATAGGATAAGATAAATGAAAGAAAAATTTTGGAATTTGTTAGTTAATCTTAGAATCTCATTCAGATGTCAACCAAACAAATCCTCTTAACCATTCAGACCTCTTAACCATTTAGCACCGATGCCTCATAACCAGATCTCACCTCCATCACCCAACCACCATAACCTCATCTGCACAGGCAACATCATCAACAACCCTCAGCAAAACCCTAGGCGAGTTCGTCAAAGAAGAACATCCGACAAAAGTAACGACTGATCATCGATCTACATAGATCTCAAATAAAGGTTGCTACCAGAAATACGACAAAGAGTCGCTGGAATTCATAGATAAAAACAATACGGTGATAGAGGATAGAGAAAGAGAGAAGCAACATGCGATGTGAGGATATGGTGCAATCTATATGCAGCCCAAATACATGCATAAGTGACTTGTACAATCTGCATAAGACACTTGTAAACTACTGTTCGGCACTGTTCATTTACTTTTTTTTTCAATAAAAAAGATACTTATTAGGGTAATTCATTTTTTTAAATATCCTTAATTAGAATACTATGAAATTATTTCTAATTTTATAAAATATATAACAAGAGCGTTATGAATCTTGTTATGAATTTTACACCTTTAAGCATTTATATAATTTTTAAAATATATAGATTGGTTATCTAGTTATAATTTATACAAAGTTAATCATCTTTAAAATAATAAATTTGTTTAATCAATCTTTTCTCACAAACCTAGTCGGTTATTTAATAAAATAATTCAACTAGTTAACAATTATAGTTAACTAATTTATTAATTAACCTCTTGTTTATTTAAGTGGCATTATTTAATTAATTGTTGTTATCATTATTTTATTTGTTATACAAATAAATTACATTATTCACATTCCATCATCATAAGTTTTATTCATTATTATTTATTTAATTATTATCATATATTTAATCACTATTACTAAACATATAATTATATTATGTAGTAACTATTATTTAAATCATTTATCAAGATACTCCCGCTTAAATCATTTTTTTTAATCAAAAACCTCAAATTATTATTAGAAACTCTAGTTTCTGGATCGTCCTTACAACCCTAAGATTGTTATTCTAAATTAAGACGCGATTCTTTAGGGTAACTCACAAGAAAATAATTTGGTGCCTACTTTCTTTTGTCTCAAGATACTCTTTCGGGCGCTAGAGTCTCCCCAACAGTACACACTGCTACGGATGTTGTACCTTGGGAATCAAATGAGTTCTTATGGGAGACTCGATATTTGGTTTAAGGGACTCGTGTTAAACACAAATCGTCAACCAATTTCACTTTATTTCAGTTGTATCCGTATCGTAATTTACACCTCTGTTATTTCATTGTATTGTAATTGAATAATAAAATTGTTTTGTTATTATTTTACGAACGACATTCCTACACATGTTTCCAACTTTCCATAGTATAAGTTTTATGTGTGTCGGGGTATCTCTTGGTGCAACCTATCTATCCCTATGAATATGTACGGTTTTTCTTCATCTCACTATCACCTGACCTTACCATAAATAGGATTTTACTAAGTATGTTTGCTTGTTAGTATGAATTAGTGGGTGTATAGGTTAAGCGTTCTAAAAAAGTAATAGTCCTTTTAATTTTAGTTTAGTTTAAAAATAAAGAATACAATAATGGAAAATTCCAAATATAGCGACGTCTAGTGTAATATATATTATCGAATATTGATTAGAAACAAAATCTTTTTGTAAGACGATCATAGTCACTAGTAGTTGAAAGTTAAGACCCCGTTTGTCGAGACCTTAATAAAATAGGAATCATATGACCTTTATTATATCTAACAATCCTTAATACTTGACTATTTTAATATCAGTCATAAATAGCTTAATTTTTAATGATAGATTTATGCTCAAATGTGCTGCTATTTGCGACTTAAAATATTGAGGCAAATGGCCAAATGCCTCTAAGAGTGATTGAAACTATAAACTAGAGAGCATTTTTACGGTGGCTAGCAAATTAGTCACAAATTGAAACACAACATACAAATTCGTGAGTAGTTTGGCTCCATAAAACTGGATGTCTTGCTCTTAACGTTATATAGATTTTAATTGCAAATATAATGATTACATTGAAACATAAAATAAACAAGCAGCAACAAGCTACGTCACTAGTCCTTTTTATATAGTCATTCGTCTTCGACAAAACTCACCTGATGGGACATACAATACGGCCATACGGGCTGGGCAATCTATCTAATAAATTAGAGTTTTTATGGGCAACTTTTTGGGGGGAAAACATAATTTATTTTATAAAAAGAAGGTTGAGAGGGAAAAGAATAGGAGAGTTAATAAAGACAAAATTTTGTGATTAATAATAATTTATAAATTTTTAAATTAATAGTTATAATTTTTTAAAAATATTTTTATTCAACCCGTGTGTAATACACGGGTGTTAAACCTAGTCATAAAATAAAGAGTACTTTCTCAAATTTTTTATGCAACAAATTTAAGAGGGAATTTTCTTTAAAACTTATTTTTTCATAAGAAACCTAAAATCATGTGCAGTTAAAAATCCTTCTTGGAGACATTATGTGATGTAAGACCGGTCCTGAGGATTAATTTGTTAAGCAAAAAATATTCAATAAAATTTGTTAATAAATGGCTTTTAATTGTCAAATCAAATGGGACATAAGTTTATATTTTTAATAAAAACGAACCCAATAGTCAATAAAACTTGTTAAAATATATGTTTCTAATTGTTAGATGAGCCATAAGTTTAATTTTTTTAAACTCAACTAGAATAACCATTTTTTATATAATTTTTTTTAATTTGATGCCCCCGAAATCGAGTGCTTGATATGAGCGCACACTTCGCACCATGCTTGGGCCGACTGTGATGTGACATGTGACAACTGTCACACCCCAACCGATGACAGAATCATCGATGAGGACAAAATTGAATCTATTGCCCATAGTTAATGGTACTAAAATGGTTTAAATAATATCAAATTCCGAATTCATAAATATGTCAGAGAATCAAATAAGGCAAAACGATACATAGAGATACCACATAAAATGATTGATACAATTCTCGTTTCATTTCAAAACTCATAAATGCAAATGTATTACATAAGATAAATATATGGACATTCAAACCTTGTGAATAACATCAATTTAATCACACAGATTAAGTGTCATTAGTTAAATTGTATAGTTGGTTAGAATCACCCCCTCAGTATTGGTTAATTAAACCAAAATGAATGAATAACCGGTTACAATCATTCTCAGATAAAGTATTGAGTGAGTTTGTTAGGCCAATAGATCTGTTAATGAATAACCATCTGTTTGGGTAAAAATAATGATCATGCTTTAATATAGTTTACTTTTTATCATGTTATAAATACATAAATGCAAGTAATCACACACAAATAAGTTGAATTGATTTAATTGATTAAATATGTTCACATGGTTGTGTGAAAAATTCACATTGCAAAATATTTTCCAAAGACAAAATGTATTTTCACTAAATTTTACAACAAAAATTACACAATCTAATATTTTCTTGTTATTTTCATATTTGTCATAATTTTTCCATAAAACTTTGTAGTTATTATATTATATTTTTTGAATTTTGTGACAAGTTTGTCACAAAATATAATATTTATTTGTTTTGACACAAAGTTGTAACATTATTTGATCTTTTAGCTACTTTGTAAAAAAATTGTTTGAAATATTAGGTTTGTTAGCTTTTATTGAAAAGTTATGACAAACTTTGGACAAATATTGTGTTGTGACAAACTTATAGCAAACATTTGTAGAAAAAAAACTATTTTTAGGAGTGAGAGTGCATAAATGACTGATATATTGTCGATCTATAAAAAAATCAGTACGTATCACATAATTTAACAATATAACAACTAAACAGGATTTGGCTTGTAGCTATCCGGCCATGACACCATGAGTTACATGTTTCTTTATAAGAGTTGTGGGTTATAGTTTAAACGTGAACAAGTAATATAGATTCATGAGTAGATTATTATAGTGTTAATTAATTTGTTGTTAGTAAAAAATTTACAAAAAAGCAATATCTTATAATTTTCATATTTTTAGTACATAAAATCATGTTGTGTAATCAAGTTGATATTGATATTTTATTAAAAAAACAAACAAAGACCCCACTTACAAAAACGCATAATAAATTTTAAAAATCTTCCTCGCAATAGAACCTACAATTCTATTACCCAAAACTAGTTAACGAATCATGCTTTTAACGTCAATTGACACTCTTAAGCTTCCATGTTCCCATGTTTATTTACACCGTTTCCGAGTTAACTTAACGAAACCTTTTGTCTATTCTCACACCCCAATCATCTATCCCCACACTCAGTCACTCACCCAACCATCAGGTGCCACGCTATAGTCAAAGAGTCGTGTTGGGTATTTTTTTTGTTTTGAAAAATACGTTTATTTCCTTTCATTTCCTTCCTATTTTTTTCTCTTTTCTTACCTTTCATTTTCTTTCAATTTTGTAAGGAAAGCAACTCTTCTTCATTTTTTCTTATTTTCTCTTTTTTTTAAATGAAACTCAAAAACATAAATCTTTTTCATTTCATTTCTTTAATAAAACTTGAGAACACAAAATTTTATTTCCTTCATTTTCTTTCTTTTCTTTTCTTTTGTTACGTACTTTGGAAACACAATCTGTTCAAGAGTGGTGTAAGGAGCGTTAACTTTTGTCATGTCGGTTTAGCGGGGGAAGCGTGAGCCCATACCCCATGACCTTATATATTAAGTACAATTTAAATAACTAGATCGGCTAAAATGTTTTTTATAATATATCCTATTAAGTATCCATGGTACGTACCTTAAAGTGTTAACTCAAGAAAATGACAATAAGTGTAAAATAACAAATAGTGACATGTAAACCCCAATGATTACATGACAATGATTAAACGAGGCAAACAGGTGGTCGTATTTTATAAACAAAAAGGGTCATGCCCTTTTACCTCAACTTTATTCATATAATATTTATTTAATATCTAATAATTAACATTCATTAATTATTAGATTAATTCAATCCTAAAAATTTATGAAGTCGTTGTATTCATTGTATGAATACAACATTGACCATGAAAGCTGATCGTCGATCATTATATCCTCATAAGAACATCGAGTCACCAAATCATCGACTGCATTCAAAGGTGAGAACATGCTATCGACCGACGATGTGATGATGTCTTCCAAGAAGGTATCGGTCCAAAAATCATCAGAAGTTTGTGAGGCAACATTGCTTGTAACGCCACAATCTGAGCCACTTAACCAACCAGGTGATAGTGCGGTATGCGTAGAACATGATGGTGAATGTGATGATAAAACTGCTAAATTCATGTTTCCTTCGTTTTGGAGTTGTAGTTCTTGATTTTTGTTGGGGTTGGCTTGATCTTGATCAGCCGGTTGTATGGTTCCATGATGGTCCGTTTCTAGAACCATATGGTCATCCTTGGCTCGCTTCTTCAAATGTGTGTTCCATCGGTTCTTTATCTCATTGTCACTTCTTCCTGGCAACTTTGTTGCTATTGTGGACCATCTTTTAATACAAAAAAGCTAGTTAGAATACAAGATACACATGTGAATATGACTACATATACCCTACCCATTGAATGTAGAACTTACTTGTTACCAAATGTGTTATGCAAATGGACGATCAAATCATCTTCTTCTCTAGTAAAATTCCCATGTTTAATATTAGGGCGAAGATAATTCATCCATCGTAACCTGCAACTCTTTCCACTTCTTGACAGACCTAAAAACCAGAATCGATCAAATAACAATTACTATCATCAAGACTCAGATATATAGGGTCAAGCCATGTTCCCACTACCAAACACATGCATGCATTCAAGAACATGGGAAGTGGTTCATCATACCAGCAAACTTTGGAAGTAAACCCCAGTTCCAATGGCCGTATCTTTGAATATAGGCTCGTAACTTCTGGTCTTCCTCTTCACTCCATGCACCTTTCTTAAGTTCATTATTCGTGTCAAAACTTGAGGTCTTCACCATTTTTCTAGCTTCAAACTTTCTGGATTCGACAACTACGGTTTTGTATCGAACTATCGATCTATATATAAGCACACTTATATATATGTATGCTACAAGATCATGTAACACTAAACGTGGTCAGTGCATGTTTTTTTGTATAAAAGTATGAAATTCATTTTTGTGGATTAATTAATTAAAATGTGGTGCTCCGAATAAATTATATATATAGATAAGATATATATTCTCGATGTGATCCATCTAGCATGAGGCGTGTTGATATTGTTATTATTTAAAGTGCAGAGACAAAACCCTTTTGTTAGGAAGATATGATATTAATCAATGAAATTTTTGGTGAACAAACCTAGTACTAATACTACTATTTAAATTTTATAAAATATATATTTGTTAAATATTTCTAAAATATAAAATCTTTTAGACCTTCTCTAACGCCCTATTGGCCATCGTAGAAGGATAGGTCGATAATGAAATTGTTTAAATCCAGTAACCAATAGTTAAGATGAGAATAATATTGATTAATAAGTAAAAATTGAAATTGTTTAAATCCAGTAACCATTGTTTGATTACATGAAGTTGCATGATATAGTAATGTTCTGTGATCGCTTACAAAATCATGCTTCTAAAGTTTATATTAAAGTACTAGGTTTAATACCTGTGTGTTACACACGGGTTAAATAATAATATTTGTAAAGAAATTATAATCATTATGTTTAACAATTTGTAAATATTTTATATTTAAGAAATTTTACTCTATCAACTTATGCATGCATGGTTAAAATTCCATTCAATTTCCCACCAAAATTTCCTAATATAAAAAAAATTCCACCTAAAAGTAGCCCCCTAAAACTTAGAATTATCCTTATATAATATAGCAAAATCAAAAAAACGTATGTGGCATCTTTTCATAGCTTTTAGCTTATGTGTCATTATTTGAGAAATTATCTCACAATAATGATTTTTTTATTAAAATTATGTATATAAAATTTATTATAATAAAACTAATTACATTTTTGGTCCCCTAATATTTTGGAGAATTCTGAAAAATTTAAGAGTATTTATATTTTAACCCTTTACTACAAGGGGTGTACGTGAGTCGGTTTATATTTGATAGGGTTTAAAAATGAAACTTATGGATAAAGTTAATAATAATATACAATTAAAGACCTCAGTGTTTTATAAATATACATAACATTTTATATGATTTAAAAAAAATAAACTACACCATAAAACTAAACATTTATTCTATTTAATTTGAGTATAACACTGGTATACTAAAAATCTAATTTTTAAAAATATATCATATTTTCCGTTTTACGACAGTTTTGTCTCAAAACTGAATGAAACATTTATGAACATCCTTAAAAGCATCACTTGAATTGTGTTTCCGAGCGTAGCGCGGGCACTAAACTAGTTAGATAGATACTACAAAATCGTCATTTATGTTTTACAATTGTTTCACATTACGTCATTTACCTAACTTATCAACAAGAATCATCTTTTAAATTGATATTTTATACTCTATTTTGATCATTGAGTTGATTTATACTAAAAAGTTCAAATTTTATATAAAGTCTAAGAAGTCATGAAATGATTACATGTGACACTCCCTTAAAATTAGATGGATGATAATATTTGTAAATTTTACATTAATCCATTCGTACCATACTTCATATCAAAAGCTCTATGACATTAGTTTCAAATTCGAAAAAAAACTTAACGGCATTAAGTATTTTTTAACTGGGGCTCTTTAAAAAAACTATGTTTGAAAGTTGAGATCTCTAAAAGGAATTTTCTCAGATGGGATTTTTTCTGATCAACAGGTGAAAGTTGAGATTTTTTAAATCCAATTTTCCTTTTTTAATCTTCCATAAATTTTACATACGACGCTATGTTTTTAAAAAGTTGCACCATAAAAACGAGCATTTTTGTTATCTTTAAAACGCGTATAATATTGATAATATAAAAAACAATGAACTGAAACATGAAAAACAAGTTATAATATATTTAAGAAGTTATATTTTGTCCCTAATGGTAATTTAGTTAATTCGTAACAAACTAACTAAAGTAATCTAACGGTGTTAGTGTCAGCTACCAAAATAACAATAGGTTTTGGCAAGAAGTGACAAACCACATGGACCATAAGTCCATATTTGCAATTAACTCATTTGCTTAATACATCAAGAGAAAATTGTTATTTTGGTCCCTATAGGTTATAGGTTTTGTTTGAATTCTAGCACCCACTTTGATCTTTTTAAGTTTATGTTGCTATTATGGTGTATTATTTTATAAAAAATTGATCAATTTATTCATTGGACCAAAATAAGTTAACTATTTATGTTAACTCTATGGGAATTTTTGTCAATTTAGTTAAATAAGTCCTTTTACCATCGTCCATTATCTAGAACATCATCGTCCCCCCACATCCACCCCATTTTCAGAACCATATGTTGCAACCCCCGCCATCCATCATGGGTGTTTATGGATTTGTATCAATATGAAGGGATAGTTAGAACAGTGACATCACCACTAGCACAGATCACGACTGTTATCTTCTTCATACCACTTAGTCTACAAACCCTTGTATCAAATCTTTCTAAGATCTTGATTTTAACGTGTACAACTTGATTTTTGGTGGGTGGGGTCATGATTTGATTGCATATCCAGGATCATAAAAACCCAAATTAAGAAGAAATTAACACGTTCTTCTTCTTTCTCTTAAATTTCAAGACTGTTGTACTAGGTATTTGGAGGTCAAGGATGGTGTTTGCAGGTGAAATGGTATTTGTAGGTGCGGTGGAGGTCGACGGTGGTGTTGTGATGGGAGAAGTTTTTTTTTGGCGGATATAGGTATTGACAAAAACCGGAGTTAGGGTGAACGGAGTGTTGGTGATAAATGGTGGCAAACTTGCGAGGTGTGGCGAGCACACCACTCCCAGCCCCACGAGGAAGGCAAATGAGATGGTGAACAAGGTTGAAACTGTGAAATCTGCCCCAAACCCGAACCCGAATACTCGACTCGAACCCGAAGTAATCTATCTTTTATTGTATCATATTGATCTTTCTTTAAATGTAACGCTTTGTTATTAATAATGTATTTAAATATGTCGGAATTTAAAGTTATATCGTTGTCAATAAAACGACCGAAGTATTATTAAACGTTTACTAATAAGTTATTAATACAATAATTAAAATCTCCAAAAATAGATATACATGGTATTTGAAAATAACCATTTAATGTCAACCGAAATATAAACATGCAAAAATGTCAACTTTATAAGCAATACGAGTTAACTCGGTTAAGTTAGTTAGTTAAAATAAAGGATTAATTAACTTTGTGCCAAAACTGTCAAGTTTGAAACTTCTTTTAAAGTTTAAAATGCAAAATAAAGAGACTATCAAACTCAATAGACCATAACTGTAAATTCCAAACTTCAGCCCAACCCAACTGCCCCTTGCACGCCCGTGTTTCCGGCGTCCAATTCCGGCCACCGATGCCGGGTTCCAGTGAGATCCAAAAACCATTTTTTTCCATTGTTGACCAAATTAAATCTGTGTAAAATCTTCCTTATGATGTACTCGAACTCATGAGACCTTTAAAGTGTGTTTACTTCGCAAACGAATCCAGTTCAATAGATTTCATAACACCCGTTTCAATTTAAAAACTCAATCAATCAAAACGTTAAGCTTAATCAAATTAAAACCATCCGTAACGATCTTTGCAGTGATTTGAATATGTCAATGACATTCAATTGAACTTTAATCAACGGATGGTTTTAATACATGTCAGCTAAAAGGGTCCAACTGAGCAGTCCTAGAATACATGTCATTGACATATTCAAAAACCCAATTATTCTTTTTTGCTCGTAATCAATCCTGAACCCATTCAATAACTTTCTGATCATAATAGCGCAATTAAATAGACCCACTGTAACACCCTAGGCAAATCCCACATCGGCCGTGGGCAGGAGAGATCTAGGATTTATAAGGAATGTCCGACCTCAAATACCAACAACGCGTTTTGGGGCTTAATGTTAGTGGATGAGTGGAGAACTCCACAGTTAAGCTTGCTCGGATGACAGCAATCTCAGGATGGGTGACCATCCTGGGCAGGTTTCATCCGGGCAACCAAAAGCAAATCCGTGAGCTCTGATGTAGCAAAGCGGACAATATTGATGGTATGAGGGGCCGGATGTTACAAGTGGTATCAGAGCAACTCCTGTGTCGTTCGGGATGGTGGGACAAACCTCATCAAGGATGGTGAGTCCCCGGGGGTGTTCAGAGGGACACCTTAGGCAAATCCCACATCCAAGAATGGGATGGTGGGGCAAACCTCATCGAGGACGATGAGTCCAAAAGGGGGGGTGTTTGTAACACCCTAGGCAAATCCCACATCGGCCGTGGGCAGGAGAGATCTGGGATTTATAAGGAATGTCCGACCTCAAATACCAATAACGCGTTTTGGGGCTTAATGTTAGTGGATGAGTGGAGAACTCCACAGTTAAGCTTGCTCGGATGACAGCAATCTCAGGATGGGTGACCATCCTGGGCAGGTTTCATCCGGGCAACCAAAAGCAAATCCGTGAGCTCTGATGTAGCAAAGCGGACAATATTGATGGTATGAGGGGCCGGATGTTACACCCGCACTCTCTCCTGAACTTGATTTCATTCCATGATATTCCAATTTCAATCAAAAATCACAAGAACTCAGTGTTTGATCCGAACCCGTCGTATCTTTGTTCTTCGTCTTCATCGATTCAATTTGTTACCAATCAAGTAAGTGTTTTATGTTAAAATGATTCTTATCATGTCTAGATTCAATCTTCTCTGTCAATTTCTCATTTCATTGTTCCATTCCGATGCAATTTGCGATTTTGTATTCTAGGGTTTATGTGTATTTGGGGATTTTTCTTGAAAATTAATTAAAAGTAATTAATCTCGAAATTATATCACTATCTGGTTCTGGTCTGCTGGTTTAGTATGTTGTTGTTTAAGCAGTAGGTCGCGAGTTTGATCCCCAGAACATGTATGTTTTGTATTTTTTTTTCCTATTTAATGTTTTGTCTAATTAACCAACTAATTTACTAACCTAAAACTAATACCATAATATATAGTTTATAAAATGCCAAGAATCTATCAAAACCATCATTTTATATAAACTTAGTTTTATAAATTTAGTTATTACAAATACTTTTACCACTTTAAAAGTACTATAAAAATGCATTTTAAATATTTATAAAATACATACAAAGTTTTATAAATAACAGTTATAAACATGAGATTTATATATGGACTTTTTATACGTTAAAAAGTGTGTTAAGTGTTTTAAAGTACTTCTAATATACTTAACATATTTTTGAAATTATATAAATTATTGTTAAAAAGAGTTTCTATCGTTTAGCAAAGTAATTACTATCACTATTGCTATCGTTATGAATAAATGAGTTTATATATTTTAGTTGTTTAACGAGAAACCCCCCCCCCAAATCCTAGTTCGAAACCCTAGAATTAATTACAATTTCCTTAGACTCCTATTGTTTCAACGCTAGTTTTCTATGCAATATTTTCTACTAAGTTATGATTGTCATTTAATTAGGTGATTCTAATATTTGGACGATCCTCGGTTTTATTTAGGCTATTTACTTTTTGTTTCGTGCCCGAGTTTCAAGGTAAGTAAATTCACTCTCCTTTTTTACTTTTACGTTTTAGGGCCGAAATATGTGTTCTATTACAATGCAACATTTTTTTTACTTTTCTTTCCATTTTCTAAAGAGATCATAAAATGTGTTAGTCTTGTCTGCAGCATGATGCAATCTTATGTGGTAGTTTAAAGTAGTATTATTACTTGGTAATCCCACCGGTACAATGTTAGCGCTAATGGTTTGACAAACCCACCTATATGTATTACAAAGATAGGTGATTTAAACCCAACCATTCTGTTAAAATTACAATGTTACAAGTTGCTATTCGATGTTACAAGTTGTTATACGATGATACAAGTTGCTATGCTATGTTGCTATGTCATGTCCCTAAGTTGAAAAATAATTATTGATAACTATCATATTGAGACAGTTACGTGACGGTTGCTTGAAAAATAGTTATTGATAACTATCATATTGATAACTATTTATTAAAGACATAGGATGCATTTGAGCTAGTTATCCTTTATATTGATTTTCGGTGGTTTTGAACAGTAAACACGAGGGTATTTTTGGGAATTCGCCCCATGAGGGTATTTATGTAATTTTGCACATGACTATATAATTGTTTCTTCTTCTCTCCCTACCATTATATTTCCTGGTTCTCTCTCTCTTCTGTAAACTGAACTCCGACAACGAGTGTTATTGCGTTGGTGAGAGATGCCAGTGGTTGTTGTCGTGATGGTTGTTGATCTTTTGGATCTGGGTTACCAATGGTTTGCAATGGTTATTACTGATACACTTGAACGATTTCTGGGTCTCTGTGGCTTACGTGTGCCGACGATGTTTCGTCGGTCCATGGGTGTTTATGACGCTCTTTATAACATCCGATCGTTGTGTAGCATCTGGGTTTCGTGGAACGATGTTTGTCGAAACCCTAGATCATTGCATGCGTTCTGATTTTTTTTTTGGGGTTTCGTTGTTGTTGCTCAATGCCGGAGTTTGTCAACGACGATGATGTTGGTGATTAGATCTGTTTGTTTATTTGATGTTGGTGTAGGTGGTGGTTGGTTAATGTTTCCGATGCCTTTAGGGTTGTGTTTTGCAGCCCTAACTTGGGTTCCGATGTTGGTACAGGTCTGATGTTTTTTGTTGGTACTGGTGGTGGTTGGATAATGTTTCCGATGTACTTAGGGTTTTGTTTTGCATACTTGGCTTGAATCTGATGTTTTTATTTTGGTATTCATGATGGTTGGTTTTTTGGTATATGAGTATGATGTTTATGAATTTTTGGCTGAAAAGTTGACCGATGATTTAAGTCTTTCTTGGGTTTTTGGTGTTTTGGTTTTAAAAACGGACGATGATGGTTTATAGGTGCAAATTTGACCTGAACATTTCACCTAGACGTGGCATGTATGAGTGAATGTAGGTTTTCAACCTGCAACTTCAAATGCAGCCATGGTGAAGTTCGGTTTACACTTTCTGACTCGAGTTGGTTTATTTTGAAGGTTTGCAATGGATGTTTATGTCTTTGCAACAATGTTTAAAACTGCAAAGTGTTGTTCATGAGCTATATGTCGGAAGTATTATACTTTATGTTATCCTTTATATTGATTTTCGGTTGGTTTTGAACAGTAAACACAAGGTATTTTTTGAAGATTTGAAAATTGTGTCGAGTAAACACGGGGTATAATTTTACAAAGTGTTGTTCATTGGCTGTTTTTTTGTGATGGGGCTGTGATGAGTATGAGTTAATCCAAATATGATGTTCGGTTGGCGTGGTAAAATTGAGGGATTGTTAGTTCATACCTACAATCCCAATGCAGCCACACCGTAAAAACATCAGGAGAAACCCTTGGTGAATGAGTTTAAGTTAGTCTGAATATAACATTCTGATGGCGTGGCAAAATTGGTGGATTGTTGGTAAACCTACAGTCTCACTGCAGCCACGGTTTGGTGACGGTGTAGTCGTCGATTCACAGATTCTCTGAGCCCTTAGTTTGTTTTGTTTTGTTTCAGTTTGTTCAAGTTTTTAGTTATTCTTGCTACTGGGCTATGATGAGTAAGAACGACATGCCTCCCGATGCAGTCGTTGATTTTGAGCTTTGTTATGATGTCAAATAAAACGCTCGCGCAACGCGCGAGCGAGCTCATTTTACTAGTATAATAATTTTTGTCGGTCTTATTATTTTTGTCGGTTCTATTTAAGACTCATGTTCCAAAGTTATTATATCATTATTAGACTTAATAAATAAATACCATGTGCTTTGTTTACCATTGATATCCAATTTCTATGACAACCCGGTGTTTCCGCCGCCGGGTGGGGTATCACAGAAACCTTGTAGACGAAATCGTTTATTTGAATGTTAAAACTTGACCGTCGGGTACTTTACCATTGCTTTTTTGGTTAAATTAAAAAATAAAAAAACTTCTTTTTTTTCTCTTTTTAAATACAATAGCATCTCACAAATATTACAAAACCACAACTCAGTCATTCTTCCTCTATTTTACATACAAATACTCACAATTTCCCATATATTTTACACTCTCACAATGAATACGCTTCGACTAACTCAACAATTTTTTGAAGGTTCCGAAGGCAATCTGAATCAAGCGGTGAAGAAGTCATGTTCAACCTACAAGCCCCGATGGAAGAAGACGAAATTTTTGTTCGTCAACAAGAACATATGTACATCGTGATCGTGTGGCGGCCAACGAAGTCCTCATGAATGATTACTTTGTTGAGGATTTAAAATATACTGCGGAGACCTGGTATCGTATGTCAAAGGAACTATTTTTTAAATTAGTTAACGATATAAGTGTAAATTATGATTATTTTCTAACACTTACGATGCAAGAAATAGAAAAAGCTTCACCCAAAACAAAAATTCACTTCAGTGGTTCGTCAACTCGCAACCGGTAACCACCTTGAAGAATTTGATGAATATTTAGCTATTTTCACTAGGACTTCACGTAAATGTCTTGAATATTTTGCAACATGATTATTATTTTATATGGCAAAGAGTTTTTACGTGAACCAATTACCTCTAAAATTACAATTTTGTGCGAAGCACACCTGGAAAAACATGACATACCCGGGATGATCAGTAACATAGATTGTACACATTGGGATTGGAGAAATTGTTCTACTAGTTTACGAGGGCAAACGATGATACTAGAGGCGGTTGCGTCTAATATTTTTGGATTTGGAATGCTTACTTTGGCACTGTTGGTTCAAACAACGACATCAACGTTCCACAAAGTTGTCCTTTATTGCAAGACGATATATATTTAAGGAAAAGTGCCAAGGTGTCTGTTTGAGGTGAAAGGTCGAATTTACAACCGTGACTACTATCTTGCAGATGAAGTTTACGATAAGTGGCCAATTTTTGTGAAAACAATTCTATACCAATCAGATGAAAAAGAAGAAAATTTCATGAAAGTTCAAGAATATGCAAGAAAAGATGTCGAACGAACTTTTGGTGTGTTAAAAGCTAAATGGAGTATTATTCATCGAGCGGCAGGAGCTCATAAACGTGACAAGATAAAGAACGAAATGTACGCTTGTTGGATATTGTATATTACGATCCTTAAAGACGAAGGCAAAACGTTCTCATCGGTACATATACATATATGCAGTCTTGGACTTTAACATTATTTGGGTGTTGAGGGATATTGATATGCGTCATAGACTACAATTTGATCATGTAGAAGACATTGATAATTGGCAAAATGTAGATGGGTAATGTATTTTTTTTAAAAAAATTAATTATTTTTACGTTTTTTATTTGTTTGCTTCGGTTTTTATTTAATTCAAATATGTAAGGTTATTTTATGAATTAAAAAAAGTTAGGTTTATTGTGTTTTTATATTTATTTAGAATGAAACTATTGATGGGGTGGAAAGAAGAAGGGAGGACCACTCTTACACCAAAAGGGTGAAAAGAAGTGATAATGAATGAAAATTAGAGTGGTGATATTACTTTTTCTAATTGATTCAAAGTTTTTCTTATAAGAACCTTACACGAACCACTCTTTCCATGTTTCTAAATAAAATTGATTATTTTTTTATAAAACTAGATACTAGAATAGTAACAAAAATCATATAAGGATGAAGTGATCATATTCAAACAAACCTAAAAGACCAAAATGATAATTTTCTCATTCATGTGTAACTTAACTTCACCAAATAATCATGAGTTTTAGTCTCACTTGAGAAACAAGGTAAAAATAAATAAAGAAAAGAAACTTACATTAAAAAAGAAATTTGTTATTTAATAGCAAATAATAACGCTCTACTTTATCAAACTATAAATAATTTATTGTAAAGATTAAAAAATTCCTTATCGAATAGAAATAGTAAAATAATCGACTATTTAATAACAAGGTACGATATTGATATTATTATTATTATTATTATTATTATTATTATTTTTATTATTATTATTATTATTATTTTTTAATTTATTTTTTAACAATATATACAGCAGTTTAGATTTAAACTTAAGACCTTGGAATTAGGTTCAAATACAAAGTCTAAATTTCCTAGAAAGTCTAAGAAGGAATTTGGACCATTAGATCTAATATTAAATGAAGATCAATGGCTCATAAACACAAGGTGGCATAATGGTAAATAGTTAGAACTTTAAATGGTAGGCCAAGGGTATATTAGTCTTGTCTCATTTTCAAATTCCACCCTCTTTTTTAAATGTCCATAACTTTTACATACGACAATACTTTTTAATAAAAACTACACCAAAAAAACGAGCGTTTTTTTATCTTCAAAACGCATACAATATTGATATATAAAAAACGATTTTTTTTTTTTGAAGTTTCAGCTCATTGTGTTATATTCGTTAGGTCATTGTGTTATATTTTTCAGCTCATTGTGTTATATTAGTCAAGACATTGTGTTATATTTTTCAGATTGTGTTATATCCGTCAGGTCATTGTGTTATATTCGTCAAGTCGTTGTGTTATATTTTCATCAGGTCGTTGTGTTAAATTTTCATCAGGTCGTTGTGTTATATTTTCATCAGGTCGTTGTGTTAAATTTTCATCAGGTCGTTGTGTTATATTTTCATCAGGTTGTTGTGTTATATTTTCATAAGGTCGTTGTGTTATATTTTCATCAGGTCGTTGTGTTATATTTTCATCAGGTCGTTGTGTTATATTTTCATCAGGTCGTTGTGTTATATTTTCACCAGGTCGTTGTGTTATATTTTCGTCAGGTCGTTGTGTTATATTTTCACCAGGTCGTTGTGTTATATTTTCGTCAGGTCGTTGTGTTATATTTTCATCAGGTCGTTGTGTTATATTTTCATCAGGTAATTGTGTTATATTTTCATCAGGTCGTTGTGTTATATTTTCATCAGGTCGTTGTGTTAAATTTTCATCAGGTTGTTGTGTTATATTTTCATCAGGTCGTTGTGTTATATTTTCATCAGGTCGTTGTGTTATATTTTCATCAGGTCGTTGTGTTATATTTTCGTCAGGTCATTGTGTTATATTTCATCAGGTTATTGTGTTATATTTTCATCAGGTAATTGTGTTATATTTTCATCAGGTCATTGTGTTATTTTATTAGGTTATTGTGTTATAACACAATGACATGAATAAATAACACAATGACTTGACAAATAACACAACAAGCGAAAAACGTGAAAAAAAATTTGTTTTTTATATATGAATATTATACGCGTTTTAAAGATAAGAAAATGCTTGTTTTTATGGTGCAATTTTTTTAAAAAAATAATATCGTATGTAAAAGTTATGGACGTTTAAAAAAATGGGGTGAAACTTAAAATATAGAGACATTACCATCTTTACCCTTCCTTCTAATTTTAAGGGAGTGCCACATGTCATCATCTCATGGCTTCTTAGACTTTCTAGGAAAATTAGACTTTGTAGAATAACTCCACTCTAAGACCTTGCTCTAATGATGTTTTTAAAGGCAAAGCTTTTCCTATTAGGCTATACCAACCCCAATAATTATTTTATTATTTTTTTTATATTCTTATTATTATTATTATTATTAATGTTCCTATTGTTTGGAAACGCTCTTTTTATAATTTAACTTTTTATTGCTAAACTTATCAAAAATAAAAAGTTCTCACTATATTCATTATTTTATCGTTTCCATTTATTCATTATTAGGCTAGTGGAGCACTCTTTTCAATACTCTCAACCTCACTCAATCATAAGATATTGAGTTAATTACAAGAATGGTCCAAATGATTAGAGTACTTTTCATGATTTTGATCGACAGCATTGATTGAGGTTATTTGGTCGGTTAAAAATTAAGTAAATAGAATTTCTGTTCACCCTTAATGGTAAGGATAAGTAAGGTATCGAGTCTATGAGGAATTTGTGGTCAATGTTTAATGTAATTAATCGATTATTGACTTGAAAAAAATAAACTAAACAAATGCATAAATGTAAACTGGCCTTGAGTTTTGATTGATTTGAATTTGAAAACAACTAGCTTATAATTATGAATTAACTATTAATTAAAAAGATAGTCGTTCCCGGGATTCAGATTCAACTAGGGATGAGCTTTTGGTACCGAGTACTGGTATCGTACCGACTTAGCAATATCGGTACCGGTACCCACTTTTCCTGAAATTCGGTACCGGTACCGGTACTTTACCGGTTAGTACCACGTTGGTACCAGTTAAGCAAAAACTAATTTTTTTAGTATATTTTAAATAATTTGAGATGTTATGAATGTTGTGTATTATATGGTTAATGTTATAAAGTATTTTCTTTACATTTTTGAGTCATTTTATAATATTTTTTAGATTATTAACTTTTAAATTTAATGAAGTTGATATGATTTTTAATTAATTTATACCCTATTTCATTTCTTTTTCTTATATTCAAGTATATTATAGTATATTTATATTAAAAAGTATAAAATTAAACCGAAATAAGCGAATAAATTTTATTTAAAAAAGATAAAACATGAAACCGGTACCCACTTTTTTTAAAACTCGGTACCGGTACTAGGCGGTACCGGTACTCGTCCCGATCTCATCCCTAGATTCAACGATAATGTCAAGTTCATCCACTTAAGTTTTGATCATGAAAATATGATTTATATACGATGATCAATTAATTATCAAACAACTATCAAACCTAATCTTTATGAGTAGATAACGAAAATGTTGAAAACCAAAAACCAATCAATTAGTTTAATAGTAATTATAACAAAAAATGAATAACAGTGTTCATCCTAAAACTATTGATAGAAAACAAACCTAAGCACACAAACCAAACATTTATCTTGTAAGAATCTTTCACCCGGAAACAACTACAAAGGAATTAGCCACTCATGGTTGCGAGAAGATCTTCAGATTTGATGTAGGATTGCATGATTGATGATGGAATGATGTTTGAAAGGCTTGAATGGTGAAAAGATGCTCTAAATTCGTCCTTGGTGGCTAGGTATCAAGTTAGGGTTTGCAAATAAACTTAAAACCTTTAAATACCCTTCAAAAGTCCAAAACAAAAATAAAACTCGACAAAAGGACGTAACCTACGTCCATAAGGACGTAATCTTACGTCCTCCTGGTGAAACACGATCCCTCTTTCATTTAAACTTTCTTTATATTCTTGTGTAGCTTCTCGAGAGCTTTCCGTTGACTGGTAATGGGTCCCGTAACTTCATTCCTAGCTCAAGTTATGATCATTTTACGAGCACACTGCCGCGTAACATCTTTACAGTGTTCTTAGCTTCCGAATAACATAGTTTAAGCTCCAATGACCTTCAAACCAAATATAGAACAAAGTAATCATGTTCGATATGATAGTTAAGCTAAAACCATGAGTTTATATACTTAAACCTGTAGAAAATACGAACACATCAAGCATACTTCTATTCACTGATTAAGTAAATAACTATCAAGATGTGGTTTACCCATATTTTATCTATGGTCCATAACTTCAAGAAATTACACCGTTGATCCTTAGTGTTGAGTCAAAAGGTAACACCAATGGTCGATGTACTAACTTTCGTTACCTTTCTCAGTTAAGTAGATGTGAAATGTCTAAAATACCCCTTATATTAATGAATCTAAAAGTTAAAAAAAACCTAATATACTTTAAAATTTGAAACCCAATTAACAAACCTAAAAATCCACGCCCTCGTCCCATTCTAGCCTTTCGGGAAAAGATCCATCATCACCACCCTAGATCCGACGAGAACAACCCTCAACATCATCGTCTTTCATCCTCATCCAGCCACCACCCCTCATTTCCACCGTTGTACAAGTGATTTGGATGAAATTTATGGCGTTCGAATGTTATGGTATTGGCGGAAAGAGATTGAGACAGTTCCATTGAAGCAAAATAAATACTTTGATTTTGATTGTCGAATAGACTTCCAGTCATATTTGTGGAGTAGGTAAACTAGATCTTTATCAAAAGTGATTTTAACAAATGATCTAGTGATCCAGGTCCCACATCTACAATTGCCACCTAAAACTCACAGAGCTTTCACGTTACTCACCAAGTTTAACTAGAAAGTCTATCAATAACCGATAAATAATAGTATTTCGATTTCTTCTCCAATTTACATGTATGCTTCAATCCAAAGACAGTTAAAACTAACTGGTGGTTTCCATTATAATAATAAGGATTATTCTGTCGTCATAACCGCAAAAAAACTTGATTGTAGTGGTTGAATCACGAGTGTTGAGTTAATGGCAAGTATTGACTAAAGATTGTAAACGAGTTGTTAGAGATCTTAGGTTACAGTGGTGGGGGATTTATTTCTCGGCGAAGATGAACGTAGGGTGGGTGGTTGCGGTAAGTTGTCTTGAATAGGTGGCAGTGTTCTGGTTTTATTCGTAGGAATAGGTTGTGGTGATCTGACTAGAATAATGGTAGTTTACTAATTTGGCCGGAATAAATATATATTTTTTATTTTTAATATAACGGGTGTTTTAGACATTTCATACCCACTTAACTGAGAAAGTTAACGGAAGTTAGTTTCAATGACCATTGGTGTTACTTTTTGCCAAACAGTAAGGGACCAACCGTGTAATTTTTGGAAGTTAAAAACCACAGATGAAATATGAGTAAACCACAAGACCTTCCGTGTAGTTAAGTCTAATATATTTGAACCCTCTTTAATCAGAGAGGAGACCCTTCTTTTCTAACCAACAACTATTTTTAATATTTTAATTTTAAAATATCTTATATAATAAAAGAAACCAATTTCATTTACTTGTCATAATATTAAGCAATACTTGTCACATGCAATTTATTAAACTACTTTTGCCACTTGGCTTCGTAAAGTAACACCTCAAAATATACACACAGGTTTATCTTTACACAAAATCTGAAACCACGCGGATCTTTTGTTTGATCTGAAGAAACCAAAGCACACAATTAAACCCATATTATGTAATTTCAAACATTTTTTTAATTGCCAGCTTATTTTAAAACAGTCTCGTGTACGAGTATCTAACCTAGTAAAACAAATAAACTAAACACACACATCCCAAGTTTGAGAGTGAGTTCATGAACCCACAAACTTACACTCAACTTGGGTGTCACGACAGTGTACCCTTGTAACCCTCAAGTACCTGCACTCACTACTCACGACCACGAGTGATCTGAGTAATCTTAGAGTTTTTAATTTTCTAAAAAAATAATTAGAAACTATTTTTTTTTAAATTTGGTTTAGTGTGTTTCTTCTCTTGAAAGTTATAATTGGAAACTTATTTAAATGTCTTGACAGTTGGTTTGTAAGACTTGTTTCCTCTCTGGAACATGTTAACGTCGTCACCGAGCGTCAAAGTACGTAAAGATTGACGATTAAAATCATATTGTTAAGTCTGAATAATTATTATTATTATAAAAAAAATTTTAAGGTCTTAAACAAGTTATAAGGGTGAGGGGAGTCCACCCCTCACCACCCCACACCATCCCACACTTTTTACTCCATCCCACGTTCACCCCACATTCACCCCAATTCACCCGGTATCCACCCACACCACCCCACATCATTTTTTAATATTTTATTTCTAAAAAAAGCCTAAAAGTAGCCGTTGGAGGGCATATAACTCGGGGAGAGAGTCGGGGAGAACACCCCAAATGGGACACCGATTTTCGGGGCCGAAGGGGGGTGGGACGGTGTTTCCACGCGGGGCCGATTCGGGGCCGCATGCACCCCACGTCCACTCCGCCTGCTCTAAGTGTTAATAGTAAAGTAAAAAAAATATTTAAAACATTAATGAGACGTGGATACCGGAAAGTACCTACAACAACAAATAATAGTTTTAAACCAATTAATTCAATCGATGAAACGTGTGTAAAGAATGTTTTATGTCAGTTCAACTGTATGATAGATACCTTTTACAGCAACTATTATTATGCTTTTGTTTGTTTTATTTTTTTTTCTTTAGCTATCATAATAATTTAAACTCCACGGCATGTTTTTTTAAAGGATAGGTATGTGTATATTGCAAATTGGATTTCAACCCTCAATTGTAAGTTTAATGCTCAAGAATACCAACGTTAAATCATTTTAGGAGGAAACCAACTACCTAGTAAAATCATCTGATTTGCATACGTCTGGAAAACTCATTGACAACCCATGATTATAATAATAAGATTTTGACACTAGTTAGATTTAAACTTATGACTGTTAGACCACAAAACTCTTCATCACACCAGCAAGTGTCAGTGGACTAAATATCCGGTAGCTGAAAAATATACCTTACTACTAGGTTGAAAAGTCGGTCCTATACATGGACGACACATGGTGGCTTCCTATTGGACCAAAAGTTTTTTTGTTTTTTTTTGTTTTTACGTGTATTTTTAGTATATATGGGTTTTGTTTCCAAAACTAACAATTAAGTAGCTATTTGTTTCAGTCTTTTAATGATTTAAACGTTTGAATAGTTCAGACTTTTTGTTTTGCCAGCAAATGTCTGAATGGTTAAGACATTTGCCTCTGAATGGTTAAACATTATACTGAGTCTGAATGGTTAAGACCTCTTATATAAATTAGTCAGACATTTTTCTTTGAATAGTTAAGAAATATAATAACTCTTAATGGTTCGGATCTCAAAGCGGTTCAACACTTAATGTTTCATACCTCTTACTGGTTCAGCATTTATCCATTCACAAGTTGTCAAACAACACTTAAGTGTTAGGTAGTAGAGGACGCTTTTGCTTGAGCATGGCAACCCAGGTTTGAATCCAAGGGCTGTCATGTTTTTTTTGGGATTTATTATTTATTTGTTTTATACAAGTGTAGTCTTCTACTCTACCGTAATATGTTTACGACTTTAATCCATTGGTTTTGACTTTGTTATCATTTGACTATATATTTGGATATATATCTCTATCATTTAATATGGGGTGTTACGACTTTACATTTTAACGTAGGGGCATAAAAAAATTTCTATCAGTGTGTGTGACGAAGTTACACGCAAGACACCGAGCCGCCGCAACGCGCGACCCGTACTAAATTCAAGTTACTACAGTAGAACCTCTATAAATTAATAATGTTAGGACCGGAATATTTTATTAATTTGCAAGACATTATTATATTGATAAATTAATAAATTATTAATTTAATAGTTGGCTTATATTCGTGAGCAACTCACAAATTAATGTATCAACCTTCAAAATTTCCATGTCCGTTCACTTTACCTACTTGAGTAAAACATAAACAATGACCTTCAAATTCTCATGTACATTCACACATTAATAAACTTGTCAAGTTGAGGTACAAACTTGTCAAGTTGAGATACATTTGGAACCGGTCACTTGTAAAGAAGCATTGCAAGCGTCAACAACTCTTCACAACCTTTTGTTGCAATGTGAGAATACAGTGTCTCACTCTTAAGTGCAATGAGGAGATTAATATGAACTCAGTATAGATTTAAAGTTCACCAAAAACAACTGACTCTAGATTCATCTTTTATAAGACAATCTTATAATTTTGAAAAATTTTAGTAATTAGTAATTTATGGTTTCACTGAGACTAATATATTTACATTATGATTTCAAAAAAATTATTATCTTATTATTTTATCAATTGAGGTCCACTTTTATACTAGTCCCAAGTTGGAACCGGACAAATTATTAATGATTCAATTGCATATTTACCTCTATAAACACCCTCTAATTGCATATTTTCCCAACTAAATGGCCTTATTAAAAATGGGTATATTTGCAAATTAAAATTGTTTATAGAGGGAAATATGCAATTGATTTTTTTGACTGGGTAAATATGCATTTAAAGTGTTTTGGAAGGAGGAATATGCATTTAGCCCATTATTAATTTATCGAGTATTAAATTATAGAGGTTCTACTCTAATTAGTTTCGAAGTTCACGTGAAAAATGAAACTCTGCCATAAAAAATAGATAAATCATATATGTGATTTATCTATTTAAAATTGTACATTGCTGTTCATAAACTGTGAAACTTGAAACTAATCAAATTGTTTGAACCAAAACATGTGAGTTGGTTTAAAATTTACATGACTTGGTTTACAGATGTTTAGCGGCCCATATGATGATTTGAAATTTTGAACAAGCTGTATATATATAGTTATGTGTAGAACTGATTTTTAAACTTTATATTATGAGTAAACTGCAATTTTGGTCTATATATTTTAATATAATTAACAATTTCAGTTTCACCATAACAGTTTTGGTCCTTGTGTTTTCATTTTTTAATAGTAATGGTCTCAAACACTAACTCCATCTAATTTTCCGTTAAGTTTCTCTCACATGCGGAGTAAAAATGTCATTTCTCCCATTTTTTCTAACATATGACTGAAAAAAATGTTAACCTACATGACGACCTAGATAAAGAGGGTGATAAATAACATTTTTACCCCTCAGATGTGGGGTGCGTGTGAAATAATTAACGAAAAATTGGATGAGTTAGTGTTTGTGACCATTCCTATTATAAAATAAAAACACATGGACCAAAACTGTTAAGGTGAAACTGAAACTGTTAATGGTATTAAAACACAGAAACCAAAACTAGAGCTTACTCTTACATTATTTTTTCTTTGTGTTTGACAAAAAATAACCACCTAGTGATGTGTTTTACTTTTCACATAAAACAGCTCAGAACTACGTAGTTTTGATTAAAAACAACTAAATTGATTTATATAAGTTTAAACTTATAATGAAGAAGAGGACGAGCCTTAGAGAAAAGAATGAGTTCTAGCGATCGGTTCTTCATGTTTTCGTGTTGTTATAATTAACAACCATGCATCCATCGAAGAATGATATATTGATATTTGAAAAGATAATTCTTTTTATACAATTTTAATAATGTAAATTATAATGTACTTCAATTACGATATTATATTATATGATAACATTTTTTAATTGAGTTACGACAATGTAAGTAATACATTGTCAACATAGACTGCATTTTTCAATATATATATGGTGGGAGTCATATCCATTAAATAGGTTTAAAAAGCATGTCTAATAATTCATGTTTAATAATTTCATGTTTAATAGTTTTATGTTTAATAGTTTATCATTAATTATTTATGTGGTACGCTCTACACTGATCTCACGACCCCTACTCTAACTAAAAGACTGAAGACTCCTACTAAAGATTCAAAGGACAAGTACTGAAATGAAAAAGGCTTATAGACTCGTGATGTTGAACGAGACATTTAAAGAGTAAAATACACACTAAAAAGTGCTTCAAAAAGTGTCAGCAGGTGCGTGGAGCCGGAGCCCAGCATGTTCACCCGCTGGGTAGGGTCGGGTCGGGCTGAGTGTTCGCCCTCTTCTAAGTCTTAGTTATTCTTAATGAAGTGAATGATCATTATTTATGTCATATTAAAACTTATTTTACCAAATAAAATATTAAAACTTTTACATGTATCTCCTTATTACTAGAGCTTATCACATAGTCACATATTTTTAGGAGTATGTGCGTGTTGTAGCAAAAATATGTAAAAAGTATTGATGTCTTTTTGGGAGTGATCCACACATGTTTCTAGCAAAAGTATATATGTAATAATGCAGTTAGTGATCACACAATTAAGGACTTCATTTGTAACTTGTGTAAAGCAGACGAAGTTTTGTGCATTGAACCCTTTTTGGTAAAAATTGCATTTAGAAAGAGTAAATTATGGATTTTGGCCTTATTTTAAATTCATTCATTCTTTTATGACAACAAAGTGTTAGTTTTGACTTTTTGTAACATTGATACAAGCATGAGCATATTCTTGTCATTTTACCTTTAATATTATTATTGTTATTTTTTATAAACAAAATATTACATTGTAATGAATAAACACTCGAGCAACCGTTTAAATTGATGTTAGTATAGGCAAAGCTAATAAATAATTACTATTTACTAATATGATAAAGAATCACTAAAGCTCGCTACTTATCGGCTTTACTGAATTAATCAAACCTATAATGATGACCATTGTCGAATGCTTCAAAGTTTAGACCTTTATTGTTCGTCACTTACTTGAAATTTAATCAAAGCTTTAATAAACAAACCATAATAAATTATCGACCACCAATTCAAACCTTCAATGGATGCTTGAGGTACTTGACGTCCTCTTGTAATTTCATGTGTAATTGCATATATTCCAGCATAGGTCTTTAGCTAATCATTAGAATTAGAGACTCCTTAAGTTAAAGACATATATAATATATATATACACGTTATTACTAAATTAGATGTGTGCTTTAATATTGAAAACCAAATTAAATGCTTTCATAAGCAGATTATGTCTCATAGGAAGTAAAACATATAACATGTTTAAGAATATAGTCTTGTCTATATAATTTTTTAAAACAATTACATAATTCCTTTGCAAATAGATAAATATATCTAAAAGAATTAGGTAAAATCGACCGTCCTCTTTCTAAGGGAGTCAAAGTCAAAAGAATTGGTTAGTTTTTGAAGCATAAATCAAATAAAACAAAAACAAATCAAGAATAACCCTTAAGAATTTGCTACAAAATCACTATACTTTTAAAAATGGCTAGCTTCATAGATAAGTTCAATGAAATGGTATACAAAAAACATTTCCCCTAATGTATTTCTTCTACGTTTGGTAATACATATTTTCTTGTTGTATTTCATTAATAATTTAGCTTCAATGAAAAAAAAGAAAAACAAAGTTACCTGGAACCAGTGTTGTAAAAATTGGTCTAGAAGGTCGATTACTCGGCGATTAATCGGTAATCGGTGAGTTACCATGTCGATTTCAATTCCTAAAATCGGTCAATTAATCGGTAGGCGGGCCTAGGCAGTCATAATCATAGTAATCGGTCAACGACAGTCAAAGCATTTTAAACCTTAAGTGTATCAACCCGATCCATAAACCATGGGCTATAGTCATTAAATACATAACCTTAGGCGTGAATTTCACTTTTTGACGATCAAAACATAGAATTTTGATGTATTTTGAAGTATTACATTCGCATCAGCCCCTTAAACTAGTTAAGAGATATCTATATCTATATCTATACCTTCTAATAAAAGAGGGTTTTGGATGTCACATGTCATTTAATGGAGCCACTACTGGCATTCAATTCCCGCCAAAAAATGTATTATCCTATATTTACGTCTACATTCATTCCTTCATTCATATTAATTTTTTCAAGGATCTACAAAATATACTTACATGCATGCGCTCTAATAAATAAGGAATTTTCAAATTCACTTCCTAACTAGTTGATTAAAAGATTTCCAAATCTTTTATATAACTCACTGACAAATGGGGACGGTGTCGATAAGAGAGTGGTTAGAATTCCCTTGGTGTAGTCCGTTACCGGGGAGATCAAAAAAGATTTTAAATGTTATTTGGATGGCTTCCGTGTGGTACCTGTGGCTAGCAAGAAATGAGCTTATATTTAATGCTTCCAAGCTTTCGGTAGACAAGGTGACGGAATCCATTGTGGTAAACACGTTTCTTTGGATGAAGTATAGGGCGAGAAGGGAAGGAGTGGCATGGCAAAACTGGTGTAGTAACCCGTTAATGTAATATGTGTTAGTGGCACTTGTTTTCGTTGTACTATTGGGTGTATTCCGTTCTATCTTAGCGTCTTGCTAATGATAGTTTTTTATAAAATCTGCTGTTCAAAAAAAAAAAACTCACTGACAAATACACTTACTACACTTACGGGCTTCGCTCCAATAAATAACTTTTAATTAAAATTACGATGTGGCGACAAAGTATTTATAGATTTTTATTAACTTCTTTTTTATTTTCAAAGTCATATGTCATATAAATGTAACCAAGTTTACTCAATGTTTTAATTAAGTACCTTCAACTTTTTGTCTCTAAAGTTACTGAAATTTTATTAAGCTTTACAATCATATGTGATATAAGTTTTACGAATGTTTTGAATTTTTTAAAATTGAGTTGGACAAATGAAACATGTATCAATTACGGTTACTAAAAAGTGAAAGTTTTTTCCAATCATTTTAAATCAGGATCTAATAGTGAAGAAAAAGAATTTGCAAGTTAATAACAAGGTTCTAAAATTATTAACTTTAAGTCAAACTGAATGAAAATAATTACTAAATAGTATCCAAAGTTAATTTATACATGTTTCATTTCCCGAAATCAAATTTAAAAAAATCAAATATTCGCAAATTTATTACATAGGATTAATTGGAACACTTGATGAAACTTCAGTGGTTTATAGTCTTTGTTGGTGTTAGATAATGTACCAAGATAATAATAATTTATGATTTTTTTTGTTTATTATACTCGATAATAATTAAATATTTTTTATTATTTAACTCGTGTAATACACGAGGTATAATCTAGTATATACATAAACAAATGATAAATTATTTATTTCCTCATGTGGGATTACTTATATATATATTTAAAAGAAAAACAGAATAAAAATCATAAAGTAGTTAGTACACTACCAAATCTACCCTTAGAGTGCAACATACCAACAGACCCTAACGTCACATCATGTTTCACCCTTTTGTTGATATTTGATGTTTCACCCTGTATCCATAATGTTGAATAAAATCTTTTGGTTCTTTATTTTGTATTTATATATAGGCCAGTTCTTCTTATGATTTATGATTATTTATATACTACAAAAAAAGTTTAAGTTAAAGAAATTTTATCAAAATGGTCATTTTTTACATGGTTTTATTTTTTCAACCTATACTTTACATGGTCATGACTCGATCTATGTAATCTTGGCCTTTCATTCTAGATGTGCCAAGACATGTCTGTATAAGACGACATGTGCCAAGATACAAGCTCGGTTCATCTTGCAACCAGCTATTAACCCATGTTAGCTTACCGGCTCAACCAACCGATAAATACAACAAGATATTGTTTAGGTTCACATCTTTTCAAACAATGAAGACCCCACCACCACTATCCAGTCATCTTCCCCAAATAGCAAAACCCTACCACCACCATCTAGTCATCTTCCTCAACTTGCCAACGACGAATTCTAGCGACTATATATTCCAACAAACAACACCACCAAACCGCCACGTCTTTGTTGTTCTAGCATTCTCCATCGTAAACTGTTTTACCTTTAACTATATATATACATATATATATGGTGAGGATCATTACATAACATTTTTATCGCGAGAACAAAAAGAAATTAGAAACAGTTCATATCCCTTGATCACGTTATTAACTATTCTAATATGACAAATATACATACATGTAAATCACTAGTTCCTTAATTTACATGTATGTAAATCAATGGTTCTTTAATTTACTTGTATGTAAATCAACTGTTTTGTAATTATATATGTAAAGGGGTTTTGTAAGGATCTTAACCATATATGTATGTATGTATATATATATATATATAGGGAGGGGTAATTTGAGAACACCTTCTAGTTGTGAGGACCTTACTTCCTGAGTTTTTTATTGTATATTTTGGCTCAAAAGTTGCGTATGTTAAAAACTAGAACCTGGAAAAAAGAAAATTTTAAAAAAATATTTTTGTCATTAAAAAACGTATATGTTAGTAAACCACAATATTGAAAGGCCACAAGATTTTATTTAAAAACCGCAAGATTTTATTTAAAAAAATTATTTTGTTAGTATGACACTATTATATTAAATTTAAAAAGATTTAAATGCTCGGTTTATGGTTTAGTTTTTTTTTAAATACTGTCATATAAAAAAGTTATGTATGCTTAAAAAATATTGAACTATTTAATTGTACGTTATTAACATCCTTATCCCTAAGTTTCCTTATTATACGCTATCAAATATAAGATGATCTATACACACCTCTAGTAGGAGAAGGTTAAAATACAAATACACTTAAAATTTTAAAGATTTTCCTAAATATTAGGGGACCAGAATGTAATTAAGGTTATTATAATATATTATTATTATTATAGATATATACATATTTCGAATATAAAAATATTATTGTGAGGCAAACTCTCTTATGTTGCCAAGTAAGCATAAATCACCTCTAATGATGCCAAATAAGCAAAATCTATTTTCATATATTATATAAGGATTGTAATTGTCCTGTATTTATCTTCATATTTGTAAATCGTCGTATATTTTATCTTTAAGTATCCATGGTATGTTTTTCTAAGTTTTCTACCTATCATATTTGTACACCTCATCGTTTGATCTAATACTATAACTTTTATCACTATCATAAACTAACTATCATCATTTGTTTACTATTAAACACCTATGTTTGTATGACCATCTACATAACAACCGGTAGCGAATCTAGCCCAAAAATTCAAAGACATCTAGAAAAATGTGTACATTCATATGATAATAAATAAGTTAAAAAATACCTAATAGATTTGTCATCTTTGTTATTTGATATCTTGAAATCTACCCATTACATTATCATGAGTTATTTTGTCAAATGTTTATTTTTCGATCACACAAACTAGAACATTGTTCAAATATTTGTCACGTATTCGATTGCCTAATCCGTCTTGACAAGATTCAATTTAGAAAAACATCTTTCAATTGTTGCGCCCGCAACCAGTAAAACCAACGCCACCTTCAATATCTGATAAACCAAAGGAAACGGACATTTTTTCTAGTTTTTACTATTTAACAAGCGAGATCACATAATCCATTAAAGTTTTCAAATCTATCTTCTTTTTTAATAATGTGATAAAAGACCTTAAGTTCACCCTCAATAAACCTTTTTTTTCTTTTGTAGTAAAATTATCTAGATACATATCAGATAATGTCACTATCTTCGATAGCTCAAACTTAAAAAACTAATCCAAACTTAGAAAACTAATCCAGCACAAGAATTTGAACCCATCATATTTTCTAGCAATGTAGATACCTAATTTAATCGATTACTAAATTCTTAATTATATATTTTTCAGTTTTAAAGTAGCTCTTATTGGTTTATATTTAGAGTGTAAATATTTAAGCCACAATGGGCTAAAAATATAACTTTCGAGTGAATAAAGGATGATTTTAAGAATCCCTAATATAATATAGGAAAATGTATTTTTTCTATGTGGCATGATTTTAACACATTTTTCCTAGGTGGCATGATTTTAAAACACCTCACAAATTTATTTATTTTAACTTTATTTTTTTAAAAGATTTTAAAGCACCTTTTTATTTCATCAAAAGATAATACAAATTTCTCTCTTTTTTTTGACCGAATATGTTTTACTAATAGCCATCAAATATGAAGTTATGGATTAAGATTCACCAGAGATTAAAGTAAAAAATAATAATTTAATATTTTGATGCTTACAAACGATAGTTTTGATGTTATCTTCATCAATTTCTTATGAAAAATGATGAAAACAAATAAAACTTAATTAGTCTACAATGCATATACAACATATATATAAGTGAGACGACACTCTGAACACAAAATTTTTACATCCGACTGAAGCAGCGTTATGTTTAAACACCCTATTGAACACGTCGTTTCTTGATTTGGACCATCGTTTCGATGTAACTATTACATCAATCGACTCGTATTCTACTTCCGATCAAAAGTCCTAAAACGTTTGTACGGAAATTAAAAAACAAGCTTAACGCCATTAAAAATATTTAACGGCAGTCTGTTGTTTTTTGTATAGATAGTTAGGTTGTCGATCTCTTAGCTCCAAACAAAAACCATGGTTTGTAATAGTACAAGTTGTCATCCATTTGCAAGATTTTGATCAGATTTTTATGCTTATGAATCATTTCTCTTCTAATTTTTTTCATGTGGGTTTTCATTTTTATAGTCTTTGCTGGTGTTAGAGAACGTACCCAAGATGGTAATGTTTTATTAACTTTTTTTTGCTTATTATGCTCGATAATAATTAAATTTTTAAGTTATTCAACCCGTGTAACACACAGGCTATAATATAGTATTTATCTAAATAAAAATCAAGATCTAAATTGTAAAAAGAAAATAAAGATGGCATGAAACGTGATTTATTAGTTTACATCCATTGTTTGAATTTGATTTTTATACTATTTTCTTTTTGTTGAATTTTGAAACAAAACACATGGAATGATGATGGGCCAAAGGAATATTAAAGTCCAAAAGGAAAGAAAATAAGTTACGGGCTCTTAATAGTTTAAGCATGTGGGTTGATTAAATATGGGCCAATTTGAGAAATGCTTGATAGTTATTGTCTTATTGGATCGAGATTGACATCGACTAACTCTTAACTTTAGAATTATGGCTGACAAATCGTGTCTTATTGTGCTTAACATGTTAAAAAAGATACGATTAACACAAATATCAAACACGAAAATGACCTGTTTAACACATGGCTCCTAATTTGATTGTGACAGTTATGTATTTTATGCATCAAAAAGAAGATGTGTTAAACCTTAAGCTCCTAATTATATTTATACTAAAAAATAATAAAATTACATAGTGCATTTTTTTGCTTAAAGGTCTTATCATGTCTAAACTGGCTACCTAATTATCATCCCTATTTAGAATCCAGTTAAAGCAAATGACTAAAAGGAGGCTACAGTTTAATTATAAAAAGGGGATTGATGGCTGCGGAAGGGGTACACAATTTCAGGACAAGTCTTAGGGTGGAAGGGGTGGAGAGATCATGCAGTTTCACTATTAACCAATTAAAAATGGCCAACATATAAGTACCATCACCCTATCCTCATCTACCCTAATTGGTAGGAGTGGAGGTTTCATGTAATATGGTTTTAGATTAGTAAACATTTAATTTTTGGATGTTTAAAATGTAAAATTGTATTCGGCAACCAAATATAGCGTTCAATAAAAGTTTCAAATGTGCCTAGTTAGTGGGGTGTAAATCAGTAAATGCCACGCGACATTCTCAAAGTTTTGAGAGAAGTTTCAATCACCCCTTCCACCTTTAGATCCAAGAAGCAGAGAACACAACAGTTGTAGGAGCATGCGTGGCTAAGCGTTTTGTGACTTTCTCCTGGTGGACGGGTCCGTATAGGTTTTACACTTTGTTTTGTTAGTTATGTATTGGATTTGTTTATGTGATGATATACATTGAATCAAATTGATGTATTAGTTAACTTAAACAATTTATTTGTGTTTGGAGTTCTTTCTTTACAATTGGTTCAGTTGATGACAAAACCTATAAACGAGTTGGGTGACTAAAGAGGGTTGACTTGACATTGATAAATTGGGTAATTGAATTAATTGGTTTGATGACAAAAAAAATATTTTTGATTGCCATGTTAATTGATTTTCCAACACTATGTCTATGTGGTATCCAACTAACTAACTAGCTTTGTGTAAATTTTGAACCTGAAACTTAGAAGAGGCCATGTTTCTTAAATCTGATACATTTTTTTTAACTAAATTTTATTGTTTTCTCAAATCCATCAAAACCCTCAAATCAAGATAATAGTAATATAAAAATACCTAAATACTAACCAAGTATTTTCTATGAAGACGACCTTAGTTACGCGTATCCATATTACCATATAGGTATTTAAGTTAATAAAATACTTGTTTTAATACTTTCGGTTTTTAAAGCATGGTACAAAACTACAAACTTTTGCATCTTCTTGAATCTTGACCAGGGCTGAGGGCCCACTACTACTTAACCCATTCCCATTATATCAATTATTACTATATGTTTGAACTTTGAACTGTGAACTATATTTTAATTATTTTTGTAAGTAAATATGTAACATGTTTTGAAAACAAGTATGAAAATTTTGTTTTCACTTTTTTTTTAATAAAAAGGGTCTTATTCCTTCAAATCCAAGGCAATGGCTAATGAATCAAGCATAGTTTCAACCCCAGAAATGTTAAGGATTTAATTCAGTATGGCGGAGCAAGTGATAACCGTCAATGATGTGTTGTTAAAACATTTGTAAAATTATTATATAGGATTGGAATACTTAATAAAACTTCAGTGATTTTATAAAGATAAAAAAAAGTTTGAGGTATTTAATTGAAACATTAGATAAAATTAGTTATATTTATGTGATATTTTAATTGTTATATTATAGACTTTGGGGGTAACGGTTAAAAAAAGCTTCAACAAAAAAAAATGAAGCTGTGAAAGACATGGAACGGTAAAACTTCACCGTGCAAGCTTTAGTTTTTGTGATGCCCCAACTAGGGGTGGGGGTGGCGGTGTTGTTAGCCCCGTCACATGTCACGCAAACACGTTATTATGACCAATGGCATAACAACTACACAATGTAATCAACAATTTAAAAATATGTAGTTATTGAAAATTTAATAAATGATTGTATATCAATTTTTTGTTAGTTAAGAAATCAACACTAACATTTAACTGAATTAACGTTTCATTTATTGTGGAATTTTGGATAGCATATGTACATGGGAAGGTTACCGTACAAAATGGATTTTGCCTAAGAAGCGTGAGAAGTGATATTTAAACACATCAAAACCGGGTCAAACGAACTCCGATTGAACTCATTCTTGCAGCGTTAGAACCGTGTCGTCAAACCCCCGCCCCACCACCCAAAAAACCTAAAACCCCCCACCCCACCCCCAAAAACCTAAATCACCCGACCCGCACCTTCTAAAAACCTAAAAACCACCCACCCACCACCCAAAAAACCTAAAACCCCCCACCCCTACCCCCCAAAAACCTAAACCCCACCCACCCACCCCCTAAAAACCTAAACCCCTCACCCCGTTCATATAAAAGCCTAAAATCTAAAACTAAACCCTAAAAGCTAAATCCCAATGCTAAACCCTAAGGCTAAACCTTAAGGTAAAAACTAAAATTTTAAGCTAAACTATAAAAGTTAAACCCTAGAATCTAAGATGATAAAGCTCGACGAGACGGTTCCAACGCCGCTTGAATGAGCTCAAACGGAGTTCGTTTGACCCAGTTTTGATGTGATTTAAGTCACTTCTCACACTTTTTAGGCAAAATCAATTTTGTATTTGATCTTTCCTCTATGTACATGAACAATATATCTTTGTTTATTTTACGGTTTTAGTAGAGGTAACAAAACAAAAAATCAAATAATATCAAAATATGCAAGTTTGTGTCAAAAAATGAAGTCCAGAAAAACTTGTTTGTTATTAAATTTTATAGATGATTAGTATATTGAATATGATTAATAAAACTATATTATAATAATAATAAAAAGTTATTTTTTTTAATATAATATTATGAATTGACATTTTTTTGTATTCAAAACTGTTAAATCTTGAAATGCCTAATGATAAAAGCTGTGAATTGACTAAAAAAATTTCTTCAAACATACTCCAATAGCAACAATACACCATCAGTTAGTTATACGCATACCAACCATGAACCACCATATCAAATCATACCCCACCCCACCCTTCATTTATTTCTATAAGTAACAATACCATAAACTCCATGCATGATCAACAATGTGGCAAGTAAATAGAGTTTATATATAACAGTTGCCATCATGTCTGCATTGTTAACCTCACTACTCATTCTCTCATTTTTCTCAACAATAACTTCACTCAGTTCCAAGTACTATGAAAAAACATGCCCAAATGTAGAATCACTAGTCCGAAAATCAGTGAGGGACGCCACGACAAATGACAAAAAAGTCCCGGCGGCGTTGCTTAGGATGCACTTTCATGACTGTTTCATACGGGTAAGAAAGATATATAGTCGTCGTTCATATCTTCTTTTTTATGTTCAAGTTGTATAGTTTTGTGTTGACTAAATTGGCTAGATGCCATGGTTTGATCTAATTCATAGGGGTGTGATGCGTCGGTGTTGCTAGATTCTAAGGGAAAAAATACGGCAGAAAAAGATGGACCCCCTAATGTGTCGTTGCACGCGTTTTTTGTCATTGACAACGCTAAGAAAGCTGTTGAATCTGCATGCCCCGGAATAGTTTCTTGTGCTGATATCTTAGCTTTGGCGGCAAGAGATGCAGTTGTGCTGGTAATAACAAAAGTTATACTATTTCAATATTTCTGCTTCATATCTTAGCTTTCACTCATTTGACCCGCTAGAGACATAACATATATAGCTTGCATCGTTATAAATAAATGTGCCATAATCGCCTTCGTAGAACCTATGACATGATCATATCATGTTTTATTTGATTATAGATTGACATCACTTGCAAATGTAAAATAATCATCACTACTTAATTATGACCATTAATGAACTTAAATGGCTACAATGCTAATCTAAAGATATTTCATCCCTTGAGAATTGCAATAACTTTCATTTCAAGATACCTCATTGTCAACATTGATGGTAATTTACAAGATCCCCTTATTAATCCTTGATAAACAAGATTAGTGTTTGTAATGTTTTTAGCTAGCATCCTTAATATATGTTATTTGCTGTAAACGACAATTACGTATACTGTCTATAAATAATGTTATTTACAATTACGTACGCCGCTATACAGTCTGGAGGGCCATCCTGGGTTGTGCCTAAAGGAAGAAAAGATGGAAGAACATCAAAAGCAAGTGAAACCATACAACTCCCTGCTCCTACTTTCAACATATCTCAACTTCAACAAAGTTTTGCACTAAGAGGTTTATCTCTAGAAGACCTTGTGGCACTTTCAGGTAACTTTATTAAAAAAAAATGTGCATATATTTTGTTAAACATCTTCCTTTGTATTTCTTTAATCCCAAACTAAATGCAACACTTCTGTTTTAACAAAACACTTTTTGACCAAATATTTTTGGCTTTTTTATTAAAAAGTTAGTCTTTTTTTTAACACGACGACCACGAGATTTCTGTTGGACTTGATCTTGTTGGTTTACACGTGAAGGGTCGAAACTTGGGACTTAACTTTAGTTTGTTTTATTATTTATTTGTTTGGTATGCATTTAGGATCTTTGAGACATTTCCTAGTTTGAGTAGGATGCAAAAGTCTTAGGTTTCAAGTTTGCTATAGTATGCATAGTGGTTTAAGGGATATAGTTTTATGTGCTCAAGTTTTATAATACAATAACAAGAGTTAATCTCTGTTGAGACCGGTATCATGTTTGTGTGTTCAATTTTGGGCATGAAGTCTTACACTTTAAGGCTTCATAATAAATTTTGGATAATGTCTGAAGACCCGTTTGACCCGTTTCTTTTTAAATTATTTTTTAACATCATACGTGTTTCACTAGTTAGAGATATAACAAAATCCAAAACAAACCTTTCGTTGCAGCCATCTCCACTCAAATATTTTCGTTTGACAATACAATTATGCAACCTAATACAAAGTCATTGTGATAAAGATTTATAACCCATGGAACTTAACATGGTCAAGAAAAGATTGTTAACATACTAAAAAATATTCCTATCAAGAATTATCTAGAAAATAGTGATATTACATAGACGGAAGAAATACAGACAGACAATATTTGGGTTGCAGTATGTGTGCGTGCTCATGCGCGTATATTAGAAAACTGACAGAACAATACATGTAGGTGGGCATACTCTTGGTTTCTCCCATTGCTCATCGTTCAAAAACCGAATCCACAACTTCAACGCCACAACAGATGTTGACCCTTCAATCAACCCTTCATTTGCTGCAAGTTTAAAGAGCACATGCCAAGCCAACAACAATGAGAAGAATGCAGGAGCTCCCATGGATCCATCTTCCACAAGTTTTGATAATATATACTACAAGCTCATCTTCCAACAAAAAACTTTATTTTCTTCAGACCAAGCGTTGCTTGATTCCCCAAAAACAAAACGTCTGGCAACAAAGCTTGCAACGTCGGAAGATGCATTCAGAAAAGCGTTTGTAAAGTCCATGATCAAGATGAGTAGCATTACAGGTGGTCAAGAAGTCCGAAAGAAGTGTAACGTTGTAAACTAGACAAGGACGTATACGGAATCAAGGGTTAGAGTGTTAGGCTCTGTCTCAGCAAGTTTGAGATAAAAAGAAAGCCTTCGCAAGAACATGACATGGTCCTATTGAATGTTGTTACAAAGATATTCGTTTTTATGATCACCGGACCATATACTACATCCCTCTTTAGAGCTTTTAAAAGATTTGATCATAAAAACAAATTAGGAGAATAATACCAAATGTCTTTTAAAAGACTCAAAATGTATACATCAAAAACAAATAACTTGAAGAAAAACATATATAGATACTCAAAAATCATATTTTGTATGAAATACCAAGTTAAACTATATGCCCACCTACAATAAAAAAAAATGCTGTCTAATCTTTAATAACATGTGTGAAAAAACTATTGAAACAAATACCACTTAGCTTGTTTTAAACATTCATGCTAAATTTCAAAATCATAAAAAAAGATAGAGCATCTCACATCTTAAAAAGAAAAAGGAAAAAGAAGCAGCAGCTAAGTCACAAAGGTTGACAAAATGTTGGTTACAATCTTTATTGGTTTCATCCTGCAACTCAAAAGATAAATATGGCAGAACTTCCTACACAAATCATGATATGACACTTGCTAAAATGAGAG
This sequence comes from Tagetes erecta, assembly GCA_030867185.1. Taxonomy (NCBI): domain Eukaryota; kingdom Viridiplantae; phylum Streptophyta; class Magnoliopsida; order Asterales; family Asteraceae; genus Tagetes; species Tagetes erecta. The sequence goes on from CM061490.1 coordinate 9,351,281, forward strand.
CAAAACAACAAACTCCTAGGCTAATCTAAGCCGATAGATAAAAGAGGATGATTGACTCGATTTCTGATAAGAGACAGATGGGCATTATGACTAATCTAAGCCGGTACATAATACATATGTCATCCCTCAACGCATGTTACCCTCGCGCAAGACATCAATCATGTCATATATCTTCTTATCTGCTTTTGATTGGATCTGCATTTCAATCACAAGAATAGATCATTAGGCTCTTTGAATCCATTATGCCATATTCAATCATCAGATAATAGACGTGCTTTTGTTGTGTAGGTGTTTGATAAATTCAGATTATTTAAATAATATACACAAAAAGGGAACCTGGAAGTGATTATCCAAAACACACTATTTGACCCCTAAAGAATGTTTATCCAAGAAGGGTGGGTCAGCTGGACCTGCCCTTTTTAGCGGTTTAATGATCAAGTTTTGATGGTTTGAACCAATTTTCCTTTTCAAAATCGTTTGTATCAAAATTTAAAATAATAAAAATGGTTCATGAATCTAATACATATGTGTAACTACAAATTCCAAAAAAATGGTTCCAATAACAAGGCCGATTCCAAGTACCAGACTGTTAAACCGCCAACCCACCAAAACCGACCCAATGATTCTAAAACCAGCACGATCTCTTTGGTTGTTTGGTTTCAATTCCAAATCCAAACTTCAAAAGGCAGTCACAAATATAAAATCACTTCTGAGCACAGACCCAACACAGATGGCAACATGTTGGAGCCTGGAGATTGCGGGTGTGCTAAGAAAATATTAGATTATTTTAACGATGTTAATAAGAGTATTGTTTATGGGTGTTTTTTCTACAAACTATTTGTTATAAGCAGACCTTCTTAGCGAGAAAAAGTGCAGCATCAATGGCCCCTTCTGCATAGATTGATCTCCCACAGACATTGTGTTGAAACTCGAAAGAAACTCTACAAATACGAAAAGTCAAATAACAGAATTAGAACGTGCGTGAGTAAGACTTCAAACCTAAAGATAAAGTCAAAACCTTACGTTCCATCAGGAGATGTGAGATTATACATATGGAATGCATGTCCATTGAGGTGCTCCTCTGGAACACCAACCATTTCAATCTGTTTCTTTGGATCTCGTATCAGTTCTATCTGATATGAAGTTGAAAACATTGTTTAAAAAAACAAAAGCTACATGAATATATGAGCTGAACTCATGAGGGATAACATGATAATATGATGACAATGTGGCAAAAAATGAGGAAGAAGGATCGAAATTAGAAGTAACCTCGCTGTTGGTGCTCTTATGTCATGCAAATAAATTTTTAGTCTAATGTAGTCGGAAATCATATTTTATGAAGAAAAAGGTGTTATATCATGAACATGCCTGACTCAAGTCAAAGGAGACTCCAAGGTCCTGGAAACATGAAATGACAGCTTTTGCCGTTCCAGACACATCCAATTTGGTAGCTTGATGAGATTCCATCACCTGTAAGGTTAATCAAAAGACAAGATCAACACAGGAAACAGCAAAACGATAGGAAACTTCTGAAACAAAGATTTATAACAAATATATGGTATCATAATACTGACACTTTAATATAAAGAGCCCAAGAATATTTTGGTACATTATTCACATATGATATTTTGGTACATTATTCACATATGATATTTTTACTTCTCAATAAAGTAGGCGAACACTAAAACATCTCAACTTAAAAAATGTTGCACAGTATCCAAAAAAAATGAATCGTATAAAAACCAGCATTGGTGAAAATGCTTACAGTCAACGCTGTAACAGAAGTGGCCTAAACTAAAGAATCATTATTTTGCTCTCCTGTGAAAGAATCCCTTTTCCATTTGAAGTATCATGTCACCAGAAACTGATCAGAGTGTTTATGGTGTCACGGCTTACTTTAATCGAACTATTACATGACCTAAATCTCTAAATAGGTCATTTCAAAAAAGTGCACATAAACCATCAACAGTGTAAGCAATTTGTCATAAGTAACTAGTGTGTTTTGTCATTATCTCAAGCATTTCAGAAAGTGGACAGACAGAAGACGGTCCAAAATAGCGCCCCCAAAATTCTTAACGTATGCACCCATTTGTTGGAGCCACTCTGGCATTAAAATATTGAACTATAAGATTTTGCCACTAACAAAGTAAGGAGCCCTGGTTCATGAAAGTTAACAAAAGAATTGTGCCTAGGTACAAAGCCAAAATCCACATCTAAGTATCCAACCACTATATGTTGGCATCAGTTTATGAGGAGAAGTACCTGTAGTTTATATCCGGAGAATGCTCCAGGAAATTGCTTAGCCATAATTTCCATGGCTGCCAAAAACGCCACAACCTTAACAAAAAAAACCAGGAAAATATACACCTCGTGAACAATAAAGAAACGAATATATTCAACAACTAATACCATAAAGTCATAAACATTAGTCACCTGTTTCCCCATTTGAGGAGAGATAACAGCATAAAGTCCGGCATCTTGCACAGTTTTATACAAAAGATCCCTATCTCCACCAGTGGTTCCCATTACAAAAGGCACTCCGCTTTTGCAATATAGCTCCGCATTTTCTACAGATGCAATAAACTAACACACTAAAGGCGACAATATGACTGTATCACAAGATTGTATGTATAGTTGTAAACCATACCATTAACGGCATTAGGTACTGTAAAGTCGATAACAATCAGATTTGGATATTCTTCAACCAGAGATGCAAGAGTAGTCTCTCTTTCCGAAGGACCGTGCACTTGAATATCTTTCCCTCCCACTTGAATTGTTTTCCCAGCATCGGTTTGAATGCCGAATGATGCAGGAACAATATGAAGCCCTGCAGATACTCCTGCTTCGATAACCGCCTGCCCCATTTTCCCCATACAACTATTGACCTAAACACATCCACAACTAAAAATAAATCAACTTAAAAAAATAACATAACACAAACTAACAACTGAATGCAAAGTACCATGATAGGCAGAGCAATATCATTCGCACGAGCCAGATGCATCTCATCAAAGCTCTGAACCGGTGTGTTTAACGCAGCTGATATCGAAAACACGCGCCTTTGTGTTCTACTAAAACTAGCATATGTTGATGGTCTTCTACTACTTGAAAACGAGACGAGATTTTGTCGTCGTCCAAGTAGATTCACTGGCACTTCAAGAACAAAAGCCATTCCGTTTTGTCTAAACAACTATTGTATTTACAAAGTAAAATACATCTTAGTTTCATCAACATTCAATAGCTGAAGCACATTTCTAGGGTTTCTATAACATAAAGTATACGTATGTGTATGCATATATGTATATACACAAATTAATATGGTTTTTCTCTCAGTTTATCACATTAATAACATTTAATTTCTGAATATATTACTCTAAAAGTTCAATACAATACCTATTGAGATGCAAATAGCGCGTTTGAATCGAGTGACGGCGACGGCGGTGGTATCAACGCCGGCGGGAGAGATGATGAAGAAGAAGCTGGGATGGATTGAAGTTGTTCTCAGGGTTTCTAGTTTTCACTTTTGAGTGTAATTAAAGTACAAGCCTACAACTAGTTAAGACTCACACAATACACCCTAGACAATGCTATAATTTCAAATTTGTATGTTTTGAAAACTGTACCGGACACTAAACCGGTATTCATTTTAATGGTCGAACTGGTCGGACTGCGGTTGGACCGGGATACGATAAATATATATTTATCAAAATAATATCATAAGAATTTCATTTTAAAGACAACATAAGTTCAACAATATTAAGTTATACAACATAAGTAATAATCCAAATAAGTACTAACGTTAAAAAGTGACAAAAATCATAACTTAAACAAGTTTTAACGCCAAAATAAAACGAGCTCATTATTTTCATCACTTAAAAATCAACATATTGACTTTCATTACAAAAAAAACACAAATAAATAGATGTAAACATAAATCCAAAAAATCAAACATAAAAATATATATTTTATTACTGGCCCGGTTTAATAGCGGTTCAATAACGGGTCGGTTCCGACAGTTCAAAGCGGTTTAGAAACATCAATCAAACCGTATCTAATTAAACTGGAATTATTAAAAAAACGATCCAACCGCGATCAGACCGATCGGTTTAACAACATTGGCGATTATAAAGACTATGTTTTAAAAAATTATCCTGGGCCTTATATACATAACTCCTTAAAGACTTATTTTACATTGATTTTTATGCTAATGCTGAGGTGGAAAAGATATGAGGGCCCGCCATCTATAATTATCATATTGGGTAACAGTTAGATATGAACCAAAAATATGAATAATGGTTGTTTTTTAGTTTAAGATTTGGATATTGGTTTTTTGACACTTCTATAGTTCTATTGTAATGTTTGGGTGGGGGAGTCCATCTTTGATACGTAGGGCATGTTTGGAAGTGTTTTTTTTTTCTTTTTTCTTTTGACTTATTAACTTCTTAAGAAGTTGATAAGTTAATTTTTGTGTTTGACAATAATAGGAAAATGAGTTTTTTAAGTGTTAAAAAGGAGTTTTTAATAAGTTACAAATTGTGACTTCTCAAAAAAGTCATAAGGAGATTTTGAGATGAAATCCCAAACACCCACATAACGATCCCCAAGTTCTTTTTTCTTCACACGGATACATCATAGACTTGAATGCATTTTTCAATGTTGACCCTTTTTTAATAAATTATTTAACTTAAAGAAATTATGTTAGATTATTTTCATTAAAATAATTCATCTTAATTGTTATTATCATAACTAGGATTATGACTCAGGCTGCTCGATACGACAGTTGGGTCTTAGTTTATGAGTTTTGACGTCGACACATATCGTGTGTTGCGGAACAATGTTACGTTTGTGACCTCGTTACACGCGTCGCGTTAGATTGTTATGTCAACGTTTGGTGTCCTGCTTTACGAAGATCATTTAACATGTAGTGTCCTCACGACGCAATACTAAAGCGTTAGTAACTTTGTTATTAAAATTGTATTAATTTAAGTTAAGAAGAGTAGGAAGAAAAAAAACATTAATAAACAAAGCATGCCAAAAAGAAAACACCCAAGGCTAGATTCTAACGTGCGTAACTATTTACGTAACAAATAGTTGAAGCAATAATCACAATACAAGTGTGGATAACTCTAAAATTTGTTGAAGTAATTGTTGGATATTTTGTATAAATGAGAGGTCAACTCTCAAGTAGTCGGTTGGTAACCGAATGAAGATCCGAAACTCGAGGCTGACGTTGTTGTAACCCGACTCGGTTGAAACGTCTAGAAGAGACTTTGGGTTTTCCAACCCTTAAGTTAATTGGTTTTATGACAATTCAATTGTCATTAGTTGCTAAGTTTTATGATAATTCAATTGTCATTAGTTGCAAGACTCTTGCATTTTCTTATCAATAAAGATAACAACAAAAACCATGGCAACTAGTTGAGTTTTGAAAAAACACCAAAAAAACCAAAGAAACATGGAGAGTTCATAACACACCAAAAACGCAAGAGCAAGACACATAATATCGATCATCTCATTTGCATCATCTTCTTCGGTTTCTTTTCAGGCAAGTGATCAAGTTCGGCAGTACGCTGCTTTCGTCCGGTGTACCCTGGGAACAGACGACGAATCTGTTTAAGGGAATTGTGTCAAACACAAGCCCGGATTTTTCTTTCTAATATCTGTTTTGTAGGATCATCAATCTCGTTGTCGTTAACGTCATGTACGTTGATATGTCATTGAAGTTTTTACTAACCGATACGGTTTGTATCATTTGTAAATTGTTCTTTACATGTATTTCTGATTCGGTTTTGTACACGGTAATGTACTAGTGAATTTCCCATGTATAACGAGAGCATCGTTATAATATTAAGTTGATTATTTTAATAAAAGTGAACTATTTTCCAACAAACTTAAACAGATTTTATGAAAATTGTTTGATACAATTTTAAAACCTTTAAAAAGGATTTGGGTTCACAAAAGATTAAAATATAAAACTATTTGAGATTTTAGTGAAAATCCACTAAATATATTTTATTGGGAAATGATATGTACTAGTACAAACTTGTGTTTGGATTATATATAGATTGGAGTACAATCTAAAATCGTAACTTTTGTGGTACAACTCAAATGGTTTGATTCAATTAGCTTGAATAAAAATTGACTGCTAATTGTGTATTTTCTAACAAGAGTGTTAGAATGAGTTTAACGAATAAACCGTATGACAAAACGTTTTGATAAACGTTAGTTTTCTAACAAAAGTGTTAGAATTGATTTGGTTAATAAACCATACGACAAAAACGTTTTGGTAAACGTTTGGTGTTCTAACAAGCGTGTTAGAATTGGTTTAGTTAAGAAACCATATGACAAGAACGTTTCGCTAGACGTTTGGTTATCTAACAATAATGTTGGAATCGGTTTGTGTATAAATCACATGACATTAACGTTTGGTATAAACGTCTAATTATCTAACGTGTGCGTTAGAACCCGATTGATTATCTAGCATGAATGTTGGATATTATTTTGGTAATGCTTAAGAACGTTTTGTGTAAACGTCTTTTTCTTACCTAACAAACGTTTTAGTGATTACTAATTATATAAAACAATGTGTTTTATAAATAATATTATGTGTAAAAGTTTACCATCTAGCATGTATGTTAGAGATGGTTTGTATTTCTATAACCATTTAGAAATTATGACTCTTAATAGTTATGAATGACATCAATAATAATTTGAATCATTAACATGAAGAGATGATTCATGTTTCTATAACCATTTAGATATAATGAGTTTTAATGGTTATGAATATCATGAATAATGATTTAAGGAATTAACATCTAAGAGATGGTTCATGTCTATAACCATTTATATATAATGGGTTTTAATGGTTATGATGCCATGAATAATGTTTTGAGCAATTGATATGTGAGAAGTGGTTTTTATTATATAAACCGAAAAGTTCAAAAGTTTTGTTTTAATCGTTTATCTTCTAACATGTGTGTTAGAAACGGTTTGTTGCGATGATCAACATATATAAAACGATTATGTAATCGTTATTATTTAATAAATGTGTTAGATTGCATTTATTGGTATTCACCATACTTTTTATGTAAACGTATAGTTTCTAACGTGCTCGTTAGATCTTGTTTAATTATCTAACAAGAGTGTTAGATATGATTGAACTAATATGGTTATAAATGTTTTATGTAAACATTTGGTTCAATATTATGAGATAATTATATTTATAAAATAATAACATATTTGGATGATGTTTGTGTAAACATTGCATTTCTAACATGAGGGTTAGAAATAATGTCATAATCTCAAGTTGTTAGTACGTTTTGTGTAAATGTATAACTTCAAATAAATATGTTAAACTATTGGCTTGTGGAAAGTTCGAAAAAATATATATATAAGGTTGGAGTTTAAGATCTTGATTTTTTTTTTCGAATCAAATGATAAACATACAATTATATATTTTGCAAAACCTTAGAAGGAAATATGTTTTGGATTATTTTATAACAATAATTTGCATAAAATATTAACACAGTTTGTTTTAAAGAAAAAATAATAATAGTAACAGCTTTGTGTCGTTGCTGTATATATTTTGTATTGTTCGAATACAGTTACTTGAGATTAGTAAAGATTTACACAACATATTGTTATTCAGACAGTTGAGTGACTGTTCAAGAGTATAGTTTCAAAAATGAAACGAAAATATGACGGCATGAGATTTTACTGAGAGAGTACCTCTAGAAAATCAAATAAATATGCCATTGGATTTATTTCAAGAATGTATTAAATGACATGGATCATTGCGTGTCATGGATAGTTATTATTTCAACAGTTCTCGTGTTATTGGAATCATAGTCGATGAGATGTATCGACTAACTCTAATGGAGTATGTATCACTAAAGGTGATTGACATATCAGATGATAAAAGTGTTGGAGATTGCAACACAATATGATTTTATTTGTTAGAAATCATTTATATATCCAATTAAATTATGATGAATAAATTCCTGTTTGGCGGGATTAATTTGTTCGATGTTGTATAATTGATGTGTTCAATATCTTAGGATAACGCATACAGTTAATACAATGAAGTAAATCGAAACATGTGTGACATGCATAATAAGTTGATGTCCTTTTAAACGGATAGTGCAAGATTTGTTATCATGACTAATGATGTAGTCATAAGTGAGACATCAAATTTGAAGACATATATATATATATATATTATTGTGGAAATTTACTTAGTGTAAATTGTAACACATGATAAAAAAAATATGTTGTCATAAATTGAAACGGACTCGTGAGTGACATGTAATATATGATTTATCATGAGAAATGAAGTACATGTAGATGCGTCTACCATCTTCAATGTTGATTTAACTATGTAGAAGATGTGATCTTCATGATAAATAATATACTAAGTATATATATTTTCAAATCAACAATAAACATCGCGTATGAGAATCTGTGAATTCCATGTTATGGTTATCAGTCTAGTATGACTGTATCTCAACATAACATTAAACCATTTGTTGATGATAAGTTGTTTGCATGCCAAGGTGACTCTAGATAAGACTTTGTTAAAATATTTATGAGTCAGTGGTGAAGCGCTAGATATCAAGCGCATAGATGTCATATTCCTAAATGAATGATGAAGGTTTGTATGTTTAAGTAACATACATATGAGACATTCTCAAATACTGCAGATTTGAGATGATGATTTGTCTAAACCGCAAACTGAAACTCTTGTTGGAATGTATATGATGTTGTTCTTAGAGCTGTGAAAAATCAGAATGATGCATCTTCTGTTCACATGCTAGAGTATTGTAGTCTAAAGCATGTTAGACTAGTACTAGTTAATTATGGTGCTCTATGGAGACTAATTAACGTGAAACATTCACATACATATCACAAGAATTAGTTGCGAAAACAAATTAAATGATGACTTTCATTCAATGTAAGGAAATGATATAACTTGAGGAGAACTAAAGTCTCTAGGTATATCCTAGATGAGAAACTTAGATTTAAGTTTCAGATAGTTAATGGAAAACTTATGGCCCAACTATAAAATTCATGACTAGGGCATGTGTTACTATAGTTAACTCAAAAGCTCATTTAAAGCTTTGTAGTTTGCTTTAGTCAACTCAAAAGCTTATCTAAGCCTTATAGTTGGTAATTAAGCATTTATGAACTCTGTGATACAAAGATAGGGTCTTGATCAAATCATAATCATCAGCTTGGTGTCATAAGTAAAGTCACAACTTGATCAAATGGCAAGAAATGTGGAGGAGAAGCCATTTAAGAAACAATCCTTTTTAGGGTATGTGAAAATGGTAATTGATCCGAAAGTTGATTGATGTTATCCAATACCACTTAAATGTGGGGGTTACTTGCATTTGATATAAGAATGTGGAATGTTTAACAATATGGATTTTATAATCCAAGTTAATATTGCAAACATGTGAATGCCAATGTATTAGTTAATGATCTAGTGACCAAAGGCATATAGTGAAGATCTATTCACTTAAATTGCATTTTAGTGGTCACTAAAATTGCCTATTGGCATCGTGAAGATGTGTTCACTTAAAAAGCATACTGGTGTTCACTTAAATTGTATATTGTAAACCAAAGACTACAACTAATGGCCTAAGGTTATAGTCTTGAAAAGTGACAATATGCAAGGTTAACTTAAGAGTAAAACCACAGACGGACAACCAATCTCGATTGTAAACTATTGTGACTTGACGAAGTCAAATAAAATAGCTTGGATCCAAGAACCTGAGGGTTAATACGAGATTGAGTTGTGGAATGAGACTAAAGCCCGTGAAAAGCTATGTTTATATGAAGGAAACCTAACTCGGTTGACTGGAGATCCCAAGAGCCGAGTTCAATAGGAAAACCTACTTGTATGAACTAGTAAGGTCACTGTGGGGGGGTTAACTAAGAAAGAAGAGTTAACTAATAAAACACCCACGTCTTTTAAAAGGGAGTCTACTATAAGGATCTAGTAATCTTCCTAGTCCATTCCTAAAAGTGACAGGTACGAGGCTAAGCCTATGGCTTTTAATGATTCGACTAATGTAGTCACATGTGATGAATCACCTATGTTAGAGAGAAGTGGGGTCGCTTCGAATGGAATTGGAGGGCACAATTCCTAGAGCTCTCGCAGAACCAGGAACATGTTCATGACCATAACGAACATAACTATGAGGACTTGACTTTGTCAGGGAGAGTCTTGTGTGAAGCGTATTATTTCCTACACAAACGGCAGATGAGTTCAAAGACATCACGTTCTACTCAGAGCCAGTAGACTAAGTGCGTTTCATAAGCGAAGGTTCAAAGGGTAACACCTACCTATCGTATGCAAGATTCAACTGCTGAAATTTAATCAGAATGATGTTTGTATTTGAGATCGACCTCTATTTATGTGAGGGATTGTTGGATATTTTGTATAAATGAGAGGTCAACTCTCAAGTAGTCGGTTGGTAACCGAATGAAGATCCGAAACTCGAGGCTGACGTTGTTGTAACCCGACTCGGTTGAAACGTCTAGAAGAGACTTTGGGTTTTCCAACCCTTAAGTTAATTGGTTTTATGACAATTCAATTGTCATTAGTTGCTAAGTTTTATGACAATTCAATTGTCATTAGTTGCAAGACTCTTGCATTTTCTTATCAATAAAGATAACAACAAAAACCATGGCAACTAGTTGAGTTTTGAAAAAACACCAAAAAAACCAAAGAAACATGGAGAGTTCATAACACACCAAAAACGCAAGAGCAAGACACATAATATCGATCATCTCATTTGCATCATCTTCTTCGGTTTCTTTTCAGGCAAGTGATCAAGTTCGGCAGTACGCTGCTTTCGTCCGGTGTACCCTGGGAACAGACGACGAATCTGTTTAAGGGAATTGTGTCAAACACAAGCCCGGATTTTTCTTTCTAATATCTGTTTTGTAGGATCATCAATCTCGTTGTCGTTAACGTCATGTACGTTGATATGTCATTGAAGTTTTTACTAACCGATACGGTTTGTATCATTTGTAAATTGTTCTTTACATGTATTTCTGATTCGGTTTTGTACACGGTAATGTACTAGTGAATTTCCCATGTATAACGAGAGCATCGTTATAATATTAAGTTGATTATTTTAATAAAAGTGAACTATTTTCCAACAAACTTAAACAGATTTTATGAAAATTGTTTGATACAATTTTAAAACCTTTAAAAAGGATTTGGGTTCACAAAAGATTAAAATATAAAACTATTTGAGATTTTAGTGAAAATCCACTAAATATATTTTATTGGGAAATGATATGTACTAGTACAAACTTGTGTTTGGATTATATATAGATTGGAGTACAATCTAAAATCGTAACTTTTGTGGTACAACTCAAATGGTTTGATTCAATTAGCTTGAATAAAAATTGACTGCTAATTGTGTATTTTCTAACAAGAGTGTTAGAATGAGTTTAACGAATAAACCGTATGACAAAACGTTTTGATAAACGTTAGTTTTCTAACAAAAGTGTTAGAATTGATTTGGTTAATAAACCATACGACAAAAACGTTTTGGTAAACGTTTGGTGTTCTAACAAGCGTGTTAGAATTGGTTTAGTTAAGAAACCATATGACAAGAACGTTTCGCTAGACGTTTGGTTATCTAACAATAATGTTGGAATCGGTTTGTGTATAAATCACATGACATTAACGTTTGGTATAAACGTCTAATTATCTAACGTGTGCGTTAGAACCCGATTGATTATCTAGCATGAATGTTGGATATTATTTTGGTAATGCTTAAGAACGTTTTGTGTAAACGTCTTTTTCTTACCTAACAAACGTTTTAGTGATTACTAATTATATAAAACAATGTGTTTTATAAATAATATTATGTGTAAAAGTTTACCATCTAGCATGTATGTTAGAGATGGTTTGTATTTCTATAACCATTTAGAAATTATGACTCTTAATAGTTATGAATGACATCAATAATAATTTGAATCATTAACATGAAGAGATGATTCATGTTTCTATAACCATTTAGATATAATGAGTTTTAATGGTTATGAATATCATGAATAATGATTTAAGGAATTAGCTAACATGTTAATTTGAATCATTAACATGAAGAGGATGACTAGGCGTCTCATCCTTAACATGTGTCGATTTCTAATTTACAGCTAACATCATGTTGAATAACAACATGCTCAAGTGTATATGCGACTCTAGAATAAACTTCATATCTTTGTGTTTACGAGCTAACATTGTGTCCCAAACTTCAACGTTGGTGACATCTACAGCTTCATCATTTTCTTCCTTTAATTGGTTCTCATCATTGGACCGTCAAGTTGTTAATTGTTGGTATTGACTCTTGTAAGCGAGCGAACACGAATAAAAAGTCTCGTTAGATAAACATTCGTGAATGGTTCATGAACATGTTTCTTCTTTAATGAATGAACACGAACAATGTATTGTTCATAAACTCATTGTGTCATGCTTGACACTACATGTTATTAATGTCACCAATGTAACGTTGTCACAAACACGTCGCATCACGCACATGCAAGTCTCAACGTAATATCACTGATGTAACACGTGTAACTAGGTTACAAACACGAGCCATATTAGACGTACTACAAGTAAATAAGCCTATTGTAACCTTTATTGGTAAAAAAAAATGTGGTAGTGCGTGAAGTTGGATTAGATCTATTGCAATCTTTTTATTACATAATGCAATATTCTTTTTACAAATTCAACTTTTTTCAAATGCAACCTTTTTTTTAATGCAACCTTGTGAAAAAGAGTTGCTGTAAGTTTATTTTAACGTAACTGTTTTGAAATAAAAAAAGTTCCACAAAATTTATAAAAATATTGCAATAGACTTATTTTGATAGTAACATCATACGCTAATACCAACATAAAACATGTAAGAATGTAAAAACACATCACATCCGAAGAAAACTCACTTATAATATCTAGTGTAGCTGTTAATTAAACAAATGCTTAACATGTGTACAATTATGTTTTACAAGTTCAATCTATAAACCCACTTATAAGTTATAATATATCTTCACGTTCGAAAAATATGTCTTCAACATATTCTTTATCCTATCTAACCTTTAATAAAAAAATCAAAATTTATCTTCTTTCAATTCCATTTAAAACCAAAAAGATAAACTCAACTTCAAAGCACAAACAAAATATAAAGAGGGTAATATCGTCATTTAACTCTCGAAAAAACCGGGTAACTTCCCGGAACAAATAGGACATACACCTCCGTTTCTTTAAATAGGTGTCAAAAAAATATTCAATTTTCGTTCTCCATTCATCGGAAAATATTCACCGATCCGGCGAACAACAAATCTCTAAAACCACATTCTCCGTTAATCGATCGTCGGTATGTATAATCTTCTCTACATACACTTTTTTCATCGTTTTGTTTTGATCCTCTGTAACTATAACTAGTCGATCAACTTATAGTATTTAACTATTTCTATCGTTTGATTTCAATTAGTTGTGTTAGTTGTTGATACAAGTTGTGGTGTTTTAGGTTAAGTTGAAACTTGAAACCTACTTTGATGGCTTCAATGAAGTTTCAGTTCACATGCGGTGGCGATGACGGTTACGTTTCGTCAGTACGTTCGCTAGGGTTTTCTCCGCCGATCGAAAGTGTTGAGATCGGTGAGTTGCTATCACCGCTGGTTTCTGCTTCTTCTCCGGTTATTTCAGAGCAAATCGCGGACGGTTCAACTGATTCATTTCCGCCGGATATGGTGAGTTTTAACGGTGATTTAAGCGCTGGATGTGGCTCTGAAGGCGGTGGTAATGCGGTTAAGAAGGCGGTGTGGAGTAAACCTGCAAAAGTTGTTGAAGTTGTTGGTTCTGTTATGGATGAGGTTGTGTGGCCTGCTTTAGGAGAGTTTACTAAATCTGCTTCTGCTAAATCGTCTTCATCGTCGTCATCGGAGTTGTTAGAAGCTGTTTCTGATGGATCATTGCTGTCTGCATTACAGGTAACCGTGCTGTTATTGATTGTATGCTTTATATTGTGAATATCAGCAATGATAAACTAGATGGTTAAATTTATTTGTGTTCTGTTTCTATATATGTGTTTATTTATTATCCTGTTCAGATTGATTATCTGCTTAGTTTTACAAATATCTGCAATGCTATATATATGGTTGGATGATATTATTAGGGATTTGGGATTCACCTTATTTTGTTGTGTTTCGTATGTATATGTTTATTATTTGGCTCAATTGTTAAGATCATCGATTGATTATGTTCTGATTTGTACAAATATCAAAATACATTGATTATGTCTATTTATTATCCGATTCAGTCTTTTAGTCGGTTGTTGTTTTTGTGCTTATTGTTACAATATTAGCAATGCTAAACTTATGTTTATGGTGGATGATATTGTTAGGGCTATAGGATTTATCTGACTTGTGTTGTGCTTATATATTTGCGTGTTTATTATATTATAGGTGACTGGGAATTCATCTTCTTCATCACAGAAACCTGCTAGTGTGGATTCTACTTTAACTTCAAACCATGCAACAAATTCTGGGCAGAGGTCTTTGGGGAGAAGTGGTGGTGTTTCAGGTGCATATTCGTCATCAAACAGAGGGGTTTCTAAGGGGTCAGTGGAAAACTATGGATCGGAAGTTGAATCTCAGTCTAATTTGTCTGGGAAACCTGCTACAGCTTTAAGTTTCTATCCAAAAGAGCGATGTGGTTTTAGGTCACAATCGAACAGTGGTAATGACAATCGCTATCAACGGAATTCATATTGGAAAGGTAATGGTAGGGTACGTTCACGTGGTGGTGGTTCTTACAATCATAGTTATGGAGGTAAACCAGACCAGGGTCGTGGGAATCAGGAATGGAATCAACATAGAAACGTTAACAGGAATATCAACATGCATTCTCAGAGTGGTGGTTTCAGCAGGGGTGGTTACATTCGACCGCCTGCACATAATACAGCTCCATTTTTTTATCCGCCAGTGCACATGCCAGTTGGACCATTTGGCAACAATGTCACGTACCCTGGTGAGCATCTGTTATTTGAATTTTTTTATTTTGTATGTTTTCATTTATTTTATCTATACTCATGATGTGATGCTTTATATGTACCGGCAGATGTTGCAGCTGGTATGAACTATTTTCAAGGTATAGCTCCACCAACAGTTGGAGGTCCAATCTACTTTCCTAGTCCGGATCCTTTGCATGACAAGATAGTGAATCAAATTAACTACTATTTCAGGTTCTTAATCGACGATCAAATTTATGACTTTAATTGTGGTTTATACCTTAATACTTTATTGTCATAAAATTTCACTTGGTGATATATGTAAAGAGTTAAAGGCTAACCATTGTGCTTTTTTGTCTTTGCAGTAATGATAATTTGGTTAAAGATACATACTTGAGACGACACATGGATGAACAGGGCTGGGTTCCTGTTGGTTTAATTGCACGCTTTAATAAAGTGAGTATTTTATGAATTTAACTGCCTGTGTTTAATACCTTGCATTATTATTTTCTCTTTGATTTCTCATATGAACAAGTAATAATTATTTTCTTTACTGTAGGTTTCAAGTCTCACTGATAATGTTCAGTTAATACTTGATGTAATGCAGAAATCAACTGTTGTGGAAGTTCAGGTTAGTGTTATTATCATTTAATTCAGCTAAGCTTATGCTAATTATTTTAATTATCTTAGGGAAAAACCTTAGCTGTAATGCACTATTAGCCTTTATTTTCTGACAACCATTTATACCCTTTAACACCTATGTTGCATCTAGAGGTGGGATTGTGAGAATATGGACCATTTTGAGCACAGACGAAAACAGTTCAAAAGATGGTTGAAGTATATCTTTAATGCATAAAACCTTGTAAATCGTTATATTATAAAACTATTTTGTTTGGCCAGAAATGTTTTAAATACACTTGACCCGTTTTTCCGTTTCTAGTAGTATGGATTTTGATTTAATGATTTACCAGCTTTATAAAAAGTTTAGAATTCTGAGGTGATTGATATTTGCAGGGTGACAAGATGAGGCGGCAAAATGACTGGATGCGGTGGCTTATGCCTCCATCCGTTGAAGAATCATTAGGGTCGCAACTTCAGGGTATTGGGTTGGAGGAGAGGTTTTCTAGCATGTCGTCCCAAAAGTTCTTTAACCAGTTGCAGCAAGGTGGGGGTGACCGCGCCCAAGTGGCTTAACTGATACATGTGAATAATGCATGAGGTGTATATATAAGCTATAAAACACTCTTTTTGAAAGAAGACCTCGATGATGATGTTTTGAGAGGCACATTAACCACAAAAAACTAACCAAAACAAAAAATTTAAAAAAAAAATAAAAAATCAAAAAACCAAAAAAATCAAAAAATCAAAAAACCCAAAAAAAAGTGTTAATGGATTATAGAGTAGATAGATAGTTATTTTTGACTTTGCAGATTTTACTTGTGGGTTTGTTGGATCTAATGGTTTTTTTGGACCTTTTTTTTAATATGTATATATGTGTATTTTGTATTTGTCTGTGTTTTCTATTGTGGTTGGCTTATTTTCTTGATATTGTGAAGAATGAATGTGGTGCAAGTTGATACCTCCTTAACAGGTGGTTTGGACTTAAGTGATGGAATTGTCTTTGATCATAAATCTGCAGGTGGTGTTTGTGTTTCATGATTGCATCATCTCTGGCACATCTTATATATATGGTTCTAATGAAAATCATGAACGTTTAGCAACCATTCTAACTATTTTAATTATTGTTATATCATGAAGATATGATTCAGGCACGGTATTAGTAGGGTCTGGGCTGGAAATATTTTTTGAACTGAAAATATGTTTACAAAATGGTGCACGTAAAACATTGTTAGATTTAGTTGGTTTGATTGCATCATCTCGATTGATTATTTCGATCGTTACTGAAACACGCTTCCAAACTCTATTTCTCGTGGTAACCATCTTGAACTTCATCAACAACCATCATGAGTCATGACATAGATCACAATCCAATAAATATAGACACTTAAGCTTTGTGATTCAGTAAGAAAAATATATCGGTATCGAAATTCAATTCACAGGTACATTATGAGGGGTGGTAGCTTTAAGGTACTGAAATAACTGCTTTAAAAGTGCAAAATTCAAACCCCTTCAGACCTGCTTTGACTGTTTCATGTTCAACAAGCTAACAAACTGAAACTTATTTGGTTAACTGGGAGTGTTCTAATCATTCACACTATAAGCTCGGGAAACAAATTAGGCACGCAAGATTCATACTGCAAATAACAACTTATAACGCAAACTGTAGTTTCAAACCGAAAGTCAACTGTCGGAAAACCTGCAATATGTTCAAGAGTTGAGCATGTTAACAAGTAAATAAAAAAAGACTTCAAACAAAATCGAAGAAAAAGAACAACATTTACATTAATTCCACTCTCATGTTGTCTTGTGATTGTTTTTCGAGTCAAATGAATCTGCTTTACATTCGCTAGGCGCATCCTCTGTCTCAACGATCTCCCCGTCCCTTGGTACAAGACACGGGATACCGTCTACTATCTGATTAACATTACACAATGTCAAGTTTTACAACACCATAAAAATGTCAATGGTAACATTTGTATCTATTCAAAATATCAATACAAGATTGGTAGCAATTTTTCTACGGCATAATAATTAAGTTCAGTAATTTGTTAAGTGTGTTAAGCTGAAAATAACAATCAACATCTAATTCGTATCCTATTTTTAAGCTCTATTTTATCAATGTAAGTTAGAAAGAAGTGGGGAAATTTTTTCTTACAAGTTTGAAGCCCTAAACAAACTGATAACACAACAATTTTGAATAGTATAAGAACTGACCGGAAACGAAACACCGATTGCATCGCTAATTAGTGAACTCGATTTGTCACAAACCCTAGAATGATAAAAAGACGGTTTGAGTTATATTTAGATGATTTTGATTGATAATGGAAATGGAATTGAATTGAAAGTAGCGTGCGTGCGTACCTTAGAGGTTGTTTAGAGAGAGGACAAACGAGTATCTCTGTTAGGGTTTTGCTTATTTTAACCATTTCGCTTCCTCTAACCATTTCACACTTTTAGTTCGATCAAAGACTGTTATTCTTTGGTACCTTACCTCAATGATCGTCTTCTACAATGATCGTCTATTCTTAAAGCTAGCTAGAACATATGGTGTGGTGACCATGTTTATTCATCACAAGTGGAGGTAAGTTTGATGTCTTGTAAGTTATGGTGTAAAATATGTTTTAGCATGTTACATATTAAAAGATGAAGTCATATTCAAAATAAATGTTAAAGTAATTATCAAGTCAAAGTCAAAACGTTAAAGTTTTAAATATGTCAAAGTTGAGTTGAGAGCAAAAACTGTAAACTTGTCAGTCAAGATCGTAATTTACACGAAGGGAATTTTAATAATTTGCAAGGAGGACATTTTAGTATAGGAAGGTTGGAGGTTCCGACCACACTAATTAGTAGTGTATAATAATTTAGATACTAAATGATGAAAAGTCTAGTATTAAGTTCATCATATAACAATGATTCTTAGCTTAAGTGGTTAACGTGAGGTATCAAGACATATAAAAGGAAGGTTTAGGTTCAAGTCTCACTTTAAACAAAAAATGGAGGTTCTAAATTGGGCCATGAGGTTTTTTATCAAAAGCGAGATTCCTCCTGGGAAGGTTGAAGTGCGATCCCGGTTGGAAAACGGATAAAGTTTTTGTTTTCTATTAAAATAACACCTATCATCCAAAACAAGGTCGTATAAATTTTGGAAAAAAAAAACTTATTAACAAGCAATAATCCACTCTTTAAATGTGCGAGTTTTTGTTTTCTAATAGTTTTTCATATCTATTTAAAGGTGCTTATCAATCTGGACGAAATAAGTATGCTAGATTGAAATATTCACAATTCAACTTGAACAGTTGATTTACATAGGGTTTTTGCATAACAAATATATTTTTTTTTATAAATGACCCTAGTCATTTTTAAAAATTCTAATACACAATATTCTTCTCTTTAAATAAACCTTTAGCAAAACCACAACATTCACACCCCATAGACCATAGTCACCGGTTCGACCCAAAACTTTCGTCAGAATCGGTCTCACAGACCATGAACACCCAAGTAAGTCCAATTTCCTTTTATCTTGTCATCAATTAAAACAGCATAGTATTTGCAGGGCAGTAAGTCCATAAGTAAACCTTGACCTTAATAACTGATCTTACAACTATTCTTATAAGAACTCTGCAGTTAAACATACTTAGATGAAAACACGGGACGAGCGAACGAGGCAAGACAATTATAGGCAGGTAGAGTCCAAAATAAGCAGACATACATATGTACATGGTAAAGATCAAGGAAACAAGAAATATGTTATGCAAAATGTTGAATCCACCATGATAACTTTACAGTGAAGTCAAAAAGCAAAAAAGTTACCCAACACAAGTATTAACAATGGCAACAAAGCATATATGTAACTACTTTTCATACTCAAACATCTACTGAACTTCATATAATTAGCTTTATGATTCCATCCATTGAGAGGGTGGAGGGCTTGTTTTTGTCTTCTCAGGACCTACAAATTGCATTTCAATCCCACATCAACACATAACAATTCCACACGAATATAGCAACAATCCCGACATCTCGCAAAGAAATTACCAATTTACCCTTTCTTATCATTGTTAAAGCTAATCATTTTCCTTTTATTTTGTGGCTTTGTTTCTACTTAAGGGGTATTTAAAGAATCTTGAAATGATAATATTCAATGATATATTTAAGCTAACGTAAATGTAACATACCATGAATTCCACGCATCTCAACTTCACGCAGTTCTTGAACAAGGGCACAACAGCAACACATGACATGAGAGAGAAAGTCGTCACACCACCCGCCCTGTCAAACCGGGTATGTCATAGTCCCCAAAGTGAATTTATGATGCGTAAATGTCATATTATTATTATTATTAAAATAGTATACATGAGTAATGTAAAGCTAATTGTTTATACATAGTATCTGAGGTGGCATGGGATATGTTATTGAAAAGGTACCGTGATATTGAGGGTCTTTCTAAGCTTCCCCCTGATGCAACAAGTATAGCAACAGCACGATAATATTAACGAATAAGCCATCAGCTCATTGCAGGCCTCTCCAGAAGCTGCTCAATACAAACAAATACCAAAAATGGTTATAAACAAGTCAGTCTTTAACACATCATACCAGAAATATGAAACATTTCAATAACAAGGTGAAAATACAGAGACAAGAAAACTATAACCAGAACCATAAAGACGGGAGATGTACGTTATGTTGTCATTCTGGTTATGAACAACTGTTAAAGAAAAGCATCTAACATTTTATTCTTTGAAGGATGGAGAATCTTACTCATGTGCTGGTTTGTTGCAACGCTCGCAATCTTTGAAAACGTGCCACAAGGAAAGAAGAAGGTTTTTATGCCTGCATAAATGAAGAATTGAAGATAATCCTACTTAGAAGTGAGAAGTATATCACTATAGAGAAGGTGAGATTCTAGTTAGCTAGCTCCAAGTCCAAACGTTATAATAAATTTTCCTTTTGCAGAAAAGTGAAGGTAGATGGTAATATAACTAATATGAATGTACAACTTCGATTGTCAATGTCTCATTTACTAACAGCACCCGAGACACAAACACAAACCACGCCTCATGAAAAACAGTGCAAGAGTTCCAACGACTAAATTTTGCTAGAATGGAGTAGCAAGGGAACACAAGCACACAGCACTATGAGCAAAAAGAAAGGAAAGGGAGAAAGTCACGCATGCTTTGACAATCATGCGAATGAAAAACTATATTGAAGTTATTATACAGTAGAGAACATACACATCTTAGGCTCTGAACAACAGCCAAGTAGATCTGAATGCCATTCTCCATACCCATAGGATCCTCTAGCAGAGGACAAATCAGACGTGCTTCTGCAAGACCATTTACAAGTATAGAACATAGGAATGAGACCTATAAAGCATGAACATTGTGATCTGGTATAGTTAAGTAACTCATAATAGTAATTTGTATATTTAAGTTGAACTGTTGATGTATACAAATTCCTAAAACTCCTACATGGCTATATCAATTCTATATATTAGATTCATCTTAGAGCCACAATGTTTGTGTGAGCTCCACATATCATATCATATCATATAAGAGCTGCTACACCCATAGACTACTAAACTGCCCAACACATCCTTTCACAGTGTCTATAAGTTTCCCCATATCATATAGTGGAAACGGGCCAGGTTGGATTAGGCTGACCAGCAAAAAACCTTGTTGCCCATTTTCTTAGAAAACTATAAAGCGTGACAGAGTTAATTATGATTACAAAAACGATATCATTATAACAGTAATCCAAATCTTTCAATAAAGCGATTTAGGATTAAAAACATACCAACCTTGAAGTTGAGTGTGACTTCTTATTTAAATTGCTCTCATCGAGAACTACTTCTTTGTTGTTGTTGACAGGATAGTGAGCCTCTGACTTCTTGGTAACCTTCTTTGATGAATCTTGCTCATGTTGAGATTTTGAAGCAACGACTTGTGTAACCCCAATCAGGTGTTCAATGACTTCACACTGGCCTACATCTAAATTAGCTTGTGATCGTTGTAGTTCCAAATGAAGCTTTTCATTTTCTTTTTGGATAACCTCCTTGAAAGGTAAGTTCGGGTAGCTACACGAAAGTGTTTTCTTCAATACAACAGTATCAGCATGAGAAGGATCAGGCTTCATAATAACATCTTGCACCTTTCTGTCCTCGTCATCCAATACGTATTCACGCTGGTCCATTTCAATATAGTTCAGTCTTTCCTGCTCAAACGAATTTTTTTTAATCAAACAAAGAAAGAAATAGAATCAAACTAATTTTCATAGTAGGAATAGCGGTATACCACAGTAATTTAGGTAAATATTCTACTAAAATTACTCAAAATTTTTATCAGAATACCAGTTAAATTACAGTAACCAGCTTTCGTCTTGTTTCTTATTTAGCCAAGCATATCTTATGCCAGAAACAACCATCAAAGTTTCAAAAACCATGATCCATAGTAACAAATTTTCAATTGAAAGTAGTTTGCCTCTAATCTGGGTCAAAATGATGATGTGGTTCTTAACTGTTTGGTGAATTTTTGACCATGCTAACTTTCTCTGGCATGCACCTGAAAATCGGTTCTCTTAGGTATTTATGATCGTTTGAAACTTTTGAAATGTCGATGATTTTTTATGGCCTATATAATAAGGTAATTAACAACAACTATTGGAGCAATGTTGGTCAACCTAAGCATTATCCACTATACCACTACTGCATGGGAAAAGGCTAATAATGAAATACAAAGTCAGTAGAGTAAGATCAAGTTTCGTACCCTGACTCGAGCATTATCCACGAGAGTTATGAGCGGAATAATTTTCAAGTAGCGATCAATCTCAGTTTGCGCTTTTCTAAATTGGTAAACAATATTCCATCCCATGGCAAGTAAGTACAAATAGCTTCGATCTTGACAACTATTGACCAAAATATAAGACCTCCTCAGTGCATCCTCAAGTTGCTCCAAGGGTTCACGAGTCTCCGGATACTTTTTAAGCTCACTAATCTTAAGCTGCTGTAACAGATTTCCAATCAACTTCAAATGCATTGCAAATTGCTTGCAGTTTTTCTTGTGCAAACGGGCCGTGCTAGCTGCTTGCACAATCATCCCTATCAGCTTCACAGCATCCAACCCCGTTAGCTGCGCCACATTTGCTATGTCTCCGAAATGATCCCATGTAGCCATTTTTCACCCTTCTTGAATTAGTTCCCAAAAATCCAAATTTATTAACTTATTTTCTTTGTCAAATTAATAAACCCCATCTCAAATTGACTTGTTTTGCACTTTTGCAAATTTCCCTCAATTTTTAGCTCATTATACACCTGCTTCAATCAGCAGTTCCCTAAATTCAATCAAATGTGTAAGCTGAATTCAAGATCCTCAACAGCATAATCATGTAAAACACCAAATTTTAATCATTTTTTAATTGTAAAATATATATAAACAAATAAATAAATAGAAAATCAGCCATACAAGATCTCAGAGATTCTCTGTCAAAACTTTCACTTTCTTTGTCTGATAAAGTGAAAGTTTCAAAAGAGAAACAAATAGTAAAATAGTAGAGAACTAATTTGTTGACTTAAAGTCATCTACTAGAAGAAACACTTCAAACTAAAATCAAAATTAATTAAAAAAATATATAAACAAACATGCAGATCAAGAACTTAAACCAAACATATCAATTTATAGTTCATAATTTGGAAAAAAAACAGTCAGATTCATTTGAAGTTGACCTTTCAATTATTATTATACTTCATATTTTGTTGACTTCAAGTAGAAACACAAACTTCAAGCTAAAATCAAAATCAAAAAACATTATTTAATAATTAAAATCAGCAAATCATAAATTGAAAAAAAAAAAACTCATTAGATTGATTTGCAATTGACCTTCAAATTAGAGTTCATAATCTACAAATACACCGACAAACACGTACAATTCACGATTGTACAAACATCAATGCGAATTAAATAAGTTGCTTACAATTAGTTAAATTTTACCTCTGATCGTTCGATTTTTAGGGTTTGATAACAAATGAGCGACTTCTATACACTGGAGCCAATGCATGTAGTTGTACGGTCACCGTTGAAGAAGATACAACGTCCATACATTACTTTGCTTGATAAACTGATGCAAACACAGACGAATTTGTGTGTTTTTATTCCTGGTAATTGATTTGAAGGATGTTAAATGTTGAATGTTGTTTCTCTCTCTAGAAGTGTTTGGAAGATGGTTTCGGTGTTGTTTGTCTTTGGTTTGGTTTTGCACTGTGAGAGAGTGAAGAAACTATTTTTTTAAAATTGCATATTTATGCCCATGTTTTTTTTAATATTATTATATGTTGCATAATGAGTACAAATCTAAGTTATATATACACAATCAACCCCTTGTTTATCGCCTATTGGAATGAGTGGGCATGAAACAAACGAACATTCATGAATTGTTCATGAACTGTTTAAAAACATTTGATTATTATTTTATGTTGTTGATAGGCTGAAAATGAAATATATGAAACATTAACTTAAACTTCTGGTTTTTAATTAACGTTTTGCTACCGAAACAAATAGTTGGTCAAACACGTCATATATGAAATAGAGTGTGCAACATTTAATTATTGTATGTGCTATGTGATGGGTTTGAATATTTTCATTCTTATGGTTGTAGTTTGTAATTCAAGTTTTTATCACCAGGCCAAGTCTTTTGGGATTAATCCATTTTATTTAGTCATTCATATACACAAAATAAGCCATAAAATAAATAAACAAAATAAAATGGGGTCTTATAGAAATATGCAACTATTCCTCAAGGTTTGTAAGATACAATATTTATAAATCTACCTAATAAATCAAGGTTTTAGGGGGTTATTTTGGGGGGGAAATTTTTTGTTATATAATAGGAAACTTTAGAGGGAAAATTAAGTGTTTTAACCATGCATGAGTTGATGAGCTAACTTAAATATTAATATTTATAAATCCATAAACATAATAGTTATAATTTTCTTTAAAAATATTATAATTAACCCGTGTGTAACACACGGGTATTAGACCTAGTTATATAATATATTTATTATTATAATTAGAAAGCACATGTCAATTCTTTATAACACTCTCTTAACCAAATTGTAGATTAAGGTTTAGATAGTGATGCCGTTAAAAAAAAGTTTAGATAGTGACATGTGTTATCTTGTCACCTAAGGGTGTTCCCCTAAACAAGACCGAAATTAGATATTGGTTTAAAATCTAGTTTTGGTAGTCAAGTTGAAGATTGATTGATTAGAATTTTAGATCTGGCCATGGCCATGGTAAATTTGTTCTATTAAATTTTATGAACAAATGTTATGTATAAAAAATTAAATAACAGGATTTTAATGTCTGTTTCAAAATATATTACAATGATTTTTTAGTGTAGTAATTTAAGTAAGAGATGCGAGACTTTGTCTATTTAAAAAATCATGATTTTAGTTTAAACATTAATATTTATTTATTAACTTGGTGTAAGTTAGTTTGTAACTAACTTGTAACATTTAAACTATTGTTGTTCAAAACTTATAATAATAATCTTTCAATATCTACAACTTTATTAATTTAGAATTATATATACTATTATTTTGCAATGTCGGTGGTGGCATTTGGCCAACCACCGACTACCACGTGTCATCGATCACTCCATTGGTGGAAATTTTTATTTGTGTTTTTTCAAATGCTTTATACTTAATACTATATGTCTCTTTAGCTTGACAATTTTCACTTTTAACCTCTTAACTCAACTTTAACATGTTACCACTTTGACCTCGTACTCTATTATGACATATTTTCGGCTTTAACCATCCAGCTTTGACTTATCATTTTTTTTTCTTTTAATATATGACGCATTAAGTTTTTACACCGTAATGTGCGAAACATGAACTTTTTGTATCAGCACGTGTGACGAAGTCACATACGAGAGACCCAGTGGCGCATCGCGCGACCCGGGTCATATATTGTCTCTGATGCCTTCATAATCCGCCTCTTGGCTCTTGCTACACGGGGTTGTATGCTTTCCTGCTAAGCATAAAAAACAGTCAGTCAATACTTGTGAATTTTTATTTTCTGGATGATCATTACAAACATATGTTAACTCAACTCTTCACCAAAGCATATGTTAACTCAACTCTTCACCAAAGCGTTATGTTTTTTCGAACAACAATCACTATTCAAAATATATAATATAATAAAAAGATGAAACCGAAACTAAAATATGTGAAACCTAGGGCAAAATGTGAATTTTGAGTAAATTCAAGGAGCTTTCATATAATCTCTTCTACTTTTTAAAAGTAAACGTATTTTGTACTTTTGGTGGTTAAAATTGAATAAAATAAAATAAAGCCTATTAAATGGCATGAGAATGAATATGTGGAGGTGAATGATAGTGATAGCAGGGTTGACAGACGCAAACGATGGTGGGAAGGACGGTGGTGACAGGTGGTTAATAGAGGTTGTGATGAGGTTAATTTTCACCCACATTTTATATAAAAAAAAAAATGCTTTCGTGTCTTTATCGGGAGCGATATAAAAAGAATCAGGGGTAACTCGAGCTACAACTTAACTTTTCACATACGACGTAAATTTTTTTCGATTTATATTTAAAATACACTTATCAATTAAAAGGAGGCCTCAAATAATCAAGATAAATTCTTATTAACACATTTTTAAATAAAAGATGCTAGGAAATTAAGATCGTCAAATGCTTTCAAATATTACTAATGATTTTCAAGAAAATAATTATAAAACTCTTAATATTGCTAATAATATTAAGAAACTGATGAATAAAGTTAGAATATTGTTAATATAGAGTAAACTACAATTTTGATTTTTGTGTTCTGATATCATTAAAAGTTTCGTCTCACCTTAGCAGTTTTGGTCCATGTATTATTATTTTCTAACAAAAATGGTTTTGGACACTAACTTCATCTAATTTTTCGTTAAGTCTCCCTCACATACAGAGTAAAAATATTATTTCTCCCACTCTTTTTGGCATGCGACTAAATAAAAATGTTAACCTACATAATGACCTACATAAAAGAGATAAAGAATGGCATTTTTACCCCTCAAATGCGGGGCGCGTGTGAGAGACTTAACGGAAAATTGGATGGCGTTAGTGTTTGGGACCATCTTTTTAGAAAATAAAAAAACAGGGACCAAAACTGTTAAGGTGAGACTGAAACTATTAATGGTATCAAAACACATGGGCCAAAACTACAGATTACTCTTAGGGGTTGTTTGGCAAAGTCTGAAACATTAAGTGCTGAATGGTTAAGAGGTTTGAACCATTAAGATGCTCTATCAATGGGAAAGATGTTGGCGTAGAATTTCTGATGAGAGTAAAGTTAGTATATGCTCATTCAGTTTCATTCGGTATCTCTCTGTCTCTTAACCATCCAGCACTTAACTGAACCAATCAGAGACTATTTTTTATGAAACAAACACTCTGAATGCTGAATGTTGAATGATTAAGCATTGAATTGAATCATTAAGAGATGAAATAAACAGTCCCTTAATAATATAAAGAAAATGATGATTTGTATAAGTATAAGCCAATTTATTTATTTTTATTGTATAGTGTAGGACGGTTTTTTGATACCCCTGATTTTATGGGCTAACTCCGCCACTAGTGTTTATATTTATATCAGATAAAAAGGGGAAGATTTTCCGATAAGCAATACGAGTGTACATATAACACACACCCTTATAGTATTCGTATTAGGTTATAACCCGTGTATTACACGGACTGAACGATAAAGGCAAAAAAAATCAACATTTTTTTTATGCTAATGTGACGCGGTGATGTGAATTGTAGATTTATTTTTTTAATATAATTAACATGTTTTTAAATTTTTTAATTCTCCCCAGTTTCTTTATTGACACAAACGAATATCAACAATTGCTCGATTTAGAGGTTTAGTCACCCAATTTGAATAAAATATGCTTGAGTGGACTAATTAAAACAAAATTAAAACTTTGTTATGTTTTGACATTCCCCTTTAAACTAAGACAGCAAAAATAAAAAGATACACATTTAAAATATGACTAAGAAAGTACTTTTTAACATCATAAATAAATATGAAAACTGCCATATTATAACAAGATTTAGAGACGGGCCTAGGTTGGGGAGAGGAGGCAACCATCCTCTTTAAACCTTTTCTTTTACTTTTATACACATAGAAAAATCCTGAAATTCTTTCATAAAACTTTACTATCACCCGTTAGAGAGTACTAACATGAGCAACTACAGAACATGCCTAGTTTAAAGAGGGGATCGAATTTCTTATCGGAAGTAACCTTGAGAAGTCAACCTGTAAAAATCGTTAAGAGGAAGCAAGATGAAGATAAAGAAGATAACATGCACATGTTTCAAGAGTCATTTATTGGCTTTTAAAAAAGATATATATACTGTAGTATTTTAATACTCGTTTTGTTTTTTTGAATTATTACTTGGCTAGCATAAGAAAAATAATAATTATAAAAATATTCGTTAAAAATTTATAAAATACATAAATATAAGCAAACTTGTGAAGCGTATGTATGTTTTGATCTTTTAACGACATCTATAACTATCTAAATAAGATATTTGGACAATATTTGATTTGTTATTGAAATTTTATTGATTTGTTGTCAAATAGTTTACTTGAAATCGAAAAGTAGTAATGAATTTATAAACAATACTAGATTATTACCCGTGTGTTACACAGGTGGGCCATTAAAATATTAAATTAATAAAAGGGTTGAGTTGTTAACATGTAACTATAAAGAAACACAAATAGTATTATCATTCAAGTTGCCAGTAACAAATATTGTAAACAGCAAACAACTTAAAAAATGAAGTTTGGTTTTCAAAAGTAAAAAAAAGTATATTGAATAGTTTAAAAAAAATTACAAATTACTAAAAATTTCCTTGTAAACGACATTCGAGGTTATGTTTATGTCTTTTCCGTATTTGTCTAATATATTTCACACCATGTCATGTTTTCACATAAGTGTGTGAAAACACAAGTTCTCTCAAACACTTTAAAACATGCTTATATAGCATTATAGCTTCAAATTTCAAGATCCAACTGATATATCCGATTTAATACTTGTATATAACTATCGAGCATAAAAAACACGATGAAACAGCAAACATATTGTAGACATATTGTAGACGCATGTATGAGATTATATATTTTTAGGGGATTCAGATGCTAATAACGATGTTTTTTATAACATATGATTAAAATTATGTATAATTAAAACTTTAAGTTATGATAGAATATAAAACAAATACTATGATGAGTAAAAATCTAACATGATCATAATTTTACAAAAAAACTATTTAAAATCATATTTTCTCGTGATTCTCTTTTTATTTAAAATTTTGTATAGTTCCTAAACCATACAAATCAAAATATATTTAGTGTCGATTTCTTACCAAAAGTAATGTAGAAAACTTTGGGCGGGAAAATCTATCCACAACATGTCTCAATGCAAGACACGTGGCACCAAAAACCTTCTTTTATTAATATGTATAGATTATAAAAATGTTTTAATGTTTGTATAATAAGTTACTATATTAAAAGTCAATTAGTATTATATGTCTAATCATTTGGAAACAAACAAATAAAAAATAAAAAATGTTTAATTCAATTTGTATGAGTGTAGTTGAAATCTTAAGAGAAAATATTATACACATAAAATATTTTAAAAATTTGTTGCGCAATTCTAGTAAAATTTTTATTTTTAAAAAACGACATCATTTTATATTTATATAAATTTGTGACAGTTAGGTGGATGACCTACTTCAATGACGAGTGATGAATTATTATTACTCATTTACCGGTTTAGAAATATATAAAAACTAATAGTTATATAAAATTATGTAAGTATAGAAATTTTGACGAAGTAGACCCTTTAATTTTTAGTTAGTTTCTATTTGGTTGCAAACTCTAAAAGTTTTTTTATGATGCATCATGATTGTCCCATTTTAACATCCTTTTATATGGATTTGGTGTAAATAAAGATCACTCCATAGGTTGCGGTCCAACTTTTTGTTGTTGAAATGTCTAATTGAGATGGAGTTGTAACATAGAGAAAGCATCCGCTATTAAAAGAACAATGTTTTTTATATAACAGCTTTCAATAAATTTTAACAACTTAATATTTATAATAAGTTTATGATAGTATTTTGATAAATAATAAAACAAAAAACTATACTTTATCCCATAATTTTCCGACAAAACAATCACAATTTTTCGTTATTTTAACAAAGCAAAAAAGTATAACTAAATAAAAAATAGTTTTGTAGCTAAGTTGTCGTAAAGGTTTTGACAACCCGGTATTGTCACAATCTTATAGCAAAATAGTCACAAAATTGTCAAAATTAAATTTATTACAGGCTTTTTTCCTGTAATGATATTTTTAGCAAGTTTGTTGGTACTTTCGTATGGCAACAATACCGCAACAACTACGTTTGCTTTAAAAAGTCTTATTTACTAGTAGTGCTATTACAATAAGTTTCCTACTCTTACGCGCTCACATTCTTTTTTGTCTACATAAATTTTATTCTAAACCCAGCGTTATAAAATTCCCATGCACTTCAACAACATTTTTTCTAAACCCAGTGTTCTACTTTTTAATTATAATACATGATTAGAATTTGTAAGTTATAACTTGAATCAAATGTAGCACATAAAGCATTGTATTATATAAGTTTTTTGAAGGATGGTTGTTGTATTTTATATGATTAGGATATTTGGATCCTATGTTTAGTGAAAAGGACGTAAGTAGTTTATAATTGAAACCAAACAGAAACAACGACATGACATGCTCCAAACTTCCAATCTTCAACTTCTAGTTTGGCCCCAACCGCATAAAAGGTTCACATGTTCCCTTACCTTTTTTCTGGTTCACATAGACACTTGTTTCCAGTTTCATAAAAACAATCATATATCTATAATTTAATGTTTGTAGTTTTGTTACTATTAAGTTGTTTTTGTAATTAAATATTAACCAGCTGAATTTCACGCTCTCGCATTACCCGAGCCATTTGAGTGTTGGTTCTATTCACGTATATGAGTACCAAAGGAAAAAAATAAAACATATACAAAAAAATCAGGGCCGGTCCCGAGGAATCGGATGCCCTGTGCGAGACAAGAATAAAAGGCCCCCTAACCCGAAGCATCAACGCACTAAATTATATAAACTAAATTTTTAACCAATAAACAAACGTTTGATAATTAAACATAAGAAAATCAAAGTATTTGAATTAGTGAAAATCAAAATTATATATAATTTTTTTTAAATTTGGTGCCCCCGTCACGCGAGTGTCCTGTGCGGTCGACTACCCCGCACACCCCTAGGGCCGGCCCTGAAAAAAATCACACGTGTCAAATTGTCAATGCAACAAAAAATTAAAACTTGAACGTGCCATACGGCGCACGACTTTGATCGATTTTCCCAATGCTATGTAGTGTGATTTTGGGCGTTATCGGTTCGGCTTATCAGAAACCATAAAAGCGCGTAACAACACCGTGTCCAATAATAGCAATACCACAATCACGATATTCACTCATAATCTGAAGTATGTTTAAAAACTACACAGTAACTACTTTCTTTGTCTAAAAAGAAATGTTATATATAAATGTATGGGGAGTTGTTGTAAAAAGCCAAAACTCTTGTGCTTAAAATCTAAAATTGGATTGAAAACCATACACTCAAGAGCACACTATGCATAAAGGATTGTACCAAATGGTTAATATTCAATACCATTAGGTTTTAAATATAAAGGATAATTTATTAGGATTAAATATAACACTCACTTCATAACAAACATGTAAAAAAATTAAGAAAACTTATGGGCTGTTTGGTAGCCTTTTTGATAATTTCTCCTACCAGTTCAAAATCTTTCGATAATCATCAAGAGACCAATAGTAGAATTAAAAGTTTCATTATTATTTTTTAGAGATTTTCTTTTCCATCGTTCTAATGCCTATGATCAACAACGGATTACCCGTATTCTTGGTACTTTATACTAATCTTCGAGAATGAATGATATGTTACTTAGTATTGAGGTTGATAACCCATACATGGTTAATTGATTTATTTTAGAATGAAGACTTTCTTTGACGTTAGGTCATCGCACTCTTTAATATTGGAGAGCTCTGTTTGTCTCACTGCCTAAACATTGTTGTTTTAACCAGGTGCACGCTGACTTCAAAGTTTGGATTTGGCGTTCTCACGGGGAACCATATTGCCGACTGTCACTTGACAATCATTATGCCACCACAAGAGTATAATACACTAACGTAACACATGATGGGAGAAACCCAGTTGGGCTCGGGATTTAAACGGCTATCCTCAATTAAGGCATAACTTAAATCCTTCATTGCGTAATACAAGTGGTGATTGAACTATCAATCTCATATGGTAAAAACCAAGTTTTTCTATCACTAGACCACAAATAAGGATTACATAATTAATTGGTTAAATTTAGAACCCTAGCTTCGACTTTATGATAAGCATGCAAAATCTTTTTTGCAAAAAGCAAACTATGTACTTTATATAGAAAAAATGGATAGTTTTTAGTAAAATCAAGTTTATTTTATTTACATTTAATCCCTATATAATATAGCAAAATCTATTTTGCTTAGTTGTCATTATTAGAGGTGGTTTCGCTTATGTGTCATCATAAGAGAATTTGTCTTACAATGATATTTTTATAATTTAAATATGTATATATCCATATTAATAATATATTATAATAACCTTAATTTCATTATAATCCCTTAATATTTAGGAGAGTCTTTAGTTTTTTAAGATTATTTACATTTTAAACTCTCTCCTACTAGGAGTGTGAATGAGTCATCTTATATTTGACATGACATAAAAATGAAACTTATGTATAAGGTTGGTAATAATCTACAATTAAATAACTCAAATTTTTTTTAAAGTGCCATAACTTTTTTTACACGACATTATTTAAAAAAATATACCATAAAGCCAAGGATTTAAATTTTTTTAAATTGAGTATAGTATTGCAATACTAAAATAATATTTTTTTTAAATAAAATATTTTGTTACGTTTTTACCATCGTTTTGTCTCAAAACTGATTAGAATCATCCGTGTCGGCGTGTCCTATTAATATCCTTAAAATCACCGTTTGTGTGTTATGTTCCCGAGCGTAACACGGCTACTAAACTACTATATAACTAAAATAAAATAACATTATTAGTTAGTAGCTTCCACCCACATAAAAAATCGACCATCACCAAGGAAAGTCAACTAATTGACGATCGTTTATACCTATACGGCTATACGTAATGATCAAGAGTGTCAATTTCTCATAGCTAGATACCATCATGATGAAAATTTACACCTTATTATGATGTTTAAACTTTAGTAAATAAATGCATATAGGTGCTACGTTCGGGAACGCAATTCAAGTGATGCTTTTAAAGATGTTCATGAATGTTCTATTTAGTTTTGAGACAAAACCGTGGTAAAACAGAATACATGATATATTTTTAAAAATTAATCCTCACGTACACCCCTTGTAGTAAAGGGTTAAAAATATAAGTTCTTTTAAAATTTTCAGAATTCTCCAAAATATTAGGGGACCAAAAATGTAATTAGTTTTATTATAATAAATTTTATATACATTTTTTAAATAAAAAAATCATTATTGTGAGATAATCTCTCAAATAATGCCAAATTCTCCAAAATATTAGGGGACAAAAAATGTAATTAGTTTTATTATAATAAATTTTATATATATTTTTTAAATAAAAAAATCATTATTGTGAGATAATCTCTCAAATAATGCCACATAAGCTAAAAGATATGAAAAGATGCCACATAGGATTTTTTAGTTTTGCTATATTATATAAGGATTTTAGAAATGAACTAGGGTTGACATTTGACATATTAACGTCAAAATGTGAAGCAAAAAGTGAGAATGATCGAGATAATTAGTGACATATATTATTATGTTAGGTAACATCTAACAACATCACATAATGGTAATCATGTATACTTGAAATGAGTTAGGGTTTTTCATAAGAAAATATATACATATAAGGCTGTCAATTCCCGACACGACACGAAACACGACCCGAACACGACACGAAAGTAATCGGGTTTTGGGTTGACACATACAACCCATTTAAAAATACGGGTCATGGAATGGTTGACCCGTATAAAAAGGGTCGTTTTCGGGTTGAAACATTTAAAAAAACGGGTTGACCCGCCAACCCGTTTAAGTTTTAAAATTAGTTCATCTCTTTTTTTTCTTTTTTAAAAATGAGTGTTAAGTTACTTTTATCTTTAGTATTTGTATTCACGATAAAAAAAATTCATTACCACATAAGTTTTACTTTTACATTTTCAACGCTAAGTATTTATTATTGTTTTTGTTTATTATATATTTTTTTAATTAAAACCCAATAAACTTAGTTGTTACACGCAAAATACATATTAAACATATACTATTAACCGACTTACATAAAAACTCACTTATAACACGTATATTTATTAGGTTCATTTTGCTAAATGGGTTAAACGAGTCATATTTGGGTTGACCCGAATTTATGTTATCCGGGATAGGGTTGACATTTTTGACACGAATAGGAATATGAGTCGGGTTAGGGTTGCATAATTCAACTCGTCAACCCAGCAACCCACGGTCCTTCAACCCGCTAACCCGACACGATTAACACCCCTATATAGATATATGCAATTTAGTTTTTGAACACTTGATACCAGTTCGAATGTAAATGCAATATTAGATCCGGTAAGTATTGTGATAGGAGAGGAGGTTTCACTATTTATTTATCCTAACACATTCCTATTTATGTGATACAAAAGCACCTTATTCCTCCATATGAATTATAGTCAGATGATATCAAAGTTGTCATTTTTATTTATAAATTTGTTATATTTTTAGGTTATTAATGAAATATTAATATTATTTTTGTAGGTATTTATTTAAATGTTTTATTAACTAAATGAGCGATGTGGAGTTAAAGAGCTTTAAGGGGTTAAACTATTTCTATCAAATAATACCAAATGAGATGAAGTTAAAGGGAAAACAAAAGTGATGTGTAGTTGAGGTAATGTCTAGATAAAATTAAAACATGTTAAGGTATATTGGTTTCATTGGACCCACTTATTATTCATTTTTATGAACTTTTCTGATTCTTTAAGTTTGATATATATTGGTTTTAAACGGTTCAACTATCATTTTTTAAAGTCTACCGACAATTATATTTTTGTGGGTAACTAAACAAACCAACTGGCTTGAAGCCCAACCCAGTTACACTACTAGCCCAAACCAAATTCAAATTTCAACCGGAACCGAGATAATAAAACCACCGGATCCAAACCAAACCCATATAGACCCGACGGATACAACCCATGGGCTAAACCCAAATCCGTTTAACATGATTCGTATAACACATAACATATACCTGGTGACTAAACAGTCCAAACTTAAAAGCGGATTTTCCAAAACTCAACTCAGAGATCGAAGATTTTAATCTTCAACACATTCATCGATCCACACACACAAACACAGATCGATCAATTCGAAACATGATCTCTGACGCTGTTGAAGACGAAGAGAAATGGCTCACCGCTGGCATCGCCGGTCTTCAACAAAACGCCTTTTATATGCATCGCGCACTGGTATAATCAATCAAACTCTCATCTCATAAACCCTAGTTTACACAAATCACTGTGATTATCGTTCTACTGTATACAAAACCTTAATCCGTTAACGGATTGTGTTTGCTGTGTGTTAATTGTTTCAGGATTCGAATAATGTAAAGGATGCGTTGAAATACTCTGCTCAGATGCTGTCAGAGCTGCGTACTTCGAGGCTTTCTCCTCATAAGTACTATGAGCTTTGTGAGTATAATGATTTGTTGATTTAAGTTTGGATTTTGTGATTTGGAATAGTTTGATGATTGGTTTGTTGATTGTGAATGTGTTAGATATGAGGGCGTTTGATGAGTTGAGGAAGCTGGAGATTTTTTTCAAGGAGGAGAGTAGGCGGAGTTGCTCGATTATTGAGCTTTACGAACTTGTGCAGCATGCAGGGAATATATTGCCGAGATTGTAAGTCAGGAAGTAGAAGAATGTAGCATTTACTTTTTGCTAGTTGTTATAGTCTGGTGTTGCTTTAGCTGTAGTAGATAAAACTGCAAGTGTACACTTGTTTAACTCTAAAAAATGTTGGGAGATTTGAACCGTGCTTTCAACTCACTCTTGAAAAGGATCTAGCTTAGAACAATGGCAAATGCATGACGATAGGATAGTTCTTACAAGCACCAAGTTGTGTGAGCGTAGGCATGCTGATCTTTAATCACTTACCGGGGAAACTACTGGGGCGTGGGCTATGGGTTGAGGACTATGTGTCTGTTAGTCTCTTAGGCTCTTTGCATATTAAAAAGTCCATGTCACAACTTGTTTTTAAGAACATAACTCCTAAAACAAGTTTACATGTCTACAATGCAATGATTTTAAGCAGTTATGTAAAATTGTGTAACGAATATAATCTAATACTGTCAATTGGGCTACCAAAGTTCTAAAATAGATTTTGTCATCAGTTAATGAAGTCCTTTTCAGTTTGCAGCTTAGTAGGGTAATACTTATTTTGTCAACTCTGATCTTATGCCTTTAAGATGCATTTTTGGCATGAGCATTTTGAGACAAGTGCGCAAAAGGGAAAAAATATGCTTATATGGTTCTGAATTCTGATGTGGAATCACGTTGCCGTAGTACTTGGGGCTCTGTATGTTTTTTAATTAGGTTTGTAGCCTGTAAATCTGTAGTTAAATTTATCGTTATAAGGTAAAAGTAAATATAAAATATGATGTGCTGAACTGCTGAGGATGTTGAGCTTTTTTTTTTCTTGTGCTGTAATCAATATACCTATACAATATTCAATGTGGCATTTTTTAGAAGCAGATACATTTTTTTTCTACTTTTCTAGTGAAAGGCTATTTGCTTGCAATTTAGTATGCAAAAAGCAAAGACATGATGTCAAACTGTTTTTCTATCAAGGCTGGTCTTACCCTCTTTGGTTTATTTTTTGATCCTTAAACTGATCCCAATCTTCCTTTGCTGTCATATACTCCCTTCATTTCAAACTAATAGGGTTGACAGTTAGACAGTTAGTGAATCTGAATATATTTTAAGTTTCAGCACGAAACATTAGACAGTTAGTAAATCTGAATATATTTTAAGTTTCAGCACGAAACATAGGAATCTCATGGACAAACGTACGTGCTATCATTGTTTATTGGGATTAACAGTCAGTTGATGACTGTCTCTGTATTCTATTGGTTATATGTCATGTAAGCACTCATGTTTACTAGTTTACCTAAGCTATGTAGGGTTATAAAATCTTTGATTTTGCTGCTTTTTATTGATTCAGGTATCTACTTTGTACAGTAGGATCTGTGTACATTAAGTCAAAAGAGGCCCCTGCTAAGGATATTCTAAAAGATCTAGTTGAAATGTGTCGTGGTATCCAGCATCCTCTTCGTGGACTCTTTTTAAGGAGTTATCTTTCTCAAGTAAGCCGGGATAAGCTACCTGATATTGGCTCAGAGTATGAAGGGTAAGACTATCAAACGTTTACATGTTCTAATGACCAACTTCAAGCATGAGTTCAACAATTTTGAAAATTCTTCATCGAATCGATAAAATATCTTGACTTTCTAGCTATAGTGATAGGCTTTTCCTTTTGGTCTGATATATCTTAGTTGATGCGGATGGGATGAAGGCTAAATTCAATTAATGATTTAATATATTTTTGTTTTGAAGTTTTATCTTTTATTATTAGTAGTTAGCTTAGTTTATCTTTTTAGTTGGTCATTATCTTCAAAATATTAGGTTTTGGTTATGGTTTACAGTTAGTTTTTGTTGATTATTGAATTAAAAAACTTTGTTCTTTGGAACCTTTGGTCATTCGATTAAGTGATTAACCATTCGTTCTTTAATCATTTGATTGCTTCCGTTCCGGCATCATTTGTTTTGTCCGCACCTGCTTGAAGATGTTATTCAGGATTTCTTTTTCTTTGTATGGGTAAACTAAAGAGTTGATAATCATGCTAAATTTTACTTGTGAAGTGAATCACCTTTGATATTTAGTTTGTGACAGTATTAACTTTATCTATATAAGGACACCAGGGTAACAGTTGGGATCATAACTGTCAGTATGAAAGATGGTCTGAGATATGCATGTGCTGGTCTGGGGTTTCTTTATATGATACTGATAGGCATGACACGGTGTTCTTTGATACAATCATGATATAAAACATAAACTCACAAGAAGCCTGATGACCTAATGCTAAGTTAGGTTTAAAATGTTAGACCTAATGAATATGTGAATGCATTGCTGTTGTAGGGACGAAAACACTGTTATGGATGCCGTCGAGTTTGTACTTCAGAACTTCACAGAGATGAACAAATTGTGGGTTCGAATGCAGCACCAGGTTAGTTCAGTTGTAGATAGACGGTGTGTTCACAGGCACAACGCTGGACCAGAATAAAAAAAGAGTTAGAATGAGGGACTATACAAGCGAACAAATTTAAACCAGTTCAGTATAGGTCGGGTTTCAGTCGAGTTCTGGCTTGGTCCAAAACCAAACTGTAAACAAAGTACACTAGGTTTTTTAG
Organism: Tagetes erecta; assembly: GCA_030867185.1. Lineage (NCBI taxonomy): Eukaryota > Viridiplantae > Streptophyta > Magnoliopsida > Asterales > Asteraceae > Tagetes > Tagetes erecta. The sequence goes on from CM061490.1 coordinate 9,389,605, forward strand.
ATTAAAAATATCTTGGTTGAATGTGAACCGATTTTTGAACATATTCCAATTCCCATACTAATAACTGTTATTTAACTTCAGAACTGAGAAGCAAACCATAGCCAATAGTCTGGTACTGATTCTGTTTTTTGGTTTTGTTGGTCTGGACCTGTTTTTACACACCCCAAAATACCACTCTCTAATATTTTTTTGTATTTAAGCATGTATGCTTTCATATGTTATTAAAAGCTTGAAAGAAATCACAAGGGTTTATTTCAAAGTATATATACTCGTGAATGAGTTATAATATTTGCTTATCTGACACATCCGACTGGACTTTCTGGGCTACAGGGACCTGCACGTGAGAAAGAGAAACGAGAAAAGGAGAGGAATGAGCTTCGTGATCTTGTAAATAATTGATAATCTCAGTTGCTTTGTATCACATTGATAAAAAAAATGACAATTTTGATGTATATTCTCATGTAATGGTGCTGCTTTCATCTTGTCAGGTTGGAAAGAATCTGCATGTTCTCAGTCAGATTGAAGGCATTGACTTAGAGATGTACAGAGATGTTGTTCTTCCCAGAATCCTGGAGCAGGTATTATACATCTTAGAGGTGGCAAGATGGGATGGTCTGGCAGGTTGGGTAATGGGTCAAGAGAGTTTGGTTGTGATGGATTGAAATAGGCAGGGCCAGGTTGTGTTGACTTGCACACATTATTTGTTCATTTAGAAAAGCCAGGAGTACTTGAGTTATTAGTTATGATTACAATAACATTATTATCTTGAACAAGTTTTATTTAGGAAGTTGAATGCTTTAAAAATTGACTTTCAATCTGTTGACTCATTTGAGATAAAAGAGAACTCAAATTGACCCTCTTAAAAGTAAATGGGTCAAATTGGCAAATTGCGGCCACTTATCTGTGTGTGTTTACATGCCATTCTTTAGTTCGAGAATCCATGCCCTGGCTATGTTTCATGTTATTAGTTTAAGAATTTTACAAAAATTGCAGGTCGTGAATTGCAAAGATGAGCTTGCTCAGTATTATTTGATGGATTGTATAATTCAAGTCTTTCCTGACGAGTACCATTTACAGACTCTAGAAACATTATTGGGTGCTTGTCCACAGCTGCAGGTGGGTTTCACCATCCCATTCATATAACAAAAAAATGTCTTCAATGTTTTTGGTTCAAGAGTCAAGACATAACCCTCTAGGTTATGCTTGTTAATTTACTTATTTTAGTAGATTGTCACACGTCTCTCATGAAGTGATTTGCAACATTGCATGGAGAAATTCTTCAATATGCCCTGTCTTGTTTTTTTGCTAAGATTATTGTGGCTTTTTTAATATCATTTGTTATCATTTCTTTTTATTGTGGTGTTGTTTCTAGTATAGTTTGTCACTAATATTATCTTTTTACAGCCTTCTGTTGACATTAAGACAGTACTTTCTGGTTTAATGGATAGGCTATCTAATTATGCTGCATCAAGCGTTGAGGTGCGTGGGCTAGTGCTAAATTTGGAAAAGTTCATTTTCAATAGCTTAATAATAGTTTTGCTGCAGGTCTTACCAGAATTTGTCCAAGTAGAAGCCTTTGCAAAATTGAACAGCGCCATAGGCCAGGTAAAAAAGTCATCTAATGCTTCAGACATTTAAAGTTGAATTGGCAGGAAAATCCTTGTTAAATGCACGATATACGGCTTTATGGGAAATAACGTTTTCAACAAGATCCCTTTTTTATAACTGGTTTGTAACTCTAAGTAGCAGTATCTTCTATATTATATTACCATGATATATTTTGTTCCGCTTAAACCAAGCTCATGCATTGATGTGGTGTTCTATTCTCTATTATATGTTTCTTTCTGGACACTAGCTCACTTTTTTCGGGATCTTGTCTCTTGTCTATATAATGTCTGTTTGGAATAGTTCAAGTCGTTTTGAACTTAATTTTTAATACAGGTGATAGAAGCACAACCTGATATGCCTGTTTTTGGAGCTGTAACTCTATATTCATCTCTTCTGACATTTACACTCCACGTCCATCCTGATCGGCTTGACTATGTGGATCAAATATTGGTATATTTCTTTTTTCATTAAGTTTTCTACATGCTTTATAAATGTTACTTGCATGAAATTATAATGCATTTATCCACGGGGAATAACTTCTTCACTCAATTATATTTGTGTTTCCTATGTTTCTCTTCCGTAAAAATTGCAACTTACATGTTCTTTTGTGTAGTCTAAGGATTTGATTTGCCGAACATCGCCACTGATTTACATCATGTGCATTTGTAACTCTGCATTATCCCAGATATGTTTATTGTGCATATGTTATGTAGCATCCTTTTTCTGGTTAAAATAGTTTAGAGATCCGTCTAAGTGTAATGACTGATTGACTGATATCTTAATTTTGGTCTAATATTAAGGGTTACAAACAGCAGACTTATATGAACTGAAATTGAGTTAGGAGAAAGTCATTTATTCTGCTCTCTTTTCTAGTTTTAATATGCTAAGCAAGTAAGCAATATCTCAAGATATGTGTAAAACCAGCTCTCATGCCAACCTAACACATACGGCTTCAAAGCTCACGTTTTGAAGTATGAAAGTGTCCTTGCAGCTGTTGAAGATAATGTTAAACCTAGTCATAGGCTTGTCAGTTCTTTTGGAAAGAAACCTGCTTTATTTTTGGATCACCTAGTTAGGACACCATTATGGTCAATCGTAGTTCGTAGATAGGTGGATGGATTTAAGCATTTAACCATAGGAGAAAATGCTTACGAAATTTGGATTGAAGGTAAACCGCATTAGAAATAAAACAGATAGCTTAAATGGTGCTGATAACTAATTAGTATTACTGAATTAGTGAAGTAGCATTACATTCTCAATAGAACTATCTTCTTGTAAGCTTCATCAAGAATTTCCCAAAAATATTTCTAGTGTTAGTAAACACCAAGAAAGACTGATGAAATTTTTGCACGTTGATCATTTTTATTCCTTTTTTATTGATAATTGTAAAGTTTATTGTCTTAGGCAATCTTCTGCCGTAACTCTATTTCTGTCACTAACACAGAAAAAAAAGAGGCATTTTTCAGCATATTCCTTTAAAAATATTTTATTCTCAACCCTCTACGGTGAAAAATTAAACTTTTTTTTGAACGGCTAAATTTTTTTTGTATTTTTATTTACCTACTTCATCAGTCCACCAAATTCAACTCAATTGTCTCAAGTGAGATTAAAACCCAACACCTCTTGGGTGAGGGCCACAACAGGAATCCAGAAAAATTCCCTATCACCTTGCCACTAGACCAAGCTAGTGGTTGTTAAAAAATTAAAGTGATTTTATATTCTTAATTAATTAATCTTCATTCAGTATATTTGTTCAAATAAGTTATTTTGGTTATCAACTAAATAAACTTAGTGTTATTATTTAATCTAGACAAAATTTGGTTTTTAGTTGTGTTGTTTTTTATCTTTCTTAAGTTATTTTGTAATCGTCTCTTGCTCAGGTGTAATCATGTAGTTGAATGTTGTAATATGTTTCACTTTTAATGAATTTGTAGTTTATTTTCATTTTTTATGTAATATGTTAAATATTTCTTATCTAATTTTTTAATAGATTAATTTACATTACATAATAGTTATCTAACAAGTTATATCAATTAGTCAAAATTGGATAAGGATATAAATTTAAATGCAGTAAATAAATAAGTTAAAATGATGAAGTAAGTTCTAGATTAGTAAATAGTGTTCTTCTATATATGGGGGAAGCGGAGATTCCTTCAAAGATTTCTCTATATTTATAGGAGCTGTTGGAACACACTTCACTTCTATCTCTGTATTAATGATAGAACACTCTTTTTGATGATACTCTGAAGAGGGCATTAATGATAAGATTGTTTTTTGTTTGGACGAGCAATTGTCTTAAAATTATCAAAATACTTTAATTTCAAATATAGAAATTGTGGCATTTACGTTGTCTATGTTCTGATTCCTTCAGGGTGCATGTGTTAGCAAAATTTCTGGCAAGGGAAAGCTGGAAGGCAAAGCAACAAAGCAGATTGTTGCACTTCTAAGTGCTCCATTGGAGAAATACAGTGATATAGATATTGCACTAAAACTTTCAAACTATCCTCTGGTCATGGAATACCTGGATGATAGTACTAATAAAGTGATGTCTAATGTTATAATTCAAAGCATCATGAAAAACAAGACTCACATCTCAACCGCTGATAAGGTATGTGGCTCTTTTACAGGTTATCTGTCATAGACAGGTTATTCCATTTTATAACGACTGGTCTTCTTGTAGGTTGGGGCTTTATTTGAACTAATAAAAGGGCTTATTAAGGATTTGGATTCTGATAGTAATGACGAGGTGGGCGCAACATCTTGTCTCATCAGATTTTCTTTATTTATTTATTCAAGTCATTTCATATTTTCACTTTGATCAATGAGCATATTATCAGATGTTTCTAGAGACATGTGTTGCATGATGGCATTATGTAAAGGTTTGTATTTTCATAATTTCACTAAGGTTTTCCTGCATTATGCAGATGGATGAAGATGATTTTAAGGAAGAGCAGAATTTTGTTGCTCGTCTAATTCAAATGTTATATAATGATAATCCAGAAGAAATGTTAAAGGTATTCCTTTCTTTCGGGAGATTTTTTCTTCTTTCTTCTATAATCTATATGTGGATAGTTTGGTTCTCATTAGGTTTCTAGCTTGTCAGCCATAGCCTCAACTCGCAAACGTTTCTTAATTGTTGTTGACTTGTTGCTGAGCATCACCTCTAACATAGCAGTTCTTTAACAATTTCTGGTTGAATACTTGCATTATTAATAACATGTATGCTGTTATTGCATTCAGCTTGAAGTTCTTCTGCGATCTTTATCCTGCTTAGTTTGTAAATTCATGAGCCAGTATTATTGCCTCTGGCTAGTGGCAATTACATGCATTTTTCCATTTAATCTCTACAGTGTCATATATATGACGTGCTGTCAGAACCTTGTGGAATAATGTTTACATAATTAAATGAATAGTAAAAGTAACTAACCCTGTCATCATGGTTAATGGTTGTTGATATTTATGTATTATGTTGTGTGACAGATTATATGTACAGTGAAGAAGCATATTATGACTGGAGGACCCAAGCGACTTCCCTTTACTATTCCTCCACTTATATATAATGCTCTCAAGGTTTTATTCTTCCTTGACAATTAGTTACATACTTCTGAGATAAAATCAAACTTCTATTGTGATTTCAATCATGCTTTGATTTGGAAAATGGTTCTTCAATTTCTTTACCATGGACGAAAATCACTAACATGCTTGAAAACTGTTGGAAAGTTTTTCAATAATACTATGAGTGTTTCATGCTTATATTTACATTTGTGGGCACATGCATGTGTAGATTGAGTATCATAAGTAGATTATTTATCTAAAGACATGGGAAATAGCGTATGATAACCAGAGTTCTCTACATTGAGATATATAAAGTCAAGTTCAAAATTCAAATAATAGATATAGATTTCCTCTATGTTGGAAAGTAGATTCTATGCGCAGTAAATCATATGCGATAACCATCTGCCAGAAAAATGAAAGTTCAGGAGATAAATTATGCGAGTAAACTTATTAAAACACAAGCAGCTGGAGTTTGTACCATTTTGGCTTTCTGGTTTTTTATTTTATTTTTATTTTATTTGGGACGTCACTTGATAGGAGAGAAGAGAGAAACTCTATCCTTGCTTGTTATTGTATTGATTTTTTGTATTTTCTTTTTCTTTTGGGATTTTGAGGCACAATTGGTTTGTTCTACGCTTGATCTCATTATACTTTATTTTATGGAATCTGCATGAAACTACAGCTGGTTAGGCGAGTACAAAGTCAGGAAGAGAATGCTAGCGAAGAGGCGACAGCATCAGCCACACCAAAAAAGATATTCCAAATTTTGAATCAGGTAAGTATTACCACCACAACCTCGACTAGTAATACATAGGGTCATGAGTCTTTAAATACTGGCCCAAAATCTTTAAAAATGTGTCATAATATTTTATGTTCTTGGGTTTTTGGGGTCTTGTTTGCAGTTTCATGGGTTAGAATAAACAACCTATTAAAAACATCTGTCCTTTTGGCGGGTATTGCCACGCGGCTTAATCCGGATCACTCCTTCAGGAATAGGATACGATTAGGATGATCCCATTTGCATGTTCAGCAGGTCTAAAAATCCACCCTAATAAATTCACAGAAATCTAGTGTTCAAATCATTTTCATATTTAATTGTGCATATTACAAAATTACGACCCTTGGTTATTTCATTTACTTGGCAAAATTCATGGAAGAGGGTAGTTAGGTGTGGTTACAATTTATTTGTTCACAAATGCTGGCTTTTGTAATTGCTTTTAGTATACTGATTGTTATTGAAAAAAAAAGGGAAAAAGTAATTGCCCAAACTATTTGATCCATGTCTTCACTAAATCATGGTGATCCAGTAGCTGTTTCCTTGGAGACTAATGATCAAGTAGTGTTAGGGTCTGCCTCTACTTCACTCTAACCATTTTGTCTTGCTCCTTTACTCGTAGACTGTGACTACACTTTTTGTTGTAACCAATATTGTCCAAGAATGGGCCTGAACATTGAACATTTTATAAGCCCACTCGATTCTTTATCCCCTTTCGTAGGAAATGCTGTTTTCGTGAATCAAATTTAAGTCCTCTTTTTCTCTGGCATCTATATCAAAAAGCAAGAGTGAAAAAAGAACTACAACCTCAAATTTTCAAACTATGATTGCTATACCCACTCGATTCTTTATCCCCTTTCGTAGGAAATGCTGTTTTCGTGAATCAAATTTAAGTCCTATTTTTCTCTGGCATCTATATCAAAAAGCAAGAGTGAAAAAAGAACTACAACCTCAAATTTTCAAACTATGATTGCTATATGCTTATTTCTTTGGCTTATTGTATCAGACGATCGAGGTTTTGTCAACAGTTCCAGTTCCCGAACTTGCACTGAGGTTATATTTGGAATGTGCTGAGGTATGTTCATGTTTTTAGTATCTAATATTCTAATATATTTTTATTCCTTCTGTCCATCTGACATCTATCTCTACTCTATACAGGCTGCCAATGACTGTGATCTTGAACCTGTAGCATATGAGTTTTTCACCCAAGCATATATATTATACGAAGAAGAAATTTCGGTAAATGATATTTCATATATAGCCCCACTTTTTTGGAATGGGAGCACTGATTTAATCTCATTTCTGTTTCTGAATGACAGGATTCGAAAGCTCAAGTAACAGCACTATACCTGATTATAGGGACTCTGCAGCGAATGCACACGTTTGGGGTCGAGAACAGGGATACTTTAACGCACAAGGCCACAGGGGTAAAATATTTAGCTAATCATCTGTCATGCAACTCATCCAGCAAACTTACACCGTTCTAATGTTCATATTTTACGTTGTGGTAGTATTCTGCAAAACTCTTGAAGAAGCCAGATCAGTGCAGAGCTGTTTATGCCTGTTCACATCTGTTCTGGGCTGAGGATCAGGAAGGAATCAAGGATGGTGAGAGGTACGTGATCATTAACACCTGTATTTTATTTTCTCAATTTTTGTAGACGTGTCCGTCGCCTAAAATTGGGTCTATTTGGTTTCTTGCTGGACCATAGTTCTGTTAGTTAATTTAGTTGATCTGTATGAGATGCAGAGTATTACTATGTTTGAAGCGTGCCTTAAGAATCGCAAATGCTGCTCAACAAATGGCGAATGTGACAAAAGGTAGCAGCGGGTCAGTCATCCTCTTTATTGAGATTTTAAACAAGTAAGTAACCTTAGCCACGCCGCCCCACAAACAATCTAATTTATTGAGACCCGTATTTTAAAATAAGATAGATCGTCATGGGTGCAACTGCAATGTATTTTCAGGTATCTATACTTCTTTGAGAAGGGAAACACACAAATCACGGTTGCTTCGATTCAGGGACTGATTGAACTAGTTACAAATGAAATGCAAAGCGACAGTGCCACATCAGATCCAGCTGCTGATGCTTTCTTTTCCAGCACGATCCGTTATATCCAGTCACAAAAGGCCAAGGGCGGAGCAACTGCAGAGAAATTTGAGCCAATCAAGGTCTGATTTAATTATTTTTTTTTCTTTTTTTGTAAAAATAGTTACCAAGCTCTTGGGGTGTTTCGGGTCTGAACTCAAATTCAAAACATGGAGATCTTAAGAACATAGTCTCAGTTTGAAATATTCTGATATAGGAACTTCTTTGATTTTAAAGACCGATTTTAAGTTACTCACTTGTGGCTTTACCTGTAATTTTGCTAGTATGTTAGTGTAAAAACACGATGAATAAGTTGTTATTATAAGAGTGTGTTTGGATAAGTTCAAACTGTTTAAATAAGCTTACTTCATAAATCTACAAGGCATCCGCTTAAGAGTTTGTTTATGTAGTGCATATCCTAGTTTGCCATCCCCACCACAAATGGTGGATTGCCGATTCATGCATATGGTGTTTTATTTGACTTGTTTGCATCCAAGATTTGTGTTCCCGAAGATTGCGTTTAAATTATGAAGTTGTCATTGAAGAATGGAAAGCCATTGAGTGATTCCTCTGTTTGAAATACATGCTTGGGTTCTATCGGGAGTACATGCCTTAATATGCCAGACTTCAAGTTTCATACTGTCCCTCTTGTGAATGTGTAGACTCTATTTTTTTAATCTAGTCTTCTAGTTTCTTAAGGTTCGGGACGAATGACCTAAAGGTTTACTTCAAGAAATCAGCCGCGTTTATCAGGAAGGATAAACTTTTCCCAGTTATTTTAGCTTATAATCTGGTCGATAAGTGACGCCAGTATAATTAAGATGCGGTCCCAACACTCATATTAACGTGTCAAGGTGGGTCATTAAAAATTTTCAGTTATGATATAGAAGTTTACAAAAAACGAATGCTTGTATTGTGTAAAATGAAGAGATTATGTGCTTTTTGTGGCGTGTTTGCTTTCATGGAGGCCACATAACATTCTTCTTGATAATCTCCTCTTTCCTTAGAATGGGTAAAGTTCAATGTTTTAGGTTTTTATAGTATCCTTAACTAACTTAACTGTTAAGGGACGTGCAAAACTCAATATTGATCACAACCTAACCATATAAGATGACTGAATTTGGATGAGTGATGTTACTAATGGAAAGGATATCAAGTCATAAGACTTGTCTTGCCTCTGATTTCAAGGTATGAGACTTGTATTATGTCAGTTGTAACTTATATAGGCAACAAATGTAGGGTTTATATAAGGCCTCTGACCTAACTACCTTCTGACCTAACTTTAAAACCCCATTTTTTTGTGGCAATTTAGATAACTACCCTCTGACCTAACTTTAAAACCCCATTTTTTATTTCAGGCGAGACTTGAACTCTAGATCGGATTCATACATACGAACAATAGTTCTCAAGCTGAACAAAACATTACTTTAACATATTATAAATTCATACAATCATGTTAACATATTAGCTTTAACAAAATATAACTTTTAACATAACATAGCTTTATTGGTAACATCTTTAAACTTAGCATAACTTTAAACACATCATGATTTTAACCGTATCATAACTCTATACATATTGTAACTTTATCAGTAACATAATGCTTTATAACATACATGTTTGTAATTTAATACAAGACTTCTTTATCCGTGCTTGCGACGAATGCAACACTCATTTATCTGTTACTTGTAATAAGTACAAGTTTACTCACAATAATTACATGGGATGTTACAGTTAACTATCAAGTTGCCAATATACTTTGGTGAGGACTGAGGAGTTTAAGTTTTTTTTAACAGAGGAGTTTAAATAAGTGTTATTTTAACAGGGGAGTTTAAATAAGTTTTTTTTGCCTTATACATCATTTGTGTTGCATGGTATGGTTAGCTTTGGAAAAGAAGTGTTTGACTACTTGTTCTCAACATCAACTATCAACCACTTAGCTATGAATGTTTTATAAGTTCCTTGTAACTTACATATGAATCGTTGATGAGTTGTTTTAAAAAACTCAAAATTCATACATGTTTATACTTTTGTAGCTTAAAGATTATATAGAATGGACATAGGTGGACCGTGGACCTTCTCAATTAGTCTGTAACCTTTCAGACATTTACATCTTTGACCCGTACACTGATACAATTATCATTTTGACCTATAGCTTTAGATATATACATTTTTAGCTTTCTATCTTTTATTATTGAACTTAACTTCTTAACTTTGTATTTTTCTTTTTTTTTTATCTTTAGTTAAATTTTTTGTATTACTTTTACAACTTCATGCCACGACCATAACACGTGTAACAAAGTCACAAACGAGTCGCATCATGTCATGAGAATTCACATGTTTATATAAAAAAATGACTGCCGTTGCAACGCACGACTTATGTCAAAGTCGGAAACGTTCTTAACATGTGTAACGAAGTGCCACCGCAACTCACGACATGTGTCGAGGTCCAAAACATGTTAACTAAGACACGCCCACCGCATCGCGCTGCCCGGGACACAATCCTAGTTTATATGAAATATTAAAACATAAACTTTAAACCAGTTTTCTTACATAACCCATTGGAAGTTTTCACAAAATTTAACTTATTACTGCTATCAATGATTTACCAGTTTACTATCATAGTGTCAATATTTTTAGCCTCGCCTTGAAGTATTTTCTTAGGTTTAAACATCCGAATATGGTAACCAGTAATACCATAGCTTTAAACATCCGAATATGATTACAGTTTCGTCGGTTTACATTTTTTCATCAGTTTAAACCAAACCATATAAATGTGGTACTTTTGACCCTTTTCCCTTGTTTTTGTTCCAATCTAATGGCATGTTTTTGATCTTCTAAAACTTGTTAGCCCTTAAATAATTTACAAAAACGCCAGAGCTTGAGTATTCTGTATTAAACCTACAATCAACCATGCAGATAATAAGCACAATACATAATCTCACCAACTGCGAAAGGGCAAATAACACTGAAGCAGAGCATCAAAGTTGCAGGATGACATTATGAGCAATAACAGTATCCTAAAAACTAAAACATCAGCTACATAACTAATGCAAGTATTTAAAGATCAAGTACAAGAAATGAATATATAAAGAAAAGAGTGAGAGGTGAGTTTTATTTTTTGATTTTTTTCTTTTTGTTTTCAAAACCTAGTGGTGGATCTCCAACAAAACTAATATATATAATAACAAAATAAACAACCGGGCAGGGAGAAACCTGGAAGGGTGACTTGAACATGTGAAAATGATGGAGACACACAATGACGCTTTCGTGTGATAGATCATCGATTCATCGGTTACCGTCAATGATTCCTTTGATGAGTGAAAGGGCAGAAAGGCAAATACACAAGGTTTTGTACCGTAACTCTCCATAGTTGATTACAATATAGAGCAGCCCTTTTGACCTTTTCCCTTCTTTTTCTTTGAACTTGGAGGTTGCAGGACAACTTTAATTGCAGCATCGAAAACTCCCTTGACGTTCTGACAACATATAAGAACACTCCTAATCAATGGAAAAAGGGGTGGATTGGGTAATGGGTCAAAATGGGTTTGGGTCACGCCAATTTTTGCCTTTTTCTCTTTTAACTCCATAAATGATTAATGTCCTTTTGCAGCAATTATATTATTACAGATAATCTAATTGTTTTTTCCATATGATCATTTAGGAGGTTTATAGCTTTACAAATACATAAAGGATAATCTGTGATCTGTTTCCATTTTAGCTATTTGCACCCAAATCAACCCATTTACCCATAAAATGTTGAAATTGTCACCTCTACATAAGATTAACTGTACCTCTTGTGTTTTTGCACTACATTCGATGTATGAGGGAGCTCCAATCGTCTTCCTTAATTCTTCTCCCTATAATAAGTCCAAAAAGATACACATTAGAGTAAGAACAAATACAACTATTGACTCGTTTTTTACCAATCTGAGCTACTTGCTAAAAAACAACCTTGGTGCACCAAAGATGCTTTGATTTACAAAAAAAAAAAGAGAAAAATAGTCTTTGTATGCAGTCTTTCCATTGCACTTTGCAACAATAGTCAAACTCAGTGTCCTTGTCAACTAAGGCCCGGTCCCAGTTAGGCCTAGGTATGGCATCCAAAATTTGGGAAATATAAGGACTGGCAGGTTTAACCTGGCCTTGAAACTTTGTTTTTATTTTTTGTGTTTAATCACATGGCCTAATGTGCAATATTTTTGGGCTATTTACCACTCTCGCTAATGCTTTTGATGATCTGAGGCCAACATTGTAACATTTTGAATAAAAAAGTTACTATTACACACTTTTTTTAATGCATGAATAATGCAAGGCAAAAGTATGAAGGAAATGAATTATACATGAAGTCAAAATTCACTTTTCATAAAAATGATAGCTGGGCTCAAGCTCGGTACTAACTAGGTCTAGCACTCTAGCCAGTTGTGGTCCTAATCAGGCTTTGAAAGAAAATGTAAGCATGATCACACAACCAACTGGACCTAATCAGTCATCTTTTTTGAGGATAAGTTTCAAGAAATGGTATTTTGGAGATCATACTTCCAGTATATTAGCTAAATGACAGAACAACAGTTACTATTACTACTAGACAAATAGAGTAGTAGACTAGTAGTTCAGTGGTAACAATTTTTACCTGGGCAGTTGTAATGGGGACTGCACTAGGATGGTCAGCGAAGAACTGTTTATCATCCCGAAGATCTAAAAGCAACCAAGATCCAAATTCAACATTTCATAAGCTTTTAACAAATGCTCAGTGTCATTTTGTTCATAAAAATGCTATCAACAAGACGAAAAAAGAGGCAGCTTGACCGTAAATTCTGAACCTTAAAAATACAATGTTAATAACTAACCGACTTTGGTCCCAACAAGAACGATTGGGACTCCAGGTGCATAATGCTTCAATTCTGGAATCCACTGAAAATAGAAGAATAAAAGTTACAAATGGAAAAATGGATAACGCTTTTAGTACAGGTCCAAAAAAAGTTATAAACTGGTAAATTTAGTACAGGTCCAAATAAGCATTTTATACGCTTTTAAAGTAGGTTGTATACTTGTATTCATAAATAAAACAATTACAGTTACCCCCACTCTTTTTTCCTGCATAGCTAAATTTCTATACAACCCATATGACCCGTTAGATATACAGCATACCCCGAATAGATTTGTTCATAAAGTAAATAGGTTGAAAGCAGCACCTCTATAAGAGGTTAGTAGATCATGTTTTATAAGTAACAGGCATAACAAGGGTTCACCTTCTTGGCGACGTTTTCATAACTGGCCTTGCTAATGAGTGAAAACGCCAAAATGAAAACATCAGCCCCACGATAACTCAACGGTCTTAATCTGTTATAATCCTCCTGTCCTGTTCATCAAATTGCCAAATTCCCACTCAAAACAAGTATATGTCAAAGTTCAGTTACACAAAAGTAGTGAAAATAACATTACCAGCAGTGTCCCACAATCCTATATTGACAGTGTTGCCATTGACAACCACATTTGCACTGAAATTATCAAATACAGTTGGCACATAATCCTGTTTAGAACACAATCAAACAAACAGATACAATCATGATGTTGATCAATTTAAGATTTGTGTAAAATATTTGTATCATGCTGATCAAACAGTAACCTAATTGAACTGTATTCAGTGATAAAAAATGAGATCAGAGTGTATGAATTGAATAAAGGAAATGTGAAAAGAATGAGCAACCGTAGGGAAAGAGTTGCTGGTATATGAGATCAAAAGACAGGTTTTTCCAACAGCTCCATCACCAACAGTGACGCATTTAATGAAACTTGAAGCGCTCATAATTCACCTTCTTTTTCGGCTTCAATGTTAATGATTGATTAATCTTCGTGTAATTCAGAGTCGTTTGTTGAAGAAATTAGGAGAGAAAAAATGGTGATGAATTGAGCCCTAATTTAGCCGCGAAACAATGCCGTTGAATAGTTAACATGCGTGGTTGGTGGACATCAACCCACCTATGTTATGTATTTCTTTCATTTACGTTTTTCATATTTCTCAATCTCGTACCAGCTACTTAATCAAGTTTAACAGGTTATTATGTTTAGTTTTATTATGATTTTGATGTTTTTAAACTAAGTTTTTTATTTAAAATTGATTAGTGACACAACTGTTGTCTGTTATCTTCATATAAATATATTAACATAAGTGATGAGATTTAAGATAACTAGATGTAGTCGTCGGCTCGCACGTTGCGCGAGCCTTTTATGTTTCTACTTAACTCTTCATGTACGGTTTCGCATTTGTCAATATAGACCCCGACAGTCAAATCAACTGTTATCTAAAATGTAGAAATACATTCAATAGATACCATTCGAGTTGCACATCCGTTGACGTCGTCTACCCACGACACCGCATCAACACAAACTATCGTCGCCGCCTACAACCATCTAATCTACCCGACCGAACCACCACCACCACCACCGTCGAACCACTCCCCCATCGGATTTTATTTTATCTCTTCTCTTCTCCTTGTTCCATCCCAAACAATATTACCAATGTCCTTTGATTATGCAAATAACAATCCTTTAGATGGAATAAAAATGTAAACTAATAAAAATATTGTGGCAAAAATTTAAAACAAAAAGGTTCACTATAGAATTTTATAAAAATCCATTGCTTTATCAATTAAAAGGGGAATATGAGGAAAAAAATTTAAAACTTCATATTTTTTAGAACGGTTAATTCTCATAATTTATAAGCTTGTTCTAAATATGTGAATAAGTATAAGTATTCATAGTAAGATATTTATCTTCATCATAAAACTTGGTGATTTTTAATATTTTGGATGTCCATTTTTTCTTTTATAAAATAAATTCTAATAATTTACTTTCTGTAAGCTATCGGCACCTATACTTTCTAATTTACTTTAAAATTTAAACAAATATAAAACTTTACAGTGGCAAATATAGATGAAAGATCTAAGTTAATAGTTGTTGCGGCAAGAGGAGCGACAATAGTGTTATAATGATGCGAGCTACTGATTATGATTGCATGTCGTCAACAAAATAATAATAAAAAAATAATTAGCGTGCATGTAAAGTTTGTCCTTGAGGCGAAACGAATTGGAGAAAAAGAGAAAGAAAATCATAACTCAACAAGAACGATTGAGGAAGAGGACTGACGACCAATGAAAATCAAGTTAAGATAGATCAACGGCTATAATTGCACATATTCAAGGTTGTATGTTTTTTATACCAGCTTATTCATTGTTTTTCGCACTCGGTCTAAGTGTTTGATTTTCTTTCACTCCCACTCAAACAAAAAGAGAGTATTAGAAAGGACATTTTAGTTAGGTTCAATGTCGTTTGTTTTCCATAACTAGAATATATGATTTGATTAGGTTTCCTACTTAGTCATCTCTGTTGTAATCCGGTTTATAACTTATTAATAATTATAATCTATACTATATATAATGGGGATTAGAGGGGCATATTAAGATACCACAATTGTTAACCACATACTGCTGTTTAATACACAATGTACAAACATTTTTAGGGGTAGTTAGGTCATTTTAGCACGAATTCAATTAAACCTAAAACCCTAATTTTCAAACATGTACGTAAATTCTTTTCTTCTCCACTTTCAATGGCTCGCTTTCTTCTCTCCCTGTTCATTCAAATTGAAAATCATATACTAGAGCCAAACCTTTTGAATACTCTCTACCCCTTTGTCGCCTTTCCAATCGCAACTGAAGAACCATGGATCATCAATTGTCAGATTGGTCTTCTTTCTACAAAGAATCAGTTAGTTGCTTTGAAGCTGTGATTGTTCATCATTTCTTCAAGGATTCGCCTCCTCCTCCATCGGCCTATATATATCTAAGTTCGTTAATGGTAATTTATCCTCAGTCCTCACTCTACACTTCTTATTTGATTGGGATCACAGTTTTAATTTTTGGGTGTTATATCATACAATGTCAGTGTGATCGATGTTGATGAAGGTAACGAATGATTGTCTGTTTCTTATATTGGTTGTCTTCATTATTTTTGTTGTGTTAATTGCTTTCAAGGGTATGTAATTTTTGTGTTTTCATGTTCAAATCAATGTTATTTATTCCACTTCCGATTGGAAGTAATTTGCCTTGTTAAATATGCTTAGTGCTTTAACTCATATGATGAACATCCAGAGAAGATTGCAAGAAGGTAATTGAAATCGAATTTTATTATAATTTTTGTTACTATGCCTTTGATTTTCTTTTGGTTAATCTTTTTAAGTTAAAATTATTTGCATTCTAGATAATTTTATTACACAATGTTTTCCCCAGTTTTTAATCCTTTTTGTTCATAGAAAACTATGATATTAGTCAAGGTTGTTTCTGAGGGTTAAGGAGTAATTAATCAGTGGATGATTGGATTATATTGACGACAGGTGGAAGTTGAAGATCATTGCAGAAGTGAAATGCGATTACTAATACATCAAATAGGTAGGAATCATGAAAATATTATGGTTGTGCCATTTTCTCATATTGTGTCTTTTTATAGATTGTTTGTACATTTTTTTACATAATCTAGCTAGCATTCTATGTTTGTTACTTGTCTTTCAGATAAAGTAAAACGTCAAAAACAGGAGTGTGAGCAATTGAGAGCGGTTGGTCAAGATCTTGAAAGTAAGTTCATATCATCATCATCTTAAAAAAAATTTTGATTTTATCTTTTGTGAATAACAAAATTCTTATTTTCCTTTTTATCATTCTTTAGAGAAAGGCGTTAGAAGTTTGATACGGGATGCACAGGTTTGGATACGATAAAGATTAAATATTATAGTTTTCTGATATATATATTAACACATGAATCTACTTCATCATTCTAGGTGCAAGTGGTAGCCGTATGTTGATTATTTTGAAAGGACCATTGAATCTATCTTAAAGCATCTTATGTGTATATAACAATCTTATGTTTAATGTTACCATTAGTTAATTACTAATGTGTTGTCATTCTTTATGATTTCAAGATATTATAGTTCTGTTGTAGTGAAGTTTCCAATCTTTGTGTCCCAGGTATGTCTGTCACACTCTTGTTCTTGGAACTTTAGTTCAAGATAATGTTTAAAAATTAATATTAACTTTTTTCCGGGTGGATCAGTGTTGGGGTCAATCAACTATGGTGTTTCATGAGGACAAAAGCCGGCGACGATGAATCAGGGGTTCAGATATGTAACCGAATCTTTCAAATCGGTGATCTCATATTCTGATGATGATGAGCTGCACAGTTGGGAACAACCAAGGTTGGGTTTTTATGTGGTTTATTTGATTTTTATTGTTAGTATAAGAAGCTAATTGTCAATAGTTAATTGCAGAACTTGATAAGGTAGTTATCCAATCAAAAGTCATCTTGATTAGCGTTTGAGAATAGTCCCTGCATTTGAGAACCGGTTGTAGTGGGTTCAGGTTGCGGTACTTGAAATGAATTAAGGTTAGTGGTGTGCGATTTGGCATTTTTTACTTATGTTTTGTTGTATGCTGGTTAGATTTATTCTTGGTAAATGAATTAATTTTTTTTACTTGCTTATTTTGATTTGCAGGTTCTATTCCGTTCACATGCGTATCATTGTAGAGTACGTCTTGGCTTTGGTGACATATGGTTAGATTATTATACCTTATGTTGCCTTTTTAAATTCTGAAAATCGTTTTTTATATGCGATCGTTGATTCTATATTTGATGTGGGTTTTGTAATGTTCATTGTTGACGTATGATGTGGTATTTTGTGATTTCATTGTTGACCTATGATTTTGCTAGATCTGACATTTTAAATAACTTTTGGTATGCTTTTTGCTTGAATTTGATCTGGATTGACATCTTTGAAATTGTGGGGCATGTTGATCTAAACCGATTACAGTTTCCTTAAGCTTCCAAAAACGATTGAAGATCTTCATATTCTCAGGTATATACATGTACCCTTTTGTTTCTTTACTTTTAAAATTTGGATCCGTTGAGTTTTGGATAATGGGATTTGCTCAAAATCTGATTTTTTTGTTAGTTTCTTGAAAAATGTTTAAAAAAATTACGAGTCTTGATTATCCATGTATCCTCAGTATATTAAATCACCTGCAAATTCATTCTCACATTGATCCCTTTTAGATTCAGTGTAAAATGGAAGTTATTTATTGTCTACATTCTACATTAAGCATACCTGAAGTTATTTATTGTCACTAAATCATTATTTTGCTTCATTATGCTTATTGATTCCAAAAGGAATGTTTGGATGCGTGGTAACTTAAAACCATTACAATCTACCATCCTTAATTAATGGGGGACATATTAGTGGCTTAGTAACTTACAAAAGTAAAAGATTGGAAGTTCAAATTTTGCAGTGTGCGATCTAGAAACTTTTGTTAAGAAAACTTAAAATCATTTGAAGATAAACTGACTGTTGTGATTAATCTCCAGAGATCATCTTGAGAGCTACACGAGTGACTACACTATGCCGGCTCTCGTGGGTTATTGCACGGTTTATATCTTTATGCAGACGTTTATGATCCAGGAACCGTATTCAAGTCATTGCTAGCTGGATCCCTGTTTGGGGTGTTAAAAGGTGTAGCTTTGGTGGTCTTTGCAGCCACTGCTGGTGCATCTTCTTGCTACTTTTTATCTAAGCTAATTGGACGGCCCCTTATCTTGTCTCTTTGGCTTGATAAGCTTGTTTTTTTTTCAAGATCAGGTGAGAGGTGCAGGCATTATGATCAATTAGCCCGATAACCTTGGTCTGAATCCTGATTATATTTTGATTTATTGATTTGCTTAGTTGGCAAAAAGGCGAGGGGGGCTTCTGAATTACATACTGTTTTTAAGGTGACACCAACATCGCCAAATACGTTTATTAACATTGCATCGCCAATCGTGAATGTGCCGTATCATATTTCTTGTTTGCGATTTCCATCGGCCTCATTCTTGCAGCTTATTTAACTATCAGGGTATTTCTTTTCCCTTAACTACGTACCTTTTTAATAGTTCAATCAGATATGCTTATAAATTAAATTATTTGGCAGGCTGGAATAGCACTTGGTGAGTTACGGTCGACTGGGGACTTCTGATGCAAAGTTTGTGATTATTAGCGTTAAAATTTGGTACAAATATGATGAAAATATAAATTGATAACCACTTGACTTCTACACTATATATATATGTGAAGTTGATCACTTGATCCGCATACAAAAAAGAGTTTTTGCAATGGAAAGATTGACGGTGCGCAACATCTTGCAGCTGCTGCCACCGTTGCGGGTACGTTTAATCTTGAAGTTGATTTTGATTCTCCTCTTGATGGTGATGGGAGTGGCAACTAACATGCTGCCCAAAAGATTTGACCATGTTCTTTTGATGGCACGTTCTTGGATGGCTAAGACAAATGTTCTCAACTCATAGGAGAACAAACTATCCGCGTGAGAAGGGGATTAAAAATATTCAGGTTAGGTTGACCCGCAGTTTAAGCTTTTAAACCTTTTATGAATTGTTCTTAGGTGAATGTGGAGAAGCAAGTGTATCACAAGTCATGTTTCAAAACAACCATTAGATGATGATTTATGCAATTAAAAGTAATTTTCATGAGAAATATTTGAATTAACAGAATAACTAATATTTGCAGTAATAGATTTAACTAGCAATCATAGTAAGGGTATGGAAGATAAATTCAATTTAGTTGATTTAGACTTACTTGATGTAAGCCAATGTTCTTTTGTTTTTAGGTATAAATTAGGTGTGTTGTGTGTTGTGTGTTGTGTTTGAGTTGCTTAACAACATCAACTTCAGGTCCTAATTGCTGAAGATGATTATTGAAGTTTTTATTTAGAGGGTCACTTTACTAATGGTGATCACTTCATATGAGTCTATTAGTTAGGAAGGTATGCTAATTTCTTCTTATCTTTGTGCAATTAGGTATCCTAATATCAGTTTAAATTGTCTTTTTTATCTTTAATTTTGGGGGATTATTGTTTGATTTTAAGTCCATTAATTAAAGACAAGAAAGTGTGTCACATATGTATCTCATACTTTGAATACATAAATATGTAATCTGGTGTTGCAAGAGTTGGTGTTTTTGGGGTTAATGTTGATGGGTTTTCTACAGTTTTTGCACTTGTTTATTTGTTATTTGACTCACTTAATATCGTTAGCTCTTAACGATCTTGTGTGGAACTCTTTCTGTGCTTAAATGAGGAACTTCATTTTCTTGCCTATTATCGTATTGTTTTGTGGTGGCATTGTGAGGATGTTGTTGAAGGCATCTAGCAATGAAGTACTATGAATTAAAAGCTTCATTATGCCATGATGGTTATGTGCATTCGTCAGGGTAAATAGTATTATGAATACAAGCTTCACTAGCCATTTAACTCGTTAAAGGAATGCTCTTAAGGAATTCAAGACTTCAAGTTTTGATTGATTACTATGTACCATTTGATTGAGTCGTTTTGACACATGTAGATACAGCAATTGGCGGCTCAACAGGTTGTCAAATGATACATTTTGTAAACATTTGATGTATGTTTGTATATGTTAATGCGTGCTTACTTGGTATTAACTAATATCGTTTGTGGATATGGTGTTTGTAATTGTAGGAGAAGCTCATAAACCTGAAGTGAAGAGAAGAGGTGAGAAGATATGAATCTGGATATGCACCAAGAAGAGGACGGAGGGATGTTTTTTTTAATGAAATGTCTTTCAAAAAACAAACACTTTGTAGACCAAAATGTCTACGCATCACAGTCAAAAGAGGGCGCATAGACGTTTTCCGAAAAAAAAAACGCCACTTAAGTCGTCGTGTGTGGGATAACATATAATTAATATAAGCTATTTTTCGAAGTGTCATACTTTTAAAATGTATAAAACTATACATATGTATTGTTAAGACTTTGATGTTTAAAATCATTTCTTTTGTACAAAGTTACTTTATTATCATCTATAATTTATGTAAAATGGACACTTATAAAGGATAACATCACCTTTTTGTGTTGGACAAGAGTAATGCTCATCATGTATATGCTCACCACTATGAAGATATATACTAACCTAAAAGTTCGAACAACAATCATAATACACCTTAGTAAAAAAACTACGTAATCAACAAAATACCTACAAACGAGTGTCGTCGGCAATATCGTCCCCGCTGCATCGCGCGGGGCCTTACTAGTAAATAAATAATACCTTATCAAAGCTTCATAAATAAAATATTGGATGTAATTACTAATTAGGTTTTTCAAACCAGATTCAAAATCCATTTAATACCCAAAGTTGTTTCAAAACCGGTTCCATGTACTACACCTAAACCGAATTCAAACATGAAAAAATTGACATTTTTTCTTTTCAGAAAGCATTTTTAAAACTAACAGGTTGAATTAAAATCATTTTCCTTTCACCAAAACTATTTCGTTCTCAAACCCAAAAACAGTCGGATCCGAGTTCAATCTAGATCACCAACCGGTCCAAATACACACCTCAACCTCCAAGTCCCAAAATTCGAACCCTAGGACTCGAACCAGCACATACACCATGCCACATACGGGCTTAACCAAACCAGCCCTTCACCAAAGCTTCTCACATACGCCTAAAACTTCCCGCCTCAATTTACCTATGACCCACAAAAATGAAGCACTTGTTTCACTCTTCATATCATTAGGGTTTTGCTCATCAAACTAAACTCAATTGAAATCAAAGCATTTGCGTTTTGATTGTCTATCGATAACGGTTTGTTGTTGTTATTTGGTTTTAGTAATGGGGAAGAGACCAATTGTTGTCTTATCATCATCTGATGATGATGCTGGTGATTGTAACGATGATGATTTTTCATTGAAGCTTAGTTGTTTGAATAAATCGAAATCACGAACAGCTTCTGTTCCTCGAACTAGGACAAAAAAGGTTCGGGTTTCGAGCTCTCGTTCTCATCCGGGCAAAAATGCTAATCCTTTTGATGAGGTATTTGGGTTTTAATTTTGCTCATTTCATTGTTTGTTATTGCTATTTGTACAAGATTGATGAACACACATAGTAGTTATACATAGTGTTAATATACTGCAAGTTGGGATGAAAATTGGTGTTTTAAAATTAACAACATTTTGGCAAATTGGGTTAAACTTGACATATGTTTGAGATGCTGTTTTGGATGTTGGAAATGTATTTTAGATTACAAATTTAAGAAATTAGTTAGTCTATTACGAGACCTCGGGCATTGGCGGGCCGAGGCCACCTATTTTTTGTTAGTAGTGTAATTTTTAGGTCCGATATCTTAAAAAATGGTCCTATGGCTTAAAAATTAGTATACGTATTGGCCTCGGCCCCCATATTTTAAATTCTAAGATTTTTGCCCCCTCTTTGTTTGTGTTCAATCTTCGACACTGACCTCGGGCCAATAATACCAGCTCACTAAAGGTAGCTCTGTTGGTTCTGTTAATGAGCTAATAGATGGATAGGAAGCAGTTAACGAGTGTCAACATGATAAAACGGATGTTTTTCGTTTTCTTTTGCTTTAAGGTGGCATGCTAAGTTTGAAGTTTAATCTGTTGCAGATGAGACTGTTCTGTGAGGATTTTGGTGAAAGTTTTACTGGGTTCAAGGTATCTGCTGGTATGCTATGATTTTGTTTTTTGGTATTGTAATTATTAAATGGAGATGGAATGTTTTGTTCCCATACATGCAATGAGTTATTTCTTGCTTAAATGATAAGAAAATGATGTGATGTGGTTTTTAACGTGTAAAGTTTGTTTAATTTTGAGTTCATGGAGTCTCGAGTGGGGACAAAAAAGACACATTTAATGATTAATGATTTCGTGATTGGTGCTATAAAATCAACCTTGGTGCTAGTGCATGAATTCATTTTGTGTGGATTATTCTTATCTTGTTGTCATTATATTCTATGCCTTTGCTTTTCTGGTTCATTGGTTACATTTTTGCTTTTTGAAACTGACAACGTTATATATTGTTACTTAGGGAATAGAAAAGGCAACAAAGAGTTATGGTTAGACAAGTATACACCTTCTTCTTTGGCAGAACTATGTGTTCATAAAAAGAAGGTATTTAATCTGATCTACATTTCACATTAATAATGCCAAGGAGTATTGTAATTCTTTTTTCTTCTAGGTTGAAGAGATTAAAGTTTGGTTTGAAGAAAGAATCAGTACCAGAAAGGTACCTATCTTTGTCGTCCTGACGTAATTTAACCTTGTCCTTGTTAATGGTTTAGGGTTATTTATTTTCTAGTTTCGAACAGACAAACACTGATTTACATACTTAAGACAATTGTATTATTGGTCAATGTTTAATACCTATACGTAACCTAATGCACACATTAATCTTTTATCTGCTTTTGTGAGGCTTTAATAATGATGCCTAATTTCATTGCAGGATGAACATTGTAATTACGTTCTACTTATTACTGGACAGTCAGGAGTTGGAAAATCTGTATGTACTAATAGTTTCTTTTACATTTTCATGCTTTCGAAGTTGAATCCCTTGTTTGTTTGCATGTTTAAAGTAATCTGAGAAGACATTTTGTACTCGGCTGTTTATTAGATGTTCGGATCTGAATCAGGGGCAAATCTATGGTTACCACCAAATGGCACCGCCAAACCTCACTGTTTTCCATTTTTACTAAACAGCATTTTTACTAAATCTACTTCATCTGTCAAATAAAAAATAATGGGGAGTTGGTAGCATTGGTGGTCGACATGAACTTATTCCTGAGTCAGTTAGGTCCGTGAAGTGACGGTTATCTTTCTTGATCCTATAGGCTACAGTTCATGCAGTTGCCTCCCATCTTGGAGCCACAATATGTGAATGGAACACACCTACTCCCACAATTTGGCAAGAACATATACATACCACAAATGCAGGTACTTCATATATTTCTGTATATAAACAACCCACATTGTTACTTTATTGTATATGAGCATGACCGTAACATTTTTTTCCTAGGGTTGCGTTACATGTCAAAGCTGGATGAATTCGAGAATTTTGTAGAGAGGATAAGGAAATATGGACTGATATCTTCATCTTTGACAGGGGAACAACAAAAACCAATTATCATCTTAATTGATGATCTTCCAGTAATAAATGGAAAAATTTCTTATGGTAGACTGCAGCGCTGTTTGCATCTTCTTGTGCAGTCTGTTCGTATTCCGACTGTCATATTGATCACAGATTACAGCAGAGAAGACACTTCTGATTACACTTCAAGATGTTGGGAAGATCTTCAGACGTTTCTTCAAAGTGTTGGTGCTTGTAAGGTTACATTTATCACTACTAGTACAATTTAAATTCTATATATTTTATTTTACAGTTAAGTCACTTATTGTAATCTTTATTCTACAGGTGGCTTTTAATCCAATCACAGTGAATTCTATTGCAAAGACGCTTTCCAAAATATGCAAAGGAGAAAATTTTAGAATAACAGCTGACCAGATCGATGTCATAGCTAAAGCCAGTGGGGGTGACATCAGACATGCAATTACATCTTTGCAATACTTCTGTTTGAAACCAGGTTCGATTACAAAGGCCCCCCACGCGATCGATTATTTGGATGATGGGCATTCCTTACCATTTGGCAGGGATGAAACTCTCTCTCTGTTTCATGCCCTCGGGAAATTTTTGCACAACAAAAGAGACATAGAGACTTTGACTGCATCTGGTATGTATTGAGGGAACCTTCTTCATGAGATTTAACTATTAGATATTTTAGATGGGATTATTTTCTTAACTTCTCACCTTGTTATATCTCTTTGGGTTAAAGTGGAAGTTTAGTATTTTACCAAATTACTTCATTGTATTTCCGGTAAGGCTGGTTAACATCTTTTTCTCTGTTGTTTTGACGCAGACTCGGTTCTTCTAAAGGAGGATTTTACAAGATTGCCCATGAAAATGGACGCACCAGAGAGGGTTCTTGGTCAGGCACATGGGCAAGCAAGGCCTATTGCTGATTTTTTACAGGAAAATGGTATGTTTTGAACTTGTAGAGGCAGTGTTTATATGTGAGTCGTCTGATTGTTGATTTCTGTTTCTTCAGTTCTAGATTTTGTGCACGAGGAAGCTATGGATGACGCATGGGTTGCAACTTCATATTTGAGTGATGCTGACACGCTTCTTGCTTCACTTGCTGGAGTGCAATATAAAAATTATGTGGCTGAGAACATTATCCAGTCAACTGCTGCATCAGTGGCTGTCCGTGGGGTGATGTTTGGCAATCGTCACCCTCTATCCTCAAGGTACCAAACCTAAACCTCTATAATTTTGCTGGTGGTAAATTGGGCAGGTCGGTCAGGTTGGCTAATTTGTGAAAAAGGCGCGGTTTTGAATGAATGTTGATGCAGGTTGGGCTGAGCCAAAATTGCCTGGCTTTTTTACTATTTGAACAGTGTGAAATACGGTTAAAAAAGCTTTGTCGTTCGAATAATATAGTCGTTTTCTTTGAACATGTCAACTGAGGTTACCTAGTTTTCTTAGCTATTTATATATTTGACCCTCTAAGTAGAAAACTTAACCTGAATAGACCCATTCTAAAGTGAATGGATTGAAATTGCTACATCTACTCTATATGGTTATAGTTACAAAATAATTTTTTTATACATTTAAACTATGGAATTGACTGTTGTCATGTTCATCCATTATGAGAGCTCAGGTGGCATGCCATTCGTCGTCCAATGCTGTGGCAGGTTGAGCAATCACGATGGCGCAACAAGGTTTGGCATTCTTCAATATAAATATGATTTAAAGAAATAGTATTATTTAATACTAATCGGAAGTTTTTGACTTGCTTCCTTTTTAATCTGAAATTTTAATTTTGATTATTTCCCCATCTCGTTATCAAACTGAGACACAGTATATTCATTTATTATCAAGGACACAGTGCCGTTAAGATGAAACAAGAGAATTTGAATAGGAGCAATGTCTAGCTTTAACTTCATAACTAGAAAGATGTTGATAAATATATAACATTCTAATCGGTAAATATTGAAACTTAAAGTCACAGCGTGAAAGGGAACTTGACAGTTGAACCACAAACAATTTTTACGGCAGCTAAAGGGTTATAAACAACTTATTGGTTTCAAGTCATATACTCATATGAGAGTTTTACTTAACAGAATTAAAGATACACATTTTAGCATGGTAAATGGTCTCTTGATGCAGAAGGAGATACTTGGGCAAAGAACTACTGCTTGTAACGGTGTGAACTTGTCTGATCTTTCCATCATTGCAACCGAGTGGAATCCCGCTCTTAAGTGGCTAGGGTTCAGAGCTTTTGAAGACGACACGCGACACTTAGGTGGATTAGTTAATGATGACATGGTTCATAATGAAGAAGAGGATGAAATAGAAGATTGGTAAGATTTTGTAGGTAGTGGTTATTTTGGTAAAGCATACTTGTTTTAGCTCTGTAAATGGTGTAAATTTATATTGGTTTTGAAAACCATGTATTTGATGGTCATTTGAAAGCAATTTGCGGCTTTTATGAAGCTTGTGGCACTGCCTTGTTTAATATAACTAACTTTCTTCCGAACAATTCACAAATTGTTTGTTGAAATTTTGGTTTGTTTACGGCCTTTAATCCATGCCATGCAGACATAGAAACCGTTTAATTGTGTATCAATGGTTTTTGTCATAGCATTATAAACTTAAACATTTCATCTCTTTGACATCTTCATCTGCAAATAGTTCTAGACGTGAAAACATAAAGACAAATGGTTGAGCTATGAATAGAAAAAAGTGGATTATGCAGGGTCCTATAAATAAATTTGCTTATTTGATAAAGGCTAAACTAGGGAGCGGATTATGCAGGGTCCTATAGAAAAAAGTGCCCCTCTTTGTGATCTGTCCCCTCATTTGTTTGCCGTGATAAAAATAAAAATAAAACCTACAAGTCATTGGAGGTGTTCGACAGTGAGGCTGGTAGATAAAACTGAGAAGATATTGACGCCTTTACAACAACTTTGTTATAGCAAAGATAATGTTCATTTGCTCAGGAGCATGGTGTCAACAAACGCAAATGAATGGCCCTAGATTGACGAAACCTCTAGTCAATTTTCAATCAAATCTGTGCGAAAACTAACTAGTAACTAATAACTCAAGACCGGCATTTGAAGTTATTGACTTTCTATGGGATATAATCCTTCCTATTAAAATTATTTTCTTTAGTTGGGACTTGGGAGAACTATAGTAGACCGTCTTCCTACAAAGGAGGCTATATCTTGTTGTGGGCGTACATATCAGTAGTTCTAACTGCCATCGTGTGATGATCCTATGAAAACTCTTCATCATCTTAAAGTCGCCCTAGTCTTGAGGTCTACATTCTTATGGTGCAACATTCATATTTTTAAATCAAAGTCAAAGAATAAAGTTATATGTTCCTCCCCACTCTATGATGCATATGAAAAGCAAGGAATACTTAAAACTTTTAACAATAAAATATTAAACTTTAAAGCCACGCTTCGGCTATATAATCGAGACAACTCTCGTGTCAAGGCTTGAGAATTATGGTTATCTTTTTTTACTAGCATGTTAAGTAACAATTTTTGTAAGGTAATAAGGTTTTATCCAAAATAAAGTAAAATAATCCTCAGTTGGACCGCACCTCTATGCAAGATAACATTTGCTATGCCCAATTGCCCATCAACGTCTACGTCACTACGCCTAAACTCTTCTTTTTCATTGGTCCACGTGCCATTCATTTCTTCGAGACAAACACTTTGAAGTTTGAAGTTGTATTATTCAAACAATTCGTACTCCACGCATTAAAACTTGTACATTTCAGCATAAATAAATTTCCCTCCATTATTCATTTCTTCTTCTCGTCTACAACTCAATAATCCTTTACGTGTCTTCTCCGTTGTACATTTCTTCATTCTCTCAATCTCTTACTTATAAATCTATCATCCAATTCAGATTTTGAAGCAGAAATTGTGTTAGGTGATTGATTATATACGCTCGATTGATTCAATTTTGAATCACAGTTTATGAAAAGCTTAGTTATGAACAGTAGTTACTATTTGATTTTCAGGAACTGATCGATCGAAGCATAAATGGAGGCAATCGCACCTGTTGTGGATGCTGAGTATTTGAAGGAGATAGAAAAGGCTCGTCGTGATCTTCGTGCTCTTATCTCCAACAAAAAATGTGCTCCTATCATGCTTCGATTAGCGTACGTGTTTTTTGTACACCTTAATTTGTTGCTTCATATGATTTTTTTATTTGTAAATCGAGCTATTTTGTTTATAGTGCTGTTTAATTATTAGTTGTAACTTGTAAGTTATAATTAACCTAGCTATTTGATTGAATTGATATTAGCGGAATTGTTACTATGTTAATGCTTAGTTAGTTTCTGAAAAGATAAGATGATATTGATTATACATGTTTAAGCATACAATCATATTAAAGTATTTTAAATAAATATTTATATATACATATAGAGTTTTATGAAAGTATAGTGGTTTCTAGTGGGAAAAAGAATAGTTTGTGTAGTTTAAAATTTTGACATTGAGTTAGTCCACTGGCGGATTTGACTCCGATGGTCAAAGGAGCGAATCAAGGTTGACTTTTAGACTCCGCTTGTTGAAGAAGCGGAGTCATTGAAACAACTACTTTCTTATTTTCCCACTAAAACAACTATACGTTCATAAAACATATTGTTTATTTAAAAAGTTAAAATCTTGTTGACGTTGTAAATCAAGTTGCATGGATTAACTGTAAATCATCATCACATGGTTCTCCTCTTAGAAATACTGAAAGAATTAGCTATGGTTGCATAGTGTCATCATTTTATGCAAATCTGATTGTATTAGCATACTTAGAAAATCGGATGCGCAGCCATTTGTTAACAATGTGTACTTACTGTTAAGTTGCTGAACGTGCTTGCATCTATTTTACTGCTTTCATTCCCTATGTAAGAGTTTGGTGATCTAAGATGAACAAAAAAACAAACATAAAAGGAATTAGGCTCTAAGTTAGGGATACAACAGACACGACATTTATGCCTCATTGGATTTCTAGAGTTGGCTAAATGGGTACATATACTGATGAGAGGAAATTTAATAGAAATCTTAACGTTATAAGAATTAGTACGTTAAGTTTTTTGACAATGGAATCTATATTGCTTGGTTAATCTGGTTATGTAAATTGGTATTTTGATAATCATATTCATATACTGACACTTTGTTACATCAGATGGCACGATGCAGGCACTTATGATGCTAAAACAAAGACAGGAGGACCAAATGGATCAATCAGGAATGAGGAAGAGTATAGACATGGAGCAAACAATGGTTTGAAAATTGCAATTGATCTATGTGGTGAGTTGTTATTGTCTCAATGTTTTAAATATGAATGTTCTTTTGTCTTTCCTTGAGAAGTTAAATACTGTGATCGGCTGGCAATTTATCTTTTATTATGTTAAAGAACTTGATTTCTTTTTGAAATTTTGTTTGAATATTAGAAACCATTCTTTTTGTTAACGAAACAGTATCATCCTTAGTGTCCTTATAGATACCGTGGCAGCTTCATGGATCAGTCATAAAAGGTTGCAGTTGGTTTAGCAAATGATATTTAGGCATACCGTGCAGTGTAAAATTGGATGTTGCATCCTCTGCATAGGAAAATATTGAAGCCTTTTGTCTCTGTGCTAGAAAACCATGTCTTATGCCATAATCACCTTTGACGTTTACATATATGTACATTATAACTTCATAATCACCTTTGACGTTATTTGTAGAGAATTACAATAACTGCATAATCACTTCACTTATCATTATAACTTCATAATCACCTTTGACGTTATTTGTACTAGTTCAAGCATTCTCATTTCCTGTTTGACTCACCAACTAGAAAGCTAAAATAGCTTGTCTTCCATTTTATGCTTATAAGTGATCCTTATAAAGTTTGTGTTTATCTTAAAACAGAAGAAGTGAAGGCCAAACATCCCAAAGTTACATATGCTGATCTCTATCAGGTACCAACTACAACTGGTCTATTTCAAACATGTTCCACCTTTTCAAGTCAATGTATCATGACTGCATTTCTATTTTCTTAGAAATAATGTTGTTTTTAAGAACACTTGTTAAAACCCTGTCTTTGTTGATCCTTTACTTGTTTTTAAGATATTATTTCAAAAGATCTTTTATTGTGCATGATTAAATATCACCAACAATCATTACCAAAGGAAAGATAAGTTAATCATAACTTACTACCAATTCATTGTCCTTGATTTACTTTTTTAAAAATTATGTTCAGCTTGCTGGAGTGGTTGCAGTTGAGGTGACCGGAGGCCCCACTATTAACTTTGTACCCGGAAGGAAGGTATGTAAAGCAGTATTTCAGTATGCAAATGCATATGAGTTAGTACTTATTTTTCAGTGTTTCCTCAACCAGGATTCAAATGTGTCGCCTAATGAAGGACGTCTTCCTGATGCCAAGCAAGGTGAGTCGGTCCCATGATTACTTGATCAATTCCAATCATATGGATGAACGGATCTCTGAATTCTACTCTCGTGTAGGTCCATCCCATCTACGTGATGTCTTCTATCGGATGGGCTTATCTGATAAGGATATAGTGGCACTTTCTGGTGGCCATACTTTGGTGAGTTTAACCAGATCAAAGTTATCATGGTTTCTTAACAAATATAACATTATAAGTTGGACTAAAGATCTTGATTGCAGGGGAAGGCACATCCGGAGAGATCAGGATTTGATGAAAAACCTTGGACTAAGGATCCTTTGAAGTTTGACAACTCATACTTTGTGTAAGATGTTTGATCTTTTGTTAAAAATTGTGCATATTATGCTCTTTATAAAACCCAAGAGTTGTGTTGTAAATTATGGATGAATCAGGGAGCTTCTGAAGGGAGATACTGATGGACTACTGAAACTTCCTACTGATATAGCCTTAGTGGAAGATCCAAAATTCCGTTGCTATGTTGAACTCTATGCACAGGTAGCCATTCGTTCTCATGAAATTTCTTTGATTTAAGGGCAAATCTCCCAGTCATTTTGACTAAACATTTTACCTGAATAGCCATTTGAATTTGATCGTCATAAATGATCACATGAAATTATAACCCACTGAAAAGATGACATGTTCCGCCACTGCCATATGTCATCTTCCCATCAGTTGAAGTGTCATTTAATCAATCTACATTTACGCTGCCATGTGTCATTTTCTCATTGGCTGAAATGTACTACAGGTCATCAAAATGACCATTTAAGTGTACTTTATATTCAGTCATCCGTCGTTGAACATTCTTTGTAAACAACTTGATTTCAGGATGAAGATTCATTCTTCAGAGACTACGCTGAATCGCACAAGAAGCTTTCGGAGCTGGGTTTCACCACACCATCTTCATCAAGTACAGCAACAACCTTGTTGGTGCAAAGTGCTATAGGAATTGGTGTTGCTGCTACTGTGGTCATCCTTAGTTACTTATATGAAGTTAACAGGACATTCAAATAAAGCCACCTGATCAAATTCTGAAAGCCCATGATGTAAGGAGTGATTTGTTGTTTTAGCCAACTGTCCAACATAAACATAAACACACAAACACTCATGATTGATTTGATTTGCATCCATAAATAAATTGATACATTGTTGTTGCTAATTGCCATTTAAAGTTGAATCCATGGGAGTACAAGTGTACCTCCATCCTATGGGTAAGTAAGTAAGTAAGTAACTATACATATCGTCATGTTGCATAGTTTTGGTCGAGAATTAAGTATCAAATAATTTACTATATTAGTAAGAACCAATTATTGATTTATTGATCCAATGACACTATATCTCCTGATACAAAGCCTTTACCGTCATCTAGCTAGTAAATGAGGTGATTTGGTGTTTTTTTGTATATTTAATCCAAATAAATACAAACAAATAAATACGCACATCACCTCTCATGTTCACCTAGACTTTGAATCTAGATAACCAAGTCATGATAACTTAAATGTAATTATGACGAGATTAGTTTGTATACCTAAATACGCAAATAGACTAGACCCTAGTCTGTTCAGAATGTTAAAACGACGTCACCTATCACATAATGTCATTCCATGAGGATTCTATAACACAATTTTAAAGATAAAGATGGACTAAAGTCTTGTTACAATGATCTAATAATCTCTTGATACTTAGCTAATATGATAAACACATGCCAACCACATGAGTCATGCCTACAAATTTACGCTAATTCACACCCAACAAATATATACACACAAATATGATGACCATCAACTTAAAAGGACACAAACTAACATTGTAGCCATAAAAAGTTTATTTGTTAATATAAAACTTGTCTGAAAAAACTAACATGTTGGCCTATTAGCTCAGTTGGTTAGAGCGTCGTGCTAATAACGCGAAGGTCGCAGGTTCGAGACCTGCATGGGCCAATTATTTTTTGTTTAAAAAAAACTTGAGTATATTTTGTTACGGTTCGATCTCTATAGTAGAGGGTCTAGGGAGAGTGAGACAAATTTAATTTTAGTTAAAGTTGTTATAATTTACGAGTTTAACCCGTTGACAAAAAACGCCTTTATTTCAAGTAATCGAGTCGATTATCACTCCCTAAATTGTAATTAAGCATGTCAATGACATTAGAACTCATAACTTGATTTTTGTAACATTTATGTGATCTTAACATTGTTATCGACAATGTTCTACGCTAGGCGATCCAATGATATCCATGTAACATGAAGCCACCCGATTAGAGTACGAGGTGATGAAGTGTCACTTCTCCGAAAAAATGAATTATAATACTTCATTTGTTATTCCAAGAATTACATTCAAATTTGTAATATGAAAGTCCGGATCTCCATTGGACCCAACTCGACAACAAGACCCGACGGGTCAACGGGCCCACCTCGAACCGGTCGTGGCGTGCTCCCACTTCCGCCTTCAACCTTCCATGGCATCCTCTTTATTGCTGACTTATCTTGGTTTGCAGATAAGCTTGTTTCTTTTATTTTCTTTATCTGTTAAAACATGCATGGTTTGATATGGTTATAACTTACAAATAGCAAGAAAATTTGGTGAGTTTAAGACTATAGGTGTGATGGCGTACCGTTTTATGAGCAAACACCTTCTTTAGTTCGACTTTGACTAGTTTTGACAAGTCAACATCTTCACCAGCCTCGTACAGGTGGGCTAAACGAAGAAGCACGCTTCCGTCTTCCAGTTCCTACATAAATGAGCGTTAGATAATGCGAGGGAGTTTTTGATTGTCGTTGTGAAATGACTTTATATGTTACCTGAAGTGTGATTAATGCGACATTAGGGGGTAAACTGTAGTTAGGATCCATTGTTGTTGATCTTGTTGAGTGTGAAGCTTTATAACTTTCTTGATTCTGTCAAGTAAATAGTTGTTAGGTTATGCTAACGGAACAGCCCAAGAAGCCCAACCGAAGGTGACGTAAATGCCCAAACGCAAGGAGCCCAACATCATCCCGAGGGACAAAAGTAAAGAATTTTTTTGGGCAGCTCAAAACCATTTCAAAACAACCCATTTTGACTTGTTACCCAACTCGCTCATTTGCCACATCTCATCATTTTTTTAGTCTTGTTTAAATGTTAGGAAGATATACCTCATGAGCAAAGGCTAAGAGGAGGGGTGAATAAATCTCTTGGCCTGTTGTTCTACGCCAGCGTGATCCGCTACCAACGTTGTCAAAGCTCATATAATACTTTCCTCGAATCTGAAACAAAGTTTCTATAATGAGGTTTTATGGTCCCACCCTACATCTCGAATTTGACCTGGAATATCGGGTCAACAAAAATTGTTGATGTTTAAGCTACCCTACCTTAAGTCCTTGACAGGTGGTCTTATTACACACGGTCTCGTCAAGGGCTTCACCTACGCCTCTACCATCATCATACAACATACGCCTTCGGAAAAAAAAATCAAATAATCATATTTATATGCTCGTATTAAGAAAAGTACATAAATGAAACTCTATATCATAGCCAACGAGGCTCACCGATGAAACATGATCTCCATTTGTCCGTCATTGATGCTAGCTCCACCAGTAGCACGGTCAACGAGCACCGACAACTCAGTCTTGTTGTTTCTTGTGAACATTCCAAGATTGAGCTGATGACAAATTATCAAAAACAAAGTTACTTATTCACCCCTTAATTTGGCCATTTTATCTATGAGTTTCTTAAATATATAACCATAATATATGTACCAAACACACAAACATGTAACAAACTAGTACCGGATAATAATTTCCCGCGACTGGCTGTGTGACTTGAAGAGGCCAGTCTTCTCTATAATCTCGTACCCTTTTGAGAAAGTCCCTTCCGTTAGAATCGGTATAGAACACCTTGTTGGTGACCATATTAGCTGTAATTCTTGTAACCACTTCTTTTCCAACACCATCATCCGTTGGAATTTCACCGATCTAAATTACTATATTGTTAGAATTAAGTGCTCTAACTATAGGTTTATATTTCTTTCTAAACGCCAATAAATTTGACCGGATGTTCTATACAAAACCAGAACTGTAAGTAACTCTTAGAATGGGTTGATATGTATATTATTTTTATATTTCTAACGGGGTCGTACATGTTAAATGAAAAAGAAAAAAACAGCTTAACAGGAAGCGGGTTGAGAGTCGCTCAAAGTGCATTTTAATGCATGACGTTTGTTATCATATTTGACACAATAACTATTAACTAAAAAAGGTTAAGAGAAAAAGTGATTTAGGACAAGCCAACTCACTCAGGCCTGTAAAAAGGTGACCCGTTAAACCAACCCACTGATTTTCTACCTCTACGCGACTACGCCAAGATACAGTAATGTACAAGGAGATCATGGTAGGATATACATACAATGAATTCAAATTCAGCATGCTCTTTGTCTTTGTAAACTCTTGTAACCTGAAAAAAAATAAGCAAAATAAATCGAAACAAAGAACCACAAGGTTTTGGAAACTCGTTTTATGTCGTAGTAGAATCAAGATCCTGACCTGATAGATCCATGGGCTAAACTGCTGATGAACTTCATCCACAATCGGTCCACGAATGACTTTAATTGGAACCTGAAAGTGAAATGACTACATCACTTAATAAAGATTACCGAGTTAAAGTTTATGGAAAGCTATAATCAGGCTGACAACATATATTTTTCTAAAAAAGGAGAAGAACACGTACTGATCTTGAAACAATAACCGGCGGTGATCCATTGGGGTGGAAAATGTATGCTCCAGAAGGCTATCACACAATATACCAAGTTTACAAATAGAAACATAAGACGAGTTTCGTGGGGCCCATCTCCAACGTGGAAATGGGAACCACAAAAATGAAAAAGAACATGAACTTTTGTACCTGGTTATCAGCTCCACTACCATACCAGAGATAACTCTGTTGTACTGGTAAATCGATCTGGAAAATTGAAGAATTTAGTTAAAAACACCGGACAACCGTTCTATTAACATATTTTGATGAAAACAAAACTTACCCCAGTTCTAGTATTTGTAATTTTTTTCAATTGTCCAGTCTTTGATGAAAATATCATCTTCAAGCTTCCTGGTCCAATCTCAATATTATCATTCTGTGGAGTGTTTACCATGGAAACATATCCTCCTGAAAAAAAGTTCAATATAGTTATATATTAGGACAAAGATTGTAAATTTATTTGCATCATATTTCCATATATTACAAGGAAAAACATTAAGAAACATCTCGGTGCATCAAATTGTTGGCGTTTAGAAATGAACGCATACTTATGCTTAGCAAATAATTATTATACCAAAGTAAACAGGCATAAAAGCACCTTTTCCCTGTGTTTGGGCAATGAAGTAAGTGTTCCAACCCAATGGTGGCACTGATGCTTGAAACAAAAGCCAATATTTTGGAACATCTTGGGGCGAAATTCCCAAATAAGCCTCTGTGTAGAAGCTTCTTAGGTTGCTTGTTACTTTATCAAACTCTATGAACTGTGCTTCAATCTTATTGCCTTTATCGTCTTGGACAACAAAGTTAGCATCTTTAACCTGTTAAAATGGATATATAACGGGTTAGGCTGCTTCTTCATCTGTTTTTTATTTTAGTTTATAAGCAACAAGTGTATTACATATGATGATTACACAAGCTCCAATGTTAACATATAATCCAAATTCCTTAAGAAAGAGATTTAGGAAGATAATCAACCTAAAAGAGACCCTAATTGACCCATTTTTAGTCAAATGGGTCGAAATCGTCCAACTGCGCTTGTCTTGCAAAATGCAGTTTAAAAATTCATTCTTTGGCTTATTTATTTTTTTGCAAAAACAATGGTTTGTTCAGAAAATATAACAAATGTAAAAACCATTTCAATCGCGTTATAGACTCACCGGAATTCTAATAACATCCTTGCGGTTCCATCCAAGAGGGTTATATGCTACAATAACCTGAAAAGCAACAACAAATCTTTATTTAAAATATCATAATACATGACTAATCATTATATATTGGAAGCTGTGTTTTACCAAACTCTTCCCGGAAGGAATGCTTTCAGTTGGTGGGCAGTAACTTATATTTAGTAGCGGACACTGTCACAGAAAATTACTGATATAAATATACAGAAACAAAATAAAAAAAATAGTGATGCTAGAATGTAAAAATCAAAACTTTAAGGTTTGAAGCATCACCTGGGTAAATGTAGATGTGGTGCAATGTAATGTAGAGCTTGTCAGGCATGATAAAGCTGAATTCACAACAGCTTCGGCCTACGTAAATCAAAGAAGATGAATATAATGTGATAATTAATAGCACAAAAAGTACTGAATTAAAATTTTACCTCGAGAGCTCCAATTGCTAAGCGTTTCTGGTAGTCATTTGTTGTATGTTGTTTAGCAGTACCCGTAACGGCATCATGATGCTGTGCAATTCCTAAAGCATCTCCAAGGCTAAAAGTGTTGGGACCTTTACTTTTCCTTCCTGCCAAGTACTCTAGCTGTCTTGATGCCTAATTGTCACAGAAATTGTGTAATCATATTTAACACATTAAGTGTTTAAAAAGTTAAACAATGGGTAGATAAAGCTGTGTCAAGCAGATTATTAAGAAATTGTCTTAGTTCTTTGAAAATAGCCATTTAGGAGGTTGTACACATTTAGATACGCTTCGGGTGATTTTCTATTGGTTTGACTGATTTTCTTT
Organism: Tagetes erecta; assembly: GCA_030867185.1. NCBI lineage: Eukaryota > Viridiplantae > Streptophyta > Magnoliopsida > Asterales > Asteraceae > Tagetes > Tagetes erecta. Next base: position 9,426,744 of record CM061490.1, read on the forward strand.
TTAGCTAAACATCTTAAATAAATAAAAAAAAAACATTAACCCGGATCGACCCATTTATAGGTAAATGAGTTGAAATTGCCACTTTTACAAATATATGGAGATTAATGAAAACTTTTTTATATAATTTTACAAGAAAGGTTGGCAAACATAAATATAACTGGTTTTAAAATGCAATCCATTCAATGTATGATTCTTACTAAATAATATCCGCTCAATGCACGTATGTATCCTTTTAGGGCCGGACGACTTGTGAAGTAACCCGTCCAGTAAGAATCTGCACCATCAGCATATCTGCACACCAGAAAGAAACATGTTACTTGTAAATGAAAGTCACAAGATTGAAGTTCAAAGAAGGATCTAGAAGTAGCTCACGGGAAATAATCATCGGTTTTGAGTGGCCAAGACATATTTGAAGCAAATTTTGCATCTGTGTAGATAGATGGAGAGGAATACAACGCATGCACACGACCATCCTACAATCATAATCATATTTTAATCAATTTTAAGTCAAATCGCAAATAAAGTTGCGAACATAGAAATGAATGGAGTTGTGCCTTGTTAACATAGTGAATTAGCTTGTCCATTTGCTTGAACCAAGACTCTGCATATTGGTATTGAAAGTCATCTCCCATTGTCCACATAATATGGTTTGTCCTCGTGACGTTTGCCTGTTCATCATAGATTAAAAAGATTGTAATTTCTGTTCCAAAAATATTGTTACATTATATTATACAAAATAATAAATTTGAAATTGTAAAATCAAAATAAGATCTGCTTTTGGCCTTTTGCTGTGTTTGAAGCTCAATTTCGATAAAGTCACATAGTCTAATAAGTAAAAGTTGGCTTGGATCGATTTCACCGGTTCCAAAAAAATCATCACATGCCATTTCCCTTCGACTTTCCCATTTTAAGCATAAAACAAAAAAACTAAAATTGTTAAAATAAAATGCTTACTTGAGTCAATGCAGCATTGATGAAATCATTAACTCGTTTCCCAACATTCATGTCAAAAAGAAGAGGGTCGTCCTGTGATATCAGCATTATGAAAAAATAAGGAATACGGGTCAGCAATGGTAGCAATAATAAAATTTTCACTTCATTATTAGGAAATAGCAACAGAACCTGAACAGGCTCAAAATCTCCGCTAACTTCAAAATTGAAACCATTCGGGGCACTGTAATGATTAGGAAATGCATTGGTAAATATTTGCGAAGACGAACCAAAAGTTTTGGAGCCACGCCATATGACTTCAAGACTTTTATCACCCTTCCTCTTGGCCCTATCTTGATAATCAATCCGTGCAAAATGTATTGAATCAAACCCGAGCTGAATAAACACCAGAACCGTTCATTAACCAATATAAAATACTTAAAACTAAATCGATCTATAATAATCAAGAGTCTTGAACTACCTCAGCTCCTAAAAGATAACCTTGAACTGCAGAATGCCCAAATGGGTCAATCTGCCAACCAGCCCGCGGAGTTACATTAAAATTAGTCTTGATTAAACTATGGCCTAAAGTTGTTTGATCAATCATATCTATGTAATGTGTAGCTGCCTCATCATGCATACACCAGCCTCCATTTCTGATTTAGTAATTATTTTAAACATTAGTCAACAGTATTTGGGAAAATAACCAGATAAAAAGATGACTTCATTTCCATACACAAATTCTAATCGGCCTGCAGAAACGAGCTTTTTCACTTGAGCTTGTATCTTCGCACTTTGCAATAGCCACCATCTTCGGAAAAAGGCCTGTTTTGTACATTACTTACTTTCATCATCAAATTTGAATAAAAGTTTATTGCTTTTGTATTAATAATGTATCTAAACACCATCTTCAATTACAAGCCTACATCAATATAAAACAGATCAACTGAGGTCTATAGTAAATAGTTAAATACCATTTCAGCAAATATAAATCTCCTGTTAGGATCGCGTAGCAGCGACATGACAACCGAATCCAGCACATTTTCAACACAGGCACCCTATAACAACACCACATCAATTACACATTAAAATTGGATCAAACACTCAACCAAAAAAATCAATCAATCTGCAAACAAAAATAATGAACCTGTATGCTGTTATTTGATCCAACAAAGTACTGATCAACTGTCTTCAACCAACCCACATCATCATGTGAATGTGGAACCAAATGAACATTCAATTTCCCTTCAACAATCCCACCTCCAGTTTCATACCCACCAATCAATCCACAAAAAAGAACAACAACACAAACCACAAACCCCCATAAAAAGCTGTGAACTTTCAACAAATCAGACATCTTTTTCCCCAATTTCAAAGAACCCTAATTGCATCCATACATTAACTACCCAATTCCCATTGGTATCTCACCTACACCCACCACATATATAATGCAAAACACATCACATAATGCCAAAACATAACCCCTTTTTGGCATTAATTTAGTGGGGTACAAACAAGATTCACATTGGTTTTCACTCAGCCTGCACAAATACTTCATTTTTAAATGGAACAACAACAAGAAAAACAAAGATAATAGTTAAGTTTTGGTGGGTATTTGTATTGTTTGACCAATGTCTAGATATTTTATCTTATCAAGATAATACAGTTATGAGTCACTAGTGTTTGTGAAGAATGAAGACATGTGGTTTCATAGGATGTTGTGAACAAACTTCGTGTGAGATCTGTTACTGGAAATAGGCTGCTAATCATGGAGATTTTATTTTAACTTTAAAGAAAAAGTTATGATCTTGGTTGCATGATTCTGTTTTTTTGTTCTTTAATGCAAACATATAATAATTTATAGTTTTTAAATAAAAAGCACAATTGTTTGGAAACCAATTAAAGTGTATTTAATGTGTCGATTAAATCTTGCAAGATAATATAGTTGGTGTGCATTTATTAAAAAAAAATTATTGTTAAGAATTTAAAGTATATTGGTCATTTATCTATATAATAATTCAAGGTTTTAGAGGGGGCAACTTCTGGAGGGAATTTTTTATAAAAGAAAGTTTTAGAGGGAAGATATGAAATAGCATGCATGAGTTGATGAAACAAAATATCTTTAAATATTAAATATTTACAAATTTTTAAACAAAAATGATTATGATTTTGTAAATACTATTATTTAACCCGTGTATAGCACACGAGTGTTAAATCTAGTTTGTTAATAACTATTGGTCTAGTGTTCTCCAAAGTGATACGTTTGTCTCTCTTAAATTTTATATAAGTTTAAATCAAGACGGTTTGAATACTAACTATAATTTATCGTTAAAAAAGATAAAAAAATATCTCTCATTTATTTGATAATTTTTATTTTATAAAATAAGAAGGTTTGGGTTAAGTCATAGAAAAATATAAGATTTTCAAGATTAGGTCAGAGAATTTTCTCACATAAAGTAGGTTGTTTGCGACTAAGGAAATTATTAGGTGTGTCAGTGATCCTGGCCGTCGTTATTCAAATTGCGGTTAAAAATAAAATAAATGAGTATTATTCTTGTAATATTCTTAGATTAGTTAGTTCTTAATTTTTTTTGATAATGGCAATTTTATGATATTAAACCAAACTAATTTATACTGTTGTCAAATGTTGAACTCATGACGTTCATATTGCACACCACATTGGACAACATGAATTTTGACTTTTTTTTTAATTTTCCGAAAGTGGCTTGTACATAAATATATTATCTTTCAAGAAATATACAAATCAGAACAACGAGAGGAACTAGTTGAGTCACGTGTTGTGCAACTTCTGCTTAATGAGATGCTCAGGTTCGAGGCGAATTCTTTGGATATTTATATTTCATTTCTCTCCTTTTTTTTTGTTAATAACATTTTCTTTGTTTTCTTTTTTCTAACTATTTAAACAAGCTTGTCAATCCAATGACACGTTATGTGTAAAAAGAAAGGTCAACATCTTCAATTTGAACTTGAAAAGGTCAAATACTCTTTGAACAACATATAGTGCATGCTGGGTGAGATTGATATAAACCAAATTCATGAATTTGTATAGTTTCACTTAGGTTTTGTATGGCCTTTTGATTACTTATAAAAATAATTTAATAGTGTGTAATTAGACTTTAACAGAACGGATTAAGAATGCTTAGAACATGCAATTTTTTAGTCATAATGATAATATGATAATTTTTATTTTTGAAAATGTAACTTACTAGATTTATGTCTATTCTCACATCCCATTTAACTTTTGATGTAGTTTAGGTGTTTGTATATATGCAAAATTTTGATGGGAAAACGACGTAATGAGAACATTAGTTACATGAAAATGGTTGTTGATCAATCCACACAATGTAAAGAGGGGTGTTTTTGTTGATACGCGAATAAGAAGAAACAATAAACTAGTGAACAAGATGTTGTTTTTGTTGACATAAACAAGAAGCTTTAATATGTCCTCATAGTTGTCTTGGTTGAGGATTATGGGGGCCGTATGATTGGAAGTTGTTGTAACAGCGGTCGATGCAAAGTGAATGATCTAGTTATTAGGTTCAGAGGATGAAGACGGAGATAAGTCGCAAGGATTTGAGGTACTTATAGTCATATTGTTTGAGAAAGATTCCATGATTCATTTGAAAACCAATGTTTTTAAAACCGGACCGGACAGTGAACCGGACGTGTTATCAGTCCACTGGTTGTACTGATCGGACCGGTTCGACCGGATTTAGAACCGGGTGAGGTAATCAATTAGTATTTAAGAAATATTAAAGTTCATATGTATAATATACATTATTTTACTCTAAAAAGTTATAATTCTTTTAAACTTATAGACATATATTACTAATAAAAAAAAATATAATTAAATAACTTAGACAATTTGAGTGCTTCGAGATTTAATTTGCGAGACTCACTTCACATTTGAATTTGAAATTGCACATAAAAGACTATTTATCTCATAGAGGTCTGCGAAAATGCATTGAGAATTAATTTGCACATATACAAAAGTGCTTTTGTAATTTTATATGACATATTTTCCTTTTCTTTTTTCTAATGACCAACTGACCACCCACTAGAACTAACCATCACGGATGAACACAACAAGCTAAATCCGGTGTCATGACAGCTAACAACTTCTTGTTTTTCTCATCATCGCCTCTCAGATCCACCATTGCTAATCACCACCAGCGAACATAACGAGCTAGATCTGGCGTTATTACAACTCAACTTCAAGTTTTTCTTCTTTTTATTTTTGATTTTCAGCTCCGACCGGTGGTTTACGGGCACCGGTTCGACCTCAAAATGCCAAAACCGGCCGGGTTTATTCCAAACCGTTTTAAAGGGTGCAACCGGACCACTGATGTCACCGAATCCCGGTCAAACTGGCCGGTTCGGTCCGAGTTTTAAAACCTTTTTGAAAACAATCTAAAGGTGTATAATGTATATAAACATCTATGTTACAAGCACACCTACTTTAAATAAGCCCAACTTGATTTTTTTAATAGATTTTGTGGGTGATTTAGGTTTTTGTTGAGCATTTGTAGGCAATTTCTTAAAGTCTTTTAAATGGTTAATCATGATTTATGGTTAAAATTGAATGATGAAATGGTTAAAAAAGTTTGATCAATATAGTAAAGAAAGAGTCATAAACAATTCTTAAACGTAATATTGATGCACTTTTGTGTGTTTTGCATCCATCCGGGCCAACTTCTTTATACATATTGATAGTTCGCTTGCATCGTTAGCAAAATCATGCAAAACAATGTTGGAGCTTGCTCACGTGCCAAGCAAACTCCACATATATTTTGGCATTTTGCATATACAATTGTTAACATAGATGGAGTATCAAATCGGCTCAATAAAAATATTTTTAAAAGCGAAGAAGTCAATACAAACAATTAAAAGTTCAAGTGTATTACTACAAAAAAATAAACATACAAAAGGAAAAACTGTCAGAAATAAATAAAAACCAGACTCCCCCATTCCAAAATATGCCACATTTCTCATTAGTAATGATTAACACATATATAGTATCAGATTTTACTCCAACAATCACCAACAGTATTAGTTAAAACACTACTGGTTGACAATATAACTTAGTCAAGCGTTACATTTTTTAGGCAATAGACATTAATCAAAAAAATATAATGTAACGAAAGAATAACCGCAAAAGCACAAAGGAACAACTACATCCCCATGAAGTGCCAAAATCCAACAGATTGGTCGGCTAAAGATGACCTAGAAGATAGAAGCTTATCTGATTATTCAAATGTTAAAAGGTGCTTCATTAAAGCAGAATACAACCTGAAAGAATGATGACTTGAATCAATAAAAATGCAGGATATATATGCACAAAAATATAAAATAAAAAAAAGAGATTGCACCTAAAAAGGAAATATTAATGGTGAATTGTATAGTTTCACTTAGGTTTTGTATGGCCTTTTGATTACTTATTAGGAGTGGGCATTAATTGGGTTTAACCCGAAAACCCGGAACCCAACCCGGAAAATACATAAAGCCCGTAATGTCATATATGTATATGAATGGGCCTTGGGCCTAATTTATCTCTCTTAGACGGGTTCGGGCCGGGTTCAGGCTGGGGCCGGGTCCAATCCAATAATACCCAAACATAAAAAAAGCCCGAAACAAATGACCAAATTATATCCTACGCTGCAATGCTCATATTCTTGTACTGCTAGTCTGATACTGTATAACATGATTAACAAACAAAGCCTGAGCCAAAAACCACCTAGATATTAACTTTAGTTGCTGTCTAAAACATTTGTAAGTAACAACGATTGAGAAAATCGTTTGTATCCTGTCAAAACTGAACTAATAACTACTAAACAAATTCAATTTCAAAAGTGAACTACTAACCTAAATTACTTCACGTCAAATTAAAATCACTTCAAAACTTAATATTGAAATGCAACAAAGAAATTTTCGGTTACAATTGGAGAATCAAGATCAAAACCGGAGAGGTTTAATCATATCCCTTATTTGATCAAGATGCAATTAGAATTTTCATCTGAATAGTTTTAATTTAAAGTTGCATATATGTTGATGCATAATAAAAGTTAGAATACGAAGAAGATGAAATAAACTGCAAATATAGAACCCTTAATAAACTAACAAATAAAAATTGTACCAAAAATATATTTAGCTTACCTTTACCCAATATATGATTGCACTGGTGTCGTTATATCTCACGGTAACAACTGCTCATTCGAATGGCCATTGTTAGAACTGGGAATGATGAAGAACAAATTCAGTCTCTCGGGTTTTGACCTAAAGCCCGACACCGTTTAATTGTATAAGCCCGAACCCGGTAAAAACTTATTGGGCCGGTTAACGGGCCCCAGTTTCAATAAATAACGGGTTACGGGTCGGGCCGGGTTTTGGACGGGTCGGGCCGGGTTTTGGTTTTTCCCCACTCCTATGACTTATAAAAGTAATTTAATAGTGTGTAATTAGACCATGCACTTTTTAAGTTATAATGATAGTATGATAGTTTTAAGTTATTGAAAATGTAACTTACTAGATTTATGTCTATTCTCACATCCCATTTACCTTTTGATGTAGTTTAGGTGTTTGTATGCAAAATTTTGAGGGGAAAACGACGTAATGAGAACATTAGTTACATGAAAACGGTTGTTGATCGATCCACACAATGTAAAGAGGGGTGTTTTTGTTGATAGGAGGATAAGAAGAAACAATAAACTAGTGGATAAGATGTTGTTTTTGTTGACATAAACAAGAAGCTTTAATATGTCCCCATAGTTGTCTTGGTTAAGGTTTATGGGGGCCGTATGATTGGAAGTTGTTGTAACAACGGTCAATGCAAAGTGAATGATCTAGTTATTAGGTTCAGAGGTCGAAGACGGAGATAAGTCGCAAGGAATTGAGGTACTTATAGTCATATTGTTTGAGAAAGATTCCATGATTCCTTTGAAAACCAATGTTTTTAAAACCGGACCGGACAGTGAACCGGTCAAACCGGCCGGTTCGGTCCGGGTTTTAAAACTTTTTTGAAAACAATCTAAAGATAAACAATGTATATAAACATCTATGTTACAATCACACCTACTTAAAATAAGCCCAACTTGATTTTTTTATAGATTTTGTTGGTGATTTAGGTTTTTGTTGAGCATTTGTAGTCAATTTCTTAAAGTCTTTTAAATGGTTAATCATGATTTATGGTTAAAATTGAATGATGAAATGGTTAAAAAAGTTTGATCAATATAGTAAAGAAAGAGTCATAAACAGTTCTTAACGCAATATTTATGCACTTTTGTGTGTTTTGCATCAATCCGGGCCAACTTTTTTATACATATTGATAGTTCGCTTGCATCGTTAGCAAAATCATGCAAAACAATGTTGGAGCTTGCTCACTTGCCAAGCAAACTCCACATATATTTTGGCATTTTGCATCTACAATTGTCAGGACACAACCGGCCGACAATCACATACAACGACTTCACAGAGATCAAACACGCACAAGTAAAGGAAATACAAGACGAATGAACACGCTAATTTAGAGTGTCCGGTCCAAACTGACATACTTCCACTATGATATTTCGTATATTAGGTGCTCAAAGAAGGTAAAACACAATATATGGATAATTACTATATATAGGCCAGAATGGCTAGCTAGGGCAACAATTTTTTTCTCGAAGATTGCTTTAAATGGGCTTTTCTTGGATCATGGGCTTGACAGAAATGGCAAAGCCTACATACTAATTACCCAACAACAACTCCTTTAAGTCAACGAGACGTTTTAGTAGTTGACAATATAGGTAATGAATATTGAGTTTTTTAATATATATGGAATGGAAAGTGCATCCCAATTTAGAGAATGAGATTAAGTGACATTTTGGGTGGTTTTTCTAAAATTTCCCAAAAATTATAGAGATGTGGCATGAGTGAAAATTGTGTTGTGAGGGCTCTTAGTTGAACTAAGGGTTGAAAAACGAAATTTACTTTTTAATTTAATAGACTAATGTCTTCTAGTGTCTAGTTGTAAAGAGGTGTACTCATCAACCAAATGATTTCGAGTTTAAATTTTGTGAAATGCATGTGTTGTGATTTTAGAAGTAAAGTATAGAGATGGTGTTTGTCATTAAAGATTAACAGACTGATAAATAAGAGAGTTAATAGCCAAAATGGTCCCTGAGGTTTACTAAATTTTGCAGTTTTGGACACTTTTAAGAATTTTTGCATAAATAGTCCCTACAGGCCAAAACCTATTGCTAAATCGGTCCACGGCACTAACAGAGTTAAAAAAATTCTGTTAGTTGATTATGAATTGACCAAAATGCCCCTAGGGACCATTTTGACAATTAAGTCTTTAAAAAAAATACAAAACCCCACCATCACTTATTCTCAGTCACCACCTCCACCGCTACCACCACCACCATCTTCAACCACTACCCCCACCACCAAACTCGTCTGTTAGATCGAATCTACTAACAACACTAAAAAAACAAAGGTAGATCCCTATTTGCAGCAACACTCAAACCACAACTTAAATCACAACTCTGCAATTTTTAAATTTCTTCAAACTAGTCACCGCATCAAAACACAAATCACAAACTGCTTAATCGGTTAGATCGAATCTACTAAGATGATGTTAGTTTGTTGACAAATACGTATAATATCAAATCGGATCTGGCAAATTGTACCTCGAGACGACGGCTATGGCGTACGGTTGCTGCTGCTGCTACGACGGTGATGGAAGAAAAAAATTTATTGAATAAGATGAATTAAAGAGAGTGGGTTTATTGAAAGGGTTATTGGATTATAATACTCCCAAGTATGGGGTATTGGTCGCTGCTACTCCCAACTAAAATCGTCACTCCCAACTATGGGGTATTGGCTGTTATCACTCCCGTCGTTAAAAAACACTAACTCTGTTAGTGTTTGGGTCAAAAGTGTCACTTTGCGAGATCGTCTGTTCGGTGGACGAGTTTGGTGGTGGGGGTAGTGGTTGAAGATGGTGGTGGTGGTAGTGGTGGAGGTGGTGACTGAGAATAAGTGGTGGTGGGGTTTCTGTATTTTTTTTAAATTCTTAATTGTCAAAATGGTCCCTAGGGGCATTTTGGTCAATTCATAATCAACTAACAGAATTTTTTTAACTCTGTTAGTGCCGTGGACCGATTTAGCAATAGGTTTTGGCCTGTAGGGACTATTTATGCAAAAATTCTTAAAAGTGTCCAAAACTGCAAAATCTAGTAAACCTCAGGGACCATTTTGACTATTAACTCTAAATAATAAGTAACTAGATATGTGATCGGACAACTTCCTAAAACTCTAAAAAAAATAATTAGTTGAGGCATTTCTTTCAGCTCATAATCAAAATCCATGCAAACAATAATTAATGCCATATATATCTTTGTACTACAAAAAAATTTATAACCTCTCATTTATAGGTTCAAATGGTTGTGAATCATGAGATGAAATATTTTTCTCACCACAATCATCATTGTCATCCATAACCTCATCTAAATAGACCTCTTCATCATATTTTGAACTTTCAACAACCTCACTTTGACTTGAGATCATCTCCACCTCGTCACGAACATCATCCACCATTGACTCCAACGACATGGTTGATGATGTAGTCGGGAGGAGGGTGAATGTAGGATCATGTTTGTGTTTAGCCTTCACCCTCCTTCGCCATGTATGCAAAGATTCTCTTATGTTTTCAGATACTATGGTTTTTTTAAACTGAGAACCCATCTGCAAAACATAAGAGCAAATCTATATAAACACATGTTATATAGCGAAAGATAGTGGATTTTGATGGGTTAAGTAACGGGTCAAAACAGGTTCAAACATAATAGAAAATAGGATAGTGATATGATCATGCCTGAGTAACAATGACATAGAGAGGAAATGTGATGAAACTACACCAAATCTGTGACATAATCCTGCAAAAACCATGACTCGCAAACGTAAAAAAACAAGCTTTTCAGGTAGATTATGATCCAAATCGAGCTTTAACTTTTGGATGTAAATTTACCCGAATGTCAAGCGAATCACTAGAAAGCTATGACTCTTTGTAAAACAAGAAGTTTCATTCACCTCCCACTACATAAAAAAATCAAGAATATTTGTCTAATTCGAACTAAATAAAACCCAATATCACATGCTAAGTTTTTTGTATTATGCATAGGGGCGGAACTAGAGAAGGGTCAAGCGTCATAAAAATTTATTTTCTAAAAGAAAAACATGGACTTGTACCCCTTAGATGTAGTTGGTGAACAATAAGTTAATAACCCAACAAAGAAGTTATGGTTCGGTCTCTGAACGTGCCACTCGACTAGTAAAATGAAAATGCAGGAAATAAATGGTCTTACCAGGGACCAAAGACAGGTAGCCATTTCAAAAGCATTCTGCAAATAGCAGATAACTGTTGAAATTTAACCGAAAAATAAGCAAGTTTATTAGATTTATTTTGTTTTAAATACCTGAAAAGATACGAATTGTATCATCCGTAACAGAAGCCTTGGCCTTCCAAACCAGAAAAGCTCATCCCTCAAGTTAATTTGACTTTGACCTTGACTCATGTTCTTAGTTTCAACGGCCAGTTTTATTACTATCCGATGCAGTTTAGTACCCACAAGGACAATGAACTTTGTTCAAGATTTTGGTAAGTTTTCACAACAACCAACGATCAAATGTTAGTAGAGAACAAATTTTTGAATGTGTGTAAAGTGAGATTGGTTTAAAGAGGGAGTGTTTACGATTGCTGGAAGGAATGACAGCCAGAAGTAAATATTTGTGCCTGCATAACAGCAATGCAGATTCACTTAACAATGATTAATATATGGCGTGCATTATGCGTGATGAAAATGTTCATGCACACAGAAATATTACCATGAAAACCAAGAAAAATGCATGAAATTGCGAAAATCCATAGAGGGATGCTGCAAGACAAAGAAAATGGTTGTGTTTCATAACATAACTGCATATTTGTTATTTTTTTAATTATGTGACTGAACTTTCTACTAGTACTGTCGAAATATTTCAATATCAAAGAGAAGGGCCTTTGGAAAGGATTTATTTATAAGTATAGGGTGACGTCGGTAGCTTATAGACTAATATACCTTATTCCAACGATATCACGAAACTCTTCTTCCATGCTCCGGAGCATATAGTTATGAAAGTCATAAGACTGTGGAAGGTTATGTGTCTGAAACAATGAGTTCATGAAGAAAAAAATTGCCTTCAAATCAGTTGAATGTTACTTGTAAGTTGTAAGTCAGGGGAAAATGAAATCGTATCGATCTTACTGTTATAAATCCCAATCGCAAAGCCTTATAATCTGCTCTATTTATTGAACTCCAAATCTGTCTGCTGAAACAAAGCTAAATGGAGAAATCATTCAATACAACAATTTTTCTCAAAAAACTTTCTATTTATAGAAACATATGAATCGCTTGCATGCAAGAAAAACAGTATTGAGTTGTATCTTATTACCAGCCAAACAAGGATATTGTGCTGGCTCCATGGATGAGAAGTGTTGTGATAAACAAAAGTCGATAATCTTGTCATTCCTAACACACGGGGAGATAAAAATATATATAAAAATAATCATTAACGCTACTAGAAAACTGAGCATTTGCAATTGTCCTTTCAGCCACCAATCTGTTGCAGATGTTTCAGTTGTAAAACATCCAGTTTTGCGACAGAATTTGCGATGAATGTTAGCAACCGAATGGCTTGTTGCCGTTTGCCATTGAAATAACCGGGAAAAAAAATTGTTCACCTTGTGGTCCAGGGTGAGCCAGAGACTTGGCTTGGTTTTCCCAAACTTTCCAGCTGTAGATCTGATGGGAGCGAAAAATAATCCTCTTTTAGACAAAAGATGAAAAAACCAAAAGACGAAATGTATCGAAATATAATGTTTTTTTTAGATAGAAGTTAAGATATACTCACTCCGTCCCATTTTGAAGTGTCATGGGACCCACAACACAAAGTTTAAGTGTCGTGGGACCCACAACACAAAGTTTAGTATATAGCTTACATACATGAAAGACGTTTTCAAAGGATAAAGATCCTTATATATAAATTATATATAGTGAAAACTAAGTTTTTTTTTACAGAAGATGACGACTGGTATGTGAAAAGGATCATGGTAACCTTGATCATGGCGAGGGCGATTGCAAAGAAGCTGTAAGATACATGTGTTACACCCAAAACAAGCAAGAAACGGTGAAGCTGCTCAAGACTTTCTTTTGAAACAAAAGATGAACTACCCTGGAAAAATGAACTCGAGTTCAAGAAAGTGGTACAAATGCTTACAAAAATCATAATCTAAAATGGGTACCGTCATTTCATGTTTTAATCCGAATTATGATCATACATAAAAAGTACATCAAATACATTAATCAATCAGTTTTTGAGTTAAGAAATATTATGAATAAAGTTTAACTTTGGTATAGTGTATACATCAGCTTTAAAGATTATCAACAACTTTCACACATTATCTTTGTAACATTTCAAAAAAAGTGGACAAAGAGTGCATCAGTTAGAATCAACTTTTTCTTTCAGAAAGTCCCACAAAACCACACCAGATGGAACGGATACGTGTCATCCGCCCATTGGCTAATTCAAGAATCATGAACAGATACAATCTTACATATCTTATTAAAGGCAAGCACTATGTTCTAGTATCTGGTCACTATGATCCAAAACCTTAAAGAGATGAAAAAAAGATTGTTTAGAAAAGTAAGATCCCTCGAAATTGATACATATGTTTTGTCCTTTACCTATAATTTGATGCCAAAAACAACTCTAGTGACACAAAAGCTTCAATCTTTGGCTCAATGACTAACATTACAGTACCATTCAAATGTCTAAACTACCCTTTCTTGTGGACCGATTAACAATAATGGCAAATGGGTGAAAGGGAAATACTGCAACTAGTATTTCGACAGAATATATAAATGATCAACAGTTCTGGTTGATAAAAAAATGATTGAGTTTTAACTATAATAAGAAGAGTTGTCCACCTCGGGGCATATTTCACTGTGTTTATGGCTCAAAAGCCGTCTTGAAACCGAATAATTTGAATAGCTATTGAAAGATAATGGATGCTGCAGTGGGTCAACAGAACTTTTCTCAACTGAACATGGATAAAACTGGCTGCTAATCGCCGATGATTTAACACAAATCTTGGCAGCATAAACGATCCAATGACCCATCAGCAATGACAGAACAGCAAAAAGCATTAGTTCTGCACACAAACAACCAACATTTGTTCCGTTAACTAAAATGTTTTTAAAAATCAATAACTTAAAGAAACAACAACTCTTTCACAGTTCATTACCTTCTTTGATCTTGTCTAGAGCAGCAATAAGAGCTTTCCTCTTTGTTCTATACAACCACTGCGTTCGAGTCAAAATTGAAAATCCAATCAAAATAGTTTAAAGATTTGTAAACTTGAACACACCCAACTCATAATTAACAAAACAAAGCTTGAAGATGCAAGAAATTTTGATTTTTTTTACAAGAAAAGATTAAAAAGTTTGCTGCTTTTTACCTTCTCAGTGTGTCCAAGAGCTGCATTAATGAAAAACCCAACAAGAACCATGACTGATACAACACTAGCAACAGCCCATGTTGGTGTTTCAACCAAAGATTTTCCTTCTGATGTTTCCATTTTCATCAAATATGGACAAAAACTACAAACCAATCTTCAAAATCTTGCCTTTTTTTTCATGTGTGGATATTGCTAATGATATTATAAACAGCATCAAACTGGGATTTGTTTAAGAACAATTTAAGATGAAGATCAAGAAATTTAGTTGGCCTAGTGTCTATGTATCTTGGCAGTTCAGTAGTGTAGTATTGATATTAATGGGGTCATTGATGGCCACCAATTAAATTGTTTAAGGGAGTTGGGAGACATATATACATGGAGGGCTGCATATGTTAGTTGCAAATTTGGATCCCATTTTTCTTGCTATTAATATATGTTTTATAATTTGGGAACGTTTAACCACATGTGGGCCATTTAAATAATTGACCCTTTTTGTTCTTGAGATGTAGAGTTAGTTTGAAGTTGGTTGGAAATTTTTGTTTTGATGTAATAGTGAGTGTCTTTGAAAAAAAAACGTCAAAAGAGTTTTCCATAAATTTTCAACATATATACATCCTTAGAAAACAAATTCTTTATTTTGATCAATATTGTTAGAATAATTAATTTGTGATAGTCTGATAGATCACATACTCATAAATTCATGAAATATAAGTAGATGTACTTCTTAAATCAGCTATTTTTATAAATGCACGGTCTTGTTATATAATTCTATATTTTCTATTATCATATGTTTTAAAACACGACACTAACTTATATTAACCATTATCAGTCACACTTTTTGGGATTGGTACACCAAACAAAAAGAAACCTTAGTATAGAAACCTAAAACGTAGCAAAAATAACAAAAGCGTAAAAGGTAACAGCTTTGGTATTGAAACATTAAAAAGAAAATATCAAAACCCATAAATGAGGGTAAAATAGTAATTTTATAATTACTTGTTAAATAGGTAAATATATAATAACTGTGTTTAAGAAATATGATATATGCCGACGAGGTTGGTGACTCATTGGTTGTGGTGATAAACACTTGTGTTTGATGCATCGGGTCCTGGGCTCAAAATTCACAAGTGAGTTGTGGTGTAATTTACTTGTTTTATATATAAACTATTACTATTAAAATTAAAGGAATGTGATATATGTTATTAAAGGGTTGAGTTAGATATATGTAATTGATTAAGGTGCGTTTGGTTCGTGGAATGTAATGGAATTGAAATATGAAGGAATTGGATTTGGAACTTAAACGTTTTAGTAGGAATTAGAATTTGTTGGAATTAGAATATCAATTTCTTTTTTATGTGTTTTATTGGCAAATGAATTTGAATCTATCATATCCCCAACCATCACCACCATTCGTCCCCATATTATCACTCTGACTCGAACTACACGGACGGTGACCCACATCTTTTCGAACAGAATGGGTGCGATAACAATCAGCACCGATCCGATATAAACAGTCCCGACGTAGTCCGACACACTTTTGACGGAACGCACCCAACAACAACCCACACTGCTTCAACTTGAACGCGTCCGGCACCGTTCAACACACGTTGGCCCCGACAACGATCCACATCGCTCTGATCCGAACATGCCCGTGACCGACCCGTACAGGTCCACCATTGTCCCGCACACTTTCGACGGAAAACGGGCTCGACAACAACGTGCACACTTAAAAAGCGGTTAAGAGGTCTGCATTCTCCAAAAGAGACACATGTTCTATTCCCACTAACGACACTTAAAAAGAGGCATTTGGGCAATGAAGGGAGACTTATGGCAACACAAGTTTGATCCCAGAGCTGAACGAGTTTTACCACTAGCTTGTTGTTGTGCCTACGTGCGGGTGAGTTGTGCCTACGTGCTTGACATCATTTGAGAGCTTCTCTCACATAAATAGTTATTTAAAATATATATGTGTATCTGTAGAAATATATTATAATAACACTAATTATATTTTAGTCTCATAATATTTAAGAAAACCTTAAAAACTTTAATGGTATTTACATTATCAACACTCTCCTACTAGGTATTTGAATTGGTCGGTTTATATTTGATAAGATTTAAAAATAAAACATATGAATAAAGTTAACAATAACTTACAGTTGAATAACCCAGTATTTTTAAACATATAGAACATTTTTATACTATATTATTTATTAAAAAACTACATCATAAAACCAAACGTTTAATTCTCTTTAATTTAACTAGAGTAAATTGCCAAAAAGATCCCTACGTTTGTACCATTTCGATCACTTTGGTCCTTATGTTTTTTTTCTTGGCATTTTGGTGTTTGCTTTTGTAAAAAATTGCCATTTTGGTCCTTCCGTCAACGTCTGCTAGATTTATCCGTTAAATCCAAGGGTAATATAGTCATTTTACATTTTAGGGACCAAAATGACTAATTTTTACAAAACCAAACACTAAAATGACAATTATTTTATATTTCAGGCACCAAAATGACAATTTGATTATTGATATTATTATTATTATTATTATTATTATTATTATTATTATTTTTATAAAACACAACATCTTTGAGCAAGCCTTCTCCATAACACACTACTGATGCCACCTCCATTGACCATTCCCTTCGTCTTGGTCGCTACACACCCCATCCAAATAAAATATTATCGAATATCACTTCCCTTCGTCCACCTCCAAATAAAATATTATCGAAAACGTTGACGGAAGGACCAAAATGACAGTTTTTTACAAAACCAAACACCAAAATGGCAAGAAAAAAACATAAAGACCAAAGTGGTCGAAACGGTACAAATCACCATCTACGTGTTGTGTTCTGGTTTTACCACGATTTTATTTCAGTATTACTGTCCGTGTCCCCATAAACATTCTTAAAATCACCATCTACGTTACGTGTTGCGTTCTCGAGCGTAATACGGATACTCAAGTAAACTAGGATGTTATATAAGATAAGAGATCCTTGTTTGAAGTTTGGAGAGTTTGGACAATTAAGTTTGGTAGTAGCGGACCAAAGAGATCCATAGAACAATTAATTTTATTTTGTTTGTACGGCCCCATACAACAATTGATAAGAGTGTAAAACTAAGCCGGGCTTGGGCCTATTTCTACAGTTTTTGGGATTTGACATTACTATTAATTTAAGATCGGATTTCGTATGTGTTTGGGCCTAACTCATTTATCATGATTGAAATTTGACTCACTTTTTCAGTATAAAACTGCTCCTTATTCTAAAAAGCTTCAAATGATTTTTTAGCTGCTTAAAAAGAATTCAGATTGATTTTATTGAACTTTTAGCCAAGTTTGAAGCACTAATTGAAGCCTACAATCTATTCTTTTAAAGGAGTGGTTTTTGGGTTTTCAACTTGTAGGTTTTAGATTTTTTTTCTAACTTATTGTGTTTTTTTGGTCTGTCATTACTGTTTCTTTACCGCGTGTCATTGTATTTTTATTGCTCATCATTGTGTCTTACTGCTCTTAATTGTTTCTTCTGGCATGCCAGTATGTATTTTTACTATTTTTTAGAATAATAGGTTATCTACAATAATTTTACCCTTTCATATAAATATCGAGTCCTTTCTTAAATAGATTTAAATGTGCAGCCAAGTGTTAAAGATTGTTTATAATAAAAAAAATCACATAAAGGAGAAAAATCAAACGACCAATCACCGAGTGTTACATGACACGACCAACAAAACTAGCCATGTTTTGCTTTGACACATGTCACCGAACTTATCAATGGTTGTCAATTGAATACCTTTTTATTTAAAGCCAAAGCGTGAAATCTTGTATCAAAAGTGTAACGTTGTGATTCAAAGCCAATACTAATATAGTACATCATGATCATGTAATTTAGTTTGAAAGTCTCAACGAAACATGACTTATCCGTCCGTACACATGGTATAGTTTAATTGGTTTAGTCCTTGACCTCGCAACTTTTATCATAAATTGTTACAAAAGCTGATTTTAATGGATATCTTGTAGTATTTGGTTGAAATTGGTTGATTTCATCCTTGTAAGTGAACGTTAAACTGACACATTCCTTAAACGTACTTCTAAATCTACATGGATAATCCGTCACAAAACTTAAACCAGTATGCCATACACCTTGATTCCATTAGGTCACCCACTAAATAATACTCCCTCCATCCCATTAGAAGTGTCCATATTGCTTTTTTTAGTTGTCCCATTTAAAGTGTCCACTTTTAAAATTTATTGGTAAACTTCCAAATTTGCCCTTAATAACATAAAACAAACAATATGATGGACCCACAATAATATTTATTGTCAAGGGTATTATTGTCAAATGACAAGCAAAAATACCCATCATTTAATGTGCCTAAAACTTTGTGTTTTTCAAACTAAGACACTTCTAATGGGACGGAGGGAGTAATCAAGTTAAATTTGTTCAAATGAACATTTAGTGTGCAAGAAATTTTAAGTCTAGAAATGATGATGATAGCCTAGCCACAAAAATGAGAAATATCTCAAATCCTAAAAAGACAACACAAATTTCTTATCCTCACATCTGCCACTGCCATTGGCTTTCAAATTTCCTCCAACCAATTCTCAAATATCCATATTCCATTCACAATCACACTTCTTCTTCACTCATACTATATCATCAATTTCTCTCATTTCTCTTCACTCTCAATCATCACCATGGCTGCTTCAGTAACCGCTTCAGTCTCTCTTCCATCTTCCAAATCCACTTCTATTTCATCCAGATCATCACTAATCTCTCAAGAACGTCTCTCCTTCACAAAGGTACCATCTTTCATTCATTTCCCTTCTCATTTCTTCCACATTTGATATGGGTTTTGTGTTTCTTGAAATGGGTTTTGTGCAATTTGTGTTTTTTGAAATGGGTTTTGTTTAATTTCTTGTTTAGGTGCCATATTACAAGAATGTGTCAACACGATTGTTGTCAGTTAGAGCTCAAGTTACAACAGAAGCTGAGGCACCTGCTAAAGTAGAGAAGGTTTCAAAGAAACAAGAGGAGGGTGTGGTTACAAATAAATATAAACCAAAGGAACCATATACTGGTATGTGTCTTCTCAACACCAAGATCACAGGTGATGATGCTCCTGGTGAAACTTGGCATATGGTCTTCAGCACTGAAGGTATGGTGTCAATTCATCACATTCAATTGGCTTATAAGTCATATTGGTTTGTTTATGATCCTGAATGATATGTGTTTGATTGTTATATCTTGACTAGTGAGGTATTATGTTGGATAATATGTCTAGGGGTAACATTATTCTAGTTTTAATTTTGATCATGAAAGTATTATCATGTTGATTATGGATAACTTTGACTTCAAAAGTCAAAATGATATTTTTGTGGATTATGAAATCATGGGTAATGTTTCATATGTTGCTGGTAGCTGGTGCATTCACCATAGGAACTAGAGTGTTAATCTTGGAAATATGTATTTAGCATCTATTTTCTTTTTAAATCTTTGAACAAGGTGTCAAACTAGTTCTTTTATGATCCTAAATGGATTTGTGTTTTATTGTTATTTCTGACTAATAGGGTTCCATGTTAGATAATATATCAAGGCGTGACGTTAATATGAGTTTTATTTTTGTATTTGAAGTAATATCATGTTGATTATGAATTCCTAAAGAGTTTGGACTTTGACATCAAAAGTCAAAATGAGTCTCTGGTGATTATGAACTCATGGGTAATGTTTCATGTGTTGTTGATCATTTCTCATAGGAACTAGAGTGTGAAATTTGAAGTATCTATTTAACCATCTATTTTCCTTATAAAACGTTAAACAAGATGTTCTTATATTCAAGGCTGATTTATTGTTTGGATTGATTAGGTGAGATCCCGTATAGAGAAGGTCAATCCATTGGTGTAATTCCAGACGGGATTGACCCCAAAAACGGAAAGCCATACAAATTGAGATTGTATTCCATTGCTAGCAGTGCCATCGGTGACTTTGGAGACTCCAAAACTGTAAGCATTTAAATAAAATGTAAAAAATAAAAAAATGTTAGCGCATGTGCATAACTCTTTTCCTTTGTATTGTTAAGAAAAAAAATTTGTTTATGGTATCTGAATTATGTCTATATCATAGTAGCTTATACCCTGTTTATAACCCATGGATTGGTATATTCAAAATTTTTTTTAACTTGACATTGTGTTTAGGTCTCTTTATGTGTGAAAAGACTTATCTACACGAATGACCAAGGCGTAGAAGTTAAAGGAGTTTGCTCTAACTTCTTGTGTAAGAATAAAATCTTGAAACTCTTTGGTTACTTATTCTTGATGTTCTTTTTTTTTTTTGCTTTCATGGGATGTATATTTTTAATTGCTAACATTTTTATTGCATTAAATGTTTGTTTGTAACTCAGGTGACTTGAAGCCTGGAGCTCAGGTGCAAATAACTGGTCCAGTAGGAAAAGAAATGCTTATGCCAAAGGACCCTAATGCTACAATTATTATGGTAATTTCTGCTCTTAATATGATTTCATACTCGCATTGTATCATTAAATGTGTAACATTTGACAATTAATAAGTCAACCAACTATTATTTTCTCGTCATCCGAATTCCCATAACTTGTGATCTCTCAATGTCTTGTAAATTGTAATTGCTAATGAACTTTTTGTAATTGCAGCTTGCAACAGGAACTGGGATTGCTCCTTTCCGCTCATTTCTGTGGAAGATGTTCTTTGAGAAGCACGAAGACTATAAGGTACCCTTTACTTAAATAAATCTTATTGACTACTAATCGCTTGGTCAAAATAATGTTTACAATTTGATTCCTAATTGCAGTTCAATGGTTTGGCATGGCTCTTTTTGGGTGTTCCCACAAGTAGTTCATTGTTATATAAAGAGGTAAAAGAATTTATCCTCCATCATCTTATTAAATCGAAAATTTAATTTCAGTTACTCTAAACTTAAGTTTGACTTTGTGAAAATTTCCAGGAATTTGAGAAGATGAAGGAAATAAAGCCGGATAACATAAGAGTTGACTTTGCAGTGAGTAGAGAGCAAACTAACGAGAAGGGTGAAAAGATGTACATTCAAACCAAAATGGCTCAGTATGACAGAGAGCTATGGGAATTGCTTAAGAAAGATAACACATTTGTGTATATGTGTGGACTTAAGGGCATGGAGAAGGGTATTGATGACATTATGGTTACATTGGCTGCTGAAGATGGTAAGTAAATCTAAAAACTAAAAGTGACAAAATGGGCAGGTTGGTCATGGGTAACTTTAGGTACGGGTCAGGCTATGTTGACCCAAAACACTTATTGATCGAATTTCTTTTTTTTTTCTTGTAATTTTTATAAAATATAGCGTGAGAAGTGACGATTTTCGAAATTGTAAATAGTATGCTAATTTGTTTTAGAAATTAGGAGGTTTTATACAATGAAAACTAACTCTAACAACTTTCAACACGTTTGACCCGGTTCCTTCTTAAACATAACCTGAAAGCTATTATGGGTAGAAAAATTAACAAATGTTACTACAAATTTTCTTTTTAGAAGGCGAAAGTGCGAGTTTATACTAAAGTTTTCACCTTTATCACTTTGAAAATCTTGGTAACTCATTCCTGGCTCCATAGATGGGGTTGGGGTGGTAAATTACAGAAATACCCTCTTTAACTCTATTATCATGTTTCTTGAAATGCAATTTTCTATGTATTTTGTAGGCATTGATTGGATACAATACAAGAAGCAGTTGAAGAAAGAAGGACAATGGAATGTGGAGGTTTACTAAGTTGAAATTTTCTTTGTACAAATTCAGCCCTCTTTGTAGATAGGTAACCTTCTATTTTTTGTAATTTGACTTTTTTTATATTTTTCATCTATTTTCTTTAATATCATCAAAAACCAACTCTATTGTTATTGGGTATCTGCAAATTTTACTCTTTTATCTTTTTTTTTTTTTACTTTGGAGGGCATTGATTATGAAACTATACTACACTTATGGGAATAAGATTATCCTTGAAATGTGTTTTTTAGCATGGTTATGTTCCATGGCATATATACTTCTATCCCAAATGACAAAAGGATAGAAAGACCAATGTTTCAAGTGCTTGGGTATTGACTCGGCAACAACTGAATGAATGTTACGTCGTTCCTACTTACTGTCTGCTTTGTACAATGCACATTTTATGCCATTAATATGCATCTGGTTATGATAGTTATGATAAATTCGTATGTTTCTAAAACCTGAAGGAGTATTAAAGGTTGATAGTTACATAACATCTTGAAGTTAGAATAATGCATTGAAGTTAGCTGCTATATGAAGAGTATGGGTTGAAATGAGAACAATAATGAACCAAAATAACCGCGATAGTGTAGAACCATGAAATGGAAGAAACAAAACTGTCTCATCTTAGTTAGTCGTTAAATTATGATTCAATGTGATTCTGGTGACTGATTATGTAATGATTTTCCTTTGGGTGCTCAACGTTATGAACAACGGTCGTTCATTTGAATTTATATATTTGAGGTGGGACAATCCTAGGAAATTTTAAATCAAGAAACTTTCAGAAAAAAAGTGTCTTGAATCAATGTTGTAAATTGGGTTGGGGATGAAGCCTACAAAGACTTCGGCAAATGTTGTAAAAGTTTTGACTTTTGAGTGATAAGGTCAGGTTTTTTAGTTTCATTGAGAACCTCCAACTAATTATGAAATAAAAAATTATTTTTCAAGCATTGGATTGTCAATATATCAAGAAAAGTTAGAAGGTGTAAATTACATGTTTGTTGACAAATTTAATTCTAGGAATCAACGAACTCGGGGGGTGGGGTGGTGGTGATGGTTAGGGGTGTACACGGTTCGGTTTTTACGGTTTTTGAATAAAACCGTAACCAAACCGTTACTTGCGGTTTTTTACCATTAAAAACCAAAACCGAACCGTTTAAAGTAAAAAACCAAACCTAAACCGAACCATACGAACGGTTTGGTCCGGTTTGGATTTGCGGTTTGAGCTTTATAGTCCAAATTTAAAAGCTTAAAAAAATATCCCAAAATCTTGTCAAAATCTTATAAACTTTCAAAAGTACCGGTTAAAAATTGATTATATATATGAATATTGCAATATTACCTGTCTTGTAACAATAATATGATAGTATATATAATATATAATGATAGATATAATGATATTATATATATGTGTGATCGATATACTAGTTATGACCTATTTTAGCACCAACAAACTAATACATATTTTAATACTTTACTTATAAGAACTCATATATGAGATATAATAT
Source organism: Tagetes erecta (assembly GCA_030867185.1). NCBI lineage: Eukaryota > Viridiplantae > Streptophyta > Magnoliopsida > Asterales > Asteraceae > Tagetes > Tagetes erecta. The sequence continues at coordinate 9,450,499 of CM061490.1, forward strand.
ATATATACACACACACGTGCGCGTACGGTCCGGTTTTTTACGAACGGTTTTTGGTATAAACCGTAAACCAAACCGTTCATAACGGTCCGGTCCGGTTTTTTACGAACGGTTTTTTGTATAAATATAAACCAACCGCGAAACCAAACCAATGACCGGTTTAGACGGTTTCACGGTTTGAAACCGAACCGTGTACACCCCTAGTGATGGTTCATTTAAGTAGTGTTTTGAAAACCGGATTGGATCGGTTGAACTGGGAACCGGGCATGGAATCGGTCCGGTTTAGGGGTTTGAACCGCTCTAGTCGTGAACCGGCAGGTCGTAACGGTCCGACCGGTCGAACCGGAAACCGGGCGGTTGAACCGGTAGAAAAATAGGTTGGACCGGAAATTTTTATACTTTTTCTATATTTTATGTATTTATATTTAAAAATCATCCGGTCCTTTAATCCGGTTCGATCGATCCAACAGGTCGGACCGGTAAGAATACCGGTTTGATGTCTGGTCCGATTCTGAAAACATTGCATTTAAGACAAATGTTTAGTATGTGTAAAATAAATCACAAAGATAAGAATAATATAAAAATTTAATCTGCAAATAAAATAGAAGAATAAGAAGAGAAAAGGTTAAACGAAGGTTCATCGGTGACACGTATTTATATCATATAAAATATGAGCTGTTGTTAAGATTTAAGAGGTGGTTGATGACCCATCGGTAACAATTTTGTGTTTATAACATTAGGTCTGAAGTTCAAATCTAGCAATAAGTATGTTGTGAATTTATCCTAAAACAATAAGTATGTTAGCGACCTGTTCTAGGGAAAAACCTAAAAAAACCTTTTAACCATTTCACTTAAAATCTTTAGGTTCGGACAGGAAGCCAAGTGGTAGCCCGAGATGAGTTTCATTTCTCAAATCCATCATAAAAATAACTACAAGTATATTGGTTATATAATTACTTCAATATAAATTATCAAGGTATATTGGTTTTCACTGATCCCAACTATCACCTTTTGTCTTCTATCTACCGATCCCAACTATTGAATTGGTTGTCAACGGTCCCAACTTTTATCACTTTGGTAACCACTGGTCCGTCGTTAATTTTTTTTTAACGTCGTTAAGTTTTTTTCAGATTCAAGACCGATGTTTTAGGCCTTTTGATCGGAAGGATAATACGAGTCGATTGATGTAAAAGTTTTTTCGAAAAGGCTCTCTGAATGATAGTTTTTTACATCCGATTGAAGCACCGTTAGGTTTAAACACCCGATTGAAGCACTATTTCGTTGTTCGGAGTGCCGTTTCGAGGTAAATTTTCCATCAATCGACTTGTATTATCCTTCCGATCAAAATGTTTAAAACGTCGGTATTGAATTTGGAAAAAAATTAACGGCGTTAAAAAAATTTAACGACGGACCATTGGTTACCAAAGTGATAAAAGTTGGGATCGTTGACAATCAATTCAATAGTTAGGACCGATAGAAAACAAAAGATGATAGTTGGGACCATTAAAAACCAATATACCAATTATCAAAGAGCATGAATAGTAAAAGAGTAACAAGGCTAGATGGCAGATGTTATTCGATTAAGACATGTATTAAAACCAATATTATGCAGCCATGGTCCACATATAGGTATTGCATGTAATGTTTCAATCCCCGACATGGGTTCTTCTTCTATTATTTATTTAGTTTTTCTTTTGCGATGTTAGAATTTAAAAAAATCGTTTTTTCTATTCGTACCAACATTCTCCATCGAAAAACCTCACCACATTGAGTGGTTAATAAAATTTGTTCTTTTCTATTATACCGACATTAGACATGCACCGATAAAATGATAAACCAAACCGTATCTAAGTATTAAAATATTTGTTTTTTCTATTGATAACATCATAACAACACTAGATCCGCACCAATAAAACCCGCAAATAGCCAGGTTAGTAATACTAATACTCAGTGGCGAAGCCAAAACTAAATATTAGAGGTATTCTATGAGAAAATTTTCTCTCAAGTCTATCATAAATTTTTTTCAGGAGGTATCCCGATACTTAAAACCATAAGAAAAATGATATCCTGATACTTAAACCAATAAAATTGTACTTCGTAATAAAAGTTGAGGGGTAGTCTGGGATATCTCTGGGCTCTTCATAGCTCCATCCCTCCTAATACTATCACTAGTTCAAAGAAAAACATAAATTGACTTAAAAATATTTAGAATCAAAAGAGTAGTTATATTCCACCAAGGGGTGTAAACGAGCCGAGTCGAGCCCAAGCTCGTTAAGGCTCGAGCTCGACTCGTTTTAGTTTTAACAAAGCTCGAGCTCGACTCGTTTCGAGCTTTAATTCCAAAACTCGAGCTCGGCTCGTCAGAAAGTTTTCAAGCTCGAGCTCGGCTCGGGCTCGACTCGTTTAGTATTTAACTATTTTATATATAATTTTTTATATTTAAATTTATATATAATTATAATCTTACATCTTATATATAACAAATAAATGCTATTTAATATTTTTTTATCATAATTTTTAATTATATTTATGAATATATATTTAAATAATATTTATAAAACTAATTATAAACATATAAACAAAAAGCTGGTTAAGGCTCGACGAGTTTTGAATGCAAAGCTCGAGCTCGAGCTCTATAACAAAACAAACATTATTTTAGGCTCGAAATCAAGCTCGAGCTCGTTAAGGCTCGACTCGAACAAGCTACCAAGTCGATCTCGAATAGCTTGCGAGTCGACTTGACTCATTTACACCCATAGTTATATAACTTTTATATTTACATATAATAATTTTTATTAATTTACATAAGCATTTGTGTTATTTATAGAAAAAAAAGGTGAAAAATATAATGATATCGAAAACTAGAAGCAACTCAACTCAACTCAACTGAAAAGGGCCGATAAGAACTAGGGTTTCATTCATCTCACTCAAACCCTCAATCAGCAAACAGCAGCAATGGCGGATGCAGACTCAACCGGAGTAGTTATTCGTTTTCACGACAGCAAGGGTTACGGTTTCATCAAGCCAGATGAAGAAGGCGAAGATCTGTTCGTTCATCAATCTGAGATTCAAGCTGAAGGTTACCGTAGTCTCGAAGAAGGTCAAAAAGTTAAGTTTCAAGTTGTTGAGAAGAACGATCGATTACAAGCTGTTAATGTTACTGTTGTAGATGGATCTAATGTTGACAGATCTCGTAATCGTGATGGTTACGGTGGCGGTGGTCGTAGAGGTGGTGGACGTGGTTCGTTTAATGGTAACGGTGGTGGTTATCGGAGCGGCGGCGGTGGTGGTGGTGGACGTGAGTGTTATAATTGTGGTGGCGTTGGACATATAGCTAGGGATTGTAGTAGCGGTGGGGGCGGTGGTGGTGGTGGAGGTGGCGCGTGTTTTAACTGCGGAGGGTTTGGTCATTTGGCTAGGGATTGTAATCGTGGACGTGGTGGTAACAGTGGTGGTGGTGGCGGCGGTGGAGGAGGATGCTATTCTTGTGGTGAGATAGGGCATTTGGCTAGGGACTGTACGGCAGGTGGTGGCGGCGGTGGTGGTGATCGTGGTTACTCGAGGTCTGGTGGTGGCGGTGGTGGTTACAGGTCTGGTGGAGGTGGTGGTGGTGGTGGTAACTGTTATAATTGTGGTGAAGCGGGGCATTTTGCGCGGGAATGCCCGACTGGATCGTGATCTATTAACTTACTAAAGCGTGGCCTCAAAGCTAGAAAGGTATGATCTTTTGGGGTACATTTGGTTAAGTAGTTTTTTAGCGTTTAATTAAGTGGTCTATTCATTGGATGAACATTTTTAGGTGTGTGTTTGGGTTTGTGTTACAATCCTTTGAATATACATATAGGGGCTGGTTACTAGTCTCAGTTTTGTTCATGAATTTCAGGATATTATCCAATCTTTTAGTACCTTTTTGTTTTCTCAGCTTTTATGCAACTTATGCTGGTTATATGTTATATCAGTTGTTTTTTTTGGTTGTTTGTTTGCTTCTGTGCTTGCAACTTAATGTGCGGGTTTATGTTGTTTAATAATTTTGCATTTGGCGTGGTTATCAAATTGTGGTCTTGTTCGTCTTTTGCTGTTGATATCATGTGGTTTATAAGGATTTATGACCTGAGTGGTAAGCTTTTTGTGTTTCATTGTTGCTGGCTTAAGTGTGAACTAAAAGTTGAGATTATGATCCTTTTTCTTCGAACCTTTTTCCTATCTTTGAAGTGTATCCGCTGAGTAGTTGAGTTACAAGTGAGTTTTTATCATGCTAACTACAAATAAGTTATTAAGCAAGTTGTGAGCCACAAGTTAGATGAGCATCCCTTATTTGTTTTGTCATTGAAAAGATAGTATGTGTCTTTCTTTTGTGCTCATGACATGTTGATAATTACACATTACATTTCTACACATTGTTATCAATATAGATGAAGACTATAGATCAAGGATGGTGGTTGGGAGGGATAGTGATGAATGATTTAGGGTCGTGAGGGGTAGAAACAACAAATGCAACAATACGAGGATGGTGCTAGTGAGTTGTAGAGACAAGTTTACCAACATTTGATGGCAAGTCATTGTTGGAAGTTGATGAATGAAAGAAGGATTTAACACTCGAAGAGAATACTCCGGTAGCTACTCCTACTATCAGGGTTGGAGGCCTGATTACGGTTTAAAAGTATATAGGAGTTAAAATGATATAGAGCATACTATGCAAACATTAATAATTTGAACTCAAGTCAATAATGAGACCATGAATTTATGAATTTGGAAGGTTAGTTTAACACTTCAACACAATGATCCACTAGAAGATTTAACACATGCATCTAGAGAACTCAATACTTATATCGTTGTTATTTTTAAAGAATTTGGAAGGTGGGAAAAACTGGTTTGAGAATTCAAGGTTACAACATGACCAAATCAGTTTAACTAAGAACTGGGTACAACCTGACCCATATGGTTGATACTGGTTTTTAATTTGCACAAACCATTTTAAACCGTCAAACCTGAACTCTTCTGGTCAAACCTTGATTTAATAACTTTCATCATTTATATGGACATACAAGTTACTTGTTTTTAGCGTCTAACAATGAAGCGATTCACTAAAATAGCCAGTGAGAAAATATCTAGTGCATCACTAAAATAGTCAGTGAGAAATATCAAGTGCACCGATACAAAAAAACTTGCAGCCACATGTATCCAAGAGGGATGAGTTTAAATCTCAATCAAGACAATAAAAATATACTCACCAAAACTAAGGCTGTGTGTTGTGGAAGGGTAACAGATATAAAAAACTCGGGTCTTATTCTTCTTTGTCTCAGTTGTTCATCCGAACCACTTATAGGTTAGTTTCATTCAGCATTGCAGCCAAACACAACAAACCTCTGATCGATTTAGAGGTCCTTCCGTTCAGAGCCAAACAAACAACCTCTTAGATTCACAATCATCTCTCTTATGGTCCTCATCATCTTTGCCAACACAATAGATTATTTTTTCAACGGCGATTGTTGAAGCTCGATATTGATTTATGTTGTTGGTATTATGTTTCATTAGAGATGGTGAAAGTTGAGACTTGAGAGTGATGAATTTTGATTTTGGGAGTGATTGTCTTTTAAACTCCTTCACGCTGCTATTGCCTCCACGCCGCACCAACTACAATCCCAACTAGCGCCCATTTTTACATGCGTTGTGATGTTTCGGTGAAGCCCTTGCCAATGTGGCAGGGGATAACACCCATGGAGGTTACCGCATGTGAGTTCAAACCTCAATCAAGTAAAAAATGCCTTCTAAAAGAAAAAAAGAACATCATGCTCTTTAGTGGATACAAATTACTTATGTATATATATTTTCAACATATAGTTGTTATGAGACTAATTTTGGATACATACAGTACAGATATATGTGTAGTGTGTATATATATGTGAGAATTTACTGCATACAGTGTATATATTTTTGTCAATATTGTATGATATTCATTTGAGTATAACGGTTTTTTCGTTATCCAAACCGACGTAAAAAAATTATTGGTGTTAACATTAATTTCTATGAAGATAGTATACTGTAACGGAGCTATCCTCTAGACTCCGTGTGGCGCCTAGGGTTGGCCCTGGGCTAGCCTAACCATCTCACATATCATGAGGTTCACTTGTTTATCATGCCTTGGACTCATCAGGGAGGCGGCCACAACCCCAACTAGTGTTACGTCGGAGTGTAAACACCCTATTGTATGACTTTCCCACAAAAACTATGGTCCTCTCTGATGAGTAGCACTAGCAAGAACCCAGTAAACCGAAGTGTTCAAACACCAAACAAACAACTTTGATCTTCAAACATCTGATCTGCAACAATACGATTACTTACATGTTTTATCATCATCATAATCACATACTACTATTATCAAATTTTTGTACCTATATCATTAAATATTGGTATATTGGTTTTCACTGGTCCCAACTATTACCTTTTGTCTTCTACTGGTCCCAACTATTAAATTGGTTGTCAACTGTCCCAACTTTTATCACTTTGGTAACCACTGGTCCCGTCGTTAAATTTTTTTAACGCTGTTAAGTTTTTTCCAAATTCAAGACCGATGTTTTAGACCTTTTGATCGGAAGGATAATACTTGTCGATTAATGTAAAAGTTTTCTCGAAAAGGCTCTCTGAACGATAAAATTTTTACATCTGATTGATGCACCGTTAGGTTTAAACACACGATTGAAGCACTATTTTGTTGTTCGGAGCACCATTTTGAGGTAACTTTTTCATCAATCGAATTATATTATCGTTCCGATCAAAATGCTAACATCGGTATTGAATTTGGAAAAAAACTTAACGGCGTTAAAAAAATTTAACGATGGGACCAGTGGTTACCAAAATGATAATAGTTGGGACCGTTGACAGCCAATTCAATAGTTAGGACAGGTAGAAGACAACATGTGATAGTTAGGACCAGTAAAAACCAATATACCTTAAATATTCTTAACAAAAGTAATGTACAATTATAGAATGTTACAACCATTAAATATTCTAAAAAAATTAATTTAAAATCGCATATCTTCTCATTTAAATCCACCTTAATTGCATATTTAGTTATTTACTTAACTTAAAAACTAAATTGAATATTTCTCTCTTTTATTTTTTACTAGGTTTAATAACGTGTGTTACACACGGATTAATAATAGTAATATCTATAAAAAAAATTATAACCATTATGTTTAAGGATTTGTAAATATTTAATACTAGATTAGTATCCGTGTACTACACGGGATTTCAGTTTTATATGTTTTATCTAAATTTAGGTATTAAATTTATTTTTAACATATCCCCTATTAAATCGGTTTGGATATTTACAAATATTTTCCTATAAAAAATCATATGCTAAAATAAAAGATATTATCTATAATAATTGGTAAATTTTTTATTTGAATATATCGGGTTAGAAGATAATTCATGATAAGTGGTACATTTTTTATTTGAACATTTTGGGTTAGAAGATAATTCATGATAATTGGTAAATTTTTAACTTGAACATATTGGGTTAGGAGATAGATTATGATAAACGGTAAATTTTATTTGAACATATCATATTAGGAGATAATTGATTATAATTTGTTAATTTATTATTTGTACATATCGGGTTATTTCGAATATGGAGCGCACCATGACCCGCTTTGAAATCATCCATCAAATTAAATTAGAGGATGACACCTAAGCAAAATCCTATGTGGAGTAGTTAGATAGTTGACATGTGGATGAGTTACTCAATTATTAGAATATGTAGATTTAAGGATTTGATTCCATCAACTTATGAATAATGAAAATTTTCACTTAATTTTCCTCCCAAACTTCCTATTATAGAACACATATATTTTCCCTCAAAAAATGTCACCTTAAAACCTTAAATTATTATATAGACTAGGTTTAATACTCATGTATTACACACGGGTTATATAATAATTTTTATAAAAAAATCATAAATTTGTAAACATTTAGTATTTAAGGTTTTGTTTCCATCAACTCATGCATGGTATAAAATTCCACTATTTTTCCTCATCAAGCTTCCTATTATAGAACAAAATTGCCCCCAAAAATTACTCCCTAAAACCTTGATTTATTAGATAGACTAGGTTTAATACCCGTGTGTTACTCACGGGTTAAATAATAAAATTTATAAAGAAATTATAACATTATTTGAAGTATTTATAAATATTTAATTTTTAATGATTTGTCTCCATCACCTTATGCATGATAAAAAATTCCATACAATTTTTATCTCCCAAACTTCTATTATAGAACAAACATTTCCCTCCAAAAAAGGTCACCTAAAACCTTGAATTATTAGATAGACTAGGTTTAAAACGCGTGTATACACACGGAATAAATCTAAAATATATAAATAAAAATGATAAAAATCGAAAATATAGAACACAATAAATAAAGATTCAACAACGGATTAATTGAACATACTATCAAAATCGAATACTGGTTATACACCATATTTAATTTGAAATTAGAGTTTATTTATAAGAAACGAAACAATAAATAAAGCTTCAACAACTGGATTGATTGAAACCACAAACGTATTACCAAAAATATAGAGCACATTGAGTGGAGTTGGCGTAAATAGCAATGAAGTTTTGGAGCCCAATTTGACCGGTCAAAAAATTTTCCCTCTCAAATTTGCCCCCCAAAAACTCTGAAATATTAGATAGACTAGATTATACCCCGTGTGTTACACGAGTTAAATAACTAAAAATATTTAATTATTATCGAGCATAATAAATATAGAATCATATTATGAGTAAGCATTACACTATAAATCATTACCATCTTGGGTACGTTCTCTAACACCAATAAAAACAAAACCCATATAAGAAAAATTATAAGACAAATTATAAATTCACAAGCATAAAAATCCTATTAAAATCGTACAAATGGATGACAACTTGTACTGATACAAGCCATGAGCTTTGGTATAGAGATAAGAGACCGATAAACTAATGCACTATACAAAAACAATGTTTAAATAGTATTTATTACAAAAATTAATGCTTTGGAATATTATTGATATATATTTTGGTAATTTATATTTTTACTTTTGTAAGAATATGGTAATTATTTTTGTAATTAATAAAAAAATATTACTAATATGGTAATTATTTTTGTAACTGATATGTAAATATATTATACGATGGTCGTATGTTATGTAATAGTAGGAGGGTTAAATATGTAATATATTATTGGGCGGGAAAATGATGCCAACAATGGCTTCATTGCATGACATGTGGCATCAAAAACCCTATTTTATTAGAAGGTATAGATAGGTTTATGATGTGTGAAATTAGATATATTAAATTAATGTCGTTCACAAAACTCAGGTTTTAAATTAAAATGGAAAACCCAACAAAACTCACACAAGCGGCAAGTGTACCGGTCGTGTGTAGTCAAGCTAAGTAAGTCCGAGTATCGTACCCAAGAGATTGTTTGGCGGCCCTCAATAATAAATCGTTATCGACTCCTAACCGATGAAACTTTGTTTATTTTTAATTATTTAAACTATGAAAATAAATACGAACTAAATATTAAAAGTTATCTAAATTAATTAAAACTAGCGAATGAGAAATACTAAAAAAAACGACTAAAACTTACGACTAGCAAATATGGAGAAAGCAAACCACCTAGGTAAGAATCCTATTGACGAATTTCACTATCCTTGGGATTGATAAACTGCACGACTCCGGATCTAAAAATTATGACCAATAGACAAACTAAACTATGCTAAGCCTGCTATAGGTCTTATAAACATACTCTAGAGTTTCTAAAGGTCTTATGAAGTTCAACGGATGACGGAATGAATCAACTTTAGGTATCTCCAAACCGGGAATACTAAGGTACCCTAATGATGTATCTCCTCTCGGTCTCAACAATCACAATACACGTAAGACTGTCCCCGACAACCCTAGATGTAAAGAGGTAAACTTATCTAACCAAATTTATGACATGGAATTACAAGAACCAAAACCGACAAGGTAAAGCTTACTCTTGTATAACTCTATTCCTATCAAGTTAAGATAAAAGATAAAACCAATAGCCTATCACCTCTCGGTCTCTAGACTAGTAGAACACTAAGTTAAACCAACATTCAAAACTTATTCCTATGATTAACTATCTCTAGCTTAACCACAATTAGATCTCAAACACCAAGTTTTCAACCTAAACATATAATTCTAATCAACAAAACACAAAGTTAAATAACTAGAATCACAAGAGAAATATAGAATTAAATGTCAATCACAACCTAAGACTATATGTAGTGGTTAATGCCCCTAAGGGGCGTTTTCCGCCATGTGGACGATGATTAGGCAATGGGCATTATACTAAAAAGTGGCGTAGTGGGATAATGCCCCTTAATTATTACTAAGAGAGAGAAAATGAAGAGAGTGTGTGAGAGAAATGGGGAAGAGAGAGGGGCGGAGGCGTTATAAGAAAAACGCCCATGCCCATAACGCCCCCGCGTAGTGGTGTGCGGGGCGTTATGGGGCGTTATGGGGCCTTATGGGGCATTATACCCATTGCTTCACGCCCATTATGGGCAGTCTAACATGCATACACATCATAAACCGGAAAAAGATAAATAATTTCAATAATATTCATGTCACACAATTAACCAAATCCCAAAAAAATAACAAAACTAGTCAATAATCATCAAACCTAGGTAGTTTTAATAGTTTAGCTACTCATAACGGTCAAGAACGAATCAAAAATAATAATATAAGTAGCAAACATTATGAAAAAGTTATAAACTAAAATCAAGAATTCAAACCAAAAGTGCAATACGCTCGTTAAAATTGAACTCTTAATCGTTAAAAACTTGAAACTCCTTCTCCTTTGTCCGGCAAAATCTCCAAATTCACTCGTCAAAGTGGCAAAGAAAAATGCTTTGCTTTCTGCCGTCACCAATAAATTGTCATTCAAATTATTCGTAAATTGCCGTTCGTAAAATCCTCCCCTGTTTGCCGTCTAAATCTTGATATATATATGAAACCCTCTTTTCTTCTTCTATTTGTGGGCCAGCCTTTAAGATGTAATATAAAATCTCATTTCACTTTGTGGGCTTCTCATCTCAATTTCACTTCTTTAATAAAACGTGACCTGCATTTAAACATTTGACTTATGAATTATATGTTCATTATGAGATGGTTTGTTTTTATATCCACGTGAAGTGCATTAAATTCATCACACAACCCAATTGCAAAATTCATTAGTACCGGTTCATGTTTTATATACCATATTTAATATTTAACTCACTTTGTCAATTTAGTTTAACATCAAATTGACGTATAAACTACTTATGAGTATAATTCAACCAAATTTAACCTAAAAAGTATTCAAAGTGTAAGGAAATATTTATATAATTTAGATATAATTGAGACCACATCAGTTAGTATTACACACGGTTTGAATAAAAATATTTTAAAAAAATTATAACTATAATATTTAAAAATTTATAAATAATTTTATAAATTATTATTAATCACAAAATTTTGTCTTTGTTAACACTCCTACTCAATTTTACCTCTCAACCTTCCTTTTATAAAATAAATTATGTTTCCCCCCTAAAAATTACGCCCTAAAAACTCTAATTTATTAGATAGATTCCTATTTTTTTCCAACGCTTTAATCCTAATGTGTACTAGTTTAGTAATTAGAGTCATAATAGTAAAACATATAAACTGAAAAATAATTTAAATACAAACATAATCTTGATCACATATTCATTGTTTAAACTTCATAAATTAGTCTAAAATAACGATAATAATTCATAAAAATTAAAATTAAGTATACCAAACATGTCAACAACTCTTTTCAAACATTTCTCCTTTATAAGCTTTTGCTAGTATAATAATGGATATTAGGTTAAATATTCTAGAAACATAATGGTTCTTATTCGGTTTATTTAGATATCTGAATTCAAAAATTTGTCATCCGAATCCGATCCGAGTAAGGAATTTGGATTCGGGTGAGATCCGAAATCCTAATAAGGAATTTGATTCAGTTTTCTTAGATTTGTATACGGTTCGGATTACGGTTTTATTCGAATTTTTTTTAACATATGCACTCCTTATTTGCATATTTACCCAACTCGAAAATTTAATTGTATATTTCTCCCTCCAAACTTTATTAAATTTTAAATTAACCTATTTGGAGTTATTTTATTAAACATAAAAGAGTTTATATAATGATTATTTTACCTTATTTTTACTACAAATTTACCCGTTTTGAGTTTGTTTTTTAAATTTTCATTATTAATTTTTATCTTCATTTGTGTTTTTACTATTTTTTTTTCAACTATCACGAATGACAATCCTTCAAATAAAATCACAAATACCAGAGTTTTAATTTTGATGATTGTCACTTATATTCCTTATAGTTGTTGTTACTCGAATAGTTCTTGATGGATGAAAAAACAATGATAACAAAAAGTATTTTAGTAAAAACGCAAAAAATAGAAATAAAAGAACGTAGTGATAAAAAACGTTGAAAAATATGTTTAGTGGTTAAACTTACAAAGTGATATTTTTTATCTAAACAGTGACGTCCTTTTACAAAGTCCACATGGGTGATGGATTGGTGAGTGGTAATTGTGGGATATATATAAATTCAGAACACATAGAATTTCCCTTCAACTTTTCAAAGTGACACGTTGGACCTTAACACTAACGAAGTTAGTGTTTTCTAACAACATGAGTGACATTGACCAATATCACATAGTTAGGAGTGAGAATTTTAATTGAGAGTGACAACAATCAATTCTTTATAGTAGAAAGTGTTAAAATCCAATATTAAAAAAAACACAAGGAAGAAATCACATGCAAATTAAATAATTTATACACGTTCACTCTTATTTATCTAGAAAACATATTATATAATTACTAATAACCAAAGTCGGTGGTGGCTTTCGATCGACCACCCATTGCCACATGTCACCACCTCCCATTGGCATGAGTTTTTTTGAATTTTTACCAGTTTTTAGTGGTTAAATACTATTATATATAGTTACAAAACTTTACTTGGTTTAATGGTTTGCGTCGTGTTGAGTTGTTCTTCTTTAACAATTTCACTTTTGACCCGTTAACTTAACTTTAAAATGTTTACTAATTTGACCATACTATTTCCAACTTTGACTTGTATATTTTTTTTAATAACTGACGCATTAAGTCTTTACACCGTCGTATGACACATGAAACTTTTTGTATCAACACGTGTGACGAACTTTCGTACGAAAAACCGGGTAGCCGTATCTCACGACCACTATCGTATCTAGTTAACTCTATTTATTATCGTTGATATCTAATTTCACACCACATAAAAATGCTAAGTCTTATTCTAACACTTCTATATCGTTAAGCTAAACGCCCTTTGAATCTTTTATTTTATTCAATAAAACGTTACCTTTTAGTTTTACGGCCAAGAATTGTGGATGAAAAAATGAAACAAAAATTAGAAAAAAAGATTGATCATGTAGTTTCCTAATTATGGGCAGTTAACCCTTTAAATTTGTGTGGCTATATATAACTTCTAAAATTGCCAATTAAGGAAAGACACGTTCCTTTCGTTTCTAAACAATAAGGTTTCGAGTTTCGTATAACACTTATGTACACCAAATAAATCACTTTTCATGAATATGTTTTCGATGTGAACATATGTTTTACATAATTAAATAATGATTATATACAACACTTACAAGTCATTGTGAGCTAATAGAATAATTTTTTTCTTTATTTTTTAGCAATTAGTTTAATAAATAATAAATCATTTGAAGCCGCTTTGTGAACAAAAACAGGTTGCAAAAGGGACCTAAGCCTCAGCCATCGCAACTTCAATCCCTGACGCATGAACGTTTAAAACAGACGCTTCGTGTAATTTTAAGAACTAAGTGTAGAAAAAATGCAAATGCGCTCAATAATAATGGAAAGGACCATAATGCCTACGCTCTTAACATCCTAATGTTGCACTGATATCAAACATCGAATTGAACCATCGTTTGTAGTCTTGCAGGTCAAAAGGCCGTTTGAGCTTTTTGTCAAACATGTGTTTTTAGGTCATGTCAAATCTCAAGGGTTCTATAGCGAAATTCAAAGGACCATTTGAGTGCGACTGTGCAAGATTAGATGGGGATTGTGTAGCTATAAAAGGATGAAAATAAAAATTATTTTTGTAACAAATAAATAATCAACTCATACCTTTTATATCATGTCTTTTTCTTTCTTTCAGAAGGAAAACCGAGGCAATAAAGTGGTGTTGAATAAATGGGAGATTGAAGATTTAAAGTTGAATAAAAGAAGGCAAGAAACCTTCTCTCTTTCTTTTAAGGCTCTTTAAGGAGAGAACCATAACTTTAATTTGATGTGGACTCGTCTCGAGTTAATGTGTAGTTGATGTAACGTTTAGGTGGAATGAAATAGTCAAAGAGGATGATAGTATAGCACATAGTCTAAACTTGGTACTAACATACCATAAATTAACTTCGATGGAATAAGTTTGCTGCAAAGCTTTGATGCTATTGATGGACAATAACATTTGTTAGGGGTGTTGTTTGTTGGTCTCCACCGAGACGTTAAGTTGCTTCTAACGGTTAGATTCTAACCCTACCTCATGTTTTGTTTCTCTTTATTGATTTTAAATATAATATATATATATATATATACCGTTAAATATCAACAATGTGATTATTGATATATATATATATTTAACATAATATGTTTTTTACTTATTTTATTTTTAAATTAATTTTGTTTTTGTGTATGTTAACGGTTAATTTAATGAAAAAAATATATAATGGTTTCGTAAATTGAACATATCATTACGATATGCTTATTTCTTAAACTTTTTGATGAATGACCTGTCATACTACTATCTCTTAAAGTTTCAGATATAAACAACAAACTTTTTGATAGAAATTAAAAAGGTTCAAAACCTCTAAGGTTGATGCACGATCCAACCGTATTTAAAGAGTCGTCTTGTCTACACTTCGAGTTCGTCTTTTCAAAACTCTAAACCCAAAAACAATACTATCATTAGTGACTTTTTATTCATACACTTTTGGAACTAGAGCTTGTAACATTCATTATATATAAAGTTCTTGGTGGTGACCACTACCAAAATTAGTGAGAAGAGTAAGGGTATATAATCAACCATGCATATTAGTGAGAAATTAAAAAAAAGGTGATTACTTCCTTAGTAAGTAAAAAGGTTGTGACAATCTTTTCCATCTTGTAACAAGGGAGAATTGAAGATTGTGATCTTTTGTAGCACAACAAGGCTCAATGTAACATATTTTGTTCAAAATATATATGTAACTTACCATTAAGATACTGAGCCCGAGCTCGAGCTTTACATACCGAGCTCGAGTCGGCTCGCGAGCCTTATCGAGCTTATCCATTATATGTTTTTTTAATTTATTTTATAAATATATATTATTATTAATACTTAGATATATAAAAGTTATGATTAAAGATATATAATATGTATTTTGTTATGTATAAAATACATATAATTAAAAGTTTATGTAAAATTAAATATAAAAAATTAAAAATTTATATAAAATCATATATAAATAATTAAAAATAAAATAATAAAAAACCAGACGAGCCGAGCCTGAGTCGAGCTCGAGCTTGAGAAGTTTATAACGAGCTCGAGCTCGAGCTTTGAAATTAAAGCTTTAAACGAGCCGAGCTCGAGCTCGAGCCTGGTTAAACTGAAACGAGCCGAGCTCGAGCCTAGACGAGCTCGGGCTCGACTCGGCTCGTTTACACCCCTATATGTAAGACATAAGTGTCCATAATAACCTAAAAATGTATAAAACCCAAGTGATCGAAGTGACTTTCTCTATCTCTATCTTTTCCTCCAAGTTCTCCTCTTGAGCATATATGCAAACAAGGTTTTTCCTTTTTTGTAATAGAATTATTTTCATCAACAAAAATTGTAACATTCTTACTAAATAAATTAACTATATATATATAATATAAAAGTTGATTTAAATATATAAAACACTTGCTTTTCTGAACACTTTCATAAAGTTATATTTGATTTGTTAACAAAAAATATTCACGGCATAATGAATTTCTGTCCATTAACTTTTTTAGTATTAACTTTTTATATATAATGCTAATTCAATACTTAAATATTAATATTATTATCATCATCAGATATCATCTTCATCATTATCCTCTTTCATGAAAAAGAAAAGGGGTTAGCCATATTTCTTCTTTTTTAAAGACACACAATAAGATAGTTATCACACCCACAAAGAGCTCGATATCAACATGCATACATTTCGTTTACCAAAGAAAACTAATGAACCTCCATTGTTGAAATCAACAAGGAATTGGAGATCATTTATGGAGAGAAATACAACTACCACGTTTGGATTGAAAAAGACTACATCAAAGATCAAGTCAACTAGTTAAGTACTCATCATTGACAATTGGACTCGATATACAAATTTAAAGACATGTTTTAACTTGAGAGGAACATTAATACATTATACACATGAATTACGCTCTTTTTCCCTTAGTTATTTTTTTTTTTCTCAGAAATTTTTTTAGTAAAGTTTTTAATAAGACAGTATAACTAATCCAATAGTATCAGTTTAATTTTTTGATTTCTAGGTCGCGGTACCAATTTAACATCATTGTGAAGTATGATGTGAATAGTATATAGTGAACAGTAACATGTATAAAAATAGTATTATAAAGGCAAATTGACGTAAAATAATCCTAACTACCACCTATTGACCTAGAATAATCTCAACCTATTTTTCCTCTGATGGTCCAAAATTTAAGGTATTTTACCTTGAATAGTCCCCGTTAAAGTTGCATAACGTCTTAAGGAGCTTTAACGGTTGACCATTCTAGGCAAAATACCTTATATTTCGGACCATTGGAGAGAAAATGTGAGTTGAATTATTCTCGACAAATAAGTGATAGTTTGAATATTTTAGATTAATTTGCCATCATAAAACATACTTATTACCTCATTAATTGCTCTTGTTTAGTTTTAGGGAAAATTTCTAAAATGTTCATTTTGACCAAAAAATAAGTACATGTTGTCTCCTTTGACTTTCTATGCAAACTAATGATTATTTATAACTAGTCGCTCGATTAGAGAATTAAAATTGACATTTTTGAGACAACTATGACTAGCCTTCTAGACTTCTAGTTGTTCGACTATCCTATCTAGTCGTTCGACTAGTTTTCTTGTCAGACTAGCTAAAAATTATTATTTTTAATTTTGAAAAATCAAATGAACAAATATGATTTTTTTTTATCAAACTGGTTATTTTGAAAATATTGACTATTCTATCTATATAGTATTTTGTATTGAACAAATGATATTTAGAAATGAGTTTCCACTCCACTCTCTCTTATTTTCTCCCTTTTACCTTTACAAGAATTATATTAATTAAACATTCAAAAATCTTCCTTTTCTCAACACTTTCATAAAGTTACTTGATGATTTATTAACAAAAATATTCATAGTACGTATCATGAATTTCTGTCCATTAACTTTGTCAATCATCCTTTATATATATATAATGTTAACTCAATTCTTAAATGTTAATAATATTATCATCACCATCATCCTTTTTCATGAAAAGGAAAAAAAGGTGTTGTCCATATCTTTTTCTCTTCTTTAAGCACACTAAGTAAGTCGGCAGGTTGCCTTCAATTTCTATAAATGCCAATCTCTCATTTCCTCAACATTCCCTCTACTTCTTCCTCCTAATTTCTTACAAGGTTTTAGGCTTAAAATCCACTTGTATAAACCCTCTCATCGGCTTCGTAGTCATTCTCTTCGTAGATCATCCATATGGGTCACTACGATTTCATTCTTACGTTTCTAATAATCTTCTTCGTTCATAATGGTAAGCCAATAAGTGGCAGACCTAAAACAAAATTTCACCTAGCACCACCACCCACTTTCCATCACCACCATCACCGTCTACCACACCACCACCACCACCACCATAATCATCACCACCCACTTTCCATCTCCACCATCACCGTCTACCACACCACCACCACCACCACCACCCACCATTATCCACCACCACCACCACCACCCACCATTGTCCACCACCACCACTACCACCCACTATTGTCTACCATCACTCACCGTCCCCCCCCCACCACACCTACTGTCAACCATCGTCCCCCACCCACCACCATCTAGTACCACCACCACCGTCCCTCCCACCCACTATCAACTACCACCACCACCATCCACCACCACCCACCATTATCCACCACCACCACCCACCATTGTCCACCACCACCACAACCACTACCACCACTCACCATTATCCACCACCACCACCACCCACCATTGTCCACCATCACCACCCACCATTGTCCACCACCACCACAACCACTACCACCATCCACCATTGTCCACCACCACCACCACCACCACCTATCATTGTCCACGTACCATCACCTACAGTCCCCCACCACCACCACCCACTGTCCTACACCGTCCCCCACCCACCACCACCCAGTACCACTATCACTTTTCACCACCGTCCCTCACCCACCACCATCCAGTACCACCATCAGTGTTCCCCACCACCATCACCACCACCAGTTTATTCCAGTAGACTGCAGAAGTTAAAAAAACAAACAGTCTTCTTGTTACAGATTGCATATGTTTAGTCCACATCTTTTTCTGTAGATGTCTGCAGATATGATTCGCAGACTGCAGATATTTTCCTGCAGAAAAACAAACAGCACCTTAGTCTCGCTCATGCACGCAATGTTTTCAGAATCAAACATGACTAACAATAGGCCTAATATTACCCCTTTCATGGTCTTTTTAAAAGTGCAAGATTTTATTTATATATGAAAATCACAAATCTTAATAGTAATTTTCATAGTTTGCTTTAAATTGGATGTACATTCATAACTTGTTTTTATATTATTTTGACATGGTCTTTTGAAAATTTGATTTGACCGGTCCTACAATGGAACATGTAAACAACAACTATTTTATCGTGTTATCCGGTTTTCAAAACATTCGTAACTTATTCCAACTAATCTTTTGTGGTTGTTGATATTCAGGTGTTTCAGGGACCACTTTTACATTCATTAACAAGTGTACGTTCACAGTTTGGCCCGGAATTCTAGGACAACCGGTTCTAGACACCACGGGATTCGAGCTTGTAAACGGGAAATCCCATTCCGTACAAGCTCCACCCGGTTGGTCTGGCCGGTTCTGGGGAAGAACCGGCTGCAATTTTGACCAGACTGGTCACGGTTCATGTACAACCGCAGACTGCGGTTCCGGACAAATAGAATGCAACGGCGCTGGAGCAACTCCTCCAGCGACCCTAGCAGAATTCACCCTCGGGTCAGGTCCATCGACGCAGGATTTCTACGATGTCAGCCTCGTTGATGGTTATAACTTACAAATGATTGTTGAAGTTAATGGTGGGTCGGGTAATTGTGGGACGACCGGGTGTGTTGATGATTTGAACAAACGGTGTCCGAGTGAGTTGAAGGTTGGTGGCGGTGATGGGTGTAGAAGTGCGTGTGAGGCGTTTGGGACGCCAGAGTATTGTTGTAAGGGTGCGTTTGGCTCACCAGTATCGTGTCAGCCTACGGCGTATTCGCAGGTGTTTAAGATGGCATGTCCTAAGTCGTATAGTTATGCGTATGATGATGCGACAAGTACATTCACGTGTACCGCGGCTGATTATGTAATCACCTTTTGTCCCTCACTCTCAAGGTAAACTTTTTTTTATGTACGTTAAAAATGAATTCCCAAAGATTTTTGAATTTAATTAACACTATTTTTTATTTTTATAAACAAAATACGGGTATATGCTCTGTATTACTTTATATATCACGTAGGCTTTGATGTATAGTTATTTCTCTATGTCATCGGTCATAGATAGTTGCATCAATAGTTGTTTATAAAAAGTTTTTTTTTTATTATTGTCTCCTTATAAGTAGTGCGTTTTTTTTAAATGAATACAGTGGAAAATCTGGAAAGGATTTAAGGAAACCTACAAATGGAAGTAGATCCGGTCCGTTAGAGGGGTTCTTGTCGAACAGTTCGTTATATGCAGATCTTGCTACATCCGACTCAACTACAATGTCAATCACACATCATTCTTCAACACTCATATTTACTACATTCATTAGTTTTCTTGTACTAATTAAGTTATTTTTGTAGTTTGATTTTACTTTAGTTTTAATGTATTTTAGGGTTGGACAAACTTTGACATACAAAGTTAATTAACATGCATATATATAGAAATGTTTTAAGATTTGATTTTACCAATATAGAAAAGTCGAAGTAAGTTGTTTATGCATGTGGGTATGTTGATTTTGATGTAAATGTAACAAAGTATGAAGTTTATTTCAGTTTATACTCTACAGAATATATATGGTATTATCAGTTTGTAAAGGTGAATTTTATATTGTCTTCATTTCAATATTCTTAATGTTTGCGTTTGATAAAGCCATGTAGACTCAATTTTAGTGAATTCTCATGCAAGTAAAGTTTATCTTTACAAAATAAATATATATAAAGTTAACCTCTAAAATTCAACAAAAAAGCTAGCTTGTGTTTTTATATTTAACAAATATGTCTTTTTTTGGCATGATAAAGTTATTGAAATTATAATAAATAAACATATATAGTGTAATTTTAAAAATTTACCATATTTTTTTTTTGATTCTTTTTATTAATTAGTTTAAGAAGTTCAAATGTGAAAAAAAGTTAATAATTTATCGACTTATTATGTATGTAATTAGGGAAAATACGTTGCCCTTAATTTGATCATGTAATTGCCGTTAGTCAAAAAGTTGTATGCTACGGATAAGAACAATACAAATCAAGACATTTGATTAGTTGCTTTAGATTATTGTCTTTTGATAAATAAATCTTTTTAACATCTTTAACATTTTTTTTCTATCTTGTTTAATAATAAAAATTATTACGTAAAGTAGTCATGTAAACGTCCTCAAAATTAAAAGATATTTTGAATGATTTAGTGGTATACCGATAATTATCAACGGTTTAAATCACACATTATGTTCGTTACAAATTACCATCTTAATTAAGGGTTCAAATAATCTAATATCTTAGCATTTTCTAAAGGAACAAGAAGTTAAAGCGGTGAACATCACAAATTTAGAAAAGTTAGAGGGTAAAAATGCCTAAGTTTAAAGTTGAAGGGCCAAGTTGATGGACGAAAGTTAGTGATAGTACAAACTCATTTTGTGACACCGCCGACTTTTGTTTTCAATATAGTTATGTAATAAATATATGTTATAGAAACATGATCCAAGTAATTACATTAATCGAATACAAAAGATAAAAAAAATATAGCACGTTTTAGTGTGAATTTAATGAACCAGAAAGAGTGACCAAAAGAAAGAATTGCAGGGAATTAGAGCCAAACGACTTTCAAAACTAGCTTCAAACAGTTAACTTTTAAATTTAAAGCTAACCACTGAGGTCATAATACTAGAAATTACAATAGAATCAAACAAGCATGCACTTGACCTGCATTTTTTGGTCAAGTTGTTTGATGAATATTGTAATTATATTGGTCAACTAGTGATCAGTCTGATTACATTAAAATATCTAGCAGTTTGTTCAAGATATCTCGTTGGTGCGGAGTTTGGTTCAACGTATTGTCCCATCAGAACAAATTGCTAGCTTCTTTCCTTTAGGCTAAAAGTGTACGTTTGTGAATAGCCTAGTGTAGTATTTCGAGTCAAATTCAGCTATCAAAGGTCCAAGCTAAACATCACAATTCAACATATATCGTTTTTACATAAAAGTTAGAAAGGAAATAAAGTCGAAATATGCATGATTGAAAATGGACATACTCCAAGCATATATATATGTTTTCTTTAAAATGGGAACAACAGTATGCTATTTAATTCTTAAAGGTGTGGGGTTGCAGATCAATAATGCATGCAAAAGAAATGATGAAATGATATATACATCTTTCTCCTCAAGATAAAAAGTCATGCTCAACCATTTTCGACGGTACGTAGCGAATGATTCCTAAAGCGCAACACATGAAAAACAACAATGTACCTTGACCCGCAATCAATCAATAACGTACGTACATCTTCAACAAACCAGTAAAACCGATAGGGATCTTCATGGTCGCTTCATAAAACTCTAGGCCAAACCACTAACTAAGGTTTCAGGTTCGAC
Organism: Tagetes erecta; assembly: GCA_030867185.1. Classification (NCBI taxonomy): domain Eukaryota; kingdom Viridiplantae; phylum Streptophyta; class Magnoliopsida; order Asterales; family Asteraceae; genus Tagetes; species Tagetes erecta. The sequence continues at coordinate 9,472,717 of CM061490.1, forward strand.
GTGTGGGACAGATTGGCCGCTAACGTACGGTTTGAAACTTAGGTTTTGACTTTTTTAACATATTCTTTTATTTTTTATGTAAAAATAGTTAGTTTGTATTTAAATATTGTTTTTAAGAAAAGGATTCATGATGATAATGCATATACATTACTAAATATTTCAAAAAAGGAAATAAGAAATTTACAAATTTCCAAGTTTAGCCCCTCTACTATGTCTAGGCCTTCAACTTTGATCCTCAACCTTGACCTAAATATAACCTTGACCCCTAACGTTGGATTTTAATACTTTAAACAAAACACTTTTTTTATCAAAGTGCGTGTGTTGCTAAGTCGCAACACACGCAAGTCACAACTAATTAATTAAGACCCATATATCCGTCGTATTACGCGACCTGGTTACGTAACTAGATGATTAAAAAGAGTCAAACGGCTGGTTAAGTTTACCCACCTAGCCGTATAAATCGATCTTAAATAGTTTACCCTATGTTAATCTCATCGTTATTGGCTTATTGCAATAGTTGTTATATATTAATCATATACCTTGTTTAACATCATATACTTCAAATGTATATACGAAAAAAAAAAGTGTGTAAGGACACGGTATTGTTTGTGATTACAAAAGTATCTGTTTGTATATACAAAATAAAAGCCTTAAAAAGTGTAAGATAAGGCATCTATATATGTACTGGCACACCAAAAGTTCATGTATGTTAAGATATAAAGAATGTAATCTCTAATCTCTCTTTTGGTCATCAACAACTATACATATATGCCTTCATCAGTCATTTCAAATTAATCGACTAAATATATATAAACACGAAAAGTAACTATTAAATAAGTCGACGTGCATATTGCGTGTGCCTTAGTTTGATCGATCATAAGCAGCCTGTTATGTGCATGCATATCTATAGCTAGATAAAGGCAAACACGAATTTAATATCAATACTAATGACTAATCGATAAAAGGTAGACATGATGGCGTTCCAAACTTGTGTGTCATCGATCTAATCCACAATGAGATGAAAACGACTCCCTTTTACAACCACTACAAGATCACCCAATTGGTGACCTGATCATTAATTTTCTTTAACAGTTATTGTAAGTGTGACCAAACGCCTTTGTGGAATTGAGACAAACACAGTCAAGATTATTTAACAAAAAAAGTAGAGAAAAAGTGGCGAATTGAAAAGCAGGTGGTTCATGGGCAGGCATTTGAATGTGAATTGTCTTTTCTAAGAAATAAGAAAGACTTGTTTGACGCTTGCATACGAAGTTTGGTGCGTAAAAGTGTGACGACTAACAAAGTGTTTTATGTCTATACATCGCCAGCTCATTGAGGATTGTATATATCATAAACTTTAGCTTACAAAAACACATCATCAAGTCAATGATAAGAACCATTAAAGTAGAATTAGCATTCATCACCATCCATTATTACTCATTATTTATAACATTAAGCTCGTAGAAAAAAACATAACTCATAAGTTTGTTTAATGTTTTGAAAGTTACATAGACATAACATTAATAACACTTTGTGAAAGAAGCATAATCACAAGCCAAATGAATATTGTCATATATGTTGACTTAACGATACATAACCGAATAATTAAGAACACGTGCTGGGATGTGGCCAAAATGAAAATTAATCTATTTTTTGTGAAATTTTATTAAAACGTTCAATTATTAATGATCAATGGACTAATGACTTATGCAATTGAATAAAAAAGAAGACATATCTTTTCCTCAAAACAAAACTTAAACACAAATTAATCCTATGAAGCTATTAACATGAACACATTTAATAATTCAGTAGTATAATAGCATGAAAACGTTCAAGTTTTAGAAAAAGTATAAACCAACTTGAATGTACGTATTTGCATAATCCAAAACTGAGACTCGATCGTGATCACAAAAGTGAAAGCAATTAATCATAATAATAAAAAGTTCATATACCATCACTAAAAAACTAAATTTAATTAAATAGAAAAACTTTTGTGGATTGATACTATCACGGATTACGTGCATATAAAAAAAAGTAATTGCACGGTACCTCCGACTGTGGGAGGATTCTCCCTCCCCAAGCTAGCTGAGCCCCATAGCTGCCTGGCGGTTAATACCCAACAGGATTTTTTGAGCCGAGCAAGACTCGAACCCACGTCCTCCTGTTTGGAATGGGTGAGGCTGGCCACTCCCATGGTTAAAAGACAAATTGTGTCAATAACAAGAGTTGAACTTGTGACCTTCTAGGTTCAACGATAGCTCATTACCAATAGAACTAAGAAGTTTTAGCGAGATTACGTGCATATAAACAATCATCTAAAGGTACACAAATCATCATATGGCTTGGAGGTAATGCATGCAAATGTTTTTTAAACCAACCGGGGTTCGAATCGATCGAGTGGTAGCTTTTTGCCATTGGATTTCTATTCTGGTGGCCAAAGAGTTTACCTAAAAGGAGTTCTTAGGAAGGTCCTAATTAAGTTCTAGTCTTAAAGTGTCAAAAAGTAACCAGGAGGGTTGAAACCCCATCACAAAGAGCTTAAACCTAGGTAATGCTGATTTGTAGGTTGGCTTACTGCCCGGATGCAAACGCCATCGACGAAAACAATCGTCCAAAGGCTAGTTTAAAACCCTTGTGTCTCAAGTTAATTGGTGCAGGTAAAAACAACTAAGATTAGCCACGCGCTGGCGTAGTGCTGCCCCTGGGAACTGACTTCTTGTAGATCTCACTTGATTCCCTTTCTTTGCCAATGGTCCGCCCACAAATAAGTTCAGCCCAAAAGCCTTCACATGAGTCATGACCATCATTTACTTTAATTTACATGACTTGTTTTTTAAGTTACTTTCCATTACAAGGTAGCCTAGATGTATTACTCTAAAAACAAGAATGTTACCAATACATCATAAGCCTAATTGGTGTCTTTTAGGTTACTAGCTTGTTCCTACATTTCAAAAACAAACAATCTTTTTAGTACATGAATCGAATTCAACAATTTACTTGAAGTCATAAGTTAGGTTATCATGCTAACTCTTTTTTAACAACTTAGTTGAATAAACTAGACCGGGTCATTTCTCAAGAAAAATAGCTAAAGGCCCAAAAACTACTTGGATCTGGAGCCTACATGCAGATGCTCACGATTTCGAGAGCCATATAAGTGATTTGGAGGATATCTCTTGAAAAGTATTTAGTGCGCACATTTCGGTACAACCCGGCCTCCATCATCTTCTTTCGACTGTGTGCATATAGTTTACTTTTTCTCTCCCCGTTTTATAATTTAAATGGTTGATTCTATGTTGTAAAGAAATTAGAATTCTTATAATAGAATATGCACATGCATACGAATGTATTTTATTAGTATATTTAGAAAAATTAAATTTAAAAAATCTGAATTTTAATTATTGACTGGTCATAACTCGGAAAATTCTTTGTAGAGACCTCAAGTTAACTGCTTTATTAGTACATGGGCATAAGATTGTTTATACATGATCCATATATGGGTGCATGTGTATAAATTAAAACAATTCAATAAATTATGGAAGGAAGAAGAAGTCACCATTTGACTTTTATCATGTAGAGAACATGAACACTTTAAAAATTGATAGTCACATGTTTCAAACTCTATTGTAACTACGAAAGGTTGAGAGCTTTGACGATGGTGTTATAATATTGATAATAACATATAGTGCATTATAAGTTTACGTTTAAAAATATAGTTTACGCTTAAAAATATAGTTTACATGTACATATATATTTACATTATGCAAAAAAAATTCCGGTAAGCTAAAAATATGAAGAAATATAGAAAATCAGAACTATTTTGTGATAGAGAGAACTACCACCGTCCTTTCATCTTTCATGTGGTGACACATGGGCCAACAACGTGTTGCCACCTATCAATCCAGTTTTTCTTTTTTAATTTGATATACTTACGATTTTAGTTTTCGATTTTTACTAATTGTCATTTTAATCTCTTATGACCTTTTGACTTTGGTCTTTTATTCGACTTTGACATATAATACGACTTCAACATTCTAGATTTAACTGGTTTTATCGTTTGGACTTCTAACTTTTCATATTTTTGTCACCTTTTATAATATATATGTGACACATTACGGCTTTGTGCCGCGACGTACGGGAAATAGAACTTTTTTTTTCAACGCATATGATGAAGTCACATACGCAAGACTCGATCACTTGACTCGACCGCTGCAACACGTGACCTGGTCACGTATCTAGTCGTAAAGATTAACAAGTACGTGTGAATACATGGTTAGTTTCATTTCTCAACCATTTAATAAAATATATATGATCATCTAAGAACAGAAAGTAATTGTTAATTTAGTTCCTAATTTTTAAATAATTAGTTCTTATGTTATTCTTAATTTGAGGCCGACTATAATAGAGTAATTAGAAAGTAAGCAACATGAATTAAGTCCAAGTAAATGGGTTCAACTATAAGCATGCAATCAATCACATAATATCATATAAATTAATTATTCCTTCTAGCTTATTAATTAAATAAAAAATTAATATTCCATAAAAATTCATAATTTTTCTGAAATCCTGCTAGCTCTTGTGATTGAGTGTTGACCAAATTTTCTCACGTACAACTTGTATTTTCTTTTTTCCAATAAAAAACACAACATATATACGATGCCATGTGAAACCATAGGCTGTATATGACCTTTAAATTTGCTTAGAACTAGAATCATCCCACAAGAACAAAAACAGTCATGAAGGGCCATTTTTGCATGCCAACAAGGATGAAACCCAACCGAAAGAGCACCCGATTATCTCCGATGTCACTCATCGACCGCTTACGCGATGCAGTTTTGCGTCTGATTATGATATCAGCACTCTCCAAGGTCTCCTCAACCACCAACACAGCCACTTATGATGGTCAATCACCAATGCGGTTGTCATCAAGGTCGTCGTTGAAATCTTCGCCAGTAGTACTGGCCACCACTCGTCGCCAACGGGATTCGCATCATACAGAAGCGGTGGCTGATTGTATAGAGTTCATCAAAAGATCTGCAAACGTAGAAAAAAAGAGTTCAAGTGTTTATGACAAAAATGCTGATCAGATTGTTGTTCCACTTCCAGTTATGTGATTTATAATCCTTGTCTTTAATTTCTTGTTTTATTTAAAGTTTTAAAATAGTTATAAAAATGATGCTTTAGAACATATGTGCATCTATAGTAATAATTAATGTAATATATCATTTAGAATTAATCTGTGGTCATAATTTTAAGTACGTTAATTTTCTTGTTTTATGGACTATATAATGATTAGTCTATAAAACTATTGGGGTGAATTTGTGTCATGACATTAAAACACGACATCAAGCTTGGGTTAGGGTGGGCACAACAAGGCTGGTTAAGCGAGCTTGCCGGCTCACAGTTAGGGGATTCGGTGAAGACGACGTGAGATTGAAGGTTGGTAGTGACGGGCTGACGAGTTCAAGGTGTTGGCTGGTTGTGCTCCAAGCACCCTTAGTCTAAATTTATGTGTTCGGGTCAATTTTAGGGTCAAATCACCCTAACATGTTTAACTAAATGGGCCATCGTCATGTCAGCATGGTAGGTTCGTAGATTGACTTATAAGTTATAACATAAATTTTGATCAAATCACCCTAACATGTTTAAGCAATATCTTTATTTTTCTTGAATTTTTTAAATGCGTATTTTGTAATTTATATTTATATTTACACTTATATATTTACTAATATGTAAGGTCGGTTATAACCTTGCATATTAGTCCTTTCATTTTCTAAACTTTATAAATTGACCCCTCAACTTTGTTTTGACATAATGACAATTTTAACCCTTTGACTTTTACTTATTACAACTTTGACCCTTGTGAACTTAACTGATTTATAACTTTGACCCCCTACTTTACTTTAACATATTTACGACTTGAGTCCTCTAGTTTTGACTAAGTTATCGTTTGACATCTAACTTTTGATATTTCTTCATCTTTTAATATGTGACATTACGGCTTTGTATTGTGACGTACGAGCCATAAATATTTTTCTTATCAACGTATTTAACAAAGTCACATGCATGAGACCAGAACCCGTGACCCGGCTGCATCGCGCGACCTGGTCTTAAATCTAGTTACTTAAAGTATGTTGTTATGTTTATATCCCAACTTAAACTATTTGAAAATGTCATATGAACATAATCAACTTTGTTTTGTTTCTATTGGAGCATCGTTTTTAGGTAGCTTTTACATTAATCGACTCGTATTCTCCTTTCGATCAAAAGGCCTAAAACATCGGTCTTAAATTCGAAAAAAAAACTTAACGGCGTTAAAAAAAATTAACGACGGAGTTTTTGTTGCCAAAATGATAAAAGTTGGGACCGTTATTAGCCAATTCAATACTTGGGACCGGTAAAACCAAAAGATAATAGTTGGGACCAGTAAAAACCAATATACCTTAAAAAAATGCAGATAATCAACAAGAAATGAGACTCGAACCCGGGTCACCATGTTGTCCAACTTTCAGGCCCACTCAACCAATTTGTTAGGAAGAACCTAAAAAACAAAATACTTATGTAAAGAAAAATCAGATTTAAAAAAATAAATTGACCAATAATGGAGTGACATGTGACAGTTGGTGTTCGGTCAGTGGTCACCACCGACGTTGATAATTAGAAGTATAATATTAATATATTCACTTTAGTAAAAACTAAATTTTACAGTATTTTCACTAAGGCTATATGTTATGTTATTTGACAAGGGGATGAATACCCTTGTGTCATGCCCACAACCATGAACCACACACTTCAACATGACACACCAAAGTGACATTAGTGTGGTGGCCAACCGAGAAGAGAAGGCCTTTTTATATATTTTTTAATTTCTACCAATAGCAAGTGACCAGCCCTATCATTTACCTTTTCAATTTTCCACTTGGTGGTTAAATTTTATAAAAACCACTTCATAAACAGTGGTTAAACCCCCATCACACATCATACCTATGTTGTATCTACGTAATAATAAGTTTGTTTATGTTCGTGATTCTATTCAAAATTCATATACGAAGTTTAGGCACATTTAAGTTCTACTGTATTTAAATTTATCTAACACACGTCAAATTTAGTATATCACAATTCACAATGCAAATACAAACCATACCGGTACTAGTACTAGTTAAATTATACTCCGAAGTAGGGCTGTTCACGAGCCGAACCGAACCGAGCGAGGGCTTGCTCGTTGCTTGGCTCGTTTACAAATCGAACCGAGCCGAGCGGCTCATTTACAAATCGAGCCAAATTCGAACCGAACGTAAATGAGCCAAAATCGAACCGAGTATTTTTCGAGCGAGCGCCGAGCGAATTTATGAGGATTACTTTTTGTATTTTTTTCCTTAAAATTAGTTTATAAGAAACAAGTTTAAAGTTTAATATGATATACATAAATACAAATTTATTGCTTTAAGAAAAACTAGTATTAACTTGCAATTTATTCTAGAAATTAAGGTTGATGTTTGTATAATGTATATAAAACAATTAATAAAAGAGATAAATGACTATTATTTTCAAATATATCAAATATAACTAATAATTTTGAAAATATATATTTAATATCAACATAATTATAAGAAAATATTAGCTACTTATGCATATATAATTATATAAAAAACAAATTAAAAATATTCGAGCCGAACCGAACCGAGCGGACCTTTGCTCGTTGCTTGGCTCGTTTACAAACCGAACCGAGCGGAGCGGCTCGTTTTACAATCGAGCGAAAAACGAGCGAGCATTTTCCGAGCAGTTTCCGAGCGAGCGACGAGCGGGCGGCGAGCGGCGAGCGATTTGAACAGCCCTACTCCGAAGGGACCAAAACTGCCAACCAATAATACTTAAAGAACCACTTTTGTCACAACATTTTCAACATAACCCATCAAAACATCATCACAAATCTTCACTATGGATAACAAACTCAGTCAACTACCATATTCATCCATCAACCACCACCCCAAACCATGAACTATTCCATCCTCCCATTCACCAAATCCATCACCACTTCCCCTCATGTTGGTGGTGTTGTCACTTCCAAAAACCACCACCACCACCTCCTCCACATGCACCCACCACCACTCCACCTCACAAGAAACAACACAAGTGACAGCACCACCAACACACCCACCAACAATGGTGGCAGTGCGAGCTCACTGCCGCCATCAGAAGACACCGACACGGTGAAGATAAAATTCAAAAGAGGGGCGAGGCGAAAAGCGAGAAGAAGGCAAGAAAATGGTGATGTGATGATGATGGAGAAAAAAGAAGTGGTGAAAAAAGATTGGGAGTCAATGACAATTACAGAAAAAGCATTGGAATTGTATGTGGGTGAAAAGGGTTTGCTGTTTTGGATTAATAAATTTGCTTATGCATCAATTTATATCATAATTGGAGCTTGGATTTTGTTTAGGTTTGTTGGTCCTGCTCTTAACCTTTATCAACTTGATGCTCCTCCTTTGTCACCTACAGACGTACTCAAAGGATCTCCTAAATGAGATAACAGAATGAGCATTGTGTATTATACACGTACTATTGTATCGCGGAATTAAATTGTATTAGATAGTAAATACAAAATTTTCCTTGATCTGAGATTAATGATAGAGTGTTTCACGTGGAATGGTGGGCGGGTTAGGACACTAGCTTTATCTCTGTTCGCAGAACGTGGGTGACCTTTCGCCAATGGGCCTGGTTTATAGTAGGAGAACAATAACATAAGAACTAAAGAGTAATATGAAACCTAAGTTACAACATAAATTTCTAGTCTTTTAAGTCAAGTCACAACTAATATGTGATGATACCTGGATGGCTAGATCCTCTTTGAAGTGCGAAACTGTCAGAATCGGTATCAGCATCTGGGAACTGCACAATGTTTAATCATATATGACAGTAACAGAATTTAGACAGAAAAAGGTCATACTCTTGATCAGATGAATCACAATCTTTGAGGCCTAATACGATACACAGTCTAGGCAGAATAAGGTCATATTCATGATCAAATGAACTTTTCAAGACTCGTTAACTGTAACCTTACATATCATCACAATCATTGAGTCCTGATAAGGTACAAAATCTAGCTGTAACTTTAGCTATTATCAGCATCATTCAGGTCCAGTTTCGTACAAAATTAGGCCGAATAAGGTCAAATGCTTGGTCAAATGAAGTTTTCCAGACTCTTTAGCTGTAACTTAATGTCTACGCAGAATAAGATATATCATCACCATCTTTGAGGCCTAATATCATACAAAATTTGAGCAGAATAAGGTCATATTCTTGATATATAAACTTTTCGACTCTTAGCTGCAAGTTTATGTATATCATCACCATCTTTAAGTCCTAATATGGTACAAAACTTAGGCCCATTAAGATCATATCCTTGATAAAATGTAACTTTCAACTATTAGCTGAAGTTTATGCATCAGCAATTACATCTTTGATGCCTAATATGATATGCAAAATCCAGTGCTAACAAAACAATTAAGGTGTCAAATACATATTTTTCATATCCTCTTTGTCTACATATATACCATAAATTTCTATTTACTTAATGTTCATTCGCAAGAGTAATTTGGTCTCAATTATTCCTCTAAGTTCACTTTCGGCTTTGGAGCATTTGGAAAACAAGAAATAATCATATTTTCAGCAACTTAAACACTTGCTCTTGTAAAACACTTGATGAAATTAAGATTGTAAGCTTTATATGAATGAATAATAAAACCAAGATGCAATGGCTTTTACTGTATGTGAATGAGTTTTGTTGTAACATAAAATTTGTAGTTTCATGTTTTCTTGTATTTAGGTCTTTTGCTAGTTCATTTCTTTATGTTAATAAAATTTACACCCTTTTTAGAAAAAAAAACATAAACACTATTTTGATGTTATAATATTTAATCTTCTTTATATGATTTAAACTCTTGCATCAGCTAAAATACTTTATATATTTCTTATTAATTAAATTTAATAAAAATGCTAAATTTTGTTAGCCGTAGCACTTCCATATGATATTTCAATCCAAACTTTTAAATAAAAAGAAAAAGGAAATATCACAACGGAAATATCCACATCTTAAAAAGAAAATTAAACTTTTAATCCATTTACCTTTATTTAGTTTAAGTTTCGCTAATAATATTCAGCTCAAATGATTACCATAATGTATTCAAAACTTTTTAAAAATAAACATATCATAAAATAGGAGTTCCGGGTTTAGCTAGTGGTTTTCTTAGTTACAATGAGTTTCTTTTTAAATAGTTTGAGACTATCAGGAACGAAGTGATGTACAAACTTTTTTAAAAAGCATGCCAGTCTAAAGCCACATGAGTTTATTTTTTAAAGTAGTTCAAAACCAATGAAGACGTACCGACGTATAAATTTTACTTAAAAAACATTACTAAGTCTAAGTTTAGAGTATGGCTGACAAATCATGTACACGCACAATAACTTATTGTGTACCTGTTACCCATACATGTACACGTATCTATTTATAACATGTATATACGATATAACTTGAGGGAATTAAGGTTTACAAATTAGAATTCAAGAAACTAAGGTAAAAATGGTAAAATAATGTTATATTATATTATATTATATTTTTAGTTTTAAATGAATTACAACATGTCTTAACAGGTACTAACAGATACTAATAGATACTAACAGATAATCAGGTTAATACCTGTTTAATACACAAAAATTAACAGATAAATTTACGTCTATCTATTTAGTACATGTTACATATTAAGTGCTTACATATTAGCCGTTAAAATTATATAGGTTCATATCATGTATTCATGTTTGTATGCAAAATTATCCGCCTTAATCTAAGAGCATTCACAGTAGCTTCCCCATCTCTATCTCTAAAATTACACTAAAAACAACTATTTTTTCTCTCTTCTTCTATTTAAATAATATTTTTTTATACCTTTATCATTACAGTTTCTCTCTCCTACACTCACAATCACTTTCAAAAAATATTAAAATATTATAGGGGGTGAACAGTAGCTTTTCATATATAGAGTTTCTCTCTCCTCCACCATCAAATTTTCTCTCTCCTTCACTCACAACAACTCACAACCAACCCTTAAAATATAAAAACCTCACTCACATATTTATAGGGTATCTACTGTGAATGCTCTAATCTAGAGCTTCTAAGTTTTGGTTCTTAAAATATACTCATTTTTTTGTGTAACAATAAAACCTTTCCTATCTAAGTTTTGGTTCTTAAAATATACTCATTTTTTTGTGTAACAATAAAACCTTTCCTAAATCCTCGTATGTTCCTGTAAATTGTGAAAGGGATGGTGATGAACACACCACCAAACAGAAACATAATTTAGAGAAGACGCAATCGGAAGATAACCCACACAACAAATTCAATTCAATTCCATTTCCATTTCCATTTCCAAATTCAATCAACAATCCTCCGATTGCTTCATCTCAATTTCAATCCTAATTTCTTCAATTCCACAAAAAGGTAACCCTAATTCCCTTTTCCGATCCTTCATGTCTTGTAATTTTACGATCTTGTTTTTGGTCTGATCGGGTTTTTTCCTTGTTATCGTTGTTTCTGATTCACTAGGGTTTGATTTTTGTAAACCGATGATTGTTTAATTAGGGTTCAGGATTTTATGATCATTTTAGGGTTTGTGTATGTAAAGATTGTGAATATGAATTATTACTATATTGATGTTGAATTTTTTAGATACCTACGTGTTTAACTTGTTTGGTATGATCTTGATGTTTTCTTGAGAAAAAAAGTAGGAATTTTTTTGCTAAGTTCTTGATTTATTTTGGTGTATGTTGTTTTGGTTCATTGCTTTTTGGTTTATGAGATATTGAGATGTAGTTGTGCTTATTTCGAAGCTTGTTCAGCTTCTATTATGCTGATCTTTCTATGCTCGTTGAGTTTTTCGGCAAGTAACCAACGAGCATTTGTTGATTCTCTGACATTGAGTAATGAATTCTGGACTCAATCGTCTTGCATTTTGAAATGTTAGAGCTATGAGAGGGGATCCATGTTACTTCCATGAAGCTCTTTTGAAGCTTATGTGTTCATTTCTAGTGCACACGCACAAACGCACATGCATATATACACATGATACTTACACAGACACACACATGGACGCATATGCTATAAATATTTTTTTAAATACATATGTTCATATAAGTATGTATACATATGTGCATACACACATAAAAAGAAAGAGCGTAAATGAATTGGTGACCATGTGTAAACTTAAAAGTCTTAAAAGTAAACTTAAAATGCCCTAAACTCAAGATAGTTTAAATGACCATGTGTAAACACTTTATTCATATGCATACATATATCGTATGCATATTTGTGTGTTTTTATATGTGCATACATATACATGCATATGCTTTTGAAATTTGAATGCATATGCATCCATTAACCATATATATGCATATGTATGTGTATAGTCGTATTTATCTATATGTATAACATATGTATGAGGAGTATATGTATGTATATACATGGTCTATATGTATCTTTGTGCGCCTGTATATTGTATGTATACTACGTATGCCTGTTTGTTGGGCATGTATAGCTTAATGTTTGGTTCTTACATATGGCTGTTTGTTGTTTAGATAAGTTATGGCGGGCGAAGAAGATATCTTGAACTCTGAATTAACCCAAACACAAACAGCGTGGAAGGAGGATTTGGAGCGAGGGCAGTCTGCACTGGATGAATTACAAACAAAACTTGCTGAGGTTTCTTCAAGTATGCAGGAATCGGGTAAAGATGCCAAAAAGGAATTAGAGCTTCTTTGGCGAAGAGTAAAAACAACAACAACGTTATTGGCATATTTGGAATCAAAAGCAAGAATATTGACAATCCCCCGTTTAGCCCTCGCCTCTTTTGGCATCAAACAGTCAGATGTTGAAGGGTTCATTGATAGAAGTGGTATACCCATGTCTAGTTGGTCTACAAATGTAAACCTTTCTAACTTCGACTCCCGAGAGGTCGAAACATTACTCGCCATCAATGCTCAACATGGTTTTCTTGATGAACAAGACGGGCCATACATGGGGGAAATACTGAATAGTGTGCAAACAGTTACGGATGTGATGGAGTTTCTTATTAAAAGGGTACTTGTGGCTGAATCTGAAACTAGTAATGCAAAACAGAAAGTAACTTCAGGTCAAGAAGAGATTAAAAAGAAGGCGATTCAGATTGAAACCATGTCTGAGAAGTTAGATCAAATGGATCGTTTTGCAATGAATACAAATTCTGCTTTGAATGATATGAAACAGAGGGTTGAGGAGTTGGTTGAAGAAACATCTAGACAGAGGCAACGAGCAGCAGAAAACGAGCAGGAACTTACTCGTGTCAAACAGGACTTTGAATCATTAAAGTCGTATGTTAGCAGTCTCATAAGTGTTAGAGAAACACTTGTTTCTTCAGAGAAGCAGTTTCAGACTATCGAGAGGCTTTTTGAACGGTCAGTATGACGACAAAATCAACTCTTTAGTTTTTACATGATTATATATGTTTGTGGCTTGGTTCTAAAATGCACGCAATAGGAGCACATAATGCGAAGATCAGGTGGTCGATGTGATGCAATTTCATAATGTGCATGTGATATGCCTGATGCATGATGCGATTTGCATCATGCAGTTGACCAGTATTTGAACAAATTAGACCAATGGGTTTGAGTTTTTCAAATCATATTGAACAAATCTTACCATTGATGGAGCCTTGGGTCTGAGTCTTTGAACAAACTAGACCATTGATTGAACCAACGTGACCATAGATCATGAAGATGTCATATTTTTAGCGTTTAAAAGTTAAAAGAATTTAAAATATTATCTGTAAATAATCTTGAAGTACTTTTTTTAATAATGGACGCCTGGTATTTGCGCACTGGCTTTTTGGATTAAAGCGCATTTAAGTGCCACACACTTCTTTAAAACCGAGGCTCTTATATAACAGGTTAGTTGTGAAGACGACACAGCTGGAGAGTGAAAAAATGCAGAAAGAAGCCGAAGTGCAGAAACTTATGGATGAGAACATGAAACTGAGTGCACTTGTTGACAAGAAAGAGGCTCAACTTTTAGCCATGAATGAACAATGCAAGGTAATGGCACTCAATGCTTCCAACATCTGATGCACTTTTTCTTTGTCATTTTAAAATTGCTGACTGTGAACTTGAAATTCTGTGTTGTGAAATGTAATGTGAAGAAGATGATGCTACATTTGAATTACAATTATGGATATTTGAATCCTATCTTCATTGGTTCCTTTTAATATGTTTTGAGTTTGATGCTGTGTTTTCAATAAACAAACCATAGCTTTAAAAATAGACAAGAAACTAGGTTTAATGCCCGTGTGTTACACACAGGTTAAATAATAATATTTAAAATTAATTTATAATTATTATGTTTAAGTATTTGTAAATTTTTAATATTTAAGTATTTAGTCCATTAACTTATGCATGGTGAGAAATTTCATACAATTTCCCTCCCAAAATTCCTATTATAGATCAAATATTTTCCCTCTTATAATTGCCCCCTAAAACCTTAATTTATTAGATAGATAGGAAGGAAGACTCCCTAAAAGTGCTTTGGTTAAGGAAATCAAATTCGGATTTGAATCATATACTCGAATCGGGATAGAGTTGGATTCAAACCATAGTTCCTTTAACACTCTTGCTTCTACAACTATGAGTCATCGGCAAATCAAACGCCAGGTTTGGTGTTATGCTAGGTTTTCTCAATGAGTTCAACACGTCTCCTTTGGCACCCAAAAACCAAACGCTCACAAGGTTTAGTTTTGTGTTCAGTAACCACTTTTGTACAACTTCTACTCTAGTCGGTTGGAATCGTTACTATTGTTAGGCCAAAAGTTGATCTTAGAAAGATCCAAGAACCACGTGAGAGTTCAAAAGATAATTCTATGTCACTGACCTAAATACATAGATGGCATTGATAATCTCATAAACTAATAACAATGCGTCTCTATAAAAGATTTAATCTCTCTTACTAGAGTTAAATTTATAGTCTCCTCACTCCTTGGTTCTTTTAGTAAAAAGTAAACATCAAATGAACATCATTAACAATTATGATGTTGATGAATATATTTTAGGGCATGGGCCAAACCGATTCAACCAACTTTTGCTCTTTGATAACAAGAAGGCAAGGAACTCATGAGCCAACTTGCCTTACTAATGTTGGATGATTCCAATATAATATAAAGAAGTGAAGTTTGACTTTAGTAAAAGTCAAATATGATGTCTTTTGTACAAAATGTAATAGAAGTGAAAAATGTTGATTAGTTTGTATTACCGTTGCAAGTTTGTTATGAAGGTTGATTAAATATAGGTTAAGAGTGTGATTAGTAGGTAGCACTCATAATAGTCAATCTTCAAGCTTTTCAGTGTTTTTTTGTAATAGTTTACTGTTCAATAAGATTTGACAATTTAGTGTAATTCAATTTCTGTGATATGATCTTCACTTGGTATCAGAGCCTCAGGTGAAGAACAGAAATTGAACTCAATCGATTCGAAGGATCGAATCGAAATAAAGGTTAGTGAATTCAGTTGATTCGAGGGATTGAATCGGATTGACTCACGCATACACCGGACTAGAGCCAGATCGAAAATTTGGTACTCCATACACAAGAAAGAACAAGAAGGAAATGGTGAACGAAGAGAGACCAGGAGGGTTAGGAAACAACAATAATCAAATCGTCACCATCAAGGAAGCGTCAATTCCTCTGAAATGTCCATCACTTACATCGACTAATTACTCAATTTGGGCGATTAAGTTAAAAGTCATATTCAATGTTCATGGTCTTTGGGAAGTTATCGAATCACAAGAAGGGTTGAGATCGATCCAAAGAAGAACAATCAGGCAATTGCTTATTTGTATCAAGCAATGTCAGAAGAAATAATTCTTCAGATTGCGAATCTCACAACAACAAATGAGGTGTGGGATTCAATGAAAACAAGGTTTGTGGGCATTGATCGAGTAAAGAAGGCTTGATTGGATTCTTTAAGAACTAAATTTGAGTGATTGGAGATAAAAGAAGGTGACAACATCGATGATTTTGTAGGAAAATTGAGTGTCTTAGCCACATGCCACTCAATTGGGAGAACCATTTGATGAATCCTCACTAGTTAAGAAACTGATAAGTTCAGTCCCTGACAGATTCATCCAAATCGTTGCATCTATGGAACACTTCTTAGATCTTGACACCATGCTCTTGTCAGAGGCGATTGGAAGGCTTAAAGCCTTTGAAGAAAGAACAAATGGCAAAGTAAAAGTCTCTGAAAATAGAGAGGATCAACTCATAACATTCTCTGAATGGTAGGCAAAGTAGAAAGAGGGTGATTCAAGAAAGAACTATCCAGTCCTACAAAGACAAGCAATGAGGAAGATTTAAAAGTTGGTCATCAAACAAGTAAAAAATTGGTGAAATATAAAATCTTTACTCGATATCAACTTCATAAAATCGTACAAAGACGGTCATCCTATAAATCTTTTATAAAACCTAAAGGCAAGGGTGAAGTGCTTCCGGTGTGAAGCGTTTGGTCACTATGCATCTGATTGGCCTAAGAGACAAAAAAAATTCAGAGGCAAATCTTGCACAAAGAAGTTGCTGATTAGTTTGTGTTATCGTTGCAAGTTTGTTAAAAAGGTTAATTATATATTGGTGAAAAGTGTGATTAGTAATTAGCGATCGTAATAATCAATCTTCAAGTTTTTTGTTGTTCTATTGTGTAATCGTCTACGATTCAATAGGATTTGACAATTTAGTTTCATTCAATTTCTGTTTCAATTTCTATGATCTAATCTTCAACTAATACAACTTTCTAATCACTATCTTTATATACGGAATTTGCATGATTATACTTTTGATTATAATAATATTTGATCTAACATAAAGTCATAACTTATTAAATCAATATTAGCAAAATTCTTGTTATCATCTATAAATCACCATTACCGGCGATCTAGTTCATTGACCGGAATCATCACATCAACAATAATTGTTTATCAACGTTATCATCAAATCATCCGATTAATTTTTCTTTGAACCACTAAAACCCATTCTACATATGTATGTAATCTGTTGCGCAATCTGTCAAATGTCAATACTTTATAATCTATTGGTATTCATCATTTCGGATTGTGGTTTTTTCGGTTCGGGTTTTTCGGATTGATATTTTTTTTAAAAACCATAATTTGAATCAAACCTAATTCGTGGAAACCTACCGAAAACGACTTTCTAATTCGGATTGGTTTTCAGATTCAACCTAACAAACCGAATTAGAAAAAAAAACAAAAAATATTTTTTTCTTTTTTTATGGTTATAAACCGTGTTCTATTTCAAGGACAAAAAAGATCAATTTACGACATCAACTTCATAAAGTTATATCCAAAGTAAAATTTAATGATTTATAATCCATATATGACATTAGTTGATATAACTGAATTGACAAACTATACAATATATAAATTAAAATAGTGTTATCACCTAATTCGGTTTATTCGATTCAAACCGAATTCAAAATCTTGAAACCTAAACCAAGCCACAAACCAAATGGTTCGGTTTTTGGTTTAATCGGGTTGGAACCAAATATTGAACACCCCTATAATAAAGTACATAAGTTCGAATGTCAGATTGTGGTTTTAATAAAGCCGATGAACTGATGAACAATCAACGCCTATTTAACAAGTAACTCAAGGACTATAGAAACCAGATCGTATAAGACATTAACAACTCGGCCAGCTCGTACTATCCATAGAATATCATTTTACTGTTTATCAACTTGATCTTTCAATATATGATATATGATATTAATATTTGTAGTTTTTTTCATCTAAATGAAATAATAATATCCACAAAATAAAGTTGAGTGGCAAAATTGAAACAAAAATAAGTCTTACTTATTTTTATAAAATTATATACAAAAATAATAATAACAATTTTGCTTGTGTTTTTCCAAACTTATAGACCTACTAATTCGTAAACCACACCATTGATTTATTTCAATATAGGCAAAAGGTACAAATAACATATATGGACAGGACCTTCTAGCTCCATATATATGTCTCGTAGTTTAATTACCTTTTCTTCATAAGTATGAAAATATACATTTTCGAAAGAAACAAACACCATAAAGAAAGAAATCGATATTTTAAGACGGTGGGCATTGTAAACTAAGACATGAAATTAGGCCGACCATCTATTAATGTTTGTCTGTTCAATGAATAATCAACGCATAACAAACTTTTTAGAAGATAATATATGTCTTTAAATTACAAGCACATATATTTTGAATCCATAGATAGAGGGACTAACTAGTTGGGCCGTAATTTAGAGCATGACACAACATATACCAGAGATTTAGAGAATAATTAATTAGCAAACAATTAATTACTATATCTTTTAAGATAAATATATCATAATTTACATGCACTTTATCAAATTTGAGGATGTCTCAAATTTTAATTGTCAAGTACGTAGTGTTTAACTATTAGGATGTCCTTAGAGAATTATATTATTCTAATTTTAATTTTAGTGGTTTATAGATTAATTTAAACTACACGCATGTGTAAGATTACAACACGTTAACTTGTTTAATATAATTATCATCTTATACTCTAACTAGCTTTAATACCCGTGTATACACACGGGTTAAAATAATATATGTAATATTTTAATAATAATTAAAATTTAAGCAACTATAAAAAATAGATTATTAACGGCATTACAAATAACAAAAAATGACTTTATGGTAAAAAATTATCTACTAAATATTTAAGCCATTTCCCGCTAACTCATTAAAGTATATATCACCAATTTTTAACCAAACAGCTCGAAAATTACACCTTTAACATTATGACATGTGCTAATGTTGCACCTTTAACATGTGTGGATTCATGAAAAAATAAATAATTTCAAAAGGGTTTCTACTAAAACAAAAATTCAAAATAAAGTTACATACTACATGAAATAAATGCTTATAAAAATACAAAGACGAAATACATACAAACCTAGAATAAAATAATTAATTACTAAATGATGCATCCATTCAAATTGTGAGTCTATTATAATCTGCAAGACTCCAACTTGAAATAAAAAGTTACCTTTCATTGTATAACATAAGATAAGATAGACATCCATGGGTCTAAGCCTCAAAGGCTCTTACACACCTGTATAAAAAAAATAATCCCTTTTATCTATTTGAAATATAATATGAGAACATTTAGCATATTAAAAGGGTTAAAGTATAGTTCACAAAAGATAAAAATAATAGTAACATAATCCATTGGTTAACATAAAATAATGAAAAAATAAATAAATTTAATCATATAGATATTGGCATATTGCAATGCAGGTGTTTGTGACAAAATGTAGCAATGACTTTTAGTACTTGAAAGTTTTAATATTGTATATCACTATCTAAATTAAACAGATACTTAAGGCTACATAACACAATTTTCAAATCCAAAGGATAAATAATAGCAAATGTAGTCAAGTTAGCTTTACTACACAGCTGACTATATGTCCTTTTTTATTCTAAATGAAAAATCAGAATGAGTAAAGAATTCACACTATACACTTAAATACTCATTTTTTTCATAAATTATTAATAGACAAAAATCCAAGCTTTAACGTACTTAACACGCAAACAATTAAGCAAACAGATGTCAACTATTGGTACCAATATCTATCAAGTGTTCGTTAGACCATAAGTCAATTCAAACATGTTTGTGTAAGTTTACACTATCAAATTGCTATAAATGGTTCAAGTTCACTTCCTCAAGTATAGAAAATTGTTAAAAAAAACCCCTCAAATTCATACACAAACCTGAAGATTTTAAATGATCAGATGGAGTATTTGTAGCTTTGTTGTTGCCGATTCAAACAACAAATCATAACATAAAAGTCAAAACATAATCAAGAGGTTGAGCAAGAAAAGTAAACCCAAACAACAGAAATATCTTATCTGGACCTATTATGTATGGATGATAACTGTAAGTAATCTCGAGTCTTTTAGAGTTGAGTTGTTTAGCTTATCAAGTAATAAAGGATTCGATTAAGTCATTTTTAAACCTCAACCAATGTTAAGCGACAACATTGTTTTCAAATACGAAAAAAAATCGAAATCGTCACGGATCAATAAACACGATTTTTAACCTCAATTTTGGTAAAGTTAAACTTGATAAGTTTACAAACAAAACCGTAACGAACAACTCTAATCGTTCCGTGAACATACGGACATACACAAACAAAATCATCAACATGAATGTATCACAGATTGATAATAACAAAAGTGTGGCCACTATATGATTGATTAAAATTTAAAACTGTAAATTATGTGAGATTGAGATCATACCTTCAAGAAAAATAGGTGCTAAGCCATTGGATTTCAGAAAGAAAATAAAGATCCCAATAAACTATTGGATTTCTTTCATAGATAGGAATTGATTCAATAAACTAACCTTAAGCATTGATTTGGGTGATGAAATTGATATAGATAGCCCTGCTTCAAAAACACCACAGAACTTAGATGAATAAAATCCTACTGATGCACTAATTCATTCTAAACATTTGGTTGTAGGAGAGAAGGGTCCAAAAGCAACTCACCATTACCTTTAAGGTTCCTCATTAGTTTGGAAAGTCTTTGCTTCTCTTCATAGTTCATATTGTGCTCCATAGTCTTGCAACCGAAAGCAAAATATGGCACATAACACATTAACACACTAAACATATTACAAATATATTGCACATGTACTTCCATTACAAACATTGTTCACAACTGAAAGTAAAAAAGAAAATTAAAAATACATGTATGAGAAAATTTGGTAGATGGTGTTGATCAACATACAAATGTAAAAATGATAACATTAAATGCGTTATGTTTAAGACCTATATAATAACTTGAAAATTTTTAAAAAGTCCCTTATATGCAATGTTTGAAGTTTTATCTATGTGTTTCTAATGTTAATAATTTAACACGTTCTCTGTTTACTACTTTATAAAGTGTCATGTACAATTGTCCATGCATAAAAACATGTTCCTTTTGAATACAACCAAACTCGTAATAGAGATTGTAATTGGCCTATATACGCATGTATTATATATGAGTTGAACAATGTAAAACTGTAAATCATAAAACTATATATAGATCTAGTTACTAAATTGACTAATACAATCATTAGCTATGCTCAACTTTGCATATCAATGTGTTTGCATTCTTGAAGAAATTTACATTTCATATAAAAGAGGCCTCAAACCAATAATAGGTGAATTAGGAAGAAGATCGTTAATCATTCTTTTCTTTTGCTTTTAGACAAAGCATTCTAAATCATTTTGGCACTAATTTTCCTAAGTCTGTAATCTTTTTCAAGTTACAAAACAGGGATTGTACTAAAATTAGTAACTTTTGAAGCATAACTACACATTTATTTCTTCACTTTTTGATAAATTATGAATAAGAAGTTTAGAACATTAAATCTACAATAGCAATGTGAGATTATTAGACTACTTACCAAGTAAAAAAGGCTTTAGTCCCAGATTCATCAAATAATGAAGATCCAAAATATTGATAGAGAAAATGCACCAGCACTGCAACATCCCTAACAAATCCACTCTTAAAATAGGGAACCTGAAGTCATCGCAAATTCATAATTGGAGTAGACATGTTTTCACCCAAAATAAGATCTCTTCAAAACTCAGTTCTTAAAGTAGATTCAAACCAAATAGAAGCAAAATGGCACTTACACAGAATCACTCAAACATATTCATAATCTGATTGGTTGCTGGTAGTGAGAATTAAACAAATAAATAGAAAAAAATTGTATTTGAAACAGACGATTAATAAAACCAAAACATCTGAAACATACCTGTGCGATTACGATTAAGAAAGTGGCCTAACACAAAGAGATGCAAACCCTAACTGATGAACAAAGCAATGTTGAATAGAAATCTCACAAAATCAAATATAAAAACTGAAATAAGAACACGTGGTTTGAGTTATAAATTGCAAACCTATTCTAGAATGTTAGGTTTTTGGAGAAGGATATATTGCAAACCTTAAAATCTTCAATTTTGTAAAGAAGAAATCGATCATCCTCTTTAAAATTCACTGTGATTGTCGAAGAAACAGATCGTACCCTTTATTCATGTGATTGAACCGTGATTTTAGAATTGATATGTTGTTTCTATAACTGAAGGAAGTCAACCTGTTTCTAAAATTGAAACCATGAAACTCGGTGCCCAAATTCTACAACCTTGATTATGGCGCCCAAACTCGTTTTCCCCCTCAAAAGTTGCCGCCCAAATGGGGCTATGTGGCCCCCCTAAAACTTGAATATATTAGATAGATTAAACATAACATAATTTTTTATTTTTTATGCAGTTTAGAAAAAAATTTACAGTTTTTTCTTTTTCACCGAAAATGTATCTCTCATTCACTCACAACTGCTCATAACAATCCTCTAAAATAAAAAAAATAAAAACTCACTCACATATATTTGATGAGTTTTCATGAATTATGACGGACACATCACCACCCCCCAATAATCAAGTCAGACAACCGCATACGTTGTTTTAACGGGACCTGCGTGATGCATCTAACTTGGCAGGACGTTCATAGGGAAAACCCTACAGAGCCGACGTGGCACCGTTAACGAGGATAAAACCATCACTAATTATGGTAAAATATGTTTGTCTCACCAGCATTAGCCGTTTCATTAACTGTTACAACTGAAAAATAAAACATGTGAAAGTTAAACCACACTTTTAATATAACAATCTAACAATCTTATCATTCCAGTTAAATTTCTTTGATACGTATATTTGATGAGTGGGCTCTCACATCTATCATAAATCTAACCCTTTTTATGTATGTTTATTTTCAACTATTTCATTTCTCGTTAAAAAATAAAAGGCATGTTAACTCTTTTTTTTTTCGGTAAAAAAAATTGTCACGTAACGTTTTTATACTCATTACGCTTTGATTGTTGCAAACCTCACGCAAGGACGGGTAAATTGCGGTCGGAGATAAAAGGATAATTAATTTCCTCAAAATGTACATTGAAAAGTTTTTTTTAATAACGGTTTTTTCATTCACTTTTTCCACCTCATGTCTAAAGTAAAATTAAAACCTAAAATCATTTAGGCCATGTTTGTTTTTACATCTTTTCTCTAAATAAAGGAAAACATCTGATTCGGTCAGACGTAATTAGACGTGGGGCTGTTTGTTTTTCTGGCATTAAGAATTTCAACGTCTTAATAGCATCTGAACCAGTAAGAGCTTTTAGTGGGTTTGAAAACCTCTTAACCCAAAAAAAACATATGTTTGTCTCCGGCCTCCATTAACTTCTAACCCGGAGACTAGGCTAGCTCCATCTCCGACGACTAGAGGTTCGTCTCTAGCCTCCACCTCTTAATGATTCAGATTTCAGACATTTAAACCACCTCTTAGCATTCAGATATGGTATTCAGATTCAGACTTAAATCTCTTAAAAAAACAAACGGGGCCTTAGTTGATAGCCTTTACCAATATACTAATCTAGTGGTTGTAACATTGAAAAATTAAATTCACAAAATGAGCATACGATGATACGATGGTTACATGAAAATTGTTAACTCTTGGTACGATACCACACTACACGTGGCACACTCTTCATTCAATGACGAAGCCAGGATTTTTGGTCAAGGGGGCCAACGTTTGTAACGCTTTGTTTGGGGGGGCAAACCCAACATATATACAAAAAAATTTAAATATCAACCAACACCTCGGACAGAAAAAAATGGAAAGATCGTAACCCTGATCTCTATGATGCTTCGCCATTGTCTCCATTTACCCACGTGTATCTTGGCGAAAAAAACAACTAAACATGCAAAATGATACAAAGACGAAGACAGCCACATGGCCGAAAACATCTCGACAGAGCCGTTGTCTTCGTAACAACATCGCTCATATAACTTCCGCATTAAGAAACATTATTATTACCAAAACATAACCAATGATACAAAATTTTGTAATCTCAATCGCATAGTTTTCATAGTATTACAATTAAAATATCCATTTGATTTTACTCATAATAATTATTATGAGTGAAATGAAGAGAAACTCGTTCATTATAAGCAAAATTAAGTGTAAATCTGTGATTATTATACTCATTGTAATTTTCATAATTAACAATAAAGTTGAGATTTAAGATTTGTGTTAATTAGCTAACTTGTTAACAAGTGAGTATAGTAGTTTGTATTATTAATAAAGTGTAACAGAATTTTTTTTTTAATTAAAGAAGTTAGATATAATAATTATTACCATGCATGCTTTATATATTTAATTAAGGAATCATTAATTAAATTGGTATATATATTGTATACCATTAATTCATTAGGGAATATATATTAATTATCTCACGTAGATAAGAACTTCCATTTTGTACAAAATTAACACAATGTTTTCCAGGGTGTTCAAACACAAACACCACTAGAAGAAAAAAATGTGAAAATTACAAAATGTTAAAGAATAAATTTGTTTCTCATGAAATCATGGAGAAAATAGACAGAAAATCAACTTCTTGGCATGGAATGATAATGCCCATATCATGACTAAATCCAAATTCTTCCTCAGATCTTTGTAGTAAACCTTGAAACGTCGGATGATCTAAGCACGATATTGGGACGATATATCTAGTGCGTCTTTCCCCGATATATACCACAAAATGTCCCTTTGGTACGTCGTGTGGGAGATTGTTACCATCGTTGTTTTTGCCAAAACTCGAGCACCTTTTGATGATTTTCTTGAGAGCTAGTGCCTGAGTTTGTTTATTGCATGACTTTCTAAGACCCATTGTTATATATATATGGTGGTTGTGAATTTGTGATGGTGGAAACGGTGGCGGTGGTTGTGGTGGTGGTGGTGATAGTATTGAAATGAAGTATATATAGGAGAGAAGAAGATGACATGAGCATGTGAGGTGTAGGAGCAAGTATAGTTTACAGCTTCATACCTCTTAGTGTTTACCCTACTTTGGTACCCTTGTTTAAAGACATGAAAACCCAATGTCACTTTCTATTTTGTGGGCATGTCTATACATAAATGCTTATTATTATTTATAATTATATATATGCTAGCTAGCTATTGCTTGTGTCTTGTGATTATTTCATATTTCTTATGTCTAATGATCAA
Source organism: Tagetes erecta (assembly GCA_030867185.1). Lineage (NCBI taxonomy): Eukaryota > Viridiplantae > Streptophyta > Magnoliopsida > Asterales > Asteraceae > Tagetes > Tagetes erecta. The sequence continues at coordinate 9,497,917 of CM061490.1, forward strand.
TAATATGAATTAAATACAGTTTCAAACTTTCAATAACAATTAATGATACATTTTAGACTCATGGTACAAATTATTATGCATTATCTGTAAGCGGATAAATAGCTAGATCAGAAAGTCTTTAATATGCTAATAACTTCATATAATGAGGTCATGTGTTTAATCTTAGTTGGAAACAAAAAAAAAACTGATGTTTTTAAGTTGAGTCAGGGTTTTTTTCATACCTAAGATGAGTTTTTTTTCTAATGAATAAAATAGAGATGAAAGCGTGGTCATTGACCCGTAAGTGGTCCAAATTATTGTTAAACAAGCAAACCTTTAATATGTACCTTGTGGTAATGATGTAAGTGCCCTTTCGAATTTGTTTTCATGTTTTAGGAATAACGTATATTACAATTTTGTCATCACGTCTTTTATGTTTTTTGTCAATGGTTATGTTATGTTGTTTCTCTTTGCTTTGTTCTTCTTTATATTTTGAGGGGTTTTAGATCCTGCTTGTGAGCCCTCGTTTTTAATATATTGCCTTATATGGTAAAAAACTATCGAACAACATGTTTAAGCTTCATTCGTAAACTTTGCACCAATTTCACCTGATGATGTACTAGTACCTAGCTCCACCTATATATCTTTATATAAGGGCAGTTATTGTACAACTACACAACATATATAATTATTAATTACTGGTATCATGCAAAACTCGGTAACTCGGTCTTAAAATCGACGAATACTCGAACCTCAGAGGGGTTACAAGGCACTTTTATGCAAATCGGTTAGGAGTACTTGGACTTAGTCTCCTCGTTACAACTTGGGTCTACTCGGCCTCCTCAGTACTCCAACTCAGATTTTCACTATTTTCCACTGATTTTCACATTTTTCACCGATTCATGTTTGATTTTCATTGTTGTTAACGGAGATACCTTCCACTAAGATATAATAATAAAGAATACAGATAAACATACCCAATAAAATCACATGATACTAAAAAATGAATATCAAAATTTGAAATAGTTTAATTAGTATTTGAATGTTTATAGTGTTTATTTATATTGATATATTCACGTATTTTATTATAAATTTTAGTTTACTTATGATATTTAACATATATAATTTCTTGAAAATTAATTTATTTATAATTTACCATGTTCGAGTATTCCCTGCTTAGACCAAGTACTCGCAACTCCTCAGTCGACCGACCTGAGAACGCATGCTGACTTTTGCAACCATGGTAATTACACAACATATATTTATAATCATGCATTCATATTTATACACACATTATATGCATAAACCTTCGTTGTTTTTATATAAAATTCGTCAGTTTTTAAAGTAAGTATAGTAATAATATACTCAATTTTTTTTACTTTCGGATGGGTACAAAAATTGTGTGTGTGGTTTGCAAACTCTAGAGCTCGTGTCATTCGAACAGGAAGTTACTTATGCAACGAGCTACATTATGAGTTTAAGTTTTTACACCACCTCATCATCTTCTCTAGTCAATATGGGTACGTGATGATTCCTAGAATTTTAGGCGGGACGAGGGTTGTAATTCTTTTTACCTCTCGGGGTATAATGACAGACCGAGAGGCTCGACTAGAAAGAATAGGCGGAGAAATTTTGTGTTGTATACGGTAATCTTTCTAATATCGGAATTAAACAGGAAACATTTATTTATTTTAGTTATCCAAACCCATATCATACGTTAAATAAACTGACGTGACAACCTTCCATAATTCACGAAAGAGACACTTAATTAATTTCTTGATACTGTTTATCATGTGTATTGACAATATATTAAGCAGACTTAATTAGTTACTATTTATCTTGTGTATTTTGAAAAACGTTTAGTTCTTACTTCTTACAAAACAAATTCATGCATCTATGTTTCTTTCATAAACAACTAGACCAATTAACAAATAATAGAAGATTTTATCATCTTGATTTTTTTAAGAGTACGAATAATCTATCTAATAAATCAAAGTTTTAGAGGGTAATTTTTTGGAGGGAATATTTGTTCTATAATAAGAAGTTTTGGTGGGAAATTGAATGAAAATTTTAACCATGCATGCATGAGTTGATAGATTAAATTTTTAAATATAAAATATTACAAATGGTTATAATTTCTTTATAATATTATTATTATTATTTAACCCGTGTGTAACACACGGGTATTAAACCTAGTCTATCTAATATTTTAAGGTTTTAGGGGGCAACTTTTTAGGGGGGAATTTTTTTGTTCTATAATAGGTAGTTTTGGAGGTAAAAAATTTAGTAGAATTTTACACCATGCATGAATTGATGTAGCCAAATTTTTAAGCATTAAATAATTACAAAACTTTAAACATAATAGTTTTGATTTCTTTATAAATATTATTATTTAACCCGTGTGTATCACACGGATATTAAACCTAGTTAACGTATAATTTTTAGCTACAATACACGTTATTTAACCGCCAGAATGTTTTTAGAAGCAAATTTACTTTAATACCCCTTTTTAATTGTTTGTTTGTTTTATGTAGGAAAAAAATGAAAATTTCTGAACGTATTCTCTCTTTCACAAGTCTATGAATCAATCTTACGAAAATCGACTACACAAAAATAAAAAAAGAAAAATAAAATGAATAGTCCCACCACATCGTCCTGTAGGTGTGTACGTCCAAACATCCTACATACGGTCACATCGTACAAACGGTCCATGATCGATATTTGTGTCCGTCTAGTACCAAGTCCCTATCCTTGAGCTCACAAGTGACCAACACCACAAAATAAGTGGTCGTACCTTTATTTTTAACCTACCTTCATCACATGTGCATGTTGCTTCTTGCACAAATTTGTTCTTTTTATATGTTATGCGGTGCAAAGTTTTTACCTTTTTATTGTATACACGTCTTTGATTACTTATTTCTAAAAGGAAAAAATCGTTTCTGAAAAGACATAAAAAGGATGAATTTTTTTTTATAATTTGTTGATAGAATAATAGAGAAAATGATGACTTAAGATGTTAGCAGACTCATGAAAGTCACCGTTTTAAAAATAAACTAATAAAAAGTTATCAGACCCATCGTTTTTAGACAGAATGGGGTTTGGTTGGGGGTTCAAATGCCGTCAAACAAATGCTCCAATCCACGTATGGAGTTACTTAGTGATTCATAATGGAAGGAAGATAAGAACGTAATGGGTGCAGTCGTACGTAGTTTGTGACACGGTGAACGGTATGGAGGTTACGGCATGATGAAGTGCATAACAAGAATCACCTCAAGCAAATGTCCCTGTTTGATCAAGTGGTTCTTCATTCTCGTTTCAATGTTATTCGAATAAGTGTAACTAAGAGATGTAACCTTAGACATATAAAGTGGTTCAACAACCCATTTTATACGTATATTTTTCTTTTTAGCTACTTGCTAGAATGCTAGTCTTTTTCTTGTTTTCAAAGAAAAACAATTGCTTAATGCTTCATTCTCATTTCGATGTTATTCGAATAAGTATAACTAAGAGATGTAACTTTAGACAGATAAAACGATTGAACAGCCATTTTATGTTTTTTTTCTAGCTACTTGCTAGTCTTTTCTTGTATTCGAAGAAAAACCAGTTGTTTAAAAAACATTTGCCAGTCTATTATATATTCATAAAATCAAAATAATATTTTATTCAAGTTAATTATTATTATTATATTATTTTTGTGAAAGATATTTAATTTTATATTGAAATTAATCTTATAAGATCATGAGACATGGTTTTGAAACCATAGAAAGTTGGGGGGGGGGGGGGGTCCAGATAAGAAATTGAGACCTCATGTGGAATAGAAGGTACAGCAAGTTGTAAGGAAAATCTAAAAAGAACAAAAAACAAAAGGTTGTAATGCACTCTAATGAATTGGTATTTATGATCAGCTTTTATTGTGGTCATACTCCTTAATGTTTAATGTAGCCCCCCATGTTTTGCCTTCAAATAGTTCTATACAATAAAATAATAATAAAATGGATAAAACAGATGAATAGTTGAGTACCAAAAGAAAATGTGTTCATAACAGTAAATAGTCAGCATCAAAGACTTATGGGTCAATGATAACACATTAAAATAGTCGGGGTATAAAAATGTAGTCTCTTAAGCTAAATTTTATTTGAGACTCGGGTTTAAGAAGCAAACTACCCGAATAAATCTTTGAGTTTTAAATGTTGGGATCAGAGTTAGTTTATAAGTGAGGTTAATGTTAACATGATGTGTTTAACTTGTCGGTCTAAAAAAATGAGTTTTGGGTTTAAAAATATTACACCTTTATAAAGATCAAGATTTGTAATAAATGCTTTTATTAAAATATACTTTTTGTAACTTTATGTTAAATATCATAGAAATGATATCTTACAATTTAAGAGCATACTGTGGTAAATTATGCTACAAATGGTTAGCAATCTAAGAATACTACAAAAAAATTTTAGACATAATGTAAGTATAAAAGATACAACGACGGGTTAAAAAAATTAATATGAAAGAATAAATAAATCGAGTTTTCAAAGAAGTGGCTCGGAGACCTTATTTCCCTAATCGTCCTTCTTAAAAAAAATTAAACGAAAAAATTAAAAAAGTTAATGTGTCATTGTATCTAAATTTATTTTCATTGTCTATTATAAAATTATGACACAATGAAGACGAGAGGAACAAGATCTCCGAGCGATTTTTTTTAACTCAATTAAACTTTTTTTATAATTTTTTATATGGCATTGTGTCTAAAATATCTTTCTTAGCTTTCTTAGATTCGTAATCTTTTTACGTTAACTTCCCTCTATACATATAACATACTTATTAACTTGCTTTTATTTGTTGTGTATAATAAAATAGGGGTGGACCTGAATAGGCTAAAGGATTAAAGATATTGGTTGACTTAAAGTTGTCTCCAGGCTTTAAAAAAACCTCTAACTTCCTTTCAATCTTCTTCACCCAAAATTAGGGGTATAAGTATTCTACGTGTTACTTAGTATTAGACTATTAGAGAGATTGTCTTTGTTGCTATTGTTATGTTGTTGATCATCGAATTGATGGTCAACCTTTCTTTCGTTATTGTTTGTTTTCTGTATTAGTTTTATGATTCTTATGAACAAGTTGTTCCGGTTATAGACATGCGTTTCTAAGTTGTTGACATGGTATTAGAGCCACCGAAGCTCTGAATGGTGAGAATACTTGCTTAACCTTGTTCTGCCATTTGAATGGTGTAAATACATGGCTCTAGCCGTGTTTTGTATTTAGGATTTGTGTTTGTGTGATTGACATTCTTTACCGTATTAAAATGAGTGATAAAAGTGGTGATAATGCTCTGGTTATTACTTATACTCTTATCAATAAGTTGGATGATAATGATCCTTTATATTTACATGCCAATGATTCGAGTAGCCTAATTATAGTCAGTATCAAACTTGACAAAAGAACTACAAGTTTGGGCGAATACCATAAAATTGGCACTTAGGGCAAAGAATAAAATAGGATTCATTGACAAAACTTCCATAAACTCAAAAGATGATAAGGTTTTAGCAAGTAAGTGGGAGAGATGTAGTTTTGTTCTGCTTACTTGGTTGCCTAACTATGTATATGAGGAATTGTATATCGGCCAAGTGTACTCAGAACTAGCATTTGATGCATGCGAAGATTTAAAAGAAAATTATCAAAGGTTGATGGGTCGGTAATGTTTAGGTTATATAAAAAAAAAATCTTGTAACACACAACATATCATCTGTTTCTAGTTACTATCACAGAATTAATACAACGTAGAAACAATATGTTGCAGTGATATAGTTACCATTGTGTACATGTGAGGCCTTCAAAGACTAATGATTTCAATCAACAAATAAAACTAATGCAATTTTTAACTGGGGCTTAACGATGTTTATCTTCCCAATATAAAAACTATTTTCTCATTTATTTCGATGGAAGAATCTCACAATTCCTTTATCCTTGACTAAAAATAGAATGTTAAGATAAACTAACCCTTTTACAATAAAACGACACCTTATTCCAACTTCAAAAGAGGTCCTAATCCTAACTTTAAGTGCATTCAATGTAATAAGTCGGGCCATACTATTAAAAGGTATTTTTAGATTGTGGAGACACAAAATAATAGATTACTTTAACATAGGTCTAGTGTAAGAAAACAGTGTAAAATTCAAGACCGCTAGTAACAACTATTAATATTATAATTATTACCGGTCAATAGTCAAAAGCTATGATTATTTAAATATAATTTTCTTAAACAAAATGATTTTTATTTTGATTAACTAGTAAACTGAGAGCTAAACAATTTCTTTAGGGTAATCTAAAGTAAAAAGGGATAAAATGAGTTATCTAACTAACGCCTACATTAATTTTGTTAACAACCTCTGAATCTATGGTTGGTTTTTTCTCACCAATCAACATTACATCATCTAGTAGCGTTTCAATGGTCCGATCTATTTGTGACACTCCAAAAACATCAATCAAAAATCCACTTTCGAATAAACTAACATCTTTTCAAATAAACTCCTGACCATCAGACTAGAAACCTAATGAAAACTCGACGTGAAATTAGCACGTACGGCCCGCAAAGCATCCACTTTCGGCACATACACGCAGTGACGCAGACTTTGACACCCTTCTCGAAACATCACCGTGAACAACCAACCAAACCTTGTATCATTCATCACCTCCAAATCCGTAACGATTGATTCAGATCGGAAACGAAAGCAAACCTCAGATCGAACCACCGTCACCGCAGTTCATCACACAAAACACAATCACCGCCACAAGAAGAGATCTAAAATGTCATCTTCTTCATCTGATAAAGTTAGGGCTTCACACATCCTCATCAAGCATCAAGGATCTCGTCGCAAAGCTTCCTGGAAGGATCCAGAAGGTCGTATCATCAACAACACTACACGAGACGACGCTGTTTCTCAACTCAAATCACTCCGTGAAGACATCGTTTCAGGCAAATCGAAGTTTGAAGATGTCGCATCTCGTTACTCTGATTGTAGCTCTGCTAAACGCGGTGGTGATCTCGGTTTGTTCTTAATTCTATAACCTCCTTGAGATTGTTTTGTTGCTCGATTGCATGATTCATTTCTGTTGATTCATATATTGTTATGTATAATTAGGTTTATGCAGAGTTGAGGATAGGGCGCATTTGAATTTGTTGATAGCAGTGTGCTATACAGTAGATCCAATGAGCTATTAGTATGAATTTATAGTGGTGTTTTTTGATCTGATAACATATTATAGATGTAGGAGAAAATTAGGTAATGACGTTAAACTGTTAATGCTTGGAATGTGGGTTAAAATTGAGAATGTGATGATCTAATCATATTAGTATGGGTTGGAAACTTATTTACTTGTGAGTTATGTACGAATAATCTTGAAGTCGAGGTGGAAGACGTGCGAGATTCTCTTGTTAGGTAAAAATGTAAAATAGTTTGAGCCGCTTAAGAACATGTATTATGTCTAGAAGATGAGAAAATTAGGGAGTATACTTTGTGAATGGTTACATGCGGGTAGAGGGATCAATCCTATTAGTGAATAGTTCTAATTAATTAGCACTTTTACTTGTGAATATTAGGATTAACACCTTCAGTTGAGACATGTAACAACAAGAGCAGCAGCAGCTTACTTTGAAAATGGGTCACTTTTTGAAGTAGTGACTCATGACTCGTCACTCGTGAGCATCTGAATCCTGGTTTGAGCCCATATAAGCAACTAACTTAGCAAAGGCACAATGATAGTTGGAACTTGTTGTTCTACTAAGAACTTAGGTTGAGAATATAAGGTATTAAGGTTAAATAGGCTTGATAAGATGGAAACCAGAATCCAATATGCTAATATGATGTACTCGGTTACATTGTTCGTTCATTCACTCGTTTAGGTATTATTCCATAAGCCGACTTCATGAAAGTGATACCCCTCTTCTCTCATCTACTTTTCTATCGATTACCATCATGTTTATGTATTTCTCTTGAAATTAGGCGACTTTGAGTCATGATTTTGTCTTTTAAGTAATGCAGGATCATTTGGAAGGAACCAGATGCAGAAACCCTTTGAGGAAGCAACATACGCATTGAAAGTTGGTGAAATAAGTGAAATTGTGGACACCGACAGTGGAGTTCACATCATCCTGAGAACCGGTTAACTGGGAAGCTGGCACTGTTGAATTACCTGGTATATTGGGTATCATGCATTTTTATATTGAGACAATAAGGCCACGTATTTCCCTTTCTTGTCATTGTAACGTGATTATCAAATTTCGCATGTATTAGTTTTGGTTTTGGTTTTGGTTTTGATTTGGATAGTTCAAATTTGCAACCTACCTGATTCTTTGGATCAACAACTGCAAGTCTTTCTAATAGCCGTAAAGGTGGATGTGTTATGGCTTACAAATAAAACTTGTTAGTGAATAAGATTCAGGCTAAAAATACTATTTTGTCTTTGGATACAAAGTGCCTATTCAAACATCTGCTTTCATTTATTTACAGCAATTGTCAGATTAAATAAACCAATTTGAACCACTATCCTTACCATCAGAGTATTTGACTAGAAGTGTGCCAAAATTGGCATCAACCAATGAAAATAAGGACCAGGGCAACTCGCCCTAATATAACCGGTAATGTCTGTTTTGGTTCTATAATGAAATGGTAGATTTTGTGGTTGGTTCTAAAGTTTTTGAAAAACTAATTCCCAACCAGAATAATTGGGCGGGTTATGTCTGTTTTGGTTCTAGAATAATTTGATCGATTTCCAGGTTGGTTTTAAAGTTGTTACAAAACTGATTCCCAGATCGATTGGAGGGGATCGAACATGAAAACGTATGAATATATGAATTCTATGGTTTGTCACTAATACATTCTGTCTTAGTGAATTGTTTACCAAACAATTACTCTACAAACGTACATAGATATTTTTTAGTTTTATGTAAAAAAAATCTTCTGATACGGTGGCATATATTCATGAATTCAATACACTTCAAACAACCTTTGTAACTTGTTTTAACCGAGTCCATCAAATGGAACAGAACTTGGTGGCGGTGAATCAACAAAAACAGATCCTGCAAAGAAAAAATCCGCTATGTGGTTTCTCATGTGTTCCAGTTCAGGTCCTAAACGATTACTTGAACATACAAATTGTGAACTTTGGTATTTAAATTCGGTTTCTCCTTACATAAGCCTTTAACTTACCTATTATAGGGGACGTCGTTTGTCTCCGTGGTATCGTTTTTCAATGTTGTTTTCTGTATTTTTAAAACCTACAATGATTCGGCAAGCAGTTCATCATGTTTTCAATTCGTTTTCTCCTTTTTCTTCTTCTTCGATAAGCCTTTGACTTTCTGATCACCGGTGATATCCTTTGTGGCATCGATTTCAATGTTTTTTTCTATATTTTTAGCGATGATTGATCCAAAGGTTCACCACGTTTCAATCAAACCTAAAAAACCGAACCCAAACAAAAACCGTGGGTTTTGGGTTTAATTTATATAAATCAAACTTTCGGGTTGGGTTTGGGATTTGTAAAAAAAACCGACCCGTAAAAATCAAACGAACCCAATAATATTTATGTGTATGCTAAATATCATATATATATGGATTACTAATTTATCTAACACGCCAACTTTGGTATATCACAATTCACAATACCAATAATTATAATCCAAAGGAAACAAAACTACCAATCAACAATACTCAAAGGACCACTTTTGCCACAACCTTTCCAACACAACCCATATCAAAACATCACCACAAATCTTCACTATGGATAACAAACTCAATCAACTACCATATTCATCCATCAACCACCACCCCAAACCATGAACTATTCCATCCTCCCATTCACCAAATCCATCACCACTTCCCCTCATGTTGGTGGTGTTGTCACTTCCAAAAACCACCACCACCACCACCTCCTCCACATGCACCCACCACCACTCCACCTCACAAGAAACAACACAAGTGACAGCACCACCAACACACCCACCAACGATGGCGGCAGTGCGAGCTCACTGCCGCCATCAGAAGACACCGACACGGTGAAGATAAAATTCAAAAGAGGGGCGAGGCGAAAAGCGAGAAGAAGGCAAGAAAATGGTGATGTGATGATGATGGAGAAGAAAGAAGTGGTGAAAAAAGATTGGGAGTCAATGACAATTACAGAAAAAGCATTGGAATTGTATGTGGGTGAAAAGGGTTTGCTGTTTTGGATTAATAAATTTGCTTATGCATCAATTTATATCATAATTGGAGCTTGGATTTTGTTTAGGTTTGTTGGTCCTGCTCTTAACCTTTATCAACTTGATGCTCCTCCTTTGTCACCTACAGATGTACTCAAAGGATCTCCTAAATGAGATAACAGAATGAGCATTGCGTTTTATACACTATTGTATCGCGGAATTAAATTGTACTAGATAGTAAAATACAAAATTTTCCCAACATTTCTTATCTTTTGTTTGTGTGGAATTGTTCTGTTTTTTTGTAGTCATTGTTTACCTTTGTTTCATAAGGTAATAAGATACTTTAAACAACCTTTTTCTTTACATCAGGTCTCTAAAATTGTTAAATGACCTCTTGTACAAATGGCAAAAGGGGTTACTTACACGACCCATTTATCCTCCATCAGTTACTTTCGCGCCATTAGCTGTGCCTAAATGCTAGTGGTGATGGTGGTTTATAGCTTGTAAAATTGATTAGAAGTTGATGACAAATAAAAAAGTTAACATTGCATATTAGTATTCGGTCAGCTTAGATACCATTGTCACAGCCTAACATAGATAAAAATGGACCAACTCGTACATCCTTACAAATAACATACCCAAACAACCATACGAACACCGAGTAAATACACGACTCTAGAGTTGGAAGTATTTACTGTTGCGTACTTTTTTGCAAAAACTCACCTAAAATACATGACATAAAATCCCAACTTAATCCAATCGCACAACTTCCTTGGTGTTTACTTAGTCATGTTATTGTTAGGATAAAGTGCTTATTTAGTCATTTGATCTATAATATAAACCATCAGCTGTTGTCCGTACAACTGATGTGTAACAGGCATCCTACCTTGCAACGTCCTCATTGGCAAGATTGGCTCCACGATGCCAACACACTGTGAGCCACCATTCCAACTTGGCTTTATTAGATGTAATTGTTACGACCAAACATGAAAACTCATCCCAAAAAACCAGCATGGTATATGACTATGTTGTCAAAGGCGATAGGCGCACTCAAGGCGCAAATCCCTCGCCTGGGGCCTAGGCACAGAGTGCAAAAAAAGCGCTCGCCAGAGACAAAAAAAAAAGCGCACAAAGAAAAAAAAACTATAAACATTTATGCAATAGAAATTAAAAACAAAATAGCAATACTAAACATTCAAAACCAACAACAAAATCAATACCAAAAACTCAAAAACCATACCAAACATTTAAAACCAATAGCATATTTTCAAAAAGAAAAAAAATTATAGATTTTTTTCTGCTTCGGAATCATCTTATGTATCTTCATCATTAGACTCTTCATCAACAAATCAGCTCTTGATAAATCAAAATAAATCAAAAAATCAAAAAAATCAAATTTTTCTCCACATTGGTCGCTTTTTTCAATTTTCTTTCATTAAAGCGCAAATCATGGGCAGGGCTTTTTTTCCTCGCCTAGGCGCAAAAGTGAGCGCTTTTGACAACAGAGGTATGTGAGAGCTCATATGTTCTATAAACGTCTCGTAAATTACCCATGCTGCCTTGCATTGGCTTCAGTTCGTATCACTATCAAGCTAAGTAGCACTGGGACGGGTACGTGACCGGGGTACGGGGACAATACGGGGACGGGAAACGGCAAAACTAAAAAATCCTAGATACGGGTACGGCAATAAAAAAATATAAAATATGTATATACATATAAAATTAATACAAAACTAGATATATTGATGTAAAACTTAAACTTTCAAAAGTACTAAATCTTCAAAATGTAATTAATTTTCAATAATAATATCATTTTCAAACACCGGTTCATCTAGCGTGAGATCGGCAACCTCTAAAAACCCTACATCTTCCAGTGATGAACTGATGATGGATGTATTGAGGAATGATGAATTGATTATCAAAGAAGCTGTTTGATGTTTGATTGTTTGGAATTGGTATGGTATATATATAGTTTACGATTACATATGTAGAGAATGAGGATAATCATAGTTGCCGTATTATGTTTCTTTTTTTTTTTACTTAATGGGCTTTAAACCCTAAAAAACGTATGGAAACATTTAGGAAACTTCATGGAAACGTCCCCATTATTTGGAGACGTTTGGGAAACGTCCCCTAGGCGTTTCCTAGGCGTCCCCGTCCCCTAAACGTCCCCGGTACGGGTACCTCACCTATTTAGGCGTCCCCGTGCTTCATAGCTATCAAGCACACGAAAAAGGGCTTTCACCCTCACATTGTCATGCTAAGCATTATTCAATAAAAACCATAGCTGAAGACTAGCAGACATATAAACTGAATAACATATGAACCAGTGTATTAATCATGCAAAGTATATAATATATTACCAACTATACAAGAAATAAATAGACCTAAATTCAGGCTTGAGCAGAGAAATGCCTTGTGCTGTTCTTAAACGAGCAAGATCTGCTGCAAACCGTTTTACCCATCAGCGAAGCGCTTCAAGTCCCTCAACAACAATTCTCTTGCATCACTTCAGTCAGCCTTCCTTTCATCTCCTCAACTGACTACAAAACCGTAAACAGATTAATTCATTATAAATTTATAATCAAAAGGTTAACCAAGTTTTCAAATTTATGATGTAAACAAGTAAGATACCTCCATATAACTGACTTGATCTTGTCTTCACCATAACTTAAACTTAAATTAACCTACTAAAGTATCATCTAATCGCCAATCTACTCGATTCTTGACAGTAAAAAACAACAGGGAAATGATAACAAATCCAAAGCAAGCAACAAACTTTTTCATTCGAAACTGAAATCATTATATAACTAATTAGCTTAAACCGAGCATTCGTCGTAGATCAGTAGTGGGATCTTCCTTAGCACAATTCTTAGTAAAAAAACCAGGCAATGGAACAGAACTTGGTGGCGGCGAATCAACAAAAACAGATCCTGCAAAGAAAAAATCCGCCATGTTGTTGCTCATAAGTTCCGGATCAGGTCCTAAACGATTCGTTGAACATAAATCAAAATCCTCGGGTTTCAAATTGTGAGCTTTGGTGTTTAAATTCGTTTTCTCCTTACAAAAGGGGACATCTTTCGTCTCCGTGGTATCGTTTTTCAATGTTGTTTTCTGTATTTTTAAAACCGACGATGATTCGGCAAACGGTTCAACACGTTTTGATTTTGTTTTCTCCTTTTTCTTCTTCTTCGATAAGCTTTTAACTTTCTGATCACCGGTGACATTGGCATCGTTTTTCAAAGTTGTTTTGTGTATTTTTAGCGATGATTGATCCAACGGTTCACCGCGTTTCAATATTTTGACATGCTCCATGACGAGGGTTTTGGTGAGAGGCGGATGTGTTAACATCTTGGATTTATTTGTTCGTTTACGGGGTTGAGATGTGGTGAAATTAGGGTTGGATGTATGGATAAAATTATCATTGGGATAATCTTGAGAAGGATGAAGAAGGGCAACAACACCCATGTGTGTATCGATTTACAGATCTACAAAAAGAAAACAATGGAAATGAATTTGACCTGTTGTTGTTGTTGTTAGGGTTTCAAGGAAGGAATGAAAGAGAGAAGATGTTGCGTGTAATTTGTTCTAACCCTATTTTGATGATTTTATTTTTGGTTTAAAAACAAATGTGGGCTTACTGATGGGTAAAAATTTAACAAGGTTAGGTAGAGATTAGAGTTCTCTTTTGTTATAATTTGCGGGTATTTTTACCAAAGGCTTACCACGTATGTTTTTATACGCATACTTTTTATGCTTTTATATCTAGTCTAAGTATCCTTAAACTTGCTTTTTAAATTGAGAAGGTAGATTAGACTAGATTAATATCTTATTGTACATGTTTAGTATTATTGTATTGTGTGTTCTCACCGAACGGAATAGTTTGATTCTACCACCATTGACAAGTACACTCACCACAATTGGATACTACACAAGTGACATAGTTTATGGATTTAGCTACTAAAGACTAAATACTCAAAGGTAATTATTTTGCTCTCTTTCTTACACATAAAAATCTCATTGTTTTAATCAACTCAGATAGTCTCGACGTAGACGTTCTTGTTTGAAAATACGAACTTGTTCATACAAACATGCATGAGATTTTCAAAGCCATTTATGGCAAATAATCAGTCTAGATCGAAATCTTTATCTGAGACAGCTATGCATTTGTGAAATATGTAGGATATTTCATCAGTGTTTTCATATTCATCTGTTTATAAAACAAAATATATAATAGTTTGTAATTCATCTGTTTTTTAATTTTTATAACACAGAGGGAAATGATTGAAAGAAAAATTAATTTGCAACTTTCTTTATATTTGTAATTTGGTCTTCTTGCAGGAAATGGGAAATGACCGAAAGAAAAATTAATTTACAAGTTGCAATTTTTTTTATATTTGTAATTTTGGTCTTCATAGATATAGATGGAGCTAGTTTAATGGGTGTACATAATGTTTTTGAATTGAAAGACATGAGGAAATGAGATAAATGGTTGACTATAAAATTGAAATTTGACAGATGCTATGTGACAATTACTTAATTTATGTCATGTGACAAAATATTTTTTTTATTATATTTTAAATTTATATTTCCAACACACTTTAAATGCATATTTATCCAGTCAAAAAAAATTAATTGCATATTTTCCCCTATAAACAACTTTAATTTGTAAATATACTCATTTTTAATAAGGTCATTTAGTTAACATTGGGTATATATATATGCAATTGATTTTTTTAGTTGAGGAAATATGCAATTAGAGGGTATTTATAGGGGTAAATATGCAATTGAATATGTTTGGATTTGTTATATTGTTAAACTAACTAGTCTGGTTACGAAAAGTTGAAACAATTGGAGTTTAAACATATGAACCTCATGGTATATTTACCATAATCTCATGTGAATATGTTAGCAACTATACAAGAAATAAATGGACCTATGGTTCATGTTTGAGTTCAAATGGTGCATCATTTTACACTGAGGAAAAGCTTGTGGTTGTTCTTAAATCAGCAGCAGCTACTGCAATGACCGATAAGCGAAGCTGTTCAGGTCCCTCGGCCGCAATTCTCTTGCATATCGCATCACAGTTACTCGTCACTTCAGTCAGCCTTCCTTTCAGCTCCCCAAGTTGCACCTGTAAGTCCACAACTATTTGCAAAATTGTAACCTGGTTAACTCTTTATAGATTTTGTTAATATAACATTAACCAAAATTTCAAATTTGTGATGTAACCAATCAAGATACCTCCAGATAAGTGAGTTGATGTCGTCTTCATTGCCGAGACAGAGTAATTATATCGTTGGAGAAGTTTTAATGCCAAAGCATCTGCAAGTTCTATCTTGTTTTCTATTTCTTCCTGTAGAAATATTCACCAATTGCCGCATTGTATAAAGAACTAAAAAGATAATAATAAAGACTAGGAACAACATATTTACCAAACATGTTTTACTATTAAAACCAAACCTGTCTTTTGTTGATGTTACGAGCCTGTTTTTCTTGCAACTCTTGGTACATTGAGAATAGTTCCAGTAGCACCTTCGGATCTACAATACCTATCAGAAGCACAAGAAAAGAGATCAATACAAAACGCTTATCGGCCAAATTTGTTGTGTACCATTATACTCTAGAACTTTTAGCTAGTGCTCATCAAATATGCTCAAAAGAAAAATCATCAACTTCACTCTTCACAACAGATAATGATCAAAGAATAACCATAACCATATACATTATGTTTGAATCATTTAGACAAAATTACAAGGGTGCCTCTGTGCTCAAGTCTAATTTCACTTTCGGCCCCTAACTCACATAAATTACAAGGATGAACCAATACTTTACACTTTTGTTTCACATTTGGCCCCTGATTTGGATTCCGGTTAGTTCTGAATGTTAAGTCAGCCCATGTGATTTTCACGTGAGGGTATATTTGTCAAATATACCCTCACGTGAGTGTCATATGGATGGACTTAACATTCAAAACTAAAGGAAATCTATGTCAGGGGCCAAATGTGAAATAAAAATGTAAAGTACTTTACATTTTTATTTCACATTTGGCCCAATATACCCTCACGTGAGTGTCATATGGATGGACTTAACATTCAAAACTAAAGGAAATCTATGTCAGGGGCCAAATGTGAAATAAAAATGTAAAGTACTGGTCTATCCTTGTAATTTTTAGGAGTTAAGGGCCAAAAGTAAAATTGGACATGAGCACAAGAGCCATCCATGTAATTTTGTCAATCATTTAACACAAATTCAAAACAAGAAATTTATCTTATCAACATCCCACACACGCGCAACCAAGATTACAATAGCGCACGCACAATTAACTTTGCAATCACCTATGATGATCATTATAAGTTGAAAGTAAGGTGCATTGATGATAACTTGTAATATTAGCTCTATTGGTTGTTCTTATTAAAACTGTGTCGTCAACCCTCCGCCCTCCAAAACCAGAACAAACGAACTCTAATTAACTCATTCTTATTAAAACCGTGCCGTCAAACTCTCAACCCCTCCAAACCCAAAACCTAAACCCCCCACCCCACTTTGATAAAAGCCTAAAATCTAAAATCTAAACCTTAAAGCAAAAACTAAATTTTAAAACTAAACACTCTAAGTTAAGATGATAAAATTGAAGAAGACGGTTTCAACACCACTTGAATGAGCTCAATAATTTAAGACGTTTCTCGGCCCATAGAGGCAAAATCTATTTCTTATTTGAACCTTCGGTTCTTATTTATTTACTAAAAGTTGAATTATGAAAATGATTTGTACGAGTATGAGTAGAAGTTGATTTGCTGACCAAAATATGTGTGAAACTGCTATGTGTTGATGCAGGTGTGGTCAATACAGGAGATGCCTGATGGAATCATTAATAGAGTATAATAATTATAACAATAATAATAATAATAATAATAATAATATTAATAATAATAATAATAATAATAATAAATATATAAGTCTAGTGTTGGTGATGAATAAATATAAAATAAAAACAGGTTACGATTTGAAGGGTTTTGAGGTTGTGAAGCAAGGGATCGAAATGTTGTAATCGCTCGGAGACGGTGGTGATTACATCTTCGTTCTTTTTGATATAAAAGAAAAGGATTAGAAGAATGAGTTAATTAGGTTTAATGTGTAGGTGATGTGATGTGAATATGTGATGATGATTTCACTACCAACAATCTACACACAAAGTATCTTGATTTTGTTTTCATTGACAATGGAAATAAATTAATGAACAAATTATATTTACTTGAGTTTTAATCCAAACATCTTCTATATAATATTGGAAAATTAATTTTGCTTATGTGTCAATCATTTAATATTGTTTTGCTTACTTGACATTATTTGAGAGTTTTTCTCATAATAATAATTTATAATCAAAATATATATACAAAATCTATAATTATATCTTCTATATAATATAGCAAAATCATATTTGCTTACTTGGCATCATTTGAGATGCATTTGCTTAGTTGGCATTATTTGAGAGATTCTCTCAAAATTAATAATATTTTTATATTTAAAAATTATATATCTATCTATAATAATTTATTATAATAATATTAATTTTCATTTGATCCCCTAATATTTAGCAAAGTATTTAAAAAATTAAGACTAGTTACATTTTCAACCCTCTCTTACTAAGGGTGTGTTTGGGCAATGTTATATTTATTAGGGTATAAAAATAAAACTTAGAGATAAAATTATTAATAACATACAATTAAATACATAATTATTTTTTAAATATACACAACTTTTTATACGACATTGTTTTAACAAAAACTACACCATAAAACCGAACCTCTAATTCTCTTTAATTTGATTATAATATTGTTATACCAAACAACAAGATTTTAAATAAATTTATTCTTTCAGTTTTACCACAGTTTTATCTCAAAACTGATTGGAACCATTCATGTTCATGAATATCCTTAACATCATCACATGAGTGTTATGCCCCGAGCGTAGCGCGGGCTACGCTCGGGGCATTAACCTAGTATTATAATAAAACGAATTAGATTTTGAACTTCTAATATTTAGGAGAAATTAGAAAAATATTTAGGGTTGTTTTGCTTACTTAATATTATTTGACAGTTTATCTCATAATAATAATTTTATAATTAAAATATGTATACATAATCTACAATAATATATTATAATAAAACGAATTATATTTTAAACTCCTAATAGTTAAGAGAAACTAGAAAAACTTAAAAATAGTTACATTTTCAACCCTTTTACTAGGGTGTGAATGAGTCGGTTTATATTTAATAAGGTATATAAATAAACTTAAGAGAAAATCTTTATATAATATAGCAAAACAAAAAAATCCTATGTGGCATCTTTTCATAGTTTTTAGCTTATGTGGCATTATTTGAGATATTATCTCACAATAATGATTTTTTTATTTAAAATATGTATATAAAATTTATTATAATAAAACTAATTACATTTTTGGTCCCCTAAAATTTTGGAAAATTCTGAAAAATTTAAGAGTATTTATATTTTTAACCCTTTACTACAAGGGGTGTACGTGAGTCGGATTATATTTGATAGGGTTTAAAAATGAAACTTATGGATAGCGTTAATAATAACATACAATTAAAGACATCTGTGTTTTATAAATATACATAACATTTTTATATGATTTAAAAAAAATAAACTACACCATAAATTAAGCACTTTATTCTCTTTTATTTTAGTATAATATTGCTATACTAAAAATATAATTTTTAAAATTATATCATGTGTTCCGTTTTACCATGGTTTTGTCTCAAAACTGAATGGAACATTCATGAATATCCTTAAAAGCATCACTTGAATTGTGTTCCCGAGCGTAGCGCGGGCACTATACTAGTTATTAATATGCTATAATTAAATACCTTAGTATCTTTTAATCATCCATAACTTTTTATACGATATTATTTTTGCAAAAAATTTACACCATAAAACTGAGCATTTAATTCTCTTTAATTTGAGTATAATATTGCTATATTAAAAAATAATTTTTAAATAAATCTTGTGTTTCGGTTTTATAACAGTTTTTCCTAAAAATTGATTGGAACCTTTCATGCCTCATGAATATCGTTAAAATCATCTGGGTATTATGTTCCCGAGCATAGCTCGGACACTAAACTAGTAACTTATAAATGAATTTGGATAAGACAAATTTGTCCTCACGTGAGCTACATGTGAGTCACAAAAGACGGGGATTAGAGCAAATGACATAATTTAATAGGAATTTTTAATAGGGATTAGAGCAAATGACTAACAATGTAACAATTTTTAAATACAAAAAACGTTTAGTGAAAAATTTAACAAAAATGACAATTAATGAAAAATAGTGTAAACGCAAATGATGATTTCACTCTACATAGAAGAAGCATACACTTATCTATATTTTTTTTTTCAAAAAAGAAAATTTCTTTTATTTTTTTTAGAGTCAAGCGCTCAAACGTATGCAAGAGTGGGGTAATAGTAGAAAGTTTAAATTTTGTATATAGTCTAAACAGTCATGAGATGATGACATGTGTCGTTTCTTTTAAAATTAGATTCAAGAGTACCATTGGTAATTTCTCAATATTTCAAATACAAATTTTTTTTCACGTTTATCAGCTTATTGTGTTATTTCGTAATGCAATTGTGTTATAGGGCTGGGGTAATACATCTAACAGGAACTAAAACCAGGGGCGGAGGTAATTGATGCCTAGGGTAGCCCATGCTACCCCTCAACTTTTCACGTCAAAGGTAAAAAAAAAATTCTTTTCCTGTTTTACGTTTGGGCTACCCCTGAAAATTTATAAGGATACCTCTGAGTTCATTACATTATCTAGTACAATACGTAGTTGAGATGAAGAAAAGAAGGGGAAAGAACTTGATCGAGACAAATTTTCCGACAATGGCAGGTCCACAAATTGTTTTTATGTACGTGAAGAAGATGAAAGACCCTGAGGGTTTCTAATTATATAATTTAAAATTTGAATGTTGCACAGCTCTTAAGTATTATCTATGACGTCACGATTATTTAAGTTTGCTGCATTATAAATTATTGATATATGAAATTATATTTTCTTGTAGATTATTACAATTCAAAATAATTTTAAGTTATTTTTAAACTTTTTGTTCCTTTTTAACGTTAATATTGTTTAAAAGGTCTTGGATATGTAAATTTAAGAGTTTGAAAATCGATTCAATGAGGTATCAACTAATTTGCTAGAAAATATGTTGGGTTTAAATTCTTGTGATTGGTTTTCTAACTTTGACATATCAAAGATAGTGGGATTTTTCGAGTTGTATACAGATGATTTTACTATAAGAGAAAGATGATGTATTAAGGGTGAACTTAACGTTTTTTTTATCACACTTTAAGAGAAGATGATAGATTGGAAAATCTGAATGGATTATGTGACATTGCTCGTCTAATGGTGAAACATGGAAAAAATCGTCCGTTTCCATTAGCTAATCGGATATTGAAGCTTGCGTTCGTTTTACCGATTACCGTTGAAAGGTGTTTTTTTCTAAATTAAAGGTTGCCAAGATGGATTCGTGCAATCGAATGGGTGACGACTTTTTGAATGGGGCTTTGGTTTGTATGGTTGAAAAAGAAATATTTGAAAGGATGTGATGATTCGATTTCAAGCTATGAAAGAACGACGGGGACAAATCTTGTAGGTGTGTTTTTTTTCTTTGTTTATCGGTATATATTTATTATTATGGTGTGAATGTACGGGAAAAAGTTTTTTGGAGAGATGCCCCTTAACTTTTAGGCTAACTCCGCCACTGATTAAAACTGTAAAACAACAAACAAGTTGGATGTGCACCTCCATATGGGGTTAAGGGCACGTTTAAGAACTTCGTAGCCAACAACAGACAATAAGTCAATAACACACTACATATTAAAACAATATTTCGTCTCGCATGTTAAACGAAAAATTACGTGTTACTCTCAATTTGTATAATGATATTTGCATGATTGCCGAAACATTCCGACGCGTGTTAAAAGTGTGTTCCAATAATTAAAGTAACATGAGAAAATAAAAGGGAAAAAAAGTCAAAAACAAAGCAAGAAAACGTTTTAAACGAATTGTTGCTCGTGAGGTTAGAACCCCACTCACGCAAGGGTACGTACGCATCTCTTGTTTCTCAAGATAAAGACAAGAATATATGTATCAATGTATGTGTAGTTTAATAAATCAAAATTATTGATAAACTTTATAACTACAATTTGGGTTTATCAATAACCTTTCTGATTTACTTTAGCATTGTATAGATTTGGATTTTTCTTTCACAAACACTTCTTTACTAACTAAATTTTCTTTAAAAAATCATACTTTCAACAATCAAGCCTAGAATTTCTTTTATAAAAAATCATACTTTCAACAATCAAACCTTGAATTTCATTCAAACATGTTAAACTATCCATATATAACGCTAAAAACCGTCCTTTTAATAAACAATTCTAGTCAGCATGTTACATTAGATATCTACTAACTTCTACGTATTTTTTTCCATAAACACATTTTACTTCCGGCACTGACTTATCTATCATTCCCACATACAACCCACTATTTAATACTAAATATATAATATTTGAGAAAAAATAATAAAAAATAAAAAGGAAAATTGGACAGAAGGCTTACGAGTTGCCTACCACTACAAGCGGAAGGCAAAAAATTCCCTAACATCTATGCCGCCCTTCCTAAGGGCACCTCCCTTTCACCACAAACAGGCCTCACAGGTGATGCATTGTGGTAAGCTTAGTCCACAACGTTACAACTCATACTTCTCACATACAGTCTCAGTCACCATATTAATATTCTACACATTCTTCCCATATACGTTTTACCCAACACTGTCATTCTCATGGTTACCTATTAAAAATAAATAAGAAACAAACTATACACACGTCTAATCAAGTGGGCCTCACACCGCGTTTCTCTTTGGGTGCATTTCAGTGAAGGGTGAACTACAAAAAGTGAGTATGTGGGGAGGACGGGTGAAAGGGAGAGCGTTGTGGATGGTCTAATGATAAGTATAGTCTTATTAGAATCAATAGTTGATTGTTGTAACACTCACAAAATTTCAGTTTGTCAACATTACCAAGAACACAAACGCCATGTTCAAAATGAACCTAAACATGTTCTAGCCATCATGATGATATTTGTAACTTTGTAAAATGTATATTGGTTTTTATCGGCCCTAACTATCACTTTTGGTTTCTACTGGTCTCAACTATTGAATTGACTGTTAACGTTCCCAACTTTTATCACTTTGGCAACCAACAGTCCGTCGTTAATTTTTTTAGCGTCGTTAAGTTTTTTTTAATTCAAGACCTAGTTTTAAGTATTTCATAGGAAGGAAAATACGAGTTTATTTACGTAAAAGTTCCTTCGAAACGGTGTTCCGAACCACGAAACAATGCTTCAATCGTGTATTTAAACCTAACGGTGCTTCAATCAGATGTAAAAAATTTATCGTTTGGGGCGTTGTTTCGAGATAACTTTTACATCAATCGACTTGTATTCTTCTTCCGATCAAAAGGCCTAAAACATCGGTCTTGAATTCGAAAAAAACTTGACGATGTTAAAAAAAATTTAACGACGGACCATTGGTTGCCCAACAATATGCTCCTATTAAATGGGCAATGCATACAAATTTCAAAACTCATGGGTAAACACTTGGCATGTATGATTGTTTTTCAACTACTGATCACTTTGAAGTTGTTTACTCTCATCAAAGTTTGTAAGAGATTTAACTAAATCCAAACAGCTATATAACTTTTTCAAATTTATATACAAACCATTCAGCTTTCAAGCTTCAACTTTTAAATAAAATAATATATACAGTGTTGACATCATTACACACAAACCTTTAGAATATGTCAATCTCCAAACTAGGACTGTACAAGTTTATTTTTTTTTTTTTTGGGTGGGGTAAGGTGGTTGCTGCAGCTTAGAACTGTACAAAGCTATATATTCATAGAAAACAATGATTCCATGATCAGCCAGATGGAGCAACATAATATATGGGACAGTAGAAATGAACCCAAGTGCAAATCGGGCAAGTACCATAAACAGCTTAGACTGACTGAAAAAGTGTCACTGTGGAGATATGACCGTTCTTCATGACCTGCTCGTAGCAACAGAACCATCATAAGGAATTATATACAGTGCACTTGTAGTTGTTGATGACAACACTTCATGCAGCAGATCATGATGAAGTTTCAACAATTCTGGGCTTTACAAAATGAGTTCATATAAGACAACTTGAAAATCAGGAAATTACCTCGAAAGCAACATTCTGGTAACCATAGACAAAAGTTGAACCAAATGGATTGCTTGCAGAACCTTGTGTTTGAATAGCAGCGCGCCCACAGTCTCCCAAAATCTCCTATGAAATAAAAAAGAGAGAGAAACAAACTATGTACCTTTATGCAAGCAAGGACAATTGAAAATATTTTCATATTTATCTAAAATGCCACATATTTTTTAAATTCTGTAAGCATCAAAAAGTGGTAAATCATACTGACCTTCACTTGCTCCCACTTTGAGCCAGGTGTGATGCTAGTTTTTGAAGAATTCATATCTTGATGAGATGCACCATAGATAACGAAATTGCACTTTATGTAAGTATTGAAGTCAGCATGTCCCGGATAATTTGTATGTAGAACAAACTTTTTGATCTTATGAGTCTGAAAGTTCAAAATAATACATGCATATGACATCTTCTATGCCAAGAGAATCATATTGACAATAAGTACTCTTGAATATTCACAAAAGATATAAAAAGTTACCTGGCCATCAAATAATATGTCAAAGCCACGAGCAAAGTAGTTGTAGAAGTAATCACCACACAGAGTTGTTTTTGGTCGTGGGTCTGTAGCTGAATGAATCACCATTTGGTCAACCTGCAGCATCGACCCATGAACATTAGCTACACAGGTGCACCCCCTTAACAAGATTTACAGTTTCAAACTTAAAAGACTCGAGAAGAACCTGCTTTTGATGAATTCCATCAGGACGGCCCAAGTCTGTCCACACATCCTTCATGTAAAATAATTATCATTAAGAACACAGATTTATATATAGAATGTCAGGAGCTTGTAATGACCATCATATTTGAAATCAAATGGTGGATTTGAGTATTCCTTATCTTACAAATGGAAACATTGTAATTAGCTTAAGTATCCGCAATTCAACAAAATAATATAGAATTTTACAATTATATAGATTTCTACAATCGACAATTACCACAAGTTTCAAGAAACCGAACATTCATGAATTATGAAAGAAAAAGCAAGACAACATTATGGTATATCAGCAAACATTGAAGACGGAAAACCAGAAGTATGCCAGTAAGCAAGCGCCAGGTAACAAATTCATACTCAAAATCAAAGGCAGCATAGATATTTAAAAGTTTTAGCAGGCAGTACCTGTGGCGAAGCACCAAAAGGGATATGCTGACCACCTACAGAAAACCATAATTCTTCCCCTAGCTGAAAAGGAAACAACCACCATATTTAAATAATAAGTAGCAGTTTCACCTAATTTACTGATTTGGTTTGAGTTTTATCACAGACAGGTTAAATCAAAATATTTAGCTAGTAAAGGAACATGTTACTAGATAAAGAAACTAATTTTTTAATGAATACAAGATACAGCCTCCAAAATCATTTATATTAAAGATATAAATTATTATTGTAAGAACGTTTGCATTCATTATTTCAACACAAAAAAGTGTTTGCTGGTCAACCATACTAAAAAACGACATGGTTCAACACAATCCCTTTCTGCGCCTTATCCAGTCCGCACGACTTGCAACTTTTGACATTCTTTCACACCATTGTGCCTAACCAATTGACTAATATGCACTAACGTACAATCCAGATAACATGAACCGGGGGGTTTAAAGTTATTATGTTAGTAACAAATGTATAAACAGTTGCCAATAACTAGGGTGGTTCAAAATTCAAATCAAGAGAAGAGTAAAAGTATATACAAACGGACAAACCTTAACATAAACTTCTTCCATGTAGAGGCTGCCAGCAGGAAGTGGAGGAACAGAAGCTTTGTTCATCAATGATCCTACACCAACTTTCCTACTTGTTGAACTGTCGTATATGCATACACGACATGTTACTGGAGTCGTGCCATCTGGAAACTCCAAGGGCAATTCGGCTTCCATATTCAAAACATGAAAACTTAGTATTAATAATTTAAGAATTATATTGCAAAACAAGAGAAATCTCATACCTTCCCCATTATGGCAACAGTTGGTATACTGAGAGGGAATGGGAAAAGCAAATGATAGCCCCTGAATATCAAGGGTGAGATTAGAACGACGTTATAAAACGAGAATTAACTAAATAATTGCGAACTAAAGGCTAAAGCATACCGGATAGAAGAGAGTGTAAACGCCTCTATCATTGTCATAAATTCCAGGAAAAGTTGGTCCAAAAACAGCATACATGGCTACAAAAGTAGCTGGAGTTGACGGGCCTCTGAAAGTAACAAAAACGTCAAATAATATTCACAAGAACCTTATATGAAATGATTATGTATATCATGCATACCCAATCAGTGATGTTGCATAGCGCATTTGAAGCCGTTTCACGTCAAATATTTCAATAAGACGAAGCCTCTGAGAAATAAAATTAAATGTTATAAGAACATATACAGGCAGGTAGAGAAAATAGAGACCGGAGAAAGAATCGTATGTCAGCTTAAAATATAAAACAAACAAAAAATCTATGAAAAGTGATCAATCACTCAAAATATCATCTAAAACATTACTTTCGTATTCTGGAATGTTCTAAACGAACACTACTATCATAGCCTATAACAAACTGCTATTTCAAAAACATATCACACGCTTCAAGATAGGGGACAACAGGGTACCTGAGAGCATGGATCAAAACGAAGATGAAAACCATGATCCGGGAAGCTTATAACAATATCCATTTTTAACGGATCCTATATTAAACAAAAGTTAACATTCCACATGACATCTTGAAAGTGCTACGCAGTAAGCGTTAACCAAATATAATCATCCGAAATTACTTTTTGTCATCACAAACCTCATCAAAGTACTTGACATGAACCACATCGTAGATGTCCGGTTGTTGCTCTATCTGCACAAAAGCTTTCCATATAGGCATCCCTGAAACAATCAGATAATCCATCACCATCCGAATCCAAAACGTCAACCGACGACAACCGTATCCCCATTTTCCACTACACCTTTTTGATAATTATAACTTAAAACTAACAAAACTTCCAAGTTTCAAATCAAATCTTAAATAAGAGGTCAAATTTACTTTAAATTCAGTAATTAATGCAATATAGCATTTATTAAATACATATTGAATTAGAAATTAGAGATATGATCCACATAATCACCAATCTGTTCAACCAAAAACTAACATAACAAGTATACCAGTTCATAATTTAACCAAAAATGTAAACATTTCGTGGTAAATAGCCATACTTGAGCAACAAAACCATATATATGCAGCAATATTGAAACAATAGCTGATTCGGAATGAAATTACCGAGAGAAAAAGGACCAATTCCGAGACCAGGACGAAGATCGAGAACGATGACACCCATGGATGTGCCCTCGCACCTTCTTAGGGGTTTCTGCTGCAACATACTAATTGATAAATACAACAACAACCGATTTGAGTTGGAGATTTTAAAACCCTGATAATCTTTGTTCGTAGTGATCGACACACTGCACAGCCCCGTTTATAAAGTGATTCGGTTATTGTTTTAGTTGCCACCCATTACACGGTATCAAATCGTATTGGGTTCTCTCATTTTGTGTTTCTTAAACACAATAAAATATGAAAAGAAATTTAAAAGAGTAAACTGCAGTTTTAGTCCCTGTGTTTTGATAACATTAACAGTTTCAGTCTCACCTTAACAGTTTTAGTCACTGTGTTTTTATTTTATAACAGAAATGGTCCCGAACACTAACTCAATCTAATTTTCTGGTAAGTCTTCCTTACATACGAAGAAAAAAATGTCATTTCCCTCACTCTTTTGACATGCGAATGAATAAAAATGTTAACCTATATGATGACCTAGATAAAAGAGGGAAGAAACTAACATTTTTACCCCTCAGGTGCGGGGCGCGTGTGAGAGATTTAACGAAAAATTGGATGAAGTTAGTGTTCGGGACCATTTTTGTTAGAAAATAAAAACACAGGGACCAAAACTGTTAAGGTGGGACTGAAACTGTTAATACTATCAAAACACAAGGACCAAAACTGCAGTTTACTCAATTTAAAAAGAGAACCTATAAATAACTTTTCCCTTTTTGTGAAAGTATTAAAATCATTAAAACCGTCTCAACTAGCAAGAAACTAGAATATATCATGGCGAAACCAGGATTTATAGCCCGGGGAGCCAACGTAAAAAACCCATAATTTTTTTTATAATTTTTGTTTTCTGCCGGGGGGGGGACCTAATATATTTATAAAAATCAACTAGCAACCAACAAAACAACACTTCGAACGGAAAAAAATGGGAAGGCCGTGACCCTCCTCCGTCTCTTATATGCTTCGTCATTGAGAATATAAAGAGAAACCAGAAATAAGTACAAAGCAAAGGATCTCTAATCTTTTCAAGATATGAAATTCATAAAGGACCTAGTTTTAATTTTAGATATGAATCTCAATTCGCTTTTATTTAATATTTATGGTCAATTTATTCTTCTTAATCTTTTTTTTTATTAATGGTCGATTTATTCTTCTTGATGGCACACTTATGTTCAATGAGACCTTGACTTGACTAAAACGTATAAATGGTGGTGGTCTTTGGTTTGGATGTAAGGATGTAAGATCATTTAGCTCTTGTACTTCATTGTCGAGATAGTAATACTACCTTCTCTTATCTTGGTTTGCCCGTCTGTAGCTCAATGAATTGTTAAGATAGTTGGATTCCATTATTTGAAAGGGTTTCAACCGCCGAAATTCATGGAAATAAAGAATGTTATCCATCGAAGGTAGAATTATCTTAATCAAATTGGTTCTTGGTAGTTTACCCCTTTATCACATGTTCTTATTATGTGCGTTGAAAAATGTAATCAATGATCTTGAAAGTATTAGGAGAAATTTTGTTGGGGTATGACAGGAGACAAAGTCAAAGTTTGTTGGATATCCTGGGATAAAATGTTGGCTTCAAATCAAATGCAGGTACATGTATAGGCTTAATAGGTGTAGCAAACTTTTATGCAAATGGTATGGCGATTCAAAAATGAAAATAACAAATTATGGATAAAGTGTATAAATGCTTTACATCATAAAACACACAACCTAATATCCCTTTATTCGAAAATCATCTACAAGTCCTTGGAAAAGCATTATGAAATCATAAAGATGAACTTGTGTCGCTTGGGTTACCTAATGCATCTTGGTCCACACCAATAGGTTCTTTTGAATCAAAAGAAGTTAGGGCAAAATAAATGTTTTTTGTTTGCAAGCTTCGTTGGATCGTATCTCGTCAAAGCCCTTGCAAAAATAATATAATTCCGAACTCAGGCTGCTTGATATGTGGTCATCAAGATGAAAACGCAAATCACATCCTAATAAACTGTTCTTCGGCAAAACAAGTTTGAAGCATTGTAACTACATGGTGTAAGCTTCCTACCTTCATATTGCAAAACGTGAATGATCTTCTTAATCTTCCTTTTTCATGGCAACTTCTACCACGAATTAAAGACATGATTCTTGCTATCTTTCTTGTGTCTCTTTGAATTGTGTGGAAGGCTAGGAATGATAGAATTTTCAACAATATATCACGTACTGAACGTGAAATTATGGGAGAAATAAAATCTCTATCTTTTCTTTAGATAAAACATAGAGGAAAGTTGGGATCTCTAAAGTGGAGACAAATGTGTAGTTTTTTTTAAGTTTAAATTGGCTTATGTATTCTTTTTATTCTAGCAACTTGTTGGTTTTTTTAATAAAATTATTTCGTTGGCTTTAAAAAAAAGCAAAAAAAAGCTATAGACATAATACATCCCAAATACTATCCACCATAATCGGGTTGTTAGAAATTTTGTTTCCATTCATAGTGTTCCATGGATACCAACATGATCCTGCCATGACCATGCCTCGAATCAATTTTCTCTTCTTGTTGAAGTCCATCGACACCATTTTGTGAATAATAAAGAGACCTCTCACCGTTAATGCAAATATAGGAGGAATGCCACAACAAAGAAAACTCTACATGATACAATAATTTTTCCTCCTAAGCATCCTTCCAAAATGTAACCATAACTTGTTCGTTCGCCATTTTTACTTAAACACGCATGTTGAAACACAAATTTACATTATATTTATTATTTTTCTTCCTTTCTTTTCTATTCTTAACTCATTTTCCCATATATCCTTTCATTTGTTAAACTCGAGAACATATCATAAGGAGACATTCTGGTGATTGAGTTGAGTATGTTACAACTAAAATGTTGATAGTATAAATTTGAAAATATACAGGTTAATGTGTATTCAAACATATCACAGGTGTTGTCAGCAAATAGAGGTTGCCAACAAATTATGCACATGTGTTTTCATTACTATAGTAATTTATCTCAAGTTACACACCCGTTCAAACAACACTCACATATTAACACATCTTTTGCATACTTTATCAGTCACATACAACTGAAAGATTACTAGAAATGACTATCCCAACACCTCTAATAATCATATAACATGAATGTATAGGTTACACCAATCAACAAGTATATCAGATTCCTATAACGTCACATAATGAGTATCATATCGTCATTAAAATTTAAGTCCAAACATTCCTAAGAATACACTTTAATCTTCTGCATTATAACCATGATGTTAACTTGTAAAACCTCATTAATAAGTAAATAACTCTAGTTTATGATGTTTCCCTTGATATGGAAAAATATTTCCAACTAATAGTTCAAAGTAACAATGTAAATATAAGTCATGCTAATAAAAAGAGATCATAATTTGAAAACTGGCAATATCATAACGTTTTTACAAAGTGAGAAATGAGGTTTAACATGAAACATTTCCATTAAGAAGAATGTACTAGGTTGTCCCACTAACACATGATTCTAAAGGTGCTTGTCCTTTATGCACAATGAAATCCATGAGTTCCACTACTAACATTTCATTAAACAAGGGCATATCTTTTGTCTTTTCTTGAAGTCATTTCACCTACATATACACTCACACACAATTATAAAAAATAAATTTTAATAATCCAACTATTGAATTATAAAAATCAACATTGACATTCATAACTTCTACTTTTATTTGTGTCAATGACAATACTACTCACATAGCTATCATAAATTTACACTTGATTTACAATTTATTCTACTCAATTTCACTTAAAAAGAAGACACACTTCACCATTTTTGCTCATAATAATCACCGCAAGCAAAAACTAAGTGCATATCTAGTTTACGGTGTTTCCCTTGATATGGAAAAATAAAGGTGTTATTAACTTTCGTTATAATTGTTATCAACCAATATGTTTCTGTTTAATCACCCAAATCCTCATGCACACGAGTTTAACCTAAATGCCATGATCAAGTAATAACTTGTAAGCAAATAAAAACCAGAAAACACAATTAAGCATGCTTGAGTGATAATGATAACTATCCATGAGCATAAGCATATTGTGGGCAAAACAGACAAACGATATAAACTGGTACAAGGGAGGGACAAAGGGTAAAAAAAAAGGTCCATTTGGTGTAAATGTAAGAAGAAAAAGGTATGTTTTAGAGTATAGAAATAAGTTGAAGGGGGTTATAGAGATAAAGAAGTAAATGGGAACAGATCACGTGTTGGCAACAATAAGAAAGAATCGACAGGTACCGCGTTCAACGCTCTCATCACTTTTTTTTTTTCTTTCTCTCTCTTGTTCTTTGGTTGTAGTAGTAGTAGATTAAGTCGTGTCGCCGAAAGGTAAAAAACCCCACCCAACAACACCCACACACAACACAACACAACACAAACCAAACTCAACCCAGTCAATCAATCACCACACCATTCATTTCATTTCTCATTCTCTTCTCTTTCCCTTCGGTCAACTCTACCTAAATCTAGGGTTTGTTTGTTGACTTGCTTTCACATGATTACGAGTATGAGTTTGATGATGATGATGCTTAACTAACTTATTACAAGTTGTTTTGAATGGAGACTCAAAACCTAGGGTTTGTTCGTTTGTTTGTTTGTTTTCACATATGGTGATGATTATGAGCTGCTGATAGCTTGCTGATGCGGATGATATGATGTTTAACTGACTTGTAATTTTGTTCAATTAGTCAATTGTGTTTATTTTGAGTTAATTGAAATGCAAAATTTGGGAGGTGAAATTGCGGATACGGTTGATCAACCGATTAGTGATTGTGTGAAGACGGAACGTGATTGTTCGGTGGAGGTGGAGTTAGGTAGCGGTGAAAAGCGGAAGAGAGGGAGGCCGCCTAAAGCTCCTATGGCGGTTGCGAAACGGCCTCCACATGCTAAGAAGAAGATGATGGTTAAGGAAGAGGAGGAAGAAGAAGATGTTTGTTTTATTTGCTTTGATGGTGGGAGTCTCGTGCTTTGTGATCACCGGTATGTGTTGGTTTCGCGATTGGATTGTTGGTTTATGTTGTGTAATGATGTGTTGGTGATGGATTTGTGTGAATTGCATGTGATCATTTGTTGAATTATATGTTTTTTGGGGATTTGTTTGGTGTAGGGGTTGTCCAAAGGCGTATCATCCGGCGTGTATTAAACGGGATGAAGAGTTTTTCGAATCTGCAGCTAAATGGAATTGTGGTATGTTGGTTTATAACTTATTTCATGAATATGGTTATGTGGTTTTGCACTAGAAAATACTTGTGTAACTTGCAAATTCTACCAAGTTTGATCAACTGGATTTTTGTTTATTATAAACTTAGGGCAAGGGCTTCTATTTAGAGTTCGTGGACAAAAAATAGACTAGACGTGTGTAACTTTAACGTTTGGATCCTTGTAATAAAGCACTTCTAGATAACGCATTAAAGGTTCAGGATTTTTTGTAAACGATTATGCTAGGACATTAGAATAAGATGCTTTTGCAAATTAGGTTTAACAAGGTAATAATATTTCATGTAGACACTTTGTAAGTTGTATGCTCGCGCCTATATAAGTCTAGTAGTTAAGGTTAACCACGATACCATGGTAATAATATATTGCCATGAAAACACAAACAATGGAAGTACAGTGTACACGTAATTCCTAAAACAATCTTAGCTAAGTGATTTAAGCTTTACCATAAGAAATCTAACATTAGAATATTGACACACCCAAAATCTATATGTATTATAAAAGAAATCAAACAACTAACAGAAACCTGCAATTAATCACATCTAGAATCCAATCTTCATATTTTTTTAAGAAATGTTGGGTTAAACCGTAAAATGGCCCATGGTTAAAAAAACAAACATAAAATAGCAGGAGTAATACTTCTTCTACAGGTGTACAAGCATTTAATAGTATCTTTTTGTTCAGCAAAAGGCCCGTTAAGAAAATAGCCGACGGAGACTTGTAAAGAAAACAAAAAAGAAAAAAATACCTAAAAGGACTGCAACATGATTCAAACCCCTGCCATTTAGTTGTAGCTAGATGCCTAGACACAGAGAAAACAAAAAGAAAAAAATTCCAAGTATAAACTTTCTTTTCATTTTAGGCAAATTATTTATTGCATTCATCTTTTATAATATAGGGTTTTCTTACAATCGTTGTGCACCTAACATGTAAAAACAAAAAGACTATAGGTCACTTGACCCCGGTGCTCCCAACGTGGGCCCACCCTTGTGAATATGTACCATGGTAGTGACCCATTTAATTTATCTACATTCTACATAACAAAATCTTGTATATGTTCTTATTCAGTATTGTAAAGGATATTTAGATTTCGCTATCACTAAGGTTTTCGTTCAAGCATTTTCTACCCTCCTTTTTTTACATTGTTTCTTTAGTGTCGAACTATCGATGCAGGATTCTGTTAGTTTTGATTCTGATTTCATATCCTATTTCAGTTTCCTGTGACATACTAACTACACTAGTAGTGCAAGCATGAATTTTGAGCAAACGTGTTGAACTTCATTATGTCAAAAGTTTATATTGAGAAGTTGCTTGGTTTTGCCTCGTGTTTGTTATTCTGCATGGTTTTGCCATCAGCATCAAGGATGGGGTTTTTAAGCAAACAACCGACAACTTGGTGCTGATCAA
Source organism: Tagetes erecta (assembly GCA_030867185.1). Classification (NCBI taxonomy): domain Eukaryota; kingdom Viridiplantae; phylum Streptophyta; class Magnoliopsida; order Asterales; family Asteraceae; genus Tagetes; species Tagetes erecta. The sequence continues at coordinate 9,531,339 of CM061490.1, forward strand.
TCATATATTGTGTGATGTTATTAACAAGTGAGCAAAGGAGGTTTAATTGAATGGCTATAAAGTCACTAAGGTAAGAGGAAAATACGGACCCCTTAAATAAATAAAATTAAATGCATCAAGGTTGATAAACAAAGACTAATCGTAAAATAGACTATTATAAGGGGTCATGAAAGGACTATTTTTGTAAGTTATTTTGGTTATATTAAGGGGCATGTAGGTAAAGTGATGATGTTTAGTTTACTCTACGACATCTTTCTCTATGTAGATTTATAGTATTTGAGGTGTAAAAACCTTCAAAGAGGGAAGATATTATGACCTAATAGTATTCCTATTGAAGTGTTGAGTTGCCTTAAGGTCACATAGCATGGCTTGCTAAGTTATCCGATACCGTTGCTTTGGATGTGAAAAAATCCTAACGGACAACTGGACATGGATCTTCATTAATATATCAAACTTCTAAGGTTTTGCCAATATACATAGATCTAACTTGTGAACGAAAACAAACCAGACGTGGTAATACGCATACGCTGGTTTCACCATTTTCTGTTCTTTTTGTTAAAAGGAAAGCTATAAGCAGGATTATGTAATTAAATAGTATTCCCATTAGCTTTTGAGATGCCTCAAGGTGGAAGCTAGCATGGTTTTCTAATCTATTAAACATCATCTTTGGATATTATTATGAATCCCTCTGTAGACATGTGGTTTTGGATTTTCCATGTTAGATATTCATATCCCAAATTTCGCTATTATAGAGACATTCTATAAATAATAGAAGGCTTTGCTGTTGATATTTTTGTATGCTAACCTTCCTGTTTAATTCAGATTTATGTTTGAAATGGTTATCAAGCTCAAGGAAAAAACATAGTTAAGTTAAGTAGGACTTGAAGTGAACAACTTCCAATGTATTATCAAATATTCTAGGAACATATCATTTACGACTTCTAATGTCTGAAATGGTTTTCAACCTATCGTTTCCAAGAATCATAATTGTTGGTTTTGATCTATTTTGAAATAGCCAGAAAAATCTAACTCTAATGTAAATCTAATAGATTGATGTAAAAAAATTAGAAAATTGAATTCTCTACTTTATGACGCACCTTTATGTTTTTAAAGAGATAATTTTATGTAGCAGATTGAGTTGAAGATTTTAATTTTCAACAGCCTGGATTTGCATCCACTTTGTTACTGAATATGATCTGTCTATATGTTTTCACTTTTAGACTTTTAGTAGCTATTTATCATGTATATTAGTTGAGCATGCTGTTGAATTTACTAATATTTTGGTATTTATATGAATTCCAGGTTGGCATATATGTAGTATATGCCAGAAGACAGCGCATCATATGTGTTATACGTGTACATATTCATTGTGCAGAAGTTGCATTAGAAAGGCTGCTTATGTGTGTGTCAGAGATAAAGGCTTCTGCACTATATGCATGAAAACTATCATGCTGATTGAAAATAATGGTCAGGGTGAGGATGGAAAGGTATACACATATTTCATCTACACATAAACACACAGATATACATATATATATATATAGATATAGACACACATATACATATATACATGTGTGCGCGGTGCGCCCGATGGCGCTATGTACTTCATATGCTCCGTTAAGCCCTACTTTTCTTAGGTTGGAGTTTTTTCTTCATTTTGTTTACGTAGATGACCATTTACTAAAACACCAATTTATGTGGGTTCTGTTATGGACTTGTTCTTTTAATGACATTTATTTTCCAGGTTCAAGCAGATTTTGATGATAAACTTAGTTGGGAATATCTCTTTAAGGTATATTGGATCTACATAAAAGGGAAATTATCATTAACTCCTGATGAGCTTACACAAGCTAAAACCCGCATGAAAGAAGCTAGTACAATATCTTCAACTCTACTACCAACGGGTTTACATACGAGAGGTGATGATTTGAGGAGTGTTACGTCAGCAACATCTGTCTGTAATTTGGAAGAAGAAAATGAAGCAAAAAGAAGAAAAAAAGATGAACAAATCATTATAAAAAAAGAAACTGTAAATATGGAAAAACCTGGAATTGATGAAAGTGCATCTACGAATGGGCGTGAGGAGTGGGCAACAAAAGAGCTTTTGGATTTTGTGGCACACATGAAGAATGGGAGTACTGCCGTATTATCACGTCTTGATGTCCATGCACTGATGCTAGAATACATAAACAAAAACAATCTTTTTGATCCTAAAAAGAAAAATCAAATCATATGTGATTCGAGGTTACAGAGTCTATTTGGAAAACCACGCGTTGGTCATAGTCGAATGTTGAAGCTTTTAGATTTGCATTTTGTAGTAAAAGAGGAGTCGAAGAAGAGACGGGTCAACCGTGCTGCAGTAAAGGTTGACCTTGAATGGAACAGTGATAATAACATGAGGATGGGTAAAGATAAAAAACGTAAAAATCGGAAGGGAGAAGGGCATGTGTTACCGAATAATGTGAATGAGTTTGCAGCAGTTGATGTTCATAATATAAATTTACTATATTTGCGCCGTGATTTGATGGAAAATCTTCTTGAAGACGGTGATAGTTTTCATGGCAAGGTGGTTGGCTCAGTTGTGCGAATAAGAATATCTGGTTGTGATCTGAAGCATGATATGTACAGACTTGTTCAAGTCGTAGGTAATACATTTTTAGCTTCATTTACGGGAAATTATTTTATGAACTCAGCTGTATATAGCTTAATTTGCAACAAACCTATGCAGGTACGAATAAGGTGGATGTACCATATAAGATTAACAGCAAGTTAACAGACATTACGCTTGAAGTATTAAATTTAGACAAGAAGGAAACTATTACCATTGATACAATTTCTGATCAAGAGTTTTCTGAGGTGACTAATTAGTTTGTTGTTTTTCCACTATTTCATTCGCTTGTTATTCTTTCACTTATTATGCTATTTAGACCAGAAAGCTCTATCTGTTGAGTGCTGAGGTTTCCTTCACCATGAATGACAGAATTATAGGCCCTATTGCTTTAATATGTGTGTTAGAACTTGTGTTTACATGTTTTCCTTGCTTGCTTGCCAATAATGGATAGGGGTTTGTGTTTCAAATTCCTTAATCAGATATACGGTAGATTGATAAGGTTGACACTAAAAAACTCAGACTGTTCAGTCTACAGCTTTGTAATTCTTACAGGTAGACCTGTAAACAGGTAGGGTATTGATTTGGATTCAATTTGATTAGCCCTTTTTATGTGATCCAGCTGGCTATAAAACGTTTTCTTCGATTCAGTATGTTGATTCATTTTGGAAGATCGATACTTTGGTCGATCCATAATCTATGTAGAGTGATCCATTTATTTTGAAGAACTTTTGTTTTTATTGCTGTAACATTAAACTCTTAGATTAACTATGACTGTAAAGATGTTTTTTTTAATATACACATTGCAACATTAGTTTGTAAAAACTGTGTTGATATTTTGTATGACGACTAACATCTGAGTTTGCTTCGTTTAAAAGATTAATTCGCTTTGTGATGCCCCTTTTATAATAGATGCTATAATGACAACTAACGCTTTAAGATTAAGTGACCTTGCTACATAAAACGTCTCATGCTTTAACTTTTTATATGACAAATTTGGGTAACACAAACTTTTAAGAATATTACTTATTTTGTGACGATTTTTTTAGGAGTGGTGATGTTTCTAGAGTTGAAGTGTTAAAGTTGTTAGGGTCGTGGTGTTTGACTTGACGAGCATTTTGAAGGGTGTGGGGGGAGTTAGTAGCTTAACAAAATAAAATTTAATGCTTTGATCTTGGCTAGGATTGATCTATTTAGATTAGCTGGTTTATAGGTCAGGTCATGTTCCATTAACTAATAGGGCTATGTCACACTCCATTTAGCTGGTTTTTTGGTGAAATCAGATCATAAGTTAGTCCCCTCTAAATCTGACGCGCTGGCATGTCTTACTTATATGCACACTAGATGTAATTATCTATTTTTTTAGGAGTATTGGATATTAACGGACCTAACTATTAGTTTTTGGCCGCTACCGGTCCCAACTTCTGAAATATGTGCTGTTGGTCTCAACTTTTATCATTTTGTCCACTAATGGACCGCCGTTAAAAAAGTTAACGGCGTTAACTTTTTTTTTTGAATTTCAGGTCGACGTTTTATGGTTTTTGATCGGAATAAGAATACGAGTCGATTGATATAAAAATTACATCGAAACGGTGCTCCAAATGACAAAACGATGCTTTATCGAGGTGTTTAAACCTAACGGTTCTTTAACCGGATGTACAAATTTCGTCGTTTGGATCATCGTTTCAATGTACTTTTTATATCAATAGACTCGTATTCTTATTCCGATCAAAAACCATAAAACGTCTACCTGAAATTCAAAAAAAATATTTAACGCCGTTAGCTTTTTTAATGGCGGTCCATTAATGGCCAAAATGATAAAAGTTGGGACTGCCAGCACATATTTCAGAAGTTGGGACTGGTAGCGGCCAAAAACTAATAGTTATGTCCGTTAATATCCAATACTCCATTTTTTTTACCAAGCTCTTCATGCTGGTGAACCATGGATACATGCTGTAATGATTAAATATTCGTATAAGTTTCTAGTTGTAAATTTGTTGAAGGTGCATAATTGATTTATCTGCCTCTTTTCAAATACTTTAATGTAGTATTGTAATATTTATGCACATATTTTCAGGAAGAATGTAGACGTCTACAACGAAGTATAAGATGTGGACTTGTAAAACACTTTACTGTGGTAAGTCTGCAATGCTTACCAATTTTTGTTCTTAATTTTTTCATAACTTGCTTTTTGTGTTGCATCTATTTCTTATAGTCTTTTTGAGTATTGGATCTTAACAGTCCCAACTATATGTTTTTGGCCACCACCGGTTCCAACTTCTGAAATATGTGCTGACGGTCCCAACTTTTATCATTTTTGCCACTAATGGACCGTTGAAAAAAAAATTTAACGGCGTTAAGTTTTTTTTTTTTGAATTACCGACTGACGTTTTTGAAAAAAATTTAACGGTGGTCCCAACTTAAGTTTTTTTGCCACCGGCCCCAACTTCTGAAATACAAGTCGATTGACCACGAAACAGTGTTCCAAATGACGAAATTTGTACATTCGATTAAAGCACCATTAAATATAAACACCCAATTGAAGCACCCTTTCGTCATTTGTAGCACCGTTTTGGTATAATTTTTATATCAATGAATCGTATTCTTCTTCCGATCAAAAACCCTAAAAAGTTGGTCTGGAATTAAAAAAAAATTTAACGCCGTTAATTTTTTTACGGCGGTCCATTAGTGACAAAAATGATGAAAGTTGGGACCGTTAAAATCCAATACTCCTAGTATTTTAAGTGCTGACTTTTTTACTTGCTTCAGGGTGAAATACAAGAGAAGGCCATGGCTCTGCAGTCAGTAAAGCTAAATGATGTGAGTTATTTGGCCGTTTTCATACAGTTTGTTCTGTTTTCTGTTAAAGTTTAATAACAGTCATAGAGTTATCATTTTTCCTATTTGGATAACAATACTGACGCTTTTATTATGTGATTATTCAGTGGATGGAAAAGGAAATGTCTCGGCTCAATCATCTTCGTGATGTAGCAAGTGAAAAGGGGCATAAGAAGGGATATCCTTTTGTAACACTTTATATATTTCAACTAATTGATTTGCTGATAACTTCTTAAAAAGTAGGTGAAGTTAGAAAGATGAAAAATGTTGAATTTCTTAACTAACCGTACTTATAGAGAATGTACGGAGAAAATCCAACTTTTGAAGACACCAGAGGAGCGAGAACGCAGACTAAAGGAAATCCCCAACGTTCATTTTGATCCAAAAATGAATCCAGACTATGAATCGGATGATACTGAGGAGTACTTCAACAAAGAACATGGTATCTTCAATTCGCTTTTAGCAAACAGCTTTAATATTTCTATTGTCAGTTTTTAATAAGCAGTGGTGTGGTTGAACTCTACAGGAGATCACATTGAGTCAAAGTATTCTGGCAAGAACTCCCGCCGTCCTAAAAAGAAACAAAGCCGATCACGGAAAGACGAGAAACCGAATAACCAAACCACCACAACTTCCTCGGTTATTGAAGAAGGATCTACAATACCCAATAACCAAACCACCACAACTTCCTCAATTGCTGAAGAAGGATCTACAATACCCAATAACCAAACCACAACAACTTCTTCAATTGTTGAAGAAGGATCTACGATACCCAATATCCAAACCACCACAACTTCCTCAGTTGTTGAAGAAGGATCTACAATACCTATGGAAAAAGATGCACCGGCTTCAACTTTGGAGAACTGTCAACACGAGGCTGATTGTAATGGTTCTACAATCACCAAATTGGATCACCATGCTACATTAAGCTCATCTATATCCAATGGTGCGCTAGAAACAGCAGTTTCTCTTAAGAACACATCGTATCCTAATGACACTGTGTGGCATTACCGTGATCCAAATGGAAAAGTTCAAGGGCCGTTTTCTCTGGTACAGCTTCAGAGGTGGAGTACGACTGGATACTTCTCTGCTGAAATGAGGATATGGGCGAAGCGTGAGGACGAGTCTTTACTTTTGACCGATGTATTGAAGCAACAGTTCCACGACCATGAGAATACAACAGCTGCTAAAAAAGTTGTTACTCAAACCGAGGGTGTAGTTGTTGGTGGTGGAATTCCTTCATCAACCGTTACTGTGACATCGACTGTTCCAAATCTTGTCAATCATGATAAGTTATCTGATAGTCAATCTTTTGGACAGAACTGGAGTGCTAATAATAATACTAATAACTTGAACTATAACCCCCCAAGTGTTGAGTCAACTGTACTGCTTGATACCTCAAGTATACCTGCTCAGGATACAGAGAAAGATGAAGCTAATATCAAGCATGCTCCTACAGCTGTCATTGATTTGCCCGGTCCTACTCCGAAGAAGATGGTGGATGAACATGAGAAGATACAATCTGCTGTTGAATCAAAAGCACTGCTTCAGGATTCAGGGAACAACCCCCCTAGCTGGAGTAGTGCTTCAAGTCTGGTAGTTGGTGGGGCCAAACTTCCGGTTTCTGCTAATGGGTTGGGTGGATGCACTTCTACGCCAGACAAACGTGAGGAATGGGACTCGGGGATTGTATTAGAGGTGGCTGCAGATCATGCTGCAACTCCTACCTCTAACATTGACCAAAATGTGAATCCATCACAGCCACCATGTAATGATTTTACATGGCACGGGGTGGGTGAAATGATTGAGTTTAGCACTTTAGCAGAGGAGTCAGTTTCAGATCTGTTGGCTGAAGTTGACGCCATGGAGTCACAGTACGGATTGCCTTCACCTACTTCAAGAAGGAACAGTTTTGTCGATGATTTGTTTAATGGGTCGTTTGATGAGTTTAGTCCCACCCCTGATCAGGGTACAAGAAGTGATGGCTTTAGCTCTAGTGGAGATATACAATTGCCTTGTCAATCAACCACCACCCCAGATGAACATATAGTTGGCTGTTCTCAGAGTAACAATATTAATTGCGCCTTCGATTTCATGAAAACATCCAATGGATTGCAACAACATTCGTTTATCAGCCCTGAAATAAATGGTCAGACGATTGATGTTTCTCAGAAAATGAATTCTGGGAGTATGGGATTTAAGTGGCCGGAGATGGAAAGGGTCCCACAGGGAATGATTGACATAAACAGATCTGCTAAGGCTGAAGGTGACGATGTCGAGATTGAAACAAAAACATGCGATGTTCAATTTAAAGTGAAGCTAGAAAATGGGAATCACAATGTTCATCAGCCTATAGCATCACTTGATATTGACAGGGTACATAGTTTGGAATCGGCAGCGAAAATGAAGTCAAGTGAACATTCTAAAGAGATGCAAGCACCAAAGCCTATTGGTATCGGTGCGAAGTTAGTGACTAGAGTTGCTCAGATCAAAGGGTTGGAAGGTACAACCAACCAGCCACAATCAATGTCACCACCACCACCACCTCCACCGCCTTTGACTTTAGGATTGGACCCATACGACCCATGTGACTTGGGATCAGAAACTATGCAAGGCAGTATGAAGTTCAGTAGTACAGGAAGACCAAGTCAAGTAACAAACACAAAGACAAATACGAATATAAATACAAATACGGGTCGGAGTTGGAACATAGGGTGGGACACAAACCAGCAGAAGTATAACAGTAGTAATAGTCCAAGAGAGAGAAGTCAACAGATTGAGGAATCAGGTCATAATAGCAGGAACAGTAGAAGTTCATGGAACAAGCATTCATCATTTGGTAGTGATAGTAGCGGTGGCGGTGGTGGTAATTTGAGGCCGCCAACTAAAGGGCAGCGTGTGTGTAGATTTTACGAGAGCGGAAAGTGCAAGAAGGGAGCTTCTTGCAAGTATCTGCACCCATCACAATGAGACTCAAGATGATGGTTTGTTGATCCTTTTTTTGTATAATCAATTAATTATATGATATATAAGGCTGTGTTGTCAGGTGAAGTTAGTCAGTCTGATGAATTATTTGCTAGCTTTAATGTAATTGGTCTCGATTAAATTAAGTTTCACCGTCGTCGATATGATCAAATACAATTCTCCTATTTTGGAACGGGTCGGGTTTTACAACAATCATTGACCTTAAATATATGCAACTAATTCTTTCTATACCATGAAGTTATAGTTGGTTTCTATGAAACTTTGATAAACTTTTTGGTCTTGTTTTTGTTCACTTAAACACTCCACACTTTTGATGTGTACTTTCAACTCTGCTTTTGCAAAGTTATGCATTGATTTTTAACTTTTGTTAATAATTATTTTTTGGTAGTTGACGCCTCATTTTATTTAAATTGCTTTTATGACTTTACAATATAATGTCTGACATTATGTATTTATTTATATATGATTAACCACATTAATAGCTAATTTACTTTAACGACTTTACACTGATGACTAAAATACCTTTTTCAACACGGTATATCAACCAACGAGGTTAAGGGCATCTACGGTTTGGTGGCAAGAAAGGTGAAGCTAAGCAAAGGCGGGATAAGGCACATGTAAGCTAAAGCGAATCTTAGGTGTATAGTGTATCCATGTAACATATACCGGGATAGAAAACAACAAGGTGTGTGGGCGTGTGGCAAATAATGAATCCAAATAATAGATACCGAGACAACAAACAGTCAAACAATAATGTGACACCTGAATTATATTAAAACGATATACAATATAGGTGATTTATTTGAAGAGGTTATGCAAATTACATCATAAAATATTGTCACAAATATTTTAGATACTTGCTTGAAAACGTTATGAATTATAAACAAATTGGATTTTAATAATCTAGACTATCGTAAAAATTCATACTACTAATTTGATCTTTGTTAGTCTTAATATTAATTTTTTATTATCATTGACAATCTTAGACATTCCAATATTTTAATTTGATTTCAACCTGATTTTGTGCATAATTACCTAAATATGATTTATTAACTAGTATGAATAGTAAAATATAATGGGACATTTGATTGACCCAAGCTCTGAGTTTTTATTTTTATTTTTTGTTATTTTTGAATTTTTAGACAAGATTGTATTTATTTCTCCCTAGTAATAAGTTGCTGTGGTGTCCTAGTAGTTTGACGCGGTGTTAGGTTCTCACTCGGCCATCCACTCGGGTTAAGTTTGAATCCGGAGTGAATTTTTTAATGATTTTTAGGTATTTTAATGATTAGAAAACATTTCAGTCCTTTTTTTCAAACTTTTTTAAATAGTTTTTCTTATTAGTACTGATACAATAAGAAGTTGTTTGGCAAAATCTGAATCATTAAGTGCTGAATGGTTAAGAGATCTGAACTATTAAGAGGCTCTATCAATGGGATGAATATTGAGGTATAACTTCTAATGATTGTAAGTTTGGTATATGTTCCATTCAGCATCTTTCAATCTCTTAACCATTCAACACATAACTGAACCATTCAGAGGTTCTTTTTTATGAAACAAACGCTCTGAATGTTGAATCTGAATGATTAAGCACTGAACTGAACAATTAAGAGGTGAAACAAACAGGCTCTAAGGATTATAAACAAGTTTTCTTATTCGTTTAAAACCTTTATTCATTTCAATTCATTTCCATATATATATTTGTGGCCGGGTTAAGAAAAAAGGAGATGGACATGCAAAGGTGGTAGCTTATATTTAAGAATGTCAGCGACACTAATACAAACGAAGAAACGTGCCGCCGGAGCACTATTTGCATTAGCCCTTAACCAGGTTCAGATCCACCAGACCCGTCCATTAGGCTCTTCAATCGCTGCCGATTCCTTTTCCAGCGATCGTCGTCTCTGGGTTCACGAATCCTCCGGTTTGCTCCGTCCCATTTTCAGGTCTCATCATCATTTTCCTTCCTACCATTACATATATATTGCTAATTCAATACTCATTTCTTCATAGCCATTACTTGTACGTAGATCGCGGGTAAAGTTTATGGTTATTTTATTTTAGCGAAATTTCCATTTCGACCACTTTTTCCCTCAAAATGTCTCATTCGACTTTTTTTTCCACTCATTAAAAGTCGTCTGACTACAAATAATGACTTTTGTAACTCGAGTATGCGAGCGTACAAAAGTCGGATGACATTTGTTTGTAAAAAAACCTCAAGTAACTTTATATATGGAGACGTGTCGTCTTCTGTATGGTTGGTTTCTGAAGGCGGTTGACTTTATCATAAATGCGTTGGTGCCTTTTAACGAGTGTACTTTTGGGAACAAAAAGTCAAAGGGGACATTTTGAGGCAAAAACCGGTCATTTTGAGAATATTCCCTTTCATTATGAGCGATGAATCCTTTTGCGCGTTCGTTCTTTCATAAATTTTTTACAATAGGTATAACATATATAAACAAAGTGCCGGTACTAAAAAGTTCTTGCCACACTCTCAAGTTGTGACCTCTACCTGCAGAGTTAATACATCTTTAATAAGTAAAACAGATGGTGTTTTCATATGTGTATCTTTGTCAAAAACAGGTACCTAGACATTGACAGTGCACACTGGACTGATTTGGAGACAACTGCTACCAGTTCCTATGTGAAGAATCATGTTGGATCAGTATGTTACTTCGCACCTTTTGCATTACTCTGTAACAAAGTCGACGTCGTCTATTGATCTTTTTCTGAAAATGTTGATGTACAACAGTTCTTACGAGTACTTGCAGAAGAAAACGATGGCACTTCTACAAAAGTGGAAGAGCAGGAACTTGCATTGTTTAAAGCTGTAGAAGCAATGGAATCAAACATAGGCACGTCTCAAGAATATTATGAGCGCAAAAAAGAAAAGCATCGTGTATATGCACACGAGTGGCGGGAAAAGTTCTTAGTTAATGAATCAGTGGCTGAAACCAAAAAGCACCTTCAAAAGAAAGAAGAAAAAGATTGCAAGCCACCTGGTCCTGAACAAGTGCCTACTGCATCCACGCGTGAAGTTGAAGAAAAAACTTTTGAAGAAGCAAAAATGATTGGTAACCGACGGAAAGTGGCGGTTTTATATGAGCTTCTTTCAGCTTGTTTGGCAGATACACCTGGAAATGATCATAATAAATCTGAAAGATCACTAGATGGGTATGATGCTCGTCATCGTGCTGCTTTGAGGTTGCTGACATCTTGGTTTGATATCAAGTGGATCAAAATGGTCGGTTTGTGTTTGTGTGTGGTGATGTTGAGTACGTAGCATCATTGATGTCCTTTAACACAAAGGGGTATTTTGTTTTTACAGGAAGCGATTGAGGTGGTTATTTCGTGCTCTGTAATGGCTGTATTGAAACAAGGTGATGGGAAAGAAAATGAGTGCACGTCAGATGACTCTTGGGAGAAATGGAAACGTGGAGGTCTTATTGGAGCCGCTGCAATAACCGGTGGAACCTTAATGGCAATCACTGGTGGTACGATCCTTTATGCTTTATAGAACCATGCGATCCATTTGTGTTTAATTGGACTATTGTATTAAGAGTTACCAGCTCTTTATTAAGCCAGAAAAAAAAATCCAACATTCAAAAATATAGATTTAAGGTGATCTGACCCGGCCACATTGGTGCCTGGAAACAAATAATTGAAAGATACCTTAAAACCAAACTTTTGAAATGTTGATTGTTTTTCAGTAGTAAAGAAAGTCGGTCACCTTATGTGCAATTTATTGAGTTTAAATTTGCAGCTGATGTATGACATACATCTCTTCAACAGGTTTAGCTGCTCCAGCGATTGCTTCAGGAGTTAGTGCTTTAGCACCTACATTAGGCACCGTTATGCCAGTAATTGGAGCTGGTGGTTTTGCTGCTGTTGCAAGTGCTGCTGGGAGTGTTGCAGGTTCTGTTGCGGTCGCTGCATCATTTGGAGGTGACAAAACAGAATCATAATTTTTTGGACTTGTTATCCATAAGTATAACTTAATTCCAGATTTATGGTTACTTTTTCCTTTTATATGCATCAACACTCGATTGAATTTGATTCAGCTGCCGGGGCTGGTCTTAGTGGGGCTAAGATGGCTAGAAGGACTGGAAGTGTGGATGAATTTGAGTTCAAAGCAATAGGAGAAAACCAAAATCAAGGAGTGAGTTCCTTTTTAGCCGTCGTTTCAGTTTCTTGATGACAAGAGGCATATAACAAGCATACCATTTCTATGTATATATTCTGAGTCATTTAATCTTTTGTTCCCAGAGGCTGGCAGTTGAAATCTTGGTTGCCGGATTTGTGTTTGAGGAGGAAGATTATGTGAGGCCTTGGGAAGGTCAAAATGATAACATGGAAAGGTAATAGTTCATTGTTGTCGGTCTCAATGATACGCACATTGAATGTAATAATTTTTAATCAATTCTTTAGGTACGCGTTGCAATGGGAATCGAAGCATCTTATCGCTGTAAGCACTGCAATTCAAGACTGGCTTACATCAAGTAATATACCAAAACTTTATCAGCAGCTTCAACGGGCCGAGTGAAAAGAATAGTTGACTTTATTCTCATAGTCAACACATGATGCAGGAATTGCAATGGAAATGATGAAACAAGGTGCTATGATGACAGTACTAAGCTCTCTTTTATCCGCTTTAGCCTTGCCTGCCGCATTACTTACTGTAACGGATATCATCGACAGCAAATGGTCTATTGCTGTGGACAGGTTTTTCATTCTTATTATTTCAGCCTACCTAATTTCCAGTTTTGACTTTTTTGTTGACTTTATATCACCAGATCTGACAAGGCTGGAAAACTGCTTGCTGAAGTGTTGGTCAATGGATTACAAGGTAACAGGTACAGTTAAAACTCAGGTTTATTAATCTTTCGTAAACGATTCAGTGGATGAGTAAGAAATCTTTTTAATCGATGCTCATAATTTTCAGGCCTGTGACACTAGTAGGTTTTTCACTCGGCGCACGTGCGATATTCAAGTGTCTTGAGAATTTGGCTGAAACTGGTCATGGTAATTGACACCGGGTTAAAAACATGCGTATTTTTCCAAAGGTTTTAGAAGTTTCAGTAGATTTCGAGAATATCAGTCTGCGCTTTTTTTTCAACTTTCAGTTGGAATCGTAGAAAGAGATGTTCTGCTTGGCGCCCCGGTTGCTATAAGAGATGAAAAGTGGGAAGCCGCTAGGAAGGTCTTAAGCGTCTTCAGTTATTTCAATCTCTGCATTACAAGTCACTTAGAGGCTGTAACAGTGATGATGCAATCTTTTGCAGGTTGTTTCCGGAAGAATGATTAACGCTTATTCCACAAATGATTGGACGCTTGGAGTAGCCTTTCGAGCGAGGTACACATGATATTTCATTCATGGTATGCTATATCTTGCTGGATAGATATTTAAAACTAGTTATGGTCAAACTTAAACAGTCTCCTTAGTCAAGGATTAGCCGGGATTCAACCTGTGGATGTTCCTGGAATCGAGAATGTAAGTTTTGTACTTCATTATTCCCATTTTACATGTCGTTTGTTCAATGTTGGTATGTCATATATACCATGATTCTGTGTTGTGGCTGCAGGTTGATGTTACAGAGGTCATTGAGGGCCACTCTTCATATCTATGGGCTACCCGAGAGATACTAGATCGCCTTGACCTTGACGCATATTATCCTGTTTTCAAAATCAGTCATACCAAAACTCAAGGCACAACTTAGTTCCGCAGTACACTCTGCCTTTTTAAGCTTAACAGTTTATAAGTAATTGTCGTTTGTAGGTCGTTTGTGTGCAACTTTGAGTAGGTAGTTTATTTTACTTTCGAGCTTTGATTCTTTCACTAAAGGTCATTTCACAACTAAAAAAATAAGCCTGAGGAGTCGGTTGGGTAACGGGTCAAAACAGTTTAAAATGATTAAGAGCGTTTTAGAAAAGTATATTACATCATTGCAATTACACACAAATAACAGTGTTTCACTTCTAGTAACTCCTGTTCTGTTACTTTATACGCTACACGAAAATGACCAAATACGACAAGGCAGTAGGGACGATCCTGTAGCGTGCTATAAGCTACCGCGACGACTAGTGAGGCTTCTAGTAACTCCTGTTCTTAGTTCAACAAATTTGTAACATAAAATCAAATCTTGTATACATATTTCTTTATGACAAATGATAATATGATGACAAAAAAAGTAAAGGAAAATCATGCAGCATTAACATATATACTTTGAACACTTCTTCTTTCTTGCGTTGACGGACTTAACCGATTGTTAATACAACGGGCACAAGAGACGTGGAGTTGGCACGGCAACAAGCCGAGTTGCCTTTGGTGCAGTGAGTCCAAACACGTCACTCATATCAATTTCACTTGGTTTCATTCCATCCGGCAACTGCCATGTAAAAGAGTGAAGGAGGTGAGCCACCGCCATCTCCATAGCATACAATCCAAGTTGCATCCCAGGACATGATCGACGTCCGGACCCAAAAGGAATAAACTCATAGTTGCTTCCTTTAAAGTCCGGAGCGTCACTTTGCAAGAAACGTGATGGGTTGAATGTGTTGGGATCCTCCCATGCATTCTTGTCACGGTTAATGGCATAGCCATTAACCATGACACGTGTCCCCTTAGGAATATAGTATCCAGCGACCTCCGTGTCTTCCGCACATTGATGTAGGAGAAGCGGGATTGGAGGGTGGAGACGGAGTACTTCTTTGATTACACATTTAAAGTAGACGAGTTTCTCGAAATCCGATTCTTCGACCCGACGATCAAAGCCGACTACATCCGCAAGCTCCTGTTGTACACGCTTGAGTGATTCAGGAGTATGCATTAGCTCAGTTAAAGCCCATTCAATAGCAGAGGCCACAGTCTCAGTGCCACCAAACATTACATCCTATCAACCAAAATTTATAGATCAATGTTAATTTTTTATAAAATAATCTTCAACAAACAATCTGCTACATATATTTTTTATACAATTCGGTTCTTAACTACCAATTTTTCCTTTCATCAATGTTAGTTCTTCCTCTAGAGTTTAGACATTAAAAATATATTACCTTTTAAGTAACTAGATTTAAGACCAGGCCGCGTGTTGCAGCGGCCGGGTCACGCAGTCGGGTCTTACGTATGTGACTTTGTCACATGCGTTTATAAAAAAAGTCTCATGTCCCGTACATCATGACGCAAAGCCATAATGTGTCACATATTAAAAAGCAATAAAATATTAAAAGTTAGATGTCAAAACGATAACAATATTGAAGTCGTACTATATATCAAAGTAGAGCAAGAAATCAAAGTCAAAAATTTATTAGGAGCTAAAATGACAATTAATAAAAGTCAAGAATTTAAACTGCAAATACATTAAAGTAAACAAAAATTTAAAATGTTGCGTAACTGACCGGTGCCAAAGCACTGAAATATAAATTTTACTCATCTATTATATTTTTCTTTTAATTTACATATAACTTGAAAGCACAACCATTTGCCGGAGGTGTAAATGTATGTGTATGTTAGATTTTAAAAGCCCCTTTTATATTCATTTCCTTTATTATCCTAAAGATTGAACTTAAATAAATTAAAGACTCTAAATTAAATAAAAAATCAAGTTAAAAGTATAACATCAATATAATATCCACAATCAAGGAGTAATGTCAAATTATATCCACATCCAATATATCCTAGTGACTTAATCATATTTGTCCGGTTTTCCCCCTTCCACCTAAAACACCTTTTGTTTTCTGAATTTTTTAATAACAAATATTTGAATTTATGTATATGTATTATACTACCTGAGTTGCTTGTGTTATGTTCTGAAACATAACACTTAAGTGATGATTTTAAGGATATTTTATAGGACACGGATGATTTCAGTTAATCTTGAGATAAAATAATGGTTTAATTGGAATAATATTATACTCAAATTAAAGAGAATTGAATGCTCGGTTTTATGTTGTAGTTAAAAAAAAATCATATAATAAGTTGTGTATGCTTAAAAATATTTAGGTATTTAATTGCAAACTGTTACCAACTTTATATCAAAGTTTCATTTTTATGCTCTATCAAATATAAACGGCACATACACATCCCTAGTAGGAGAGAGTTCAAAATGTAACTAACATTAAATTTTTTTTAAATTCTTCTACACATTAAAGGATCAAAATGTAATTATTATAATATATTTTAAATAAAAAATTATTATTATTAGAAAATATTTTAAAATTTGTTTTATTACGATAGTGATAGAGATTAGACAATAAGAAATTGTAACAACCACTTTAAGTAATATGCATAATTCATTTGAGAGTTGTAACCACTAAATATCTGTTTTTAATGCCGTGTTAATTGAAACTAGTGTTGCGAAGACACGATGTGTCAGGACTTTAGGTCTAACATTTATATAAATCTCATATTTAAAAAAAAAAACACACACACACATGCTTATAGTATAACGTTAAAAAACCAAATGGTTGAGTTTAACGTTGCACATGCTTTAGATATATTCATTTTAAATGAAATAATTTTTAATATAATAGAACAAAACGAAAAAAAAAGTTTATCTGACATTGTTTAAGAGAAAAAAAATTATCGGACATCGTTTGAGAGTTTCTCTCATAATAATAGTTTTATCTTCAAACAATATATATAAGTTTATAATAATATATTTTAATAATACTAACTACATTTTGATCCCATAATATTTAAATAGAATCTTGAAAAATTTAAAAGTAGTTATATTTTAACCATCTCGTAGTAGGGGTGTGTGCATGAGTCGGATTATACTTGATAATTTACAAAATTGAAACTTTGAGATTAAGTTGGTAATAACATACAGTTAAATATCTCTGTATTTTTTTTAGCGTATATAACTTTTTATACGAAGTTATATTTTATAAAACCTACACCATTAAATCAGAATTTATTTCTCTTTAATTTGAGTATAATATTAAAAAACATTTTTAAATAAATAGTGTGTTTCGGTTTTACCACGTTTTTGTCTTCAAACTAATTAGAACTGTCTGTATCCTTATGAATATCCCTAAAATTACGATTTGTATGTTTTTTTCTCGAGCATAGTGTGAAAACTAAACTAGTTGGTTATAAAAGAAAACACATGGTAAAGATTTGAGACAGTAAATTGAAATATTTAACAAGTACTTATATTTTTGTGGGCATTATAAGTTGTACAATTATATTTATCTAGATTTTCATTAAAACTATATATATCTCAAAATCTCAAATATTACAACAATATAAGTCCGACGACTAAGTATATATTTTGATTAAAATATGTAAATTACCAAAAAAAGTGAGGGTTCACAATTAAAGAAAAAGATAGGTTGATCAATTTGTTTCACTAAAAATTTCAGAAAAAAGTTGTTGAAGTAAGCAAAAGAACTTGCTTTTATTGTACTTGATCATAAAATTATAGATACTAGAGTTTATCATAAAACACATTATCACCAAAATAACATAGGCAAACATAAATCTATAAATCATATATTTTTAGTTCATATTTTCTTCATGTTGTGTGTGCTTTTGTAAAAGTAATTTGTTTTTAATGTGTTTCAAAATTTATTTTTACATTCTTCAAATTTACTAGTTATTGAAAATCAAATAAAAACTTGACGACATGCATGATGCTTAACATTTTCTTAAATCTTAATTACTAATTAACTAATTATATGTTATATTTTTTTTTGTTTCAATGGTGTTACACAATCTTTTCTAACCTATCATACCTAATAATAAATTACTTACCATAATAATGGCTTTGATATTGTTCCGTGTGAGTCTAATCACGTTTTGCAAATCATCCCCATCTTTAACTCTTTCTTCTTCACTGTAAAACGCCAACATCTCATCTACCATATCACTAATCCCATTTTTCTTCTTCTTTTTTAGATGCTCATCAATAATCTTATCAATAAACCCATCCAACGTTTCCCGAGCCTTTCTTAAACGGGATGTCAATCCCGCAACGTCAATAAACCCTAACCACGGGATAAAATCCGCCAAATTAAATGCACCAAAAAGCTTAGTATACTCTTGTAAAATCCTAATAAACTCTTCCTTCCCTTCATGCGAAATCGACCCGAACGCCGCTCGATAGATAATATCATGTGTTAACCCGAACACAAGCTCCCCGATGTTAACCGCGGAGCCAGAGCTTTCCGCGGTTATTTTTACCATGGAGTTGACTTCATCACGGACGGAGTCCCATGACTCGGCCCGTTTTCGGCTGAAAAGATTCATGACGCAAAGCTTGCGCATCTGACGCCAGAACGGGCCGTAGTTGGCGAACGCCATGTCTTGGCGGTCGTATGTGAGGTAAGTGATGGCGATGGTGGCCGGGCGGTCGGAAAATATATTGTCTTGGACTTGGAGTACTTGTTTCGCTATCTCTGGCGAGCAGACAGCTACGGTATGGCTGAAGCCCATTTTAAGGTGGAATATACCTCCGTATTTTTCAGATAGTTTAGCCAATCCACGATGTGTGAGTTGGTCCATCATCTGCATGTTGCCGATGATAGGCCATCCTCGTGGACCTGGCGGAAGCGGTTTCCGCCGAGATCTAGAGAGGATGAAGATGGTTAAGAGAGGGAGTATAACGTAAAGTATAATAGGATTAATGGGATCCATATGTTTTGAGTGTGTAGCTTAGTGGAGTTAATTAAGATTGGTAGTAGGTAAACAAAGAACCATGGTGTGTATATATAGAAATTTTGTTGGATATGACTTGCAAAAAAAAATAAAAATGTAACATCAATATGTAGATACGGTTTTCTAAACGTAATTAATAATATTATATGACTAAATTACAATTTTAATATATATCCAACATGTATTTCAACTATTGATTTTTAGGAACCTTGAAGAGAACGTTTAGAAACAAATCAAAAAATCGAGGGCACGTGTCATAGTTGAGGCGTATTTGTTAATTTAATTTTTTTAACGACATAATAATTCGGGCTTAGCAGAACCATCGCTTATCATGGTTCGATTCATAAATAGAAACCATGCTAAAAAAGTTGCTCCTGATTTTGATATCCATACTTGTTTGGGTACCGATCGACTAAGCATATATATGCAAGATGTTAATATCAACATAATTACGTCCCTAATCCGTTCATTTCCTTTTTCATATCATGTTCTCGACACAACCCCCTTGACCGACCATCATAACTACCACCAATAAAACCACACCAACACCATTAGAATCATTGCTGTCACCACTATCACCTGACCCCTACCATTACTACCACTATCACATCAATTACCAATCTGCCGTCACTTTTTGCTCACACTCAGTAAGATATTACACACAACCTTAGAAAAAAATATAATTTTTTAAACCGACTTGACTTGTCAAGACGTTTGTCATAATTTTAACATAAACGATATCAATCTATAGCTAATGGTTGCCACATGTTTAGATATATATGAAACTTATATTTAAAAAATATAAATACTCATCCTCTTAATTTAAGTTGAAACTACATCATTAAGCTTTATTGAACAATTAATTGATATAATTATTTGGAAACATGATTTAATTAATGTCATTAGTTTAAAATCAGAGTAGGAAGAGGTAGTGACAGGTTAAAGCTAGATTGAAGATACACGTATGTACGTGGCTAGAGAATAAATGAATGGTCGATCTTAATTAAAGAATAATATTTAAACAGATTTTATGTCACTTTTTGATATGAAATATAAACCTTTGAGGGTTTCATCTCACCTTACTTGATGCTTTTGTAACTAATACGTACTTGATCTATTTTTGTTTTCTTCTATATTAACCCAATTTAATTAATATTAGTTATATGCATGCTTCATTTTTAATCTACCGTTTAATATTTTCTATACACAATTTATTTTTCAAAATAGCGTTTTAATATATACTCTTAACATTAATTCACAAAATCTATTTTCATTTTATTTTAAGGTTATTCATTATGATTAATTAACTTCAAGAATATATCAATGCTTAGATTTTATTGCAAACTTATGAGAAACCTTTAGAAACCTAAAATTTAATCCTTACGCGTTCCATAAGCACCATAACGTAATCACAAATATTGCATGCAATATAACCTCTACCATATATACGTGACGGTACAATAGCCCAATCCTCATGCATGACGAGAACCTAGCTCCTTCAGAGAAAGAAAAACGCTCCTTTTGTTTTACTTGTTAGTATGTGATATCTGAGTGATACTGATTTATCACGTATTTTTAAAGGTGAACCGTTCGATAAAATGATAAAAAGACTGAAAAAGACCCTGAATTGATTAACATCTATACTACGTATAACCGTGAGAAAACATGACAAATTTTTAATTATGTGTTTATAAAGCGTGGCTATTTTAAGTATGAATTGTTGAAATTAAGATAAGTCGTGCAATCATGATGAATTGAATGAAAATGTGATTAAGCTATTATGTCACAATTACGCAATAATGACGAGAACTATCTGTCAACAAATTTAGATTTAACACATAAAGCATACGACAACGGAAACTTCTATTGATGGGTGTATTTTTAGATTTTGTGTTTTAAAAAATGGAGGTTTTTTAAAACATTGGCGGATATATCATTTGAGTGGTGTCACAAAACATGTAAACTTTTTTAGCCATGATTAAATTTGTGATTAGAGCTAGGTTGGTTTTAAGGATTTTATTGTTTTGTGAAAAGCAAAAAAAAAAAACTTTTTTTTTTCGAAATGAGAAAATCATTGAAAGTTCGTTTTTTCCTCTCTTTCTCGTTCGCTACTTCGCCACTCGACCAAATGTCAATATGCAGTCTTTGATTTTTTGTTGTCATTCGTTTAGTGAATATATATGAACTCAAATACCTTAATTAAATGTTAACGGGGCTAATTAATTTTTCTAATAAATATTACATACATTAATATCAATGTTGTAGATTTCGCTAGATGATAGTCGGGCGGTGAGGTACCTTGGAGCTAGGAATCGAGATTAATCGTAATTAATCGGTTTGGTGTTTTTATATATAAATTTCATTTTTATACATATATACACACATACATTGATATGAACTAGTAGCGACCCGCGCGATGCAGCGGGAACAATATTAACGGTGGTACTCGTTACAGATGTTTTCTTATTCGCGTAATTTTCTACTAAAGTATATGGCTATATGAATTAAGAATATAATCTCATCATGTTACCGACATAGGATGTATGTTAAAATCAAACTGGCAATATAACCACTTTAAGTTTTGACATTAATTAAGTTACGCCTGAACAACAGGTTTATATAACCAAAAGTCTCGACTAAACACTTGCATTTTAATATATTTCTGACAAAACATATTGATCCTTCAAATAACATCCGAAAGCTAAACACATTATCCACTCTAAAATTTGAACACATTATTAATCTTGAATTTGAATTCGTCTCTTATATGCTTTTTCAAATTCAGTCTACTACATTTGTATACTTCTAACATTTCAAATTCTATATTATTGAACACATTATCCGCTTTGAAAGCTGAAAACCTTTGTAAGTCTTAAAGATCGAATCATTTTAGATATCAAAATGCATGACAAATAAAACTATCATTATGTCAATCAAACAATACACTTTATTCTCATCAAAACAGAGAATAAAAACTTAAGAGCCAATGATATTACTTTTCCTGTCTATATCAATCAAACCAGCCATCATCTCAAATCCTTAAGAGCCAATGACATTACGCAACACGTGAACGCAGCTGCCAATGATCAAGATGTTTATTCGATATTTGCATTCTTATCTAGTTTATGTATTTTATTTATATATCTAAATTGCATCTTAGCTAGAAGTTTAAATAACCGAAAAAGCCAGGATAAGTGACCATGTATACAAATAATGCCATGAGAAGAAAAAATATTGTGAATTTCAAAAAGAACAAGTTACCTTTAATTAACAATTATTAAGATTTCCCGAGTCTTTTCATGAAAGGGGATGGATGCAATGTAATTCAAACACAATCACTAATTATTTTCAATAATGCAAGGTTTTGAAAAATCAGGACACAATCCTAATTATTTACCATATTACCAATCGGGATACAAGGATCGAACCCTAGTCACAGCATGCTTGTGCTTAACATCGAAAATCATCTATTGGTGCGATGGCTGCCATGGATCTCCAAACTCCTCTTGAACACTGCAACAAACGAAAAATTGATTATTTGTTAGATATGTGACAAAACTGTAACAATGAAATCTTAGGTATTTCTCATGGATAGAATTTGATAGAACTGATAATGAGGGCGACGAAGATGAGGGAGTCGGAGGCTAGAGCTAGGGTTTGCTGAGGGAGGGCGTATATGGAGGAGGGATTCAAATCCGTGTACAGAGTACGATTTCAAAGTGTAATTTCGAAAAATAAGGATTCAACTTAAATTCTCCCGTACATGTTGGAGATATTTGACTATAGAGACTTATTCGTAAAAAGACTAAACTATCCCTAAAAATGGTTGTACATGGTGCTTTAAAAACTTGTACATGGTCAACAATCTGGTATCTTATTCGTAAAAAGATTTTGGTCCATAGCATCCTACGTCTAGTAGGGACCCGTGCGATGCAGCGGGAATGATATTTCGGGTGACACTCGTTTATGAGTGTTTTGCTGATTTCGTGTTTTTTGTACTAAAGTGTATCATTATATCGTGGACCTAGGTGATGGGCGTAATAGATGTAAAGTAATTAACAATTGAATATGAAAACCGGAGACGATAATATCCAAATAACCATGAGTTGAATAAGAAAACATTTAAATATTAACATACAAGCTAAAAAGGGATACTTATTCAACCTTTCTAAAATCTAGTAGGGACGCGCGCGATGCTTTCGAGATGATATTGTCATGTTTTGTTGATTTCGAGTTTTTTCTTAACTAAAATGTATTATCATAGTGGTGGACATTTGTAATATATCAACATACACATGTTAAGTAAGTAATAATTCAATATGCAACCGCAAATGATAATATTGAACAAACAATCGGTGCAAAATAACCTAAATCAGTTTGTCAAATTCATCAAATCAAAAGAGGACAAATCAACCAATAAATGTTAACATTAGATCTGTATTTTATGTTAAAAATATACAAGGAACTCATAGGTTGAGATGGCCTATTAGACCAAAACACAAATTGACCCATTTAAATATAATTGTGACCTATCAAGTCCAGATCCCATGGAGTACAGATCGCATATCGCTAGCCATTCCCTTCAGATCACCCAAAACGTTGCTTAAATCATGAAGCATGTCATCTTGTTTTTCCTTCCTCAACTAATTTTATTAAAAAAACCCTAATAAAGTAAAATTAAATTAAATTAAAAAATCAAGTGCATAACTAATGGCCATGTTAATCTTGGTTTCAACTTAACCTAACATACACGAAACAAAGATGTTAACACAATCAAATTACTTCTAACTACTAACACAAAAATAAAAATAGCCACAAAAGAACTTCCTACTTAAAAATGATCCTACCTATGGCTTATCTGCTTATAATTCTACCAACCTTAAAAGTTTGATGAAGTGCCCATTTGTTTCTCCCTCTTTAATCACCAATCGGTTCATTCCCCCTCTTTCATACTAAGTGACCCTACCAATGATTTAGTTACATATGTTTGATCCATAACAGTGCTTATGATTATAGTTCTACCAAGATTAATGTGGCAGTGAGGTTAAAGAAAAGGAACAAAAAAACATAATTAAACAAAATCGCTAGCATAAAGCTATAAACATATACACAAAATGATCGAGAATTTAAAAACTATGAAACAATAATATCCTTTCTTTAAATAGTAGCATAATAATCAAAACCTAAAACAAATCGTTACTCATGTATAGCAATACAATAAAGAAATGAAATAACTAAAGAACAATAGACAACTGACAACTAACTCAACCAGATTAAACAACCACGCTAACACAAAATAACAAACCATTTACACAGATTCAATGAAAGCAACATGTAGCCTATGCAGCTACCAAGAGTTCTAACCCTGATCGTCTCTTTCAAACTAATAACCAACATATATGGACCTAAGATTAAAATTTTTAAAACTACAACACAACATAATCATCAAATTTGAAAAGTGTTACCTAACAGATCCCACAAGCCCATCAAGTAAAGGGCAGCAAACCTGAAATTACCTTAAATCCTTTCAGTACTCACCATATCAAAGCTTGCACCAATGAAACAATTAAAAATAAATACCCAATCTAGAAAACAATAGGGAAACAAAGCAATTTCCCTTAGTTAAGGAGCTTACCTTTAACATGTTCTTGAGAGTTTCATCAAACACCATGTTTTCATCACTGCTTTTTTAGATAAACAGAAGATAAGTAATTGATGAACTTCTATATTCTCCGGCCGATGATCTGTATCAAATGTAGATAAACAGAAGATAAGTAAACTAAAAATCAAAACATAACATATAATCAAAGTAAACAAGGAAACGAAAAAGCCTGGCTATGAAGAAAAAATGAAAATTGTTCAAAAGCAAACTTCATCATGAAATTAAAACATAATTAGAGAAACTAAATGGCATTTGCTTAAAAGTCTGTCTAATAAGTTGGATCATCATCAGTAGCAACAAATTAACAACAAAAATCTAAAACTCACAACTAAAAACAATTTTCATTTGACTTAGAGGAATATGAAATAAATGAAGAAGAAGAAGAAGAAGCGACCATTGTATCGAAAGCCATTGTTCTCCTCTTTCTTCTACAATTACCCTAAACCGGTAGCGTGAAAGGAACTCTTCTACTGAATCCACCTTAATCTTCATAATCTGGTGGCCTTCTTCAGCGTTATTCATGTTATGGATAAATGATTTTTGAATTTTGAACCAAATAAACTAATTTGAGTAAAATCGGGAAAGGTAAACTATTTGAGTTGCGAATTATACCCCTACTTTTGGTTGTATGCATCAAAACGATTTGAATGACATATACCTATATAAAGTTTCAAGAAACTCTAAATGCTACAACGCCTTTGAGCATTCATACATAACCTGAAAAATAAGTCGTTTATCTATCATTAGGGGAGTCGATAGTTAAGAGAGTAGGGAATCGCTAACTCATATAAAAATTTTGTTTGTATTGTAAAAGAATTACCTCCATCAACACTACCAGTCCACCATCATATCAATCAATGAATGATCAAAAAGTTTATTTGCACATAATTATATTAGCATAAAAACAATCCATCAAGGATATGATGAGATTGAGCTATTAAAAATAATAGTGAGTTATTATGAAATTCTTTAACAACAAATCTGTGAAGTAAAAAACACAGGAAAAACCATGTGTATGCTAAAAAAATCACCTTGGGGTTCATAATCATTCACCTGCGTTAATATAAAGACTGCTACTTATCCATTTCACCTGCATTAAAATACATATCCAAGATGAAAAGTGTGGAATGGCATAGATGAATCATATCTAATACGAAAGCATTATCAAATGATAACATAAGTTCTAAAGTGTAAAGGCACAAAAAGTCCCACCCATTGACAATAAATAACCACAAGGATTTGACTACTCGACTATATCCTATAAGGAGATGCTCATGATATTTCCGCTGCCTGCAACAAATAACGGGTCATGGTTGAAACTCAACGTGGCAGACAAAATAAAAAAAAGTAGATCAAAAGTTGAAACTATATTATATATTCAAGCCAAATGAGAATCAATACTTGTATTGTATTCGGTTTAAATCGTTGCCCCTTAAGGTAACGAATGTAACATGATGAGAAGCATGGTTTAACACGAGCAACCCATTCTTTATATCTTCATAATATACTGATCGATTCAATCCGTTCACTATATGTAGCTGGAGTCCTCCCAAACCATTAGTCGGGTAACTAATAAACGTTCCGGAGCAAGGATTGCAGTTTTCATATGCTCCCAATGCCTTTACTACAATACCCTTGATCCAAAAATTAATTGACAGTACATGAATTATAATAAAACATAATCAAATGATCAATCGTTTTGGTTCATTAAAAAATATAGAACAAAGAAAAAGACAGTTTAACCTGAAATGTGAGAGCTTTAATGATTGGCTTAGTGCTAGGTGGACAAGATGAAAAAAATGATGTTTGGGTTCCGGTTTGCTATTAAACTTGAAGAATTGGTATGAAATATCTTTATGTTGAATACCTGATGGCAAAGCTAAGATGATATGATATCATTTTCTATATCTCAGCCCATAGTAATACAACTCACTGTAGGGCATGTATCCAGCACAACAAGTATATTTTATACCTTAGACATATCCTAACACAAAGTGTGCTTTCTAAGAGAGTGTAACACACATGGTCCACTATCATATTTATACAACTTATTTGCTAACTAAATACTCATTTTCACCAAAAAAAATCTTACAATCCATAAACAAACAAAGACATACTCCGGCAGCATCCATCGCGATCACAATCCTCCATTCCCCCATAAGTTAAGATAAGTATGCATATTCAAAGATGCTAAAAAACGTTCAACTTACATATACTGATTTAGTATGCAAGTTTGCAACCGGAAATTTGCTCAAATTTCATCAACAACATATGCAATTAATATGAAACCAAAAACAAACTTACCTTGATTCATGCTTGAACCTTAAAAGGAGCTCGAATGTGGTCCTATGTTTTCAAACTCAAACCATAACGACATAAAAGCCTGCATTAATCGCATAAATGAAATCAAGGAAATATATTTGATTTTATTTCTGTTGTATAGAAATTAAGAAAACAATATAACATTTTTTTCTATCTGACCTACAAATTCCACAATCGTGTGAGGTTCAAGCTTCTCAAATTAATAACATAAATAAAATGATATCATTACCAGCAAAGAATCTGAAGATTGTTGATGAATATCCTGATTTCAACCGGAAGCAATTAAATTAGCTGCATAAAGACGCAAATATGAGTAAAATCGATTGCAGGCATTATCAGATCGACCTTAATAAAATTAACAAAAACAAACAGGTGTATATTGCAGATCAAACCAAGAAACTTAATAACTCCTAAACAATGGTTTACATTTCACAATATAGGATCCACTCCCTAACACATTAGTCAACCTCTATCTTACATCTTTCTTCTCTACCATAGCCAGTAAGGATCAATAAACTTGATTTAAAATAAAAGAGTGAACACTGGACGCAACTAACATTCATGATAAAGTTACTAACTAATAAAAGCATGCATAACCTCATCAATTTATCTGTGATTGTACTATCCTTAGCAACTCGTCTTTGTTTCCAGCTGCATAAAAATAACAAAAAAATTACATACGGTTTGCAGGGAAAAAAATAGGCGTATGCATATATGATATTATGTCCAGAAATGATTACTCTTTTGCTCAGCTAAAGGTCCTTGTTGAATAACATAGCATCAAGTGCAAGCTTCTTATAAGCTCATTCATGCTCCTATAACGTTGGAAGCTAACTTGTCTAGAAGTAATCTTTAGTTACAACGTACAACTAAAAAGAGACAAAATTTACATTATTTGCCTGAATTAATGAAAAAAAAACCTTTCTGTTGTGTTTTATGCTAATAAATTCTATAAATATAAAACTTATTGCTTTGTGATCACAAGTAGTAAGATTTTAGAAACACTGATAATCAATTTATATAATATAATCAGTTTATAGGACATAGACAAGCAATAGTTTGATTAGTTATAAAACAAATACCATTAAATGGTGGCAAAGTTCAATTTTTTTCCCGATTCCTTCCAAACAATTGAAAGATACTCGGATGACAAAAAAGCCAATTCACAACACTTTAAAATCAAGAAATATGAAACCAAAGCAAAAGTGATAAACACATAAATGAAAATAACCCCCCAAAAAGCCTGCAAATTTATGAAAACCTAGATGCAAAACGATGACTATCAAAATTGAAAAACCAAAAAACTCTAAAGCTTCCCAAATGAAGAAATCAGCAAAAAAAGAAAGCAGAGATGAACATTACCTGATTGTTAGGATCGAGAGCAGTTGCAGTTGCAAAACGATGACCATCACAGGAAGAACTGATTTTCTACGCACTCTCGCTCTCGCTCTGAGCAGTTGCAGTTGGGATCGAGAGGGAGAAGTAGTGTGGCTGGATCGAAGGAGGCCGGCGGTGGATATGGATAGAAAAAGACGAAACGCCTATGAACCAGAAGAAGGAATCTGATTTTCCTTTCATGGATTTTCTAGAGAAATGAAGAACAAAATGGTTAAACAGAAGAATTTGTTGGCAAGAAACGTGGATTTCAAAATTTAAAACCCTACAATTCATATATGGTAAACATGAGGAACGGAAGTGATGGCAAAAAGACCTAAATACCCCTGAAAAGAGTTGTACATTGTGTATTAAAAGCTTGTACCTGGTCAACAAATAGGGTATCTTAAACTACCCCTTCAATCTCCTTTATTAATAGTATAGATATAATACTTCCACATTAATGGATTTTGAATTTTTATATGTAAATTTCATTTTTATACACACACACACACACTAATGCGAACGTATTACTTTAAAATACACCAAAATTCTACGTTTTGATAGTGAAAAATGAAATGAACGCCTAAGGTTATGTATTTAAGTACTATAACTCATGGGTTACGGATCGGGTCGATAAACTGAAGGTTTAAAATCCAT
Organism: Tagetes erecta; assembly: GCA_030867185.1. Lineage (NCBI taxonomy): Eukaryota > Viridiplantae > Streptophyta > Magnoliopsida > Asterales > Asteraceae > Tagetes > Tagetes erecta. The sequence continues at coordinate 9,560,442 of CM061490.1, forward strand.
TAAAATGCTTTGACTTTCATTGACCGATTACTTCGATTAGGACCGCCTAGACCACCTACCGATTAATGGACCGATTTTAGGAGTACTATCTTCATCCCTATAATTACACTAAAAACAACTATATTTTCTCTCTCATTCTAATTAAATAATAATTTTTTTAACTTTATTATTACAGTTTCTCTCTCCTTCACTCACAATCACTCTTTAAAATTATTAAAAAATTATAGGGGGTGAACAGTAGCTTTTTAAATATAAAGTTTCTCTCTCCACCATCAAATTTTCTCGCTCCTCCACTCACAACAACCCACAACAACCCCTAAAATATAAAAACCACACTCACAAACATTTGATTCTTTCACTGTGAATGCTCTAACTCTATTAGATTTTTCAAGTAAGTTATAAGGTATATTAATCTGTTTTAATTTAAGGGATTAATTATGTCATTTAAATAAGATTAGGAGGATTTATGTAATTTTTCAAAACAATAAAGTTTAGCTATGTTGGTTTTAAACGGTCTCAGCTATTATCTTTTGGTTTCCACTTGTCCCAGTTATCAAGTTGGCTTATAACTGTCCCAACTTTTATCACTTTGACAACTAACATGCCGTCCTTAAACATTTTTTTAATGTCGTTAAGTTTTTTTCAAATTCAAGATCGATGTTTTAGGGTTTTTTATCAGAAGGAGAATACGAGTTGACTAATATAAAAGTTACCTTAATTTAATCGCTAAATCAAAAGATTATTGATTTGAAAATTGTTTTTTTATTTTGTTTTTACTTTCTTTAATGGCAATTCGACTATATTTGTTATTAAAATACTCTAGACTAATTGATTGTTTGAACGCATAACATTTACATCTTAAGGGAAATATTTATCATAAGCTAGTCCAACATTAACGATAAAACTATTAATAAAAAATATTATGAGCAAATGGTTACAAATTTACAATTAAACAAGCACTATTGATATGGTCCATCTAAGGGTGTATGATATGCAAGAAAGAGACATATGGTTCATATATTATGAGAAAAATGGCAATATGTTGGTTTTAGAGGCATCAACCAAAATCATTATAAAATGTAAATCTCAAAGCTTGATGTGACAAAAGATTCATATTTATACTAAAATGGTTAACTAACTAAATCTCATAAAAAAAATACTCTAGAGTTAATATACATCTCATTGAGTGACATGTAAAAAACCATGAAAAAGAAATAAGTTTGGCCACTTGTACGTAGCATATATATATTGATGCTGCTAATTATGTGTCTAGTAATTAATCAAGCAACATAATCAAGTTGTGAAAACCAAAATCTGCTTTAGGTTAAGTTAACACCAAACTACATATCACTGATTGACACTTACCAAACTATGAAAATGAACCATATTAGATTTATGCATGTAAATATTAATATTATTGATAGATATATCTAATTCCTAATAAGGTAATAATCATCATTGTTCATACATGTTATATAATATTTATCATTAACAAACCCCAAAATTACAAACATAAATTGATATAAACCTTCACATCAAGAAGAAATTGAACAGAAATTTCCAAATCAATGTGCCCCAAAAAACCCCTGAAAAATTTAATTTGATTAATATTTTTCTTCTGTTTCACCTTCTTAAATTAGATTAAAAGTACTTCAAATGAGCATTACATTTCGTTTTAAATATTTTAGTGTAACGGGATTGACTAAATAACCAATGTGATTACAAATATTCATCAAATAAATCAGAAGGTACGAAGTACCTAATTGGTTTTTAGAGATCGACGTATCTAAGCAACAAGGGTTCTAAAAGGGTAACACCTCCGGATCCCAATCTATGGAAGTAGCCAGCAGGGTCCGGGGAATAAAGCCTCAAGCTAGGGTCTTTTGATAATTAGTGCTTCATTGAAAATTCATTAAAAATGAATTTCTAGAACATTTAAAATTGACTAGAAATTGAGTTTCTAGAATTTCAATGGTAAAATTCAGTGCAACATATGGCAACAGTTTAATGAATTATTTCGAATTCAAAATCGAACTACAAAAACACTTTTGAAAGAGTTTTCAGTTTCACATATTCACATCAACATGTTCATACTTGATTTCATCTCAATCTGAGTTTTATCCGATCGATTTATTTAAAAGAAACACCTAATAATAATTTGTTCATACTTGATTTCTTTATCTCAATCTGAGTTTTATCTAATTGATTTATTTAAAAGAAACACCTAAAGCGTTAATCTCGATTTGTTTGGGATTCAAATTTAAAAATAGTTATTATAATTAGTTTGTTATTTATCAAGTTGATTTTGAATTAGATAAGAATTGAGTTTTTTGTTTATTTTATTTAATAGTGTTTGAGTTGGTTTAGGATTAGTTTCTTTTTAGTATAAATATAAGGTTTATGGGTTCTTGTATTTCGGGGTTTTTATTCATAATAATACTTTTAGAGTTGAGACGGACAGTCTCTTAAATTCTCGGTAATAATTTCCTTGTGAAAGTGAGTCACACGATTCTTAGCTTACTTTGTGATTTACTAAAATATCCCCTACATTTGAGAAATAATGTTTGGTTTCATGCAACAAAATCAAATGAAATCAAACAAAAGAAGATCAATGCATTTATTGATGGGTTGTCGGAGTATGTTAACAAGAGCCACACATGTTTAATAAAAATTTCATTCATATAATAAGATTTGGATCAGAAAATGAGATTAGAGTTAAGACCTCACGAGACATCGCTCATTAGGTATTTATGTCCGATTTCCTGTCTTTTAAACGTTTTTTTTTCTTCGTACACATTGACTCATAAGACTATAAAACTGTGCCATAACTCATAAAAGTTGTAATATAGGTTGCAAGTAGGGGATCCCTACCTACCGTTCTTGTTTACCAAACTAATAAGACGCTTTTTTAGCTGTAATCATCGTAGCCATGCACGCTTGATTTTAGCAACATATTAGGCCCCAAATAACTTGCAAGATCAAATTCCTCTTTCGAGATTATCAACTCGATCTTTCTGCCAACTAACAACAATTCATAAAAACCAAGACAATAATTTCTGTTGTGATTTCAGATCGACCACCAACATCATCATATTACCAAAGCACATTCACAACAAAGCCTAACAATTTTCATATATATAAAGCCATCTGTGTACAGTGGCAATGCAGTAACCTTGATTTTGATTTTGTTTGAGTGGAAAAGAAAAAACTGCTACTAAAGTAGTGGATATTCTCTTTGTTCTATGGCTTCTGTTTGTTTCTTATCCTCAAGCGAATTGGTTTTGCTCAAGTCACCTCAATTTCATATATAATCAACACACACAAAATTTTATTCAATCTAATCTTTTTCTAGTTTGAACAAAAAATGAATACAAAAAACAATATCAAACAAAAAACTTGACAACAAACAATTACGCTTAGGGGGTGTCAAACAACATGATCCACATGACTACAATGAATGTCACACCATGGACACATTTGCACTCCATCATTATCATCATCGCCTTTTTTCAACAAAAACAAACTACTAAAATAAATTTGTCGCCGCCTAACCATTGCCAACAAGGACGTGTGCGTCTGAAATGAAGAATCATCATCATCGACATGCAATTTGAAAACACCAAAAGGTTTGATACATATCCTTATACAGATCTACAACCATGACCACAAATTTACAAAACCATCCACAAGCTCAACGAAACCATGATAAACCACGACAAACCTATCCTCATCGACAAAACCGTCCACAATCCCAACGAAACCTTAGGCGTAAAAAACGACAACAATCAATAAAACAACGTACAAAGGTCTCAAGCTAGGGTTGGTGTCGGGATTTAAAGAAAACACAAGGGGTGGCTGGCCGAAATGTAGAAAGAGAAAGACGTGGGTGAGAGAAATAAAAAGATGTGAAAATAAGGTGAGAGATAATGAGTGAATATAAAGCCACTTATGTACATTGGTAAATACCTAGAATGCTCCATTGCACAACGTAAAATACCTAAAATGTTATTTTACTTTTCAAAAATGTTGATGTTTCAATATAAAGTATTAGTTTAGTGACAACGCTATGCTAGGGAACATAACACACATGTGGTGATTTTAAAGATATTCATGAGACACGAACAATTCTAATCAGTTTTGCGACAAAATCACGATAAAATCAAAACAAAAGATTTATTAAAAAAATTAGTATAACAATATTATACTTAAATTAAACAAAATTAAATGCTCGGTTTTATGATGCAGTTTAAAGAAATAAGTTATGTATGTTTAAATAATACTAAGTTATTTAATTGTAGTTTATTACCAACTTTATCCCTAAGTTTCATTACCCTATCAAATATAAATCGACCCATGCACACCTAGTAGTAGAGGTTGAAAATGTAAATACTCTTAAACTTTTAAAGACTCTTATAATACTAGGGTACCAAAATGTAACTAATGTTATTATAATATATTATTATAGGTATATATACATATTTTAAATATTAAAATACTATTTGAGAAAACCCTCAAATGATGACAAGTAAGTAAAGTTGATTTTGTTATATTATAACAGTGATAATCAATATACTAACAAAGTTACGATAACAAGTAAAGTATTAGGGTGGTGGGTGTGGACACGGGTAAAGGTGAGGGTAGGGTCCTACCCACGCGGTAACACCACCGCCACCCATGCTGGTAGGATGCGGATATGAAAACCACGGGTACCCATACCCATTGCAAGTTCACCTTGTTTTCTGTGCCACATCTTACAACTTTTCAAACATTTTTGTTTTTTTATAAATGAGGTATGAGGTGGCGTGTCAACTCTACTTTGGCATTGTCGTCTATAATCGGAACGATCGGGAGATCTTGAATGTAAGCAGGTAGAATGGCACGTCCATCGTGTTTTAGTAGCATGTTGTGCAAAATGTAACACGCATATGTTATGTTTGTTGCATATTCTTTGTTTTTCGTCTTACACCGTCGACGTAGTATCGCTCATTTACTTTTTAAAACACCAAATGCATGTTTCACATCTTTTCTAGCCCCTTCTTGCACACTTTAAAATCTTATCTCTTTCGGCTCGGTTGAGTTGGGTAAATCTCACCAGTAAGATGATACTCATATTTGTATAATCGTTTGTTTAAGTACGCATGTTGTATCCATAAATCTTGTGAAGCAATGGAGATCGATGTAGAATGTTGATGTCGTTGTTTGAACCGGGGGCACCAAAGTACGCATGTCGTATCCATAAATGTTGTGAAGCAACTACTTCGAGCATAATACTCAGGTGTGGATGATCAACTCTCTGGAATTGACCTTGCAACGCTGTTGGACACATTCATCACTCCAAAATTTTTACAATCTAAACTCCTGAGCATCCCTGGTAATGTAACATCCGACCCCTCATACCACCAATATTGTCCACTTTGCTACATTAGAGCTCACGGATTTGTTTTTGGTTGCCCGAGTGAAACCTTCCTAGGATGGTCACCCATCCTAAGATTGCTGTCATCCGAGCACGCTTAACTGTGGAGTTCTCCACTCATCCACTAGCGTTAAGCCCCAAAACGCGTTGTTGGTATTTGAGGTTGGGCATCCCTTATAAATCCTAGATCTCTCCTGCCCACGGCCGATGTGGGATTTGCCTAGGGTGTTACAAACACCCCCCTCTTTTGGACTCATCGTCCTCAATGAGCTTTGCCCCACCATCACATTCTTGGATGTGAGATTTGCCTAAGGTGCCCCTCTAAACACCCCCGGGGACTCACCATCCTCGATGAGGTTTGCCCCACCATCCCGAACAACACAAGAGTTGCTCTGATACCACTTGTAACATTCGACCCCTCATACCACCAATATTGTCCGCTTTGCTACATTAGAGCTCACAGATTTGTTTTTGGTTGCCCGGGTGAAACCTTCCCAGGATGGTCACCCATCCTGAGATTGCTGTCATCCGAGCACGCTTAACTGTGGAGTTCTCCACTCATCCACTAGCGTTAAGCCCCAAAACGCATTGTTGGTATTTGAGGTCGGGCATCCCTTATAAATCCCAGATCTCTCATGCCCACGGTCGATGTGGGATTTGCCTAGGGTGTTACAGGTAAACTATGATAACCTCCATGCGCATTTTGCAAAAGTGTGATGTCGTGACTGTCGGACGACACAATTCTTTTTCATATAAAATAATAACATCATTGGTGAAGTCCTCTAGACATTCTTTAAACATTCTAGGGGACATAGCAAGGTATTCTTTATAAGAGTCGGATGTGCTTTTCTGAATTGCACAAAACTCTTCTTCCCTCTTGCATCGAACCATTCTAAAACCATTCAAAACGGGCTTCAATATCGTCAACAATTTACATAAAAAATTCCTTCGGCAAACGGAATCTTGTTCTAAATGTCTCCGCATTATATTCCGGGTCATTCGAGCCATCCCGAAAATAATCGTCTAGTAACTAATTGTGCGCTTGTATCCTATCACGTGGCACACATCTTTTTTTTGAAGTGGTTGTATCGGGCTCTTCTTGTCCTATGGTGCCGGCGACAACCAACTCAAGAAAATCAAAATCATCGTCGTCGATTGAAGACGAAAGGTAACTTAAGGCCGAAGACAAGCTAGACATTGTTGGGTTTTTATAAAATGAGATGAAGATGTAAAAATTTAAAGTTGAATAATAGAGAGAATAAGAGAAATATGAGTGTTTTTAATGAAAAATATGATGTTTTATAGGTTTTTTATTTAAAATAATATTTTTATTATTAATATAACCTAATCTAAACCCACAATTTATAGGTCGAATTCATGTTGGCCCCTCACCATCACCACAACAGTGATCGAACCAATCCAACCTCGTCCAACCATAACAGCGGTATGTACGTACGTGATTGGACCCTATCCACGCCATTCTAACACACACCCCATCACCCTAAGGAAGTATGTTTGAGTTGAAAAGATTTATACCAAATTTGTTAAGTTTTCTCCTCTTAATTTCAATTACGATCAATATCAGAAAGATGAATAAAATAATAAAGTAACAATGATTGAAGCAAATGAAATTTGTTAAGAGGGTTGAAGACTAAAATCACATGTGTCATATTCACGATCACTACAAAACAACTGTTTAATGTGGACACTTAATTGCTATATTTTATATTCATCGATCGACCAACCACAATGCTACAAAACTTAAAAAAAAAAAAAAAAAAAACCAACCGTTTCATCACTTCCGTCATATTTATATCATCACATCCGTCACTGCAATAGTTTCATTTCTTTGTTATTTACTAGGTTTAATACCGTGTATACACACGGAGTGATTTATACACATGTTGATTTATACACAGATTATCTAAATTACGCATCATTTAGTAAATAGCAATAATTTGATAATATATCTACCTATTCTAATAATTGAGTAACACATCCACATGTCATCATTTTAACTACTCCACATAAGATTTTGCTTATGTGTCATGTTTTTAATTAATTTGATGGAGAATTTTTAGACGGGTCATGGTATGCTCCATATTCGAAATAACCCGATATGTTTAAATTAAAAATTCACAAATTATCATCAATTATCTCCTAACTCAATATGTTCAAATACAAAATTTATCAATTATCATGATCTATATCTTAACCCGATATGTACCAAGTATCATGAATTATCTCATAACCTGATATGTTCAAATAAAAAACTTATCAATTATTATGATTTATCCTAACCCGATATGTTCAAATTAAAGTTTTACCAATTATCATTAATTATTTTATAATATGTTCAAATAAAAAAATTAACAATTATCATGAATTATCTCTTAACCCGATATGTTCCAATAAAAATTTACCAACTATTATAAATCATATCCTTTATTGTAACATATGATATTTTTTTTATGAATATATTTGTAAATATCCAAATCGATTTAATAAGAGATATGTTAAAAATAAATTTGATATGTAAATTGAGTTAAAATCTATAAAACTAAAATCCGTGTAATACACGGGTACTAATCTAGTTAAAAAATACATTCATCTTCTATACTTTTTTTGTAAGCCATTTTTTTTAAATATTTTAAATTTAAAACTTAAATGAGGAAAAAAATGATTATAATGTATTATTAAAAAAATACATTCAACTTTCATATTTTTTGCTCCATCAACTAATGCAGGTGAATTCCCTCCAAAACTTCTTATTATAGAACAAAAAAAATTTCCCCCAAAAATTGCCTCTATCTAAAAGTTTGATTTATTAGATAGACTAGGTTTAACACCCGTGTGTTACACACGGGTTGAATAAAAATATTTTTAAAAAATTATAACAATTATATTTAAAATTTTATATATAATTTTATAAATTATTATTAATCACAAAATTTTGTATTTATTAACTCTCTTACTCAATTTTCCCTCTCAACATTCCTTTTATAAAACAAATTATGTTTCCCCCCAAAAAATTACCCCCTAAAAACTCTAATTTATTAGATAGATAAACTATAATTCTAACTCATGTTATGTGATTGGTACGTTATAAATAATAATATATTTAACGGAGATTTGTTATATTTAATGTTCAAAATAAATATATTAATTAGTTATGTTTCCTGAAAATAGACACTGTAACGTTAATTGATGGTGCAATTGCAAACACTTTGAAGAAAGGTTTAAAGAACCTATTATAGTCTGTTACGGTTAGACCCTTGTTTGTAAATTCGCGGTTTAAAGTTTTATCGATGAACAAAAAGAGGAGTTGCAAAGACCGTTTTCGTTGGATGAGGTGACTCTAACCTTGCCCCGACCGAAAGATATTTCGATTTCTTTACAAACAACTTGTATTTTTTTTAAGTTTCAAACACTATTCTCAAGTGTTGCAAGTGGCTATCTAGGCTGTCACTGTAAATCAAGATATCATCGAAAAAACCAGTACAAATTTTCTCATATAATCCAACGAAACCTCATTCATGCATGAAAGCCTGAAATGAGGCTGGAGCATTAGTTAAACGAAAGGGCCTCTTCCCTTTCACAAAATTCAATAAAGAAATAAATTTTCCACTAGTATTCTACGCTCGATCTCTACTCCTCGAAAGCTCGATCACTCACAATTGGGGTGTGGTCATGCGGCTCGGATGGGTCGATGATACTGAATGAATGTGTGGGTTGGATGCGTAATCAAAAGGTGGGAGGATTTTTGTAAAAATTGATTTTGAGAAGGCTTATGACACTGTGGTTTTGGAGTTTTTAAGGATCATCGTCATTGCTATGGGCTTCCCGATGTTATGGTGTAATTGGATTTATGGATTCTTATGTTGAGTAGATCGTCGGTGTTGGTTAACGGGTCACCATCGAAAGAATTTAATTCTTTAAGGGGCCTTCGTTAAGGAGACCCCTTATCGCCATTTTTGTTCATGTTCATTGTAGAGGCACTTCATGTTACCGTTGAGAAAGCCATGAGTATTGGTATGTTCAAAGCTCTATCGGTTCCAAACGAAGAGGTCCGATTTTATCTTACCTTTTTTTTTCCAGATGATACTATTTTTATTAATTTCGGATAATTCGGAATGGAATATCTCAAATTTGGCGATGATCGATTATTGTATGCTTTAATATGGTCTCAGGGCTGAAGGTGAGTTATTAAAAGAGCAAGATTTATGGGCACTAAAGTGTTTCGTCGTAAACGTGGTGTGTTACCTTTTATGTACTCGGGGGTGCCGATAGCTATGGAGCAATATGGGGTGGGCGTATAACTTTTGCACAATCTGTTTTGGGTGCGACACCCTTAATTTATTTTTCGATTTTTAAGGCTCCAGTAAAAGTTATTAAGCGGCTAGACACAAATTTTGTTGGGGTGCGTCGGAGAAAGAGAGGATCTCATGGATAGCTTGGGATAATATGTTGGCTCCGAAAGAAATAAGCGGGTTTGGAATTGGTTCACTGAAAGCAATGAATATGGTTTTTTGGTGAAGCCAAATGCTTTGTGGGTGAGGGTTGTCAAAGCTAGCTCGATCTCCATGTTAGCAATCGAAGATGGTCAAATATTACATGCAAACAACGTTAGTTGGTCCTAGCTTGGAAGGGCATTAACAAGATCGCGGAGGAACGTACTAAACGAATTTGGTATAGATGTGAAGTTGTGATCGATGGATGACATATATAATTAGTCGTGTAAAGTGAGTTTCTTGCAATTGCATGATAACTCTTTACGTCTCGAACTGTATATAAACGTTTACTTTATTCGCATTTTCACACTAATATATAGATTTTGTTCTAGTTCGATCTCATCTAACGACGTACGGTTTTATAACATGATTTGTACGCACGTTTCGGCAATAATTCAATCCAAGCTATGATTTCATGATACTCTTTGTTTTGCCAACCACCGTGAATAATGTTGGGGATAACCTACATATTGTTCTATATTCATGCAGCATGTAATAAATAAACTACGTTATTACTAAATGTGCATGTTCTGACTTTTCATTGTTCCCTTTGGTTTATATGTAGTTTTAATCAATAACCTAATTTAGCCATGCATGTAGTGGAGTGCAAAAAAATTCAAAGGAAAAATATAAATTTTTTTTTTCTTTTTTTTTTTTTATCATTTTGATGGTAAATATACCATCTTTTTTTCAAACAATACCACATTTGCATGATTGTATCTAACAAATGAAAATGTGAAATCATATATATATAAACGTATTAGTTTGATCATTAATTTGTATCACATGAAGTACTAAGCGGTTGTTAATGTACACAAACCCGTATATATAGTAAGTAGCATTATATTTGAAAAATAAAAATACAATGTACGTGATAGTTTAGGTTGCTATTATTTGGAAGTTAGAAACACAAGTAATGAGATATGATGCATTGACATTAGATTGTTGGATATGGAGATAACATTTCACGTGATATTTATTACAATTCGTCAAGCAAAAGCAAAAGCCACTACAAACACCACTACACCTCTCTCTATTTCTTTCATTTCCATTTTCTTACATTTTAAATAAATATATCTTATTATACATTACTATGATCCTAATAATTAGTTTCTAATTAACTTCTTCTTTAACGGAAAATTAAAGTACTTATACATCCACCGATCTATTCCTAAATGGAGTATTGGATATTAACGGATCTAGCTATTAGTTTTTTGCCGCTACCGGTTCTAACTTTTGAAATATATATATACTGGCGGTCCCAACTTTTATCATTTTGGCCACTAATGGACCGCCGTTAAAAAAGTTAACGGCATTAATATTTCAGAAGTTGAGATTGATAGTGGCAAAAAACTAATAGTTAGGTCCGTTAATATACAATACTCATTCCTAAATCTATATTATTTTGCTCACTAGAAGACTTAAACCTTCACCGGCTTGAATAATGCTACTTTTTCGCACACATAAATTACAAGCATACCGAGTAAAAACTCACACAAATAGTAAGGTTTGAAAAGAATAAGAAAATGAAAAACATTTATCCTTTCAACATCTTAGTATGGTTGGGTTAAATACCCTTTTGTACACCTACATGATCCAACTAATTACTATATATTTAGAAGAAAAACTTTATGAATAGTGTACTTTTTTGTTTTGTATTTTGGCCATCATAATTTTGAAGATCTTGCATTTTAGCTAATAAAGTAAAATGACTGTTTTGTAGATAAGTTTAAGTTTAAGCTAGTTTGCATAAAAGGAACGTGTACATTGTTTACGAGTTGTAGAAAGTTTAAGCATTTAGTCTCGATGGATGTGACATTTATCTATATATATATGTGTCAACTTGGAAATCATTGAAACCTATCTCTTTCTACTATTAATGTACATGCTTATAGTTTATCTTATCTACCTAATTAGATTTGGTTTAAAAAAATTAACTCTAATAGTTTATCTTATCTACACCTATATATATTTGGCTATGAAGATATATAGTTTAATTACTATATATATATCAAATATATTACATAAAGATGTTATGAAATAAATTTACAATGTAACATATATATATATTGCTACTAATTGATTGAGTAGCTATGCAGCGAGGTGTGGGGACTGTTGCTAACTAGCTAGTTGTAAAGAAACAAAGTTAAGTTAAAGTTAATTATTTGAATTTGAATTGAAGTATCCAAAGTGCATATATGAATTTGGTGGTATGCTATGCATATATGTTGGTGTATATAAGGGTGGTAGTGTGGTTGGGGTTGATCACAAGCTAGCTCTTTGTTCATCAATTAAAGTGTATGTATTTCAAGCATGGGGATTGGACCATTGTTGACACTTGTTGTTGTGTTGAGCCTATGTTTGGTTGATGGACTCAACCATGAGAATGTTCATGATATTAAAGTTTCCAAGGAATTAAATGTGGATGGGAAAAACATAACTTCATTGGAGATTATTGGGAGTGATAGCGAAATGGTAATTAACAATGGTGGTATGAAAATGAGTAACGGTGATAGTGGTGGCGGTGGTGGTGGCGGTGGTGGTGGTGGAGGAGGTGGTGGCGGTGGACGTGGTGGTGGAGGGGGTGGCGGCAGTGGACGTGGTGGTGGAGGAGGTGGCGGCGGTGGACATGGTGGTGGTGGTGGAGGAGGTGGTGGTGGTGATGGGGCAGGGAGTGGAAGTGGCAGAAATAAGAGAAAGCATAATGGTGATAGTGGGAGAGGCAAGGGTGGTGGTGGCGGTGGAGGTGGTGGAAGCGGTGGTGGTGGTGGCGGCGGAGGTGGTGGAAGTGGTGGTGGTGGCGGCAGAGGTGGTGGAAGCGGTGGTGGTGGTGGCAGAGGTGGTGGTGGTGGTGGTCATAACGAGGCGGGGAGTGGAAGAAGTGGAGGAAAAAAGAGAGAGCATAATGGTGGTAGTGGGAGAGGTAAAGGTGGTGGTGGCGGAGGTGGAAGCGGCATTGGCGGCGGTGGTGGAGGGGGTGGAAGCGGAGGCGGCGGTGGTGGTGGTGGAGGAGGTGGACGTGGTGGCGGTGGTGGAGGAGGAGGCAAGGGGAAAGGGGAAGGTTATGGATGGGGAGGCGGTGGTGGTGGTGGTGGTGGTGGTGGCGGTGGTGGCGGTGGTGGTGGTGGAGGAGGATGGGGTTGGGGAGGTGATAGTAACAAGAATTGTTGGTTTTGGGGATGTGATGGAGGACATTAGCTATCTAATAAGGGATGAAAATAAAGTGAGGATATGATGATCGAATTGCATGATTACATTACATATCCATATTTGAACACTTGACTCACATTTACACACTCACTAATAGATTTTCTTCTACTTCTCATCTACCGTGCTAATGTGTGCCTTATAGCAATGTACACAACGGTTTTACAAGATTTGTTTTGACAAATACTTTGAATGGTTGTAACTTTTACATACTATATGGTTTTTAATAATATTTACTTTTGTGCCGCATATACTTTCTGTATTGCAACGTCTTGGTTTTAAATATAAATTAGAAAGGTAACTCTCTCTCGTGTTATGGTGGCAACATAGCATTTGTGACTATTACGCATGTTATAATTGTGGCATTCGTGTGTCATGAGAGCATGCGATGCGACTCGTCTGCGTTTGTGATATTAACGTCATTTAACATGGATAAGAAATAGTATAATGTATTACCGTCACGGTATAGAATGGTAAAAGTGATTAAGACGACGGTGTAATGCCGTAATTGTAATTTAGACATTGCCGTGGTTACGTATATAATAATTTCTAGGACGTTACGATGTCAAGTCGTAAAAGTAGTTTAAATAAATGAGGTGTTAAGTATTGAGGAAAAAAATTATAAGTTGAAAATTTTAAGCATAAAACATAAGTGGCCTATAGGAGTTGGGACCTATTAGTTAAAAGAAATCTAAATCGGGTTTTTTTTCTCATAGATTTCAACTTTTAACTATTTTTTTATTTTAATCGATTCATTTATATTTTTCTTTAGAGAAGGTTGGTGCTTTACACCTACCAACCATGTGAATGTTTCAATTTTTTTTTATTTTGATGTATTTATAGTTTTAATATCCGACTTTTATTTATTGTCATTTTAACCACCGATAAGTTTTCGACTTTAATCTTACTATACTTTGACATGTAATCAGACTTTAAGATTTGACTTGGTTATAGTTTTGACTTCTAACTTTTGATATTTCGTCGCTTTTTAATACGTGACACATTACGATTTGGCCCATGACGTACGCGACATGAGACTTTTTTTATCAACACATGTGACGAAGACCCAACTGCGTGACTTAACCGCTGCAAAAACGGCCCGGCCTTAAATCTAGTTAAAAATTGAAAAGATAACGTGAAGGAACTAGTTTTACTTGGGAAGCATTGAACTACAATCACTACAGAAAGTAGCTTTATACAATATAAATAATAAAATAAAATAAAAGGTCATGATAAAATATAAAACCAGTGAAACTACATAAAAAAAAGAGGCCATCTCAAGATCAACTGGAAGCAACTTACAAAGAAGCAACAGCTTCTTGTTGTGCAACATTGTAAAATGAACTCATTGTAGTGATACCAAGTGCAGCACCATATAATGATGCTCTTGATGATTTCAAAATCTTAACTTGTACATAATCACCAACTCTTGGAACTCGATCGCCATCACGATCCACCAAATCAGGAACCGCTAAACTAGTGAAAATTACTCGATGGCCCCTATCACTCTTTCCAATGAGCTCGGTTTCAGGAGCTCTTTTATTCGGACCTTCAACTAACACGAGCTGAACTGACCCGATTTGGGAGTCGAAGCATTGACCTGTGGACTCACGAAACGCTTCAATAAGTTCTGTTAGTCGTCTTTGTTTTACTTCCTCGGGAACGTTATCAGTATAGTTTCTATGAGCATGTGTTTTCTCCCTCATGCTATATGCAAACATGTATGCCATATCATAGCCAACAGCCCTTACAAGACTCAAAGTGTCTTTGTGTTCCTCTTCTGTCTCGTCACAGAAGCCTGTAGAACAGAAGCGGTCGAGTTTCAAAATATTAACACAGATAATAGAGCATAAAAGAACTAATTAACTGTCATCAAAGAAAAATTATAAAATTTAATAAAACATGATAACCAACAATTTTTTTCTCCTGATAGTATCATTAACAATGAGAAAAGTGGGTGAGAAGCCTTTACAAGGTATAAAATGTGGGATCAATAAATGATTTTAGATTTTCTTTGTACAGTATAATCAGTTTTGTTGAATTTTGTATGATCCTGATTATTCATAACTACCACTTGACTTTACGGGTGTAAGGTGTTCACGGTCTGGTTAGATGGATTTAAAATAAATTGTGAGCCAAACAGCTAACTACAGTTTTGGAAACAGAAAAGACTAGTTGGGTTGGTTGGGTCGGCCAAACTTGCCTGAAGGCCCTGAACGGTTCAGATTGTGGTTTGAAGTTTAAACAGGCTTTTGTTTCAAAAGCATTAGTTTGTAATAAATTTTTGGAAGCATAAAGATGGTTCATGTATATCATACATATACATAACTGCATGTTCCAAAAATGAAAAAATAAGTAAATAAAAAAGATTAAAGCCCACTTTCCAAGTTCCACACCGCCAGCTGAACCATTAACCCGCTTTTTCAAATCGTAGACTGAACAGTACAAATCTCAAACTGTGCAGCCAACTTGCTTCAGTTTAGACGGCTCAGTTGATTTCGACAGATATAAACACCCCTAATTTGATATATAACTAAAGATAACAAAAATCAAAACATTTTCTCCAAACACTACAAACAGACTATTACGAAAGAGGTGACAATAGTGAGATAATCAGTTTCATAAGACCCGTCCAAACACCCCATATCACAATATAGTTTGAAAAGGATTCTTACCACATATGAAATCACTGGTTAACCCAACATCTGGAATTATACGCCGAATCTTGTTCACAAGTTCTAAGTACGCTTCTCTTGTGTACCCTCGTCTCATTCTTTCAAGCATGTTGCTATTTCCGGATTGTGCAGGCAAGTGAATATTTTTGCAAACATTGTGCCTATCTCGCATTATATACAGCAATTCATCAGGGAAATCTTTAGGGTGTGGAGATGTGTATCTAAACCGCATTTCTGGGAACTCAAGTGAAAGTCTATCTAAGAGATCAGCAAATCGCAACCCAACTTTCTTCACTTTGCATTTACTGGAAAACCCATCACTTAACTTCCAATCAACATTCGGTTCAACTTCATCATCACATGAATCATTGTAACTGTTGACATTTTGACCAAGAAGTGTGACCTCTTTAACCCCTTCCTTTTCTAGTTCTGCAACTTCTTTGACTATAGATTCAACAGGACGCGATCTCTCCCGACCTCTAGTGAATGGCACTATGCAAAAAGAACACATGTTATTACAACCCCGCATCACCGACACGAAAGCAGAAATAGAGTTTTTGGATATCCGAACAGGGCTTATGTCAGCATAGGTTTCTTCAAGAGACAGAAGGGTATTGATCCCTTTTTTACCATTGTCTACTTCCTGTAGAAGACGTGGCAAATCTCGATACGCATCAGGCCCACAAACAACATCAACCATTTTATCTGAATCCAATATCTTATCTTTTAACCTCTCAGCCATACAACCGAGTACAACCACTTTTGGAGGGCGTAAAGAAAATGACCGCCCAGTGGCAACATTGCTTTTCCAATGTCTTTTCAAGAACCAAAAATAGTTAAGTCTTTGCCATACTCTTTGTTCAGCATTGTCCCTAATAGCACAAGTGTTGATAAATATAATCTCAGCACTCTCAGGGTCGCTTACAATTTCATCATATCCAGCTGTTTTCATAACCGATAAGACAATCTCCATATCATTGACATTCATTTGGCATCCATAGGTTTCTTGATATATACGACCTTTTGGAAGGACCTCCGAGGACATGACATCACTAGAAAGTCATAACCATAGATAATTAGGTAATTATTGACATAAATGATAAATGTAAATCTGCTAAACTATCGAGATTATCTTATTCTGGTTATCTAAATCACAATAACTATTCTAAACAGAAATCTAAACACCCTTTTAATTAAACAATCTGCACAGAAAAAAAACAATCATAATTGATATAAAACAGTCTTTATTGTCAAAAGCCCACAAGACGTGCACCTAGCCCCCTAGCCCAGCCTTGTCCCTGACTTCAAAACCCCATTCTCAGGTGCATTTTCAGGCCAAGTTCTGGCCAATAATCACATGAACAGTTCTGAAACAATTACACTAGTCCTATACAAGCCTAGAATCAAACTAAAACATGTCTAAAACCCCTAAAAATTGTATTTTTATAGTATGCTTACAAAAGCCCTTGCTTTTTAAGGGTCTTGCGTTTACTCGCCTAGACCCAAGGCGCACCCTTACCGTCTTGAGTGCGCCTTCCGTCTTGACAACTATGACCACAATAGTTGTTGATCAACATGACCTAAAGCTATTATTTGTGTCCACAAATTCCACTACATACTAAGAAGCAATGTTCCTAATGATTATAAAAAATATCAAGCATATGATTTTCAGCATCAAAATTGGTATGGAATATAAGCTTTCAACTATAAAACTGCAGCATTAACCCTAACAACAAGTAGCACAACACACAAATAGAAAAAATCTCTCCTAAACTTCATGTCTATACATATAAACCTAACTATTAAGAATAAAAAACTGCTGCAAATTCAGCTAGATTAGATCAACTTACTCAGCTTGAGTAGTAGTATCATAATCAGAAGCGATGAGAGTGGTCGATTGAGCTTGAGCTTGAGCGACGAAATGGTGAAAGCTCGGGATACTGTTCTTGTTATCGTTATTAAAAACCGGATTGTGCGAGAATGTTCTGGAGAAATTGAGAGAAAAAGGAGTACGGAAATGGCGTTTTGGTGGGAGGAGTGGTGAGAAGATGAAGAATTGTTGGGAGGATGAAGAAGAAATGAGCCTGTGATTGAAGGAATGTTTATGGAGTTTGATGCGAAGTGCAGAGTGAGGATGAATGTTGAAGATGGAGGAGAGAGTTGCCGCCATGAAAGATGATGATGATGAATGGTGTGGGGTTTGGAAGTGGATAGGAGAGAGTGTAGATGGAAGGGAAGATTGGTAGCCCTCGTTCCCGATCCGCATACCGGTAGACCCGACCCGGCGACCATGTTTGACGTGAAGTTCGTTTGTATTTGTTCGTTTGATAAAGAAACTAACATAAATTAGAAATTTTGTTTGTTAAGTTAAATGAACGAACATAAACAATACGCATTCATTCGTTTATGTTCGTGAATGGTTGGTAAAGTGTTCATTTACGTTTGTTCGTTTATGTTCATTTGTGTTCATCCGTTTAAATGTTTTTATATGTTATTTTTATTTTTTTCGTTTTATAAAATTGAAACTCTAGTTATACCATATGTTTTCAGTATCATCTCTCATTTGACCATTTAAATTTGGGCAATTGGATTTTAATAATCTAACCATGAGGTATTAGCCGCTGTCACTCCTAACTAACACTTTGAGTATCACCATTCCCAACTTAACATTTCACATGTTGTGTCACTTTGTTTTTGTCCACATGTCGTTATTATCCTACGTGACATGCTTATGTGGCATAAGGATAGAAGGATGAACACTCACAACTAGTTTCCTCGTTGAGGTTGAAGCGTAAAGAGAATAAGGGTCAATTTGCATATTTAACAATGATGTATGGTAATGAACCGTTTTGGTAGGCATCACCATCGACGAGGTACATCGTCCATGTCATGGCCACAAACAACAACCACTAGGAGTGGAAGGAGTTCTCCTTGTGAGTTCCCCACCTCTTCTACCCGCAAACAATGAAATATTCTCATGTCACTTGGCAAAAATCCACCTCTTTTGACATTGTGAGATATAAGGCACTCCTCTTTTGACGTCTTGACCTCTTCCTTTCGTTTTCTTTAAATTCTTAGTGAAAACTGATTGTGCGTGAACAAGCTCCTTCACACGGATTACTTCTCTTTTCTCACCTCGTTTGAGCATCTCGTTGGAGTTAGCTAGGGGGTGCTTGCGAGCTTCCCTCACTTTGTCACATTCTCATTACGGTACTCTGTGCACTCTTAGAGTGAGGACATTGTTCACATGAAATAATAACCGCTGACTACAATTACTTGATTAGGCCTTCAATTTGTGCCTTTGTTTCCACCTGATCATGGCTTAGTTACCGCTAGCGGTGTAGGCGCATAGGTACATCTACCTGTGCCCACTCCCTCCTCCCTTAATAAGTTGAAGCTAACTAGATATAAGATGGGGTCGCTTAATGCGGCGACCGGGTCTCTCGTATGTGACTTAGTTACATACAACAATAAAGACAAAGTTTTATGTTTCACACTTTACGGTGTAAAGTGATTATGCGTCACATATTAAAATACGAAGATATATCCAAACTTAGATGTCAAAATAATAATTAAGTCAAAGCCGAATAATCAAATCCACATAATCAAAGTCGTAAATATGTCAGAGTAGAAGTGGTGATCAAAGTCGTAAATATACTAAAGTTAAATTGGGAAGCCAAAAGTGTAAAAATAACTAAAAAAAAATTTACACGGCAAATGCTCGACTCCGAGACCTCTATATAGATAAGCACCTAACCAAACTCATGCAACCAACTCAGCTTCACTAACTTAATTCAAGCAATAATGATTTATTATCATTATAGTCATGAAAAAAGAAAAAATAAAAAAAATACATAACTTGACAAATCACCACGTGTCATGTTATAACTTGACAAATCACCACGTGTCATGTTACGAACTCATATTAATTAAAGACACGGCCTTCTAAATTAGAAGGTTATAATATAAGATAGATTTCATGGTATGGGTAAAGAAAACATTTTGAAACACTTTAAAACAAACAATATTTAAACAAAAGTAAGCAAATCACTAGCAACATTTTAAGAATGACAATGAAAAAAGATTTGTGGAAACACAAACTCGATGAAGAGAGTTATCATGTCTACATCGACAAGTTAATGAAATCTCCCCGAATTGAAGTCGGCTTTTCCCTAAAATATGCGGTGTTAGAACAAATATCATCTCAGAGGATGGAAATGTTATAGTTGTTCAATGAATTGATTAGAATACAGTAAAATAGAAGTATGAAACAGTTACAAGTTTGTGTGTGTTTTGTAAGGTGAAAAATTATCTAACCCTCTACAACTAAGTTTCACTGTCTATTTATAGGTTTCTCCATATTGTTCGGTACTTTCTTTCTTCATCCCTTTCTTAGCTTCATACACACTCCAATCCTTGAAGGCACCGTTCCTCTTCAGCCTTCATGCCTTTCCTTTTTCAACCATGAGGTGCGGTACTCTCATGGTTGAAAAAGGAAATGCATGAAGGCTGAAAAGGAACAGTGCCTTCAAGGATCGGAGTGTGTATGAAGCTAAGAAAGGGATGAAGAAAGAAAGTACCGAACAATATGGAGAAACCTATAAATAGACAGTGAAACTTAGTTGTAGAGGGTTAGATAATTTTTCACCTTACAAAACACACACAAACTTGTAACTGTTTCATACTTCTATTTTACTGTATTCTAATCAATTCATTGAACAACTATAACATTTCTATCCTCTGAGATAATATTTGTTCTAACATGCGGACTTGAGCTACCTAATGTTGTATGTGTTCGTAAATCGTATAAATCGATTTTCGAAATTAAGTTACCCGAGTGGCTAACCAAAGTAGATGAGAATTTGCATTTTAAAATAAAAAATAGGAAGTAAAAGAAAGAAAGAAAGAAGTATCGAACACCGTGATTCGAC
Organism: Tagetes erecta; assembly: GCA_030867185.1. NCBI lineage: Eukaryota > Viridiplantae > Streptophyta > Magnoliopsida > Asterales > Asteraceae > Tagetes > Tagetes erecta. Next base: position 9,581,179 of record CM061490.1, read on the forward strand.
TGATGATATGATCTTCCCAAAGATGAAACCTTTATTTTGTTCGGCGATCGCATTTTCCCCATAAATCAACCATTTCTCATTCATTTCAATTCCACCGGAAAAAAGCTTTCAACTTCCACAATCCCTTTTACAAGTGTCCATCTTTCAATGCTTCAACAAACCCTATTACAATTACTATCACTATCACTATATCAATGCCAATAATATTCACACATTTCTACAACCCCCCATTTTCATCCATGGCAAAACATTCAATCCAATCCCCAACATTTCATTTCTACAAAAACAAACCATGTTGTTTACTACTATTAGCCATGTTAACTGCAGTTGCCTTTATTATCAGGTCCGGTTTTGATTCGTCTTGTGATCGCCGTATGTTATCCATTTCCACTGCTGCTAAACGCTTTCAATCGCCGGTTAAATTAACGCCTACGCTGGTTAAAGTAACCAACCCCCTTAGTTTTATGAAGTCCAAGCTTGTTCTTCTTGTTTCCCATGAACTTTCTCTTTCTGGTACATTGATATCATTTTTTATCAGCTGTTTGTTTGATGCTCTGCTTTTTTTTTTCGGGTTGTGTAATCGGGTTTCGGGTTTCTTGTGTTGTGTTGCATGGTTTTGTGGGCCATCCATACGACTACGTGTAATGGTTAATATTATAGACTTTGACTGGTCAATGGCATTATAAAAAAAATGGCGTAACGGTTAATGCCCTGTTTCATTACTCAATTATTGCAAACTATGAAAATGATTAATCTGATTGGATGAAAGATGTTTGGTGCTAAACAACATTTTTGCCCATAATGCCCCTACGTAGTGGTGTGGGGCGTTATTGAGTGTTAAGCGGCATTATACCAAGGGCTTCATGTTCACTACATGTAGCATAATAAGTTTTCATTTTACTTGGTATGGTATGGCATAATAAGTTTTGGGTTATTTGGTTGTGGTTTAATTGGGCTGGTTTGAGTTGGTTTGGTTTGATGGTTATTTGGTTTGAAACATTAGAATTTTAAAATCATATAACATGCTTACAAGTTGAAATTGTAATGTAGTTACCTAAAAAATCAAAATTTAACCAGATTGCTTTATTGTTGATTTTTGAGTTGTAATGAAACTTTTCACTCTGTTTATGAATGATAATGGTTCTTGATTTTTTGTTCAATTTGTTTGATGGTTTGTTAATTATGTTGCAGGGGGTCCATTGCTTTTGATGGAGTTAGCATTTTTGTTAAGGGGAGTTGGAGCTGAGGTTTGTTGGATCACGATTCAAAAGCCACCGGGGAAAGATGAAGTGATTTACAGTTTGGAGAACAAGATGATGGACCGGGGAGTGCAGGTACGTCTGCCATGGTGTATGCTATCTTTGTTACCATAATCAATCAGAAATGTTCTCTGTTGCTACTTTATTCATGACAGACCTATTTTTAAAATGTTGGCACTTGGCACCATAGTTCTCGAAGGCGCATGGTGATGCAAAGGGTGAATATTAGTCCTATGCACAAGGCGCTTAAAAAGAGGGTTTTTGTGAAATATGTTGTATAAAGGTACCATATATAGGGGGTTTAGACAGTTTAGGTACTGTATATAGGGCCAGTGTAATTGTTTCATATCTGCTCATATAGTCATATGATTTTTGACTGTAGCTTGTCTTGAATATGGGCGTCAATGCTGTGCTGGGCGCCTAGGCGAGCCCTGTGGGCTTTTGAGTTTTGACAACTTTGGTTGGCATCTAAAGATTCAACATAAGTTTGTTTAGAAGCTTGTAATCCGATAGTGGTTTAGAACCAATAGTATATTAAGAAAGAGAGTGTTGCGGTTACTTAACTGTCTTATGTATTATATTCCAAGCACTACGTACACGTGCATTATACTCCTGTTTTGGTTTGCTTATCCAAATTGCTAATCTGATTGAGGATGAAAATACGAGATAACTTATCCCAATTGCTAAACACACTGTTATCTTAATGTTAAAATTTGATCCTACTTATCAAGTTATGTTGGTTTTTTTAACGGTTGTATATGATATTGTTGATTGTTTTAGGTGTTTTCTGCTAAGGGTAAAGTGGCTATAGATACTGCTATTAAAGCTGATTTGATTGTGTTGAACACTGCTGTTGCTGGAAAATGGTTGGACGCTGTTCTGAATAAAGATGTCCCTCGAGTGCTGCCAAAAGTGTTATGGTGGATTCATGAGATGCGAGGCCATTACTTCAGATTGGATTATGTGAAGCATTTGCCAATGGTTGCAGGGGCTATGATTGATTCTTTTGTAACAGCTGAATATTGGAAAAATAGGACTCAAGAACGCTTAAAGTATATGCTTTAGTTGTCTTCTTTCGATCCCCTAGTACTCTTTAACTGCTAAAGTTGTAAAATTTGAAAGTCGAATGTTTTAATTTTTAGGATTAAGATGCCAAAGACACACGTTGTTCACCTTGGAAACAGCAAAGAACTTATGGATGTTGCTGAAAATAGTGTGGCGAAAAGGGTTTTGCGGGAGCATGTTCGTGAAGCTCTTGGAGTTCGCAATGAAGATATACTCTTTGCTGCAATAAACAGTAAGTTTTCTACACAGTGGTTCAATTTGGATTGTATTTTATTGGTAATGTATCAAATGTAGACTGCTAACTAAAAAAGAGAAGTGTCAAAGTCAAAAAGCGTGTATTCAAACAATTTCCTTAATAGTTTTTGTTTCAAATAACAGTTATTATTTGTAATATAGTGACTATAATTTGCAGGTGTTTCACGTGGTAAAGGTCAAGATTTATTTTTGCGCTCATTTTATGAGAGTTTACAGTTGATTCAAGAAAAGAAGCTACAAGTGCCATCAATACATGCCATAATTGTGGGGAGTGATATGAGTGTCCAGACTAAGTTTGAAACTGAACTACGCAACTTTGTTGCACGGAAGAAGATCCAACATCGAGTTCATTTTGTGAATAAAACTTTAACTGTATCGCCATATCTAGCAGCAATTGATGTCCTGGTCCAAAATTCTCAGGTTCGTTGCTAGGAACTTAGGAAGTACTTTTGTAAATAAAAACTAGAGGTTGCAAAAGGGGTAGGTCACTCTTTGCTTAAAATGTTTATCTCATTTTAATAAGTAGTTGGTTTCAAAACATATATGATTACAGAAACTCTATAATTTCATTAATGTTTTATTTCCTTTCAAGTTTTTTATTTTTTATTTTAATAGGTGTTTGTTTGTTAGGCCTCGTAGTTTAGTTCAAAATCCGAATCAGTTCAGTAATGAGTATAATGGGTTAGATTTTATTTTTTCTGTGTAGGGGCGAGGCGAGTGCTTTGGGAGAATTACAATTGAAGCCATGGCGTTCCAGCTTCCTGTACTGGTAATTATTCTTCTTTTCTCTTCACTCATAGGTTAAAAATAGGACATGAAAATAATCAGGTTTTGGTTTGCATATCTAACCAGGACATAGTTAAATAGTTTATGTCATGGCTAACATGTTAGATCTGTTTGATTAAACGGGTCATATTCGGGCTGACTTATTAACCAAACAGACCTGTAAACCCTTTTATTCTGCCTTGCCAACATGTTCAGCACATTTTTTATTATAACCCGTTACAATCGGTCAACACGTTTAACTTGTTAGATAAATGTGTTAAATGGTTTGTGTTTGAGTTGCATGATTTTAAGTGTGTCCAAATTAAGGTTATGTCTTTGATATAAATAAATATACAGGTCATGTTTGGTTCAATAACCCACCAGCCCAACATGATTGCCACCCCTAGTTAAAATAACGGTAGGCACATACTTTTATTTGTTATTCTCCAAAATGATTATTCGAAACATGAATAACCCTGAAGCCGATTCTGTTGATACACACATTAACAACTAAATGAAACCTGAATTTAAAGTCCAAACACTCTAACAGTAAAGATGTGGATGTTTTCATATATCAATGGCAGGGAACGTCGGCTGGAGGGACCGCAGAAATTGTGGTGAATGGATCAACGGGTTTGCTTCACCAAGCTGGAAAAGAAGGGGTGAGTCCTCTTGCAAGAAACATGGTGAAGCTCGCGACACATGTCGAGAGAAGGTTAACAATGGGGAAGAGAGGTTATGAGAGGGTGAAACAAATGTTTATGGAACATCATATGGCTAATAGAATTTCCAAAGTAGTCAAAGAAGTATTGCACAAATCAACATCCACCTAGACTTTTTGTATATATTCTTCATGACTATAGTGTTTTTTTTTTTAAATTTAAATTTGGATTATATCCCGGTTTTGTGGTAGAAATGGTAGATGAAAATTTGCTCATTTGGGGACGTCTTGGTTGTTAAATATATAGGATTTATAATTATGCATATTGGCAAATGGTCTCGACTTTCTTTCTTGACCTGTCCATGTTGCGGGTCAAAGCTATAACTCGATCATGTCTGAGTCAGTGAACAAGTTGTGAGTAAAGGGCAAGTTACGTTGAAGCCGCCTCATTTTATGACTATGTTGACATGACTTGAATGAGTTGAGTCGTCTTCTTTCAAGTTTAACCACTATAACTATGGTAGTGTGATAAAAACTTATTAGATAGAAATTGGTTTGGATGTTTGTACACTCTTTTTTTATCATACTCATATGATTTGTTTTAACTACAACTTTATCCACGTTCTATGTTTACTTTTATTTATTAACCTTTAAAACTGCTTTTTAAAAAGTAAATAAAAAACCTTTTTAAGTAAAAATTAACCTTTAAAACTGCTTTTGTAAAAAGTAAATAAAACCTTTTTAAGTAAAAAATAATAAATGAAGGTATAAAAACCAAAGAAAAGACCCGATCTTACAGTTGAGACAAAATTAACAACTTTATATAAGGCTGTAAATAAACCAAACGTTCGGTGAAACATTCGTGAACTGTTTGGCGGGGAGTTTGTTTATGTTCGTTTGTTAAATACACAAACAAACACGAACATAAAATTTTGTTCGTTAAGATCTACAGTAATATGTATCTGAATGTTCATTTATTTTTGGATAACTATTGTTAATTTGTTATGCTAACTTGATAAGTACTTTAGCATAATTATATCTTATTTTCGTTATTAACAATTTTTTGTTAATATTTTTAAGCTAACAAACACAAACATCTTAAATTTAACAAACAAATACAAACATCTTAAATTTGTTAACAAACAAACACAAACTTCCGTTTGGTTAGATGTTTGTTAGTTCATTAATAACTCAACAAACAAACATAAACAGAGTCTCGTTTGGTTAGTTAACGGCCCTAACTGTATATATAGAGTAACCGGAAATGTTGATTGTGTCACAGGTTAACATTGTGGCATCACCAACTAACCCCTTCAACCTTTAATTTTGACACAAAGTAACTTTGTGCATCACAACTTTTCCCTCCAACTTGTAACTTCGTCGGCTGCACCTCTTTCATTTCTAGCTCTTTCGGTTGGCAAACTGTCAAAATTCTTCCCTCGTCTTTTAAGTTTCTAAAGTATTAAATTTAACCCCTAAACTTTATAAAACTGTTTACTACCCTTCAGTTTATTAATTGTTAAAATTTACCCTTCTAATACTAATGAAATGAATTGATATAATGCGCTTAGCCCATAGACTTTCGGATTTGTTACGATATTTTTAAATCTATTTTCTATACTTTTACTATAACTCTTCAACTTGTATAATTAACTTTATAACTCTTTAACTTTGTAAAATTAACTTTTCCTACTCCTTAAATACGTAACTACATTAATTTTTTTGTCACACATAAAAGGTACATGCCATAACACGTTGGAGTCCATTGATAGTTTAGTCATAAAGAAAAGGTTTGTAAAATAAAGTACGATTGTCGGTGGTCAATCGGTCGTGTGGTGTAAAGCTATATGACCTTAAGATAAAAGTTCAATTATCAATTGTGACACAATCATGTAGACATTTATGAAGGACACATTAAGCTCTACAGTCATATAAAATGATCCATTAACATCTGCTAGTGTGATGTAAAGCTATATGACCTTAAGATAAAAAGTTTAATTATCAATTGTGAGTTGTGACACAATCATGTAGACATTTATGGACACATTAAGCTCTACGGTCATATGAAAGTAAGAGAATTTTAAGAGCTATTAGACCTAGAATAGGTTATGTTATCCTCAAACGTTTAAAAGCTATTAGACCTAGAATAATATATTATGTTATCCTCAAACGTGATGCTAATGATTAACTATGAGATTTCGTATGTTTATGTTTATAAAAACACTTGAGCTAAAAAAAAACATGCTGTTAAACTTAAACTACTATCACGATCAGAAAAAATAACCGTTCGAAGGAACTAATATGAAGTATGATTATTAGTTATTATATATCGTTAGAAATAGAAAGACCATATAATTTCCGAACATAAAGGACCGAACATATACTACTTTGTAATTAACTTGTATTGGCGTAACATGAAAGTATAATCCAACAACACCAACACCAACACCAACATGACACTATCATTATCATTATTTATTTATTATACATACTCATCTATCCATCACCTCACACAACTCAACTCAATCAATGAAGTCCCGGCAACTTCTCTTTAATCTTCTCCATCATCCCCTTCTTCTCATGCGTCTCTCCATAATCATAACCGCCACCTGTTGTGTGCTGCTCATCCGTACTGTGACCGCCTGGTAGCTTTTCTTTGATCTTCTGCATCATACCTTTCTTCTTCCTCCTCCCTCCTTGCCCATCATCCTCCGAACTAGAATCACCAGTTCTAGAAGGATGAAGAGCGTCCATACCTCCGTAAGGAGTTCCACTACCTGTGCCAATGCCAGCACCACCCATAGGGGTGGTGTAGGGTTTGGTTTGATAGGTTTCTGTTGTTCCACCAGTTCCAGGCTCGGCCCCCAATCCATGGTGACCTGTCTGGCTGGTGGAACGACCACTGGAGGTATAATCCGTCCCTATACCTCCAGTGGTATGACCTACTTTGGTGCCCAACCCTTGGTGGCTGGTGGTGTCATAAGTACCGGTTTTTGCATGCGTGGTACCATGGTGTTGATCCGTGGAAAGATAATCACCTATGGTCGCACCAGTGGTGGACCCATGCTCTGTACCCGAGCCTTGGTAACCGGTTTGGCCGGTTGAACGACCACCGGAAGTATATTGTGTTCCGGTGGTACCCAACCCTTGGTGACCTGTGGAAGCATAGTCACCCATGGTCCCACCCGTAGTGGGACCATGCTCGGTACCAAGGCCATGGTAACCGGTTGGACCGGTATTGGAACGATCACCGGATATATAATCTGTTCCGGTACCTCTTTTGGTATGATCGATACCGATTCCAAGGCCTTGGTGACCAGTAGTGCCATAAGTATCGGTTTCGGTTCCTCGATGTGCTTGACCTAACCCTTGGTAGTTGTGATGACCTGTAGAGCCATAATCACCCAAGGTCCCACCGGTGACAGATCGGATTTGGTTTCCATACTCGTCGGTTTGACGAACTTCACGTTCAATCCGGACTCCGGTAGCAGAGTGATGTACGTTTTCGTACTCACCAGTTTGTCGAATAGGGTTTCCATATTCGTCAAACTGAGTAACTTCACGTCTGTAATGCTGATCTCCGTACTGCGCCATTATCTTCACTCTCAGTAAAGAAGATTTAATTGAAAAACAATTACACTCGCCACTTAGAAACTTACAATGAAAGACTAGCTTGTTGTTATCTGATTTTGTTGATCTTCTGATGATGATCGAATATGATAAGAACGTATGAGTTTATATACACTGCTATACAAAGTGAGATAAGAATAAGATTAGTATACGTGCTGAAACGATGATGCATGTCCGTGAATAAGGATACACGTGGCACAAACATTATGATGTTGCATACCTGCATACCGCTCTAGAGGTTAAAGTTGGAAGGGGATCAACACGTGTCCTATACACGTCGGCTGATATATACTAACTAACTAAATTTAATTAAGAGGGTTCGTATACAGATTTTAAATAAAATTTATACGCAGAGATGTACATATAAGAAATGAGTCTATATATGAAACATTATCTAAAAACAACACAGTACTATTATATATATTTTACATGATATTATTTGAAAATTAACGAAGTTTGGGTTCAGGAGCAAATTTTTTATCTTTTGGGATAGAGTAAGGTTTTTTCCCGTCATATTCATCAGAGGTTTTAATAATAGTTTTGTTGTCAGATTATACTAGCTAGGTATGGGTACGTACGTTTTTTTTGTTTATTTTCATTTAAGTTTGATTATTCAGAAAGCTAGCTTTAATTGCATGCAATGTGCGACATGTTTATGGAGCATAACGTAAGAGTTTTTAGTTTTTACGGAACAAAATAGAAAACTACGGACTACACCATGGCCCGCTTTAGTTATGAAACTAAACTACCCTTACCCAATTGATCAGCTCTCGAGCTAGTAAACCTCTATATATTGAGGTAAAAGGTCTCTTTGTATAGTAGTAATACTTCCAAGCAAAAAACTAATATTACCCGTTGGCTAGGGCTTTTTGATCACGTTGTTTAGGGTTGGCATTCGTGTCATAAATGTCATGATAAGATACGAACACGATATGTACAGACACAAACACTGACACAATAATTAACACACCGTAAGATACGATAAAAACTCAGTTTTTAAGTAAAACAAAATTTGCATAAAGTTTATAATTATAGCCGTTGTTAGTCAAGGGTAACGGAAGACTTAATGGTAGCCACTAAGTGAAAACTTGGATTAATAATATATATGATAGTAAAAAATTAAGATTAATAATGGCTAATATGTAAAAGTTATGATTCATAAATCCAATTTCCCATTTATTAACTTTGTAAAAACATAACCAAGTTTCAATTTTGTTCTAATTAAGTCACTTAAGTTTAAAAATTGTTCCAATTAGGTCACTCACCTTCATATTTTATTCAAATTAGAGGTTTTAACATGTTGTTTTCACATGTTTTTCTTTACGTTTCAGTTAGAAATTATTTTTTACATTTTTTATGCTAATGTGAAGCGGTAATGTGGATTGTAGATTTATTTTTTTATTTTTTTATTTTTATTATAATTAACATATTTTTAAATTTTTTTAATATAATTACATATGTTAAATATTCTGACCCCCACATTCTATCCCTAATTCCTTTCTTGACACAAACAAAATCCAACAATTGCTCGATTTGAAGGTTTAGTCATCCAATTCAAGTAAAATATGCTTGAGTGACCTAATTAAAACAAAACTGAAACTTGGTTATGTTTCTATGGCATTTTCCCTTTATTAAACATGAAAGTTTTTACAAATATAATCACAAAAATTTAAAAGTTAGGTAATTGTGAGTTGGGTTATTAATAAAATTAGGGTAGTAATTAGGCTTAGCACATTAAACTATTAACCTACTAATCACTTAGTCCTAACCTAATCCCAATCCCTACTCAAAAACCCATCCCGGTCCCGAGTTCGCATCAACCCAAAATATGTTTTCTGTTCTTCTTTATAGACATTGTATATTTATACTTTGTTTTTCTAATGAGAGCGCCTATTTATTTCATAATCTGACCAGACATGATGTGACATCTGCCCCAAAATCCGAACCCGAACGTCCGACTTGAACCCGAAGTTTTATCTCGTTTATATGTAATCGTATTTATTTTCAGAAAATGTAACGTTCGTTATTACGATTATTAATAAACACATTTGAATCTAAGTTATTCCCGTCTCAATTAAATAATTAAATGATATTCTCGTGTGCCAAATAATTATTATTTGAAATGTCGAATCTCAAAATATACATTAATATGTATATATATTGTCCGTAAAAGAAATCTATTGAAATTGTCAAATAAAAATGCTCCTAAGTCTCGAAATAGTCTTTTAATGACGTAAATGAACTAAAACTACAAAAACGTCAATCCTATAAACGTTACAAATTTATTTAGTTAAGTTAGTTAATTAATATGACTATTAAATTAACTTTGGGCCAAGTATGCAACTTTTAAAACTCTATTTAAAGCTTTTAAACCCAAAATATATAAAAACAAACAACAGGGACTAGATGTGTAACATTTTAATTTACCCAAACCCTCCCCCCTGTGCATCCCCTTCACCCAAATCCGGCGACATCTTCCGGCCACCGCAGGTTTTTCCGGCGAGCCTAAAACTCGCGTATAACGCCTCCAAAACTACACCAAATCGTTCCAAATCTTTTCTAAACTAATTTTGAATCTTTTTAATAACAAAAAAACGTGTATTACAACTCAATATTCGTGATTTTATTTCCAAATCAAAACCCAAATCCCATTACCAAAATTAGGACCGAATCTTCAAACTTAATTATACCATAAGGCCCGGTTGTACTCGACTAACATAAATCAATAACCAATTTATCTCAATTCATCGCCAAAATTACCGAAACCACGAAATCAAAAACCCACAACCGTAACTCCGGCGACCACCTCAATCTCTACATTCCGGTCACTAATTCAGGTAATTTTTACATTGGTTTTAATCCCCTTGATCACCTACATCTATCTATACCCTCAATTTCATCTCGTTTCATCACAGATTCTCGAAAATTCATCAAAAACCGTCGACATTCGTTCCTAGCCGAATCCATATCGAACGATCACTAGAAGGTATGTTCTATATATCAAAATACTCGTGTTGTAATGGGGATTAAAAGCCCTATGATCGTGTGATCATGGGTTAACTGATTCGAAAGAATTGGACAGATTTCGTTTTCTAGGGCTTGTATCAAGAAGGTGTGCTTGGCAAATAAAAGAAAAAAATAGTTTTACAAACGATTTTAATTAACAAAAGCTCCGCTGGTCTGCCGGTTAAGTCTTGTGTGTGTCTATGGACAGGTCGCGGGTTCGAGTCCCCTTCCTACCAATTTGTTTAATTTTTATTTTTAAGTAGTTTTGCATATTACTTAACATTAGATTTTAATTATAATAAACAAATAAATACTATTAATTATATTAAATATATTTTAATGTTTACAAAAATTATGAATTCTATATTCAAATAACCATATATTTTTATAAGTATTTAGTTTGTATAAAATTTTAAGTAAAATACAATAATTCTTATTAACATACAAAAATACTTATTCAAATACAAAGATACTTATGAAATATGAATATATTCAAATACGAAAAATATATTTACGTTTCGTACCCGAAATCACAATACGTAATTCAAAACCCTAATTTCCTAAATTATAATTTAAAACCCTAATTCCCAATTTTAATCTAAAAACCTAAAATCTCAAATCCAAAACCCTAGATCTCGGATTAGTGATTTTATTTCTATTGGTTCGTTTCTAAGTTCGGGTTTCCTTAACTAATTAGGTGGTACTAATATTTGGAAGACTCTCGGTTTGTGATAGCTGCGTTTCTTTTTTGTTTGTCTTTGCTTATTAAGGTGAGTAAACTCACTTTCCCCTTTTTCCGTTTTACTTTTTGGGCTGAAACATGTGCTTATTACGATGCTATGGTTTCTTTTTGTTTCTTGTTTCTTTTTCAAAATGAGATCATATAATATGTTAATCTAGTTTGGCCGCTCGATGCAACTTTATGTGTTAGGAATAGAAATTGTATTATTTGTAATTTCCACCGGTACGATATTAGCGCTAATGGCCTGACAAGCCCACCTACACTAATGGCCTGATAGGTGATTAGACCCGGCGATTCTTTTGTTGATTCTATAGGTTAGATTCTAGTTGCTAAACGAGATGCTTGTTACTATGTTGCTATGTCCCTTACGATGCTAAAAATATTATTGATAACTTATACAACGAGATGGTTCAATGACGGTTACTTGTCGGTTCGATGAATGTTATCAATAAATGTAACACGCTTGATTCTATGATGATTCTATGTTGATTCTATGGTCATGGTTGAATGATATAATTATATTGCTAAACACATAAACTTGCGTGACATATTAATATTGATCTCGGATTTCATATTATGTATTATCAATTGTGTTTTTACTCACTAGCTAATTCTTTAGCTAACTTATTTTACACATGTTTCAGGTGGCATTTGATTCGTTTATGCTTTACAAGACACATAGGATTGTTTTTGGACCTAGATTAAAAGTTACTTAGATAGCTTTAATTATTGGTTTTGCTTTCGTATTTAAAACTATTTACTTTTTCCTTGTCATGACATTGATGCTTAATTAAATATTAAAATATGTTTTTAGTGTGCCATGTGCTTTGTACTATTGATATCCAATCCACTTGACAACCCGGTGTTTTCCGCCACCGGGCGGGGTGTCACACATGACATTTGACGTACCCGAAAATAATAACGATTAGTTATCTAAGTTATTGGAATCCACAAACAAAAAAGTCCAACCCCATAAAAAAACCTCCTAGCTCCATCACTGGCAGAGTACGACTAGTCGGCCACTACTACAGGTGCAATGATGTGGAGCTAGTGTTAGGTTTTTAGATGAAAACCAAAAAGTCCATAACAAGTTGAGAGTAACAATACACATCTAAGCCTATATCTCTCAAATAAATGAAATGGAATATCGAACTAGGAATTGAAAGACTTTCTTTCTAATTTATATATGAGTCAATTACATACCGGAAATCTCAAACAATAATTAATGCTATACCGGAAATGCGATAGTGCCAGTATCTTTCAAATGAAAGATTAAGATTGGATGGAGTATGTGTTCAATGATAACGATATACTTTGAAATGTCATGACCGGCCATTATGAAGAAATTTATTAGACCAGTTTAGTAATATACCCTTAATTAGTATCTTTCAAATGATAGATTAAGATTGGATGGAGTACGTGTTCAATAATAACTATATACTTTGAAAATGTCATGACCGACCATTATGAAGAAATTTATTAGACCAGTATAGTAATATACCCTTAATTTTTCTTCGAATAAGTCAACTCCACTTTTAATCCAATCGTACATAGAGTTATCCTCAATCACCCGGCCCGTATTTTCCAAACATATAATCATCATTCACTTATATATAACTAGTGATTATGCCCGCGCTTCGCGGCGGGACATTTATATAAAACTATTTAATGACAAGCCGACCGAAGCAAGACGCATCATTCTACCTGCCAAGATGACTGTTTCTTTCTTATTCATTACGAAAGTCTAACTCATCTCACTTACTTCAAATGTTAAGCAACTGTAAAACAGATAATTATACAAATAGTTGTATGACACTTTGTATGGAACAGTTTAGAAGCCAACCAAATCAAACTCTCTTGTACTATTTCTGTCTTACCTATTATTATACAATCTTACTCTCTTTGTACTATTTCGGTCACCGGAGCCGGAAAGTGATTCAGAGTTTCTAAAAATCAAAATCAAATCATATAGCAGCTGGTTGTGGTGGTGGTGGTGACTCCGGCAACATTAGTAGGTGCTGAAGGCAACAGGACTACTGGAGTGTTAGTTGGTGGTGTAGCAATCAGCCAAAGTGTAGAAGGGATAAATCAAAGCATTCCTCCAAACTATTCTTCCATTTCAAGTCATCGCCTTGCCTCGATTTTGTTGAAGACCCGAATTGATTGGATCTGTAACATGCAAGCAAGCCTCGATGAAGATTCCGAAAACCCCCTTTGATCTTGTCATCTACATCTAGCTCACTATCGTCGGTTGTGGGTTTGAGAACCATTGCCATCATCAACGTCCAACGAATCTACCAACCAAAGCCGTCATTTCCGTCGTCCTTAACCTTCTAATCTTCTTCGTCGTCACCGGTCTAACTTCCGATCTCTCACCAATCTGTTTCTTTTATGCGATTGAAGAGGTCCAACAGGAAGATGATAGGTCATCGGTTTCTCTGCTCTCTCAACCCCCTCTAGTAAAAAAGAAAAAGGTAAATGAAGCGGTGGAATCGTTCGAGAGAAAAAAAAAGAAACGGTGGAAAAAGTGGGATTGAAACACGTGTCTGGTTAGCTGTTAAACAACCTGCATATAGCCGAGAATGACATGTGACAGGAAGTAGTACCTAAAGTTTGATAAGTTGTACATGTGCATAAAATTATAAATGCAAATAGTACCATGTGCATATGTAATCATACCGTGTGCATTGGTAATTGTAAGTTTCTATAGACACCAATTGAAAATGTATATATATAAATTTCCGAACATAGAGAGTGGACAGTGCATACAAACACACACGTACATGCAACACATAAAACAATAAAACCTTCAAGACCTTACTATATATATATATATGGCTATATATATGCTATATATCAACGTGTTCATGACACGTTATTATTATAATAATTATTATTATCATCCTCACTATTACTTTCATTATGATCACTATCATCATTTATTTATCATATTATATTATTACGTATAATATATAGCTGTTTATCCGTCCGGCCTCTGCGTATATATAACTCAGTGATTTCCAGGGAGCTTCTCCTTAATCTTCTCCATTATCCCTTTCTTTTCACGACTCTCTCCTCCACCTCCACCACCACCGACACCGGTTGTACGCTCCGTACCCAAGCCTTGGTAACCAGTTTGACCAACGGAACGACCACCACTCACATAATCATCATCCAACCCTTGTTGTCCCCCACTACCATAAGTACCAGTACCCGTCCCTCTACTTACCTGACCTAATCCCTCTTGACGACCACCGGTGGCCAACCCACGCTCGGTACCTAGTCCTTGGTAGCCGGTTTGACCAGTGGAACGACCTTCGGTGGCCGACCCACGCTCAGTACCATGTCCTTGGTAACCAGTTTGACCGGTGGATCGGCCACTAGAGGTATTATAATCCGTTCCAGTGCCCCCTCTGGCATGACCAAGACCGGTGGATCGGCCACTAGAGGTATTATAATCCGTTCCAGTGCCCCCTCTGGCATGACCAATATTCGTATCTTGAACCTCCGGACCTTGAAGGTTCGAGGTACGGATACCGGTACCCAAGGCTTGCTGGCGAGTGGTACCATGAGTATTTGTTTTTGTTCCTCCCTGGTCTTTTTGAAGACCATGAGAGGCATGGACACCAGTACCTATTCCTCCCTGGTCTTTTTGAAGACCAGTAGGAACATAATCACCCAATAGTCCACCTGTAGTGGACTCGATTGGGTTGCCATAGTCATCGGTGTGACGAACTTCACGTTCAGCCCGGCTTCCGGTGTCGGTGTTAACAACGTTTGCATGCTCATCAGTTTTACGAACAGGTTTTCCATGCTCATCAACTTGGGTAACTTCACGTCTGTACTGCTGCTGCTGACCTCCTCCGTATTGTGCCATTTTTTTCACTTCAAAAAAAGTTAAAAGTAACTTACAATATTCAAACTATCAAACAAACACGTACTTGTTATTTGGTTTTGTTGATCTTGTGGTGAATTTGAAAGAGAATGTATGTATGGGTTTATATAGTAGAAAGGGAAATTAAGTGATAGTATACGTGGTGAGATATTGGAGATGCAGGTTAGCCAGATAAGCAAACACGTGGCACAAACATTAGGGTTTTGCACACCGCTTAAACAGGGGTTAATGCCGAAGACGAACACCTGTTCTTCACAGGTGGGTTTAGGACTCTCTAGTCTAAACGGTTCGGTTAGGACCGACAAAGAACCAAGCTAGAACCATTGATAGACGTGAGAGTACACTCCATAGGCCTGATAATTATAATATACAATTATAATTCAAGATTGTTATTAAATAAATATATTGGTTTTAAATGGTTCAAAGTATAAAATTTTTGGTTTTCATCACTTCTAACTATCGAATTGACTGATAATAGTCTTAACTTTTATAATTTGACAACTAACAGACCATCATTAGTTTTTTACCAGTGTTAGGTTTTTTGGAATTCAAAAACGATGTTTTAGGCTTTTGACTAGAAGTAGAATACTAATCGATTTATGTGAGTTATTTCAAAGCAGCGCTCAAAACGATAAAATTTTTATATCCGGTTGAGGCACCGCACCATTAGGTTTAAACATCCGAATAAAGCACCATTTCGTCATTTGAATGGCCATTTCGAGGTAACTTTTACATCAGTCGACTTGCATTTTCTTCCGATCAAAACACCTAAAACATCGGCCTTGAATTCAAAAGACTCAGAGCCGTTAAAATTTTTTTAACAACGGCTTACTAATTACCAAAGTGATAAAAGTTGGGACCATTACTTGCCAATTCAGTAGTTGGGAATGACAGAAACCAAAATGTGATAGTTACAACCGTTGAAAACAAATATACCTTAACTAAAACATGTACTAAATCTAGAGAAGAAAAAATAGCTACCTTATCACGTAACGAGTTGATTGGAGTGGAATACAATATAATCCTTGTTTAGACATATTAAGACCTATTTAGCAAAAAAAAGTATATACTACGAAATTTTATACTTTTTTAAATTAACTAAAACTAAAAGCCTATGATCTCCTTCTTAAGTCATTGATACATAAAACATACATCTATCATACTTAAACCACCAAAACTAAGTGTTAAACGAGTTGTTTTCATGCTTAATACTTATGTTAATCGCGTCATCTATAACCTATTAAATAGGAGAAGACACGATTCGCCAGCTCTATATACAAGATGACTTCTTTTAGTAAATATATTGTTGTGAGCTTAAATCCTAATTTACCTTAACTCTACTTGATTAAATATAAAACTTATCCATATCAAAATAAAACCAACCAAATGTGAATGAGCTAAAATCTTTTAGTAACGTATGATCAGGTGTGTAAATGTCTAAATCTAGAATTATTTAAAGATCATCCATTGCAGAGATTTTTGCACACCCGACTACAACGGATCGCATCCCCGTCACCAGCTTGAACACCAAACGGTGCAACCAATTGAGTCACCAACTTTAATTCATTAACCAGAACATTCGAAATAAAGTTATGTGTTGATCCACCATCAACCAGAATTATAACTTCAGTGGAATTGAGTGTACCGTGTATTTTCATAGTTGTAAGATGTGATTTCCCAAAAATGCATGCCAACTGATCTCAGCCGTCTCTTCGTGCAAATCATCAAGGTTCATGGGTTCAATTACAGACTGTTCATCAACTCCATCTGCTTCAGCCGTGATCCGGCCCATACTTGTCACCACAATGAAAGCATTCTCCTTTCAAGAAACGAGATTGTTTTTCAGCATTAGTGATTTCAGAAGATTTGGGTTCAGTTTTGAGTTGGTTGGTGGATGAGGACAACTGGAGTTAATTTCTCTTTTGACTCGGGCTGCTGCTTGACGTTTCAACTCAGCCATATCCTCGAAAGTTTCAACAGCCTCAAGTTTAGCAGCAATTGCTACTAATTGTGTGGCGACAAGGAATGAAAATTACAAAGAAACAAAGCCTGCTATCTTCCTTCGTGTATACACTAGCTGATCAGTCTTATCAAAGCTCCAACCTATTTAAAACATCAGACACAATACAGTTTAAGTGAGGTAGTTTTCGAAGATGCAGATCTTAGAAATGTGAAAATCATATTATGAAAATGCATGTTCTATACAAAACTATGAACTAAAACGACAACATAATGCAAAAAAAGATAATAAGTCAGCAAATGAATTCACCGATTCAAGAGTTATGTGTAAAATATAATGTCCATAGGACTAAAAACCACAGCTTGTACTCGACAACTTCTTCACCTTGTACATCATTTAGTGCAGAAAACAGGTAGAGATAGTACTATAATTTTCTTTAATTAAAGACATCTAGCTAGAATAATAACAGCTTGACCAATATGTTACACAAATGTTTCCAGATCTGGTTATTAATGTTAAAAAGATAAGATTATGGAAATAAAGTATGCACCATTTTAAAAAACCTTCTAATGCTACTGGGAAATGCAACTTAAAACGAATACAGCTAGCGCTATTGAGAACTGCAAGAAATAAAAATAGGCTAAAAAAGGAAGTACAAGCAGTTATGCATATTGAGTTATCATCATTTAACTTCAAATTACATGTAATTTGGTGACTGACCAATATGATTTACTGCATACTACCAAATCATTCTGAGAGAAAGCATGAGTTTTTAAAAGTCAAATGCTTCATGAGTGTGCTTCATGTTTTAGCTTGAAATGCTTACTAATGTAATATTCTTTGAAATAAATTAATGTGGTTATTGGGTTTTTCTATAAATCAATTTTAACAGAAGTCATTTTTAATATAACAATGACTATTTTTTACTTTTGAAAGTCAAACTATGCTAAAACGTTAAAATGTAGATGAAAAGGAATACGAAAACTGCTAGCCTAAATGATCTGAAGAGCTAGAAAAGCAACCCATACAACCCAAAAGTGATTTTTTAATTAAATTCTTGCAGATCCTTTCACAAATTTACCTGTTAAAAAATTGGCATGTTAGCTGTAAAACAGTGTATTTATTTACGCTCAACTACAGCTTATATCAGTCAAAACTAAAAAGAATTGGATGGTGTACAAATTCTCACCACAACTAAAGCACACACAAGACTAAAACCAGAAAAAAAACAAATGGAGCATTGTCAGACAAGAGTAAATTGAGCAACATAAAAATAGAAACAAAGTTGCAGATACAATTGAATTAAAATCGAAACAAACCGTCCACTAAAACTTTGCTCACCTATAGGACTAAAATCACTACAGAAATTAACTCTAAATTGACCAGATATAAGGTGAAAATTATGCAATTTTAAACATGTCAAAACAGAAGAAACAAACCAACGTAAAAGTCGCATAAACATGCCAAAACAAATAGAGATAATGTGAATGGCATACAAACTAAAACATTTCTACTTTATTATCCAAACTCGTATTAACTTCAACTTTCAAGCCATATATACCAAATATACCTGAAGACAATTTTAGCAATTACAATACAATCAAGCCCAAGTAAAAGAAATGCCAAGAATTTGATTGAATTGGAGAAGGCTTGTTGAAATTCAAAGATTTGTAATTTAAATATTCCTACCGTCAAGATCCTGCAAAACATATTTTGAATTGAAATTCATGAATTAACATATATACACACATACTCTGATACGGTACCACTTAAAGTTTATACCCGGAAACATAAACGGGTCGGGGTCAAAGCGGATATGGACGGTTCAGCAGACCAACTGGAACAGCTCCAAATCATATTTGGGTCCCACTTAAATCCCTTGGATTGGAAGAATTCGGATGATGAGGAGTAGGGGAAGAGTTGGCAGGAGTAGTGGAAGAGTTGGCTGTTTCTTTTATTTAATTTCAATTCCACTATATCTAGCAGTTTGTTTTTCATTTTGTGGCATCGAGAATCATTTCAGTTTCTTTGTAATCAAACTTGGAGATTTGCCCATCTCGAATCGGGCCGACTACTTGAATATTACCACAGTTTGTTGCTTATTAAGATCAGTCTTATCATTTTGGTTCCATTGCCGGGAATCGATGGCACCCAGCACCCGGAGTTCATCAGATGTTGGTGGTCAATCAGAGCAGATTGCTGCTCAATTAGCAGCACTAACATCCCAATTGGAGTCCTTTCAATCACTTAAGGAAGATGTAGCAGCCCTAAAAGCCCAACGAGAGAAATCCGGTGGCGGTTCCGGTGAGGGTGAGTACTCGTCCCGTTATAATCAACACCGACCCACTACTAAAATTATACTACCCGCGTTCAGTGGTGGTGACCCGAGGGGTTGGATTCTTAAAGCCGAGAAGTACTTCAAATATTACGATGTGCTCGATAAAGACAAGGTAGATGTAGCTGCGATGCATCTCGAAGGGGATGCCCTGGATCTATATACATGGTTATCTGCTGACGAGTCTTTAACTTATTGGGATGAACTTGTTCTTGCTTTGCAAAAGAATTTTGGCCCACCGGAGTTCCAGAACGCAGATGAGTACCTTTGCAGTATCCGACAGACAGGTTCCGTATCAGAATACCGACAAGAGTTCGCGAAGAGATCAGCTAGGGTATCGGACTGGCCTGATCATTGTTTACTGGGGGTCTTCCTTAATGGGCTAAAAGACGAGTTAAAGGCAGATGTGCGTATTCATAAACCTAAAACCGTTTACAAGGCGCTGAGTTTAGCAATGGAGTTTGAGTCCAAACTAAGCAATACACGACCTGGGAAGGGGACGGTTTGGAACTCTTCCACAAAATCCTCCACCTATGAAAGTAAACCCTCTAATTTAGGGATGAGTGTTTGGTACCGAAATACCGAACCGATACCCGTACCGTACCGGTACCGTACCGAACCGGTACCGTACCGATAGATTCGGTACCGGTATCGGTACCCACTTTTACATGTTTTCGGTATCGGTATTTTCGGTATCGGTACCGGTTCGGTACCAATACCTTAAATTTACCTAAAAGTACTTGTTTCGTACCTATACCGTACCGGTACCGTACCGGTACCGTACCGATAGATTCGGTATCGGTACCGGTACCCACTTTTCTATGTTTTCGGTATCGGTATTTTCGGTATCGGTACCGGTTCGGTACCGGTACAGTACCAATCTCATCCCTACTCTAATTCCCCATCATCTACTGATACCTCCCAACTCAAACCAGCCCTACGAATTTCTGACACTGAGAAACAGGCTCGCTTCCTACGCGGGGAATGTTATCGTTGTGGTGATAAATATGGTCCGGGCCATCGGTGTAAGGCTGGTACTTTTAAGCTGCTTACAACGGCTAATGACGAACATGAACAAAAAGCAGCTCGGATCGAAAAGGTTGTGGGGGAAACGGAGGAGATGGCTGAAATTAGCCTCCACGCTATCTTGGGGAAACCTCATGCCACTACTATGAAACTTAATGGTAATCTTAACTCAACCGAAGTTCTTATTCTGGTAGATAGTGGGTCTACTCATAATTTTATCTCTGATACTCTTGTTCGAGAGTTAAAGTTGACCACCCAATTTGTGACTCCTTTTGGTGTCCAAATTGGAAATGGAGATATTATTCGTTGTAATCAAGTTTGCAGGAATATTAATTTGCAATTGGCTGATCTGGAGATAACTCAAGATTTTTACCCATTTTCTATCGGGGGAGCTGATTTGGTTCTTGGTATTCAGTGGTTGGCATCACTTAATACAGTGCAAGCAAACTGGAATGAAATGTTTCTCATCTTTACATTGAATGAACAAAAGTACAAGCTTCAAGGGGTTTCTTCTGGTCCACAAAAATCAGCAACATTTCAGCATTTGGTTGTTGACAGTGACACTATACCTGACATACCAGCCCCATTACAACCCCTTCTAGAGATTTACAACACCATTTTTCATGAACCCAAGACCTTACCTCCCTTCCGAACTCAATCCCATTCCATAGCCCTAATTCCTAACTCAACTCCCCCAAATATCCGACCCTATCGTTACCCCTACTCCCAAAAAGCCGAGATTGAAAAACAAGTCGAACAATTGTTGACGATGGGTTTTGTTCAGCCTAGCAACAGTCCGTTTTCCAGTCCGGTTCTTTTAGTTAAAAAGAAAGATAGCACGTGGAGGATGTGTGTAGATTACAGGGCTTTAAACAAGATCACCATAGCTGATAAATACCCTATACCCAATATTGATGAGCTGTTGGATGAATTATACGGGGCATCAATCTTCTCTAAGATTGACTTACGTTCCGGTTATTATCAGATTCGAATGGATCCCCAAGATGTGGCTAAAACTGCATTTCGAACTCACTCGGGCCACTACGAGTTCCATGTTATGCCCTTCGGTTTAACTAACGCCCCTTCAACTTTTCAAGCTATAATGAATGATCTTTTTCGCCCTTATTTACACAGGTTCATCTTGGTTTTCTTTGATGATATATTAATTTACAGCCCATCGATGGAGCAACATTTCGAGCATCTTCGCCAAACTTTGGAGTTGTTACGTGACCAATTTTTTGCCAAAATGTCCAAGTGTTGTTTTGGACAGGCACAGGTCTTGTTTTTAGGCCACGTGATTTCCGCTGGTGGGGTTCATATGGAGCAAGAAAAGATTACAACAATTAACTCGTGGCCTATCCCTACTTCAGTACGGGGTGTTCGCGGGTTTTTGGGGTTAACAGGTTATTATAGACGCTTTATTCGTCATTATGGTTTAATGGCTAAACCCCTCACTGATCTTACAAAGAAGGATGGGTTTCGTTGGACAGATAATGAGTTGGCAGCATTTAACAGGTTGAAAGAAGCTCTAACAACTGCACCTGTTCTGAAACTTCCTGACTTTTCGAAGGAGTTTGTAGTGGAATGTGATGCCTCATCTGAGGGTGTAGGCGCTATTTTGATTCAAGAAGGGCACCCTGTGGCTTATTTTAGTAAAGGATTTTCAATTTCTAACCGACTCAAATCCGCGTATGACAGAGAATTGTTGGCTCTTGTGCTCGCGGTTCAGAAGTGGAGTCATTATTTAATGGGGAGGCATTTCTTTGTGAAAACGGATCATTATACCCTCAAATACTTATTGGATCAGCGTATTACTACCAATGAGCAGCAACGTCTTCTCCTGAAGTTGATGCCTTATGACTTTTCAATCATTTATAGGGCTGGGAGAGAAAATAGGGGGGCCGATGCACTGTCGAGGCGACCCCAAACTAGTGATCTGTTCACACTTATCATTCCCCAGTGTTTGGATCTCAATGAAATTCAGCAAGGGCTATTGCTTGACCCTTACACCAGTAACATACTGCAGCAACTGGCTGAAAACCCGTCTTTATGCCAAGGGTTTTCAGTGGTGGGTAAGAACCTGATGTATAAGGGACGCCTGGTCATCCCTGAATTACCTGCTATTCGAGATAAACTTCTCCATGAGGCGCATGCGTCTCCAATTGGGGGTCATGGGGGATTCTTGAAGACGATGAAACGACTTTCAGCACAATACTATTGGCCCAAACAGAAGCATGATGTTCGAATTTTTGTACAACATTGTTTGACGTGCCAACGAAACAAATATGAAACACTGTCTCCAGCAGGTCTTCTTCAGCCACTACCTATTCCTAATCAAATATGGGAGGATATTTCATTAGATTTCATCACAGGGTTACCTAAGTCGAACCGGGTAGATACTATTTTGGTTGTGGTTGATCGTTTAAGTAAGTATGCTCACTTTCTCGCGTTAGCTCACCCTTTTACAGCTAAGGTAGTGGCTCATGTGTTTTGCAAGGAGATTGTTCGGTTACATGGGGTTCCACATTCCATTGTTTCTGACTGAGACGTTATTTTTCTTAGCAATTTTTGGCAAGAATTGTTCAGGTTGAGTCAAACAAAACTGAGGATGAGCACCAGTTACCACCCGCAGACCGATGGGCAGACGGAAGTTGTTAATCGCTGCCTCGAGGCTTACTTAAGATGCTTTGCTCACGAACAACCAACTAAATGGAGTGCATTCTTATCTTGGGCCGAATATTCATATAATACGGGTTATCACTCGTCGTCAGGAACAACACCCTTTCAAGTGGTTTATGGGCGTGACCCACCTTCACTATTCAATTATGTACCAGGGGAGACTATGATTGCTGATTTGGAACAACAATTATTAGACCGTGATGCCATGTTGAAGCTCCTTCGCAGCAATTTGCAAAAGGCCCAGGAGCGTATGAAAGCCCAAGCAGATTTGAAACGCCGTGAGTTAACATTCCAGGTTGGAGATAATGTCTTTCTAAAGGTCCGCCCGTATCGCCAACAGAGCCTGGCTAAACGAAAGTTCGAAAAGTTGTCTCCCAGGTTCTTTGGTCCTTATCTTATCACTCGTCGAGTCGGGCATGTGGCTTATGAATTGGCATTACCCCCTGAAGCGAAGGTTCATCCAGTTTTCCATGTTTCGATGCTTAAACCAGCAAGAGGTCAACTTCCGTCGACACCCCCAGCACCATTGCCAATCACTAAGGACTGGGAGATTGACCTCCAATCTGCTGTTGTTCGGGATTATCGTTGGGTTATGGAAGCTGGTAATCCGGTTTTAGAACTGTTGATTTCTTGGTACAACCGTCCAGTCGAAGAATCAACTTGGGAGAATTATGACTTGTTACATGAGCAATTTCCCTTCTTTCGACTTGAGGACAAGTCGTCTTTCCGGGCTGGAAGTGATGATACGGTACCACTTAAAGTTTATACCCGGAAACATAAACGGGTCGGGGTCAAAGCGGATATGGACGGTTCAGCAGACCAACTGGAACAGCTCCAAATCATATTTGGGTCCCACTTAAATCCCTTGGATTGGAAGAATTCGGATGATGAGGAGTAGGGGAAGAGTTGGCAGGAGTAGTGGAAGAGTTGGCTGTTTCTTTTATTTAATTTCAATTCCACTATATCTAGCAGTTTGTTTTTCATTTTGTGGCATCGAGAATCATTTCAGTTTCTTTGTAATCAAACTTGGAGATTTGCCCATCTCGAATCGGGCCGACTACTTGAATATTACCACAGTTTGTTGCTTATTAAGATCAGTCTTATCATTTTGGTTCCATTGCCGGGAATCGATGGCACCCAGCACCCGGAGTTCATCAGATGTTGGTGGTCAATCAGAGCAGATTGCTGCTCAATTAGCAGCACTAACATCCCAATTGGAGTCCTTTCAATCACTTAAGGAAGATGTAGCAGCCCTAAAAGCCCAACGAGAGAAATCCGGTGGCGGTTCCGGTGAGGGTGAGTACTCGTCCCGTTATAATCAACACCGACCCACTACTAAAATTATACTACCCGCGTTCAGTGGTGGTGACCCGAGGGGTTGGATTCTTAAAGCCGAGAAGTACTTCAAATATTACGATGTGCTCGATAAAGACAAGGTAGATGTAGCTGCGATGCATCTCGAAGGGGATGCCCTGGATCTATATACATGGTTATCTGCTGACGAGTCTTTAACTTATTGGGATGAACTTGTTCTTGCTTTGCAAAAGAATTTTGGCCCACCGGAGTTCCAGAACGCAGATGAGTACCTTTGCAGTATCCGACAGACAGGTTCCGTATCAGAATACCGACAAGTTACCTATCTATAACAGGTTTGAATCTAACAAAGGTGTTTGTTTGGAAATTATGCGCAACCAAAACTTAAAAGATTGAATCTAACATATTGCATTGCTCACCTAGTTTCTTCACCTCACCAATGAAAAAGACGTTGTAGCATGAGAATCGCCAACATTAGCAGCAAAGCAGAAAAAACCACTAATGCAAAATGTGCCTAGCATGTGTCTCTCTGTGTCCTTGGCTCCCTGATCAACCAATGAAATCATTCTTTGTTCCTGCATCTTCAAAGTAAAAATGTACCCAAATCACATAATAAACCGATGGTAAAACCCTAGTACCAATTAAGCATACAGCTTCATAAGCAATTAAACATCAAGTAATTTGACGTTTTTAAACCCTAAATATCACGGTTTGTAAAAGTAAAGCAGATAATAATCTGCCTTCGCCTCTTGATTGCACCTAAAAATCTAACAACCGTCCACAGAAAATCTTCAGTTTGACTTCAATCAGATTCCATCATATATTCATATTATAATTGTAGTATTTGGGTATCATGAGGTGTATACCGTATACTAATGCTTCATTTGTATGAGGTTACCAACAAAGCAACAACGTCATCCAGGGAAGGAGGTGGAGAAGGCGTGTGGGCAAGCTCAGTCAGGGAGAACGTGATGCTACAACTGTCCGATAATGGTTAACCGCCAGACGGGATTTGATTCGAAGAACATTGTACGGCCAAGATTCGATCTCTCGGTGATTAGACCCACCAGGAGTAATAGTACATAGAATTCCACACACGACTAACTTAAACCAACAGCTCGAGCCCTTAACCTCAAGGTGAGCTTCACCACTCAAACTCCAAATAGTTTGCCGTTAGACCCAACCACCTGACCCTAACCCCAGTCTGGAGTTGAAGGAGGGACTTCAACCCTCACTCAACATTGGCAAGTGCAAACAAATAAGCTATTTTCACCGCTATGGTAGTGGCAAAAGTTGACTGGTTATCCTATAAATATAATAATATGATACTTCGGAGTTGTATTTGTTATCAAGTGATTTAGTTGACACATAATTTGTCTTTTGAACTCTGGTATAGATGGTAAAATATGTTTCAAATGGATATAGCGCTAGTAATACATGTGACTATGTTTTGATGCCTGTTTCATAAATCATCAAAAATGACCTACAAGACAAAGATATAAATAGAATGCTAACATTTTAGGAATGATATTTTATATAAGAAGAGCAAATATTGTATATACCACTCAAAATCGGAACCTACACATACGAACACGCTTACATGCTTTCTTTATCGTCTCAGCCAATTCTTCAAAAATATCAGCAACCTCTATCTTACCTTCTAGTTTCATCTTCTCAGCCAATTCTTCAAAAATGTTAGGTTTACCAACCCTTGATAAATCAGCACCGAGCTTACTATAATCAAGTTGAGGTGGCTTCATACCCTTCTCTATCATTTCTTCAAGATACTTACATGCCTCTATTGATTTTTGCTGCCTTAGAAGTCCACCAATGAACACCGTATACGAGTTATCATCAGGACAAACCCCTTTTTGGCTCATCTCCTCCCAAACTGCAACACCCATGTCATAATTTCCATTCCTGAAAAAAGATTTCAACATCATATTATAAGTGTGGATGGTTGGCTCAATGCCACTCTGAATCATCTTCTTGTATATCCTCACTGCATCATCCGGCATTTGACGGTTGGTCATTAACTTGATCAAAGCATTATACAATCTGCCATCAGGTGGGCATCCGTTTTCCTTCATTTCCTTCAACAATCCATAAACTTTATCCATCTGCTTTTGGTTTCCGAACCCTGTAATCAAACAAGTGTAAACTGCAGCGTCCGGCGTGCACCCAAACTTAAGCATATTTTCATAATACTCGACAGCATCTTTCATCCGTTTTTGCTTGCATAAATCCCTAATCATGATCGTATAGCTTCTTTCATTAGGAGGTGGACCCTTTGCTTTCATAACTTCAAACAACTTAACAGCATCAGACCTCTTGTGAACCTTTAGCAACCCTTCAAGCATAATGTTATAAGCCACAATATCAGGGTTCAAACCCTTGTCTATCATCTCATTCCAAACCTTTCCCGCCTCTAACAAATTCCCAACTTTACACCAACCATTGAGCAAAACCGTGTACGTTTGTATATTAGGAGTAAACCGACCTTTCAACTTCTCAAACAAAATCTGAGCTTCTTTCCCTAACTTCGCCCTACAAAGATTATCAAGCAAAATATTAATACTACCAACACCAACTTTAAAATTATGTTTCCTCATCAACTCAAAAATTCCAACCGCTTTCTTTCTTTGCTGAGCAGCCGCAAACGATTTAATACAAATCTGAAACGTCTCAAGCGTAAGCAACCCCTTTTCACCAATCTCATCAAGCAAAGATATCATACTCTCGAACTGCTTCGTCTTCCCAAGCACACTCATCATCATATTATAAGTTCTCGAATCATGACTAAACCCCGGTTGTTTCCCAGCCCAAGAAAAGAACCTAAAAGCCGGTCTTCTAGCAAGTCTAAACCGTTCCAACACACCCAAAACCAAATCATGACTCAACTTAACCCCACACTCATCCAAAACAGCTTCCATATTTCGATCCAATGCAAACAATTCATCAATCACATTACAAACTCTTTCAACTTCCTTCTCATCCGCTAACGACTTGACACACACAATCTCATTACTCTCATCATCCAAATCATTATCTTCACTATCCGAATTCACAACACTACAAAAACCCCTAACTTGAAAAAGATCCAATTTTTTCAAAAACCCAACATTATTAAACTTCAAATTCGAA
Source organism: Tagetes erecta (assembly GCA_030867185.1). Taxonomy (NCBI): domain Eukaryota; kingdom Viridiplantae; phylum Streptophyta; class Magnoliopsida; order Asterales; family Asteraceae; genus Tagetes; species Tagetes erecta. The sequence goes on from CM061490.1 coordinate 9,608,915, forward strand.
TTTGAAGCCCTAGGGTTTGAAGCAACTAGCATTTTTTCTTGTAAATAACCGATCCTAGCGGAGTATGGCAAAGTAAATGGAACTTGACAGTGAGTATGATTGATACTACAATCATTAGAAGTATGAAACATACGAGACAAGGGCAAATAGCTACAGTTAAGCAAGAGCATTTCCCTTGGAAAGGGTTTTCGTCTTCCGAGAGATGGTGACTGGTCTTGTTGTCGTCGGTGATTGATAGAGTATAGGCCGGTGGTGGTACGGTGGTTGATTCCGCCATTGTTGAGCTTGAATTGAAGCAAAAGTGAGTGGTTTTTAAGCCTAATAGTAGCCATTATTAAGCTCCATGAAAATAATTCGATGTAAGAAGATGTGCCGATATCACCGGTGGAGATTGAGATACACTGGGCTTCACACTGATGTTTATGGCCCATCATTATTTCAAATCTCACTTATATCTACAGCTATAGTTGGTAATTTTATAAACAAACACGAATACATGACCTGAATTTATATGGTTTTAACAGGTAAGCTCTTCATAGATAACAAGTATTAAATATATAGATACGAATCTACCTGTTAATTTTCATGTATTAAACAAGTATTTACCTTGTTATCTGTTAATACATGTTAGTACTTGTTAATACCTGTTAATACCTGCTATAATTTATTTAAATTAAAATTAATATAATATAACATTATTTATCTTAATTTCCTAAATTCTAATTTCTAAACCATAATTACCTCAAGTCTTATCGTGTCTTATCATGTATTCATGTATACCTGATATATATATATATATATATATATATATATATATATATATATATATATATATATATATATATATATATATATATATATCTTCTATATAATATAGGAAAACAAATTTTGCTTATGTGTTAACTATTTAGTTCTTTTTAGCTTACTTGGCATTATTTGAGATTTTTTCTAATAATAATAATAATTTAGAATTAAAATATGTATACATAACCTATAACTTATTATAATAACATGGATTACATTTCAACCCCCTAATTCTAAATTATTATTAGTATTAGAAATGTAATTCATGTTATTATAATAAGTTATATATTATGTATACATATTTTAATTCTAAATTATTATTATTATTAGAGTAATTACATTATATTATAAGTTAGATGTTTACATAATTTTCATAATTTAAAAATAAACTTATTGTTTCTCTCTGTGGACATTACATCATACAAAAAAACTTAGTTGTTAGTGTGATTTTATCAGGTAAGCTTATTAGTTAAGGTTATTTAATGTTTTGAGCAATTGCTTTTCAAAGCCTTCAAGTTTCATGTTATCACATGTTTAACTTAAGGGTTATTGGATTTAATCACCTCTAACTATTGGTTATTGGCCGTTGTCACCCTCAAGTATCACTTTGGCCAATATAACTCCCAACTATCACCAAAAGTTAACCAATTCAAGTCACTTTTGGTTAACTTTTGATTATTTTTTGGTTAGCTTTTGGTGTTACGGACACCGTATCACCAAAATTTAACCAATTCAAGTCACTTTTGGTTAATTTTTTGTTAATTTTTTGTTAACTTTTGGTGATACGGACACCAAATTGTTTAGTTGGGAGTTATATTGGCCAAAGTGATACTTAAAGGTGACAGCGGTCAATAACCAATAATTGGAGGTGAAAAAATCCAATAACCCTTTTAAAAGCATTTGTATATATACCACTTGATCATCATACATTTCCATATCTTAAACTTTCTTTTATAATTTGTTTTAACGAAACCCCGTAAACCAACGATCTGGAAAAATGGCGAATTGTTCGTTTGGTTTGGGGAAGGCCAGTTTATTTGTTTGCATTTTCGTGTTTGTTTCGTTGCGTTCAATCAAGGTCATGGCAGCCACAAAGAAATATCAATTTAATGTGAGTTCAATGGTTGTTTCACTTCATGATCAATTCTTGTTCTTGTTGTGATTATTTTTGTTTTCGAGTTTTGGTACTTAATTGTGATATATAATATGTTGTGTTATGTTCTTTTATGTGAAACAGATTGAAGTGAAGAATGTTAGTCGATTGTGCCATGTGAAACCGATTGTCACCGTCAATGGAAGGTTTCCGGGTCCGACGGTGTATGCACGAGAAGGTGATAGAGTTCTTATTAACGTCACAAATAAGGCTCAATACAATATGTCTGTCTATTCACTGGTATGTTCTTTTATGTGAAACAGATGGGCCAGCATACATCACGCAATGCCCAATTAAACCCGGAAATAACTATGTCTATGACTTTAGTGTTACGGGTCAAAGAGGAACATTGTGGTGGCACGCTCATATTTTATGGCTTAGAGCAACTGTATACGGTGCCATCGTCATTTTAGCTAAACAAGAGACACTGTTTCCCTTCCCACGACCTGATGGCGAAGAAGTTATAGTATTTGGTAAGAATTTATCCAATATGTAACATGTTCATTTAATCAAGACTCATTATAAACAAATTTACTTAAAAGTATTAATTAGGTTATTATACTTTGAATTAGATGTATCTCTTATTATTTTTGAACATTTTATTGTGTGTTTCTATTATTAGTTATTATGTCATCACATATAGTTATTTGCATTTTGAAGGTGAATGGTGGCATGCTGATGTTGAAGAGATTGTGAAGCAAGGCAACGCTTTAGGCTTGCCTCCAAAATTTGTCGGATGCTCATACCATCAATGGAAAACCCGGCCCGCTTTTCCGGTGTTCTGAAAAACGTACTTACATATTTTGTTAATTTATCATAATCTAGATCGAGTTTAACTTGAGTTTTTAACGAGTCGATATCAAATAGCGTATATATAGCTAATTCGTTTACTACGTTACTTAGGAATGAACATTTTTTTTTCTAACTTGTGTAACGTCACTTTTTGGGCATTTGACCGGTTTCGGATACTTTTGCAATGGAGGTTGAGCTAGGAAAGAAATACTTGTTATGAATTGTCAACGTTGCACTCAACGACGAGCTATTTTTTGCCATTGCCGGACACAACATGACGGTGGTAGAGATCGATGCGGTTTACACCAAACCATTTATGACAAACGCTATACTAATTGCTCCGGGCCAAACAATGAATGTGATCGTGTTGGCTAACCAAGCTCCAGGGCGGTACTTCATGGCGATCCGACCATTCCAAGATGTTCCAATCCCGATGGACAATAAGCTGCAACCGCAATTCTTCAATATAAAAACATACCAACAACCATCATCCCGACACTCCCGCATCTACCGTCACCAAATGATACTGAATTTGCTTTAAGCTATAATAAAAAGCTTCGGAGCCTGAACACCCCTAGTTTCCCGGCCAATGTGCCACTACAAGTTGATCGGAAGTTGTTTTTTACCATTGGACTAGGAAAGAGTGTTTGTGCTACGTGCATAAACGGGACTCGACTTTTGGCATCGTTGAACAACATAGCATTTGTAATGCCACAAGTCGCGCTTCTTCGGGCTCATTACTTTGATGTCAAAGGCGTGTTTAAAACAGATTTCCCTGACAATCCCCCAAAGGCTTTTAACTACACAGGTGCCCCTCTCACCGCGAATCTTTTCACTACTAAGGGGACACGGCTGAGTAAAATCGCATTCAATTCAACCGTCGAGTTGGTCATACAAGATACCAATTTGTTGAGCGTCGAATCACACCCATTTCATCTTCATGGTTTCAATTTCTTTGTGGTTGGAACAGGCATTGGTAATTTCAATTCCGCAAAGGATCCAACCACATATAACTTGGTTGATCCACCGGAGAGGAACACTGTTGGTGTTTCTACCGGTGGTTGGGCTGCCATTCGATTCAGAGCTGATAATCCAGGTACCAATTTTACTTCAAAGCAAAGAAAAAACAACATATATATAGTAAAGGCATTAACTATCACTACTAAAAAATCATAACTTTTGAGACCAACATAGTTGTCGCAATATAGTCGTAATATTGTCGCTATTTTTAGTAGTCTATTAATGATACTAACTAAACGTATTAACCATAGATGAAATAAGTGATCAGGGGTCAAATACGACTTGATATATTTTAAAATTAATCATTTTAACGAGAACTTGCTTTCATTCCACCTATTTTATCTTGTATATTTCTTTTAAAAGTAAAAGTTGATAGTGTGTTATATATCAAACATGCAACTAACTAACTAACTTCGGTTTGTTTAGGTGTTTGGTTTTTTCACTGTCATTTGGAGTGAGTTACACACTGGATGGGGATTGAAGACTGCATTTGTGGTAGAAGACGGACCGGGAAAAGATCAATCGGTTCGTCCTCCGCCAAAGGACCTTCCACAGTGCTAGCTAATGGGCTCCTCTTAAACAAGTGCTCATTTTTCAATGATCTATGTGATTCTTTAAGATTGATTAATTGATATTCTTTAAGACTGATTGATTGTACCTCTAACTTTTGAAGTTGCAAATTGTTGTATTAACTCTCAAGTTTTATGATAACTATTTGGGTAATGAGAATCTTGCCTAGTTTACTCCAATTTGTTATGCAAACACTTAAATTGTTGAATTAATTGTCATTGTAAATCTTGTCACCATTCATATTTGGTGACAACGTTGTAATAAAATTTGCAATTGTTTATTTCGGTGACAAATTCCGATAGCAAATTCTTTGTTTTGTAGTAGTTGATGAGTGGTGTTTGGAATGATGTTTTATGTGTTTAAATGTTAATGTTTATGTGTTTTTATATGGTTAATCACTTAGAATAGTTTAACTATGTTGGAATATGTTTTTGTAGGTTAAACAAGTGATTTGAGGGTCTTAGGTGCCAAGTTTCAAGTCAGAAAGGCCAAAAGTGAAAGAAAACAAGTATCTGAATTTTGCCTTTTCAGTAGGCTACGGGTTTTCAGGAGATTGCAGTAGGGTACGGGACTGGGGACGAAAATTAAAGACAAAAGTCGAATTTTAGGTCAAACTCAGGACCATCCCTTGGCCTCCAAGCCAAGGACGAACCAAGAGACGAATTTTGGCTTATTTCCACTTCAAGATCCAAGATTCCAATCGATTCAATCATCATTCCATCACCAATCATGTCTTCCAACAACGAATCTGAAGATCAATTCACAAGCATGAGCGGCTAATTTCATTGTGGTTATTTCCGGGTGAAAGATTTATCTAAGACATTTGTTTGGTTCTATGCTTAGGTTTGTTTTCTATCAGTAGTTTTAAGATGAACACTGTGATTTATTGATTGTTACAATAACTATTAAACTAATTGATTGGTTTTCGGTTTTCAACATTTTCGTTGTCTACTCATAAAGATTAGGATTGATAGTTGTTTGATAATTAATTGATCATCGTATAGAAATCATATTTTCATGATCAAAACCTAATTGGATGAACTTAACATTGTCTTTGAATCTGAATCCCGGGAATGACTATCTTTTTAATTTATAGTTAATTCATAGTTTAAAGTTATTTGTTTTTAAATTCAAATCAATCAAAACCCAAGGTTTACATTTATGCAATTGTTTAGTTTATTTCTTTCAAGTCAATAATCGATTAGTTACATTACACATTGACTACAAATTCCTCGTGGACTCGACACCCTACTTATCCTTACTATTAAGGGTGAATAGGAACTCTATTTACTTTATTTTTTGACCGACCAAACGACCTCGATCAGTAGTGTAAATTCTTCATACTCGAGTCTTCTTCGTCCTTCTAACCATGAACACACAAACCCTCCTAGTCCTCTAGACCCACTTGACCCTTTATGCCCTTCTGGCCATTAATCGATTTCTTCTGGTCATCATGACCCATTCAGTGTGTTATATATAGGACACATACTAGAGAAATTCGTGCCATCATTCCCCCTGATTACATAGTGATCTTCAATGCCGAACCACTCCTCTTTATCTTGTCGCACAGATCCACAGAACCAAGTATCTGATGCCATGTTGAAATAATCACATAATGCAATAACAAATATACATGAATCAAGATTGAGACGAAGTCATATTGAAACTACATTCATATTTTGATCGACTTATACAGGGATTTATATGCCCTACATGTCGGTTTCTATGTGAACCGTTGTGACTCTTGACAAGAGACATAAAACATCGTTGAACTTTAGGATGTGGGCAATGCCTTTAGAAAATAAGAAACTTTTATGAAAAGAAATAAACTCTTTTTTTTTTAAAATTGCGTAGACTTTTAACCCGAATTGCAAGGCTTTTACATTTAAACACTGTTAGTCCCTGTACTTTCATATATACATACATATACATATTTTTGTTTCTAACTTGACAAAATTGACCCTACTTAAACTAACCCATATGTTTTAAGGATTGCTTCTAGAACAACTTGTATATTTATATAAAGAAAGAGTATTTGTTGTGAAGAAAATTTGAACAACACTAAGCTGCCCCATAATGAAGCCTTATATGAAAAATCTAACATTAGCATTGTCATGCATCTCTAATAGAACAACAATTTTTCAAATTCTTTGAGATAGTTGTATGATTGTTTGGTTGAGTTGCAGATGAGACTTCACCATCCTATAAACCTATTTATACTAGTTGGTATATACTAGTTCTAGATGCTTTCAGATCTATAGAAATTTATACAATAATTCATAGTAGAATTATAGAAAATTCTACCAAGATATCAACATTTCCAGGGCTTTCAAGATTGGTCTTAAGTCTTAACATTCTATGGCTTCTATATCCATTTCTAGATTTATGTGGCAGTAAGTTTAAAGTCTTGCCCAAAAACATCTATACTTTGGTGATTGTGATCCAAACTTAGGCCACTCGTGACAATATATACACTAACCCTTTAATGTAGCAATCCGTGTTGGCCGGTGACATAGCAGAGGACGTTAAATGCTAAGGATTGGATTTTTAATCCACTCAGTCAGTCAAACCCACAGAAACTTTACTAAATCACTAATACAACTAGCGCCCCACAAATACGACAACGAGATAATGGATCACATATATATACTATTAACAATTAAATCTCTTCATTCCAAAATCTCCAAATACTCCACCAAGTCATGTAAATAAATAATCGCCTCAATACAACTACATATATACTATTAACAGTTAAATCTATCATTCCAAATTGAAAAAAAATAATACTCAATGCATTAGTTAGTTAGTTCAGGATTAACAAAATTAGTAAATATCCATTTTATTCCTTTTCCTTAACGGTAAAGCTCAAAAGGCACACGAACAAAAGTTGGCACAGTGTACCTCTCATATTCAAATCTTTCTATTTACTTGATATATTAATTAATAGATTATTATATTATATCTAATTTCAATAAATAAATTAAAATCTTGGCATATTAGTGTTACAAATATATTAGATGTTTATATATAATTTGAAAATAAGTTTATTGTTTCTCTTTAAATCATACTAACAGTTCTCATATTAATTAGTGTGATTTTAATTGTTAGGTGAGTTTATTAGCTCATGTGTTTATTAATCTGTTTGAGTAATTGCTTTTCAAAGCCTTCAAGTTTCATGCTAGCTATACACATGTTTAGCTTAAAAGCATTTGCTTACACAATATTCACTTCTCCTTAGTCCTCACTACCTAATACATGTATATATACCACATGAACTACCATACATTTCCATATCTTCATCTTAATCTCTTTTATAACTACTTGTTTTAAAGAAAACCCAAAAAACAACGATCGGATCAAATGTTGACTCGTCGTTCTTTTGGTTTGGGGAAGGCCGGTTTATTTGTTTGCATTTTCGTGCTTGTTTCGGTGCTTTCTATTGAGGTCAAGGCAGCTACAAAGAAATATCAATTTAATGTGAGTTCATGTTTTATTTGTAGTTGAAACATCTTTCGCTTCACGAATTGTTGCTCTAATAGCTTGTTGTGATTATTTTTGGTTTTGAGTTTTGGTACTTATGATATAATTGTGTTATGTTCTTTTTTATATATGAAACAGATTGAAGTGAAGAATGTTAGTCGATTGTGTCATGCGAAACCGATTGTTACTGTTAATGGAAGGTTTCCTGGTCCAACGGTATATGCACGAGAAGGCGATAGAGTTCTTATCAACGTCACAAATACCGCTCAATACAATATGTCTATTCACTGGTAATGACTACTTAACGTGTAATACAAATGATTTAGGAGGTTTTATACGTTACAAATTATGACTCATTGACTTGTTTTATCATTTGATGTTTTTGTGATTTTTTTCCTTTGACTTGTTTTTATTTTTAGGCATGGCTTGAAACAATACGCGAACGGATGGGCAGATGGGCCAGCATACATCACGCAATGTCCAATTAAACCCGGGAATAACTATGTCTATGACTTTAATGTTACGGGTCAAAGAGGAACATTGTGGTGGCACGCTCATATTTTATGGCTTAGGGCAACTGTATACGGTGCCATCGTCATTTTACCCAAACAAGGGACACCGTTTCCCTTCCCACGACCTGATGGCGAAGAAGTTATAGTATTTGGTAAGAATTTATCCAAATATGTAACATGTTTATAAAATCAAAAGTCATCATAGTGTTAGGTTAGTACTATGAATTAGATATATCACTTATTATTTTTGAACATTTAATTGTGTATTTATATATACTAATAGTTATTATGTCATGAACTATGGTTATTTGCATTTTGCAGGTGAATGGTGGCATGCTGATGTTGAACAAGTTGTGAACCAAGGCAATGCTTTAGGCTTGCCTCCAAATATGTCCGATGCTCACACCATCAATGGAAAACCCGGCCCGCTTTTCCCGTGTTCTGAAAAACGTACTTACATATTTTATTGATTTATCATAAACCGGATCGAGCTTGTATAAGATTGGCTTGATTTGAGTTTTTAACGAGTCGTTATCAAATAGTTCATAGCTAATTCATTTACTACCTTAGGAACATTTTTTTCTAGCTTTAATCACTTCAGTTCATTGTGTAACGTCATTTTTTGGCATTTGACCGGTTTCAGATACTTTTGCAATGGAGGTAGAGCAAGGAAAGAAATACTTGTTAAGAATTGTCAACGCTGCACTCAACGACGAGTTATTTTTCGCTATTGCTGGACACAACATGACGGTGGTAGAGATTGATGCGGTTTACACCAAACCATTCATGACAAATGCTATACTAATTGCTCCGGGCCAAACAACAAATGTGATCGTGTCGGCTAACCAAGCTCCAGGGCGGTACTTTATGGCGGTCCGACCATTCCAAGATGTTCCAATCCCAGTGGACAATAAAACTGCAACCGCAATTCTTCAGTATAAAAACATACCAACAACCATCATCCCAACACTCCCGCATCTACCGTTACCAAATGATACCGAATTTGCTTTAAGCTATAATAAAAAGCTTCGGAGCCTGAACACCCCTAGTTTCCCGGCCAACGTGCCGGTACAAGTTGACCGAAAGTTGTTTTTCACCATTGGACTAGGAAAGAGTGTTTGTGCTACGTGCATAAACGGGACCCGACTTTCGGCATCATTGAACAACATAACATTTGTAATGCCACAAGTCGCACTTCTTCAGGCTCATTACTTTGATGTCAAAGGTGTGTTTAAAACCGATTTCCCCGATAATCCCCCCAAGGCTTTTAACTACACTGGTGCCCCTCTCACCGCGAATCTTTTCACAACTAAGGGGACGCGGTTGAGTAAAATCGCATTCAATTCAACCGTCGAGTTAGTCATACAAGACACCAATTTGTTGAGCGTCGAATCACACCCGTTTCACCTTCACGGTTTCAATTTCTTTGTGGTTGGAACCGGCATTGGTAATTTCAATCCCGCAAAGGATCCAACCACATATAACTTGGTTGATCCACCGGAGAGGAACACTGTTGGTGTTCCTACTGGTGGTTGGGCTGCCATTCGATTCAGAGCTGATAATCCAGGTATCAATTTTACTTCAAAGCTAGAAAAAAAAAACATATATATAATAATAGTTGATAATGTGCTATTAAACATGTAACTAAGTAACTACCGTTTGTTAGGTGTTTGGTTCTTTCACTGTCATTTGGAGTTGCATACCGGATGGGGATTGAAGACTGCGTTTGTAGTAGAAGACGGACCGGGAAAAGATCAATCGGTCCGTCCTCCGCCAAAGGACCTTCCACAATGCTAATGATTCATCTTAAACAAGTGTTCATTTTTTCGAAGATTTATGTGATTCTTTAAGTACGATTGATTGATGGTACCTCCAAAATCTGAGGTTGCAAATTGTTTGATAAAATGTATTTACATCTGGATGTGATATATGTGAAAGCAAAGAACATTTCCTACTTCACGGTTCGTGATGTGTTAAACTATATTTTGAACTAATGTTTTATGGTTAAAACCTTTAAACCAATAAGGCTGATGGGGATGGGTGTAGGGATGACATGGTTGGGACCAACTATTTGTGGTAGCACCGTCGCCGAGAATGGTGGGGGACACGGAGATGGGGATGGGGGTCGGGTCACCGAATCGGTAATGGTGAATTGGTGGAGTGGGGTCCACTTTTTGTACTTTGGCTTGACTTAGGTCCATTGGTTGGGTTTAAATATTAAAAAAATTTATAATAAATTTATCTATAAAATACCCCATTTTACACACAAAATAATAACATTTCTCTCATTCTCTGTACTCTTTAAACAAAAAAATTTATTCTCTCATTCCTTCATCACAATGACACCAAATTAAAACGTTTTTTTATATAAAATTTACTTATAAAATACCTCATTTTACACAAAATATAAATTTACTTTTCTCTATATTTTCATGTATTCTATTTGTAATTTTAATGAAATGTAAAATTAAATGTGTTTTTTAATTAAAAATACAGTGATTTCAGATGACTGAAATATAAAATGGTTATGCCGTTATCAATAGTTAGAGTTTTAGGAAATGAAATATTATAATCCATATAGAAATTTAATTACTTTGATTACAATATTTTCTAATAACAATCACATATTCTTATTCTTTGAACATTATATATGTTACACATACTACTAATACATTGTTTACAACATCTTCTTATCCATAGATGCATTAATCTTTCTAGAAAGATTATAGAATAGGCTACCATCATACAAACCTCTCATGGCTTCTTTTGACAAATAACCATCTTCATCTTTAGCAACAACTAGATAATAGACCGGGGCTGCGCGTTGCGGCAGCCGGGTCTATGTTGTGTTATTTGTTAGATGTGGTGTTGATGGGATTCAAGATGTCCATTAGTAAGTGTTGTTAAACAAAGTTATATTGCTGTAGTTTGTACTCGGAGGTCACAAAATACAGCTACATATTGACAAATTGGTTGTCCATTAGATTGCTTTGCTACTGCTGTGGCAATCTAGATTAATATGCTGATGGCAAAATGTATACTGCAGTTTCTAGTGTTCTTGTAGTTTCAAAAGCTACCTAAGAAATCGTCAAGCTGTCCCATCCATCTGGTAATATGTGCAGCAGATACAAAAACTAACGGATACTAAGCATAGAGTTGTCAAAAGCTATTTGTCATGCGTTTACAAAAACTTTGTGACATTTTTTTTTGTCAAAACGTTGTCAGTCGTTCATGGTGGCTTCCTAGTCATTTTGGTGGTCATCTTTTGGAGAGATTTCTGATTCTTGTCGGTGGAAGTTGCTGCATGCGTTATGGAAATTTGATGTCATGTTAGGTTTCCTAGTAAACCACAATAGCAAGAAGTTAGTAAACGTTACCTGGGTCTTTTGTTGATGTTTTCTTGTGTACTTAGTTGTCAGTCTCCTCTGTTTTACTACTTGATTCTGCTGGTGGAGGTGATTGTTGTTTCTCAGCTTCTATTGGGAGTTATATACCTGAGGCTGATGATGATGGTCGCGTCTCTCCTTTGTTTTTTGGATCTGGTGTCGATGGTGTCATTGTCGCGGCTCTTGCTGCGTTGTCTACACCGAGGGTTCCGTTTGGTTTAATGTTGACTATAAGGGTTAGTGGAACTCCGACAATATCATGCAATTCAGGTGGCAAGATCTTTGTTGTTTTTTGTCATCACTAATTAATGTCGGGCAAGTCATGCCGAGTAAGTTGTAAAGTGAGTCTTTAAAGAATGCGGCCCCTATCACGTTCTTTAGCCTGCTGAACCTGTGGAGAACATGACAATGTAATTGCTATTTGTCATATTTTTATGCGTACTTCGAAAAAAACAAAGGGTGGTAGGATTAGTATTGATTATGACTTACATGAATGTCAACATATATATAAGAACCACATATCAAGCTTTCTCTGTGTGTCAGGAGAGTAAGGCTTCGATTTCTTTATTACTTAGATTTCTACCAGTTTTGAGGATTCTTTGGGTTTAATGTCAGCAATGTGTTTTAGTGCAATCTTGTTTCCCTACTTGTAGAAAGCCTAAGTAAGACCAGCTATAATTAGAGAAGAAAAAAATTGACCAGAAGAATATTGTACCTATTGTATGACATATAATGTAATGATAGAACTTCTTATGTACATACAGATTAGGTTGGCAAATTGTCTATTTTTCAGTATCTAGTAATTACAAGTATTTGTTCACTTTATATGCAAAAGCATGAATGTCAATATAGCTGTAGAAAGCATAAGACTCTTATGTGACAGTGGCAGCAGTGATGTCAATCTCGTTTAGAAATTACATGTAAAACACGTTTTTTGTGAAGTTTGAAATAATGTCATTTGATGGTACAATAATTTTTTTTACAGCATTAGGGCTAGTTGATCTAGACAACGACACGTTCAGCAAACCAAAACATGGCACCACAATAACAGCAAATACAAAAACAGTCACCATGGTCACTATAAACAGAACCCCCTGAGGACGAAGTAGAAGCAACGACTACATTTCTACGACGCTTTCTAACAGCCTACATAAGAAAGTAGAAGAAACAAAAAACAGACAAGCAAAAAGAAAACATAAAATAACGAAATAGAGCTCGCAACGAACCTGAACAACTGCCAATTGAGCAACAAATCAGAAAACTGACAGCAAAATACCCAAAGAACGCCACAAAGTCCATAACCCTCAAACACCCAAACGAAGCCTGACTGCCTGACGTAAACGTATTAGCAGGAAACACCAATCTGCCTGTGAGCTGAACAAATCAGAACAACGACAACAATTGCCTAGTAACACAAACAAAACATCGACATCAACAACGACAACCTTCGAGCAGCCAAAAAATCAGCAACACCTACAAGAAAACTACACTAATCAGAAACGCGGCTGCATGTCATCGGCGACAACAAAATCATGTCACCAGCAACACTAAAAGTTTGATCGACAGTAATTAAACAACAATAACAACTCCGATCACCCGAAGAATCGAGATTCAGTAAACAAAGAGCCAACAACACAACAAAACCTAAAAGAAAACAACAATAAAAAGAGCAGATTCAGTAAAGAAAAAAAGGAACAATGAATCGAGATAAAAAAAACATAGAGCCACCATACCAGAAAGATCGCAAGAAATCGCCGCAGATGAAAAAGAACAAAATCAGTCTCAGAAGAAGAAAGCGTTAGATATAAACACTGAAAACTGCACGTGGGAAAAGCGTGATCTAACAACCGACCTTATCAATTAGGAAGGATATAAATGTATACAGCTCCCCATTCAACCTTATTTGCTATCCTGTTAGCAGTTAATTAGATATTAATAAAATTGAATTACAAAATCCTTACCTAAACTAAAGTTCCCAAATAACTACAACTAAACCACAAACCATCCTAAGACGTCGAGTGCAACACGATTGCCTTCGGTCATGTTCCATAGCTCTCTCAGTGTTAACTTATCTTGCGTTGTTTTCCCGTATTTGCTAAACATGTTCTCGAAATTAACCGGCATATACCTAGCAAAATGAAATTCATTATCAAGTTTAATTTTTAGATGTTTTTTCTTAATGGTTTATTAAAATGGGTAAAATTGGAAATTATTCCTAACACTTATTTTGTTACATATACACCCTTATATACGCCTTATTTTGTTCTATGGATACATGTGATATTACCGTCGTACGTACTACGTAAAAATTCTTATATGGTTCTTGTCATTCTTGCTAGCTACAAAATTAAATTGTTTATGAATTGAACGCGTCTTAACGTATTAGTGGGTCGTTTTCATGTGAACCGACCCGTTCTAACACATTAAAAAATGACCGTGAATTACCTTCCTTCAGTATCATAAGTCCCGGAATCACTTGGATGCTTGCATTTATGTATGTTGTCTATGTAGATTGGGAGCAAAAGAGAAGGTATGTAACCCTAATGCACACATGCACAAAACAATAATCACATGCATGGAAGAAGTACAAAGATGATTAAAATGTAAACTTCAGCTTACTGGGAGACTAGGGTAGCTAAATGCTAGATTGATAAATAGCCCCGCGATCAATGACATTAGTACGTTGAACCCAATTGCTCGAAACCCTGAAACCAAACCAAATATTCGGGAAGTGAAATGTCAAGATTTGAAACAGGGAAATAGCTAAACACTATTATTTGTTCAAATGCTAAACACTATTGTTTTCAAAAGGCAATATTTAGAGTTCAGTGTTCACCGGTGTAAGTCTCCCAAGGATAAATGATCCCATTGTTGTCTTGGTCAAAGAAAGAGACATGTTGTTGGAGCACGCTCATTCCTTGAGTCTTGTGGTCTGGTGTGCCATCAGGATGTTCCATGTCTGGTGCAGCCATGGCTCTAGCCATGTCTATTGAACAACACGAGAGTTAGTCTATCTAGTTAACTTAACTTTGATACATGAATCATGAAGTTACAAGAACTTACAGGGCTTAGGAATGGATGACTCGAGATCTGTGCGAACACATCGTTCGAATGTGACTGGGGCCATTGGTGCAACCGTCGCCAATGCAACCGGATCATCATCCTGTATCTCCATCTTTGCTATGAGGATATATATATGTAGGAGGATATGAGAATTTAGAAATGAGAATGCTATTTATAGAAGAAAAATGGATTAGAAATGGCATATGCAAGGTCTCAATCAACTAATTCAAAATCAAAAGTCATTTATATATAAATTGGTAACATTTAACTTCATGAATGGAAAAAACAATTAAAAAAAATGAAAGGTACGTAGCAGTGCCTGTTAAATGTAATGAAGTAGTTAAAACTTCATGAATGGAAAAAACATATTTCTAGTTGGTGTAAAATTCCACCCTTGTTCGCTTTCACAACTAAAGACATATTGGAGGCACATAAATATATCAATGTTTCAAGCAAGAAAAAGAAGATCATTCAAGCCATTATCCTCACTGTCTGTTGGAGTCTCTGAAAAACAAGAAATGAAAGAATCTTCGAAGATAAAAAGGTCATCTTATCAAATCTTTTGCAAGACATTAGGTCTCTAGGATTCATTTGGATAAAAAATAGATCTTCTTTGAAGTCGGTTATGTGGAAAGACTGGTGTACTTTTGGTTTGTAATGTTGGCTTCTTGTTAGTCCCCTTTCTTTTTATGAAGTTTATCGTTCAAAAAATATATATATTGAAGTGGCTTAATGGTTACTAATGTTATGTTTCAGGTTTAATGATATAAAGACCAGTTAAATAAATGATATAAAGATCAGTTAATTTTTGTGAAGGATTGAATTTGAAGCTTGGATGTTTGAGAAGATGGGAATTTTTGCTTATTAACAAAGAATATGCATTTTTTTTCTATAATAGTGAGTTAATTCTTCTCGTAATTTCGTTTCGTATGATTTAAGTTATTTAGGTTGGTAGTCTAACTTTGTTTCGTTTTATGGTGTATTTTGTGTAATTTTCTTAAGGTATTTCGAATGTTTTTAATCAAAATAAAGTTAGTATTTTTTGTCAAAAAATAAGAAATGTGCAACCATTATCGATCTTGAGCTCAAGCTAAGCATCGGATTGTTTAATGAGTTATCATAAAAGAAAACAAGCATTGTCAAACCGATATCGACTACAAGAAAATTCATTTTTTGCGACCATTTTTTTTTGCGAAGAAAAAATTTCGTCGCAAAAAAACCCACTAAACGACAAAAGTATCACTTTATTTGACTTTAAAAGTTAAAAAGGTAATTGCGACGATAATTTCGTCGCAAAAAATAAAATATAATTTATTTTCCATTTTTTTTATTAAACAATATCCGAGATTTGACTTTTTAAGTAAAAAACCAATAGCGACGATTTTTTCGTCGCAAAAAGTAAATTTTAATTTATTTTTCATTTCTTTATTAAACATTATCCAAGATTTGACTTATAATGTTTTAAAAAACAATTGCGACGACATTGTCGTCGCAAAAAATAAATTTTGGTTTATTTTTCATTTTCTTTTGAAGATGTTATTCAAGATTTCGATAAAAATAGATTATTTAATAAATAAATTATAATTTATTTCTTTTTTATTTCATATAATTGATTACAATTTATTTTTTTTAAGTGTTTAAATTAATATAAATTAATATATTGCTTTTTCACTTCTACAGTTCTACGTGTCGAGTTCTTTCATAACATGTAGACTGGAACTGAAGCTTGAGCTCGAGCTTTAGGATATTACATTGAGCCAAGCTTGATTAGTGTTAGCTTTGGGCTCAACCCGTTTACACCATCGTTCACTCGTTCTATTTTAGATTGGCAGAGAATCAGAGATTTATGGTTTCAATCCACCCTTGCCAAATCTTTTTTTTGTCTGCCAGCCTGAGTACATGTGGACATTTATAAAAGCTTAAATAAATTCCTTTTTTAATTACTATGAATGCGTCTACCCCCTTACCACTTTGTGGGTGTGTAACACGTGACCACGTGTTAATGTCACTGACGTAGCATGTTTACCAAAATAAAACCAAACTAGACCGCGCACATTACGTCTTAAAATTAGTTGACTTAAATATAAATCTAAACTACTAGAGTAGTAGGTCATGTCTAGATTAAATCAAAGAAAAGTTTTCCAACATGAATACATTTTTTTTACCAAACGTCGTATATTAATTGATATAACCTGACATACATATTAGGTGTACCAAAATTGTGACACCAATGATTTGGAACATTCATAAGCTTTGTCAAGGCTCAAAGATGACGGAAACAAGCAAATATCAACCAATAACTTCAACATTGATGAGCTTTGTCAATGATTCTATCCAGCACAAGAAATCGTGAAAGCGGACCTTTTATTTCCTTTTTTCACGTAAGAATTCGTCGTCCGATTGAACCCGACTCAAGGCCTAGTAGATCTATTCCTGGATGCTTTCTCTGTTTCTAGTGTATGGAAATCGACACGGGCTTCTCATCCTTCTGTCTACTGATATAGTTTAGAAGCTGTGAGTAATTACACCCTACAGAAATATTATATAGTAAGTAAAACGTATAATAAGATAATATAAGTTAGCAGTTTATTGTTAAAAAATGACTAAGATATTAAAAGAGAAAAACGATGATAATGTAAATTTCCCTAATTGAAACAGTTATTTGTCTAGCTTTGAGTGGGCTTTTAATGGTAACGGTCGAAATAAATTGTAAAGAAAAAAATTTATATTCATATCCTTGCTTTAACAGAAGTTGATGTATTTACATCAAAATTTGCATTTCAGGTCATGACTAGATTCAGGAATGGGCCGTGTGTTACAATGATCGGGTCATGCAGTCGGGTCAAGTAGTCGGATCTTGCGTATGTGACTTCGTCACATGCGTTGATAAAACAAAGTCTCATGTTCCGTACGTCACGGCACAAAACCGTAATGTCTCATGTATTGAAAAACAACGAAATATCAAAAGTTAGAGGTCAAACGACAACAATATTAAAGATTTAAAGTTGTACTATATGTTAAAGTAGATTAAGAGATCAAAGTCGAAAACTCATTAGAGGTTAAAATAAAAGAGTTAAGTGCAAAATGCACCCCTGTGGTTTACACCCAATAGCACTTTGCAACCCCTCTTGAATATTTAGACCTTTTGCAACCCTAAACTTACTAAACTTAGTCATTTGCATCCCCCGGTTAGTTTGATTGTTAATTGATCGTTGAGTAAATTGTCATTTGCGTCCTTGTGTTTGTCATTTATAGCGATTTGCGTACCTACGTTTTCAAAATTGTAATTCGCACCCTAACTTTTTGACTTTGTCTCCATTTGAACCCAAAACACTAACTCCGTTAACTTTGCCTATTAACTTTTTGTAAAATGACAAAAATACCCTTGTGTAGGTTTTCATTTTTATGAGTAAGCTTGTCGTTTGTGTCCCTGTGTTTTGTCATTTATAGCTATTTGCGTCCCCATCTATCAAGGGTATTTTTGTCATTTTACAAAAATTTAACGGAAAAAGTTAACGGAGTTAGTGTTTTGGGTTCAAATGGAGATAAAGTCAAAAAGTTAGGGTGCGAATTATAATTTTGAAAACACATGGACGCAAATCGCTACAAATGACAAAACACATAGATACAAATGGCAATTTACTCTTGATCGTTATTTGTAACGGTAAAATAGACCATTTACCTAATATAAACATATTTATAACTTATGAGATCTAAAAATTATTTAAGGAAGTAGATACGTCATCGGTGTTGATGGTTGTCCGACGGTGAGTTGTTACGATTATACTGTTTATCGTCTCTGGATATGATTTTTGTATTTTTAATGCATTTCACTCAAAAGTATATATTTTTTATCTTATAAATTATTAATTTGTTTCTTTTTTATATAAATAGTCTATTTTACCATTACAAATAACGATCAACTAACAATCAAACTAACCAGGGGATGCAAATGACTCACTTTAAAAAGCTTAGGCTTGCAAAAAGTCTAAATATTTAAGCGGGGTTGCAAAATGCTATTTGATATAAACCACAGGAGTGCATTTTGCACTTAACTCTTAAAATAACAATTAGTAAAAGTCATGCATTAAAACCGAAAATACGTCAAAAGTCGAGGATTAAACCCGTAAATACGTCATAGTAAAAAAAGGTTATAACGTCACGTGGTTGGCCGGTGCAATGCACCAACCTTGTCAATTAATAAAGATATAAATATAAATTTTTATGCTCCATTGGAATTTGATGGTCCTATAATTTTGATGCTCAACTAAAAGGGTGGAGTTATTATAAAAAGTGTAAATATGGTATAAGTGTTATTCAAAATGTTTCATGCTATAAGACATGTTTGGGTCAAGTCACTAAATAAACCATTTAATTTGTTGTATTGTATATTTATTTAAAATTCACTTTGTAATTTAATCTATTTTTATCCTTTTAGTACCATGGACTATTGAGCAATATATTCACTTTTGTTTGTCTTAAGGTTTTTGCCATCAATTGGGGTATGACATTGGAGGCGAAGAATCAATGGAATCAATGCCTTAAAAGAAATCCCAACAGTTCGTATCACCCTTAATAATGATGCATGGAATTGGGGTGGGAAAGAATTTTTTTATCAAGACCATCCGAGGCTTAATCGAATCGACAATTTTTGACATGGTGGCCTAGTTTAGAGTGGTGGTCTAGTTTAGGGGTTTGAACTGTTTTGAACTTGACCAGTCGATCGAACTAGGAATGGGTGATCGAATTGGAAAACCGAGGGTTGAACTGAAAAATGAGGTCGTACTGGAAATTTTTAAATTTCTTCTATTATATGTATTTATGTTTAACTTATTTATGACAACTTCCAATTGTTAAATCTGGTTCAACTAGCGAACTGGGTAAGAAGACTAGTTCAACATCCGATTCTATAAACACTGATTTGTATTATATTAAAATAAATTTAATAATAACAATTATAAATATATGAGTTTGTACTTATCCTTATATAATATAGCAAAATCTATTTTGCTTAGTTGTCATCATTAAAAGTGAATTTTGCTTATATGGCATCATAAGAGAATTTATCTCACAATAATATTTTAATATTTGAAATATGTATATATATATATATATAATAATAATAATAATAATAATAATAATATATTATAATAACTTTAATTACATTTTGATCCCCTAATATTTAGAAGAGTCTTTAGAAATTTACGATTATTTATATTTTAAATCTTCTCTAGGGGTGCGAATGAATCATCTTATATTTGACAGGGTAAAAACATGAAACTTATGTATAAAGTTGGTAAAAATCTACAATTAAATAACTCAATTTTTTTAAAGACTCGTCACTTTTTTTACACGACATTATTTAAAAAAATACACCATAAAGCCGAGGATTTAAATCTTTTTAGATTGAGTATAGTATTGCAATACTAAAATAATATTTTTTTAAAATAAAATCTTTTGTTACGTTTTTACCACCGTTTTGTCTCAAAATTGATTGAATCATCCGTGTCCCATTAATTTCCTTAAAATCATCGTTTGTGTGTTATGTTCCCGAGCGTAGCACGGGCACTAAACTAGTATAACTCCACAACAATTCCTTGTGCAATTGACCTCTTCATCTTAGTTTCATATTTTCATGGATACGTCTTGCACAATACCTATGCTCTGCATTTGCGAAAATAGCTTTTGAATCAGGTATGATGCCCAAAAAAGAACAGAAAAGGAGTAACAATATATGCACACAAAATTGCATGACAATTAAAGAAAGTGGACTTACCTTTTGTCTACCTATGATAAATATGAAATTTGAGTTGGAATACAGACCCAGATCAACCCCTAAACAATTTTGGAACCATTTAAAAGACTCTAATGTCTCAACTTTAACTATAGCATAAAAAAGAGGGAATATACTATTGTTTGGATCCACACCCATAATAGTTAGGATTTGACCAGGAAATTTCCCATTTAAGAAGCATTCCACCTAGTCCCAAGAAACCTAGGGCCGACTCTAGGCAGGTGCGACATGAACGACCGCCCATGCATCATTTCTTTGGGGGCACCATCATCGGACATGGACAAAACCATAGTGAGATTTTATCTTTTGTTTGACCTTCTCAAACAACTATTAGAATTATAGAGATGAAGGGAATAAATAAGAAATTACTTGGTTTAATATTTTCTGGTAATATCCGGCGGTAAAACGTGGTGCTGCAACTTTCTACAACTTGGAAAGTTGCAATAGCTTGAGGAAGAAGGTGGGTAGAAAAAGATTGAATCATATGGTCAATAGTAGTATAGTAATGTACTTATTTTGATAAGGTGGGCCCAATTATAAATACCTAATTATTTTAAATTTGTTCGTTTGTATGAGTAATTTGTATTTATGTATTTAATGTTGTTTGGCTAATATATTTTGTTTTAAATCACGTTTTTATTTGGGACCAATGAAAACCAATATATTTTTTTATTTGGTTATATTGAATTATTACTTTTTTTTCATAGTTTATTAAAGGTTTAACATCGTAAAACCTCCTTATTTCATTAATTAATCATTTTAAACAATTTTAAAGTTACTATTTCCAGTCATTATTGTTGTATTTTATGGTGGACGGAGTTGACAGCAGAGTTGTGCTTGGCGCCTCAGTTTGGGACCCTCTCATTTTTGTGTGTTTCACACTTTTTAGAACCAAGACGATGATGTATCTAGAGGCACATTTTTTTCTGTCTCGCACATTGTACTAAAATTCTCGGGGACGCCCTAAACAAACGTCTACCACATTCTTAAAAACCTCTCTTCAAAGCACCTACGCAAATGTAAATCCTTTAAAACTATCTAGTTTCAGAGGTTGGGTTACATTCTCTCAACATCAATTTTCACTATGCTACATGGGGTAGATCTCAAAAGTTCTTCACCATAATCGTTTAACATACCATACTATTAAGCATGATCTCTTTGCGGCTTCATAATTGCCATTGCTTCCTAACAATCTTATGCATAGTGACATGTATTCGGTATTGGAAAGCACCAAGTGGTATTTCAGGGTTTACAACAACTTTGCCTTCCATCAAAGTTGAAATATAACTTATCATGACTAGCATTACATCCATTGTCTGAAGGCAGTTGTGATCATTAATGAAGGTACGAACACCACAAGTTGAATTCCTTTTAGAGGTTGATATATGCAAAGTCCATGGACTAGTTGGCTTACGATACTTCCTTTTCTTTTTGGAAGTACCCACTTCTTGGGACCCATGAACCGGATTGGATTTTACAGATATGACCTTATTACTGGTCCCCCTCATCATAAACCACACTTGAACGAGAAATGCCATACAAATTGCTTAAAATATACGTGGTCATTCCTTATAATATATAGTTGTTTTCTATTGTCAAGTGCAAGCTTTTTGAGAAATGGTTTAACTTCAAGTTTGTTTCTAAACACTTAACCAACATATAAGGGTTGGTCAACAAGGTCCTTTGCTTCTTTTTTTTCTTGCCTTTTTGAATCTCCCTAAGTACTTTGTAATAATCACTTAGGCTATCAAAGTCATGTAAACCCATATGACGAACAAACCAGCGTGGTATCACCATAGGTTACAATCAGATCAACATAATATGTAACTCTTCATGATGACTTTTTGCAACAATGTATGATGTTTTAATGCTTACAACAACATAACATATATGGGGATAAGGTTATGATGCCTCTTTAAAGGAGTTGGAGGTTATGACAAGAAGAAAACAAACATATACAATGATGCTTGCTATCATCTTATGATATATTTAATGCGAGTGAGACTTGTTAACTTGAAGAAGTTACAAGTGAAAAGACTATTATGCCCCTAAGGGTGAGGGGAGTCCACCCCTCACCACCCCACACCATCCCACACTTTTTACTCCACCCCACATTCACCCCCACATTCACCCCCACATTCACCCCAAATCATCCGGTATCCACCCCACACCACCCCACATCTTTTTTTTTATTTTTTATTTCTTATATTTTAACACTTTTAAAATAAAAGTTAACTAAAACTAAAAAAATATTAGATTAATAAATGCTAAAAAAAAGATTAAATTATAAAAAAGATTACATTAAATAAACTAAAAATACGTTAAAAAAAACTAAAATCCACTCCAACCCCAACGAGCGGCGATTTCTTATTTTCTATCCAACACGGCTTGCAACAACGGTACGTTGTGAAATACCGCCTCGAGTGGCACGGTTGCCTCGGGTAGTACGAGTGGTACGGTTGCCTCGGGTTGATTGGTTTCTTGATGACTCTATTTTTATAAAAATACAGAGAGAATTGTGTGTTTGTGGTTAATGAGAGTGTGGTTTATATTTGATTTGGGTTGGTGTATATATATAGTATATATGTGTAGAGATTTTTTTTTTTTTTTTAATTTAGCCGTTGTGGGGGGAGGGCCCACTTCAAACGGTCGAAAATTGCGGGGAAAGACACGGGAAACACACACCAAAATGCACACCGAAATTCGGGGCCAAAGGGGGGTGGGGCGGTGTTCCCACTCGGGGCCGCATCGGGGCCGCACCCACCCCGAGTCCACTCCGGCCACACTAATAGTTATGCAAAAGAGGCTTAAGGTTATTTAAGCAATAAAGAAACTAAATAGACATAAATGAAATAATGTGTAGTTTTTTATAACTACCAATAATAAAAAAAACCAAAATCGAAAATGAGTAGTTAAAAACTTAAAATGTTTATGCTTAATGTATGTTTTTTTATTTATTTATCAAGGTCATATTTTTGTAACATAAAAAACGCCGGCCTTAGGCGAGAAAAAGAAAATAGGGTTGTTGTTGTTGTTGTTGAATTGAAGTGAAAATGGGGAGTTTAGGAAGAACAATCTACCTCGTCGGATCTTGGATCCGATCCGCCGGTCAAGCAGTTGATCGTGTCGGTTGCACTCTCCAAGCCAATCATCTCTTTCAAGAACAAGGTAAACTCACCCATTTCATTAGGGTTTGAATTCAAATGATGCCATGTTAGTTTCAATTGGTTCTTCAGATGATCAATTTGATGTTTTGTGGATGTATAAGTGATTGAGGTTTTGACAAAGTTTGGACCTTTTGTTTTCTTTTTCTATTTTGTATTGTTCATGTTTAGCTCTTTTAAGCTAATATATTTAGTTGGTGAATTTGGGTGTGTACTCATTGTTACTAGGTAAGTTATTAAGCAAATCTAGTAATATTTATTTAGCATACAGAAGGGTAATGAGTTCATTGCAGCTTATAGAATGAGCTGCATTGTTGACTTTCATAGTTGTATGCATCTTACCACATATTATGCCATTGATTTTATGAACAAGACGGTGTGGTTCGGATTGATAATTTAGGAGTCTAGGGAACCTTGTTGTTGGTTATAATGACTACTGAAGTTAGTTACATAGTTATAAGTTGTTAAAAGCGAGCACGAGATGTGTGCTTACTGTTGCGCTTGAGGTATACGCATGGTAAGTCTCTTTGAAAAGTGCACGCGAGGCGTTCACCTCTAGTTTTATTCCTACTTTCTTCTTCCTTTAATTGGGATTTGTACTCATGATCAATGTGTAGATGGGTAGAAGTAATGTAATACACAATTTTGATGTTAGAAGGCGATTAGTTTATATTATTATTTTATTTTGGAAGTACTATTGGTTTTCTAACGCCTACTGTATATTGTTTCATTCTTGCACTTGTTTTTCCATTGCGTGTGTTGACATGTGAGCCCTTTGCGCCTTTGACTACCTAGGGTATTTTTTTCTTTGATCAATTTAAAGTCAAGCTTTTTGCAATACGCCGTTATAAGTATTGTGCTCCTTATTGTTGTCACTTCCCATTTTGTTGGGAGTATTTTTATAATTGTATACCTCTTGCCCTTCAAAATGCTTAATGAACTTGTAGAAACTGACAATGATAATATGAACTCAGGGAATCAGACAATCAGTACTAGGTTGCTTGTCAACTTGCTTATGAAGTTATGATTATAAAAACATGATTACATGAACAAATGAAATAATAGTCATGTACCTAGAGCTAAGATTATGATCATCTTCCATCTAGAATTTGTTCGGTATTGTTCTAATATGGTTGGTTATGACTTATGAGTGATTAAGCCTCGCCTTGTATTGTGACTTTTAGCGTTACTCGTATATAGTCTTTATGCTCCAAACACTAATCATGCTATCATGAATTCTTAAATTTATTTGTCTTTCCAGCCTATCTTAAATCTATTTTAGTGTCTAGGCACCGAACGTTGATGAGTTTATTTAATAAAGACCCGTTGGTTGACAAAGATGCATTTTTGGCTCCTGGTGCTTCTGTGATTGGAGATGTTCAAGTGGGGCGTGGCTCCTCTATTTGGTACGGATGTGTTCTTAGAGGTAAACAAAGCTATGACCAAAATCTTTGTCTCAGCCTATTGACAACCTAAATGCTCAAATTTTTTTTTTCAGATAATGCTTGTAAGTTTTGTGATATGTTGTTTTACTTGATGTATGGCACATTAAAACGGTTTCCGATTGAAATGGGTGGTTTTATTATGGGTTTGGTTGAGCAGCAAACATTTTACTGTAATTTTTTTATAAACGGTCATTGAGTTACGAATGATTGCAAAACTATGTTATTATAATAGTATTTAAATACTACATAAAGTGATTAAGGAGGTTGAAGTATTATAACTGACGCTTTAATAACCTGACTGGTCATAGAACATGTCGCTCTGCCAGTCTGCCACTGCTCGGAGTGGTTTCAATTTATAAAATAAATATCTGTGTTAATATAAAATGAAATATGTTAGTACTTTATCTTTTGATTTGGGTTTGCAATGTTAACAAAATACAAAGGCTTGAATAAACAAAATATGAATTTTGAAGTAGTAAGTTAACTAATAAAAAAGTCCTTGTCCGATTTTCTGTAAGTTTTTAACATGAGATCCATCTGTAGGTGATGTGAACAGCATTAGAATTGGATCGGGAACCAACATCCAAGACAATGCTCTTGTCCATGTAGCCAAATCCAATATAAGTGGGAATGTTTTGCCAACAACAATAGGCAACAACGTCACTATAGGTAAGTAAAGTGCTTCATTTGGTTATTTACATGCATACCATAATTTGGTGATGTAAAACTGTACACATGCAGGTCATGGTGCTGTGTTACACGGATGTACCGTTGAAGATGAGGCTTTTGTTGGCATGGGTGCCACATTACTTGATGGAGCTTATGTTGAGAAAAATGCCATGGTTGCCGCTGGAGCCCTTGTTAGACAAAATACACGTGTTCCTTTTGGAGAGGTTTGAAGCCTCTCACTCTTCTAGACACTTTTGTCAGGCAAATTGAGCGTGTCAAGCAGACTGGGTTGACCCAAAACACTTTTGTCGGGATATTTTTCTTTTGTAAATAGTCTAGTGTCTCAAGTATTATTACAAAATTATTATTAGTATCAATAAAGATCTATTTTCTTTGTCAGCCTGTTTGACTCTTTTCAGTCTGTTTTGTTTTGTTTAGCTCATTTACTTCTCTTGGTCTCGAGTGTGTGATCGTTTTTCTTCTCTTTATTTTGTGCATAGGTGTGGGGAGGCAATCCAGCCAAGTTCATGAGGAAGCTAACAGAAGAAGAAATTGCATTCATTTCACAATCAGCAACCAACTATACAAACTTAGCCATGGTTCATGCTGCTGAAAACAACAAGGGCTTTGAAGAAATAGAGTTGGAGAAGACACTTCGCAAGAAGTTTGCACGAAAAGATGAAGAGTATGATTCAATGATTGGTGTGGTTCGTGAAACACCCGTGGAGCTTACCTTACCTGATAATATCCTACCCGATAAAGCACAAAAAGCCATATCTTAAATCGGTTAGTTTTCACTCGGTTCAGGCTCATGAAATAACTGTTTTTTTGCAATTACGATCAATAATTTACGCGGCCAGGCTTGACTCTGAAAGTCTTATCATCCTTAATCATGGAGCGTAATATGCTTCGTTACCATGTTTGTTGACTCTGGTCAATGGTCAACATCTTGTTTTGATTTACAAAGATTGTAAGAGAGATTGATTATTAATGCTTTAATGGAACATAAATCCATGTATTTCATAAGGTTTGTGTTTCTTTGACCAATTTTAACTTTTGTATGATTATAAATAGGATTTTGACTTTTGTTTCCCCATGATTATCAACTTATTGTTGTAATAGTTCAAATTTAAGTTTATTTTCCGTGCAGATGATTCAAAATATTTTAATGGCCAAGTTGTGAATAAAAATAACTAAAAACACAAATGGTATGTGCGCTGGGTTGGGGGTGTCGCTCCAGTTTGTGCGTGATGTGCTCTGGGTTAGGGGTGCCGGCATGATGTGTGTATTCTTACATGTACATTTAAGCATGAGGTTGTTTTTATGACTTTAATCTGTGACCTCTAGTTCGAGTTTCTTACACATCAAGGCGCTAGACTTTCTTGTTTTGAACGTGGGTTTTGGCTTGACTCCTTTACAAACTGATCTGACTTGAGCCAGCCCAGCCAGGCTTGTTTGATCTCGTTAGACTGTTAATGTTCAAGAAAATAACCAGTTGCGTTATGTACCACAATTGTGTGAACCTAAAATCGTTGCTACACTTGTATTTTTGTATGGAATAAAAAACATGTAATTATAGCTTATAATTGATGATATTATAGTTTCTAAATCTTCACTTAGTAGACATTTTTTTTTTTGTTGCTTCGATTTCTAACAACCTGGCTATATAAGTTCGGGTTAGGTCAGATCACATAGAATTCGGTCCGAGTTAGATTGGGTCACATGCTCAAGCTTTGTTGATTTTTTTAAGAAAATGTTCTTAATCCCTAAAATTCAAATTACCGAAAGAACAATTAAGTTAATTGCTAATTTACCTAACATTTTAAATTTCACCAAACTTTTAATGAACATATCGATTGATAATCTTTAAAGTTTCACTATTCAACTATGAGTAAAATCAACAATGTTAACCAAATCTAAACACATTGTGGGTTCATTTGTAGCTTTAATTGTTTGTTCTATTTCTGCCTTGGATTTACCAATTGTTTTTAGGTTAAAAATGAAGAGTTGGGAAAATAAGAAAAGAGTTTAATTTGTAATAATTAGGCTTTTTAATTGATAAGAATGAACCCTTGTCATGCGTCAAAAAGATAAAGATAAAGATAAAGAAGCAATATTTATTATTTAATAAAAACATTTTATAAAATTCTACATCACTTGTAACGTCACACGTTATGTCATGTGTCACATCATAAAAAAACTACCAAGATTTTTATTGGTAACAAAATAAAAAGGTGAGACTCACAGTGGTTACATCGTTAATTGAGAACCATTAAGATTCAGTTTTCCTTTATTATATAAATTATATATACTTCTAAATGGTAACGTCAATGTCATCCCACGTGTAAGTTTAGGGTTGGTCCATTTTTGTGTTAAATTACTTCCCTCACTTTGACAAATTTTTTTTTTTGACATTTAACTCAACTTTATAATAGTTATCATTTTGACATCTAAGTTTGGATATATCCCTGTCTTTTAATATGTGACGCATTACGACTTCACACCGTAACATGCGAGACGTGAATTTTTTTATCAACGCGAGTAACGAAGTCACATACACGAGACCCGGCCGTCGCATCACGCGTCCCGGTCTTATTGCTAGTTGTTCTGATTTTGCCGGAGTTTAGATCATTTCGGTTGATGTTTCATGACTTCCCCCTTTTACAATCTGAGAGTACAAAATAAACAAATATGTTTTCTAAAATGGAATATACTGATACTTTTCAATTTGTAACATTCAGTCTTATTTGATTGCGGAATTTACTGAGTAAATGGTCATTAGTTGGGACACAAATCATCACTTGTGTAACTTAACATCACAAGAAACATGATGAGTGAAATCATTGTGTAACTTAAAACATGAGATATTAGTTAAATTGTGTGTGTGACTGTGTAGTTGTGAAATAATTTATTTGCTCTTGATTTTTTCTTATAACAAGCTAATGCTCAAAACGACGGTCTGTGGCATATGAACATACACATTTGGATGCGTATAAATTCCCTGAAGCTAATGTGTGACGGATCACAATTCACAACCTTTGTTACCTTTCAGCTAGCCTAGATGCGTCCAAAGGCTGAGATCAGTGGATATATATCCAGCCCACCCATTCGTTGAAGATGATCGTTTGTATGCACATTAATCGTTCTTGATTTTTGTTTTGAAGATGTGGGATACAAAAGCTTTGAATTAAAGGACCAAAAATGTAGGAAAATTGCAGGCGATGTTACAACTAATTAGGCTTGTGAATAGAGAAAAAGAATTGAACAAGTCTCCATCTTTGTAGGACTTAAACAAGGGTAATTAACTAATCATGCAATATTTTTGAATCATAACACAGATTAGTCATTAGTGGATCTAACTTGCATGCATTTTATAAAAGAGTTAGTTTAGTTTCATGTTGTATATATGTTTATTTGTAACATCACCCTGCAGTATAGATTTGAAGCTTGCTTGTCATATCTTTTGATCCACTTTTGAGATCTTGAAAAACTTTTTTCCATAAGTTACATGGCTTCAGCCCCAGAAGCTTCATCGCGATCACCACCACTGAAACCCACTCCTCCATCACCACACCACTCTCCTCCTCCACCTTCAACCCTGCCACCACATCATCCTCCTCCCTCCTCACCGCCACCGTCATTGCCATCACCACCACCACCACTAATAGGAAAAGGATCAACTCCGCCACAATCTTTCCCCCCGCCGGATAATCCAACCTCTCCTGGTGTGTTTGTTCCTCCACCCAGCCATCAGTCTGCACCACCTCCTACCCATAAATCACCTAAGTCTCCAACACATAAAACACACCATAGATCCTCAGATACACAAGCCTCTAGTACAAGTAACGATAATCTTATTATTGGATTAACTGTGGCTGGTTTCGTGTTTCTTGCTCTTGTCACGGTTTGTATTACATGCACTTGGAGGAGGAAAAAGAAGCAGAATATGGCTGGTTACTACACAAAACCAACCCCAGGTTCTATATTCAAAAACTAATTCTTCCCAACAACTCCAAAGTTCCAAACATTAACTAACTAACTAACTAACTAACTAACTAACTAACTAACTAAGGGGCTGTTTGGCAAAGTCTGAATCATTAAGTATTGAATGGTTAAGAGGTCTGAACCATTAAGAGGCTCTATCAATAGGAGAAATGCTGGGGTAAAACTTCAGATGATGGTAAGTTTGATACATGCTCCATTCAGTCTCCTAACCATTCAGCACTTAACTGACCCATTCAGAGGCTCTTTTTCTATGAAACAAACGCTCTGAATGCTGAATCTGAATGATTAAGCACTGAATTGAACCATTAAGAGGTGAAACAAACAGCCCCTAACTAACTAACTAACTAACTAACTAACTAACTAACTAACTAACTAACTAACTAACTAACTAACTAACCAACTAACTAACGCATGCTTGTTTCACATTTGATAGGTGCAACAGGAGGTGGAGACTACTACAAAAATCATGAGCATGTGGTTCAGTTCACAAGACCGGAAATGAAAGGCATCCCAGTGGGTGTGGGTGGGAGATGGGGCGCCTCACAACAGACCAACACAAGTGGCCATTCGGCACTGCCTCTAGCATTCAACATGACTCACTTCTCATACGATGAGCTGTCAACGGCTACGAATGGGTTCTCACAGTCGAATCTTATTGGACAAGGTGGGTTTGGGTATGTGCATAAAGGGATTTTGGGTGATGGGCGTGACGTCGCTGTGAAGAAATTGAAATTAGATAGTAATCAAGGGGAGAGGGAGTTTCAAGCAGAAGTTGAGAT
This sequence comes from Tagetes erecta, assembly GCA_030867185.1. Taxonomy (NCBI): domain Eukaryota; kingdom Viridiplantae; phylum Streptophyta; class Magnoliopsida; order Asterales; family Asteraceae; genus Tagetes; species Tagetes erecta. The sequence continues at coordinate 9,639,551 of CM061490.1, forward strand.
CATTAGTAGAGTACACCATCGCCATTTGGTGTCACTTGTCGGATATTGTATAGCTGATGCACAAAGGATGCTTGTCTATGAATATGTTCCTAATAATACCTTAGACTTTCATCTTCATGGTGAATTTTCTGGTCATTATTTGGATCTAAATGGAACTTAACTTTGACCATGTGAATAGCATAATAAACTTTGTTCTGCAGGGAAGCATGGCCCGGTCATGAAATGGGAAACTAGGATGCGTATCGCACTCGGATCAGCAAAAGGACTTGCATACCTACATGAAGATTGTATGCCTCTATCCCTTTTGTAACTTTCCTCGTGTCAAAACACAACCAGTTTCACCCCCAAATTCAAAGTGGTGCCCGTTTTGACCCATTTACTAAAATCAGCCATAGAACTGGAAAGTTGTCAATAAATTATGTTATTTTAAATCAGTCATATTCAACATGAAAATGAACATCTATTTGAAACTTGCAGGTGATCCACGGATCATCCATCGTGATATCAAATCTTCCAACATTCTCCTCGACTACAACTTTGAAGCAAAGGTAACTACTTTACACACTCCTTTTGCAAATTTTGTTATATCATAAATTTAATGAATTCAGGTGGCTGATTTTGGGTTGGCTAAAATGGCGTCTAGGGAAGACACTCATGTCTCAACACGCGTTGTGGGAACTTTTGGGTAAGTTCGTTATAGCTCGTAGTAATGAACTTTATATGCCTGTTGTCCGTTTACCAAATAGGACCGAATTATATGTTTATTAAAAGTAACAGTGACATACTAAACCTAATATAATGTTCAAATCAAGCAACAGTTTCATTAGAGGCTATAAATGAAGGGAAAATGAGAGGAAAAAAAAGACAATTTTATAGATGCAAAACTGCACCTTCTGTTAAAAATGGACATTTTTGTCACACATGCCTTAAAAGTTTATTATAAATGCCAAAAACATAAAATGTGGTTAGGTTTTCTTCTTCTATCCTTTTTTAAACACAAATATTTATTTTACTTACTAAACTTTGTTTTGTGTGTACAACTATAGGTACTTAGCTCCAGAGTATGCTTCAAGTGGAAAACTTACAGAAAAATCTGATGTTTTTTCATTTGGGGTCATGTTGCTTGAACTGTTGACCGGAAGAAAACCTATTGATCCAGCTAGTAACAGCTTAGTCGAATGGGTTTGTTGCCTGACCCTTTTCCATTTTCATTCCAATCATCTAATTATTTTGAAAGATTTAAAAATCATTATTAAGGTATTTTACTTAGGATATACAGATTATCCTCAACAAACAGGAGTACGATTTTAATTTTCAAGCCTTCGTTATGCGGTTCAATAATTTCTTTGGTTAAAATATCAGGCAGGGCCATTTCTCGCCAAGGCATTAGATGATCAAAACTACAATGGGCTTATTGATCCACGCTTGGAAGGGAACTATGAACCAAATGAGGTAGCCCGTATGGTTTCCTGCACAGCAGCTAGCATCCGCTATTATGCTAAACGGCGTCCCAAGATGAGCCAGGTAAGTTTATTGCTTTATCTATTAACAAAAAACCAACTAAACAACATCAAAATGTTTTTCTGACCTTCAAGGGCAAGTTGTGTTTTAACTGGTCTCGTTAGTTAGCAGGGTATATGTGGGACCCACGAGTTTTCACGCTTATTAATTTGAATGTCACAGATTGTACGAGTATTGGAACGAGATGGATCACTAGATACCTTGAATGACGCTTTGACACCACAACGAATGGAGTCCACATCAAGTGTGAACCAGAGCACCGACACACCATCTTCCATTGTTCACGACACCATGGCCTATAACAACGATATGAAGAACTTTGTGGAGATGATGAAGTCAAGTAACAAGACTTCAGAAGAAGCTAGTAGCTAACACAACTGAACTCGTTCTCAAGCAATAAGAAAGCTGGCAATGCATGTCTTTTAAGGTTCGAAGAAAGAACGCTTGTTGGTTGATTTTCTGAATTCAACAGCGCGCTACAAGACGTTAACGTATGGCTTACGAACAAATGTTAAAGATGTCGACCGTGGAAGGGATGATGAGATAAGAGGAATAAGCATGAACATCTTCTGCAATTGCATTGACAAGGCTTGTCACGTTGTATGCATACTTTGTGTAATTTGTGTTGTATTTAAAAACACAAAGTATATGTTGCATTTTTTCATCTTGACATTTTGTATAATATATTACCGAATGGCCAATGATTATAAGATCCTAGATTAAGGATGTATTTGCATGGAACTATCATTTTGCATGAGGTTGCACAAGCCAAGGCAATCTCTCCTTACTGGTTCACTAGTTGGTTGCTCTCATAAATATTCTAAATATAGATAGATAAAATATTGAAAATTTTCCGGTCCAACCTCTTTAATTTTTCCGGTTCAACCACACGGTTTCAAAAATGATTTTCCTGTTCGGCCCTGATTTTCGGTCTAACCTGCCAGTTAGGCTCAAAAAATAAATAAAGAAATAAATAATGTGCAGACACTCGAGTGAGGCCCTCCGCCCCTAACCCCAAAAAACAATAGTTAACACTGTAGCGAGAACCTGTTTTATAGAAACCATAGCTTGTTTTCTTTTTGTTCTTCCCCCGAGTTTTGCCCTATCACTAGTGGTTACTCACGTCTCGGAACCTTGTGGGGTTAGGAGTAAAGCATCATGAGGTTGGCGCATCTCGTTGAACATGGAGAAGCATTGGGAACCCTAATTTCTTTCTTTGGAGCCGTTTCTTTTCCCATCCCTGCCGCAGCAGGCGGGTTGCTTCCTCTGTCGTCGCCGGGGAGCTCTTGGCGAGGAGACCTTAGGAAAAGTTGCTAAAACAAACGGGGGAGAATCAGAAGTAATGATATTTTAATTCAAAACTATATACTTATTTTGAATGACGATTGAGCTCGGGGCGTTTCGAAGATACGGTTTAGGGCCAGAGCAAGTTGGGTTGGGGTATAGAGCTGTAAGCGCGGTGGGGGTGACAAAGGACGTGCTCGTACGGTTCATATAAGAAAATGAAAAAGTTCAAACCCTCAAACCGGCCCGTAGAAGGCTTTAAACCCCGATACAATCGGTCTGTTTTACCAAAACATTGTTTGAAATGAAAACTGTATTATTAATAATAGTATAAATATTCAAGAAAAATTCCAAAACATCCATTATAACTAAATTTTACCTCAAAATGTTTCATTTAACTTTTTTTCCTCAAAACGTCCACGTATTAAAAGACGCCAACGTCTTTAAGATGATGTCAGCCACCTTCAGAAATCAATAACCCGTAGAAGCAAAATAGGTTATATTTAAAGATTTTGGTAAAATATTTTCAATAGCTAGAAAAGACTATAGGATATGAACAGAAACAGATCGAAGTGAGGTGCTTTCATAAATCTGGGTTAACCACCTGCATCGTAACCTCTTCCGGTATACACTCACATCTTCTTACAACCATTTCTTGAAGATCTAATCACTATTCAAAGGATTTGAAGCTCGATTTAGGGTTTTACTAGATCGGAGAGTGAATTGTATAGTGTTATTATGATAACTCGTTCAAAACTTGTTGAGCAACTCAGAGATAGCCAGATCCGATCTCAGCATAAGTGGTCACCTCTTGTTATCTTCTCTCCCAATCCAAATATCTCCAACTGGTATACTCTCTCTCTCTCTCTCTCTCTTTTACGATCGTTAGTTATAGTGCTTTTGTTCAACTTTGAAGTAAATAACACAATTAGGGGTGTTTTTGTTGATAATGGAAGAAATAATGTGTAAACGGAGAAGAGTTGTGATAGGTGAGGGGAAATTTACATTGTAGAGTTGTGATAGTATCTAAAACTTGATTGAATCTGCCATCAGGTTGTGTTTGGATCTGTGCTTTGATGTTGATGATTGCAAGTTGAAGAAATATTGTTAACTAGTTAATATGTTAGGTGATTAAAGCTAAGAAACGAATTTCGATCCCAAATGCTAAGAAATGAATCGGAAATTGTTTTTTTTTAATGTGAACCTTGGCATGCTTAGGGAGTTAGGGTCAGAACTGCATCGGTTCAGTTATGGTTGCTTAAAGGATGTAAAGAAGCCTACAGCCAACTGAACAAAGTGTGTTCAGATTGATAGAGATGTGTAAATAGTAGGCTTGGAAAAAACGAAACCAGACCAAAAAGACCAAATAAAGGAATTGGGAGACTGAGACTGAACCAAATTGGATTGTAATCTTTTAGTTATGGGTTTCTTGATCTAGTAAAAAACTTACTGCACCAAATTGGATTATTTTTTCTTTCCTTAGTTACCAAGTTAAGAGCAGCACCATTTTTAGATTTATATTATTTGAAGTTAAATGGTTCAAGTTTGTATATGGTACACGCCTACACGGTTCATTTGGACCAAATCAACTCAGGTTTGCTTGGTTTGATTATCTTGGATTTATCAGTTCAGGTTCATTCTAGTTCATACTTCATACCTGATGAACAGACCTAATAAAGAAGAAGAGTGAAGACGATAATTTCCTTTTGAGTTTCTACATGTGTTGATAATTTGATGTAGCTAAAAGCAACTATTTAGACCAACATTAAGTTACATGATAGCCATCTAGACATCAATATGATGGGAAATGCCAAGTAATTAGAAAATGCAAGTCAAAAAACAAGTTGCTACTTTTTCAGTTAGTATTCATTTTGTTGATTACAATATTACATGTTGCTAGGATTTAAATTAGGAGATAATTGGAATCCTCAATATTATTCCAGTTATTGTTTTACCCATTTTTTCACTTCCATCTCATCCACCGTTTATAAAATTTTCATTTCGTTTTATTTTAATTGATGCAGGGTAGATGTTGCTGTGGCAATCTTGTGGGCCGCACTGTTCATCGTGCTTGTAACATCATCATATATGAGCCTCTATTTCCGACATTTCTGGCTTTCGTTTGCTATAATTTGCCTGGGTATTTTAGTTCCTATACGGTTGAGGATTTCTAGGCAGACAATTGCTAGGAAAAAGGATAGAAGGTTGCTGTTGCCTTTGTCCATGTGAGCGAGCTTGTTATCCTTAATCCATCATACATGTCAAACCCAGTAATTTAATCAACTGGATTATTGATTGGGTTCAAAAACTATTAAAAACTTAACAAGCAGGTGTTAGAAGATATGGTATTGTTCCTTTTCCGTCTTCAATCTATATGTACAAAACATACTTTCATAGTTTCATTACCTTTGACTTGTTCATCTAGATTTAGTGTTAGAAACCCTGATCTGTTCAACAAACTGATATGTCCAGCTCCTGCTTTGTCTAAAAGATACTTTGGTTAGCCATTTGTGGTTGATGGCTGTCGATGCAAAATATTGCTGGACTTCAAATCATCCTAGAAATGCAAATATTTCGGTGACGACTTTTTAGCCAGTAGATATGTTTAAGATAGGTAGTCAAAAGTGCGAAAGGCGTAAAGACCTTGCCTCTGCGCCTGACGCTTTTGATAACAGCAGTTAAAACATTGTTTTAGTGCTATAGAAGTCACCTGTCTAGCCTTTGCATATAGAAGAGGATTCAGTTGTTGAGTGAAGTTTAATTAGTTATATGGAGATCAATGGGATTTTGGAGGATTCTTAATTTCAATGATTTTAAAAGAGAACTCCTACACTTGTTAAAAATGGTGAAAGTAGTTTGAAACTACTAATTGTGGTTATTCTCTTTTTGCCCCTTCTAACCAGGGGTGCACAAAACGGTTTGGGCCAGAGTTCAAAACCGGTTTAAATCTGGCCCAAACCGGTTTGAGTTTCACACGGGTTACGTGTTCCAAATATCTAATATTTGGCTACCTTACATCCCAGTGGAATCTTGTCGGAATCTTGTCGTTGATGCACGATTTATTAGATAATTTGCATAACTAGCTGGTGTGCCCAAAATGTATTGGGTAATTGGACATACGGTTTATTGGTCACACATTTGTGTTGTGTTTGAAGCACTAGGTTTGGGTTCAAGTGTTAAAAGTGAAGTGTATTGTAATTTATTTGATGTTACAATTGTTGTTAAAAAATATTAGGCATATTATTTCCTTTTATCATGCTTCTGGCTTATTCAAGTAGGGATTTTTTCAGTTTGCTTCTTTGACCGTTTTTAGTAGTTTTTGCTCGTTTTTACCGGTTCGGTTTAGTTCCAGTTATGAAGATTATAAGTCAGTCTCAAACTTACAGTTTATAGTCGGTTTCTAACCATAGGTCACCTCTTATGTTTTGAATACCATAGGAAAACCCGAAGCAGCAATCAAATTTTAAAGATGAGAGATATGTTCACAAAAATTGTTATATTATTAATTTTAGAGGTAACTTTATAAAAACACAATCAACTTAAGTGATAACTACTTACTATTATAGCAACAAATAATACATATAGACAAAAAACGGTTTTGATGACTTAGAGGCTGTTTGATTGGTTAAGTACTGACTGGTTAAGAGGTCTGAATGATTAAGAGGTCTGAATGGTTAAGTGCTGAATGGTTAAGATGACCTGTTTGGTTGGACCGCTGAATGCAACTCCACAAATCCGGATTCAAACGAAGACGGTTTTTAATCATAAACGAAACTTATTATTATTCTTTTTTTTTTTTTATTCTTTTTTTCTCTTCTTTTAAACTATTCTTATCTTCTCTTCTTTTAAAACCTATCATTCTTTTAAAACCAACCCACAAACCCTAGCGCCTCCTTCCATCTACTCCCTGTTCATCTTCGTCTTCTCTTCTGCCGTCGATTTCAGAGCTCATCGGTGCTTCAGTTTTCTTCTTCGTTCTCTTCTGTTGCCGTCTTCTTCTTCGCTGCTTCAGTCTTGCGTCTCCATCGGTCACAGCTTCGCCTACCTCTGAACGGTTCAGCAACCCATCAACTCTGAACGGTTCAGAGGGGAAGCCTCTGATTGATTCAGAGGTCATCCCGTTCAGAGGTGGAACCAAACACTACCAAGCCTCTGATCGATTCAGAGGTAATCTCATTCAGAAGCTATTAAAAGGCTACCAAACAGCCCTTTAGTTAAAACACGATTATGTTTTTATCGCATTTTCCTGGAAATTGTAACTTGAAAAGGGTATAATTGCTAAGACTTTGCAATTAGATAGTTAGATATCTTTCCACTAATTTTTCCACAAACACGTTTAACCCACGATGTTACAAAGCCTTCCTCATGCAAGCTCAATATTTCAATTTCTATCATTTATTTTTATTTTTATTCTTGTTTAATAAGTAATAAAATAATAGGATAATTTTGTAGAAATGTAACAAAGTTTACCAAGTGTTTTAATTAAATACCTGAAATATTTTTGTCTTTTTAAAGTCAATGAAGTTTCATTAAGTGTTTCAATCTTATGTAATAATTAATGTTTCAATCTTATGTAATAATTTAACAATTATTAAATTTTTTTAAAATTTAGTTGGGCAAATGAAATATAAATAAACTTTATATACTATTTAATGATTATTTTTATTCAGTTTGACTTAAAATCAATAATTTTAGAATTTTGTTATCAAGTAGGAAATTCTTTTTTCTACACTATTAGATCTCGATTCAAATTAATTGGATAAAAACTTTCACTTTTTAATAATCATAATTTTGTTTCATTTTCCCAATTTAATTTTTAAAAATTTAAACATTCGTAAAATTATTACATAGAATTAGAACACTAATGAAATTTTAGTGACTTGAAATAGACAAAAGTTTGATGTATTTAATTGGAACAGTGAGTAAACTTGATTACATTTATATGACATTTTTCCTAAAATAATTAGATTATTAGTCGTTCTAAAAAAATAAGTAATTAAATAATTACATACAGTGGCGGAGCTAGAACAAAATATTAGAATATCCCTCGAAAAAAAATCAGCCTACACTCTTAGAAAAAATTTGGCGACACTTTTATAATTTTTTTGCATACACTCATGCACACATATCTTTTTCTTGCATATTATTAGCAATATCCGATGTTTTATCATCATTTTCTTGAAAATTTTTAACAATATTTGGACCATTTTAACAAGGTATATTGGTTTTCATTGGTCCCAACTATCACATTTTGTCTTCTATCGGTCCCAACTATTGAATTGGCTGTCAACGGTCCAACTTTTATCACTTTGGTAACCACTTGTCCCGTCGTTAAATTTTTTTAACGCCGTTAAGTTTTTTCCAAATTCAATACTGATGTTATAAGCCTTTTGATCTGGACGATAATATAAGTCGATTGATGGAAAAGTTACCTCAAAACGACGCTCCGAACAACGAAATAGTGCTTCAATCGGGTGTTTAAACCTAACGGGGCTTCAATCTGATGTAAAAATTTTATCGTTCAGAGCCTTTTCGAGAAAACCTTTACATCAATCGACACGTATTATCCTTCTGAACAAAAGGTCTAAAACATCGGTCTTGAATTTGGAAAAAACTTAACGGCGTTAAAAAAAATTAACGACGGGACCAGTGGTTACCAAAGTGATAAAAGTTGGGACCGTTGACAACCAATTTAATAGTTGGGACCGGTAGAAGACAAAAGGTGATAGTTAGGACAAGTAAAAACCAATATACCTTTTAACAAATATCATCGTTTTATCGACACATTTTCAAACAAAATTGCCAATAAAAATCTATTTTGATTGTTCAGGTGTATCATAATCATAAAACAAGAAAACAACATAAAATTTTACATTACGTAAAAAAAAATTGAGCCGTAGCGGCTCAACTAACTTTACATTCGCCCCTGATTCCATAACTATATATTTATTTATATACGGTTACTTTAAATTAAATTACTTTAAAAATACTCAAATCTAAAATTAACTTCTAAAATCTTCCCCTAACAAATCTATAATATGTTAAACAGATAAAAAAAATTCTCAGGTTGTTGTGGAACCTAATCAACATACGACCTCTAAAACCCCTTTGGTCTTAGGAAACACTCGTCTAAGAAGCACACAATATTCGATTAAAAAAGTTGGATAAAACAAATTAATATGTTAAAATTTATCTTCATTTTCGTTAAAATTACGTAATCACAAAAATAATCAAACAAAGAGAAATTACTCCACTCCATATATTTCCCTTTCAATTTAACAACAATTGCCAACAAGCAAAAACGTAGAATTAATACATGCAAACTAAACTTGTACTGTTGGGGGAGCTAAGCTAAGATCAAGGTTAACCATCACCGGTTGCGCATGAGGCATAACATCTACCATCTCATGGTTCCCATTGACGAAAAACCGATAACCAACAACACAACGCAAAAGATCGAGTTCCACCGGGTCGTTATGTTCACTTTCTCGGCTACAAGACTCTACGGTGCTACTTCGACTACACTTTCCGCTATCGACAACATCCAACGTCGAAGGAAAGTTGATTTTGGCCTTGGACCCGCGAAAGTTTATAGCGGCTGCATCGTATGCTCTTGCCGCGGCCTCAGCGGTATCGAAAGTGCCTAGCCAGACTCTAGTTTTGGTTCCGGGGTCGCGTATCTCGGCAGCGTAACGTCCCCATGGTCTCTTTCTAACTCCACGATAATGAACTTCATTCTTCATAACTAACTAGTAACTAATGAGGTGGGGTTTGTTCATTGTTGTTATATAAAGGAAAAATTTAGTGTGTGAGATTGTGAGGTCAACGGGGTATTTGACTGAAGGCGCCGCCCAAACGGGTTGAAGGGGTTACGTGACAAGCGGCTTAGATGTTGATGTGCCGGCTTTTTTTTATTTTTTTTATTCATTTTGGTCGGCCGCTTTTTAACTACACATCATGTTGAACGGAATATTTAATATCCGACAAATCTGTCCTCTTCCTATAACAAGAGTGGATGCGCTTATTTACCTCTATTGTAACACTGTCGCCTTCGATGCGAGTAGGGCACGGATATGTTGATCACGGGTACCGTAACTCACATGACAAAATCACAATTCCATATGCATTTTTGTTTTTTAGGAGTTGTTTGGCAAAATGTAAATCATTATGTGCTGAATGGTTAAAAACAATGTTTTAAGGTTCAGATCAGTGGAACCGGTCCGACCGGGATTCGGGGGTGGACCGAGCTGGACCATAAATGTTCGTTTTTAGTATAAAGGATCGACCGGTTTGAACCGGTCAACTGGTTGAACCGGGATTCGGTTAAGAAAATTAAATTTTTTTAAAAAATTTGGACTTTATTTGGTTAAATTGATGGTATTTTTTTTTTTAATAAATTTTCTTAAGATTTAAATGTTTAACGTTTAAACTTTGGATCTTTATTTAATAAGATTAATATTGTGTCTGTGATGATTGATGAAGGTTACGAGGAAAAAAATGGTAATCATGAAAAGTAGAAGTTTGGAAGAAGAATCAGAACATTTAAAAACAAAAATAACATAAAAAATGAAATTTGGAAGAAAACATTACAAAAAAGAACTCGGCTTGTTATCTATAGAACTAATCGATAATCAGAAGTCTATCTATAATGAACAGATGAATCATCCATATGCAATATCTGATTTTAGAATAAAATGTTGAATCAGAGAATTACTAAACAAAAACACATTTTTATTTAATAAGTTTGACTTATAAAGTTTCTCTCTGGATACATAAATCGAAACCTATAAAAGGTTTATATAACCAAGCTATTTAATCCTATTAGAATTAGGAAACAATAAAAAAATAGTAAACACAAACTAATTAGAGACTAACTCAAATATTAATAATAAACTAATTATCATTAGATAGATTCCTAATAACAATCAAATTGTTATTAGTTAATTCTCCTTCAAGTCATCACATTAGAATTACCGAACCGTACTTAATGAAGTCTAATATCATTATGTTTAATACTTCCTCTTGATATTAGCATGTTATTTGACAATTTGTCATGTCACTACCCACATCACAAAAATATTTAAATTAATAAATTATAAGTGTTCATTAAAGAAAAATAATTAAAAAATTAATACCATTGAGAAGAAGTTTTAAAAGTTTGAATCATTAACTCAATACTCAATAATTAGAGTTATTTAAATTTAATAAAAAAAGAAGTGATTTCAAGCTTCAAGTTTGCTTCTAGATTTAGCTAGTTAGCCTCATGCCCTCATGTGTTGTATGACCCTGGCCCTTTTCAGAGGCCCAATTTCTCTCAACCTAACAAAATTTTGTAAAAAAAACTAAAAGGTAGGCTTGGTTGCGTTAAAGAGAAATGTACCAGTGTACCACTCATCCGTTAGGAGTGGTTAAAACGTGAAATCTGACACGGCCCGTGAATAATTCGACCCGACCTGAAACCCAGTTTTAGCTCAACTTGAAGCCTGATAACCTGTCCAATATAATAAAATGGGCTTCGGGTTTAAATCATTAACGGGCTCTGGGCTTAGATCAAAGACCTACAACTATGTTTTTAACTCTGCATTGACACCAGATCTAATCGAATCAAAACCCATTTTTCTACTCAATTCAACCATCATTATGTTGTATATCTTGATTGTTCTTAATCAATTCAAACTAATGTTGATTTTGTAAGGTTTTTGATCCTTATTTATAAGAAAATAATGGTATTGGGTTTGATTTACATCTAATCATCATCTAGGGTTCTAAGTTTGCACAACCAATTTAATCATGACAATTTCGTAATCATAACTCTCTGCTTTATCATCTCGTATCATCATACTCTCTCATGTCTCACATTACGAGATTCAATACTCTATCTCATATTCATCGTGTATTTACATTGTAATGCAACCTGCATCCTCAATTTCATAATCAACACTCTCACTTTTATGTGTGAATTGACAAATTGTCATGATTACCTAAAACTTAGTATTCACAACTTCATAACTCAAATATCAGATAACATGCTAACCCAAATCTTGAATTGAACAGTATTCATAACAAATCTCGAATTCAAATCTTAACTATGATATGAGATTTTATAACCAGACTGTAATCAACAATTCACTAAAACAAAATGTTCGGGTTTTTTTACATTTGTGATGGGCCCGTTTGGAACCTGTTATCAAAGACCGAAGCCCAACTGTATAAAAAGTACACTCCTGGTTTTACTCAATTTACGGGGCGGGTTTCGGGTTTTCCCGGTCCAACCCGAATTACGCCCACTCCTATCATCCGCCTCTCCCAATAGATGTCCCGTAACCCGTTTGCATGGCCATACGGACATACGATTGTGTAACTTGGATTTTCAAAACGTAACGCTCACTTAAATGATGTTTTATGCAACTATTTTTTTAACTACAGTTTATTAAAACAAACAACGGGCCACTAGCAAGATGACAAGACGTACTGGAAATACACCCAACAATAGTTATAAGACTATTTAACTAGACTCGCCATATATACAAAACTCTCTTAAATGTTGAAAAGACCTATATATGTAATTGACGCCATAGGCAACATTCACAGGATGTGCATTCAATGTACACTATACACTACTTTTAAGTGATGTAAAATTGTAGGACCCTGACTCTTAGTTGATGTAACCATCTTTACCTAATTAATTTTCATTTATATAAGACATTTTTCAAAACCACTCTACCCCGTAGTAGCGAAGCCATAATTTTGTTTTTTAGTTAATTATGAGAGGCTAAAGTTTATAACGTTTTGTTTTTGGTGGCCAACCCACTATATATATATATATATGTGCATGTGTATATATATATAATCAAATAACGACCAGCAAACTAAAACTTCGGATGAAATAAAGTGAAAGAGGCGTGATCACCCTCCCTCGTCTCAATGAAGCTTCAATTCGCCGATGCTACCCGTTAACCTCTAAGTTATATGTCAACACCCTCACCGAGTCACAGACTTTTAAGTTCGTATTGGAAATGCTATAACCATGCAATATGCATGGGTTTGCATGCATATATAATGCATCTATCTACAAGTACTTTCATCGAATCAAAAGACTAGTCGAATAATGATACCACTAGTTAATATAACACAATGAACATCAACTAGAAATTAATTAAAAATGTACATAAGCTCGTTAATTACTATCTACAAGACTAGATTAATTAATACTAAATTATTATTTAATTACATTTTTCCTAAGTAATTAACTAGATGTTCAACCAATCATATCCATGTATATAGTTGTTGTTCTCCGGCACACAAAACACATTCTCCATTAATCCTTCCATCCCAAACCCGTCGAAAATTAATGGCGGCTCAATAGAAAACGATGAACTCGGGCTTGTGCTCGATATCCCATCGCACCGTTCGACTAGCCTGTTCATCTCCTTCTCAGCTTCACAAAGTTGTTCTTTTAGCTTTAACACCTGTACACAAGTTCCTCGATCAGCTTTTGGTCTTAATTAAAAACTTTGCAAAGAATAAAAATATTTGTTTTAGAAGTGTGGAAGTTGATGTACTATGAAAGATGATGAAGGTTCACGTGGGGAGATATTATAATACTGTTGGGCAGCCTTAATTAAAAAACAACTAACTATTTTGCTTGACCAATATTGAGATATGATCAGTTTGTCAAAATTATAAAGGGTTGGTTAGGAGACATGTTCCTTGTTAAATGGTGCATGTGTAAGTTATAAATTATGTAAGACAAGATCGTGTAGCATATTATTTATCTTAAAAAATCTAGATATTTATCCTTAAAAACTATTAATATGATTTTTTAAAGTTATGTATATATATATGGGTTTGTATACGGTTGTATACATTTTTAGACGCTCGCTTAAAAATTTGGTCATTGTTTATCACTCATTTAACATTTTTAAACACTAATGTTTTTGAAAGGCAGTTTAAATTACTATAGTATTAATCAGAGCTAGAATATGTTGAGTAAAAATATAGAATATGCTTTAGCACGATCCATTATCCAAATTAATTAACTAATAATAATTAAGGTTACTTATATTTAGGTTAAAGTGGATAAAATGTCCCGTACGTGTACGTGAAGTAGAAAGTAGAAATATTTACTGTCATGCTAGTTTACTTCATATATTATATATAAAAAGGTAAATGAGAAACTAATTAACTTAATTTAATTTAACAATACTTTGGCCACTTGGCATGTTAAAGAACTACTCATTTATCATCCTTTTTTTTTAATAATTTTTCAATATTTTTCATAGCATATGAAAAGAAACTATTATTATCTTCCCAATAGCTTAAAAATTAAAGATTACGTGACAACACAAATAAAAAAAACACTCTTCTATACGAACATAAACAAACACAAACATGTTTATTATTAGTATAGCAGGATGAGCGTTACCTCGGTTTCCAGACGACATTTTTCAAGAACAGTTGAATCATGTTCGTTCTTAAGCTTCAAGTATTCCTCTTCGAGCTTCTTACTCTTCCATCGAGCCCGTCTGTTTTGAAACCAAACCGCCACTTGGCGTGGGTCTAGCCCAAGTTCCGAAGCAAGTCTATCTTTTCTTTCGGATTCAAGTTTATGCTCATCTCCAAAGTTTTGCTCAAGAAGGGTAACTTGTTCATCACTCAGTTTCCTTTTTCTAAACCCGCTGCTGCTAGCGTCCGTTTTGATCTTCTTTCGTCTCCTTCGCGGTTTCACAGCCTCCACTAAACATGATAATTAACATATAACAAATCAATATATATACAATGAAACTACACCAAACTTAACAAATGCATAAACATATATACATGTAGTATTAAAACATGCATGATGAAAACTAGCTAGCTCAAACCTTGTTGTGGTATCAATTGATCATATATCCCAGGATAATATTGGGCAAGAAGAATCATTTGATCATCAACTTCACTTTGAGTTTTGGTGTTGTTTGTCATGTCTTTTTTTCTGTCAACACTTGGCAGAGGTGTTGTTAGGATGAGTACATCAAAGGAGACTTTATTTATAAAGGTGGAGTGAAGAGTGTGCCTTTATTTATAAAACTCGTAATACCCATATTGACCTTGTTATTTTCTTATATTTACGGTTTTGCCATCACTTATGTTTTGAGTTTTGATTAATTTGTTCTATATGCAAATCTACAATTGTGACGTGGCTCTGTCTATTTTGAGACTTTGAGGTGTTTTGAGCATTTGAGGTGATGAGATAGAAAAACCACTTAGCACTATCAAAGTTTTGTCTAATTTAGTGTAATATGACCTGATGAGTGTTTTGCGACGTAATCATAATTGTTACAAACTGTGACATGTTTACTATAAAACTAGATTTTTTGTTACAGTAAATTAAATACTGTAATATTTTAAATATGTTTTTATGGTCGAAGGAATGCGTACAAATTAAGGAGGTGTTAGTTTGTATTATCCGGCCACTAAAGTATTTAATCTATAATTTGATGGATAAATATAATTTGCTTCTAGAACTTAAAAGGTCATGATGCTTAAGTTTTGTTATCGGCATCATATCTTTTCCAAAAATATAAACTTGTAGCGTGTTAGAAGGCATTTGCTAATTAATTTCCTTTTTGTATTATGATCGAGAACAACAAAACAAATGAGAGGAAGTTGTGTAGGGATTGGCTTTCCTAATTTGGCATACAAAGAGAGGAGATGAACTTGAATTAATCAAAGTCTAGGCCGGTGTGAATTGAAGAGCTAGAAAATAAACTTTTTAAACATGTTGTTTTCAGAATAGACAAAAGAAATATATGGGTATTTATTTATTAATTTGATAAGTTTTTGAAACATGATTAGTCGTTGTCTATAATCAAGCAACCTATTTGTAAAGAAATAATAGAAGATGATTGTCATTTGAAAACAACCCACTTCTAAGAATTTTATGAGAAAATATAAAATGGATAGTGTATTATTAAACTATCAAATAATTATTTAGTTGAGGTTTAAATTCATGTTTATATGATCTTGTGGTTAGTAGGCTGGGTATTGACACGTTTTATAAGAGTGAATCGATATGGGTACATGATGCGGGTTAAGCGGGTACACCACCGTCGTGGGTTGAAATTGAAGACATGCCAACTTTCAAAAAAGATGTGTAATGAATCTAATGCAAACTTTTTATAATAAACTAGTTGCAATATTATGTGAAGTTCTGTTAGATCAAATGCAACATCTTTTTTGTGACATTATGTAATTTTTGTTACATAACGCAACTTTTTTTCAAGTGCAACATTTTAAGATGTAACTATGTGAAAAGAGTTGCATTAAGTAACAATAAAATTGTACTAGGTTAATGCAACATCTAATGCAACCTTTTTTGTAAAACAAAGGTTGCAAAAACGTTGAATTATGCTATTTTTTGGTAAATTAAGGTTCTTATGAAAGATATTATGTCAAAGAGCCCAAATACGGTGAAGAAATGTTTAAAACGAATTTTTGGATACCAAAAGGCTTATTATTAAAAATCATTGAGAACATATACATTTGAGCTGTTTCAAGAAGGGTTTTACATGAGGGTGAAAACGAGTTTCTCGCCATTATGAACAGGCCCAACGAGTTTGTGAGGCCAATATCACCAAGATGTTCACCAATATCCATACTCGAAGTTGTGTTAAATCTCTTGCTTCGTCAACCGATGCCAAGGAAAAAAAAGTTCAAAAAGATGCAAAAGTCAGCAAGTAAAAACATTTATGGCACTTTGTTCAATTGCTTATTTGCTTGTAGTTTATAGTTGATCGAATAGCTTTGCTTTTATTAATTAAATTGTGTTTTTAAAATTTTTAGTTATGAAATGATGTGAGCCTGTGAGGAGGGGTTGGGATCCCAAACCTGACCACCTTGAAGTTAGTAAACAAAAAATATATGTATAATTTTATTAGTTATTAATTATTATTATTATTGCAGTTAAAAAAAGTTATTAATTATTATTAATGTTGTTTTGGCTGGATTAGAGGAAGGGGTCCTCTTAATTCAGATAAAGTCTCCAGTTGGATGGTTTTGTTCCCATTTCTATGGGTGCGTAATTAGCTCTCGTCTCTAACTACCCATCATACATGCATGCATGGCTCATGTAAAGAAAATAATAATAATAATAATAATAATAATAATAATAATAAGGGGTAATAATAATAATAATAATAATAGTAAAACATAAAATTAAATTTAAATAATCTAATCTTCCAAGTATTCGTCTATAATAATCTCATTTTTTAAAATTGTTCCCAGCAATCACACTTTTCATCTTATTTTTTACTGATGGTCCCTCCATAATTTAATTTTATAACTGTTAGTGTTATGCTGATGTGAACATTTGACTTAGACTTTTCTAAAATGAGGTGTCATTTTATTAATTTGTGTTAATTACATAGTTGTGTTGATAAGCTAAAAATTTTGATCGAAATTAATTTTGGTCCATCATGTTTGTCTCCGACAACCCACCATCTCTTACATCCGATCAAAAAGCCTAGTCAAATTAATGATGAAAACAAGGTTAATTTGTAAGAAAAAAAGGCAGTAACTTTGAATTCTCTAGCACCATCACGTTTTGTATTTTATTTTTATTGTTTAAACACCAATTTCTTAATTGGAATCCATGGGTGTGGTAACTTTGAATTGCTTGTGAATATGTACAATCTTTTCAGAACCGGACCAAACATCGAATCGGTCTTCTTACCGGTCGGATCGGTTGAACCAGATTTATGGACCGGGTTGAATTCATAAAAATTTTAAATATACATATGCCCCCCCGGCCGGTGGTGAATCCGCTCCCGGGTCGTCGCTCTGTTGCAGGGAGTGTGACAACGTACACGTTTATAATTTTCCGGTCCAATCTCTTTTTCTCCCGGTTCCACCACCCGGTTTTCCGATTCAACCGGTTCTTTCCGATCCGACCAGCCGGGTCACACTCAAAGGGTTTCAACCCCTTAAACCAGACCGGTTTCATGCACGATTCCTAGTTCAACCGATCCGACCGGCCGGTCCGGTTTTGAAAACATTGTATATACAATCTCTGTCTTCCTCCGGTTTCCGGTGACTCCTAATTTGGGGTTTCGGAGGATGAGATGATGGGTAGTGGTCGGCAGGGGCGTTCCCACCCAATGGAATGAGGCAGCCGCTCCCTATAAAAATTTTTTAGTTTGTACATGTTAAATTCAGTCGACCCCCATAAATTTAACCCTTAACCCGTCTAGTCTTGTAAACTTAGTTTGATGCCCAACCTACAACCCATTTGAGGCACATAATATTTAAGCATGGATTGAGTTAATATTATGGTTAGGAGATATTATTATATATAGACTCTTATATATATTTATTATTTATACTGTGAAGTATAATTATGTATAGTCAAACATGGATGTATTATAACTTCAAGTGTTTCACAATTGCACAAAATGATGCGCTGGCGTTTTATTCGTGCATAAGTTATTAACTTTATGTTTTTAGCTTAACTATCGTTGCAAAAGCATTTACTTTGTGCTATAAATGATTTGTAGGTGTTTGGAGCTTAATTGGTGATATATGAAGGTTCACGAAGATTGGATGATGATCGGTCATGAAACAGAGTTAAAAATGAAGAAATGGAAGAAAGTTAAAGGGGGCGTAGGTTACGTCGCACCTAACGTATCTTACGTTTCATGTAATATTTTGGACAGTTTTTGGATGTAAGTCAGAATGATACGTGTATTTGGGCAAGGGGTCGTAACTTACGTCCCTGACACGAATTTCATCAAAACTTCATATTTTTACCATATTTAAGGGTTTGGTTATTTCTAAAAACCCTAGTTCGGAAATTGGGAGACCAAGGATGAATTTGGGAGTTCTTCACTATTTTCACATATCCTAATATCATTTCATTACCTATCAAGGTTACCTAATCACCAAATAGTCACTCAACAAGACGTTCTACACATGATTTTAAGATTCTCTCATAATCATGAGCTCCCGGTTTCTTAGTAGTCGTTTCTAAGTGAAAGGTTCATGTAAGAGACGTATTGAATTGCTAGAGGATATGGGTAACACACAATGAGGTCAATAATGTTAACAATGCCAATAAACTCAATAGAAGAACTACATATAAAAAACACGGTGATAAGGACTATTGTGGAGGTTTTGGAGGGCTCAATGGTCCAAATGGAGGTAATGGAAATGATGGGGGGGTTCGGGGAATTTGATGATCCAAATGAAGAAGAAGTTGATAGCCATTTCCGCCTGGTGGTTAATGATAATCCGGGACCAATAGTGATGCCATATCGAGAGCGAAAATGATTCAAGATATGCCCTATTTATTTAACAATTCATCCCAAGTTTTTAGGTAATACAACTGAGGAACCTTGCTTTCATTTAGATGGTACCATGCAATATGTAGAACCATTGGTGGACCACACTTTACTCATGAAGAGATTAAACTGATATTATTCCAATTTTCTTTGTTTGGGAAGGCAAAACAATGGTACCACATGCTTCAAGTAATATCATTTTCACTTGGCGACAAATGCAACAGGTATTCCTTGGCGAGTTTTATCCAATGAGGAAGGTAAGTGATGCTATTGAGAACATTAGATTATTTCAACAATAAATAGGGGAACAACTGCATGAAGTGGAAATCTCTACCTAATGGTGATAACAGGTTCTAATCTGGTTAGATGAGGTGATACTATGGTTTGTTTGCATTAGGACTTGTTGAAAATGGGGTTATAAAGTTGTTGGAAACGTTGCCGAAGCTCGCCGGAGCCAGCAATCGGAAAGCGTGGGTGTAGGGTGGAAGTTTGGATTTTACAATAAATTACATGTTTGGTCCTTGGTCTTTGGTTGTGTATTAATTTTGTTTTAAAGATGTTAAAGCAAGTTTTGAGAATTACGCAAATTGCCCCTTTAATTTAGTATTGCTAGTTACTTACCTGAATTACCAGTTAACTTACTAACCTTTATAAAACTTTCTTAATTATATAAAACTATGGTTTTATATATTTACCTTGACGTCTTTTATAAATGTATTTTTTTTACCAATATTCTTTATAACTTCAATTTATAAATCATAAATTCGTTATGTTATGATTTAAATAACAACCTAATGGTTTAATT
Organism: Tagetes erecta; assembly: GCA_030867185.1. Classification (NCBI taxonomy): domain Eukaryota; kingdom Viridiplantae; phylum Streptophyta; class Magnoliopsida; order Asterales; family Asteraceae; genus Tagetes; species Tagetes erecta. Next base: position 9,659,477 of record CM061490.1, read on the forward strand.
CACACAAATAAATTTTATGAATAATACGTTCTCATTTCATGATAATTCGTGAAGTTCAAAATGGATACCGAAACAGTTCGGGTTTGGAATTGGTTTAGGTTTGGTTCGGGGCAAATGTTACATGTTTCCTCCTTCAACGAACCTGTGCACCTCCTTCTCCGACTTTACATCTCTCTCCTTTTATACTTCAAAACCAATTCCTACACCTACCACTCCTCAATCCCCACCTATGGCACAATCCCCTACCCACATAAATCTATTATCTTCACCTTCTAGATCTTCTTCTTCTTCTTCTTCTTCTTCTTCTTCTTCTTCCTTAAACTCTCCCACCACTCCACAAGCTCCTAGGACTCATCCTCTTAATATTCGTCAACATCCAAAGCCATGTGTTCCTTGCAGCCCTACAATTAACCATGTTTTTGCCTCACCTACCACCGTACCTACATCGTTTACTATTACGAACACATATTCAGAGTGGAGTCAAGACATGGCCGAGGAGTTCTCTACCCCTAATAAAGAATGGCGCATGGTCCCTTGTACCCTCAACCCTAATACTAACATTATTGATTGCAAGTGATTGTACATGTTAAAGGTAGTGCCTTTACACAAAATAAAGCACGTCTTATTGCTTAAGGATTTCGCCAACATTAGGGAATCGATTTTCGGGTAGTTCTTTTATTTGTTGTAGCCCAACAATGGCTCTATGGCAGTTAGATGCTCAAAATGCCTTTATTCACGATACTCTCATAGATACCGTCTACATCAAGCAACCACAAGGCTTGCTGATCTTCGCACCCAAATCATATCTACTTACTTCACAAATATCTATACGGTTTTAAAGAAGCCCCTCGGGTATGGTTTGGATAGTTCTCTCAAACCCTTCATGAACTCGGTTTTCATGGCTCCAAAGCTAGCCCCTCTTTATTTAGTTACAAGTTAGGGAAGAGCATCATCTATATTTTTGTTTATATTGGTGACATTATTATTACTAATAACAACTCAAGAGTCCTTAAAACCCTCATCACTCAAATAGGTTATTCATTTGTCGTTAAAGTCTTACAACATGCCGGATTATCCGCTGCTAACCTGCTTCCACGTACTCCTATGAGTAAAGTTGTCTTATCTCTCGGAGATAGTCCCCCTTTCTCGAACATGCTCATTATAGAAAAAATCGTCGGTGTGCTTAAATATGTCACTCTTTCCAGACCTGACATTGCATTTGTTGCCAATAAAGTGTGTCAATACATGCTTGCTCCTTTTAAGAATCATTGTTCTACTATAAAAAAGGATCCTTCGATACTTAAAAGGCACTCTTCAACATGGTCTATGCATCCAACACAAATCCATTGACATTCTCCAAGCTTTTAGACCTCCATTGGCAAAGAGACACTCATATCAATGCCTACTTTGATGCTGATTGGGCCAGTTTCCTAGATGGTTGTCAGTCCACGAAGGGATATGCTATCTACTTAGGGTCAAACCTAATATTCTGGTCCGCTAGAAAAAAAATGATTGTTTCTAGATCTTCAACGACATATTAAAACAAAGCTCTAGCTGAGACGATTGCTGAACAACATGGCTAGAAGCTCTACTGAGTGAATTTGGAATACATACAAAAGTCTTACCTAATCTCTAGTGTTATAATCTAGGAATCACATACTTTGCAGCTAATTCGATCTTTCGAGCTAGAACAAAACATGTTGAAAAAGACTTTCACTTTGTCCGTGAAAGAGTTGCTCAAGGAAAAATTAAAGTTTGATTCATTTCAACTGATGATCAGATTGCGGATATCTTTACAAAGCCTTCATCTAACAGAAGATTTTTTTTACACTCCCAACTACATATCGTTTCCTGCCTTCAACATGTTGAAATAGACTTCCACTTTGTCCATAAAAGAGTTGCTCAAGGAAAAATTAAAGTTCAATTCATTTCAACCAATGATCAGATTGTCGATATCTTTATAAAGCCTTTATCTAATCAAAGATTTGTATTTTTAAGCTTCAAACTACATATCGCTTCCCGTTTTAGCTTGCGGGGAATATTAGATCATAAATGTAATTGGAATATAACAAGGATAAATTATGTAAACATGAGATTAGTATATAATTCCCTCCTTGTACAAACTCTATTAACTAATCACACACATTACGGTGTTTATCTATCACACAAAAACAATTACGCATTGATTAAACTATCACCTAAAAACACTTCTTGTGTTATCCTTGCGTGACTTTTTACGCTGTACACGATAATTCCATTCGTGTTTATGTCTTCCCATGTAATAATTCGGTTCATTTAGAAAAAAAAAAAACTAGAAAGTGAATAAAAACTAAACTTTAATAGTTTGTAATCTTCTTTTTTATATATGTAGTCGTATCTTACTTTAACAAACTTATTTTTGGTCCTTATCAAAATTTTAAATCAATCACTATTTATAACGATAACACTTCAAACAGTAATTATATATAATGATAACATTTAAAGAAAGTCATGGTTTTTTACTTAATTAATCCTTGGCCCAAAAATGGCCAACCCTGTCTTGGTTTCAATATCATAGCTAGTGCATAAAATAAGAGGGTTATTGTAGCTTGCTCCCTAATAAATAAAGTATACCATTGGTTATGATTTGTGACACATGCACTTACATCATATATGATCTTTTTCTATAATCTCTTACATTGGATTAATTAGGGTTAAGGTTAATCCAATTCAAAGTAACAATGTTATTAAAATAATTCAGAAACACTTTGTAAACGTCATGTTAATATAGTTTATTACTCTTTTACAAATGTAACGTACTTACCAGTTTATTCTCAGACGATACACAAACCCGTAAAAATTGTTACATTTTAACGCCGTTGTCTTCTTTTACATTTGTTTTTAGAATCAACTTCTTCTTTATTACAAATGACTTTGTTAGTAAAATAGTTCATATGAATTCATATTTTTAAAACTACAACAGTACCAGATTTGAATTTTATTGTTAGAAGAGTATTAACGGTCCATAAATTTACAAGAAGAAAATTATTTAAAAAATATGAACTTTGAAGCAGTAGTATACTATAAGCACTTAATTCTTCTCTAGCAGAGATCTCATATTTAAGTCTATGTTCAGTTGTTCACAATGTTATCATAAACCACCAAACACAAAAGGACTAATATATATTCTCTATGAAATCATGAGTGCCGTTGAATCTTGATCCCAAAACAAGATGGAACTGACTTGGATTGAAGTCTAAGTGGTAATACGTGTAAACCTTTTGGTCACTTCCTTTAGAAATTGTTGTATATGGATAACATGCCAAACCTTCCCTACATTATCTTTTAGCTCTCAACATCTATGTTAACATATGCAGATGTCTTGACACAAGATAATTTACATATCCGTACGTGATATAAAGCTGCATTTATCGATAAAAAGAAGGACGGTTGGAGATTGGAACCTTATCGCGCTTTCTGTTCTCATCAAGATAAAAAGAAACTTGCTGATCGTAGTTTTGATTCTAGACTTGCCAAGTTATGATGTTGGATGATTGTTTATAGTTACCTCGAACGGTGCTTTAAATGACAAAATAGTGTTTTATTCGGTGTAAGTCTTACCGTTTCGACGTTTGAAGCCCCGGTTCGAGGTAATTTTTACATCGTTTGAAACCTCAAAATATAAGTTTGAAATTCGAAAATAAAAAATTAACAGTGTTAAGTGTAATGTTCATATAAAATAACATAGTAAAGATTATTTTCGGATAATAAATTGTAGCATATATTATTTAAAAAAAGATATTAGATATTTTAGAAAAGGAAATGATAAATAAAGAAACAAAACGTGGGGGGCTTAAGCTTGAAGTCAATAGAAGCCTAGTAAATTTGTATGTATTTTATATGTTGTGTGTGGGGGTGGGGGGTCGGGATGAAGGGTAATTGGAAAAGTGGTTTGAAAAAGAGATGGCAAGTGAAATGTTGCACATGGGGGGCTCTCAAAACTAAATAAACTTTTTACACGCGTCCACACCCCAAAAACATACTTTCTTGGACCACATCAAACATTTGCATCCTTCCACCTCAACACTATCATATTTCAACTCGAGCCGTCATAAGACTGTCCACAATGCTGAGGAAGGAATGAATGATTCTTACAAGAAACTTTTTTAATCAATCAGAATATAGAATAAAATATTTAATTTTATACTTCTTTATGCCTTTTTGGAATGAGAGTGGTCCTTCTAAAGTTCTCAATAAGGAACATGGTTTAAAGCACAAGGACATTCAAATCATGAAAATTAATCAAGAAGCTCGTGAATGAGATTTAAAGCTCGTTACCTTACTCGTTACCCTTGCTCGTTTCATAAGGAGTGGTGAGCTCGCAAGCTCGTCTTCCTTGTCCCTTTGCTCGTCTACCACTCCCTTTGTCCTAATACATGTTTGTTTAAATGCATATGAGCATATCTTGTTACCATATATTATATTAGATTTTTACTTTTTCTTCTGATCACAACATATTTTATCATTACATGTCTATCATTCTCACATATAACTCACCCTTTAATATTAAACTATTTAATTTGTGAATCAAAGAGATTACACAAATTCCGCATATTGTGGTGTGTAGATCATGAAATGTAGCCCGTGTCCAATGAAGCCTTTTCCGTGGGTTGGTGAAGGATGAAGTGATGTGATGTAAAAAACCATTACCTGCGGTTTTTTACCGTAACCAAAACAATAACCGAACCGTTTAAAGTAAAAAATAACCAAACCTATACCGAACCATACGAGCGGTTTGGTCTGGTTTGTTTTCGCGGTTTTAGCTTTATAGTCCAAGTTTAAGAGCTCTAAAAACATCCAAAAATCTTGTCAAAATCTTATAAACTTTCAAAAGTACTGGTATTGAAAATTGATTTATATCTGAATATTGCAAGATTACATGTGTTGTAACAATATAATGATAGATACTTATATATTATATATAATATATATTATATATATAGCATATATAATCGATATGCTTGTTATGACATATTTTAACACCAACAAACTGATACATGTTTTAATACTTTACTTACATGAACTCATATATGATATCTAATATGCACACACACAAACACACGTGCGCGTACGGTCCGGTCTGGTTTTTAACAAGCGGTTTTTGTTATAAACCGTAAACCAAATCGTTCATAATGTTCCGGTCCGATTTTTTACGAACGATTTTTTGTATAAACATAAATTGACTGTGAAACCAAACCGATGACCGGTTTGGACAGCTTTGCGATTTGAAGCTAAACCGTGTACACCCCTAGTTAGAGAGTCAATAAACCCTCTTGCCTCTCTTCTTTACTTTTTAAACCTTCTACAAGGTATGGTTATCTCTACATGTGCTACAAGCTATTAAAACCAATGTTATTAAACAGATCGGTCCGACTGTGATTGGACCGTTTTTATAAGAATCCCGGTTCAATTAGACACGGTTTGATGCGTGTTTATGAACCGGATTGAACTGCTAGAGCCGGTCCGATCGGATCGGAACCAGACCGAAGCTGAACCGGTTTAGTATTAAAATATATATTTTTGTGTTTAATTTTCTTGGTTTTATGTTTACATCTATATATTTTCGTGTTTTTTGTAATGAAAGTCAATATGTTGATATTTTAAGTGATGAAGATGATGAGCTCATTTTCTTTTGGCATTAAAACTTGTTTAAATTATGATTCTTTGGTGATTATTGGCGTTAGAACTTGTTTGGATTATTACTTTTATGGTGTAACTTAATATTAGTGACTTATGTTGTGTTTAAATTATAGTTCTTATGGTATTACTTTAATAAGTATATCTTTCATTAGACTTCTGTCCAACCATGATCCAACCACGGTCCAACCAGTAAAATTATAATACCGGTTCAATATCCAGTCAAGTTTTCAAAACATTGCATCGCCATTTTAGTTTACCAAAAAGGTGTTAGTCTTCATTTATGGAGGCTTACAAATAAAACAAACAAACACTAAAAAAGTTATTGATCGAGTTAGACACGTTTTTAATGACATTAGCATAATTTTGTCTTTATAATATCTCATTTCTATGATAAAATTGACATTAGAAAAAACTTTATTTTTTATCCTAAAAGATAAGGAGACTTGAGGTGAGAAAAAAACTATATATTTTTTTTTTCATGAAAAATATAGAGATTTCTCTAAATAAGCAATTCATATAATAGAATTAACTAGGTTAGATAAACAAACAAGTTAAATAATAATATATTAAATTAAATAAGTAGATAATTGTGTATTTTTTTATATAATAAATTGGTGTTAATTTTTTAACATAAAAATTTGAGGTATCAGAGATAGGAACCAAAATTTGACTCAATTTTACTATAATTAAGCGTTTAGATATAAAAACAAAAACTTTATTTCTTCAAAAAATTTAAGGCGTATAAATATATAACTTTTAGAATTTAACTTAAAGCTTAAGGTTAATAAAACATAAAAAGTTTAAATTTACTATTATGCGAAACTGTATGAATGCTTCGTTAAACCATTCATTTATAATTGTACAAAGTGTAAATCCTTTAAGGTATTTTAAAATAAGTAATGTAAATCGTAGTTTAATTTTATATCAAATTTGATGATGATATTAAAGGAAAAAAATTTAATAAGTAAATATGCAAGATTGGTTCAACCAATAACATGTATTTTTAATTTAATAAAAGTGGTTAATGTGGGAGTGGCATATATGATAAACTGAGGTGACAATGATGTGTCGTGATTGAAATAAAGACATGCGGTAAAAATTACTCATCTATTAGTAAACTAGACTAGATTAGTGCCCGTGTATTACACGTGGTGTTATATATTTTTTGATAACATTTATTATTATAAGCTAGTATGAAGAAGTGTAATACATGAGATTTCTTATACAACTCTAATACAATAAAGATTGTTATCAAATCAATTTTTAACATATCTGCTATTTCATAGGTTTGGATATTTACAAATGTTTTCCAACTGCGTATATATCATCTAAACGTTATTACAAATAATAAAATTTGCTAAATATCGTTTATCTGTTAAATCTACACATGTTGAAGTCATATGTAGGTTATGCTACTTACACATAACCTACACATGTGTAGGTAAACTTAAAATGTTAAAAATACATACGAAAAATTTAATTTAAGGAATTTTTTAGTTTATAACTTACAAATTTATGTGTAGGAAGTGAACTTTTAAAAAATATATATACCATTACTAAGGTTTTTTGTATTTTTTTAGTTTATAACTTACAAATTTATGTGTAGGAAGTGAACTTTTAAAAAATATATATACCATTACTAAGGTTTTTTGTGATTTAAGTTTTTTCTTTTTCTTCTCACAATATACGAGTCTTCTAAAATGAACTTAATCACACACACACACACACACACACACACACACACACACATATATATATATATATATATATATATATATATATATATGGACACTTTCTATTGAGAACACATTTTAACTTGAGAGCCACTTAGGAACCACATTAATTGTTGTATTTATTATAATACAAATTGACCAAAATGCTTATAATTCAACTATTTTTAACATTTATCTAAAAAATATGATCGGTGAAGTCGTTTGTTAAAATGCATATATGCACCCACATTACTTGTACACAAACGCACATTGTGGGTGTATATATGCATTCCAACAAAAGACTTCACGAATCATATTTTTTTTAAATAGATGTTAAAATAAGTTGAATTATAAGCATTTTGGTCAATTTATATTGCAAAAAAAATTAATAGTTTGTCTCCCTCTATGATTCGTTAAAATTGTACTTTTTGTCTCCCTGTATGAGGTTATCTTACAAAGTGTAAAAATGGTACAAATTATGAGAATGACACAACGATACAAAAAAACACAATGAAGTGTTAAAAAGTTCATAACTGACAACTTAAATCGAATTTTAGAAAAGTGATTTTGAGACTTGTTCCTCAAGTTGTTTAATTTCCATTTAAGCTCCTGATTTATTCTTGTCATTTGAGCTTCTGATGAGTTTTTGTAATTTAACGTACGAAAAAGTTCTTGACACGAAAAAGTTTCCAGAATTTATTCTTGATACTTCAATTCTAATTTATACATATTCGCCCGTATTATGTGTTTGTGTCATTGTGTGTATATAGACAAAGAAAAAGAAGTATGCTTTTAATTATTAGGTGAAAGAGACCGGCCAATTCAAAGTAAAGAACCATTATACTATAGTACAAATTTGGATGCATGGGTTAACTAATCACGTTTGATACCATGTTCAAGAACCTTATCTAATCAATTAATGCGTATGTTTGTAGCTAGGTTTAAGCTTTAATATGTTCTCCTCTAGTGAAGAATTGAAGTTCCTTCAAGTATTTGCTATTTTTAGGTTCCGTATATGAGTTGTTCATATTCTTTGAAGCATCTATGTTAAATGCATGCATGAGTACATCAACTTACATTTTGTTTGTTATGTGAAACATTTAAAGTTAGGGTACGTTTTACTCTCTTTCTTGTCTCTTAAACTAGAAAAGCTTATCTCTTTATGAATATGAGACCATAAAGCTTGTTTGTCTATAACGGTTAAAGTTTCTTGACATGGGCTAAATGCATCCCCTCTTGATTTTCAATGATGTCAAACCGAAAGAACAGATTTATCTTTTAGTGTGAAAATAATGGAATTTTTTTGACGTGACATTTTGAAACATGTGAGGACATTTAGTTATTAGTATATATAATATATAACCTATATAGCTAGGTAGGTAACTAGCTTAATTAGGTTTCTAATTAGTTCATTAGGGGACGCACACACTCTATATTCATTTCACACCATGCAATTAATATGTTATATAAAGTCAAATATTTCATGCTCCCATTAAAGAAATTCAATGCAAAATATGACCTTACAAAGTTGCCATCGTGTGTGTATTTATTCTACATGTGAGAATAACAAGTAATTAATATAAAACCATACATACATTGAACAATAGCATAAGCACTAGATTGATGAGAAACTAATAAATTTAGTGATTTATAAAAATGTCTAGTGATTATTGCATTGATTCGATCTCTAGCTAGCCATTTAAAAGGTTGCATGTTGTGGTTTAATTTAAAAATCTACTCTCAAGAGTGATTAATTAATAGTTTACTTTTAATTAATAACATAAATATTTCTAGAAACCTTCTACGTGCTAACATGATATTACTTCTAAAAATTGAAAGTAATAAGAGTAAAGCAATATACATGTCATAACAATTAACAATTGGCTCACACTAGAAATATCAACAAACTAGTAAAAAGTTTTTAATGATTATTAATCAAGTAAATTTGAAGTAGTTTGTCTTTATATATAGATGAAGAATTTCCTTTGATATAGTTTTTTTATATATAAATATACAAGTACATGACCTTGATAGGGATATATAATTAATATTCTATAACTAAAATAGATATCACATTTATAGCGTGATCTCACATATTTAATCATAGAAATACAAATGTCATCATAACAATTAACAATTGGTTCACATATATAACACTAGCTTCTTCTACAAATTATCATCTCAATTATATATAACTAAATTTAACACCCGTGTGTTACACACGAGTTAAATAATAACAGTTATAAAGAAAATCGTTATGTTTAAAGAGTTTTAATTTATAAATATTTAATATTTAATAATAATCCTCCACCAACTCATGAATGACACTTAATATTTTCCCTCTCAAACTTCTTATTATAGATTAAAAAATTCCCCCCAAAAGTTACCCCCTAAAACCTTGATTTATTAGGTAGACTAGGTCTAATACCCGTGTGTTACACACGGGTTAATTATAATATTTTTAAAGAAAATTATAACTATTATGTTTATGGATTTATAAATATTAATATTTAAGTTAGCTCATCAACTCATGCATGGTTAAAACACTTAATTTTCCCTCCAAAGTTTCCTATTATATAACAAAAAATTTCCCCCGAAAAATGACCCTCTAAAACCTTGATTTATTAGGTAGATATGAGTCTTTAATGGGATGATAGTCTTTAAGGAGATCGATGATATATATAGTTAAACGGTGTATAATATAACCAAAAGGTTAGGTCAAAGAGAATATATATGTAGTTCTTAATCTTACCATGCTCATATATACTCATTTTCCATTATACTAAAAACACCATAAAGTATGGACATTGTACGTAAAGAAGAAACGGGCATGGTTGCTAAAACCTACACATCATCATCCTCATCACACCACCACTACAACTCTTGTTCCATTAAAGAACGCCGCCCCAGAGGGCGTGACATCCTTAGCGTCGTGAAAGATGAACTTGTGTGTGGTGACACTTAATTTTTTACATTGTTATTATCGATCAGTATCACCACATCACAACGTACCCCCTCTAATTATCGCATCAATCTTTTATCCATTTACAACACACCAATTTTATTATCATCATCAACCCCGGCTATCATGTACAACACCCCTTCTAATTACTATCTCCCACACCAAATCCTAGTCACTGCCTATGTAGAAACATTTTTTTTATATTTTTCTAATCATTATCACCCTCTCATAACATAATACTTAATTAGCAAGTTGAAATGTATCTTTTTAATTAAACACAATTATTTTATTTGAATTAAAACGTAAGAATGATAAATTCTTCTAAAAGTTTTTTGAGAACTCTTTTGTACTACTTCATATAGACCATATTTGCATGCTTTTTATTGACTTCTAATCAATGGAATTGTTTAAATTTGATATATGCTCAAAACATGTTTTATAATAATCAAAGCAGATTATTTTTTTCATTTGAAAGAAGTCATTTATGGTTTCCAATATATCAAGATTATGTTACTAAGGATTAAATAGCACCTTATAAAAAAGTTGAGTTAGTTTACACATGATTTTTTTTATCTTTCAAATAAGTTTTTGTGTATATTATAAGTTCAAATATGGTGGGTTTGATACATAATCTAATAAGGAATGTAACATATTTTCAACCACACAAACCAATAGTAATCGGACTGGATCGGATAGTAACTCAGTTATTTTATTGGTTTATTTGTTAAACCGGTCAAATTGATTGGATCGGTTTGAACTATATAAATAATAAATATATATGTATATATATTTTTTCAAAGTATTAATATAACTTAAAATATAAGTCAGATAGTCAGACACAATTATTTTAAGTTATAAAATTTCAATGCATATATAATATTAATCATATTAAACAAAAATGAAAAGTTTAAAGCTTAAATGATTAAACATAATTCAAATTCATAAAAGATACTACGAGTTTAAACAAAGATGTTCCAAATCTGAAAACACAAACAAATTAAAAAAAATTTCAATCTGATATAACCAGTTCAACCGGTTAATCAGTTTGAACCGGCCGATCCATTATATAACAAACAACCATATATGAATTGGGCTCGGTGTCAAATCAAAACCTGAAAAGATTGATAATCATACTCATAGACCTATAGATTTATGACAATGCTACTTTCTACAGTCCCAAGGTGATGGAAACCTATATGAACTTTGTTGCTAATATAAACTATTGTTATCTTAATCAAGAAGGATAAGGTTAGGGGATTGCTTACGTTTACTAAAGTAATTTACAATGTTATAGCTTGATTAAGGTAAGGACAAATTAATTAAGATGGTAAAAAGGATAAGGATGGGATTAGTGTGTGTGTATTAGAAAGATTCTTATTGGCTAGCTTGTGATTATACTTTGATCAAGAACTTTGGTTATTGGCTTAATTAATGGATATTTTGGACTTTAGTGATCCACCCTAAGTATTTGTAGTTTATTGTTTAAAAAAAATGAAAGAAAACTAAAGATGCACATGGTGTGGAAAGGAATCTTGATTACATATATGCTTTTGAGTTGTTTAAGATATTAAGTAAGGTTACTTTAAGTTAATCAAGGTGTTGTGCACATGATTAAGGATTATAAAACTGATGTCATCTTTATACCGACAGACCTCACTCTTGTTTCCAATCTTCCAACTCAATGATTCTGTTCTTAATCATCTGTAATTTAATTGGTGATTGGATCTAAACACATTAGTTTCTAGCTAATCAGAATTATTGCTTTGATTAGCAGCATTTATAACTAAATAAACATGCCTTTTGGATTCATTTTATTTATATAATATTCAAATTATACTTACATGTTTTTTTATGGACGTCATAAGATTCTCGTAAAATGTTAAGGTTTTTTATTTCTTTTAAAATTGATATTCGTCTATCATATTATGTAAACAACTTTGGTAGATTAGTAACTAGATGCAACTTACAACAACTTCAATGTTCGAACACCAACAAACGCTACCTTGGCATTAATTTGTTTACCGTTAAAGGAGACGTTCTTAATTTAGGGTGCTCTTTTGTGTTCATCTAGAATTTTTGAAATTAAAAACTATTTATCATATGTGATTATGTTCATATGAAATGCCTGGAATATTATGTGTTGGTGTAGTACTTTATAAATTAAGGACCCTCTTGACACTATTATATTGCATTGGTTAAACACTCTCAAACAAATGCATTACTCTAGGATGTAATTAATGGCTTTTTAGTGTACTAACCTACAAATTTCCACTTGCTAATTAAGTAATGGATTTTAGTTTAGAAATATTATAGGGTGCCCTAAGGGGTGGGTCTATACCACACAAATCTAGGTAGCTAGCTCATGATATATTGGTCATTAAGGTATAATTATAATAAGGGATTAATATGTGTAAATGTGTGCCTTTGTATAATTAATCAATGTCATTATCCCTCTAAGGTCAAATTTGTTTGTGTCGTATATTCCACACACAGTTTCCTTCCATGTTTCCTTCCCGCTTACCACACACACTCTCCCTATATATACTATTGTTTATTGGTTAAACATATCAACTTAAGTTTTAAGGATTATTGTATTTTAATTAATACTATGAGTTATTAGCTGCTTTCACTTCTAACTAGCAATTTTACTGTCACCAATGTCAACTTAAAATTATACTTGTTGTGTTGCTCTGCTTTTATACCATAAAAGCATGCCATGCAGGATAATAATGTCACGTGGATAAAAGCGGAATGACACGTCAAGTGAAATGTTAAGTTGGAGTGATGGCAGTGAAAGTGTTAGTTGGGAGTGTCAGCGACCAGTACCTCATAGTTAGAAGTATTAAAATCCAATAACCTAAGTTTTAGCTATATTCTAGCTTTTATAAACTATTTTAAGATATACCGAGACGATCTGTAGACTATATAGCTCGCAGTACATTTTTATATATGTTTCTATGGACGGGGAAGTGTATTATATGTAAACAAGTGCAAAGGAAGATGCATGTTCTTAGGCATCAAGTGCCACGAGATAAGTTGCAAAGATCGAGTACATGTGTGTACCTATCTTTTATATAATAAAGGAAAATAAGTTATTTATATGGTATGATTTTATAGCTATTTTTATTATGTGGCATAATTTTAGATTTTCTTTCACTATAACTAATTTTTTTTAAATAAATCTTAATAATTTTATATTTAAAATATGTATATATTTATAATAATATATTATCGATCATAACAGTAATTACATTTTAGTCCTCTGATATTTTGAAAAATCTTTAAAAATTTAAGAATGTTTACATTTTCAACCCTCTCCTACTAGGGGTACAGTGCATGTGCTTGGGTCGGTTTATATTTAATAGGTTATAAAAATGAAACTTAAAGATAAAATTGATAATAACCTACGATTAAATATCTCAGTATGTCTAGTTTCCAATTCATTAATGGTTCGATAATTAGGTCTTTGGAGGAAATGGTTGAGCAAAACTAGCATCTATCGCTTCTAGGTAATGTCTCAATATCAAACTCCAAAGATAAATGGGAATGAGTTAATGATAAAAACGAAATCTTCTCGATCGATCGGTAACGTTAGTAAGGATCCAAATTATGAAAGCAAAAATGACATCATAGTTCAATAACAACAACATCCCGATGGACATAATTATTAGCAATATTAAAGCCGAAGTCTTTGGATCAACCATAGATCAAAGTTATATGAGCTAGTTTGGAATAGATGGGTTGATTTTAATATTAGAGACATTGTATATTAATCTTATTCTTTGTATTCTTTTCTTTTCTTTTGTTTTTAATAAAGTTGGCTTTTAAAAAAATGTGGTATTTATATTTGTGTGCAACACTAATACACGTGTTATAGCGACATGGGTTTTAACAATCCTTAAATTGCGCCTTAATTTTTGGCTTTGAAATTCGTCTTAATTAAGGGCCATTTTTAAAGTTACAAGTAACCATTAACCATTCTAATGCATTGTCACAAGCCATCACCCAATTAAAAATGTCAAATCTCATATAGAGAACTCTAGTTTAATGTTAACAAGTTTTATTTTAAACCAACTTGTGAAAGATGAAACCTTATTAATTAGTGAATACATGTTAAACACTAGACGAATTTTAACAGTTAAACTATATATTCTTTTATCATACAATCTCTTAAACTATTTTATTAGAAAACTTAAACCAGTAATTAGTGTTTGGTATGCACTAATAAAATGTCAAATTGAATGGATTATTCTGAAAAAATGAAAAATAATGTGTTTGGTTGGTTAATAAAATTAATAATTACAAATAAATGAAAAATACGCCATTTTTATTTCATCTGCCCCATTTTTTTCATTCATTTAAAAAATGAAATAACGTTTTTAACTCAATGCTAAAACTATGAGTCCATGACCTGAACCATGCCCAGACCTTGACCCGAATCAAGACCTCATGAACCGACCCATATGGTGACCCACCCCTCGAACCATGACCCAACTCATGTCTTGAGCCATGAAGCGACATGTAACCCGACCCATGACCTAAACCATGACTTGACTCATGACCCAACCCATTCCTCGAACGATGACTTGACTCATAGCCTGACCCATGTTGATCCATGACTCGATCCATAAACAAACTCATAACCTAACTCATGTCCTGACCTGTGTCTCAAACTATGACCTAGCCCATGGCCTGATCAATGACCCACTCCATAAATTGACCCATGATTCAATCCTTGAACAAACTCATGACCCGATTCACAAACTGACTCGTGACCCTACCTATGAACCGATCAATATCCTGCCCATTTCTGGAACCATGGCCCAACCCATGAACGAATCGTGTCTCGATCGATGCCCCGACGCATGACCTGAATTCATGAACTGATCCATAACCATGACTCATGACCCGACTCATGAACCTCTATTCTTATAATAAAGTGGCACACTAATATAGTTTATGGTTTGAGTTTAAATTAAAAGTCTTATTTTGGTAGAAAAGGTCGAAAGTTTTTTTATAATCATTAAACTGCTCAAACGAACTCCTATTCAACTCACTCCAACGATGTTGGAACCGTCATGTCAAACTCTATAATTTTAGATTTTCTGGTTTAACTTTTAGGTGATTTTAGAATTTTGTGCTCAAGCTCATTGTGACATTTTGTCGTCATTATGTCTTTTTTCTTTTCATTGTTTATTTTCAACTTATCGTTGTCTTTAGGGTTTAACATAAGGGTTTAGTTTAATGATTTAGCTTTAGAGTTTAGCTTTTAGTGTTAAGCTTGTAAAGCTTAGTCTTAAGTTTTATAACTTAAGTTTCTAGCTCATTGTGTCTTTTTTCTTTCAACATTGTGTTTTTTTCACGTAGTCATTGTGCTTGTTTTAGTTTTAGCGTTTAGCTTTTAGTGTTTAAAGTTAAGATTTAGATTTAGGGTTTAGATTTTAGGTTTAACGTTTGAGATAGCTTTTAAGTTTTAGAATCTACTGATGTGCAAAAACGGGTCTATAAAAAACAATATTACTTAACCTAAGACTCGACTTAGACACTCGAATTAAACTCTAGACAACTTAAACTAGGCCACGAGACAGGCAAGTGTACATATCGAATGTAGACAAGCGTTGAAAAGTCCGGATATCGAACCCTAGAGACACTACGAATATGAAAATGACTCAATAGAGACACTACGAATATGAAAATGACTCAACTAGGACGCAACATAAAATTGTTTAATTATATTGTTGGGGGGTTTTTGCAAAATAATTTAAAACAAAATAAATACTTAATTACCTAATTAATTTTAACGACTCAAAAGACAAGAAAAATGGAGATTTTGTTTAAAAATCAAGACTTGGAAAAAATATCACTTAGATGAATCTCGTAAGCGACTTATAAACTTGGCCCGATTACTTTGAATGAAGATCAAACCGAATTCCAAAAAATACGAATTCTAAGAGAAGCAAAATGATCTCGGATCATTCTCCGAGTGTGACCGAATTGACTCCTAAAACCCGCGTTAAACTATCGGTTGATCGAATTACCTCTCGGTCTCTCCAACTTTATTAGCACACTCGAAAGTAAATTAATCACTCGATCTAAAAGACTCAATACAATATCATGCAAAAGGGCAACATGTTTAAGATCACTTGAACACAATTAACAACATAATTAACTACTTAGGTAACTTCCTTTCGGATAGTTAAACTCCTAATTATTCAACTATCAAGATTAACCGATTAGCTAATATTTTTCAACCAAAGCTAAGTAGATCACTAAAGTTCCAATCTTTTCTTTACCGGTTCTAATGATTACGTCTAGTAATACATTACAAAAATCATCAAATCAAGTAAAACGACTTCGTCACAAGAATCCCTATGATTAAACTAACCATACAATGCAAGCAACAACATGGTAAAGATGATAAAAATCACAACTTTAATAAGCAAGCACATTTAGTTGATCATAACCATGCACTTTAACTAATAATCAGTTCATCAACATGTCAAAATAACCGAATCAAGTAACAAATCAACAAACGTTCATCATCTAAGTGATACTAAAAAGTTTAGCTACTCATAATTGCAGAAAATATCACCGAAGTTACTATTTTCAAAGTAAACATCAATGAATCAAGTATCAAAATCGAGAACATAAAGAACAAGAACCCGGATTGATGATCACAAACATTTCCACGAACCGAGACTTGATCTTTAGCTTCTTCCTCTTATTTTCTTCTCAAATCACCCTTAGAATGATCTTGAAATGGCTGGAGTCAAGTATCCTTAATTAGGGTTCTTCAAGTTGTTTAAATACCATGTTTATAAGAACCACGTAATTATCATCTACGCGATACGCGCAACAGGCAAGCATATCCTGTTCATATCACCTAGATTAATTAAACATCAATTCCCTTGAAACACACATATGCGATACGCGCAAGACCAGCTACATGTTGTGTGTATCGCGTAGCTTAACTTTTCCAGCGTGCTCGCTTTTTTCTGCCTCTTTCTCTCATTCCAAGCCTTCAACTTTCTCCTATTCAACCCGTATCCATCACCAAAGCTTGCTCCACTTCTAAACACGTCGAAATAACTACAAAAAGTAATCAAGACTAAGATTCTACTCTAAAAACAGTTAACTACTAAAAACTAATAAATGACTCGAAAACTAACTAAATTTGACTAATAAAGCCTATAAAAACATGATGTGTTTTTCCAACACATCATCTACATTCCTAACTCATTGTGTCTTCTTGTTTGTCATAGTGTATTTCCTGTTTTTTCTTGGAATTTGGAGTTTAGCTTTAGAGTTTAATATTTATGGTTTAGTGTTAAGGATATTATGAGCTGGTTCCAACATCGTTGGAATGAGTTTAATCGAAACTTGTTTAGCCTTTTAATGATTTTAAAAAAATTACTACACTTTCCCAAAACAAACTTTTTAATATGACTTTACCATATAATATATATTCCCGCAGAATAAAAATATTTAATCGTTATGAATTATAAAAATGAAAGAAATTGGCATATATATATATATATAACTAGGTTTAACACCCGTGTGTTACATACGGGTTGAATAAAAATATTTTTAAAAAATTATAACTATTATATTTAAAAATTTATAAATAATTTTGTAAATTATTATGGCAAATTGGCCTAAAATAATCCAAACTAACACCTATTGGCCGAAAATAATCCCAACTCAGTTTATTCCCTCCAGGGTCCAAAATCCAACTTTTTTGGCCTACAGTGGTCCGCCGTTAAGTACACTTAACGGCCATTAACTTTTTTTCTATTTTTTTCGAATTTCAAACCGATATTTTAAGAATTTTGATCGGGAGGAGAATACGAGTAAGTTGATGTAAACCTTACTTCCAATTGTTGCTCCAAATGGTTTAATTTTGATATCCGGTTAATACACCGTTAGGTTTTAAACACCCGATTGAAGACCGTTTTGTCGTTTGGAACACCAGTTCGAAGTAATGTTTACATCAATTGAATCGTATACTCCTCCCGATCAATATCCAAAAAACCTTGTTTTGAAATTCGAAAAAAATCAAAAAAAAAGTTAACGGCCGTTAAGTGCACTTAACGGCGGACCACTGGAGGCCAAAAAAGTTGGATTTGGGACCACTGGAGGGAATAAACTGAGTTGGGATTATTCTCGGCCAATAGGTGTTAGTTGGGATTATTTTTAGCCAATTTGCCAATTATTATTAATCACAAAATTTTGTCTTTATTAATTTTCCTACTCAATTTTCCCTCTCAACCTTCCTCTTATAAAACAAATTATGTTTCCCTCCTAAAAAATTGCCCCCTAAAAACTCTAATTTATTAGATAGATTATTTTCTTTCACGAATAGTTTAGGCACGTTAAGTTCTTGTTCGTTTAGAGTGAGGAGAGTCCACCCTTAACTTTTTCATATTTCTCTCAACTCCTAACTCACCCTTAATTATACCCCAAATCACTAGGAGTCTATCTCAATCCTTTTTTTTTTCTCATTGTTTTAAACTTTTAATATGTCATCAATAATAAAACACAAATTACAACTAATATATAAAAGTATACAACTAAAACAAAAAAAATGGTTAAAACTTTTAAAAAAACGAGCAAAACAAAAAAAACTAAAAAATTAAAAATTAAATAATAGCTAGTCGTCGAGTTTTGGAGTGTAAGCGAGCTCGATATAGCCAACGAGATCCGTTTGAAGGTTTTGGTGAACACCGTTGTCTTGTATGTTCATCCTTACGTCCTCCAAATCTTGTATAGCTGCCGAAGGGTCTGGAACATAGTCGGGGCATAACGTTAACCCATCATCTTTTAAACTCATGTTGTGCAAAAAACAATTTTACGAATAGTTTTTAAGAAAATACCTAACATTCCGGAAAACCATGACGAGTCGAATGGTGATTGTATAAAAGTGGTACGTGCTGAGCGGTTGGTCTACGCAAATATTCTTTCTCATACAATCTTATAACACCCTCACAAAATTCTTGAAGGTTTTCACGTGATGTTTGATCTGACATATTTAAATATTCATCTAAGGATCAGGAATAGTTCCATAACCTAACTGACGGATTGCGGATGTGCATTTTTTCACACTCGTAAAGCTTTTCTTATGTCTTGCTTTGAGCCGAGTTCGAAAGTAATCATTGTCGTTTCCCATATCCGCAACTATTTTTAAAAATAGTTCCATGTTCATCAGAAAACGATCTCTAATCATCATCGCATTAAATTTCGGACTCTTGGAAAAATAATAAGCAACAAGATGATCATGAGACTCAGCACGATCATCTCTTCTAATGTAGGTTATTAATGAGCTTGTAGTGTCGTGAACATCGATAGATTACACAAAGTTTGAGACCGAAATGATACATGCAAAGTTATTTTCACAGATTTCATTCGAGTCATCGGGAGATGATAAAGACAATCCCGTGATTGTATCTTCAACTAGTAAAGGATGCAACATATTTTAGAGTGTTGAGAGAGGTTTGAGGGTGTTTGTGGCTGATTTTGTATAAAATTGAGCGGGTTTTAAAATTGTTTGTATTTTGTATTTAAAAGGTGAATTTTTTATTTAATATATAAACTAGCCGTTGGTTTGTTGGCCCATATAACGTTAAAACGCAATTATATTCTTAGTGTGGGACTCGGGGAAAGGTCACTAAATGAGACACTAAAACTCGATACTCGTGGCCGAACACCCCCCCTCCCTCCCCGGAACCCCACTCCATCCACTCTTATACATATGACCTAAACACATTAGATTATGTGCATGCTATATAACATGAATATGTGTAGTAAACCACGCAACATTCAAAACTAAATAAAAAACTTTTTTGATAGTCTTTTACAAAAATAAATAAATAAAGTTTAAAAAACAGACTAATTTTTTCATAAAAATTGTGAAAAGTTATTACACAAATGTAACTTAAGTGATTGAATCATCATGAAAGCTATAACTGAGAGATCAAAATTTTAAGCAAGAACACCATGGGCGGCCCTTGCATGGGGCGAGGCGGGCAACAACCCCGGGGCCGGTCTTTCAGGGGGCCCGAAAACTAAAGTTTTATAAATTTTATTATTTATAAATAATTAACCATTTAACTATGACCGTTATAGTCCAAAGTAAGCATCTACAACCTATTTAACCAAACTACTCATAACCTAAAAACTAAAATAAAAGAACAAGTTTTATTCGCACACACTTATTAAAACCAAATGGTCAAATTAGTTAAATACTTAACCCAAACCTAAGTCCTAATTGAACCAATGTTTCAGAAGTTAAGAAAGGCCATAAGCCCATTACTTGAATTATTCTAACTTTGATTTGGCAATTGAACAAGTTGACGATGATAACAATTGAAAAGGATACATTGGAGAATACGAACTATCAAAACTTGATTGACAACTTTGCCTCAAAAAACGTTAAGAGAGCGGTCTGGTTCAGTTAGATATGTAAACTAAAACATTCTGCTACAATACTTTTGCTTTATTTATTACTATGACAATTATCACCGTCTTATATATATATATATACATATATTTGCCCATTATTATACTTTATTACAAGTTATTTGTTTTACACTTTGGGTGCCCAAACTTTTTTCGTCCCGGGCCCGTCGAAAATTCATAAGACGTAGGACCGGCCCTGAAGAACACATATCCCTGCATAAAAAATTATCACGCAAGTGTAAATTACATTTGTGTGATTTCAAAAATTATCACCCATGCATGTTTCATTCTCATGCAAATGATTTAAGGGAAGAAATTTTCACTCAAACATTTTTGGCAAGGGATTAGATTCTCACGCAACCTGATGAACGGTCCTATTCACTTCACACGAAAATGACTCTTTGTATAACAACCAAACTCGAGATAAATGACCTACGTATGTACTTGTATGATACCGATTTCACAGAATATCCAAATGGCTCAAGAACAACGATTAATCAAAGACGATAATATGAACCAAAGGTTCCAAGAACAATGTTATTTATAATCAATAATCAACATAAACTGAGAGTAAACATTCATCAAACCTTAATACTTATACTAATCCTAACAACTAGAAGATAATAAAAAAATTAAATAAATAAAAGATATGATAATTGAGAATTAAAATATTCTTTAAATCTTCAAATAATTTAAATATCCTCTAAATCTTCAAATAATCATCAACCTGTATTCCATGGGATCTCAATCCAAAACGAATTCATATCAAGAGTCATTATCCGCATCAATGTATGTAAGAAAGCTATACATACAAAGCACTCATAAAAAACTAAACGAATTAATTTTTTTTTAATTTATATTTGTTACGGTGGACACAGTGGTTGTGGCGATCTTGCGAACTAGGAGTTCTCCTTATTGTAGAGCTTGTGGTGTGATAGGGAGTATGGTAATGACCTCGTGAGGAAGACGGTATATACACTCTGGCGTTAGTAAGCAACGAGCTCGCAAGGTCCTCAACACCCACTCCCGGTACCACACTTACATATTAGTGTTCGGTAACGATCCTTTTCTAGTAGTTAACTTAAACATCTTAATTGAGTTAGGTTATTCTACAAAGGATAAAAATGGTACAAAGTGTAAGAAGGATTTTCAACCATTAGATTAATTTTTAATGGTTGAGATCAATTTGTGGTAATACATGTTGGTGGAGGGGTATTTTTGTCATAGCCACTTTTGTTGACTTTCTCTCTCCACATGCAAGGCACATGTCAATTCCCCCACTTTTTTGAAACGTTAATAACTTTTACATACGGCGTTAGTTTTTGATAAAAATTGCACCAAAAAAATAAGCGTTTTTTTATCTTCGAAACGCGTATAATATTAATATATAAAAAAAAGAAATTTTTTTTCCGATTTTTCAGCTCATTGTGTAATATCATTGTGTTATATTATAAGTTGTGTAAAACCATGTTTTTTCAGCTCATTGTGTAATATCATTGTGTTATATTATGACACAATGAGCTGAAAAACATGGTTTTACACAACTTATAATATAACACAATGATATTACACAATGAGCTGAAAAATCTAAAAAAAATTCTTTTTTTATATATCATAATGATATTATAATATAACACAATGATATTACACAACTTATAAAAACTTTTACATACGACGTTAATTTTTTATAAAAATTGCACCAAAAAACAAGCGTTTTTTTATCTTCGAAACGCGTATAATATTAATATATAAAAAAGAAATTTTTTTTTCCGATTTTTCAGCTCATTGTGTAATATCATTGTGTTATATTATAAGTTGTGTAAAACCATGTTTTTTCAGCTCATTGTGTAATATCATTGTGTTATATTATGACATAATCAGCTGAAAAACATGGTTTTACACAACTTATAATATAACACAATGATATTACACAATGAGCTGAAAAATCTAAAAACAATTCTTTTTTTATATATCACAATGATATTATAATATAACACAATGATATTACACAACTTATAATATAACACAATGATATTACACAATGAGCTGAAAAATTTGAAAAAAAAAATTCTTTTTTTATATATCAATACTATACGCGTTTCGAAGATAAAAAAACGCTTGTTTTTTTGGTGTAATTTTTATTAAAAAATATTGTCGTATGTAAAAGTTATTAACGTTTAAAAAAAATGGAGGAATTGACATGTGCCTTGCATGTGGAGAGAAAAAAAGTCAACAAAAGTGGCTATGACAAAAATACCCCTCCACCAATTGATTCATCTTAATCTTTAAAAATAGATCTAATGGCTATAAATACTTCTTACACTTTGTACCAAAATCAAACTTTGTATATGAATCTTTTTCTATTATAAAAACTTTTAAAAACAAAAACTAAAACAGATGAGAGGCACCTTGAAGACATTTATGCTGAACATGTGTGACTTAATCATGTTGCAGTATAATATAAAGATTAACTAATATGTGTACCTACGAGGATTATTATACTAATTTAAAAGTTAACTTTCACTGTTTTTCATACTTAAATGGTTGTATGTTAACCACTAATTATCAACCACTAATCACTTTATAACGCTTACTTAAATTATTAACCACTAATTATCAACCACTAGTCACTTTATAACGCTTACTTAAATTATTAGTTTTTAAAAACCACTCTTTAAACATAAACCCTTCATATACAACATCTTAATTGCCAATGTGGGCTAGCTCACTTGCTAAAACTAGGCAATGCCTTTTAGATGGAAAATCATTGGTCATATCCCTCATATTTAAGGTGATATTTAGTCTAATTTAATTTGGAGTGATATAATGTAATAATAGATGTAGTTTGCCGTTAAAAAAACGTCTTACTTATCTACTTCTGCTGATACTAATAATATAAAGATATAACAAATGTACCTCCAAGGATTTATTAATTTAAAAGTTAGCTTTCACTATTTTTCATACTTCAAATGGTTGTGTATTTTATCGTATAAACTTATAATTTGTAAGGTTGGTGATCCGGCCGTACAATCTATTTGCCTCTCATTTTTAACATATTTGCTTGTTTAATCTTTAACCTTCATCTTTGACATATTTATATTTTTACCTCAACTTTCGATATATAGACTTTTGACTTCATCTCTCAATCATTACAACACATCGAACATGTTGAAGTCGAAAATGTTCTTAACACCTGTAACGAAGTAAACGCAACCGTATATGAACAAACATGAGACCTGGTAGCCACAGAATGCGGACTCAACACATGACAGCGGTCAAAATACTTATGTTGCCCTTTTAACACGTCTAACAAAGTCACAAACGTAAAACCCGACCTCCACATCACGCGGCTCAACCATAATCTGGTTAACCACAAACTATCAGCCACCGATAAACTATTAATCACCTCATGACAAAACCGCCCTTTAAACATAAACCCTTCATAAATCTTGATTAAATAAATTCTATATACGTACAAAAAGGCATGTATATAAGGTGTTTTGGTATTTGTCTCAGACTCATAAAATTCAAGTCCGATCATAGATACATAATCTAGATTTAAGAATACATTAGCGGGTTAAAAAAATAAAAACTCGATCAATGTGGCTTTTTTTTCTGACACCCTCATATTATAAGTCAAGACCTAGAAAGATGCTAGGATAAGAAAAAAAATGACTCTACGATAGGTTACAAATTAAAACACAAAATTGTATCATTCTAGCCAGTTCAAGTTTTAGATTTCATACACCACATTGGTCTCAACTGTAGTTTACAAAAAAGATTAACGGTTGTTTACATCATTATAAACTGCAATTACCTTTTTATAAACTGTCTTTTAAAATTTATCTTTTTTGTAAACTGCAGTTTACCTACACGTACTATATGAATCCAGATTGCCGATATTTATTCTTTAGAACCAAGGAATGTAAAGTTGCACCAACGTGGCACTTTATGGTACTAGCTGTGTTGTAAAACACTTGTAGAAATGGTTTCTAGATTGCTCTCCCAGGTATGCTTTAGATCCAAAGACAATGGCCTAGCTAGCTAGCTAGCATTGGCAGCTTTTTAGGGCACTAAGGTTCACCCCGGCCTACTGTCTTTTGTTTTTATGTAGCCAATGTGTGTGGATTTTAAAGCAACATTCGATCGGCCAGTTATTTAAATTCCTAGATTTTCATTTGAGCTTAACTTTAGGAATCATATCTCTTGTTAGCTTCTTCTTGAAATGCCAAAACAATGTTTTATAATGGTTTGTTTATTAATATCACAAGATTTACAAATCACAATCAAGATCTTGTATGTTTTAATAATAAGATTACACAATTCTAGAAAAGTGGAAATTGGAGAACTTTTGTTGTAATGGAATCTGCCCATTTTGATCTATTAGAGTACTATTTCTATGTTTAACAATAAAACTATAAATGCATTTTCTTAATTAGTTTGGTTAAAGATGACTTGATTCATGGTTCGGTTGATATTATACGACAATCAATGGAGAGTGTAGGCATACACAACTCATGTTTACATACAACGTTTTAACACGTATTTTTTACTGGTTGTTATAAATAGAAATCTAGAACGAAGACTAAGTAAAGTAAAGGAGAGTACACATCTTAAGTCGAAGAGCCTAGTCTCTTTGATTGGACATATGTTATTTCGATTAGTGTAATGCCATCATTCTACTGACAACGTAATGGGGCGTGAAAGGGGTGATGTGACAATTCTATCAAGCCGAAACACTGCCCTAAGGCGTGACGGGGCTGTGCATGTGTTTATGGTGATGTTGCATTCCTATCAAGTCGGAACACTGCCCCCAACCCTTAACAGGCTTGAATGTTGTGTGTGTGTTTTTTTATAACTTTTTTAATATTCTAACCAACTAAAATAATTAATGCATATTATCAATTTTAATAATACAAGCTTCATCATGAACACACATTCACTAAACTCATTTTCACTATTAAACACTCCTCCAATCTACCTAGCTAGATGGCAACCTGTCAATAAACCCAACATTATGGCAACGTGTCGATATCACCTCAGCACTACGAATGGTTTAAACCATCATCACTTCATCTCTAAATAAATTTAGACTTTTGTCAGTTTGTTAATAGTGATTTTCAAATATAGAGGAGTAAACTATAGTTTTGATCTCAATGTTTTGATACCTTTAACATGTTAAGTCTTATCTTAACACTTTAGGTTCTTGTGGTTTTGCATGTCTAACTCAGATGGTCCCGAACAGGCGAACACTAGTTTATCTAATTTTCCATTAATTCTCCCCTATGTGCCCTGCATGTGAGGGGTAAACATATCATTTCTCTAAACTCTTTTTGACCAGCGACTGATAAAAATGGTGACCTATATAAAAGAGTGAAAAATGACATTTTTACCTCTCACGTGCAGGGCAGAAGAGGAGGATTAACTGAAAATTAGATGTAGTTAGTGCTTCAAACATTTTTTGTAAAAATAAAAAATTACAAGGACCTAAACAGTTATAGTGACTGAAAGTGTTAAAAGTATCAAAACATAAGGATTAAAACAATAGTTTACTCAATGTAAAGAGTAAGTATTAATTTTTAGATTTTTTAGTGTATAATAGAGAGAAAATAATAATTAATTAATTAATTATTTTGTGAGTTAGATTAAGTCATAGAGATAAATAACTAAATTTATAGAATGTGATATTATCTCCTATATAATAAAAGAGAATGAATTTTGTTTATGGGTCATGATTTTAAAGCTATTTTGCCTATGTGACAAGAATTTAAAGCTTCTTTCAGAATAACTAGAAAAACCATTCTTTTAAATAAATTTTAATAAATTTTATATTTAAAATATGTATATATTTATAATAATATATTGTAATAATGCTCGGTTATATGATGTAGTTTTTTAAAAAATAATGTCCCATAAAAAAGTTATGTATGTTTAGAAAATATTGAGGTATTTAATTATAAGTTATTACCAACTTTATCTCTAGGTTTCAATTTTATATCTATCAAATATAAGTTGACCCATACACACCCCTAGTAGGAAAGGGTTAAAAATGAAAAAAATATTCTTAAATGTTTAAAATTTCTCTACAATATTAGGGGATTAAAATGTACTTACTTAAATTGGTTGGAACAGCATGTGTCCCCATGAATATCCTTAAAATCACTATATGGGTGTTGTTGCCGAGCTTAGCACAGACACTAAACTAGTTATTATATACATATATATATAATAAAACATATAAAATCACTATCTGGATGTTTGTTCCCGAATGTAGCACATACACTAAACTAGTTATTATATATATATATATATACTAGTTTAGTACCCGCGCTACGCTCGGAAACACAATTCAAGTGATGGTTTTAAGGATGACGTTCATGAATGTTCCATTTAGTTTTGAGACAAAGTCGTGGTAAAACGGAACACATGATATAGTTTTAAATATTAAATTTTTAGTATAGCAATATTATACTCAAGTTAAAGAGAATAAAGTGTTTAGTTTTATGGTGTAGTTTATTTTTTTTAAAAGATCATATAAAAATGTAATGTATATTTATAAAACACTAAGGTCTTTAATTGTATGTTATTATTAACTTTATCCATAAGTTTTATTTTTAAACCCTATCAAACATAAACCGACTCACATACACCCCTTGTAGTAAAGGGTTAAAAATATAAATACTCTTAAATTTTTCAGAATTCTCCAAAATATTAGGGGATCAAAAATGTAATTAGTTTTATTATAATAAATTTTATATACATATTTTAAATAAAAAATCATTATTATGAGATAATCTCTCAAATAATGTCATATAAGCTAAAAGCTATGAAAAAATGTCATATAGGATTTTTTTTGTTTTGGTATATTACATAAAGATATATATAATATATATATATATATATAAACGGGGTAACTTTGTTAAACATAACCAAGTTTCAGTTTTGTTCTAATTAAGTCACCCAAGTTTAAAAATTGTTCAAATTAGGTCACCCACCTTCATATTTTATTCAAATTAGAGGTTTTAACATGTTGTTTTCACATGTTTTTCTTTACGTTTCAGTTAGGAATTATTTTTTACATTTTTGATGCTAATGTGAAGCGGTGATATGAATTGTAGGTTTATTTTTAATTATAATTAACATATTTTTAAGTTATTTAATATAATTACATATATTAAATATTCTGACCCCCACATTCTTTTTTCTTGACACAAACAAAATCCAACAATTGCTCGATTTGGAAGTTTAGTCATCTAATTCAAATAAAATATGCTTGAGTGACCTAACGAAAACAAAATTAAAACTTAGTTATGTCTCTATGACATTTCTCCTAAAACATATAGGGTTTAAGAATAGGAACTTTAAGAGGTTTCAAAATTGGACCACTAAGTTTTTTTTTAAAATTACAAATAGGTCCTTTGACTTTGTGTTTTAGTGATTTATTTATCATTGCATAATTTTTTTCCGCACCCCCACATATTTGATAAATTTCTCATGCGACCCCTTAAATTTAATAACTATTATTGACCAAAACTTAGTTTCATCATACTTTGACCACTAAAGTTTCAATAGTATACTTAGTTTCCCTCACTTTAGCCACTAATTTTGTGACATGTTTTTATAGTTTTCGACAAGCATAACCGATAACGATCAAAGTTATGCCGCATAACATTGCGGAAAAGTGATCAAACGAATGTTGTGGAGTGCATGGAATAATGACCACAGTTAAGCCTAAAACATAGGAGAAAAATGACCAAACTCTCACCACAGGCCGGGTGTAAGGGAGAAAATAACGACCAGGGTCACACCGCATAACGCGGGCTAAAACGACCAAACTAATGCCACGAAACATAGATGATAACTATTGAGTCACGCCACATAACACAAAGAGAAATGATCTAACTCCCGTCGCAAAGGGCGAGGAGAACATAGCTAGTTTAATTAAATTATAGCAATGAGAATAGAGATGCTAACGTGAATGCTCTTATATGAAATGAAAGAGTCGCCATCTATAAACTAATTTTTACTTATGGATAAAAAAAATGGAGACAAAAGTTTTTATATTCAAAGCTGTCTTCAAAATATTTATTATAGGTAATTAATAAAGAGTTTGTTATAAGGGAAAATGAAAACGTTAACAAGATTATTTTTGAGAAATTTGTTTCTCGGTTCCTAAGAATAATGTTGTTCCCTTTTTCAATTTACGGTGTTCATTAAATGCATTTTTATGTATGTTCTTAGGCACATATTAATAAAAGTTAATGTAACATTAATCAACTTGATAGAGATTTTGTTTTTTAAATGTGAAGGTCATGAGTTCAATATTTGATAACGATGTTTAGTGAGTTCAATCCATGATATTGATACTCGGTGTTAAAAAAACATGAGATTAGTAAAAGAAAAGCCGTTGAATAATTAACAAACATAATTCTTTATTTAGATCTTTCTGTTTAAACAATTACACTAGATTTGTTTATAACATCTTTTTCGAATGACGCATTTTATTAAAAAAAATATATCAAATCACTAACAAGATGTTAGGGCCGGTAAGAGCATACAACCATTACAAAGGAAATCTAGTAAAACTCACTCACATAGTAGTTTAACACAAACCAATTAATAACAAAAAGATGAAATCTTACAAATTCTCACCTTTCAGTTGTAAATTCAGCTAGCACATCGGCTCAAATCCACTAACTAATTTCAGCTTATGAGTAATCTATTCACTGATGGAGTCTTGAAAAACACATGCACAAGCATATATTAGACATTTAATACATTAACATCTTTTTAGTGAAAATATATTAGATTCTGATGTTATTTAGTTTTACCTTATTTTAGTAGGTAACTTTGGCAAAAAGAATTCAAACGAGAGCTAAAACGTTAAAACCCCCAAAAATCTTTCATAATACAATGTTAGCAGTCCGTTAAGAATGTACCTATACAAACTTAGTGGTCTGCTATTCTTGTAATGTGACAAAACTTTCTTCTCAAACTTAAACCGTTTAACCCGACCTAAACACACACACTTTTGTTTCAATTAGGTGACTTAATAGAAATAAAATTTAAAAATAATTTATTTAATTTAAACTAAAAAAAGTTTTAAGTGACGAAACAAAATAAAAAATTAGATTATTTTTTTACAAAGTTACTCATATAAAAAAAAAAATAATAACGAAGATAAAATATTTTCCTCATCACCTCCCGAAAAAATCTGTCATCTCAAACAGAAATGCAGAAGTAAGATAAGTCATTCTTCTTCTTCTTCATCACATCACGATTCACCTGATCATAAACCCTAACTCCATTCAACAACAACAAACATGGCCGATACTCTCACTGCTTTGAGATCATTAATGGCTTCACACTCTCCACCTCTCGATGCCTTACTTGTTCCATCTGAAGATTATCATCAGGTCTAATCATATTAACTTAATTTCCTCTTTCTCTCTCTCTCTATCTGTTTACTACAATCTATTCGTATTTGAAATTCAATTCATCGAGCTATCGACGATTGTTGATTAGGTGTAGTTTCAAATTTTCAGTGTTTCATTCAATTTGTATTTTAACTTTTAATAATTGAATTGATTGTGATGATAACTGATAAGTGATAAGTGCATGTGTATAAAGTTGATATGTTTTTGAATTGTTGATCAGATGATTGAATTGTTCATTGATGTAACTGTGTGTGTGTGTTTTTGTTGGATGATGATGTAGAGTGAGTATGTATCTGCTAGAGATAAGAGGCGCGCTTTCGTTTCTGGATTTACTGGAAGTGCTGGTTAGTTCTGATCATTGATTATTTGATCGAGTTGTTTTTCAAACTTTTAGATCACATTGGATTACAAGTTTCTCAATTGGTTATGACGTTTGGTTATCAAATACTGCACCTTAAGTTACATGTTTTATGCTTACTGGTAGTCAACTTATTTAGGTTTGGCACTTGTAACAAAGAATGAAGCGTTGCTTTGGACGGACGGACGTTACTTTTTGCAGGCGGAACAACAACTAAGTGACCAGTGGAGACTTATGCGTATGGGAGAAGATCCCTCCGTAGATATATGGATATCCACGGTAAGTCCTGCAACTTTTGGTTTATAAGAAAAGGACAACGAGGATTGAATTCATTACGGTCTTGATAGTGTTGCCTTGTAACCATTTATGACTTTTAGCTAATGAATTACCCATTTTTAACCAGACTTTACCTGAAGGTTCAGCTATCGGGATTGATTTCTGGTGTATATCAGTAGAAACTGCACAGAAATGGAAGCCTTTGTTTGCAAAAAAGCAACAAAATTTAGTCCCCACAACAAGAAACTTGGTTGATGAAGTTTGGAAGGATCAACCACAAGCTGAAATCAATCCTGTTCATGTACATCCTTTGAAGTTTTCTGGCCGTTCAGTTTCGGACAAGTTAAAGGATTTGCGTGACAGTCTCAAAAAGGAAAAAGCCCGTGGAATTATAATCACGTCTCTTGATGAGGTAATGCTACAGCTTTACATTGGTTATTGCTGACTTGTTGTTTGTGATGGTTTGAGCTAGACATGCTACTTTTCCTAAATGTTTGTTGCTAATTAGTCTATTTAGTCAACAGGTTGTTTGGCTGTTTAATGTACGTGGGAGTGATGTGTCATATTCTCCTGTTGTCCATGCATTTGCTGTTGTAACAACAAATTCAGCTTTCTTTTATGTGGATAAAAGAAAGTTGTCTTCCGAGGTTGGTTTATTTATACTATATTGCTCTATTATTTTCCAGATTAGACAGATGAAAATGTCGATTTTCTGCAGGTTAAATCTTATTTGGAGGAAAATAAAGTCATAGTAAAAGATTACAGCGCAGTGAGCTCAGATGTGGCTTTGCTTGCATCTAATCAGCTGACATCAGCAAACGACACACTATCAAATGGTGCAAGTGGAGCAGAAGTTAATAGCCACAAGATTTGGGTTGATCCTCGTTGCTGCTATTCTTTGTATTCTAGATTAAACCCTGACCAGGTCCTCCTACAACCTTCACCTTTGGCCCTTCCAAAATCTCTGAAGGTACTTTATTTAGATTTTGGTTTATCTAAATTTGTTGTTAGCCATAGCTGTTCACTTTTATATATTTACTATTTTTTGGGTCTCTGCGTTCCATTTGGAGCCGAGGGTCTCTTTGGAAGCAGCTTCTCTTTCAATATGGAATGAGGTAAGGCTTGCTGACATCCCACCCTCCCCAGATCCTACCAATAGGTTTGCTATAAGTGGGATTTACTGGGTACGGTTGCTATTGTTATCTAAATTTGCTGGCATAGGTTGTTTTGCCTTCCTATTATATATCTTTTTTATTTGTGCCTATTTTGTTGGCTTTACATATGTTCGTAGGAGATTTTGGTAGCTAAACAGTTTGCTTTTAAATTTAGAACCCTGTTGAG
Source organism: Tagetes erecta (assembly GCA_030867185.1). NCBI lineage: Eukaryota > Viridiplantae > Streptophyta > Magnoliopsida > Asterales > Asteraceae > Tagetes > Tagetes erecta. Next base: position 9,691,697 of record CM061490.1, read on the forward strand.
ATGGAAGGGCTAAAAAATGCACATATTCGGGATGGTGCAGCTGTTGTGCAATACTTTGCATGGCTGGATAAACAGGTATGCTTTAAGTGAGACACATCATGTATCAAAAATTCCTACATTTTTTTAAAAGGGAGAGGGGAGGAAGGGGGTGGGGCTTATGTATCCCCTTAAAACTTGCATAATATGGTATATACCCAGCCAAAACTATAATATAAAGTATACTCATTCTGAACACTTAAAATATCATATTTGCCCATTTTTATATGTTTCGCCAACTACAATTTGTAATGTGACCATTATATCTTTCCCCTTCTCAGAAGTGAGTTTTCCATAATAAACTTCGGACTTTGATAATTATAACCAAAATGCTAAACATTAACCATAATGTGTTTCTCCCTTGAGTTTTGGTTGGGTATATATACTATTTTGAACTAATCTCTGCCTTTCTACAAATGCTCAGATGCAGGAAATTTATGGTGCCTCAGGCTACTTCAAGGAGTCAGAAAGCCAAAAGTCTAAAAAACACTTGTAGGTTTTCGTTTTTTATTTTTAATCATAGTTGCTCGGTGTAGTTCACTGAAAGTTCATGTATAGAGTTGCCAGCTTTCTAAAAAAACTTTTAGATTGTTCTTTTGAACAGAAAATGCGTGTTGGTGATTGTGCAGGGGAGATGCAAAATTGACAGAAGTGTCCGTAAGTGATAAGCTAGAGGAGTTCCGTGCAGCGAAAGAGGTATCTGTTATTTCAGTTTTTCTTTGCGTGATTGTTTGAACTAATATTGTTATGTAAGTTAATCAAGTTTTCATGTTGATTTATTAATTAGCTTTTGTAATGTTATCTTATAGCATTTCAGAGGGTTGAGCTTTCCAACTATCTCATCAGTTGGTCCAAATGGGGCAATTATTCATTATGGACCGAAAGCTGAAACATGTGCTGAACTTGATCCAAATAGCATGTATCTTTGTGATTCTGGTGCTCAGGTCTTCTCACAACCCCCGTCCAATATTTTACACAAAAATTTGCATATTTGTTTCAAATAACTTGCCACTTATATTTATGGTGTTATTCTTTATAGTATCTAGACGGCACAACAGATATAACTCGGACTGTTCATTTCGGAAAGCCTTCTGAACATGAAAAAAGATGTTATACTGCGGTACCTTGGGCTTACCTTTTGATTTTTACTGTTCTGATTATTTTTATTTTTATTTTTATTTTTATTATTATTATTATTATTATTATTATTTTTATTATCTTTGTTATTATTATAATATTTAATAATCTTTATTTTACCTTCATAAGTGATTGGGGATGTTAATTCAAGCAGGTTCTCAAGGGTCATTTTGCTTTGGGTAATGCGCGTTTCCCAAATGGAACCACAGGTCATGCTCTGGATGTTCTTGCTCGAGTTCCGTTATGGTCATATGGACTTGATTACAGACACGGAACGGGTCATGGGATAGGCTCTTACTTAAATGTGCACGAAGGTAAATTTTAGAAGCGCCTAGTCTTTATCTACATATATACACATATGATACTACTTAAAACAAAGTTTAAATCTTTAACCTGATTCTGTCAATATTCAATCCCATATTTGCTCAATGAACAGGACCGCATTCAATTAGTTTCAGACCCGGTTTAAATGTCCCGCTGCAAGCTTCAATGACTGTAACAGATGGTTCGTAATGCATCTTGACTTCCGTTTTATCTTGTTTCTTTGTTTTAGCTTGTGAAATTGTCTCGTTTTTTAAGAAATATTCCAATTATATGAAAAAAAAACTGTAATAAGTCCATAACTTCTGGTTTGTTAGCTTATTTATCTATTTCTGTTTTTGAGATTTTACTGTGATTGGCCTTTATTCTCAGAACCTGGTTACTATGAAGATGGCAAGTTCGGTATACGATTGGAGAATGTTCTTATAATCAAGGAGGCAGCAACACAGTTTAACTATGCTAACAAAGGTTACTTGGAATTTGAGCACATCACTTGGGTAAGTGTGCTTAATTTTGTATTGTTTTTTTTCTTTATACATGATATTCTTTTCCTCCAGAAGAACTATTTAATACATGATTCAGTTGTGCATTGATATGTTTCAACAAGCCGAGCCCAACACGAGCTCGAGTTCGCTTGTTTAACTTAAGAAACTCGGGCTCATTTCAAGTTCTATGTCTAAAGATTGATCTCAGCTCACTCAAATTTAATTATTCTATTTATAACTAGATTAGTACCCGTGTATTACACGGATTTTAGTTTTATTGGTTTTAACTCGATTTACATATCAAATTTATTTTTAACATATCTCTTATTAAATCGATTTGGATATTTACAAATATATTCATATAAAAAATCATATGTTAAAATGAAGGATATGATTTATAATAGTTGGTAAATTTTTATTGGAACATATCGGGTTAGGAGATAATTCATGATAATTGTTAATTTTTTTATTTGAACACATCGAGTTATGAAATAATTAATGATAATTGGTAAAGCTTTAATTTGAACATATCGGGTTAGGATAAATCATAATAATTTATAAGTTTTTTATTTTAACATATCAGGTTAGGAGATAATTCATGATACTTGGTACATATCGGGTTAAGATATAGATCATGATAATTGATAAATTTTGTATTTGAACATATCGGGTTAGGAGATAATTGATGATAATTTGTGAATTTTTAATTTAAACATATCGGGTTATTTCGAATATGAAGCATACTATGATCCGTCTAAAAATTCTCCATCAAATTAATTAAGAACATGACACCTAAGCAAAATCCTATGTGGAGTAGTTAAAATGATGACATGTGGATGTGTTACTCAATTATTAGAATAGGTAGATAAGCATCTATCTAATAAATCAAACTTTTAGGGGACAATTTTTGGAGAGATTTTTTTTTTCTATAATAGGAAGTTTGGGAGGTAAAATTTAGCTAAATTTTTCACCATGCAAGTTGATGGACCCAACTCCTTAAATGTTAAATATTTACAAATTGTTAAATATAATGGTTATATTTTCTTTATAAATATTACTATTTAACCCGTGTGTAACACACAGGTATTAAACCTAGTATCTGCATATGTACTTGTTTTTGTATATATTCATAATTATCTATCTAATAAATCAAACTTTTAGGGGACAATTTTTGGAGGGATTTTTTTTTTCTATAATAGGAAGTTTGGGAGGTAAAATTTAGCTAAATTTTTCACCATGCAAGTTGATGGACCCAACTCCTTAAATGTTATATATTTACAAATTGTTAAATATAATGGTTATATTTTCTTTATAAATATTACTATTTAACCCGTGTATAACACACAGGTATTAAACCTAGTATCTGCATATGTACTTGTTTTTGTATATATTCATAATTATCATTGTATATATATATATATATATCGCATAACATATATTACATAGTTAATTTTATACTAATTTTGGATATAAAAATATTTTATTATGTATTTATGTAGCTGTATATTTATCTAAATTCTTATAGTTACTCGAATGATAAGCTCGTTTAAGCTGGGTTGAAGGTTGTTTAAGCTCGGATTGATTTGATTATTTAGTGAGTCAATCTCGAGTAGCTCATGAGCATCTGGGCTCCTAATGTTTTTTTTTAATTTATACTACAGGCACCATATCAGACAAAGTTGATTGATGTGAGCCTTCTGCTCCCTGAAGAAATAAAATGGGTGAATAGCTATCATATGAAATGTAGAGAGATCCTGGCGCCATACCTTAATGAATCCGAGAAAGCCTGGCTGCACCAAGCCACCGAACCCATTGCTGCCTGATAAGTAAAAACACTTGTTCTTTTGTGGATAGTAGTTTCAACCCATCTTATGGAAAACTGGCCCTACAAGAATTAGTAACTTTAAAACATGTGACGGTATGAATTACGCTATTTCTGCGAGATCACGAAAATAATCAGGTTTTTGGTTTTAATAAACGTGCTGTGTTTTTGGTGCTTTTCTAACCTGCTTATTAAAAAACTCATGGCTTAAAATTAAACGGGTTAGTTGTTTTAAATCATAATGATTACATAATGTATTAAGTTACTTGTTCAATCTATCAACCCAGCAATCCGTATACGACTCATTATAAATTTATCATAACCCATTCAAAGCCGTCAACATGTTTTTGACTTGCCAACTTACGAACAAAACCAGGCCTTTGAATGTAACAAAACCATGTTATGTCACCGACTTGTTTAGCATGTTGGCTGATAAATTTTGACTTAGTGTATACTTAGTGTTTTATCATCTTTATACACGAGATTTAAGTTCTATTATTTTAAAATGTTAGAAACTACCATTGAAGGGTCATTGTATATGATGAATTCTGAAATTCATCTTTGGACACAACAAACTTATAGATGAACCAAGTTGCAAGAAAGGCTAAACCAACGATCGCTATGAATACGGTGCAAGGGAATTTGACTATAGGTTCCACTACAAAAAAACGTCACACGTTTGACATCAGAGTCATGTGCTCTTGCTAGATGATTAAAACCGGATTACTATGCTTTGTGACTACTTGCTAAATACGGATCTCACACGTTTATACTACTCTCGGACTAGGCCCGCCATGCCAAACCACTATCAACACCACCCCTAATAGCCACCAACACCACTTTATCATTAGACCGCTGGCATCATTACTGTTGATAATACACAACGAAAAAAACACAAGCCATTTACATAGTTGAGAGAGTCAAGGGGTTTTTGGTTTCAAAGCGCTTGTGTGACAGGTTAGCTTTCAAATCATTCGAATTAGAGCAAGTGTCTTGATAAAACAGCTGGTTTCTACATCGGTATGTAAATTTAGGGATTATACAGCAGATTTAGGCTTTACACCGATGTGTTCTTCGTATTTATCTTTCACTTTCAATGTGTTTTCAAGACCATTTCTGGATCCAGCTTTCTGGTGATTACAAGAAACAACCTATTTGAGTTCAATGGTGTCTAGAGGTGCGCAAATCTGATCCCAGTCCAAGCCAGTTTAAGTTAAAACTGGTTGAGTCTGGTTCATTTGGGTCAAAGATGAACAACATTGACTTTTTACCATGACCCAACCTTTTGAGTTTGAGACCAGGTTTTATCCAATTTGGCTCAGGTTTATGCGGTTTCAACGTAGGTTGGTAGGAGTCACAAACCAGGTAGGGTCTGCTTCAATATCGGCTGTAGTTCCAGGTTATAAACAAGTTCTTTTGTCCACCTATAAATTGTAAACCATCTAATTCTTAGAAAATTAAGATAACAAGACAATGTTCTTTAAGTATTAAGGTCACGGTGTAACATCTTATCTCAAAGTCTGTTCAATGGTAACATCATATAAAAATTTAAATGTTCAACCCATGTCTTACGTGTAAAAAAACATTCTTTATCTGCAATGTAGGCTCAAGAACATAAACAAGAAGCTTATGTTGGTTTTCTCATGTTGCGACCCGCACGAATCACTTCATCCACAAGTAGCAGCTGGGATGCAATTACCGGGCTGTAACAAGATCACAAATTTAACAAAATTCCAACACGGATTAACAAACTAAAGAAACATAAAACACAATTTGTGACCTCTTTATATGCATACCCTGAGTTTATTATTTGGCGCTTTACAGCATAATTGTCGAAAATACCCTCCATATGCGGGTCAATTGGCTCCCCTGTGTGCTGATTTAGCCCCACAATGTTACCCTTGTCATGCTCTCCCTGAAAAGTTATTCTAGTTAATGCTAAGGTAGAGTATGTGAAAAGTGAAGAAAGTGAGGGTATATCGGTAATATAACATTACGGTCAATGAAATTATGACGTCTTGAGTGTCAGCTAATGTTTTGGGCACGATAAGAAGAGCGTCAGCAAAAGCTTGAACACCGAGTTGAGCACGCTGTTCACACCAAAAGGGTAAGAACTAAGAAACATGCTTAACAGTATCATACCATGACTAATGTGAGGAAAACGACCAACCCCTTTAACAGATTTCTTAACTTCATTAACCAAGTGCTGTCGAGCAGCAACCTCAAACGCTCCAGCACCCTGAAATACACATTCATATCATGCGCTTGATACCAGGATTATTTTGCATAGGAAACTTGAGTGTTATCTTTAAGGCTGAAGGCTTCCACTTATAAAACGGTTGCTTTGGTTAAGTTTAAACGTGGTAATAGTTTAAATAAATGAAAAAAAAAGGTCTTACGGGCCAAACGACCCACAACCAAATTACTGTTTTGACTTTTGCCCATTTAGCCAACCCACCCATTTTACCACCTCTACTCCTTCCTAAGTGAATTATAGGAACTAGCTACCTAGCTCTAGCTATGGTGTATTGGTGTGCATTTAAACATCAAAGCCTACAAACATTTTGAAACTTTGCATACGTAACGCTCAAGACACTTCAAAATGACATCATTAAGAAAACTTACTAATACAACTGCTTCATCCTCAATAGTATTTTAACAGATCGCAGGCCGTCTCTAACAGCATCCTTAATTTGTGCAATTGTGTGGTCATTTGGTCCTACAATATTATGAGCAGTAATGGTCAAACATCATTATAAATTGCACAGAAACATAAATAGACCAAGACCAGTAGAAAATTGTTAGCATCGACTTTTCAACATAATAAGTCCATAAAAAAATTTGTAACATACCTTTAATTAAAATAGTACAAGAGTGAGGATGCTTTACTTTTTCAACGAAGGTATACTTTTCTTCACCAAGAACATGTTCATAGACCAGTCCAGCCCATCCTAGGCAATCAGGCGTTAAGTCATCCACAGAGTTGACTGCCTCCCCACCACAAGCCAAAACCAATCGTTCCATGTTTCTCCTTTTGGCTCTTCGAAGAGCAACTATCTGAAAAACTGCTATGTAAATAAACTTGGAAGAAAAAACTATGTAATGCATTAAAATATAAAAATACATACAAAAAGTAGATCATTTAAGATCCGCTTACCCCTGCCCTGGCAAGAAGATCCAATGATGGAGGATCAATTCCTTTCTGATTTATAACCACAAAGTTATTATCGGTACCATTGCAGACCTGTAGGCCACCAACAATATGTTCTAATAAGAAATCTTACAAAAAAAATAAAAACTTCAAACATCCTTTAGTACCTTATTTTTTAGGTCAATTATTTTTTTCACTCTTTCATCAACTGAACATCTCTCTGCAGCAACCATTGCTTCTCTTTGCTCCGCATTTGAATAGAAAAATCCAGCATTTATTTCACTGAAAGAACAAACTAACTTAGTATTGTCACAATTTGTAGCCCAAAAGAGGCAAACAAACACGTCTTACCTTTTTTCATACTCCAGTGAAACGTTGCAGGTCAAAATGTAGCAATTCTCTGCGTGCCTCTTCATATCCGGATGCCTGGACCCATGGTCAAGAACAAGACCCTCGATCTATAAAAAATCATCAAAAATGAAATTGGAAATAAGCAACCAACCAACTGAAAGTCTCAACACCTATTAATGACAGCATCTAGCATCCTAACATACCAGACGAGTGTCTACATCAAACTTGTGACGCATGTGCATAATCTCAACCATAAAAAGATCAATAGCTTCTTCTGGCTTGCGGATGCAAAGTACCTACACAGAAATTAACCAAATTCTTCCACCGGTTAATAATTAACGTCAATAGCTGATTACTCATTACAGTAAGTAAGCATCAAATCAATAATAAACATGTGTAAGAAACTCACCGCATTTACAACTATGTCTGTCAACTGATCTGCCAATGCTTCATACAACTACAGAATCGTTACAAACAATATCAAGGTTATATGATTATTAGTGTGTGCGTTTAATTAAAAAAACCTGCGCATTTCTACAAAAATGAAGAACTTAACCAAGAGAATAAAAATATGAAGTACGGCATCAATACTTTTGTTCTCAATGTTGTCCTTGCAACCATCATAAGAATCTCTTTGTCTGGCTCTTCACCCATCACCACTGAAGTTTTGAACTTCTCAAGAAATTGCAGTGTTGCTCTTTTGGCAATTTTAAAACCATCAACCAGAACACGTGGATGCATCCCTTCATCGTCAAGAGTTGAAATCCATAAAAACCATTAGTTACCTAGATGCTAAGACTTTAAACTATTATATAGATGCTAAATGTTAATAAGCTTGGATGATATGCATTATACAACTGATAAACTTTTTCCATGTATAAAAATCATAAGCCAACCCCATATTGAAACAACATGTAGAGAACGATACTAGAAGGGATACATACCTTCATCAATATAGCGCTCAGACTGTTTCATAAGTTCACCAATGAAGATGACTGTAGATGTCGTCCCATCTCCACTTATATCATCCTGTGCAACAGCTGTCCTTGCAATCATGATAGCGGTCGGATTTTGAATTTGCTGAAATCATACATAAAAAATGATCATCGTAAAACCTGCCAATAGTCTAGAAACTTTAATGTTCTTCCCTTTTCTACCTTCACATAATTTTCAAAACATATATATCACCGTTCCCCATCCTGCCATTAAATTTCAACCTCAAAAAGTGTCTCCGTTATCAAACCAAACGAACACTTAATTTGATGCGATGCTAATTGGAGAAAATATGTAAATCTAACTATATTCCATGAAAAAAAAAAAGTATATAACTTCTTTCATTCCTCAACGACTTATAAATATCCTAACTAAAATTCCATATTATCAGCCTCTAATGAACAATAATGTCATGTTACTAAAATACACATAAGCAATACATTTCAAAAACAAATTTGCAAAACAACAACATCAATAACTAACCATCTCTTTCAATAAAGTATTGCCATCCTTAGTCAATTTAATATCTCCAGCTCCACCAACAAGCCTATAAAAATTTAGCATAACAACAACAAATCAAACTCAAACAAAAACAAAAACAAAAGCAAAAGAAAATGTAAAAATATGAAAACTAACATCTTAATAGTGCCTTTAGGACCGAGATTGGTCTTAAGAACATCTTGTAAACCCTTGGCTGCATTGATGTTCATATGAAGTGCAGCTGATTTGTTCAGAACTTCAGCATTGGGATTCAAAACTCGTAGAGACATGCTCTGTTTTAATATTTAACAATCAAAATTGAGAAACATTAGGTTTATGAAAAAGAAGAAACTTGACTTGAATTAACAGGATCGCGTAAGTTACCTGTGATGAGTTATACTGAAAGTAGATGTTTTAAGTTTTCGGCATGCACGGCGGCGATGACGACGGCGGAAACGGAGGTCGGAGCACAAAATGACACCGGAGTAAGAGTGGAGAAAACAGGGTTTAGTGGCTTCTGGATAATTCAAGAATAATGTTGTCATATTATCGGTTTTAGAATATGTAATTACGAGTCGTCGACTCCGACAAATTTGACTTCAAAAGAGTTGTTTTTAAGCGTTAGAGTTCAAACTCAGTTATTGTAGATATCTGGGTGTAATGATATTTTTGTTGTGCTAACCGTTAGTTTTAAAAATCAATAGATTAAATATAGAAAATTAGATTTTATAACTTAAATTATAATTATTGGCTAACATAAGAATATAATTAATCACTTGAAATAGTTTAATTATGTTTAAATATATATGTGTAGGCTAAACAAAGTGATTCAAGGGTTTAAGTGCCGGTTTTCAAATCATAAGTGTCAAAATTAAAGAAAAACTGAAATTTCCCGTACAGTAGTCGACTTTTAGGTCAGAAAAAAAGTATCTTTCTCTCTAAAAAGGGAGGCGACTAGGAAGACGAAAATTGGGCAATCCTTACATCAAAATCTAATATTCCAAGCCTTCCATTCATCCTTCCATCACCGATAATCCCTTTCAAGAGAACCCAAGCCTACTGTAAATTAGGGTCATAATGAGAACCCAAGCAGGGATCATCCGAAGAAAAGTCTTGCAAGCAACAGATAGACATTTCACCTTTGCCATCTAAAATGAGGCCATTTAAAGGATTGGTACTAGTGGATCAAAGCGAACAAATAGACCCTATACTGGCTGGGGCCATCTAGAGAAACCAATGATGCTAGTTGGTCAACTGTTAAGGGCCTAGTTAGCCACGAAAAAATTCACTTGACAGGAAACAAGATTAAATGGGATTGGACCTTCGACAGACCCGAGAATAGATAAGAGAACAAAAAAGAGAAGAACCAAACGATGATAGATATAATGTGTCATGTTTGATAATTGACTTCGTTACAAGATTATGTGATATATATTTTCTTATATTTATGGGCAAATACTATTTTGGTCCCCGCGGTTTGGTTAAAATCACGGTTTTAATCCAATAGTTTGTTTTCTACTCTTTTAGTCTAATAGTTTAGCATAAACTTGCTGTTTTTTTCACACCGCTAACGGTCATCCATATTTCCAGTTAAGTTCGTCATTCATAGCGCCGCTTATTATGTAACTTTTACATCAACCGACTCGTATTCTCCTTCCGATCAAAAGCCCTAAAACACCAGTCTTGAATTCGAAAAAAACTTAACGACGTTAAAAAAGATTAATAACGTCATGTTGGTTGCCAAACTGGTAAAAGTTAGGACTGTTACCAGTCAATTCAATAGTTGGGATCTGTAGGAACCAAAAGGTGAAACTTGAGACTGTTTAAAACCAATATACATGTAATAGTTACCAATTTGTGAGGTTTTCGAGTTTGGGGCCTTATACCGGAGGTTATAAACTTCTTGACCAAGGTTGCGATGCAATTTGTTTTCCGTTAACCTAACACTTTATTGTAAATGTAGTTGATAATACTAATTAACATCATAATCGGTTTTTCATTAACTTATTTTCTACAGCTACTGGGATAATATATATTCTTTTTGGGGAAATGTCATAGAAACATAACCAAGTTTCAATTTAATTTTAATTAGGTCACTCAAGCATATTTTCCTTGAATTAGATGACTAAACCTCCAAATCGAGCAATTGTTGGATTTTGTTTGTGTCAAGAAAGGAATTGAGGATAGAATGTGAGTGTTAGAATATTTAATAGATGTAATTATATTAAAAATTTAAAAAATATGTTAATTATAATAAAAAATAAACCTACAATTCACATCACCGCTTCACATCAGTATCAAAAATGTAAAAAATAATATTTCCTAACTAAAACGTAAAGAAAAACATTTGAAAACAACATGTTAAAACCTCTAATTTGAATAAAATATGAAAGTGAGTGACCTAATTGGAACAATTTTTAAACTTGAGTGACTTAATTAGAACAAAATTGAAACTTGGTTATGTTTTTACAAAGTTACCCCCTTAAGAAAACCAATACCAAAAACATATTAACACACATGTATAACTTAATGTATAAAAACATCATTAGAGACTTAATAAGGTTATACAAAATAAGTTTGTTTAACTGAAAAAAATAGGGTAAATTTGTAAAAACATAACAAAGTTTCAATTTTGTTCTAATTAAGTTACTCAAGTTTAAAAATTGTTCCAATTAGGTCACTCACTTTCATAGTTTATTCAAATTAGAGGTTTTAACATGTTGTTTTCACATTATGTTTTTACAAAGTTACCCCCTTAAGAAAACAAATACCAAAAGCATATTAACACACATGCTTGAGTGACCTAATTAAAACTAAATTGGAACTTGGTTATGTTTGTATGACATGTCCCCTTAAGAGAAATCTACCATTTCAAGGCTATTTAAAATTTAATATATACATTATACTAAGTATACTTATGAAACGATATTTTATTAGTTCTTTACTTTACACGGGGTAAGGTTATAGTAAAAGAATAATTAATTTAAAATGGCTAAGAAGGGATACATGCTTCACATGTGACATTTTATAGTTTTAAATGGGAGAACATTTTAGTCATTATGTCAAATACATCTATTTATAGTGTGAAAGATGTATGTTTTGCTTGAGAGATTGTAAACACTAGAGAAAGAAGAGGACAATTTTCTACAACTTCCATGTTATATTTGTGTAGTATTGCAAGGGCTTAATAGATAGGTAACTAGTGATTTTAGAGAAAACCCTATTTTGATATAGCATTGTTTTGTTTGAGAATCTCAAACACTATATTGACATAATGTTGAGAGGTTTTGCTATCTTGTCATAGTGAATGTGTGTAAAAGTGTAAAGACTTACTATCTTGACATATGATGTTAAAGAAGGTGATCACTATCTTATAATAGTGAGACGTTATACCAGTGATCTCTACCGCATTAGAGATACGCCTTTAGTGGAGCAAACTCTTGATTGAAGATTAGGAGCTAGATGATGTAGAATGATTAGTTAACATCCTTTGAATCTCTATAAATCTGTTTATTATCATTTGGTTTCATTACAAGAATTCTCTCATACTTTAAGTTTTTTTAATAAGCTAAAAAGTAAAAATAGCAAAATGTTAAGAAAGTAATCACCTCTTAATTTATACATTGCGGTTAATTTGCATTGATGGGTTTAAAAAGATTGGACTAAGCCTAATAGTTTGTGATGCCCGGGCCTAGTCCATAACCGAATCAAATTCTTAGACCATCTGGTTTTTACCCATTTATAAAGCCCCACGTGGGGTACGGCAACTAAAATTCTAACTAGTAATGAAATTTGATGTTTTCCGTTTCAAATAAAAAATTAAAAAAACTAAACTCTCATTTTTTGTTTGTATATGATCTTACCTTATAGTGGTAGGAACTCAAAACGGTAAGTTATAGTTGGAGAATAAAATGCCTAGGAACTCAATTTGTAAAAGCTAGATAACTAATGAAGTACAACATGTGAAAGAAATTGTTTGTTTACTCTAAGATGGGAATAATACAATTACAACTCCAACACCAAAATACCTAACTTACTATAACAAAAACTCATATACCACACACACATACATACATGCACTAAATCAACCATCATAATATCTAATATGCCCCCTTAAAATGGGACACAACAACGTGAGCTTAAACCTAAGATTATCACACGCATAAAATGCAGATCAATCTCAAGGTGTGTCAGGTATTGATGACACACCTGACAATTGAATAAGTAGCTCCAAAATTATTCCACCATAAAGTCAGTGGACATGTAAAATTAGAGTATCGTGTAACTCCTATATAACATAAGTAATCCAACAAACCTCTCCAACACTATGAGCGAGGAAAAACACAATACTCAGGCTCGATCTATACAATCGTATGTTGTTTCTTGGAACTCCAACTGAAGAAAAATACAATATATTACATGTAGTGGACCACTACGTGATCGATCATCAAGGCATCCCGCGCAGTCAATATCATACTAAACATGCAAAGACAAACTACCATTATAAACTAACTCGTTGTAAAGTCCTCTTACACCTAAACTAAGGGTCACATTACCTTTTTATTAGAAAAATTCAACTTTTGCTTATAGAAAATCATCAAATTGTAGTGAACATGGGTCAAAACATATATATTCATAGTTAATTTAGTTACCCAATACATATATATAAAGCAAACCTTAAAGCAAAAAAAAGGTAACAGAATATTTAAAAGTAATTAGCACTAAGTTAAGTGGAACAAAGTCTCTTGAGTACTTGATTAATTAAGAGCCTGGGATTAAACAATATTATCTTCCTTTGTGGCAGTATACTCATACATTATTTTATGCTCACCGCATGCATATGTACCTTAATCTCCTCTTTTAAGATTTAGCTTCACAATAATATATATGTGTGTGTGTGTCATTGAGAGTGGTGGGTAAATTGCTTGTTAGTACGGGGACCATGCTACGCCTAGTGCGCATTTTAGAGACATTGGTAGCCGAATCTATCTGTGTCTTGGACAGTCACCCATGCGACCTTAACGTGCACACCAATGTTAATTGTACTTGATCATTGTTTGTATATCTCTAGGCCAGTTTGTATCACGTGTATATTAATTAATTAATTAGGTGTTTTGTTCCTCATCTTCCATCACTTTACAACAACTTATGTTTGCAGTGAACATATCAATTGGTATGATCACTAGCTAGCCCAATTTATCCATGCAAAAAAAGGCATTATCTTTTTGTTTGTATTCAACTGGCCGGATCAAATACATGAAATTTTGTAGTTAGGTTGAAATTTTGTAGTTAGGTTGATGTTCCAGTGTGGAGATTTCGAAATCCCTCTCAAACATATAATTAATTATGGTTTATTGGTTTTTATCGGTTCCCACTATTACATTTACCTTTTGGTCACTGGCTAACTAACGAAATGGCTTGTAACGATCCCATATTTTCAGATTTAAGACTGACATTTTAGGGTTTTTCATCGGAAGAAGAATATGAGTCAACTGATGTAAAAGTTACATCGAAACGATGCTCCAAACGACAAAACGGTGCTTCAAGCGGGTTTTAAACATATCAGTGCTTCAATCAGATGTAAAAATATTGTCGTTCGGAGCACCAATTTAAGGTAACTTTTACATCAATTAACTCGTATTTTCTTCGACCTAAAACGTCGGTCTGAAATTTGGAAAAAAACTGAACACCGTTAATTGTTATATTAACAGCAATCGGTCAATTGGTGGACAAAATGATAAAAATTGGGAGCGTTACCAACCATTTTGTAGTTGATACCAACAACGACCAAAAGATGATAGATGAGAACGTTAAGAAACCAATAAACCTAGCTATAATTATTAATAAGTTTATATGTTTATATATAAAAACGAGTACGTATACCGGACTCGCTAACCGGCCTGTAACACCCATGTCAGTACGTCACAAGAGCAAGACACATGAAGCAATTAGCTCATGGGTCACCCACAACCAAGAGAGCGAGAATTAACCCGCCGTTCGCATAACACTCAAACCCTGGTGTGGTCTTTTCATTCATTGCTGGTGACTGGCTACCACAAAATTAACATAGTTTATCCCCATAATGTCTCTAATGAGACTAGAAGTTGAGTCACTTTGGACACCAAGCTCTTACATCAACTCTTATTACCACTAGATCATCTTCTGACGATTATATCTTTATGTATGTTGATTAAAATCTGATATGTAACCAACAAAGGAAGAAAAAATCTTTCCCATGCACATGAAAGTTTGGTACTGAGGGGTCATGCACCTTATATAACATGCACACCTTCAAGACTGGACGACCTTGTTGATGGTACATAATTTACAAAACTAATAGCTAGCTTTTGGGTAAATGCAAAGTTTAGATACATATGTATATTGAACAGACTCAAGTTAACCGGACACCAAACGCACGCATACAAAAGCCTTGACGTACCCGTGTATACAGGAGCCTAGTACATCTCGTTTTACTATTATAATGTTATATTTATTTTTGATATTCTTAACAAACATGTTTAATGCTTAGATTAAACACCAATGAATTTACAATAAGGTAGCAGGTAGACGGACAACAAGTTGTGCCGCCACCCCCTTTTGAATAGCAAAACATAGCCTACTGAAGACAAAACATTGGCTCTTAGGGGTAAATTATGTATGGCTATGATTGTATATATTCTTTTTACTAGGTTAGAGACCCGTGTTTAACACGAGATTTGGTAATAATAAAAATAATTAAAAATATCATACTTGTTCATAAGATAGATAAAAAAAACTCAAGAATAATACAAATGGATTAAAAAAATTGTAAAACGAAGATTGACGAAACATAAAATATTTTACATTAGGTTAACAGATAAACAATCGGTTTTTATCTATACCTGATGATATGTCACTGGTTTACAAACCAGTCTTTAATTAACTTATGCACTTGTTAATGTGGCATGTCAAGAATAACAATTAAAAAAATCATGAACTGTAGCGGGTAAGAATGCTGCAATTAGTACCAACGCAATAACATTAGTGCCAATAAAAGATCTTGAAACATAAATTAAAAATATATGAATTTTACTTATTAGTCAAAACCCACATTTCAGTCTTCTAATTCATGCTCCATATAAGGTGTCATACACGTGTAAGTTTTAGAATAAGTTGTCAATGAAAAATAAACTGCTTTTAATGTGGCACGCACGAAATGAAATAATTATTTTGTTTAGTTGAATACATAAATATAAGTCAAATGAATTTGATTTGAAATCAGTCATTGAATTAATTTTCACAAAAATTGATTAGCCTTTTTATAGATTGAGGTAACTATAGCCCTCCCCGGTCCGTCTGCTTGTAATAAACACCCCACGTATTCTTAGATTCATAGTTCAATATATTTTTTAATATAGGCCAAGGCGATAATTTCAATTTGACAATTGACAATAAAAAGAAATATTGCATCAAAATAAAAAAAAATGAAATGAGTTATGATAACAAATGGGAGACGATAATCAGAGCTGGTAAAGTTTCTGTACTGTGACCAAAAGACGGTAAAGGTAATATAATAATGTTAAGTTTCTTGCAAACATCCATAACATATTAGCTACCACCATTTGATGATTCAATGTTTATTATGTTACGTTACCATCTTGATTCAGCAATGATTGATTTTAAGTTTTTAACACAATATTTAAAACTTTCAAGTTCTGGCTGCATCTATAATTACTTAATTAGCTTTTAAACAGATTAACTCTTTAATCGAATCACAATTTTAAACCTTTCAAGATTTAATGCCAATTCAGTCTATAAGTAAAATGAATTTGATTTGAAAAGGCTTACTTATAAAATATAATTTCATCTTTAGTGTTTAAAAAGGCTTTCATCTTTAGTTCATACGCTTTTATGATCCTAAAGACAATCATGAAAACGAAACATAATACCTTATTCATTGCTGTTTATGCTTTAGTAGCACCTTTCACCCCAACAGCCACAGAAGAGTGTGCAGCTAACGCCTGCAAGAAAGTAAATCATAAATTCCGAAATTATGACATAACTTATGACAATATATAGATTATAGACACACAAACCTGTTTATTTGTTGAAATGCCTCTCATTTGAGCCTGGCTACTCTGTAAATTGGCTATTTGTTGTCTAAGCCTGACCAATTGGCGTGCTAAAATCTTTGTAGCTGCCTATATAAGCCAACATTAATGCTAAATAACTACAATTTCGGAGAAATACATTATAAAAATAAAATCTTTATTTCTAAATATATGACACATGAACTTAAAGCATACAACTTACCTCATTTCCTGTTTTAGCTGTTCTCTTAATCTCAGCGACAAGCTTCTTTTCCTGTTCCAGTCACAAGTAAAACATACCAAAAAGTATGTGATTATGCATCAAACCCAATGTTCTGGTTATTTTTGCTCCAGTGTAATGAAGCTCAAAGCATACCTCTGATTGCAAATGACTAAGTAATTGCATTTGTTGGCTTGGAAAAACATTCACAAGACTTTTACAGCAACTCACATCCATCTGTCTCATGTTCTTTATAGGTGTCATTTTGCCCACAGATGACTAAACCTTGTGCTGTTAATTTGATACTTTGCAGCTGAATCACTAAGTTTAGTTTGAGAGGTTAAAATCCCTTTTCTCAACTTCAAATGTGCACACTTTATAACATTAATCTGTAACTACACAAGGCCATACCTCATTCAAGTTCACCATATATCAAATCGTCATTATCTTCAACTTTGAAACATTATCACGTAAATATTAAACTTAATCCAGCTTGCATAACAGAAACATTAGATCTGCACAAAATGAAAAGGATTGTGATTTCCGGTCAGATAACGCATGATCATAAAGATTAAATAGTATCACATGAACCTACAAATTCAATTACATATATTACAACAACAAAAAAACATTAAAAAAGAAATTAGATCGATTTTTTTCACGCACCTACAATGATTTCACCTATATATTAAACTTAATCCATTTTACATAACCTAAAACAGTAGATCTACACAAAATCAAACGATTTCTAATTTCTAATTACATAATGAAGGATCATAAATAGTATCACAATTCACATAGAATACACTGAAACTACGCATTCCATTACACAAATATTATTAAGGGTGAGTACGTAACCATATTTTCTGAATCAAATGCATCACCATTAATAGCAAAGAACCTAAGCAAAGTTACCTCTTGAACCTTCACCGAAGACTCTTGAAATCACCATCAGAGAAAATCCTATCGTTGTCTAACATGTCCTCATCGAACAGAGCACTATGAGTCAAAGAATTCACAAATCTAAACAAAATTAGGGTTTCGTTTTTTGAAAAGCAAAGAAGGAAATGAGAAACAACAAACATAAAAAAACATGTAGAGAAACGAATATAGCAATGAAACATACCTGATTAGAAGAAGAAAGCACGTTTGAATCCAAAAGAAGAGTCATTGAAGAACAAAATCGTAGATTACCTATACTATTAATCTACACCTTCTTCAGATTGTGATATGTAGGTGCATATCGATTGAAAGTCGTATGAAATTAGGGCTTTGTACACTGAACATTGAAGACCTCTTCTTAACTATCGTATCCCTAAAGCCCAATATTATTTACCTGGATTTAGGAATGGAAGAAGATTTGATCGATGCAAACAAAAGATGCAGAAACCCTAGATCTAAAGCAGTGTCAACTGAAAAGTGAGATGTAGTCGGGTTAAAACATCAAATATCCGGATTGATATTTGGATCCTAAAGATCCGCATTGGTGAGAAACTGACACGTGTAGAATTTAAGGGTAAGTGGGGTAAGTGATGGACACTTGGCAAAAAAAGGTTTTGTTTATTATATGTTATAGATTTTTTTATTTTTTATTCCACTAGGAAATGATCGAGCTAAATATATGGACATATATTATATATATGGCTATTTTTTATGAGTGTGCTATCTATATTTTAGATTTTAGGGAGTGATGATGGGCGGGTGGTTATATATGAACATTATAAATGTTAGTGTTCTTTTGTATATTTGGAAATAGACTGTGACCTCATAATTTGTTTTTATTTTTTATTTTTTGAGGTGGTGGTGAATATAGAAGAAATAAAACGTAATGATAAAGGTTTAGAATTACATATATTTAGTTGAAAATGAGAAAAAAATATTAGTTTTTAGTGTAATTATGAGGATGTTGATATAAATTGATATGAATAATTTTGGGTTATAATTTATATAAATATTGTAGTTTAACCTTTAACTTAAAGTGTTGAATGAGCAAGCCAACTAGTTAACGAGTCATGAGTCGAGCTTACGTACATTTGCTCAGGCTAGGCTTGGTTGCAAATGAGCTAAATTTAATCGAGCTAGTTTCAAGCGAGCCGTGAATTGATTGAACAACACTAAATGTTAGTGTGGATCTCTTGTTTACATCACGTACGGTTGTATCAAAATAAATAGCACTATCAATAATAATAGTTACAATTAATAATGAAAATAGTTATTACTCGATGCAAGCTGAAGTTTTCAGAATAAATTAATAGTACTAACAACAATAATAAATAATACTAACACTAATGAAAAATGCTAATACACGATGCAAAGTTAAGTTATTTCGCAATAACATAATGAAAGCTACTTTTATTAATTGATCATATCAGGGTTATTACTACATTCGTATGCTAATCGTGAATGTTTCAGGGAAAATGAGTTTATAATTCCGTTTGCTAGTGTTGTCTCCTTTGAGAAGCAATTTTTGATACTAGTGAAAAGGATCATGTACGTTGGACGTACTTGGAATTAACGTATGTACGTCTAGCAGTATCAACGCGTATATAAATATATAAAACATGTGTTATAGTGAATAAATGTGTGTATAAAACGTACATGTGTAAAAAACCGTAGCTAGCTACTTGGGAAAAGGGAACAAACATAGGATCCATTAATTGTTTCATCACTTTCTTGAATATTAATTATCACTCATATATATATATATATATATACTAATTACCTTACCTAGTATTCATCATCAAGATCGATCAAGTTTGATGTCTCAAAAAAGTGTAGTTACCTGACAGCTCGCTAGTACTCTTAAAGTAAAAAAAGAAATTAAAAGCAAAAGAAAAAGATCCAAATGGTTTGTAGTTGACAGAATTAATTAAGTATCATATATATATAATAAGATCTTAATTTATTAGTTACCTTTTTGTTTTCCTTTTTAGGCAGCTGCAGCTGCAAGTGCAGCTGGTGGTGAACTCCTTAACGTCCCACCATTGCCCCCCACTATATATCTTCTTCACTACTTTTTTCTCAATTTCAGGATCAGTTAGTTTCTGTTCTTCTCTTCATCATATGTACGTTTTGAACAATTAAGGAGCATATATATATTGGTCAGTTTTCTTACTTATATATATATATATGTTTTATTTCCTCATATTTATGTTGTACATGACTAATTAATTCCATCTTTTAAACCGCTAGCTGATCGCTCCTGGCTATATATATGGAATTAGTAACTCAAGTAACTACAGAAACGAAACAACGTACGATCAGATCATCCATTTCTTAAGATCGTGTTTTTCGTATCTTTTAATTGATAAACTTTTTATAGTGAGCTTTTAAACATATGGATGCTTAATTACATGCATAAATAGGTACTAAGAAAGACATGAAAAAGATCATCATCCAAGCATTAAAATTAATTAAATACCATAAATTTGATTAATTACTTGTTTGAAGTAATTTGTCTACATAATATCAACTGCATATGTAGGGTGCTATGATCATTAGCCTAGCTAGAGCCCTTAATGATATGTTTTGTTTCACCTATCTACATATTTTTCTTCAGAAAATTAATATCAATATTTTAGTTGAAAACGATATAAAGTTTGTTGAATTATTATTGGTATTTTTCTTAATGCCGAACTCACCCATAGTTACATCTCAATCTTATTACTAGTTAAAAAAAACTTAATCAAACAAACGTACCAGTAAAATTCCCTCGTTAACAAGGTTACTAGTAACGTCTAGCGAAGATGAAATGAAAATAGTCGACGTTTCAACTATATCAACTTCATAGGGTGCTATGATCATAAACATGTTAATACTTTGTTAGTAAATATGTAAAAGTTTGTGTGTTACTTCTATTTTGAACGACAAGTTTTACTAAAGAAACGAGGCTAACAAGGAGCTAAAAACCCCGAAAGAATTTTAATTTGCAAGATGGCCACACAATTTCCAGCTTCTGTTGATTATCATAACACAAAACCTTTACTAAACATTGTTTCATATGCAGGCCAAAACATATAACTAAAACTATTAACAACCAAAACACAGCCGGTTATGGCATTATCAAAAACCATAGACCTTGAATTCGAGATCCACGAAGACATTGATTCAGACACTCACAGCCAGGTTGATTCCAACATGTCACTTCATAAAATACCCGAAACATCCACGACTATGTATGATCCTGTTTCCCTCGACTTGAGTCTAACGTTTAACTCGAATATACATAACTTAGAACCAAGAGACGGCGTTGAAAGTTCAGTTTCAATCACAAATAGTAAAACCATAAACAAACCCGAATCAAATCATGTGTCTAGAGTATTTCCTTGCAACTATTGCCACAGGAAATTTTTTAGCTCGCAAGCGCTTGGGGGTCATCAGAACGCGCACAAAAGAGAGAGACTGCTCGCAAAGAGAGCGATGAGAATGGGTATTTTCTCTGAGAGGTATGCTAACCACTTTGTAGATTTTCCTTTTCATGGATCTCTTCAAATTAAAGCGCATTCGTCACAACATCAAACATTCATGCCTCCGGTTATGAAGATATTATCAAGCGAAATTAGTAGACAATCGAACGGGTTTATGGGAATGCCTACATATGTGGAGGATGATGGACATGATCAACTTACTTGGCCTGGAAGCTTCCGTCAGGTGGATGCAACAGGTGTCGAAACGTCATCACAAATGAAAATTGTTGAAGGGATGGTTTATGGTGGTTATGCAACACCAGATCTTACTTTGAAACTTTGATTTAGATGCTTGTAACTTCTTCTTAATGTAATTTGTAACATTTTGTTTACAATTTATGTGGGTTATTGTTTGTACAGTACAATACTTAATTAAGGTTAGGTGATTGATGCTATATATGTTGCAAGTTTGCATGCATGTTTATAGTACGCTCCTAAACATGATTGTGTGATCAATACACAAGCTAGCTTTTATGGTTTCTGTTGTGATCATGTTTTATCTTCTGTTTGAAATTTGTTTCATGATGGTGTTAGCTTAATTCATATCATAGTGTGTACAAACTGTTCGAGTGTAAAGACTTTCAACAAGAAGAACAACTGGCCCTAACCATAATCAGGTTTTCAAATACTGTGTTTATTAGCTAGCTAGTTTTCTAACTTAATCAAAATTTATGTATTATAAATAGAAGGGTATGCCTTTGTAATTCTTTGAACACCTAAGTAACGTAAATTTTAATTGGAACATGTGAACGTAGGTCACACTCACCGAATTACGTACCATAAATCTCTCGTGTTCGTTCATGATTCCTGTTTCGTTTGTGTTTCATTGGGTTTTAATAGGCTATTTGAATGGGTTAATTCAGCCACTTTTTTGAAATTCGATTAAAAAAATTTATAATTTTTTTATATGACATTGTGTCTAAAAGATCTTTTTAGCCTTCCTAGATTCTCAAATCTCAATCCTATGTATGTGAATCTCACTATATAATTATATATATATAAGAGGGTTCATACATGAAGGCTAAATATTGCGAAAAGGAAAAAAGTAACTAAATTTTTCAATTTTTCAACCAAGTTTTGTTTAACATAAAGAAAAGGTATTGAAATTCAATATATATTTATCAATTTTGAAATTCAAAAAATAAAACCGAATAAATTTCGTTTGTCTGTAGGTTATGTTACCTATACATGTGTAGATAAATTTAATACGTTAAAAATACATGCGAAAAAAATATTTTAATTATACTTTTGGATATGCCATACACATTTTGTATGTAGGAAGTGAACTTTTAAAAAAAGCCATTAATAATTATTTTAGTGATTTAGGTTTCTTATTATTTTTTTTTCTTACAATAGATGAGTTTTCTTAAATGAACTTTTAATACAAACCTTCTTTTAGATCATTTGGTGAAATCAGATAATTGAGATTGTTATCAAAAGGTTGCATATAACTTAAATAGTTATGCATATAGCTAATCACTTCCCATGTACTTCATAAAAACATTTTTATTTTTAAGACTAAAATATGTTAAGCTTGGATAATAATTAGATCAAACAAATTATACTATTAAAATGAGTGTTTTTTTTAATAGACCCCTCAATTGATGTAAATTTGATGTATACCTACCCCAGTACCCTCACCCATTTGAATGTTCTATTCGAGACAAAACTATTTTATGAAATTTTTTGGGTGTAATTTTTTGAGTTTTCTTTAATGATGTCTTTTCTTAAATAAACTTTTTTGTGAAATTTTTTGTGCAGAAATTTAATAGGAATTTTTCGGTTGAAGATTTCATAGTGAAATTTTTTTAGTTCAAAGATTTTGGGTGTAGTTTATCGTCTCAAAAGTCAAAGTAAGTAGTTAAAATAAAAAAGGATTTTTATTATGGGCTATTTTAGAAATAAAAGAAACAAGGGCTATGGACTAAAGAAGGTCCATGGGCTAAAATTTATGAAGGTTTAGGGCTCATAGCCAACTCTTAAATAACCTTAATTAGCTTCTAATCTTCTATTACTCATTTCATTTAAAATCAAGAAAAAAACTAAGAGGGATAGAAATTAGGGTGAATACTGTATGATCAACAACACCAAGAAGAGAGCAATATTTCAGGTAAGAAACACGTCCAAAACACCTTTTTACGTTCTTGAATGATTCTAGGGTTTTGGGGTTTTAAATAAAGCTAGAAAAATCATCAAAAAGTCACATTTTTACGTATGGAATTAAATAAAAACCATGGATTTAACATCTTGAAAGTAAAACTATAGATTTGGATGTAAAAAGTGAATATTTTTGGTTAAAAGTGAATTGGTTCGTCATTGTTATTCATCCAATGAATTAGAACACTCGACCAACGAATTTAAGGCAAACTCCAGCCAGAGAATCTAGCCAAATTCGCTATTGAAGTTGGTAGTTTTGCTCTCCAGCCAGCGAATCTAGTCCTAACGAAAGTTGGGCATAATGTCTAGCGAAACTAACCAACAAAACTGGCAGTGTCGGCTAGCGAATGTGCTGACAAAACTTCTAGATTTTCCAGTGAATTTATGGATGAACTTGGTAGAAAGTTACCAATTCCAGCATAATGCAGGTTGTGTAGTGTTCCTAGTTTAGATAACTTGAACTTGAATTTATTTACCGTAATCAGGTAAGTTCTAGATCCCCTTATTTAATTGACTTAATATTTTAGGGCAATGTACATACTAAATAATCATATTTGAAACGAAGCTTTTTATAACAAACCTTATAAGAGAAAAAAGATTTCTTGGTGAGTTTTCTTTTAAACGTCCTTGAAATCTCTCTGCCAGGGAAGCACTCTTCGGGCTGAGGTCCAATGAATCTCGTAGGCTTCTTGTAGAAAGACATCATCTAAAAGAAGAGAAATGAAGTGCTTTTCAAGAAAGGCTTCCCTCGGCAAGGTGGGAACCCAGCCTTCGCTCGATCAAGAAATGTGTGTCACAAGCCGTATGCTTAACACACCCAAATCGAAAGAATGGTCGATCATCAAAGTCACACTGCTAATAGGCGGAAGTTTTAAACTATTACATTTAAATAAAATTCTTCACGTTAACCCAGCAGCTCGATCCCAGCCAAGGGAACTGTCCCTTGGACCCCGCTATGTTAAGACCATAATGATACATGTATATATTGTTAATGTTGATGTCTGGACTACTTATATGTAATATAAGAGTTTATCAAGAGACGATGTTATATACATGTTATATCTTGCATTGTGCATTTAAGACCTACCTGCATGATGACCTACTGGTATTGTCTTCGTGCGTCTAAGACCTATCCGTGGGGTGAACCCACTATAGGGTGTTGCTTACATGCACTTAAGTCCTACCGTAGGTGTGGTCTACTACTAGGTATTGCCTCGTGCATACCTAAGAGGTGGTTTACTTGGGGTATTACTACGAAATAGACAAGTTTTTCCTTGTGCAAGCTCCAAGATGGATTTGACGGGTAAAAGAAGAATACGCAAAGAAAGTAAGGTATAATGAAGTGAAAAGTGAGAGAAGAGTAAAGATGAAATATTAAAATTACATATGTGTAATGTTTGTAAAGATGTGACTATGTCTAGTAAATGGGAACATGACCTTACAAATAAGTTTTTTGCAGCTTAAAGATTTTGCTGAAAATGTTTTTCACTTGAAAGTTTTGGGAAAGTTTTTCCAGTTGAAAGTTTCTTGGCGAAAACGTTGTAGTTGAAACTTTCTGGGTGAAAGTTTTTCTGCTAGCTTCCGCATTATTTTCAGTATGCTATTGGAATTTTCCAACTGGGCACTTAGTTATCATGGCCAAGGACGATAATATCAAGATAGAGAAGTTTGATGGACAAGATTTTGGGTTTTGAAAGATGCAGATTGAGGATGTTCTACATATAGAAAATGTTAACACTGGAAAAAAAATATCAGATGAGGATCGGACAATATTGCACAGAAAGGCGTTAGGAGTGGTCAGGTTTTCGTTAACATGAACAAAACTATGTAAGAAAAGGCGAAAAGAGGTGTTCTTGGTTCGACAGTTAGAATGATCTTCAAGTTGTTGTTCACAACAATGCGTTTTATTCTTCCATAATTCAGTTGATGATGAAATTCAGGTGTTAAGTCTATTATCTTCATTGCCCAAGAGTTGGTCTGGGACAATGATCACAGTTATGTACCACTTGAAACACATTAATCTGATCTGACCCATGCATGGGATTTTAGGCATTTGGGATCATCCACCACTATGGACTTTAAACGCTTCGTGATTCGAGAATTGCAACATAACTAACCACAATGACCAGTTCAGTTCAGTTCAGTTCAGTTCAGTACGTATATTCTTGATCAAAAAGAGTAATTTGATGGTTAAAGTCAAACTTGAGTTCACTTTTCTGTTCAAAGAATCATGTAACATTCTACAAAAATTGTATTTTTACAACCATCATATCATGAATCTTTTATTCACTAAAAATCTCAAACTCAAAGGGTGTACCAGAGACAACAGGCACTGTCATCCACTCTACAAAACCCAACTGCTTCAACGGATACTTTTGCTGACCAATCGACTCACAACATCTGTAACAAACAAACAGCGGCGGAACCACCTCACCCTCATCGATCCCACTGCACCGCGTGTGCTGCCACACCTCACAAAGATCACACGCCACCATCCTCTCCCCATCATCATCCATTGCACCACATTTGCAGTTCACAACCCAATTATCAGCACCACCTTCATAGTTCAGATCGCTACCAGTCACCAAGTCCACCCCGAACCCACGCACCCTGATCTCCGATCCTGACTCAATCGCACCAAACACCACCTCATTGTCATCCAAACCTTCCAACTCCACTATCTCTTTCACCTTTAGTTTCTCCATAGCACAGTAAGTGTCCTGCATCGCATACTCAGATGCTGCTTTTAGTTCCCGGATCGTGGCGTGAAGCGGGACCACCACCAGCTCCCCGATCGAGTTTTTCCTCGACTCACTGCTAGCCAACGGGACCACCCGACACACGAACCGTAACAACTCGTCATCGTTATCGTTGAATGCCCACTGTTTTGTGAAGTTTTTGCTGTCTAAAACCGTCCTCACGACGAACTCATCAGTTTCAGAATGCGAATCCAACAAAACATGCTGATACAAGTATGCAAGGTCTTTGTATATATCAGTTTCCGTGTGTTTTGTAACGACCGAGTTGACTCGTTCGATTGGTTCCAAATCTTGATTGAGTTCTTGAAGTGAGAACTCGAGAACACCCGTGTGAGAATTGACCTCACGACGAACCACATACCCTCCTACAATCACATTGTTCATGGATTTCAGCACGAAATCGATCAAACCCGTGTCACCTATGTGCAACCGGGCTGTGTCACGCACCTCCTGCCTGCTCATTCCACATTTCTTCTTTTCTTTTAAAGCATTCACAACCACATTAGCAACATCCTCAAGCCTTTTTACATGCCATCTGCTGTCCAATTTAGCAGCCATATTTGGGAACTTTTTAAACCTTATATTTTTCTCCTTCTTGTTCGTCAGATTCAACCGCGGTTTTGAATCAGAAACCGTGTTGCTCTTCATTTGCAAGGCTTGAAACTTGAGATTCAGCATGAATCTAAACAGGTCTCGCATTGTAATCAAATGCGTGTCACTCAACTGTCGGTATTTGCAGATCAGTTTCTTGATGGAACGATGCTTCGTCTTGTGAGTGAAGATGTCAAGTTCTAGAGAGCTTATGATTTGAAGAGCTTGCTCGTACATATCTTTCGTGATCCCGAAGCTCCCATGGCAAAACCTGTAATCCCATCTTCCAAACCACGTGTGCCCGTAAGCTACACCGTATAAAAGCCGAAGATCCATCTGCCTCTTCCTTGATGTATCCACAAGACTTATTTCCCTTCAAATAAACAAACCAAATAAACAAGCTGTAATATGAACATATGAAGTTATGAAGCTGAAAATTTTTACCTGCTATGAAGAGTCGTGCAGATTCGGTCCCAAAGATCCATAACTTCTCTACCGTAAACGAACTCTGACCCGCCCTCTATTCCATTGATGCAGAGGAGGTGACCGAAGCCGTTGCAATGAATCAGACCGTGTAAAACATGAGTTTGTAGATCAAGAACGCCATTTTCGATCGGCTTATTCCATTCGTTGTCAATCGGGATGATGAAATGGTACTTCCTTTTCGACACGAAATGATGACTCCATCCTGTAACAAGATCATCATTGTCATTCATTCATATAAACACTAACCCTAATCAAAATATCAAAAACCCATTACACAAATTGAAAACACAATCCAATGTTCACAACGATCAAAAAGCCCAAATTCACTGATTAACAAACCCTAATTTAACTAATCAAATAACAGAGACCCAATTTCATGTCAAATCAGCAATAACAAACCCCGTTCGAAAGATCAAAACTCAGTTACAAAACTGAAATTCGAGACTAGAACATCAAAAACCCCTTGAAATTCACGACACTAACAGTCAAATTTGCACAAATTCGACTCAAATCCCAATTCTAAACATCAAACTGAGCCATAATCACGTATTATCAATCATCATAGTCAATAAAACTGAAAGCTAATCGCAAATTCAAATTCGAAAACAGTAAATTGATGAATTATTACCTGAACATCGGCAGTGATCACAGAGGGGTTGAAGTGAGTTTTTAACACATTCTTCAATAGTATACAACGGAAGAACAAAACCCCTGTTTTCATGAAACAGAAACGTACACCAAATCGGCATCCCTTCGACATTATAATCTTCAAGCTGACAACATTCTGAAAGAAACAATCGAACATCGTCGCGAAACGGACCCGTCGGAGAAATCGGGTAACCGGGCTGAAGAAAGCTCTGTAATCCATAATACTTTGCTGAATTCATCTTCCGTTTCTTGCAATTTCTACTTATCTTCATAACGGATGTTGACAATTATGATTGAATTAAGATTTGAATGGCTGTGATTTGAAGATGAAGTGGTGGAAACAGAGGATGGAGATAGAGAAAATGATGATGAGTTGAAGGTTGTTATTGTTATTGTGAGTATGAAATTTGAATGTTTGTTGTATAGGGGATTTAACCGCTCAATTGGAGATTGTGATCGGACGGTTGAGGATAAAGAGCGTGTGTGGGTGATTGATGATGTCCGTTGGATTGTTTGGTAGCGGTTGAGGGTGTTTTTTTGATGCGGCAACTTGACGATGCGAGCTTACTTGACATGTTATGTTCAGTTGTTCAGTTCAAACTGATTAAAAAAAGAGTATTACATGTACAATCCTTATAGTTTGTTCATATAACAGTTAAAAAGATTTATTAAAGTTTTGGATGGTAAACATATATATGAAATTATGAACAAACAACAAGGTCTTTATGTAATTAACGCTAAAAAATTATGAGAGGCTTTTTTTTATACGGTTAAAATAATTTATATAAAAATAAATTTATGGTTAACTTTATCAGATCCCAAACTCGTATTTAGGTCCAGATATGAAATAGTGAAACCATAAGGAGCATGTAACACTATAATATCACCCACTATTCGTTTAGGTTAGCAGGAAGTAGTTATATGTTATGATTGTTAATTTGTTACTAGGTGATCTTGGAATCAACTACTAGGCATGAGGGAAAAGGATGATCCTTATCTACCATAATTCTTACTTGTGTTAGCTCATATACATACTTATCACTTGCTATTTGTTGTAGAAAAATCTTTTTTTCCACTAACAAGAGTAATGATGTTCGGCCGCTTTGTTGAATGTAGCTAGTCGAAGACTCGAAGGTGGTTGAGAGTCTTGCACAATGAATCAAGGAATCGGTTCTACACCCATGGGACACTTGCGTGTATTCCTCCTTTGCTAAAAAAATTATTATAAATGGGTTGTTCAATGGTTATTCGAGTATGTGTAGTGGTATAATGAGTGTGAGTAAAAAGTGTTGTCATGTTTGCAAGTCTTGTGGTCACACTAAAGGGTGTGATGATTAATGGGATGAGATTATACTAGAAAGTCTTTTGAATCTATAAAGGTGTAGAGAGAATCAAAAGAACTACGTTTGGCCTCATTCCAACGACGTTGGAATGCCTTATTGAACATTTCAAAAACTTCATTCGGATTGCCCTAACTCCTCACCCCACCCCTTAAAAACCTAAAATCCCCTCACCCCATCCCCAAAATCCTAGCATTTAAGGCTAAACCCTAAGACTAAAATTAAATTCTACAAACTAAACCCTAATAGCTAAAAGCTAAGATTGTAATGTTCGACGATACGGTTCCATCACCGTCGGAACAAGGTCAATCTAAGTTCGTTTGGCCGTATTTCTACGTCTTTGTAGATCAAAAAAAATTTATTTGGTCTAAGCCGTGGTTAGCGAGCATGAGTTAAACTTGTATTAGAATTTAAAAAACAAACAAACAAAATGTAATTGTCATGACCAGATTCACTAGTACTCTATCACACCCCCTCTCAAAAAGGGGAGCCATGATGTTTCACACCCAAAACCTATAGAGTGCATCTTTCACTATTTTTCAACTTTTTTATGAATTTTAATAATCTCCATCACAATATTGACCCTCTCCTCCCACTACCTCCACCTAAACACTTCATCTCGGTTGAAATCACCATCTTTCAACTTCACGAAAGAGGGTGAGGCGGTGTTTTCGTAACAATTCATCCACCATTCAGCCAGTGTGTGTGTGTCTATATAAATTATTTTTTCATGGGTGTTAAGTGACACGCGCTAAAGTCTTTAGACGACATTTGTGTTCGATTTTTTTTTTAATATTATTATAAACAATTGATGTAAAATTTTATAGAAAATATAATCATAGCGAGTGTAATATGTTGCAAATCTCTTAGTTTAAGAGCATGTGATGTAAGTCATGTAACCAATAAAGATTAAGAATTTTATTATACGGAGTATTTTTTAAAAAGGTTATAATAGTCAGTTTTCACCCACTTAACAGAGTTTACCAATGAACATCCAAGCCAAGTACTAAATATTTTACAAGCCAAATAGTTGAGATCAAAACCATATTATTTTTGAAGTTATAAACGAAATTTAAGAGTTCAAGTCTTCAACAAAGCAGAGCACACAAGCCAAGTATGATGAACATAGAAACCTCCTTTTTAATTTACGTATTTAGAGAATTGTTTATATGTTTTTGTTAAGAAGAAAACGAACCATCATGTTCCTACATGCAAGGTACAAAGCATATATCAAACATGTTTACGTTGTTGGTAGCTTCGTTGCGGTTAAAGTTCAGTTTTCGACATTTCGTCTTCATGGCCAAGTGACTGTCTAGAACACTACTTGGAATGTTGAAACGATTGATCTTCCCGATGAACGTTTCAAACATAAATATCTTGCTCGAAGAGTTTTGTCATAAATTTTCATTAATCTACAAAAAAAGTTGAAAACCCATATATGAGAATGGATGCAAAGGAAAACGAACATTCCAGATTTCCAGATATAGTTAATAATTTCGACCCATTTACGATGGAATGGATTAATTAGGCTGTGTTTTAGTTCTGACATGCCAAACGTGTGTAATTTCAAAACATTACACTGCTTAAAATGAAAAACGTGAAATGGGTCAACGAGTCAAAAGTCACCCAGGTCCATTTTTCAAGCACTCAAAATCTTAAATCACTTCGTTTCAAAAAGATTAGATTGTTATTGTATGAATATTGCTTTTTAAATCATAATTAAAGTTAAAAACGACAAAAAAGATACCAGTTAGACCCATTACCAAACCTGCCCACAAACCACCTTTAAATGCAATGGTTTATCAGGCACAAAATAAAAGAAAGAGATTGGGATAAGAATTCTACCGCCAAGTGAATTACATCTACAAATGTTTAGCTCTCCAGTCAACGGCATCATCACTATCTTCATCACTCGAGGACTCGTCAAGGCTGCTTTCCTTCTCCACCACTTGGGATTTTTTACTGCGCTTGGCTGACCTAGCCGCCTTCAGCTCCATCTTTTTCCTCTTAAACATTTCCACTCTCTCCCTGCAAAACCTGCAATAAGTTGCATACACATTCAGTCACTCTTGATCTATCACAATTTTCCTATTTACGATTTACGCCATACTGAAAACTACTCACTTTTGTTCAACGGTTTCTGCTTCTTCAATCATCTCAGCTGCATCATACTACATGGTTATCATAACAAAACTAAACATTAGAAGGGATGGCTGTATTGACACATGGGTGTGTTTAGACACGTTGAGTAACAGATGGAAACAGGGAAAACTTTTGGTTTGATTTGGGTTAACTCAAAGAACGTCTTTTCCAGTCTCATACAAGTATGTGAGATAAATATTGACTTCATAGCAATTTAGGAGGCTGTATGCATTATCAATACAGTTCAACCCATTTCATCCGTTTCCTTTTTATTCAGACTTTTTATTTTTACAAATTTGACCTGGTAGAGATTAAACAAAAAATTGACCAAATCATTAAGTGTTGAACCTATAAGAGGTCTGAACCAAGTGTTGAATCGGTAAGAGGTCTGAAGTTTGAACCATTAAGAGCTAGTATATTGTTTAACTATTCAAAAGCAAATTTCTGACCAATTCAGATAAGAGCTCTTAACTATTCATACTTAATATAATGCTTAACCATCGAAAGGCAAATGTCTGAACCATTCAGACATCTGTTCGCGAAACAAACAGTCTGAACCATTCAGACATCTAAACCATTAAGAGGTTGAAACAAACAACCCCTAAGTAAATGTAACGAAATTGCCACCTCTACTAGCAACACATAGGTGGCAGGACCACTTTCAAAAGTTTGTGTGCGTAAGCAGACCCCTTCTACCATGTGTTTAGTAGTAGGACAAAAGCATTAGTGAAATAACTGAATATTTGATATTTAAAACGAGAATATTGATCCAAACCTCTTCTTCTTCAAGCCGGTTGTCAACCTCCTTCAAGTCTTCTTGTATCAACTTCTCAAACTCCTTATATTCATCTCTGTTCAAATTTTTCATGATTTGAATTAGGTGCATCATGAAACTTAACAAACTAAATCTATTTTTGTATTCTTACGTGCTCATAATGATGAAAATCAATTAAACTTACTAAAAGAGATAACAGCACAACTATGGCAATGTTTTAAAACATGTACAACTATGGACTTTCCCCATCCCCTTCCATGAAAGCTTCAGGCAATTGAAAATAGAAACATGGCAAAAAGGTATTTAGACTATTTTGTAAAGTACCCAGTTATTAAAATTAAAATATAACAACTTGGATTAGAGAAGAATATGTGAACATCAGGCACGGCTAAGCTATGGTCAGATTTGTTTACTTAGTTCTCATCTTTTCAAATTAGGTGAAGAAAAATAAACAAAAAGATTCAAATACTTCATTTTACTGCAGACCTTATACTGTAAATGCTAAAATCTTCTCCATTTTTGTTAAAGTTCATTAATTGCAGTCACACACTATGCAGTTAATCTCGGTGATATCTCGGTGGGATCTCGGTGAGATCTCGGTAATCGGTGCTCCAACAAAATATCGGTCCAAATATCGGTAACAATCTCGGTACCGAGAATATCGGCCGATATTACCGATATATAAGTGATATTTTAGTTCAAAATATCGGTAATATCGGTGAGATCTCGGTTTTGCCTTGTTGGACTATTTTTTTTTTGTTTTTTAAAACGATGGGTTATTGGTCAAGTAGCCCAGTTTCTTCTCACAAGACAACATATGCCTGTTTTGTAACATATTTCCCTAAAAAACCTAACTACAAGTCTACAACTAGATGTCTTGGTTGATGTAGACTCGAAGGAAGACTTTTCGTTGCTTACGAGTTTTCTAATATAAAATGTAGATACTTTTGTTTTGAGTTGTGGCTTAGATCATGTTTTTTTTATTATTAACTATTATTAAATATAAGTTTATGCATGATATTTTAGCTACCGATATCTCACCGATATCCCACCGAGATAACTGATATCTCAAATATCGGTCCTTGACCGATAACCGATATTTTTCTGCATTAACTGCTTAGGTCACACATCAATTTGGTGCATCCGTAACTTTACAAAAAGCATAAAATTACAGCTCAGCCAGTAATGTTACTTTCGTAGAGGTGTAATGTTGCAACATTAACTAACCAAAACCTTTTTTATAAAGATTTTAAAACATCGTCAAATTATCAATCTTGCTTGACTGGTGTTTTCAGTTAGGGTGTATTTTATATGATTACTTTTTTAGCACTATTTGTTACTGATTTTTAAAAAGTGTAATGTTACTTTACAAGGGTGTAACATTACAGCTTGCCTGTAAATCTACAGTATAAACTAGCTGCAGATTCAAAAGCATCATTGTTTGGTTAGCTGTTCATGAAGGTGTTTCAACAATTTCCTCGTGCAATTTATCTATTCTATTTTTTTTCATTAGTCACGAATAGGGCAGAAGGATGAATAGAAAAATGTGTATTCACCTTGTGAATTTATATCAGGAACAGGAAACTTAATCACAGTAATTGAAGAATACTATCTGAATAGTACAAAACCTTGAAAAGAGTATGGTGCTATAAATGGACCAGTGTTATGCAAAGAAACAAATTTGAACTAAAAATCATAGTGAGGATTAGTAACTAATTACTGTTTTAATAGCTTGGCACTTAAAACTTGTTTATGAACACACAAGTCACCCTCAATGCTTTCTAGTTTGTTTTATGTGCACCTCCAAGAAGTTGGCAAGTTCGACTGTTCTTGAAAGGTTACTTCAACTGAACTGATACTCATATGCCGTAGATAGGGCAAAGACAAGAAGAAAGGTTCTAGTCATTGGCTTTCTAGAGGAGTAGTAAATAATGGACCCTTGTTATGATAAGCCAATGACTTGTGATGGAAAGAAACTATTGGAGAAACAGATTATATAAGTCCAATACACATGGCAAATTTGAGAACTTACTTGATATCTAGCTTAACAGGAGTAATCCCACGTGCACGTAGATCAGCATCTTTATCATCAAAGAAGCCTTCAGGAAGAGCTTGTGTTTGAGAAGCCTGAGTCCCGTCACCTACATTCTCAGCAACTGTGCCACTAGAGACTTCAACTCTCTTGTTCTCCCCATCAAATGGATATGCAGCTTCAGCTTGGGCAGAACCCAACTTTTTCTTTTTATCCATCAGCTTTGCGTTATTAGTTTCTAGTCAAGGGGCAACACTCAGTTTCACAAATGCAGTCAAATGAATAAATTGATGCACACGTTTGCCCAAAAAATGAATGTTTTGGAATCACTTACTCTTTACTAGCCTACACATTTGTTATTTCTAAGAACAAAAGATTAAATACTGTATTTGTATAAACAAAGACCTAGAAGGGGACAAGTATAACTCTAGGCTATTATACTCATCGGCGAGTTGCACAACGGAAGTATTCTATCGATTAAAATAAAGATATAACTTATTAATGCAGAACTCAAATGACAAAAGTGAAGAACAAAAGACAGGTCATGTATAACTCTAAACTAATATGGAATATATGCATTCAAACTTTCAAGTGGTACCTTAACTTGGCTAATATAATTCAAATTCAAGAGAAACGCCCTTGGTATGTTGAAGAGAGGACATACCATAATAACACAGTTTGTACAAAGTCTATTTACACCTTAGTACCTTACCGGTCCACTCAAATATTCATAACAATATTTACTTGTTTAGGTAGAAAAGGCTTGTAAAATTTATGATGATCAAATTATGTGATGACTTTTGTGATGTGCTCTTACCATTTTGTTTTGTCTCAGGGTTGTCAAAGAAATTAGGAGGAAGTCCAGATTGGGGCAGAGCTTGAGGTGGTCTGGATTGACTTTTATGCGTCTCGGCAGGAGGCTCGGATTTAGCTTTATTATATTCTGTAGAAGCCCCGGGCTTCACATTGTTAACTCGGCTAGCTGCAGTAGCAATTACTTTTACAATTTTAATTACTAGTCCACTTAAACATTCAGAGTGATATATTGGTAGAAAAGGCTTGTAAAATTTAGGATGATCAAATAATGTGCTCTTACCATTTTGTTTGGTCTTTGTCTCAGGATTATCAAAGAAATTAGGAGGAAGTCCAGATTGAGGCTGAGCTTGAGGAGGTCTGGTTTGACTTTTATATGTCTCCGCAGGAGGCTCGGCTTTAGCTTTACTATATTCTGTAGAAGCCCCAGGCTTAACATTGTTAGCTCGGCTAGCTGCTGCTTTAACATTTTGTATTGCCTGTTAAAACTAGCACACTTATTAATAGCTCATGAGAGGAGAGATGAGGGGGGATAAAAAGAGCTAAAAAGCAAACGGGTGTGCTTATTCCTCTCATCATGAAGCAGCAACTAAAGGTACAGGAATATTGAAATAAACAAGGGGGGCAGAAAATACATTCAGCATTATAAACTACTACACTGTGATAAACTTTATCTTTATGTTAGATACAACCTGTTCATTCATTAGCACAGACGATAACAAAAGCAAAAGAACCAAGCATCTCACGGATACACATACACACAAACATAAGCGCAAATATAAATATACATACATCTAAATGTACATATATAGCTTTGTAGGTGCCAAATGAAACTAAGAAACTCTAATAGGATTTAAGAATTCACAAGGTCAACAAAGGAAACAAAAGTATTCTCATGTTTATAACAGAAGCAGTAATTCATCATCACTAAAGTATCAATACCAATTAAGCATCATCACACCATTTGTTAATTTAATGATTATATGCGTGTATGAAGTTCCACATGCACGTAAATTATAATACCTCACGATGTTTTGCAGATATTTGGTGTGCACTCCAAGCAGATTCGGATTTTAGAACAATATCACAAACTTTACAGACAGGCTGGTCGGATTCATTGTACCTAGAAGCAGAGAAAAGAGGGTTCAATATAAAGTTATTGGATGTATAACAGCCTCTATTAAGATAAATCGTGCATAGTTAACTGGAACTGTAAGTGATATAAAAATGAAAGCAGATTTAGACTTATTAAATATGCCGCAATGCTAAAAGTCATACAAAACAAGCACTGCCAATGTTAAGGCACATGAACATAAGAGATGGTAGTCATTTAACTGTTAACTAAGAATTTTGTATCTAGCTAGCAAGAAACATAAAAGAAAGTTTTAAGTAATTAAAATTCAAGGCCAAAAAAAATCCATAAGCCCCTTAAAGTTGAATAGAACACAACAAAGGTCCTAGACTACTTTATTCAACTGCTTCTCTTTTACAACGATAATGTTTTTCTAAAAATGCATCTGATATCATCAAATACCCGGTAAGTGGCTTTTTGTATACAAATTCGTCAGAACATTCACATAATAATCACATCAGAGCTCTGTATCTCTTCATCGGTATGTCAAATTGTCAATTTAGATCAAGGCTTTTTTTAATATAGATCATACAAACTTGAAACTCACAAACGTAATAATACAAACCCGAATCCAACGCAGCTGAGTCAAAGCAGTTATTGGTAGCAAAGGAGTATTTGTAAAAAAAAAAATTTGAACGGCAAGTATTAGTAAATAAGTAGCTGAAGTTAGGGCTATTTATTATCGCTATATATGCTTGTTTATATCTTTTGTTCTAGTTAGAGTTTTAGTCGATGTTTCGTTTATCTCGAATCAGGCCACCATCCTGTAATTTTCTTGTTTCACTCCAATCTAATTTTTGGTCCGTACACTTAACGTGATACCCTGACTCCTCATAACCCTTCACAAAATTCATGACAACAAACTAACATTGTAAAAATGCCCAAAGAACCTAAGCACTGCAGTAACGAATGTTAGACATAAACCAAACAAAGCAAGACGTTAATGGCCATCAAGCTCGTTTCATGTTAAGAAAAATTGATAAATATACTATGTAAAAAAATCAAAGATGCAGGTATTCAAGTTACTCTTAATCAGTATAATCATGTAACTATGTACATAAAGCTTATATATTATCACAACTCATTTGCATAAAAAGTGAAAATTTGTATACCTTACAAGAGGTGAATCAATACGTTTATCCTGCTTTTGTGCCTTCAATTTAGCACGATACAGTGCCTTTTTCTTTGCTTGAGCATCCATTATAACTGTGCAACAAATGTAAAAGATCAGTGAAATATATAATCTCATAAGTTTGCTTGAACATTTGATGTGGAAATTAGGGTTAGGGTTGTGATTACGGTAAGTAATATTTGCTTTGTATGTTGCGATGAATTGATGAAATTGAGTTAGAATGGTGCAAATAGAGGAAGAGAGTGAGTGTTTTACCCTTCCGCCGGTGGATGATGGATGAGCTACGGTGATGTCTCGTCGCTGCCGTTGTTGCTTCGGTTTGATGGTGTACTACCAAAAATAAAATAGTGTCACGACTCACGAGGGATGTTTAACGTTTTAGTGGTTTATTGGTCGAATAAGTTGGATCAGTTTTAAAGGATATAAATAACTATCTAATAAATTAAGGTTTTAGGAGGCAAATATTGGAGGGAAATATTTGGTTTATAATAGGAAGTTTTTATGGGAAATTAAGTGAAAATTTTCACCATGCATAATTTGATGTGTGTAAAATTCTTAAGTATTTAATATTTATAAATTGTTAAACATAATAATGGTTATAATTTGTTTATTTATAAATATTATTATGTAACTCGTGTGTAACACACGGGTATTAAACCTAGTAAATAATATATATGGCTTCTCAAAGTAATAATATAACTTAAAATATAAGTCGTACATCCCGTCACAACGTTTTTAGGTTATAAAATTTTAACACAAACGTAATATTAAACAAAGATACAAAGTTTAAAGCTTAAACTTTAACCAAACATAATTCAAATTCAAATATTATACCACAAGTCTAACAAAGAAGGTTTAAATTTAAAAAAATATATATATTTATTTTTCCCATCCAATCCACCGGTTGACCGGCTTAAACTGACCGATCCTTTGTACTAAAAACGAACATATATGAATCGGCTCGGTACACTCCTTGAATCTCGGTCGGACTGGTTCAACCGGCCAAACCAGTCCGAACCTAACAACATTGGTCATAACATTGTCATTATATATTAAAGGGTTATTGGATTATAATACTCCTAACTATGGGGTATTGGCTGCTGTCACTCCCAACTAAGACCATCACTCTTACCACTCCAAACTTGACGCCACACTTGCTGTATCACTCCCGTCGTTAGAAAACACTAACATCGTTAGTGTTTGGGTTAAAAGTGTTACTTTGCTAAGTTGAGGGTAGAAAAATTAATGTTTTGTTTAATTTATATATATCACTACTACCACCCATCACCACCAGCTCCGGTTACCACCACCTCCTCCGGTCACCGATCACCACCACCAGCTCCGATCACCGCCACCAGCTCCGACGACTTTCCGGTCACCACCACCAGCTCCGACGACTTTCCGGTCACCACCACCACCACAATAACATAGTGAAACAAACACCTTCATGCTTATATATTAATTGTATTGTCATCCTCACCTCCAAATACCGACAGTAGCTTTACCACCATCTCCGTGCACCTTAACCACCATCTTAACCAATTTCTCTTCATCGTTGCTGTATATATGAATCATATGGGTTCATTTTTTTTGCTCTTCATCGTAGCAGCTCCTGACATTGTTGCAGCGAGAGAGCTTAGCTCCTATTGCAGCTTCGAAAACCACCATAGCTACCGCCTTTTTATCGATGCCTTCAATATTTAACCACCTTTGTTGCCGGAACAATATTTATAAGCTCGCCGGAGTAGCTCTGAAACCAGTCGAAGATGAGAAGAGGATGAAATGAGGGGCGACTGGTTATAATTAGGGGTGTTCATTCGAATCGAATGCGAATTGGGCGAATTAGGCGAATCGAATTGGTCGAATTGGGACTTTTAAAAACTGTATTCGTATTCGATCCACATTCGAATAAAAATCTATGTATTCGATTCGATTAAGTTATTCGAATTCGAATCGAATTCGAATAGATTCGAATGTATTCGCTTTAAAAAATATAAATAAAAAAACATCAAATAACAATACAAATGTTGCACCAACATAACATTAGTCTAAAATATCACCCAAACAAGGTGCTTCACCCAAAAATATGCAAAATACTAGCACATCAACAAGTCTAAAACATGTTAAAAAAATGTCTAAAACTGCATAATCAACACAAGAAAAGACTATAAACAAGTTTAAAACATGTAGAAACAACAATTAAGCAGCTGTCACAGCACCAAATCATGTTCATATGCAGAAATAACAATTAAGATTGGGTAATGGGTTGGGTTTGAGTATTTTTAACTTACTTTAAACCCATTAAATCATATTCATATATAGATAACTAATTAGATATATTAAGAATATATATTAAAAAATAAATATATTTCTTATTCGAATTGGGCGAATCGAATGCGAATACTAAAAATCATATTCGACAAAATTATTCGAATCGAATGCGAATCGAATTCGAATGACCAAAAGTCGATTTCGAATGGCCTTAATCGAATTCGATTCGAATCGAATTTCGAATAATTCGAATGGTATTCGAATAATGAACACCCCTAGTTATAATCAAATAGAGTTTAGTTTTTTTAGTTTAATATGTACTTTTAGTTTAATTGCAGGAAAGTCGCCGGAAGTGGTGGTGGTGATCGGAGTTGATGGTGGTACCGGAGGTGGTGGTGACCGAGCTGTTGCTTGTTGGTGTGTGTGTGGTGAGATATATAAATTAAACAAAACATTCATTTCTCTACCCTCAACTTAGCAAAGTGACACTTTTGGCCCAAACACTAACGATGTTAGTGTTTTTTAACGTCGGGGGTGATACAACAAGTATAATGTTAAGTTGAGAGTGGTGAAAGTGAGGGTGTTAGTTGGGAGTGGCAGCGGCCAATACCCTATAGTTGGGAGTATTATAATCCAATAACCCTATATTAAAACCGTCTCTAATCGATTTTTCATCCAAACATTCTATTAGTTTTTCATCACGTATGTAAAGGGTAAATTTTCGGCATACGGGAACTAACAAAAGCTCGAATGAAAAAATCCATTAGGGGTGACTTATGTTATTAAAACGGACAAAATTTGCATGTGCTCAATTTAGTTCGGTTTTAACCAAATTGATACATCTGTTTTTAGGTTCTTGAGAATGCTCACTTTTGGTTTTTTAGTTTGTTTGTTTCCATTTTTTACTTTGGTTTCGGTTTATAAAGCAAACTAGTTAAATTCGCTCGCTCACACGTTATGCGAGCGTTTTATTTGACGGGTTTAAGTAAATGAACAAAATAATTGTAACTCGACTCTGAATCAACGTCTGCATTTAAAACAGCTCGAAGTTATTCCTCATGGCCTAATATAAAAACATCAATAACAAACCGAAACAAATTAAAACGAACAAAAATAACAAAGTTTCTAAGAGGCTCAGAGTATTCAACAACGACATCGTGATCCGCCCCGTGGCTGCAATGTGATTGTGAGTATAGAGTATAGACCGACAAACCACCAAATTTGCCACGCCAACGGAACATCACTATCGAACACGAACTCATCACAGCCCGAATCAAAACCAACAATTGTAACCAGATCTATCTAATAAATCAAACTTTTAGGGACAATTTTTGAAGGGATTTTTTTTTCTATAATAGGAAGCTTGAGAGGTAAAATTTAGCTAAATTTTTC
Source organism: Tagetes erecta (assembly GCA_030867185.1). Lineage (NCBI taxonomy): Eukaryota > Viridiplantae > Streptophyta > Magnoliopsida > Asterales > Asteraceae > Tagetes > Tagetes erecta. The sequence continues at coordinate 9,732,898 of CM061490.1, forward strand.
ACCATGCAAGTTGATGGAGCCAACTCCTTAAATGTTATATATTTACAAATTGTTAAATATAATGGTTATAATTTCTTTATAAATATTACTATTTAACCTGTGTGTAACACACGGGTATTAAACCTAGTTATATATACAACCAACATACACCAACGAAATTACAAATATGTCTTCTTAGAATTGTTGTTTATCATTAATATTACCAAAACATGAGCAATGTTTTACCAATCAAGATCAATTCAGATGCAAAAACGCAACAACATCATCATCTACGTTTCATAAACATCAATGTTTCACCATCAAGATCAAATTGTTTTACCATCAAGATTAATTTAGATGCAAAAAAAGCAACAACATCATCATCATGGTTTCCAAAACATCAATGATGTTTCACCATCAAGATCAAAATGTTTAACCATCAAGATCAATTCAGATGCAAAAAACAACAGCATTATCATCATCATCGTTTCGAAAACATTGATAATGTTTCACCATAAAGATCAAAAAAGAAAGACACTGGGAAGCCAAAGGTTTCACCAACCACCAAAGCTTTGGTGGCCGGTCCACCTTCACCAATACCACCACCACCACCGGCATAAACGCCGGAAACCCAAACCGAACACCCACACAGATCTAAGGTTAACAACTACCAAAAACCAATCGTCAACACCGTCACAACAACCACACTATCCAAATTGCTTCAGATCCAACTAACGTCATAGCAACAATGACCACAAAATCAAAAATTTGTGACAATCACCGTCACAAACACTGGAACCGACAACATGCAAGACAACACACATTGTCGTAAACCTCAGGCCACACAGATCCGGGGATCGGCAACCATCATCGGTCAAAACCACTGAAATCTTCAAAACAGGCTGAATAACTGTCATCACCCCATCTACTATTAGTGAGTCGCCTGAAAACAGATAAAAATGAAGAGACCGAGAGAGACTTCAGGATATGGTATGAGAGAGAGAGAGTTTATGGCATCACATCACAAATATACAAACCAACAGTTGTACCCAAGTCATATATGCAACTAACACATGTCTCACCATGACAATTACAAATATACCATCCCGTAAGTACTGTTCATTTTCATTCATTATTCAATATAAAGGATAATATTTAACCCAAACAATAACCTAAGGTTAATTGGAACCACTGGTGTTCTCATTTGTTCTAATGTTATAATCTGCTACTTAGTTAGTCTCAAGCATATACTTTCGCTTTTCATGTTTTGGTTTACATATATAGGACTAGATGACGTCATGACGTGGTTGGTCAAACATTAAGCCCACTGAATCTTTAGATTCTAATAATCTATTATCAACCTTTACAAGAGATGGTGAACTTTATTTGTTGGTGAACTATTTATAGTTATTAGTCTTCGTTAAATTTAAACTTGACTATTTTCTTCAGGTTGTTATGATTCGTTTTACTTCAAGTACTATTTGTGCATCAATTCTCACATGAGCAAGTTATTCTGAAGGCTGCAAGTCAGTTTTAGTTTGAAGATATGCTAATATTAGATGTGGGCTCGCCAGGGCTTTGTCAAGTTGTCACAAACTTGAAGAGTAGAGTTACGATGAGCAGCAACTTTGATGAAATACCAGTTGTTTATTTTTTTTACATTAATTATGCCGCAATGTTTGCGAGTACTTTATATTTCAATAGTGATTGTTTATATAGTTTGTCATACAAATTAGTAAAATAGTGTTTCTTAATAATGCATTTAGTAAAACTAAAATTTGTCCATGGTAAACTTTATGCACCAACATTATATTATAATTCAAATTCTCCTTTTATTGATAATCAAGTGTAAATGAACAGTAACAAGGGATGTTTTTGTAACTTGGTTTGGGCTGCAAGGGTGTTTTTGGTCCATTCAGTGCTTATACAACTTGCTTATACAGCTGTAAGCATTCCACCTCTTCATTTACCAAGTTCTTATCATTTGGGAGTCTCTCTCAACATGTGTATGGGTAATCGCAATCGTTGTTGTTGTGTATGTTCGGTTGCGATGGTTTCTGTTGGATGATGGGTAATCGCAGTCGTTGTTGTTGTGTTGTATTTGAGCAGATCTATAGAGGAAATGCATTATCGACGCCGATCTGTACGCGAAACCCTTTTGTCTGTTAAGACGTTTCAGTCGCCTCCGCCTTCATGTACTGATGGTGGATGGTGGCGATCGTCGGTGAAACCCCTTGATGATTCAGATGAATCTGTCGCCTTCACCATGTTTGATTCACGGTGGATGGTGGCGATGGTTATCGCTATGTCGGATTTGAACTATAAAAAATGTTGTTTTGCTGATTCAAGTTGATGATGATGAGGAGTCTCATCGGAGACTATTTCGTACGAACCCTACGTCTGTGTTGTGGTGGTGTTCGTTGTGGCCATTGGATGATGGTTGCAGTTTCTTAATTGGAAACGCTTGCTATTGCCGACGTTGTTGAATGACGTATTTGGATTTCTAGGGTGTTGGTTCACAAATATGTGATTCGAACACTTTGGTGGTTCGATATGTGGTTGATGGTTTGATGGATTTGGCTATGATGAGTTCATTATTTTCGCTGAAATTTGATGGAAACATAGCCGTGGCGTGCAAGGATGGTGGGTGGTGGGTTTTAACCTGCAACCCACTTGCAGCCACGAGTTTTCTATTGAGAACTCTAAGCCTACGAAACTTATAAGGTTGTTCAAGTAACGAGTTTTTGTCAAACTTGCTTCTCTATGGTCTACTTTTTGGTTGCTAGCTGGTTTACTTTAACTATTGATGGATTTGGTTATACCCATATGAAGTGTTCTTGATTTGATGCTTTTAGGCTGTGATGAGTTAAAAGTTTGATTAATGTGTCACCATGGCGCAGCAGTTGCGGAGGATGATAGTTACTGTGCTGCATCCTCCATTGCAACCACGGTTTCTTAATCTTTCTCTGAGCCTATTCATTTTGTTTTTTTTTTTCAAAACTAGTTTAATGTTACAATTTGATTTTTGGAGTTATGTGGTTCCAATTTGCTCAATTTTGGCTTTGTTTTTATCGTTAATTGGTCGGGATATTTATAGTTATATTGTCGGGGTTTCTTAACCAGATTTGTTATTTGTGTTTTAATTTTGTTCATTTGACCTTTTGGCTATGAAGATGAAATCTTAGCCTCTTTGGGTCTTTAATTTGGTTGATCCCTATGTCAAACATACATGTCAGTAACACTTTGCAATAACGAACTATAATTGGATACGTTTTTGCACCTTTTGTATACGAACTACCAATAATATGTATGTATAATGTATTGAGTGAATAATAAAGGGCTCTCGCAACGCGTGAGCCGACCGAATACATCTAGTTTGTCTTAAAACTTGCATAAGCTAATGTTGTTTAAATGTTGTAGATAAAGCTCTGAAACTTAGGCTTAGTTCTCGAGTTTCATTTTGTGTTCCCGAGCTTACTTTAGGAAGGAAAAGAAAAGAAATGAAAAGAAAGAATAATTATACATGTGTTCCCGAATTTCATTTTCCAGAGTTTCATTAAAAGTTAAAAAAAATAGGTGTTCCAGAGTTTTGGTAAGAAAAAAAATAGAAGGAAGAGAAGAGATGTGAAAGGAAAGTTTATTATGATTTTCCCCTCCTAACTTTCCTTCCAAATTGGAAGGAAGTAGAGAGAAAGGAATAAAATCATATTAAAATCTTTATATTCCATTCATTTTCTTCGAACTCTGGAACGCGAAATGAATTCTCATATTTTCCTTTCTTTTCTCTTCTTTTCTCTCATAAACTTCCTTTCTTTTCTTTTCTTTCCGTTACTAAACTCGGGAACAAAGTGTTAAAAGAAAGAAAAGAAAGAAAATGAAGGGAATGTGTGTTCCCGAGTTTCATTAAAGGAAAGAAATGGAAGGAAAGAAAGAGACGAGAAGAAGAGAAAAGAAAAGAAGAAAAAGATTTGTTTTCCTTTCTTTTCTTTCGTTAAATGAACTCGGGAACATAAGAAGAGAAAGGGAGAGATTTAGAAGAAAATAAAAAGAAAAAGAAGGCGTTCCTGAGTTTCATTTAAGGAGAGAAATGAAAGGAAATGAAGGAAAAAAAGTGGATGCTTTTAAAGTAAAAATAACTTTTCCAATTTGAAGGGAAAGAGAAAGGGAAAGGGAGAGAAAAGTAAGGGAGGGAATCCTTTCATTTTCATTATTCATCTTCCTGAGTTTAGTAATGGAAAGAAAAGAAATGAAGTTTAGGAGAGAAAAAAATAGAAGAGAAAAGAAATGAAAATGTGGAAAATTTATTTCGTGTTCTAGAGTTCGAAGGAAATGAATGGAAAATAAACATTTTAATATGATTTCCTTTCTTTCTCTCCACTTCTTTTCAATTTGAAAGGAAAATTAGTTGGGGAAATCATAATAAACTTTCATTCCACTTCCATTCTCTTCATTTCATTTTTTTCTTAAAAAACTCTGGAACATTTATATTTTTTTCAATTTCCTTCCACTTCCTTCCTCTTCCACCATTTAATGAAACTCTAGAACATAAAAGAACTCAGGAACATAGCCTTAAGGATAAAGTTCATTAATTTTCAGAAGTTATTTGAAGGATCAATAAGTTTGGAAAACTTTTTTGAGTGTGGTTGCTAAATGTCATGTTTATTTCTTAAAGCTTGGCTATAGGTTTGTAGTTGTTATAGAACGGTCATGATAATAAATAAAATAAGTGACTAAAAGTATGTTAAGGTTTTCAAATATTAAAAATGACATTTAGCCACACATTTTATAAACAACGTGACAAAGCATTTTCTTAGAAAACCGTGGCTAAATAATCACTTTTGGTGTAGTGATATCTCAACCCTTTTTGTTATTAATCATAAATAAATAAACTATATTGCAATAATGTTCACAAAGTGAGATGTTTTCCTAAAAGAGTTTGTAAGATAAAAACTAGCACATAAAATAATAAACTTGAAAAAAATAATGATATATTATGAAAATCATATACAAATATGCAATATTGTAGAACTCAATATGCGGTAATCATATCGGACGGTAAGACACTTTGGATCTAGAAATCGGGATTAATTGTGATTAATTGGTTTGGTAATTTTATATTAAGTTTCACAGTGTTACACACACACATTGATGTGGATAGAATAGTTGAAAATACTTCAAAATTCATGGGTTATATAAAGTTTAGTTAAATATATAAATACACACATTGAATGAACATAATACTTTAAAATTCTGACTTTTAATCTTGAGCACACTCTTTTTAGTATGGCTACTAAAATGACCTTTTAGCCATACATTTTATAAAAAACGCGATAGAGCATTTTTGAGAAAACCGTGGATAAATGTTTTGTAAGATAAATAAACATTTCAACCCTTTTTGTTATTAATCATAAATAAACTATATTGCAAGAATATTCATAGAGTGCATGAGGTGTTTTCATAAAAAAGTTTTGTAAGATAAATACTAGCACATAAAGTAATAAACTTAAAAATATGACGATATATTATGAAAAATAATAAACAAGATTAATTATGAAAGAAGAGAAATAATAAACAAGTAATCTACCTAATAATTCAGAGAATTTGGGGGGGCCACCTAACCCCATTTGAGCGGCTATTTTAGGCGGAATCATAATTTTGGGCGGCATATCTTCACTTACGTTTCATCTTTTAAGCGGCCAAATTGTTTCCAAATTACAATCAAAACATTCAATTCTAAAATCAATAATCTTTTTCTCTTGAGCGGTAAATTTAGGCTTCAAAATTCCATCAATTGATTTCATTGCCTTTTTCATTCCATGATTTTCTTCAACTGATTTCACTGCCTTTTTAATTTCGTGATTTTAAATAACCCTAATCGATGAATGCACTTGGATTCCCTGATTTTATTTCCTCTTCATCTTCATCTTCTTCTTTTTCATAATCACGATTGCTACTTTCAATTTGCTTGTGTAATTGTAATGTGATGAATAAAGGTGCCACTTGAGGGGTTGCGAAATTCCTTTCTGGGTTACGAATCAAGCATCATTAGTTCTATCAAATTGTAAGTCTTCTTCTCTTTTGTTATTGATTCTATTTAAACTTTACATTTGACTCTAACTCCTAAACCGTATCCTCTCTATAAATCTTTTGTTATCAGTCGAGTTTTTATCCGGATCTCTCAAAAATATTTGTTGTTGTTTAACTGTGCAAACTGTTGTGCTTGCTTATGACTGTTGCTAACTTGCTATGCGATACATGACATCTTTGTGGTTACACATATGGCGTTGGTTGTTGTAAATTGATTTAAAGTGTGTTACTTGGTTCAAGGTTGTATAAAGTGTTGGTTTAATTGGCATGATTGTTTAATATTTGGCTTTGTAAGTTGAGGCCTTAAGTAAGTACATGATTATGTTTTTCATTTCATTTTGTGGAATCGAATGTTTCTTCATTTTTTTTTGTCAAAGTTGAAGTTTATTTACAAGATTTTGGCTCAATTTTTTTTGATAAGAGGACAAATAAAGGTTGATTTTGCAGTGTTTTAGTTCATGGAAGTATTTGGTTTGTTTATGTAGACAAAATAGATTAACTTTTTTGTCAGTTTGGGAGGTTTTACTTTCTGCCTTTTTTTACATTTGTTATCATGTATATAACTCTTTTCAGTTTGTCCATGAACCAATTGTGTAAGCTGTTCATTTGCAGCTCTTTATTGCATTAGACTGTATCTGGTTTTTACTAATTTACTAAAGTTAAGTACACTGAGCTGTTTATATGCATTAGGTTTTGGTATGATTTAGTCCTAATTTTTGTTTCTTCTTTGCATTTGTGTGATTTGTGTTCTGTATTGTGAATCATTTATGTTTATAGTTAGTTTTGTGCACCTTAGTAGCGAAAGGAATACAACTTCATTATATATCTACATTCTTACACTATTGAACCAATTAAAAACAAACTTTGTTCTCTTTACTGCTCTTAGGAATTTAAACAACTTAAACTAGAGACAAGGTGGAAATCAACCCTAATCAACTTCATGTTAACTAATTTTACGTATAAATTTCCAACCTGATACATGCTTAGAAGAGTCAATGCTACTAACATTTACTAAAAACATTACAAATATATATGGGTCAGCTAGGTTTATTAGACTAAATACTTTTTTATTTTTTCAAACTTTTTGCAATCAACACATAATAATGTAAGTATGAAGAGACAGTTTCATAAGCTGCTAAGTGCTAACTTAAGGTGTTTGTTTTTCTAGGAAAAAAATGTCAGACATTGATTCTCCTAGCTGTTCATATCCTCTTCACATAACATATCAGGGGGTACTTTGTTTTGGGTATGGTTATGTGTTTTTGCAAGCTCTAGGAAAAAGCTCAATCAACCTAAGTTCAAATAGTTTTAGATGGCAAGTGGCAGACCAGGCTACACACTGCAGTCGACTTTTTGATGCAACTTTGAAGTGAACTTCTAAGTTCAGTTTGGATTTATAAAGGTATGTATAATGGCTATTATCTTTTCATTATGAGGATGTAATAGGTGTGTTTGCTATTGAGATGGAACCTCCAGCTAGATTAAATTATAATGGGAATATTACATCCCTACATGATATTAATCAGTTTTATTGTTGTTTTACTTTAAAGTCATTTATGTTTGAGCTATAGTTGCTACATGTTATTTTAGTCTAACTTTACAATGAATTTTTAACAAGACGTTTTGACATGTCTGTTATTATTACACCTATACTAATCACTAAAACAAACAAATTTCTACATGGATGGCTTAACATATATTCACATGAACTCCTGAATTTGATTTTTATTTGAAAGTGGACATTCTGCCTTAGAAGTTAAGAAGACAGGAACATAAATATAATTTTTTTTACAAAAGTTTTTTCCTGCTATCTAATGTTTTCATTTATCATGGGAGAAAACCTGGAAATGATTTTATTAAGCAAAATATTAGAATGCTGCACTAAAGAAATACATTTTGAGTGTCTTTTCATTTGACTTTAAAGTATGCACAATAAACCATCATTTATAGCAGAGGTCAATTTTGAAACTTCTATATGTGTATGATTTTGTGAATTGAGTATGAAAAGAATGGGTACATTATCTGTTCCCCAGACTATCGTTGTGCTCTCGAGTTTAATTTAGGAAGGAAAAGAAAAGAAATGCAAGGAAGGAACAATAATGGATGTATTTCCGAGTTTCATTAAAAGAAAAAAAAAGGAAATGCAGAGAAGTTATGTTTCCGAGTTTCATTAAAGAAAAGAAATGGAAGGAAAACAAAAAAAAGGAAGGAAAATGTTTCCTTCTAAATTGAAAGGAAATGGAAGGAAAGATAAAGATGAGAAGAGAAAAGAAAAGAAGTGATTCGTTTTCCTTTCTTTTCTTTCCTTAAACGAATCGGAAACACACCGTATGAGTTTTTACATGATGACTTGTGTGTTTTTTATATTTCTTGTATTAGATATACGCCTTAAATCCATGGCAACTAAGTTGTAACTCAATTTGACTATTAAATAAACAACTGTCAATCGGTAGATTTACTATTTGTGTGTGTATATGTGATATTTTGAGGACTTTATTTTGCTTTATAAATGTAAAGTGAATGATTCTAAGGACTCTTTCTTATAATACTATTTATTTGTTATCAAATATTTGTTATTAAAATATAATTAGATTAATACCATATCTAAAATTTAATTTTATGAATCCTTACTTCTTAGGTTATAATAATCTATCTAATAAATCAAGGTTTTAGGGGTAACTTTTGGGGGAGAATTTTTTTAATCAATAATAAAAAGTTTGAGAGGGAAATATTAAGTGTCATGCAATGAGTTGATAGAAGCAAAATTTTTAAATATTAAATATCTACAAATTACAAATTTTTAAAGATAATGATTATATTTTTTTATAAATATTATTATTTAACCCGTGTGTAACACACGGGTGTTAAACCTAGTAAACTATATTACCATGAAACAAACCAACAATAATAAACAAGATTAATTATTAAAGAAGAGAAATATGTATAACCACTTTGGCTTCAAGAAGTAAATTTTGAAAATAAGATTGCGTAATTAATTCAAGATATTATTAGTTAGGAAGTGATACGTTTCGTTAAATTATCTAATCTTAGCCTCTCCGAGATTATGGGGTAACTTGGTAAGCAAGAGTTATAACTTATATATGATATATCCCCTTTCACTTATATATATATATATATACATCTCATCTCCACACATGCAAACACGTACACGCTACTATTTATCTCATTGAAAACTAATTATGGGTTCTGGGTTTTTGAGGGTTAAACAAACTCTTGCTAAGGTTGTTATGTCTAAAGAAGAAGAAGAAGAATGTGGAGGATCAAACAAGAAAGAGATGCCAACAAGCAAACAATTACAAGCGTCAACAACGTTTAATACTGCACAAGTACCATTGAATCGGGAGGGTAAAGTGATGGTTGAAGTAAGAAAAAGAAAGTTAGCAGAACCTAAGTTGGAGCAGAAGAACTGCGGTCACATGATCACGATACCTTCTGTTAAAACAATGAAGACTCTTAGCAAGAAGGAGTTTGACAAGAAAATTGAAGTGATGATAAGAAAGTTGAAAGAAGGTCGCAACGAATATCAGAAGAAAAGGAGAAAAATACAACTGCTCGAGGTGGATGATATGGTGAGGTTTGGTTTGGAGAACTATGAAGAATAATCACCCATAACTTTAAGACCTAGTGTGTCATTACTTAAAGTATAAGATACAGTCAGTTTATATATTTAGAATAATCAAATTTGCAGTGAGTCAGTTTATATATTTAGAATAATCGAATTTGCAGTGATTGTATATACATGAACATTTGATATTTCTTGATAAAAACATTCATTATTGGGACAGAGTTTTGGGTAGTAAACTTTCAATACTTTGGGGTAGTCAGTTTTTGTTTATATTTCTTTCCATTTAGTTGCTCTTAAAGAATACAAAACTTTCTATATTTTCCCCTGATAATAATAAATTAAGTAAAACGAGGCTGCGAAACTCATGGTAAACTTGTAAACACAAGTGGTTCATTGTAAGGTTGCAAAGTTTGTAAGTAACCATGTACGTTGCTCCTCTGACTATTTAAAAGTAAAACTATTAAAAAGGGCCGTACGTTAAACTCACGGTACGGTTCTAAGTAAAACCATTAAAAAGGGCCATATATATGTTAAACTCACGGTACAGCTCGATCTAAAGACAGGTGATTCATCATAAAATTATAACGTTCACATGTAATTAAGCATGTTTGTCCCCCGACTATTTATAAGTAAAACCATTAAAGAGGGGATGTGAAACTCACTCACAAAGTAATGAGCAGTATGGTAGTTTAAGTGTCTGAGGGTTAAACTGAAACGAATCCTAAAATGTTTAAGTACGATAGTCATACTAAGCTCAAGCCATCCACAAGTTGTAAATCGATTTAATAACCAAACTGTCATTTTCAAAAATGTTAATTCAAACAAGTTTACGATTTTGTTAATTGTGTAATTACGTAAATTACACAAACCATATATTGTTAGCTTATGTTAAAAAAGTGTATTGAGTTTCTTCGTTTGCAATGTGAATGATATCCTTATTAAACTATATTGAAAGTAAAACTGAAATGAACAGTAGAATGACTTTTTTGTAATTAAGTTAAGTTTTAAGGGTGAGGTGGTTGTGTGTTTTGTACAGTTGTTAGCAATTTGGGTTATATTGTTGTTTTGTTCTAGATGATTCATTTTTACACACAAATGTTGGTGTGTCTCTCTCTCTTCTTCTCACTTTTCTACCGGATTCAACGCCGATCGGCGTGATGTTTGTGTTTGTAGACTGGAAAGCGAGCAAACCCTAGGTCGTTTATGACTTTTACGCCGCCTCTATTGTCTAATTCTGTCTTATCGATCTTATGATTGCTACCGATGATGGTTGCCGGATCTTTAGATCTGTGTAGCCTATGGTTTTTTATGGTTATTACCGTTGGTTGCTACCGATGATGGTTGCCGGATCTTTAGATCTGTGTAGCCTATGGTTTTTTATGGTTATTACCGTTTTGGTTGCTACCGATGATGGTTGCCGGATTTTAAGATCTGTGTGGCCTATGGTTTTTGATGGTTATTATCGTTTTGGTTACCGGATCATTCGTGTGTCCTATGGTTTGTGATGGTTATTTGCGATGGTGTGGATCTGTATCAGGATCTATGTTAAACCTTTTGGGGTTTTCGAACTGGATGTTGATGATGACGATTTGTTGTCTGAGATACACATGTCGCGGTTGACGGTTGTTGTGGTGCGTTTTGTGGTTCTTGATTTGTGATGTCGATGAAGGTGGTTCTGCATCTGAGACGTCGATTAAGCTACAGATCCTTTAGTTTCATGTTTTTTAGCGACTGATTGTCGTGTTTGAGGTTGTGGATCTGAGATCCGCCACTGATATGTGGCCAGTTTGGTGGCTCTTTTGGTTTTGGTATATGTTTGTTGTGTTTGTGGCCACTTTGGTGGTGGTTGTATTCATGGTGGTGCGTGATGGTCTATGAAATACATGTGTTTCAGTTCTGGAGTTCTTTGAAAAAGGCGATGATGATGGGGTTCTAATGTCTCCATGGCGGGGCATTTACTACAGTCATGTGGTGATGTTGTTTGACACTCTCTGAGCCTATTTTGTGTTTTCTACCATCTTTGGTCTTTATTTTTTTGTTTAAAACTTTTGATGATACATTTACTATGTTCAGTTTAATCCCGTGTTTGTGGTCTCAAGTAGAAAAGATAGGATGAAGGAATGAATAAGTTAGATGGTTTTGGGTTTTGGTGATACCGTTTGACGGTTTTTTGTTTTTGTGAAACCGTTTGATGTTTTTTTGTTTTTTTGAAACCGTTTGATGATTTTTTGTTTTAGTGAAACCTTTTGATGGTTTTGGGTTTTGGTCAAATGATTTGATAGTTTTGGTAAAACCATCTACTGATTTTGATGTTTAAATGGCTTTAAAAACAATAGCCTCAAATTTGAATTGGTTATGTTACTTTATATTTTAGAGATCTTAAATAACATGATTTGAATAAAAAATGCTTTTGACTCAGGTTTATAATTTGAGACGATATTAATTTAACATCGTCGGTTAACATAAAAACATGAACACAAAATTCAACATAAAATGAAAAAAAGGGCCGCGCAACATGCGGGCCATTGTATAATACTAGTTTGGTAAAATTACATACATGTATGTAGCAAATATGTTCTGTGTGTTGAATTATGCCCCCAGTCACATGTGTATGATGACACATACACATGTTTCAACGCTCAATTTTGCTTAGTCGTTGAAGTTCATATTTTCTAGTTAGAATAAATCGATCTCATAAGAGACTAGTCAATTCCATTTTAGATTTTTATTAATTTTATTCTAGGTACTGGAGTAGTGGGCAATGTGACACTGACATAGAAGCATTAGAAAAGCCTTTGACATATCGTTGTGTTTGTTTTATTAATAACCATTATATATACAAGTGTTTGTATCGTAAAATTTGCAGAAGACCATTTTGTTTTATCACTATGTTCAAGTATGCTTATCCATGCATGTATGTTAAAATAAAGTTGTGTAGATCTAATTTCATGAAATGACTTAAGAGTTTTAGCATGAGCGTTTGTTAATGTCTATTTTTGTATACATGTGTATAGGTATGTGTAGTGTTTGAATGCCCCTATGTTCGGATGTTCCTAACGTTTAAGATTAATTTCTTGACTGTCATCCCCATTAAAGGGTTGGGCCAACATAAATCAGCTTTGAAATACCGGGATATTCTTAAGTACCGTCTAATAATCCCATTGTTCTCGGATGATGAGCCTTTCTTAGTTTGCCGCAAGGTTTTTTTGGATTCTTTTGATGATCATGTCGTCCAATGCAAGGTGTTACCGTGTTATAAATACAAGAATGATTTGGTCAGAGACGTTCTTTGTGATGTTCATAAATAAGTTGGTATTGCTGCTAAAAAGGAGGCCCTCATGAACTTCCAGATGGATTTGCTCGAAGGGAGGTCTACTCTTCGGCCAACTAATATTCTTGTATTTGGGTGGACAGGGGAAAAACATGCTTGCGTGGACCTTAATTACAGGAGTGTCACCTCTTGTTGGGCTTAGGAACAATTTGTTTGTTGCGGGACATGCTGCATTGAGGGCAGAATCAGGCAAGATCGCTAAACACGAGAAAGCTTGATTAGAAAATTAAGCTGTGTTTATCTCTTTTGCTTTTGATACATTTGGTTTTTTAGTCCTAGAGGCTACAATTTTCCTAAATAGTGTTCAGCGGGTTGTGTATAGTAACTTTTCGGCCTTTAAAACTCATAACTTTGTTTTAAATAGGATTGAGTTTGTTATCCAAAAAGGGTTACGGCGCAACTATTGCCCATTTACTTGACACTTTATTGTAAATTAAAACGCATAAGAAGTTAATGAAATTCATTTATGTTAAAAATAAAATAAATACATAAAAATTACAAGCAAGTGTGATGTACATTTGAAAAATCTTTAATAAACTAGATTTAAGACCAGGTCGCGCATTGCAACGTCTGGGTCATGCGGTCGGATCTTGCGTATGTGACTTCGTCACATACGATGATAAAAAAAAGTTTCATGCCGTAACGTATCACATATTAAAAGGCAATACTTTTTACTTTTTACTTTCGCTTAAATTGTATTCTCCCTACCTAAATCCAAATTGTTTACTCTTGATGAAATACGACATTACGTACACTACTAGAAAACGAGTTTTATTTTTCTAAAAAAAATTGTATTACCATGAAACAAAGATTAAACAAACCAACAATAATAAACGATTTATTATTAAAAACGAGAAATATATATAACCACTTTGGCTTGAAGAAGGAAATGAATTTTGAAAATAAGATTTGAGTAATTAATTTAAGAGGCTCCTGTGAACTTTTTGACAGATCCGCTAGATGGGAGATCTACTTTAAGGCCGGCTGATATTCTAGTGTTTGGTTGGACGGGGGGGAAACACGCTTGTGTGGACCTAACGGGAGTGTCCCCCTTGGTGGCGCTCAAGGACAACGGATTTGTTGCACGACAGGCAGCGTCAAAGGCTGAATCATGCAAGGTTGCCAAACACGAGAAAGCTTGCCTAGCCAATCAACATGTTTTTATTCCGTTAGCATTTGACACATTTGGCTTCCTAGCCACTGAAGCAGTGAACTTCTTGTCTAGGGTTCAACGGGTCATTCATAGCCATGTTTCGACACCTAAGGGCCAAGGTTACGTCTTCGGTAGGTTAGGTTTTGCTATTCAAAAGGGGGTGGCGGCACAACTTGTTGCCCGTTTACCTGCCACTTTATTGTAAATTCTTGAAAGATATTAATGGATTATACACAAGTCCATTAAAGAATAAAAAAAAAAATTTCGATTGCAAAAAAAAAAAAAAAAAAAAAAAAAAGAATCTAAAGTTTGTGTTCAATTTAAGATATTATTAGTTAGGAAGTGATACGTTTCATTAAATACCTATATCTAGGCACTCCGAGATTATTGGGTAACACTTGTTAAGCAAGAGTTAAGAGAAATATGAAGATATATTATAAAAACAATAAACACGATTAATTATTAAAGAAGAGAAATAACAAACAAGTAATAAACTATATTACCATGAAACAAACCAACAATAATAAACAAGATCTATTATTAAAAAAGAGAAATATATATAACCACTTTGGCTTCAAGAAGGAAGTGAATTTCGAAAATCAGATTGAGTAGACAAATTTAAGATATTATTAATAATTAGGATGTGATACGTTTCATTAAATTATCTAATCTTAGCCTCTCCGAGATTATGGGGTAACTTGGTAAGCAAGAGTTATAACTTATATATGATATGATATCCCCTTTCACTTATATATATACATCTCATCTCCACGTACACATGCAAACACATGCTACTAATTATCACATTGAAAAACTAATTATGGGTTCTGGGTTTTTGAGGGTTAAACACATTCTTGATGGGATTCATGAAACCGAAGACGAAACAAGAATGATTGCTGAAGTTTCAAGGATCAAAGCCATTCTTGATGACAATGTAAACAAATATTCCGAGACGGTATTAATGTGTGACTTGTTAAAGAAGCTTAAACAGATGGTGGTGTCTATGAAAGTTCTTGAGGTAACCATGATCGGAGAATCTGTTAGCCGCCTTGGAAAACAAGCGTTGTCGAAGGATGTTAGGCGGAGTGCAAGGACGCTCATCTTAGCGTGGAGACGTGTTGCTGATGAGTGGATGATTGTGAATGATCATAAGATTGTTATGTCTAAAGAAAAAGAAAAAGAATGCAGTGGGTCAAATAAGAAAGAGAAGCCAACAAGCGAACAACAACCGTCAACAACGTTTAATACTGCACAAGTAGCATTGAATCGGAAGGGTAAAGTGATGGTTGAAGCAAGAAAAATAAAGTTACAAGAACAACCCAAGTTAGAGCAGAAGAATCGATTAACATTGTCGGAGAAAGAATGTTTTATAACTGGCGATGAGGACAGGAAGAAGCGCGGTAACATGATGTTGCCATCTGCTGCTTCTGTTAAAACAATGAAGATGACAGAAAAAGCGATTGTTCCGCCGATGAGTCTTAATGATGTTGACAAGAAAATTGAAGCCTCGAAAAGAAAGTTGCAAGAAGGTTATAAGAAAATAGAAAACAACAAGAGACAGAGAAGAACACAATTGATAGAGGTGCATGAGGTGATGAAGCTGGGTTTGGTTCCTCAACACCAAAACGGAAAGTTTAGAAGCCACACTACTAATTTTAGGCCTAAGTCATGTGTTGCCTCAGTACATTGAACATAAATTGTAATTCAACTTTCTAAGTGTGTCTATATATATATATATATACTTTTTGGCAGCCAGTTTTTGTTTATAATTCATTCCATTTAGTTTGCATAAAAAGTGAAAACTGATCATTTAGTTTTTGTTGCCTCAGTACTAGATCATTTGTTTGATCAATTAGTAGTGGTGCTTACAAGTTGTTGTCGAAGTGTGTTTGGCTAGGTCATTTGTTTCATCAATTACTAGTTATGGTTAACACACGGTTATCTTTTAACCTTGCTTCTTTTATTAGACGAGGTTAAAATCATATATTTAAAATTATACACTTTTAAACTTTTATCTTTTGGTAAGTTATCACTTACCACTAATAATTGATAATTAACAACTATGACCCTTTAATTTTCTACGTAATAAAGTGACAAGTGACACCTTATTATACTTAAATTACTTTTACGACTTTACACCACAACATATGACACCTTAATTTTTTTAATCCATGCCTGTTCAGGTTAACGTCCAAAATATTATATTTTTAATATACTAATGTATAAGGTAAAAAACGTAATGTCACGCGTAAACATTACATGTTAATGTCAAGACTATAACGCATATAACATAGTAACATACGCGATACAGTCGTTGCAACAACCGTCCGCCGACAAGGTCTAAGTTCTAACTTTGTTTGGGTTTGGCTACTTTGACAATGAGAACTAGAGGCCCAATACACCAAATATGGGCTTTCACCGAATAAACAACTTGGCTATAATCAACTAATCACAGTCTCCAAAACTATATCCATTTCTGTGATTTATCATTTTATCTCCATCATTTTCATCTTCAAACGATTAAACAACACTGCACAAAACCCTAACCTCATGGATCATCGATCAAGCCGAAATCACAGAGAATCTGATCGCGATAAGAACAACGATTCAACCAAACACCGAAGCAGCAAACACACCGACGATCATCACCGCAATAAACACCGCGAAGACGATCGTGTTAAGCGCGAAGGAAGTAAGGATAGGGAATTGAGAGAGAAATCGGTGGATAATAGACGACGAGATCATAAGAGGAAAGATAGAGATAGTGAAGATGAAGAAGATAGGTATAATGAAGCTCGAGATAAGCGGAATAGGGTTTTGGATGAGAGGAAGGAGAGGAGGAGGTTTGAGGTTAAAGTTGCTGCTGCTGAAGATGAAAGAGATAGAGAAGAGAGGAGAGAGAGGAGGAAGGTTGAGGATAGAGTGAAGAAAGAAGAGATTGATGTTGTTGATGATGATGATTATGATGGAGGTAAGTTGAAGCAGAGGAATTTGAATGGGGATAGAATGAAGATGGAAGCTAATGATGAATCAATTGGTGTTTCAAGTGCCAATGTAAGTTGTTCACTGTCTCTGTATGTTAATGTTCCTATAATTTTGTTTTTTGATGTGAAACCTAGCACTGTTTAAAGATTATATTGTTGTGAGTAAGTGGTTTTGTTGCATGTTAATGTTGATGGTCAATATGAAAGTATGGATGTTTGTGTGTGAGGATTGTTGGCTGCATGTTTTGTTGACATGTGCTGATTTACAGGATTGTAGCCGAACCAGTGGTTTTCATGTATTATGGAAGTAAATCAATTTTCTGGATTTAGTTGCAATGATAAATTGATTATGGTATATGAAATGGTTGCAGCAGTTTTAATTGCGAAACTTGTGTTGTATAAATTATGAAAACTTGTAAGTATTAAGTAGTTTTTGCTTATCACAAAACATATGTATGTATGAAGATGGTAAGTAAGCTAGTTGGCAGCCTGACTATAAACATGGTATAATCATCTTTATTTTTGACATTAGCTTTATTTGTATCTCTTAAAATAATTTGTTAGTAGTTTTTTTTTGCATTTGATGTCACATTTTTTATATGTACTTGTGCCTGGTGGAGACCTGTAGTGACTCTGTCTAGACAATCATGATGATTCATCTTTAGGGTTATATATTATATCTGCAATACGTATCGGCAATTTGGTTTTCTGTAAGAGCTGTTCTGTTATATATGATTTAGTTTTTTCTTCTTCCAATTATTTATTTATGTTGTCACCTATATTACACGTTATATTGCTTATATATGTTGATTTGTGTTTCATACTTATTGGCTACAGGGTGGTGCACTGGGATTGAGCAGTAAGGCACTTGGAAGCACACTTCCACCCATTCATCCTCCTCCTAAGGTATCTTTGATTTCTACCAAAAATGAAAATGAAGGAGTTAATAGTAACAGATCTCATGAGGTTCCTGGGAAATCCAGTACAGATGGAAATTCTTCAGATGCTGGCAAGAGTGGTGGCATCTCTCTCGATGCCTTGTCTAAGGCTAAAGCAACTTTACTGAAGCGAAAGGAGCTTGCAGAGAAGATGAAGAAAATTCCTTTGGTAAGTTGTGAATCCCAACTTTTAATAGTAAGCCTGCTCTGTAGTTTTCTTTTATCATTTTATGGGTATTAAGTTTTGTATAATATGTCATGTTGGTGGTGGCTGTTGTGTTTATTTTGGTGCAGTTAAACAAGAGTGCTGAATCAAGCACAGAAAGAAGTGGTCAGATGTCTACAAAAGAGGACTTGAAAAGTCCATTTGGTTCAGGAATATCTCTTGGTCCTCCCCAACCTATAACCACGACTGCACAGGCTACACTTTCCGGTTCCACTGCTTCTATGCAGCCACTTGGTAGTGCTGTGCCCCAACTTGCAGGACTTACTGCACCCAAGTTTGAAGCTGTAAAACGTGCACAAGAGCTTGCTGCCAAGATGGGATTTAGACAAGATCCGGAGTTTGCTCCACTTTTAAACATGTTCCCTGGACAGATGCCACCCGAGGTCATTGTTCAACCCAAGCCCGCAAAGGCTCCTGTTCTTCGTTTGGATGCATTGGGAAGGGAAATAGACGAACATGGGAATGTAGTGAATATACCAAAACTAACTAACCTGAGCACTCTTAAGGTCTGTTGACCTGTTCATTTTCGTTTTTAGTTCTTATATAAAGTTATATGTAAGAGTATGTTCTTACTACTGTTTTTGTTTTTTCTATAACATCCAGGTCAACATTAACAAGCAGAAAAAAGACGCCTTCCAGATTCTGAAACCTGAGTTAGAAATAGATCCTGATAAAAATCCTCACTTTGATCCTCGAATGGGAATAGATAAAATCAAACTTTTAAGGCCTAAAAAGATGACATTTCAGTTCGTAGAAGAAGGAAAATGGTCCAAGGAGGCAGAGATCAGCAAGCTAAAGGTATCTTGTGCTTTGTTACGTCGTGTTCTGGTCTACCGAGTTTGATATATATTTTGCTGTTATTCACATTGTTGGCATTCATTTTGCCAGAGTCAATTTGGAGAAGCACAAGCAAGAGAATTTAAAGCAAAGCAAGCACAACTTGCTAAAGCCAAGGCTGAACCTGATATTAATCCCAATCTCATAGAGGTCGCAGAGAGAATTATCACTAAAGAAAAGCCGAAGGACCCTATTCCTGATGTTGAGTGGTGGTAAGTTATTGCAACTTTCATCAGTATTCCACGTTTTATGTTTTATTTCTTTGCAACCTTAATTACGCACAGATCTTTATAAAATTACCTGTTTTGGTGTATGCAAAGTGTGTTCATTTTGATGGGAGCTCAAGCCTTTAAAATGCTGTGAATCTGATTGAAAGTTGTTTTGAACTACAGGGATGTACCACTTCTGGATTCTGGTACTTATGGGAACATCACAGAAGGAGGTTTACCAGAAGATATATTAAAGAAAGAAAAGATCACTTTATATGTGGAACACCCTCGTCCTATAGAACCGCCAGCCGAACCCGCTCCACCCCCACCTCAACCCTTAAAACTCACTCAAAGAGAACGCAAGAAACTTCGCACTCAGAGACGTCTAGCTACTGAGAAAAACCGTCAAGAGATGATCAGACAAGGCCTTCTTGAACCTCCTAAACCGAAAGTCAAAATGAGCAATTTAATGAAAGTTCTTGGCTCAGAAGCAACACAAGACCCAACCCGTCTCGAAATGGAGATAAGAAGTGCTGCAGCCGAACGTGAGCAAGCCCACGTTGACAGAAACATTGCACGGAAGCTAACTCCATCAGAGAGGCGTGAAAAGAAAGAGAGGAAACTTTTCGATGACAATAATACACTTGAGACAATAGTATCTGTGTACAAAGTGAACGACCTTTCTCACCCTCAGACAAGGTTTAAAGTTGATGTTAACGCCCAAGAGAACCGGCTGTCGGGCTGTGCTGTTATCACGGAAGGTATCTGTGTCGTGGTAGTGGAAGGCGGTAGTAAATCTATAAAACGCTATCAGAAACTGATGATAAAACGCATAAATTGGGCCGCTGCTGTAAAAGAAGAGGACGAAGATGAAAATGATGAGAAACCGAAGAACAAATGTGTGTTGGTGTGGCAAGGGAGTGTTGCAAAACCGAGTTTTCATAGGTTTTTGGTGCATGAGTGCATAACTGATAATGCTGCTCGCAAGGTGTTCTCGGATGCTGGAGTTGGTCATTACTGGGATCTATCAGTTAACTTTTCAGACGAGGTGTGATTCACTTTCTTGCTTCTTTTAATGGACCCGTGCGTATTGATCTTTTTACCTTGACTAGTATATGATTAGTAAACCTATATATCTTAGGTTTTTTGTTAAAGGTCCAAAACAGCAAGAGATGATATCTTCCTGAAGCAAGTTTCTTTCTAATATTGTTGAATAATTAGCTTGCTCTGAAAATTTATGCCTTGTTAATCTACTTCAAACTAACCGTGGTCCTTTAACGACTAGTGCGATCATGTATCGGCTAAAGACATGCTTTTGTCTTCCATGTGCATATCAACTACTTGTTCAAAGCTGTTTTGTAAGCTTTGGAATGAATAATTAGCTTCTATTCATTAGATATGCTATGATGTTTCTAAACTATTGAATAATAAGCCTTCAGAATCAAGCATTGGATACAAAAGTTTGTCAAATTATGTTTCTATACTATTGAATAATAAGCTTCCAGAATCAAGCATTGGATACAAAAGTTTGTTAAATTGGAAAAGAGATGATAGCCAAGTGATTGTTCATCAAATCCAATTCTACAAGAAGTGATATAACCAAAACCAATCTTTGGCTTCAATTATCCAAGAATCAGCATTAGCCTCTTGAGTTCATCTAAACACACATATAAGAACATGGTTATGGACTTATGGTCTTAAAGGAACTCGTCTTCCCATTGCCGTATGTATTCATATCTATTCTCTATCCGCTTCTTCTCCTCCTCCTACTTCTTCTTCTTCTGGATGGTCTTCTTCTGGATGGTGGTTGCCGTCCAACCATTCTAGTATGGAGATTCTTTCGTAAACATACATGAGCGGCTTTGTTTAATTTTAATATCTGATTGAATATAATAAAAGATTACCTTATGGCCAATTGAGCGCGTAGCATTTCTTCATTAACCCCTCGGACCTTTTGGTCTTTAGGCAAATTCTCCATTAGCATTTCTTCATTTCATTGTACATTGAGCTTTTTTGAGTTTTAGCTCTACAATCGTTGATTGGCTATCACAATGTATACAAATAGTCATCAATAGCTTAGGCCATTGTGGAGTATCCTCGACAGATTTACGTTGCCACTCCGCCTATTCTCCCCATCTTTCCAAGGCAATAAACTCATATTCCATTGTGAATTTAGCTATGACCGTTTTCTTCGAAGACTTCAAAGATATAGCAGCACCACCAAGTGTGAACACATACCCACTTGTTGATTTGGAGTCTTTGATAACCCAAAACTAGTTTGCATCATTGTATCATTATTGGATGTCTACAATAATGCAGTTTGTAACTCCTTATGTGTCTTAATCTAGCAACCTTGTTACACTCTTCCAATGTTCAACATTGGAGTTACAAGTATATCTACTTAGTCTGCTCACAACATATGTTAAATCGGGTCTAGTACATGTCATAAGATACATTAGACTGTCAATAATCTTTGAGTACTCTAGCTGAGTAACACCTTGCCTCTATTCTTTGATAGATGTTGGGCGGTATCAACATGAGTTTTTGCGACACTCTGTCCCCGCATTGAACTTCTCAAGTATCTTGTCCACATAGTGAGTTTGACTTAATACAAGACCAGGTCCTAGTGATCTTTACTTCAAGAATCACATCGGCTAGTAGATTTAATCATATTATCATCACATGGATCATGATAAGCATATCATCTACATAAATGCATAAGATCACATAACTTCCAGCTGTTGTCTTTCACATAGAACCATTTGTCGCACTCATTTATTATTATACCATTGTCAAGCATGACATTATCAAACTTTTAGATCCATTGTTTTGGTGCTTGCTTAAGCCATACTAAGAGTTGACAAGTCTACACACTTTTGCCTCTTGACTAGGAGTGTAGAAACCCTTAGGTTGTTCCATATAGATCTCTTCTTCTAAATCACAATTTAGAAATTTTAATATCCACTTGATGAACTTCCAAATTTCTCAAAGCCGCAATTTCAAGAACCAAGCAAATAGAATCTGACATGTGAGTAAGTGTCAACGTAATCTAGGCCCTCCTTTTGTCTATATCCTTTGACTACTAACCTAGCCTTATAATTAACAATGGTGCCATTAGGTTTAGGCTTCTTTTGAACATCTAATGATATCGAAGTGGTTTACAACCTTGAGGAAGATCTACTAGTTCCAAAGTTTGATTCTGTAAGATATAACCAATCTCACTCTTGATGATCTCTTTCCATTGAGGTGTTTCTAAACAAGTAACCGCCTCACGATAGGTATTGGGCACACCCTCAATTATGTAAGTCATGAAGTCCGGCCAAAGGAGTTTTCAATCTGCGCTCGTTTGCTTCGTCTTCGTTCAACCTTTGTAGACTCATATTGTGCATGTCTTTTATCATGAAAACATCATCTAAGACTTGTTGTAAAATTTTAGAGAGATCAATAGAACGAGAGGTTTTGAGTTGGAGTTTGTTTAAATGTTTCTTTCAACCAAGACAAATTAACCATGAGTTGAAACATTCATGTGTTGAATTGTTTGAATTCAAACTTGAAACAACCAATTAATTTCTTTTATTTTTTAACAAAATATTCAAAAGCTCGTCTTGCCGGTACTCGTCTCTATTCTCTAGCTGCTTCTGCTTCTTCTTCTCCTTCTTCGTGTATCTCCATGCCACCTGTATGGTGGTTGCTGCCCAGCCACGCCAGTATCGAGATTCGTTCCTAAACACACAACGGCTTAGTTACGATCTACATACATTCTGATCGAATATAATAAAAGACGAATTACCTTACGGCCATTTGAATGTTATTTCTCTTCAAGAGTTCAGCAAAAAGGGTGGTCACTTCTTCAAGACCTGCAGCCTCAAGAACAAATGCTTCCACATTTGATCCGCATTTCACCGTCCTCTCGCTCACCAATCTGTATCCATGTTTCCTACGCTTTCGTGTATCTACTGCAAGTTTCCATAATCAACATACTGCTGTTTTTTTAAACAAAAAGAGAAAATGATTTCTTTTGTACCTCCTGCATTCGAAGAGCAATGTTCAAGGCACCATATGAGAAGTTCTTCGCCGCATACATCACCCTCGGATAACGAAATAAGGTTCCCATCCTCTCCTGTGCTCTCCATTTTCCCTCTTACAATAAAAACCATTTTTCTCACAGACCCTCCTGCATATAACATTGTTCCTCCTTTTATATATGTCTTTTGCCTTAATCTTTCACATATTGCATCTAAAACTGCTTCATCCATCAACGCAAATATCCGGATCTACAAATATAAACAAATTGTGTTACTGATACGTAATCGTCACCAAACATCAGCATACTATAATATAACTGCTGATGTGGGTCAATATATTTGAATCTCACTTTCTTGAGAAATTTAAAGAGGTGGCGGCGTATATCTCTTTGCAGGTCTTCAGGCAAATTTTCCATTAGCACTTCTTCGTTAACCCCTCGTGTAGCAGCCCAATTATAACGCTCTGACTCTCGAATTTTTCTGCACAGATATCATAATTGTCAGCAAATAAACATCAAATCTATGGTAGATGAAGATGACATTTATGCCTTCGTAGGTCTTCTGGCAAGTGTCGGTGGCTCATCCACTGCTCCACATCACGTCGTCTAAGTGACATTTCCAGCCGCCTAACAAATAATAGTAAATATCAAACATATGGATCGATCTTGTTGTTTATCGTTCAGCAATGGCGGTCTCACATTAAAAACGTACCTGCGTCCTAGACCTTGCAGAAAGTTTTGCATGTTTCCGATTACAAGAGCGAAAAGTACGAGTCCAAGCCCAATAACACCCATGATAAAAACAACTTCCCAAACAAAATAACTTGGAGTTTGATTGCATGCTAGTGTGCTGATTTGCTTCACAAACATACCCAAATGAAAAACATTATAAACTTTTGTTATAAAAATTTCTATAAAAGTTCAAATCACACTAAAAAGACACCCGGTTAATCAGAGACAAGATGACAACATCATCTTCTTGTATTTGAAGCTGATGAAGAACAATGGATTTATATAAAATTCAATCTTTAAACTAAACTGTGATAGTTTTCGACTGCGGTCCTCCTTTTTTTAGTTACATCTTCTAAGTCAACCCATTACAGATAAAAACTTAAACCATTCGACCCATTATGGGTAACTGGGTTGAAATTGCCACCTCGATAAAATGTATAAATAATTTTAGAACCTGAAATCCCCAAAAGAAAGAGTAGATATATCTTGTGATTATACTGTTCTCCGCAGTGAGGTTGACAGCTTTCGCGAAAATGCCATACGGGAATAAACCATCTTCATCAAAACAAGCACTGGCATTTTCATTTTGTTTCCATGTTTCATCCACTTCAAAGCGACTAAAATCTCCGCCATCACCACAGTCTATTAACTTCTTGCAGCTCACAAATCCAGATTTATGACAAGCATCTTCAAGGCATTGATTCACCCTCTTAAAAATATAAAGGTCATAACAATTAGAAATACATAAGAACCATAAAAAACCACAAGAGAAGGGAAATTTTTCATAGTGTATTTTTACTACATAAAACTTCCTAATTCATTTTATTCAAAAAACTTACCATGTAAATATATTTTTTGTTATTTAAGTAATTTAGACATAAAGTATGTCGGGTCAACCCGGCAAACCTGTTTCAATCCTATTACATAAAAGGTGAAAAATTCAAGATTTCACACACCTGTAACCCGAAAAGGTACCAGCATGACCCCACAACATGGCCAGCCAAGACAAAAGTCAAAAGATTGACGACAAAGTTTGCCGATGCAGACTCAAATATGAAATCAGATGGAAACTGGCCGGCAAGAAGATGCAGAAATCGGAATAATCTGGGAATGTATTGGACAAGGACAACTGATTGCAAAAGATTCTTTGCATTATTAGCTCCAGAAGATACATGACTCGAATTTGACAGGATTAATGCTACAATGATCTGCATGGATAAGAAATGACTTATGAGGGATGCATAAATGCTGCAGTGATTGAAAAAGCGTCTTAATCTTACCTGAGGAAGTGGCAATACAATAAACAAGTCGATGAAAAAAAATCCAGAAAGGTAATGTAACGTGATTTTTCTAGGATCGTCAACTAAGTCTCCAGCACCTGTGACTTTTGATTCAGAAGAAATGAATGCTAACCTGAACTGCAAAACACATATACATGCAACAATTGCCCTCAACAACATGATACTAAAAATATATTGTTATATTGTACACACACAAACATTGCATTAGCTACTGTAAAAAGCAAGGATTAAGTTGTTTGCCTGAACTAGCATGTGAATGAAGTAAACCAAGTCCGTTATGCTTCTGAAAGTTACGATGATTTTTGTCATTTGCCAATTAAAAACCATGCACTTATGTTCCTGCTTCCAAAAAGGACAATAATCAGATATGATGTTATGTGTCTCTGATAATAAACTTGCACATAACTTTATTTCTTATCTGTGAAAAATGTTATGTGTCCGCCTACGATACCTTCTCCACTGACAGCAAGTAAAAGAATATGGGATCTAAGAAAATGGCGAAGAAACAAGAAACGACAACGAATTGATTCCACTGCTGAATAACTTTGGCATGTGGATTCATGACCCCAAATGTGTACTGTTTTATAAAAGGCAACTTTTTTCGTACACAGCCGTTTGCACCTCCATATGCGTGAAGCTGCAAAAAGAACAGAAAAACAAAGCAACTTCATCAACAAGTCATGCATATAACATCAAACAAAAATAGCTTAAAAGGAAACGAGTCAAACGGATTAAAAGTCAGCAACAGTTTTAAAAGGTCAAATGGGTCAAATAAACATCAAAATTGCATTGTTATTCAAAATAAATAACTATAAATCTATAATTCTAACACATTGTCTAATTATAAGAAACTTTAAAATTCAGACAAAACATTGTTCCGGTTTTTCCCAAACCAACCGACCCATCTTCGGTTTTACACAAAAATGATCATTTTTGGCTCTTATGATAAATGTGATTCAAGTTTGGGGAAGAATTAAAGCCTCCCAACCCAAACAAAAGAGTAATAATACCGAAGGGACTTGTCTAGACGACGTGTCGTTTGTAGTTGGGCATGTGGTACAGTAAGGATCATTGCACATTCCGAATTGTCCAGACCTCATTAAGTGTTGGTTTTTTGTTTCATTATCATTATCTTCCCCTAGTCTTTTATGTGTTTCTTGTACCACTGCCTCTTTTGTAGATGACAACATTGGTATATCATCTCTTACAACATTATCATCATCATCATCATCCATCATTCAAGCTGCATGAAAGATATGAAAGAAGTCACTAGTTGTAAAATCATGATCATAAGCTTACATTAATGATACAAAATATGAGATGTTTTAAGCAGTAGTAGGTATTGAAGAAGTGAAAATAAGAAATAAAATGGATATTCGGATCGGTTCGTATCAGTATCCGAATTGCTTATTCAGTTTCGCATCGAATATTGGATGTACAAAATATGGCTTATTTATCCGAATTCAACCGAATAAACCGGTTTATTCGGATAAAAAAATCATGCTTATTCAGATAGATTCAGATTAGTTAAACATATTTCTTATTTGGACAAGATCGAGTTTCAGATAGGGTCCTAAAAGTTTCAACTCATGATAAACGATTACCGGTGAACTTTTCTTGTTCGGACAAGTTCGAGTTTCGGATAGGGTCCTAAAAATAAATCGTTATCCGAACAGATGAACTTTTCTTATTCGGACAAGTTTGAGTTTCGGATAGGGACGTAAAAGTTTCAAATCATGGTAAACGAAATAAATCGTTATCCGAACCGATGACTTTTCTTGTTTGGACAAGTTCGAGTTTCGGATAGGGTCCTAAAAGTTTCAATCATGACAAATGAAATAAATCATTATCCGAACCGATAAACGACAAAATGGAAAGTGATAAAAGTGGCAGTAACAGATTGAGATAGAGTGATTAGAACCTAAGATAACAATAAACCTAATATCTGTTTATGAAAAATCAAAGCAACATGATCCATAATGTGGCATTTTGTTATCCGAACGTATGATTTAAGCATTCAAACACACTTACAAAATTGCATATCCACGTATGACTTTGGTATTTGTTTGATACTTTGAAATTGTGGAACAAGGGTTGTCGATCATCTGAATAGAAGCATAACCGCACCAATCGATCTATAAATTACATTTTAACTATAGTTTTGCTTTATAGTTTTCTTAGACATGTTACGTTTTTAACATGTACGGTGAGTTACGGTGTAAAATTATGTTTAAACATTACACGTAAAAATGTAAAATTATTAAGGTCATTTAAAAAAATTATTTAAACAAAAGAATATAAATAGAAAAAAAATTTTAAAAAATAAAATTTATCTTTATTATATTGAAAGACAAGTTGAAAAAGAACAGTATATCGTCAGGGGTATTTTTATGATTTCGCATGGTCGGTGTTATATAAGCTGTCTTCTCTCTCTCGCATATTTTTGGTTTTTACTCACTTTGTTATCGTTGTAGACCTCCAATGATTGTTGGCGTCTTTTCGGCTTCTGTTCTTCTCAATTGTTGTTGCCATGTGGTTGTTGATCTTTCGATGTGTGTGATCTATGGTTTGTGACTTAATATGTGTTGCATGTGGCTGTTTGAGGTTAAAATTGCATTCTCTTTATGGTTTTTTTTAAACGATACTTGTTACTAGGATAGGATCTGTGTTGCATGTTGCACTGATATAGTTTTGATTCTAATTCTTGTAGATCTAAGACTACCTTTACGGGTTTTGGATTTGGCATGTCAATGATGATTATTCTTGATTTGAGAAGCCATCGTTGTTGGCGATGACGGGTGGTCATGGCTCAAAGATGCTTCAGTTAATCTCTTAGGTGATGGTGGTTTGGTTTTGATATAGGCGATGATGACAATGTGGCAAGAAGTATTTGTGGCGTGACATTTATTGTACTCACCATAACAACCCCTTTATCCCTATATACTAAACTTTTTTAAAATATATGTATCTTCGTCTACTTTTCCATCAAAACAAAAACAAAGTTGCACTGAGAGTCTCCGTCAATAGGAAAAATGAAAAACGCAATGCAAGGATCATGTTGTTTTCACAATCTTTACTTCTCTCTTTTTACTAATAGATTTGTTCATATATAATATATACATTTAAACATTTTTTAAAAATTTCAAACTCAAGAGACTGGGCTTTGAGCAGCTGCACACCCTCATGTCATGAAAAACGCAATGCAAGGATCATGTTGTTTGTGAAGCAAGAATCCTATGCTAAGAAGATATTGAAAGAAGCCAGATCCGAATAATGTAATTCTACCATGTGTCATATGAAAACCGGGATTATGATTGTTAAAGATGAAGAAGGAGAAAGTCTTTGATGCCAAGAATTATAGACCACTAGTCAGTTGTTTGAATATTTGTTACTCAAAAGACCCGACTTATCAAATGTGGTGGATATGATCAAGTATCATACATTTGGCTGGCTAAAGAATAGGGCAAAGCGCGGAGATATAGCTTGGAACAATTGGTGTACTTTTTCGTTTCGGAAATTTCCATTGTAATTTTGTTATTCCGTTCTCGGTCATAGCATCTTGCTAGCGGTCTGTTTTAATAAATTTGCCGTTCAAAAAAAATGCGGTTGGTGTGATAAGTTGATACATGCAACTACTCAAGAAATCGCATAACTTGGATATCAAACCCAACAAGTACGATATGAAGTTTTGAAAGGGTGACATGTTCGTTAATATGTCTTTGCTTCCATTTTAATTAACAAAAAACCCAAAAATATCCTTTTATTATCTTTTAACAAATCCTCCACTTTTATAACTTAAAAAATGTTAATTCTATAGCAAAATTTGAGTGGTGAATTCTATGTCTTTGATTGATATTTGGTTCTTACCTAAACTATACTACACATGATATGTCCTCTTGCCTAAATGTGTGTTTTAGCACTCGAAAGTATAAATCATTTTTATAAATTTAAAACTTGATAACATGATCAAAACTAACTTAAAACAACGACACTTACACGCACCTCACTCACAAAACCAACCTACATGGCACTCTCTTCTTGCGAAGCCGAGTATATGTCTGCCACCGCTACTACTTGTCAGGCTATTTGGCTTTAATAGCTAATTTTTGAGATGGCATGGAGAGCATTACAAATGGTTAACCTAAAGGTAGATAACACGTCAACGATAGCGTTGAGGAAAAATCATGTCTTTCATCAACGTAGTAAACAAATTGATAACCGTTATCATTTTATTTTATACACGAATGTGTTTGAAAGTATAAAATCAAGGTGGAACATATTCCATGTTTTTAAACAGCAACACGAGGCCCCGACCCTGATAACCTCCTAACCTAGTTAATCAAGAAGGGGTAACCCAAAAGGAAACCCGCCACCCGAAGGCCTACTGCGAGAAAATACCCTGGGATCCGGACTTGAACTCGTGACTAAAGAGCATGCATTCTAACAAAAGCCTTTGTAAGACTCAAGTCCCACGAGATGCTTAAGTTGCTTGGCTTTTAAGGTTTATTACAAAGCAAGGATAGTGTAGGTTATAAATACCAGAGCTTAGGGGTTTTCGTAACTATGTTTTTTAAGAGAAGTTTTCTTGGTTATAATAATGTTTGGAGTTCAGCCGTTTCCTTTTATGTGTTTTTTCATATCAGTTCTCGTTTAATGATGTATCTTGTTGTCATAATTTGATTTGTTGATGTATTTTGCAGTGATCCTAAAATATAGGTAGGCTTGGTTCAGTTAAGCCATTTTGGTTTGGGTTTTGTGTATACTAGAGGTGCATAAAATACATGGTTCCGCACCCGACCTAGCGTATTGAACCGGACCTCGCTACCCTAACAACCGAGTTCACATGAGTTCTAGTTCCTCAGATAAAATGAAACTGAATCAGAACTAGTTTCACCTTTACGCGAATCTAACCCTATCCAAAACATAAAAACCTATCAACCCGGTCAAAACTTGAACATGACCCAATTAATAACTAGTTTATACGGCTTGAACCATGAGTTGATAAACGACAAATTTGAAAGTTGTTTATCCCTCTTCAAATCTAAACGTTCGACTCTTGAACCAAAACACAGTTGAATCGGCAGCCAAAATGGGTGTAAAAAATCTGTGGGAAATTTTAGAATCATGCAAGAAAACACTTCCACTTCACCATCTTCAGTAAGTTCTCTCACCAAACCCACTTCAATTTTTGCATCAAGACCTGTAATTTGAAGTTTTATTTTAATCTTTACTCATAATTTTGACATCCAGGAACAAGAGGGTTTGTGTAGATCTATCATGTTGGTTGGTTCAACTTCACAATGTAAACAAATCTCATTGTTCTGTGAAAGATAAGCTTTATCTCAAGGGTTTATTTCACCGAATCAGGGCCCTAATTGCCTTGAACTGTAGCCTTATCTTTGTTTCAGGTATCTTGCCCAATAACCTTTTCATTCTGGGTTTCATTTGGGTTTTCTTGAATTGTGTCATAAAGTAGCGATTTTGGTATCTTTAACCGGATTAGGTGTGATTTAAACTTAATATTATGGGTGTATAACAATTTGGGTTGTGTTCTGTAACAAATATGTCTAGTGGGTCATGTATAGGTAAATGGGAAACGGGTCAAATACGTTCCGGGCTCTATTTTTAATTCGTGCATCCTGCTATATTGGTTTTCAAAGAATAAATTATTTTTGAAATAATATTGTTTTTGTACCATAATTAAAGCATTCATGCTCTATGAAAAATGGACAAAAACGTGTTGGCGGGTTAAACCAACTTGGTCTGGCCTGGTTTGACATGTATATAAGTGTGACTTGCTTGAACCTGTTTTGGCATGTTACACAAATGTCTTCCATCTTTTAACCTCCACTGAATATTGCTATTTGAAATTGCAACAAATGAGGATTTTTTTTTGTGTGGGTGAAACTAATTTGTTCCGGTTTTAGGATCAAATTTATCTTATTATTGTAATATATGTAAAGTTACCTCAATATCTATAGATCTAAGCAACATATAATCACTTTGAATCCCTAATAATTATCCCTTTGAGCTTTTGCATGTTTGGTTTATGTGGATGGGTTATTGGTAACTTACAGATGGATCCATTCCGGGCATCAAAGTATCGACATATAGAAGGCGCCTACATTTAGGCGAGGTAATAATTCTGTGTCTATGATGCCATTCTTTTTTATATGCCGTCTACCTTATAGCATTTAGTTGATCTTATACTTAAATTTGTATGATAGGGCAATCATGACAAATCATCTTCAGACAAAAATATACCACTTCAGAGAAATATGGGATCTGAGTTCTCGTGTATGATAAAAGAGGCCAAGATTCTTGGCTTGACGTTAGGGGTTCCATGTTTAGATGGGTAATTAATATAACAGTTTAAGCATATATACTTTTACTAGAGCTTGTGCTAAAGATGGAAATTTGACCCATTTCGGGCTATGTTTAGCTGCTAACTTTTCGAAAAGAAAATGTTAGCTCAAAAGGAAAGGAGTCAAATTCTTGAACTGGTAAAATGGGTTGATTGTCCCCCTTAAGTTTATATAGTTCATAAAACCTTATGAATTATTTTATTTAAAAAGTTAAATTACTATTGAAAAAATACGGAGTATATGTTTTGTAATTGTATTTGTTTGACACTAAATATGTGTATGAAGTTTAAAACTTTAGGAGAAAGGTGTATTGGGTCAGCCAACCTGACCCAAAGCGTGTGATTTTTAGATAAGTACGCGTTTTTATAAATCCTCGAATCAAGTTCCAAACTTTATGCTTTAGACTTTAATTATCAAATTTTTTGAGCTTATTACCATGCACTTAGTTAACATTTTGAACATCTTAGCATGCACTTATTTGACATTTTGAACTCCTTGCTACTCAGTATTGAGGAAGGTGAAGCTCAGTGTGCATTATTGGACGCAGAGTCATTATGTGTAAGCAAAAACCCGACATAATTCATTTATGATAATTGACATTTCACCATTTTGTTATCATATTTCTTTAAAGTTCATTAATACACATTCTACAATCTTTTGTGATCTTGCAGGATGGATGTTTCTCTTCAGATTCGGATATCTTTCTCTTTGGAGCAAGAACAGTGTACAGAGATATATGCCTTGGTTAGCATATCTAATTTCCGTTTTGTTGAAAATTAGCCTAGAGATCACAAGTTTGCATTACACATATGGATTTGTTCTAGTGTATTTTCGTTTGTTAATTCTAGAGCGTCACTTAACATATACTTGTTATGCAATGCATAGATGTAGGATGCTAGGCTTTATGTATCAGCCTGTGTAGACTTTGGTTGATTTTAGATGGAGTATGTTCATCATTGTGCTAATCCTTTCCATTTTTTTTAAAATTATTATAGGGGAAGGCGGTTATGTTGTTTGTTATGAAATGGATGACATCGAGAAAAAACTTGGATTTGGAAGAAACTCATTGGTGAGTTATGTTACATTTTGACATTTTGTTGTGAACTTTTGACGTGACAAACAGTTTAAAGAAAACGCGTGACCATTGCACAACTGATAAAAATGCCCCTTAATAGGTACAACATAAAGTAAATTTGTTGGCCAAAATCAGTGTATAGAATTTCAAATAATGATTACTAGTCGGAAAAAAGTTAAACCAGAATACAAAACTTACAATATAAGGAACTGTTACATATTCTGGGATGCAATTTTTATATTGAACGGATTTAGGGTCACTCAAGTTACTATGGTTTTCAGATTGCTTTGGCCGTCCTCCTTGGTTGTGATTACTCACCGGGTGTCCGTGGAATCGGTCCAGTAAGTTCAAAACTCAGCATTTTTTTGTTAGTTTGTTTCACTTAATTTTCATTGATCATTACTAATATCTATTTGGACTAATATGCAGGATTTGGCATGCCAGATTGTTAGATCTTTTGGTGAATCTGCAGTTCTTCAAAGACTTGCATCAGACGAATTGTTGCTTCGAAAGAAGGCTAATGGTTCCAAGAAACAGAATAAAGTATCCAGCTTTAATAATAAAGAGAACATACCGCCTCATGTATCAAATAAAACTAATTTACCAAGTAATCATCAATTTCTGCAAGTGATGGACGCGTACCTCAAACCGAAATGCCATTCAGCTGACTCTCAAATGGTTCAAAGGTATATAGATGACTAAAACGTCTATGATTCTGATTTTCTTATTTTATCATCATAATAACAAGTTTTAACATTTACTTTGGTTGCAGGGTTCTTTGTATACATCCATTTCAACGGACCAGGCTTCTGCAAACATGCCATCGGTTTTTTGAGTGGCCTCCAGAGAAAACAGGTTTGTTTGTCTTTAAACAAACTTAGTAAACAGAATAAAATGCAGAATGATTTGTTATTCTTGTTTTGATTTTACATATAAAGAACGAGCTTGTGTTATTTGTGGTTTAGATGAGTATATTCTTCCTAAGATTGCTGAAAGAGACTTGAGACGATTTGCAAACCTTCGGTGCACTTCTTCTCACTTAGGAGTTCGTCTTCCTTTAGACAAGGTGATATTATGTGAAATATTAATTTTTACCAACTTACTTTACTAGTTATCTTTATTTTTATATTATTATTTTTTTTTTGCAAATTAGCCACTGTTCTTGTCAAAATGCCATAAGAACCACTATAGCTTGCAAAATCGAGAAGTTACAGACAAATTGCATGAATATAAATCCAACAAGAAAAAAAAACACATTTTCTTTTTTCCACCTTCACTAGAATTATAGTTGTAAACAAAAAGTCATGTATAATGGTTTTAAAACTGTAATTGTATTATAATAGAGCGTTTGATAACCTCTCACGGTTGTTTTTAACTGTATGGTATTTGTACTAGAGGTGACAAAATGGGCGGGTTGGTTAATGGGTCAAAGCAAGCAACTTATTCTTCAAAATTTGCGACATTTTTTAAATAAAAAATTACTTTGTTAAATACAGTTACAATGTTAAAATAGTTCTTTTAATAAGCCAGCCATATGCACTAAAAACACACTTTTTGGACCTTTTAATTAAACGGGTCGAAATTGCTACCTCTGGTCTTTGTAGTGTCAATTTGAAGGATCCCGTCTTAAAGTAAGTATGTCAATGGTTATGAACTTATGAAAGTGTTATCATGTCTACAGATGCCAGTGAAGTGTCCGGTTTCAGGAATCATTAAGCGCAGGAAAGCTCAGGGCAAAGAATGCTTTGAGGTTTCATGGGAAGACATTGACGGTCTTAGCACCTCGATCGTCCCAGGTGACCTCGTCCACAGGTAATAACTAATAACTGTCATTTTCTTTTCTTAGACAGTTATTATTTAATAACTTATATTTAAAGTATAATATTTTTAAATACAGTGCATGCCCAGAAAAGATTGTGGAGTTTGACCAGAAAGTAGCGGAAAAGAAGCAACCAAAACCGCGTAAACCGCGACTAAAGAAAGATACAAATAAATCTGTGACTGAAGTTGAAGCCAGACTTCAAGAACTAATGCTTGAAATTGAAGAAGGTACATGTTCTTTTGGTCAAAACTATAGGTTGATCGATGAACCAATGGTCAACACGAAGTCAAAGAATGAGGAAGTGAACATGACACAAAACCGTAGCTGTGATATTGAGAAAGATGTTGGCAGATGTTTTTCTGGTCAAAACTATCAGTTAATTGACGAGCCACTGGTCAACACGAGGTCAAACATAGAGGAAGTGAATGTGGCAGAAAATCGTAGCTGTGATATAGATACAGAGATTAGCAGATGTTCTTCTGGTCAAAACTATCGGTTAATCGACGAGACACTGGTCAACAGGAGGTCATACATCGAGGAAGTGAACAAGACAGAAAACCGTAGTTGTGGTATTGAGAAAGAGGTTGGCAGATGTTTTTCTAGTCAACACTATCGGTTAATCAATGAACCGCTGGTCAACACGAGGTCTAATATGGATGAAGTGAGGGTGACAAAAAATCGTAGCTGTGATACTGAGGCAGGGGTTGTGAATCTTTCGACACCTTTAGTAACGAAATCTAACAGAAATGACAAAACACAGATTGTTGATCTCGTGAGCCCGTTCTCGGTTGTTTGTTCTTCGAAAACTCTAGCTGTTGATGTGATTGATTTGAGTGAATCTGAAACAGAGGTATCGCCTGAACACGCGAAAAAAGCGAGAGAACTTAGATTATTTGTAGCTAAAATCAGAGACGACTCGTCTTGATATTAATGTATGATTAACTAGTTATTTGTGTACAAATAGTGTTTCCAATAAGGTTGTAAACGAGTCAAACAAACACATTTAGCTAGGTCAAATCGAGCATTTTAGAGGGTTTGACCATGATCTTTTTTTAATCTAGTCAAAATTTAATTCTTTTACAACTTTATTATTAAATTACAAAATGCTTTTAATCATTTAGACAAATGTTTCTAGAGTGCCACATCTACTAATAACCGGGTTTTAGACAAATATTTTAAAAAATCTAATGTGAACATTTGATAATGACATGGACATGTTTTTAGGTGAGTTATAATGTATTTATAAAATTTGAATGTAAATAACATTGGTGACATGAGTCACCAATGCCTCTATATCCGCATATTCTCCACACACTACACGTATCACTTATAACCGATGCCAACTCTTATTAATCCTCAACAAACATCGTACACAAACGATCCATAATCACCAACACATCCTAAAACAAAGCCATGGACACCAACATGGTGGTTCACCACGGCGGATGCCATTGCAAACGAATTCGATGGCGAGCCGAGGCACCATCAAGTGTCGTTGCATGGCGATGCAATTGTTCCGATTGTTCCATGCGTAGAAACACTCATTTTGTTGTCCCTTTTGAAAAATTTGAGCTGTTGGGAGACTCTGAGAAGTTCGTCAGCTCATACACTTTCGGAACTCACTCAGCGAAGCATACTTTCTGTAGGGTTTGTGGTATAACGTCGTATTATATAACAAGGTCTAATAGTGGTGTAGCGATTACGTATCGGTGCGTTGATCCCGGAACGTTGACTCATGTGGAAGTGAAGCATTATGATGGAGTGAATTGGGAGAAGTCACACAATTCACAAGTGAATAAATGATTCATTCATTGTTCTATGTATGTATGCATGTTGCAAAACTTTTGTTGTAATGTTAATTATGTGTTAATTATGTAATATACAGTTAGTAATTAGGTGTTGTGCTCCCAGGTCGCAGGTTGCGGCGGTCGGGTCGTTGTTTAAGTCCTTTTTTGGGTCGTAGCACGTCGTATAGACACGAAATGGTATTATGCAAGGGCGCAGCTTAGCACTATCCGGGGGAGGCCCCGGCCTCTACTGTTTTTTCGCGAGAAGTACCGATTATTTGATTTTATCAGTAAAATTTTTATATATATTGAATTGGGCCCCTTCAAAAAAATTAAGACCTTAAGTTTTTGGAGCTGCATTCGTGTCCGCAGGTTGCGCGGGCGTCGCAAAGTTTCAAAGAATTTCCAGCATCCAACTCATTTTTTTGCACCCTCCTGCGCGCGAGTAGATGTCAGAGTAAAACACAACACATGAAGTTAATATGGCTTGGAAAATTAAACATATAAGCTAGAGTAAATTTTGTTTCCACACCTATGTGGGACAAGATTTAATTTCATCCTTACCAATCAACTATTTTGAGAGTTGTCCTTTAATTTACACACATTATCTAACATATTTTATGCATGTGTTTGTTAAATTATTGTCCATTTTTTATGTATAACAAAACTTTGTTTGAATGAATGAATAAAAATTAGATATTTAGAGTTTTTATTGTTTGACCCGACCCGCGCATACCGAATATCCGACCCGTACATATAACCCGAAATATAGCAATAGGAGAAAATTTTCGAGCCTCGTGACTTCGGACCCCCTACGTAAACATTCAAGCTTCGCCACTGGTATTATGTCTCTGGAAAATATGAAACTTGTTAAAAACATTAGTAAAAATTCTTGTTAAAAAGTTCATGGGAAAATGAAACTTGTTAGACATTAGTAAAAAAAGAAAACTAAAAAGACTAACAAAATTATAATATGTTCGCATGTCGAGAGGTGTGAGATTTTGTTCCACACCTTGCGACGACGTAAAATCGTAGCAATAAGAAAATAAAAGAATTAAAGTTAAATAACCAAAAAAGTTAAAAAGTTGTAAAGAAAAACAAAATCATGGCTTGAGACTCGAATCCACACAGTTGGGCTATATGATCTAGCTTTTTGTTAATTTTTCAATGAAAAAGTTTCCTATATAAGGGGAGGAGTGGTCCTTGTTTTCGATCACTTCACCTTCATCTCAGTGGAATGAGTGGTCCTCATCTCTACTTCCTTGTTACCCCATCTCATCCTCTTATAGCTCCTTCTTCACGAGCTTTAAAATGAGAACACCTCCTCATCCACGAGTTCCCCCACCCCACCTCGTCACCTCCTCGTATCACCTACTCCCCTCATCCTAACATAAAACCGTTCAGAACAAAAATTTACCCAAACTTTGAGAACCTCCATGGATCTTAATATTTTAACTAGATTTAAGACCAGGTCGCTCATTGCAGCGATCGGGTCACACAGTCGGGTATTGCGTATGTGACTTCGTTCACATGCGTTGATAAAAAAAAGTCTCATGTCTCATGCGTCACGGTGGAAAACTGTAATGTGTCACATATTAAAAAAACGACGAAATATTAAAAGTTAGAGGTCAAAACGATAACCAAGTGAAATTCAGAATGTTGAAGACGTCTATATGTCAAAGTAAAGTAAGAGAGCAAAGTCAAAAACTCATTAGAGGCTAAAGTGACAATTAGTAAAAGTCGGAGATTAAAACGGTTAAAAATTAGGAATTAAAACCATGAATACATTAAAGTAAAAAAAAAATTAAATAAGATTGTATATTTTTAAAGAAAGTTTACATACAAATTGTATTTTTTTTATCAAAAGGTGTAAAAGATGAGGGTGTCATTTTCACACAAGAAGCAATTGTTCATCAAACACTTGCGTGATAATTATTACGCATGCGTGAAATTTTCAGGCAAGAAGAAAAAGTATGTGAGGATGAAATTATCACGCAAGAAGTGTAGACAAAATCAAGTAATTGATATGAACAATGATCTAAATCACTTCGCACACTTATACGTAAGCTGCAATTTGTATTTTACCTTCCTTTATACTAAACTTCACAAGTAAAATCACGTTTATAAACTTTTTTAACCAATTTTCTATGAACCCTCATCTTTTTAGTTGTGTTGTCGAGTTTAAAGCTAATTAATCTTAAACTAAATAAATGATAATCTCAAATAATTTATATTTATTTATATAATAATTAGTAATAGGGAAGGTCGGTGCTTTGCACCGGCCTCTTCCGTCCCGCCACGTCGCGTTTCAACTTTTTCGTACTTTAACGTATTAACGGTTTTAATCCCCGACTTTTAGCGCATTGACGGTTTTAGTCCCCGACGTTTACTAATTGTCATTTGAGCTCCTGATGAGTTTTTGACTTTGATCTCTTACTCTACTTTGACACATAGTACGACTTTTACTAATTGTTATTTTAGCCCCTGATAAGTTTTCGATTTTGCTCTCTTACTCCACTTTGACATATAGTAAGATTTTAATATTGTTATCGCGTTGACCTCTAACTTTTGATATTTCATCGTTTTTTAACATGTGACACATTACGTTTTTCCGTCGTGACTTACGGGGCATGAGACTTTTTTTCCAACACATATGACCAAGTCAAATACGTAAGACCCGACTGCGTGACCCGGTCATTGCAATGCACGACCTGATCTTAAATCTAGTTAAACTATTAAAGTAGAAGTTGCTTTTATTATCACGATGACTAGATTCTCAATTGATACCATGTGATTAAAGTGTTAAACCCGTGTGTTACGTTGGTGGTTAGAATTTGTAATGCTTTTTGACGACTTGTACACGTTCCCCTTTATATTGATAGAACAAAGGAAAACGAGTGAAATGAACAGTAACTAGGAGGGCATTTTGGGGTTTTCACACGTAAGGGGCATTTTGGGTATTTCGGAGTTGGGAGTATAAAAGACAATCTCTCTCTTCACATTTCTGTAATCTTCTTCTCTCTATCTCGATTGCTTCTCTCG
Source organism: Tagetes erecta (assembly GCA_030867185.1). Classification (NCBI taxonomy): domain Eukaryota; kingdom Viridiplantae; phylum Streptophyta; class Magnoliopsida; order Asterales; family Asteraceae; genus Tagetes; species Tagetes erecta. Next base: position 9,772,376 of record CM061490.1, read on the forward strand.
TCTTTTTTTTTTCTCCGGTGCCATACGGATGGTGTGTGTTACCGGTTGTTTATTAGCATCACCGCCGTATGTTACTTTGTGGATTGTGAGTTGCGATTGCACTTTTTCTAGGGTTTTTACTTTTGTAGATGCCATAGAAAGTTGCCGGTTCTTGGATCAGTGTAATCATCGGCTTGCATGTGGCCGGAGATGGTTGCCGATCCTTGGATCTGGGTGGCTTTCAGTTTATATGTGCCTTCTTTGGTCCATCACAGTGAATGTCTCATCTGAGACGTTTACGGTTAGATCTGGGTGACTTTTAGTTTATCTTGGCTTGATGGTGGTGCTCTTTTGCGTCGATGAGGATGATTGCCACATCTGAGGCGTTGATGGTGGTTTCTAGCTTACCATTGTCTGTTACGAGTGTCTCGTCTGATACTTGGTTCGTTACGGTTGACTTGGGGAATGTCTGTGTTGTTTACAAAGCCTTGATTTGGTTTTTTAGACTATAAACATGATGCAACTTCATATTGGGGCTTCAACGTGATTTGCGGATGGTAAGATCTGTGATGTTGTGTTTGCTTTTTATGTTGTGGATGACCATATATGCTTTTGTGTATAAATGGTTTTTGTTGATGAACAGAGCTCAATGTTCTTTGACGTTCATTGTGTTGGATTTGTGTTTGTGCTTTATATTAAAAAACGAAACGAACATTAAGCCTAAGGGCATTTTGGGGTTTTGATTATGGTTGCGCTATGATGAGTAAATTAGATTGTAACGAAGAGTGGTGTAACGTTGGCTTTGGATGTCTAGTGGATGGTAGGTTTATACTCGCAAGCCCAATGCAGCCATAGTATCATCCTGATATAATTGTTGAAACAAATTCTCTGAGCCCGTTTTGATTTCCTTTCGTTTTTATGTTGATTTTTTATTTTGTTTTTTCTTCTTGAGTTTTTGTTTTTGATTTTCAGTGTGGTTGTCATAGATTTAGTTTGTGATCATTGTTTTCTTGATTCAAGTTCAGTAGCATGACTAGAAAGACCTATTATGATACAAGTGACAGATAAAATGCGATTAAGTAGTCGTTTGACTAAGTACCTAACTGAAACTAAGTCGTAAAATAAAACGCTCGCGCAGCGCGCGAGCGAGCGCATATACCTAGTTACTATTTAATTATGTGGTTAAAAGTTTGATTTATTTATTATTTAAGCATGTTAGAAATACAAATCTGGTATTAGTAAAACAACTTTTTGTTTTGAAAGCATGTTAGGGAGGATGGGGTGCATCGACAAACACAAACGGAAACAAGAATGCCGTGCGGCATATATCCGCGGCAATCAAGGCAGCAACATCACAAGTTCGAATATCACGGCTTTCAAATGTCGTGTTAACTTTTTTAGCGTTAATCAATGGCACAATTAGTTGGCAACGGGTATATTGGTATTTGGTAGTACTAAATGCATTAACTAAATATGGGCATTTACATATATCCCCTTCATAAGATCATTTATTACGTATTTACTCAATCCTTAAATTCAATTACATATTTCCCCTTCCTAAACCACATATATTACATATTTACCCAATTTCTTTAAAATAGCCTTTTGATTTACTATTTTACCCTTAATGATCTTCATAAATATATTTTTATATTTTCTTATGGTTTGTGTAAAAGAAGGGGTAAATGAGTAATTTATTATGTCAAAGGGGATATATGTAATTAAACTTTAGGCTTGGGTAAATATGTAATTAATGGGCTTAGGAAGAGAAAATATGTAAAAAAACCAACTAAATATAACCAAAAACAAAAATTCAAATATAAACCCAGTTTCACCTGTTATCTTATACACAAATATTTTACACAATTAGAAAAAAACACACAATAGTGATGGATTCTTTCAAAAGAACAAGGGGTGTAGCTAGCTAAAAATATACTCGAGGACGTGGCTCTGGTACAATTTCGAGGAGGAACAGTTTTAGCAATAGGGGGCCGGTTCGAGGAGAGGGGGAGGGGGAGCTTGAGGGGGCCGGTTCGAGCAATAGGGGTTGTGGTTTTGGTTATTCAACTCAAGGCTATGTTCCGGTTATGCAAACTCAACCTTAACCATACCAGGTTCATATTCAAGGCAATATTCGTATTCTTTAGAAGATCAACTTGCGTTTGATCCTTTCGCACCATGTTATGATCAACCAAGTTAAAGGGAGCAAAACATCTAAGACGAACAACCGTTCCCTATTTATACTGAGGAAGACGATGATGAGTTTGTATTCGTATTCTAGAAGATCAACTGGCGTTTGACCCTTTTACACCACGTTATGATCAACCATGTTATAGGGGCAAAACATCCAAGACGAACAACCGTTCCCTATTTATACTGATGAAGATGATGATGAGGTTGATGTGAAAATGCAATTAGAAGTTGTTCAAGATGAAAACTTAGAAGATGAAAATAAATTTGTGGATGAAGATGGAGACGAGCATATTGAAGATGTAGAAGGTGACGAAGGTCCGGAGAAAATGGATAAAGGGTTTAAAAGGTGTACCGAATGTCAAAACTAGACACTGTCAAAACTAGACACCCTCACAGGAAGTCCATTTGTGCAAAGCGTATATTCAAATTTCAAAAGACTATGAAGTCGGAAATCAAAAACTAGAGAGGGATTTTGGCCTCGTGTTCTTAAGCATTTCACATTACTCGAAGGTGGTATCACCCGAACGACTTAACAATATAATTCCAAATGAACACAATTTCAAGGATATCTCTCAAAGTTCAACTGTTTCTATATTCAAGCGGTAACATTTATATAGTTTCTAAAAGTATTTTATATTGATATTTTAACGTATTCTTTTATTTTAAATTTAGGCACGTTCGTCCATAATGATGCATGGGATGTGATCAAAGTGCATCCCAAGAAGTTATCATGACCAACACCAGACGAATCAACAAATGCTGAAAAGAAAGCCCTGCTCCCAGCTTTAATGAAAACGCAACACCTATACCATCTAGTCATAGAGGACGAAAGAAAGTCGAATCAACAAGCACACGATCTTTGGTCGACACTCTGTCAACATACACCTTAAACAAAGAAACTTTTATGAAGTTAATCGTGAAGACAAGGTTGAAAAAAATGAAGAAGCGTTCATGTTGATGGCGGAACAACGAGAGGTTATTTGATAAGACATGTTTGGTTGGGATATGGAAACTTTCATCAAGCCACATGATCACGTGACCAGGTCAATGTTTAAAATATTCCTTGAACAAAAACGTGAAATTGCTGAAAAATTTAACCGCCCATGTAATTTTTAGTTTGATTGTTGTCTTATTTATTGTTATCACGTGACCGGGTCAATCTTTGAAATACTCCTTGAACGAAAACGTGAAATTGTTGAAAAATTTAGCTGGCTATGTAATTTTTAGTTTGATTGTTGTCTTATTTAGTGTCATGTAGTTTTCTTTTTATTTTAATGGAATTTTCGATTTTGGTTTATAAGAAATAAGTATTAATTTTGTTTTATATAAATGAGGAATGTTTGAGGCTTCTGCACCCATTATATAGAGTATACGAGTGTAATTTGAGACGTGGGAGTACTTGGAGGTGTCTTGTTTTAGTTGGTAAATAGTAAGGGTACATGAACCCTCCACCCACAAAAGGAAAAAAAAAGCCCGCATGCTACAACGGGGTGTTAAAACTTGTAATGATGGATTTTAACTATTTGTATATTACTATTACTCGCTCTAATTCTGATAAAACTAAGGATGTTGAATTGGCATATTCAAATTTTGTAAAACATAAAACTTTAAAAGTATAAAAAAGAGGGCTAAATGCATATTTCTCCCTCCGAAATACCTTAAATGCATATTTCCCAGCCAAAAAAAGTCAATTGCATATTTTCCCCTATAAACAACTTTAATTTGTAAATATACCCATTTTTAATATGATCATATTTAAAGTTTTAGTTAACATTGGTATATATGCAATTGATTTTTTTAGTTGTGGAAATATGTAATTAGAGAGTGTTTATAAGGATAAATTGCAATTGTTCCTAAAAAGAAACCTTGAAAAAACGGAACTTGAAAGACAGTTTTGGTAGCTGTACAAGTATGCTTCAAGACTTACACGATGTAATGTAGCAAAATTCATCGAAATTATCACATTTAAAAACACTATATCGATGAACCCTCCACCCATAAAAGGAAAAAAAACCCACATGCTACAACGGGGTGTTAAAACTTGCAATGATGGGTTATAACAATTTGTATATTAGTATCAGTCGCTGAAATTATATTATACTATGTATAAGTTACAAAGTTCACGAATAGTGAATTTTTAAATTTTAGATTTTTGACACAAGTTTTTGTTATTTTTTATCTTTTGTCATTTTTTGTTGTGAGACTATATGTGTAATTGTGGTGTGTGTTGGACATCCATAGGTTTGTGAGTACATGTGTATTTGTAATGTGTGGACCGATGGTTTTTCATTTTTATGGGTTTTGTATTGGAGAAGAAACGGAGACACTATTTTCTCTGTACCGGAACCACCGTAATTTCCCGTTTCCGGCCGATTATGCTGCCTTTGCCTTCGTCTTTTTCCAGTTTATGTCTTTTGAAGATGTTTAGTGGTCGTTACGAGGGTGGATGGCGGTGTTGTCGGCTGTTTCATATGTGATTCACATCTTGCAATGGTGTTTGTAGGTGGTTACGTGGTCTACTGGTTTGATATGTTTGGTTGTGAATGTTGTGGCTTTGTCTTTATGTTTTTTTTGTTGTTGTTGAGGTTATGAAGGGTGATATCGAGCTATGACACAATGTAGTCGCTCATTATGAGCCTCTTATGATTGTTTTCTTTACGTGTTTGTGAGGCCGTCAAATAAAATGCTTGTCAAACGCACGAGGATGTGCATATAAGTGATATAACTAGTTCTAATAAAACATAAAACTTTAAAGGTAACGGGACTTTACAGTTTTGGTAGCTTGTATGAGTATGCTTCAACGACTTACACGATGTAACGTAGCAAAATTCATCGAAATTATCACATCTAAAAACACTATATCGATGAACCCAAATCAAGCAAAAACAAATAAAAAACATGACTAAGGCATTGTACACCAATCCTTCCACAATGTTATTAACCAAGAAAATTTACCAACGTTGTTATTACCCACAAAACACCATGGGACATATCATCAAGAAATTATGTAGCAAACTTCACTTGCCCACAAAACAACATAAAGCCAGAAAAAAAAACAACCACAAAGATTGGTTTCGAAGTTCTAACCCAAAGTCCCAAACAACCAACACGTACTTGATCATTCATGGATCTTACAACAAGATCGTGGTCTCCGCAATCATCGATGTAACGACATACGGGTCCATGTTGGAAGCGGGCCGACGGTCCTCAAAATACCCCTTCCCATCTTTCTCCGTGTCTCTCCCGACACGAATTGACGCACCACGGTTTGCCACCCCCTGTAACACAAAACAAGTATAAAATTTATGTTACATAACATAATGTTGCAACATTTTTATAAACCAGACATTAAAGACAACAGTACCCATTTGAATGTGTTGATGTTGGCAGTTTCGTGGTGGCCAGTGAGACGACGCTCATTGCCTTCACCGTATGCTGCAATGTGCTCTTTGTGCCTCAGACCCAACTTCTCGATAGCTTTCTTGATGATCTCGTATCCTCCCTCTTCCCTCATCGATTTCGTGCTAGAATATTGTGTAACGGGTCGATTAACTGCTTGTAAATAGTTTGTTTTCTTATTTTTTTAGTTAAATTTTCGAAATAAATACCTGTAGTTTGTGTGAGCTCCAGCACCATTCCAATCTCCCTGATACATGAATGAGTATATAAGTTTGTTTTTTAACAAATATAAGTTTGAAGAAATGTTTTATGTAAAGTTTATAAACTCACCGGAATAGGCTTTGGGTCGAACGAAACGACGACTCCAGCGATCTCAGTAATCCTCTGTCATAGAAGAAAAACAGATTTTTAATATCACAAACGTATAAAAACTCGTTGAGAAAAAGCATAAAAAGTTCTCGGGTTACCTCCAAAATGTACCGAGCAGCCCACACCTCGTCACCAGCAGAGATGCCAACCGATGGCCCGACTTGAAACTCCCACTGCGTGTCATTTAACATGTAAGTGTTCGCATAAAGTAATTCATTAACGAGTTACGTTGGTGAAATCAACAATATAGCTTAAAAAGGAAACGGGTCAACTCTTTTTGACATGTGTCAATAATTAGCCATTTTGACCTGATACACAACCCGACATGACCTAAAAACTTGATGCTTGTATTCAAAATGCACGGAAATGTATTTACCTGACCGGGCATGACCTCTCCGTTGATGCCACTAATGTTGATACCTGCATACAAACAAGCTTTGTAGTGTGCATCGACTATGTCGCGCCCAAAAGCCTTATCCGCACCAATACCACAGTAATACGGTCCCTAAATCGCATCAAACCGATATACTTTTGTTAAAATCTCTAACAAAACAAAAGTGTAAAATGTTTAATTTATAAAAAAAAATGATTTATTACTTGAGGTCCAGGGTAGCCTCCTTGAGGCCAGCCCAAGGGCCAGTTGATGTCCTTCTGCAACAAGGTATACTCCTGCTCGATACCGTACCTAATACGTAAGATTAAAAACGATCAGTATCAAAGCCGGGATTTGGTCATGTTTGCAAAGGGCAAAATGGGAAATGTACCATGGAACTTCTTTCTCGACTTCGGGGTGGCTGAAGACTTTGGCAGCAGCGTGCCTCTTGTTTGTGGGAATCGGTTCACCGGCCGGAGTGTAAGCATCGCAGATCACCTATGTAATTATGTAAGAATGAAGAAATCTTAATCAAAGGTTAACCATCTTTGTGTTATATTTGAAATGTTCACATAAAGATAATTTTGAAAAATGAAAATATACAATTGTATGTCATTGTCACTCGTGACCAAAAAGGGACAATGCATTATAAAGGAAACATTTAATTGAAAGTTACAATATTTTTGTGAGGTTTATAAACAGAGTTAAGAGTAATTTGCGCCTAGTCACTTTGTATTTCCATCTAAAAAATTAGACCGTTTACACCCTTATGGTTTTTAAAACGGGTCATTTACACCCCTCCTTAACTTTTTCCATTAGTTTACCAGCCAAATAATGGTTAAAATACCATTTTACCTCTTTTTAAACCATTTAAAACTCCTTTTCCAACCCATTTTTAAACTCCCTAATTAGGGCAAAACCTAACCCAATTTGAAACTTTATTTTTCGGTTTTTTGTGATGTTGTGTACACAAAAACATAGCCATTGTCAATAAATATAGGAATCCTAAGAATGTAAATTGATATAATAAGTTTTTAAATGCTTAAAAGTCGTTTTTACCCTTTCAATTAACACTCAACTAACAGAAAAAGTTAGAGAGATGTGCAAATGACCCGCTTTGAAAACCATATAGGTGCAAACAGTCTAATTTTTCAAACGGGGATGCAAAGTGACTTTGGGTGTAAACCAAAGAAGTGCAAGTTGCACTTAACTCTCATAAATAAAAATAAAGTTATATCTTTTAAAAAATTACTCCCAATGAACATCAAGATCACTAATTTATAAAACCAAACAATGAAAAAATAGGCTTAAAAAATATACCAATATATTGTTTCCACCCCTGAATGGATCCTTGAAAATAGCTTGAGGGCTGTTACATTCATCAAGATCATATTCATCATTAAGAAATTATAAAACTAATTATGATTTGAATCATATAAATCGCGGTATCGAATACGTACTATAGGATCACTTCACTATCCTCGCCGGGGGCTTGGCCCGTGCTCGAACCGTCATAATTCCATTTCGGCAGCTTCTTGGGATCACTCACTGGTCCAGGAAGAGTCTATAACAGGAACAAAAACATCAATCAAATGAACAATTGAACATGAATTGAATCACAACAAGATGATCATTAAGCATGTTAAAACTACTTACTCTTGCTTTGCTTCGAAGATCCATACCAGATCCACCAATCCTGTATGAACATTGAGGCAAATCAATCAAGATAATTGATTTTGTTGTTTAACTTTATTTAAATTACAGCATATTTGATTTTAATAATCCAAACAACGACTTGTTTTGTTGATAATAAAGCATAATGTTGAAAGTTTGACTAAATGCCCTGTTAACTTTCACTTTTGTTACCGATCATAATCATTACTCTGCGTCTAAGTTTCACATCATTTCGTTCACACGATCATTGTTTAGATCGAAATCAGGTGTAAATTTATGATGATCATAATATTTGGATCGTCTTTAGCAACAAAATTAAAAGTTAAAAGTTTAAAATATTAAATTCCAGCTTGCTTTAGCTTGATTATTTTTTATTTTATAATATAATCATTTGGAAACTAAGTTTACAAGAAATTTGGAACAACATTAATCCAAGATCAAGTTTTATAAATTTAAAGATAATCAACAGATCAAGTTTTCAAAATCAAAACCCCAGATCAGAAAAATCTCTTCTTGACTGTGTTCATGTTGAAAAAAATCAAAACATTGACTTTTTGATCAAAATCATATTTGACTATATCTTACATACACAAGAAACAGATCCATAAACCAAACAATGGTTGACACAAAATACCAAAACCCACATCAAATCCAAACATAAAAGATGACAAAAAAAAGAGCTTCAAGCATCTTGATTTGTAACGTAAGTAAAAAGTCAAAGATCAGTTACAAAAAAGTCAAGAAGATGATCAAGAGTTGAAACACCCAGATCAACGAAACTAACCATATGTATTCAGCAATAATTTTGTTTGTTGAGTCTGTGAGATTGAGGCTGAGGAGATCGTTGAGCAAAGCCATTTTGGATACAAATTATTTACTCTCTATAAAATCTTTCGATTGTGTTGTGGAGAGAGACGTGAAATGAATGAAGATGAGAGTGACATTTATAGTGCAGCCATCTATGTGTATGGGCATCATGCTCATTTGTCTTAACGACTTGAAGACAAGAGACACAGACCGAGGTCTTACGAGGCCGAGGTTCAAATGAAGATTTTCTATCATTTTTTTTCTTAGTTTGGTAGTTGAGACGACTTGTTTATAATCAACTAAGTTTAACATTCGTGTGTTACATACGTGTTAAATAATGATATTTATAACAAAATCATAATCATTATGTTTAAAGATTTGTAATTCGTAAATATTTAATATTTAAGGATATTGCTCCATCAATTCTTTCATGACACTAAATATTTTTTCCCTCTCAATCTTTCTATTATGGATTAAAAAAAATTTCTTCCAAAAGTTGCCCCATAAAACCTTGTTTTATTAAATAGAATAGGTTTAATGTCTGTGTGTTACACGGGTTAAATAATAATATTTATAAAGAATTTATAACCATTATGTTTTACTATTTGTAAATTTTTAATATTTAAGTATTTAGTTTCATATATCAACTTATTTTCCCATAAAAATTGCTCTCTAAAACTTTAATTGTAGATAAATTAGTCTTGCTTAATTTAGGATGGAATAGATTTATGTGTGACTCGATTCCTTAGTTGTGATCGACAGTAAAAAAAATGAAAAAAGAAAAGAAAACCTAGGATCAATTCTATAATCCTGTTAAAATTAGAAAAATTTACATATTTTTTTAGAAGACAAGTTTTAATGCACAATATATATAAAATGTTTAGCAGCTTTAAAAAATATTTTTAATTTTAAAAAATAAAAAATGTATATACATGTGGTTACCCAAAAATCTATGTGTCTGCAATAAGCAAGAATCACATTTTTATTATTTAGTATTTACTAATTTATTATAGTTGGTATCTAGATTTGAATTAATTAGTTCCTAAAAGTAGGGTACATTGTTGGCATATATTATATTATTTAATGGAAAACGAATATATGGTTGTCCTATGTTCTCAATGTTTTCTTAAAAAAATTAGAATCTTTAATAGCACTATGATAGTACGTGTCATTGCTAGACAACTAAGCAAATTTGTTTAAATGAACATTTAATTTTTTTAGTTTTTTATTAATAATCTATTTGGTATCTCAAAGTTATCAAGGTTATCAACAAGGAAGAAAATTTTATTTTTTAAAATTTAAATATTAAACAAGAATAAACATAACTTTATTAATTTATAAAAATAAAACACAAATAAAAAATAAAAATAACGTTAATAAGAAACGAAAAAAATAATAAAAAAGACATCACCCGTCTACATTTTGCAACCTATGAATGTGTTCTACAAGATCAAATCGTAGTCTATGATGCATATCGGTATTCCTCAACTCCCGAATGATGTTAACGTCCAAAGATGTATCCGTTGGGGGATCAGCTATGTGTACTGGTGAGAACGCTTTACCTTCGTCTTTAAGGATCATATTATGCAATATGCAACAAGCGTACATTTCGTTCTTTATCTTGTTATGACTATAAGCACGTGCCGATCGACGAATAATACCCCATTTACCTTTTAATACACCAAAAGTTCGTTCAACGTCTTTTCTTGCAGATTCTTGAACTTTCTTGTATTTTTCTTCTTTTCGTCTGATGGGTATAAAATTGTTTCACAAAAATTGGCCACTTCGGATAAATGTCATCTGCAAGATAGTAGCCACGGTTGTAAGTATGATTGTTCAACACAAACGGACACTTTGGCGCTTTTCCTTGAATATCGGCTTGCAATAACGGAGAACGTTGTAGAACGTTGATGTCGTTGTTTGCACCAGCGGTTCCAAAGTAAGCATGCCAAATCCACAAATCATTTGAAGCAACCGCCTCTAGTATCATCGTTGGGTATTGGTGATCACCTCGGTGAAATTGTCCTCGCAAACTAGTAGGACAATTTCTCCAATCCCAGTGTGTACAATCTATACTACTGATCATCCCGGGTATGCCATGCTTTTCCTCGTGTGCTTCATACAAAATTGCAATGTCTTGGCTTGTGGGTGCACGTAAAAACTCTTTTCCATATAAAAGAATAATCATGTTGCAAAAATATTCAAGACATTCACGTGAAGTCCTGGCGGACATACCTAAATATTCATCAAATTCGTCAGGAGGGTTACCGGTTGCGAGTTGACGAATCGCCGAGGTGCATTTTTGTATCGGAGTGAAGCTTTTTCTATTACTCGCATCATAAGTGTCTCGAAAATAATCACAATTTGCCTTTATGTCGTTAACTATTTTTAAAAATAATTCCTTTGACATACGATATCGTTCTCTAAACGTCTCGGCATTGTATTTTGGATCCTCGACAAAATAATCATTCATGAGGACGTCGTTGGCCACCACACGATCACGACACACAAATGTTCTAGTTGATGAACCCGCATACTCGTCTTCTTCAACCGCGGCTTGTAGGTTGAGCATGAATTCTTCGCCGCTTGATTCAGATGACGAACTACCATCGGAACCATCAGAAAATTGTTAAATTAGTCGAAGCGTATTCATTTTGAGAGTATAAAATATATGAGAAGTTGTGAGTTTTGTGTGTGAAATAAAGGAAGAATGATTGAGTTGTGTTTTAAAATAGGTTGAAATTGAGTGTTTTTATAGTATAAATATAAATTAATTTTTTTTTAATAATTTAAACGGTAATAATATTACCGTTGAACGGTAATAATAACGTTAATATTCCATCTCGTCCACGAGCTAAGCATCTCGCTCACCTCCTCGTTTGCTCTTCCTTGTTTTGCAAGGGGTTGTCACCTCTCAAGCTTGTTGAGCTCCTTTTCTTTCTCGCCATCACTCCGTGTCCCCTAAGGGAGAAGGGAGTGGTCCTCACAAGGAACCTTTCTAACCAATCAGAATATGGCATGTTACTACATTCATTCTCACCTCTTTGCACCTCTAGTTGACATACCAGCATACTCGTCTTCTTCCACCGCGGCTTGTAGGTTGAGCACGAATTCTTCGCCGCTTGATTCAGATGACGAACTACCATCGGAACCATCAGAAAATTGTTGAATTAGTCGAAACGTATTCATTTTGAGAGTATAAAATATATGAGAAGTAGTGAGTTTTGTGTGTTAAATAAAGGTAGAATGATTGAGTTGTGTTTTAAAATAAGTTGAAATGAGGTGTTTATATAGTGTAAAGATAATTTTTTTTATTTTTAAACGGTCATATGACCGTTCAACGGTCAAAAATAGACATCTCGTTCACAACTTAGTGAACTCGTTATGTTCTTTGTGAGTCCTTCCTTGTCCGTCCTTGTTACACAAGGTGTGGTCCTCTTGGGGAGCTTGTTAACCTTGTTAGCTTCTCGTGAGCCACTCCTCCCCCCCCCTAAGGTATATATGTCACATGTGACATTGTTTACATGCTATACAAGACCATGTGTGATGAAAATAGTCTTTGATTATTGATTGATTTTGTGTGTCATGTGACATCCAACTTATTAGGGAATTTTTTTGTTGTCAAAAAGGGTGTAGTAAAAAAAGTTTAAAAAGTCATCTATTGATTGCATAATAATCGTTTGAATAAAGTTTAAATAAATATAATTGTTGGATAACGGTTAGAGAGTGTAGATTATTGGTTGAAGATCACGACATTGTGTAGAAACTTTTGAATTTCTAAAAGAGAGTTGGTTAAATATTCAAGTATTTTAAGAAAGTGATACTTTTGAATTGGCTGTCAACGATCACATCATAACTATTGAATTGACTGTCAACGATCCCAACTTTTATCACTTTCACAACCAACGGTCCGTCGTTAATTTTTTAAACGCCGTTAAGTTTTTTTCAAAATTCAAGACCGATGTTTTAAACCTTTTGATCGGAAGGATAATAAAAGTCGATTAATGGAAAAGTTACCTCAAAACGGCGCTCCGAACAACGAAACGGTGCTTCAATCGGATTTAAAAATTTTATCATTTAGAGAGCCGTTTCGAGCAGACTTTTACATCAATCACCTCATATTATCCTTCCGATCAAAAGGCGTAAAACATCGTTCTTTAATTCGAAAAAAAAATACCTTATATATATAAAATTATATATAACAAAGGCGGGTGATTCATACATCTATCACGTGGTAGGTAAGTGAGGAATTAAGGATCAGCTAAGTGATGCTTAATTATGACACTTTATCTCACTTGGTAGGTAAGAAAGTATCACATGAGAGGAAATTTATTAACCTTCAAAGTGAGATATTTGTTTGACGTTCATCCAAGCAAATAACAATTTTGAGCGGCATTTTATTTTATTTTTTAATTATTTAGTTTACTCCTTAATCATTCAGCATTTAAATTTTATTACATAAAAAGAACTTATGATGGTTCAGTTAAATGATAAATGGTTAAAAGACATGTAGATGCTGAATTAAAACTGAATGAAGCATATATCAACTTTACCCTCATCGAAGTTCTACCCCAGCATCCCTCATATTATAGTCTTTTAATGGTTTAGATCTCTTAACCATTCATCACTTAGGGCTATTATGTAGCCTCTTAATGGGCTCTGAAGGGGTTCACATCTGAATCAGTCAGAGGCTTCCCCTCTGATGCGGCCAGACGAAGTCGAAGAAGAAGAAGAAGGGCAAAAGAAAAGAGTCGATAAAAAATCGTGACTCAAAAACTGATGCGGCCAGACGAAGCTACCGCTGAACGAAAAAGAGAAAAAGAGGATACAAAGGGCAAAAAGAAACGAAAAAGAGGAGAGAAGAGCAAAAAGAAAAGTAAAGACTCGACCAAAAACTGCCCTCAAACAGACCCGGGTTTTTGGAGCTGCATTCGTGTCCACATGTCGTGCGGGTGCCGCATTGGGTAAAAGAATTCGAACCAAATGTACAACCACCCTGCGCGCGGGTAGATGCTAGAGTAAAATGTATCATAAGAACTTAAAATGTCGTGAAGGGTTGAATATATAAAGTAACCAAGTTTTTGTTCCCACACACTGTGTGGGACAAGAAAGAAAAATTTTGTGATTTGTTTGTTAATTTTAAAAACTCATTCAGAGGTCCAACCAAACATGTCATCTTAACCATTCAACCATTTAACCATTCAGCACTTAACAATTCAGAAATTGCCAAACAACCCTTAGTGATTTAGATTTTGCCAAACAGTCATCGGTTTGGTTCTTTTTGTTGTCTTGGTATGGTTCTACATGTCGTTAAGACGTTTTGACAAAGTAATGGCACATGTAAAGTAACACAAACTTAAACTTTTATAGACATTATATCAATATAAATACATTATATAGAAACATTGCAACGCGACATAAACTAAGGCTTATAATAGGTATGTTGTGGTAGCTATAAAACAATAAACAATGTTATTAGGTGAAAATAGTGAACGGATTCATATGGACGTCACAACTGCCTCGTCAAGTAAAAAACATCATAGAGTTTATTTTCAATTATCACAACCTCACAAACTTTCAAATCGAGGGTGTTAACACGCGGTTCATTCCTTCACCCTTCACCCCACACCCTACCACACCACCACTACTAACACCACCAGTACTACGTACCCACTACCCACACCTATACCACACAGCACTTAACACCTACCACCACCACCGCTTCCTACCACCAAGACCACCACTACTACCCATACCACACGCCACTTAACAACCACCGGCCACTACAACCACCGTTTCGTACCACCCAAAATGTATAGCAAATATATCGGGTCTCTTTGTAGTGAAAATACTTTTAACTAATTATCAAATCACGAATTTTTACTTTTATAACTAACATGGTCTATTTATTTATATTAAATTCTTTCATAAGTGATGTCGTGTCTCTAATGTTACTAACGTGTTTTAGGTGCATTAATTATGGATGAAAAAAATTTCATAGTAAAGCATGTTCGTATCACATCAATCCATTGATGGACGAACACCTTGAAAGTTTTTACTCTGACAACCAGAAGTAAATATAAGAGGCCAGTTGTTATACATAAAATCTAATATAATAAAGGAAAATAAAACGCTTATGTGGCATCTTTTAGAGCTTCTGACTTATTTGGCATCACTTAAGAGTTTCTCTCACAATAATGATTTTTTTATTTAAAACATGTATATAAAATATATTATAATAACACTAGTTACGTTTTGGTCCCTGATGCGTGTAATATATATATATAAAATAATTAACTAAAAACACCTAGTTTTAAATTTATAAAACCAAGACAAACTACTAAATCACACACAACCGGCAGTGGACCGGTCGAATGTAATATAGCGTACGTAAGTCCGGGTGTCGACCCACAGACTCTATATACTACGTTTAATTAACTAGACAAGACTCAACTAGCTTGACACGAACTTTAAAATAAAAGATTTTGTAAGGGGGGGGGTTATTGCTAAAAATGGAAAGTTACTAAAAATGAAAACTTACTAAAAATAGAAACAAACAAGAAAGACGAAGTACGAAAACAGTGATTGAGATGAACCACCCAGACCCGACTCATCTATGTTGCAATTATCACTTGAAAATGGACGTTTTAATTATGGAACTAGTAACAAAGATATTCACTTGATAAATACCAAAATAAGACCCTCGACCCTTTTCGAGAAGAAACTTACGGTTTTCTAGCAAGTTATTACGAACACTAGTTTATCAGGTAAATGCCCTCACGGTTGTCTAACCTAATTATGATTAAGTGACTTCATATGAATTCCAACCTCACACTTTAAAACCCAAAGCCAGTTTAAAGCATTTAATTGATTTGTTAAACGTGTTTGCTAAATGAAACCTAGATCGAATTCTCGCGAATATCTATTCTAGCAATCAACAAACAAGACTTAACAATTAATCTAATCACCTCACGGATATCTTAGACGAGCTAGCATATTTTAATTAGGTTAATTCTATTATTGTTTCCTATGGTTTTAAGCATGCAATCACCATAACACTTTATCATAACACACAGTCAATGACGTGAATCGAACATTATTCTATGACATAGACCATCACCAAGTATTCAATGGAAACACTAATAAAGATCAACCCAATTCCAACACACTTAATAGCGTCAATTAAATTAAAGCTATCAACTTTTTACTTAATCATAATAACCATAATCAAAACAATCGAAAACCAAGTTCAAACGTTAACATAGATTCATCTAAGTCTAGGCGGCTTTAAGAGCCTAGCCTAGCATGTTTATGACAAAAATAAAGTCAAAATTAAAGTTGCAAAACATGATAGAAAGAACAAGAAACAAAGGATTAGAGAAACCCGGAAGATGCAAGAAGCAATCCTTGAACCCACGTGCTTCCGTCCTTTTGATTTCGTGTTCTTGGCCTCCAAATCACCTCAAAAACCCTAAATTTCGTCCAAAACCGTCCCCAAGGGTTTCTTGGAGGCTAGGGTTTCATAAGCAGTGTTTATATAGCGAACCGGGCCAAGAAAAGCCCAAACTTTCTTCGTTTTCGCATACCGGCTCGCTCGTAACTCCGTTTCGCGCCCCGTTTTCGCCTACAGATTCGATTTTTCACAATCTATCCGTTTATTTATCAACATGGGACCTACGAAACACAAAAACATCAGTTGTATCAAAATTGCTATAAAAACGTACCGAAACAACTAAAAACGTAAACAAATACAACTAGGGATTTATGTATAATTTATGCTTTATCAGTCCCCTAATATTTTGAAGAATTTTAAAAAGTTTAAGAGTAATTACATTTTCACCAATTTGCTACTAGGGGTGTATATGAGTCTGTTTGTATCTGATAAGGTATAACAATAAAACTTAGGAATAAAATTGGTAATAACATACTATTAAAGACTTCATTGTTTTAAAAATGCACATAACTTTGTTATACAAACATATTTATAAAAATAAAGTACACCATAAAACTGAACACTCTTTAATTTGAGTAGAATATTATTATACTAATTAACAATTTTTAAAAATTAAATTTTTTGTTCCCGTTTACCACAGTGTGTTATAAAACTGACTAAAACCATCATGAATATTTTTAAAATCACCACTTGAGTATTTGTTTCTGACCGTAATGCGGACACTAAACTAATATTATATACATAAATTTAAATGTGATTTGTATAAGATAAAATAATTTAAAGAAAAAAAAATGTGTCGTTATAACTTAAAGTATACTTCTGTTTTTGTATTTAAAGATGAAAAAAAGTGAAAAACGTGTGTATCTTTTTAAACAATCAAAATTCTAATTAAATAAAAGTTTAGGAATAATGCATCGTATGGGATGACCTAACAAACAACGACTTAATTAGTGAATCAAATATATAAAAAAATACCTTAATGCAAAAGTAAAAAAGAAAACATGTTCGTACTTTTATTGGAGATTCAAATAAATAAATATATATCCCGGAGATAGTGGGGTAAACAGAGATTCGAAAGATTCTCCTTGCAAATATACAATCAGAGCACAACACGTGTCTTTTACATGAAGGCATAACGTTGACAATGAAGGAAAATTAATACTAGTTCAATGATTTAAAACTTTATTAATTTTTATTATAAATATTAAACATAAATAATTTCAACTTTTTAACTTTATAACTTATTAATATCAACTTAAAGATTATTGTTATCGATCCTAATTTTATAACTAATTTTCATCACTGATGATACCGGCCATTATATTTATTTAAACTTGTTAAATTTAATGTGTCGCGGTTGCTGGCTTAGTAAATTGACAAATGACATGATATTTTTTAGTTCAATTGTAATTCAATCGATGCACCTCGAGATCGAATTGTTGATACGAAATTTAGGGCTTGAGGAATTCGATGTTTAGGGGGTAATCAGTTGAAAGGTTGGATTCAGAAAAATAGCTATTAATTATCAAGTTATTTTTTAATATGTCATGTAATAGTCATGTCACAAATAATTAACAGAGATCAAACCACTGATGAAAAATAGTTATAAAGTTAGAATTGATGGCAAAAATTTTAAAGTTGAGATCATTAGTGGTCGGAGTAACTTAATAATAATAATTATTATGAAATTATAGCTGGTTAAAAATGTTTAGTTTGATTTTAAATAACTAAATTTCGTATAGCTTTATTTTAAAATTGTGTTAAGTCGTAACTTCATAACATTAGGGATGACCCTTAAAGAGTCAAGGTGGGTGACTTAGACACGGTGTTTTCAGGGTCCGAAACTAAAAATGTGAAAATAAATAAATATATAAATTTTTTTAAAATTTTATATAAGAAAACACAAAGCCAATAGTCAAAGCACCAGTGGCTAATGCCTCGAGTAACTTTTTTTTTCTTCAGGCCAACAAATACTTCAAATGACTATTGGCAAAATTCATCACATTTGGATACACTCACCACCAAACTGGGAAAAACCCTCACCCAGGGGTGAAGCCAGTGAACACTCGCTTGATGGCACAAGAGTACAGTGAAGAAAGAGTCACTCACCTCAAGGATCGAACTAACGATCTCTACCAGTCTCCGATGATCACAAGCGCCGCAAAACTAATGAGGACATAAAAATAGAATCTCGATCACTTAACATACCAGGTCTCTCTCATTCTACCACCAGCTCATTAACAATGTCTAAAGTAAACTAATAACCTATTAACGGATTAACTCAATAAACTTAACCTAATAAACAAACTAATTAATCAAGCAAATAGGAGCCACTATTTCGTATAATTTTTTTTACATTATATGAGCCTTTTTTTAATCTTACCCGAGTCTAGGGATATAATTCTCCGGTTGTGACTTTATAGGCTTTCTAATGTTTTTATTTATTTATATAACATCTCTCTCCTATATAATTGAGATAGAACGTGTGATGATTAAGTTAGAGGAAAAAAGAGTGGTAGTGCTTGATTCTGGCCGGCCAACTTGATGATAACTCTTACCCATTGTTTTTTTTTTTGGATAAAAAAGAGAAAACATTAATTATTAACTCTTGCCCATTGGATCGTATGGCATTTGTTAAAAAAAAATCCATTGAAGTGATATGACCAATGAGGGGTTCATGTTTAAGACTAATTTCCCAACCTTTAATCCCAAAAAGGAATTTGTTCGTATGCTAGGCCGACGTTACTATACAAAGCATCAAAACTGTTTAACGGATTACCGAACTATACCTTATCATTTTCACATCTCCATCACTAAGATATTCACTTTAGGTGTGATAAATATCATCCGGTTCAATCTGAAAACCTATTTTTTTGTTTTGGATGGACTTGAACCATAAATCTTCTCGTTTTATATGGTGTTATCTATCTAATAATTCAAGGTTTTAAAGGACACTTTTTTGAAGGGAAATATCTATATAATATTTCAAGGTTTTAGGGATTCTACTTTTTGGGGGGAAATTTTTTTTGTTCTATAATAAGAAATTTAAGAGGGAAATTTAATGTAATTTTTTCACCATGCATATATAAGTTGAAGTCAATTTCTTTAATATTAAATATTTATAATTTTTTAAACATAATGGTTATAAATTTTTATAAATATTACTATTTAACCCGTGTATAACACACGGGTATTAAACCTACTTTGTTATATAATAGGAAGTTTGGGAGGGAAATTCGTCATGGATTAGTTGATGGAGCCGAAAGTATAGAAGATAAATGTATTTTTTTTAATATTAATTACATTTATAATCATTTTTTTTGTTTCCATTCAATTTTTAAATTTAAAATATTTAAAAAGTTTTGCTTACATAAAAAGTATAGAAGTTGAATGTATTTTTTTAATTATTAAATTATTGTTATTTACTCAATGATGCGTAATTCAGAAAACCATCTATAAATACATAAATATTATTTAATTATTAAAATGTTTATTATATTATATCAACCTGGATATAAATCAACTCATGTGTATACACAGGTGTTAACCCTAGTGTACATTATATCAACCATTTAGATTGTCAATTATTTGCTATTGAAAGGCTATCTGTTTTATATTGTGAACCATACTGACAATAAACATATGTTTTTTGGCTTATTAGTTTAAAGTTTAACTTAACAGAAGTTATCAATACATTATTAGCTAGATTATACCATGTGTGTTACACGAGTTAGATAACTAAAAATATTTTACTATTAAACAAAGAATCATATGTCGAGTAAGCATTACACTATAAATCATATCATCTTGTACGTTCTCTAACACCAACAAAAACATAAGCACATGTTCATGAACATAAATAAATACGAATGAACGTTTGAGAACATCAATGACTACAAACAAACATATATACTCATTTTAGAATATATAATATTTGCATTTTTCATTACAATGATTACGGAGAACCATCGTTAATAACTGACTAACATAACTATCTGAACATTATCAGTTATCTTATTCATAATTAGCAACAAGACTAATTTAAGAAGTTTGACGAGTTTTAATAGAAATTGAAATTTTAATAATCAAACGAAGGATATTGTTAGAGGCTTATAAAATAATAAGGGTTTCTTAATTTAAAACTAAAACCAATAAAATAAAAAAACAAAAGATATTAAAACTTTTAAATGAACGAACACAAATGAACATAAACGGACTAACAAAAATGAGCACTTTACCGAACGTTCACGAACATAAACGAACGAATGCGTTATATGTTCATGTTCGTTCGTTTAAGTTAACAAACAAAATTTCCTACCGAGCGATTAAATATATAAACACAAATATATAATTACAAATTAATTTCTTACCGAACGATTCACAAACTGTTCGTTAAAAGTTTGGGTTGTTTATGTTGCTAGTTGGCTCGTATGAGAGAAATAAGTGTTTTGAGGTGTAGAATTAGAGTATTTGTCACCGTTCTAAACATAGAAAATAGAAAATCATAACAAGAATAACATTTATTTATATAATCGAGAAATTTACACTTTCGTTACACAAATATTATCCTTTCTTTAAATAACAAGAATGATCATTTTGCCTTTACCGTTAAAAAGAAAGCCACGGTTTCACTTAATCCTTTCTTTATTTCGTTTCTTCATTTTCATTAACCCCTAACAGTTTTTTATAATCCTTTCTTTCTTTTTCATTTCACCCTAACAATCTTTAACGACTTGTATTTAACATATATATACATAATAATTGTTACATAACTTTTTGTCACCAATAAAATTTGAAGTTAATTTCATTACATTTATGTAAATCAACCGAATATTGATGAATAGTTCATGAAATATTCGACGGAAGTTGGTTTATTTAACTAACTGAAAGAACATGGGCAAAAACTAAACGGTTAATTAGTTAAACAAACGAATACAAACACATATTTTGTTCGTTAATATACATTCGTAAACATTTGTTTATGTATGTTCGTTTATGTTCGTTCATATGAGTTTTTATATGTTTGTTCATAAGTGCTCATTTATGCTTGTTCGTTTCTTTATTTAAATATCATTTATATGCATACTAGGTTAAAACCCGTGTATACACACGGATAAATCTAAAATATATATAAAATAAAAAGGATAAAAATCGAAAATATAGATAACAGTAAATAAAGCTTTAACAACCGGATTGATTGAACATGCTATCAAAATCGAATACTGGTTATACACCATATATACTGAATTTGAAATAAGATTCTGTTTGTAAGAAACGAAACAATAAATAAAACTTTAATAACCGGATTGATTGAAACCACAAACGTATTACCAAAAATGTAAAATACAATTGATTGGAAATCATTGAGTGGAGTTGTCGTAAATAACAATGAAATTTTGGAGCCTAATTTGAACTCTCAAAAAATTTCCCTCCTAAATTTGCCCCCTAAAAAACTCTGAAATATTATATAGATTATTCTTTTTGAAATTTTGATTCCATTTTGATCATTTAGGGTTTTTGTTCTTTTTTGTTTTTATTTTTTGATGAATCTTTATGATTTTTTTGGTAAGAGTTATATTTTTGAATGAACTACGTAAATCTAAGCCAATAAATTAGATATGAGTTTTGAATGAATTATGATGTATTAAACTTGTTTGTTTATGTTCATTAACGTCCATTTATTATTGTTCGTTTGTGTATGTGTTCGTGAACTGTTCATGTAGCTTTTTAAAAAACGAACACGAATATTTCCGTTTTCTTAATGAACGAAACATAAACACGAAAGTATTGTTCGACTAGTGTTTGTTTTTAGTTAAAGTTGAATGTACAAAGACGAACACAACAATGCCTGTGTTCATTCAGTTCAATTACAAGCCTGCATGCTAAACCTTGTCCATAACTTTGATACCGCAAGGCAAATGCCTAAGTTTGCTATTTAACTAAGGAGTATTGGAACTTAACAGTCCCAACTATCAGTATTGAAACTCACATATAAATGTATCCGTAAATTAAAATATTTTATGATTTCTTGCTGTTAAATTTTATTTTCGTGATTATTTCTCTTGTATTTTGCAATGGTCTTTCATTGCTTGTTAACGTGTTTTAAAGCATGCTCTATAAATGCTTGTTAAACCTGGACAAAAGACAATAGTTATGATCTTTCCAATGTATGACATGTAATAAAGTGTTTAATTTTACAAGTCATGGAATTATGACTAGTATAGCAATATGTGTGTCAAGAACATATGCATGAGCATATATATTAGATGTCCATTACCACCACCAAAAAATAATATTCAAGGTTGATTTAACATGTAAAAGATGAAATATTGATTTACTTTTTAGATTTCATGCTTACAGAAATTATGAATTTTAATAATTATGTATGTACGTTAACTATAATATAACTGCAAATGCACATCCTATTAGATTTACTTTTTATCATGCTAATCGGTATTTCTCTACCCATTTTGAATATTGCAACTAGATAAATGATCAGCCATGTGGCTGAGACTTACGTATATATATGATTTCGTCACATGTGTGTTGATAAAAAAGTTTAATGTTTATTAATGCTTCGTAAGTTATGATGTAAAGTCGCAATGCATTAAAGATCGAGATATATTCAAATTTAGAAGTCAAAATGACATCAAGACGTCAAAGTTATAAATATATCATAGTAAAGTAAAGGGTCAAAACTATAAATTGGCTAAGTCTTAAGGAGTAAAAATAATATAAAGTCAAAGTTTGAGGATAAATTGTAAAAGTGTCAAAGTTGATTTGAAAGACCAAACTTGTAATTGTAACAAAGTATAAGGGTCAAAGTGCAAAAACCCCAAAAAATATGGTATAATAAGAAAATGACACGTGACTAGTGGGGGAGGAACCTACCGACTTGTCAATTAGAGTTATATATACAATATTTATATACAACTTTAGTTTTAAATATTTTAGAGCATTCACAATGGAAGAATTAAAAACATGTGAGTGAGACTTTTATATTTTAGAGTGTGAGTGTAAGTGGTTGTGAATTATTGTGAGTGAAGTAGAGAGAAAATTTGATGGTGGATGAGAGAGAAACTCTATATTTGAAAAGCTATTGTTCACCCCTATAATTTTTTAATATTTTTTGAAAGTGTTGTAAGTGGAGGAGAGAGAAAACTGTAATGATAAATGTATAAAAGTATTATTATTTAAATAGAAGAAAAGAGAAAATGTAGTGATTTTTAGTGTAAATTTAGAGATAAGGATGATTCCTCTACTGTGAATGCTCTTACACCAACTATATGCTATACTATTAATTTAAGGTGTTGCATTTTTGCCATCATTGTTTTGTAGATTTTGTATTTTGACTATAAAAACTTCGTGAATAGTATTGCACTTTGGCCACTATTATTTTTTTGGTTTTGCATTTTGGTAACCTTTTTACATTTTGACCTTTTTACTAAGTGAGTTTTTGTAAATTTTGCATTTTGGCCACCAAATCCTAACTATTCCATCTTTTTGTAACTAAATTCAATATATTTTCGATGCATAATCGGTAAGGCGCAGACATAGACAATAGTTGACAAGACTAGCTAATAGTCGAAAGATCTCATACAACGCGCGAATGACGATATAAATTTTACTTTTAATAAATTAAAACAATTTGGAATAGAGAAACAAATACTATGAGTTAAAAAACTAAAAAAAACAATCAAAAAAAATAAACCAACCAAAAGCAATTTGGAATCAAAATCAAACCCCTTATTCTCCTTTTAATTGAAAAACCAAATGGTTTTAGTGAAATTCTATAGTTAACTTTTTTGTGTTATTTTTACCATAATATTTTTATTGTTTACATTTTTAGTCCCTTTTAAATATTGTTATTTGCATAATTAAAGAATATTGTTGGGATTGAACAAGGAGAAGAAAAGAAAGAGAGAGTTAGAAAGAAAAAAAAATCCGATGGGCCGCTTAGCGATGGATAGGGGAGTGGTTCTATAGTGGTAGCAGTTTGGTCGGGCAGATAAGATGGTTGTAGGCGGCGATAGTTGGTGTTGTTATAGTGTCGTGGGTAGACAACGTCAACATATGTGCAACTTGAATTGTATCTATTGAAAACTCATGTAAATAATCTGTATTTTATGTATTTTAGATAGCAGTTGATGTGACTATCAGAGTGTATGTTTAATAAATGCTCGCGCAGCGTGCGAGCCAACAACGAGTTTATATTTAAACCTCTATTTCACATCTTGAAACTGATGCATATTTTATTGATAATCAACTGTGTTAGCGTGTAATAAACAAAACCATCGCCAAAAAACGATTGTGGCTGTTAGTCACCAAAGCGCTTAATATAAAAATCACAAAGAAAAAATAGATGTGAGTTTTTCTAACCTTTAGACAAAACAACTAAAGGGCTACAAAGCATTTGAATTAAACTTAACAAAAGAACAAATGATCCAAATAGATGAATATAAACATATGACAAATTAGGAATCAAACCTGATTTGTTAATCAATGATCGCTGAGTATAAAAATTAATTTCGTGAGAAGGATAGGAAGTGAATAATAACAACTAATCTTGAAAATCGATAGTTGAAATTATTTTTTATTTTTTCTTTTAATAAATTTTGTTTTATTTTACTCCATAAAATCAAGAATATTACTTTCGTTAGAGTTTAGTGCAAAATGCACACATGTGATTTACACCCAATAACACTCTTCAATCTCATTTGAATATTTAGACATTTTATAATTTTAAGTTTTATGAAGTGACACATTTGCACCTGTTAGTTTGACTATTAGTTAACCCTAATTTGTAATGGTAAAAAGTAGACTTTTAACATACAAATAAACATAAACATTTGCAACCATGAGTTTTCAATTATCCTATGAACGACACCATGTTGCATCTATAATCATATTAAAACACAAAGAGATGAGATTCACAATTACTTCTTTATATATGAATGGCAACCCCTATATATGTGACCGAAGGCTCACTAGTGTTGCCACATTTTCCATTGAAGAGACTCATCATATGTGGATCGTTTGTGCCGTCGTTGGTGATGTATGAATAATCCGCTCTGTTGTCTCCGACCCACTGTTCGATTTGTCGAACAAACTCTAATCAATATTACTTCAAAACAGCGTCATATTTGTCATCTTTACCAAGGGACTTCCGGCCAAGAGTAGTCTTTTCATTATTTTAGATCGAGTCTAAACATTTATAAGCCTCCTCACTATAGTGACGGGTGTATTATAATATAAAACATTGCAGTTTTGAGTAGGGATATGTATGGGTTGGTTTAGGAAGGTTTTTGACTCAATCTGAACTAAAACCCAAAACTTTGGTTTTTGTGGTTTTAAAACCCATGGGTTTTGGGTTTCGGAATAGGTTTGAGTTTTTTTTTTGGGTTTTTCAATCTGGGTTTTAAATTTATTGTTTTTTAGTACTAAGTACAAGCTAAAAACACAACTCTTAATGATTTAAGAAACATGTTATAATACTAAAGTTTAAAATATATGTTTCCATAAGTTTAAACATTAAAATCAACCACATTTCTAGAGAGTATTTGCTTAAAAAACCATAACCACAAACAAACTTTTGAATGTTCTTTTGCTTTAACAAAAAACCATCAATAATTCATAGATAAATTGTAATATGAGTCGGATAATAATGTATTACGTACAATATGGGCTTACATAACATGGGTCATGGGCCTTAGATATATGATATTTAGCATACACATAAACATTATTGGGTCGGTCGGTTTTTACGGATCGGTTTTTTTTTCTAAAAACCCAAACCGAGCCCGAAAGTGCGGGTTGTTTATAAATTGAACCCAAAACCCACGGATCCTGTTTGGATTCGATTTTTCAATTTTGGATTGAATTTTTCGGTTTCATGCTTACCCCTAGTTTTGAACCTATTCTGTTCAATAAGATATATAATAACGAAGCTTTTCTTGCTACTCACATGAATCCGTTTATGGAAACAATTTGCTTAAATTATCTTCTTATGGATCAAGTAACATTCGAGACCTAATCTATAGCTCAATGTTCATGGCCGGTGAGTATAACTATTAACTAACATCTTATATTTTTGTCAATCTACAATGTCAGATAACATTTTATTGTCGGATTAGTATCATTAATCTGAATTATAGCTTGAGACATTGAAAATTGTACGTGCTGATGAAAGTGGGAACGTTGAACTAAAGAGAAAAGATGGACAAGTCTATACAATCATGAAACTCGTCATTGTTCCTCTCATGCATCCCCAACCATAAATCCGTATATAGACATGCTCATCATTTCTAGCTACAAGAAATATGACTTTTGGCGATCATTTTTTTGGCGACGACAGTGTTGTCGTTGCTAAAGACCCACAAAACAACAAAAATATTTGTTTTTTACCAAAAAAGTCAAATTCTTTTTGGCTACGACAATGTCGTCGCAAAACAAATTTTCATTTTCTTTATCATTTAAATTTTGGCAAAAAACTAAATTATTTTTAGCAACATGTCGTCGTCAAAAGGTAGTCCCAAAATAAATTTCCATTTTCTTTAATGATTAAATATTGACCAAAAAAGTCAAATTACTTTTAGCGACGATAAGTCGTCGCCAAAAAGTAGTCCCAAAACAAATTTTATTTTCTTTAATAATTAAATATGACCTAAAAAGTCAAATCATTTTTGACGACGACATTTCTGGCCTTTGGGGACGACTTTTGTCGTCGCTAAAAGTCAAAATTCTTGTAGTGTCTTTGCAGTTCAATAACTCATCCTTAGCACACTTTACAATTGTCTATTAGGTTATAGGATACTGATAGATCCGATGATAAGAAGTTAACTTAAATTTTTACTCATTACTTAGAACAAAACTTGTTGGAGGATGAAACTTGGCATAAACCTTGTTTGGGGTGCAAGTCAAAGTTGACCAAAGTCAACTTTTGGTCAACACTAAGTTTTCATACTCAAGCTCATTTGCGTACATTCTATGGTTCATCTTGATCAGTCAATAGTTGATCGTTGGAAGTGTATTTTTTTCAAGTTAGTTGATCACCGAACAATGTGCGTAACTTTGATGATATGCGGACAAACAAAGGTAAACCATCATATGAAGAAACATGTCAAAGTTCATCCGCAGACAAGTTAAATGTCATCTACGTCTGCACAAACTACATCTACGGCTGAACAAAATATTCATATGTAATTTGTGTTGTATTGTCTACCTATAAATAGACATGTAATAGGTTAGTTGAAACTCTTCATGTTTGCATTCTCTTGTAACAGCTAGCCTATATGATTCGAGTTTTTGTCCGAAGATACGAGAGAGATTTTATGCTACACATATGTATTTGAAGTCTATAAACATCACACAAAGAATTGACCACGACTAGGAAATAGCCAATAATAAAGTAAATGCAATACTCAACTTTTAAACTTTAACCCACATCCAACTGTCCAAGTTATGGTTGCATGATGTGTATGCATAATTTGATGACTTGGATGAGAAGAACCATTGATGTAGCGATAGGGGTGTTCAAAAAATCCGAAATCCGAATAAAATCGTAATCCGAACCGCATCCGAATCCAAATAAATCGAACCGAATTTCTTATTCGGATTTTGGATTGGATCTCATCCGAATCCAAATTTGAAATTTCTTATTTGGATTGGATTTGGATATCAAAATTTCTAATTTGGATATCCGAATAAACCGAATAAAAACCATTATGTTGCTAGAATTTATAGCCAAATACTCATTATTATATATACAAGCGCAGTAACCATTATTATAGTAGCCCAAAACTTGTAGCGATGAGCAAGGTGTCGATCGAGTGAAAATAATTAGTGGCATGTTTGGTGTGCTTGTAAGGAACATGAACACTAAATGTTTCAATTTTTATGAATTATTATCGTTATTTCGGACTACTTAATGAAATTTGAACAATGGATATATGATCAGGAACATGAAAACTAAATGTTTCAATGTTTAGATTTTAATTATTTTTGTTTATATGTTTTACTATTGACTCTAAGCTACTAAAATAGTACACGTTAGGAATAAATAGTCTGGAAAAAATTGGCTGCAAGCGGAACGTAGGCGCTTTAGGTGTGGGTTGGCCATGCACTCTCACGTCGTGTAATGTCATATGTATGATAGAGGTGGTGCGGTGATTGACCTCAATGCTAATTATTATCAATCGTTGTTCAGTTTTATTTGAATTATTTGGATTTATCCGAATCCGATCCGAATTGAATTTGGATCGGATTGAATAATTCTTTATTTGAATTGGATTGGATTTGGATGGGCTTCTAGAATTTTTAAATCCAAATAACCCGATTCAAATAACCCGAATAATTCAATATCCGATCCGAATAACACCTCTATGTAGTGTGTCACGTATCAAGAAAAAAGAAACACAATATACATGACAATTCTTTCTAATAAATGTACCCTTTTACGGTTGGGAAATGCAAGACACATGACAAGTTTGATGCTTGTATAAATAACCCTGTAACCAACTTCATCCTTTCTGTGTAACAATTCCCTCCTAACAATAGCCACATCAACCTTCCACTATGGTTTACTTACTAACAGATGTTTGCATAATGAAATTATCGCAACATATCTGTATATGGTATCCTGCCATCGTTTATTAGACTAGGCTTATCTTTTGGGCTGGTAAGCTTGATGCTGTCGGGTACTACGAAGAAGATACAAATAATTAAAATGGGATGCCTTATGTTGTTAGCTAGTGTGTTTTCCTCTATGAAAAGCTGATACCGTTTCCTCCACTTTGTATACTTTGACGAGAAACAAACATCGGTTCTCAATGGTACTAGCAAACTTTATTGTTGTGCAATTGTTCTATCCTTTATGTTTCAGTTGTTTCCGCAATAACTAAAACATTTTAAATGTTGGGGTATATATTATGTATTGTCTTCTCCAAAATTATTTACTCTTTGATTTAATAATAGAGTTGTTGAGTACTTAATGTTTGGTTAGAAGAACATTCACAGATTACCTTAACTCTTCCTACCGACAAAAGTAGCTCGAAAATCATAGTATGAACTATGTTGGTGAAGCTTGACAACCCAAATGAAGAATGAGTTTCATTGTTCTTTTAAGGAAATTAAACTGATAGAGATTACATACTTAAATGGAATAATATTGTAATTATGGGAGGGGGGTTAGTGTAATTACTGATGAGGTGCGGTACTTTTTAAGGATCGACGCTTATAAAGAAGTAAAGGAGTGCAAGACACGTCGGAAGGATGAAAGGTGCCGGACATGTATGGGAAACTATAAATAGATAGCAAAGTTCAGTTGTAAAGGGTTAGAAGTTTTTCACCTTGAAAAACACACACAAATTATAGTATCATATATTTTTTCCAATCTCTTTCAATCTCCAGTTTATAATCAATCATTGAGCAATAATCAAACGTTTAATTGATGGAGTAGATCATTGTTCTAACAATGGCGTCATCCGTAGCGTAGATCATAATAATTCTATTCCGTTTTTGGTAAAGGGCAGAGTTGTTCGAATCTTGAGCTGTAACGGTTTGATTGATTAAGATCATGGAGGACAAGAGTCTAAGTTCAAAAAATTCGGGAAGTATACTTAAGAAACCAGATGATGTTCATATAGAAGAGGTGGAAGAGGAAATTGAAACAATTCAAAAGTCAAAAAAAGATTCGGTAGCAGAATTTGATGTGAATTTTTTAGAAAGAAATAAAACTTTGTTAAGGACAATACGTTTGCAGCAGGAACATGAGGACAGTTTGAAAGAATTGCGAACTCAGTTGTTTGGTACACCTGAGTCATCCTTAAATAAAAAAGGTGTGCATGATCCCGTAGTGACGAAAACAGCTTATGGGAAGTCGTTATTGTATGATGTGTTACAAGAAGGCCAATTGTCTGATAGGAAAAAGCGAGATTGGCATGATGCAGGTGAGGTTGGGAAAAGTGTAGAAGAAGGTCGGACTGATTTAACAAAGCCCTATCGACCGTCTTCACTTATGGGCGTGTCGAAGTTTTCAAGGAGGATTGTGGAGGCAGAAATTCCAGGAAAAATAAAAATGTCATCTGGAATTAAGAATTATAATGGTTTGGATGATCCAGACCAACATCTTTTCGAGTTCTATGGCGCAGCGTAGATACAAGAATGGACTATGCCGGTATGGTGTAAAATGTTTGTCCAGACGTTGGCAGATGCAGCAAGGATTTGGTTTGATAGTCTTCCAGTAGCCAACATCAATAGTTTTGTTAATTTACAAAAGTTATTTGTCAAGCAATTCAGTCAACAACGGAAAACAGTAAAGGCGATAACAGAGATCCTCAACATTAAGCGTTTTGATGCAGAGAGTTTAGACCAATTATTGATTCGTTTTAATAAGGAGAGTATGTGTCACACCCTCAATTTTCCACAAACGGGGTATCCGTTAGGCGTGTGACATACCAGGATCTTAAGCCATTAGTTACAGTAACACTGACTCAACGTGTCAAATAAAAGCCTTTGTTAAAGCATTAAACCAAAGTCCAAAGTTTAAAATGAAAAGTTTTCAAAGTTTAGCGGAAGCATTAGAAAACCCGTACTAAAATCCAAGTACGTAATAGTAAAGATTAAACCAACCAAAGTTACGAAACCCGTGCATAAAGTTAGCACGACCCAAACAACCGTTTTCAAAAACCAATAGCAGTATTAAATAATGAAATATAATAGTTTCAAGACCAACACTACTACAAAATCAGTCATTTGCTACCGAAATTTGCCACCGATGCAATCGGTTGCAAATTCTACCACAATATTGTGACCGAATATAAACGGTGGCAAATTTAGCAACCACAGGCCAATCGGTAGCAATACGGTGAGAATTTTTGCCACTGAAAAGTCATGGAGACAAGCCGGTTGCAAATTTTGTCACTGTTTTTATTTAGTCACAAATCAATGGCAAAATATTATTAGGAGCAATAGTTTAAAAAAATTAAATATTCGGTGACAAAACAGTCACAAAATTTACCACCATTTTGTCTCCGAATGAAATTGCCACCGTTTTAGTGGTGGCAAAACATATTAAGTTACTAACTCTTTTATATAAATATTAGGGTTTATTTTTTCCATATCTTCGTTTCACACAGCCTTCATCATCAATCATCCCGACTTTGTCTCCGGCGTTTACCGGTGGTGCAATTCGTCGTTGGTACAATTCACCGTAGAATCTTCATATTCAACCGATTTGCACCTTGCTCTCCACGCCGAGCAGATCTATGGTACCTCGCAAGCTTAATCAACGAAGGTACACTTCGCACACATCCTGTTTTCCTACTGATCTTCATTCTGTTTCAATTATGAACCTATAACCAATCGCTCAAAACCGAATTGTGCAATTAGTTGCTTCGATGTTTAACCTAGATACGAATTTCGTATTCATTTTCGTGTTATCATTTGGAGATTTTTCCGGAAATTAGCATCTAGCAGGTCATTGTTGTATAGCGAGTTAGTGACCGATTTGTTGTTAATGCGGTGTATCTGAGAGGCGATGGCGATGTTAGTTGATTGATTGTTGTTTATGGATACGAGTTTTGATTTGCGTAAAGGCTAATTGTTTCAGCTGTCAAGTTGATTTGCAGTATCTAGAGTTTCTTAAACAATTGCAAGATTTGAATTCTCTATTTCGATCTTTTGAACATCTGAAAAATGCTTAATCAAGCGGATGTTATTGATATAGTATATTAAGATGTGAATCTTCATCTTCATCATCAAGTAATGCAAGTTTCTACATCATCGATCAATCATCAATAGGCCTGAAATCATATTTTAGTTATATATTTATATGTTGCTTTGTTAATTTGAGCTATATTCATGCTATGTTCCCCCAATGTGTGCTGCTGCTTGTTCACTAGACTTTGTGTCATCTATTATTGTTGGTAAGCAAAGCAAAGCAAAGCAAATCTTGTTTATTCTGATATGATTTTAGAAATTTATCATTTTCCAGTATAGTGTGATAAAAATAAATAATAATAATAAAAAATAATAATAGATGATTGTTGATGAGGGGGTGGGGGAAATAATTTCAATTACAATTTCAGTTGATATATTAAGTCTTCGTCCTGGCTCCTGGTACAAAAAGCTTCAGTCTTTATTATATTATCCAAATCTAGCTCCTAATACTTTTGACAATAATACTTCATTAAAATGGAGTTAAGGCTAACCAGATGGTTTATTGGTGTTTAAGTTCATAACTTAAAAAAGTGTCCAAATGGTTTTAAAAAAGTGTCTAATTACTTTAAAGGTGTTTGAGAGTATTGTTCATATTGTGTATTTAAATACAAGTGAAATAAGTTTCTCTTTGTGTTGAAATAAAAAAAACTGAATCTCATTATAGTATGTTGGGATATTATGGTCTAATATATAAAATTCTAACTTTTACTTCATTACTTGATGTTGAGCTAGATCAGATGTTTATGTTTATGTATCAGATGTGTATATTCATGACATCTTTTTTCTTTTCAATGTTTTAACTGTTAAAGCACACATATTTGAGAATTTAGAAGAAATCAAACATCATTTTATGCTAGACATCATGGGACGTAGTTCTGCAAGTGGTGGTTGAGGTCGGCATATTGGTCGAGGCAATAAAGATATGAAGGCACACACTTTTTCAAAGGATGACAATAGTCGTGATGTCAGTCGATGCAACGGTGAATGTAATTGTTAATTATTTATGTAATCAAGTTTTTTAAATTTTGTAACTTTTTTTTATTTTTGAACTTGTTGGAGATTTTTAATGTTGTAGACATCATGGGGCGTAGTTTCGTAACCGATGGTAGAGGTTGGGGTACCGGTCGAGGCATTAATCAAGGTAATTGTCAATGTATGTATGTAATTATTTTTCTTAATATTGACCCTTTTTGTTTTTGTTCAAGATAGGACAACACACACTTTTTCAAAGGATGAAAATGGCCGCGGTGTTGGTCGAGGCAACTGTGAAGGTAATTGTTAATGCATATATGTAATTAAGTTTATTAAATGTTTTGCTACTAAAATTATATTTTATTCGTGTATTTAAGGGAAAATATAAAGCCTATGTTGTGGAGAAGTACGGGGATGTAGGCACACTTTGTGATTATGACGGGTGGATACAAGCGTCCGGATGAATGAATAAAGAAAAATTGTATGGATTAAACAATGTTAGTGACCCTTTAGCCTTGATGACAGGTATACCTTCCACAGAGTGTAGCAGTACTTCGTACGAATATGAGAGTGAATCGCTTGAGGTACATCTATTCTCTATTCTATTGGCAAACTAGTGACTTGTTTAGTAGCTCAATTATTGGTTATTGCTCTTTTACTTGTGTTTAGTTGTTTTTTTTGTAAGCATGTGACTTTTCTAACAACTTGGTTGATACTTATGTAGTAAATAGGTGAGACTTGTGTAGTAATAGGTGCTAGTTTAGCTGAGAATTGCATAGTCAATAGGTGTTGAGTTGCTTGTGTTTTGAACGATTAGCACAACGAGTTTTTGTATGCAAAATGACTTCAGAGGTAAGTAATAACAATCTTGGTTTGATGTTGAGCTCAACTACATATTAATAATGATCTTGATGTAAATTATTTTTTTTTTTAATTATTATAGATACAATAACTAAAAGGAATAATTGAAGGTTTGGTGGCTGAGAAAGAAATGGAAAAGTCGGAGAACGAGAGGGAAGAGGCAGAAAAAGAAAAAGCTAAGAGAGAGAGAGAGGAAGGAAGAGATCGACAAAGAGGAAATGTTTGACTTATCAACTTGCACAAGTTAAATGCTGACTTTTTTTTTCTAGTTAAGATTCTAGTTTTTTGGATATATGGATATTAGTTAGTATGTTAAAATATTATATATTGTTTTGTGTTTATATAAATATGGTCGATTTTATATTTAATTAAGTCTTAGTTAAATATATTCCAGCAAGATTTATAAAAACTATATAAAGTAGTATGTAAAAATATTTATAAAAAACGGTGGCAAAATGGTTGCTATTTCAGGTTACGGGTAGTGGCAACTTGGTCGCAAAGTTACGGTAGCAATCTAGTGGCAAAACTTGCGGTGACAAAACGGTGGCAAAACCTGCGGTGACAAAACGGTGGCAAAACTTGCGGTGACAAAACGGTGGCAAAACTTGCGGTGGCAAACCGGTGGCAGTTTTTGCCACCACTATGCGCTCACTAATTTCAGTAGCAAAATTACATGTGGTGGCAAAACGGTGACAATTGACCAACTGCTACGAAGGCTAATGCGACCATAGTTCCAGTGACAAATCGGTGGCAAATACCTATTTGCCACCATTTTGCCACCGAAATTACGGTAACAAAAGCTCAGTTTTGTAGTAGTGCAATGCATGCAAGTGTCCTACTCGTGCGCCTTCCTAGTTCCCTGAGAAAAACATACTAAAACGAGTCAACAAATAATGTTGGTGAGTTCAATGAGTTTAAATAAATAAATAAAATATAAGTTTCCTGGATAAATCAATATATATTGCTGGTTTGCAAGACCTCCTTGCTTACTACACGAGCACGTCGAGATTAAACTGAACGTTACTTGACTTGTCTTGTCGCCATCACTACGGATGACCAAATGTTTAAAGGACAATTTGCACCAACTAGCTCCCCGCTAGTAGTGGGGTCTGCCGAACCCGTAGTACTACTCAAATTTCCCCGTTATGCCGAAGTTGGCATATAAATAATCTCGACTAAAGAAAAGGACTTTATAAGTATGATAATGCTCGGTAAAATAAGCCCTTAACAATAATATTATTTATCCCAAAAGATTGCCCAAGTTGGCAATGTAAAGTTTTGCCCGAAGGCCCCACCCGAAGGTGTAAAACGTAGCCTTAGTTGGCCCCGCCCGAAGGCATAAAGTTTTGCCTGAAGGCCCCACCCGAAGGTGTAAAACGTAGCCGTAGTTGGCCCCGCCCAAAGGCAATAAGTTTTGCCCGAAGGCCCTGCCCGAAGGCCCTGCCCGAAGGCATAAAAATGCAGTCCGCCCGAAGGCGCTGAAAAATAGTTGCCCGAAGGCGTGGTAAAAATATTTGTATGTTTTCTCCCCGAAAAGCATTTAAAAGCGGGCAAAGAACTCACCTTTGAAGCGCACAAATAACAGCGAGAATGCAAACAAGAGTACCTAGTTCACTCTACGACCTGCTTGATAATAAACTACTGATTATTAACTAAAATATTATATATATATATATAATACATTTAAAATACACTAGGATTTCGCGTGTTCGATTCGGTTTCGGTTTCGTATATAGAAATCATGCATGTACACGTACAATTCACCTTCTCATGTATTCATATTTACTTATATCATCCCACTAACCCTATGTGCCCACATTTACACCCAGATACCTACTAACATTTACACATACAATTCGCCATAACCACATACAATAATATCAACATGCCACTTTTTACATACCTACGTTTACCTATCCATTTCATACACATCCCGCTACACATACTCGTGATGTTAGTTTCATCATGGCCCTCAACCAATGCCTATACATTATCATTCATGTCTTTAATTTAATACACAAGCATATCATTCCTACAATATAAGATGCACACATAACATACGTATCTCGCATATACCTAAATACTAGCAATAATACGTACATACGTACAACGCATACATTCCATTCACTGTTTTCGTTATACATTCATATCCACGTACATAAATCATATATATATTTAAACATATAAAGTAACTTCACTTATTCAATCAACCCTAAAAGTGCTGCTAATACCCATGTTATACATATATATATATATATATACCATACATAATTCATCCACGTACTGTTTCTGTTATATAAACATATATACATACGGTTCAATTGCATAACTCATACACACACATACGATCGATACATACATTACAGAACATCACTACACACCATTACATTCATGCATTCAAGGTATTGTTTCATGGTACGTGCAAAAATCCAATTACTGACAAAACATGCATACACATATCGCAATCATATATACGTACAGTTTACATGCTTAAACACTTACATGGTGATCAAACCAAACGCAAATATATAAAACCCGTAATGACCCCAAGATCGCAAACGCAGCGTGGTAAGTAGCAACACTAACATGATGGACGCGTACCTATTGTCGAGTGGAGCAAGGGAGCCACCGATACGATTTCGGATGGTCGGAGTTGCAGGTTTCACCGGCTCGATCCGATTGTTTCTTCGAACAGCAACCGCAACGGACAACAGTGGCAAGATCGGACTGCGACGAATTGTTGGTGGAACGGATGCGATATGGAGATGATAGTGGTGTGCGGCTGCTAGGCGAGCGAAAGAGACGAGACAAGTGAGAGTGTTGTCGAGGAGAAACGGCAGAGAGAAAGAGAGACGAGAATGAATAATTATAAGGGGGGAGAAGACGACTAGGGTTGGTTTAAATGTTTAATTTAATTACTTTTTACACTTAGGCCCCTTTACTTTGCCATTTAATTAATTGACATCCAAATAGTTAATGTCATCTTTTGTAATTTACAAAACGAACATTAAACTTTATATAATTTAAGTTTACAAAAGACACGTGTACAACTAACCACGATAATCCAACAAAATAAGCGGAGGATAGTTAATTGAGTTAACTTGAATTTGTGGGGTGTCACAGTATGCAGGCAGATTCAAGGAGCTTCAGATCAACTGAGGGTGTTTGGAATCTGTCATGGAGTTAGAAATGCACAGTTGGTAGAAAAGTTGCATGAAGACCTTTCTCAAACCATGGATGTATTTCTAGATCAACTGAGGGTGTTTGGAATCTATATCTATATCTTCTTATTATAATAAATGAAGGTTTTAATATCCACGTGTCATTCATTCGGAATGGTTCTAGAGTCGGTTTCCCTCTCAATTCACGAAATCCTTTCTCTCTCATTGATAAGCTTTCTAATAATTTATTTCAATTCAAGTGTTTCTTTAAATTGTTTCCTGTGTAAATTTTATATGCTTTGCAATTATTTATTTCAATTTAATTGTTTAATTAAATTCCTTAAGTTATTACCATCTTATTATACGTTTCCTAAATTAAAGACATTTGTGATGGTAATAGAAAGAAATTGCTACGAAAACCTCAATTTACATGATTTAAGAATTCGTTTTATCAAAAGGGTCGTTAGAGGAAAATAGTTTACAAATTTTTTAAATTATTATTAATACTAGATTTAATACCCGTGTATACACACGGGGTGATTTATACACATGTTGATTTATACACAGGTTATTTAAATTACACATCATTGAGTAAATAGCAATAATTTGATAATACATTAAAAAAATACATTCATCTTTTATACTCCGTACTTTTTATGTAAGCAATTAAATTTAAAACTTGAATGAGAAAAAAAATGATTATAAATGTATTGTTAAAAAAATGCATTCATCTTCTATATTTTTGGCTCTATCAACTAATGCATGGTGAATTCCCTCCAAAACTTTTTATTATAGAAAAAAAAAATTTCTCTCCAAAAAATTATCTCCCCTAAAACCTTAATTTATTAAATAGACTAGGTTTAAAACCCGTGTATACACACGGAATAAATCTAAAATACATAAATAAAAGGATAAAAATCGAAAATATAGAATACAATAAATAAAACTTCAACAACCGGATTGATTGAACATGCTATCAAAATCGAATACTGGTTATACACCATATTGAATTTGAAATTAGAGTTTATTTATAAGAAACGAAACAATAAATAAAGCTTCAACAACTGAATTGATTGAAACCACAAACGTATTACCAAAAATATAGAGCACAATTGATTGGAAATCATTGAGTGGGAGTTGTCGTAAATAGCGATGAAGTTTTGGAGCCCAATTTGATCGGTCAAAAAATTTTCCCTCTCAAATTTGCCCCCCAAAAACTCTGAAATATTATATAGATTGATTATTACACTTATTAAAATTAAATAATTATTTATTCTTTGTACGTCTTTTAAATTAATATTTTTTGTACAAACTTTGAAATTAAGTATTTTTTTATGACTTCATCCGATAACATACTCGATTTAAACTATGTATATAACTTATATACATAGTTTTTTCTTTACATAATAGAAACAAAGATATACTCTAGAAAAGCTTTTCTTCCTACTTACATATATCTCACAAATCTTGAAGAGGTAACCCTATAATCGGGTCGGACCACACTTGCGAAAGGCCTAAACTATGCATAGCAGCCCAAGTAACTCACACAAATAGGGCATGATCAGTCTAACAAAACAACCCAATACCTTTATCTTATAAGGGTGAGGGGAGTCCACCCCTCATCACCCCACACTTTTTACTCCACCCCACATTCACCCTACATTCACCCCAAATCACTCGGTATCCACCCCACACCACCCCACATCATTTTTTAATTTTTTATTTCTCAATTATTTAAAACTTTTAATCTTTATATAATATAGCAAAACCAAAAAAGCTTATGTGGCATAATTTTAAAGCTTTTGGCTTATGTGGCATCATTTGAGAATTTATCTCATAATAATTTATTTAAAATATATTATAATAAAACTAATTACATTTTTTGTCCCCTAATATTTTGGAAAATTCTGAAAAATTAAAAGTATTTATACTTTTAACCCTCTACTACAAGGGGTGTACATGAGTCGGTTTATATTTGATAGGGTGTGAAAATAAAACTTATGGATAAAATTAATAATAATATACAATTAAAGACCTCAGTGTTTTATAAATATACATAACTTTTTTATATGGATTTAAAAAAAAATAAACTACACCATAAAACTGAGCGTTTTATTCTCTTTAATTTGAGTATAATATTGCTATACTAAAAATTTAATTTTTAAAAATATATTTCGTGTTTCGGTTTACCACGGTTTTGTTTCAAAACTTATTGGAACGTTCATGAATATCCTTAAAAGCATCACTTGAATGTTGTGTCCCGAGCGTAGCGCGGGCACTAAACTAGTAATTCATTAAATATAAAACACAAATTATAACTAATAAAAACACAACAACTTAAAAAGAAAAACACAAATGACGTACATAATTTAAAATAACTTAAACATAAATCAATTGGGTAACATCCCATGTGCCCTAACAAGCTGTCACGATTCAATTTTGGTAAAAGAGCATTTATATATCTCTTGGTATTCATTCAAGGCTTTATTTATGGCATCGGCTTCGGCGACTCCTTCAATATGCTCATGAAGATAAAGACGATTGAAGTTGGTGATTAGATTGAAATCTTGCCTCCACTTTGAATGAAGTTGGTCAATTGTTCGGTTGGCATACTCTAGTTGATTGTAATGTTCAAGAACTCGATTCCAAAAATCACCTCTATTTTCGTTACCGTCAAATGAAGCATGTAACCATGCTTTTGACAAGTTCACTTCTTGAGCACTCGTCCATGGTTGACGATTAGATGTCATTGAGAGATTGATGAAAAGAGTGTGGTTTGAGAGTGATGTGTAAAAATAAAATTATGATTTGTGAGGTTGAAAGAATGGTTGTATTTATAAAAAAAAAACAAAAAAAAAATTAAAAAAAATTGAAAATAGCCGTTGGAATGGGGCCCACATGTTCAAACGGTCAAAAGTTGCGGGGAGTGGCTCGGTGAACACACCCCAAATGGCACCACAAAATTCGGGGCCGCGGGGGGTGGGGAGGTGTTCCCGTGCGGGGCCGCGCCCACCCCGAGTCCACTCCGGCTGCACTAAAGATCCCCTCACAACTTTACCTAGAAAGAGTCAAAGAGATGCTTAACCAACGGGTCCGACCCGATAAACTGGCCATCCTTCTAGAACGAGATGAACAACATGCATTAATGGCGAGAAAGGCAACGTAATGCAGTTACGCATGCAAACAAATTGCTCAAATAACAACGATTAATCAAAGATTATAAATGAACCAAATAAGGTTTCCTATTTATACGAGACTCAAAAACTCTTAAGATAAATATGAATTGAATAAATTAAAAAATAAAAGATACGATAATTAAATAAAGACTCAGTAATTAAAGAAAAATATTATTTAAATCTATACAAAATTTGCATCACAACATCTCTTTGCCATTATTGATGCCGGATAATAGTGTCAAAAGTTAACAAGTCAGCTGCTGGTGATCAACATATATAGTGTGATTAGTGTCAAAACAAGTATTATACAAGTTACAAATGGGTTTACATTGATGCATCAACATTAAAGTTATTAAAGGTCAACATTGGTTTATTTCTTCAAACGACAAAGCTTAGAAAGCTCAAGGGGTGATAGTGTAACATCCTAGCAAATCTCACATCGACCGTGGGTAGGAGAGATTTGGATTTATAAGGGTTGTCTGACCTCAAATAACAACAACGCGTTTTGGGGCTTAATGTTAGTGGATGAGTGGAGAATTCCACAGTTAAGCGTGCTCGGATGATAGCAATCTCAGGATGGGTGACCATCTTGAAAGGTTTCACCCGGGCGACCAAAAATAAATCCGTAGCAAAACGGACAATATTAATGGTATGAGGGGCCGGATGTTACAGATAGTGTAACTTTTGTTAAGTCAGTTTGTTAAAGTTTGTTAATCATGTTCTTATGGTTATAAGTAGCTAGGTGAATTTCGGATAGGTTAGATAGTACCTAGATTTCTAATTTCTTCATGTAATGTCATCCTTTCAACTGTAATTGTTCACAACTCTCTAAAATGATAGTAGTTGTGAGTATTGAAGATTAATCTCATAATGCTCGTGTGATGTGTTCATCGATTCAATTGAGTGATTCTGTAGTGTAATTCTTAATAAAGGATCTTGATCCACAGGGTTAACAAGAAAACCTTCTATTTACAGAATAAACCAAAAAGCGGTCATGGACAAAGGGAACATGGTGTTGCAATATATTTATCTACTTTGATACTAGAAAAAAGATCTTTAATGACACACATTGCGTGTCATTAAAGAATATATATGACACAGAAAAGCTTGTCAAGGAAGCTTATATTATAAAATAAACATGACATGTATTTATGGATCATATTTTAAGACACACATAAATGACACTTTTTTATGACATACTAGGTTTAATACCAGTGTGATACACGAGTCTATTTTAATAAAATTACTAAATATTAGATTAATATTTAGTTACATTAGACATTCTTCTTCTCTTTGCATATGTATGAAAAAATTAAATTAAAAAGCAAACAAACAAATTTTGCAACTTGCAAGAAAAAAAAGTCAAACAAGTTTGGGTTGAAAATCTTGTACTATAATAAGATTATGATTATTTGATAATACAACTTGCAAAAAAATTAGTTATTCTAATAAACTATCAAAACATTATGTTATAGAAAGTCTTTTTAATTTTTAAAAGTTTATAATAAAGTAAACCTTTTAATTATTAGATAGATGTAATTTCAAAAAATTTCCCCATTTTTTTTCCTCTCCAAATTTCCCCCTTATTTTTCCCACCAAAAATGGTCCCTTAAACCTTGATTTATTAAGTAGATATTTATGACACTTTTACGACATTCATGATTCAAAACCGAATGCATGGATTGTATTTCTGATTTTTGACTTTTACATAATTTTTCAAGTTCAGAAAGCAAAGAAGAATACCCCAATGCTAATATTGATGGAATTCAGGAAGAATGGTCGTGTTTAGTGCAAACTTTGTTTTTATTAGGTGAAAGTTTTTTATCAAGCATTAGTTTAAAAAATATTGTTAACTTGGTATGTTATAAAATCGTTTGATTTGCTATCTATGTATTTTATTTGGTATTATTAGACATTTAATTATTAATAGTCACTTAATGTGAAAATTAGTAATTCTATAATAGTTTTTTTAAAACACTTGAAATCATGATACTCATTTACGTGTCATCTTTATTCATGATAGGGGTTTCTTTGATACACATTAGGTGTCATGTATGCGTGTCATAAAACAATGACACACAAAGGCATGTCATTAATTAGTAATTTATGACATGAGCTTCCTTTCTTGACACACTTTTATACCCTTTTATGACACGTCTAGTTAGTTTCTAATGAAACCACCCAAAAGGATAATTTCCGATTCCGATGATAGCTTGGATCTCGCTTGGTAGTTCCTTTGACTTCCTGTTGTTCTTTGTCTTAACTAAGGTCTTGCAGCTTTAGCCAAGTAGACTGTGGATTGATTCATCAAAGAATATCTGCATTGGTGTTGTGTTAAATATGCTTGTGTTATAGCTATTGTAAAAAATATTCTCACTTATTAATAATGGGTACATTTACTGCTAGGTGTGAAAACGAGCCGAGCTACTCGCGAGCTACTCGAGATCGGATCGATAAAAAGCTCGAACGAGCCGAGCTTTTTTGAGCTCGAGCTCGAGCCCGAGCCTAAGAAAAAAGCTCATTAAGCTATCGAGCCCGAGCTCGAGCTTTACACATCGAGCTCGAGCTGGCTCGCGAGCCTAATCGAGCTTTTCATTTATATGTTTTTTTATTTATTTTATAAATATATATTATTATTATTAGTTAAAATATATATAAATTATGATTAAAAATATATAATATGTATTTTGTAATTTGTTATGTATAAAATACATATAATTAAAAGTTTATATAAAATTAAATATAAAAAATAAAAAAAATATAAAATTAAATATAAATAATTAAAATTGAAATAATAAATCATCAAACGAGCCGAGCCCGTGCCGAGCTCGAGCTTGAGAAGTTTGTGACGAGCTCGAGCTCGAGCATTGAAATTAAAACTTGAATCGAGCCGAGCTCGAGCTCGAGCCTGGTTAAACTTAAACAAGCCGAGCTTGAGCCTAGACGAGCTCGGGCTCGGCTCGGCTCGTTTACACCCCTAGTCATTACTGCCCCACATACACAATTTGTGTCTGCTTCCTGTAAAATTTGAAATGTTTTAATACAATTTGTTCATATTGAGCTTCTAAGGGACCTTATAAATTTGGGTCACTTAAGTCCAAGACTAATGTTAACACCTATGGGCTATGACCCATGTGGTAAAATAGAGAAAAGGGCTCTAATCTGAATCTTGAGAATGATTTATGCTCCCGATTTGAAATGGGTCAATTCAGATAAGCGTTTGTAGTTAGAACGCATTTGAATGCAACCTAAACTTGTTATACTCGCCACCTGATAATGCAAATTTTATTTAACAAAGGTATGCACTTGAGACAACTACTATAGGTTTACATATGGATTGACAGCCATATAATGCATAAATATTGCACATTGACAACAACAATGTGCATAAATCTGCACTGTTTTTGGCACCTACATGTGCATAAAAGCTGCACTAATCTAATAGCATAAAACTGCACCAATGCTACAACAACAAACTACATAAATTGGCACTTTTTGACAGCTATATAATGACTAAAAACTGAACTAATTTGACAGTAGCAAACCGCATAAATCTGCACTGTTTTGGTAGCTATTTTGTGCATAAATCTGTTGTAATTTGACATTTTCAAACCGCATAACTACATGAAAACTAAGTTAAACTTATTACCCACTTCTATTGTCTTACCAATCAAATCAAATCAAATCAAATCCAATTCATTATTCTTTTCGATTATTCATCACATACATAATCTGTGTGTCCTTCAACTTTGACTAACAATATGTTTCTCAAACCAAAAACAAATCGCCACAATAACAATAAACACAAACACAATCACCATGGTTGATATAAAGCGACTCTCAAACAGATGAGATAGAAGCACCAAGATTTTTTCTAGTTGAAGACATTGAAAAATAAAGTAACAAACAGCAAAATCACATGCAACAACACATCAAACAATAAAAAACAACCACCTAACAGACACTGTCATTGAAAAACATAGTAGCCAGGAGTAGTAACCGTCTACCAGTAGCAAGCCAACATTAGCATCACATATAATCTAACACACAAAATCATATAGAGTAGCATCACATACAATCAACTGCACACAAAATCATATAGACCTGCCCAAAACCTCAAAATCAAGCTATTACACACGTGGCGTAATACGATTATACGAACGTCGGAGAGAGGAGACGTGTCACGTAGCGTAATAGCAATCCAATCGAACCAGACAATCAAATCAGTCAAAATTTAAAAACAAATTGAATATTGTCAAAATGTCATATTTTTTAATACATATTGTATCACGTTTTAGGCCGTGTAATACACGGGTAAGTGGGTAACTAAACTAGTGCATAAAATTTGTTTCAATTAATTAACAAAAATGAGTTTAGGTACAATGGTTAAAACTTGTGCATATAATACGGAGGTTATGAGTTCGAATTTCAAATAATAAGTGATTTTTATTTTTAGGAATAAGAAGTTAATACTTTAATAGAGATCTGCGATGGCTCGCACATGACACCGACCGGGTTTGGATATGTTACACACTTTTACCATGCTAATTAATTGGTGGGCTTAGCGAAGTGACACTGATATTTATCTTTACCAAATTATTGGTTGTTCGAGTCGTACAAAATGTTTAACATGATGGAATTTAAATACAAATTTTTATAGGTATGTGGGCCAACGAACGCTATACAAGTGTCGCCACCATAGCAAACCCATTGGCGAATGGATGTCCACGTCTTGCGCACGTAAAAAACGTGGTTCACTAGGCCTGCCCACTATTTCACTAGAAACTCATTGCCCACAAGTACGTTGTGGTAAAACTCATGACCCACCAGAAGCAAACTGCAACATGAGACTTGAACCC
Organism: Tagetes erecta; assembly: GCA_030867185.1. Lineage (NCBI taxonomy): Eukaryota > Viridiplantae > Streptophyta > Magnoliopsida > Asterales > Asteraceae > Tagetes > Tagetes erecta. The sequence continues at coordinate 9,817,369 of CM061490.1, forward strand.
ATATATAACCTCAACGTTAAATTAAAAGCCACGAGACCGTCTCCTCGTAAGTCGTAACCAACTGATCTACGACTTATTGGCGTGGGTGCATTCACCGTTATAATGATTATATTAAGTTCTCTAGCTTGTAGGAAAAATAAAAGAACCATGGTGACGTCATGTGTGAATCATCCAACAGTCATGGTACCTATGTTTTATATGCCTCTTGACACGTGTATAAATAAGAAACTAGACAAATTAAAGTAAACATAAAACCGTGTTTTCTAGAGGTGACTTCACTAGTATATATACAAGTCATTGCCTTTGAAGATTTTCCTAGTGCAACCCCTTGCGCTATATATCTCAAATTTCTCTCAAGCTTGTTACACATTAATTAAACTATATATACATATACACACAAAATATAATTAAGCACCTACAACGTACGGTTCTTGTATCCATATTAGTGAAACAAGAAATGGGAAGGCAACCATGTTGTGATAAAGTTGGTTTGAAACAAGGGCCATGGAGTGCTGATGAAGACAAGAAGCTTGTTAATTTCATCCTCACCAACGGCCAATGTTGCTGGAGAGCCGTCCCTAAACTTGCGGGTATGTCTCATCACGTCCCTTTTCTTGTTTCCAGACAAGAAATAGGGACGCTGACAACATATAGATTTTGAGTCCCAAAACTGAAATACAATAAAAACTCGTATAATATTACCTTAATTTGTTTTAAAAGTATTTGGATTATAAAGTACATTAAAAACTACTTTTTCTACCGTGGGTTTATCAAACTTTACTTTTCAACGTGACGGTACTTTTCTTTCTGTACCATAAGTCCGAGTCAAATCATTTATCATACTTATTTGTATTTTAAATCTCAGGACTGTTACGATGCGGGAAAAGTTGTAGGCTACGATGGACAAATTATCTTCGTCCGGATTTAAAAAGAGGATTATTATCGGAATATGAGGAGAAGATGGTTATTGATCTTCATGCTAAGCTTGGTAACAGGTGATGAAGCTTGTATTTCTATTTCTTGAGTGGAAACAAGTCATGAATATACACATGATTCTAAAGTTGGTGCTTCAAGAAAAAGTGTGACTTACAAAAAGAATAAATGGATATGACTGGAAAATATAATGTATTAAGCAACATGATTGAGCCAATATATTCTTAATGATCCACTAGTTGCATTATCATCTTCTTTTTCTATTAAAATAGAAAAGACTCTTATCCTCTTTATTTCCACTAGTGTATGATGTATTGTGAAGTTTCTTTCCGTAAAAATAGACTAAAGTTGATTAAAAATGATTGTATTTTTACAGATTTTATAAGAATCTTGTAAATCTATTGTAAAAGAGAACTAATATGTTTTTTATGTTTGGTATTAACTTATAGATGGTCAAAGATCGCATCTAATCTTCCTGGAAGAACAGACAACGAAATAAAAAATCACTGGAACACGCATATAAAGAAAAAGCTCAAGAAAATGGGAATTGATCCCGTTACTCATAAACCACTTCCTCCTACTACTACCCCGCCAACTGATCAAGAATCATCACCCCAGCCAGTACTAGCACAAGTAGTCGAAGAAACACCACACCTCGAAAAAACTGACGTAGTTCCTAAACCTGTGATCAATGAGGTAGCTAAAGATGCACAACAAGACGATGATCAACAACTTGACTTTTGCATGGATGACATTCCATTGATAGAACCTCACGAGATCCCGCTTCTTACTGATAGTGACATTTTACCACCTTTAACGTCTTCTTCTTCTTCATCATCGTCGAATTCCTCAAATCACGAAACTTTAGCATGTAACCAAAATCTTGTACATGAAGATCTAGATCAATCTTTGACAAGTATTGATCAATGGTGTTCCTCGGCTTTTAACTCTACAAATTACAGCAACGTCATTAATCCAGGATTGTGGGATAATGATGTTGTTGATGACGAATTCATCGCTAACTTAAACATGTTGCTCAATGATGAGTACGAAACTAACACGAGTATTGAAAGTGACACTACTTTTGGACCACATCTCACCCACTACTCAACAATGCTCATGAATGAGGAATGGAAGTTGGAACAACTATTGTGAATGGAAACCTTTTTACCTTTTTCCCAATCTTTTAGGGTGAGTTTTTAATCCTTAAAATGTGTAGGCTTATGTAACTCCTTTGTTTAGGATAAAGAAAAATAAACTTGATCAATAACAATATGTTGGTGAAATATTTTATTCCTATTTTTATCATTTCTTTCATTCTTGTCTTAAAATATAAGATTCTTTAATAAATGATAAATCAAAGAATTTACAACAAGGTGACAGGTGATTAATATTATAATTTTCTTTTAAAGCTCGATAACTAATAATTAATAAACTTACTATAACTATTATCAAAGATTGTGTACTTTACAAGAGAATGATATGTTGGTAACATGTCAGAATATTTTAATGATTACTATACACACACTATTAGATGTCAACTTTGAAGAATAATAAGCATCGTCCACCAACCTCTAAAACGACATACATTAGTTTCAAATTTCAGTGACATAAGCCATGACAATCTCTCAACATGTACACGATTATTGTTCTGGTCAATCAAACACACACGTGTGTGTATTTAAAATCATGGAAAATGCATGTTGATTTGGACCCAAGCCGAGCTTCACTAGAAATCAAGAGGTATTGGGTTCAAGTCCACTTCTTATAAAATAGGAGTTTTATGTTGGGTTAGGGGTTTCTTACTTAAGCCTGAGGAGGGTCTCTAGTACGGGACTGATAGGGCAGACTGATTTACAAGCATCTATTCGTAGATGTACATGATCGTGTCAGCCTCTGGCTAAGGTTCTGTACTCATAGAATGAAAATGAGTGGGTGGGGCGCCAGTAACCCATCACTGATCCAAATTGATGTTAAAAACAATTATAAAAAAATTCACAACGTGATGAAGCGGAAAATGACTTTTTTATTATGAACCTCTTGTTCGTCGCACACCACAACCTTATGGATATCATCAAATATAAAAATACCAAGAAAATATTAGATTGTGTATTTTTATTACAAAACCAGTGACAAATGCATATCGTCATAAACTTGTTAGAAGTTTTGTGACGAAATTGCTGAAAATATTTTGGAACGTGGTTTTTTCTCACAATCATATTTTGTGACAAAATTATCACTAAATATTTTTTTGACAATTTTGTTTTAGTTAGTTAAATTTTGCTTTCTTTTATTTATTTTGATGTTAATACTCCGTATTATAACTCATTGTTAACTTTCCATGCATAATAACGTTATAAATTTTAACACATGTCGGCATTTACATATTGAATATGCTCGAAAAACACAAAAACGTACACAGTCCAACAAGTAGTCGTACCTGCAGGTAAGGGTATTCAGTATACGAATTGGGTTCAAAAAATTTGAAATTCAACCACACTCTATTCGAGTCGGAAATCACTTATTCGAAAATCAAATCCGATTTGATTCAAAGTTTTTTATCGAACTAGAATCGAATGCGTTTAATTACCCCTGCCGTGACAAACCGTGCTAGAACGATTAACATAAAGGGACTAAAACTAATTTTACTCTAATAATAGTAAACCAAAAAGCGTTGACCGAGTCAGCTTACTAATATGAAATCGTGAAATTTGCATGCCACCTCTTTGGACCCAATAGATTGTTTTTATAATATTTAGATAACTTTTTTTGTTCGTTTTCTCAATATATATAATAAAATTACTAAATCAGCATTCACACTCGTTGGATAGTTGCATGCATGTATGTGTGCGATAAAAAGAGCGCCCATGGTTTTGTTACTAGCAGGAATGCTATATCTTACAATCACGTTAAATACACGTATTTTTTTAAATATTTAACATTTATTAGTTTGTCTCCGTCAATTTATGCATGATATAAAATTTCATACAATTTTTACCTCCCAAACTTCTTATTATAAAACAAACATTCCCCCTCAAAAATGATCGCGTAAAACCTTAAATTATTAGATAGATAAAGCAAAATTAATTTTATTTATCGCTCATCGTTTCAAAAGATATTTTTTATAATTATAGTTTTACATTATATATAATAATATATTATAATAACACTAATTACATTTTAGTTTCATGATATTTAATGTCTTCATAACCGGTCTCCCTACTAGTCCACTGTTCCAACTAGTCGATCCGGATTTAAAGACTAGATGATTTCAAAAATAGTTAAAATATTAATACATAAAATATAGAAAAATTTTAGAAATTTTTGGTCCAACTCTTTTTTCCCATGTTCAACCATCCGGTTCTTTCCGGTCCGACCGAGCGGGTCACACTCAAAGTGTTTCAAACCCCTAAACCGGGTCGTTTCCATGCTAGGTTCACAGTTCATCCGGTCCAGTTTTCAAAACATTGCTAATATTTAGTAAAATCTTGAACGAATTTAAGAGTAGTCATATTTTCAACTCTCTCATACTATGGTGTGTATGAGTTGGTTTATATTTAATAGGGTACAAAAATGAAACTTACGGATAAAAGTTGGTAATAGTATACATTTAAATACCTCAATATTTTTTAAGCATACATAACTTTTTATACGAATTTATTTTAAAAAACTACACCACAAAATCGATCAAGCACTTACTTCTCTTTATAGTGAATATAATACTGAGATACTAAAAAATAATTTTTTTTAAATAAATCTTGTGTTTCGGTTTTCCACGGTTTTGTCTCAAAAATAATTAAAACATTTTGTGCACTCATGAATATTTTTAAAATCACCACATGTGTATTGTTTTCCCGAGGATAATTCGAACATTAAACTAGTTAATTTGATATATATTTGAAGATTTTTTAATCAATCTAATAACATTTTTAATACCGATAATTATACATTAATTGTAACAAATTTTAGGATATCAATGTCGTGTGACATAGTAATTTCTTATGTTCTCTAACTATGTTATTTTTTACCCGTGGTTGCCACATCAAAAAGTGTTTTGTATTTATTTAAGGGGGGAGGGGGTGTTTTCTATAATGGATGCTCGCATGTTTAAATTTTCAAATCAAGCTAGTCGGAGTCGAAGATCGTAAATACATTAACAGTTTCAAGAAAAAAATCATGATAAACCCAAATCTCCGGTGTTTCCTATAATGGATGCTCGCATAAGCTCAAATTTTCAAATCAAGTTAGTCGGAGTTGAAGATTGTAAATACATTAACCGTTTCAAGAAAAAACCATGATAAACCCAAATCTCCTTTACTTAAAATTTTCATTGCATTTGTTATTGGACCAAATTCCAATTGCTTCTTAACTATATTATATATGGTTTGCTCTATAGTGAATCCCTATATTTTAAGACAGTAACACTTATAAATAAATAAATAAATAGGGGTGTTCATTATAATCGAATATAAATTGAGCGAATTGAATTGGTTGAATTGAAACATTTAAAAACTGTATTCGTCTTCGATCCAAATTCGAATAAAAATCTATGTATTCGATTCGATTAAGTTATTCGAATTCAAATAGATTCGAATGCATTTGCTTTAAAAATATATAAATAAACATGCACATCAAACAACAATACAAATGTAGCACCAACATCATATAAGTCTAAATCATCACTCAAACAATGTTCAAAACATCACTCAAACAATATGCAAACTATTAGCACGGCAACAAGGCAAAAACATGTTAAAAAAATGTTTAAAACTGCTTAATCAAGCACAAAAAACTCTAAATATGTTCAAAACCTGTAAAAACAACAATTAAGCAGTTGTCACAATACAAAATCATATCCATATGTAGAAAAAACAATTAAGATTGAGTGATGAGTTGAGTTTGGATATTTTTTACTTTATTTCAAACTCATTAAGTCATATTCATATACAGATAGTTAATTAGATATGTTAAAAATATATATTAAAAAATTTATATATTTCTTATTCGAATTAAGTTAATCATAAATGAATACTGAAAATTATATTAGTATTCGATCCACATTCGACAAAATTATTCGAATATGAACACCCTTATAAATAATTATCGATCATGAAGAAAATGATATACAAAAGCTGGATGGTATATAGTTAAAACAATTAATGTAAACACAAAGAAAAATCTTTTATAATTGTGAGGCTATTAGTTTACAAGTTAAAATGACAATAAATGAGATGAGACTTATTTTTTATCTTAAGTCTATGGATTATTGAAGCTAAAATGTTTATTAAAAAGCAACAAATTACATTTTTGTCCTTTAAGTTTACATTTATTTTCACTAATTGTCACTTTTCATTAAATTTTTTACCAAATGTCCTTTATGTTTATAAAATGTTACACCATTAGTCTTTTTACTCTAAGTGCTGTTAAAAATCTCGTTAAAGTTGGTTATGTGCGGATCATGTGAGACAAACTTGTCTTTTTTCAACCTTAATTTTACAACTTATATGATATAAGTTTGGGTTTTAATCAAAACATAAGTTGTAATGGATTTGGAAAAGACAAATTTGCCTCACATGATACATTTTAAACGGAATTTTTAATGAAGGTTAGAGTAAATGACTAACTATGTAACGTTTTTTAAACATAAAGGATGCGTAGTGAAAAGTTTAGCAAAAAAAAAGACAATTAGTGAAAAAAAATATAAACATAAAGGATAAAAATGTAATTTGTTCTTAAAAAAACTAGATACAAAATATGTTTTTTTTTGTGACAGGCAAACAAATATTTTACATACGTTGACTCATAAAATATCTAATACTTTACTTTCTTATTACTCTAAAACACAAGGTGCGCGGCCTTTGTGTTGTATTGGTTTAGTCGGTTTATTAATATGCTACATAAACATGTCATATAAAATAAAAAAATCACGTGAATAAAAACAGAATGACACAGCAAGTAAAGTGTTAAGTTAGAAGTAGTAGTAGCCAATGTCACACAGTTAGAAGTATTAACATCCAATAACCCTATATTTTATTCATATCTTTTCTTTTAAACTTTGTTGCTTTCTTTTTTTTCCTTTTGTTTTATTAACTTTTCTAATAACTTACGACATTAGACTGTAACATACGATACATAATACTATTTTTAATTGTATTTAACGGCGTTATTGTCACCAACATAAAGCATTTGTCACAAATGCGTCACGCCACGTACGTCGAGCGGACATCACGAGTTAGTGTGACTATCGTAATGTCATCCCACCACATGTCATTGTCATCATCGTAACGTGTTAACGGAGTAAAAAACGCAATATTGCCGTCGCAATGTATGGCACGTGTTGAATTCGAAAATTTGTCAACTAAGACCCGATCACCATATCGTACGACCCATGTCACAATGGTAGTATAATTCTAAAGTGTAAGGTCAATGATATTGGCCACATGTCACCACCTTATCTAGTTACCCGTCACCCACTTTTTGTTTCTTTAGTTATAACAAATTTACGAGGCATGAAATTTTTTTTTATCAACACATGTGATAATGTCACTTAGTCACATACGCAAAAACCGATCGCACGAACCGGTCTTTCACAGTTCTAACTTCTAAATTCAAATATTTTCGCAGTTTGACCAACATCACCCAGAAAAACATAAACTAATTTTTTTTATTTAGTTTTATAAAAGTGAACTAATTTTGTACTTAGTTTTATTGGGAAAGTGCCGTTCTTGTAATGAAAAAATGTTTTTTTAATTTTTAGTCATGCACAAACACACACATTTTGAAAACTCAGTTTAAAACCGTTGACTTGACTGATTGCAAACAAGATATGTAAAGTCAACAGATTCACCTTGAAGTATAAAAATGAATTTCCTTCATTCGTATTTTCAACGCATCAGTCCTAACTTTGAATATCTCATTATTTCATTAACTTCTGATCTAGACTTATAAGTACGTTATAACCAATTTATTTAGTATTAATTCCATTTTTTTGTTAATGCAACCTCGACGTCTGATTTGTCAAAGGATTAATTTTGGGTGTGTCTATACACACCCCTTTGCATATTTGTCACACCCCCTCCCCCCTTAATTTTTATTTTGAAACTTGTCGAAAATTATCCCTAAACTTTTATTATCCTTATTCGTTAAAAATAAAGTGTTCCAAAACGAAAGTAATTTATTATCTACCTAATAAATTAGAGTTTTTAGGGGTAATTTTTTAGGGGGAAAACATAATTTTTTTTAATAAAACGAAAGTTGAGAGGGAAAATTGAGTAGAAGAGTTAATAAAGACAAAACTTTATGATCTATCTAATAATTCAAGGTTTTAAGGGGCCATTTTTAGGAGGGAAATGTGTTCTATAATAGGAAGTTTAGGAGGTAAAATTTACATGTAATTTTTCATAATACATAAGTTGATGGAGCCAAATTATTAAATTATACAATTTTTTTTTGCGCACAACCTCAGTGATGACATAATAGTTATAATAATTTGTTTATAAATATTATTATTTAACTCGTGTGTAACACACGGGTATTAAACCTAGTTAATAATAATTTACAAAATTATTTATAAATTTTTAGATATAATAGTTATAATTTTTTAAAATTATTTTTATTCAACACGTGTGTAATACACGGGTGTTAAACCTAGTCTACCTAATAAATCAAGGTTTTAGGGTTCTATTTTTTGGAGGGAAATCATTTGTTTTATATAAGGTAGTTTAAGAGGGAAAAAAAATTAAACTACAAAGTTAATGGAGACAAACATTTATGATTAATGGCATTTTTACAAAAATATTTACAAATCTTTAAATATAGTGATTATAATTTTTTTAAAATATTTTTATTTAACCCGTGTGTAGCACAAGAACATTAAACCTAGTATAATACATGCATTATTTTAAAACCCGTGTTCACACGGATGATGTAATGAAAAATGCTTAGTTTTAATGTGTTTTTTGTTAGATTACTAGCTTAGTATCCGTGTATTACAAGAGTAGTGACATGAAAAACATAGAAGTTTAAATGGTTTAGAAAATGGATGAATTTATAGAAAATAATCAATTTTAAATTTTGTTCTAATTATATCACACAAACATATATTGTTTTGTTTCAAGTAGACAACATTTAAAAAGATGTTTCAATCCAATGTAATTAATTTGTATGATAGATAAATCTTAATTTTAACATTCATTTTAAAATAAAGTAAAATAAATGTTCGAGAAACTTTTTTATAAATTGTGAAAATTTCATAAATTTGTAAAAAATAAAAAAAGAGATCTGTGAATTTTTTTTAAAAGTTTGTTAAAATACTTAATTGATGGCCTAAAATTAAACCAAACGGGTCTCAAATTCATCTAAAAATCAATGTTAACCTATTATACAAATTAATTACCTAGGAGTAGAACATCTTTTAAACTTAAGCTATCTAATTGAAAAAAACAAATTTTGAGTGACCTAAATGGAATAAATTATAAAGTTCATTATGTTTCTATGTGATTTCCGCTTTAGAAAAAGAAACATTTGAAAGTAACTTACATATTATTACATTAAATAAAGGTTTTTTAACGCTTAAAAACAAATTACATAAAGCATTAAAAACCATTTTTTTGGACAATAGACATGCTTATATTTGGCAAAGATCTCGTCAAGATTTGGCTTAACAATGTAGACGCATTGATAAAAAATATCACATTTTGCAATGTTGAATATTTTTTAACAATTGAATGTAATTTGTTAGATTTAAATAATATTATGAAAAAACAATAATTCAGGAAATAAATGAATTCAAAAGGTAAAATGATTTTTATATTTTCAAAACTATATATTTTTCGAAATAATTTCATTTGATTATCTTGTTAAATTTGAATTAATTCAAAAATATTAATTATGAAATGAAAATCATCATCTAATAAAAACGTTATCAATATTTTGAGAGGGAAAACAATTTCTAAGTGTCTCCGATGTATGACAAGTGTCCTCCAAAACCTTCTTTTATTAGAAGGTATAGATTATATAAAAAAAAAAAGTTACACAATAAAAAAAAGTTATTGAAGTATAAATACGAATTATACGAAGATAACTATTTTAATCCCATTTAATGAACTAATTATTTATCTACAAGCTTAAAAAGATCATATAAAAGTGTTAAGGTGTTGACCCGACCCGATTCATACTATAAAATACCTATTTTTGACCCATTAGAAAAACTAAGTATCCACTCCTTCCATTCTAAGATAATGGATCAATAAGATTAAGATACCTAATTTTGGTGGTGTCTTTTACGTGGGTGACTATTATGGTGGTGAATATGCAGGTTACATATAGAAAAAATAATTTTGGGACAAATACGACTCCTATTTAATCTAATACGAGTCATATAGATCAATACGACACATATTGACTAATACGAGTTGTATTAACAATAATGATTGGATGTATTGTTAGCCACACATAATTTTTTATGCTTTTAAATTTATTTCCTTAATGTAACTCTAATGCTCATTTTGCAACAAAGTTATGTTAAGTTCTATAATACCATTGCGACATGTTTATTTATATTTTTAACTACCTTTTGATAAATTATTCAAACTTGAGACGTATCAAATAAAATATATTTTTGCAAGAAAGAAAGTCCGCAAGATTTTTGCTATGTCTAATTTCTATAATGAAAAACAAGAGTGGTAGAAAAGTATGTTTTTTTAACGGCTCATATTAATTTGCAGCTTAACAAATTTAATTAATTCGATCGATGTGGGCACAAACTTCACATGAGCCTAACTCGAAAACGACTGGCGTATTCATGCTCAACAATATATTTGACACAAAAGGTAAAGGTGACAAGGTGAGTGAGTAAGCATGATGGTGTCTTATATATAAGGGGAGACATTTATAGTTTGTACGGCCGTTTCTACATGCTTAGTAAGTAATGTATTTGATTCAGGCCCCAGCACACCGTAAAACCGTATTATTAATATGAAATTTTAGTTGCTACGTGATTAAATATAAAAGCCTATTTTTACTTATATGCTCATACTTATAAGTTCAAATACTACAAATTATGACGAATATCTTAATAAACATGAACTTATAAATTTATATGAACAAATAAACATAAACGTTTTAGTGTATTATTATCTGTCTCTAGTCTGAATAAAAAGGTTTATGTTATCTTTTCAGAAAATAGTCTTATTTTTTATAGTTCGATTAAGGCCTCTTAAAACGTTGAGACGGCGGTAATAGTTCGGCAAATACATGTATTGGAATCTTAGAGGGTCCAAAATATATATTGGTGCTCACAAATAAGGCATATATATGCAATTGGGGCGGTTACCAACTCATTATTATATGTCTCAACAGTCTCAACACCAACCAAGCAAGCGTGTGTACTTTTTGCGGTTACCACTTTGTGCAATTCTTTTTCGGATATATTAGTGGATATTGGGTCGGGCCCTCTATTTATCTTCCTCTAACACTCATGAAATTATACTCTCAAATTAAAAACACAAAAAATAAATACATATTTATGAGTGTCTTATAGCTTGCATGTGGTCCATATATGATATATAGTTACATGATCGAGAGAACTAATGTAATCTGGATCTTATCCTAATTATTACTTTAGAACTTATTTATGTTAGTGTCTTATGCTTATGTGGTCTAAAATAAATTTTACTACGACCTATTAAAAATTTTAACTATGAATTTTCTTTATAGCGGTCTAATTTTCATTATATCGTTATGTATTTTTTTAGTTTATTTTCAGAACTTCTCATTTTAAAAAGAAAAAAAATATATAATAGTGTTCAAGAAAACACAATGACGAGCATGTAGGAAAAACTCAACGACATGATGGAAAAAATGAAAAGGGAAACGTATTTTTATATATTTTAATATAACAGTACTATACTTATTTTAAAGATAAGAACGATCGAGGTTTTAGTGATGTGATTTTAAAAAACTTAATGTTGTATACAAATGTTATGATTGTTTAATTAAAAATGTGAGAAAATTTATTAAAAAAAGGTAATAATAAAATATGACTAATACTAAAATAACATTCCATGCAATTAGAGTTCAACAACTATTATTGAAATTTTTAGCCTAATTACATTTTTTATATAAAAACATTGATACTGGTCTAATTTCTTTCCGTAATTGAATTTTTTTAATAAAGTATACTTTTAAAGTTCAATTTCTTAAGTTTACGTAAAAGCTAGTAACTTTGTTGTGCATGATTTACGTAGGCGGTGACGTCCATGCGGCCCCAATGCATTTGCAACTATCACAACAAAAGACCACCATGCTAAACTCAAAGCTATGAGCTTTTTAATGTTTAGTCATGTTGTACTTAACAGTTAACATTGTATTAATTTGGATATTATTTTACATTACGTTTATAACGTTGAAGAAAATAAATTAACATTTTATTAGAAATATTATATACGAAATCTACTTATACTAATATAAAGATAAATATTTATCACATGTCATTATCTCAATGACACATTATAACATATATGTGCTTACACTATAAGAAAATATTTGTCATGTGCCGATGACACCTATATGCCGATGAAAAATATCCTCGCTAGCTACAACCTCACTTTTGTCGTCGGCAAAAGGTTTCACAGCTTTTGACTAGTCAAAGGGTTATGCCAACGAAATTTCCTTGTTAAAGGTTTGGGCGAGTTTGGTGAAAAGCTTGCGCCATATGACAACCCTTTGCCGACCAAACATCCTCGTTAAAGAGTAATTGCATTTTTTTTAATTTTTTTCTTTTGCTTGAACAAAACGGCGTTGTTTTATTCTCACATTTGTTTACGAAGTTCCCTCGTACAACCTTTTAATAGTTTGTTTTTTACAGGCTTTAACTAATAAACCGGGCAGGTTTAGAGAATTTTAATGCCTTGTGTGAGCCGGAAAAAAAAGCCCCTCATACACTAACGCATTAAATTATACAAACTAAATTTTTAACCGAAGACAAACATTTGATAATAAACATAACAAAATTAATGTATTTGAATTACATACCGTAATATCTAACCAATAACTCGTATAGCTTTATTCATAGCAAATTGGTTTATCACATCTTCGCAATTTATATTGTCCAATATTTCGTTCTCAATAGCTACAATCACCAAAACGCTAAGTCTTGTAAGTAACATTTTAATCCAAGATATTTAAATAGACATAAAAAATAAAGAATGAAAACTAAATTTTTAACCTAAACTATATTTTGAAACTAATATTAACTAGAATTTTGTAATGGGTCGCGTGATGCGGCGACTAAATCTTTGTTGATATACATATCACAGGGTGTAGTATTATTTCTCGCACGTCACAATCTAAAGTCGTAGTTGATATATGTATCATGGGGTGTAGTAATTATGTCTTGCACGTTATAACCGAAAGTCGTCAAATTTTGTCAGACCCCAACTCCTAGGGCCCGACCTGTTGCATAATATCACATAATCATACAACGGAAGTCTAAATAAAAGAACACATCCATAGACCCAAATTAAAACTTTACGTATTATCTTAATTAAAATAAGTTAATAGATGTCTAACACTCTTCATGAGTGCATTACAACAAAGCTAAACTAAAGACACTATTCCAAGGTTGTCGTCAACTTAGGTCCATCCCTATGTGGAGAACATCACTCATTCGTCTCTAGCTAAGCCTTTCTAACTATTTATCTATGGACATTCCTTGTACCTGCATCACGAGCTAAAAGACGTCAACAACTATGTGTTAGTTAGTCATAACCAGTGACGAAAAACATTAAAAATTATTCATCAACTTTCATATGTGTGCTGATAAGTATGCTCTACAAGTCAACTCTTCACTACGTCGTCTCGTGACGTTAGTTGACGTAACGCTTGCTAATGTATATTCCGCTTACAGGATGAGCTAAGGCACCTATATGAAAAATCTATGCCATATTAAGTATAGCGACCCGTGTAAGGGGTGCCTTACCAGTTACGAGCTATAAGACTACCTAGATGGATCCCACTAAACGCATATACATCCTAAGGCGGAGCCGATAGTCTGCCTCTAGAACTACCTCTAGCGCAAAGCCCTGCCTTAGTGACTTTCCCTATGCATGTAGCCACCATCCCGAATATCGAGATGATTCTTGCAGAACATTATTACCACAGACCAACTCACACCATATCCGGATAAACCTGAAATTTTTGGTTTGGTCCGGCAGCTTATTACCGCTGACCAACTCACACCACATCCGGATAAACCTGAATTTATGGTGCGTTGAATTTGCATGTGCGATCTTCTTTTAACCACATATATTCACAGTCATTTCAAACAATCATTTCTTTCATATAGCTCGGATACAGCCCCGAAACAAAAATCATGTAAAAATGGTGCGGTTAGACTCACCTTGGTGTAGCCTAAGTATATGTATCACGATCTAGCAGCTAATCAAGGCAACCTGGCCTATAATCAATTCATGCAATCAGAATTCATTCCTCTTGGAACAATCCTATCGGTATTTCCCTACCGATACGCACTACCTTAGTCACATCATGTGACTTAGGTAACGACTTAGTCTTTGGAATAATCGTCTTACTCAAATGCCTTAGTATTTGAGTAAGGGTTTTCTATGGTTTCAATATCAATCTATTTTAAAAAGCCACTTTATGAAGCCCTTGTGTTTCTCACAATGATCTATCATTCATCTGGTTTTGCTAAAAGCATGTCACATTCCTAGTATATTATTATTATATGACTAAAATGTTCTGTTCTAAAACTCTGGCTTTCCATGGACTTAAGTCATATAATCCTTAAGTAAGGGATCTCTATAACATTACCTAGTAAGTCGGGTAGAGTAGGGTTTAGATCTAGGAGCCTCTTTGGATTTCAGCAGCACCTCGACACCATTTCGTCTAGTTTAGCAGATCCGAGGTTGTGTAAGCGAGAAGAGACTATTCATTATTATGATGGGTTTTACGTCCGTTTAATATCTTAGGTAGGTGTGTGTGTGTGTGTATATATATTTGGCTATATATGTAATAATGGTAGATAACTCGAAGGAATCTAAGAACGAGTCTTACCGAACACTGAAGACATCCCGTAGCGTCTCGTGAGAAAACCAGCACTCGAACTGAACTTCCAAATGCTTTCGTTCTTTGTCGAGACTTCACCTGACGATTTTGGCCGAAAATGAGTGAAAGAGTGGAATGGTGCAAGAAATGAGAGGGGGTCAACCTCTATTTATAACCGATCAGAGTGACTTACGCGACACGTGCAGATCAACCTATCCATCTGCGTGTATCGCGTAGGCGTGTGGTTTTCAGCCAAACCACGTCCATCCTACAACATCAAGCAACCGAATTTTCTAAGATAGACGATACACACAGACCAAAGCCTTCCCCTTTACATATTGCATAGATTTATTATTATTATTATTATTATTATTATTATTATTATTATTATTATTATTATTATTATTATTATTTCTTTTTGTTCTCATTTGGGTCGGGGTGTCACATCCTCTCCCCCTTATTGAGATTCTGTCCCGTAATCAATTACTGAACAAATGAGGGTGCTTCCTCCTTATGGTGTCTTCTGGTTCTCATGTGAACTCAGAACCATGTCTCGCATTCCACCTGACCTTAACTATAGGGATGCGTTTTCTTCTTAGCTTCTAAATCTGCCTTTCGCTATTTCTGTTGGTTCCTAAACAAAATTCAGTCGTTCGTCCACTTGGTTTTGATCATGTGTATCCTTTTAGTTTCAAAATCTCATATTCTCTCCTACTTTTTCATTTTGTCCCCATTTACATCCAAATAATTAACCATGTTATATTGAAAAATTAAATTTTCACAAATGACCATAATACCTCTATTGATGCAAATGGTCAAAAAAACGTGAAGCATCCGAATGGTCAAAATAATTTTAATGTGTGTTTATATATATATATATATATATATTATTTTTACGGGTAAAAACACTATTAGTTTTGTTTATTTTAGAAAATGTTTCTGTTTTTGTTTTTATTTTTAAACTTTTTATGATTATTTTAGTCCCGGATTTTATCTATCTGAGTTTATTTTTTTATCTTTTTTCGGATGTTTCATTTGATGCATGCTTTTTTAGTTTTCTTGGCTGGATTATTTTGTTTCTGTATTTTAGTTTGTTTTATTTTCCTCTAATAACTTTTAAATACAATATTTTATAAAATTTGAAATATAGTTTTGTGAAATGCTCGTCTTATCTACGGTTCAACATAAACTTTATTCAAAACAAAGTCGGGTTAAAATATAATACATTAATGTCTTCTATCTTTAAATACAACTTCGTTTTATTTTAACTTTGGATTTGATGTGTGAAATACTTCGTCCACATATTGATGAAGATTGAAGACCCACAAAAGAAAAAAAATCCTGCAACGTACCTAAAATTCAATGCTCTTCTTCAACATCATTATTTATAGCTATTAGGTCTGAAAATGTTGACAACATTAAGTGTTACTATTTTAATAAATAGAAAGAAAAAAACTAGTAAATTTAGGTATGTATGTTTAAACTAAGCTTATATTGCATACCCAATAACTTAAAGTATTCAATTCTAATTTGAACCTTAGTTTTTACTTGAGTAAATACGTGAGCATAATAAAATTTAAAATATGTCCTCAAAACTTGTCCTTTAATGTTCAAAACATAACTCAACAATTGAATAAACACGATACAAGTGAAATTAAAAAGTGGTAAATGCTAAGACCGAGTGTAGTGGTAAGGCCCCATAAACCACAACTGCAGCTCCACATCAGCTTTGCATAATAATTAAGAAAATGGAGTGTTTTGTACATAACATGCACCTAGAAGGATTTTGCCCTAAAAACGTCCTAAAAGGTGGAAAGGGGATGTTTTTAGGCTGTAATAGAACGTTTTTAGGTGATACAAAGCTTTTAAAAACATTCCACTACACATGATTTAATAAATATATACATGCATGCAACATGTATACTTCTACAATGTTCTTCACTTGGATAAAGGTTGATTTCTAGGTGTCTTTTAAATGATGGAGGAGACATTTTGTTTTGGGAATATAGGTTGTTCATCATTTCATTTGACAATTCATTTCTTTTCTATTCCAAGATAACAACACACTTGGGCACACATTTGATGGTGAGGTGTCTTTTGTGCACTAGGAGCTAGGACCCATTAACCTCATATTCATCATCACTTTCATGGTGTGTATTTTCGGTTGTCATTGAAATGATCAATGCCCAATAAAGATATGATTTTTGGCACATCTTTTTAAGTTGGTAGAACCCTTTTTTTTTATTTTGTTAATGAAATCTGATTGGCTGGTTTTGGATTTGGTGTATTGAAGATTTGTTGGTTCTTTTTGAGTTGGTGGGATGATGAGGAAAGAGTTTTTTAGGAAATTGTTTCAACAACAAATCATCATTAACAAGTGAAAAGGTTGATTTTAGGCAATCTGAGTTATAAGAATGCATATTGCATTATATACTAACTGCATTACATACACTAATATGTATGTATATGAAATATGTAACTAATCCATTTTCACGTTGGCCTTCTGGCTCAACGTGTCAACGGTATGAAGATGTGAGTAAAGCTTGAGGCTTTATGGGTTTTAGGTTCAAATTTAATCCTAACAGAATTTCCTCCCACCGTGATGGGTTTTTTCTTTGGCTTGAATTGGTGATTGAGGCGTCTCACCTTCTATAGGTCAGTTGATGGATTGGATTAGTGGGTGCCTGATCCCTCAGTAGTGCTTGCCGATAAAAAAAATCAATCTTAGCTAGTCAAAATCAAGAAACCAACACTAAACCTAGTCGTCTTAGGGATTTTGTGAAATGAGCCGACTTCAAGCTACTAAGAAGTATGACTATTTTGGCTATATGTAACAAAACATATAAATATAGGGAGTGTGTACACACCCCTCCTATATACTACTCACACCCTCCCCTTAAAAAAATATTCTGAAACTTGTCATAAATTATGCTTATACTTTTATTGTTCTTATTCGTTAAAAAATGTGTTCCTAATTAAATTTAATAATGTTCGTACAAAAAAAATGTTTAAAGTGCGTATTCAACGGTTTGGTTAGCGGGTTTATTCGATTTGGTTTATTCAGTTGTGAAATATGTTTTCCCTACAAAAACGTAATTTGCATATATTTTTAGTGATATTTGGCATCTAAAATTATGTTTTTTTTAACTAATTGATTTAATTCAGTTGGAAATTCTTTATTTTATAAAACATTAACTATGATATATATATTTATATAAATTTGCAAAATATAAGTAGTAACATATTACCATTTAGGAAAAATGTTACAGAAACACAGCCTAGTTTTGATATTGTTTCAATTAAGTCACTCAAATTTTGTTTTGTTTTAATTAGGTAATTTATTTTTAAGTTTTGTTCCAATTAAGCCACTCAAATTTGTTTTTGTCTCAATTAGGTAACTTAACTTTAGTAAGATGTTCTAATCTTAAATAATTAAGTTGTATAACATGTAAAAAATGATTTTTAATATTCAAAATATAATTTAAAAAAAAATAATTGTTTGCTATTTTATAAACTTTTTAGAGTTCTTGTAATTTTAATTTTTTAAAAATGTTTGACAATTTTTCTAAAAAATATATCCATATATATAGGATTGGAACATTAAAGTAAGTTTAAGTTATATAAATAAAACAATACAAAGTTTGAGTGACTTAATTTGAACAAAACTTCAAGATAAGTTGTCTAATTGAAACAAAAGAAAGTTTTAGTGATTTAATTGGAACAAAACTTAAATATAAGTTATCTAACTAAAACAAAAGAATGTTTAAGTGACCTAATTGAAATAAAATCAAAACTTTATAATGTTTCTACAAAGTTACCCCTACAAATTATCCAAAACTTTCCCTTTTTTTCAATATTTGAAAACATTATTATTTTTATGGATAATTGTAATTTCAAAAACTTTGTAACAGTATGCTATTTTTTTATGAACCCGATTCTTGGTTGATTATCTTATATATTATTAATAATAGTATTTTAATTATTAAACTCATGTAACACACATACTCCAATCTCATTTAGAGATATAAATGTGTTTGGCATGAAAAATTGATCTGTTTATTTAAAGAAGGCAAATTGGCGTAAAATAATTCCAACTAACACCTATTGGCTGAAAATAATCCCAAATTCAACTTTTTTGGCCTACAGTGGTCCGCCGTTAAGTCTACTTAACGGCCGTTAACTTTTTTTCTATTTTTATCGAATTTCAAACCGATATTTTAGGGATTTTGATCAGGAGGAGAATACGAGTCAGTTGATGTAAACCTTACTTTCAATTGTTGCTCCAAATGGTTTAATTTTGATATCCGGTTAAAACACCGTTAGGTTTTAAACACCCGATTGAAGACCGTTTTGTCGTTTGGAACACCAGTTCGAAGTAAGGTTTACATCAATTGAATCGTATACTCCTCCCGATAAAAATCCATAAAACCTTGTTTAGAAATTCGAAAAAAATCAAAAAAAAAAGTTAACGGCCGTTAAGTGTACTTAACAGCGAACCACTAGAGGCCAAAAAAGTTAGATTTAGAACCACTGGAGGGAATAAACTGAGTTCGGATTATTCTTAGCCAATAAGTGTTAGATGAAATTATTTTTAGCCAATTTGCCTTTAAAGAAATATTTTTATAAATTCCCTGTAGCTTAAAGAGGTTTATATTTTTAGTTAAGGAGTTTAATAAGTTTTGGAATTACAGTATGTTACCAAACAAATATATGTTAAAATTGTTAAAATATAATGAATGAACTAAGCACTACAAGAATATTGTTAAAATTGTAAGACTTGATTCGACAACTTGGACATTAGTATTCACCCTGCAAAAAAATAAAGTTAAAACCTTGATAGAAAAAGCACATTATCAGCTTTGATGACTTATTTGTGTTTTGATAACTTGTATATTATGATTATTATTATGCACATTTGTTTTTTTATGAAATTTACAATGAAGATAAAAATACGACATTTGCTACAATATACTCGAGATTTTATAAAACATCAAATTATATATAAGAGAAAAAAATGAGAGAACAAAATATTGCAAGGGAACCGTTTTTCGTAACTTTGTTGGTAAAAGAAGAAAATAAAAGAGGGGCCATATATTTAAATGCAACTTTTAAAGGGCTAATTCTACCTTAACAATGATGTTTAATGTTTTGATGTCATGGTTACATCAAACATTTTTTAACGCACGTTGAAGCTTATTAGACTTTAACGGATGTTAAAGCTCTAACAGTCCGTTAAATTGATGTTTAGATAAATAAGTTGGGTGTGAGAATAGATTGAGCCTTTTAAGTATTAGATAATTAACTAATATGAACAACAAGTAATTTAGTCTAGTGACCAAAGCGTTTGATCTTAAATCAAATGGTTGAGTTGTATTCAAATTTTTTTTTCTCAAATTAATAAAACTTGCATACCATCTATAATAAATAAATACATATACATATAAATAAAAAAATCAGACTTTTGAACAGTTATACACCCAAGACACTAAAATCTTCAGGACTTTGACAACAAAAGAAAAGTTAGAATAATAATCGGTGAAATTGAGATAGTAAAAAAATCATCAATTTACATTTGATTTTCAAGTAATTTTTATTCGATTCTACTTGTAATTCTTTTCATTTTCTTCACAATTATCAATGAGAACCAAATTGAATGAAGAAATGTCCTTCAGTTATGCTATTAAATTTGCTCTTAACTGTTATAGTAAATGTTATGATTATTACCGGTCAAACTCATGCCATGAATAACTAAGGCCAATTGTAATAATTTCAATAATGAAAATAATACATATTATGCTCAATATATTTTAATTATAAGTGTGTGCATGTATAATATTTATAGATGTATATGGAAAAAGCAAAATAATAAACGAGTTGAGTTCAAACTCGAATCAAGCTTATGCTTGGTCACGGTTTATGATCCGATCTTCATGTTTCTAAATTTACTTTTTACTGAATAAAGTTCTAATGACAAAAAAACCCAGTAAGTAGTTAACTGGAAAGCTGACCATAGATAAATAAAGTTGTGAGCAAGTATCTACTGGACTGTACATCAAAAGCCAAAAAGCAAAACTTCTTCACTCCAATATTGCACACCTAAACAACAGAAACACATCCAAATTTAGCAACTAAAATTCACGCCACGAATTCACAAGCAAATTGTAAAACTTGTTTATTTAAGCAGCAAAGAAAGCATAAGTCGACATGTCTTGGTCAAACCAAATGAGCCCAGATAGTGTTCCATAACCAATCAAATTCAGTTTGGCAGATTAGGCTCGTCTTATATTTTCTTTTTTAACAAAGAAACCAAGTAATTAAACAAATCTTACCAGGGTTTTTAGATTAAAAAAAAGTAATAAACTAAGAATGAGATAAAATTTGGTCTAGAAACTGTACCTAGTACTCCAACTTGATTTCAGGGGTGTGTCCGAGGCCATATTCCATAACCTTCTTTGGAATGTCATTTGGGACAATGATTCCACCATGGTAACCATCGGTAAGTAACTTGCCAATTTTTGACCTCCACTCGGAGCTGTCACTCTCGCTGTCATTCTTCCTGTCATGAACAACTCTGTCACAATAGTTTAGCATTGTTCCTAAACCACTGTCTGGTATCCACCCGTATTCCATTAACACTCGCGCTTCACCTTCGCTTAGATCTTTCCCAACCTAAACCAACAATGGAACGATGTAATTACTAATTACAATAAATAATTAAAAAAATAAAAATAAAAAGTTGCTTTTATATATTGTACTGTAAATTCAACAGCCATTATCACAAAGACCTGGCCTTCATATACCTAAAGTATTATTTATACAGTTCCAGATGACAGTCACAACACCCTACGGGATGAAAGTCACCTAGAGTCTATTTTTAAATCATATGACCTCATAAATCATTTTTAATTGAAGATTCAGACTGTTATGGTAATAATCTTCCAACAAAATGATCAACCCTCGGCTCATTTAGATTTCAACCAACCCATTTCAACCCGAACACACCTGACCCACCCATCTTGCCACCACTAGGAGAAGCTATAAACTGTACCATCAGTGCTCTATTCTCAATCAGAGTGATCCTCGTACAGCTAGTAAGTTTCATTGCTGTAACCAATCGTTTGATCTGCCAATGTACAGGTAACGCATCTACCAACTCAAAGAAGTAAGTTGCATATCCATACTCAGGACGTTCTAAAACTATCCTGTATCCAAGTAAAACACAAAATATTTTACTGAAATAAGCAGCTGGGAAGGATATCTTAAGCATGAAAATGTCAATTGTTGAAGACAAACCTGTTATGTTTATTAAAAACAAAAATGAATGACTGGAGATCTCGACACCAACCCCATTCAACTGGCCACTTTCTAACACGCAAGTAACGTGCCTACAAGAGATGGAAAATTCCATTAACTTCGATAACTAAAGAAAGCCATGGAACAAGAAAACCAAATCATACTTTACAAGCCTGAGATGCATAAGCTACTCACCTGCTCCACAAGTGAAATAAGGCAAGCCAAGCAGTAAGTAGTTTTTTCTCCTCTACCACACCTTATTGGAGCAAACTTAAATAACGACTGTTGTTGAGAGAAAATCTGTCTCCCCATTCAAAGAAACAATTTAATAAATTATAAGTTAATTAACAGCAAAAGCAGTCTACTAATCCCAAATTGTCAATCGATATGCCAATTTTTTTTGTAAGTGAGGGCCTGTCACCAGAAAACTCAGGAGCCCCCAATACCCTGCTAACCAATGGCACCAAGTAAAACATAGCTTACGCTAGCAGGTGGCTACCAAAGTGTTACAGGTTTCTAGATTCAAAACTAAGACCTCTGAATAAGGCATTTACTGTTACACCACCCCTTGAAGGCAATTTCATTTTTCAACCCATTTACTTACGAGTTACGAATGTGTCATTTCGGGTCATGTTTTATCTCTTTAATGGTTAGACATAATATCAAATAATATAGGTAAAAAGTAAACGCATCAGATGGGTTAAACCCCATAGTGCTTAGACAGTTAGACCATTATTAAAAATAATACGATTTTTTACATCATATTTGACAGAATGACTATTTAGTAATTATAAAACTAACACTGGACAAAAAGTGCTTTAGCTCAAGCTCACATTGCCCATTTTCAAAACACTTTGTCATCTTTTTTATCAATATTAAAGAAGATTTAATTATGCACAAAGATGACGTATGATTTGTTTTTCTTTTCAGTCACTTCTCATTTTCGTTCCTTGTTTCAAGCAATAGGGGCTCGTTCTAGCAACAAAGGTTGATATATGTAACCAACCTTTGTAATTACATCTTCAAGATCTGAAAAACTCTCCTCAACCATTGATTCATCCACGGGTTCATCCCCCTCGTTCGCTCCATAAAGTTTAATTTCATCAACTAAAACCCCTTTCTCAATTAGCACCTGCCATGTGGGTGAAGAATGATTCACCACCAGAAATATATTTAAAACAAACCATTAATTTCAATTAGTACCTTTAGGAGTCCAGGTGCATCTTCCTCTAATGCTGTTTCAACCGAATCCCTGCACTTAAAATCTAAAATAAGTATAAATCCATTAAACCTGCACCCAAATAAATAATACTAAAAACTCTTACGTTACAGTTCTCCTCCTTTTGCGTGGTAGTTTAATGACGGATGGCGTTGAAGACTTAGATAACTTCGACTTATAGTTATTGGCAGTCTCAAATTTATCATACGCAATAGTCTTGGGAAATTTTCTTGATGCCAGCAATCTCATCCTATCTCCAAGCATCATATGATCTATTATATCTTCCAAATTTTCAGAAGTGTTTACAGGTTCTTCTTTTTCACAAATTTGGTTACCTATACTTCTGTTTGGAATTTCTATGTCATCGTCTAAAGTTTCAACCTTAACATTTGGAAGAGGTTTTAAAGCTAAAGTACCAACATCCTTACAGGAACTTGAAAACAAATGATTTTTATTACCAAAACTTCTAATGGGTGAGCAGGGCCTAACTTCTTTATAAGCATTCTTAAAAAATTTTGATTTGGTTAGTGTAGAGCCTTCATGTTGAGAGGTCCATGTAGGAGCACCGGCAGCAATACGATTTAACGAGCGAGGTTTTGATACCTTAGAAGAACTAATATTTGTATCACCTTTTTCGAAACTGAATTTTTTTCCTATTGTAGTTCTTATCCCACAAATGTCACGGCCTAATCCAGAATTGTGCAAAATCTTGCCAACAGGGTTTGTAGAAGGATCTGTTGGGTTATGCTGTAACAAGAAAAATTAGCAACCTCTATGAGATGAAAAAATCCATTAAGCTTAAAGAATTAAGCAGCACAAACAAAAATAAATTAGACAAAGACAGCCAAAGAACCACCCATCACTTCATAACAGAGTGAAGCAGAAACACATGCTAGAAAATCTAACTGAACTACACTGCAGAATCAACTAATATATTGTCTAAAAAATAAACCATTACCTTCATGGCTGGTCTGATGAATCTAGCTCGTTCCCTGCAAATAAATATGTAAAATTTTGGGAGATGATCAGAAGAAGGCAAGTGAAAGACATCACTAATGGAAAAAAAAATTCAAAAAAGTGGCTACATTAGAACATTTGATGTTTGCACTAGCAGGTAAAATCAAGGTGCTTTTGCAGCTTAGTTGCTTTAGTTACTAGAGAAACAACATCCTGTATGAAATTATAAAAATAAAAAATAGAAACCATAACTATAGAGGATGACCTTGATAGCAGCATTTTGCGGCGTTCTTTCAGCGAAACATGATCAAGAACCTCATTAAAATCATCAGAGATTTCTGAGAGCGTTTTGCCTTCAAAGAAAGAACTCTCAACAGTATGAAGTACGCCTGTTAGAGGATACCCGCATTTAACAAGATTAATCACTCATTTTGGTCAGCAATGTAAACAAGCTTCACATTTGTGACAGAAGCACCTAAAACAGTCTGTTCATTCTTTTTTTTTTTTTTTGAGAGTTGAGAGGTGGAGTAACTCGGAAAAACAGCAAAAGACTTAAAAGCAGATTTCTCAAGAAAATTACCATGTTCCCTTTGTTCGCATGAGACTCTGCCCAATCTACCTTCGCCCCCATTTTGATCAGGATGGAACTCCTGCATTTTCAACTATTTGAACTTCAAATATATTAACAAAATCAGCAGTTACCTTATCATAATCATCCAAGAAAGGTAAAGATCAACGGCTATAGTAAAAGATGATAGTTGGCCTACATATTCTAAGGTCCGAATACAGTTTATCTAATAATCATACTGATATGAATTAAGCTTAGCTATTAGTACTTGGTGTAACAAAAACAGTTAAACTCATGCCCAAGTTGTTGAACAAGTCAGTTACAGAAAAGTCAAGTAAAAGGAGTCAATTGTGTACACATGATTTAAGTGTGCAGAAAACTAATAACAAACTCTTCCTTCTCCACTTCTCCTCCAATTCCTCCCTTTTACAAATCTTAATTACATCCTACAACCTCAAATACAGTTCCTAATTCCTCGATCCTTAAACTAGCAAGTCGGTTATTCAATTTCAATCTCCTTAATCTCAAATTCATTTTCAGGTTGCATCACATAACCATGACAAACTAATTAAACTTATCACAAGTCTCAATACATTTCAATCCAAACAAAACTTACCGGCGAAACATCTTCCTTATTAACAACATCATCAGCTGGAGATCTACACTCGAGAAACATCAAAACAGTAAACAATCGGTCCGTACACATACAGTATAACTAAAATCAAAACACTTACACAGCAGGAACTAGTATCTCATTCCGGTTCACTGATACAGCCTTAGCATGTAACATTTTCATCCGCTGCTTCAACGGAACACATTCATGCTCTTCCGACCATACAGTTTCATGAGGCAAATCATCTTCAGTCTTCACTTGTTTGTAATCCAGCCAATCGAAAGCGATTTGAGCCCTCATTGACTGAACTGGTTGAGTAATATGAAATTCAAACAACAATGATCGAATTAGGGTTTGAAATCAAAACACATGTTGAAGAAAAGAGGTTACCTTATGAATAGTGAGTGTCGTAGGAAAAGGAAAATGCGGAGATCGTGGTCTCGTAATGGAAAATAGGATGTTACAGTCGGTTCACGTCAATGGAGGATGATGAATGAAGCATAAATTTAGGGAGGGGAATGAAAAGTTTTTTTTAAACATTCACAAACCATAAGTTATTTGTTTAAGTAATTATTTGTTTTACGAGTAGATGTTTGAATGGTTCAGACGTTTGTTTCTGAATGGTTAAGTATTATACTGATTTTGAATAGTTAAAGCATTTTATTTGAATTGGTTAGACATTTGTCTTTCAATGGTTAAGCAATATACTAGCTTTAAATGATTTCGACCACTTACTGATTCAGCACTTAATGATTCATTCCTCTTAATGATTCAGCACTATCCGTTCAGAAGTTACCAAACGGCATCTTACTGGTAAACTTGTTGGCTTTAGTAACTCGGGTAGATACAACTCAGTAACCAGCTGGTGATAGATTCAAAACACATGTTTTAGTAAACTTGTTGACTCGTATGTGAACTTTAGATCCGTGCACAGTAAGGATGAGATTGGTACTGTACCGGTACCGAACCGGTACCGATACCGAAAATACCGATACCGAAAACATAGAAAAGTGGATACCGGTACCGATACCGAATCTATCGGTACGGTACCGGTTCGGTACGGTACCGGTACGGTATAGGTACGGAACAAGTACTTTTAGGTAAATTTAAGGTATTGGTACCGAACCGGTACCGATACCGAAAATACCGATACCGAAAACATGTAAAAGTGGGTACCGATACCGGTACCGAATCTATCGGTACGGTACCGGTTCGGTACGGTACCGGTACGGTACGGGTATCGGTTCGGTACGGTACCGGTACTGCACAGTCCGTCTACTCTTAGCCTGCAAGTATGTATTACAAAAAAGGTTACAGAGTGAAAAGTTGAAATAAATTTGAAAGAGACGGTGAAAATGACACCTTTAATCCATTTATATATGATGGTTGTATTCTAAATGTTTCTATTCTGGATTGATTTACACAAGTTCATATGATTGTAATGGTTCAGGAAAATGTTTCTATTCTAGACTGATTTACACAAGTTCATATGATTGTAATGGTTCAAGAAAATGTTTATATTCTAGACTGATTTACACAAGTTTATATGATTGTAATGGTTCAAGAACTTTTTAGAAAATTATGAAATTCTAAGAATATGACTTTAAATTTAGGTGGGTCGACTCTCCTTCACATAAACTAATGATGTCCTTGTTGTTTATCTTCATTGTTGCTTGTCTTTATTCATGTTTGTGCAATGTAGTTACTTATTTAGCCTCTTTGGTCACGACATGCTTAAATACCTTGTATGTCTTTATCTTCTTGACTTGAGTTTCTATGTTTTGTTCCCTTAAGGTGATGTTGTCTCTTTTTTCTTAGTTCATGCCTTTTAAACCCAAACTTAAGTTTCTTGAACAACGTTATTTATTTGCTGATTGATGTCTTGTTTTATTTTTACCATAAACTCTTATTAGCTTCATTATGTACTGATAATTCGTAAATATGACAGGAAATCCTTATACCTTCGAGAAAAAGTCCATCAATCCATCCCGAGCATAAGAAGGTATCCATGACTGACAAGATCAACTTACCTTCCCAATTTTTAATCTAGGCCTTATTCCCTTAGACCATCCCATTAGTAAGCTCGATGTCCCTGTATGTATACTTGATTAACGTGAGTTCTTTGGTTAGTTTGAGCATAAGGGGCTGTTTGACAACATCTGAATCATTAAGTGCTGAATGGTTAAGAGGTCTGAACCATTAAGAGGCTCTATCAATGAGAGAGATCTTGAGGTAGAAATGCATATAAGAGTAAAGTTGGTATATGCTCCATTAACTTTCATTCAGCATCTCTCTGTCTCTTAACCATTCAGCACTTAACTGAACCATTCAGAGTCTTTTTTATGAAAAAAACGCTCTGAATGCTGAATCTGAATGATTAAGCACTGAACTGAACCATTAAGAAGTGAAACAAACAACCCCTAAGTCTCGTAGCTTGTTCCTTCTATAAGATAATATGGCTAGTTCTCATGTCAACTATGGCTTTAGTTGGTATCCGTTTTACTTCTTTGCATACAAACTAAAGCTAGTTGTTGCTTCGCTTTTAGAGTCACGACTTCAACTTTATCCACGTCATGTTCAGACTTGCTCGCTTATTTGGTTACCACGTGCTTCCCTTGTGTTGTTGTTGATCAACTTATTATATGTTCTACCCTTGGGCACGCCCTTGCTTTCCTCACACAACATCTTCTTGTTTGACGATTAATTCATGACGCAATGGTGTGGAAAAGTTATAACAATCCTAAGCGTGCTTCTTAGTTCAACAAACGAAGAAAAACACGAAGGAAAATCAAAGAAGTTGTTCAAGTATGGTTCGTGCCTAGTGAGGCATGTCCCATGTGCTTCACACTGACTCTGACACATGTGCCTATTACAACACACATGTGTGCCTTAAGTATACATGACCATGTGCCTCAGTACACACGACTATGTGCCTTAGTACGCCCTCAGTGCACACACCCTTGTGCCTCAAGTACTCATGATCCTGTAGCTCGTAAACACCCATCATGCCCATTACGTGTGTAAGAATTTGTTACAACAAAGATAATGGATAAAGAAACAAGTGCACACTAGGTCATGCCTCGTGAGGTACGGGTCGTGCCTCACCCTTAAGAAGTTTCTATAAATACAATTCAAGCTCATTTACAAGACCACCTTGTACATGCCGCAACTGCGTTTTGTTATTGTAATTTTTAGTATTAATTTTACAATAGTTAGTGGCTTTCATCTTTCATTTCATGCATCAAGAACAATTCAACAACATTCAAAGTTCAAATCGTATAATGATGTTTACTTTATTTGTTAAAATATTATCTCAATTCTATATCCTCTCACATTTTCCTTCATCTATTTCTTACCTATTCATTTAATTTGGTTGTAAGATTATGCTGCAAGATTATGGTGGGCTTCTAAAGATTGACTTATGAGAGAAAAAAAAATAAAGGAGTATATGAGTTGCAGATCGAGGTGTAGCTAGATGGGATCGATGAAGGTTTAGGAGCAGATGGGATGAATGCTTACATGGGTTTTTTCCTATATAAAGGGTTTATACGCTAGATGTACGTGAAGACACGAAAAATGAAGGCACCACTCTTCTCCATTTTTTGTGTTCCATACAACTAATTGATCTATGATTATGCTCTAAGATTAAACATATAATACTGAGTTTAGGAGCTTACTTGTTGCTCTCATTGTGGTTGTGGCTCATAGGCGTAGTCTCTCTTGAACATGGTTGAGATTGTAATTAGTTGTATTAAACCCTATTGGCTTTTGTAGATTAATTAATACAATTTCTCTTTAATTTCTCATCTATGTTCTATTATCAATTCTTGGCAATATTTATGCAGTTTGATCTTTGATGGTTTGCATATTCTCATTCTTGATTAGTTTTCTTAATTCACTTGGGTGAGATGAACCTCAAAATCTCATATGATCTTACATTTAATCGTTTGTTGTGTATCTATACGAAACATGTGTGATATCTTTTGAGTAGGGTTTAGGCACATCGATAAGAAGAGTAATTGTGGGTAGTGGTGGATCATGAAATCTTATAGCACGAGGGCTGAAAATCATAGAAGCGAGATCACTATATATATAAATTTAAGCTATCGGTGTAATAATCGAAACTTCTAGCAAGAAAATGCGCAGGGGCCGCTGCCCATCATGGCCCGGTAAAGGATACGCCTCTAACCCTACACAAAACAATTTTTATCTTGAAAACGTATAGGAGTTGTTAAAAAATATATTTGGAGCATGTTATGACTTGTATTTTGGTTACCGGCAGCACATTTTGTGAGTTAAAGCATTGTGTATAATTGTTTAACGTAAAAAAAAACAACTTTAATCGCCCACCGTGGGGCTCGAACCCACGACCACAAGGTTAAGAGCCTTGCGCTCTACCAACTGAGCTAGACGGGCTACTTGAAATTTGCTTTCATTTTAAGTATTTAAAACATAAATTTAAAATACGTATTAGTTTTAATATTTTATGATATAATAAAAAGAACTTAAATCTAGTATAGATGTTCAATATATAACGTGTGTTTTAAGTTTTAATGACTTCAATTTATTAACATTAACATGTTCCTTCATTGTTTGTCCCTTGGCCTTCTAATAACCATAACCCCTAACTATCCATCTCTTATAAATTCATCTCCAATAACATCACCCAAAACACACACCACAAATTAAACCATCAACCATGGCTAACCTTACTCCAATGATCATGCTAACACTAGTTCTTGCAACATTTTCAATGATCCACACAAGGCCCTTAACAAACACAACAACAATCGGTCCACAATCCTTAATGGCACGACTCAAGCTCGACAAAGTTGATGGTCAAGATGGTGGTTTGACGGGGTGTTGGGACACATTGTTTGAACTCCAAGCGTGCACCGGAGAGATCATACTTTTCTTTATTAATGGAGAGACTTATTTAGGGACGGGTTGTTGTAAGGCGATTGTGAAGATTCAAAAGATGTGTTGGCCATCTTTGATGGAGTCACTTGGCTACACTTCAGAAGAAGGTGATATATTACGCGGTTATTGTGATGTTTCAGAAGATTGTGGTGCACCAATGGCCCAACCTCCGCCACCAACCACCAATACCACCACTTATAGTCATGGTAGATTTTGATTGTTGAGGTTAAAGCATGATCATGAATAATGTAATAAAGAGTGTTTGTTATATATAAACAAGCTCCCATTTTATGTTTTTGCTTCTGTTTATGTTTTTATTTTGCTATGACTATGGTTTTATTATTTCATGCATCCGATTTCAATTCATTAGCACATTATGGATACAAACACTAACGAAATTTTGTTAGAAATATTATGATCCACTGATATGGATTTAAAACCTAAGGAAGTTAACTCGAACGCTAATCCTGCCTTTTAAAAATCTTTATATCTCTCCAACGAGACTCCATATAGAACGAAGGATGGTCCTGCGTGTAGACTCCGCACTTGAAATAATGGGATGTTCCTCTACGTCCACGTCCCTCGTACTTGAGAACTCCGTCTATGTAAACCTTAACATTGTTTCTTTCAACATCATGGATAACGTTTAGACGAAACCATCTGTTATATAAGTGAGAAAGAATTAGGGGGTTTGTGTAATAGTAAAGGCCATCGTTATATGCTCTAAGCATTGTGGTTGTAGCATGTGGGGGTTCCGACCCAAAAACTTGCATGATGGACACCCCTGTCGTCCCACAGGGCACGTATCCATATGCTTCGAATTGCCAGACACCAGAAGTGTAGTCATAACCCTAAAATAAAACAGCGAAAATAATAGTGTATTAGTCTATATGGGGACGTGTATAAAGCTTTTATAACTAGCTCACACACTCTTTAATATTTTACTTTTACATCTAAAACTTTGTTTATCATGAGACTTAAACACTCGACCACTTTGGAGTGACACATTTCCTACACACTTGATAGTTACCTGAATGCGAATCTCTGTGCGAGCACGAGTATGGCTGGTGTTCGAGTGAGGTTTGTCGGTTTTGATGACCCAAAGCTTGTGAACTCCTTTGGAAAAACTATATCGCTGCTCGAGTGGGATATCATATGGCTTTTGGATGTCGAAGTTGGACTGATTAAGTGGTTGTGATACAAACCCTAGAGTTGTGTCAATTGGTTCACAACCCGTGGTTATGTGTAGCAAGAGATAAACAAATGTAATGCATAACTCTAAATGTATCGGAGAAATCATATTTATGTATTTGGTTTACTTTGATTAGGATATGATGCGGTTTATATATATATATATATATATATATATATATATATATATATATATAGACACACGTACAATGCAAGAATCGTTAGCTTGTTATATGTATATATGTTACGACATCACATAAGATGACAAATAAGCAACGGAATTAGTTTTATGTATATGTTACGACATCACATAAGATGACAAATAAGCAAACAAAATTTCTTGTAAATTTAAAAATAAATTATGCTAGATTTACGTTTTTTAGTTAACAGCAACAATTTATAAAAATTTGCATCAAATATATCAATGCATATATATATATATATTAGAAACTGAGGCTTTCAAAAAAGGCAAAGTCTCATGCCTTCTTTTTAATCACCACGCTAAAAAATCATTCCCGCATACTAGATATATGTACATATAATCGAAAAACATGACTTATCCCTTTATTTAATATCCATTACTTTTTAGAAAAGACGTTAATTTCTTTTTTGTTTATATAGACAAATCATAAAGCATATATCTCAAACATGCATGAATATACCATATTATCTTTACCACCACATTCTTCTTCCTCAACGAAACTCTCTTTAATCTATAATAGAAAAAAATACAACATTCTTCTAATAATTAAATAACCTTTCAATCACCAATTCACCATGTTATATATGTCATTTCATTTCTCTCTAAAACACGTACAATGAAAATAGATAACAAAGTGGAATATGTTGCCCTGTTATTGGGCAAAATAAATAAATACATTTTAAACATGCCCAAATAGTTTGACTATGTATTGACCCCAATATACAATTGACTCTTTATTCTATCCGACCCGGCCGTCAGGTAAACCACTACACTATCATGTTTCCCTAGGTAATTGTTACTAATTACATATACCATTGTAATAACATGCGTTCGTCAACGAGCTTGTAGCTTAACGGAATTGGGGGATTGAAGTGAAGGATTTGGATGTGTGGCCAAGGTCACGGGTTAGAATCCGGATCTCATAGGGTTTTCCACACATAGGCTTTCGGGAGTAATTTTCTCCTGAAATGGTGAGATAGAGGTTTGACTGGGGTAATCGAGTTAGGAGGTTATCGGGGTCGGGGCCTCGTGTGTTGTTATATAAAATAACATTCATTCAACCTTTGTCCTTTTCGATCAAGTTAGCAAAATTAACTATAATTAAAAGGATAACTCCGTCCCTCTTAACTTATTGCTCTCTTTATTTCCACTTATTTACTAATCTTAATAAAATATCTTTTATATTAAAAGAAATAGTAATAACTTTTTTATCCAATCTTTAGCAATTGAAATGGTCTTGAAAAAGTCAAATAAATCTTGAAGTATTAGTTTAGCAATTGAAATGGTCATGCAAAAGAGCCATATAAATAGTTAAGCATAAGTTTGCGATTTGAAAGGGTCATGCAATACGCCAATAAGTCAAAGAAACATACAAGTATTTGTATTGTGTGGTGATAAGAGACTTCATTTATTCTCAATATGATATATTTGTAAAACAATGCAATGTAAATACGGAGAACATGTAAGAAGGAGAGGTGGTTGGCATCTCCCCTGACAGGGATGGGAACAACTTGCGAGCTTACCTGTACAACACATTCGGTTAAGGCTACCCACTTTGGTGGATATCTAACTCAATTTTTATACCAAATTTTTTGCCGTTGGGGGTGGTGGCCCAACGGTAAGACGCAAGTCTTAGGTTCCACAAGGTCAGGGGTTCTATCCCTAGCCGGGGGGGGGGGGGGGTTCCCATTTTATCCGGGTGGGTTTCCTCCTTTCAGGAGAGTGTAACGGGGGCCTCTGTGGGGTAGTTCGTAATGAGGTGGTTGCCTTCGGGTGGTCTAACCAGGGAGTTTTCCGGTGTTGCTGTTCAATAAAAAACAATCTCGATCTAGCCTGCAATTTATTTGTTCTAACGCGAAATTTCATTAAGAGAAAAACCAGAAGCAAATAATATTGTATGTACGGATGTAACGGATGTACCTAAAATACCAAGATATGGAAAATAATATAATTAGTACATATACGAACATAAACACCGACAACAAACACTCAAACCGGAGTGAAATAATTGAAACAACTCACTTAGCGAGGTGCATGATAAGCCTTTAATAAAGATGTCCCCGAATTTGATCTAGTTGTTAGTCACAACCGACGAACTCACTAATCACTCAAACACTCAATAACATTGATGACAGAAATAAGTAAGCAAATAAGAAAGAAAGAAAATCATGAAAGGTTGAACACGAGATTTATAATGGTTCGATCAACGTGATCTATGTCCACTCTCTATCAACTAGTGATTTGTATTATATTTTGTGCTCAAGAAGAAGATTACATACACACGTATCATCTATATATTAGGGTTTTTGAAGGACTTGAGGCCCAAGCCTTTCCATTTATGGTATGAGCCTAATGATTAGGCAATCATAGGCTTTGCCTATTATGGAAAAAGCCTCCATCCATAATATACTAACAAATTTCCCACTTGAACACTTTGACATCTTCAAATTGTGCTTTAACAAACTTCAAATTGCTCTTTGGTTGTTGTGTTCAATACTATACTTTAACACTCTTCAAACTATGCTTCAAGCTAATTTTAGCCCTCAACAAGTAACATCACCATATAGATATGATCTTTGTTGTATTTTATAAACTTTTTCTTTCTTTCTTCTTCTTCTTCACTAGTTGCATTCGCCTTCTCATCAAGTAACCTGAAGGCCAGTTGAAGCTACACATAACTTCAATTTCTATAGGGCCAAAGCTGAACCACTTTAGTCAACATATCAACTAGATTCGTGGTTCCCTTCATCTTCAACTTTAGAGTGTTTTCAGTGATAGTATGATACTATCTATGATGAAATGATACCTTAAATTGATATGTTTTGTCTTCGCATTGGAGACAAGATTCTTTGCCAGGTTAATGGCACTTTGACTGTCACAGAACAATGAACAGTCAGCTTGCTTCTTCCTAGCTCATCTAGAAAACTCTTCAACCATATGAGCTATTTAATGGCTTAAGCAAGAGCCATGTATTCAGCTTCTGTGGTTGATATAGCAACACTTTTATGAAAGTGGGACATCCAGCTTGTAGTTGTGTCTCCTACTGTAAAGACATACATGGTGGTGCTCTTGTAAGTGTCTTCACAGCCACCAAGGCACTTTAGTCAGTTCAGGTTTGTTTTCATCTGATTTTATTTTAGTGATTGAGCTTTTGAAAGCTTAAAGTGACCACGCAAAGGTGTGCTTCACGCTCTTGGCATCATTAACATTGAATTTGTCTTGGCATCATTAACATTGAATTTCTCTAACACTTTCTCGATGTACTTCTCTAGCTTGTGATAATGTCAGATATTCGTCTTACTTGTTTCTAATAATACACATCCCGATCATTTGACTAGCAGGACCTAAGTCCTTCATCTCAAACTCATCAGATAAATGCTTCTTTAAATTATGATTTCAGTCATATCCGAACCCTTGAACTTCTTGACATAACAGCAATGGTCACTGCTACATCTCTTATAACCAACTCTCCCCATAAAGATGTCAAACTTCATGTATCATTGTAAGGGTGATTTCTTCATGCCATACAAACTCTTCTACAACTTACAAACCATGTCTTTTTTTCTTTGACTTTAAAACAATCTTGTTACAACACGTAGATTTCTTAATTAAAAGTATTCTAAACCGTAATAATAACTATCACACAACGCGCGAGAGACAATATACATCTAGTTCACTTAATTGCTCTGTTCATCTCAATCTCTATCTTCAATTCCGAATAGTATTATTTTTCTAGCATGGATTGCTCTCACGCTCATGGTACTACTCTAGAGTAGTGCAACTTTTATGTAATTTATTTAGGATTGTACGAAAATGGTCATTTTGACTACTTTTTTTACCAAATGGTCATTTTTTTAGCCTACATCTCATGGTCACTGATAAAATTTTTGTGAGTGGTAACGGCTATACCTGCTAAATATCAGTTGTGGGTTTAGCTGGCGTCTCTCACAAGATTTACCACTCGTGGGCAATGCTATAGAACTCGTTAGGCAATAGTCGGGCGATGAGGTATCTTGGAGCTAGGAATTGGAATTAATCGTGATTAATAAGTTTGATAATTTTATATGTAATTTTCAGTTTTATATGCATATACATACATTGATGTGAATATAATACTTTTAAGTTCACGTGTTTTGGATTTTATATTTAAACTTTAGTTATAAACACACATGGATGTGAAGATACTTCAAAAATACTTAAAGTTTATGAGTTTTGATCGAGAAAAGTGAAATTAGCGCTTAGTGTTATGGATTTAAGGATTAATACCCATGGGTTATGGAGAGGGTCAGTAAATCTAAGGTTTAAAATCCATTGAAATTCTTTGACTTTCGTTAACCGATTACTACAATTAGGACCGCATAGCCCCGCCTAGAACCGCCTACCGATTATATGAGCCGATTATTAAAAATCAACAAGGTAATTCACCGATTACCGATTAATTGACCCCAAGACCAATTTTTACAACACTATTCATGGGTCACTTCTGCACTCGGCACGTGGATTGCTGCATGCTAAACCCAACCCAATCTAGTTGGTACCATGTGGGCTTAGCTCAGACCCCAAAACACCCCTTGTCCCTAAATGCGGAATTAGCCAGCTTCTTTTCCAAAACCTCCACACCACCACCATATTTTCTGGTCATCTTCTCCAACTCTTCGGCGACGTTCCGACGATGTTTTCAGGTTATGTAATGTCGACAATAAACATCTTTTGTTTCATGTTGTAACTTGTCTTAAAAAAAACTTGAAGCGGTGATGACACATGACGCGACATGGAATGTAGAGTTGCAAATGATTCACTAGGAAGCATGTCGGGCTCATAGTTCGAGTCACTAAGAAGGGAGCAGGATGCCAACTGGGCAACCAACAAATGAGATGCAAATACTCCAACCGACCATGCATACAGTATGTTATGTTAATTAAGTTATATGTGTTTTTCTTTGTTTTATGTTTATGAAAGAGTTGTAGTCTTGTGTTTGCTTGTTCTTCATGTCTTAATTCGACTATTTTGGAACATCATATATACGGTGTCCTATATATTTAATTAACTTAGTTTGACACAAAATAGCTCACTGAATAATTTTTTGGAACATCATACGGTATCCTATTTATAACATAAATAAAAGACTGAAATCGATGAGGTCAACTTATAAACAAGTAACATTATTGCAGTAAACAAGACGGGATGCCAACAGAACGCGTAATTATTTGAAAACGAACATATAAAGGATCGAAATCGATCATGTTTGTTTAAAGATCTTGATGTCCCTCCATAGAGATTCCATATGAAAGGATCCGTCGCTTTGCGAGTAGACTCCACACTTGAAATAATGAGAAGTTCCTCCACGTCCAGGCCCTTCGTATTTAAGAACCCCGTCTATATAGACTTTAACAGTGTTTCCTTTCACGTCATGTATAACATTTAAACGGAACCACTTGTTGTATATGTTAGGAAGAATAACATGTTTGTTGTAATAGTAAAGATTATTCTTAACTACTCTAAGCATTGTGGTTGTAGAGAATGGGCGTTTTGCCCCAAAAACTTGCATTATAGACACCCCTGACGTCCCACGTGGCACGTATCCGTAGGCCTCAAATTGCCAAACACCCGACGAGTAATCATAACCCTAAAAACAAATAAAAATTAGCTTCTTAGTCTTTGTAATTTAGACTATAGTGTTTAAATCATTTTATACTACAATGATGTAAAGAAATAATATAGCTAGAAGTATTAGAGTAAATTTACTCGAATTCTGATCTCGGTTCGTGGGAGGGTTTTGCTAGTTCTTGAGTGAGGCTTGTCCGTCTTGAGTACCCAAAGCTTATGGACTCCATTATCGAATTTGTATCGTTGCGAAAGTGGTATATCGTATGGCTTTTGGATGTGAATGTTGGAGGGATTGAGTGGTTGTGATACAAAGCCTAATGTGGTGTCAATAGGCCCCTGTCCCATGGCTTTTTTCAAGAAGAGAAACACAAGTGTAATGTAGAACACAATGTGTGTGTTAGAACTCATGTTTTTCTTCATACCTTTGGGTGATTAATTATGATGATTACACTCAGCTATATATATACACAGTAAAAATAGACAAGAAAAAATGTGAAGATTACAAAGTAAATTACCATAAGTTGTTGAAAAGGTCATTGTACGTTTTTTAATATATAAATCAGCTATCGTAGAGGTCGAGGGTTCAAATTCTGAAATAGACATGTATCTCAGATTAATAGGATTAGATTAAGAGTTATTTCATAAAACAAGAAATTAAAAAAAATCACCATATGATGCTTTGTACCAACGAGGAGCGTAAAACAAGTAGAACGCCTAAATAGTAACGACTAACGTCACACGCCGTGTTTAGTAACCAGCCAATTTGTTCATGGATACCCCATTTTAGCACATCTAATAAAACTCCAAACTAAAGAGACACAAGATCACGGGAGGACATCTTCTTGTAGGATGCTAAATTTTGTCTCATAGCAAGAGTTGACAATTTATTTCTTCATGTCAAAGGTCATATATAGGTTAAAATGTATTAAATATAGGAATGTTATATTATTGGTAGCCAAAACAAAGAGAGAATTTAACGACAAGTGCTTGAGATTTAATCTTCGAGTATCATATTGGTCTTTAGAGTTGATATTAGTTCGTGGATCAACACCGCCACATACTGCTTTTAATTTTGTTCATCTCTTCTTTCATTGTAGCGTATTCAGCACCGCCACTGCTTTTAATTGTGTTCATCTCTTCTTTAATTTTGTTCATCTCTTCTTTCATTGTAGCCTTATTACACATTAGTGGATTATGATGAAACTTTCAGTCCAGTGGTGAAGCCGGCCACGATTCGTATTGTGCTTAGTATATATAGCCTTATTACACGTATGGTAGATCAATCAACTAGATGTTAAAAAAAATTCTCCATAGACAACTATCTAAGACTGTCTATATGAACCAGCCCATCGGCTTCAAACATCCTTCTTATTCGCATCACTGTGTCTGTGTGTCACTTGAAAAGTTCTTCGTACAGTCTTAATTAAACAAGAATCCTGAGCTTGGTACCAACGGTTTACCGATTACTTGACAATATTGGTCATGACAAAGCCTACCTTTTACTATATGTTAAAGTATTATCCTTACCACATCCTTAGCGACTTTTAAACAACACTTGCTAATTAGCCAGGACCCTCGTGGTTTATTTATATCTCAGCAAAAGTATATATGCCTTGGATTTTATCACGCGTACTAAGATGGTATGTTGTAACCCCATGTATGCACTCGTCCAGACATCTCTTATGATCTCAATAGGTATGCCTGCACCTTATACAAGCCATTTGAATGCTTTAGAACTATTTATGCGACATGTTAAAGAAACAATAACACTGGACATGCATATATGTGAGATGTAGCCTCCCTCATATCTTCACTCATATCATATATACAGACACAGAATGGATAGGTTTCCCTAATACTCGTTGCTCGACTTTTAGATACTATTTCTACCTGAGTGATAATCTCATTTCATGGTCTTCCAAGCAACATGCCACAATCTTCTGATCGATTCCGAGACTGGTTCCATTTGAAAGCATTCAACAAAAAATTTCATTTTGCATCATGGTGTGGACTACGTTTTGGAAATTAACTAATCATGTATACGACCAAAACACAGAAAGATAATTTGTTGTTCGAAATTGATCCTCTAATAGAATCATAACGTAACGAAACTCAAACACTAGTCATGTCTTTTTATAAATCTTAATATCTCTCCAACGAGATTCCATATAAAACGAAGGATGGTCCTGCGTGTAGACTCCGCACTTGAAAGAGTGAGATGCTCCCCCTCGTCCACGCCCCTCGTACTTAACAACTCCGTCTATGTAAACTTTAACGTTGTTTCTTTCAACATCATGGATAACGTTTAGACGAAACCATCTATTATATAAATGAGAAAGAATCACCGGATCCCTATAATAGTAAAGACTACTATTATATACTCGAAGCATTGTGGTTGTAGCATGTGGCGGTTTCGACCCAAACACTTGCATGATGCACACTCCTGTCGTCCCACAAGGCACATATCCATAAGCTTTAAATTGCCAAACACCCGAAGAGTAGTTATACCCCTACAAATAAGATAAAGAAACGTAACCGCGTATCAGTCTTTTTGGAGCCAACATGTATATAAATACTTTAGCTACAAGCTCCACTACAAGAAAAATGATTTTTTGCGACGAAACAAAATCATCGTGCGCTAAATGACAAAACAGTATGCTTTTTTTTTTACTTGAGTGATATTTTTACTGGATAAGTTTGTTTGTATGAATATAGTTAAGATGCATATCAAATGAGGAAGAAAAGAAACAAAATGAAGGCATAACAATTACTTGAATGGCAATCTCGGTACGTGCACGAGTATGGCTAGTTTTCGAGTGAGGTTTGTCTGTCTTGATGACCCAAAGCTTGTGAACTCCTTTGGAAAAACTGTATCGCTGCTCGAGCGGAACATCATATGGCTTTTGGATGTGGAAAGTGGATTGATTCAGTGGTAACGATACAAACCCTAGGGTGGTGTCGATGGGTTCACAACCCATTGTTATGCGCAACAGGAGTGAAACAAATAAAATGCATACCTCAAGATATATTGAAGGATGCATTTTTTTCTAAGATGCATGTTTAGATAACGTACTATGATCATATATATATAAACACAAATGTAAGACTCGTTAGCTTGTTCTATTTGTATATGTTACGACATCCATATGATAACAAACAAGTAAAACAAAGTTTAATCTAAAGCACATGCATGAGTTACTATTTTTTTTTAATGAGCAGCTATTTTTTTTAATATAGACTATCATTTCTAGTGAAACACCCTAATAACGTCTCATAAAGCCCTTAACACCCTCAAGACGTTGTGTGTTATTTTTTTTGTGTGTAACATTTACAACAACCAGTTTGTCATGATTTTAAATAGGTGTGGTTAAAAAAAACTTCATGTGGTCGATGATACATTTTAATCACACTTATAGTAAACATTGTAAACTTATATGACCGTTGCTACGTACCATTTAGTTGCACTTAATGGTTCGAATGTTTGATTGCAACAACAACGATTGATACCCTTTAGACACAATGTCAAGTTGCTTTGACCAGTAAACATGAATGTGATTGTACGATACCTACGTTGACTAGACCTTTGGTCATACTTTAGCTGAAAATATACGTGTGATTGTACGCTTTTTTTGGCGTAGTGCCATGATAGTTGATTCAGATAGTAAGACTATCCATAGCATGTCTGTGAGGCATGTCTCTGGGGTTATGGATGTTGATCATGGGATTGGTTGCGTTGTGGTTGAGGGAAAGGTGGCAATCCATTTTTGGAGATAGGTATGAAGAAGAGGGTTAAAGGTGAGGCTCACAACAATATTATTAAATAAAAATTGATTTCTTTTAATTAAATTTTTTTTAAGGTGTCTGTGAGAAAGATGATACTTAGTAAAATGTTTTGTGAAAAGATCGAGGGAAAGTGAGTTAAATATAATGCGACATACTAACTAACGAAAGATGATGCCGAACTTTGCTGAAAGTCGTTGGTTAGCAAATGAAATAGTCTTATAAAAATAAAAAAAATTCTGAGAATTATTTGACAAGTGAAATGGTCTTACACAAAAAAACCAAATAAATATATAAATAAACAAATATTTAAACATAAGTTTAGCAGTCGATTACCAAAGTTATTGTTTGTATCGACGTGTTGTTAGACGGAAAGAGGTTAGTATAAAAGTTAAATTGCTCTTTAAATATCTTTAAAGTTATATTACAAAAATACATAAAGTTTTTAGACTTATAGTTAGACAGTAAGAGCTTAGTATAAAAACTGAATTGTATTATAGTGTTTTCACGCTCGGATAAGACCGGTCGGTCCAACCAGGATTCGCTGTAAATGGTGGTCCGATCCACCCTGATTCGTTTGTGTTTGATAAACTGGCAGGTTGGAAGCGAATCAACGGTTGAACGTGAACATAAAACGCCAAAAAAATCAAAGAAAATAATTCGTAAGAAAAGCCGGAGTATAGGACGAGATGGCTACTGCGAAGAAGATGAATTATGTGAGGTAAAAATAAGAGTACACACAAAGCGACGATGGAAGGAAAGTGTTCACACCAAAAATTTGTTTTTGAAGTTTAATCGATAACCGAACAAACACTTGTAGTCACTCTTAAAATCAAACAATGCAAGGAAAAAGAATAAACCAATAAAAATGTCACAAAAAATTAACAAATAAAAATTGTCACTACATCAATTTAGTGTTCATGAAGTTTGATTATTAATAAATAACTAGGATTATACAAGCTCGTGCATTGCCTGAGCCATTTGTATGCAGTTAGATTCTTGTCATCACATCAATTAAAACCATATACGGGTTAAAATCAACGAAAAAAAGATCATTCAACTTTCAACAAATATAACAAAACAATTGTACACAACACCATCACAATGAAACATATATAAGCTGGTGCTGGCAACGACAGATCAACGTTTCTCTCTGTAGAATCTCATAAAAAACGGAAATCACCATCCATTATTTGCCGTCATCTGTCATCCACCACCACCATCCATCGTCGATTGAAGAAACAAAGAAGACGACGAAGGCGACTGAAAGCAGTAGAACGACAATAGTCAAATGAGTCAGCAAGAGAGAAAAACAAAAATGAGCATGACTTGTTTTAAGAATCCAAGGGTAGCAACCATAAAACTAATTGTCTCCCAAACTCAATTTATTAAAAAAAGTCATTCTACTTTGATGGTCAAAATACAAAACATACTAAAACTATGGTGGCGAAAATGCAAAACATAAAACAACACAACCTCAAACTCAACTATTCTACATAATAGTCATTTTACTTTGATGGCCAAAATACAAAACTTAAAAAACTATATTTTTGTCAATATGCGAAACAAAACTATTCATAAAGTTTGTCCTTCAATATATAGTAATTTAAATATATAGTAATATTTATAGAAAATATAAAATAATGTGTGTTTTTGGTTTGAAATAATGATTTGGAAAACTAACACTTCACACTATATATTTGAGTTAATTACTCGGGTGCCCATATGGTAAACCCATATTTTATATATGGTCTTTAACATTGACATATAATGTTGGTGTCATGTAGAGTTTGATGAACATAACACGTATTCTTTTTA
The DNA here is from genome assembly GCA_030867185.1 of Tagetes erecta. NCBI lineage: Eukaryota > Viridiplantae > Streptophyta > Magnoliopsida > Asterales > Asteraceae > Tagetes > Tagetes erecta. The sequence continues at coordinate 9,860,534 of CM061490.1, forward strand.
GTGTGAATACACTTAAATTTTCGTGTTAAGTGGGGTGAAAAGTCTATTTTATCCTTTGTTGGAAAAGAAAATAGTTTTAAATGATAAAAAAGTCATGTGAGACCCATTTAGTTTTTGAAATATAAAATACCATTAACCTCTCACTTTTCTTCTTCTTTAACATGTCAATAGTACGTACCGGTACCACCCCTATTATCACCAACATTCTCCTTTCACTACACCGCTAGTGACACCATCATCACCGTGTGTCACGCCCCTCTATGATCAAATCTATCTCTCCCTTTTTACTTAATATGTCATATCTCTTTCTTTCTCAATCCAATCTCTCATGTATGAAATACGACCATGACCGATAGAAATGTTGGGTCTCAAATCCAACAAATAAATAATAAAAGAAACCTACTAATATAATGAAAGTTGAGTTTTTGTCCCATGAGATATAGCGTAGAAGATTGTGCAAAAACATTTAAGTATTGCCGTATAGGCACGAGCATAAAAAAAAGGGTCTGACATAAATGGTCTGACATAAACATAAAAGTATAGAAAGCAATTAAAAAATGTAAACTACTAGATAATATAAACTAAAATTTGTAATTTTAATTGTGAAAAGTTACTAATAAAAACATCGTGTTAAATTCTAAAATCATATGTAGTAAGGCTTTATAAAGGCCTATAACGCCCCTCACGGCTCACACCACCCACGATGTTATTCAGCATTATAATGTTCAAGGCGTGATGAGCATAACGATATATCTTCAATCCTTAGCATTTACTCCAACCAATCATATCTCTTCAATTCTTTTAATAATAAAATATAAAAAATTATTAAATATGTAATCATTAGAAGGGCCTTTATGGTTACATCAATGTTTGTTGTAAAACCTCTTGATGAAATGACTAACATGTGACACATAATGGCTTTCAAAAGACTATAACTAACATGTTCTAAGGTGAATTAAAACAATAAAAGATAATGTAACACTAAGAGAATATCATGGTTTGATTCCGCTTACGGTCACTAAAACAGAATATGCATGACTTTAGTTTTTTATCAATCTTCCTATAAAATTTTATCCATATCAAAAAATCATTAAATTATGATTACTTTCTACCATGGTTAAGTTTTGACTTTTTCACTTGACGCTCTTATACTTCTAAAATATTATACTATTATGATCTATGTCGAACGAAGTTGGAGTCACAAACTAACGTGTATACCAACCGAAAAAAAACATAAAGTCAAACACGACCAGTACATTTTAGTACTCTATCATAGGGATGAGCATTTGGTACCGGAATACCGAACCGGTACCGGTACCGTACCCGTACCGTACCGAACCGTACCGTACCGATAAATTCGGTACCGGTATCGGTACCTATTTTTCTCTAAATTCGGTATCGGTATTTTCGGTATCGGTACCGGTTCGGTACCAATACCTAAAATTTACCTAAAAGTACTTGTTCCGTACCTATACCGTACCGGTACCGTACCGAACCGGTACCGTACCGATAGATTCGGTATCGGTACCGGTACCCACTTTTCCATGTTTTCGGTACCGGTATTTTCGGTATCGGTACCGGTTCGGTACCGGTACGGTACCGATCTCATCCCTACTCTATCATCATATGATGACGTAAACGGTTTAGATGCAAATTAGCGGTTAATCGGTTATCGCCAACTTTTCCCCAAATCAAGGCCCAATACACTACGGCCCAATACAAGGCCCAAAAGCGGTGTTATGCCTACAAACACTTTTACTGGAATAAATATCTTCTTCAAACCATCTTTTCCCCAAATCAAAAATCATCAAACCCTAATTCTATCCCCCAATCAGATCTCTCAAATCTCTGCTCTCAATCGCTACATCATCTTTCGTAACCTCTATCTCCGTCTACATACCGTTTCTGCAATCGCTTCTTCTTTTTCCGTTTCCAAAAATTCGAAGAATTGATCGGTATATATCTTCATTCATGTATTATTCTCTCTGTATTGATTTATTTGTACATACAAAGGAAGGAAATATTACGTTTTGATTGGATCGTTTATGGTTACGTATCGATTGGATAGTTTAGGGTTTTGTTTGCGATTTGGTTTATGATTGATTTCAAAATCTCATGTGACTTGTTTAGATTAGGGATCTTAGTTGCAATTGGCTAAGTACAGTGTTTATTTTCACTAGTGGCGTCTTATTATGATGTGATTGAAAGTATATCTTGTTGGTTGAATAAGTTAGTTTGGGGCAATAGGATTATAATAAGTTATGTTTTTTATGATGTGATTGAAAGTATATCTTGTTGGTTGATTAGGTTTCGTTTTCTTGTTTTCAGGAATTTGTGTTTCTGAAAGTAATTTTGCAGAGTCTGCTTTGCGATGGCATCGTTGGATATGTCACTTGATGATATGATTAAAAGCAGGCGCACGACTGAGAGAGGTAGAGGCCGTGGTAAGGCTCGCCGTGGTGGGCGAGGACCTACAGGGCCGCCTCGCAAAGGTCCTCTCAGGGTGAATGCTCGGCCATCAGCCTTTACCATTGCTAAGGCAAGCTCACAATTATGGAAATCTTATGCATTTGATTGAGAATCTGATTTAAAACACAAACTTGAGGATGTTATAACATCTCTTTTTCAAATTTAAACATGAGGCGTTTACCACTTGACAGTATAACGTTCACGGAGAAGTTTATTTCTGCTCTACTTCCGAAGTATTGTCGTCTAATGCCTTTCATGGATCTTGATTACCAGTTGTACTCAGGATTTTGCAACTAGTTTTATGATGAAATCAGAACTTTTATAGAGGCTTCACTAACTTTTAGCGCTACATTCTAGCTAATTATGTGAAGAAGCTTCACTACGGAATGCAAACTGGTTGAGTGTTTAACAGTTTGGAGCTATCATAAACCCGTCTTTATTCATTTTAGCTAGTTGTGGTTGCTTTAGTTTTGTGATTAATGGTTATGTGAAAGGGGAGTTCATGATGCATCTTACTGCTATAAATTGGAATCTCATGGATGAGATTTTCAGTTACCGTCCTAGTTCATGGTGTTTTCGGAAAGGAGATTTTTTCACTGAACTTAAGGACCGGAGCTCTCTTCTGGTACAGTATGCACACATTTTTATGCAGTGGGTGTAGTCTCAACTCCCAGCTATCTTTACTCATAACTTATACGTCGGTGTTAAGATACGCTATCTTTTCAATACTTACTATAAGATACAATCTTTAATTTCAAAACACTGGCTTTTTACCTGATACCGTTATAGTTTCTTAGCTCATGAAGAATGGTGTTCTTATATTTTGGGGTATTAGGCTGACATCTGTTTGTCCCTACTTGGATTTTTTTCTGTATGCTAGCAGCAGACCTTTCGCAGACCCAAGAGTTTGCCATGGCAGCGTGACTTGTTGGAAGATAGCCTAAAAGCAGCAGGTGTAACTGGTCTTGATAATGGTGCTAAATTGTACGTCTCTAACTTGGATGTTGGTGTGACGAATGAAGATATAAGGGTACTGCTTCAGCAATGCTAATTAGTTGGATTACATGTCTTTCATCACTTGAGCACTTTTATGAAGTTTATGCTATTGCTTTTTCTTAGGAATTGTTTTCTGAGATTGGGGAGCTGAAAAGATATGCAATTCATTATGATAAAAGTGGCCGTCCAAATGTAAGTATCTGATGATTCAAGTTCTCACTTCAAATTAGCTGTTTGATAATGGTATTCTTCGTCTGACATATGTAAAAGGGTATTGTCCGTCTTTGGGTAACGTTTAATTTAATAATAAAAAATTGTGTGACCGAAAAAAAATCTGTTTTTTTTACATTTTCAGTGTTATTATTGTTGTATATGGCCTGAGAATGGATGTTATACTGGATATATGTGATGTCTTGGATCTCTTTTTTAGATTCAGAAGAATAATTTTAGTGTTATTACTGTTTCTTTTTGTTCTGTTTGATATACATTTGAGCTGTTTTTAATTGCATTTGTCTAGTGTTCAACTGGTATTGTTTTAATGGTTTCCACAGCCTAAGCTTGAATTGTATGCTATAAAGTGAGTAACTTGATGTTCTAAGTAACAACTGATCTATTACTTAATGCATGGCATTTTAAAATTGAGATGTTTTACTACGGTAGCATGAGTGGAGGCTTGTATTGTGTGATTTTGAAATGCTTTTATGCTTATCTTGCAGGGAACAGCTGAAGTTATGTTTGCTAGGAGGAGTGATGCATTTCAAGCGCTTAAACGTTACAATAATGTACAATTGGATGGCAAACCTATGAAGATCGAGATTGTAGGCTCCAAGTCTGAGGTGGTGGTCCCTCTTGCACCTCGTGTGAATGTGGTTGGAGGTGTAAATGGGCAGAGGACGGTTGTCATGATGTATGTGTCTTTATCATTTTTACTTTATTTACATATTTCATTTTCTTTTAAATGATTTTAAGAAGATTTATTTTCTTCATGTCATCATGTGTGGACTTCAGCTTCATGACCTCTGTTTCTACTTAGTATCCACACCCCGTACTTACACATGTTCAACATATATACACATACGTGAACACACTTTATTGCATTTCCCACATACATGTGACAAGTTTTGCATACCACACGTCCACACACACTGAATATACCACGTACATCGACATGTTTTACATACCATTTGGGAACTTGTGCCCAATAGACATGTACATCTGCATGGTTGGTTTCCAAATTTATAATGTTCTTGTACTTTTCCAGGCCTGGAGCGGGCCGTGGCAGAGGAGCTGGTGCATTTAATCGAACATCTGGGTATGTGCTATCTCATAAGTATTTCTAAAGCATCAAAGCTAGTTTGAAACAATTCATGTGGTGTTCCTGATTTCAATCTAATATCTTATTGTCTTATGCTTTGCAGTCAGAGAACCCGTGGTGGTATAAAGAACAACCGTGGTGGCACCACACTTAGTGGACGTGGTAGCAGTGTTGGGCGGAGCAGAGGTCGTGGACAAGCTGGTGGTCGTGGGCGGGGTCGAGGTAGGAAGCCAGCAGTTGAGAAGTCTGCTGATGAACTTGACAAGGAACTGGAGAACTATCATGCTATGCAGACTTAAATGCTCTATCTAGCTTTGGAAGGAAATCAGAGATACGAGTAGCATGATTTGTAGAAAAAAGCTTTCTTTGGTTTTTCATTTGATTTTTTTTAAAGTTTGGTTGCTGACTTTGGTTTAGAGTCTGCAAGAGTGAAATTTCTATCATCTTGTACCGGTATCTGTATTTTATGCTTGCAAATTGTCGGTATTTCATGTTTTGTGTTCTGATATAGTTTTTTAGATAGGGCTAGGGTTGCTAAATGGGTCAGAGTGTAGCTAAACAAATTTGGTGGCAATCACAAAAAGATAACTACTCGAGTTTTTTTATGCCTGTCCAAGTAGGCAAGTACCATCGTTAAAGTTGTTGGCTCTCTTTCGTTGAATGAAAACTAGGCGAAAGACAAGTAACTTCTTTTAAATTGAAATATTTAAAAAAATTCAACTTTGAGAAATGAGTATCTTAGTCTCAACGTAGTGGGCGTTTTGCCTTAGATCACGCCGGAAAATGCCTGATAACGCCCCCCACAACATTATGTGGGGGTGTTATGGGGCATTTTTTTTTTTGGGCGTTTTATAAATATTGCCTCCGCCCCACTCAAATCAATGCAAAAATCTTCCAACGGCGCGAAAGAAGATGAAGGTGTAGACTGTAGGTTTGTGTTGTGAGGATGATTGAAGATGATGAGTTGCATGTTTGTATTATGAAGAAGATGAAGTGAAATGATTTTTTTTAGTTTTGTTTTAAATAAATAGGTGGGGTCAAAGTGTGGTTGTGATTTTCTCTACCTTTTGTTTTATTAATAATAATAATAATAATAATAATAATGTTTTCTTTTATAAATAACATAAGATCGGAACATGAACGAATTGGAGGATGATGGTAAAGCCTATTGTCAAGATTACACCTTAGGATATGTCGAACCAGAACGTGAACGAATAAGCATGAAAGAAAGAATAGCGAACTTCAACTTCATGCGTAACAAAGAGGTGCATTATGCTCTCACGGCAGATTTGGTCGAGCATTGTTGGTTAAATCATAGGGTTACGCGTGATGACTAGTTTATTTTCGGTTTTGTACTCGTGTATTTTTTACTTTTATTAATAAATAAATGTTTAAATAAATTATTAATTAAATAATTATTTAAATGATGGGTTAATGATTACGGGGCATTATATGGGCATTAACCACTACACCCATTTTTGTAATAATGCCCCTTAATGACATGATATCCACTTGACACATAATGCCCCTAAGGGGCATAAACCATTACATATAGTCTTACATAGTGCACAAACACTTGTATAGACTATTTTATCTGGTTTCAGGTTAATCTTTCAACAAACAAAACAATGATATACACAAATTTTCAATATTTTCAACAAATACACAAATTAAAAAAAAAGATGTAAAAAAAAAAATGCTGCAAACAATGTTGTCATATACACTTCAATAATTTCAACAAACAAAACAATGATATACAGTTATACACAAACTGAAAAAAAAGATGTACAAAATAAAATGCTGCAAACAATCTTGTCATATACACATCAACAACTGCCATCTTAAGCGCGTATTAGCTAACAGAAACATCAAGATTATGTGAATCAGTGGTTTTGGAAGCTTTTCTCGATATAAACTTACCTGAATCGGTCCTCTCAAACATTTTGTTGACCAGATGGTTCCAATTAGGTGGCCCAGGCTTTGAGTTCGTATGGCCTGACGCCAACTTGTCAGCGGACGATTGGTCTTTGTTGTCAGATGCTGATGTGGATTCTTGAGGCTCGCTTCCCTCTTCATCTTCAGCGGGGTTGACAGCATGAGGTATGTTGAGACTCACCGCTCTTTCTAAAGCATCCTTGTGTTCTTCTTCTAAGGATTGCAGCCTATCAAACTTTTTTACCTTTGGTGCTGTGGTCATAGTTTCTGTACTGTTTTCCTTCATTAACTGCAGATTGTTATTTTATAAATCATTGACTGTAAGCTAAATGCTGCAAATGACACTCCAATAACAAAAAAAGAAAATCTTGTAGATGAATAACATTCATGTATGGAGGGTTGTAAACTAGCCGCAACCCCTCACAAGCTACTCAATATTGCCCAGTAAAAACTCAAATCTACTCGAACTTAAACTGATGCAACTTGCAAAAAATTATACGAAATAAAACGATTTAGAAAATTGTATATTTTTATGCATAAAAGAGTTACTATGGATGACTTTTAACGGGCTCGTGGTATTTTTATCTGATGCGTGCAATCCATCTAATATAAAACACTACATAAATCAACTCATTCATTTACGTTGAAGTGTTAAACCGGCATAAATTCGAAGCATCTTCTTCTAGTTACCTTTAATGCTTTTTCCGCTTCTCTGTGAATCCAGATTATTGCATGATCAGCTGTAGCATGAGACGATAAAACTATATGTTCAAATCTACCATCAACAGGGATCGCAGTTCTAACCTCTGGAGGGTATCTCCCACATCTGTTCATAAAACAACAAAATATATAAGAAAAAAACCCTCAGAAAATCAAACTGATAACAAGTAAAAATTTGACCTGCAAAATTTTCTTTCAACAATATGGTAAATTCGGCCAGGCACGTATAATCTTCTTGGATCTCTTAGTTTTCTACCTTCTGGTATAAAGGTATCCCTCAAGCAAACCAAAAAGATTAAACAGGGCAAGCAGAATATCGATTTGAATATGTCTTCCAATGGTGTGGGTGTTCTTGGTAAAAAATCATCCTGTAATTAATTCAATTCGGTGAACGATTAATTAGTTAATTACAGGGTGTTTAGATAACATCTCTACATAAAAATAAGACTGCCTAAATTATGGGTGGAAGTTTTCAACACGACCCGAAACAAACAAAACATGAAAAATATTAGGTTTGTTGCGACATACTTAACCCGTTTAAGAAACAAGTTGTGTTCAGGTTGACCTGTTGAGCTATACAGGTTGTGTTTAGGTTGATCTGTTTAACCCATTTAGTTAAACAGGTTGACGCATAATCCATTTACTCCCCACCAACCCGATTAACACGTTTACAACGTGATTATATTACCCACCAACCCGTTTGACACATCTAGGGGTTGTTTTTCGGTTACTCTTTAAAAAAGTTTGGTTAGTCCAAATAGTTCGTTACACGAAAGTGACTCAACTTGGCTCCATTTGAAGACAAGATGAGCCAAGCCCAAGCTAAGAGCGATTCGTTAAACTTAACTTTTAACACTTTATAACCAAACTATATCTTTTAAGCTCATTTCTCTTATGAAGTCCAATTCACATAAACGTTTCCGTTTTTTCTAAGTTCTAACAATCTAACCGAACAAACGAGCACCTAAAAGCACTATTCAAACGTTTCGATGAAATACCTGCAAGACAACAGAATGAATAACATCAGCATACTTAACAGCCAAATTCAGCGACATACACCTCGCTGGAGCAATGGCGAAACACCTCACCAATTCCCTCGAAATCCCACCAACCAAATCCCTATGATTAACCACCATCACCGTCATCAACGCAACCACACCCGACCCAAGCGAATGCCCAACAAACACCATCTTATAACACGCCCCATTCTCCAACCACAAGCGTTTCAACTCCTCACCTTCCTCATCCAACAACCATTCAGCCGATTTCAATAACCCGTGATGCACGTATCCGCCATCAAACATCTGCATACCTAAACTATTATCCATCAACAGTTTATAATCACTCTCTTTTCTCAAATTCAATCCTCTAATGGCTAACACAATCTCTTTACGAACATGATCAAGGTAGATTATATACGGTGGAGATCGACCTAGGGTTTGTTCGTATGTAACACGTTTGATTACAAAACTAGGGTTTAATCTGTAGCCGTTGATAGGTGGGAATTTGGGGTTTTGAAGATCGGTTTCGTATACTGCGAGGATTAATCTGCAGAGATGAGGAACTGATTCGAACTCTTGGGTGGTTGATGGTGGCCAGGTGGCACTGTCGTCGCTGCCGATGTATGTGCAGCGTTTCCAGATCCATCGGAGACAGCCGATTGCGACGAAGTATTCGGCTCCGCAAGCTACTGACATGTGAAGGGGGTTTGAAGAAGGTTACATTAGATTGAGACGATGATGATGATGATGATGATGATGATGAAAGGAGATGTTTACTTTGCTGGTTTGTGGATAATTCATCACTTCATGTGTACTACTTTTGGTCGGAAGCTTGTAACTATTTTTCTTCCACATGTTCTTCTTCTAACCGGGCTAACTAGGTTAGTTTTTAACTCGAAGAAAGAGAAAATAAAAAAAGGAAAAAAAGTTATAAATATCTCATTCAACATGCATGATTTTAGTTAAAATCTAAAATTTTTATGATTTATTATATAAATAAATACTTTTTATTAAACATTACGTTTAGATGGATGAATCCTTATATCTTTATATTATATAGCAAAACCAAAAAAACTTATGTGGCACCATTTTAAAGCTTCTGGCTTATGTGGCATCATTTGAGATTTTATCTCATAATAATGATTTTTTTTATTTAAAATATGTATATAAAATATATTATAATAAAACTAATTACATTTTTGGTCCCCTAATATTTTGGAGAATTCTGAAAAATTTAAAAGTATTTATACTTTTAACCCTCTACTACAAAGGGTGTACATGAGTCGGTTTATATTTGATAGGGTGTGAAAATGAAACTTATGGATAAAATTAATAATAATATACAATTAAAGACCTCAGTGTTTTATAAATATACATAACTTTTTTTATATGGATTTAAAAAAAAATAAACTACACCATAAAACCGAGCATTTTATTCTCTTTAATTTGAGTATAATATTGCTATACTAAAAATTTAATTTTTAAAAATATATTTCGTGTTTCGGTGTACCACGGTTTTGTTTCAAAACTTATTGGAACGTTCATGAATATCCTTAAAAGCATCACTTGAATGTTGTGTTCCCGAACGTAGCGCGGGCACTAAACTAGTAATATAACAAGACAAAAAAAATTTATGTGACATTTTTTCAAAGCTTTTATCTCATGTGGCATTATTTGAGAGTTTATCTCACAATAATAATTTTTTATTTAAAATATGTATATAAAATATATTATAATAAAACTAATTACATTTTTTATTCCCTGATATTTTGGAGAATTCTGAAACATTTAAGAGTATTTATATTTTTAACCCTTTACTACAAGGGGTGTACATGAGTCGATGTATATTTGACAGGGTTTAAAAATGAAACTTATGTATAAAGTTAATAATAACATACAATTAAAGACCTCGGTATTTTATAAATATACATAACATTTTTATACGATTTAAAAAAAATAAACTACACCATAATGCTGAGCATTTTATTCTCTTTAATTTAAGTATAATATTGCTATACTAAAAATCTAATTTTTAAAAATGTATCATGTGTTCCGGTTTACCACGTTGTTGTCTCAAAACTGAATGGAACATTCATGAACATCTTTAAAAGCATCATTTGAATGTTGTATTTTCAAGTGTAGCACGGATACTAAACTAGTTAGTTATATGTCAAAGTAGTAGATTATTTACTTTTTTTATTGGTATTAGAAGAATATTAATAAATATTACAATAAATATCTTTTTTTTTAACTTTATTTATATTTGTTATTTTGGATAAATTCATATTGATGAACTAATTTAACAATTGTACATATATTTGAAAATTTATAAATTAAAGACATGATTAAGGGAGGAGAGAGTTGAATTTTCACTCCTCTTAATTTACCTCAAAAGTATCATTATCAACACTAACACCGTTGTCAAAATTTTGATGTCAACACTACCCGTATACACCTTGATTTTTTTAAAAAAAACAAAAAGATTTTATATCACTAAACAAAAAGACCCACCTATAACATCTAACATCGGTTGGGAAGGAGAACAAAACATACCTTATAAGAGGGTGAAACCTTCCCTACCATGACGTGTTTTAAAACTGTGAAGGCCGGCGCTTGAGAGCGTTTCGACCGCCAGAGCGGACAGTATCATGATACGGTTACACTGGGCCGTTATTATCATGGTGCGGTTACGCTGGGCTGTTACACCACCCTCACCAATAAGGAGCTCGAGGGATGGGGGTACAGCCCAACAACAATACAACAGAAAAAAACATGCACGCATACAACAGCCTAACTTACGTTTACAGAGCAAAGCTATGTCATTTTTCACAGTCTAACGATTAGATTTATCACTGTTTTTCACCCAAAAATAACTGCAGCTTTAAACTTCCTATAGAAGAGCCGAAGAGCTGGTCTTATGTTCTTGAAGATTACATCATTACGTAATTTTCAGATGCAACATAAGACTGTTAAAATCACCCCTTTGTTGAGCCTCTTTGTTTGAGAGATAATCATTCTTGTTTAGAAGCTCGATGAATTTAAAAGATTTGTCTCATAAAAAGACAAAATAAATTGTGGTCTTGATAAAAGAACCTGTGTCCTGAAAACAACACCCTACCCGCATGACTGTGTGGCGGTGTAGCTGCGCGGATAGGGGCTACATGCAGTGGCGAAGTTTGAAGTTTTATATAGGGGGTCAAAAAATCATGAGACTATTATTTTTTTTCTTAGTCTGGATCGGGTATTCTGTATGGGTCGGGTCAAACAACAGAAACTCTAAATACGTAATCTTTTTTCATTCATTCAAACAAAGCTTTCTTACACATAAAAAAAGTGGATAATAATTTAGCAAACACACGTCTAAAATTGATGAGAGTGTGTAATTGTGAATACCTGAAAGTTTGGAAAATTTTGTACTTACATTTAGTCTGATATGTGTTAGGCATATGCTTATGGGTCAAACTCTACATTTCAAATCTTAGTTGTGTTTGGTTTTCTTAATTTAAAAGTTAGTGTTATTTTTAGATTCATTGTTAACTCATACATTGGATTGCTGGTTGCTTATTTTGATACTTACAATTGATGAAAGTTTATGCTGTTTGATATTTCTTCTTTGACTCTAACCAATGCTTCATGGATGTTATGTCTGAACAAACCTTATGGATGGCTGGCTGAATAGAGATTGCATTTAACTAACAGACTCAAAACCTAAGTCTACCATGATGTTTTGCCATTACATTTTCTTCTAACAATGAATACTCCCAAACATTAAAGCCTATTTTTAACCAAAGTTTTAGTATTCGGGTTTTCTCACCCGTGAGTGTTTCACATTCAATGATTAGAAATTATAGGGGAACACTAACATAAATCCATGAGGTTCATTAGTCCATTTTGTCTTTTGAAAACTTATTATCTAATGAAAACACGGGTAGTTGAGTAATAAAATACTACAAAGATTGAACAAGAAGAGTAGTAAACTACTAATCACAATATAATTCATCAACATTTACAATCATAAGCCCTAAAATACCAATTTAATCCTCATCAGTTTCAAACCCTAATTGACTAATTAAAACAAAAAAAGCCTGGATTGAGTGAATGGTGCAGCAAGAAGGGACGCAGAAGGTGGTCTGGTGGTGGATAAAATCAAACGATAAGTCCATTGAATTGAGAAGCTGACAGCAGAAGATCGAGCAGAGCAGCATTGGAGGATGTCGAGTACTAGGGGTGTGAAACTCAAGTATCAAGTGCCGCTCAAAAAAAGATACAAGCCTTTCAGGCATGTACTACTTGGGCTTCTACATAATTTTTAGAGGGCCCAATCTAATATGCAAATTTTCTATATGAAAAAATTATAAATACGAAATAGAATACTCGCTACTTCTAACTGAAAAGACAGGAAGGACCAGGGCACCCTCGGGCTTGCTAAAGCTACGCCCCTGGCTACCTGCTCTTGAATCCATGTCCACTCTCTTCCCCAAGGAAGACTCATTAAATAAAATAAAATTTGAATAAAATTGAAATTTTAAAATTGAGAATAAAATTAAAATTTTGTGATTAATGTAAGTTTGACATATGTTGCAAATCTTATATGATAATTCAATGAACGACTTAGATGATAGACATGTGAAATATTTACTTCTTTATCAATATATTGAGAAGAAATCGTCATTTCTAATATTCATTTTCCTTTATTAAGAACATTAACATCATTTTCTTATTCCAAAAACTTCTCATATTATATTTATTATTATTATTATTATTATTATTATTATTATTATTATTATTATTATTATTATTATTATTATTCTTTATGATGATCTAATAAGTATTTGCTTTGTCATTATGGTAAATTAGAACCAACCAAGTTAGATTTTGGTGGATCTTGGACTTTTGGTCATTATCCATCCAAATAAGTCCTTTCATTGCATATAAAGATGGATGTATCGAAGTTCATGCAATCAGAAAATGAAGTACAAGCAGAGTACTTGTAGACTAGCAGTAGCAGTGGTAGCATAGCATAGCATAGGGGTAGTTGTGGGGCTGCTGGTGGCCATGGGACAGAATCAGAATAGCTTTGTCCCTACCTTTCCTTTCCACATGCCCATCAACAAATACCCATCACAACCCAACCCAATCCAACACTCTATTAGATGCATTTATTTATAAATTATATGTATAGTTTGTTCCGCTTTTTAATTGTCTAGATCAGTGTTTAATCACCCGGTATTCAGTTAAGTGCTGAATCGTTAAAAGATAGAAAGATACTGAATGGAACTAAATGAAACATATACCAACTTTATCCTCATCTGAATTTCTACCCAAACATCCCTCTAGTCTCATTGATAAAGCATTTTAATGGTTCAGACCTCTTAATCATTCAACACACTTAATGATTCAAAATTTTCTAATTAACTCATAAGTTATGCATATTAGTTTCATTTATATAGAGCTTTATATGGTTTATCTTGTATATATATAGACTCGATCCTGGCCAAGAGCTAAGAGATGAGTGTGTTAAGGAAAAAGCTCATTTCTCAAGGATTATCATAACTAATAGCCTTAGAAAATTAAATAGATGGGAAACATAAGTTAAATATACATAGAAAGTGAGTTACTAGCTAGCTAGGTTGAGGTTACATTAGCAATTAAGTAAGTAAGATTGTTAATTAAATGTTGTGACACATACAGACCTAAGCAGCTGCAATATTAATGGCAGGGTCTTTTATTAACAATGCAAGCCATTTATGTTAAGGAAGAGCACATCCCCACTTTCCCTTGTGGTTCAACCAAGTATGGTGCTATATATGGCCTAGTATGGCCTCTATATTTGTCTTTATCCCAAAACATTGTATTTATTAATTGCTCTATTTCAAATATATAATTAATATCATATATTGCTCATTCATTCAAACCTCCTTCAAGCCACTCAATGACTAAATCATATATATATATATTATAGACTGATTGATAAGCCAATATTGTCTCCATGCATGACCAAGTGATCATTCATGGGGATATATTCGTGTCATTGAAGACTGATCAAAGAGCAAAGTGTTAACTTTGTTCCCCATCTGACCACATCACTTCTAAATTAATATCATACGTGGAAATTACAAAAACAAGTTCGAATAAAATTTGTAGGAAATATTGTAGATAGTAAATAAATAAGAAAGTTATAATGGTGTACTTGGAATTTTGTAGAAACAATGTTGATTTAATGTGTGTTGTTTTAAAATTAACTAGCTAGGTGACATGTAGAGTGTGATCGAGCTACTCTTGCTTCGATCATGCATGGGACGTGCCAACCTTTACATGACATGATGGATCGAGTCGGTGTTGTTATCCGACAAAGAATTGTGTGGGGCAGTTAAGACCATGTTGGTTTGTGGCCTTGTGGGGGGTCCTATCTTCTAAGTTTGCGACGAAATCTGTGACAACATTGCAATGGAAAATCTAGTTTTGTTGAAAATCCATCTTAAATGTGTAGCATTTTGTGCCAAAAATGGTTGCGTCACAAATTTATAGAAATTGTTAACCTTGTATTTTTTATGAATTGGAGCGATAGGAACCTCAACCTAGTTATAAAATCTAGCAATTACAACTTTGGAACATAGTTATAAAGTCTAATTTTTAGCTACCCCTGAACTTTTTTTTTAAATCCGTCACTAGGCACGTGAAAGGTGAAAGTTTTATAAGTGGCATCTTACTACTTAGAAAATAACAATGTAAGTAAAGGCACTTGAGGCAATGTTGCATGCGTACGTTTCGAAGGAAATTCATGTCCCGGGACATATAATTAGCTAGGTGCACCTAAAGAATGTTGTTGATAGCTTTAAATCGCATGTATATGGTCTATCCAATATATCAATAACTATTTATATCGAGTCAAAAGACATAACCTTTTGTGTTACATGCATGTAAACATCCAAAACTCCTTTGTCATGGAGTCACTTTGTGGAATTGATCACATAAGTTGGTCCCCGTTGTAAGAGTAATTTCAAGTGTAATAAATTAAAGAGTCACTTTGTGGTATTGATGAGAGGCAAGTTGGTCCCCACACAAAGTGTAACTGTTTATATATGTCAATGATCGTCTTAACGTTTAAAGTGTAACTGTTTATATATGTCAATGACCGTCTTAACGTTTTAAGGGGCCTCAATCAAACTATATAAAATGAGACCCTTTCTGAAAAGATAATATAAACCTTTTTATTCGGGCTAGGGACCGATAATAATAAACTAAAATGTTTATGTTTATTTGTTCATATAAATTTATATCTTCATGTTCATTAAGATTTTGATCAAAATTTGTAGTATTTGAACTTGTAAGTATGAGCATGTATATAAGTAGAAATATGTTTTTATATTTAATCACGTAGCACCTAAAATTTCATATTAATAATACGGTTTTACGGTGTGCTGTAAATTTAAGAGCCCTTAAATGATGGGGGCCTGAAGCAAATACATTACTTGTTAAGTCTGTAGAGATGGTCTTGTATATATCCATGGTAGAGTATGTGTATAGTATGCTAAACTTGGATTTGAAATGTTTCGAATTTGGTTATGTATTTATTTGCATGGTACTTTGATACTTATATTAAATGATACATTGTATGTGGTATGCATTTATATGTAGGCCTACGTACTCTATGTGTGTACAAGTATAATATATCGTATATGTTATTGCTTGACCTAATTTGATCATTTTTAATTTATTATATTTATAGATAATCAACAGGGTTAGGATAGTAGGAGTAGAACTAGCGATAAGACACGCTCATTTGATATACGTCGAGGGGAACGAAAGTGTATTGACACATGCATGTACATTGGTGTGCTCGTCGTGCAAGCCAAACTTTCCCAGATTTTCATATATATGAAAGATACTAAGGAATTTGTGCATGCTGCCAACACATCACACCGGCCATTAGGCTTGGGGTTTGGTAACAATACTATGTTACACCTCCTGATCATTCCCCTAAGAGTCAAAGAAAAACTAAAGTCATATTGAGAAGAGTAAGTTATCTTATGATACATGCTGTCTTTTTTATTATTTTGCTTTACATATTTTATATAGCTAGTGTTGGCCTCTCCTTGGTGGGGTTGCTTCAATGGTCCGTAGTGTGTTGGTAGAAGAACACCCATGTAATAGAATGCCAAGTCAAGTTCAAATACTTTTGTGTAAGAGTAATTAACTCCCTCTTATCAAATAAAAAGAGCAACTCACATTTTTTATTATTTTTCTTTAAGTATATATTTTATATACAATAGAACCTTTATAACTTAATACTCGATAAATTAATAAACTCGATATTAATAATTTTCCGGTCCCAACTTGTGACCAGTACAAAATGAACCCAATAAAATACTAAGATAATAACTTTTTTAAAATCCTAATATAAATATAATAGTCCCCGAGAAACTATAAATTAATAATTACTTAAATATTCTAAAATTCTAAATTTGTCTTGTAAAAAATAATCTATAGTCGGTTGTTTTTTTGTGAACTATAAATCTATATTGAGTTCATATTAATCTCCTCATTGCATTTAAGAGTTGAGGCATTGTATTCTCGTATTGTAACAAAAAGTTATGAAGAGTTGTTGCCGCTTGCAATGCTTCTTTGCAGACCGATTCTAAAGGTACTAACTTGATAAGTTTATTAATGTGTGAATGCACATGAGAATTTTGAAGGCCATTGTTTATGTTTTATTAAAGTGAATGGACATGGAAATTTTGAAGGTCGATGTATTAATTTGTGAGTTGCTTACGAATATAAGCTAACTCTTTAAATTAATAATTTATCAATATAATAATATCTCGTTAAATTAATAAAATATCTCGGTCCCAATATTATTAATTTATATAAGTTCTATTTTACCATACTCAGTATGATGGCGGTACTATTGACAAGCATTTCCAAGCCCGTCTCGAAAATGTGTTGATGTATTCGTTCCACACGACCGTTTTGTGAAGATGTGCATTGGCACGAAGGCGACGTAACATGCCATTGCCTTTGAATGTTGTGTGTTCATTAAAATTAACAAACTCAGTTCCGCCACCACTTTTAAAATTTTGATATTTTGATCGAATTGAGTCTGAACAAACTTCATGAACACCAATAAAAAATTTTAAACTTCAGATTTTGTTTTAAGAGGTTAAATCATTTAAAATGGGAAAAGTCATCGAAAAATGCCGCATATATAACAACCATAATTGTCTTTTGACGTAACCAGTAAGTGTTGCATGCCCTCTTGATAGTTAACAAGATTGGTGAATATTGAATTTGGGTAAGATGGACATAACAACTAGAAGATTTAAGTTTTTCATGGAGATAATGGTATAAAAAAAGAATGGTCTAACCTAGAGTGATTGCCATATTTCTTAAGACCATTTGTGACTTAAGGTGGAAGTTCCAACAAGGTCTTGATGCGCATCATGTAACACATAGAGCCCATTCTCACATCTTCCTTAGGCTAGAACATGACGAGTTTGACAATCTGGAATATAGAAAAGCGGGTAAGAAAACAACACATTCAAAAGATTATTTTTGGTTAACTTACTGATTGATAACGTATTTTTGATGATGTTAGGGACAATCAAAATGTCTTTTAAACCGATATTACCGTGTATTTTTATGTGACCAGTGTGGGAAGTTGATACGTGTAAAGTGTATAGATTTTGATTTTCCACAAAATTGGTTTTAAATTTATAAAAGACGACTATCACTTTAAGACTAACTACACACGCAATAGGCAAATGTACATATCATATAGTAATATAACTTTAGGCAAGAACCGAATATCGATCCATAAACACAATGTCTACTAATACTAACCTTCATTACTATTAAACCGATCAAATAAAGAGCGATCTGTGAATATTTAAACTAATAAGAAATAACTAACAAGCTTATCAAATAACAAGTGAATACAAAGCTGAAGATAATATATCACTAGGACTTCGAATCCATTTAGCAATAAAATAACAACATGCACAGACTCAAGGTGAGATCATTTAGATGCATGCTACATGGATGTAGATTAGACTCCCGTCAACGCTACCTATTTATATAACTTGTTAGAAAGCTAGAACGATAGACACACAATAGCCACCTAAAGTTATGCAAAGAAGAATTAATGATATAAATATGTCAAAATGAAGGGTGAATAAGACTCATGTCAGGGTTCTCAAATTCCGTAAATCTTTGGAGAAATAACATGATAAACACATAGTAAGCACCTCAACTTATGTAAAGTAGACATAGATATAACGCTCCTTCAACTTTGAACATCATATTATGATTACAAAACCTAACAATTTAAACTATTAACCCATAGAAATTCATAACCAATAACATGAGAAATTCACAACATACACCACAGTTTTCTCAAGCATAAGCATATGATGCATATTTATCCAATTTTACTAAAAAATAATCAACCTTCATTCACCATTTCTAGTCAAATGCCACAATTTACATACAAATTATGCAACTCTATGAGCAAGTGTTATCACACATATGGTTTTCTAACGTAATATATTTACAACACCCCCAAATTTGACTATTTCATACAACTAGAACAAATACACACACATATATTGAAGGATAACCAAATTTCATCATAACATTGACATAATCAACACAAAGAGTTGTGTATAAGTTGTTAAAGCATGCTAAGTTTCATCTACTCCAAGTGATAAAATATGTTAATCTCATGAAGCTTACAAAAACCACAACCACACTCTTAAAAATGTAAAAAATGATAGATCTAGAGATTTTCAAACCAAAATGAGTTGAGATGAGCTGTGTGGTATTGAATATTTCCTTGAAATTCTTGATGTTCAATCTTGGTTACTTGGAATAGAGAACTAGGGTTTTCCGTTTGCAAGAAGTATATTTGTGAAATGGTGAAAATTAGGTTTTAAGGGAAAATCTGCATATTTCATCGTCTTGACACTGACTGTCATGGCCATATCGTGCATCAAGGACAACAAGGTTGTTACATGCATGAACGATCATTGCCACGAATGTCATGAACTTCAACAAACTCCTTGATTTCTTGCGCCTTTTCTTTTGAAATCACCAAGTAACCATCCAAAATAATAAAACCCAAATAAAACACAATTAAGTGACTATCCAGATGAATTTAAAACCAAAAAAAATGAGGAATAATTAATATGCATTACGACCATGTATATGTAATCACATATTAGAAATATGAAGTCTTCAGCCGTTGCCAAAGAATACAAAGATATTACATGTATTGGGGACGACATCAGGAATGGTTTTGGGTGTTGTGGTCATGTGATCGGAAGCACCTACATCTAGGTACCAGTTAGTAGCAAAGGTAGCAACATTGCATTGAGAAGTGAATGCTTAGGCTAGGTGATTATAATTAGTCGACGGAACTTGATTGGCAAAGGAGGGGAGAGATAGGCAAAAAGTGACATAGTGACCATCTCTTCTACATAGCTGATAATGGAGTGGATGTCGTGCACGGCCACTATTAGAGTGATGAAAACGGCTGTCATGACCTCGTGAATAGGTGGGCTGTTTAAAGGATTTTGCTAAGAATGCAACAACTTGGTTGTTAGTGTAGTGTATTGATTATAGACAATAATTTTCTGTCTAAGCGAGTACATCTCTTAAGACAAGGTTAGTGCAATTTAATTTCACAAATTTTTCTTGTGTAATTATTTTTTACACTTCGACAGTAAGATTAGTTTATAATTTAACTTTCTCTACAACTCCCATTGTATTTTATTGGTAAGAGACATGATTTCTAAAAAAAACTCGGTTCCTAAAAAAAGACTCAATTTCTCAAAATGAGGCTCAAGTTTTATTTCCACTAGCAACTCCTTGGGGGGGCATTAGGCTAATGAATGCAGACTTGTGGCAACACAAGTTCGATCTATGAGCCGAACAGGTTTTACCGCTACCTAGCTGTCGTGCCTAAAGGCGGACAAGTTTGTGGGTTCTTCCGGCCCGAAATATGTTGGTTTTGGTTACCTAGTGTTGTATGTGTTCGCAAAACGTATAAGTACAAGGTCGCTTTTCGCTATTGGTTTACCTCGGGTAATAAGACTTTATTCGTTTCTTGCTTAATTTTTTTAACTTTCTCTAATGAATTAAAGTAAAGAGGAATTAATCTGATTAAAGTATTAAGGCCATTGTTTTTCTTCTCTTGTGACTCCCACATCTATGCATTCATTGCATTTAACAATGTCAATCACAATATTCTCACCACTTTCTAAACATTTCTCCTTTTGTTGCCCACTGCCTTTGCCTTTTTCTTTGTTACTTTCTTTTCTGTCTTCCCATCCTTTAATTACGCAGCTTCTATTTTGTGATGCCGTTTGGTAGGTTTGGGGATTACATGTGGAACACTCGATTTGTGCATGCTAGATCACTTTCACATCCTCCATATTTTGTCCCACCCACCCACCCTTCCAACACTCACTATGTGTACTTGTTTTCTTCTTTCTTAAAACATAAATAAAGAAGCCTCTTATTCTCCTTGATTAAGTTCACAAGATCCCTACCATGATGATATGATGCATCAAACCGTGAACAACATTTTGTATCTTTGCCTCTGCCAAAGGCAACTCCAATCACCCACAACCTAATTCTCTCTCTCTCTCCTCAAAAATCTTCCTTCTAGCTTTAGGGTTTTTTCTATCAATTAACTAATCATCCATCATCTTATCATCACTTAGTTAGTTTCTAATAATGTCTAACAACATACCCTTAAAACAACCAAGAAATGATGAAAACCCCCGGAAACAATCTTCCCAAAAACCACCGGAGCAAACCCTAAGGTGTCCAAGATGTGATTCAACCAACACAAAGTTTTGCTACTACAATAACTACAACCTCACTCAACCAAGATACTTTTGCAAGACTTGTAGAAGGTATTGGACTAAAGGTGGAGCCTTGAGAAACATTCCAATTGGTGGTGGTTGCCGGAAAAACAAGAAAACAAAATCTTGCACTTCAAAGACGTCGTTTGTCATCGGTGGTTCATCGTCGTCTTCCGGTAATGGGTTTTCATCTCCAGCAATGGATTTTCAACTTGGTGGGATGAACACGAACATGAACATGAACATGAATATGAACAACTACCCACATAGGGTTGTTAATCATCAATTCTCATCATCATCTTCTTTTGGTCATCAAAACAATCTTCCTTTTATGAATCTTGATCATCCTTTAGGGTTTAGTTACACTAAACCAGATCATGATCATAATCACAATCAAAATGTACCAAATTTTCAAGAAACTGGTTTTACATACACCAATCTTCATCACAACACTAATCTAACAACTTCTATTGAGTCTTTAAGTTCTTTAAACCAAGATTTGCATTGGAAGCTGCAACAACAGCGGTTAGCTATGATGTTTGGTGATGGTTCTGGTGAAAACAATCTAAACATTAATGATCATCACCGGCAAGAGCATAAAGAATCAGGGTTACAACCCATTTTGTTTCAGAATCTAGAAGCTTCTAGAAAGGAAGTTAATAGCGGTGGTGACGGTGGTGGTGGTGGTTTAGCGACGGAGTGGTTCTTCGACAACCACCGATTCGAAGCGGTGAACATGAATCCAGCAGCAGGAGGTAACCAGAATGGAAGTATTAACAATTGGAATGGGGTTCAAGATTGGCATCACATGAATCATTACAATGCAATTCCATAGTTCTTTTAATTCGGGTAATTAATTATCAAACAATGTTGTAATTTACTAATTTATATGTTGTTATGGTATCTAGCTTATTGTATTTGCATATCTCATAATGGTATGTTATTTTTACTTCTATGATATTAATTAGTGAATGTTTTTAAGTTAAGAAATTGTAATAAAGAGTAGTGTAAGTTAGGTTTTGATTTTTTTAATGGTTTGAACAAATACAAAACTTACCCAATGATCAAAGTAGTCTATCGTCTATATCAAAACAGTCATTGGCTTTCAGCCTACCATGTCGTGTCTATAATCATTAAGATGTTAATTAAAGATAATGGCTTAGCTAAAGTACGTCCATGTCGCCGAAACTACATAATTAATTCTCCATGTGAAAGGAAGGGTCAATCTGGGGTTGACACACGTGATTGTTTGTGTGTCGGAAAAGTTAGTTAAGTTGTTATCCTATTGTTTTTACAAACTAAGATGTACTTAGCAGTTAACATATAGGTATCTACAAACCTTACATCCTAGCTTCTAATGTTCGGATATCGCCATTAACCGTGATTATAATGTTCGGATGAGCATGTATAAATATGTAGAGTAAAAATAAATAACAATTTTGATAAATAAATAAAGTTGTGGTAAAAAAAATGTAAAGAAGAGAACATGCAAGTGGTGGGGCAGAATGAATATATATATATATGTTTTGATAATATATATATGCGGAATTGTTTGAGAAGTGTGAGTGAATCTGGAAACTGTTGTGATCAGACTTCTGGATAAACAGTTGTGTGAAACATAACAATAGCTAGGCAGCTTCTTCCCTTAACTACTACTAGACATAGCCTTTTGCAGACTAAACCCCATCCCCATACTCACCTTTCAATTCTCTCTCTCTCACACACACAATATATATCAGTACTACGTGTCCTTTTTCACCTATTCAATTAGGGTAACACAAAGTTTTACATATTTTATACTCATATACATGTCTCGGATGCGATCGCTTAATCACTAAACTACATCTTAGACGTATTATTTAAGGGTTGTTTGATAATTTTTGAATGATTAAGTTTAAATTATTAAGAAGTCTGAACCATTAAATTCATAAACATTAAAAGGTCTAAACCATTAAAAGTTATTATATTGCTTAACTATTCAATGGTAAATGTCTGATCAATTCAGCTAAGAGCTCTTAATTAATCATTCAGACTTAATATAATATTTAACCATTCAGAGACATATGTCTGAACCATTCAGACATCTGTCCGCGAAATAAATAGTCTGAACCATTAAGTGCTGAACCATTCAGACATCTGAACCATTAAGAGGCTGAAACAAACAACCCCTTAGTATATAACTAGATATTTTAGCCGTCTCGCGTGTTGGTCTGGAAACGTCTGGTTTTAAACTTTGTTACATGCGTTATCATTATGACATAAATGTGTGTGCTCCATATTAAGTTTGTGACAATAACATCTTTAGTTGGATAAAAGTGAATACAATGTTTTGGACATTGCAGTGTAAAGTCGTAAAAATAATTTAAACATGAGTGTAAAATTATAAACGTAGTTTAGAGATTGATGTGGTTAGACATAAACTAAAAAAAAGTATAATAACATGTCGGAAGTCGCGGTATAGAGTCGTAAAATTAATTTAAACAAAACGAGGGATACCAATCATATCATATTAGAAACCAAGATCTGTGATTCGGGCCTTGGTTTTTACATTGACCCCTTCAAACTTTGATATATTACATTCCCAAACACACATATATGGGTGGCTTACACACTGATCTTTTAACTTTTAATAAATCACTTTGACCCTCTAGTTTTTCCATTTAATAGGGTCATCCTATTCGCACATAGACCTCGGCGCCTCGCCTGGGTCACTTCTCATCAAAACACATCATCGTACGTAGTCACGGACGCCAAATAACCCCCTTATGCGCCGCACAGAGCCCTTTGCGCGGCGCCTGGGCCAATACGCATGCCCAACATCATCGTACGTAGTCCATCAGCAAGTTCATCAGCAGGTCAACAACCTTATGCGCTGCACATAGCCCTTTGCGCGACGCCTGGGTTGATTAAATTTTTTTTAAACGGCGGTATATTTGAGACTTCATTTTCACATCCAAACAATTAAACGAAATATAACATAAACTTTATAAACATCACAAATTAAACATTATAAACATTCCACACTTCAACAAACATTAATAATAAATAAAAGTTAAATATAACATAGGGCATTCCGCGGCACATAGGTTATTATTATTTTTTTTATTTTCGACACCCTATCCGCCGCACATAGGGCATTCCGCGACACATAGGTTATTATTATTATTTTTTTAATTTCGACACCCTATCCGCCGCACATAGGGCATTCCGCGGCACATAGGTTATTATTTTATTTAAAAAATTCCTCGTTTGACCAAATTCCCGATATTCCACAGTTGATGTTGACAGAAAAGTGACCCTAGGCGCCGCACCGAGGCCTATCCACAGCGCCTGGATTTAAAACAGATGTGAGGATAGATTTAGCAAGTGTGTGAATAGACAATGTGATTATATAAGAGAATGTGTTTTTCATATATGGAATGGTTTTAACACACTTTTCTAGGTGGTATAATTTTAAAGCATCTTACATATTTATTTATTTTAATTTTATTTTTTTAAAAGAGATTAAATTTGAAAAAAAAATATTTTTATTTTGTCAAAAAAATAATACATATTTCTCTCTCTTTTTGTGACTGAATATGTTTTACTAATAGCCGTCAAATATGTGGTTATGGATTAGGATCCACTAAATTTTTAAGTAAAAAACTTAATTTAATATTTTGATACTTACACATGATAGTTTTGATGTTGTCTTCATCAATTTCTTAATCGACTTCTTAATTGATGTTGTCTTCATCATATAACGCCGCAGCATTACGCGGGTTCCAGTAAAAATATATGAATGTTTGACTCAACAATCACAAGTTAAAGATTCGTTTTAAGAATATAAAAAACTCATTGTGATCAATATGGTGATTTGATAGTCAAAGTCATTAAACACGCCTTAAGGTTACCTATAACACTTCCCCAAAGTCATCAAGGGTTTGGTTCCCCTAAGTAAGGGTGAGGGGAGTCCACCCCACACCACCCCACACCACCTCACACTTTTTACTCCACCCCACATTCACCTCACATTCATCCCAAATCACCCGGTATCCACCCCACACCACCCCACATTATTTTTTTATTTTTATTTCTCATTTATTTAAAATTTTAATAAATATTGTGTAAAAGATTTTGGGTTGGTATATATATAAATAAATATTATGTAAAACACCTTCAACATCATTCACACAATCACACTTCTCTTCACCCTTCATCTTCATCTTCAATCTCAAAACCCTAAAAAAAACCTGCAACTTCACCACCCCAAAAAATGCCACCAAATCTCACCACCATCCTCCTCCTCTTCCTCTCCATCATCCGCACCATAACCCCCAAATCCACAATCGAACCATGCTCAACCACCGATACCTGCACCAAATTTTTTTTTTATTAGCCGTTAAACTAGCCGTTGGAGGGGGTGGGGACCACTCAAACGGTCGAATGGATCGGGGAAGAGGGCGGGGAAGACACCCCAAATCACACCCCAAAGTTCGGGGCCGTAGGGGGGTGGGGCGGTGTTCCCGCTCGGGGCCGCTTCGGGGCCACGCCCACCCCGCACCCACTCCGGTTACTCTAATTAAAAGAACTAATTAACCACTCGTGGCTATAAACATAGACATTAAAAAATATACAAGATTAAATAGTACAAGATTGAAAATGAGATTAAGCGTTTTTAAAATCTTGAATTATTACAAAATCGATGTAGAAAATGGTAGAATTAAAGTGTAATTAGGGGGGGATAAGAAAGAATTGAAGAAATGAAATTGGAGGAGCGTGTCTTATATTTATAGCGGAAATATGGTGATTGGGCATTGCAACATCTGCTCTAATTTGAACCGTAAACCCAAACCCGATTTGCTACAAAATCTCTCCATTTGATCACAAATTAAAATTAACTAACCATTATGTTATTACATTTTTTTGTGTTAACATCATTAATTAATAGATTTATAACCCATATAATAGTTTTTTATGAAATTATAAAGGTTGTTATCTAAATAAGTGAATACTTAAAGGAAATTCGAATAATTATATAAAAACTTCATTTTTGTAAAATTTATAGTGTTTTAAAATTAATTAAGTTAGTTTGGCTAATTTAGGGTTCGATTATGCTATTAATGAAACTTGATTTAGAACGCTTAGAGAAAAAAATAACACTTTTAACTAAAAGGACTAAAGGTGTAACATTTGTATTAAAACAACATTATTATCCATTTTTTACTCATTTGAACCGTTCCTACTATCAATTTACAAGTTTTCAACTCAAAACCTCATAAAGGTGTTTATCATAGTTTTATCATTAAGCCCAACTAATTCTGGCAATCTCGAAAACTTTTTTAAGCAACTTTAAACATTTAAATATAAATAGAAGGCAAACGGGCAACAACCTGCGTCACTAGCCCTTTTTGGATAACAAAGTCTAGTCTTTTACAATCTACATTCATAAATCTTGGGGCCATACAATACTATGCATGACCCGTTGAACTTGACTAAGTAGCTCGATAGCTTCGAGCGCTAGAAAACCAAATGTATCAAATACGAATGGTATAAACACATGTTGGTTGTCAATACACGTTTTCTCGTACTTGGCCACCTTGCATGAAGCAACTTTCAAAGCAGCTTGACCTACCGTGAAAGAATTACTTCCCGGACAAGCCCACAAGAGGGGAAACCGCTGTTAGATCTACACACACGTGTTTCTCTCCTATCGGCTATCTTCGAGTACTCTAGTACAAAATTAGAGGAATGAATGAGAGTGAAATATAATTAAGAAATTTGAAAATAATGTAATTTAATAAAAATAAATAAAAAGATGATATAACTAAGATAAATAAAAGAAAAATTAATTCAGGTATATAATCAGGCAAACATGTATACCTAATCGGGAAACTAGGTTGGGTAAACAGGTATATCATGTAATTCTCTACCATTCTCATATCCGAAAAAAGTAATCTCATACCTGAACCTATAAATGTCCCAAATGTTTCGGGTTTCCTCACTGGGTTCAAGTTTGATTGTCATCCCTAGAAATAATTAACCCGTGTTGTAAAAATCGCCCTACTCAGCCGAGTACTTGTGACTAGGGCAGTTACAGAAGCGAGTTTTTCCTACACGAAAAAATTCCAAAGTTCTGGTCAAACAACGAGTGCTCGGGAAAAAAAGAGTACTCGGTCAACTCGGCCTTAGGGTAATTGTACAAATTTTTATGAAATAAAAACATAAAGCCTACTTTTTTGGACCAAAATACCATATCAAAAGCCCTAAGTCATGGATTATTGCCTGGTATTTCCCTTCAACGACTTCTCTTCCCTAACACTCAAAATCAAAGACGGAAATTACTTGGAGATACCTTGGAAGACGGAAGTTAAATGTTTCATATGTCTTAAAAATATTAGAATAGTTTTTAACTTTTGAAATACTTTGGTATTGAAACATTTATCTTTTTTATTACTTTGATATCCACATATATTGTTATAAATTTTAGTATACTTATGATATATGACATATATATATATATACAATACCCAAAAGTTAATGTCATCATTAATTCATTATGTCTTAGTGCTGCCTGAGTACTCCCCGAATAGATCGATACTTGCAACTCTTTAGTCGATTGAGTTGGGACCATCTAGCGATTTTTGCAACCTTGGAAATAACATAAAAAAGATCAAAGATAAATATAAGAATAAAAAATAAACAAAAAATAAAACCTATGAGAGTCGGGTTTCAAACCTGGTCTACCAAGTCCCACAACGACACAGCGTGAACCTTAAACAACTCCTCCCCTTCGGGCTACTAAGGTGGTGTTTGTTTTTCTTAAAAAGGTCTGCGCATGCATTGTCATCTGTAGACTGTTTGTTTTGTCGAAGACGTTTCATTAAAAAGCGTCAGTGTAAGCTCGTCCTGGTGCATATTTGGTCCAACCACTTCTAAGATCTTCTAAGGGTTGTAGAGAGTTAAACACCACCTAATACCACCACCCACTTTCCACCACCCAATACCACCACCCACTGTCCACCACCCAATACCACCACCCACTGTCCACCACCCAATACCACCACCACTGTCCACCACCGCTATAACACCCCAAAAGGTTAAAGGGGTTGTAAATAATAAATAAATTGCAAGAAGGGTTGCTTTTGCCATGTTAAAATACTTAATGGTGAAATTAATAAGTCTTATAAGATCCCCCTTATTTCACTGCTGCGTTTCTAAAGAACTCAACAAAACTTTAATTGTATATAAAGAGGCTGCAAATTTTAGTTCAGTTTTGATTTAAGGTGTGAATCGGTGGTTGTACTGCTTTTGTCAAAGGGGTAAAAGGAAATAGATAGCAGTGTTCATCATTTGATAAGCCTAAACACATCTTAAATACTTAAGCTTTATATAGATTAGGCTCTATAGAGCTGAAGGCTTAGAAGGAGTAAATATTTCATCTATTGCAAATCAATGACCTTCTATAGCTGAAAATGGTCTAGTTACAATTCAATAGCGTGTGTTGCTGAATAAGGGGTTAAAAAGGTTTTATTTGCAAACTCTTTTATGAGGTAATAATATGAATACAATTAGTTATTTATTTCTTTAGTGAATTGGGAGGGTTAGATATATGGGGGATGGCTAGAATGGAAACTCCGTTATATCAAGAAAACTCTAGAAACCTCACCATAGCCATTGATCTTATTAGATCAATGGCTCTTATTAAATCTGACTTTTTATTTAATTATTTATTAATAAAAAGTACAATAAGGGCATTAAAGTCATTTGACCTCATGCCACAAGTACACTCTCTCTCCTACTTTTTAATTTTATATAATTTCTCTCTCCTACTTTTTTTATTTAATATAATTTCTCTCTCATACTTTTTAATTTAATATAATTTCTCTCACATACTTTATAATTTCTCTCTCCTACTTTTTTTATTTCAATGACATTAGCTGATACGTTTGTTACACATTGTTACACTAGTTGATAGGTTTGTTACATCTTGTTACATATTAACAAAAATGAATGGACTATGTGTCACTCAAGACATATTACGTTTGTTACATCATGTTACACATGTTACACATGTTACAACGTGATACATATTATATAAAAACAAAACTCCATTGATTACGTTTATTATATCTTGTTCATATGTTACAACGTGATACACATTTTATTAAAAATTGAAGGATTACGTTTGTTACATCGTGTTACATATATTTTAAAAAACAAAACTGTATGGATTAGGTTTGTTACATAGTTTCAATCATGCTTCGTTTCTTGATAATCTCTTCATTTTTGATACAAAAGTTCATTCACCTACAAAAAAGAACTAGATGGATTAAGTGTCAATCCAACAAGTTACATATGTTACATCGTGTTACATATTTGGATCTTTAAAAAAATCAAAGTTACATATGTTACATCATATACATATTTGAATAAAAAACAAAGTTACATATTGTTACATAGTTAACTTAAATTTAAAAAAGCAATAAAGCAAAATCACATAAGTTACATATTGTTACACATTTAACTGAAATTTAAACAACTTGTTGAAAACTAACCAGCACGTATGCCAAGCACTCGAATCAGCAAAGACAAAACTAGATGGTTAAAAACACTTGTAGTACATTTGTTACATCGCGTTACATATTTTATTAAAAAAACTAGACGGTTAAGCTCTAGTCAGACATGTTACATCGTGTTACATATTTTATTAAAAAATGGAAAACATTATATGTCAATTCTGACATAGTATGACATATGTTACATTGTGTTACGTATTTTAATTGGAACTATATACTTATGGAAAGTTGTTATAAAATCCGATACATGAATAAAAAAATCAAAGTTACATATTGTTACATATTTAAGTTAAATTTAAAAAAACAATAAAGCAAAATTACATAAGTTACATACTGTTACATATTTAACTGAAATTTGAACAACCCGTTGAAAACTAACCGGTACATATGTCAAGCATTCAAACAGTAAAAACAAAACTAGATGGTTAAAAACACTTGAAAAAATAGTTAGTACATTTGTTACATCGTGTTACATATATTATATTAAAAACAAAACTAGATAGTTAAACTTCAGTCAGACATGTTACATCGTGTTACATATTTTATTAAAATATAGAAAACATTACATGTCAATTCTGACATAGTATTACATATGTTAAATTGTGTTACATATTTTAATTGGAACTTTTTACTTATAGAAAGTTGTTATAAAATCCGATACATAAATAAAAAAATCAAAGTTACATATTGTTACATATTTAACTTAAATTTAAAAAAGCAATAAAACAAAATTACATAAGTTACATATTGTTACATATTTAACTTAAATTTGAACAACCTGTTGAAAACTAACCGGTATATATGTCAAGCATTCGAACAGTAAAAACAAAACTAGATGGTTAAAAACACTTGAAAAAATAACTATTACATTTGTTACATCGTGTTACATATATCTATTAACACAAGCCGCTTTCATTCTGATTACAATATTTATGTTACATCACGTTACAAATATAGATCTAAAGAAAAACAAATACCTATAAATAAAATGTTACACATTGTTACATATTTAACCAAAATTAAATAAAAAACTAAATATAAGCCTATATACGTCAAAACTGTAATTTCTTCTTTTTTGTTACATCTTAAATTTTACTAATTTTAGTATTTTACTACACAGAGAAGAAGCACAATACAAATTAATTGATTCAGATGACTTATTTTACTTTTGACCATCTAAAAAATATAATAATTCAATGTGGACCCACGTGTATAGTAACAAATTGAAATAAAGTGAATAAGAATTCAAAAAATAAAAAGAAAGAAATTAATCAAACTCAAGTCATAAAGCTTCTCTGTAAAAAAATCTCATAAATAGTCACATCAAATAATATCAACCATACAATTCATACCAAATTAAACTTATACCATACCGTATTAAATTATTATCTTACCTGTTGTTGACAATTTTCATAATCTTCATAATCTCAAATGGTTCTTATGGTTGTTTGGTGACAACGCTGCTTGATCGCGAAAAACAATAACGATCCAGGTAGAAACAGAGCAAGAACAACAACCTTGA
The DNA here is from genome assembly GCA_030867185.1 of Tagetes erecta. Classification (NCBI taxonomy): domain Eukaryota; kingdom Viridiplantae; phylum Streptophyta; class Magnoliopsida; order Asterales; family Asteraceae; genus Tagetes; species Tagetes erecta. The sequence goes on from CM061490.1 coordinate 9,891,916, forward strand.
AGGAACAACAACAACAACCTCTATCAATTGACATTGTTTGGTTGAGATCTTACATGTCTGAAACAAAGCAAGAACATAACAAGCATCAATTGTTGTAGCCACCGTTGCCGCCGCTGATGCGGCGAAAGGATGTCATTGTTGCAGATCCGGTCCGACGAACAACAGATCTGGTAGCAGATCTGGTCATCGTCATCACAGTCACAACAGATCTGGTAGCAGATCTGGTCATCGTCATCATCGAAGCTTTCCGGTGACGTTTCCGGTGTCGACCAAATCCATATCCATATCTCTCATACGGATGGTTGTCATATGAAGATTCAAACAATTTGAAAATTTTGAATTATGAATGTGAGATTGAGAAATTTGAAGATAGAGAGAGAAATTTATGTAGTGATATTGAGATATGTGAGATCAGTTGTCAGGATTGAGATATATGTTAAGAAATACAAAATAGAAAATGACTATTATATCATTGAAAACTATAAGACAAAACTTATGAATATAGAGGATGTGGCTTGATCTCAGCCACATATATGGGTTTCTTGGGTTTTCCCAATAAAACCAAGTTTCTATATTATACATCTTCTAGATATATGTCTTTGCAATATCTTATCATAAGATACAAGGGAAAGAAAGGAACATATAAGTGTTGAGTTTGTTAGTAGTTAACCAAATATAACAAAGTGCATGTCATGCTAAAATTTGTTGAGTAAAACAGTTAGTTCTCTTATTAAGAGTCTTTGTTTAAAAATAGTTTTGAGATGCATATTAAGCTATTGATGTAAAGGAATTTATGAGGTCATGCATGCTTTTAGTGCAAGCATGAAGTTATATTATAAAGAAAAACTAGTTTTACAAGTGAATTATTCTAAATGATTATATCAAGAACACAAAGATTTATACTTTCACGCTTTAATAATTTGAAATCAAAACCTTTTCAAAAGATTGAAATATAATAAATTGGTAATACGGGTTTTGAAGCCATTCATCGAACAGAAGAGTCTTATGGATTAAAGCTTTTTCTAGTTCATAAACCAAATAGATTTTGATACATATTATTGTTGGTTTTATTAGGAAACATAGGTCTATTCTTATAAAGTGTTTACGTGCCACTAGAAACTAAGAATATGCCTCTATGAATATTATAGGTTTGACCCGTTAGACGATCACTATTTACGTTCAAGACATGTAAGCCTTTAAGTGTTAAGGTGAGTTTCATGACCAACTCCCCTTTTTAAATGTTTTGGGCTGAAATACATGCTCGTTGATGTTTTGAGTTCAAATGATTTTATGTATTATTATTATTACTTGTACAAATGACAAATCATTAAGCACAATCGCTCGGGATATATATACGTATAGTGGGTGTCGTCTATATTTGAATGCAAACATTTTGCAGTGTAAGAGGTGAAACTCAGATGTGTATATATATTATGCGAAAGTTATTTGGTACTAAAACCATTTTGAATCAGAATTGATTTGTGTACAATTAATTTGATAATACATTTCGAAATGATTTACATGTCAATATCATCAACTCACCAGCTTTGTAGCTGACTTATTTTAGCATGTATTTTAGGTAACTTGTAGACGTGCAAGCAGTCATATTACTTGAAATGTAGAATTGACGAAAATATAAAGAACACTTTTTGAAGGCTTTGGTTAGAATTTAGAAAGACTTTTGGTGAAGATTATATAAAGGTGACTAAGAAGTTTTAAAGTGGAGGCTTGGAAGTCCTAGTATAGATTTCCTATAGTTGTTTTGTATTAAGACAATTAATGACTACTTTTAGAATGGTTATTTTGTAAAAAAAAAAATTATATAAGTTTTTCCGCTGCGGTACTATGCTAATCGGTCATGTTTGGCCTCGTGAAAACGGGGTGTGACACTAACAACCGCCCACTATCCCCAACTACCACCGTCCAACACCCCCACCACCACCACCCATTGTCCCTCATCACCACCGTCCACCACCTCCCTCTGTCACAACCACCACCACCGTCCACCGCCACCCATCGCCTACCACCGTCCACTACCACCCTTAAGGGTGCTCAATGGGTCAGGTTAGTGGGTTGGTATGTGAAACCCAACCCGAACTTGAAAATTTTATACAACCCCATACCTGACCGGAACATGACCTGATTTTTAGTAAGAGTTATCAGGCTAGGAGGCGCCTATATATGTTTAGAAACGAACGTTATCAGGCTAACTACTTGGATCAACACCTAGCTAGCTAGCTAGGTCGTCGACACATCATAGTAATTTTGCATTTTGGAAGGTTCTCTATCTATAAAAGTAAGTCAATCTGAAATTTGAAATTCATTACTAGATCATCTTGAAGGTTAATTACCATCCTTTTTAGAACCTAATAGAAGTAGCAATTACATTACATATATAATATATATATAAACTACTAAGAAGGAAGGTCGGTGGCTACAGTGCCACCGTACCTCCTTTGAAGCTTGCTGTACAACACTCATTTGCTTGATACGTGTCTAACATACATATACTGAAACTTCGTGTTTACTTGACCATTGTCTTCAACGATTTCAACAGTGGATATCAGAGATGGGAGAGAGAAACGTGGAGAAAATATATGTCAACTATGGCCTCCGGTCGGCAACCCTTCGTAACCGGAAACGTATACTGAGAAACCAGATCTTGTAACGCTAGCTAATGGGGTTATGATTTAAGTGCCGACGATATATCTAGATATCGTCTCACTTCTTCTTCTTCTTCACACCTCTCTATCGTTTTAATTGGAAAATCTAGATATCATCTTCCAACGGCTTTGCAAAATACCCAAATCTGCCGGATCTAGAATGTTTAACCGTCGAACTGTCGAAACATCAGAAAACAACCATCAGAGCATCAACTGCGGTGACATGCGACGAGTGGTGTGGTGGTGGGTAGGTTGACCGGTGGTTTTAACGGGGAGAGAAAATTATAAAAGAGAGAGATATAATGGTGACCTTGCTACAACTGTCTCCAACAGTACAAACTCTTGTTTCATTTAATTTGTTTATAGAAATTTTAGTTTTTTAACAGCTCAAACAAACATATACTTTAATCTTTCCGTTTTGACTTAGTTTGCCATTTAAGTTTAGATATAACTCGATCTTTCTAGTCGCCACCTAGCATGGTTCAGTAGACTTTAGCAGATTTACAATTTTATCCTTCCAACTTAACTTTGACATATTAACGAATTTAACTCCTATTTTACTTTTATATATTTTCGTCTTTTAATTTGTAATTAGTTACACATTTACATCGAGTCCTATCGTGCGAGACATATCATTGTGTGTAACAAAGTCACATATATGAGACATAGCCGCTGTATATATCTTTATTTGCGACATTAACACCCGACTTTAAGTTAGTTATCATTTTTACTTTTATGTTTCCATATATCCTTGTTTTTAATACATGACGCACTAACTTTTCACTGTAACGTTCGAGACATAAAACTTATTTTATCAACGCGTGTTCACTGCAACGTTCGAGACATAAAACTTATTTTATCAACGCGTGCGACAAAGTCATATACGTGAGACACGGCCGTCGCATCGCGCGGCCCGGCTTCATATCTAGTTTTAATAAGATGTGGTAATGTGTCTAATTCCTTCACGGTTCAAAACTCTTTATCAACATTAAGTTAAAAAGATTGTTGATTTTACATTGGACAGATCCATTTGACTTAATTAGTCATATCTTATGTTCCACACATTTAGATCTTTCTTAATTCAATATATATTTTTAAGGTGAAATCGGTTATTGTTGTTGGTACAATCATGTGTTTGACAAAATCTGAATAATTAGTGCTGAATGGTTAAGAGATCTGAAACATTAAGTGGTTCCATCAATGAGAGAGATGTTGAGGTAGAACTTCAGATGAGTATAAAGTTAGTATATGCTCCATTCAGTTTCATTCAGCATCTCTCAGTTTCTTAACCATTCAGCACTTAACTAAACCATTTAGAGGCTATTTTTTTTTCTGAAACAAACGTGCTGAATGCTGAATGGTTAATCACTAAACTGAACCATTAAGAGGTAAACAAACATCCCCTAACTCATGCAACATATGTGCTAAGAGGGTTCAAACCAAATTCGACACAAACGAGATTGGTGATGTAGTAGATGTTTCTCAATATGCTATCTCAAGGCGCAAGATCGATGAACCAAGAACAACTTTATTATTGCAAGAGAAAACTTTACGAAAAAATAATATTTGAAAATAAGTTACACATTACATGAAAGATATATGAAAATAGAAACATAAATTGTTTAAACTCTAACTTGAGCCTTGAACAAATAAATTTAAAGTAAAAATACACTATTAATACAAAATTAAATATCGACGCTTTTAAAATTGGTGTGTTATAAATCCTATCATTTAATTAAAAAAAGGTAAAGAAGAATAAACATACAAATATTCCAAATGATAGATATCCGGCAAAAAAATTATGGTGAGACTCATGTACCAGGTCGAGCGTACGGGTCGGCAAACATGGGTGTTGGCCGTAAATTGCGATGCATTATTTGTTAAGTTGTTTATTCGGATAGCACCCCCTAAAGTCTAATCTCTACAACTTACAAATTTATCTGGGTAGCGTCCCCTCAAGATTTGAAACTGGGTCTCAAAGAAAGTTCAGCTCTAAATCGAGTTTAAATATTCCTACTTCGACCAGTTGAACCGGCCATCATTGACATATTTAAATTACTAATTTTATGGAACTATTATATATAAATTATTATAGCAGATTTTAACATATATTTAACATGTAAATATACGCCATATTATATTTATTGGGACATCTTAGACAAATATTATGATGCGTTTAGGGTGTATTGACTATGGATGCAAGAATAACTCCATAGTTAAACTTGTTTGAGTGCGAGCAATCAAATGATCGATGAGTGATATACATCTCCCTACACCCGACCAGTTAAACTAACCATCAATGACATATTTATATTATTTATTTGATATGAAACTATTATAGCAAATTTCCAACATATATTTAAAATCTAATTACACGATATATTACATTTACTATGACACCTTAGACAAACATTACTAATGAATTTTGGGCACATTGGCGGTAGATTAGAGATCGAATAACTTCATAGTTAAGTGTGTTTTAGTGTGACCAATCCAGTGACAAGTGATCTCCTAATCAAGAAGTTTTTATTCGGACAATCAGAATTAAATCCTTGAACTCTTAGTGGTAAAGAGACAATATTTGTGGTACGAGAGGCCAAATGTTTCAAATGATATCAGAGGCACTCCCGTTTTGTTATGTTTGCGATGATGAGGCAAAACTCATAGAGGAATATGGGTCTAAGTGGAGATGTTTGTGACAGCTTAGGCAAATCTCATATCTTTCTGTTGTATTTTACCCGATTTGTTATGTCACGTGAGAGAACTGGGATATAAGAAATGTGTCGGCTCAAATACTACCAATACCAATGCATTTTGGACGTATTGGATATGAACGAGAGCAGGGGCGAGGCATAAGAGGGACCCAAGAGGGTCCGGGCCTCCCCAATTTTTTCCGTCCGAAGTGTTGTTTTGTTGGTCGGTTGTTGATTTTTTATATATATATTGAGTTTGGCCTCCCGAAACATGAGCATTATAAAAAAATTTATGGGTTTTTTAACTTTGGCCTCCCCGGGTAAAAAATCCTGACTTCGCCACTGAACGAGAGAACTACAAACAAAAACAAACTTGAGTAGGAGCAATCTATGAATATGTAACCTTCTAGAAAGTTTTATTTTGACAAACAAAAACAAATTCATACGCACTTAGTGGGCAAAACGGAAGAGATGCCGGATCCATGTACATTTATAGGCTCAAACTTTGATAAATTACATCCATTGTCCCAACCCTTTATAAAATCGTAACATATGGTGGTATTTGACATGGAGGAAAGTCAAAGTCGTCATCATATTATGCTTAAAATGTCTTTTAAATTAAAGGAAAGAAAAGAGAAACACTAAAAAATTGATAGGGTCCATATATAAATGCAATGATCCAGCACATTCAAATGATACAATTATGTAAATAACCCTATATTTAAACTATATATTTGATATGCATCTATTATGAAAGATCTTAGACATATATTTAACTATTAATTATTTGATATCCAATTATCATAGAAGATCTTCGACGTTGTACTTATATATAAACTATCTATTTGATATTAGATTGTTTATTGTAGATTATCTTGTAAGAAATGTCTAAGACTATCTATGTCTCATCTCCACTCTCAATATATATATAGATACTAATGAATAAAGAAGTTTTATTTTGTGATGTCCTCTTCACTCAAGTATCTATATATATTAATAAAAAAAAGTTTTTAAAGATACTTGTCATTCGTTAGAGCATCTTAGATACATTTTCTCGCTCAAAACCTTATATAGAAACACTACTTAATATTTATTCATAAAATAAAAAGATCACATTTATACCTTATAAAGTGATTTTATAATTGATAAGTCAAAAATTTCATAGAAAATTTAATTTAGTATTTATTCCTAAATTAATAGATCTCATTTAAACCATATATTTATTCATATATATTACAAACTGATTTGATACTTGATAATCAATATGTGCCTATAAAAGCAACCAAACAAGCGAAAATGAATAACTTGCATTTCATGTTGTATGATGATCTATCATATATATATATATATATATATATATATATATATATATATATATATATATATATATATATATGTTTTTAACATGTTTTGAACATTTTGGCAAATTTTTGAAAATAAATGGATTTTTTAATATCATTCGGTGAAATATTATCTTTAATTGTGATTATAATTTTTTTAAGTGAAATATGTAATAGTGTTCATAAAAGTTATGAAATGTATTTGAAAACTTGTAAGGGGTTATAAGAAATTAATGTTGTAATTATTTTAACTTTATCGAAGTTACAATTATTTTAATTTTTACGTTGTTAACGTTCAACCCGTGTGACACACGAGAAATAACCTAGTGACACATAATTATCATTTTATTTTATTTTATGTATCACTCTTATCATAATCATCTCAATTAAATTAATAATCTTTGTTATTAATTGAATTATTTTTAAATAACTATTTACTAAAGTTTCGTTTATTTAATATGATAAACTTAGAATTTAAAATTCAACTAAGATTTTTATTACTTGTTTTAAATCACTTTAAGAGATTTTATACTATTTACAATCGAAATTAAATGGTTTAAATAAGATTCATACAATTTCTCCAACATAATAGTAAATTTAGTTTTTGTTATGCTATATTAAGTTTAAAATTCCTCCTTTATTAAAAACAAACTGAAAATGAACAGTAACCAACCTAGGGGTATTTTAGTAATTTCGTATCTGGTCCATTTTATCTTCTCTACATATCTCTCGGTACACAAACAAGTTTCTCTTTTCAGCGACAGTGATCGGAGAAAGAGGTGTTCAAACCTGGCTTTTTGAGACACATGTGGGTGACGACGCATACAGAGGTTATTCAATGTGGTGGCATCGGAGGAGTGAGTGGTGGCGGTGAGCGGTGGCTATGATCTTGGTGATGATCTTGGTGATGAGGTGCGTCAGGAAGAAGGGGCCGACTGTTGCTTCCATGCAACCATCATCTCCGCTGTGCAGCGCCTTAGACAAATTCATATTCCTCTGTTTCCGAAGCCCTAAATAATGGTTTGTGGTTGCAAGCGGCGGACGTCGGGGAAGTGAATGACCAACAAACGTCAAGGATAAGTTGTCAATCTTGATTTTTTTTCACTGATTTGCGTTTAGATCTGGATTTTATTGTGTACAATTGCTTTTTTGACGGCTAATTTTGTTATTTTCAGTATACAAGAATGTTCGTGATTGTACAAGGATGAACTTTTTTGTATGACCATGAGTTATGATTTACTTTGTGAGGTTTATGATTGGTGTTGTTGATAACAAAATTGAAGGCTTGCTTCATCCTATGAAGATTGAATTGGTAGGAACAAACTTGAGGTCTAGCATCTTATGGGAATTTGATTTATAAAAATTATTATTAAAAATAAAAAATGGTGCACAAGAAGGTATAATCATAAACATGTGTGATTCAACTTCAATAGCAACATCTCGATAAATGAAGAAATTTGCGGGAAAGTAGACACGTGTTGCCTTTAACGTGACGGTTAAGTAAAAGCCAAATGCAAAATCATTTGATGCATCTCTGTTACCACTAAAATACATGTCTTTTGGCTTTCTATGAAAATAGTTAAAATATATTAGTACAAATAGTTAAAATATATTAGTACAATGAGCAGTTACCATTTATAAGTGGTAACCACGCTTGAAACCCCGCACGCGTGACAGCATAACAAAGTTACGCGAGCCACACAAATACTCCTAGTTTAATTTAAATTCGGAAGGCTATAGGATTATAAACCTCAGTTTTTGAAAAAAATAAAGTTTTAATTTTTATCTCTAAATATTTAATTAGAGTAAATGGAACCAAGTTTTGAATTCTATATATATCTATTGTATCTAATAACCTCAAATTTTTATATTTAAAAATTTAACACCACGTGTACATGATTATTTAAATACTTATTTTAAAATATTTTTATTAAAGATTACACGTATATGCTAGCATATAGTATATCAATATAATTGTTTCTTTCATAATCCAACCATATTTCCTATCCTATTACATTTAACAATTGTCACTATAAAATACTAATATTTGTATCTTATTGTTTAGCATCACATCTACTGTATATATATGTATGCAAATGCATTCATCTAGCTAATTAACAACACTTAATCTCCATGGGTGACAATAGCTGCAATGTTAAGCTCCACATAGCAATGCTTCCATGGTTGGCGTTTGGTCACCTTATTCCATTTCTTGAACTTGCAAAGCTTATGGCATCAAAAGGCCATAAAATCACCTTCATTTCAACTCCAAAAAACATCAATCACCTCCCTAAAATCCCACAACCCTTAACTCCTTTCATCACTTTCATCAAACTCAATCTACCAAAACTTCAAAATCTCCCCGAAAACGCCGAATCCACAAGAGATTTACCTTCTAATAAGGTTAAATACCTCAAAATCGCCTACGATCATCTCAAAGAACCGGTAGTAGATATTTTAAACACCTTATCACCAAACTGGATCATTTATGATTTCACTACTTATTGGTTAGGACCAATAGCAGCTGAATATGGCATCAAGACCGCGTATTTTAGCGTCTTCCCAGCTCTTATGCATGGTTACTTGGGCACCCCAGAGACGATGATGCATGGATATGATGACCGTGACGACTTTCTTAAAAAACCAAAGTGGGTTACATTCGAATCCCAAGTTAAACCTAGTGGTTTTCAGCTCACTAAAGCGACCGAAAACTTGAGTTCAGAAGTTGAAAACGTGAGTGATGCGTATCGACTTGGAGCCACCATACAAGGATCTGATGTCGTAATTGTGAGAAGTTGTTTCGGGTTTGAACCTGAGTGGTTGAACCTCCAGAAAGAACTCTACAAAAAACCTGTCATTCCAGCGGGGTTATTACTTGCGGTAGATAACCCCGATGGTAATGCAGATTGGTTAGAAACCAAAAAATGGTTGGACATGCATGAAAAAGGGTCGGTTGTATACATTGCATTTGGAACAGAAACAAAACCGAGTCAATACGAGTTGACTCAGTTGGCTTTAGGGTTAGAGATGAGTTTGTTACCCTTTTATTGGGTGTTAATTGATCAACGTGGTTCGTTAGATGAGGTGGTTGAGTTGCCAAGTGGGTTCGAGGAGAGGACACATGGACGTGGCTTGGTGTGTCGGGGTTGGGCACCGCAATTCAAGATAGTGAGTCATGACTCAGTTGGTGTGTTGTTGATTCACTCGGGAATGAGTTCGGTAGTGGAAGGGTTTCAACTCGGTAAACCACTCGTGTTGTTGCCGTTGTCGGTTGACCAAGGTTTGATTGCGAGTTATTTGGTGGAGAAGAAAATGGCGTATATGGTGCGTAGAGATGACGTGGATGGATTGTTTACGCCGGAATCGGTGGCTGACTCACTGAGTCTTGTGATGGTGAGTGAAGAAGGGAAGATGTATAGAGAGAAAGCCAAGGAGATGATGTGTTTGTTTGGTGATAGAAAGGTGCAAGATAAGTGTTTGGATGAATTGTTGCATGTTCTTCAAATGTCATTGTCATGCAAGGAGTAGTTGTTTGGTAATATTATTACATCCGTGGTGCATTAATTTGAAATATCAATAATAAACTATTTTAAATTATGTGTATTACATGGGTAAAGTAATAAAAACTAAATAAATTTAAAGTTCTTACAAAAATTATTATTTGAATTGAAGTTACGTATTATAGGAAATAAATGTGTGTTAAAGTATAGAGATAAATGGTAATATTGGTTTTAAAAGGCATGACTTTAGCCTTTTGTTTTCTACCTGTATCAACTATTGAACTGATTAGTAATAATCCCAACTTTTATTATTTTAACAATCAACAGACCATCGTTAAAAAAAGTTAACGCCTTTAAATTTTTACGAACTCAAGACCAATGTTTTATGGCTTTTGATCGAAAGAAGAATACGAATCGATTAATGTAAAAATTACCTCGTAACGACACTCCGAATGACCATAGTATACCCTAAACTTTTATTATATAAAAAAACCAAGTCAAACCGCGCGCGAACCTAGTGGGTTGACCCAAACTCGGGTTCAACCCGAAACTGACCCACACTCATTCAATGTAAACTCAAACCCACAAATTTCATATTAGGTTCAGGTCATGTTTTCGGGTTAAGTCAAAAATTCTCAACCCTCTACTAAATTATTATTTACCATGACTATGACGGGGTCGCGCTTCCGCGACAATATTGCGGTTATAACTTTATTAAACGCGTTATGATTGTGACATTAAATGGTGTCTCGCGTTACGACTGTCATATTCTTAATTGACAGGTTAAGTTGAACTTATCCATGCGGTTATGCACTCTTCGAATAAGAATCCATTTTCTGAAAGATCCTGACCATGGCCGGCTCTTTATTGAAACAATTTAGATATATGTCTAAGGCCTCACCAATTATAGGGCCTCAAAAATTGAAGTTTGTTTTATAGGGCCTCAAAAATTGAAGTTTGTTTTATATTGTTACTAACTTACTTTTATTTAGGAATTAGAGATTACAGAATATGATAATTGAATTCTTTATAGCTTTATTGTATATTAAGTTGCTGCTTTGTTTGAATAACCTATAAATGAATTATACTTAGAACGATTACATATTATAATATCAATTTAGTGAATTGCTTTGTTTCTTTAGTGTGTTTTACTCTGTTGATTTATTGATTCAGTAGTTTATTAATTTTCAATATAGCACACTTATTTCCAAAAGAAACACTTTTAATCTTTTAGTTCATTAATTATTTGATTATATTTCAAATCGAAAATACGAATTATGTCAATAATTTTTTTTTAAAAAAAGCGAAAGAAATAAAAAAAGAAGTTACGTAACAGTCACAAAAAATTTAACAAATAATGAAATATTTAACAAAAATTTGCTCAAGAGCCAAATGATAAAGGACTATGGTTTAGAGCAATGACGTTCGAAAAACTAAAAAGGGCCCAAAATTCTTTACTCGTCTAAGGCCTCTAAAAAGGTTGAGCCGTCACTGATCCTGACTTTCGTGCTTTGGTGGGTCTCCAAGATCCTTTCGATGACCTATGTTGTTTTAAAGAGATATCTATATAATCCAATTGATTGGGTAAAGCCCGAGGTAGCAGGGTAACCAAGAAAACTATACAGAAAAGGCAGTTCTTTTCTAATATATTAGTACTAATTCATATCATATTAGTCTTAGTGATCCTAGATTAGTGAGTCCTTTAACATGTGATACTCGCATGATGCGACTCGTTAGTGATGTCATTACTCGTGTTAGGTTCGTGAAATAACATCGTTAGGTATACACAAAAAATAATATCACATCTTACTCTTTGTGGCGTGGTATTGTGTGGAACACATTATGATGTAAAGTTATAAATAAATTTTAATTGGTGACCATAGAAATGTGCCATTTCTTCCTTATATAAATGTTTATAAATTTATATATTTAAAGTTTCAATTTTGCTTTTTTTATTAAAATTTCATCCCTTCTATTCTCTAGTTCTCAATTTAAATTGAGTTATCTCTTAAATATTACTAGCTATATTTAATACTAGTTTAGTACCAATACTATGCTCGGGAACATAACACACAAATGATGATTTTAAGGATATTTATATGACACGAATGATTATTCTAATAAGTTTTGATACAAAACAGTAGTAAAACCAGAACACAATATTTTATTTAAAAAATTTTAGTATAACAATATTATTACTCAAAATAAATTTTAGCAAATGCCATTTAATTTTAGGGGGTTCGCGGTTAAAATGTAAGACTCATGTCAAACATTTGAATCCTAATATGAATCTATCTAATAAATCAAACTTTTAGGGGGCAATTTTTGGAGGGATTTTTTTTTTCTATAATAGGAAGTTTGGTAGGTAAAATTTAGCTAAATTTTTCACCATGCAAGTTGATGGAGCCAACTCCTTAAATGTTATATATTTACAAATTGTTAAATATAATGGTTATAATATCTTTATAAATATTACTATTTAATCCGTATGTAACACACGGGTATTAAACCTAGTACTATATATACCAATAAACCCGGATAATTTAAATACGATTTGTTAATTTGTTTTTGTTTAATCAATCAAACTTGAAGAGTTTTAAAAAGATTGTTGGGTTGCTAACATGACAATGGGTAACCAATTAGTCAACCGGTTTTTTTTTACAAAAACAAATTTGAAAGTTTGTGTTTGTTTGACCGCTATAACGTCCATAACTCCATATGACCTTTTTTACTGTTAGAAGCAAAAAAAGATATAACTTATAACCCTAAAACATGTATAAATAAGCAGAGTGTTGGGGTTTTCACACACTCTTTCTAGCATAATAACGCTCTAGAAATCAAAACTTACAAAATATGTTTTCACATTTTCCCAATCCAAGCTTGCAAATGGATAGCTCTAATGCTCATCATGAAAGCCTATTCAATGGATCGAACAACACAAAAACACTTTGGAACTAATCCGGACTCTATATTAATAATTCGACTTTCAAATTATATAGAGTCTGGATTAGTTTCAAAGTGTTTTTGTCTTGTCCGATCCATTGAATAGGTTTTCAATTGGTATCAGAGCCTTGTAAAAACAAGACTCTAGATCCGACAGAAGAACGTAGTGATCAGAACGCAGAGATCCTTCGAAGGTAGTAGAAAGGCGATCAAAAACATCAGCGATCCGTCGAAGATGACTGATTTGCAAGTTGTTGGTGGCATTCGGAAATTGAACAACACCAATTACAACACATGGTCCACATGTATGAAATCGTATTTACAGGGACAAGACTTGTGGGAAGTTGTTAACGGGTCAGAAACGATGGAGCCAAGAGTTGATCATAATGGGTCCATACGTAAGTGGCAAATCAAAGCAGGGAAGGCAATGTTTATTCTCAAAACTACCATTGAAGAAGAACTTCTTGAACATCTACAAGAAGCTGAATTTCCAAAGGTTGCTTGGGACACTTTTGCAAAATTGTTTTCTAAGAAAAACGATACAAAACTGCAATTGCTTGAAGGTGAATTGCTATCAACATCTCAAAAGATCTCACTATCTCCCAATACTTTCAGAAACTCAAAACCGTGTGTAGAGAAATTGGGGAAATCGATAAAGATTCCAAGATCAGTGATGCTCGATTAAAGCGGATCCTTATACACGGTCTTAGACCGGAGTTTAGAAGCTTTACCGCTGCCATTCAGGGCTCGCCCACCCAGCCAACTCTCGTTGAACTAGAAAACTTGTTGAGTGGACAAGAAGCATTAACGAAATAGTTAGCTACCATGTCAATCAAAGGAGAGGCTAGTGACCAAGCCTTGTATGCTGAGAAAGGAAAAGGCAGACCAAAGAATGGCACACCGAGTTACCGGAATAAAAGAATGCTTGGAATCGTAAGAATGTTGACAAAGAAGACCAAGCTGAAAGTTCAAAAACAAAACCCAAACGTTTTCCATATAAGTGCTACATATGTGGAAGACGCGGTCACATGGAAAAGGATTGTAAGTCTAAGAACCAAGAAGAATGGAATAATGCAGAGATAGAAAGTGAACCAGAATGGGATGCAGAGGCTTATATGGCGCAACACTAAGAAGTGTATGCTCTCACTACTACGGTTGAAGCCCGATCGAACAACTTTGACGAGTGTATTGATGACTCGGGTTGCTCAAATCATATGACAGGAGATAAGCAAAGACTAACAAATCCGAAACGGTATGAAGCTAGCTGGGTTCTAGACACCAGATATCAAATATTGGTAATGTAAACATCAAGAATCAGAAAGACAAGTCAAAGTTCAGTCTCGAACAGGTATACCACGTACCAGGGATGAAGAAGAACCTGATTTCGGTTCCACAGATTACCGAAACCAGGAAGTATGTTCTGTTCGGTCCCAACAGCGTGCAAGTATTCGAAAACTTTGAAACCAAGTCGGCACCAATTCTTGAAGGGCGAAAGAAAGATACAATCTATGTGTTATCTGCTGAATCTGCTTATGTGGAACATACCAAGAAAAGTTCAAGTGTGGATTTGTGGCATCTCTGTCTCGGACACGTAGCATATGACAAACTTGAAAGAATGTCAAGCAAAAGCATTGTAAGTGGCCTACCAACCATTTAACCGATCAGATTACAAGGCCAAAGAGCCTTTAGAACTGGTGCATAGTGATGTGTTCGGTCCGGTTAAACACAAGTCTGTTAGAGGGATGCAATACATGATCACCTTTACGAATGATTATTCACGATTCTTGTGGGTACACTTCATGAAAGAAAAGTCAGAAGCTCAACCTTGAGATCTGATATTGGCGGAGAATACACCTCTCGAGAGTTTGATGAATTTCTTGAAGTACACAAAATTCATCGGCAGCTTACATGTCCTAATACGCCACAATAGAATGGTGTCTCGGAGCGAAAGAATAGGCATCTAGCTGATACGTGAGGAAGTATGATGCACAATAAAAATGTACCCGGGAGATTTTGGGCCGAAGCCATGAAAACTGCAGTGTTCGTTATCAATTGTCTTCCCCAACAACTCCTCGAGTATAAGACGCCATTTGAACTCTTGTATAAAAAGAAGCCTAATGTGGGCTATCTTAAAGTGTTTGGATGTGTTTGCTATGAGTTCATTCAAAGTCGATTAAGGCAAAAGTTAGAAAGAAAAGCAGTTCGATGCATCTTTGTAGGGTATGACCAAGAACGGAAAGGGTGGAAGGCGTGTAATCCTGATGCAGGAAGGTGTTATATATCACGACATGTAGTGTTTGATGAACAATCATCATGGTGGTCAAATAACAAAGAAACTCTACCCGATTCCGACGAGTTCAAGGAACAACTAGAAGCTACTCGTATAAAGCTTTGATACCACTTGTTGAACTTGAAAGTAACCAAACTACAGTAGTCAAACAAATCTTTTACTGGAAAACTAAATTACTATTATTCAAGTTTTTATTAAACCCTAATACAATGAACTTTAAATAGACGAGTTATCCTAATAATACTAGGAAACTAAAACCAATAAACTAGGAACAAAACAATACCTATACTAGTTAGACTCTAACTCAAACTAAGAATTCAAAAGTTAACATAATACCAAACCTAAACCGACTCAAACATAACAAAACAAATATTTATTTAATGTTTCGTTTAGGCCATTCAACTTGCGCTCTAGCTAATATCGTCTAGTTTAATACATCATTCAGTTGGTGTTGGTTCATCCTCAAGTAACATGGTAAAGAGGATCCTAAAAACAAGTCGGGATCAAGCTTTATGGCAACACTTTGATTTATGCAAGATGATGAACGGTGGGCATAACACTAAGTATAAGAATTGTGGTGGGTGCTTCAAGCTCAATCCAGCTCAACTTTAAGGCAAACATTGTAAGAGTTTGAAAAACAACCCCGGCAGTGATCAAGCACAAATCTCACAAGACAGGTGTTTGGAATTGCATTGCGGATTTAGTTCGTGAAAGGATGGCTAAATTTGTTATTCAATAAGGATCGCCTATTAATCACTTTGATAATCTGCATTTGACAAATTTGATTCGAGAAACACTCCAACCCCTATATACCAATGTAAGTTTTTCAACTCTTAGACGTGGTTGTTTAAAAGCGTAAAGCTAAGGAACATGTGATTTTAGGTTTTGAAAGTTTAAATACCAGTGTTTATTTAACTAGGGGCATTTGGTCAGCACCACATGATTTACCATATTCATATATTTGTGTAAACACGCATTGGATTGACGTTTATATGTGGTGAATGATGAAACACATAATCGTGTTCGCGTTATGTGGAACGTCACATAGCGAGGAATATATTTTTTATGTTCAAATTATAATATAATCCAATTTGGGATGGTGTTTTTATCACTATCGATATGTTGCACGCATAATTAATTTGGTTGTGCAAGATGGGCTAAATATCGAGGGTGTTAAAGAAATCAAAGATTGTTTAAAAAATATGTTAAGAGAATATGTTATGTGACGTTTTTATGGTTAGTATATCTACAACACATTTATGGGCCGTGGGTTATAACATGGTTAGGAGGTTCAAGTTGAAAAAAATTACTGTAGCAACCAAAAACCGTCATGCAATAAAAAAAATATTCAAGAAGTGAATTTGTTGCGAGCTTTTTGGACATGAAATGCAGCAGGCTTGTTGAACTCGCAAGAATAAAGAATGCATAAAGGAAGTACCCGTTAAAGGCCCAAATCAGACAATTGCCTTAGGCCACAAATATATAATAGGCCTTAAATTTTAGCGCATTTAAAATATAGTAAAAAAAATAAAATAAAAAATTCAAGTTCGGGACATGAGATATTGGAAACCACCAAAACATTCACGCCGATTCATTATAATTTCAAATTTCTGGAGAATTTCAAAAGTCTCTCAAACTAAAATAGAACCTGCTTTCATCTTCTTTAATTGAAAATCATAACCAATTCTGCATTCATCTTCATCAATTCACACATATAACGCATTTGGCATTTGGCATTCAAGGATTGAATTCCAAAAGTCCACGATTGATTCGCTGTTCGATTGCCAATCACGCCTTGTGCTTTTAAGACTGATTCTCCATTTGATTGGCGATTTTGTATTTTTATTTTACTGAAATTCTGCAAAACGGCAGTTTATCACCATTCACCAGCAGGGGCGTACCCACTTTATGTGGGTGGGGGGCGCCCGCTCCCCCTGCGAAATTTTTTTTAGTTTTTATATGTTAAATTCTCGATCGACCCCCGTAAAATTTTACCCTAGACCCCCATCCAGTTTAAAAAACTCAGTTTGATGCCCAATCCATAGCCTAGAGAAAAAATATAATAGTTAACCATAGATTGGGTTAAATTATGGTTAGAAGATAGTAATATATATTTATTTATATTGTCATGTATAGTCAAGCATTAAAGGTATTATAACCTGAAGTGTTTCATCATTGCACAAAACCATCAAACCATCAACATAGTTGATGATTTGGCATCAACATAGTTGATGATTTGGATGGTCATGAGTATAAGAAAGGAAATACATAAATAAATTTTCTAAGTAATCAAGTGAGAAGTGAGAAATGGTAGAAAATCTAGTTGTAGAACCAAGGTTCTAAACATCACAATTTTTATACCATAACACAAGTCCTCCAACACATTTTTATTTGGAAAACATGTTTTGGTTTCATTAACTTCTTATTTGTAACATATGATGTTTAAGAAACAAAATAAAAGATTTATTTTATAAGAGTTAAAAAAATTATCGTAACTCGAAACTCAAAATTGTGATTTACCAAACTGTAGTTACCTTGGTAAATATATGATGAATGAATAGAGGGGTTTCAAGTATTTATGAAGAAAAATACTGTTAAAAAATTAAAGAAAACAAATGAAAGAAAGAATAAAAAAACTCACAAGTTATTGAAAATTTGTTTAAAATATGTATTCGCAAGAACAAAAAAAAATGTGTATTCCTAATTGTTTAAGCGTTGTACAAGCATATAAAATATTAGTTTTTAGTCATTTTTAAGGTGACCCGACCCAGTTCAACCCGCACCGTCAAACCGGATTTTTATATATTGATACTCAAACGTTTCTTATAAAATTTTCGACCCCCATAAAAAAATTTTCTGTGTACGCCACTGTTCACCAGGTATGATTTTTGATCAATCATCGTCACCAGGTTCGTCTGCTTATATGATTCATTATTATTATGTGATTTGCTTATTTGATTTATTATTAACTGATTTGCTTATTTGATTTGTATTTGCTTATTTGATTCATCATTAATGTATTTGCTTATTTGATTATATATTAAGTTTGTTCATTAATAGTTTTTATTCGCCTTCTTATTTGATTCAATAATAATTAACTGATCAATCTTCATCATCACTGTGTAAAGTGATTCCTTATTTGACTCATTATTAAGTTAATTTATTAATAATATTTGACTCGTGTACTTATTTAATCAATTTGTTTGTTTAACCGATTTGGTTATTTGTGTTTGTTTAAGTTTTTAAGAATTACTTTAATTCAAAACAATTTAGAATATATGAAGGGGAAGAAAAAAAATACGAAACAAAAAGCTTTAAAGAAATTTAATAAAAGGTCAATGATAAAACGCGTAAAGAAAAATAATATGGATTTACAAACACACAATGAAAGACCACGCAACAAACAAACTAATGATGAATAAACACACATTGAAGAGCCAAACAACGAACAAACTACAGTTGAGGATTTTTAGCGATAAAATTTTGAAAAGGCCTCAAATTCTTTTTCGCCTTAGGCCTCCAAACACCTTTAGACGCCCCTGAGCTTGAGTGGAGGGAGAGGATGCAAAGATACATAAGAAAAATAGCTGCTTTTGTAAATGGTAAGTCACGTCATAAGTGAATGCTGACTGTACCACGTATTGTACTACAAGTGATAAACCATAAAAAAAATTTGCAAGTTTCTGCTGGGAGAAGCAAATTTGAATAGTTGTGCCTGTATGTTGAGTTGGGATGATGCCTTATATGCGCAGGAATATATGTTGTATTAGAGGAACATACGTACAGCCAATTATGTAATTTATGTAATAAATATTTAGTTAGAATATATCTCCGCTTATTTAGGAGATTGAGTTTCCTTTGTAATTAGTATATGTACACGTTTGGTAGAGTTATGGAATTCAATCGAGTTTTATGAAATGACATGGTATCAGACTATCAGAGCCAGTGGAGTATGATTTTGTTGGCACCCTCATCAATCAAAACCTCCATCTTTTGAGGAGGCATGTGGCAGTTTAGACCTCGAGCAACAACGTCACCAGGCCCGTCAAGCGTTCACTCCTCCCACTGCTCCCACTGAAGCCATGGCAGCCATCAACACCTCCTCACCGTCCGCAACCATGAATCAATACTCTTGTCACAACCGTGGGGGGGAGGGATGGGGAGGCCAGAATAATCACCAGCAGAATCCCAACAACTTAAACCAGTCCAATTAGCCCAAGCGGGGTCAAAACAGAAACAATAACGGTGGCTCCACCTCGGGCCAACACAGACCACATTGGGCTCACTCCACCTACCCACCTAGACCTGCACAAAAAAAACCGGTTCCATACCCGACCCGGCGGGTTGGACCCGGAACCGGTTCGTACCAGGTGGACCCCATACCCGCTATACCCGGTTTCGTACCCACCGGTTCCTATTTTAGAACTTGTACCCGGACCCGACCCGAACCCAGTTCCTACCCGACTGTACCCGGACCCGATTGGAACCGGGTAGGAACCGGTTCCGACCGTTTTTTTTTTTTTTGGTTTCTAGCCGTTATAAAACGGCATTATAGCCGTTGGAGATGATTTTTTGACCGTTTTTTTTTATGTTTTATTGCCCCCTAACACCCATTTAGCTATTATAAATATATGTTTGATGTTTGGGTTGATTACAACACTCGAAAACGCAAAAAACGCAAGCAAAAAACGCAAAAAAACTCTCTCTTTTCATCTCTTTCATTTTCGTTAATCTCGAAATGGCATCACAATCCGCAACCGGTTCTTCTCAAGCCCCCAATGTTGTTCAAGTTCTTCAACATAACCGAAGCCAAAGAGTGTGGCAACATTGGGATTTAGTTGAGATGAGTGACGGGTCACACAAAGCTCGTTGCAAGTATTGTGGAGCTTTGTTGGGGGCAGCTTCAAACTCGACTTTGGACAAGCATATTACAAAGAAGTTTTGTCCGGTGTTGAAAAATGCCCCCGAGTCCGATCAAGCCGATATGGGGGGTGGTGGCGAAATATTTCATTATAGCGTCGATATGGTCCAAGATCGTATGGCGAAGTTCGTGATTCAAAATTGTTTGCCATTCAACCACTTCGACAACCCGCAATTAACGGCTTTAATTCGGGAAACATTTCAACCTCGTTACACCCATGTAAGTCGTATGACCCTTAGACGATATTGTTTGAAATTGTGGGGAGTTTGTAAAAAAGATTTAATTGTGTTTTTCCAAAACTTACAAACCGGTGTTAATTTAACTAGCGACGTTTGGTCGGCTCCACACGGTTGCATTGAGTCTTATCTTTGTGTAACCGCTCATTGGGTGCATCCCGATTCGCGGCAAATGATGAAACGTACCATTGCTTTTGATCTTTTTCCGATTCCACATAGCGGAGATGATTTGTTTGAGCTTTTAGATAACGTAATACAAACTTATGGTTTACAAAACAAAATATTTTCAATGGCTTTTGACAACGCTTCAAATAATACTAATGCGGTTGATAAACTTATGGTAAAATATAAACCGATTTGCAACGGTGATTTTTTTCATAGTCGATGTGTCGCACATATTATTAATTTGGTAATGAAAGACGGGCTAGGGTCCGAATTATGTTCCCAATATATATATATTCGTTTAAATGTATGCTTTATTCGGTTTTTAAAGCTAAAAGGCAAATTTGTCAAGATTATAAACAATTTTGTAGAGATACGAATTCGATATATTTAGGTGCGAATTGGGATACACCTCACCGTTGGAACTCGACATGCGACATGTTAGAGAGTGCCTTGAAACAACGGGATGGGTTGAAAGTTTTTCATAGTAGTCTTGTATCGGCCGGGTTAGCCGACGAGTTTTCGGAACATTGTTGGAAATTTATACCAAAATTTGTTGAATTTCTTGGCGTTTTTAAAAATTCAACTAAAAACTTATCGGGGGTTTATTACCCGACTAGTAGTTTGGTGCTTTACGAATTATATTTAATGTCTCTTAATATTAAAACTTTTGAAAATAAAAAAACTTTAAAAAATGACACCGGCGATGAAAGAAAAATTTAAAAAATATTTTTTAGAGCTCCCTTCGGTTTTTACTTGTGCCGCCGCTTTAAACCCGTTTTATAATATTACGGGAGTCGAATGTTTAATTCAAGAAATTTTTGACAATTTGGATATCCATATGGATAACCCAAATCACGCAACGGAAGCAAAAGCAAAATTTAATCACGATTTTCAAAGACTTTTTGATGTTTATCACTTAAGATGCGGGCCAACAACGGTTACACCATTTTCACAATCGGAGGCTAGCTCAAGTAAGCCGATGAAAGACCCGAAGAAAAACTTTTTAAATGTCGTTCGGGAATCCGTGGCAAAAAAACAAAAGGGTGCCGCTCCGAGTAGCGAGCTCGGTAGATATAGTGGAACGGATTATACTTCCACTATGTCGGCCGATGACATTGAGAGTTTTGATATATTGGCTTGGTGGAAAGGAAGGGAAATGGAATTTCCGGTTCTTTCCGCCATGGCCCGTGATTTACTAAGCTCCCAAGCTTCTACGGTAGCTTCGGAATCGGTTTTTTCTACTAGTGGCAGGGTAATATCTTTACGGAGGACCCGACTTTCTCCGGAGGCTGTGGAGATGTGCATTTGTCTCAAAGATCACTTGGACGCGATTGATCGCAAACAACACTTAACGAGCTTAGAAGACGACATCGAACCGGAGGCAAAAATACATGATGAAGAGGTTGAGGAGGGACTATCAACCGGAATATCCGATGAAGAACTCAAAGAAGACGAAAAAAGAAGAGGAAAAAAATGAAGAAGCTTAGATTTCAAAAATATATATATTGACTTTGTTTAAAAATAGTAGTTTTTTTGCATCGTAACTTCAATATCTTGTATTTGATTAACTCTTTTCACTTGACTGACTAACGTTTACTTTTGACACAATTATTTCGAATGTAGAACACGGTGACAAATTGGTAAGTTTAGGGATGCAAAATGCAATTTTGAAACTATTGTATGCAAACCGTTATTTTAAGTAAACCTCAGGGAGGCAAAAAGCAATTTTGAAATTATTGTATGCAAACCGTTATTTTAGATAAACCTCAGGGAGGCAAAAAGAAGTTTACTCATTATAATATGTGCCATTCAAGTATAACCTATGTTACCAAACTTGAACATTTTTTATTTCACTTCTATTGACGGGTCCAATAGCAGCTGAATATGACATTAAGAACACGTATTTTAGCATCTTTCCAAAGGTTATGCTTGGTTTCTTTGGCTCCCCGAAGACTATGATGTATGGATATGATATGATGCGCAATGATCATGTGAAGACTTTGTTAAAAAAAACCAATGTAGGTTGGTTTCATTTGAATCCGAAGTTAAACCCAGTGGTTTTCAGCTCACTAAAGTTAGTGAAAACTTGGGTACATACGCTAATAACATTAGTGATTTGTATCAACTAGGAGCCAACGTTCACGGATGTGATGTTGTGATTGTGAGAAGTTGTTTTGGTTTTGAGCCCGACTATTTAAACATCCTGCAGAAAGAGCTCTTCAAAAAAACTATTTATTCCATCTGGGTTTTACCATCGGTCGATAGTGTACGTATCCGTATACGGTAATGCATATTGTCCGGAAACTAAAAGATTGTTACACATGCATGACAAAAAGTCGGTTGTTAAGTCTTTATAAAATTGTTAAACGTGATGATCCTTGACATAGAGAATGGTAAGTCTTCATCTTGTTAGGCATTAAATGCTTTTTTACCCTTAAATTATGCTAGTTAATCTCAGTGATATATCGGTGAGATCTCGGTAATCGGTGCCAAGAATATCGACCGATATTACCGATATATCGCCGATATTTTGATTTCAGAATATCGATAATCTCGGTGAGATCTTGGTTTTGACTTGCTGGACCATTTTTTGTTTTAAAACGATGGGTTGTTGGTCAAGTGGCCCAATTTCTTCTCACAAGACAACATGTGACTGTTGTGTAACATATTTCTCTAAAAAAACCTAACTACAAGTCTACAACTGGATGGCTTGGTTGATGTAGATTCGAAGGAAGATTTCGTTGCTTACGATTAATTTGATCATGTTATTTTTTTCTAGTATAAAAAGTTTATACTTTTGTTTTGGGTTGTGACTTAGATCATTTTTTTTATTATTAAGTATTATTAAATGTAAATTTATGCATAATATTTTAGTTATCGATATCTCACCTATATCCCACCGATAACCGATATTTTTCAACATTAACTAGTTAGCCCTTAAACTAAGAAGAAAAACACTAAAAAAACTAGTAGGTTCCATGATACCACCTATATAATTATCTCGATCTATATTTAAATTAATTATTTATTCAACTACTACAAAATATCTTAAGCATATATTGAAACTATAATTTTGATTTCAAGTTATTATAGAGCTTCAATGTTCTTCTCTCTGGATAGTGGTTAAAAAAAAAAGAAGAGAGACTTTATATATAGAGAAGGTCCCAGATAAAAACATTTAATATTAACTTGCTAAGTAAACACTAACTAGCCGTTAAAAAGAACTTAACATTTAAACTTACCTATATATTTGATGCTAAATTATTTATTATAGATTTATCTTATAAAAAATCTCAAGACCATCTATATATGTCCCATGTATTAATATGCATTTAGTTTTTTTTTTTTCAGATCCAACCATATATTCATATCTTCATGGCTCATATGCTGTTGAATGGGTCTGGTTGATGGGTCAATCATAACCCAACCTGAACCTGAAACATTTATTCAAACATAAGCCTGAAACAATTACTCAAACATAAGCTTGATGCGAACTTGAAACATTTATCCTAACACAAACCTGATCCGAACTTGAAAATTTGAACATCTATTAAATCTGAACCCGACCTAATTTTTAGCAGCTGAACCTGGCACATTTGACCTGAATTACCACAAAACACATTCTCCAGCAGTTATTACCACCAAATGTAGTCTCTAAAAGAGAGAGGGCTTACGAAAAACTGAGAGTCGGTGCCCAAATGTATGCATAACCTTTGAAAGCATTTAATATGATTATAGTGTTAACGTAACACACCCTAAGTTACATGTATATTTGCATAATATACCCTAAAATTTGTTTTATATAAAAAAAAACCAGGTTCAACCGTGAATCCGGCAGGTTGACCCAAACCCTCGTTCGATCGAAAACTAACCACACCCATTCAGTGTAAACCGAAACCTACGAATTTCATGTTAATTAGGTTCAGGTCCTCTTTTCGGGTTAGGTCGGAAATTCTCATCCTACATCTACTAAATTATTATTTACCATGACTATGATGGGTCCCGCTGCGGCCGCAAAATTGCAGTTGTAACTTTGTTACACGCATTAAGATTGTGACATTAGCATGTGGTGTCCTGCCTTATGATTGCCACATCCTAAATTGACAGGTTAGTGTGAACTTATCCATTCGGTTATGCACTCTTCGAACATGAATCCATTTTCTGAAAGATCCTGGCTTTCGTGCTTTGGTGGGTCTCCAAGATCTCTGAGATCTTGGCTTTCGTGCTTTAGCACCACTTCTACATTGAACTTTTTGGAAAAATACCCTAATGTTGTAATTGTCTTGAGTATAATATGAGTGCGACAAATATATATCGTTTATGATAAATTCGCTACTTGAACTAGTAAATTCTAGAAAATTATCGAAATTCAAAACCTGAATCCTATTTTTCCCATTGTCATTATCCTCCATCATATTGAAGTTTAATTTGACAACACAATAGATTCACAACAAGGTCTTTTTGTAAAGATGCTAGCGAAGTTATAACAAACTGAACATTTTTCTCATTCCTAACCTAAAACAACTACTAAGTCTACAAAAACCTTCAATTTAAAAAAATATAGACAAAGCTACAAATAACGTCCTTTATCTCTTTAAAACATTGCAACTTTCATTATTTATCTTCAAAAAGTTCTTAAATCATTCTTTATGTTAGCTTTTTGTAACAAATTTCGTCCTTTAAACTAACTTCGGTTAACTTTTTTCATTAAGTTAAGGGTATGTTAGTAACTTTAAACCTAAATGACCATTTATGTAACTTTAAACCTAAATGACTATTTTTGCAATTTGATCATCTTTTAATTAATACAATAATTTCTTTATATACTTTATAGATTTTATATATACATTTAAACTTTTTAAAAATTATTTAACTATTTTTTTCACAGCTTTATATATATAAAATATTATTATTACTATTACTATTATATATTACATATTGTTTATCGGAAAATCTAAAAATATAACCACGCAAGTATTTAATAAAGTGTATTGCAATTAGTCGTTTAACAATACATATCTTTTAATTTATATAATTTAAATTCAATACTACATGTGTAGTTTTATAGACATCAATTTAAGTTTAATCTTAAGAAAACTTATTTTATTGAAATAAAAGTTTATATATAAAATATTTTTTATACAAAAAAAGCTATATATATTGTTGTCTAAGTTAAAAAGATACATTTAATATCAATCTTTATATTAATTTGTTTTAACTTAACATGTAATATAGTTGTTTATATAATATTTAAAAATTTTATATGTAACAAGTGTTATATATAGGCAAATTGGCCTATAATAATCCCAATTAACACCCATTGGCCGAAAATAATCCCAACTCAGTTTATTCCCTCCAGTGGTCCCAAATCCAATTTTTTTGGCCTACAATGGTCCGCCGTTAAGTGCACTTAACGGCCGTTAACTTTTTTTCTATTTTTTCGAATTTCAAACCGATATTTTAGGGATTTTGATCGGCAGGAGAATACGAGTCTGTTGATGTAAACCTTACTTTCAATTGTTACTCCAAATGGTTTAATTTTGATATCCGGTTAAAGCACCGTTAGGTTTTAAACACCCGATTGAAGACCGTTTTGTCGTTTGGAACACCAGTTCGAAGTAAGGTTTACATCAATTGAATCGTATACTCCTCCCGATCAATTTCCATAAAACCTTGTTTTGAAATTCGAAAAAAATCAAAAAAAAGTTAACGGCCGTTAAGTGCACTTAACGGTGGACCACTGGAGGCCAAAAAAGTTGGACTTGGGACCACTGGAGGGAATAAACTGAGTTGGGATTATTCTCGACCAATAGGTGTTAGTTGAGATTATTTTTAGCCAATTTGCCTTATATATAAAAGAGTAAATTACCAAAATAGTCCTTGAGTTTTACCGTTTCGATCACTTTGGTCCTTAGTTGTTTATATAATATTCAAAAACTTTATATGTAACAAATGTTAGATATAAAAGAGTAAATTACCAAAATAGTCCTTGAGTTTTACCGTTTCGACCACTTTGGTCCTTATGTTTTCTTTCTTGCCATTTCAGTGTTTCATTTTGTAAAAAATTGCCATTTTCTCCTTCCGTCAACGATCGTTAAAAGAATCTGTCTCTAAAAAAACAATCGTTAACTTTAGGGGTATTTTGGTCTTTTAATGTCACATGACCAAAACGACAATTCTTTATTCCACATCACCTTCCCCCTCCGTCTCTGTTTTAATCCCTCCGTCACCGGCACCTTTTCCGTTGCCGGTCTCTAAAGTCGTATGTATGTAAAAAATGAGTAATAAGGATGAAAGTACACACAAATGTTAATTTGCAACTGAAAATTTCCAACGTTACTCAACTGTAAAATCATAGGAACAGATATGTCGAAGAATTAGGTTCAGTTTATGTTCTACCATACAATAACCACATATAACCCAATCTACTATGATGTTTCTAAAAGAACCAAATAAACCGTTGAATTAAGGTGTTTAAAAACCATCTTTTGTACAAGTATCGAAGCCACAGGTACAACATCTCGGAGTTGCTTATTCTCAGTTACTTTCATCGTCTTCAAAAGTGAATACAAATGCATCAGCAGCCATTGCCTTAAAATTGCTTGCCTCCCCAACTGGGCTCGAGCCACCCAGACATGGGCCTGATGCTACAGCACTGCTTGTAGAGCTCGGGCTCACCGGTGCTTCTGGTCGACCCAGTTCCGGTGACATGTCTTCAGTTTCGATGTCTTTTGGGCCGAATTTTTGGATGATGTGAACGAAGAAAGGGTGTTGTTAAGATGATGATGAGAAGAAAAAGGATGGATGAAAGTTGCGGTGGTGGCGGCGATGATGATGAAAGGAGGCGGTGATTGTTAGGGCCTAGGGGTGGGTTTCATTGTAGTCATGAGTCAACATTAATGGTTGGGGGATGAAAATGAAGGGGTTTGGGTCGATAATAATATGAAAAAGTTACAATTTTGTCCTCATGAAGTAAATAGACTAAAATACCCCTGGGGTTTTTTAACGGCAGTTGACGGAAGAACAAAAATGGTAATTTTTTACAAAACCAAAGATCAAAATGACAAGAAAAAAAACATAAGGACCAAAGTAGTCGAAACGATACAAACTCAGGGACTATTTTGATAATTTACTCTATGTAAAACTATGATAAATTGAACCAAACACTAGATATTGCGTTTTATAAAAAAAAGAATTAATGCATATATATATATACATAAAATCTATAAAATATATAAAGAAATTATTGTACGGAGTATTAATTAAAAGATAATGAAATTGAAAAAATGGGCATTTAGGTTTAAAGTTACAGAAATGATCATTTAGGAGTAAAAGACTAACATACCCTTGATTTAACGGAAAAAGTTAACGTAAGTTAGGATAAAAGACGAAATTTGTAAAAAAAGCTAACATAAAGGATAATTTAAACGCTTTTCAAAGATAAATGATAAAAAATTATAATAATTAAAAAAAGATAAGGGATGTTTATTTGTAGTTTTGTGGATATTAACAAAACTAAATAAAAAAAGATCCTTCTTAACATTACTTTATATATGTATATATATGCATAGCTAGGTATTCATCTTGTTACACATAATCTACATGGCCAACAATAGCAATGTTAAGCTCCACATAGCAATGCTCCCATGGTTCGCCTTTGGTCACCTTATTCCATTTCTTGAGCTTGCAAAGCTTATAGCCTCCAAAGGCCATAAAATCACCTTCATATCAACTCCTAAAAACATCAACCACCTTCCTAAAATCCCACAACCCTTAACTCCTTTCATCACTTTCATCAAACTCAATCTACCAAAACTTCAAAATCTCCCCGAAAACGCCGAATCCACAAGAGATTTACCTTCTAATAAGGTTAAATACCTCAAAATCGCCTACGATCATCTCAAAGAACCGGTAGTAGATATTTTAAACACCTTATCACCAAACTGGATCATTTATGATTTCACTACTTATTGGTTGGGACCTCTAGCAGCTGAACATGGAATCAAGACCGCGTATTTTAGCGTTTTTCCAGCGATGGCACTTGGTTACGTGGGTTCACCGGAGACGTTGATGCATGGAGATGATGAGCAACGATCACTTGATGATCAAGACTTTGTTAAAAAACCAAAGTGGGTTTCATTCGAATCCCAAGTTAAACCTAGTGGTTTTCAGCTCACTAAAGCTACCGAATACGCGATTGCAGACGATGAAAACGTTAGTGATTTCTATCGACTTGGAGCCGCCATACAAGGATCTGATGTCGTAATTGTGAGAAGTTGTTTTGGGTTCGAACCCGAATGGTTGAACCTCTTGAAACAACTCTACAAAAAGCCTGTCATTCCAGCGGGGTTATTACCTGCCGTAGATAACCCCGATGGTAATGCAGATTGGTTAGAAACCAAAAAATGGTTGGACATGCATGAAAAAGGGTCGGTTGTATACATTGCATTTGGAACAGAAACAAAACCGAGTCAATACGAGTTGACTCAGTTGGCTTTAGGGTTAGAGACGAGTTTGTTACCCTTTTATTGGGTGTTAATTGATCAACGTGGTTCGTTAGATGAGGTGGTTGAGTTGCCAAGTGGGTTTGAGGAGAGGACACGTGGACGTGGCGTGGTGTGTCGGGGTTGGGCACCGCAGTTCAAGATAGTGAGTCATGACTCAGTTGGTGTGTTGTTGATTCACTCGGGAATGAGTTCGGTAGTGGAAGGGTTTCAACTCGGTAAACCACTCGTGTTGTTGCCGTTGTTGTTTGACCAAGGTTTGATTGCGAGTTATTTGGTGGAGAAGAAGATGGCGTATATAGTGCGTAGAGATGACGTGGATGGATCTTTTACGCCGGAATCAGTGGCTGACTCACTGAGTCTTGTGATGGCGAGTGAAGAAGGGAAGATGTATAGAGATAAAGCCAAGGAGATGATGTGTTTGTTTGGTGATAGAAATGTGCAAGACAAGTGTTTGAATGAATTGTTGCATTTTCTTCAAATGTCATGCAAGAAGTAGTTGTTTGGTAACATTATTACATCGGTGTTGCATAAATTTTAAGTCGCAATAATAAATGTGTGTTATTTATCTATTGAACAGCAACATCTTGATTTTTAAGAAGAAATACATCACAATCTGTGATCAGTAAGACTAGAACCCTTGACTTAGTGCTTCTCACACAATTGTGTTACCAATGGGCCACTAACCCCATATATTGGCAATCATACTTAATTAACTAGTGTTGTAAAAAGATAGGTGGATTGTTAACATGTCACTGGTTAATTAACCAGATTATATATATAGTGTTTTAAATCAATCATACTTAACTAGTTGGGTTGTTAACATGTCAATTGCTTTTGTCATTCTAAAATGCTAATATGTGATGTTAAAGTTAAAAGATATAAAATGACAAAATCATGAATCACATTCACGCACAAAACAAAACAGGTAACAAGCTAGTTTCCAAAACACATAAATCCAAACTAAACACATGTACCATGCAAGTTCCAAGTCAAAAGATACAAAACTAAACATAATGACAAAATAACAAAATTTTTCATTAATTTCTTACTTCCCTCATGCCTTCATTCAAACTAAATTTTACATTTGATTTGCTTCAAAATCATCAGGTGGATTTTACTACAAAAGAACAAAAAAGATAAAACTGAATGATAAATATAAACTTAAAATTAATATGAGCTAACAGTATAGTATATATTGTGGAAGAGTGATAATGATTAAAAAACTATAAAATAATTATGCCACGTAGGGTGCAATTAAATTAATTTACTCGTATCCGGTTTTGGTATATAATGCTCCCTCCCTTTAAGGTATGGGTTCTAGTCTCGCGACAGGCGGTGAAATAGAACTAGGACTAATTAAGAATTATGGTTCTTTGAGTTATCATTCTAAAAATATTTATCTAGGAGTAATTTACACAAAAAAATTATTTAAATTATCCAAACTTTTGACTCTTTCCGTTAATAATTAATCCCAACTTTATATTTTTGTCATCGGTTCAAACTTTTTAACTATTTTTCATCAATGATCTCACTATTAAGTTTACTTAACTTTGTTAATTTATTGTGACGTAGCTACTGACATGAAAAACTGACAAATCACATGTCATATACCAGTTAATTTTTTTTAAAGTTCAAGCCTAATTCTGTTGATACCCCTTTGGCCATCAAACATCGAATTCCTCCATCTCTAAAATTTCATATCCCAACAACGATTCAAGTGGGAATCAATTGAATTAAATATGGATTTAAAAAACAAAAATATTATTTTTGTTAATTTGTTATGTCAGCAGCCACGTCACAGAAAATATATTAGAGTTAAGGAAATTTGACGGTGGTCGTGACCATTGATGAAAAGCTATAAATAATGACACCGGTGGTAAAGTTCTTAATGTTGAAATTATTAGTAGTTAATATTTAATAACTTTTAAGAGCTTTGATTATTTAAATTGAATTATATTTATTAAAAATATTATTGGTTAAAGATCTCTGGATGTGGTAAACGGTGCTTCCTCTCTTTAAGGTTGAATATCTGATATCGTAGTGAACAATAAAGTAGAATCAGGAGTAGATTGGATGAGATTGTGATTTTTCTAATTTATCTATTAGTGATTTGTGAAGAACTTATATTTATCTATCTCATAATTTAAAATTATATGGGGTTATTTTTTTTGAGAGAATATTTGTTCTAAAATAGGAAGTTTTGATGAGAAGTTAAACATAATGAATACTACAATTTTTTATAAATATTATTATTTAATCCGTGTTTAACACACGGGTATTAAACCTAGTTAAATATATCATGGTGTAAGAGTGTATGTTAAAATTTCTTTGTTAATTTGGAGCATCAGTTCATAGTAAGTTTTTCATTAATAAAATCGTATTATTTTCCGATCAAAAACCTTAAAACATTGGTCTAAAACTCGAAAAAAACTTAACGACATTAAATTAACTTTCACGGCGGGTTATTGCAGGAAAAAATTGCCGCATAAAATTTTTTAAGTTAAAATTAATATCGACAATTTACCAAAGTTTGGATTATTAAAATCCAATAACCCAATGCTAAAGCCATGAGTAGTGGTGGAGTGTGATAGAGAGAGTTACAACAAAAAGTGTTGTCACGTAAGCTCCAGCAGTAAATGATAGGAAAAAGTAATGTAGTGATCTGATGGTATAACTCGGCTTTGTGTTTAATGGCACTTATTGATCATTATATATACTATGTACTAGTTTAGTGCCCGTGCTACGTTCGGGAACACAACATTCAAATGATGTTTTTAAGAATATTCAAGAATGTTCCAATCAGTTTTGAGACAAAACCGTGATAAACCGTAACACATGATATACTTTTAAAAATTAGACGTACAACAATATTATATTCAAATTTACTACACCATAAAGTGCTCAGTTTTATGGTGTAGTTTATTTTTTAAAAAAAATCGTATAAAAATGTTATGTATATTTATAAAACACTGAGATCTTTAATTGTATGTTATTATTAACTTTATCCATAAGTTTCATTTTTAAACCCTATCAAATATAAACCGAATCATGTATACCCCTTGTAGTAGAAGGTTAAAAATATAAATACTCTTAAATTTTTCAGAATTCTCCACAATATTAGGGGACCAAAAATGTAACTAGTTTTATTATAATATATCTTATATACATATTTTAAATAAAAAAAATCATTATTGTGAGATAAACTCTCAAATAATGCCACATAAGCCAGAAGCTTTAAAAATGTATCACATAAGCTTTTTTCGTTTTGCTATATTATATAAGGATAATTTGAAACTTGATAAATAGTACACTTATATGTTTTAGATTTTTGACACATGTTTTTGTTAGTTTTCATCTTTAGTCTCTTTGTGTAGTGAGGCTACATATGTAATTGTGGTGTTGGACAGTTGTGTTTATGAGCTGTGAGGCTGGATAACTGTATTTTTGTGATATATGTGTATTTTTTATGTGGGAACGTTGGTTTTTCAATTTTATGGGTTTTGTACCGGAGAAGAAACAGAGACACTATTGTCTTTGTACCCGAACCAACAAAAATTCCTGTTTTCGGCCGATTATGTTGTCTTTGCCTTCTTCTTTTTCCGGTCTCCGTCTTTTAATGACGTTCGGCAGTCGTTACGAGGGTGGATGGCAGCGTTGTCGGTTGTTTCATATGCGGTTCCCATCTTGTGATGGTGTTCGTAGGTAGTTACATGGTTTAATGGTTAAACCAGTATGGTTGTGAATGTTGTCTCTTTGTTTTTTTTCAGTTTGTTTACATTTTTTGTTGTTGTTAGGGCTATAAATAGTGATATCGAGCTGTGACACGATGAAGTCGCTAATTCTTGTGTGTTTGTAAGAGTAGACGGAGTGTGCGTGGGGTGGATGCGGCCCCGAATCGGCCCCGCATGGGCACATCCCCCCCCCCCCCCCCCGGCCCCGAAAATCGGTGTCCCATTTGGGGTGTTCTACCCGAGTCTCTCCCCGAGATATATGACCGTTTAAGGTGGGCCCATCCTCCATTTGGGCTATTTTTTAAGAAATAAAAAATTAGAAAATGATGTGGGATGAATTCGTAATAGTGTGGGTGAATTTGAGGTGAATACGAGGTGAAGTAAAAATATGGAATGGACGCCCCTCACCCTAAGGCAGTGAAATAAAATGCTTGTGCAACGCGCAAGAATGCGTATATAACTAATTAATTATAATGTCTAATGTTTAAAGAAAAAGTTCAAATTCTATTACATAGTCTAACCCAATATAAACTCGGCTGTGTACACCTAACATTGTCTAGAGTGGAGTTATACTACAAAGTTCAATTTTCCTAGAAAGTCTAAGAAGCCATTAGATAATGACATGTGGCACTCCCTTAAAATTAGAAGGAAGTGTAAAGATGGTAATGTCTCTATATTTTAAGTTTCACCCCATTTTTTTAAACGTCCATAACTTTTACATACGATATTATTTTTTAAAAAAATTTGCACCATAAAAACGAGCATTTTCTTATCTTTAAAACGCGTATAATATTCATATATAAAAAACAAAAAAAATTCACGTTTTTCCAGCTCATTGTGTTATTTGTCAAGTCATTGTGTTATTTATTCATGTCATTGTGTTATAACACAATAACCTAATGAAATAACACAATGATCTGAAATAACACAATGACCTGATGAAAATATAACACAACGACCTGACGAAAATATAACACAACGACCTGATGAAAATATAACACAACGACCTGATGAAAATATAACACAACGACCTGATGAAAATTTAACACAACGACCTGATGAAAATATAACACAACGACCTGATGAAAATATAACACAACGACCTGATGAAAATATAACACAACGACCTGATGAAAAATATAACACAACGACCTGATGAAAATATAACACAACGACCTGATGAAAATATAACACAATAACCTGACGAATATAACATAATGACCTGACGGATATAACACAATCTGGAAAATATAACACAATGTCTTGACTAATATAACACAATGAGCTGAAAAATATAACACAATAACCTAACGAATATAACACAATGAGCTGAAACTTCAAAAAAAATTCATTTTTTATGTATCAATATTATATGTATCAATGAGACAAGACTAATATACCATTGGCGTACCATTTAAAGTTCTAAATATTTACCATTATGCCACCTTGTGTTTATGAGCCATTGATCTTCATTTAATATTAGATCTAATGGTCTAAATTCCTTCTTAAACTTTCTAAAAAATTTAAACTTTGTATTTGAACCTAATTCACATTGTCTAACCCAATAAAACTTTTTTGGTGATTTTGAGTTTATTAATGTTTAAAGAAAAAGGTCAAATTCTATTACATATATAGTTTTAGCCAATTTAAACTTTTATTATTATATGGTTTATGGAGCTTATCATATGGTTAAATGTAAAACTTGATCAATAAATACAAAATATAAAGAAACTTGTTATGTGTTAGACTATGTTAAGTGTACACAGCTACATGCAGACTATCACACAGACACACACACAGAAGTAGTTAATATGGTTCGGTCGGTGTGAACTACGTCGTCACGTGTTGGAATTAGGGTTTCTTTATTATGTTTTAGTTTGAAGCGGACATAGTCAGCCTATATTAGGATTGGGACTCTTTATCTTGTAAGTTCTTCAGATAAATAACGAGTTATTAACCAGTCTACTGTTTGCGATAAACTAGGAATCGACTGAACCACAGAGATGAGTTTATGATTCCATACCACATTGTATCATTATTTACAAAGGAAAACCGTATTCACATCATCGATATCTTAAACGAATTAACGTCATGTATCAAGTCGAGGACTCGCCGCCATAAGTGCAGTTAAGAGCTCTCAACTTCACAGATCCCAGAATCAAACCAAAAGTTCATATTGCCAACTCTCCACAAACCATTCAAGAAGATGAGGAAGAGTTTTTGTTTTTTTTTCTTTTTGTTATTTATTCCAACAGGCTTCGGGTATCTTATAATGACGAGTGACAAGCATATCTCAGCATCCTTGAATATTCAGTCGTATGACACGCGCCTCGATCAGTAGTTCTGAACAGAAGCAAGCCACTGATCCATGTACTTGTTGCCCTCTGCATATCAAACAAGATGCAAAGAATTAGACCCTTTTCAAGTTTGTGTGCAATGTATCATATCAGCAAAGGGTTATTATACAATACACATTTCTACTCAATTCAGTGTATCAATGTATTTCTTAGATGATGTAACTAGCCGTAAGAAAAACGTTGCAATAATCAATAAGAACATACAATTTATCTTACAACATGTAAATTTATTCCTTTATAGTCAAGTCTTTGTTTTCCTATAGTATCGTCAATCGTGTGATTTTGTGATACTTGAAAATGATTTCTATACACAATACAAGGAACATGTCCAAGCAAGTTGATATCATTAGCTCATTACCTACTTAAATACAATTTAATATGATGACAAATAGGCAAATAGTTGAGACATATATCATATATGCAATTAATAGAAATCAATGTCAATACTAGAAAACAAATTATTACCATCTTTATTAGTGTTTAAGTGCTTGTCACTTTTGGAAAAGAAACAAGATAATTTATTCTTTACAGCACTAATTAAATCATTACAAACAGTAACTATTACACAACATTTGCACATTAACATCAACAATTATTATACATCACAAACAGTAACTAACCACAATCATGGAAAAAAGAATGAAACTTGCATAGAGAACAAACAAGTCATACCTGCAGTGACAACATTCAACAAGTGTTTACTATCTTTTTCCTTCATCTTAAATCCCCTGCAATCATTTCTATAACAAGGAACCAAAACTGCAAAACTGTTGTCTGCAATGGCATCAGTATCAGTATCAGCATCAGCATCAACATCCTCATCATCACTGTTATAAAAACCAGGAGCATGAGGCTCCATCCACCCAATTGACCAGTCCGAATCATAGGACGATTCATCGGATGCCG
The DNA here is from genome assembly GCA_030867185.1 of Tagetes erecta. Classification (NCBI taxonomy): domain Eukaryota; kingdom Viridiplantae; phylum Streptophyta; class Magnoliopsida; order Asterales; family Asteraceae; genus Tagetes; species Tagetes erecta. The sequence goes on from CM061490.1 coordinate 9,928,168, forward strand.
ATAAACACACACCGTCTGATGGAACCAACACCACATCATACTCTTTATCCACCACTCTCTTCCTCTCTTCCCTACTCTGCCATTTCTTCTTCACCTTTCTTGATGATAAACTAGACTCTTTTTTCTTCAAAGAACGCAATTTCATCGAATCCGAACCCGACCCAGATGAGATTATAGTCTCTTTACCCTTCCCATTACTCAAATACCACCAAGAAAACCGGGTCAATGAAAATGACATTTCATCAAACAGTTGGTGTGCAAAAATGTAAACAAACGAATCAAATAACAAATAGTTCAAATCAACAACAGATAATCAAAATTGAGTTAAACCCACAATTAATCTCCTAAAAACACGCCAGTCATAAAAAAAACCGAAATTCAGCCATCATATCATCATCATAAGCTTTAAATTATAAAACACAGTTGATGATGATGATGATTAGGAACCACTCAAATCAAGAAACAAAGTGACAAAGTGGTTCATTTAATTCGATAACAACCAATAACTAAACTTATGGCCACATGTTAATTACCCACAATTGATTAACAAAACCACTACTGCTAAAACACATGTAAGATTAAAAAGAATGAATCTTTGGTGGGTAAGAAAAGAAACAATGAATCAAGAATGATGATGATGTTTAAGATGTAGACGACATGTTTAATAATCAGTTTGTTTTGTGATGGGTTTTGATGAAGATATATAGATGCGTGAAACAAGGAAGAAAATGGTTAGCGTGACGAGTTAAACAAGGTTGCCGAAAGTGCAATTACACCCCCTCAATTTTCGGTGGATAACAAGAAAACATACCTTCTTTTCATATCATAAAGTATATGCTTTTCTAAGACTTTAGTCACTCGGTTTTTAATCTGTCTGTTATATGGGTTGAATTAAAAAAAATAAAAAATTTATAAAATTATGATTTGTAAGTCAAAAATATTTGAAGCTTTAACAAAAAAATTATGAAATTATGGAGATAAAATTTTCTAAATATATGTCAAAAATGATAGGGGCTCAATTTGTTAGTATAGGGAGATAGGAAGATTTGGTCACGTTGAATGGGCGAGTGAAATACTTTTGGTAATTACTATGAAATTATTATTTTAGTTTCTCAATTTGTTCTTATCTTTTACGTATTCCTTTCACGAGATACACTTTATATCAGTCTCTTCATCTCTTGCATCTCATCCTATCTTCATATTCACTTCTCGATTTTATCCATGTTTATCATCACACTTCTCATGATTATCATTTGTTTTAGTGTTCTTGTGTAACATGATGATGGGCTAACTTTCTAATTGTTATTTCACGAAATTCAAGACAGTGTTATAAAACTAGGTTTAGGATGTCAAGTACTAGGTGAGGTGAGTATTCAATAGGGTGTCAAGGTGATTTGCTTCAACTCGGTCAACATTACTCGGAATCGGTCAAACTTGGAGCAACTCAGTTCAACTCAATCAAGTCGAACTTTTACCATTTTCCACCGATTTGGTTGTTTTTACTGATTTTTGTTGTTTGTTATCAGTGATAGTGTTTTTTATGTTTTTCACTGAATCGTGTGAATAACAATTAGGCTTGATATTCTGAAAGAATTATTCTTTATATTATTTATCAACTATTGTTTAATATTGTAGGAAATAATAAAACTTATCGGGTTTTTTTGAAAATTTGAGACATTTGTCTCAAAGTTGGAAAATTTTCGGCAAAGTACAACAACGATGCCCACAACAACAAAAACAATGAAACTGATATTGATGTTTATAATAATCTTGTGAATAATACAAGAGTGATATTACCGTCAAATTTACATTTAACTTAATTATTAAGTTACTAGTTAATGTCCGTGTGTTACACGGATAGAGACATGAAAAAGAAATAATTTTAAACAATTTAGGAAAAGAAACATTTAAAAATAAGTTAAATATTATACATTAAATACAAGTTTGTTAAAACTCAAAAACGAACTATATACAACATTAAAAATCATTTTCTGTGGACAATAGACAGCATGCTTATATTTGGCACGGATCCGTCAAGACTTGGCTTAGCAATGTAGACACGTTGATCTTCCTACAAAATCCGATCAAATTAAACTCTATACCTCTTCAAAACTATGCACTACAATTTGCTATTCTGTAATAAAAAATTAAAAAAATAGTTATATATATTTGTTTAGAATATAGTTAGACTTACTTCTCTATCTATGTTATTCCACTCATTAGCAACATTTCAAATGGATATTGTCCAATGACACATGATCCTAAGTTTGACTACACGTTGATCTAGTTATAACACTTTTAAAACTTGGTTATTATTTTGTGAATTTTCCTCATTTAAATAATATTATGGAAAAACAATAATTAATGAATTATGAAACGGGAAAATGTCACGGAAACATAACTAAATATTGATTTTGTTCCAATTAAGTCACTCAAATTTTGTTTTGTTTTAATTAGTTAACTTATCATTAAGTTTTGTTACAAATAAGTCACTCAAATTTGTTTTGTTTCAATTAAGTAACTTAACTTTCTAATCCTAAATAATTAAGTTGTATAACATGGACATCTTTAAAAAAAATATTTCACATATATAGGATTGAAACATTAAGGTAAATTTAAGTTATATAATTGAAACAAGACAATGTTTTAGTAACTTAATTGGAACAAACTTAAAGATAAGTTATCTAATTTAAACGAAAGAAAGTTTGAATTACTTAATTTAAACAAACTTAAAGATAAATTACCTAACTAAAATAAAACAAAGTTTGAGTGACCTAATTAAAACAAAATCAAAACTTTGTTATGTTTCTACAAAGTTATTCTTAAAAAATGAATTGAAAATATAATATGATTTTTATATTTTCAAAACAAATTAACTGAAAATCGTAACATATTTTTGGAATAAATAAGAATAAATGATATAAATAAGTTATAAATGAGATATATTTATTTTAAGAATAAATATTAAATCATTGTTTCTATAAAAAGTTTTGAGCGGGAAAAATGTACCCAAGATGCTTCAATGGACGACAAGTGAAACTTTTTTTTATTAATATGTATATATTTTATTATATGTAATTTTCTACGCATGCATAATTTAAAATTAATACGTAAACATAAATATATTATTAGGTATTGTATCATCATAATCTACCTATTCTAATAATTGAGTAACTCATCCACATGTCATCATTTTAACTACTCCACATAGGATTTTGCTTAGTTGTCACGTTCTAATTAATTTGATGGAGAATTTTTAGACATGTCATGATATGCTCCATATTCGAAATAACCCGATATGTTTAAATAAAAAACTTACAAATTATCATCAATTATCTTCAAACCTGATATGTTTAAATACAAAAATTACGAATTATCATGATCTATATCTTAACCCGATATGTTCAAATTAAAATTAACAATTATCATGAATTTTCTCCTAACCCGATACGTTCAAATAAAATATTTATCAACTATTATGATCTATCCTAACCCGATATGTTCAAATTAAAATTTTACCAATTATCATTAAATATTGCCTAACTCGATATGTTTAAATAAAAAAGTTAACAATTATCATGAATTATCATATGTTCAAATAAAAAATTTACCAATTATTATAAATCATATCCCTTATTTTAACATATGATTTTTTATATGAATATATTTGTAAATATCCAAATTGATTTAATAAGGGATATGTTAAAAATAAATTTGATATCTAAATTTATTTAAAATCTATAAAACTAAAATCCGTGTAGTACACGGGTACTAATCTACCTATTCTAATAATTGAGTAACACATCCACATGTCACCATTTTAACTACTCCACATAAGATTTTGCTTAGGTGTCATGTTCTTAATTAATTTGATGGAGAATTTTTAGACGGGTCATGGTATGCTCCATATTCGAAATAACCCGATATGTTTAAATTAAAAATTCACAAATTATCATCAATTATCTCCTAACCCGATATGTTCAAATACAAAATTTATCAATTATCATGATCTATATCTTAACCCGATATGTACCAAGTATCATGAATTATCTCCTAACCTGATATGTTCAAATAAAAAACTTATCGATTATTATGATTTATCCTAACCCAATATGTTCAAATTAAAGTTTTACCAATTATCATTAATTATCTCATAACTCGATATGTTCAAATAAAAAAATTAACACTTACATGAATTATCTCCTAACCCGATATGTTCCAATAAAAATTTACCAACTATTATAAATCATATCCTTTATTGTAACATATGATTTTTTATATGAATATATTTGTAAATATCCAAATCGATTTAATAAGAGATATGTTAAAAATAAATTTGATATGTAAATTGAGTTAAAACCTATAAAACTAAAATCCGTGTAGTACACTGGTATTAATCTAGTCTAGTTATATAATAATACTATTTGCTATGGTCTTGTATCTACATCGTTAATCGTTATATCAAAAAAGATTGTTATATTTTTAAGGCAAATTGGCCTAAAATAATCCCAACTAACACCTATTTGCCGAAAATAATTCAGACTCATTTTATTCCCTCCAATGGTCCCAAATCCAACTTTTTTGGCCTACAGTGGACCGCCGTTAAGTACACTTAACGGCCGTTAACTTTTTTTCTATTTTTTTCGAATTTCAAACCGATATTTTAGGGATTTTGATCGGGAGGAGAATACGAGTCAGTTGATGTAAACTTACTTCCAATTGTTGCTCCAAATGGTTTAATTTTGATATCTGGTTAAAGCATCGTTAGGTTTTAAACACCCGATTGAAGACCGTTTTGTCGTTTGGAACACCAGTTCGAAGTAAGGTTTACATCAATTGAAGCGTATACTCCTCCCGATCAATATCCATAAAACCTTGTTTTGAAATTCGAAAAAAATCAAAAAAAAGTTAACGGCCGTTAAGTGCACTTAACGGCGGACCACTGTAGGCCAAAAAAGTTAGATTTGGGACCATTGGAGGGAATAAACTGAGTTGGGATTATTCTTGGCCAATAGGTGTTAGTTGGGATTAATTTTAGCCAATTTGCCTATTTTTAAAATAAATGAGTTTATTTAGGCTTGTAAGTGTAATCAATTCAACACGGTATATGAAATTTAAGATGTATAACCATTTTAAATTTGATTGATTCGAGCTTGTTTAAGTTTGTCATGCTTAAGTTTCAAGGAGACGACTTGATTAAGTAGCTTATGAACTAATGGATTGTTTCACACTTTAACCTGTTAAAACATAAATAATGGCACCATTTATTCCCACACCCTTTTCTTTCTATCCTCATAATCTCATACACCACGCATGGGCCTATGCGTGACGCTTAAACCCTTCGACACGTTAATTACACCTCATACTGACAAAATAACTGTTGATCAACCCTTAAGCGTAACACTCACACATAGGTCTATGCGCGACATATGAGTCTGTTTTCAACTTTAATATTTACCCGGCACACTTCATTTTCTTGTTTACATTTTAAACTTTATTCTTATTCATATATCATTTAACACTAAAGTTTTATAATATATTTTCACATTACAATATCGTGGATTAACAACTACATTTTCGATGAGTATTCTTGGTCAGCGTTATTCTAGATTCTTACGATGGCGCTGTTATTTCTGGCACATGGAATCAACCGGCATCCAACACGAGCGAGTAGGATGAGGTTGTATCAGGCTTTCTGTGGATGAGAAAAAACTGGTTGGTGAGCTGTCAGACCAAGATATTCATGCGCGTAGCATCTGGGCAGCATTGGCGAAAAAGAACCCGGAAAAAAAGGTTAATGTTTTTAAAATAAAACAACAAATTTTATATACCTATAATATTTAACATTTTTTTCTATAAATTGCGTAGGTAATTACGAAATACATACACAATGTTGTTCAGAAGATAAACAAAGAAAATAGAGTTGGCCAATCTCCAGTGCAACAATTGGAAAACATTTTCAAAGTTAAAGATTACACTTATGCCACAAACGAGAATAAGACCACACAAGCTATTGAAGATACTTTCTTTATCCACAAGCATTCATATACTATGTGGTGTGCATTCTCGAACGTGATGATGATTGACGCCTACCAAACAAACATCTACGGTCTTCCATTTGTTCAGGTTGTAGGTATGACGTCGACCAACCAGTCATTTGTTATTGCTCATTCGTTTGTTGCTAGGGAAGAGACGAAAAACTACGCATGGATGTTAAATAAGATCAAGGATATGTTAAAAAACTGTATGGAGCCACATGTAATTATAACAGATAGAGACAGGGGCTAATGAAGGCGTGTGATGATATTTTCCCAAACGGGCAAGTATCTTTGTCGATTTCATATTCAACAAAACATCCTTAGGAACAACAAGAAGTGCTTTACAGATAAAGAGTGAAAAGAATTTTTCCGATTCTTTTCAACATTGTGTGAGTCTACCATCGAGCAAATATATACGAGTATAATTTAGCCAGATTTAAAGCCCATCTGAAATATACGAGTCGTGAAGGTGAGACAATAGAAACAAAATAATAAAATTAATTACATACATATATTTTTACACAAATAATTCCTGAAAAGTATCCCTTTTTTTTATTTTAAGAGGCTTTTGAGTATACTGATGATTCCTGGTTAGAGTCGTTCCGTGAAAAGTTTGTAGATGCCTGGACTAAGAGGACACTAAACTTTCATCAAACTACAACCAATAGAGTCAAGGGCATGCATGCTTTACTGAAAAAAAGGCATTCTAAGTCATTGCAATACTCTCGTTAAGCTTGTGAAGTTTGTCGACAAAATTGTTGAGAGACAATACAAGGAGATAAAACGAGAGTTTGAAACAAACATTAAAAAAGTAATAAACCACCACAACGATATCCCAATGCTTGCAAATGTACTTCGAAAGGTTTCAATTTATGTCCTCGACCTTTTGGAATTCGAGCTAAAGTGAAAAGAAGTGAATCTAAAAAGTACGATTCTAATTGTGATTGCAAGCTTTTTAGCAGTTGAGGCTTGCCACGTGTTTGCCGTCTAGAAGAGCTAGAAAATAAAGATACTTAATACTAATGATCACCGGTTTTTTTATGATTTTACTACCTAACTTAATACCATGTGTTTTCATTTACAGGTCAAGTAGTCCGGATCAATTCGATAGACATAGTCTGGATAAAGCTTGACTTTAAGCCTGCAAAGAAAACTGAAGATATCAAAGTGGATGCAGAATTCGAAAAACTAAAAAAACAAATTAAATTTACTCATCCGCGGGTGAAAAAGAGCTACTTCGATAAACTCAAAGAAATCCTCATACCAGGTACGACCACCAATAAACCTCATGTTGTTCAAACTAATACCTGAGGCCGTACAACATTGAAGATTTCCCCCGCTAAATGAGAGAAGAAGTGGGCAAACAAAGTACGCCCCGTCTTCATAAAGGGAGTGGGACGCCCCCTACGATCTTCCCCGCCATAACTCATATGTATCGTCTCAAGGCATTATATACCGAGATCGAATCCACGAATATGAAATGTTGATATGACCAGACCTCAATGTAAATCAAGAATTGCATTATATATGTTGAAATAATAAGTTATCATTACTCAACCATTTTTTAAATTAAATTAATAAAAAAGTAATAATATATAAAAAAACTACCAACTACCAATTCATTTCAATATATATATATATATATATGTGTGTGTGTATAGGGTGTAAATGAGTCAAACCGGTTCGTAAGTTACTCGAGACCAACTCGGTAAAAAGCTAGTTCGAGCTGAGCCTTAACGAGCTCGAGCCTGAATTAATGTTTGTTTTTTTAACGAGCTCGAGCTTTGCATTCAAAGCTCGTCAAGCCTTAACGAGCCTTATCAAGCTTTTTATTTATATGTTTTTTGTTTTATAAATATAATTTCATAAATACAATCTCATAAATACAATTAAAAATATTTATAAAATCATGATAAAAAAAGATTAAAATATGTATTTGTTATATATAAGATGTATTTATAAACAAATATAAATTTAAATATAAAAATTATATATAATATAATTAAATAATAAACGAGCAAAGCCGAGCCCAAGCTCGAGCTTGAAAACATTCTGAATAGTCGAGCTCGAGCTTTGGAAATAAAGCTCGAAACGAGCCGAGCTCGAGCTTTGTTAAGCTAAAACGAGCCGAGCACGAGCCTTAACGAGCTAGGGTTCGGCTCGGCTCGTTTACACTCCTATTAATACAATATACTATTAAAAAATGTCAATTTCGTAATATCTAAAAAAAATGAGGATTTCATAATATTTATAAAAAATGGGGATTTCGTAATATTTAAAATAAATTAATAAATAAGGGCATATGCAGAGCATAGGCCTATATGCTGCATATAGGTTTATATGCAGCATATAGGCCTATGCGCTGCATATAGGTCTATGCGCTGCATATAGGCCTATGCGCTGCATATAGGCCTATGCGCTGCATATGCCCCTTTAGCGCAGTATATATCCTCTCCTATACGCACGGTTATGGATCTGGATTTGAATTTGGGCGACGAATTTCTGAACGACATACGCATGGATGACTTACCAGGTGATGATAACATTGACCCACTTCCTGGACACCTGTATTTTACGTTTCCGGGAGACGAGACGTCCCAAGAAAAGTGCAACAAACTTAGAAAAATGGCAGTTGGCGGACATACAGCGATTGACTGGATGTTTTTGGACGAGATTGCGGAGACAAACCGAGTCAGAGAGATCATTGGCTTTGACACTCCGTGGGCTCGATTGTTCCAAGCAGCGACAAACCCATCCTTTCGCGAACTCACTGTACTCACTGTCGAAGTGTCGAGTTCCTCTCCTCATTTGTTTATGAGCGTCGACCGCTTGGTTATGTCGAGAACCCTGACCAACCTATTCACGAGATATCTTTCCGTCTGGCCGGGGTTCGTCGTACGATGAATCTCCGAGAGTTCGCTGTGCGTTCAGGGTTGTATACTTTTGAGGAGCTGGACACCCCACTTTACACTGAGGGGGTCAGGATCTTGCCTAGGGAGCCCCTCATAAGCTTCTGGAGAATTATTGCTTCGACGCACTTTGGAGCGTCCCAGGCCAAGGCGGCCTTCATCACAGACCCCCTCCACCGATATTTGGAGCGTCTCATCACGTCGTCCATTTCTGCGCGAAACTGTAGCAAGGATAAGGTCAACATGAGTGACCTTTTCTTTTTATATTGTCTACTTCTTCACAGGCCATGCGCGCTCGCGTTATGTTTAGCGGAGTATTTTGAGTCCGCTTACCATCGACAGATGCGCGGACAGTTATTTGCCGGTGCTTACATCACCGTCATTGCGTGATCATTTGGCCTTGCTCCCGAGGCGGACATGCTGTTGTTCGCTCCTATCCCGTCGACTACATTAGGCAAGCATAATGTAAAGAGCATGCGCGTGCTGAAGAACTTCCCGAGCATCGGTCTTCGGTTCCAGAACGTAGATGGGCAGTTATTTGTGCCTGTCTAATTACCATCGTGGGACCAGATTCCTGTCTTTCTTAAGCAGATGCCGGGAGTACCAGCGCCTAACCAACAGCCACAACACCAGCATCAACAACATGGACCGGAGCCTCAGCAGCCACACCAGCAGCATGTGCCGCCCCAACACCCACAACACGTATACGATGACCTGCCTACGGGTGCACGGGCAGTAGCTCAGTACTTCGATCGTCGTCTCAGGAGATTGGAGCGGCGAGTGGAGCGAAATGGACGATGGTCATTACAGATGTTTGACGCTATACGTTTGCATTTGGGAATGAATGATGTCAGACTATCAGAATCATCGGAGGAGGATGAGGAGGATGCTTAGTTGATATTTTCTGATGTTTAGTTTTTGTTTTGGATTATCTGAAATTTTTTTAATGTATTGAACTTTTATTTGTAATATATTCTTTCGAATGCTTGGTTAAATTTTGTTAATGTTTGTTTCACATGTGTATTTTTATAAAAAAAACCAAATAAACAAACTTTTTTTATAAAATAGTATGTTTAAAAAAATTATGATATACCACACATAGACCTATACGCAGTGTATAAGGAGTGCGTGAAATAACTTTAGGTGTGAGAATAAGATCCTTCTAAATAAAACCTATATGTGTTTTTTATTGTTTAAATAAATATATAAAAATTAGAAAGAACAGAAAAAAGGGGGAAATGATTTAATTGACGTAAAATGGTGTAAAAGTCTGATACTGACAAAAAGAAAAAGGTTACAAGTGCGGTCAAATGATCTTCAATATATCGAGGCTTTGACACTAAAATATGCATGTGATCCACAGTTTTTTTAAACCGGCCGGTCCTATCGGTCGGACTGCTAATGAACCGGATCAGTCATAAAATATATATTTTTATATTTTGATTTTCATGGATTTTATGTTTACATCTATTTATATTTATGTTTTTTGTAATGAAAGTCAATATGTTGATTTTTTAAGTGATGAAAATGATAAACTCGTTTTATTTTGGCGTTAAAACTTGTTTAAATTATGATTTTTTGACGTTAGAACTTGTTTGGATTATTACGTATATGATATAACTTAATATTATTGAACTTATTTTGTGTCTAAATTGGAAATCTTATAGTATTGCTTTGATAAATATACAATTATCATGCTCCGGTCCAACCCCGGTCCGACCGCGGTCCGACCATTAAAATTAAAATAACGGTTCAGTGTCCGGTCCGGTTTTCAAAACATTGGTGATCCAAGGATAGAGTAAAAATTTGAAGTAAAGAAAAATTAGCAAATAACTGGTGGCGGAGCTAGACCGGAATATCAGGGGTATTCTTTGAAATAAAATTGTCCTATACTTGTATAGTTTTTTGCGAAACTCGCACAAAAAAAAAATTTGACGTAAACTTTTACAAAATATCATTTTTTTTGCATATCATTAGCAATATCCGGAGTTGATCATCATTTTTTTGAAAATTATTAACACATTTTAGACAACTTTAACAAATACTATCATTTTTTGGCACTTTTTCAAATAAAATTGACAATAAAAATCTATTTTGATTGTTCAGGGGTAACCTTTTAACTGTTCAAATGTATCCTAAACATAAAACAAAAGAAAAAACATAAAATTTTACATTACGCACCAAAAGTTGAGCCGTAGCCCGAGTTAACGGCTCAAATGGTCATACATCTGCCCCTGCAAATAACGCAAGCCACCTCACACCATGGTGTCAAAAACAAACCGATTAAACAAAGCTTTTAAACATGCGTAAAATATAGTTCGACCAATCAAACTAGTGACCCAACCCAGGTAAAGGTGTATCGTTTGATCGGTAAAGGTTTCTTAGACTTCGTTAACTTGAAAGATACTTGAGTCAATCAAAACTAAACCAAAACCGGTTGACAAGGCAACAAGAGTAGCGATACTAAAATTAACCTAGCTAAACCGAACATTGGGTCATAAACTTTGGAGGACCTACAAAGGCACCTGAAAGACTGAAAGGGAGTGAAATAAAGTAAGATCATTTGTAGCCTTCTAATTTCCCGTCAAGGACGACTTAAAGAGAGTGTATAAGTGAAATAAAACAAGATATTTAAGTCTACAGGAGCCAATAAATTTAGTGTAGCCGTCTAGAACAAGAAACAATGTCGACAAACCCGAATTCAAAGTGTCACGTCTCTCAATTTGTGTCGAGTCTTCAACAATAAAAAGTTCCAAAAGTCTGAACCTATAAATTTTTTATTCGGATTTTAAAGGTCTAATGTTTAGATAAATATAGGCAAATTGGCCTAAAATAATCCCAACTAACACCTATTGGGCGAAAATAATCCCAACTCAGTTTATTCCCTCCAGTGGTCCCAAATCTAACTTTTTGGCCTACAGTGGTCCGCCGTTAAGTACACTTAACGGCCGTTAACTTTTTTTCTATTTTTTGCGAAGTTCAAACCGATATTTTAGGGATTTTTATCGGGAGGAGAATACGAGTTAGTTGATGTAATCCTTACCTCCAATTGTTGCTCCATATGATTTAATTTTGACATCCGGTTGAAGCACCGTTAGGGTTTAAACACCCGATTGAAGACCGTTCTGTCGTTTGAAATACCTGTTCGAGGTAAAGTTTACATCAATTGAATCGTATCCTTCTCCCGATCAATATCCATAAAACATTGTTTTGAAATTCGAAAAAAACCAAAAAAAAGTTAACGGCCGTTAAGTGCACTCAACGGCGGACCACTGTAGGCCAAAAAAGTTGGATTTGGGACCACTGGAGGGAATAAACTGAGTTGGGATTATTCTCGGCTAATAGCTGTTAGTTGGGATTATTTTCGGCCAATTTGCCATAAATATATATACCAGTTTTAAAATATTTTCATTTGATTTTTCTGATTATTCTATAGGTTTGAACCATGAGCAATACAAGCTAAAATTCATTACGGTTCCAATCGAATATTTCATCACAAACGTATAAAACAATCCTTTCGGTCACTTGAAGTATGCTCTAACACATAAACTTTATAAAAATTACCGATATATATGAATATTTTTACAGAAACCACCACCAGCTACAAAAATCTTTGTTGACCAGTCTGTGACACCCACTTTACAATAGCAAAATAATAAAACAATCAACTGATGTCCTCCAAGTCTCCAACCAAGATAATGAGAATTAACATGTCGTTTCAATAACACTAAAACCTTCATAACCCCAATCATTGCAAGTGGTTGGTCATCACAAAATGTTTACCTAGTTTTTCTCGGTATTGTCTTCATTAAAACTAGAACATGATTTACTTTGAACAACATACTCTTGCACCAACTTAAATACCACCACACTATGTTGTGATGTTAAAAAAATCTAATTCCTAGTAGTATAATTAGATTAGGACAAGAAGATCCAACCGTGTGGTGTGCATTATGCGGTGTAGGTTTAGTGCTAAATAATTAAATGTGTAACTATTTAAGGTTGGTCATAAGGATTTTAATTCTAGACGAACTGGAAAAAAAGACCCTCTTAGGTCTTAAAGATATAAATTATACCAACTACTTTTTTATACGAAAACAAACGTTTACTCATACATTTAATGTAAGGACTTGTTAAAAGTAGGATTTAGTTAAACGGTTTGTTGAAAGTAGGCTTTAGCCTATCGATAATAGGATTAATAACTATTTTTTATAAAAAAAATTAATATATATATAATACAATGAACTTGTCATCCCACCCCACGCTCTCATCTCCGCCACTATCATCGCAAAATCACGACCATCTCTCATCCACCTCCGTAAAATCAAAGATCCCAACCATTATCTCCAACACCACGTCGTCATCCTCATCATTTCTACAACCACTCAGACCTGTTCATCACTATCAAACTTCCCACAAAAGAAAATGAACGTAATAAACAATGATAACGAACGGACAGAAACAAAATAAACAAAAGTCACAATAACAAGTAGAAAGACATAATAATGACCAAAAGTAAAAAATGACGAGTAGAAAGACACAATAATAAACAAAAGTCCCAATGACGAGTTGAAAGACATAATAAAGAAAAAAATCATAATGACGAGGAAAAAGACATAATGACGAACAAAAGACGCAATGACGAGCTGAAACACGTAAAAAATTATTTTTACATAACGATAATGATACTCATTTTAAAGATATTAAAACATTCGTTTTTATAACGTAACTTTAAAAAAATTAATGTCGTATATAAAAGTTATGACGTTTAAAAAAGGGAATTGACATTGTGTCACCGAATCTTAATAGCCATTGAATCGAAAATCTAATTGCTCAAATTACTTTTATACTTTTTATAAATAATAGAATTTTTTAAATCATAAACTCACTCTTTCGTAACTAGGGCGTTTGACTTTTGTGTTTTTTTTACTTAGTATTTCATGACAAACTAGCTTTGAGACCATACACGCGCGTTGCAGCGTGTTTTTGACTCATTACACTTGTAACGTTTGTAGCATTATTGAGATACGTTTTTAACTCATTAGACGCGTTACGTTGTTGATGTTGTTGCCACGTCTTTTTTACTCACTAAAAATGATGCGTATATGACATTTAAGTTGTTAGACATAAAAAATATATATATGTAACAGATTGTAGTGTAAAATACCTACCATATCTAGGAGTGTTTTTGTAAGATAAGTTACGTAGACATTAATAAGTAAATTAGTTTAAGAAATAAAATATATATCTTCCCAATTAAAATTATCTAACAAAAGCATCAAACAAATCAATGTCACTTTCTAAATTTCAAAATCTATCATCTCTCTTCTACTATCATGCCCTCTGAGCTAAAAGCCTAAAACCACCAAATGAAACCACACATCAAACCACTTAACAAAACCACTCATCCAACCACCGTTGTAAACCACGAAGTAAGGTTTATATTAAAGATGTCTAGATCCAAAGTCATTCACTTGATTACTCTTTATGGTGTCCAGATCTGAAAGTTCAGATCCATCAAGAAGTTCAGATCTGAATCGTTCACCACCTTGATGATGTCTACATCCAACAATGAAGATCCTCTAGCATTTGGTTCAAGAAGTTGGTTCGACTATCGCACCGACAGGGACTCCGGCACCGGTGCAGTTACTTTTCGGTTTCTTTTTCGGCGACGACAGGCCTAATCAAAGAAGCAGGAGTAATTTCTCGTCAGCAACTCCCATATCGTCGGTGATGCAACAACTTCAGGTGTTTCTATCGCCAGTGATATCGTCGGTACCGTTTAGACGGAAGCGAAGGTGGCTGCAGAAAACAGAAAAGGAGGCGTGGGTGGCATTGTAGCCACTGACTTCTTGCGTCTATGCTGTAGCGTTCTAGACAGATTGAGGAGAGAAACCAGTTTGGGTATGAAAAAAATGTGAAAGTGGCAGTTTCTAGGCGACGAAGATGAAGTGGAAATACCCTAAATAACCCTGGCCGGTGGCACTGTAGCCACCGACCTTGGGTTTTAGTAGTATAGATAATTCATACTTTTATATTTTAAAAAATATACTTGTTAGTAAAGTCTGCCACGTTTACTTTCTCTTTTGTGTATTAATTTTGTTATTTTTTTTTTGTTTTTCTAATTGGTATAGTTTATCGTGACTTACAACGTATAGTACGAAATATTATTCATGTCTTAATCGAGTAATCGCGTTAATGTTTAAATTACTTATTTACTTTTATCTTTACGACTTTACATCCTAACGTTCGAGACATTACTCTTTCTTTTAATTGTCTAAAAACATTAGAGTCACGAACGTAACAAGTGTAACAAATTCATAAACGTGTAATGTCACGTGTACGCACCTCACATTAATGCCATCAGCATGATGCTTGTAATAAAGTAATAAACGTACGTGCCGCCGCCACATTTTGTTTCTTTTTTTTTTCCTTTCGTCGTCATATTTTTTAATTCTTTTGTTTTTAACAACTTTTGTATACGTTTACTTCAATATTTTTTTAATCTCAACTAACGAGCGTAATAAAATCAACATGTTAATGAGACAAACATAACACATCTAATGAAATCAAGAACGAACCACAAACACGTGTGACAAGTCTAAAATCTAGTTAGTTTTGATTTTGAAACAATAAAGACTTAACAAACTTAGGCCAACAAGCATATTTACTTGGGGCATGCAGATTAGACAAACTAACATGTTAACTTGATTAATTAACAAGTTTTATACAGTTTATTAATAAAATTTCAAGAATCTCTGATATGTGTTTAAAATTTTTGGTTTATACAAGAGCAAAAATTATTAAGTTTAAAATAAGTTTAGTTAATAAATTATACAAAAATTAGATTTAATTAAAACTCCAAACTTAATAAATTTTTTGCAGATGTCCCAAATTTCATACTAATTTTCAATAGAGGTCCCTAATTAAATTTTTTTATGCCGTTAACCTAATGACCTTTTGGACATTAAAAAAATTTAAAGAAGGATCTTTGCCAAGAAAGTAAAGTGAAAAAATTTCAAAGTAAAGTGAAAAAAAAGTTCTACAACTTGAATAATCAACAAAATTTCAACAAAAATATACAAAGTAAAGTGAAAAAAAAGAGAGAAAATATAAAAAAACATGATAATTATACATTTTTTTCTTTGGATAAAATAGTCAATCTACTCTTAACTTAAACTTAATTAGATGAGATCATGTCAATTAGTTGAAACAGCAAAATAACATAAAAAATGCTAATGTTTTAATAATCAACATACACTCTCTAATTATCTCTTAAGGAAGTGATCCCTGGTTTAAACATAAATAATAAAATAATTAACATAAAAGTAGAGTACGACTAAATGGCTGTTTGACAAAATCTGAATCATTAAGTGCTGAATGGTTAAGAGGTCTGAACCATTAAGAGGTTCCATCAATAAGAGGGATATTGAGGTACAACTTCAGATGGGTATAAAGTTAGTATATGCTTCATTCAGTTTCATTCAGCATCTCTCAGTCTTTTAACCATTCAGCACTTAACTGAACCATTCAGATGCTATTTTTTTCTGAAACAAACGCTCTGAATGCTGAATGGTTAAGCACTGAACTGAACCATTAAGAGGTAAACAAACAGCCCCTAACATTTTTAGTTCAAAAACACACTCAAAAGACATAATTATACGTAGTTTTTTGTTATTTATTATTGATATATTGGTTTTCATTGGTCCCAACTATCATCTTTTGTCTTCTACCGGTCCCAACTATTGAATTGTCTGTCAACGGTCCCAACTTTTATCACTTTGGTAACCACTGGTCCGTCGTTAATTTTTTTTAACGCCGTTAAGTTTTTTTCAAATTTAAGACCGATGTTTTAGGCCTTTTGATCGGAAGGATAATACGAGTTGATTGATGTAAAAGTTTTCTGGAAAAGACTCTCTGAACGATAATTTTTTTACATTTGATTGAAGCACCGTTAGGTTTAAACACCCGAGTGAAGCACTATTTCGTTGTTTGGAGTGCCGTTTCGAGATAAATTTTCCATCAATCGACTTGTATTATCCTTCCAATTAAAAAGCCTAAAACATCGGTCTTAAATTTGAAAAAAACTTAACAGCGTTAAAAAAAATTTAACGACGGACCAGTGGTTACCAAAGTGATAAAAGTTGGGACCGTTGACAGCCAATTCAATAGTTGGGACCAGTAGAAGACAAAATGTTATAGTTGAGACCAGTGAAAACCAATATACCTTTATTATTATTAGGTAGAGACGATTTCTTGCGTGTTACGTAAGAGATGTTTGTACAAATATTTTGTTGTATATACAAAAGGTGTTGACTTGTATTAGTTACAAATGAAGAAATGCGCAAAAATGAAGAATATCTTTTAAACAAAACACATATATAGCAAAAGAAAAGTGTAAACCACTAAAACAAAAAAAGTGACGCGACTCGAACCTGGGGGACCACAATAACCACAAGAACTACAATATTAACAACAAACCATAATCATAAAACAACTCTAATATACAAAATAATAAAAAAATTACACCAAAGAACAACAATCACAAATAAACAAAGTCAATATTAAATGCGTGAGAGGATAAAGTGCAAAAGAAGCCTAGCATTTGTGGCCAAATTTACTGTCAACAAAATTAATCCTGGCAACAACAACCATAACATTAGGGGGTCAAATGCAAAAAAAATTAATACGTTGTGCCAAATTTGGAATCTACAAAGTTATCTATTTAATATAGTTCTCTTTTATATATAGTGTAATGTCAACAAAATTAATCCTGGATTCCTAGCAACAACAACCATAGCATTAGGGGGTCAAATGCAAAAGAAATTAATCCGTTGTGTCAAATTTGGAATCTACAAAGTTATCTATTTAATATAGTTCTCTTTTATATATAGTGTAATGTAATGTAATTATTGTTTTATATTTATTTATAAATATTAAGTATTTGGATATAGTAATAGTATAATAATTGATTGAAGAAGCTTCATCTTCATTGATAATATATTTGACTTTTGCATACATCAACGACTTCAAACTCTGACTCAACCCCGGAGCTAATTTCCATGAAAAGATTGATTTCTTGGATAGATCTAAACTGGTCAGTGTTTTGTTTCTGTATCTCAATCAATTTTTTTTTTATGTTTCTTTCTGGCTGACACTCAGAAGTTGTGTGCGTTTTTTTTATGTGGTCGTAGTATTCAATCTTGATTTTTGAGTTTGCACGTCTCATATCTTGGAACTTGTTTCTTGAATATTAGATGCAATTTTAACTATAATATGTTTCTGATTGTAGTTAATGTGGTATGAGTTTATATTTGTCAATTTGTTGAGTATCAGTTGGGGGGGGGGGGGGTATTTTTCACATAAATGTAATGTAGGGGGCGATGCCAATCTTTTAAGCTATGATATGCCCATGTTGAGTATGGGACAAACCCAATTTTAAGTAGAGAAATATGAGAATTAAATAAAAAAAATTTGTAGGCTGTAGCTATTGTTTTAACTGTGATTCGTAAAGCGGTTGTGTAACTGCGTAACCATCTCACTTTCTTTGTATCTATCTAGTACTCGTTATGAGTGATTATGCAGTCATTGCATATCTCTACTTAGAATTGGTTTTGTACTGAACGTTACCATCTAAGCATTTTTGTTTGGGTATGTAGCTGCCATTCAATCGGGTTAATGCATCATAGTTAGCAACATGATCTTTGACTTCTATTTGAAAAGTGGTCGGCTTTTACAATCGTATTCGTATATCTGTTTGTAGTTACCATTATTATTATTATTATTATTATTATGACATCTTAGGCAAATCCCACGTCACGTGTCATCAAATGCTACCAATGCATCCCTTATTGTTGCAGGTTCACATGCTAAAGTCAGTTTACAAGAATTTCAACATCATGTTCTGAGAAACAAGACAAAGATCAATACTTTTTGTTCTCTTTTTCCACTAAAATGGCGGACGCTGTGGTTGAATTTCTCTTGGACAATTTGAAGCAACTGCTGCTCTACAACTCTGATTTGATATATGGAGTAAAGGGTCAAGTTGAGTCTCTTTACAAGGAGCTTAGTTTGATGAAAGCGTTTCTCAAAGATTCAAAAGAGAAACGCAGTGAATATGAATACGTACGCGAGTTAGTAAGGCAGATAAGAGATGTAGCTTATGAAGCAGAGGACACCATTGACACATTTGTAGTTAATGCAGCCATGCAGAAAGAAAGAAGCACCTTAAGCAAAATTGTACATGTATTTGATTATCCTGCAAAGCTTAGAAATGTTGCGAAAGACATCGAATCCATAAAGAAAAAAGTGAAGGAGATTTATGATAATAAAATGTTTGGGATTGAAGCTCTTTATGCTAGTGGAGCTTCAAAGAAATTTTCATCTTCACAAAGAAGAAAACCAGTTGTGGAAGAAGATAATGTTATTGGTTTTGATGAAGAAGCAAAAGAAGTAGTGAGTCGACTCACTAACATCTGTGAATCGTTAGAAGTTGTGTCGGTTGTTGGTATGGGTGGACTTGGCAAGACAACTCTTGCTAAGAAGGTTTACTGTAATCCCGCCATTGAATTTTACTTCTTTGTTCGCGCTTGGGTGTATGTTTCTCAAGAATACAACCGAAAGGAAGTGCTTTTTGCTATTCTGGGGTCTTTCGTGCAGCCTTGTGATCAAACTTTTAAAATGACTGAGGAAATGATAGTTGAGGAAATATACAAGCATTTAAACGGTCGAAGATATCTCATTGTATTAGATGATGTATGGACGCCAGATGCGTGGAATGATCTCAAGACGGCTTTTCCTAACCAAGGATGTGGGAGTAGAATACTCTTAACTACCCGTAACACAGAGGTGGCTCTGACTGCGAACCCAGACACCCCACCTCATCATTTGCGGTTTCTAAACGAAGATCAAAGTTTTGAACTACTTTGTACAAAAGTTTTTAGAAAAGGAAGCTGTCCATTTGAGCTAGTTGAGCTTGGTAAAACGATCGCTAAAAAATGTGATGGATTGCCACTTGCCATAGTTGTAATTGCAGGACTTCTTCTGAAGAAAGATAAAACACGCGATCTGTGGAAAAAGGTTGCTGAAAGTGTTGGTTCTTACGTTGCAAGAGACCCGACGCAATGTTTGGATGTACTGGCGTTGAGTTACAGACATTTACCCGATCATTTAAAGGTCTGTTTCATCTATTTTGGTGCTTTTCCTGAAGATTTTCCGATACCTGTTTGGAAACTGGTTATGTTATGGGTTGCAGAAGGGTTTATACAACAAAATGGCCAAGAGTGTTTAGAAGATCTAGCAGAAGAGTATTTGGAAGATCTTGTTGAACGCAATCTGATATTAATCGCCAAAAAACGGGCAAATGGGAGGATTAAAACATGTCGTGTTCATGATATGCTGCGTGATCTATGTTTACGGGAAGCAGCAGAAGAGAAGTTTTTACAAGTGATCAAAAGGAACATACAAGATCCAACTTCTTTAATCTCATCCGGAAGTTATCATTATCACCGTCGTCTTTGTGTTCATTCACATGTGAACAACTTCATTCACTCTAAACCTTACGGTCCACACGTTCGGTCTTTCTTGTGTTTTCCATCTGAAGAAACGGAATTATCTAGAGAGCATACGTCTTTCATCCACGAAGCTTTCAAGTTAGTTCGCGTGTTAGATATGAGACCCATAAATATTTCCCGCTTCCCTGCTGAAATCACGCAGCTAGTGCATTTACGGTACATTTCCATTTTCGGGAACTTTAAGTTTCTTCCCCCGTCGATTTCCAAGTTATGGAGCCTTCAATCTTTAATTGTTGAAACAACATCTCGTGAACTCGATATTCAAGTAGATATATGGAAGATGTCACAGTTCAGACATCTGCATACAAACGGGTCGAGTCGTCTACACGGTCCTCAAGCCAAAACCCGAATGGACAATGAAGACCCGTTTGTACAAGGAAACATACAAACCATATCTACCATTTCTCCCGATAGCTGTACCGAGAACATCTTAGCTAGAACTCCCAATCTTAAAAAGCTTGGGATTCGTGGAAAACTCGCTATTCTCATGGAAGTTAAAAAAAGTTCTAGCTTGTTTGATAATCTTGCTAAGCTTGATAACCTTGAGAAACTAAAGTTATTAAACGACACGTTCCCACGTCCGCCATCTGAAGGTAAGTTGAGAAATCTTCCACCATTGTACAAATTCCCACCCCATTTGAACAAGTTGACTTTATCAGACACCTTACTGGATTGGAAGCATATGTCTACAATAGCCATGTTACCAAATCTTGAAGTGCTGAAACTAAAAGTATACGCGTTTAAGGGGCCTCAGTGGGACCCACTTGACGGGGGGTTTCGTCTGCTTAAATATTTACAAATTGGGAAGACGGATTTGGTGCAATGGAAGGCTTCAGGTCATCATTTTCCTAGATTAGAACACCTTGTAGTTGAGCAATGTGGTAGTTTGATGGCTATTCCTGTTGGTTTGGCGGATGTATCGGTGTTGCAGACCTTGGAGGTGCATCACACGCCATTTGCTATAAGTTCTGCAAGGTTTATTCAGCAACAAAAGCAAATGCAGCAGCAAGAGTATGTGAACAGTAGCGCGTTTAAGTTGCTAATTTATCCTCCAGAAGTAGTGGTTTAAATTCCAATCTGCCAGGAAATTAGTTTTTTGGGGTATGTACAAAAGTTCCAATTATTTATGGCTATCACATATTAGTATTACATTTGAATTTGGATTGATATCTTCTTGTAAAACTTAAGCATGTTGTGATGTTGTCCTGTCATTTTATCTGCAGGAGAATAGATGGTTGATGTTATATGAATAGATGTTGTCGTGTATACAGAACTAGCTCAGTAGTTTAGGTCTTGTATGATACATGTATAGCTTGTTTATATGAGAAGGTTAAGAGCTTTTAAAAAACTTTATGAGAATGATTAGCAAGTTTTATCCCCACACATAACTACAGCAAGCTTCAAAAATGTAAGTTAATTTTCTTCCGCCTAATGCAACACTGGCGGGCTATGCAGACCCACCAAGGGTCCAAACTATTATCATCAGTTCAACGTATGGACCACAGGTTCATATGCTGGTGATTACTGTTTACTATCATGTTGGCGGTAGGAAACTAAATGAACATTTACAAGTTCCGGAGTAGTTTCCATCAAGAATGGTTTGGTCTGGAGTGCTGCGCTTTTCAGTTACCCCCTTCAAACCTTGGTTACCAAGAGTTCAAGTAGTACATAGATAAACCGGAACCGGATTGCAAGAAGGCGAGGTGAGGGTGAGGTAGTATTCAATATACCAACATAAAGTGTGACGTGACTGACATCAAGGAACTATTAACTGTTCATTATGCATTCAGCTCAAGTTCCCTTTTAACTTTAAATCTTTTAGTTAAGTGTTTGATTTAGAGATAAAACATGACTCAAACCTACATGACCTGACATTGACACTTTTACAAACCAATGAATAGTTGTAAACTGAGGTACATGGCTTGCACAAATGATGATATGCATAACTGAGATTTTTTGCCTTTGAGAACCAAAACTGAGATTTAATAATCACCAACCACCATAACTTAGTAACGTTTGGGAAAAACGGGTAGAAGTGATGTATACTCTGTACGGATATGGTAACGCTAAAGGTAACAGCCTCATACTTATTGAAAAGCTAACACTCGCAAGCAGCGGCATGCTCCTCCATTCATGGACATATGTAGTCTTGAATCTTGAAGTTGAGGCTGACTCCATGTGAAAACTATGTACCTGGTGTGGTGGCTCTGCTAATCTGAGTGAAGTTTCCTCCCTTGGCACCTTTTAACATACCAAGTAGCATGTTTACGAAGACCCATACCGATCATCACTTTAAGTGTTGTCAGCATCACAAAGCTCATGACCGCCAATATTAATATCCACAAAAGTCTCCAAGGAGCAGGCCCAGAAGGAAGATGTGCAGCATAAACTGGACTCAATACTCGAATCACCTGAAACAACAATATTCAGTTGTTTTCTAAGTTCACAAATAGTATTGGGTCAATCAGATTGTGTTGTTCAAGCTTTATTACGACATTAATCCATCCATCTGAGACGATAATAGTGATGTACAGGCGGCTATTTAGAGTCATGCAGACATGAACGAGACGACTCATGTTATATTTTATCCCAAACACTTCCAAATTCTCCCGAAGTAAAATTTTAATTTAAAGATTTAGCAAAACTATTGTAATAATATAGTTTTTGTAACCATACTAAAAAACACATTAAAGATTAATAAAGAAAAAGAACTAGAGAATGTGATAAAAAAAATATTTGTGGGCAGCCCGACCTGTTTTGACAAGTTACTCAGCCTGACTGACCTGCCCATCTTGCCAGCTCTAGCTAAATGATGTAAGTTCCAGGCTTTTATTCAAGCTATGGGGGGTCAGCCTTTTCATTGTCATTGCTCTTATTGCAATTCTACCATCATACAGGAGAGCAAAAACCAAAGGGGAGAATATGAATCCTTAATATTCTCTATCTAAAATGTCTTGTGACTCATCTAACAAACAAATTGACAAAAAAACAATGTATATTTTGATAGTTACTTTTTTGCCACATTATTTCTTTTCCCTTTGTCAAAACAATGCAGTTAACTTATGTCAGGATATCCTTGACTAAAAGAAGTTGTTTCTACCCTTTATAATGACATCATACTTACCACAGAAGCTGGTGCTAGGGGAACAAATGTAAGGTTCTTCTTTGGATTCTCTGGCTCGATGTTTAAAGTCTGTTTTAAAATGATGTATTAGTGTGTAGAAGAACTGAAACATCTAGAAGCGTATGAGAAAAAAGTGAAAAGTGTAAATCAATAAAGCAAAGAGGTACCTGCTTGCAAAGGTCTTCAAGAAATTCAGAATATACAATGGGCTTTATTTCATTGAATTTAGCAATGAAAGAATGCTTAATTATATCAATCATCAATTCACACATGTATACCACAAAAGCATTCTGCAACATTCAAAGTTCAAGAATTAAAAAAGGGTGCAATAAGAGAGAGTATATTGGGTAAGATTGCGGTGCATTCTTTGGTTCAAGTCAGTTGCAAATGTGTGAAGACCATCACCTATAATGTGACGTGAAATTCAGAACCATGTGCTATAAGTTTTTCACATGTCTACGACTATTTGCACATCAGTTCACATGAGGCAATACATTGCAGATTTGTGTGAAAATTACTAGCGACCCAATTGGCTGTCAAGGCATGAGGTATAGTTCACCCAACTAAATAAGCAAAAGGTTATTTCAATACAGAAAATAAACTTACATATAGAAAATTCTCAAACCACGGACCTTCCGCTTCCAGAATATTCTGAGCCAAGACAAAAATTAGAAAGGATGCAATATGGAACCGCTCCACTGAATCTGCAAATGGTGAAGCAAAATTCAACATAAATGCAAACAGAAGCTCGCATGCAACAAAAAGTCATAGAAATTAAAACAAGTCAGTTGCTTTGGATAATTTTTCATAACTTGAACAGGATGCAATTTGTCTAAAAGTTGCTGTATGTTTCTGATAGCACACATGTAAAGCTGTATATACAGAAGTTGGATTGGATTGTATATACAGCTGTAACGTTTGCTATTAGTTTCGAAGACCAGCAGATTCCGGATCATGAACTTTCATTCTTTTGGAAATGTTCTTTAGGTTGACTTTTGATTGGATTGGAAAGCAGTTTTTCTGATGTATTATCTTAAAAAAATTCCACCCATATTTTACTCGAGTAATTTCTACTATTGAATTTCCCATTTCATACAATCATCATAGAACCTGTACTACTTTTCAGGTCACCAAACAATGTCTTTGCTGATTAACATATATGATGTGTGTGTGTGTGTGCGAATATATATTATATGTGTGTGTGTCTCAACTACCTTCTATTCTGCATTCTTTCAATGGTACTAAAAACTCTACAAGTATATTACTAAAAACAGCGTAAAGCATAGCATGACCAATAAACTGTAGCATTAAATCCTCCCATATTTCCTGACAGAACTCTTAAACTGGTACCATATTATATGAAAATATATATATATATATATTCAAACAGCAACAAACTCCTTTTCTAGAGAATAAAGTAGTACATCGAGATCGAGCAATGCTTCTTTTGTCTTCATAGTTCGTAATGTCATGCTATAGTATAAATATTGTTGGCAGCTACCCACATGTTCTAGCCAATTGGTACTTTAACCAAGAACCAGAATTTGATATTTTAAGATATATTGTCTCTTAATGATCCTTAATAATGACACTTCTATAACAAAGGGCAACCCGTTTGAGTCACTCTTCTTGCCAAAAACAGAATTGGTGAGAACAAACAAAATATATAGCAGCCTTAGTCATTTTGTTATTTGTGCACATCTCAGTTTTCACACTTGTACAAATACTATTCCCTATATAAAGATAGGTAACAAAAAACTTAGAAATAACCAACCCAAACCATATCAAGTAATAAATACAGACCAAAGCAAGTGAAGAAGATGTATGGAGACTCACCAAAATATACCAGACTCTGTATGTTATCCTTGCTAAAACGTTTAAAAACGTTGCTTTTTATCTCTGAGAAGTTGTTTGAGACCAACAAAGCAAACAATGCATTGTTGTGGGCAACGATACAAGTCGACAGAGTGATGGCCTGGGCTAATAAGATGAATGAATGAATGAGTACAATGAGTTAAGGGAACAAAAACAAGTTACTTGGAGAGTTAGAGGCCAGAAAGAGTTCAAAAAAGAGGGAAACGGATTAATGTAAAGCATAACTATACAAACTTAGTTGCAAGAAAAGGATATTTGACGAAGCCACAGCTAAAACTTCATCAGAGATGAACCTCCATAGCCAGTATCTCATGTGTTCTGATGAACTATTTGCTAAACCATCAGCAGTGTTGAATAGTGTTTGCAAGACATCTCCACCAAAATTTTGACATAATTTATCAAAGATCTGCCACCAAAAGACAAATTTTAGGCTGGTATCCAAAACATAGTGTATTGGAACCAAAAATAGCATTTTGATCCTTTATAAGTTGATAATGACGAAGCTACCAATCAGTTTATGGCAATGCTTCTACCATTATGAATGTTTCATGCTGCTGGTATTATGCAGTCATGGACGTGTCCAGTACTATTATATTTATGCTTTTATTAGTTATCATGGCGTTAATATACTTTGTTTACCATGAAAGCTTATACTCTGTTGATTGATACGGCTCTTTGGCTAGTTGTAAAACCTTATTTAAGGGTGTTTTTTAATCATTCTATACTTCTATATGATTACTTCATGGTGAAGACTGACTGTGTTATTAGTCATTATACAATATGAATCCAATTTATACAATCATGATGCTACCTAGTTAAAGTGTCACCAGAGTCAAGGTAAATAGCATAATAGCAAACATTGCAATATATCTTGATAGCATAACTCTCATCATGTAGAAATTAGAGTTACAAGTAGTTTTCACATCATAGCATGCTCAAAAATGGATTTTATATAAAATATCATGTTGAGGGCATAATTGTGTTTTCACTCATTTATTCATTAGTCATTACGAATTAATCTGGGAGAGGTCCAATCTAAAACTATTATGCTACCAAAGTACCAATTAATCAGTGTGTCAATAAGAGCAATGTAGTAGCATGCCTTTTATTCAAGTTATATATCCATCATTTCCATACAATTTGAGAGCATAGCTCTCAACATGTACCGAATCAGAGTCACTGGTAGTTTGCACATGGTAGCATGCTCAATGATTAAATATTTTTCCTAATGATCATTGGCAAAAGTAACATGGGTGTTAGGCAATCATATTCTCACCTCCAATACATTGTACACTACATAGAGTTTGATCGTTCCTTGACCTCGAATCATGTGATAAATAAGGCTGATATCTAGATTGGGAAACAATATAGTATAAAATTAGGACAGGACCAGACTAGTGTAAACCAAAAATACTGATTAAGGGCAAGATTCCCTTACTAAACCTGTTTGTTGTAATAGAATAACTCCACAAGCCAACATAAGAAAACAACCAAAGTCAGAAAGCTCAGCTGCTGAAAACATCTTGAATTGCCTGTCAAAAGCATAAAAAGTCCTTATGTAGCTTGTAGCTTCACAAACTTTAATATTTTATATGTATATTTGATGGGAATTGCTACTAATAGAAGCTTAAGAACAAATAACAATGGTGGAAAGTGATATATTAATATGATGATGAAGGTGATGATCCAAATGGATCTACAAGAAAAGAAATAACCACAAGTGGTCCGAGGGCTATGCTCTTCTCATTGCATAAGCATGAGCCTAACAAACTCTATAATTCTCTCCTCCTCCTCCTCCTCCTCCTCCTCTCTAATGACTAATGCCTTATTTATAGAAATAGTAATTACACTAACCCCCCTCCCACAATTGCAATATTCTATTTAAGTATGTAATCTCTATCAATATTTTTGGACAGTGGAGACACATAAAAACTCAACTCTCCAAAAGCAATTGTTATTGATGCATGGCATATAACTACTGCTTGGTTGCTTTCTACTTTTGATCTAATATAAAAAACAGAAGAATTGTCTAAAGCAATAACTATTTGAAGATAATATAATATACCTTGTTTTCAGAAGCCTCCAACAAGTAGTGACAAGCCTAATAGGCATAATCGTTAACAGTGACAAGAATGAATCCAAGCAGACAAAGAAGCCAACATCTATGAGCTGCAAATGAATTAAAATTAAAGAAAATCAGCATTTTAACTCCATAGGCATGACTGAGTGATTTACTTCACGTTCTAAAAAAGGTCAATGCTACCAAATGACAGGCAAAAATCTAGAAATATAGTCATTGCAAGAGAAATGGGTATGAGTGATACCAAGTTTCCAATGTCATAGTATCAGGTTAGTCTCATTGCAGCATGCTACTAATCATACAAGATATATAACAAAGGATCACAAGAAAGAATCAATGTCTGTCAAATAGATATAAACAGGTAAATTTTGATTTTGTATGCACATGTAAGTGACACACACATATGCATGTATATATAACTATATAAGTGCTCAACTAAGAACAATATATACTTTGAGAACTGCATGAAGCATTGTACCTATTGCTCCATTTGTGGTAGATGAGTAAAAAAGGAAAGGAGGGGCGGTATATGTCGTGTTAGATGAATTATAAATTAGCTTCAAAAGGCTCCTACATGTCATGAAAAATACTACATATGTTTTGGTAATTCTCACAGATAGAAGCAGCTGTCTCAAGAAATCAGAAGCAAACAAAAAGATGGTTCATTTTCATTAAGGGAATGAAGGTATATGCGCATGCCACATAGAAACAGATAAGTCAGAGATAAATGATATTCATGTTTTATAGAAGATTAAAGGAAAATACATTACCAATTCACAACGCCATGGCATGCGAAAAATAGTATCATATACTCTTTCACGGTCTTTCTCATTGGCTAGGGTGGTTGTCGTCCGTAAAGAATTCCCACCACGCATTTCTTCCACAAAGTATTTAATTGGTGATCTCTCCAACACATAGTTGTCTGACAAAAATATAGCAGCACTACTATGAGACAAAGAAAACAAAAGTACTACTGTTTGGTATTCAAGAAACTCATTTTTACAATTTAAATGACATAATATGCACACACATACATATATGTATATGTGTACATATGTATCCACACATTGGTGTTAGTTCAGAGAGAAAAATATCTTGTTAAAAGTACAAGTCATTAACAACAATACCCCTTGATAACTACACAAATACATTTGTTGACAATCATGCAGCGAAGTTAATTGAAAAATAGAATGCAGAATTTTGTATATTTCCAAGAAGTCCAAAATAACCTAATGTGCATGGATGAATTCAAATGTAAGAAACTTTTTCAATCATGTTTAATATAATTTAGACAAGCAAGGAGGTAACTAACTACCATATTGGACAGATAACAAGAACAAAAATACATCAAACTGTTAAAGATGCTTTACAATGAAGATAACCTTTACTAAAATTAGTCAATTAGATTGAATAGAAACATGTGCAATTTAAGCATGGTTATGATATCTATTAGGCTATACAGCAACACTAAGGCTCAACATTATATTCAGGAGTGTATTCCACTATGCCCTTCTTCAACTTTAACTACGGGCCTAATCAAAGGTTCTTAATCAGCTTGCATGAGGAATAAGTTCCACATGCTATTGCTTAGATAAAGGCACTCAAGGTAGTAAGTATGATGAATCATTAACAAGCCTTCCAGTAAAACAATTTAAGCATGTACAGGAACCAAGCAAATAGTTATTCATAGTAAGAGTTATCTTTTTGTTCATATAGGAAAGGACCTTGAACTGGCACTCAATTTATTATGTTTCAACCTTATTTCACACTGGGCAGAACCGCAGAACTACTTTAGTATGTGTTGATCCTCAGTATCAAGACTACACTAAAGCAAAGTACATATATTTACGTCAAGTAAGACTATGGAGCATATTAGGGCCTGACCTGCTTTTAGTGGACTAAGATTTGAGCCACATGGTAATCAAACCAAAACTTCTATTGATTGACTTATTGAACCAGAAGTAATAAGAGTTCAGTTTCCTCTCTTTCATAAGGATTTTAAGAGAATAAGCATTTCTCACTAGTCACTCCTACTCCTACTAATTTGAGCTGCTAGATATGTTGGCCAGTGGTAAACCTTCATACTACCTCCTTGCAAGATAAAGAGTCTATCTTCCTATAGTTGACATGAAATAATCTTGTGCGTTCATCTCATGTATATTATCTTAGTATCTCACCCCTTTAAAGTAATGATTGGCAATTTGAAACACAAACATTTCTAAAGAATAACGATTATAGATATGTTGCACTCCCTGCTTCATCCCATATTCATAGATATGCTGGAGAAACTTTAAAAAAATATATAATTTGCCAATTCAAAAGACCTAAAATCACCAAAACAGTCATTCTTTTTCAAAATAGTTTCTAATTCTACAAAAGGTGAAACCAAAACTCCCTTTGTATCCAATATATATACCCTTCCCCTACAGTATCTTCAATTTAAGGCATTGAAACAGATGATAACAAAATGACTCCAAATCATATTTTAAGATATATCAATTGTAAAAAAGTGAGTTGCAGAAGAAGCTCACTAATTGGATCTTTATCCGCCATAAACTGTTTCCAATCCATTGATTGATCCTTTTCAAGCATCCTCCCAACATGATGCCCATGTCCATTAACATTCATCTCGGCGGTTTGTTTCATCATCAATTCAGTATCAAATTCACTACCAGCCCTACTACTATCATCCATCTCCTTCACATTCTCCTCAACTCGATACATCGGCATCATCGCCTCTTCATAACTGCAAAAACTACTCCGTTGCCTCAACTCCGGAGCTTCCCTAACCGAACTACTCACCGGATAAACTCGTTTCTCCTCCGGCGGCACAAACGCCTCTTCATACACCACTGCCGTCACCGTCTCCGTCTCAACACTACTACGACAATTACTGTTAATCACAAAACCACTAGAACTATCACACCTATTCAAATCCAAATCCAGTTCATCGTTAACCTTTTTTTTCTTCTTCTTCGAGGCTTTGTGTTTCCGTCTCCTCCGATTAGACTTTGTAACAACAGCAGCAGCGTTGGCATCGGCGGAACCAGATCGGAGTAAAAAACCTTCATCTGAGTCGATTGTGGCGAGAACGCCGAAGGAGAGGTTCCGGCCACCGGATCTTAAGTCGGACATTGAAGAGGTCAGGGAATTAGAGTGAATAGGAGGAAGTGGTTAAGGTGATCATGATGATTGAAGTGTAGTGCAGTGAATGAAGATTTGTTAGTGTGTAATGATGATACGATCTGTGGAAGAAGGAATTTTGGTGTTATTGAGAGAACGATTGCGGGTGAAATTGGAAACCAAAAAATACGTTTTGAGATTTGGTTGGTTGCAAGTGCCTGTCGTCTTCTCTTTCACTGTCACCAATTCACCATGACCTTGTTTTATTTTTTTTTTTTTAAAAAGAACATACTTGTTACGTTACTCATGAAGAAACGACAATTTACAATATAGTGGCTGGTAAACAGGCAACAAGTTGCGACGCAATCGAATTTGGGTGCAGTAGTAAGATGTTTTTTAGATTACGCCAAACGAATTTGGCGTAATAAGATGTTTTTTACGCCAAACGAATTTGGATGCAGTAGTAAGATGTTTTTTACTTAGAAATATACGTTTGTATTATTTACGCCAAACGAATTTGGGTGCAGTAGTAAGATGTTTTTTAGATTATCAAAAGTTTCAAAGTTCAACTTTTATAAGTTTTATTTTTTAGTGATATTAGTTAGTCGATAATTCAGTTAAACAAGTTTTATCTACGGACGAGGTTCAATCCTCGTTAATGGTTGTTGCGTCGGGCTCTGTGGGGTTTTCCTGTGAGCGTCATGCTAAATTAGATGCAATATGTGGGCCTGATTAAGATAACATATATGATTGTCTGACTTGGTTTAGGACCCCTCATGTGACGATGTTCCGTTCACCATAATTCATGAAAGTCGACGTTTAAAAATATCACCATAAAATAAACTCATTGATCCCATCGAGTTAATTTAAGATTTTTTACATTTAGAAAATAAAAAAATTTAATTGGTTGAGAATGAGTTTTAATTATTTAAAATAAATTATTCTACAGGTATAGATAAGTAATGTTTTAGACTCATCACACATAAACGAGACATGAATTATCCTCTATGTGGTAAAACAAAAACAGAAATAAACAAATACACGCCTGAAAACTTTAGACGTTGCATGCTAGCATCGATTTGAGACACCATTCGACGCGCTTGAGCCTGACACCAACTCCAGACACCATACGTTGACAAAGACACAAAACACTACATGACGCCTACTCCGAACACCGCTCGCTCGATGCTAACTTTTGACACCGTCCGCCCGACGTCGACTTTTGAGACTGCTTGTCGACTACGACTTCTGACATCATCGTTGATGTCAACTTTCGACATAGCATGGTGTACCGCCAGCTTGACACCACCCACCGACTCCTGGCATATTTCGCAGAAGTCGACCCCGGACTCCATCTGGTGTCGCCAACTCGACGCTTACTCCAAACAACGCCTCAGCGCGCAACCTGTTTGACACCGACTTTCTACACCGCCAGCTAACGCCAACTTCAGACACGGCTCGATGTCGAGGCTGACCTATGACACCACTCGACAACTCCTAACATTGGTCGTCAGTACTGTACACCATCTAGCGCATCGCCTATCACAAAATCGAGTGCTTAATCTAACGCACGTATTTGTGTAACATGATATCGGACGCGTGGCTCAATGCGATACTGTAACGCCCCAAAACCTAAATTTTAATTCTTGGCATGTTTACTTGTGCTATGGTGTGAGATCATAAATAACTAAGCTATCTAACTTAGTTAGAATGTAAGTTAAATAGCAAGGAAATTAGTTTTCAAACAAAAATGAGGTAAATAACAAACTTGAAGGGTTGAATGTGACAAAATGCAAGGAAGTTTGAGTATTTAGTTAAGGGGATGGCTGGAAATTGAGTTCTATGGGTACGTATCGATATTTTTGAGAAGAAAACCATCTCAAGAACAAATTGTGCAATTCAGCCAAATCAAGGTTAAATTGGGTGTTGGAACCTTGCATGATTAAGGATTTTTCATCATCTAATCACAATAAACCTAAGGTAAGTTGTAGAATGTCATTTGGTGGTGTTCCTATGTTAGAACTCTAGCAATTGAACATGAATTGATGTGGTATTTGTGTATGGAATGACTAGATTAGCAAGTATGTGTGTGTAATTTGAGTAATGGATAGGTTAGTAATAAGGTCCAAGTATGGTGTGAAGTGGGTTTATAACATGTGGATGAACTCATGATTAGTTTTAGTTAACTTGTGTGTTAGCTTAAATAACTTGAATTTATGCTAACTAGATGTTAATGACTTCATGAAACTTGTTAATTAGTAAGAAAAATGGTGGTTGATGTAATGAGCTAGAAAGGTAAACATGAATTACTTGTACATTGTGCCTAAAATGTTGTATGCACACCAAGTGTTTGATAAAATGTCTAGATGACAATAATAGGTAAATTTGTATGCAAGTGATGGATGGACATGAATGAAATGTGATAATGAAGGGACATGAATGGAATGTGAAAACGGGTGTAATTGTTTACATGCTTGGAAAGTACTTTGAATATATTATATTTCATTTGAACATAGAAAGCTAATTCAGATTTGAAGTTGGCCAAAACGAAATGTTAAACTTGCTTGTCGGAATACATTGCATGTTGAATTGAACTTAAATTAGCTTCCGTCCTGTTTTTGTAAAAATCATATAAAATCATCGGAAAATCCGTTGAAGGTGTGCTATATATGAATGAAAAGCTCTTTGAGTCTACTACAATTCATGTTTAAACATGAAAGACTAAATAAAATTGCACGTGGGTCGAAAGAGTTGAATAGTGTAGCTATGCAGAAAAGTGCTGCACAAAAGCAAGCTTTCTAAACACAAATACAAGTAGTCGTTTGAACATATTTTATTCAAACATGAATGTTTGGTTATAGTTGATTATGTGCACCTATATGGATGTGTTAGAAGCATCTTTGATACTTGAAAATAGGTTGTACAACTATTTACACAAACGGGTCGACCGAGTTGGCATATGTATATTGTTTGTGTTGAATCTCGAACGTTGCACTATGATGTGTGAGATTGTATATGTGTATCTATGTACCTAAGTTATCACAAGGTTGTATGTTTTCTACAACATTTGAACATGATGTGTATGGTGTAATTAACATAGTCGAGTGTATCAATATAGACATATGTTCCTAATTTGATAGTTTGTAATAGTTGACTTTATGGAAAGTCAACAGATATGGGAATAACATGATTATATTTCCTAGCATGATTGAAAGATAGTAGATAATGTGATACATGTTAGATTTTTTTAAACAATGAAAGTCAACAAGACATAGAAGTTGGGAATGATTATTATTATGAATGGGTATGTATGCTAATAATGTTATGAATGTGATGGCATGAAAGGGATGGGAATCATGTCAAGATGGACTCAAGCTTGGAAGGGGCTATCGGGTAAAGATGAGGCAAGTAAACAAGCAAGGACTTGAAGAACTCAAGGTAAGTGACATATGAACTAAACTCTTGGTTTGTTAATGCCATATTTATGTATAAATGTAGAATGGTGGAAATCAAGGCGCAACCTTGAGTTGTTCATGGTGATGCATGAGGTGATCCTTATGTATTTAAGGTATGTGAAATTTGTATGAAATGGATAAGTTGTACGGAAATGAATGAGATACTAATATGTAATGATTGAAAGTATGAACAATATGAAGTTGGATAAATATCCTAATCTTCATGAGTAGTATGAAAATGTATAGATGATGCGTGAATAAAGTATACATATTAATTGTACGTATTATTCGGATGGTCACTCAGTTGTGACTTATTTGGATTTTTATAAGTTTCGGATGGTCACTAGATGATTTTGGTGAAAAGCATAATACTTAAGTGGAGTTTTCTTAAGTTTAGCCTCTGACATGGCCATGTCTGGTAGAAACATAGCCATGTAGCACCTGATAAGGAATATGATGGTAGCATCGCCATGTCTGGTAGCAACATGGTCATGTAGTCCCTGATAAACAATTTAATGGTAACATGACCATGTTACTTGGTACATGGCTGATGCGTGCAATATATATATATATATAAAATAAACACCTAAAAACACCTAGTTTTAATATTTATAAAACCTAGACAAACTACTAAATCACACACAACCGGCAGTGGACCGGTCGGATGTAATATAGCGTACGTAAGTCCGGGTGTCGACCCACAGACTCTATATACTACGTTAAACTAACTAAACAAGACCTTACTTAACTAGACACGAACTTTAAATAAAAGATTATTTGAATGGGGGTTTATTGCTAAAAATAGTAACCTGCTAAAAATAGAAACTTTCTAAATTTGGAAACTAACTAAAAATAGAAATTACTAAAAATAGAAACTAGCACGAAAGACGGAATACGAAAACAGTGATTGGAATGAACCACCTAGACTCGACTCCTCTATTTTGCAATTATCACTTGAAAACGAAGGTTTTGATTATGGAACTAGTAACAAAGATATTCACTTGAAAAATACCAAAATAAGACCCTCGACCCTTTTCGAGAAGAAACTTACGGTTTTCTAACAAGTTATTACGAACACTAGTTTAACAGGTAAACGCCCTCACGGTTGTCTAACCTAATTATGATTAAGTGACCTTATGCGAATTCAAACCTCACAGTTTAAAACCCAAAGCCAGTTCAATGCATTCAATTGATTTATTAGACATGTTTGCTAAACATAACCTAGATCGAATTCTCACGAATATCAAATCTTAGCAATTAAACAAACAAGACCTAACAATAAATCTAATCACCTCACGGATTTCTTAGAAAGCTAGCATATTTTTATTAGATTGATTTCTATTATGTTTCCTATGGTTTTAAGCATGCATTTAACCACAACACATTCATAACACACAGTCGATGAACTGAATCAAATCCTATTATATGATATAGACACTCATCAAGGATTCAATAGAAACAATAATATTAATCAAACCAATTCCAATACACATACAAGCATCAATCGAATTAAAGCATTAAACTTTTACTTAAATCATAAACGAACCATAATCAAAGATAATCCAAATCCAAGTCAAACAATCAACCAAAATTCATCTAAGTCTAGGTGGCTTTAAGAGCTTAGCCTAGCATGTTTGTAACAAAAAAAAGTGAAAATTAATGTTGCAAGACATGATAAAAGAATCGAAAAACAAAGGATTAAAGAAACCCGGAAGATGCAAGAAGCAATCCTTGAATCCACGTGCTTCCGTCGCTTCGATTTCGTGTTCCTAGCCTCAAAATCACTTGAAATCTGCTGAAATTCGTCCCTTGGTCGAGCATGGAGGCTAGGGTTTAGTTGTGGAGAGTTTATATAGCGAACCGGGCCAAGAAAAGCCCAACTTTCTTCATTTTCGCGTACCGGCTCGCTCGTAACTCCGTTTCGCACCCCGTTTTCGCCTACGGATTCGATTTTTCACGATCTTTCCGTTTCTTTATCAACATGGGACCTACGAAACATAAAAACATCAGTTGCATAGAAAATGCTATAAAAACCGTACCGAAACGACTCGAAACGTAATGAAACTCATCAAGGGAATTATGTATAATTTGCACATTATCAAACATCCCTACACTTAACCTTTTTCGTCCCTGAAAAAGCATGCACGTAGAATCACAACTAATTACGGTTTCAACATTTCATTACTGAATCACAAACAAGAACCGAATCCGACAAACATTGGTGCGTTTAATTAAACACCCTAACACTAGCCAGTTACGTTTCCCCTTATGCTTAATTTAAATTTAATTAAATCATTTATCTACAAGGTCTCACACAGAGGAAAAATAAGTTAGCCCGATTATTGTTGCTTAACGAGGCACCGGATAAACCAAAAAGGTTTTCCTACCAAAATAACCTAAAGAACTTAACTAAGCTAAGAACTAGTGCCATATTAGGGTGGATTTTGATGGATGAATTTTGTGGGTATAGAATGTTTATTCTTTTTTTTTTTTTCATAAAACAAGATCACCTCACCCAGGGGTGTCGTATCCAAGTCGCTATCCCGGAGGTAGAGCACATGAGGTCTTGGATCACTTGCCTTATATTTTTCATTTTTTTCTTTTTTTTTTAACTGGCTCTTTGAGCTCTTTTATTTAGCAGCTACTTTGAGCGCTTTTCAGTACTATACCCGGTGGACATTTTATTTGCGGATGCGCCACTTCTTTCACAAGAAGTGTGTTATAAATCCCAAAATGGCACTACCCCTTAACTTATTTAAGTTCTAAAGCCTACAATGGTGCCTAATTGTTCTTAGTTAAGGCCTTCCTATTCCTCCTAAGATGACAACCCACGAGATTCACGACAATTAACTTTCTATTAAAACACTTAGGGAAACTATCTCAGCTAATTGAGTTACCAAAAGTTTATCCAAATTCATCTTTGTTTTAAAAACCACAACTCATTTGAAAACCAAAATCAGTTTACTATCATTTTCTATTAAAGTGCACAACTTAAACAAAGACATTTTTCAATTTTTTTTAATTTTTTTGGATTTTTAAGACACTATATGACTCAAAATAAACAAATAAACAAACCTAAGACTCAGAAATGACTATTTCCCATCCCCACACTTAAGTTCTACATTGTCCTCAATGTAGAGATAGAAAACATCAAAAAATAAAATAAAAATGCAGAAATAAAAAGATAGATAGGTGAATTGGAAAGGACTTAGCTGGTAATATGCAGAATGCGTATGCTCCAAGTCTTCGTTCCAACTTCAGCTTCGATCGTATAGCATTTCGGTCGCGATCGAGCTTCCACCGACACTCCCGAGATCCATCTTCATCTTCACAAATACAAACTCACCCGAATGGAGATTGAGTACGGGTGAGAATGATTTAAACCTGCAAAAACAAAAACAAGAATACCCGAGCATAACACTGACTTGATAAAAATAAAATAAAATAAAAATAAAAACAAAATAAAATAAAAACTGACTCGATAGACCGAACTTATACAAACTCTACAAACCAACCTTCCTAACAACGATCAGCTCAACCTGCATCATCCGGGGTATCCTCAAACCTACTAGGATCCCCACACTTAGCTCTCAGCAACTGTTTCACTTCAGCCCACTCTCTAGTGAAAAACACGTTGCCACTCTCATAACCCTCCACTCACCTATCCTCGGCGTTTATCACCTGAATCCGACTATCCCAACGCTTTGTGACATCTGCCCCAAACCCGAACCCGAATACCCGACTCGAACCCGAAGTCATCTAGTTTCATTCTATTCGTAGTCGTATTTATCTCTCTTTAAATATAACGCTTCATTATTAAAAATAAATATAATGGATATCTCGAGCCTTACGATATTTCTCGTTTTTAATATTAACGACCGAGTTATTATCCAACGTTTACAAAGTAATTACTATTTACAATAATATGTATATATTGTATTTTTACAAAATAGTTTTATAAATATTATTAAGGATAAAAACTAATAAATCTCAAAATATATATATAAATAAATATATATATATATAGTTCGTAAAAGAAAACTATTGAAAACGTTAAACAAAAACGCTTTTAAGTCTAGAAATAGTCTTCTAATGGCTTAAACGAACTAAAACTATGAAAACGTCACTTATGTAAACGTTTCGTCTCAACGAAGTTAAGTTTATTAACTAATATAACTTATAAATTAACTTTGTGTCAAAACTGTCAAGTTACAAACTATTATTGAAACTTATAACAACTAATTAAAACAATCTAAATGTTCAGGGACTGGTTATGTAAATTTCGAATTCACCCAGCCCACCCCCCTTTGAACCCGTGTTTCCGGCATCCCCAGCTCCGGCGAACTTGGCCGGAATATACGTAGCTCCGGCGACTATGCTTGCTAGCGTTTTAAGCCGTTTTACTCAAATCAAACTAGTACAAAATGTCCCTTTGACCATCTCGAACTCGTAAGTGCAACTTAATACAATTTAAGTGTGAAAATAACTATCCAATTAACCCGTTAAGGATCGGTTACAAAAACGCAAACGCCTCGGAAACTAAATTGATGAAATTGAACCAATTATCACAACCAAATACCTCAGCCGCAATCCTTTGAGTCCTCTGCGGTTTCAATTTCACTCTAATCAAACCCAAGCTCGCAATTGAATCTCGTGTTTCGTCAAGCTTTTACCCGAAACAGTTCAACCCAATTCGTCTCATTATTTTTGAAATCGATCATTTTGTTTTACTATTGATATCACCAAGATGAATTCTGGAGGGTTAATTGGACTATAACACCTTCAAGCCTCCAATCTTAATCCCAAACCGACGTTTTGTTCATCATCATTCTTCGACCCAGTTCATTGCCAATTAAGTAAGTGTTATATATCAAAAGGATCTTCATTCAATAGGGATTAAAAGCCCTATGTTTAATTTCTATATCTTGATCGAAATCGTGTTGCAATTCGCGAATTCATGTTCTAGGGTTTATATGAATTTGGGGGTGTTTTTCTTAAAGAT
The DNA here is from genome assembly GCA_030867185.1 of Tagetes erecta. NCBI lineage: Eukaryota > Viridiplantae > Streptophyta > Magnoliopsida > Asterales > Asteraceae > Tagetes > Tagetes erecta. The sequence goes on from CM061490.1 coordinate 9,967,347, forward strand.
GTTAAAAGAATTTCCGTATCAATTTATATCAAAAATTGATTATAAGAGCAGCTGGGTAGTGCTTCTGTTGAGAAATTGAAGGTCATGGGTTCGAAACCAGGCACCCTTATACTTTATATTTATTTTGTTTTAAACATATTACTAACCCATTTTCATTAACTAACCTAAACCAATACTAATACTGATTTTATACATTATAAAAATGAACAAGAAGACCTTAAATCATATGAAACATGATTTATTTTTATATAAATCTTATAGAAATGTATAAAACCATGGTCTTATTTAAAAGTTAGTTTTAAACATTTAACTATTTTTAATACTTTCATAAACACTATAAAATGTAGTTTTAAAATAAATAGAAGTTGTGTAAATAACTATTTATAAGAAAAATGACGTTTTATGTACTTTTATACGATAAAATTGTTGTAGTTGTTTTAGAGTATCTCCAGGGTATAAAACATATTTTTGACATTACATAAATTGTTAAAAATATATTAATTGAATACTACCTTCTACCAAAATATTGTCATTACTATTAACTTCTGTCGTTTCGATTATATAAATTTTATATATTTTTAGACGTTTAACGAGAAACCCCCAAATCCCAATCTAAACCCTAGAATTCCAATTTTCTTAGACTCCTATCGTTCATGTTCTAATTTTCAATAAAATATGGTAACTAAGTTAGGATTCTCATTTACTTAGGTGATTCTCGTATTTGGGAAATCCTCGGTTCAATTTAATGTAATTGCTATTTGATTCGAGCCCGAGTTTCAAGGTGAGTAAACTCACTCCCCTTTTTACTATTACGTTTTGGGGCTGAAATATGTTTCTAGTTACTATACAATGTTTTCAGTTTTCTATTTGTTTCCAAAAGAGATCATACAATATGTTAGTCTTGACTCGCGACAAGATGCAATCCTTATGTGGTAGTTTAAAGTAGTATTGTTACTTAGTAATCCCACCGGTACAATGTTAGCGCTAATGGTTTGACAAACCCACCTGCATGTATTTCAAAACAGGTGATTTAAACCCGGCCATTCAATTTCAATGTTACTATGTTACAAGTTGCTATTCAATGTTACAAGTTGCTATACTATGTTGCTATGCCATGTCCCTAAGTTGCTAAATAATTATGGATAACTTAAATATCGAGACGGTTAGATGACGGTTGCTAAAAAAGTTATCATTAATTAATACATGAGTTGGTTCCTCATGATAAATGACTACAAGTCATATTACAATGTGTTCAAGGTGTCATGATCGAGAATGATACGAAATAGCTATGCATGTAAGATTGCGCAGCATATTATGATGATCTCGGATTTCTATACTATTATTTATCAACTGTGGTTTACTCACTAGCTTTAAATAGCTAACTTTATTTTTACATATTTCAGGTGTTGCTTATGATATTGTTTTGCTGCTTTTGCCAAGACATAGGATTGCCTTGGACCTAGTTAAATAATAAAGACGAACGCAATTATTGTTTTTGTTATTACTTTTGTCGTTTCTATTTAGGACTCATGTTCCAAATGTATTAATCACTATTTGGCTTAATAAATAAATACCATGTGCTTTGTTTACTATGGATATCCAATTCCAATGACAGCCCGGTGTTTCCGCCGCCGGGCGGGGTGTCACATGCTTAACCTTTTCTATCGGATCCGGAATCTTAAACACAGCTATCTCCTCTCCTACCTGCAAACTAATCTGTCCCTTAAAGACATCTATATTCGCGTGGGCAGTGCGAAGGAAAGGACGACCAAGGATAATGGGGACTTTCGCATCAGCCTCCATATCTAGCACGACAAAATCCACGGGGAAAACAAACTTATCCACCTTAACTAACAGATTCTCAACTATCCCCCGTGGATACTTAACAGATTTATCGGCTAACGACAATGACATCTTAGTGGGAGTTAACTCACCTAGACCTAGCTTCTCGTACAACGAATAAGGCATCAGATTAATGCTAGCACCTAGATCAGCTAAAGCACGGGCTTCTAGATTACTACCGAATAAGCAAGGAATCGTAAAGACTCCTGGATCAGAAAGCTTCTCCGGTAGCGTATTTGTGACAACCGCCGAGCACTCACCACTTAAAGGAACGGACGAGAGGTCTCCCAGCTTGCATTTGTTCTTGAGGATGTCCTTCAAGAACTTAGCATACTTAGGCATCTGCTGGAGAACCTCTATGAACGGCAGATTGATCTTGATCTGCTTAAACATATCTAAGAAGTGCCCATACTCCCGCGTGTATTTCTGCTGTTTAAGACGAGCGGGATATGGGACACGAGCATGATCAATCAAAGGGGAGGGCCTAACATCCACCGGCTTCCTCCCCACACTTAAACCTAACTCAGAGTCGCTCACGGGTTTTGGATTTCTAAACTCAGCCTGATCACTACCCGGACCCTCTAGCACTATCTCCTCATCCACTAACTCATCATCATCCTCTCTAACAACCTTCCCACTAACTACAGGTTCACTGAACGACACCCTCTTCTTTACCGGCTCTAATACCCTACCACTACGAGTAGAGATTGCATTCAACTGAGCAGAAGGGTTCGTTTGGGTTGAACCCGAGAACTGGCCTTGCGACCTCTGACTAGGAGACTGCTTAACTAATTCTCCTACAGTTCTCTGGATATCTAAGATAATAGCATGCTGGTTCTGTAATTGAAGTTCATGTTTCGCTAGGGTTTCCTGTGTACCCTTATCCTTAGCGACTAACTGAACTAACAACTGTTCAATCCTATGCATGCTTTCACTAGACCCCTGTCCACTAACCTGCTCACTACCACTAGCTTGCCCCACACCCTGGTTTTGATTATTATTAAACTTAGAATTATAACCCGGTGGGGCACCTGAAGAACGCCAGTTAGAGTTGCTATTAAAGTTCGAATTTCGGTTCCAATTAGAGTTATTATTATTGCTATTCGGGAACCTATTCTGATTTGCTACGAACTCTACCTGTTCCTCTCTTGACATCAACGGACACTCGGACGTATCATGCCCTCCCCGACACAACTCACACTTATCCACTTTCGACCTAAGCTCCTTCACCTCACGGGTTAGGTTTCCTAACGCAACAGCCACACTAGTTTCCATGCTAACATGGTGCACACCCCGAGTAGAAGAAGGTGTACTAGTTACAGGACTTGAATTCCTGTGAGTGGACCGCTGCTCATTACACTGTGTCACATTCATTTTACCCATCAAGTGCCCCCCCCCCCCCGCAGATGTGTCGAACCTAGACCTAACTTCATAAGTCAGCCCATTATAAAATTTTTCTACTAAAGCCCAAGGTGTGAGCCCATGCTGGGAGCAGCGCGATAACAAGTTTTGGAATCGCTCCCAAGCCATGTAGTAGGGCTCATCAGGTTCCATTCGGAACGAGTGGATCTGATCACGAAGGCGAGATGCCTTAGCAGGTGGGAAGTACTTGTTCAGGAAGGCTGAACGAAGTTCTGCCCACGTCGTGAACGTCCCAGTAGCTTGCGAATCGAGCCAAATGAGTGCCCGATCCGCCAAAGAAAATGGGAACAGATGGAGGTAGATCGCATCATCGGACGCACCTTGGAGTTTGAAAGTGCTCACTATTCGCGTGAGGCGCGATAAGTGTGCGGGTGCGTGATAGATGAATGGTTCCCGGTGAAACCATCGACGGCTTGCTCGTGCACAGTGCGATTATCAGCCATTGTGAACCTAGGACTGCTAGGTGCTGAGCTGTGCGGTGAGTGATGTGGTGATGGGTGCGGTGTAAAATCAAAATTAACGGTACTTACCTTAACCTCCGCAGACGAGTCAGCTACAGTCTCTAGCTCCGGATCAACCTCCTCGAATGTGTGCTTCACTGGTCTGTGCGATCTCAAGTGTGGCATAAAACTGCACGAAACCAACGAAACAAATCAGACAAAAACTAAACAAACAAGAAGACAAAATGGACACGAAAAACAGGAAATAAGGATAATAAAAACTAGACCCCTACGACTCAAACAAACAAAACAAAAAGCACGTGAAAAGCAATTAAGACTCAAAAAGTTAACTAACGCAGTTACCAAGAGTCCCCGGCAACGGCGCCAAAAACTTGATGCATGCAATATATATATAAAATAAACACCTAAAAACACCTAGTTTTAATATTTATAAAACCTAGACAAACTACTAAATCACACACACCGGCAGTGGACCAGTCGGATGTAATATAGCGTACGTAAGTCCGGGTGTCGACCCACAGACTCTATATATTACGTTAAACTAACCAAACAAGACCTTACTTAACTAGACACGAACTTTAAATAAAAGATTATTTGAATGGGGTTTATTGCTAAAAATAGTAACCTGCTAAAAATAGAAACTTTCTAAATTTAGAAACTAACTAAAAATAGAAATTACTAAAAATAGAAACTAGCACGAAAGACGGAATACGAAAACAGTGATTGGAATGAACCACCTAGACTCGACTCCTCTATGTTGCAATTATCACTTGAAAATGAAGGTTTTGATTATGGAACTAGTAACAAAGATATTCACTTGAAAAATACCAAAATAAGACCCTCGACCCTTTTCGAGAAGAAACTTACGGTTTTCTAACAAGTTATTACGAACACTAGTTTAACAGGTAAACGCCCTCACGGTTGTCTAACCTAATTATGATTAAGTGACCTTATGCGAATTCAAACCTCACAGTTTAAAACCCAAAGCCAGTTCAATGCATTCAATTGATTTATTAGACATGTTTGCTAAACATAACCTAGATCGAATTCTCACGAATATCAAATCTTAGCAATTAAACAAACAAGACCTAACAATAAATCTAATCACCTCACGGATTTCTTAGAAAGCTAGCATATTTTTATTAGATTGATTTCTATTATGTTTCCTATGGTTTTAAGCATGCATTTAACCACAACACATTCATAACACACAGTCGATGAATTGAATCAAATCCTATTATATGATATAGACACTCATCAAGGATTCAATAGAAACAATAATATTAATCAAACCAATTCCAATACACATACAAGCATCAATCGAATTAAAGCATTAAACTTTTACTTAAATCATAAACGAACCATAATCAAAGATAATCCAAATCCAAGTCAAACAATCAACATAAATTCATCTAAGTCTAGGTGGCTTTAAGAGCTTAGCCTAGCATGTTTGTAACAAAAATAAAGTGAAAATTAATGTTGCAAGACATGATAAAAGAATCGAAAAACAAAGGATTAAAGAAACCCGGAAGATGCAAGAAGCAATCCTTGAATCCACGTGCTTCCGTCGCTTCGATTTCGTGTTCCTAGCCTCAAAATCACTTGAAATCTGCTGAAATTCGTCCCTTGGTCGAGCATGGAGGCTAGGGTTTAGTTGTGGAGAGTTTATATAGCGAACCGGGCCAAGAAAAGCCCAACTTTCTTCATTTTCGCGTACCGGCTCGCTCGTAACTCCGTTTCGCACCCCGTTTTCGCCTACGGATTCGATTTTTCACGATCTTTCCGTTTCTTTATCAACATGGGACCTACGAAACATAAAAACATCAGTTGCATAGAAAATGCTATAAAAACCGTACCGAAACGACTCGAAACGTAATGAAACTCATCAAGGGAATTATGTATAATTTGCACATTATCAATGGCCATGTTCTGCACATATATATTTCCATTTGCTTTGTAACCCGTTGTTTCAAAGTTGTCATGGAAACCTTTAACCACAAGTATGATATGAGCAAGAACGTATCGACATTATAAGCGCGTATGTATGAAATGGTTAAGTATGTTATAGTTGGTTCATAATAATACAAACATGGGAACGGTATGCACGCATGTATTATAATGTCGTTAATAGTATTGTCATGTCATGGGCAATGAAAGTGTAGGTATGCTAAGGATGAATGCATTAGAGTTAAAAGTTAAGATTCGAAGCTCGGGTTCAAGTTAGTAACCGAGATGTATCTGAACTTGCAGAGACAAGTTAACAAGATCATGGAGTTCCTATAGATATTATTTCTTTATTGTTCAAGTATCATATGAAGTTACTTACTTAACTAATGATATGAATATGTGGTGGTCACAGGTGTTTAAGGGTCTCTTTATTACAAATTCAAGAAAGTTGAAGATCGAGCCAGGACATGGATTGTACGGGGGCGTGGTCATGTAGTAATTAAACATCATGTTTTAATGTATGTAATAAAAATGAACGACGTAATGCTTGAAATATAGTATCAAATGTTTAAGAATGTTTTATAAAGCAAGAAATTTTCTGGTTCGTATTTTTCCGCTGCATTAATTTGTTGGTGTTACAGATACCCACCTAACACTGCTTCGGACATATAGTTTTCTTAATTTAACATTAGTTTACGTTTTTAATTTGAACAAAATAATTTATTGATAAATGTTATTCTCGTCACAAGTGCGTGAAATACCATAAGCTCATCCTAACATATCTTTTTGATAGTTCATCTTGACTCAATCTCCTGCATACATAATATCATCTTAACCCAACAACTAACTAATCTCATCCCACCCATAACTTATGCATAAAGGTGCACAATCTGGGTATTAGGTCAGAACCGGATACAAGCCCACCAAGTACAATCGGGTTTGGGTACACCTAGTAATCGGGCATGAACCGATTCCGGGTACATAAACAAGATTTTTTATTAAATATAAATCTTTGGGTACCCTCTCCATTATAACCGGTTATGGTAGGCTAGCTAGGGTGGGGTAGGGTATGGATCCGGATACAATCAGGTATAAATTTTTTATAAGGAAAATTAGATTCAACTTTCACCTGTTTGCCGAAAAAATCTCAACTGAGAAAATTCTTGCTAAAGATCCCAACTTTTAAACATATTTTTTTTAAATAGCCCAGTTAAAAAATACTTAAGGCCGTTAAGTTTTTTTCGAATTTAAAACTAATGTTTTAGGCTTTTGATTGGAAGGAGAATACGAATCAATTGATATAAAAGTTACCTCGAACAGGTGTTCATGATCAAACTACGCTTCAATTGATGTAACATTTAACGTATCATCAAACAGTTTAACCGTTTGGAGCACCTGTTTGGGGTAAATTTTACATCAATCCATTCATATACTACTTTCGATCAAAGTCCTAAAACATTAGTTTCAAATTCGGCATTAAGTATTTTTTAACTGAGTCTCTTTAAAAAGATATGTTTGAAAGTTGAGAATCTCTAGCAAGAATTTTCTTAGTTGAATTTTTTCGATCATAGGTGAAAGTTGTAATTTTTTAAATCCAGTTTTCCTTTTTATAATGTTATTTGTATTTTAGGTTATGAAATATAAAGTTGCTAAATAAATGCAATATTTTTAATAATCTTTAGAGTTTACAAAATATTATATGTTACTTAAAAATACTACTTTTTTTTAAAAGACATCGTTTATTTTTTATTCGTTGTTTTCGTCATCTTCATCCTTCGTGTTCCTCTTTGTCATCTTTGGTGTTCATCGTTTGTGATTCTTCATCAGATATTCCACATTATATTTTCTCTTTGACCTCTTCTTCGTGTACTCTTGGTTTCAGTATTATTTATTCTTCTAAGGTCTCTTTGTCTTGTATACGATCAACCACATTCAAGTGATCATTTAGACAAATGCACATCTCTATTGACCTTGGAGAGAGTCGAGCCCTCCTTAACGATAATACTCTGCCACTAAGAAAAAAAAAAGATTTTGTAGCTACCATGAAAGCTTGTGTGGTTACTAAATCACGTGTCATGGCGGAAAGAACCTGATATTCCACTACCTTTCTTTTCCTCTAAGCCAAAAGATCAAAATCTATACTCCTCGGTAAACATAGTGGATATAAAATTCATTCCGCTATATATATATCGAGCTTGCTACTTGGAGTAATACCCTTTTGTTTTAAGGCGGTTTTCAAACATGGAACATATCAATTTTCACAAGGTACATCCCAATTAGCACATAAAAAACTTGAATTTGTATCTTTACAAAATTGTTTATAATCTTGATTTATTTTTCTACTTTTTCTAAAAACGTCTTGGAACATTAGTTTAAAATTATGTATGTAGGTTTCACAATGTTCGACCTCTAGGCCGTCTTGCACAACTAAAATTAATAATATGTGCAGAAAATCATTGTTGCAAATCGGTTTATATTTTACATTTAGTTGTTAACCGTAACGAGATTATTTGAAACGTTACCGAACACCATCTCTTGTTTTGTAAATGAAAACTTATAATTATGTTACCTAAAATTACAAGCATGTCTTTTCCTTTATGTGGGTACGGAAAAATATCAAATGCAATCGTATGTTTCATCATTTGTCAAAAATTGAGATATACTCATAAGAGTAGTTAATTTTCACCCATGGTTTATCCCGATGCAAGTGTACATCACTTATGGGTTTTTTATGCAAGTGTTAATATTAGTGGGGCGAATTGAAAGACAATCCATGGTTTTGGAGCAACATTGCAAGATTTTAATTATTTGTTGCATTTTTCAAGTTGAAAACATTGACAAGTTGAAAGTCAAAGACTATCCAACATAGAACACAGTATCATCTGATAAATAAACAAGAGCAGAGCAGAGCAGATAAACAAGCATAAGAAAGAATGAACAAACCAATCCCATAAGACATCAACAAGAAGTTGTTTGTTATTAGAACCTCATCTTCCATCCAGTGAAGTAAACGAGTCCGCAAACCCAGAGGGTCGAGTGGGTATGCTGGTTTGTGTATTATCATTGCTTCCAATAACCGATGAGTTCTCGTACCCACTCATACCCTCCAATGCTTGCCATTTCTTGATTGCTTGAGGTAAAGTCATGTCAAGGTCAATTCCGTAAATGTCATCAGGGTCAGGTTCAGATGGCTTCCAGAGCTCAGCTAGGGACGAGAGAACATTGACTGCATGGCCCATGTCAGGTCTCTGGTGTGGTTCGGATGCACAGCAGTGGCCTGCTAGTTCTGCCACTGTACTCACACTGGATAGAGCTTCTTCATCAAGGTCAAGGCTCGGGTCAATAGCCTTTCGGAAGGTGTCTTTGTTTACATGCTTTCGCCGGAACCATTGCACCAGGTGGACACTCTCCTCTTGTTGTGATTCGTCTAGTGCTCGTCGGCCGGTTATGAGTTCCATTAGGATGACTCCGAAACTGAACACGTCGATTTTCGTCGTTACTCGACCCATCACTAGTAGAATAGCATGTAAAATCATCAATCAGTTTTCAAAAGTATATCCAAACAACCAAATGTCACAAAACATAAAAAATAACAATAAGGATAACAAAACGATGTATACCTGCGTATTCAGGTGCAAGATACCCGAAAGTGCCAGCTAATCGTGTCACGAGTGAAGTTTTTCCATCTGGGGCGAGTCGAACAAGTCCAAAGTCTGCAACTTTGGCCCGCATATCATCTCCAAGTAAGATATTGGATGGTTTAAGATCTCTATGAATAAAACTTTGTTGTGCTAAACCATGTAAATACTCAACAGCTCTAGCAACATCTAAAGCAATGATCAGTCTTTGAGTCCACTCGAGCGGTTTCAAATCAAATTCTTGCCAATCAAATAAAAACCGACTAAGTGTCCCTTGCGGCATATACTCATAAACAAGAAGCCTCTCATTTCCATCCAAACAGTACCCCAGAAATGACACCAAATGCCTATGTCTAACCTTGGTTAGAACCGCAATCTCAGATCTAAACTCATCAAGACCCTTATCACTCATCACTCCCGATTCCATCCTCTTAACCGCAATTTTGGTTCCATCATGTAATTCCCCTTTATAAACTGTCCCAAACCCTCCTTTTCCAAGTATATTATCCTGGCTGAAATTGTTGGTGACGCTTTTCAAAACTTGGATCGAAATTACCATATTGCCCGCTTCAACGACATGGATGTCCCTAGTCCCACTACTTGTTTCACTAAAGGTTTCACTCACTCCACCATTATTTGTATTTGAACCAGCTATTGTAACCTTGACGCCATCACCATCTGAACTCGAATGACGAGGATGAATCACCATCGTGTTTTGATAAGTTGTACCACTAGAGCGCTTCCGTTTACCTTTGTATACACAAACACCTACTACACCAATGAGAAACACCATACAAACACCACCGACTGATCCCACAACCGCACCAGTATTCGAACTCTTTCCACCATCACCACCACCACCACCATTAGATCTATTTTCACTTCCAGGAGGACCACTAGACGGTGAAACCGGGGTCACACTAGGACCATCTTTCCCAATATCAAGATTCCCTTCGATTTTCACCTTAACATCATCTCTAAACTTAGGAACTTGGCCATAAAGTTGATTGTTAGAAACATCAAGCTCAATCAAATTAGGCAAATCTTTAAGCTCATCAGGTATTTTTCCAGAAAGATTATTACTTGCAAGAATCAACCTTTGCAAAGACGTAATAGACGAAAAACTAGGCGAAATATTACCCGTAAGACCCATTCTTTGAAAATTAATAACAGTAATATTCCCTCCACTTGAACACACAATCCCTAACCATGACTTACAAGGATCATTACCCTTCCAATTATCAGCAAAAACCGACGGGTAACCAACTGATTTCAAAACAGCAAGCAACGTATTAACACGACCATCACACGCAACACCAGGATCAGGTAAACAAAAGCTATTAACCCCACTTATATCAACAGCCACAGACTTATCAAAACTAGGAGTTGGTCCCTGTAACATATTATTAGTCAAGTTAACAACTTTCAAAGATTTCAACCCTAACAAAGATTCAGGAACAGGACCTGTTAAACTATTATCTCTCACACTAAAATTCTGCAACTCATTCAAACCCGAAAGATCCAGTAACGAACCCGAAAACATGTTCCCATGAACCCAAACTTCTGTCAATTGTGTCATGTTTTGTAGCACATCAAGGGTACCATTCAACTTAAACCTACTGTTCTGCCCATTTAACCAAAGACTTTGAATCGAACAACCCGAAAACGATTCGGGCAATCCACCTTCAAGATAGTTAAAAGACAAATGCAATGCTGTAAGCCCGGAAAATGTATCACCACCGAAAAAATCAGGGATCTTTCCAGTAATGTTTGCTGAAGTGGCAGAAAAAACTTGCAGATTTGAAGCTGATTTCAAACTATCAGGTATAATCCATGAAGCAAAACCATTATAATCAAGATACACATGTTGTAAAGAAGACATACCATCAAAGAAATTTAAAGGTATAGAACTAAAATTATTGCGATTGAGTAAAAGATTTTGAAGCTGAGTTAACCCAGCAAGACTCGGTAATGAACCAGTGAGTTGATTGTTTTGAAATTCAAGAACTTGAAGCTCTGTAAGATTGTTCAACGTTGGTGGTAACTCGCCTTTAAGGTTTTGGTTACCGAGTTGGATCCGGGTGACCCGGTTGTCTCTTGAACATTGTACTTGTTGCCATTTACATGGATCCGGGTGGGACCAATCGAGTGATTTGGGTGGGTTGATGCTCTGTTTTAGAGCTTGCATTACATCAGCATCATTGGATTGAGAGTGGACATGAATGAGTGCAATTGAAGCAAGGTAAATGATGGGTATGAGATGAGATTTGAAACCCAGAAAGGGTTTTGGCATTTTGGAAGATGAGATGGTGGATTGGATTAGGGTTTAGATAAAGGGAAATGCAGGTTGAATGAGTGATTTGAGGAAGAAGATGAAGAAGAAAAAAGTGTTGTATTATTAAAAGAAAGAGAATATTGTGGAGCCAGGCATGATCGAGTTGTCGGAGATATGAGTGTATTGTTTGTATGGTTCTAGCCTAGGAGACTAGTAAAACAAGTGCCGAAATTAGTCCCTAAACATAAGGGGAATGATATTATGGGTTCCGTGTGTATCGGTTGAGAGGAGGAACGAAGCTTTTTTTTATATACAGTGAAGATTTTCTCTATAAAAGAATGTTTTGTTTTGAGTGGGTAACTTGTCGGGTGAATATAAAATCATGATTTTTTGGATGGGTAATATTACGACACAGTTTACCTGAGATGTTTAGGGTCGGCTAAAAAACGTTGGAGACACCACGGGCTTTTAAAACAAGGCTCTTTTTAAATGGTAATATTTTCGTAGACAGATTGTAATATTATTACTTATCATTTCATAACTACTAAATTTATACAATGCTCGCGCTTTTTATTTTGGCTTATTAGATATTTAAATTAACTTTAGTCTTTTTAAAAAAAATTTATAGATACTCTTTGTGAGAGATATTATGGCTCGTGATGTATCAAACGATGATTTTGGTAGCATTAGGTAGTTACATACAAAATATTTGGTGCCAAGTATATTAGACAAAAGGGTTGAAACCATGACCTATCTACATTACAAAAAACTTGGTTTTAATCTTGTTTGTCTGGTAATATTACAAAAGTACCTTCCCCAGCACAAATAACTTCATATCACAATTGTCCAATTCCAATATAGCTTAATTAGAAAGGATGTTACATGTATACATATACATATCTTAATCCATATGAGATAATAACTTCACACTCGATCATTCCAAAGAGTCAAGTATTCAAGGAAAGCAAACTAAATGTGGTGCATGCAACACTTTATATGGTGGTTAAATAAGGTTAAAAACACGCAAAACAGATTCAAATACATCAACTCATATACAATTCTGATCGAAGTCGGAACATACACACAAACAAACCGATTCTACATCAACAACCAAGCACCTAATTGTTTGGTTCCGGCCTATAGCAATGCCTGAAACAGGAAGTTAAAGCAACTACGGTGTAATCTCACAAAAACAGAGGAAAAAAAATTCACAGCTGATTCTTTGATTTATCACATTCTCTGTCATCCTCGTATTAGAAACGGAAAGCCTCAGCCTCATCTTACTCTTCGTATCGCCTGGCCATCGTAGCGAGTGACAGTGAAAGCTGAAAATGGCAGACGTCGGAAACCTCTTGAAAGAGACGACACTCGCAACGAAATGTGACTGCTACTGATGACACATAAGTGAACATGTACAATGACATTTAAAAGCAAAATTAAATAAAATCCTTCCTTAGTTTATTGATATGGTACAAACCACCAAAACCTACAACCATAACCATAACCATACTCCATAATTTCTTTTCTCATTTCCTTTTTCCTTCAATTTTGCCTAGTAATTGATTTAGGCTGTTGCTACTGTTATATTTCAAGAAATTAAGACATGCACATATATGTTTCAAACAATTAGAATAAACAACATACTAACATAACATCATTCTTAGTTTACTTGTATGGTATGAAGTGCCTTTTATTTATTTAATTGAAATTTTTATGAAAGAACCAACATAAGAATGAAATGTTCATGCAAGTTAAAACACCAAGCACATGTATTTAACAACCCAGCTTTAATCCAAAGAACTATTCCTTTCTAAAGTAGCTGTGATGTTTAAGCCAACGATTTAACATTAATCTTTGACTATAACTCAGGGACTGTTTGTTTACCTCTTAATGGTTCAGTTCAGTGCTTAACCATTCAGCATTCAGAGCGTTTGTTTCAGAAAAAAAGAGCCTCTGAATGGTTCAGTTAAGTGCTAAATGGTTAAGAGACTGGGAGATGCTGAATGGAGCATATGCTAACTTTATACTCATCTGAAGTTCTACCACAACATCCCTCTCATTGATGGAACCTCTTAATGGTTCAAACCTCTTAACCATTCAGCACTTAATAATTCAGATTTTGCAAAACAGCCTCTCAATATAAGAAAGCAACCCAATTAAGAGAAAAGGGGGGGGGGGGGGGGTTTGACTTCCTTAACATTATGCTATTTTAAGAGTTTTTTAATGTACACAAACATTTTCTAAAAAGAAAGGTAAAACTTATATTAAAAACAATATATAAAAGGTAGGAATGATCGTATTACATCTTTCAAACTCTCCTTAGTTGTTGCTGCTGCTAAATACTATTTCCTATATGCCTTTAAAGAATTTAAAAAATAACTCACTTTAATTGTATATTTATCTAACCTAAAATTTATATTACTAATTTACCGAGTCCGAATGTTCAATTGCATGTTTTCACCTCTAAATCTTCTTAATTTGCAAACTTATCTATTTTGATTATTTTGGGCAAATTGGATTATAATAATATCAACTGAGTTTATTTTTAGCAACAGTCACATTTTAAGATTCTTTTTCTTTCAATGGTTCGTCATTAAAAAAACTTAACAGAGTTCAGTTTATCAGACTTTCAAATTGATGTTTTAAAACTTTTGATCGGGACGGGGATAACATTCGACTGATGTGTAACTTAGCTCGAAGCGTCGCTCCAAACGACAATCGACTTGGTTAATGGGAAGTTTAAACACCTTATTAAAACACAATTTTGTCGTTTGGAGTACCGTTTTGAGGTGGAAACAAGGAAACATATTGGATATCCATTCGTTTATCATTTATTGAAATTAATATTACTTTTCTCGGTTGCAACCTACGGTGCTAGGAGGTGTTTTTCTTCATTGAATATTTGAATGATGTTTGCATTTGCTATATTTAAAATGAGTTCTTCGCAAAAGTTGACATTGAATATGTCATGGAGAGGTTCAAGACATAAAAAACGTAAAAAAAAACAACTTAAATAGGTTTGTTAGTTATATTATTTTTTTTTTGAACTGCACTTTTATTAAAACAAACCGAGCAGTAGCAAGACGCTAAGCCCACAACAACAACAGAACAAAACAAACACTCCTACATCAAAGGGTTATTACACCAATTATGCCACATAACACCTACCTCATTACTACGGTACTTTAACCAAAGGAAAGTATTCACCATAATTTTGTCGACCACCCCGTCTACTGATAGAGGTTTTGAGTTGAAAATAAGGTCGTTTCTAGCAAGCCACACAAACCAAATCGACGCCATAATAATTGCATGTTTGAGATTGCTTATTTGAAGCTCCTTTTGACTTTTTGTGAAAAGTTAAAAGGAGTTTTGAGAAAAAAAAAAAAAAGATTTGGATGGAGTGACTTCTTGACTTTTTGACCGACCAAACATTTGCATCGACATTTAATCAAACTAAAAATTCCAACACCATGAGAAAAAATCATGGTTCCACAACTATTAAGCGTGACTCCAACCCTTCCCAGTACCACTCCCTCCATCTAACTTTAGAAACTAAATAGTGGAAACACTAGTGGAGTACCCAAATATAATAGTGGGGGAAAGCAAAGCCACCCCTTTAAAAAAAATAGTGTTATACATACATCAAAATCTCATAACGCTCCACATTAAATTTTTCAATCTCCCCTCTTAGACTTTTGAAATTGATGAAAAACTATCCTCGATCAACTAAATTCTGGGCAAAATTATGAGAACTGAATCATTAATAGACTCTATCAATAAAATGAAGATTAAGTTAAAATTATATATGAAGATAAAGTTGGTCTATGTTTCATTAAGTCCATTCAACATCAATCTTAATGTTGAATATTAAATGATCTAATACCGAACTGAACCATTCAAAAGAAAAACAAACGTAACGTTCTTTAAAACAATACAAACAAACCGTTGAAGGTTATTTAAGTAATTTGGGTAGAATTATGAGAAAATCAATAAAAAAGATTCTGTCCGAATGAACCTTCCTTATCATTTTGACCTTCTTCTTCACACAGTACGCAACAATCTTTCATGCCCAAAGTTGAATGATTCAAACCCCACATCACAAACAACACCCCCTTTCAATTCTTCAATTCAACTTCTCACTTCTTCATCAGGTAACCTTTTAATCCCCAATTTCTTTCCTTTTTAATCGTTCACTATGTTAAAAGACATAGAAAATTACTCAACTGATGCTGCTGGTCAAAACTCCAAATTGAATCAAACCCAGTTGAAATCTGAGGATAATCAATGGAACCCAGATGATAAACTTCGTGTTTCTGATAAAAAGATTGAAACTTTATCATCTTTTTGTGGAAATTTGGAGTCAAAACCCTCGAAATTAGGGGTTTCTCAAGAGTTGACTTTGAGTTATCTTTGTGATAATTCCAAGTTGGGTCAGAATGTATCTGATAACGGTAGAAGTTTATTGAATTCGTTTGATAAGTTTAAAGGGAAATTAGTTGTGTCTGAGGATGATGGTAAGCAGCATAATCAGGATGAGAATAGATGGGTAGAGAGGGATTTTTTGCAGTTGTCTGAGAATTCGTCGAAACGAGAGGCTGAAGATGATGATGAAAGTTTTGAAATGAATAGAGAAAAGAAGCCGAAATTGGAAACATTGGATCTGTCTCTTGCTTTGCCTGATACTTCCATGTCTTTGGCTGCGTCGAATCGGGTTCAAGATGGCGATCCGTCTGTGAGTTTGAAGCCGACTAGGAGCCTGCAGTCGTTGGGGAGGTCGAATAGTAATAATACTTTAACTACTTTTTCTAATGATTTTACTACTGGTTCAATGTCTTGTTCGTATTCGCATCAGTTTTCGCATAATCCTAGTTGCTCCATGACTCGAAATTCGACTGAGAATTATGAGTATTCGATGGGTAGTCATAGAAGAGACTGTGACCAGATTTGGAATGGTGGGGAGGGGACTAATGGGTCGGTTCATAGCCGGTTTAGGCCGGTTGGTGATGGAGGTGTTGCATTGGTGCAAGGGAATCGGACAAACTCTGATAATAATATGTCGTTTTTTCCATCCGAACTGCCAGCGAGGATGAAAATGGACATGCAATCAGGTGATTCAAGGGGGAAAGCTTCTGAGAATACAAAAGGGGTTGAAAGTTTGGATTTTGGGCGATCACGTAAGCTTTCTAGACCGGAGAGAATTCTTAGAGAAATTGTGTGCGAGTCTGTTCAGACTATGGCTCAGATCATTCAAGAGATACCTGATGAAACATTTGAGTCCACAAAGGAATATTTGAAGAAACTGATCACGATCCCTGAAAAGAGAGACGAATTGGTTGGATTACAGCTTCAGCTTTTGAGAAGATCTGATCTTACAAGTGAAACGCTTTCAAAAGCAAATAAAAACCAACTTGTACTCTTGGTTGCTATAAGAATGGGCCTTGAAAGCTTCTTGTCGGTCCAAACTCGCCTTCCAGCAAATGAACTAGTTGAGATTTTCTTATTGGAAAGGTGTAAGAATGTGAATTGCAAAAGATTGTTGCCTGTTGACGACTGTGAGTGCAAGGTTTGCTCATCACAGAAAGGATTTTGCAGTGAGTGTATGTGTCCCGTTTGTCTAAACTTTGACTGTGCAAACAACACCTGCAGTTGGGTCGGGTGTGATGTATGTTCTCATTGGTGTCACGTGGCCTGTGGTATCCAAAAGAATCTAATAAAGCCTGGTCCAAGCTTGAAGGGGCCCACGGGGACGACAGAGATGCAGTTTAATTGTCTTTGTTGTGGACATCCTTCGGAAATGCTTGGGTTCATTAAGGAATGTTTCAGGTCTTGTGCTGCCCAATGGGGTTTGGAAACATTAATCAAAGAGCTTGATTGTGTTAGGAAAATCTTTAGGGGGAGTGAAGATTTAAAGGGGCAAAAACTTCATTTGATGGCTGGCAAGTTGATATCAAAACTTGAAAGCAAAGTAATGTCCTCTTCAGACGTATGCATCACCATCCTTCAGTTCTTCAATTGTAAGTTTCAAAATACGTTCTCCTTATCAATTCTAGTTCATGTATCAAAAGCTTTTCTTTATTTAAATAACTTTGATGTCTCGATTTCTCACTTTGCCATAATTTTATATGTATTTCTTTATCTGAAAACCTTAATTGTTTTACACCATCCTTGTCTCTTTAACCCTTCGAGGTTATCTTTAGGTGATGAAAATGGCATAACATTTTGACTTGGACTTTCTGTAACAATTGTAATCATTTTGCTTTTAATTTTTTCTTATAAAATGTACCCACTTGTCCTTTCAAAGTATTAAGTAAATCAATTGCTTCGGTAAGGGTGTTGTATCTCGCAATGTTTTTGAAGTAGTTAAACCCGCGAAGCTTTTGAAGATCCGGGAACTTATGCGGGATCTCCAAAGCACACCGTCCTTTTTAGGAAAAACCAACAAATACCTACCCCGGTTGAGAGCAGGATCAGATTCTACGCTTATTATTATCATTTCAATTTATAAGTCACTAATGTTATTGATTTTTGTTTGTTTTTGTCATTGTTCTTTTAATATTTTTTAGAATGGCTAGCTCACACGTTGTACTTGAACCCTTAACCACCAAGGGAGGGACACCTTTCCAACACACCTTGTTAGCGCTAGGTCAAAGGCCCTTTGGTGGTTCGTTTAGTTATTTTAGGCTATGTTGGTTGATAATCCAACATGTTTATCAAACCATGTCCATGTTCAAACATTGTCATCTTTTCATGGAAAAAGTGGTATATATATGTATATATATTTTTCATTTCATTGTTATTAATGCATCCTTTTTACAGCCATGGATGCAGATGTGACATCCGAGTTACCCATTTCCAACTCGTCCTTAAAAGATCCAATTCCACCATCAAAACCCCATCAGACCTCATTGTATAACATGGGTTCATCAAGTGGCAGAGCAGATAGTCCTCGTGGCAACAGTCTCAAAGATCTTCCCCAGATGATGAGCACCAATAAGATGATAATTGAGGACGAATGGTCTGTAAAACCATCTAAAAAAGATGCGTTTGACAGCGTGGAGAGCCTTGTGAAAATTAAAGAGGCTGAAGCCAGGATGTTCCAGAACAAAGCCGATGAAGCAAGAAGAGAAGCAGAGGGGTATATGAGGATGATCAGAACAAAGGTCCAGAAACTGGATGAAGAATATATGGAAAAAATAGCAAAATTAAATCTGCATGAAACTGAAGAACAAAGAAAGAAGAAAGCAGAAGAGCTTAAGGTTTCCGAGAACGATCATTGTGAGTACTACAAGATGAAGATGAGAATGCAAGCTGAGATTGCGGGATTATTGGAGAGAATGGAGAAAACTAAACAGCAATGGGTGGCTTAAATCATGGATCTTTGTCTTTTGAGACTGTTTCTTGAAAATTGCAGGCTTTAATCTTGATGATTGTAACCTTGCAGTTGCAGGTTTGTTTTTTAAGGGTTTAACTTGTGGTTCATTTTTTGTTTGATTAGTAAAAGGATTGTTGACATCTTTGGATACTTTCGAATGTGAGCTTAGTGCATGACTTTATTTTTAATGGTTACTGCTGCTTGTTTTAGCCTTTTGAATGGGTCTTGAGTCTTTACCGTCATTTTCGCTTGAGACTATTAGTTGTGACCGTCATTTTCGCTTGAGTGGCTGTGGGTATTTTCCAACAAGAAACAGCTCTGTTCAAGAATTATTTTTAGTCCAAAATGTTTTCCTAGTTGAGCTAAAACTTTTCTGTGTGCTTAATGTTTTCCATACACGCTCTAGTCGCATACGTATGAAGCTCGTTGAGATGATGAACCAGAACTAAGGACAGAGAACAATGTTTAAATCCACTAAAAGCTCATTTCAAAATGAGAAGCAATCCCTCGTTGTAGCAAATGGTTGTATGAATTTGTCACTGGTATAATGTCACATTATAATGTGCGCGTATAACACCGGGTGGGGTGGAACAGAAATTGCCCAAAACTACCCACTGCATTTTTTTTTCTACCACAATTTGTGTAACCGAAACAACTAGATACATACCTCAATGTAATAAGAAATTTCAAACATTAAGAAGCTCAAAACATGGCTTGAACATACTGGTTATGATTTATACTGCCAAGTGAGAACGCAATACCAGTTTAACTCTGAGAATCATCTTCCATCTTCTCGATCAGTTTGATGAAGTTACGGACTATTTTCTTGCCTTCTTTAGTTATAATACTCTCTGGATGGAACTGTACGCCCTGCGATATCACATCAAGTACTTTGGCGAAACCAAATATTGCAAATGTGTAAGATGGCATAATTCGACATGACTCGTGAGGGGAAAAAGAAACTTACCTGCAAATGTGTATATACTTTGTGACGAGCAGCCATTACTAATCCATCATCTGTCCATGCCGTAATCTCGAGTGCTTCATTAGGAAAGCTGTCTTTGTCTATCACAAATCTATGGTATCTAGCAGCAGCAAATGGGCTAGAGAGTGACCGAGTAACAAAATAAACATGCATAATTATGATCTAAAATTTAGAACTAACAGAAAACAGTCAAACACAGAAACAATACAAATTGGGACAGAATGAACATACTTTGATAAGCCTGAAAATAAACATTCTTCCACATCCTCATTATAATAAACAAGAGAGCTTTTTCCAAGTACAGCACCAGAAGGAGAGCGCACGATTTTCCCTAGAATGATAACAGAAAAAAGTCTTCCAAAGGACCAAAACCAGTAGAATATAGTTATGTTTTGTAATATAAACATACAGTATCAACACTCACCTCCGAAAGCCTCACCGATGCATTGCAATCCCAGGCACACACCAAATAAAGGTACAGTAGGTCCAAGTTCCAGTATAGTTTGTACTGATATTCCTTTATCTTGAGGTGCAAAATCGGAAACGAAAAAAAGTCTATATGTAGTCAAATGAGAAACTAAGTTGAATATGAAGAAACAAAGAGCAACCATAATCTTACCTGGTCCAGGAGATATAACAATTCCTCTTGGGTTCTTTCTATAAACGATGGAAACATTTTAAAAGTTAGTTGGCTAGTAACTTATTTAAAAATAAACAAGATTAGGAGTAAGAAAACTGTTGAAAAATGACTTATTAGTAAAAAAACTGAGATAGGGTGGCAATTAAATTGTTTCAAGTGGGCGATTTGAATCGATGAACCGAAACTTGACCCATATGTTTATTCTTGTCAAAGAAATCAATCCTAAACCAAAGTCTCATCCAAACATGACATGTGTAACCCATTTATCTCAACAAGTCAAACATGTTGTAAATGAGTTGTAATCAAGGTCTAAAAAGGTTAAACGAGTCATTAACGGTTGGTGGTTGTAACAAATGCCTTAATCAGTTGACCTTACAGGATACATATTTTTATTCTAATTTTAAACAGGTTTATATGTCTACAAGTTCAATTAAATAGTTTAAACACAACAATAAATGAATTAAACATGTCAACGTGAACACGACCTGTTTACTAAACAACTTGAATTCCAACTAAGTTACGAGAAATACACACTACCTTCGCAACTGATCCACAGTAACCTCATCATTCCTGTAAACTTCAAAGTTGCATCCCAGCTCTCCAATACACTTGAGATTAAAAACAAGCATTAATATGCAAAGCAAGTGATCAAATGGAAAAGTTTAAAACAAAACGAAACCGTTTCTTTTCTCATTTGATAAAAAGAGAGAAGAACCTGGCAAAGGTTATAAGTGAAGCTGTCATAATTGTCAATAACAATTATGGAGTTGGTGCAGTTATTGTTATTTTTCACTGATAAGCTTGAGGCTGCAATGCATCTTCTTGTATCGTATCGGGTTTTTTGAGGTAAAGGCAATGATTTTAGTTGAATAGAAGAGCATAGAGAGAAAGTAGAAGCTGTCATTGTTTGTTTACATCAACAACAACAACCTAGAGAAGAAGTTAAGAAAATAAAATGTTATAGTTAAGAGGATCATGTCTTGTATAACATATTAGCAAAGAGCAAATTGAACTGTAACCCTGAAGCAAAATCTATTCTAGGGTTTAAGGAAATGAACGAGGATCATTTCTGATATATGATTTCAATCTAACAAACTGAAATTTGAGACAGAGGAAGATCAGTACCTGTGTCTTCCTTCCAATGGATGCTCCAAACTCCTATGTTTGATTATGGAAGAATTGCCAAACTCAATAAAAAAACCAGAGATTTTATAATCAATGTTATAAAAAAGAGTAAATTACAATTTTGGGCCTTAATAATAAGCCAAATTACGGATCGTGATCTTTATTTTAAATTATTGCACTGGTTGGCCTTTATATAAATTTTTCTCACGGTTTAGGGTCTTTAAGTTAACGAAAGTTAAGTTTTCCCGTTAAATTAAGGGTATTTTAGTCATGGGCCATTTTTGTCAATATTAAAACTCTCTTTAATTGCTTTAAAATAGAAAATGCCAAACATATAAAATTGAGGGGCTAAAAATGTAAATAATATAAAAACCCATCTTCCTCCTCAAACATATAAAAGCCCGTTGGCCGTTTCTGTTAAACCTTCCCGGAGCATCTCGCCACCGTGTTCGCGGCGAACTTTACTCCGTTTCCGACGCCGGACTTCAACACCTCGACGCGCTTGAAGGAATCACGCTCGGACATTACGAGAGGCTTCCGTTGTTGTTCGACCGGAGATTGGTGATTCCGGTGACGGTGGATGTCGAATTGAAGTGCAAATTTGAGGTTTGATTTCAATTTCAAAGTGTTAAATTTCTTGACTTTGGATTCTTTTCAAACAGAAGACGCGCTATCTGATTTGCTTATAAAGTGTTTAATGGATTGGGATGTTGATCAAAAACTGTTCTCACTGACTCTGGATGATTGCTTCAAGTATGACAGTTTAGCCACTAGAATCAGGAAGTGGCTTGCAAAAAACCAACCCATTTTGAAAAACTGTGAATTATTGGATACAAGATGTGCCTCACATTTAGTGAAATCTCTTCTTCAAGATTAAACACTTTCCTCTATTTGAAAACACCACCGGTTTGTTTGAGTACAAGTGTGCTAATACTAGTTCTTTTTACGTCGCCGGAGGTATACCGGACGTTGCCGGAATATATGCCGGAAAAACGTGGGTGTGAAGGGGATGGAGATGGGTTTTTAATTTATTTATATTTTCAGTCCCTCAAGTTTATATATTAACAGAAATGGCCCATGACTAAAATATCCTTAATTTAACGAGAAAACTTAACTTTCGTTAACTTAAAGGCCTAAAACCGTGAGAAAAATTTATATAAAGGCCAACCAGTGCAATAATTTTAAATAAAGGTCACGATCCGTAATTTGACTTATTATAAAGGCCAAAAAATGTAATTTACTCTATAAAAAACATAAACAAACCATTATTTATATAAAAAATTGGTTACGTGTTTAATGTTAAAAAGTTACGTATAATATCCTTTATCTATTGTATGTTTGTTACATTATACGCCCTTTATGCTAACTATCGTTTGTTTTTAATGTTAACTTGGCCATGTGTCTCTCACGTAAGAGACATTTTTGTTTTCTTAAGTTGTTACATATACTTTTCATTTTCATTTTACTTTCTTCAAGTTTCAAACAAACAAACAAAATAATAATTTCATCTTGAACCCTAGTTTATGTTGGGATGATTTCAAACAAACGAACACCAATAGCACGATTTTGTATACGTGAGCACACCACACAAAAAGAAGTTGATGAATTTTACGGTAATTTTTCAACCCTAATGCCCGATTTGTTGTAATTGATTTTTTTTGTTGAAATGCATAATGATGTTTTAATTGAATATTGTTTGTTAAATTGAATAAATTATGTTTATTTGTTAAACCTATATATGTGAAAATCATGTGTAGGTTATGTTACTTACACATGTGTATGTAAATTTAAAAAGCTAAAACATATACGAAAAAAATATTTTAATGATTTTTATACACATTTTGTGTGTAGGAAGTGGATTTTATTAAAAAATATAAATCATAAGTTCTTTAACTCATTTATGTTTCTTTCTTTTCTTCTTATAATATATAAGTCTTTTCAAACTAACTTTATCAAGTCTCAAATAAACTGGTTAGGAGAAGTTACATCTTGACCTTCCAATGTATGACTCATAAGTTCGAGTCTTATTTAAACCAATATATTTCAGGTGACCCAGGTGTTTCACATTGAGTTTTCTGACTATACATTTCCTTAAAAATGACAGACGCATTACAGCATTAGGTCGTCAGTGCTTTCTTATGGTATTCGTTAACCGTATGTATGTATATATAGAGTTCATGTAGTCCAATGGAGAAAAAAATTAGATTATTATGTATGACTTTCTAAATATACCCCCGCACCTTCCTGTATATATACATCACTCTCATGCATATGTATAACAGTATATATATATGTATATGTACATGTATCATGTATACAGTATACATTGTGTCGGTTAAAAATGCGCGTGTTTCATAAGCCATATCTTCTTCACTCCATTAACAAACCCTAATTACATCTCCTTTAACACAATCTACGCTCTTGATTTTTTCTAGATCTCATCACACATACTTAATTTACATTTCACATTGCATAATTTACTACAATTTTCTTCAATTTCACGTACTTTTCGATCATATACTCACTGATCCGATCACCTTTATCACAATTACTGTGTTTTTAGCGATTTCAAATACTTTATATACTTATTGTTGACAATGTTGTCTACGAACGTGGTGAATTATGATAAAATGCAGTATACTAGTGACGGTTTGTATGTGGATGAAAGAGATGGATTTATATCGTGGTTGAGAGGTGAATTCGCAGCTGCGAATGCGATTATTGATTCGATGTGTCATCATTTGAAGAGTTTGGGTGAAGGTCGAGAGTATGATGAGGTTATAGGATGTATACAGCAGAGAAGGTGTAATTGGAGCCCTGTTTTGCATATGCAGCAGTATTTTTCAGTGGCTGAAGTGTTGCACGCGTTGCAGCGGGTCATGTGGAGGCGACAGAAACCGGATCGTGGTGGATATTATGATCAGGTGAAGGTGTGTAAGAGATCTGGTGGTGTTGGGTTAAGACAAGGTTGTAATTCGACTGGTGCGAATGAGTCTAGCAATTTGGTGTTAGTGTCTGATGAGAAAGATGTCAAACTTGCAAAGTATAACAATGGTATGAGATTAGTGGGATTGTATGCAACTATGCATCTTGTGATAATATTTTATGCATATGTTTGGAATATCCTTTCAGTTTTATCTGTTGTTTTTGTTTATTAGTTAACATTTAAATTTGTTGTTTAGAGCTTGTGTTGTCGGGTAGAAAAGACAATATTGAAATTTGAATACAAGAAGATTGGAAAATTAGTTTAGTGAAGACGGTTGGTTGAGATGAAAAATATAGACGCATTGTATACTAAAGGAAATGAAATTGATGTGAAATTAGAAAACTTTTGGTTGAGACTTGTAAAGCTTGTCACTTGTCCATGTTGCTATGGTCACATGACCAACGTCCTCACCAACACTGCTAGAGTTGCATTCTATGTGCACTATCTGTTTCGGATTAATCTAAACCTTCAGGATCGATACTAACATATGACTATCTGATTCATTTCGGAGCAGGGTTGTGCACAAAACCTCAATTAGACAGTAATCAAAAGGTTCAGGACTCAAAGTCAACTTTGACTGGCAATTCTGAATATGAGGTGAAAGAGTTGGATCATAAATGCAATCCAAACTTGAAAGGTAACTTTATCTTCATATAGTATCTAATAGTTTAATACTCTATATCTTCTAAGTTTTTCTATTTGTTTGATTATGGCTCAATATTCTAACTAGGATGTATTAGTTATGGCTTGTGTTTTTGACATTGAAAAAAGTCTATTCACATATGCTTTATCATTAGATCTATGCTCGCTATATATCTTGTAGTTCATGCATTATGTCCAATTGAGACTAAAGTAGATCACTTTATGTAAATTCCCTTCTCCTGCAGCTTTTTCTTTCATAGAAATGGAATTAAACATACAGCTGATTCAAAAAATGTTTTAATTGTTTGAAGTGTGTTCTGATGTGCATTTGAAGAGTGATTTATCTTCTACACATATTGCACACCTGAAGCCAAATGTTTCAGCTGTTGCAAAAACTTTTGATGTTTCAAATATGCAGGATGGAAAACTGGTAACACTCTTAAACTTCATATATAACTTGATATTCTTATTTTAGGAGTTCTATCAATATGATAATCGTATTGTGTACCTCTTTTCTAAACCAGTCTCTATTTTAGATTAATGCTGTTGAAGGGATGAGAATGTATGAAGATCTATTTGATGATTCTGAAGTTGGGAAAATGGTTAGCTTGGTGAATGATTTGAGAATTGCAGGAAGACAACAGAAATTTCAAGGCAAGATACCCGCTATTTTTGGATCTAGGTTAAGCAAATAGTGTTCAAATTCTTCTCTTAAGCATAGCAGTCCTCGACTTTCATTACACATTAAATGCTTCTGAAGTTTTCTTGGTTCACTGAAACTCTTTACTTTCAGAATGGGATCAAATGGCTTCGTTCTAGTGTTTTTGAGATAACAAACTCTATATGTAGTGTCACCAAAACTGCATGTGTCCTTTATTTCCTACATTGTGGATACATATGAGTGTGAGCATACAATCATGATACCGAGGGTATGTTATTCATTTAAAGTTGTGATATCTTTCTCTATTTGTGGACGATATTTCTTACTTGGCGAACACCGTGGTTATGATTCCAGTTATTGCAACATGTCTTTCCAAGCAACTAACTTGTTACTTGCTTGTAGTCAATTTCATTTGTTGGATGAGTTTTTACACTTTGTCCGTTGTTACAGTTTACACGTCATGGTTGCTATAGGATCACCATGCAAGGTCTGTGTCATGACTATGTTGGGCTTGTAGCATAAGCAACTAAAATCAAATTTTTTTCTTATTCTTTGAAGATAATACTAACTGTTATATATTCCTTGATCCTGTGTGTATTGTGTAAAATAGTTCACACAACTTTCTCTTTTTTTTCCTGACAAGATGCAGGTCAGACATATGTTGTCTCAAAGAAACCCATGAAAGGCCATGGAAGAGAGATGATTCAGCTTGGATTGCCCATTGCTGATGCACCGTTTGAAGATGAAGCCCTCAGAACTACTTCCAAAGGTTTGTACAGAAATTCATTAAAAACTGAAGAGTCAACCAATTGTGTTTATAGAGGTGGCAAAACGGGTGGGTTTGATAACGGGCCAAAACAGGTAGTTTTTGTACTTGTTGAAACGGGTCAACCTGTAATACTTTCTGTCCAAATTTATATATTTTAAAAAATTTATATATAAATACGATTCCAAAAACTATATCATTACAACTATAATCCAATTTCTTGAATAAATCGAGTTAAGAGGTTGTATGCATCAAATAAACACATAGTGGCTTTAAACCCGTTTGACCCATTAGAGGTATAACACAACCCAGTCTTATCTAAATAGATCCTGGGATTGCCCACTGACTAACCACCATTGGAATAAATTGAATATTACAGATAGGAGAATAGAGCCCATTCCATGTTTACTTCAAGATGCTATTGAGCGCTTAATGGACATGCAAATTCTGACTGTGAAGCCAGATTCCTGCATCATTGATATATTCAATGAGGTTATTACCAAGGACTCCACCACTTATATAAATTGCTTGATACAATTGCGCGATACTACTAAACTGGGCTAACTATTGGATCCTATATGTAGGGTGACCACTCACAGCCTCATGTATGGCCGCACTGGTATGGCAGGCCTATTTGCGTGCTTTTCTTGACAGAATGTGACATGACTTTTGATAGAGTAATCGGGGCGGACCATCCTGGGCACCACAGAGGTTCTACTAAGCTTTCACTCACTCCTGGGTACTATTTCTATATTTGTGAACTCTTTCTAGTTTTTTGCAAATGATTTGACCATGGTTTCTCTTGACTACACACAGAGAACGCATTTGTGAAATTGTTGTGCCAATTTGAGTTTGTTCAATTCATTTTTAATTGATTAGAATCTATCCATTTTAATTACTATGTATGAAAAATCCTTCAATATAAATCTATTCAATGATCAGAATCAAAGTCAGGTATGCTTAAAACAAGTACCAAATATATCTTCTAGACAACTACCATCCTTCTAACCTCAAGCTAGAATTATTTGTAAATGAATGTATACTTGATCTGTATTAACAATCGAAAAGTGTGCTCGAGTTCTATTAGTGTTTTTATGCAACTAATGGAATTAATTTATAATTTAGGTGGTAGTTTCAGACCATTTACTTATGAATAGGTTGATTCAGGCTGTCTTATCTGTAACATGTCAAATACGTACCCATCATAGCAAAAAATGAAATGGCCTAGATGGTGGAAACGAGTCAGAAATCGCTTAGTGTATTTTTTGTTCATACATCATAAACTGTTTTGTTTTAGAAACTGGATTAGTATTGAAATAGCCTAATATTTTTCCTCGTACATCCTAAATTTTTTAGTTTGGACATGTGATGTTTCGGGTCAACCTGACTAGTACAAAATATTACCCATTTTTACCTTCACCGATCCTCCCATTTTGCCATCTCAAACTTTTATGAATCTTGTCTTTAATCATGACTTTGAAATTTGCAGATCTATGCTTGTTATGGAAGGAATATCTGCTGATCTGGCTAAGCATGCGATCCCCTCAATACGGAAACAACGTAGCCTTGTTACCTTTACAAAGTCACAACCAAAGACAGCCACACCAAGTAATGGTCAGCATTCCTCTTTACATGCAGCAACACCACCATCCCACCGGGTCCCACCCCCGATCAGGTCCCCAAACCACATTCGTCATCGAATGGTCCCCAAGCACCATTCCTCTGTCCCAACACCTGGTGTTTTGCCCAATCTGGCTTCCTGTTCACAGCTACAACCCCCAAATGGCATCCAACCCGTTTTTGTTCCTGCAGTTGTGGCACCTGC
Source organism: Tagetes erecta (assembly GCA_030867185.1). Classification (NCBI taxonomy): domain Eukaryota; kingdom Viridiplantae; phylum Streptophyta; class Magnoliopsida; order Asterales; family Asteraceae; genus Tagetes; species Tagetes erecta. The sequence goes on from CM061490.1 coordinate 9,995,934, forward strand.
CATGGCTTTTCCGCCATCACCTGTGGCTCTGCCGCCTGCTTCTGGGGGGTGGACAGCAACTCCTCTGATGCAGCATGCTCCATCTCGCGTACCAGTACCTGGCACCGGAGTTTTCCTTCCCCCAGGTGGCAATTCTCCACCTCAGAAGTCGGAACCATCTACACCAGACAAGGAGAATGCTGAAGAAGATTGCAACCGAAGTTCAAATGGAAACAGTGGTGATGTGCTGCAGGGACAGAATAATGACATGAACGCGTGCATGTAAAGTTTCCGGTGGCAGTTAGAATGGCTGAAACCGCGACGAGTTTGAAGCAAACGTAAAAAAGGCGGCAAAAAAGAAAGATGATGTCACACTATGAACGGAGCAAAGAGGCAAGAGTTTTTGCTTTCTGTTGATTTTATTAGTAGCAATAGCATTATCATATTAAGTTCACATCAGTTTATACTCACCACCATCATCTCATATTTAAAATCAAATTTTGTTGTTCATTTCACGAAAGTCTATTGGCACCCATTTAATATCAAGTTTTATTTGTATCTCGGTCCAGCAAGTACCGGTGGTTGTGCGTTCAAGTCTCATGTAGTAGATGCACATATAACATATCCAAAAAAGTTAGATTAACATGAAGAAAACAACTTGTTTTAACCGCGATTCAATAGCAGCACCATACAAATCCATGTCAAGTTACTGTACGTACAATCTTTTTCCATTTTATCCCTTAACATTGACATTGACTTGAATGATTGCTGATAACTAATAAGATTCATATCACATGTACTTTTTACATTACACTATGCTTGTGTCCAGAGCCACTCCACTTGTGTAGTATGTTGCCAAAAATATCATAAAAGGTCAAATGAACTTCACTTTCAGTTACTTCCACCGCCATGAAACCCTGACCGTCATAATAGAACTTCATTTCATCAAGGTTCCATCGACTGATTTCCCCACGCCATGCCTTAGAGCCGCCTCCACTCGTTAGAAACTGAAGCTGACTGTACATAGACAACACATATATTTAACCATGTTTATAACTCCATCAAATCATTTTATAGTCCAAAGAGTGTAAATAAGTTTACCTGTTTGCATGACTAATATGTTGCAAGCAATGGTCATGCCCATTTATGTATAGGTTCACTTCATTTTCCTGTAACATAACCATTTATAACTCATAGTTATACAATAAACTCTTAACTTATGCTTTGATTCGAACTGATCTATCTTCTTACCCAACCCAACCCAACCCAACCCATACGACAAGTTTCATTTCGTGATTAACTTTATTAAATACTTACTAGAAGAATGGGCAATAGTTTGTCGACGAGCTCTTGAGTATTGCCATGGTCACCAGCACTGAATATAGTATGATGGCCTACCACTATTTTCCATTTGGCCGTCGATTCTTTTAACGCTACATCCACATCCTGCACATCATATATATCAAACCATTTTCGATTTTCATTGATGCATGCTAGCTTCAAACAGAAAAATATAATCAAATGAGTCATTAAGTAGGTAATTAAGTTTCATTAGCTTGTGACCTTTAAAAGATTAGTAAGATATTGTTCTCTGGGAAGCACCCCTCTCCAATCATATGTATGGTCTGTGTCAGTAAAATATTTGTCTTGGAAAGGTGTTGTATCCACAAAGAATAATTCAACATTTCCTGCATGTGTAACATATACACCCCATAAAAATTTATAGATATATAAATATTTATCCTTTTCATCTTTTATTATACTAATAATTGCTAATATATACTAATGTTTCATCTGTTATATATAGATAAGTCCTTTTCATTTTTTGTTATTGTAATTTTAACATAATATTAGTCTAAAAACTAATGTAAAAAAAACTACATACCAGCATGCAGAATAAAAGATTTGATGCATAGCCATTTGTTATCTCTTTGTGTGAGGACTGGACTCAACTGTGCCAATACATTACCCCTATAATCATGGTTCCCCAACACTGCAAAATCAAATCAAATCAAATTTATTTCAATTCATTTTTCTAGAACAATTTAAAGTATTTAGAAATCGTTTCAATCGGTTTAGAGAGTACTATACTCACCCGCGTACCATTGTTTCTGTAAACTAGGGGCGGTATAGATATTTGTAAACGAGTCATAAAATGCAGGATCATCTTCGTCAACTAAACCACTGTCGTAGAAGTTGTCACCCGTTGAAACAATGAAGTCGACATCCATTTTCTCCCCAATGTTGCCCATCTGATAATCATGTGTTTTTAAGTTACTAAATAAAATTATAATTAATGATAAACAAATATATTCTCAGAAGAAACAAGCCAGACAAGGCAATATGTACCAATAATATTATTAGTAATGATACATAAATAGTTAAATTATTTTGTTATTTAAGTATATCCCTTTCAATTTATATATAAAAAAAATCGTTTATTCGAATCTTCAAGAGATTTGTCATGTGTTATACCCATAATGCATCATGGTAGGACCTCAAGAATGGGTGATATGGTTAAACAATATAATAGGTTAGGTTAACTTCATATAGATATATACGTACGTGTTTTAATATAATTAGTTGTCACCATCATATCATGAAGCTTACAACTTTATTTTTGGTTATATAGATTGGTGAATGGCATAGATCTAGGTCACACGACATTCGTATATTTTCCTACAAATGGAGTTATATAATAACTAAAAGAACGAGATTTGATGGTATATATTCACGACGAGCCTGATATTTATTACTAACTAGATTAGTATCCGTGTACTACACGTACTTTAGTTTTATAGGTGTTAACTCAATTTACATATCAAACTTATTTTTAACATATCTCTTATTAAATCGATTTGGATATTTACAAATATATTCATATAAAAAATCATATGTTACAATAAAGGATATGATTTATAATAGTTGGTAAATTTTTATCGGAACATATCGGGTTAGGAGATAATTCATGATAATTGTTAATTTTTTTTATTTGAACATATCAAGTTATGAGCTAATTAATGATAATTGGTAAAACTTTAATTTGAACATATCGGGTTATGATAAATCATAATAATTGATAAGTTTTTTATTTAAACATATCAGGTTATGAGATAATTTATGATACTTGGTACATATCGTGTTAAGATATAGATCATGATAATTGGTAAATTTTGTATTTGAACATATCGGGTTAATAATTGATGATAATTTGTGAATTTTTAATTTAAACATATCGGGTTATTTCGAATATGGAGCCTACCATGACCCGTCTAAAAATTCTCCATCAAATTAATTTAGAACATGACACCTAAGCAAAATCCTATGTGGAGTAGTTAAAATTGTGACATGTGGATGTGTTACTCAATTATTAGAATAGGTAGATTACTAGCTATTTAAACATGTTAATCTTTTTTTTTTTATAATTCTTAACCATCGTAGGATTTATATACAAGATTTAGTACTACAAACACGACAATGTCACTAATAAATCACCAATCCTCTTGAGTCTTGACACATGCAATGACACTTAAACATGTTAATAACCTACAATGAGATTTGTTTATCACTTATATGTGTATTTTTGTGAGTAGAAGAGAGAATAGTAAAATGTGATTAAAAAAAATTATTTAGTTAAATAAAGAAAAGATGAAATATTGTGAGGTTTTTGAAAAATAAAATATACATACGTGCGAAAAAGGACTTTGAATACTTATAACATACAGTAAACACAATTATCTACCTATTCTAATAATTAAGTAACTCATCCACATGTCATTATTTTAACTACTCCACATAGGATTTTGTTTAGGTGTCATGTTCTAAATTAATTGATGGAGATTTTTAGGCGGGTCATGGTATGCTCCATATTGAAAATAACCCGATATGTTTAAATTAAAAATTCACAAATAATCATCAATTATCTCCTAACCCGGTATGTTCAAATACAAAATTTACCAATTATCATGATCTATATCTTAACCCGATATATACCAATTATCATGAATTATCTCCTAACCTGATATGTTCAAATAAAAAACTTATCAATTATTATGATCTATCCTAACCCGATATGTTCAAATTAAAGTTTTACCAATTATCATTAATTATCTCATAACTCGATATGTTCAAATAAATAAAATTAACAATTATCATGAATTATCTCATAATCCGATATGTTCATATAAAAATTTACCAAGTATTATAAATCATATCTATTATTGTAACATGTGATTTTTTATATGAATATATTTGTAAATATCCAAATCGATTTAATAAGAGATATGTTAAAAATAAATTTGATATCTAAACTTAGTTAAAACCTATAAAACTAAAATCCGTGTAGTACACGGGTACTAATCTAGTATAATAATATGGATAATGTTTCGCTACTAATTTTTTATACATATATAACCTTAACGAATCATCAAATGATTTGCAAATATAAATATTTAATTATTTATTTAGTTTATATAGCCCTAAAATATTTCTTGATAATGTCAAGGAACGTGAGAAAAACGTGGAATTATAATATAACAATGTGTTTCGTCTTCTTAAAGAAAATTCACTAGGCATAATTAATTAATGAGATTTTTCATAGGGTACATTTATTTTATTGGCTGTTTTTTTGGTAGATTGACTAGGGTTATCAACTTGTCATTTGAGAGCCTTAGTTTTTTTTTTTTTTTTTCTAATAAAAAATTACTTGTTTTTAAAACGCTGGATGTTACAAAGGACTTCTATTGTACTAAGATTAAGTGTATTGATTAAGTTTAAAGTGGGGGTGTTTAAAAAACTCGTAATCTGAATAAAACCGAAATCCAAATCGTATCTAAAACCGAAAATAACCGATCCAAATTCTTATTCGGATATTCGGTTCGGATATAACCGTATCCGAATTCCTTATTCAGATTTTCGGTTCGGATTCGGATGTCAAAATTTTATGATTTCGGTTTAGTCGGATATCCATTTAAATCGAATAAGAGTTAGCCTACTATAAGATTAATCCCTTATTCCCTTATGCACATACCTATATGTTTTCATCCCACTAAAAATTAGCTCATTTGCACACTATAAAACACATAGATCTTGTTTAGACTATTTTCTATCAAGTGGCTTTGTATTTTTGTATTGAGTAAACTTCGTTTTGCCTCCCAGAGGTTTACCTAAAATAACGGTTTGCATACAATAGTTTTAAAATTGTGTTTTGCCTCCCTGAGGTTTACCTAAAATAATGGTTTGCAGACAATAGTTTCAAAGTTGCGTTTTGCCTCCCTATACTTACCAATTTGTCACCGTTTTAAAACTATTGTAAGGCAAAACGCAATTTTTAAACTATTGTATGCAAACCGTTATTTTAGGTAAAGCTCAGGGAGACAAAACGCAATTTTAAAACTATTGTATGCAAACCGTTATTTTAGATAAACCTCGGGGAGGCAAAAAGAAGTTTACTGTATTTGTGTTCTAGACTAGTTTTCTACTTTTCGAGTTCGTACGCTTTGTTTATTGGTCATATATGTACGCTCCGTTTTGGTTATAAATAGTGTTTAAGGAATTATGTTGCAATTTTAATTTTTCTTTACATTCATAAGATAAACAAGAGGTTAAAAGTGGCAAAAAAAACTTTTCGGATAGATTCGGTTTATTCGGATAATTTCGGTTATATCCGAATCCGATCCGAAATGAATTCGGATAAGATTCGGTTTGGTTAGCAAAATGATTAATTCGGATCGGTTCGAATACGGATATGTGTCTGAAAATTTTAAATCCGAATAAACCGATCGAATAAATCGTTAACCGAACCGATGAACACCCCTAGTTCAAAGCTCCGACCTGCCCTCATCTAGTGAGTGATTAAGTGCGACATTTTCGGAACTTCCCCATAATGAATGCTCACCATAACCCTTTCTTTCGGAGCGAAATGATTGGAGTCGAAGACTCGTTAGCCAATCGTTTCAGGGGATCTTTAGCCATACAATGTAAAGCCTTAATACTCGAATTTGACATGTCTCTCTGAATTGAAATCTTCATAGCATTTGTTATTGGACCAAAGTTCAATAGCAGCAAGCAAAAGATTACTTAAAATTTAGTTTTAGTATATAACAAAAGACACATATCTATTGGTGTCGAGAACTAGGTTCTAGTCCCGTCAGTGACGGATCCAGGAATTTTTGTAAGTGGGTTCACTATTTTTAGGTGTTCAATTTTTAATGAAATCATACAAAAAATTCGGGTTAATTTAACGGTTCGGATCGGGTTACTGGGTTAGGTTCATCACATAATAACAATGTGATACAATAAGTCAATATTAAACTTTGGAAACTGAAATGATATGAGGAGATTTCACGATTTGGAGCCCAAAAAGATCAAAAATCCATTAAAAAAAAAGAATTCTTATAAAATGTAAGTAGAAAGACTAGAACTTATGACCTTTTAAAGCCTAACAACATTAAATTCCAACTCATCTAGGAGAACTTTGTTAATTAAATCCACTCCTAATTATCTATTAGGGTTCACTTCAAAATTTTCTATGAGTTCACTCCGAAACTTTCTATATAGTTTATGTTAAAATTTTGAGACGCGGTGGGTTCCCGTGAATCCATTGGTTACACATTGGATCCGTCCATGAGTCCCATGATCATGTATTTGTTTAGCCTTTTTAGGGTACCTAAATTTTTACTTTTTTATTCTTGTAGTTGAAAACTAAATACATTTTATTATTTTAGTATTTAAAAACATTTAAATCTAAATAACTTAATATCATTGTTATTTCTCATTAAACTTATATTTATAATGACCACGTAAGACATAACCATACATGTAGTGAATTTTGAAAAGTAAATTTTTTTAACACCGGCTACCTCTACACCAATCCCTTAGAGTCTACGTACATGCGAGATTCTAGCCCTAACATCTAGACAAGCTTCACCATCTAAGGTTGTGTTTGTTTACCTTTAAATGAGCTCTGAATCTGACCGATTCAGAGCTCGCGTTTGATTCAGACGTTTGATTGGAGGAGGGGGTCTGAGCGACCAAGAGGTGATGTCTGAATGCGCATCTGAGCGAGTCAGATGGTGTGAGGAGTCTGCACGAATCATATGGTGCTGGGTGACGAAGCAATGACAACAATTGTGGTGGGCGACGAGGGCAATGAAGACTGTTAAAGAAGTGAGGCAGCGATGAAGACTGTTGATGAAGTGAAGCAAGGGGATGAGGCAATGATGAAGACATGGAAGTGAAAATAAGTTTTAATATATTGAGGTCGCCCCCACCAATAATAATCACCCCTGTCAATAATAAATGACATGTATTATATTTACTAGTTGGGGTACTTGGGCTATCTCATAGTCTCAAAGTCCAAAGTTAAACCCATTACCCAATTAATTTTTTTAACCTTTAATAAATTAAACTCATTAGTTAAATGAGTCATTAAAACTTACAAATTAAACCCAACAATCCATTAAAAGTTTGACTTTGACTCCATAATAGATGAATTCAAATATCTTAAAGCTTGTCGAGAGCCGTTGTAATTCTTTTTCAAGGTACTATCATTTTCTTTCGCATCAACATATATCTTTTAGATCTTTGTTTGTTAAAAATTATCTAGCTTTGTATGTGTAAGAACGGTAATTTGTTTGAATGAATAATATTAAATATTTAGAATTGTTATTGTTTGACCCGACCAGAATAGAATGGTAATGGTCAACCCGAAAAATATAACCCGAAACATAGTGATCGGAAAAAAAATTATGGGTCTTGTAATTTTCAGCCCCCATACTATAAAAGTTGAAAATCCGTCACTGTCTTCAATGTAACAAAAGATTTGAGGCATCGTATAAATAACGCTTTGGGCATTTTTCTTGAAACATAACTCCCCAAGGTGAAATAAAGGGTGTTATGAAACATCATGAAACGTTATAGAGACGTAATATAACATTATCTATTTGTGTTTTGTTTAACGTTTCTTTATTACTCCAGGTTAGTGGCTTTGTGAAGGTAAATACTATACCTACCAACGCACTTAGTTTTTTTAATTGTTTCTTTGTTTGTAGCCTATACAAAATATGAATTGGATAAGAAAATTGTTTCAAAAGATTGTTAATTACGTGTCATTCTCGCTTCTTTTCATAATTTTTTTTCTGGGCTTATCGACTTTCTTAAATCGGTCTCTAATATTTATATAAAGTTTAAAGAAAAGTAAAGGTCGGGGTAATAAAATCGAAAGTTGGTAATATTTCCGTGACATTTTTCCAAAAGTAAATTGAAGCAAAGTTTACATGTAACTAGAAGTTGTGATTAAGATTAAAAAAAAAGATAATTAATTACCTGATAAGCAACATTGGATTGGTTGTAGAGACCTCTCCTACCCCAATCACCGACCACGAGAAAACTAAGCGATCCATCGGCTTTTACCGGATGTTCAAGGCGTTGAAGGTCCGCCACCGCCATAACCGCCATTAGTGCCACCGTGTATAGAAGCATATGAACGGTGGGGGACTTCATTGCCATTGCTTGTGAGGTAGGATGAGTAGAGAAAGATGTGGGTATTGGCATGATGCATGAGGGGATTTATATATTGTTTCGAAACTTAAAAGTTCATTATTTAATTAGTCAACAAGTTTGAAAGATGATTTAAAAATACTTGTAAACAGAAAATAGTTTGTGTCTGGCAACGTGTTATTGTGATGATTAGTAAAAGACAAAACAGAAAACAATTCAAAGGGATAACTTAAACAACAAATTGCATTATTCTTGAAATAAATGTAAAATAACAAAACATTAATGCCGAATTGGCCAATCAAAATCAAGCAAACCTCTAACCTCGTTATATATATGCTTAAGCAATAGTGTGTGCATGTTTAATAAGCAAGTTATACTGACTAATATATTATTTATAGTACGTTAAAGAGCACGAAAAACACTATATTTAATGCATGTAGCAAAATTATTGACACGACTCACTAACATAACTAATTAAGAAAATATTAAAAAGAGTCACTAAAGAACAATGGGTAACATCGAGAAATAAGGAGTGTTAGAATATAAAAGCTTTAATAAAGGTTAATCTAGGGGAGGTAACTTAATTATGCAATAATTTAATAGCTTTAAGATTATAAAACAATGTCATTTTCATACATGGGTATTAGAATTGTCGTGTTGATATGTTAATTTATTGAGTAAACTGTAGTTTCGGTCCATGTGAGAGAGACTTAACGGAAATTTGGATGGAGTTAGTGTTCGGGACTATTTCTGTTAGAAAATGAAAACACAGGGACCAAAAATGTTAAGGTGGGACTAAAACTGTTAATGGTATCAAAACACGGGGACTAAAATTGTAATTTACTCTAATCTATTTAACAAAAATAGTTAAACGCATGAACTATATGTGTATTATAGGTTAGATGAGTTGAAGTCGTTTAGGCACATTTCAAATCGATTCATTAATGTGTCGACACGTAAACTCTAAACTCAATCATTAACCCTAACAATCATATCATGTTAACGAGTGATAAGTTAAAACTTATAAGAATATAACATATATATAAAACCCATATATGCCACTTGTAAGAACAGAAAATATATATATACATAAATTAAACCTTGGGTCTCTTGAGGTTGAAACAAACAAAAACTTATTTGTGGTTAAAAAAGAAACCTGATCCCTGCATCATCATCATCGATTGGTTCATTTCATACATCGATCAATAATGTTAATGTACGTACGTACGTATTTTATTTATTTTGGTATATTATGCATTAGTATGTCTATGTCAATTGAGTGCCAGATATGCATGGTAGAATAGTATGCGCCAAGCTTGTAAGAAATTTCTTGGAACCTTCGTGCTAGCTTGTAATTAAATAACAACAATTGTAATTGGTGATTTGGGCACTTTTTTGTTGAGAAGATCGAACATGAATATTAATATTAATTAGATTTAAAATCGGGTCGCGGGCCGTTGATCAGGACAGGTAGTTGGGTCTTGCTTCGTCACATGCGTTGATAAAAAAAGTCTCATGTCCCGTATGTTATGGCGGAAGAACGTAATGTGTCACATATTAAAAAAATAATGATATATTAAAAGTTAGAGGTCAGAAAGATAACAGTATTAAAGTCATACTTTATGGCAAAGTAAAGTAAGAGATCAAAGTAAAAAAATCATCAAGGGCTAAAATGACAATTAGTAAAAGTCGTACCATGTGCAAAGTAAAACAAGAGATTAAAGTCAAAAACTAATCAGAAGTTAAAATGACAAAAGTAAAAGTCGGGGACTAAAATCATAAATGCGTTAAAAGTCAGGGATTAAAACCGCTAATACGTTAAAGTACGGAAAAGTTAAAGAGTGACGTGACGGGACGGGAGAGACCGGTGCAAAGCACCGACCTTCCCTTTTAGAAGTTAATAAATAAATAAATATATAAATAAATAAATATAAATAGATAATATAAACAACATACTTACATAACAATAGAATTTGAATCAAACCACTTTCAAATTGAATCAAATTCGTAATTAATTAAATTATGATCAATATCCATGGCTCATATGTTGGGTTTTTTTAACAACTCCTTGATTTTTCTAAAATAATTACATTATTACATGTTCATGACATGATTTGAGCCACAAATCTAGTGTAGACCACCATGCAAAGCTTTACTTCCCTACTGTGACAATTTGAGTGTTTACATGTCTGGCAATCCAGTCTAGAATTAAAGAACGAAACATATCGATATTAATACTCACTTCGTTTGGAAACAGGTGCGAAGGGGGCGAATTCACGTTTTACTTGTTCGTTCTCACTACAAGATTGTGAATATCTTTACGAAAGGACTACCGTGTGTTTTGTTTGATGACTTCATATCTAGTCTAATCAATCATCATCCTTCTCCTTAGACTTTTAGACTTGGTTATTATAGCATTGTAATTAATTGTATACTTCAAAGCAGAGCCGTCTCAAGCTTTTTGAGAGCCTCATTTGATTATTTTTTCTTTTTTTTAACCTTAATTGGGAATAAATTATAAAAACCAACAATTCAAATTGATCTGCCTCAAATTTTTTTATATTAGTCATATAGTTATTCCTAAGAAAGAATACACAAACACAAATTGATATACATATATAAAAAGTAGAAAGCAATTTACTATAAATTTATTAAAAATAGGGATAAATTTGTAGTTTTATCACCGATTTAGGAGCCCCAACTAGCAATAGCTAAGAACAAAACCAAATAACGGCATTCCTTTGCTAATTACTAACCGGTAACAAGTAACAACTAGGGATGAGATCGGTACCGTACCGACACCAATACCGAAAACATGAAAAAATGGGTATTGGTATCGATACCGAATGTAACGGTACTGTACCGATTCGATACGGTATATGTACGGAACAAGTATTTTAGGTAAATTTAAGGTATTGGTACCAAACGGGTACCGAACCAAAAATACCGATACTGAATTTATAGAAAAATAGGTACCGATATCGGTACCAAACGATACCGGTTCGGTACGGTACAAGTAAGGTACCGGTTCGGTATTTGGGTACCAAAAACAATTACTAAACACGAATAATTTTAGGATCACCTGTTTCCTACAGTACAAAAAGGATACTTACACTATACCTGTTCTTTTTGTAGACTCTAGTGTTCACGGTCCGTCCGTTACAAAGACTAGAAAATCACAAAATATTCATCTTGATATTCATGGGAAGAAGAAATTCATAATGAAACCATTAAGCCTAAAAAGTAAAGTAAAAACCTAATTCTATATGGCTAATGGGCCCAAATTATACACTATGTATACAGTATAAACTAGAGAGAATCAAATTCTAGGGGCCTGCCAAAATGGGGTCCTAAACCCCTAAAATCACCTTCAATAACCCAAGAGTCGGCCCTGCTTCATAAGTGGTAAGTTGTTTATATATACTGTAGTTACATAATTTAAGTTATGATGAAATGAGAACATCTTTGAGGCATATTGTAACATTTGGTTTCTAATACCGTAAATATTGTCCATCTAGTTACATTAGAGCTCATATATTTGCTTTTGGTTGTCAATGTGAAGTTCACCCATCCCGAGATTGTTGCCACTTGAGCATGCTTATATGTGGAGTTTTTCTCTCATCTACTAACATCAAGTCTCAAAAGACGTTGTTGGGTTGCTATATGAGGCATGACATTCTTTATGAACCAAAGATCTCTCATGTTCACGTCAATGTAAGATTTACCTAGGGTGTAACAAACATCACCCTTTTGGACTCATCATCCTTGATGAGGTTTTCCCCACCACCAATTAGTGGATGTGAGATTTGCCTAATTAATTTGTCCCTCTGAACACCTCGGGGACTCACCATCTTCGATGAGGTTTGCCTCACCATCCCGAACAACACATGAGTTGCTATTTCTGCCACCCGAGAACGCTTAACTGTGAAGTTATCCTCTCATTCACTAAGTGTAACACTTGTCTAACGTGTTACACATATCAATTCTATTACGTCTTATACTAGTATAAGGATCTAAGTTTCTATTCAAAGATTGTATTGAACAGATTGATTAAAATAAAACAAAAATTCTATTCATTCTCTGATTTCCAACATAAAATAAATAAAAAACTTATACATGCATGGTAAAGAAGCAACAACATGAAAACTTACGTCCCAGAACATAATTTACAGGCCTGGTTCAATTTAATAAACTTACAAACAAAACATCAAATACTACACAACACACATCCTTATCTCACTCGATCATCATACATTCATACATACGCATGATCATGTAATTAATTTCCAGATTTAAATCGATGTATGTAGCTTCTTTAACGACGTCTTCCATCGATGCAAAGCTTTACCATAAACATCATAAAACACGAATCGAGCTGTATTTTTAGTTAACTTCATCGACATAAATCCTTGCCCATGATGGAAGAACTTCACACCACAACTCTCGTGTGGCTGGTTCGCCTCCAGCCACGCTTTTGATCCCGCCCCACTTGTTAAAAACCGTATTTTACTGCAATTTTCATGTTTTCAATAGCTGGTTAAGGCATTTGTCACAAAATTTACATCTGAAATAATAAATGTACATACGTACCTATCTTGGCATGAGACATGTTCTAGGCAATGATCGTGTCCGTTCATGTAAAAATCAACGTCGTATTCCTGCAAATAAGGCCACTCATTGATAGTTCATGCAATGAAATGAAATGAGATTGTAAATATACCTCTAAAAGAGGCAAAAGATGTGTGACAAGTTCTGGTGTATCGCAATGGTGACCAGTGGTTCTTATACCGTGATGTCCAACCACAATCTTCCATTTCGCCTTTGATTCGCTTAACGCTGATCTTAAATCCTTCAATTTTAAACAAACATCACCGATTTAGTACATGGTTTTCGTGTAGAAGGACATTTGTTGGTGTGACATAATCAGGTTGAACTTACAAAGGTTAATTTACCTTTAAAAGATTGGTGACGTAAATTTCTCTAGGAAGTATCCCTCGCCAATCGTACTTGTGATCCTTTGGGTCATCAAAGTACAAGTTGACGAAGGGAGTCGTGTCCACGAAGAACAGTTCAGCAATGTCTATGTAACAAAAATAAAATTCAAGTGTATTGGATTTTAGAATGTACGTCAAGTAACTGAAAATATATAAAGATTAGTGTTTAAGGTTTAAGGTTTAGGATTAAGGACCTGTATTTACGATGAACGATCTTAAACAACGCCATCTGCTATCTCTTTCTCTAAGCGTCGGGGCCAATTGCGCCTCTACATCCCCACGATAATCATGATTCCCCAATACTGCAGTAAATAAGGCTATTACACTACTATAACAATACACTCATTTGTCGCTAATACGTACATCAAAAATTACGTATGTAGTGTAATAAGGCTATTTACTGCTAATTTTGATGTACGCAGTAAAAGCTACGTACATCTCAATTAGCAGGCAGTAAATAAGGCTATTACACTACATACATCAAAATGTACGAGAAAAAAGTTTCTCTAAAAACAAGTCAATATATACATGCTTAAAAAGCAAAATCCCTTTAATGAAAGGAAATAACAGAAGTTGTGATTTATGAAGGCTATATATATACCAACCAGTATACCACTGTTTTTGAAGGCTAGGGGCCGCGTATACATATTTAAACGACTCGTCAAAGGCAGGATCATCTACGCCTGTTAGCCCATCATCGTAGAAATTATCTCCGGTTGAAACTACAAAATCTATATCAAGTTTGTCTGCAATGATTCCCATCTGCAACCATGTCACCAAATAAAAAAAAACCCACAAAAGTAACAACTATATATACACATGTACATGCAGGGCCAAGATGGAACCTGAAGAGCAACTTGAGATTGATTGTACCACCCTTTTCGACCCCAATCACCGATGACCAAAAAGCTGAGGGAACCATCGTTGTTTATCGGGTGATGTAGCCGTTGAAGCCTGGCTGAAACCGGAACAAGCAAAGTGCATATACAAATGTTTAAAACTAAGATGAACAAGGCCTTGTTGCTTAAATGGTTGATCATGCCTGCTAATTTTGATGCAGCTTTTATAAAATGTTGTTAGAAATTTAGTATGTTTATATGGTTTAGGATGGAATATGTATCAATGGCTAAAATTTGAATGTTATGATTCATTGAAATATCAGGCTTACCATGTTTTAAGGATGTTTGTAACAAGACAATATTTATAGCCCAACTGAAAAATACAATATTTAATTGTCTAATTTTTTTAATAATAATTAGAATTATAAATTGTTTAAATTAATATATAAAGGATATACAAATAAGTTATCCTAAATCTCTAATTGGTAGCTCAGCACGTGACAATGGACATGAAAGTAATATTCATGGGTGTAATGTTTACACATTAAAAGAACTTTTATAATAACTTTTTTTTTTTATATAATTTTTCATGTGCGTAATGTTTACACATTAAAAGAACTTTTATAATTGGTAGCTAACGTGACATCACAATATTATTCTTATCATTAGGGTTGATAATTTAGTAAAGTGATTTTGTTTTTTTAAAACACCAGTTAAGGAAGTCTTAAATTTAATATGGACAAGTGTATATTAGCGTAATAAGAATAGAATAGTTTTCGGTTATAAAGAACTTTTATGATACGGTTAATTGGTCATGTGATTACGTACTAAGATGACAAGAATAGAATAGTTTTCGGTTATAAAGAACTTTTATGATACGGTTAATTGGTCATGTGGTTACTAAGATGACAAGTAGACTAGAATAATACTCTATGACTTTATAAAATTATGTTCTTATTATTAGGAAATGTTATAAATTTTTTTTTGGTACAATTAATGATTTTTATGTTTATTTAATATTATATTCTCTTATAAAAATTATAAGAAACTAACGCACGCTCGATTAATTACTACCCGATTCAGCTCCAGTGAGCCGGGTTTCATATACCTCGGGCATGGGTCCGGTTTCATATACCCAGCACAATAGTATAAGGTTTATACTTGGAATTGGTTCCGACACAATACCCTATTTACGATGTTACGCATCTAGAGGTGCACAAATTGGTTAATTTTCGGTTAATTGGTTTTTTCGGTTATTTTTAATAATCGTTTTTTTCCAAAGTTTTTCAGTTATTCACTTTGACTAGTTCGGTTATTTTTTTAGTTAATTAACCATTATTTTTCAAATATGTTATTGTTTTTTTTCTTGGTTAACCAGTGTATCAGTTAAAGTTAATTAAAAAACCGGTTATTCATAATAAATCTCTTACCAGTTATGAATCTCAGGTTAAAAAAACATAACCGTTTATGTCTGAATTGGCTAATAACCAGTTTCGATTATTCAAGAAGTTATTTTATGCACCACTAAGTGCATTATTATGCATAAGTAATAAAGTACATTTTTCGCAGTTGGTTATGTGGTCCAGCGACATGAGAGTGATGGTAAAAGTTGAAATCCTTAAGGTCTCAACTTTAAATCTTGATTTAATGTGTTTTTCTTAAATAGAGTTTTTTTTGTTGAGAGTGTTTATAAGTGAGTCAAGATTAAGACGTCAAAATCAAAATAAAAGTTAAACACTTTTTATTAGAAATGCTCGCTCGGATATTACAAAAGTGAGGTTATATATAAATAAGTATCGGTGCAAGTCAATTTTACAAACCTGCCCAAACGCAAGAAACAAACAAAGATTGAAGCCCTAAATATTTCTTGGTCAGATTTTGTTCATCATTGATACTAACACAAATATGCGTCCAAGGATCAATACATCTCTCTGCAAGCTCCTCACAACAATTCGAACATCTTCTTCAAAACCCACATCCCTTTTTCCTTCTAAAACCATCACAACCTTTTCAAAACCTGATTTTTATCATAAACCCTTATACACCCACTTCAACATCTGTCGATCGTACAATGTCGAAACGGATAAAGCTGTGGATGAAATAAACTTGAAGTTTGCAGAGGCAAGAGAAGAGATTGAAATGGCGATGGAGTCAAAGGAAACAGTCTATTTTAACGAAGAAGCTGAGTCTGCTCGTGCTGTTGTTAAACAAGTTCTTGATATGTACGATGCTTTGCTTTCGAATTTGCCTGATAAAGAGAGAGGGGGGATACAGAGATCAATGGGGCTTAAAATTGAACAATTGAAAGCTGAACTTCAACAACTGAATGAATGAATGATGAGGTTTGTTTGTTTGTTTGTTTTTTTCTTCATTTGGGTATCATTTATTTTTGAACAATTAGTTTGTAACATTTGTGGATGTTATTTGCTATGTTGAACATCAAATGACAATAATAATGAATGAGTTGCAGTTGCCTAGCCATGATGAATAATGTTATCTTAGTTTGTAACATAGGCAAACCGGCGCATTTGTGGTTATAGGGAGGAGTAGGAAAAACTGAAAAACTGTTGCGATGTAGGCAAAGTGTGTGATGGTGAAACATACTGATAATCATAAAGCTATTTTTATGCCGAAATGGTTGCATTTCTCCAGTTTTCTACACACAAATAAGAAAATGTAAATAGAATGTTTTCACATTGATTCATGCTCTATTGCATGTGTTTGTACACGAGGATATACTTCTTTTTGTTGTAGGCCATCGTGGAGATTGTTAGCTAGTTTGCATAGTTAGTAAACGGTGACTGATAGTCTGTAAACTAAGTTTTGGTTCATACCATTTGGTTTATGTATGAAAACATACACATATGTAATAGAGCATATAATCCGTTTGACTGTTCTTTTACGTGTAGAATAATGGAACTTTAATTAACAAAACTAAGACATAAACGCACCTGATTTAACACTTTTTTCCTTCTCTTATCTTCTGATTGATTGCCGGTTGTTGCTTAGTAAACATGTAACTGATTGATCTTTTAAAGTCATTTGATTTCGTTGTTTGAGTGTATGCCAAGTTTATGAGGTTTTAATGTAATTTCATTACTTATTATGGAATTTGTTAGAGTTTTTGTTAAGATTTTACTGTTACCTCTGCTTCTGCTACTTGTGAGTTGCAAGTCCTTTTTTTCCTATCTATTATATAAGTCATACCCCTGTTCTTTTAGCCTTTGTTTGGCAAGCTGCTGTAAGTTTCGATAAGATCTTTAATAGTATCCTAGAAAATTCATGATTGATTCGATAAAAATGATAACAGTTGATAAGATCAAATAAGTCTGACATTATAAACATTCAATTCAAACATTGAATTTCACGGATAGCCCTGAGAAATCCGGCTCGCCCCATTTGAATTCTTAGATTAAAGACTTTATAGTTTGACCTTCCCTAATATGTGATCTTTCCTAGCTTATTTTTTTAATGTTTTTTCTATAACAAAGTATTTTTGACACAGTTTGATCCTTTACCCTCCCAACAGCTTGCTATGAGTAAGATATATCTATTAGTAGTTTAGTAGGTTTGTTTTGTTTGTTCAGTTTAGACTTTTTTGGTCAAACAAGTTTTTTTTGTATTTCCTTTTTTTTTTAATTCTGAATCAAACTTGTATGACCAAAAAAGTTAACCTGTTAGGTACTCTTAGGGTAGTAACTAGTAACTAGTGAGTGAGTAAGATACAAGATTTGTTTGCACTTTGCAGGTGAACTTTTTGAAATGATTATAGCTACATGATGTATGATGTGCATCCCTCTCAAATATATGAGTTAGATGTATAGCTCATGTCTGCTCCCTAGTACTTATGCTTAAATTATTCTACAAGAACTTGAAACTTGTAATGTGATTGTAATATTGAATTTGGAGCGCAATGCTATTAGACATTATTTTGGCACTCGCTAACTTGCTAACTCCTTGTTCTTTTCGTCGTTTTGTAAAATATTGCTCCCATGTTTTTAGAATTATAAACAATTAATGTACCTCATAGGCCTAACTAGTGAAGCTTTGTCTCAAATCCATCTAAAGATGGAGCTACATTTAGCCGATCGCTTACATCCTTGTGAAAGGAGAGACTCATCTCAGCGTCACATTGGGTGCTTTAGTATCATTGATGCGTCTAGCCTAACTCATATTATATTATATATATATACTATACTAATAATTTAGAAACTTCATGAATAGTAGATTTTATGTTTTTACATTCTAGCCACAATTGTTTTGTTTGATTTTGCATATTGGTCACTAAAATTGTTTTGTGGGTTTTGCATTTAGCCACCAAAGTTGTTTTTTGTAGCTTTGCATTTTAAACACCATTGTTTTGTTGGGTTTTGCATTTTGACCACCAAAACTTCATGAGTAATGTTTTTTGTAGGTTTTCGTTTTGGCCACCATTGTTTTTTTGAGTTTTTCATTTTGGGCATTTTTTACATTTTGACTCCTTTACTAGGCGGGTTTTGCATTTTGGTCACTAATGTCTAACTACATCAGCTTTGTGTAACTATAATGCAATATATTTTAGATATAGAACCAACCGGTAAGTTGCTAGCATAGCCGGTATATTTTGTATGTATGATAAAAAAATTAGCCAGTATTCGAAAATTCTGTATTCTACTAGCTAAACTTTTGTAATGTACAAGGTAACTTTTTGTATGTTGCGAGCTACCGTAACAATTCTCACACAACGCGCAAGAGACGATATAAATTCTAGTTCCAACAATATATAAAATTAACAAAAAAAGTTGATACAAACTGGAATAATAAATAGAATTGTAATGTTGTGTATTTTTAAAGGCCACTTGCTCAACATTTTACTTAATACTGTATATCATTGACTTCAAATTTGTTTTTCAAACACCTGAGATTGACTATATTGTTACTACCAAACTAAATATATAAGTTCGGGATTTTAGATCACACTTTTCAATTTGTCATTTCATGTTTTTGTGGTGGTTTTGAGTTTTGACTCTTACATACGATTGAAAAAGTTCAAGATCAACAAAAGTTTCAAAATATTTAGACTCGAACCTAGGTGTTGCTAATATATTTGGGAAAAAGCATTATTTATAAAAAAAATCGGACTATTTTAAGTTGATATCAAAGCACTTGTTCGAGAGATCTAAGTATTCGGAATAAATACTTAGACTCGAACCTCGGTGTTGCTAATAAATAACCAGAGGGTTCAGTCCATAAGTGGTCCAAGAAATTTGAAAAGGAGAGTTTTGTATGTGTGTAAAATGGATAACATATGTGAAATTATGTGAAAACTGAAATTTGTGTTTTGGACACAATGTGATAGTTGGAAGATTATAATGAGGATAATATATGTGAGAGCGATTATAAATGTATTATGTCGTTATGAATTCCCTATGATCATTTTGTATCGAAAACAATAAAAAACAAGCGAGGGAGTAAATATGCATAAATTTATATTTGCAAGTATGTAGTACAATCTAGTGGCATATTGTTTATTTTATGGTCTTAGAAAAAGTTAGAATCAACGATATAGTAAGTAGTATAAAGGTCTCGGATAAGATACTTAAAAAGAAGAAACTAATAGAACGAGAAAATATTACCTCAAATTATTTAAGGTATAAGTATATTTGTAACATCTATTTTTAATATATGAAGCCACTTGAGTGCCCCATGATCAAGTTTAAATGTCTTGAAGTTGGCAATAAAATTTCAATTCATTGCAAACTATGATTAGATATGTCTATGCCTGGGTTTATATATCTTGGATCTCTACAACTGGAGGGAGGGGCGAATCTATAGTAGGGGGAGGGGGAGCGGCCGCTACCCCTCAATTTTTCTAACGAAGTGTAAAACTAGTGTAAAAATCAAATTTTCTTTTCGTTTTATGTATCGATATATTTAGGGTCAAAAATTCGTTTTTCCCTATCCCTGGAATTTATTTCTAGATCCCCCACTGCAGTATATAACTAGGTTCTAGGATGTCTTAAAAAACTGATTACCTGCTACGTTTTGTAAATCACCGACTATTTAAACGAAGATAAAAACGCGCAACACGCGGTTGTTGTGAAAGTGATAATTGATTGTTATAGCTTAACTCTATAAATAAAAATTAAGAAACTTCATATTGATTGGGACCATTTTGTTTATGAAACTTTGTACAATACATGTCGAATGCGGTCTTTTTAGGTATTTGAATTAATTAGCCCAGCCTTTAGTAATTGCCCTTTTGTATAACACAACGCCTTCGTCATGTAGCTTAACAACCATAAAAAATCATAGTAGCTACTCGTTTACAACAAGCAAAAGCATGAAAACAGAAGTCACGCATCTCGCGACCAGAGACTTCTAGTTATTATTTATCAATAACCCGGCGGCGGATCCAGAAGAAAAGTTCAGAGGCAGCTTACTTTTTTTTAGACCTAGGGGTATATCGATACATAAAGTTCAATTTTTTCGGTGAAGTGTAAATTAGTGTAAAAACTTATTTTTTCTTTTTCATTTTTTTAATTTTGCCAAATTACATTCAGATTCATGTTATCTGCTGCAAAGTTAAAACAAATGAGCTTATTAATCTAACCTTTTTCATTCATAATTTCAAGCAAATTAACTAGATGCACATACTAAATTTCGTTAGGTCAAATTTACAATTAAGTAATAACTTTTCTTTTGATGTTTTAAAGTTCACATTTATATTTTATTTCAACAAAACAATTGTACCCACTCGTTGATATCAAGTTTGATTAAAACACACTATTTCAACTCATTATCTCTTAAAATCACAAACACCTCTTTTACATGTTTAGTCCCTCAACTTGATATCTTTATAATTTTCATCCATGACTTTAACCTAGTTATCATTCTGACTATTTCTTTTACATGTTTAGTCCCTCAACTTAACATATGTCACTCTAGTTCATATGAGTTTACTTGTAAATCGTTCGTATCAAATAGTGCCAAAGATATCATTTAGCTTAGATGTGAATGAAACGACCCCAATTCAACAATGGATGGTAGATCGTACGTACACCTTGATATTTTGAGAAGACATGTGGACCAAGTAGTTATTAATAGCGAACGAATAGTGTCAAAAGGTACAGTTTCACTTGGATATAATGCATATACAAATTATCTAGTTGGTTACATATCAATTTCATCAAGTTTAACAAATGATATATAAATGTACTAGGCCTACTTTTGAGGTTGTCAATACACACTTGTTGGTCACTCTACTTTTCCATATTTGAGTTTTTGACATGTATATCCATTTCATACTAGATTATGTTTTTTTTTAAAGTTATGAGACCCGAAAATAATATTTCACCCGAGCTGACATTTGACTTAAAATGAGTTGTTTTTGCGGAAACGTAAACACGAGAGAAAAAACAATTGACTCAAATTTTAAGAGCCGATGCATGCTAATGGATGGTAACAACTGAACCCGTATGAGGTCTGAATCATTAAGTTTGAATCAATAAGATGTCTGAACTATTAAATATGTTTTGTTTAAAATACATGTTTGGTGCTGTTATAGTAAACATTAATTAGATAGACTTAAAAACATGAGTAAACTGCATTTTGGTCACTGTAATTTTATACCAATAATAGAAATAATCCTGAACGCTAACTTCATCCAACTTTTTCTTAAATCTCCCCCACACGTCCCTCGGTTGAGGAATAAAAATGTCATTTCTCATAGTCTTTTATGTAGCTCAACATGTAGGTTAACATTTTTATTCCGTTACATGTAAAAAATGTGAGAAAAATGACTTTTTACTCCGCACATGAGAGTGACTTAACGAAAATTTAAATGAAGTTAGTGTTCGAGACCATTTATATTAGAAAATAAAATCACAATGACTTAAACTGTTAAGGTGTGATTGAACCCGTTAATAACATTAAAACACAAGGATCAAAACTGCAGCTTACTCTAAAAACATAAATATTTTGAAGCTGATAAAGATTAAATTGGTTAAAAAATAAGAAAAATAATGGGGTGAGAGAGGCTCGAACTCTCGACCTCAGGATCACTCTAAATGCTATGAGACCTACGCGCTAGCCAACTGCGCCACCACCCCATGTGTCCTTATCTTTCGTTTTCGTATTTAAATTAAGTTATGATATTAAACTAATATTGATTTCAATTGGAACTTACTAACTGACAATTATTTATTTATATATATTAATTAAAGTTACGTGATTCGATTAAATAAATGATTTACACGTGCTAACGTTTTCTATGATTTTCGTGAAAACAAATATGTCAAATTCAAGTGGGTTGGTTTTATATCATTCTCGCATAGACTTGTTTAAATTATTATATGTGTTAAAAGCTAGATTAATGGTTAAAAAATATGAAAGGGTTATTATACTTTTATTGATAGAAACTGAAAAGTCTGGAGGTGTCAAAAACGAAATCGGGTTCAACACGTAGGCTGATGATATCAAAGTGTTAAATGATAGTATTTTTAAATTGCTGAATATTTAAGTTTAATTTTAAACGAAGTTATTATGTAGATTTAAGAGTAAGTTCGACAATACTCGATATACATGTGAGTTTGTTGAGAATATAAGAAAAAGGTTGATCATATTAAATTGGTATTTGTTGCATGTTTACTTATCACTAATTAGATTGAGTTGATTATATGTAGTACTAGGTTTAACACCCGTGTGTTATACACGGGTTAAATAATAATATTTATAAAGAAATTAGAATTATTATTATGTTTAAAAATTTGTAATTTGTAAATATTTAATATTTAAGGAGTTC
Source organism: Tagetes erecta (assembly GCA_030867185.1). Taxonomy (NCBI): domain Eukaryota; kingdom Viridiplantae; phylum Streptophyta; class Magnoliopsida; order Asterales; family Asteraceae; genus Tagetes; species Tagetes erecta. The sequence goes on from CM061490.1 coordinate 10,019,027, forward strand.
CATCAACTCATTGCATGAAACTTAATATTTTCCCTCTAAAACTTCCTATTATAGATTAAAAAAATTTCCCTCTAAAAATTGCCCCCTAAAAGTTTGATTTATTAGATAGACTAGGTGTAATACCCGTGTGTTACACACGGGTTAAATAGTGATATTTATAAAGAAATTATAACCATTATATTTAATAATTTGTAAATATATAACATTTAAGGAGTTGGCTCCATCAACTTGCATGGTGAAAAATTTAGCTAAATTTTACCTCCCAAACTTCCTATTATAGAAAAAAAAATCCCTCCAAAAATTGCCCCCTAAAAATTTGATTTATTAGATAGATGTCTCTAGTCAAACTTAATTTTAGAGTGGTCCAGCATCCACAATTAGTGGCGATGAGTCTCGTGGGTCAACCATTTGCATATCAATTTGGGTTGCATCCACACAAAACACGCATCTACTTGCATTGATGTTGAAAGGTCCGGGATGTGTTTTTTTTTCACATAAAATAATGTAGACTACAAAAATCTATAATGCAACTTTAGTTGGGGGCTAATGTACCACTTATATATAACTTTTTTCAACATATGGTGCTTTACGACGAAAAGGTTTTATGAAAGGGGCGATTCTTATTGTGGGTCATGTGGGTTGTCGCCCACTCATGTTTTTTCGATGGTGGTGTTTATTTTGACGTTGGTAGGTTAAAAAATTTATACATATTGAGTTGTCCATCCCGTTTTTTTGACATGCAATAGAATAAGTAAGACAAACTCATTTTAAATTAGATAATTTCCAAACTGAACTTAAAGTGTATCCGAAATATGATAAGGTTGTAGATTTCAATTCTTACCTAGTGATTTACATAGAAAAAGAAATGTTAAAAAAATGGTAATAACCATAAGAAATCAGAGACTACACAGATCTAAATATCTAATGATCCTTCAACCATCATCAGTAGTAACCGCTTGTAAAAAACGACAACCAATGTTGGTTTTAAAGAACTCAACGGTGCTCAAGAACAGAGATACATAGTTGGAAGCCAAAGAGAGAGAGTGAAACTGGTGACTGAAAACATGTTTATATACCCAAACACATACATACAAATTACGAAAATACCCCTTTTACTATTTATCATGTTTTCCTTTAAATATTATATTATAGTATAATTACTCTTATGTAAATATTGTCCTTTAACACTTTAAAAGCATTTGGTTATTAGATAAGATAGGACCCGGGAAAATATAGTTGTTGAAATGAATCATTTAAACAATACAAATTCTATCTAGCTACCAATGAACAAAATTAAAAAAATAACTAGTCTAAGAATATTTTGTATTAAATGGCCGATATTGCTACTACACATTGTAGCATAATCCAAGATTGTTTGGTTGCATTCATCCATTAATGCCCAAAAAGTTCTATTCCTCTTATCCTCTTTTCTTTGTCAACAAAATCCAAACAAATACATTATTTGGATTTTATTTGATCAAACTTTGAACCAAAAGCAATAAACAAAGTGTTTGTTGTTGTCTTCTTTTTGAGGAAGCTTCAAATCTGTCAGTGGGTTGGTGTTGTTGCAGGTACTATGGTTGTTGTTTCAAGTCTAATTTAATGTGTGTTGGTGGTGGAGAGAAACAAGCAAGAAGATGGATAGTGACCCACAAACCTTTTGATGTTTGACTTTGGAAACAAGGGTTTATTATTTCTTTTTAAAGGAGACTGTTTGTGCTTTGTTTTCTTAGTACAAAATTTGAGATTTTTAGTGTTCAAGAACTTAATTCAAGAGCAATGTTGAGGGTTTCTAATACTTGCAATGCTTTGCTTCAAGAACTTCAGGTGATCAGTTCTCAATTCAATTCTTTAAATTTATCTTAACCTAGTTTTTGACTTTTTGTAACTTGTGTTTTTGTAAATTTGTGTTCTTTTTAATGGGTTCATCATAAAATCTTGAAAAAGTAATGATTTTGATGGTGTTTTTAACAGTCAAAAGCAAAATCTTGAAATGGGTATGTTAGATTGTTAGTTATCAAGAATTGGTGATGGTGTTTCTTTATAGTTTTGATACAAAGTCTTTGAAAAACAGGGTCTTTGTTAAATGGATTTTATTAAAGTTTCTTGATTTTGATTTACTTATGATATATGAAGTTAGTTACTAAAGCTAATTTAATGTTCATTATTACTGATGTTTTTGTATCTGTTTTTATGTTATCAGCAAATATGGACAGATATAGGTGAGACAGAAGCAGAGAAAGACAGAATGTTAATAGAACTGGAGATAGAATGTTTAGAAGTGTACAGAAGGAAAATCGACGAAGCTGCGCATACGAAAGCCCGTCTTCATCAATCTGTTGCTGCAAAAGAAGCCGAAATCATGTCCCTCATGGCTTCCCTCGGAGATCTTGTCATTGAATCCCGAGTAAGTTTTTTAATTTTTGTAACACCCTAGGCAAATCCACGTAAGCGTTGGCTGTGACGAAATGAGAATGTTATAGTTTTACCTTTTTTAAAACATGGGATAAAGTTAACACAAAGCAAGTCATTTAAAGTAAACAGGTTAAAATTGTCACATTGTATTTGTAACGTGTTAAATAAGTTTGTGCTTATCTTGGATTAGGTTACACCGACGAATTAATCGATTTCAATTATTGGCTTCAAGATATAATAATCTATGTGGGGTTCTGTTAGATGTTCTCTTTAATTAGCTTTGTATGCATAATTATTGAAAGTGTATGAATTATTGGTTTATGACATCTCTTAATCTGAATAATTATTTTGGTTGGTGTAGAATTAGTTTGTTGACTTTGCTTCTAGATTAACGAATTAATCATACAACAATCATAACAAATGACTTTCGGGTCCTCGTACGCCATTCCAAAATAATTGCAAGAAAATTTGATTTTTGTGTGTTTTAACAGTTTTATTATCATTATCAAACTAGAATTATACCAATCATAGCATATTAAATTTGACCAAGTGTTCCTTGTCTTTTATGTTTGATTTCACTGGTAATGACTAAAATAGCCTTCAACAGTGGAAGCTAGTGGACCAAAATTAATAGAATGAGTGACTTGAAATGATGAAAATGTTTTCTGGTAAATGGGTCGATTCGGGTCAAACTAAAAGGAAAAGATTATTATTTTAATAGCATAGTTTGTTAAGCATTTTTAGTATATTATGATTAACCTATATTAGTAATCCATATTGACCCGAGCTTATTATGACAGTTACCAGACCAACTTTTTGCCATATATATTCAGTTTTTGCAGTATTCATGTAACAGAAGGACATTTCATCTCTCTTTTTGTTGACTTATTACATGTTTTGAAAACTGGACCGATTGGTCGGACCCTTCGGCGGTCCAGTTTGGGGTTTGAACCGTTTTGAGCTTGACCGGCCGGTCAGATCTGAAATGGGTGGTCGAACCGGAAAACCAAGTGGTTGAACCAGAAATTTTTAAAATTTTTCTATATTTTATATTTAAAATATTTATGACATCATCCGGTTCTTAAATCTAGTCAAACCGGTCCGACTAGTGACCAGTAAGGAGATCGGTTCAATGTCCAGTCTGGTTCTGAAAACATTGCTTATTAGTTTGCATTGCGCTTCCATAACAAATTTGCAATTTTTGGAACTATTGTCTTGATATTATAGAGCTTGATGTTTGTGTTCTTAAATTTGAAGATAAATGCGGAGAAGAAAGCTTCCTCATTGAAAGATCAACTAATGATAGTCACACCATTGGTAGAAGACTTGAAATCAAAGAAAGAGGAACGAATCAAACATTTTGCAGACATAAAGAGTCAAATCGACAAGATTAATGGCGAAATATTGGGATTCAGTCAAATTACAAACACAGTTAGTTCCTTGAATCTTGAAGAACAAGACTTGTCAATCAGAAAACTTGGTGAATACCAGTCTCATCTCCATTCTCTTCAAAAGGAAAAGGTAAAGCTTTTTTCTTCTATATCAAGTAAACTGCTGAGTTCGGTCGGGTATGGGTCAGAACGGTCCATTTTGAAAAACTGTAATTCTTTTTGGGTCAGAAAGGCTTTTGAGTTTTGACCAACATGGGCTTGGGTTGAAAAGGTATCAAATGACTAAAGATAATAACTGAAGCTAATTTTGTGGGTCGGGTTGTTGTCTGTGTTGCAGTCTGAGCGCGTGCACAAAGTTCTGGCGTATGTAAACGAGGTGCATTTAATGTGCAGCATTCTCGGGTTGGATTTTGGAAAAACTGTAAGTACGGTGCACCCAAGCTTGCACAATGGGAGCCCTGAACATGCCACGAATATAAGTGATAGCACGCTGGAAGGCCTCGATAATGCCGTTCTAAAGTTGAAAACAGAGAGAAAAGTGCGGTTTCAAAAGGTATTGTATGTCCTTGAATCATTCTTGTAATGAACATGAACACATTAAACCAGGATAGAAACAAGCCTATCTTGGACCCTTTGGTCCTAAATTAGTGATTTAATCCATTTTGTTATAGTTTCTGGTAGGAATTTAAATCCTAGCTTTCATAGTTGTACTTCAATAGAAAATAATAATCTTCTTCCTGATAAAATACAGCTAAAAGATGCTGTAACATCTCTATTTGAACTTTGGAATATAATGGAAACAACAAGAGAAGAAAAACAACAATTTTCAAGAATTACATCTGTTATCCGACTTTCGGAAGCCGAAGTTGTTGAACCAGGAGCTCTTTCAACCGAGGTTATTCAAGAGGTTTGTACCCATGTCTTGATTTCTTTTTTATTCTTAACTTGTTATGTTTTTATTGGTTAGATTATTAAATAAAATCATTCTTGGCAGGTGTCAGAAGAGGTTGAGAGGCTAAATAAGCTGAAAACAAGCAGGATGAAAGAATTGGTTATAAAGCGGAGGGTAGAACTGGAAGAATTATGTTTCAAAACGCACATCGAATCTGATCCAAGCACAACTATTGAGAAATCTAATGCAATGATAGATTCTGGTAAGTGAGTAGTCTTGTTTAGATTGGGTAACGGGTCAAAATGAGTAATCTTTTGGTACAGGTCTTACGGGTTGGTCAAAATGAATAATGCAAACAGTTCTTCTGTCCAATTTTAATATTTTTATAAACAAAATGTTAGAGAGAATTGAAGCTCAAATGTTTTGTTTTAGGGTTGGTGGACCCTAGTGAACTTTTAGCGAAAATTGAGTCGCAAATAAGTGAAGTGTCAAATGAAGCGTTAAGCAGAAAAGAGATCATGGATCGCGTGGACCGGTGGCTCTCTGCTTGTGAAGAGGAAAACTGGCTTGAGGATTATAATCTGGTATTCTTCTTTTCTTAAAACTCACCCAAAGAAACGGGTCAAATGGGTTAAAACTCACCCAAAGTGTTTTTTACCTCCCAAAACTAATTTATTTAAATTAAATGAACAATTTTTTTAGTTCGAGTGCTTGAAGTCAAATTTAATATATTATACAGTATGAAAATCTAAATGAGCAAAGCATTGTGGGTCTACCTGTGGCAATCCAACTTGTCTAGACGGGTCCTGAGTATTTACTTATTTTGACCCGTCACCCAACTCGTATGACCTATAGTTTTTGTTTAATGTTACAGTTTCATGTACACAATATATATTTCTTCTGTTTCTAAGTATACCTTCCTTTTGTTATAGGATCCAAACCGATTCAGTGGTGGAAGAAGCGCTCATATAAGTTTAAAACGGGCTGAACGGGCTCGAATTACCATAAAAAAGATTCCATGTATTTACTTCTTCTCTGTTTATAACATAATTTCTTTCATGTGGTTGAGTAGTTCATTAAATATTTTTGATCAACCATTTACAGCCATTGTTGATAATTTGATATGTAAAACTGTCATATGGGAAGAAGAGAAAAAGAAGCTGTTCCTTTATGATGGGGTGAGTTTTACACTTCTACTCCATTATATGCAATATATTTGGAGATTTTTCGTGTCTTTATTTTTAATCATTCATTAAAAACTATTTATAGGCGCGGTTGGTGAAGATTCTGGAGGAATATAAACTTTCGAGAATACGAAAAGAAGAGGAAAAGAAGCGATCAAGGGTAATTTGTAGTACTTTGTTTCCGTATCATATGGTTCCAAAGGGTATTTTAGTCATTCTATTAAAGTTGGGACGACAAAATTTCTCTTGTTATAAAAGTGTATTTTAGACATTTGATTAGTAAAGAAACAACTTTTCGGAAAATTTCATTCGTCCGACACGTTGAAAATTTCATTTGGACTGCTTTTTAAGGGTATTTTTGTCTTTTTCAATTAAACTACATCTTTTGTGCAGGATCACAAAAAACTGCAAGACTTGCTACTAAATCAAAAAGAATCTATATATGGGTCCAAGCCTAGTCCAAGGAGATCAAGTAGTTTTAGAAAGTCAACAAGTGGAACTGTGCCTGCGACTCCTCGTAGGAATTCGAGTGGCACTCCTACTCCGAATCTTATGACACCACGCTCTTATTCAGGACGTCATAATGGGTACTTTAAAGAAGTGAGAAAGTTGTCAACAGGACCACTAAACTTTGTTTCCACCCCAAAAGAAGATACAATATCATATTCTTCGATATACAGTTCGGATACAGGGTCGACTCTGAGCTAAATACTCCAAACTCAAACATGTATGTCAAGTATATATACAACATGTGAGTTTTTATGACCATAAAACCAGACATATGTGATATCATGGGAGTTGGAGGTGGATTGAAGTAAAAAAGGCTTGTTATGTTGTTGTAAATAATATTTATCACCTTTGTAATTATAGTTTGTTGCTTGGATAGGAAGCATCTCTTATGACTCTTAGAAAGCATTTTGGATGGTTGTTTTGGGTTTGAAGAATGTAATAAATCATGTTTTATACTTTCACTGAAGTTTTATGAAGTTTATCAAATTCAGCCGAGATCATCGACCAAAATTTGCAGGAAACATGAAGAATTTATGTTGACCTTCGATCTACGTGCTTTGTGTTATGAACTCAATTGGTTCATAACAAAAAACACAGTATAGATTCAAACTAAACAATGTTAAACTTTATACTTGTGATTAGCAAAACTACTTATAATACTCTGAACTTAAACATACCCTAAGCACAATATAGCATAAAACTAACATAAAATTGCATAAATACAATAAGCACAATATAACACACATCAAAATACCACATGTGGTCATAAGTGATAATTAACTGATATATATCAATATATGTGTGGATGTCACAACTGATTTTTTATTGGAGGAGGCTTTCTGAACTTAGTTGCTTGTTCAAACCCATAGGCAATCTCTATCAATGTTGGCTCTGAACCCTTTAAACCTCCAAAACAAATGCCATAAGGACCCTCATTTTCATCATACCCGGCTGGCACGCTGATTCCCGGATATCCCCCAATCGCAAGTGGGGTGGAACCGTCTGAATATGGTGTTACGAGTGCATCCAGTTTGTTATCCATCATCAACTTCTCAAACCCATATTTTGATGCTTTTGCTAAATTCAGTATTGCTTCGTTCTCTAGCTTGCCTATACCATTAGTCTTCTCAGCTTCCAGAAACAAGTCTTGTGAGTATTCTTTAATCATTTCCTGCAATATAACACAATGGTGATTATGGGTCCCTTGGTTTTATAAAGACGTGACATACGCAAGGTGATCTGAAAAACACCTCAGGGCCTTGAGGCGACACTTTATGCACATGTGGGTCAAAGTTAGATTCTGTAGAAGGCTGATATGTAAAAACTACATGTTGATCAAAATAATGAACTAGCTAGGGTATGTTGGAGGTTGGTATATATATAAAAACTAAATACCAATCAAAAGAATGAATAAGATTATGAACGGTTTACTTGATGAAAAAAGTCATATATGTAAAAACGATGAGAGATGCTGCTCAGCCTATATAGTAGTACATAGAACAGCGCTTCATGTACGTGAAGCCCTCACCCTGGCTTTCGGTCCTAAATGTGTTGGATCGCCTCATGCTTTTTGAAACCAAGATTGGTCCTTAGAAGACCATTCTTTAATAATAATAATAATAATGACAAACAAGGTCAAGTTGTGATCTTTACTTACCAAACCAGCATGCTTCTTATTGAAGGCAATCACGTCTGCTAAAGATCTTACAGGTGAAGCCACTAGCTGCTTTAAATACGCATTCAATGCCAACTTGAATTCTGCTTCTAGTGCTAGAGTTTCACCATTGAACATTGAAATGATACTTTTGAAGTTGGTGATTTCCAAATTCTCTATCAGGATTGCCCCGTTCCGCCTAGTTTCATGCAAATATTACAAGAAAGATTTTAGAGACGAAAGATAAACAGAGGGAAAAATATTTTTTGAATGTTTACCTTAATATATCAAAATGTTTCTCAAACTTGTTCAAGGTTTTGGTGTCATTAGCAAATCCGAAAGAGGGATAAGCCCTCATTAACCCTAATCTCTTCCCTTTAAGTCCACCTGACTTCAGGTGCTTTAAATAACCACCCTTAGGAATATACTTTGATGCTCTTCTGGTTGCCACTGCATCATTTTTATCAAAACCAACAATGGCATCAAGAACATACACAGCATCTCTTACAGTCCTACACATTGGTCTATCGTGACCATGATTACATAGAGGGAAAAAAAGTTAGCAAAATTACATAAACGTGCGAATGGAGACTAGAAGTTAAGTGGAGATTTAGAAAATTCCTTTGAACTTCTACGTGGGATTTAGACGATCGTTAGGTAATGCGCTATCCCAAGTAGCAATAGCCAATAGACACTAACTTTTCAGACTTTTAATCCGCTGGTCAACCTAGCAGACTATACTTTCACCCCACCTCACCAGTCTCTTGATTAGTTATAGCATGCAACCTCAACAAATCCACTTGTCAAATCAGTGGAGTCTATGGGTCCGCTGGTGTGGCGGAATTAAAGTCAAAGTCAACTACCTCAAGTAGCGGGTTACCTAAAAACCACTAAAACCTCATTTCACACCTACAAATCACTAACAATTGTCTAAATCCCTAGAAGTCAAAAAACCATATTTAGACTCACCCAACTGTGTCTTGCCTAGGAGAAATCGGAACAACTCCAGCTCGACTAGTGAGGCCTAAGGTGGGTTTGATCCCAACAATCGAGTTGGCACTTGAAGGACACAGGATCGATCCATCTGTTTCAGTACCGAGTGAAACAGTAACCATGTTTGTCGCAACTGATATCGCCGATCCAGTGCTTGATCCACACGGATCAAGACTTGCTCCGTACGGGTTCTACACAAAAAACTCAATAAATCTTTCATTACAAATAACTCATTACATCTTAAGCAGTTATGCTATGTTCACTGAGACATAATCACAAACACCTGGTCTACAAAAAAAGGTAAAAAAGTTTGGGAACTTTCATTGAGACATAAACACAAACACCTTGTCTACAAAGATTGTAACAACTTACAACTGCTTGTTTAGCTCTAGCGTTCCAACCACTAGGTGCATTGAAGCTTCTAAAATGAGCCCATTCACTCAAGCTTGCTTTCCCAAGTATAATCGCCCCTTGTTCTCTCAACTTCTTAACCACACCAGCATCTCGAGGCACCATTGATTTGAGAAGTGCATAAGAACCTGCAGTTGTGTTAAGTTTATCTTTAGTTGCAATATTATCCTTAACCAAAACAGGGATCCCATGTAACCGAAACCGAGATTTGGGGGCGTTATCTTTTCGTTCTTGATCGGCTTTTTGAGCTTGAAGAAGTGCATCTGGGTTCACTTCGATTACGGCTTTGTAGATGGGATTGAGTTTGTGTATTTCGCTGATGTAAAACTGAACTAAATGCTTGGAAGTGAGTTTGTTTTGGTGAAATGCTGATTGAATGTCGTCGATTGTGGCTTCTTTGATGGTGAAGTTGGTGGTGTTAACAGTTTGTAATAGAAGAAGAAAAAGTAGAATAAACGATGCAATTGCAATCATCATGTAGCTTGTTGTTCACTATTGAAATTGAAATTGAAATGAAAGATGGCTGTGAAGTGGAGAATTTGTAGTGTGAATGCTGACATTGATGAAAAAGAATGATTTGGAAGTGGAGACATGTTCAATCATATAATTGAATGCACAATAAAAGTTTGTCGTAGAAATCATAATTAGTACGTTTATGCTTAATTTTGGTAGATTTTTTTTAAGTTTTATGGTTTGGTTTTTTAGTTAACTACACAGATCTTTTATAACATAACTTGATTTTATTTCATGTATGGTCTCTGATGTTTAGAAATTATAAAGGTGTTTTTATATATATTGGTTTTAAATGGTCTTAACTGTTACTTTTTGTTTTTTAACGGTGTCACTTGAATTGCCTAATAACGGTCATAATTTTTATCACTTTGGCAACCAACAGGTCGTTGTTAATTTTTTTAATTGCGTAAGTTTTTTTTTAATTCAAGACCGTCAAGTTTGTCGTAGAAATCAAAATCAGTTTATGCTTAATTTTGGTAGTTTTTTTACGTTTTATGGTTCGGCTTTTTTTAGCTAACTAGGTACATTCACGTTGTCGCGCGTTCCGTAACCATTGCTAATTTGCGAATTATTACTTTTTGCAAACCTTACCAACAACTCACAAACAGAAATGTAACACAATACAAAAAAATCAAATGCAAAAACAAAACAAAAAAAAATAACCAACAAACTGTCACACCCCTAAAATCCACTAACGGAGTTTTACCGTTAAATGTGTGACAAACCAGGATCTCAGTCATTAGTTACACCAAACGACACTATATGAATTTAAAACATACGTGTCTCATTAAATGAGAAAATTTATTACAGAGTTAACATTTAAAAGTTTGCGGAAGCGTAAACGAAATGTAATGCCAAAATATTAAATGGAAGCTAAATGCGCAGTACACGCGTCCAATACAAGATACAAAGTTTAAATAGACATTAAACTCAAAACATGGGTTGTAATGCATGAAAATGTTTAAATGAAAAGCCGTGACTCCATGCCATGTCCTAAGTGCGTGGTACCTCAGTGACCTGTAAAAGTGAAAGTCTAACAAGTGTCAACACGACGGTTGGTGAGTTCACATAGTAAGTATGAAACCAAGTAAGTTCAGTTGCAAGCAGAAATATAAATTAAGTATGTCATTGTAGGTAGCTAGTCTACAGCACATGTCCTTAGAGGCGTAATGTATCTGACCGAAGCTGACGTATGTACACATAAAGTGCAGTTTGCCTGTTCGTACATCCCAGCAGGATGCACTGTAAGTATGTTAGGTCATTCAACACCCGTTCGACAGGTCCTTCTGTCGTGCTAGCGCGACTAGCCCGGGTGGGGTTTGTCAAACCCAGTAGTACTACTCAAAATTCCCCCGCTATTTCACAAATACTAACGGTCAACTAGGTATCCATGAGGTCTTTCATGAACAAAATAAAAGTTGCTCTAATCCAGACATGCGACATACAGAATTTGTAAATCCGTAAAAGTATTTGTCCGAGTTCAGCCCATGAAAGGGTATCATAGTAAAAGTCCGAGTTCAACCCATAACAGGGTATCATAGTAAAAGTCCGAGTTCAACCCATAAAAGGGTATCATAGTAAAAGTGCGGTTTAGTGAACTCACCTTAAGTTGCACAGCAAAAATAGTTACAGCACACAGTATATGATACGGCAACCTAAATAACAATAGGTCGATTAATGTGCGTTCATGTAGGGTCATAGTACGCTATACATCCAAATGGTCAACGGTTTATGCGAGTGTGGTTTAGTTTCACTTTTAGACCACTTTTGACTTTTTGTCCAAGTTTGACCAAGTTTGACTTTTAGTTGACCCGAGTTGACCCACGACCCGTTGGTGATTTGTTAAGTGTAAACACATTACATTTGGTGTATTTGACTAATTCATATTCGCATACCACATCATACTTCACATATTCAACAATTAGAAGTTTCGATTTTACAAAAGTTTCTATTATAAGAAAGTCGAACCTTTAAAGCATGCGTGCATAATTCAACATCCTAAGCATGTCATCTATTATACAAACACCATAGCATGTTACACAAGTCAACAACACTCACCATTACTTTGTAGTTCCTAACATACAATACCTTGGCAAGCATGGTCATTTCTAAGCAAAATATATTGTTTACATGCTTTGTGCAACTAGGAAAATAGCAACTTTCACCATGTCATCCTAGTTATTAGCACACACCAGTTAGACTTCACAAAAGAAATTTCAAGAATCGTTCTACTAACCAACTAGCACCTACCAATGTCCTTTCATGACCAAGGCACGTTTACCAAGCACCACATAACTACAAACATTCATATGCAAGTCCAAATCATGTTTATACATTCGAAATTACTAAACATGCCTCCTAGTCAATTTTCATGACAAAAAGTTTCTACATTTAGCAAGTATTCCAACCCAAGTCGAATTCGTACGTTCAAATAACCAAAATTCGTCTAACATACCTTACAACCATGCTAGTAAGCCCATAACAATCATTAGATGTCCATAACATGCGATTTCACACGATCTCTAACACAAAAGTTACTATTTTTAGTAATCTATCATAACAATCATGAAATTTCACAAACAAGTAGCCAATCTTCATCCCATTCATCATCTAAATACATATTCAATCCTATTTTCACAATATCGATCATGCAACATCAAGTTTCAATGATTCCATATCAAACCCTAATTCCATAAACACACTTTTTGCACCAATTTCATCATCTAGCTATCCAAATAACCAATTACACATAACTAATATCCCAATTCCACAACACAATCATCAATTGGCCATTTTGGATGAACTAGGGTTTCATGTCTTATAATTTTCGAAACATATATGAAGTTTTTAGGAATGAAACTTACTTGTAATGTGTTTATAACTTAAATTAGCAAGCAACAACACCACCAAAGATCCAACACAACCGAACATCATCACTTGAAGAACAAGCAGCCGAAATATTCAACTGGTCATAACTTTTTCATCGCTACGAGTTAGAAGACGTATTTACTATCATTGGAACCGTCTCGTCGAGACGAAGATTTTGATATATAATAGGCCTCGTGACGACGTCGGAGCTGGCCGGAATCTTGCCGGAAAGGTGACGGCTGTTAGGAGGGATTTTTAGGGTTGGGTTTAGGTTTAGGTTAAGTTGTTTTGTTAATTCTTGTTAAAGCTAAATTGGGTTGGGCCTTGGGCCATCCATGGGTCACATGGGTGATTCACGGGCCCCGTTTCGCTTCGGTTTTGCAAACACAATGAAAATATTTCTCAAATATTCATTTTTGTTTCATAATGGTTATCGAAATCCGTAAATGATTAAAACCGGTAAAATACGCGGTTACACGAAAATTCAACAATTAAACACACATAACAGTTAAAATGTATTATTATTGTATTCGTATTCATTTAAGATCACCAACGCCCGGGTATTAACTCGTGTGGTCGTTTCGTGTGAATATGTATATAACAGTTTGCACATTTAATTCATCACATTAAATGAAAAGTATAATTGCATTAACGTGACTAATAGAGTTTAACTAACGAAGTTAACCTGAATTTGTCGGGTGTCACATCATCCCCTTGTTGAAGGAATTTTCGTCCCGAAAATTGGATACGGTCGTTAAAATAGGTTTCGAGTTGTCACACAATGTTCCCAAAAACCTTTCAGTCACATAACATATAAGTTCACTAAATTTATATTTGTTTAGTTTTTCGGATTTTTCGGAATTATTATTTTATTAACTCGCCAACATCCGTGTATTAACTCACGTGATCTGGTAATTCCTTGAATTGTCGTTACATGTAACTTTTTGTGTAATATGTAGCACGTTTAACTCAACTAATTTAAAGGTGGAGTATAATTTCATTAATTGAAGTAACGAGATTTTGTTAACGGGGTTAATCTGAAATTCTCAGGTGTTACATCATCCCCTTGTTGAAAGAATTTTCGTCCCGAAAATTTAACCAGTAGTATTAGTATTTGATGTTGTCATTTGAAATAATTACAGATGCTTGTACATTATTTGATTTTTCACACTACTACGTAACTCTGGGCTATGTTTCCAAGTTCTAGCCACTTCGACTATAGTGATCTTACAGTGTTTGAGTATTTTGAATTCTTTGCCTCTTATTTCAACTGATTTTCCGTGAAACGTTGTTGTTCATCGATTGGGACGGCGACTATTCCATTCAAATAATGTATAGGTTGAAGACATCAGAAACATTATGTACCATGTTTATCTTTTAAAATTGACCCAGTCAATGATCTAGAAGGCCAATACCCTAGGGTTTCAAATGGTCTAATGTATCATGATTTTGATGGGATTCCAAAGTTTTTGGATGGGATTTACAAATAACGATTTCTATATTGTATATTTCGGGGATTCATATTAATGAGTTCCACGTTGTTATTAGCTACCCGAGGACGAAGTATTAACTTAAGAGTTCATTTATTGGTATAAATTGTTGGACTCAGACAACTTGTGCACAAGTTACACCATGTGTAGGTACTTGCCTTCATTAAAGAAGCGTTGTCAAAACGCGGTCCCAAGGATGTCATGGACCTTCTAAGAATAGAGGAGGAATGAATTTTGATACCATCGATATGTTAGGACGTACGCGAGTTAAGCAAGAATGATCAAGGAACTTAATAAGTATTCATGATTCGTTGTGGTCGATAGAAAAAGTGGTTGAATGATGTAGGGTAAAATGTTATTAATGTTTGCTTACTGAGGTAGTATTAAAATGAAAGTGTCTATGTTACATGAGGTGTTCCCAATCCGTTGGAGTACAATCGATTTTTCTTTCCTTGATGGAATCTAAGTGTTACGGTTAGAAGTGTGCCCGGGGGGGTATATGATACGTCAAGCATATTCTCACAGAGAGGGTTTTCAAGAATGTTATCTTAGACTTCGCCATACATTTGTTTCCATAGTTGTTACAACTGCAATACCTCAGTATTTCATTCCACTTTCTGCGTATGATCACAGTTTCATGCTGATCGTCTCATTACAAAGTTCTTAATTTGTTGTTTAGTGTTTTAACCTAGAGAGTTTTATGGTTGTGTTACTGTGTTATCTAGCTGTTGTTGTTACGTGATTTCCGTTGTCTGTTCTGATTTTAATTCCTACAAACATTAGCCGAAAACGGGTGTTCTTATGGGCACATATTTTGATTGAACTCCAGGATAATGTTTTACAAGGGTGTGAGGGAGTATACGATAAACAAACCATTTTCTCATAGAGGCAGGTTCCATTAGGTTCGTAAGCCGACATTAGGTAGGGTTTTGATTCGGTTATTCTTTATGGAGAGATCGTTTTAGTCCAGTTCATTATTTGTGATTATAGCTCCCTAACCTACTAGGTGAGGGTTCCAGTATTAAATAGTAGTATTCTAGATGTGATTCTTATAACGGGATTCATCGTACGGTAGTGTTTAGATTCACCATTTGAGGATATAGAAGACAATGAGGTATACAGTCCGATTTAAAGTCTAGGGTTCCAAGTTCATTAACGGATTAGAGAGGATCTCATGTTATATCATTACATGTGTCGGGTGGCTTCAGTAGCATCATGTCTTATATGGTTTCCTCTACTATGACCTTCACAAGTTAAAATAGCTAGGTTAAAGTTTCTTACATGGCGGCTAAACACTTTTTATTAAGGAAGCTAATTAAGTTTAATATGGAAATTGCTGGATAATAGAGCTTCTATGAAGGGACGTCAGGCGTCCAAAGTGCCAAAGGATAATCAGAGTATCAATATTATGTTTCTTAGCAATTACAAAGGTGTACCGGGAATGGAACAAATTAGAAAGCGGTTACCCTGGACCGTAATGAGTAAATCTCCCTCAGAACATCAACTGGTAGTGTTGATTTATTGTTGATGGTGGTAATCATCACCAGAATTCTTAGAGTCGTGAAATGTATTCCAAATCAGAATCTATATGCGTATGTCAGTTATGAAATGTTTGGTTTTTGTTGTTGTTGTGAATAAAGGGTATATGAAAGTTATAATTTATCCGAGTACATAGCAGGTTACCCTATGAAAGTTCCCCAGGTTAATTATCGGCTTGGTTTCAGGTCCACATCCAACGTACCGTTAGTGTTTATATATAGGGTGTACCGCAGCTAACCCACCACACCACCAGCACCTTGAGGGCGTACTTGTCACCCACTAACATTCATGTCTTCTTTACTAAGTCATTCAAAGGGTTGAGGAAAATGAATATATATTAAAGGAAATGGTAACGTTGTAATATACATACTGTAACATCGGTTATCTATTGGAATTTTATGTGATTCTAATGTGAATAATCACAAATCGAGACTTTTACAATGCTTAACTTGGTTCAGTTACGTGAATAATCAAGTAGAGGAGTTTGAATATATATTATGATGGATAAAATGTAGATAAGGTTTTAAAAGTAGATGTTCTTAAGAAAAAAAAAATAATTAGTCCCAAAACGTGTTTTACAACAGTGGAGATGTAGATTGGGTGTGAGAATTAACATTTACGAGAGTGTTGGATTAAGATGAGCCATCCAACTAGATCGAAACGTATACATACCACACGTGTGGTTCGTTGGTGCATCGTTAATAGTAGGAACATCATGAGCCATAATTATTTTTGGGTAACATGTTATCAGAAACAACTTGAAGTTCTGTTTATCTTGAAGAATTGTGAAAAGAAATTGAGAATAAGTTATGATTAGGTGACGTACTTCTAGGATGAGTCTGGTATGATACGAGGTATTTACATGGATGTTTAAGCGATATAGACTTATTCACAAGAGTGATTTTGAATGTGCAATATTACACGGTTGGTTTATCGTACCAACAAGAGTTTCGCTATTATATATATATTATATATATATATTTTATAAGTTGTTAGCTTTATTAAACTCCTCCATGGAGCCCTAAAAATTATAGGGTTTGTTTAACCTTCATTTGCAGAACCAATGATGTTAAGATGTTACCGATTTGTTGGCAAGAGGTCATAGTACGTCGACCATAAATTAAAGCATCTCATTATGTATCACAAGGTTGTGACTTCCGTAGGATAAATGTTTCAACAGGTGGATTCAGATTGGTTATATGTGAAATGAGTCGTATCATTAGGGGACAAATATAGTAGTAGCCAAACATTATCAGGTTTTCAGCAGAGATCTTTGTTCTTATTTGTCTGTCACCAAGGAAAGATTTCAATTATCTTTAATTTAGGTATATAAGGTAAAACGTATGTAGTTTAAAGATAAACTTATCATAAGCCATCAAAGGTTGTATTGTAATTGTATATCATCCGTATATGGATTTTATGGGTTCAGTCAAGCATAGTCTTGATATCGGTGCGTTATTTAGAGATGGAAGTTTGTTTCAGATGAATTTGTATTGATTGATTCATCACCTTTGTGTTTCTTTTTGGGTATCACCCATATGAAAGATTTTGCCAGGATCATCATGTACCTGTAAATTCACCATTACGTTGCGCACCCGTAATCGTCAATTTACCTTACACAATCACCCAAGTTCGTCTCCCACCGGGTACATTAATCTTAAGTTTAGTTATGTTCTTGGATTTACATTCATCCGTGTGGCATTGCTGTTCCATAACAAGTATTGAGCGGTATAAGTGTATGATAAACCTATAAGTAGGAGATAACAACACTAGATGTATAGGACACCAACAGACTATCAGTGTGTTGTATCAATGGGTCGCATGTATCAGGTATGGTGTAAGTTCATACTAAGTGTAAGACTACTAGTCTAGGCACAATCTGGGTGTACGATGTGTATAAGCAGTAGTAATATCAAATCAAGTGAATAACATGTAGTGGATCACACAGTAAGTGACATGTTACAACTAATAATGTCTCATATTAAGTAACATGCTGTAGCACACGAACGTGTCGTATAATAAGTAATTTGTAATAGCACGTAGGAGGTCACATAAGTAATAAGCCATGACCTCACTAGGAATGAGTTTCTGGACAAAAATCCATTACTGTTGTTCATGTACCTCTATACCTTAGGCATCGGTCTCTGCCGGTTGGTTGCCATTATGAGGTAGGTAATTCAAAACTGAATTGTCTAGGCTTCATACGAAACCAGTTTGTTGCCATAGTCATGTAAGTTTCAAGTTATAATGAAATGTAATCGTTTCTCAACTAAGGCCCCTAAAAAAAAAAATTTGGCCTAAAAAGCGTGATACTTTTGAACAAGGTCCTTGTTAAATATTTCTCATGCAGACTTCAGTGAACATTTCAAAACTAGCAGATACACATCCAGTTCAAGCTTCACTAGAAGTGTCACGTAATACAGGTTGGTTACTTCATGTAATGCTAATGTAACCGTGTGTATGTGTATATAACATGTATATAGGTCACAAATGAATTCACATAAGTGCAACTAATGCAGTGTACAGTTATAGTCTAGAATGCAATGCAATGCAAACCTAGTTCGCTATAACCAATGCTCTGATACCAATCTGTCACACCCCTAAAATCCACTAACGGAGTTTTACCGTTAAATGTGTGACAAACCAGGATCTCAGTCATTAGTTACACCAAACGACACTATATGAATTTAAAACATACGTGTCTCATTAAATGAGAAAATTTATTACAGAGTTAACATTTAAAAGTTTGCGGAAGCGTAAACGAAATGTAATGCCAAAATATTAAATGGAAGCTAAATGCGCAGTACACGCGTCCAATACAAGATACAAAGTTTAAATAGACATTAAACTCAAAACATGGGTTGTAATGCATGAAAATGTTTAAATGAAAAGCCGTGACTCCATGCCATGTCCTAAGTGCGTGGTACCTCAGTGACCTGTAAAAGTGAAAGTCTAACAAGTGTCAACACGACGGTTGGTGAGTTCACATAGTAAGTATGAAACCAAGTAAGTTCAGTTGCAAGCAGAAATATAAATTAAGTATGTCATTGTAGGTAGCTAGTCTACAGCACATGTCCTTAGAGGCGTAATGTATCTGACCGAAGCTGACGTATGTACACATAAAGTGCAGTTTGCCTGTTCGTACATCCCAGCAGGATGCACTGTAAGTATGTTAGGTCATTCAACACCCGTTCGACAGGTCCTTCTGTCGTGCTAGCGCGACTAGCCCGGGTGGGGTTTGTCAAACCCAGTAGTACTACTCAAAATTCCCCCGCTATTTCACAAATACTAACGGTCAACTAGGTATCCATGAGGTCTTTCATGAACAAAATAAAAGTTGCTCTAATCCAGACATGCGACATACAGAATTTGTAAATCCGTAAAAGTATTTGTCCGAGTTCAGCCCATGAAAGGGTATCATAGTAAAAGTCCGAGTTCAACCCATAACAGGGTATCATAGTAAAAGTCCGAGTTCAACCCATAAAAGGGTATCATAGTAAAAGTGCGGTTTAGTGAACTCACCTTAAGTTGCACAGCAAAAATAGTTACAGCACACAGTATATGATACGGCAACCTAAATAACAATAGGTCGATTAATGTGCGTTCATGTAGGGTCATAGTACGCTATACATCCAAATGGTCAACGGTTTATGCGAGTGTGGTTTAGTTTCACTTTTAGACCACTTTTGACTTTTTGTCCAAGTTTGACCAAGTTTGACTTTTAGTTGACCCGAGTTGACCCACGACCCGTTGGTGATTTGTTAAGTGTAAACACATTACATTTGGTGTATTTGACTAATTCATATTCGCATACCACATCATACTTCACATATTCAACAATTAGAAGTTTCGATTTTACAAAAGTTTCTATTATAAGAAAGTCGAACCTTTAAAGCATGCGTGCATAATTCAACATCCTAAGCATGTCATCTATTATACAAACACCATAGCATGTTACACAAGTCAACAACACTCACCATTACTTTGTAGTTCCTAACATACAATACCTTGGCAAGCATGGTCATTTCTAAGCAAAATATATTGTTTACATGCTTTGTGCAACTAGGAAAATAGCAACTTTCACCATGTCATCCTAGTTATTAGCACACACCAGTTAGACTTCACAAAAGAAATTTCAAGAATCGTTCTACTAACCAACTAGCACCTACCAATGTCCTTTCATGACCAAGGCACGTTTACCAAGCACCACATAACTACAAACATTCATATGCAAGTCCAAATCATGTTTATACATTCGAAATTACTAAACATGCCTCCTAGTCAATTTTCATGACAAAAAGTTTCTACATTTAGCAAGTATTCCAACCCAAGTCGAATTCGTACGTTCAAATAACCAAAATTCGTCTAACATACCTTACAACCATGCTAGTAAGCCCATAACAATCATTAGATGTCCATAACATGCGATTTCACACGATCTCTAACACAAAAGTTACTATTTTTAGTAATCTATCATAACAATCATGAAATTTCACAAACAAGTAGCCAATCTTCATCCCATTCATCATCTAAATACATATTCAATCCTATTTTCACAATATCGATCATGCAACATCAAGTTTCAATGATTCCATATCAAACCCTAATTCCATAAACACACTTTTTGCACCAATTTCATCATCTAGCTATCCAAATAACCAATTACACATAACTAATATCCCAATTCCACAACACAATCATCAATTGGCCATTTTGGATGAACTAGGGTTTCATGTCTTATAATTTTCGAAACATATATGAAGTTTTTAGGAATGAAACTTACTTGTAATGTGTTTATAACTTAAATTAGCAAGCAACAACACCACCAAAGATCCAACACAACCGAACATCATCACTTGAAGAACAAGCAGCCGAAATATTCAACTGGTCATAACTTTTTCATCGCTACGAGTTAGAAGACGTATTTACTATCATTGGAACCGTCTCGTCGAGACGAAGATTTTGATATATAATAGGCCTCGTGACGACGTCGGAGCTGGCCGGAATCTTGCCGGAAAGGTGACGGCTGTTAGGAGGGATTTTTAGGGTTGGGTTTAGGTTTAGGTTAAGTTGTTTTGTTAATTCTTGTTAAAGCTAAATTGGGTTGGGCCTTGGGCCATCCATGGGTCACATGGGTGATTCACGGGCCCCGTTTCGCTTCGGTTTTGCAAACACAATGAAAATATTTCTCAAATATTCATTTTTGTTTCATAATGGTTATCGAAATCCGTAAATGATTAAAACCGGTAAAATACGCGGTTACACGAAAATTCAACAATTAAACACACATAACAGTTAAAATGTATTATTATTGTATTCGTATTCATTTAAGATCACCAACGCCCGGGTATTAACTCGTGTGGTCGTTTCGTGTGAATATGTATATAACAGTTTGCACATTTAATTCATCACATTAAATGAAAAGTATAATTGCATTAACGTGACTAATAGAGTTTAACTAACGAAGTTAACCTGAATTTGTCGGGTGTCACATCATCCCCTTGTTGAAGGAATTTTCGTCCCGAAAATTGGATACGGTCGTTAAAATAGGTTTCGAGTTGTCACACAATGTTCCCAAAAACCTTTCAGTCACATAACATATAAGTTCACTAAATTTATATTTGTTTAGTTTTTCGGATTTTTCGGAATTATTATTTTATTAACTCGCCAACATCCGTGTATTAACTCACGTGATCTGGTAATTCCTTGAATTGTCGTTACATGTAACTTTTTGTGTAATATGTAGCACGTTTAACTCAACTAATTTAAAGGTGGAGTATAATTTCATTAATTGAAGTAACGAGATTTTGTTAACGGGGTTAATCTGAAATTCTCAGGTGTTACATCATCCCCTTGTTGAAAGAATTTTCGTCCCGAAAATTTAACCAGTAGTATTAGTATTTGATGTTGTCATTTGAAATAATTACAGATGCTTGTACATTATTTGATTTTTCACACTACTACGTAACTCTGGGCTATGTTTCCAAGTTCTAGCCACTTCGACTATAGTGATCTTACAGTGTTTGAGTATTTTGAATTCTTTGCCTCTTATTTCAACTGATTTTCCGTGAAACGTTGTTGTTCATCGATTGGGACGGCGACTATTCCATTCAAATAATGTATAGGTTGAAGACATCAGAAACATTATGTACCATGTTTATCTTTTAAAATTGACCCAGTCAATGATCTAGAAGGCCAATACCCTAGGGTTTCAAATGGTCTAATGTATCATGATTTTGATGGGATTCCAAAGTTTTTGGATGGGATTTACAAATAACGATTTCTATATTGTATATTTCGGGGATTCATATTAATGAGTTCCACGTTGTTATTAGCTACCCGAGGACGAAGTATTAACTTAAGAGTTCATTTATTGGTATAAATTGTTGGACTCAGACAACTTGTGCACAAGTTACACCATGTGTAGGTACTTGCCTTCATTAAAGAAGCGTTGTCAAAACGCGGTCCCAAGGATGTCATGGACCTTCTAAGAATAGAGGAGGAATGAATTTTGATACCATCGATATGTTAGGACGTACGCGAGTTAAGCAAGAATGATCAAGGAACTTAATAAGTATTCATGATTCGTTGTGGTCGATAGAAAAAGTGGTTGAATGATGTAGGGTAAAATGTTATTAATGTTTGCTTACTGAGGTAGTATTAAAATGAAAGTGTCTATGTTACATGAGGTGTTCCCAATCCGTTGGAGTACAATCGATTTTTCTTTCCTTGATGGAATCTAAGTGTTACGGTTAGAAGTGTGCCCGGGGGGGTATATGATACGTCAAGCATATTCTCACAGAGAGGGTTTTCAAGAATGTTATCTTAGACTTCGCCATACATTTGTTTCCATAGTTGTTACAACTGCAATACCTCAGTATTTCATTCCACTTTCTGCGTATGATCACAGTTTCATGCTGATCGTCTCATTACAAAGTTCTTAATTTGTTGTTTAGTGTTTTAACCTAGAGAGTTTTATGGTTGTGTTACTGTGTTATCTAGCTGTTGTTGTTACGTGATTTCCGTTGTCTGTTCTGATTTTAATTCCTACAAACATTAGCCGAAAACGGGTGTTCTTATGGGCACATATTTTGATTGAACTCCAGGATAATGTTTTACAAGGGTGTGAGGGAGTATACGATAAACAAACCATTTTCTCATAGAGGCAGGTTCCATTAGGTTCGTAAGCCGACATTAGGTAGGGTTTTGATTCGGTTATTCTTTATGGAGAGATCGTTTTAGTCCAGTTCATTATTTGTGATTATAGCTCCCTAACCTACTAGGTGAGGGTTCCAGTATTAAATAGTAGTATTCTAGATGTGATTCTTATAACGGGATTCATCGTACGGTAGTGTTTAGATTCACCATTTGAGGATATAGAAGACAATGAGGTATACAGTCCGATTTAAAGTCTAGGGTTCCAAGTTCATTAACGGATTAGAGAGGATCTCATGTTATATCATTACATGTGTCGGGTGGCTTCAGTAGCATCATGTCTTATATGGTTTCCTCTACTATGACCTTCACAAGTTAAAATAGCTAGGTTAAAGTTTCTTACATGGCGGCTAAACACTTTTTATTAAGGAAGCTAATTAAGTTTAATATGGAAATTGCTGGATAATAGAGCTTCTATGAAGGGACGTCAGGCGTCCAAAGTGCCAAAGGATAATCAGAGTATCAATATTATGTTTCTTAGCAATTACAAAGGTGTACCGGGAATGGAACAAATTAGAAAGCGGTTACCCTGGACCGTAATGAGTAAATCTCCCTCAGAACATCAACTGGTAGTGTTGATTTATTGTTGATGGTGGTAATCATCACCAGAATTCTTAGAGTCGTGAAATGTATTCCAAATCAGAATCTATATGCGTATGTCAGTTATGAAATGTTTGGTTTTTGTTGTTGTTGTGAATAAAGGGTATATGAAAGTTATAATTTATCCGAGTACATAGCAGGTTACCCTATGAAAGTTCCCCAGGTTAATTATCGGCTTGGTTTCAGGTCCACATCCAACGTACCGTTAGTGTTTATATATAGGGTGTACCGCAGCTAACCCACCACACCACCAGCACCTTGAGGGCGTACTTGTCACCCACTAACATTCATGTCTTCTTTACTAAGTCATTCAAAGGGTTGAGGAAAATGAATATATATTAAAGGAAATGGTAACGTTGTAATATACATACTGTAACATCGGTTATCTATTGGAATTTTATGTGATTCTAATGTGAATAATCACAAATCGAGACTTTTACAATGCTTAACTTGGTTCAGTTACGTGAATAATCAAGTAGAGGAGTTTGAATATATATTATGATGGATAAAATGTAGATAAGGTTTTAAAAGTAGATGTTCTTAAGAAAAAAAAAATAATTAGTCCCAAAACGTGTTTTACAACAGTGGAGATGTAGATTGGGTGTGAGAATTAACATTTACGAGAGTGTTGGATTAAGATGAGCCATCCAACTAGATCGAAACGTATACATACCACACGTGTGGTTCGTTGGTGCATCGTTAATAGTAGGAACATCATGAGCCATAATTATTTTTGGGTAACATGTTATCAGAAACAACTTGAAGTTCTGTTTATCTTGAAGAATTGTGAAAAGAAATTGAGAATAAGTTATGATTAGGTGACGTACTTCTAGGATGAGTCTGGTATGATACGAGGTATTTACATGGATGTTTAAGCGATATAGACTTATTCACAAGAGTGATTTTGAATGTGCAATATTACACGGTTGGTTTATCGTACCAACAAGAGTTTCGCTATTATATATATATTATATATATATATTTTATAAGTTGTTAGCTTTATTAAACTCCTCCATGGAGCCCTAAAAATTATAGGGTTTGTTTAACCTTCATTTGCAGAACCAATGATGTTAAGATGTTACCGATTTGTTGGCAAGAGGTCATAGTACGTCGACCATAAATTAAAGCATCTCATTATGTATCACAAGGTTGTGACTTCCGTAGGATAAATGTTTCAACAGGTGGATTCAGATTGGTTATATGTGAAATGAGTCGTATCATTAGGGGACAAATATAGTAGTAGCCAAACATTATCAGGTTTTCAGCAGAGATCTTTGTTCTTATTTGTCTGTCACCAAGGAAAGATTTCAATTATCTTTAATTTAGGTATATAAGGTAAAACGTATGTAGTTTAAAGATAAACTTATCATAAGCCATCAAAGGTTGTATTGTAATTGTATATCATCCGTATATGGATTTTATGGGTTCAGTCAAGCATAGTCTTGATATCGGTGCGTTATTTAGAGATGGAAGTTTGTTTCAGATGAATTTGTATTGATTGATTCATCACCTTTGTGTTTCTTTTTGGGTATCACCCATATGAAAGATTTTGCCAGGATCATCATGTACCTGTAAATTCACCATTACGTTGCGCACCCGTAATCGTCAATTTACCTTACACAATCACCCAAGTTCGTCTCCCACCGGGTACATTAATCTTAAGTTTAGTTATGTTCTTGGATTTACATTCATCCGTGTGGCATTGCTGTTCCATAACAAGTATTGAGCGGTATAAGTGTATGATAAACCTATAAGTAGGAGATAACAACACTAGATGTATAGGACACCAACAGACTATCAGTGTGTTGTATCAATGGGTCGCATGTATCAGGTATGGTGTAAGTTCATACTAAGTGTAAGACTACTAGTCTAGGCACAATCTGGGTGTACGATGTGTATAAGCAGTAGTAATATCAAATCAAGTGAATAACATGTAGTGGATCACACAGTAAGTGACATGTTACAACTAATAATGTCTCATATTAAGTAACATGCTGTAGCACACGAACGTGTCATATTAAGTAACATGCTCTAGAGGTATTTTGGTCATTAATGAAAAAGTTAACTAAAAAATCTAACAAAATTAGTTTTTTGAATGCAAATGAAAGTAAAATACAAATATAATATGAGATTTTGAAAACATACAAACATAACTGGTCAAATCAAAAATCCACGGAGAATCGGAGATGCAAATAAAGTTACTCTGAAAACTTCGTATTATATTGAAACACGTTTATTTAATTCTTAAAACAAATTAAAGTGGACCAAATAAAACACAACGTCTACCATGTTTTAATTACTCATGTGGACTCCTCCACTTACTACCAATGACCCATCACTATATGACCATTCATTGTTAAGATTATGTGATGAAGGAGTAGGATCTTTTTACTTTTTTTTGTCATTGATTATTGCTTAATTGTAAATTTGTGATCGATGAGTTAGAACAAGAATAGTATTTTTTTTTTCACAATTTCACTTGTGTTTTGTATCATAAATAATATGTGATAGTGTTAAACATAAACCAATTTAATTTATTCTTTTTTTTCCTAAAAAAAATTGAAAAATTCCGGTTCCGCCACTATTTCCGGTCGTCATTGTTGTATTTTGTAGTCGAACGGAGTTGATGGTGGAGTTGCGCTTTTGCGCCTATCGCCTAGGTTTTAGACTCTCGCTTTTGTGTGTTTCACGTTTTTTAGAAGTACCATGGGGTAATTTTTTCCCGGCTCGCACAGGGTATCAAAATCCTCAGAGACGGCCCTGTGTGGAAGTACCAAAGTAGAATGACTCTTTTGTAAATAAGTTGAGTTTGATAGACAATTAGTTTTTTGGTTGCTTTATAATCCTTGAATTCTTAGAACAAAGTTGTTGGCTCATTCAACTATTGTTGTTATGCCGCTTCCGACATCTTTTACGGCCGTCTCCATCGTCTTCTTTGTTTCTTCAATCGTCGATGGACGATGGCAGATGGAGGCAAATAGTGTACATTGGTGTCCTTTTGTTATTGGATTCTATAAAGAGAGACGGTGATCCTTCGTTATCAGCACCAGATTAGATGTGTTTCATTGACATGGTGTTGTCTACATTTTTTTCATTATGTTTGTTTAAATTGAATGGCATTTGTTTTTTCGTCGAGCCCGAGTATGGTTTTAACGGCTGTGATAATGTAAATTTAGCGATATACAAATAGCTCGTAAAACGCGTGAGCCTTTGTATAATCCTAATTTGATTGAATACATAAATACTACACGACCCAAACCATTAAACCAACCTAGAAATTTGTATGTTCATTTCTATAAAATTGGACATTTAATGATTGATTTAGAAAAGTGACTTTATACCTACAAACTTCTGTTTTTCTTTTTGTTAAACCAAAATGTTTGTGAATCACACGTACTTACTAATCGTGAATCGTTGTACTAACTAATCGTGAATCGTCGTAATTCTAGACAAATTCAATAAAACTAAGTTTATTATTTATGTATGATACATAAAGTTGCCTAGAAATAAATTAGAAATGCGTAAAATCCCTTGAACTGATTTGATATTTTGGTTTTCTTGACATGTATGAGAGATGAAAGGTTTGTAAGACTTGATTAGGGTTTGTGTGCGTTTAAACCTTAAACAAAAAGGCTAGCTACTAGAGTTTAGGAGATGTAATTAAGTTTTCTAGGCTTGCACAAAATGAATTTAAAGAAGAACATATATTCATGCGAAAGATTCAATTTCTTGAACTAGTATCACCTAACACATGGCTACATGAGTTCCCAGAAAACCGAAGTGGGGTCATTTTTTAAAAGTTCTAGAATTAATTTTTTTTTAATAACAATATCTTGATTTTTAAGAAGAAATACATCACAATCGGCTGACAGCAAGATTAGAACCCTTGACGTAGTACTCCTAACACAAATGTATTACTAATGATCCATTAACTCCATTGGCAGATCTAGAATTAATGTACTCAAATTTACCGACTGTAATATCACATCTAAAAAAAATGTTAGGGTTACTTGGCCTGGAACTTCCGCTAATCCGCTTGTATATCTTTTTGGAATTGCATATGATTTATAGAAGAAGAATCAAATACAAAATAAATTTTATCCAAAAAGTATGAAAAGTGTTTTAAATCACAACGTTGTCTGAGCTCATTTAAACAGCGTTGGAACCGTTGCGTCGAACTTTATCATCTTAGATTTTAAGGCTTAGCTTTTAGGGTTTAGTTTTTAGATTTTAATTTTTTTTAGAGTGGGGATGTTCAGATTTTAGGGGTGGGTTAGAGTGGGGGTGTTCAGATTTTAGGGGTGGGTGGGTGGGGCGGAAGGTTTGACGACACGGTTCTAACACGGTAATAATGAGCTCAGTTAGAGTTCTTTTCACACGGTTTTTGTATGATTAAATATATTATTTCTCTTACTTTTTAGGGAAAATCCTGTAAGAACTATCGTACGCTGGGTAGCTTGATTAAAACTTTTAAAAGGGTAAAATCATGTTGTTGTAGACCACCAACATTTCTTCAATAGAGCTAGTTAAAAGGACCATTTTTTTCTTTAATCCAAGAACAAATTAATTAGGCGAAGTTGATAAACATATATAGTTGACTTTGAAAAGGTACATCAAGACGACTTGCATCGATGACTTAAAAATGTGAAGATGCGACGAATTTGCTTCCAAAATAAACTATATCCCAAACATCAAAGTGTGACCATTATATATTATAAGCTCAAAAAAAATGTTCATCTATATACATGATCCAAGTATTTGAGATAGATCTTGATCTTCTTCTAAAAATCTAGCTACTTGAATATTACTGTCTAATGGCTGATGCAGCTGTAACATTCCTGCTAGATAAACTCACACAACTTCTTGTCTACAACGTCGATTTAGTTTCAAACGTCAAAGACCAGGTCGGGCTTCTACACGCCGATCTTCTTGTACTGAAAGCTTTCATCAAGGAAGCCTCTGAGAGCCGGAGCAAAGACGCGGTCCTCAAAGAACACCTTAAACGAATCAGAAACGAAGTGTATAATGCTGAAGACATTGTTGACATGTACCTCTCGTACATCTTCGAGAAACAATCGCAATCCAGGTTAAAGAAAGCCGGCAACATCCCAGATCACATCATGAAACTCAGAAAAGTTGGGAAAGATATCGAGAATATACGAAAGAAAGTGGAGCCTTATGTCAACAATCTGTCTGCAAACTATGAAGGTTTCAAGAATGCAGAAAGTTTTATGATCATGCCGACTCCTCCATGCGTCGAGGAGGATGACGTTGTGGGTTTTGATAAAGAAGCTGAAATGATTGCTGGGTGGCTAAAGGCAGAGACAGAAGAGCTGGAGGTGTTATCTGTCGTGGGTATGGGCGGATTAGGGAAAACGACTCTTGTCAAGAAAGTGTACAATGATTCATCCATTCAATACCAGTTTTCGATATGTTCTTGGGTTTATGTTTCAGAAGTTTGTAATAGAAGAGAAGTGTTTCTTAAGATCTTGTATGACGTTACTCGTCAACACTACGATGCCTCAGAATGGAGCGTGGAGACTATAGCTGACGAACTTCGTAGCCAACTAAAAGATGAAAGGTATTTAATTGTATTAGATGATGTTTGGACTAAAAAAGCATGGGATGATTTGAAAATGGTGTTTCCCAAAACTAAAAATAGAAGTAGGATTTTGTTAACGAGTCGAAACAAGGATGTGGCGATACACGCCAACACAACTCTCCCTCCTTATCAGCTCCGGTTTCTTACCCCGGAAGAAAGTTGGGAGCTTTTGGAGAAAAAAGCGTTCCCGAGAGGAAGTAGTTGCCCGAGGGAATTAGAGAAATTAGGGAAGCAAATCGCGAGCAAATGCCACGGGTTACCTCTTGCGATTGTCGTGATTGCAGGAGTTTTAAAGAAAAGAGATAAAACAAGTCGTTTGTGGGAACAAATTGAAAAAAAGGTGAATACTTATGTGGCTATGGAGCAGGAGCAATGCATGGATGTATTGAAATTAAGTTATGATCATTTACCTTATGATTTGAAACCTTGTTTCTTTTATTTTTGTGTTTTCCCAGAAGATTTTGAGATACCAGTATGGAAATTGTTCCATATTTGGGTCGCTGAGGGGTTAGTTCAGCAAACTGGAGACGCGAGTGCAGAAGAAATGGCGGAAGAGAAGTTGCACGAACTTGTGGATCGTAACTTAGTTTTGGTTGAAAAGAGAAGGGCTGATGGTGGGATCAAAACATGTCGAATTCATGATTTGCTACATGATGTGTGTGTTCAAGAAGCTAAAGATGAAATCTTTTTTAAAGAAATTAAAGATTTCGGACCATTAGCTTGTTCTACGTCTATTAATCCAAACCCTGTCTTTCGACATGTTTCTATCCATTCTCGGGTCTCATATTACATTTCTTCAAAGCCTGATTTTTCACGCGTCCGGGCTTTTTTGTGCTATGGTAAGGAAGAAACTGTCTTGTCTTCAAAACAGATAACATACGTCCAAGATTCGTTTAGATTTCTTAGAGTTTTGGATGTTCTTCCGATTAGTTTCAACCGTTTCCCCAAAATCCAACTCTTTCATTTAAGGTATATTGCATTGCTAGGCACTTTTAATGTTCTTCCAACAGCCATCTCAGAGCTTCGGAGCCTGCAAACACTTATAGTCGAAACAAACTCTCGTAACATGGATGTTAAAGCGGATCTATGGAAGTTGTTACATCTAAGGCATGTTTACACAAACGCAGCTATTGATTTATCTTCAATGTCAACAAAGGGTACTAAAGATCGCTTGGTTATAAACGAAAACCTTAGAACCATGACCAAAGTTTCCCCCAATAGTTGTACTAATGTGATTTTAGCACGGACACCAAATCTACAAAAACTAGGTGTTCGTGGGAATTTGGCCTTGCTTTTGGACGAGGGGATCGGTTCTTGTAACTTCAAAAATATTACAGAATTAATCCATCTTGAGAAGTTGAAACTGTTTCATGATACTTACCCCAATCCACCATTAGATGGTAAGCTGTGTGGTCTTCCCGAATGGTCGTTGTTCCCACCGAGACTAAAGAAACTTACGTTATGTGACACAATGCTCCACTGGGAAGAGATGTCGGTTCTTGGAAAGTTGTCACGTCTTGAGGTTCTTAAACTAGGGGACAATGCATTTATGGGTGAACGATGGGTGACACCGGATGACAGTTTTGTTCAGCTAAGAGTTCTTCAAATTGGGAAGACGAATTTAGTGCATTGGGAGGCTGTTGGTTGTCACTTCCCTCAACTTCAACGGCTTAGTTTGAATAATTGCAAAGAGCTTGTTGAGATGCCTTCTGGTCTTGGGGACGTACTGACTCTTGAGGTTATGGAGCTGTCTCGAACCTCTCGTTTACTTGTTTCTTCGGCCCGGATGTTTCAAAAGAATTTTAAGCTTCTTGTCTTCCCTCCTGATCATGACATTCAAACTTGAGCTTTTGTAGTTAGTCTTGATGGGTACGGGTCAAGTTGGAGCATGGGTTCGAATAAGTTTGAGTCAGCTTACTTGTTTTGTAATATTTGAAGAAGTTTAATGTTGATTTGATTGTGTTTTAGTTGGTCCTGATCTTCATTTTTATAGGAGTTGTAGTTCTTTTTGTTATTTGACTATTTATGCAAGGCATGCAATGAATGAAAAGAAAGGAATGTATGCATAGAGCAAGTTAAAGAATAAAGATTATTTGTGCTTGAGTTTTTTGTGCAAAAAAGGGGCTTGCATGGCCTAACAACGTACTGGTATTATAGCAAGGTCTTTGTGGGTTTGAGAGTCAGTTGAAGAACAAGAAAATGATCGAGCAACTACTACTACTGAGCAAGTATATCGGTAAAGAAAAAAAGCGGTTGATCGAAGCAAGAATAAGGCAAAAAAAATCATCATGATAATAAACAAACATGTAGAACTAAATTTAAATTATAGAAAAACAGATATAAATTTAAAAGAAAATCCAAACACTTTTAAGTTTGAAGCAAACTGTAAATATCATACACGTTGTCCCAAAGCCACATCAACAACTAACACATGCTAATTTCCCTAGAATGTTTTTCACCAACCGAACGAAAGAAGATAAGAAGTAGCACTCACGCCAACTTAACAACTCACAAAGCAAGAAGAAGACAATATTCATCGTCTGAATACAACCTTTAGGTTGACGTTTCCGGAATCATGTTGCTGTTCTTCAATCATTCTAACAGATTCATCAAGAGAAGCCCTACAGTTGTTGATTTTAATAAGCTCAAGTGTTGGTATATCCCCAATATCAAGTGGGATCTCTTCAAGATCTTTACAGTTGAAAATTTCTAAATGTCTGAGAGACGGGAAGCTTTCTTCGTCGGCTTTCCATTGTTGGATATCTAATATCTCAAGCCTCAAGAATTTCAGCTCTTGAAATACTTGTTCTTCGGCGTTCCAGCAGCTTCCCTCGAAGCCATTGCAAGTTAGTTTCAGAACTTCAAGATTTGGTAACGACTGAATGATTGACATGTCACTCCATGGCAAATGGCAACCAAATAGTGAAAGTGCTTTCAATGTTTTTGGGAGTGTAATGTGAATCTTTCCACGGTTTGTTGCGCCGTCAAAGCCAGTTGACTTGACCTTTTCAAAGTAGCCAGTCAACTTGAGCTTTTCAAGGTACTTGAGAGATTCGAAGTCATTTTTCTCATTTGCATGAATAGTACATCTAAGTTCCTTAACGTTGGGGAAACACCTTTGAAAATCTACCCCAACTCCTAACTCCACATTTGAAATAGTCTTCAAATTCATTTCTTTATCAATGGAAGGAAGATAAAAGATCATCTTGAAGCTCCTAAAGTCCCTACTAGAAGGAAGATAATTCCATAGATGCCTTAAATTCACCAAATCTGATATGTTACTGGGCAAAACTGTAATGTTTTGTCGCGTTTTATAAATGAGGGTTTGAAGACCCCATATATTGCATATTGAAGCTGGAAAACCTACTGATGATTTCCAAATAGCAAGATACCTTAAGTGAACTAGCAACTCCATATATTTGGGATAATTGTTCAGATTACAGGTTTGTAGATCTAACACCCTAAGTAGCATGAAGGAACGAAAACACCCTGCAATGACATCACTCAATGGTCTATAATCAATAAAGAACAAAATGGATCGAATGTTTTCTGGAAACTGAGTATAAAAGACAGGCAAGTTTATGAATAGACGGACTGGCTTATATAGTGGTGTGATAGCATAAGGTAAGTCGGGTGACAATGTTTTAAGGATGAGTTCTTCTTCCTTGGCTTTTCTCAGGCATAGTTCCCTAACAAGATCATGCAACGTACAACCTTTGACAGCTCTATTAGACCTCCTCCTGTATGATACAATTACAAGATTTCTATCAATTAGATCCATCAGGTAACTCTCTGCGATGTCATCCAAGCTTCTATCTCCAGCTTGTTGAATGAATCCCTCCGCAACCCATAATGAGGTCAACCTTTCTACTTGAAACTTGTGGTCTTCTGGGAAGCCACCAAGATAAAGAAAACACTCTCTCAAGTGTAGAGGAAGATATTTGTAACTTAAAGCTAATATTTCCATGCATCCATTCTCGTCACCAACAATGTATGAACTTGTCCTCTCAGCAATTTCAACCCAAACCGTCTTGCTCCACGCTTCTTTTTCTAGAACTCCTGCAATGACAACTAACGATAGTGGTAATCCATGGCAATTTTCTACTATTTGCATCCCGGGTTCAGTTAACCATTCGGGGCACTCATCGCCATGGAACACCTTCTTACATAACAATTCCCAGCCTTTTTCCTTTTTCAAATATTCTAACCGATGAATCAATCCATCTGGCTTTGCATGCTTAGCAACTTCAACGAGGCGACTTGTGAGCAGAATTCGACTTCCATTGTTATCCTTGGGGAAATATAATTTCACCTTATCCCATGTTTCTTTGTGCCAAATGTCATCAATGACAATCAAGTATCTCTTATCCTTTAGGTGTTGGTGCACCCATATACGAAGTTGGCTATCATTAGTTTTTTCAAGCTCTAGTTGATTACGAACAGATTCCAATATTTGAATAAACACATCCCGCTTATTGTATGTTTTAGAAACAGTGACCCATACACGGACATCTCCAAAATGATACATAATCGAAGGATCATTGAATACTTTGGTCGCGAGGGTCGTCTTGCCTATTCCACCCATACCAACAATAGAGACAACATCTAGCTTCTTTTGATTGTCCATAAGTTTGTCTTTTATCAGCTTAACATCATCATCAATGCCCACAATGATTTCATCCCGCATTTTATTGGATTCTACTGAAGTACTTATGTTGTGTGAAATTCGAGCAGCATCAGACTGATTTAGCGTTCTGTCAGTTATTCGTGATGAATCTATCTTCATGCTATCGGTTCTCATACTCACGAAATCCACCTTGACAGAAGTGAAAGATCTCCTAACATCATTAAGATTTAGGGAGCCATTTAAGTCCTCAGATGTAGGGGAATGCCCATTATTCCTAATGTGAACACCGGATAGAAACACATCAATGATATGTTGCGCCTCGTCTGCTGCGTGCATGAATCTTCTCTTGAGATCATTAAGTTTTTCGAGATCCAGTAGCTCTTGATGGCGGTCAATGAAAAGGGTTTGGATCATGGAGCCCAACTGTTCATGGAGAAGTTGGAACTGAGGCCTTTCATCTATAATTGTCGGGTTGTTGATCATTGAATTGTCATTATAGGTAATGAGCTGCTGCAACTTTTCCATGAACATCTGGAGACCTGCGTATGTCAACATCTTCTGTCAACCCTTTCTGGAGTAATAGATTTAGGATCAAGTATGTAGGATCTGGGCAGGAAAAAAGCAAACTGCAGGTAGAGAAAACTTATTCTTAACCATGAATTATTATGTTTAGTAGATGGATAAATTGTACCCCACACCTACCAAACCATGTTGTCTTAAGTAGGTCCACAATGACGTCATTGGATGACTAGACACCCCACACGGTCACAGTTTTTTAGAATGAGTTTACCGGTCTTAACATCACCTAAATGAAATTTAAACTGAGAACATATCGGTAAATTTCATCCGATAAAGTAGGTCTTAACACATACATATTATATTATTATATTAATATATATATATATATATAACTGTATTAGGTGGCCAAATCATATTTATAATGAAATGATATATTGGTGCATTGAACGATAGTTTGACTCGATTTATTTACTGAATATTATTATTAATTCCAATAAAATATTCAATTGGGAGCATAAATATTCAATTGGGAGTTTGAGACTAGCCACTTGTGTTTTATACTAAATAAAAATAAAACGCCAATATGACACGCACTAGTGTTTTATGCTTTAAAAAAAGGTTGTACAACTTTCAATACCTGCATAAAAAAAGGTTTCGATAACTAAACAAAACTAGTTTAAGTGAAACGAGGATCCCTAATTAATCTAATGCACACCCTAGCTATCTTGTATATCTCATCTAATATTTTGAATTTCTTCTGATTCAACTCGTTCACATAATAAATTACAATCCATGTCGACATGTTTGGTTCGCTCATGAAATAATGTATTATTAAAAATATGGTGTTCATCTTGATTGTCATAGAGAAGTGAGTAGAGCTTTGTTGTTCAAACATCAGTCTCTTCTTTTAACCGCTTATAAAAATATGTGTAAAGATACATTTATCTTGTAAAAGTCATTGTAATGTTCATTTTATCAACGTAATAAAAATTGTTAATATACCATATTAGAAATTTCTAATGTAGCTCGAGTTCAATCTCTTTTTTCTTGCTTTAAGTACTGATTTGTTTTTACTCTTTGGTAGTCAGGCCTAACATAATAGTACTTCTGTTTTGAACAAGTGGCTTGATTAGTATATGTTTTTTTTAACAGCAGGTTAATTGTTAGAAGTTAGTAGCATCAAGTTAATATCACTAGATGTCATTGTCTGGATTCGAACCCAAGAAGGCTTGTTAGTATATGTTAGTGATTGTTACATGATTATGTGTGTTTTCAGCTTGTTAAGCGGTACATGAGATTAGGTTTAGCTTTTTTGGTGGAACGACATATGAGATTAGGTTTAGCTTTTTGGTGGAACGACATATGATGTTAGGTGCGGCTCCCTGATCTAGTGCATGAACCATATGGATCTAGAGTACCCCCCCCCCCCCTTGTTTTTTCGTTCGTAGCGTAAGTCTTGAGTCCGATAACTTAAAAATTAGCATTCGTGCTTTTACATTTATATGGAAAAAAAATTTGCCCTAAATAAATTGTCAAACTCCACACTTGTCCATATTCGGAGGGGGGGTCGAAAGTAATTTAGTGGCGGTCGAAAGTAAAAATCACAACTGCAATTAATATGTGTTTCTGTCTCGATCTCTTTCTGAATTGTGATTTGAGCAGATTGTTTGTAGGTTTTGCTACAATACATTGTTTAATATTCAGTAGATTTAATTTAAGTTTATTTGCTAATTATTTGTTGCTATTGTTTGTTGATAATATAGTATTGGTATATTGGTTTCTATCAGTTCCAACTATATATCACCTTTTGGTTTCTACTAGTGTTCCAACTATTGAATTGGTTGTTAATAGTTCAACTTTTATCACTTTAGTAACCAATGATCTGTCACTAATTTTTTTTAACATCGTTAAGTTTTTTTCGAATTCAAGACCGGTGTTTTAAGTTTTTTGATAGGAAGGAGAATACGAGTCTATTTATGTAAAAATTACCTCGAAACGGCGCTCTGAACAACGCAAACTGGTAAAAAAACGTAGCTGGTAAAGCAACGCAAACTTCAATATCCGATAAACCAACGAAAATGAACGTTTTTTTTCATTTTCCATCATTAGATAAGCAACGTCACATAATTCGTTCAACTTTTCAAATGTATCATCTTCTCTTAAAATGTTGTCAGATTTGAATGTGAGTTGAGGTTCAAAAGACCTTTTAACAAGATCCGTCTTATTATGAACTATTTTAACCAACGTTATCACTACCCGGAGTTCCATCATTATTAATATCCGGTGATGTGGTCTAAATTTAACATGATTTGATATAAATATTCTCTACACTTTTTGGTTACTATTGGTTAAATTCTACTTAAAATCGGTTCATATTTAAAGTTTTGATATTTTAAGAGACTAATAGTTAAACGATAGAATTTTGACTTAGTTAGAGCCAACAAGCTAAGTTGGTGATTGTGATTATTAATTAAGTAGTTTGAAATAAAAAGTCATAACTTGATTATAATTGTGAAATCTTAAAGATGATGTTTCTTTTTGCTTTATTGATGCAAGCCACGTGGAGATGAAAACAAAGGCACCAAAAGTTTGTAGCTTTAGCTTAAATAATTGTGAAGTTTGAAAGATATAGAGAATTGGGCTACATTACCAACATGTGTGAACTCAAGTAACCCATTATGTGAAGATGACGAGGCCCGCCAACAATTCTATTGGAAGTAGTGGAGCCCATGTGAAGGGAAGATGTAGTCGCATGAATTGATATAAATATAGATAATAAGTTCGACGGCAGGGGGAGAGAGACGTTTTGACGGCAGAAAAAAAATAAATAAAGCAATTGTGGGAAAAACTTGACAACAGAGGACAATTGCAAGTTGAAGGCATAGCTTCGGGCTTGGTTTGAAGCAAAGGTTCGCGCTTGAAGCTTGTTTGAGTGTGGAATCGCTTTATTATTCGGTTTTTCTTCTCTTTTTATTTTTCATTAACATGTTTGAATTGAGTTTTATATTTGATTTTAATATGTTTTTTAGTAATATGAGTAGCTAAACTTGTCATGGTTGTTTAGGTTTGATG
The DNA here is from genome assembly GCA_030867185.1 of Tagetes erecta. Lineage (NCBI taxonomy): Eukaryota > Viridiplantae > Streptophyta > Magnoliopsida > Asterales > Asteraceae > Tagetes > Tagetes erecta. The sequence goes on from CM061490.1 coordinate 10,056,522, forward strand.
AACTAGACATATTTTGAATGAATAATTTTTGTTATTGAATGAATGTGTTGATTTACATGTTTAGACTTTGATTCCGATTCCTATTATTTGTGTGTTGGTATTGATTGGTTTGATAATATATTTATTGACTCCATTGGTCTAGAAACTTAGAAATATACTTTAGATTAGGGAGTTAGTCTAAGTTGGTAACTTATAGTTGTCAAATTAGACCTTGAAAGTGAGAAATCTAATTCGAGTATAATAATTATTAAAATCAATCAATTAAGGCGCGCAATCAATTCTTGAAAGTGAGAAATCTATTTTAGAATTGCTAGGTTATTAATTAGGTGTTGTTTGACAGTTTGGGTAGCCGATAACTCGGGTTCACCTGTTTACTCGCGCCTAGAGTTTCCTGGGGTTTCGGTTTTCTAAGTTTATTCAGCTTCGTAACTTGAAGGTTTTAGTATTTAAATTATCTTTTACCTAATAGTTGTGGGATTTGGTGGTCGATAACTCGAGTCAATCCATTTTAGCACTTCTTCGCTTGTCTTACTGTCAGATTCGGTTTATCTTCCGGGGGTTTATCGAGTTAGATAGGGTCTTCATTTAATTCCAAAAATTAGGATTTCATTCATGAGTCTAGGGATTCTTGCCTAAGTAACCTACTTTAATCCATACTTAAGTTTCAATCTATTCTTCCGTTTTTCGAACTTGCCGTTTTGTTCTAGTTATTTATTTATTTAATTGCAATTAATTTAAGAACCATTTCTCATCAAATCAATTAAGTAGGCTAGGAGTCGATAGAGATTTGTTTTCAAGAGTCGTTAGATCTGTGTCCAAGGTTCGATAATCCGGACTTATTTACTTAGCTACACCGCGACCGGTGCACTTGCCGTTAGTGTGTGGTTTTGTAGGTTTTTCCATTTTTAAAACTTGTTTGAATTTAATATAAACAACTTTCACACATCATCCGGCATATTTGGCCTAACATCACTATCGACGGCATGATTTGTATCAAGATTTAAACTATTTTGACCAACATCAATACTTTCTTTTTCTTTATACTTCTTTTTTAAAAAATTGCCAATAAGAACTTGTTTTGGCTGTCTTTCATCCTAAAGCTAATTCAATAACAATAAACAATGCTAGATTATATACGTAAATACAAATTGAACGAATTTCACAAAAATCATAAAACTCTTAAGACAACAAAAGTTGTCAATAAATACATATAGATAACGAGACGTGGAAAAAATAGGTGTTGCTACTTGCTAGAGGGAGGAGTAGCGCCACAACGCTGGCACCTGGCGACGAAAATCTAGCAAGTCTTCAGAGTTCGAGCTTGGGTTTGAGAGAAGAGAAGGTTTGACACTTTGACAGTAACAGAGTCTTCAGTTTTTTTTTCTAAACCAGCATCTTAATTTGATTTTTTTAAACTAATTTGGGCTTGTGAGTTTTAAACAAATTTGGGTTTATGAGTTTTAAACTAATTTGGTCTTTATTATTTTACAATTATAATGGACATTGGGCTTGGACAATGGGTTAACATATAACAAGTTAATATCTATAATATACTAGTTTATTGTTTGGTGCGTGTGCTAAGCTCGGGAAACAACACTCAATTGGTGATTTTAACATTTTTAAGAATATTAAGATTAATAATATATAAAAGGTTAGTTCTTCATAATTTTAGCGGTATCCTTTCAAATTTTTAAGGGTAGCCTGAACGTAAAACGGGAAAATATTTTTTTTACCTTTTGTGACAACCCGTCAAAAACGTTTGATTATCTAACATAAACTTACATAATTATTCTTATAATGTAACTACAATATATTAATTAAGATGACATTTTTTATATGTGAAAGATTATGCAATATAAGTGTTATATATTGTGTATGAAATACTATTTGAAAACATTATGTGATCATACGTGACTTTTGATGTGAAAATGTTATGTGCTCATGTTGCTATTACTAATTTTAAATATTAAGCATACATATTTACATAAGTAATTATATCCCTTTAAAACTCATAAATAATGACATCCAATAAGAAGTAGATATCATCATACGTGACTTTTGATGTGAAAATGTTATGTGCTCATGTGGCTTGTTAACTCATCAAACCTATGTGTAGATATCATCATTACATCCCTATACCATCCCATTTATAAACCCATGATTAAAAAAACATCAAATGCAAATCACCATATCACCATTATACGGTTTATCTCAATCATTCATAATCACCATCAATACCTTCACTCCATAATTTAAGAAGCTTAAGTTTTATCTTTAAAGTTCTAAACTTATAAAGCTAAAGAAAGGTTAGATTCTTATTTAGAATTCATATTTATTATCATTTAGTTTTGAGTATGGATTATTCATATATACATGTTATTATCAAAAACCCAAATTGATTTAATGAAAACAATTTTTTTTACATCTAAATCACATACTTTTAAATAAAAACAGTAGCAATAAAGATTTCAAAAAAACAAAGGATTTAAAAAGACTTGTTTTATATTACCCAAATGATAATTTTACAAGAATTATTAGAAGAAATAGTGATTAATTAATATTTGAATGAATATGACTCTAGTAATAATTTTATATGTGTTAGTAATAATATAAATGAAATTAGAAAGTTAGAAAGCTGATTAAGTTTATAAAATTTGTACAAATATTTTCTTTAAAACAATCATAAAAATGGTTCGGACGTTCTGGACAACCAAAAATTATGAAAAATTCACAAAAGGTTTGTAATATTACTTGGAAGGTTCGATAAAAGTTTCATAAGATAAATCGTTTATTTGATATGATTTCAAAAATATGTATGATAATCGTGTTAAAAATCGAAAACTCTATGTTCTGTTTAATTTTGGAAGGTTATAAAATTTCAGTAACTTTATTTTGATATTGGGACTACTTTGTAAAAATTTTATAATCGTTTCAAAAGTTTACATATTTTTAGTAACAATTCTATTCAATAATATTTTTATAATAAAAATTCAGAACATATATAAAATCTGGAAATTTTACAGTAAAAACCACATACTATTGTCATGTTTGATATAAAATTTAATGAGTTTATTTGTTGTGTATCTATTGTTTTAAAAATTGATATCTTATTTTAATATATATGTAACAAATTCTTATTTTATTATCAGGCATTCACACTTGTTGGATCGACGATGAGTACGTAGCCCCTTTGTCTTTAATCCTTTTTGGGGAAAAGCATACTTTTTATGTGTGTGTTACTATTTGATGCTTGAATGAATATGGGTTATATGTTTGTGTTCTGTCATTTGGGAAATCGTTCCATAAGTTGTCATAACCATTAGTTCGGATGAGGAACCGATAGATAGTATAGGAAACGCTACTTAGGATTTCCTTGCACCAGTTGGAGGCCCAGCTGATACTGCCTTTAAGGGGTCGTGTGTTATACTATTTGTTTATTAAAGTTTGTATATGACAAGAATACGAGCTTGGGGCGTTAGGTTTGGTTGTGAGCCTATTTATTCATTGCATCATATATGTGATTGTCAAATTATGTTTACGTAAAACCTACGTGTTCACCAACCTTGTGTTGACGTATTTTAAGCATGCTTTTCAGGTCAATGTGTTTGGACTAGAGTTTGCTAGTAATTTGAAGATAGTCAGTAGAAGACTTTGTTTGGCCTAGAAGACATACTTTGAGAACTAAAAGATATGCTAGACTAAAATATTATTAGTCACTTCTATGATATAGCTTATTGACACTTCAGTTTACTAATATAATAATGTAATAATGACTTGATTTAATATAATTAGTGCCTTAGCTCCGCCGTTATGTTTTTTATTATCAATAGTTACGTTCCACCCCCAGGGCCGGGATGTGAAACCTTTGCCGTGAAAATTTAAGCTGTAGCCCAGGCTACCTCTGGCTCAATGGTACCTCTGCCCCTGAGAATATCTTTGAGCTGAGAAGAAAAGTATTTGAGATGTAAAGAAAGGATGATAAGAACGTTTTCTGACTGTCGACAGTTATCACTATGCAAGAATGGTAAAGAACAAGAAGATAACCTAAAATATATATTATATTATATTATATTATATTTATTAATAATTTATAAACTTGATGAATAGTTATTTTTTATGTTTTAGACTTTTGACACATATATTTTTTTATTCTCAACTTTTTTTATTTTCACATTTAGTTCTTATAAGTTATTATTTATAAAGTTGAAAATAAAAAAAAACATTTGTTGTTGGTTGGTGTAATTTTTTTTATTGTTTTGTATATTAGAGTTGTTTTATGATTATGATTTGTTGTTGTAGTTCGTGTGGATATTGTTGTTGTTATTGTGGTTTCCCGGGTTTGATTCCCATTTTTGCGCACTCCCTTTTGTTTTAGTGGTTTACATGTCTTTTGTTGTATATCTGTTTTGTTTAAACGATGTTCTCCTTCATTTTTGCGTATTTCTTCATTTTAACTACTACAAACCGGCTCTCTTTGTATATACCGCCAAATATTTGTACAAACACCTCTTGCGCAATACAAACCGGCTCCTTTTGTATATACCACCGAATATTTGTACAAACACCTTGTAAAATTTTCTGATTCCGTCACTGAACTTCAGATATTACAAATTATATGATAAAATCAGACGTTTCATTAGGAAATGGTTTAATGAAAATATATAGTTAGAGTATAAAAAAAAGTTTCATTATTGTATGAATGTATGAAAAAAAAAGAGTAGCGTAAATGTATGATAAAAAAGAAATCAACTACCTTGACACAGATAGCCATATAGTATAAGCATAATCAAGATACATCTTAGCCTCTCTATATAACATACTAGTTTTACGCCCGTGTATTACACGGGTAGAGACATAAAAAACAGATAAAATTAACCAAGTTTCATTTTTGTTTTTTTAATGAAGTCACTCAAACTTTGTTTGTTTCAATTAGATAACTTCACTTTAAAAACGTGTTTCAATCTTAGGTAATTAACTTGTATAATAGGTAAACATTAACTTCCCGAGGGACAACTTAAAGAACAACTATTTCTAATTTCCCACCACCAACCGTAAGCAAGTCTTGTAACATTCAGTTTAAATAAAATATAATAAATATTTCCAAAAATTTTAAAAATTCAAAAATAAATTTGCAAAATTTTTCACAATTGTGTAAAAAATTCTATAAAAGTGTCATTTTCTTTAGAAATTGCAAAAAATTTAAAAACTTGTGAATTTTTTATAAAAAAATATGGCAGAAAAAATGGGTCCCAAATTCATAAAACAGGTCCCAAAAAATTTGATAGCAAAAAAAACATGTAAAAAATTGTGAAATATAGTTGATAGCAGAAAAAAAAAACACACAACGTTTCCCGAATTCACCTAAAAATCAGTGTTTACCTATTATAAAGTTAAATACCTAGAAGTAGAATACATTTTAAACTGAACTTATATAATTGAAATAAAACAAAGTTTAACTGACTTAAATGGAACAAAATATAAAGTTTATTTTGTTTTATGAAATTTTCCTTTAGAAAAAAGAAACATTTAAAAATAAGTTGCATATTATCACGTTAAATAAAGGTTTGCTAAAGCTAAAAAACGAACTACATACAACAATAAAAAAATCATTTTATGTGAACAATAGACATGCATATATTTGGTAAGGATCTCATCAAGACTTTGGCTTTGCAATATAGACGCATTGATTAAAAACATTACATTTTGCGCGTAATGTTGAATATTTTTGGAACAATTGAATTCAATTTGTTCGATTTTAATTAACATTATGAAAAAATAATGATTAAGAACGCAAATGAATTCATAGGTAATATAAATTTTATATTTTCAAAACTAATCAATTCAAAGCGTAACATATTTTTTTGAAGAAAAAAATATCATTTGATTACTTTGTAAATTTAGAATTAATTAAAAAATGATTACTTATGGAATGTAAATCTTCATCTAATAAAAATGTTATAAAAATTTTGAGCGGTAAAACTATTTTCTAAGTGGCTCTAATGACATGTGTCTTTTAAAACCCTCTTTTATTAGAAGGTATAGATATAGATATAGATTACCCGTGGTTACTAATGTGTCATGAATGTTTCTAATATTTATCAGATGAAGGTTAATGATTTTTTGTAAACATAAAATTACTTTAATTTATGTTTTGTAAATATAAAAAGGATATTCAAGTCACTTTTCGAGTGTATGAAAAACTTGAATCTCTAAACAACCTTCAAAGCTGTACATTGTATGAAAAGAATTTGTACTAAATTGATTGAGTTGTGTAATCATGTTTTTGTTTTTTAAGCCACAAAACAATTTAAATCAATCATTTGTGCTTATGAAATTAGGGTGTGACATGTTGGTATAAAAACCATAAGTTTTAACATTTAGATACCACCTTAATATTTAAGCTTTAACCTGAATTAGAAATCATTAATGCCTATTAAGAAAATAGTTTGATACCTTTATACTGGTAATATGTATGCAGGATGTTTTGGAAACCGTATTTTGTTTACTATAAACTTGAGTGACAGCTATACCCATAACTATGTGTCAAATAATGAAAACATGAGGGCATAGGAGATGCTTATCCCAGTGATTACTCATACAATAACTACCACTACCAAGATAATCGGGAACGAAAGTAAGTAGCAATGAAAGCATAATTGGATCTAGCTACATACCAGATTCCTTAGAGGATATCGAAGCATCAAACTTCATCAATTGAAGAACCCACACACCATCTTAACAATCAGATCCTCAAACCATTGAATATAACGGAGTTGGACCTAGTAAGTCTTACAAGATGAGACTATAGGTGAAAGTGCCAACATAGACATTTAAAAATGGCAACTGTTGAAGAGTAAAGGGACAATCTTTACCCATTATGTTCCTTTCAAGCCTCCCACCTATTTTAACTAGATAAACCCGAACATATATCATGGCCTTATGGTAGGGCTAAAAGAATCCTATCGATATCGCTACTCTTCTGCAAACCCCAATCCATAATGGATCATTTGAAACTAACGATCTAAAATATGATTTGTTTGAAAGAACAAATAGAAACATAAGAGCCGAGCACAAAATGAAAAACACATGAGCGCAAAATAATCAAGTACTAAGCAACACAATGCAAGATTAAACTAAGAAATATGAAATGATTTATATATAATATTATAATAAATAAAGTAGTTTGATAACTAATCACAAAAATGATACACCCGTGAGTCCTTTTGAACATGCTATCGAGCCACATACATCAAATGGCCTAAAAACTTATTTTAAGATATTTGTAGGGTTGTAGCATTGTATTTACCTGTAATTCTTTTATTTCTTTGTACAACTTAACATGTTTTTTTATATAACTTAAATAGCATGACCGCCAACCTCGATAGCTCCATGCAGGGTCGGTCCTATGTATCTCGAAAAATCTTTGGGCCCGGGGCGAGCCTAGAAGATGGGCCCATATAGCTGGACTTTTTAACGAGCTATTTGAATATGTTAGTTAGTCCCCTAAAATCCTATAACTTAACTATAACTAGTATAATTGGGCTATCATTCTATCAATATAATTTCTAAATTGGTTAACTATATGTAATATACAGGGCGTAATGACATAACTAGGACATTATAAATGAAGGGTCCAAATAAGATTTTATTTTTTCTACATTCACCAATGTATATTTACTAAATTTTTAATAATAAGTGTATTACAAATCAAACGTAACAACTAATGTCAATTTCTTTTAATATACTTTAACATGTATTTAAAGAATTTAACAATAAATTTTTAGTTTTTGTTTATAGATTTTTAGAAAAAAGCTAATATAATACTCTTTTTACATGCCCATGATTTGGTTAAAATCCCACTTGGTCAAATGAGAAACCCAAACATTTAAAAAACAAGAAACAATTATACCATGTTTTATTGTTGGTGTTTTTAACCTAATATCATTCTTTTGCAGATATGCGTCGTTCATTTTTCTAAAAGCGATTTGGTTGTCTTATTTTGCTTGTTCTTTCCATATCAATTGTTTATCTACTCTAGATTTCTCCTTTAGTTCTTCCACTAATGATAATATACATACGTAATTTTTTTTTAAATTTCAGGCCCCTTGAGCACTTGGCCCCCGAGCGATCGCCCACCTTGCCCTACCCTGGGGCCGGCCCTGGCTCCATGCTATTCTTAATAAATATTATTTAAACCAAAGGATAATTGTCATAAATGTCGGGTAAGTTGGACATTAAGTCTTTCCTTCATGAATGAGGCGGCCTCTCTTTCGAAACCTGTGAGCCTCCCTTTTCAGATATGACACACTTAAACACTCATGCACATCTCTCACACTCGTACGCGAATAATTATATCCAAGCAACTTTTTATCTGTTCTTTTGTTCTTTTTAAACTAAACTGACAATTTTTAATTCTAAACATTCTATTTTTATTTAAAGTTTTCAAATTTAAAGCGTCACCATAGTAACGTGTGAGATTAACATTAGAGAAAGGTTCATATACAAAGTTTAATTTTGGTACAAAGTGTAAAAGGATTTATAGCCATTAGATCTACTTTTAAAGATTAAGATAAATCAATTGGTGGAGGGGTATTTTTGTCATAGCCAATTTTGTTGACTTTTTCTCTCTCCACATGCAAGGCACATGTCAATTCCTCCACTTTTTTAAACGTTAATAACTTTTACATACGATATTATTTTTTAATAAAAATTACACCAAAAAAACAAGCGTTTTTTTATCTTCGAAACACGTATAGTATTGATATATAAAAAAATATTTTTTTTTTTCAAATTTTTTAGCTCTTGTGTAATATCATTGTGTTATATTATAAGTTGTGTAATATCATTGTGTTATATTATAAGTTGTGTAATATCATTGTGTTATATTATAATATCATTGCGATATATAAAAAAAGAAATTTTTTTTTAGATTTTTCAGCTCCTTGTGTAATATCAATGTGTTATATTATAAGTTATGTAATATCATTGTGTCATATTATACTATCATTGTGATATAAAAAAAAGATTTTTTTTTTAGATTTTTCATCTCATTGTGTAATAACATTGTGTTATATTATAAGTTGTGTAAAACCATGTTTTTCAGCTCATTGTGTCATAATATAACACAATGATATTACACAATGAGCTGAAAAACATGGTTTTACACAACTTATAATATAACACAATGATATTACACAATGAGCTGAAAAATCAGAATTTTTTTTTCTTTTTTTATATATTAATATTATACGCGTTTCGAAGATAAAAAAACGTTTGTTTTTTTGGTGTAATTTTTATCAAAAAATAACGTCGTATGTAAAAGTTATTAACGTTTCAAAAAAGTGGGGGAATTGACATGTGCCTTGCATGTGGAGAGAGAAAGTCAACAAAAGTAGCTATGACAAAAATACCCCTCCACCAACATGTATTACCACAAATTGATCTCAACCATTAAAAATTAATCTAATGGTTAAAAATCATTGTTACACTTTGTACCATTTTTATCGTTTGTAGAATAACCTAACTCTAACATATAAACGTCACCCAACGAGCACGTGGTTTCAATGTTATGCCATGACTTAGGAAACATGATAAAATTTCTTATGCAAGTTTAATATTTCAAGCCCGGTCCAAGCTGAATTTGCCCCTCGAACGAACCAGAACCAAAACCAAAACCAAACGCAAATCGACGGGCGGCGATGGGTGTACCGGCGTTTTACCGGTGGCTAGCTGAGAAATATCCGATGGTGATTGTAGATGTGATTGAGGAAGAAGCGGTGGAAATTGACGGCATTAAAATTCCTGTTGATACATCTAAACCTAACCCTAATCGCATTGAGTATGACAATCTCTATCTCGATATGAACGGAATCATTCATCCCTGTTTTCACCCCGAAGACCGGGTACTATTATCATCTATCTATCTCTCTCTGTGTATGTATAGGTTTATTATGGAGAAATGACCTGTTTCTATTCTGCTTCTTGCGATTGTTTTGGTAGTAATTACAACATTTTCTTAGGATTGTTATGCAACTAAATAGTATGGAAACTTATCTTCTAGATCCTTACGTTTAGTCTAAAAACACAATTATATTGTACTTTCAAGTGTCACAACATTAAAATAGAAGTCAAATGCTGGTTTTAGCAAAACTAAGTCTTTTACAAACTACGATCCTCAGCCTCATGTGCAAGGAAACAAATGTATGAAATGCAAACGACGTGTTGGTTGTCAAGGCATACTTTCTCGTGTTTAATTACCTTGCATGAAGTAGCTTTTAAAGCAGCCTGACTCACTGTTTAGTTTGTTTGTAAATTGATCAAAATGGTCCATTTGCAAATAGCTTCGCAAGTTTTGATATGCTTATGCAGTCACTAGCTTAGTTAAAAGGATGCTAGCATATTGAAGAATATACATGCTTAGTTTGCATGTGAGAATTGGCTAGTGACTCAACTTGTTGCACATTTGTCTATCACGTTGTACAGAACTTGAATATATATATATATATATATATATGTGTGTGTGTGTGTGTGTGTGTGTATTGAACAAAATGGTCCTTTTAGAAATAGCTTCACAAATTTTGGTATGTTTATGCGGTAACTAGCTTAGTCAAAAGGGTGCTAGCATATTTGATGGTAGAAAAGACAATGTAGCTCTATAAATAGTTTGACTAAAATGCGTATTGTTAGTTGACGACATATTTTTTCTTCATCTGTTATATACTTCTTGAGAGGTCTGTGACTCTGTGTAACGTGATAATTTAAGGTGAGTAGAAGTTGCATAAACATGAACAACCAGGAAAGAAGAACGAAAAGGGTTCATAATGATTCGCTCATCAAGTTTTAATTTGTTTGAGCAAAAGCTACATATCTACGTTTATCAATTTAAAGTATCGTTAATAAGGTTAATGAAACATGCACATAATGTATTTTCATTGACAGTTTTTTTTATATAAAACAACTGCTAGCCAGCTAGGTTGGGGCTTAAGATCTGTAATAACATTTCATGACACTTTTGTTTGGACCGACTAAAGGGATTATAAGCACTGGTTCATCTAGAATGGTGCTAGTTATGCAGGACTTACGAGTTTCACAGAACAGTAAGTTTTGTTGACTTGTGGGATGTAAGTCTGCGCAGTCAAGTTGGTTCTAGGTCTCATTGTCTCATGGAAAAGCGAATGTCAACAGTTTGTTCTCTGATGTTTGTTGCACAGTCAAGCTGATTTATCTGCTGTTTGTTTTTCTGCATTGTTACATCAGTCTTAAGTTTTTATGATATCATATTGTTTGGTGTTATTTCCGTAGCCTTAAAGATGGTTACCACTAAACTTGACTATTTTCGTGGTTGCAGCCTTCTCCAACATCTTTTAACGAGGTGTTTCAATGCATGTTTGACTACATAGATCGGCTTTTTGTGATGGTGCGGCCACGGAAACTGCTTTATATGGCTATTGGTGGGTAGCAACCCTGAAATACTTTTATAATTCTATTTCAAAACCGGCTAATTTGCAATTTTTAAAATATTTGAGAATTTGGTGTAGATGGTGTTGCCCCAAGGGCAAAAATGAATCAGCAGCGCTCTAGACGGTTTAGAGCAGCCAAAGATGCGGCAGATGCGGTATGTGTCTTACATGACACTCATTCAAGGTTTTGTCTTTCCAATTTTTTCAATTATGTGTTGACTAACACGTATGACTTTGGCGTTCTAGGCAGCCGAGGAGGAGAGGCTAAGGGAGGAGTTTGAGAGAGAAGGCAGAAAGCTTCCTCCAAAACAAGAATCCCAAACTTTTGACTCTAATGTCATCACCCCTGGGACTGAATTTATGGCAGTTTTGTCTGTTGCTTTGCAGTATTATGTTCACCAAAGATTAAACAATGATCCTGGATGGAAACCTATAAAGGTAACTGATGCAGTTTCGTACGTAATCAAATGGCTCGAGAACAAATAGTTTAATCAAAGTCTCAAAAGAACCAAAAGGTTCAAGAACATAGTTCTCTTTTATCAAATTCAATATCAAAAACTAATGACAATAAACACATAACCCTAATATTTATACTAGATTCTAACAAACCTAAAGATAAACATGAATAAACTAAATAAATAAACTATATGATAACTAAAAATAAAACTCGATAATCACGGAAATTAATATAATTCAAATATTTAGATAATCTTCATTCCATCTACATCATACTCCCTCTCTTTAGAAAAAACTCGTCCTCGAGTTTTACATTCAAACCAAAACCACCGGGGTCGAAAGGCACATCAAAACGTCTCTTGACTACCCTTTTCATTGTCATCAATAAAGTAATGCCTCTTAAAATTTGATCGCATGCCACAGTATGTTCACGTAAAAAGATATTTGAATTACCATCTTCCTCATGCATGTATATCTCATCTCCACCTTTATCTATTTGTGAAAACAAATTCCATTCAACAACCATTATCTTCTTACGTTTTAATTAAAAAATAGTAGAAAATTCCACATTTTCTGCATCCCCACTCGAGTACTTCATACATATCTTTTCAATTTGCATGTTTAAACTAATATGAGTACCAATAACTTCTCCTTGAATATTTGACTCCATCTCACAAGTCGGTGAATATGTTTGGGTTTCCAAACGTGAAGGATTTCTATTAATATTCCTCCAATGACTATACTGACTATACTGACCACCTTTTACCTCAGGATCTACCGGAGTATGATCTTGAACCTGACTACCTACAACCACTAGAGAAATCCTAAAAGACTCGTTGTTTTCAAATCTTTCAATCAAACCACCAGTAAACCAAGTATACCAATCTTCATCTTCATATTCATCATATACCGGTGAAGAATCATAGATAATATCGTCAATGGTAGGATGCTCCTCATCCCCGGTTAACTCGTCCCGGACGTGTTCTTCCGGTTCCGTTTCCTTCCATGTCGACGATGCTTTGAGATCTCGGACTCGTTCGATCTCAAAATCCCGTGGGCCACGGTTCCTGTTCTCGTTGCCTCGGTCGGCGGATCTACGATCACAGTTGAATCGATCTCCACGAGCACATGGACTGGGAATAGCTCTGTTGTTGCCTCGGTCGGCGAATCTACAAACAAGAGGGTTTTCTCTTCCACGTCGAGCCATTTGAAAACCAAAGCTCTGATACCAACTGATGCAGTTTCGTACGCAATCAAATGGCTCAAGAACAAATAGTTTAATCAAAGTCTCAAAAGAACCAAAAGGTTCAAGAACATAGTTCTCTTTGATCAAATTCAATATCAAAAACTAATGACAATAAACACATAACCCTAATATTTATACTAGATTCTAACAAACCTAAAGATAAACATGAATAAACTAAACAAATAAACTATATGATAACTAAAATTAAAACTCGATAATCACGGAAATTAATATAATTCAAATATTTAGATAATCTTCATTCCATCTACATCAGTAACTTTTGGCAGTAGAGATTTCATGGCGTCCCTCTTGATTAGAGTCAACAGAATGGATGTATCTAGGGGTTGAGTAACAGGTCAAAATGGGTGATGTATTGGTACGGGCTGGTTGATCTGTAACACTTTTGTGTATAATTTGAAGTTTTTTAATAAATAATTGGGGTCATGTAATATCACAAAAGGTATGTTATCTCAGACCCTTAGTGATAATCTTATTTTTTTTAATAAAACGGTTTAGGAGGTGGGAGGTTTTATGTATTAAAAGTACATATTGGGCAAGTTTCAATCTGTTTGACCTCTAGGGAAGTTTTTGTTTTCTTTTACATGTTTGATTTGTTATAGATAAAACATTACTCACTTCATTTATATGTTGAAATGTTACGGTTACTCTGACTTCGGACCATGGTTTATCAAAGAAGTGTTTATACGGTATTTAGTATTATTTAAGTTGCATTGCATTGTCGATTTCTAAGTCTACCAAGTGGTCAAGGAATATGTATTCGACAAGAAAACCGCTTTAACATGTCATGGTTGTTTGTTTGAAGGTTATCCTTTCTGATGCTAATGTTCCTGGTGAAGGGGAACACAAGATAATGTCCTACATTCGTCTTCAAAGAAATCTTCCTGGCTTTGATCCAAACACCCGCCATTGCTTATATGGTTTGGTATTGTTTACCCTCAACTTATTTCTGTCTTTTCGTTTGAGTTTACATTTATTCCTAGTTTGTTATATGTGTTGCTTGCTTTGTATTTATAACGGTTTCGAACTACAGGATGCTGATTTGATTATGTTGGCATTGGCTACCCATGAAGTTCATTTTTCAATACTTAGAGAGGTATATCTCTACAAATCTTAGTAAAACCAAAGTAAGGAAAGTGCTCTGTAGTCTTTTGTTTTTCTGAAGAAAAAATAGCTAAATGGTTAGTGTAAATAGCATAGTAGTGATTACAGCAGATTATTCAAAAAGGTTTCATAGCGGTTAATTATTAATGGGCAAAGAAGTTACAATTTATGTTCCATCATTATGTTGTTGCAGGTTGTATATACTCCTGGGCAACAAGACAAATGTTTTATTTGCGGTCAAATAGGTCATTTAGCTGCAGCTTGTGAAGGAAAGGCAAAGAGGAAGGCAGGTGAATTTGATGAAAAAGGAAATGCTGATGCTGTGCCTAAGAAGCCGTACCAGGTAACTCTTGAACCAAACTTGTGAAATTAATTATTTTGCTTTCTTAGAAAGCTGTATTTTTTATAGGTGGTTATCTTTTCATATTGTTTTCTAACATGTGCACACCTTTTGCAGTTCCTCAACATCTGGACTCTTAGGGAGTACCTGGAATATGAAATGAGAATTCCCAATCTTCCTTTCAAATTTGATTTTGAGCGAATAGTGGATGATTTTATTTTCATGTGTTTTTTTGTTGGGAATGATTTTCTACCACATATGCCCACTTTAGAAATTCGTGAGGTGCATTTCAAACTCTTTTTCAAGGGACTAGTATAAATGATACCATTCAAGGGTGATCAATGTTTATCTGCTTTTCAGGGTGCAATAAACTTACTTCTAGCAGTATATAAAAAGGAGTTAAAGGTCTTGAATGGGTATTTGACTGATGGAAGCAAGGTGACTATGATTTGTTATATGCTTATATGATCTTTTGCTTTGACGTTTCTATTTAGTCATTAAAGCCTACTGGTACTCAAGTTTTGTGTGTTGCTTTTTATTCTTATTCACTCCCAGCCAGACCTTAGCAAAGTGGAGCAGTTTATTCAGGCTGTGGGCTCATATGAAGATAAAATTTTTCAGAAAAGAGCCCGTTTGCATCAGGTTAAAATTCATGATACAAACAAGCGCATACATACATAATTACTTTTATCGGATATTTGAAATAGGTGAACCATATTATTATTATTATTTTTTGTTTCAGAGACAAGCTGAAAGGATAAAACGTGACAAAGCTCAAGCCAAATCTCAATCGATGAGAGGAGATGATGCTGGACCACAAATAGAACCTGAATCGTTAGTGGCAGTTGGGCGGTTCCATGGCTCGCGTCTTGCTTCTGGACCCTCACCATCGCCATACCAATCTAAGGATGCTTCAAGCCATCCTCATCCAAAAAAACTTGCACGCCTCTCATCTGGGTCTACTATCGGCGCTGCCATTGTTGAAGCTGAGAGCAGTCTTGAAAGAGACGATGTATGTTTCTTGTTTGTAAAAGACTGATATAATTCAAAGTAGGTCTGGAGGTTGCAAATATCAACCCATGCATGTGAAAACCTCTTAATTCGGGTTGGATTTTTTTTATTGATGATGGTTCAAATGGGTAAAAAATTCAAAGTAGCTAAAAAGAAAATGGGGCAGAAACCACCTTAAGTGTTTTCAAATGCTTACAGTTGCAACAAATTTGCTATATTAAAATAGATTATTATTTGAATAATATATTTTTGTACTCGTATTAAAATACGTTAGTTAACATGATGTGATTTAAACTTAAGTCGGACCAAAAAAGTATTGCTGGGTCAACCTGATATGATGTGACCCGTCTTGTCTCATTTTGACTTGCTTAATGTTTTTTTGTCTTCAACTCATTATGATCTGTTGCCTGACCTGCATGGTCTGCACATATTGCTGCCTCTAAGTAGGGTTAATATCGAACAACCTTTTTGTGAGCTGGTGTCTGATGGGAAACAAAAACCAGAATACGAGTTCAATTAGTTTTGTTTTGCTCTTTTAAGTTACTAGATCATGTATTTGTTTTTAGTATTTCTTCTCTCAAATGAGCACCTAACCTTCTCCATGAAAGTAGCTTTCCTGCAAAGTTAAACCAGCTTTTGGCACTGGAGTCTGGAGAGCTATACATGTGTTGCATTTTTTTGTGGTCAAATAAACTTCTGTTTATCACTTAGGTGTTACTTATTTTCAGGTACTTGACAACAAAGAAGAGCTGAAAACAAAGCTGAAGGAGATTCTTCGTGAGAAATCTGACGCTTTTAATTCTGATCAGCCAGATGAGGATAAGGTTAGACCTCAGAGATGTATATTGATTCTAATTTTAGCTTACACTGAATGCACATTCAGTAATAATAAATAACGTGCCTCATTTTTTTTGGAAAGTACTAATTTGTAATAAAATATTAGGACAAGCATGCTCTCAACTCGAAGTACTGAGGTTTTAGACTTATTATGTAGTCATTATGGTACTATTTTTCATGTTTTTTTGGATGCATTGTTGGCAGATAAAACTGGGAGTGCCTGGGTGGAAAGAGAGGTACTATGAGGAGAAGTTCTCCGCAAACTCACCTGAAGAGCTTGAGGAAATACGGAGGGATGTTGTAAGATTTTAAACTTGTTTAGCCCCTGCTTCTCTTCAAGTAAAGAAAATAGGCTAAATGAATAAAGTTACAAAAAAAGTAAAAAATGAGAGAACTTGTAACAATTATAATAAATTTACTCTGAACAGTTTAATAGACTTCTTAGCATTCTCTTCTTTTTATAGGAGATTAAACTAATGTTGTGATATAGAACACATGCATTTTTTATAATCTAGCAAGTAGCAACTTTTATTTGATAGCCAGTAGATCACTTATCTTTCAGTTTTGTCTGCTTGAAAGTCTTATTGCGAACTGCTATTAAGAAGAAATCTAGAAATATGTATTAGCAATTTAGTGGTAGATACACATATAAGTATATATCCTTATTATTAGGAGATTTATTTGAATGCCGTTCTTCTCATTGATATATAGTAGCATTTCTTTTCTTTTTATATACTCTTATGTGTATCTATAGCTAATAATATATATAAACAACCTTTCTCAGGTTCTTAAATATACTGAAGGCTTATGTTGGGTGATGCACTATTACTATGAAGGTGTCTGTTCTTGGCAGTGGTAACTTTTGTTCTTGTATTTAGCCACTTTTTTAAAAAACAGTTATTGGTACCTCCTGTTGATATCTAAAGGAATTTTGAATCCTGTTGGAGTATTTTCACTTTGTTTCTAAATGAATTTGTAAAGAAGATTAAGTATCATGGCGTTTTATGCTGTATACATTGGGTATTAGAGGTGGAAAAACAAATGGGTTGGTTAAGTTGTCCTAACAGGCTGGGTAAGGTTGACCATTGTTTAGTTCATTGAGTTTTACAAATAATTAAAAAATCATATTACTACAATGATGATATTATTTGTGATACACTGCTTTTGGCGGTTGTATGAATTTGAATACACTTTGGATGATTTTTGACCCATTTGATTGTTTTTTTAACCTGCATGCTTTACCTGTTCGAGATAAAATTTAACCTGAATGGACTTCTTGAGGAAGATTTCAAGAGGATCACTTTATTTCTTTTCCAGGCATACCGATAAAGCTGTTTTTTTAACTGATTCACATCACTGTAAATTTTCCTTTCAGGTTTTATCCATATCATTATGCACCATTTGCTTCTGATCTCAAGGATCTTGGAGAGTTAGATATCAGATTTGAACTAGGTTCACCATTTAAACCGTTTAATCAGCTGATGGGCGTGTTTCCTGCTGCAAGGTAGAAGTCTTCATATTTATTTTTACTGATTTTTTTTTTCATATTCCGTTTCCGAATCCCTAACTGAATTTCTTGCAGTTCCCATGCGCTTCCAGAGCATTACAGAAACTTAATGGTGGATCCAAATTCACCTATTATCGATTTTTACCCAACAGGCAATGCCCAATGCTTTGACAAAGTAAAACATTCATTATAGTTTAAAAGTATTTTAGACTCATACGATACCTTTTCATATTATGTTTCAGATTTTGAAGTTGATATGAATGGCAAACGGTTTGCATGGCAGGTGTGTGTTTTTTCTTTGCGGTTGACTATCATTTTATATTTCATGTAATCGTCAACCTTAGCTGTTTTGGTATTTATCCATAGGGAATAGCAAAGTTGCCTTTCATTGATGAAGCTCGTCTTCTTGCAGAAGTTGCAAAAGTAGAACATACATTAACGGTATGATAAGTATTGCTTGCAAGTATAATTATTTTTTATAATCTACAATGAAAATGATTCTGTTAACTCATTGGTACTTTGATTTCTACAGGAGGAAGAGGCTCGTAGAAATAGCACAATGTCTGATATGCTTTTCGTTGCATTATCACACACACTATCTCCATATATTTTTTCCCTTGATGACCGCTGCAAACAGTTGTCAGCCGAGGAACGAGTGGAAGTGTGTGAACAAATCGATCCACTGGCAAGGTTTGTGTTGCAATGTCTAATTCTTGTTTTTTTTTCATGCGGTCTAATTCTTGGTTTTTTCATGCAATGATATGAGTTTTCTGATTTAATCTGGGGCATGTGCACTGTGCAGTGGTGGGATGAATGGATATATATCTCTTTGTGCTGGAGATCCCTGTCCACCAATATTCAGCTTACCTGTTGTGGGGATGGATGATATCATGGACAATCAAGTCATGTAAACTTAAAGAGAGCCTTTTGCTATCATTTGTTGGACAGACCATGTTTGTAAGGTCTTGTCTTTATGTTTTACGTTCCTTAATTTACTGCTTTCCATTTCAGATGTGCTATATACAAACTTCCAGACTATCATAACCATATATCTCGACCTCCTCTTGGGGTCAAACTACCAAAGAAGGTAATTGGTCTGCCATATCAATTTATCATGTCATTCTTTAGTTTGATATGAGAGTTTTTATCTTAGCAGTTTTCAATAGAACTTGCATAATATCATATTTATCCAACCAAAAAAGTATTAAATAGTTATAGTATTCCATGAGATACCTCTCTCATTCTCCTTACACTCCGAACTCCCAAATTCAAATGCAAGTTATAAGAGACGGCTGTAAATGTGATAAATCCAATTATTTAATATTTTGGTTTTTTGTTGGGTAAATGTGATATTGTGCCAAGTTTTAAGAGGATATATGAAATTATCCCGCCTTTCTGCCATTTGTTCCATCTTTAGTTGCTCGTTAATCGTTAAATGACTAAAGACTTAAAAGAGTCTTTAGTGTATCCCAATCTGTTGATTTGCATTGCATTTTAGATGTCATTTCATTTTGCTGCAGACTGTAACTGTGGATGATTTGCAACCCGAGCCTACTCTATGGCATGAGGATAATGGAAGGAAGCCATGGGAGGGAAGGTACACACACTGTTTTCTGTTATCTGTTTGTCAACTTAATTAGCTTAAGTTAACTCACCTCTTGTTAGCTACATTTCAGGGGTGTTCAGGTTTGAGTTTTAGATCTGATTAACGTGACTTCAAGTAATGATAACCAACTTTTTTTGTGCTTGGATAAACAAATTGTTTCTGATTATTGTCAAATAGTTAGTTACATACCATCTGCAAACAAAAAATGATTTATTTTGAGTAAACTGAAATGGTTTATCGGCATAGAAAACCTGTTTTTTGTCCACCCACAAAAGAGTTGATTTGTCATTTGATCCCCCAAATAACTTTCCACTTGTGGTTGTCTTGTTTATGAGATTTTTTTGATGTAGGAATGGGCAAAACGACAGGCACAATAACCACAATCATAACTCCCATGGAGCTGGTCCTAGCCGACAGCTCGGAGATGCTGCACATCGACTTGTCACCAACAGCTTACAAGTAAAGCCAGATAGAAACAGCTATCATCAATCATATGACCCACACTCACATCCATATGGCCAACCCCCTCCTTACCAACCTTACCAGACTAATAGACCCTACAACAATCAGGACCCAGGTAGGATGGTACACTCTAGATCAGGATCATCAGGTTATCCTCCACATAACTATGACCCGAGTTATGGTCAACCTTATGCTTCAAGTACCCATCACAGTAGGTCAAATCCTCAGACTCATGGATACTACCAGAATCAACATGGATATCCTTCACCGCGTGGGCCCCGTGAAAATCAACATATACCCGTTAGCAATCATTATTATCCACAACAAGGTGGCGCTTACCATAATGGGGGTGGCTATGCATACAATAATGCCGTCAATCATCACCATCACCAGACTGGCGGCAGAGGCCGGGTACACCCTCAACAAGGTGGTGGTAATCAATTTTCAGCGTTGAGTAGAGGTGGAAGTGGTAGGTCGCACCAGCCTTATCGACGGTAGACCGGATGGTAATTGCTTTGTATGTTGTGTCATAGTCTTATAGTCTATTCACTATGTGAAATTCATTGAATTCCATAAAAAAGTTTACATATAGGTTAGGTCCAGAAGATGATTGGATCTTTATTCTGTTGTATACTTCATTTTTTACTTAAGTGATTAAACCTAGAAAATTGTTGGATAAGTTATCATTTTGGGTATCTTTGATTCTTTTTGACTAGAAAATAAGTTGTATTTATTGATGAAAGTATATTTAACAATCATCAGTTAATACTTTTAAACTAAAAGCAAAAGTTGATTTGAATACATTTAAGGATATAAGATGTAGGCATTTAATATTAGGTTTGGTGTTTATTAATTTAAAGTTGAAGTTATTTGCTTAGAAACAACTATAAGGGTGATGGAGACATTTTATTTTAAACCACTTAAACTCGCTAATATTACCAATAAAAAAATGTCACCTTAGCCTCTAATCCTACTATTTTGAACCTAGTTTTTAGAGCCACCATTCTCAACGCTCAATATTTTTAATAAAGGAGTAAGTTGTTTCAAATTATGAAAGTTACAAATTAACGGCTCCCTAGACTATAATGAATATTAAAAAGAGAACACACATTTTCATTGATAGTTTTAAAATTAAAGTTACAAATTACTTATTAAAAAAATATGCAAACTACTCTAAAACACCGGTGACTCAAATGCTCTGTGTAAGACCAAATAAAAAAAAACCAACGTATTTTATAATGAAGTATTGGACCTAAACAATCCCAACTATTAGTTTCTAGTCGTTACCGGTCCCAACTTCTGAAATATGTGATGGCGGTCCCAACTCTTATCATTTTTGCCATTCATGGACCCCCGTTAAAAAAGTTAACGGCGTAAACTTTATTTTTTTTTTTTTGAATTTCAAGTCGACGTTTTATGTTTTGGCGAGTGCTTTATTTAGTAGGATCAGTCAAAGTTTGGAAGTGAGATTTGATCTTTCACCCCGTCAGAAAGTAGTGGTTGCATGTCTCCAGGCTCCTCGGGCTCAAGATTTTCTGACTGTCATCCCCATTGAAGGACTAGGGCAGCATATGTCACCATTGGAATACCGGGCTATCCTTAAGTACCGGTTAATGATTCATTTGTTCCCAGTTGATGAGCCTTGTCCCGTTTGCCGCAAAGTGTGTTTAGATGCTTTTGGCGATCATGCAGTCCATTGCAAGGAGTTACCTTTTTTTTTTGCAAGGAGTTACCTGGCTTTAAATACAAACATGATTTGGTTAGGGATGTCCTATGTGATATCCTTAAGCGAGCATGAATTTCGGCTAAAAAAGAGGCTTCTGTGAACTTTCTGACAGATCCGCTAGAGGGGAGATCTACTCTAAGGCCGACTGATATTCTAGTGTTTGGTTGGACGGGGGGGGGGGGGGCGGGGGGGGGGGGGAACACGCTTGTGTGGACCTTACGGGAGTGTCCCCCTTGGTTGCGCTCAGGGACAATGGATTTGTTGCACGACAGGCAGCGTCAAAGGTGGAATCATGCAAGATCGCCAAACACGAGAAAGCCTGCCTGGATAATCAACATGTTTTTATCTCATTAGCATTTGACACATTTGGCTTCCTAGCCACTGAGGCAGTGAACTTCTTGACCAGGGTTTAGCGAGTCATTCATAGCAATGTTTCGACACCTAAGGGTCAAGGTTTTGTCTTTAGTAGGCTAGGTTTTGCTATTCAAAAGGGGTGGCGGCACAACTTGTTGCCCGTTTACCTGTCACTTTGTTGTAAATTCTTTGATGTTTAATATATTATGATGATTATTAATTTAAAAATTACATTGAAACGGTGCTCCAAATGACAAAGCGATGCTTCATCGGGTTGTTTAAACCTAACGGTTCTTTAACCGGAATTACATATTTCGTCGTTTGGATCATCGTTTCGAGGTAATTTTTACATCAATCAACTCGTACTCTCACTCTGATAAAAAACCCTAAAATGTCGTTAACTTTTTTTAACGGCGGTCCATTAGTGGTAATAATGATAAAATTTGGGACTGCCAGCACATATTTCAGAAGTTGAGACTGGTAGCGGCCAAACACTAATAGTTGGGACTGTTAAAGTCCAATACTCCTTTTATAATCATGTTGCTCACGCCCATATCCGCTTTTTCTTGAGCTACGACACCAACGGCAATGAAATAGAGAAATTGAAAATCACCATCGTCACTTGAAGACGAAAGAACAAATGTCACTTAACCCACAACACATTATCAACTTACATATTCGATTGCATGAACACAAAGAAAAGAACAACTTGAGTTCTAACCTTGATGACTGTGGTTCCTATATCTGAATTTGGAAGGTGGATGAGTTCACTCTCAATTAGAGAAGACTTGTTCGATCTTGTAGCACTCTGATAACCCTCTTTCACAGTTTCATTTTATCAATAAATCAACAATAGAGGAAGAACTAAAGATAAAACAATCACCAAAACTCCAATAATCGACTTTCAACATATTCGATTACATGAACACAAGGAAAAGAACACCAATAGAGCCTTATGAATGTACAGACCGCTCATGCTATCCCATAACATGTATCCAAATAATAGATAAATGTTTTACAGTCACGACACGAAAAAAATAACTCCCAAAAGCTATCTGCCAAAAACAATTCCCACCTCAAATAGCAACAATATCCACCAAAGATAATTTCTCATGAGTCTAGACTATGTATGCCCCAGACTCGAGGGTAGTTTGTTTCATCCTGAATGGGACTTTGACTGGTATACACTACGACTATAAAGAACAAGTAAAAGCAGGCATCATCTCCCATAGATTCGCCATTCGACTCGACTCACCAGACAATTTACATCCAGAACCCACACTGCTAAAGCCAAAATCTTCAGAGGTTCTTGAATGTGGATAACAAAAATTTGAAGGCACTGAAAGTAAAATCTGAAAACTGTGTAAAAATCTCACGAGGCAGTTGCTGCTGTAGCGGTTGCTGCCTTCTCTAACTTCTCTTTCTCGATCTCTATTCTTCTTTGGTCAGCATGCTTAGCAACACCACTTGCAAGAGTCTGATAATGGACGTCAAGAGTCTGGGACAGATTCTGGAACCTTATTTGATCTGAAGCTTGCAAGGCTTATATAATCAAACCATCAAAAAATCACATGTTAGCCCGACTAAATGGTTAACCATGCAGTCAAAATACTCAAGGAAATATGTGTGTGCAATTTACCTTTTGCGATATCCATAAAGAAAATAAATGGATCAACTTCATCAATAGGTGATTGCACGTCCTCATCATCACTGAAGTCATCATCAGAGTCATCAGAGTCATCATCAGCTGGGCGGAATGACTTTGCCTGTATATATGTTTGGTACACCAACAAATACATCAGATCCTTTACTATAGCCTAATTATTTTCTCTTTTGATTAAGTAGATAAATGACAAACCTGTGCAGCTAATCTCTGAAGTCTCAAGGTATTAGCATCATTACCATCCTCTGCATCAACCCCCATCTCCTTGTCAGACCCATCATCGTCGTCATCATATTCATCATCATCTGTTTCCAACCCATCATCCATGTCATCATCATCTTCTGGTTCTTCCTTTGCAGCTTCTGAGCATAAAAACATAAAAACAAAATAAGATATATAGACCTATAAAAGCAAGAAGACTCGATGCCATTAGCGCAATACAGAAAAAAAAACCTGCTACTTGGTCTTTATAGGCAACAAGCAGCTCAAGTGTTGCCTTGAAAACACGCTCCAATGCCTCTCCCGGCAACTGATCGGCAGGAAGTGTAAGCAGAGATGTCAAACCCAAGCAGCACACTTTCTTATCATGTTCCCTGGACAAAACGTAACACATCAATATCTGCAACTTTACCCATTTGCATATATAAATGGGTCAAATCTAGCTATGTTAATGAATACATGAAAAAACTAGCTTAAATGAAAATGAGTTGAATAAATCTGATTATCTCTCAAAAGTGTACTCATGAATTATATAAATTTTTAAGTCATCATATTAAAAAAACTAGTTTATTACCAGTAACTTCGGTAATTTGGTAATCATATTTGAGAGTATATTTTTATAAAAAAAGATAGTTTAAACATTCACCCCGGGTGACCGAACCGTTTCAACAATTCATCCCATTAAAAAGATTTATCCTTTGAACACTTATCCAACCTGCCTGGCCAACCTATTTTGACACCCATGATTAGAACTTGGAAGGCTAAAAAAATATATATATTGTAACATATGGCCTACAATAGCGTAAATTAACATTCTTTGGTAACCAAAGAAACATCGTTACCTCTTGAAGTTAGCTCGCACACCACTCTTTTTGGTTTGTTGCAACATCTGGAACCAAAGATTAAAAACTTCTGTGGCGACACCAAGCTTATGCAATATGTTCAGCGTCAAAGATGCATTATAGTAAAGAGCATTAGCAATCTGCAAAAAATACACACATCTAAAATCACAAAGCAAAATATTATAGATATAATAACATCCTGTTTTTAAGATATCCCTCACAGGCACATGTGATCTCAACAATGACTAGTTAAAACTG
Source organism: Tagetes erecta (assembly GCA_030867185.1). Lineage (NCBI taxonomy): Eukaryota > Viridiplantae > Streptophyta > Magnoliopsida > Asterales > Asteraceae > Tagetes > Tagetes erecta. The sequence goes on from CM061490.1 coordinate 10,081,630, forward strand.
AAATACCAGTAAAATGTCAATTAGTGTCCCTTTAGCAAACACGCGGTTATTCAAAGTTCATACAAATAAAGAATTGTTGCTTACAACTTGAACCAGAAGGCATTTCAAGTATGGTCGCTCTGCCGTACGCAAGCGCTCAACAGTAAGTCTAATATATGGCTCAACCCAGTGATCCACCTGTCCTTTGCAGCTCTGGAGCACCACTTCAATAAGCTTAGGTGCAGGTTCAATGTCGTTGTCCTCAAAGTTCTTATCACTCATTATCTGGTTCAAGAGGGAAAAAAGATAATCATGAAATATTGATGTGAGTTTATAATGGGCATATGTGAATAGCATTTTTTGAATAAAACAAGTAGAGTTGTGTTGTTATAATTCCATTAGGTTTCACAGAAATGCAAAACTGCAAAACTATATGTCCCTTGAACAAAAAGAAAGCCAAAACCTCATTAATATGAACCAAAAAATGCGTTAAACAAATTGTTGAAGAAAAATAAGAAGCATACATTGGAAAGCACATTCCACAAACTTTGTTGGTAGTCTGGTTCCTTGCATGTCAGATAATGCATTGTGCCCCTGGATATATAGTTGTCCAATGGGACAAGGATATCTGCACCATAACAAATTACAAAGATGATAATAAATAACATAGAAATAAATAAACCTTATCAGATCCTTATGTTATAGAAAATAATAGAAGTAAAACAGTCTCTTTAAACAGGACGACATACTTGAGAAAAAATCAATAGCCCAATCAGCAAGAGCTTCCAACAGCAACGGCCAAAGACTCCACATATCCACGGATATTGTTGGAGAAAAAAAGGTCAAGTATGATACAATTTCAAGGACTTCTTCAAAAACATCTGCAATGAAGTTTGGAAATGAGCTATGAGAAATGAAGTAGATTCTAAACAATTTGTAACGAGTTGCAAGTTCATAGAAAAACCTGAGACAATAATGTTACCTTGGCCATCAGTTGTAAGCATGCGACGCAATATTGGTAGTAAGATTGGCTCAGTGTGAGCAAAAAGGTGTGGAAGCCTGCTTACGGATTCAAGAATTGTACTAATGGCACGTAAACAACCAGCAGCTGCCAAAGCACCAGGATCATCTGCTTCTTCATCACCTTCAGAACTATTAATACACTTCCAAAATGCAGCAGCCTAGCAACACCACATTCACTCAGCAAGTTATAACAGGAGATAAAAAGCAGTAGCAAGTGCACTTCACATTTTTAAGCATTACCAGATTCTGGCACAAGCCAAGGGCATAGGGTGCCATCTCCTCTCCAAACTTGTCAACAATAGTCTCAAGGGTAAACACCAGATCCTCATTTTCAACTTCATTCATTAGCTTAAAGAAATCTAAAATCAAACACGTGTGAAGGATTATAATCAATTAGATGTTATGAATCGGAAAATTTTGTTCAAAAGTTCATACCATCAAGCAGCTGTGGAAGAATTGGCCTTATTTCACTTAAATCTGCAAATGGAAGACATATGAACCAGTGTTATCCCCTTCTTATTTGAAAGAAAGCAAACAAAATACAGGAGTCTCAACCAGCTGTGGATTTGGATTTTACCTTTACAGGATTCAACAAAAGAACGCAGTGCAAAAACAGAATCAACACGAACAGGAAGCTCAGGATCTCGCATACCAGCAACGACACTTTGTAATGCTTTGCGAAAATTATTTGGGTCCGCAAAATTAATATGGGCATATTGTCCTGCAACCCATGCAGCCTAGCATTCAAAAATAATTTTTTTTTAGAATTAGGTTTCCACCAAATACTACTATAAGAACAAATTAAACATTTTTTAACGAAGTAGAAATGCACATTTATAACTTACTAGAATTGCAAAATAAACAAAAACAGAACTAAACTATGAAATTCACCTTTGCTCTAAGATGACCAACAGGGCTGACAAACTCTGGGAAAACATGTTGCACTAACATGGGCTCAAGCTCAGATTTGTATGGTTCAGTCTGTTTCAGTTTATCACACAACGCTCCAATAGCAAGAAGTGCTCCATCCTTTTGTCGATAAGGCTTAACCGCGATTGATGCTGCTTCATATCTAATCAAAAGCAAGACAGTAATATGACATATTGTTAAAAACTTGCAGCCTTTTCAATACACACAGACATGTATGTGCAAACATACATATGCGCAAGTACGCACATATATGTGTTATAGCAGATCAGATACCTCTTAAAAATCTCCACAATGAATAATATGAATTTTTGAAGGTTCTCTTTTCCACGTTTTCTAACCAACTCGCTCACGAAGTCCATTGCTGCAGTCCTAGGACTGTACAAGTCTTCAATAATATCTGCAGAGAAGTAAGAAAACTTATAGAACAGGTTTTAGAATATAAGCGGGGAGCAATCATGTGGATGCCTCACCATAACCCTTCCTCACGTACTCATGTGGATCTTCTTCCCAGAGTGTTTGATCGTTGTCATTGAAGCACATAAGTGGAAAGATGATCTCAAAAAGAACAACATCAAGTCTTGGTTGGAGCAAATTGTACATGGTAGTTTTGGAAATACTGCAGCATAGATGGACAGGTAATATAAACTAACAATTATAGAACTCATTAAAAAAACAAGGCAAAATATCATTAACAAAACAGCAGACAGTACTTTTAACATGCAGCATAAGAATGAACTATTTAGATTAAATAAAATTATATGAAGCACACCTGTTGCTCAAATATTGCAAAATAAGATTGGTGACTCTGTCGGGTAAATAGTCACCAATGCGGATTGCATTCAACAAGTTAAGGTGACACTCCAAAATTTTTCCAGCATAAGTTTTCTGAAAATGTTGAGCAAAAGCTTTGTTCTCGGGATTTTGCAATTTTATATCACCAAACCTGAGATAAGAGAAACATCAGTGAGGATTAAACCAGTCTCAAAGGTCACAAATTTAAAGAAGCATCTGACAACTGACTCACCTGGTATAGAGGCGGTTTAATATATGAACTGTCCACTTTTTTACCTTCCACCATCCCCATGATTTGCGTAGCTCTGGATCAACTGGTTGGCCCTCTAATGGAACAGGTCTCTCCAACATATTTACGAATAGGACCATCCAAGCATTAAACACATTTGGGTCGAACAATTTCTTGGGGATCTCCAGCTGGTAAGACAATTAACATCATATTTATTATTAAGTGAAGTTTCCATTAAAATAAAAATTTATACCATAACTATAGCCAATAAAAATTTCACTAGCCTTTACTGGCAAAATGAACACGCGAATTTCAATGCAAAAATTATGTGATAGTTTGGGTCTCTTTGTTGTGCCAGAAAAAATGTTTCATAAGAATATGTCAATATAATAACTCACATAAATAGATGACCAGAATATTTTGCAGATGAGTTTAATCAAATCTGCTACTTCAATTGAAGGATTTCCTATCTGAACAAGCCTGTTAAATATATTTAGCAAATGAGGAAAGGTCTCCTCAACAACATGGTAAACTGGAATCCTCTCCTCTTCTGACTTGAATCTATAAATGCAAAAGTGAAGTACATGTATATATCAAAACCACGCATATTTTAGATAATTTGCAATAAGGGATAGAACAAGCAATGCCATATACAATTAGTTCCAAAAGACAGCTGTTTGCATTGATTTAATTATAATTCAATATACTTATGAGCATTATTACCCATCTATGTTGCAGTATTTCCATGACTGCCAATCTGCCATGTTGCCAATTACAAGAAAAGCCAATTAAAACTTAGCTATTAATATACTGGCATACGCAATATACCATGAAGAAACTATTATTATGCAATACAAAACTAGTTAGGTGAAAAAACTATTTAAGTGTTGTTAGCACTTAGCAGAAGTGAATGGGAAAGAGAAAACAGCCAAACTGCAATCGAAAATGTTCATTGTTCAAATATTAGATATATTGTAATGGACAAAGAATGTATGTAGTGAGCTTCGGATTTAAACTTTATGAAATATGAACTTTGGTGTCGCACGTACACTTATAGAACATCAAACAAACTAAAATACCTAATAAGTCCCACTGATAGCAAAGCTATTGGTAGGGTTTGGGAGGGGTGAGATGATGGCAAACCTTTCCTCTATCGCAAGGGATAGAGAGGTTGCTCCCATTGAGACCCCTGGCTCCAAAACTTTCTTCTTTCATGAACAGATAGTAATCCATATGGCATACAATGTGATATCATACAATCCAGATAGCATATAATGAGATATCACTTATGGAACATCAAATGTAAACAAAATATGACAAGTCATTCCGAAATAACCCAAAGGAAAAAAAAGGTCAACCATGATATTAAAAGTTACGAGATGTCATAGATGCCTAAAAAGAAACGGTCATAATCAAAATAAAGAACTTTATCCATCATTTTCTACCTTAACACCATGAGTCAAAATACAACTAATCCTGGTTTGTAAGTATCTAGCTCATATACCGTAATTCATAAACAGGGTACTTACTCGTATTTTCTAGATAGAATTCTAAGCACAAAAAGAGCTCCATAGACTTGCTGGTCTTGCAAATTATGTGTCACCCAGTGCAAAAGAGCCGGCCATTGCTCAGGATAATCGGCATGTATGATTGTCTTGAGACACTCTCCCAACTGTGCCCTGCATATTGTCATAAAAACTGCATTCATTACAATCGAGAAAAGAAGCACAACGTGTGCAAAACCTCAAGGAACCATTTTTACCTCAACAATGGAGGAACCTGTGCTACAAAAGCAAGAATGTTCTGCCTGATCACGTCTTTATCACTTGGCAAAATCTTCGATTGTTCCTCTACAATGACACACATGGCATCAAAAATTTTAACAGATTGCATTGTAAGTTCTCGACTTCTCGCTTGTGCGCGTTCTATGAAACGTTTCGTACTAACGCAATTTATGTAACTTTACAGACAACAACATGGTACTAATGTCTCCATATATCTAAATACATTATCACTGAGCTGTACAAATTCAAATTTAAATACTACGTACCTGGATCATGCGGTGACCAATTTTTCGCAATAAAGTTTTTAAAATGAATACTAGCAGCCTGGCGAACTGCCATATCACAATTTCCATCCACAGCGATCTGCAGCAGCCTCACCAAATGCTGAGGAGCATACTGATACTGAAAAACAAATAACTTTCATAAAAACATGTACAAATTTGCGATATTTGACCAAAAACATGTTACACAAGTGGAATTGTGAGTATTAATTAAGAAACTGTATAAAAAAGCAACTTTTGGACCTAAGTAATGAATAAGATTAGGTGTAATATACCTGATTAAGACTGTGTTCAGCAGCTTTGCGTTCAGCAGGATTGGGGCTAAGTGCTGCTTTGAGAATTAAAGCAAGAGTTGGAAGATCCATGAATTGTTATCCGGTGATTGAATCGATAAGTATTGATGCGTACAGAGATTGGTCTAGGGTTTATAGATGGAGAATGAATGAATGAATTGTGCCTGTATTGTATTCATGGAAATAAATAAATCATTAGGGTTTAGATATACAGCAGCTAATTCCCACTAATTTTGTTTCTTTAAGGATAGCGGTTTCATTTTACTCGCGGCGTGACCGGCTCATCTGATCATTTGCATTTTTTTTATTATGGAGCCTCGAGATTCTAGACTGATACGTCTCTGAATGAAGCTTGTGCATCGGTTCGGCTTCAATAGTTCCGGATTATAGATCATTCTTAGAGGAAATTTATCTTGGGTGAGAAACTTTTAAGACATGACCTAAATATCTGTTTTATCACATGTTAGATTTGAATACATAACCATGTCATTCTAATAAAACTTTGGGTCCTTACATTAACCACTTAGACTGAGATTGTCGGTATTTTTTAAATAAATGTAGACATTATGGTGGTACTGCAAAATATTTAGTAACTTACTGTTATTGATTACCGAAAAATATTTCACCATTAGAATAAGTGTGTTTCACGATAGAACTTCATTAGCGGATCATCGAAAGCAGCTTAACAAATGAATCACCAAGGGCATCAATACCAACCAATGATTTGTCTTAATGCGTTTTAATGAAGAGTTGTCGATGGGTGTTCAAAATAATGATATTGAAACTATAGTAAATTACACATTTCATTCTTTAAGTTTAACCTAAATTTCATATTTTGTCTTTAAACTAGGGAAATAACAAAAAACGACATTTATTTTCATATTTTGTAACACTTTATGTCTTTTGCACCAACGGTCGTTAAATATTTTGTTAAGTCCAATCATATACCTTCATATTAGGTATATTGATATTTTTACACATAATTTTAAGCTGAGACTCTCTTTTAACAAAAATTATCTTCTTAATTTGTCACCTTTATCTTATCAACTATCTTTCATCTTTGCTGACCATTGTCTTTGATTTTCCGCTGGTGGAGACCCGTTATGATGGTCTTAGGGAAACGATGAAGTAGCCAGATTATTGGAGAAAGATGGTCAACCAAACCTTTTATATTCCAATGATAAAGTAACTAGTCTTAACAAAAATATTTAACGTCCGTTAGTGAAATGACGTATTATGAACAAAAACGATGCTTTTTGTTATTTCCTTAGTTAAAATAACGAAAACTGAAATTTGAGATGAAGTTAAAGAACGAAAAACGTAATTTAAAGTATTTATAAACATGAAAATACGAATATATATTATTTTCTATAAAATAATAAAAAAACAAAAATCATCTATGATTTTTGTATCATAAATATATAACAACATGCTATGTACTTAGAGAGGGGCTAGGGATGAGGTCTGTCCTGAATTTATAAAAAGTGAGTACTGGTATCGAATCTACAGGTACGGTACATGTTTGGTAAGATATTGGTACTTTTAGGGAAATATAAGGTATTAGTATCGAACTGGTACCGATACCGAAATACCCAGTGACGGATCAAGAAATATTTATCAATGAGTTCACTATTTTTAGGTGCTTCGATTTTAATGAAACTGGACATAAATAAATTCGGGCCGGTTCAACTGTTCAGATCGGGTTAGTGGGTTATGTTCATCACATAATAACAATGTAACACAATAAGTCAATATTACTTTGTAAATCGGAATGAAATGAGAAGAGTTTCACGATTTAGAGCCTTAAAAGGTTAAAAATCGATTAAAAAAAATAAATTCTAATAAAATGTTTGTTGAAAGAATTGAGAACTAGTGACCTTTTGTAGTCAAATTCCATTCAATACCAGCTCATCTAAGAGAACTTCATTACTTGAATCCACTCCTATTTATTTATATGAATTCACTTCAAAATTTTCAATGGGTTCACTCCGAAATATTCTATATAATTTCGTTTAAAAATTTGAGACGCGATGGGTTCCCATGAACCCGTTGGTTTCATACTACATCCGTCCATGGAAATATTGGTATCGAATCTATCGGTACAGTACTGGTTCGGCACTTGAATACTAAACACTCATCCCTAATTAAAAGGAGCGCCAACGTTTTTAAAGGTACTTGCGTTGGACTTGGTGTCAGCATGTGTGTCGTGAAGTAAGTGATTAGTCTAAGACTAGGTACAAGTGTTTAGTTGAATCAAATTCGACTTATTCGAATCGAATTAGTGTTTTCTAAAGACAGTGGTGACAATTTTGACTCGAACACTAACGATGTTATTGTTTTCTAACGACCAATACCTATAATTGGAATGACATTTTTAGTTAGGAATGACAGCGGTCAATGTCCATAGTTAAGAGAGTATTAGACTTTGAACCATGAACACATTTGAAACTTTGTTTATATAAATAACATATGATCATATTGTTATTACACTATAAAAGGACAACTATAATGTTACACAAGTTAAACTCCACCTGAGCCAATTAATGTTGTTTGCCCATAAGTGATGGCAAAAGCTAACAACCCTCCAGACAAAACCCTGAAACATGACCTGAGCAAAGAAGTGCCGCCGATCACCGACCAAATCCATCCAAACCCAACTAGACCCATGCTCACCCCAGCCACCAACACGCCCAATTTCACATACTCGTCCAATATGAACGTACCAACAAGTAACGGAGTAATGGCTCCTAATGAAAAAGAAATAGATGCTGCTATTGCAACAACTAATGGATTTGAAAGTTTTTGTTCCTCCTTATTATTTCTTCCTATGCTCTTATCTCTTTTCATTTGAGCCAATTCCAAATCAAGTTGTGAGCAAACCGAAACGTATTCACGTACTGCCATACTAATTGCACCCGCCACTACATTAGCCAAACCCAAAAGAAACTTGACTTTAACATCTTTCATATCTCCAATGCCCATCATTAAACATGCAACAAAAACCAAACCATCATTGGCTCCTAAAACAGCCGCACGAAGCCATTGTCCCCTAGGTGAGTAATCAAAGTATTCATCGCCTTGTTTCTCAGCATCCTCGTATTTGCTAGTAAACATGAATGCGTCAGTGAACGAGATATATACTAGACAAAGATAGCAGGAAACTTACTTAGAGAATTGGGACTTGCTTGTGAAGAAAGAACTTATGTACCTTGGCTATTTATAGACAGGATGGACCAAAGAAACTTGAAATGCTAGCCATTGGTTTGTACTTATCATTTTTTAGGTGATGCAAACACAATAGGATACAAATCAAGGCACTATACTTTTATGGTGGTTTTTGTATTTATGAATTAGTGAGGATTATAATTTGATGTTATGTAAGTTTATTAGTAGCACCAAATGGTATAAAATTTCTATCATCGATTAACGAAACAACCTTCGCTTTCAGAAAATGTATATTTTCATACGAACCGAAGCTTCTCATGAAGTACCTAAATTTTTTTTATTATTCTTTAATATATTAAAACTTGTACAAGTAATCGTTTAAAATATGACGTGGTTATTGAGACGCCATCCCCTCCATAATAGTAGTCAACACTTCTATAGTTGTACAAACAACAAACAACTAAGATACAATCCAACTACTATACTAACTTACTAAAAGAACACCATTCGTTAACTAATACAAAGTTCAAACGCATGTATATAATAACACCATGATAATATTTTAGACTACTATAATGTGTACCAATAGAGATTATTGGTGAATATTTATACTTGTGCTAGCTTTCAACATTGACGTACACACATATACTTGCTTGTTACTCTAGGTGAGTTTCATTGCCACTCTCTTTACTTACTCCTTTTGGGGAGGAAACCAGTTCGTAAACTATTTTGGATCAGTATAATTGTACTATAATATATGAAATTAGAGTAACTTACTGTTGGAAAATAGTTCACTTTTATTAAAATAATCAACTTAATATTATAACGATGCTCTCGTTATACATGGGAAATTCACTAGTACATTACCGTGTACAAAGCCAAATCAGAAATACATGTAGAGAACAAGTTACAAATGATACAAAACCATTGTGGTTAGTAAACTTCAATTGAACAGCAATGTAAACGACAGCAACAACAACGAGATTGATGGTCCTGCAAAACAGATATTAGAAAGAAAGATCCGGGCTTGTGTTTAACACAATTCCCTTAAACAGATTCGTCGTCTGTTCCCAGGGTACACCGGATGAAAGCAGCGTACTGCCGGACGTTGAACACTTGCCTGAAAAGAACCGGAGGAGACGATGTATATGAGATGATCAAGATTGTTTGTGTGTTGTTGAACTATATTTTGTGTGTTGATTCAAGCTCTACAAGTTGCCATATTTTTTTGTTGTTATCTTTGTAGATAAAAAGGATTGCAAGAGTCTTGCGATTCATGACAATTGAATTGTCATAAAACTTAGCAACTAATGACAAATGAATTGTCATAAAACTCATTAACTCAAAAGTTGGACATCCCAACAATCTCTTCTAGATGTCTCAAAACCGGGTCGGGTTACAGAAACGCAACCTCGAGTTTTCGGACATGCATTCGGGTTACCAACCGACACGAGAGTTGACCTCTCATTTACAAAATATTCAACACTTACCACTCAAAGTCGTTACACATTTGGACTATTTATTAAGGTTAACTAGAGATGTATTTCTAAGTGGTACCAATGGGTTTGACAAACCCCATCAACGTTAGTCGCGCTAACTTGACTGGAGGTCGAACGGGTATCTAATTCCATCTACATTTTTCATGTCTTGGTAAGACATCACGGGAGGCATACAAACGAATACATCTCAATTTCGATAGCGAAATACATACACTAATGTAGCATGAACAGTAGATTAGATATCTACTTGATGTAGTTTTTTTATTTTATCAGCATGACAATCTTCTTTTGTTTATTTACAAACCTCTGAACTCTCAAAACATTATGTTGTTACTTTAGCATATTTTTCTCAGGTCACTAAGACGTGCATAACATACCCTCCTCTCATGGGTCACATCGATTTTAAAAAAATTAACTCTTATTTAATGGATTCACATTTTATATTTGGTTTTGGACGCATGTTTTTTGCGCAGTTACTATTTTACATTTTGTGCCACGGTTCACTTTACTTTATGTTTCCGCACAATACTTAACTTTTTTTTGGGTGGTTTCTCATTTATTGAGCTAAATGTTACTACTACATATTTAGACAAACTTCATGAATCTTATACTTTTTTTACTTTGCATTTTAACCACCGTATTGTTTTGTACGTTTTGAATTTTGACCACAAAGTAGAACGACTCTAAGTTGAGTTTGAGGTAGTGTGTTTTTTATGTTTTTGCATTTTGCCACCATAGTATTTGTAGGTTTTGAATTTTAGCCACCAAAGTAGAATGACTATATTGTAAATAAGTTGAGATTGAATGAAAATTAGTTTTGTGGTTGTTTTATAATCCTTAGATTATTCTTGGAACAAGGCATGCTCATTTTTATTTTTCTCTCTTTCTGACTCATTCGACTATTGTCGTTTTGCCGATTCCCGCCTCCTTCGCCATCTTCTTTGTTTCTTCAATCGACGATGGATAGTGGCGAATGGTGTGACGTCTGCCCCAAACCCAAACCCGAATGCCCGACTCAAACCCGAAGCTACCAAACTTTAAGTGTGTTCGTATTTATTTGTCTGAAATGTAACGTTTCGACAGTATTAATATGAATAAAAATGTGTTGAATTTTATGGTATATCGTTTTGATAAAGATGATCGAACTACTATATAACGTTTACTAATAAATACAATAACTAAATCCCAAAATATATATATAAATAAATATATATATATATATAGTTCGTAAAAGAAAATTAGTAAAAACGTTAAGCCGAAACGCCTCCAAGTCTCGAAATAATCTCGTAAAGGGTTAAACGAGCTAAAACCATAAAAACGTCACGTATATAATTATTACGTTTCAAGTTAGTTTTAGTTAGTTAGTTAAAATACACATATAATTAACTTTGGGCTAAAACTGCCAATTTACAAACTATTATTAAAACTATCATCAACTACATGAACAAAACCAGAAACTACGAGGGCTGTAAGTGTAAAATTGTTTAAACCAACCCCCCCCCTTTTTTGCCCGTGATTCCGGCGACCTCAGATTCCGGCCAGTTTGGCCGGAAAAAAAACCACGAACTCCGGCGAGCTCCCAAAAACTCGTTTTTAGCCCGTTTCAATTAACCAAACCTATCCAAAATCATCCTAATACTATTCTAAGCGTGATTCGAACGCGTAATCAGCTTCTAATCACCTAAATAACAACCAATTTCCCGATTCAAAAACCGGTTCAAACACCCACTTGATCCAATCGTCTATTAACGTATCCATTTATGTCTTCATTCAATCCATTATGCCCGATCAGTGTCGCGAATTCATTATCAACTAATTGTTGAACCCAAACGATCCGAATTATCTAATCAATTGCTAATTTTCGTTTCATACTCAACTCTAAGTCAAACGACAACAACCCAGCAACTAAAACACAATTCAACTCACCTGCACCTCTCTCATTGCTCGATATCACCCTCTGTTCATTCAATTTCTAACAAAAACATCACAAACTCAAGGTTGATCCTCAAGGCCGTCGCTTTTGTTCATCGTCTCAATCGTATCAATTCGTAACCAATCAAGTAAGTATCATATATCAAAATGATCGTGTGTTTGTGTAGATTAAAAGCCCTCTACTGGTTTTGGATTTAATCGACTGGGTTAAACGAATTGGAATGATTTGTGTTCTAGGGCTTGTATTGAAAAAGGTTGTTCTTGGTAAACAAAATACAAAACAATTAAAAAGCCAGTTTCAATAACAAAAACCACGCCTGGTACAGCGGTTGGATACGTGTGTGTTCAAAGGCGTGACCCGGGTTCGAGTCCCACATACCACTTTTATTAAATTTTTATGTTTTAAACCCTTTACTTGAAAGTTATACATATATTTCTCAAACCTATGAACAAATATTATTTCAAATTATAAACTAGAAATGGTTATTACTAAAATAGATACTATACGAAAATACGAATACATCTCGTACCTAAATCCCCAAATTGGACTTTAAAACCCTAAATTGGATTTTGAAACCCTAAATCCCCAAATTGGACTTTAAAACCCTAAATTCCCAAATTATATTTTGAAACCCTAATTTTCAATTTATAATTTAAAACCCTAAAACCCCAAATCCAAAACCCTAGAATTTCTAAGTCTTGATTCTAGTTACTATATTATTTGTCTCATTTCTAAATTAGGCTTTCCCGGTTAATTAGGTGATTCTGATATCTGGGCGATCCTCGATTCTATTTAGTTACTTTCTTGCGTTTGCTAGTATCTATATTGTTCAGGTGAGTAAACTCACTCCCCTTTTTCCATTTTACTATTTTTGGGGCTGAAATACGTCTTTTACTATATTGCGGTTTCTATTCGTTTTCTAAAAGAGATCATACAAATATGTTAATCTAGTTTGGCCGCTTGATGCAATCTTATGTGTTAGTTAAAAGTAGTTTTATTGCTTGGTAAACCCACCGGTACAATGTTAGCGCTAATGGTTTGACAAACCCACCTGCTTGTACAACATCGATAGGTGATTTAAACCCGGCCTTTCTAATTCCATGTTTACTATGTCGAGATGCTATGTTGCTATACTATGTTGCTATACTATGTTGCTATGCTATGATGCTATACTATGCCATGTCCCTAAATTGCTAAATGATGACTTATATATCGAGACGGTAAACGACGGTTATTAAAAGTCATCATTATTTCTTACATGAGTGGTTCTCATGACAAATGGCTAAACGAGATACTATGGTTTCTATTGTGGTTGGTGTGCTATTCTATTCTAGGGGTCCTGGTAGGGTGATATTACGAAATTACTATACATATGGGATTGCGCAGCATATCTTGTTGATCTCGGATTTCAATACTATTACTATTCAATTTGGGTTTTACTCACTAGCTTGTGTAGCTAACTTTATTTTCACGTATTTCAGGTGGCGCGTGATTTTGGCTTGTTTCTTTGCTATTTCAAGACATAGGGATTTTGGACCTAGAATTAATACTAAACATGACTATTTCATTTACTGCTATTATGAATTGTCGTTTCGCATTTAAGACTTGGGTTTTGCCAAATTTATGACAATAATTATTAGACTTTAATAAAAGTAATACCATGTGCTTTGTTTACTATGGATATCCAATTCTATGACAGCCCGGTGTTTTCCGCCACCGGGCGGGGTGTCACAAATGGTATATGGTGGTGTCCTTTGTTATGGGATTCTATAGAGAGAGGGTGATTCGCCGTTGTCAACACCAGATTTGATGTGTTTCATTGTGACAGTGTTGTATACAACTATTTCGTTATGGTTGTCTAAAGTTGAATGACATTTGCTTTTTCATTAATTTAGCATGTGCATGGTTTTAAATGTTGTGATGATGGAAATTTAACGGTATACTAATGGCTTTCGCAACGTGTCGGCACTGTATAATCCTAGTGATTTTTAAACTCATTTTGTGGTTGTTTTCTGTAACTGATGACTGAGATCCTAGTATGTCACACAACTCGCGGTAAAACCTTGTTAGTGAAATTTGAAAGTGTAACACCCACGACCCAAAAAAATCTAACCCAAAAGCTAAAACAGATAAAACTAACAAAAATCTATAACCCGAAAACACTAAAAACTCAGCCCTAAAAACTAAACTTAAAAGGTAGCAACAAAGCTAAATTGTAACATCCCACACTGATTGTGAAGTGGAAAGAAGACTTCCTTATAAGGGGGTAAATAATTCTCTTCCATGGCGCATTTTGTATGGGTAAGCAAATTGTCAGGTGCAGAAAAAACATGTGGCATTGGTGGTATGTCCCGACCAAGCATACATTATTATGGTAAGGTTATGCTGGGCTACTATAGATTTGTAACATATATCTTAGGTAAATTTCACAACGCTTTGGTTGGGAAGAACCACCATTGGTTGATGTTTAGTTTTCACCCAATGTGTTTCTCACCGAGACAAAATGTGTCTTAATGCTCCACCAGCGTAAGTTTAACATTTTTCCTTATCTACTTACTAGCTAGGCAAAGCCTTTCTCTAGATCTAATATGACACGAAAATTCCATCCTATTATGCAGGTCTCTTAACTAATATATGAATATTGACTGGGTTTGGGACAATCATGAGTACATATAAATAATGATAACATAAGTAAAATTAAGAGAAACAATGAACTTTTAAAAGAGTATATTTAAAACCTCAAAAATTAGTACACCATTCAATATATGACAGTTTACAAAGAAGAATAGCTAAAGTAAGTAATTATTGAATATATTATACTACTTTGTTTTTCAAGTTCAAGATTTTTAGATTAAACGTTCATTAACCTTCACCCTTTAATATTAAGAGGCTATTTGTTTCACCTCTTAGTTGTTTAGTTTAATGCTTAATCATTTAACATTCAGTATTTAGCATTCAGAATGTTTGTTTCATATAAAAAAGTCTCTTAAGGGTTCAGTTAAGTGTCAATGGTTAAAAGACAGACATATGCTGAATGAAACATATACAAATTTTACCCTCATCAGCAGTACTACCTCAAAATCCCTCGATCTCATCGATAAAGACTCTTAATGCGTCAAACCTCTTAATCATTCAAGATTTAATGATTCAGATTTTACCAAATATCCCCTAAATGTAACCAGATAATTTTTGTTTTTGTTTTTGAACCATGATTTGAAGCCTACCAATCAACGATACACGAATTTCAGACTTTTGAAACGGAATTCTAACCGTTTACCATTACTCCGATGCTCCAAAGATTCGAACCCATAATCACAACAAAAAACAAGAGCTTAACAGAAATTAAACTTATAACCAGGAGACTAATTAAGGTATGATAGACATGCATATAGTTAATTAATTACCAACCTTGCTTGTTAGAAGTGTATAACACACAGGTCAAAGCAAGTAGGCCAGAAAGTATCTACTTCAAGCTAGGACCCACATTAAAAAAATAATAATAATAAAAAAAACTTTTGCCAATAATCCATGCATATGACGAGATTGATTCTTCTCACCACCTACAAGTTGCCACCTGCTCTTGTTGCTGACGATCCTCCTACTTAATTAAGTACTCAACACTCATTTCATATATATATATATTGTATATATGTACAAATATATATATGATCACTAGCTACCTAATTTGTATTCATCAACTTATAATGGGAAGGCCTCCTTGTTGTGATGAGTCCGGTCTAAAAAAGGGTCCATGGACCGACGAAGAAGATCAAAAACTTATCAAACACATTCAGAAACACGGCCATAGCAGCTGGAGAGCGCTTCCTCGACTTGCAGGTACATACTACACGTATTAGATGAAACATGCATGCATGCATGCGTGATTGTTTGTTTATATATATGATTGAAGTTTTGGCTTGAGTTGTGTGCATGTGTCATTTGCAGGACTTAATAGATGCGGAAAGAGTTGTAGGTTGAGATGGACAAACTACTTGCGACCTGATATCAAGAGAGGCGAGATCTCTCGTGAAGAGGAGCAAACAATAATTCATCTTCACTCAATACTAGGAAATAAGTAAGCTAGTAATAATTACTATTTTCAATAGAGAACTGATTTAAGGGAGTGTGTACTAATATGGAAATTCTTTTTGTTCTATGTGGTTTAATTAATTAAAACTATAGACGCGCGTATGGTTTTGAAAATACTTTTGTTTCCAAGTGATCTGCTTATTTGATTATTAGCAGATATCATAAGTGCAAGAACTCTATCGGATCTGTGTACTGGCCAAACTAGCGAATGTGAACAGTTCGAATTTCCATACTAGATTTGAAATGTAGACCTACATGTTACAAAAATTGAACTGTTTGTATCTGCTAGTTTGACTGGTGGATCCCATAGATGTGTGTAGTGTTTACATCCACTAATTAAAGGAGTAGATTACTTAGAAACAGTTGTAGTTCAAAAACAACCTATAACGAGAAACAAAATCTACTACCTAACCTTTACATAAAATGTTTTTGTGAGTCCGGAGTTTCACGTAACTTCTGTATCGACTACACAAACCATACTTTAGGGATGCGTTTGTTTGTTTGTTTGTATTAATCTTTATGTGTACATAGGTGGTCAACGATTGCTTCACGATTACCTGGCCGAACAGATAATGAGATCAAAAACTACTGGAACACACATTTGAAAAAGAAGTTGATTCAGATGGGAATTGACCCGGTAACTCATCGGCCATGCACTAATATGTTTGCAAGCCTAAATCAACTCATAGCCTTAGCTAACCTTAAGGAGCTTGTAGATCACCACTCCTTGTTATCTTTGGACCAACAACTCTCCATGATTGCCAAATTACAATCCGAACAAGCGCTTCATCAAATCGCTAATTCGTCACTAAACACACTAAATCTCTTCGGTAACAATCTTTTTCAACCCACCCCACCAACTAATTCCTTACAAACCGGCCTCACAAATCATCCACCATTAATCGAAAATGACGATTATATGAATCCAAATGGACCGTCGTCTTTGATTGGAATCTCCAATGCTAATGATCACATGAACATGCCATTTTCTCAAATGCCAAACTTGCAAACCATAGAAAACACTTCTTCTGATGCATGGCTAGCAAAATCTTGTTCTATGCATCATGTCCATGTGCCGGAAAGTACAAGTGATGATGCATGTAGTACCACTACTAATTCCGGTGAAGAGCTAGCTCCAACACACTTTTGGCAAAATATCCTCCTTGAAGACCCTTTGTTTCATGATATACCTTAATATTAGTCTTCATATATAAACAATATCTAGAGAGAAGTGATTAATGTATATATTGTGTGCATATATGTATATGTTTTCCATGAATGTATCTTCCTATGGGGGATTATACATTTAAGGAAAATAGTTTTTGTCAGTATAAAGATGTTAACTACGTACGTACAATATATAGGTCCCGTCGACCGATCGATATAGTGTGCAAGATACAATATAGGTCTCACTTTGTATGTTTTTAAGTCATCTACACAATTTTTGTGTAGGGATGATTCATGTAAAAAAAACTATGAATGAAATGGGCATGTTGCATGCCTACAACTTTACTATTATAGTTATTTTTTTATTGGAGATCATTACATTCAAGTTTCAAATGACAACAATCCTATAAATTTTAAAAAAAATAATTAACTAGGAGTCTTAGATCGATTAACGAATGTAACCCGTATGAATATTGGTCCACCGTCCATCTCCACGATGACAAGTTTTATGAGAGGAGAAGGAAAAAGGAAGGAACGCTCTGCATGAGAGGTGAAAAGAGAAAGGGTTGGTTCGTAAGTCATGACATCGTATGCTGATAATCTTTATTTTATTTAACCGTAAATTCACGATACTTCAGCTCACATAAACTATTTTTACTAATTTAACCTCGCCATATATATGTGGACACACAAATATAAGTTCTACGTGTTAATTTTTACCACCCTATCACTATTTTGCACTTTTATGTTTACTACATTAAAGTAAACATGATTAATGTTATTTGGGTCATAAAAAATAATTAACTAATTATTGCAAAAAATATTAATACATATATAGGGAGAAAGAAGACAACATAGGTACGGCCAGCAGAATCAGTTACCAACTATCGAAGATTTTTTGTTTTCTGTAATATATCTGTTGCGTGTTGAAATATGTTTTAGTGACAATCATTTAATTTGTCAACTTAATGCAATATCAAAGACAATTAAAGATGTAGATGGCCCGCACATAGTAAATAAGTGATGCAATATGAAAGATAACATCTAATAATAAATTGATTGTTGCTTTTTAAGGTATACTAACTAATTGTTTTTTTAATGTGTGCTTGCTTATTTATATCTATAGTTTTTTAACACAATTTCTTTTACTTCAAATAGTGTCAAATCACTTACAATTTTTTCAACTCCCTCACCACTTCTAGAATGCAATTACCAAAACCACTATACCGTTAGAACATACATAACTTAAGTAGTTATTTATCTTTATATGACACCGATAAACTAAGTGACGGCGTTGAAATTGACGTGGGTAACTTTTGCATCATTTGAATCGTATGCTTCTTCTACTCAAAACCCTTAAACATCGGTTTTTAATTCGAAAAAACTTAATGTCGTTAAATTTTTTTTTTACAATGAACTGTTGGTTGAAGCACCGTAGTGTTCTTGGTCAAGCATATGGCTTTTAATATGCATGACGTAGCTAGTAGAACCTCTATAATGTAATAACTAAGTCGACGGTGCTGAAATTGACGTGGATAAAGGGAATTAGTGTATTTTACACGGGTGGCAAATTAAATCAATATATATATATATATATATATATATATATATATATATAAATTTAAGGTATCGGGGTAAAAATCGACACTTCTGTAGAAAAACACGTAGGGGTCGGCGCCCATCCCGGCCCCCATTAGGATGCGTCCTTGTGTAAAAGCATGTCACAATGTTATATTCGGAAATAAAAAAAAGCAGTGCATTGTAAAATGAGCGTCAAGAAACACGAATACGAATTAAAAAAATTGTAGGATCGACCAAAATATGAAGTCGTGTTCCACCTAGGGCTATTCAAATCACTTGATCGCCGCTCACTCAGAAGTTCATCGGAAATTGCTCGTTCGTTTTTTCGCTCGATTGTAATGAACCGTTCGGCTCGGTTTGGTTTGTAAACAAGCCAAGCAACGAGCAAAAGTTCGCTCAAATCGGTACGGCTCGAATATTTTTAATTTATATAAATGTGTGTGTGTTATTTTAGTGGATAACCAATTTATGTTTATCGACCCAAATTAAGATTACTAGTCATCAAAACTTTTAGCACAAATTTAAAGCCCCTACATTCTTGGTCAAAGACCAAAACATTTTTTTTAACTAACCAAAACACTTTATCAGTAAACAAAAACATTATAGTTCTATTTTGTTCCAGATGCACGAAAAATTGTGTGTAACATTTTATTAAACTTGTATGAGGATTGAAAGATGAGATTTTAAAATGTTTTGTGTTAATATTTGAATGAAACAATTTATATTACCACTTACGGAACTTAATTTACGTTTTTTTGTATTTACTGAACTTATTTTGTATCTTAAATGGATGACAAACGACAATGGTAACGTTTAAATCTGAAATATTGTATTAAATTTTACGTTGAACATAAATCGAGCAAAACCGAGCAGAACTGAGCTGCTTAATTGGTTGTAAACCAAGAAAGTTCGAGCAACACTTCTTCGCTTGTTTCCTTAATTCGAACCAAACCGAGCGGCTCGCTTTCAATTCAAGCTAAGTGTGAGAAAGGCTCGCTCGTTTGGCTCGGCTCATAAACAACCCTAGTTCCACCATGTCTCACCCAAGTTAGCGCATTGTAAACAACCCTTTAGATGTTCGATATATACGTACTCCACTAAATTATATCTAAATTATGTTCGCACAAGATTTATGTACGTTGTAGATCTTTCCAATAAAAGTCTTCATTTTCAATACGATGAACTATATATCAAACTTGGAACATGCATATATGATAACCAACATCATATGCATGGTAACCAACACCAAATTCGTAGTATGATCAACATCTTAAGTGGCCGGCATTATTTATTGACGTTAGTTGTACGTACGAGTCAATCCAAAATGGATGTATACGTACGTACCTGCTCCAACAAAACGAAACCACGCCCAGAGAGTGCCGAGTGCAAAAGAGATTAAAGAAGTAGAAGTTCATGATCGAGAAGCACTAGTACAAAAGAGAGGAAAAGATGCTGATATAAGATGCTGGGGGATTAGAAAACGGCACCTATAGGATAACTTTATCCTTAATAATATTTATAAAAAATTATAACCATTATGTTTAAAGATTTGTAAATATTTAACTTAGATTTGTAAATAATATTTAATATTAAAGGACTTGACTTAATTAACTCATGCATGATAAAAATTACAATTCATTTTCCCTTTCAAACCTTCTATATATTAAAGAAAAAAAAATTCCCTTAAAATTGAGGAAAAGCTGAAACTATGGTGCCAAGAACTATAAGCAGCGACTTTAGAGTATCAGCGGCGACATATTAATAATAGCGATAAACTATTAGCAGCGACTCATTAGCGACGATAACTGGGGGTATTAACGACGACTTATGTCGCTGCTATTGAGTATTTTTTTGTGGTGACATATAGTATTCAATATTGACATGTTACGAAGCACTGGTAATTATATGTTAGCTAAACATGTTTTCAATTCAAATGTGAGTAACTATTCCATATATCTTAATACACAAACTACGTGAATTGCTGACATCAGCATGATGTCAGCAATTTTTTTCCCTGTAAATTATTTTAGTATTTTTAGCGTCAAACTTTGTTTTATTAATGGTTTCCAACGAGTTTAACTCATAATGACCAAACATTGTTTAACGTTTTAGGTCTTTCCCACAAGCTTTCAATTTATGGTTTCCAAACTATGCCTTTTGTTTTCCAACGAGCCGGACGCACCCAACACCAAACTTCGCTTTCTTGGTTTCCAATGAGTCGGACCGATAATGACCAAAGAAATACAGTTTTGCTTTTGCCATCTCACTGGAGTTGGAAGGTGCCGATAGAACTTGAAACCGGAAATTTTGTTTGTCGTCCGACTCTGACACCATTGTCGAAACCGTTGTTCATTGACCCGTATTTAACCCTCGCTTGAGGCGGAAAAATAACTAAATAACTTTAATATGTATAGTTATAATATAGTGTTAATTACCTTCAAACGAGAACTAGTTTAGTTTAGTATAAAATAAAAATGAAAGATCAAAAGTAGTTAAATAATTTGTGAAGTTTTTATAAGATGGTACCAAACACAGGGAAAAAAAAAGTAAAAAACAGTACGTACCTTATTAATATGACTCAACTAATGTAGTTTAATTTAATTATGACTTATGTCATGCTATAATTTCATACTTGAAAAAGGACACGAAACATATGAGATCGATGCTTAATTTCCAACAACAAGAAATGAAAGATCGAGCATATATATATCTTAAAACTTTCAGATTGTTTCATCGGTGCAAGACGTACGTACAAAAAAAGGTCTAATATATAAGCATGTTAGATTTTTGTTTCAAAAATGAAAACTATACATAAGAGCTAGACTAATTGATCTCCTTCGAGTTGTACGTGGACAATCTTAATTCTTTACTTGCTACTAAACTCATATGACAAGTCATTTTTTCAATGTTTTGAAAACCGGACCGGACACTGAATCGGTCTTATAATCTTTTACTGGTCGGACAGGTTAGACCGGAGTCGGACGAAATATATATTTATCAAAGTAATACCATATGAATTCTAATTTAAATACAACATAAGTTCAATAATATTAAGTTAAACTACAAAAGTAATAATCTAAAAAAGTTCTAACGCCAAGAATCATCAAAAAATCATAATCTAAACAAGTTTTAACGCCAAAATAAAATGAGCTCATCATATTCATCACTTAAAACATCAACATATTGATTTTCGTCACCTAAAACACAAAAATAAATAGATGTAAACATAAAATCCAAGAAAATTAAACATAAAATATGTATTTTAATACTAATCTGGTTCAACTATGGTTCAGTTCCAGTCCGACCAGACCGGTTCGAGTGGCTCAAGCCAGTTCATAAACACATATCAAAGTGTGTCTAATTGAACCGGGATTTTAAAAAAATGGTCCAACCATGGTATGACCGGCCGGTTTAATAACATTGCGTTTTTCATCAAAGTTAACAAGAAAATTTAATTAGGCGAAATAACTTTGGAAGTTGTAGTTGATGCTCAAACTTTTGACAAGAGTAGTATAACCTAAACCAAGCCTTTTAAAGTCCACATGATTAGAGAAGGAAAGAACAAGAAGCTACAAGCCAAGGACAAATCAGAAAAAACAAGGGAAAATGAGATGCCCCCATAGGTGTACAACCCAAGAGAAAAAAAAATTCACCAATATATGGCAATGAGGCCATTTGTTGTTATTGTAGACAAGTGGGCCGTCGAACGCAGAACTATAGATCTTAGACCATCCACAACGCATTCATTCATAGGGGTTTGTGAGGCAAGGGCTTAGCCCTTCGGAAGGAAAGTGTTGAGGGTGGGGAACTTGTGGGGGTGAGCCCTAGGGGAAGGGCAGCATTTGTGGAGGGGAGATGGGTCACACTTAATTAAATAATGATTTTGAAGTGCATGATTTTAATAATTTTGAAGTATAAAGGTGATTTGTGAGTATGATGGTATTGTAGGTAAAAGTTAATTGTGGGAAGAATGAGTACAAGTTAGTGGAAAGCTGATGTGGCATGTTAAGTGGGCTGATTCTTGAATGGATGGATTCTCAGCGTTGCGGAGAGTCTTACTAATTATATTGTTAAGCTAAAGAAGAAAAATGGTGGTTACATTTGATTGTTTCAAGTTTTCTTCTAGTTAGCGTTTAATGTTGGATCCAGTTGGAACTAGACCACCACCAATTCTCCCCTCATCATCAGTAACCGGGTGCCAAAAAGGGCGTAGAAAGTGAGCATGATGCGTCACTTAGTTCATCAGTTCTCTCCCTTATCACTTCACCATCAGCTCATAACGTCATTGAACCCATATAATACATGCAAAGTGATTAAAGCAAGATCATTACTTTATTTGTCAAGTTTGAAGCTAGATCATTATCCTTCTATATAGACCTTTAGAACATGCTTGTATCGTCTTTTAACCTAGTACGGGATCACGTCTCAAATATTTCATTCCCATATAAGATAAAACTACATATATCCAAATTCTTTTATGAAATAGATACATATTATCACAAAATATAGGAACAATAAATATATAGTGAAATGCTAGCTAGGCTTATATATGTCATTTTTTCATGAAACTCCACATGATTGGCCATGATTATAAAATCTGTTAATTAATTAGTTCGATCATTTGCATTAAATACATTAAGTAATGATAGTTACGTTTTAAAATAAGGGTTTTGCTGATCATTTGTTTATATATTTATTAATAATAATAATATTGGATAGTGATAGTTTAATAGGATGAAAAGTCTAAAATTGGGGTAGGGGTTAGGAAAAGTGGTAGCTATCTATTGCTATTGGCTTTGTTTGTAGTCGTTAGGAAATTCCTCATTTCTTAAACCATGTGTTTCCTAACTACTTGGGACCCTCATCTTCATTGCTTCACCACTTTGACATTGATGGTTTTAGTCAACTCTCTTTTAATACTACTACAAACTTTCATTAAGGACACGTTTATATAAGTATGGAGGAAACCATAAATTGTGTATTTTTTTAGTTATAATTGCATATTGTGTTCTTGAGTTTCATAATTAAAGTATATCTTTTTTATTTGAGATTTTTTGTACGTTTTGTGTCATTATAACACTAAAGAATAACTAAATGGAGTTAACTTTTTTGTTAGTGTAAAAATAAAAGGTAAATTGGTTTTCACTGATCCCAACTATTACATTTTGTCTTCTATCGGTCACAACTATTGAATTGGCTGTCAACGGTCTCAACTTTTATCACTTTGGTAACCACTAGTCCCGTTGTTAAATTTTTTTAACGCCGTTAAGTTTTTTTTCCAAATTCAATACCGATGTTATAAGCCTTTTAATCGGAACGATAATATAAGTCGATTGATGGAAAAGTTACCTCAAAACGGCGCTCCGAACAACGAAATAGTGCTTCAATCGGGTGTTTAAACCTAACGGTGCTTCAATCGGATGTAAAAATTTTATCGTTCTGAGAGCCTTTTCGAGAAAACTTTAACATTAATCGACACGTATTATCCTTCCGAACAAAAGGTCTAAAACATCGGTCTTGAATTTGGAAAAAACTTAACGGCGTTAAAAAAATTTAACAACGGGACCAATGGTTACCAAAATGATAAAAGTTGGGACCGTTGACAACCAATTTAATAGTTTGGACCGATAGAAGACAAAAAGTGATATTTGGGACCAGTAAAAACCAATATACCAAAATAAAATAACCATTTTATTAAAATGACTAGATGTGTAATTTTTACTAGTTTGTATTTTATTTTTTATTATTTTATCATATTTATTTAATAGATAGCTTTATTTTTTATTAACTTAATCTATATATATATATAGGCAAATTGGCCTAAAATAATCCTAACTAACACCTATTGGACGAAAATAATCCCAACTCAGTTTATTCCCTCCAGTGGTCCCAAATCCAACTTTTTTGGCCTACAGTGGTCCGCCGTTAAGTACACTTAACGGCCGTTAACTTTTTTTCTATTTTTTTCGAATTTCAAACAGATATTTTAGGGATTTTGATCGGGAGGAGAATACGAGTCAGTTGATATAAACCTTACTTCCAATTGTTGCTCCAAATGGTTTAATTTTGATATCCGGTTAAAGCACAGTTAGGTTTTAAACACCCGATTGAAGACCGTTTTGTCGTTTGGAACCCCAGTTCGAAGTAAGGTTTACATCAATTGAATCGTATAATCCTCCCGATCAATATCCATAAAACCTTGTTCTGAAATTCGAAAAAAATCAAAAAAAAGTTAACGGCCGTTAAGTGCACTTAACGGCGGACCACTGGAGGGAATAAACTGAGTTGGGATTATTCTCGGCCAATAGGTGTTAGTTGGGATTATTTTTAGCCAATTTGCCATATATATATACATATATGTATCTATATATACTATATTAATATACAAGTTGGATGGATGGTCATTTACCCATCTCCTAATTAAATGTTAAAAAAATATAAGCTATTGAAGCATAAGATAAATGTACTACCACATAAGTTTCTATATACAATATAACCAACGAGACTAAATCCAACTTATATATTCTTTGGTTAAACATTTCGACAAGAGTAATTAGATAACCAAAACATGATATATGCGCGTTAAACTTTAACGTGCGTTAAACATTTTATATTATTAGATGAAAATTAGACTATTGCAAGAGGTTTCATTTTTCAAATGCTTTCTTTACGAATTCGATTATCAAGCCAATTAGATGGATACATGCGTTCATATATCACGACAAAATTGATAAACTAACATAATAGGGAATTGCATTGTAAATTGTTGATGCCGCAACATCGCGCAGATATATATAGGGGAGTGATTTTTCACAAATGCAATAATCTCTACAAAGGCTAAGAAACAATTTGGGGCGTCGGATTATGGTGTTTACGGCCCAGAGATGAACGCGGTGACATTTTTGTAATTATTTTGATATTTTGCTAACCCGCGAAATGGTACCGAGAGTAGATTTGTCATTATGCGTTTTCAACACAAATGTAGGACACATTACGTTTTTTAAAATCTTTTATCGTTTCAAAGTTAGGTCCATATTTACATCATAACGTCCTACATGCAATACTTTTTTTATCTAAATATAACATGTGCAATAAAATCACAGATACCATATCACGTGAAAATGTAAAAAACCTAGTTGTACATCACTATCTTTAATATGTTCCTCTATACAATGAGGATTAAATAATCAACAATATTTCATTTATAATACATACTATATAGATATTGTATTACAACCCGACACGAATAAGTTGTAACATGCTTATAGTTTTTAATAGGTATATTGGTTTTAAATGTTTTTAACTGTCATCTTTTAAGTTCTACCGATTCTAACTAACGAATTGGCTGGTAACGGTTTCAATTTTTATCATTTTGTCTACCAACAAGCCATCACTAATATTTTTCAACAGCGTTAAGTTTTTTCGAATTCAAGACTGGTGTTTTAGGGATTTTGATCGAAAGGAAAATACTAGTCAATTGATGTAAAAATTATCTCGAAATGGCACTCCGAACGAAATTTTATTTATATTCGATTGAAGCACCGTTAGGTTTAAACACCCGATAGAAGCACCGTTTCGTTGTTCAGAGCGCCTTTTCGAAGTAAGTCTTACATCAATCGACTCGCATTCTCCCTCCAATCAAAACCCCAAAAACATCGGTCTTGAATACATAAAAATTTAACGCCGTTAAATTTTTTTTTACGACAACTTGTTGGTTGAAAAAGTGATAAAAGTTGAGACCGTTACCAGCCAATTCGATAGTTGGGACCGGTAGAATTATAGAAACAAAAGGTGATAGTTGGGACCGATAACAACTTACTGATATATCTTTTTAATAGGTCATATTGGGCCTAAATCTTTACATTGATATTGTGTTGTAGGTTATTACACCCATGAACTCAAAACTAAATCTTGATAAATATATCCTCCGAAGAAACTAGAAAGTGTGACTTTATCGATCACCTTCGCAATTGGGTTTTAAAGTAACTTATTTTAGCCCGATTGAACAGTTTACAAACTTGTTTATTTCAACAACACGTAAATCAAAAGCAACAAAAATAAATAACACTATTTAGCCCAAGTAATCAATTTGGGCTAACACGCAGATACAGTTGTAAACCAATTTTAGACACAAAGGGCCTAACAGTTAGAAGTATCAAGGGCATCGTTGAAACGAATTAATAAAGTATTTGTGATCGAAATTTAGTTACTTTAAACCTCAATGGAAATTGTTGGTATGATCATATCGATACATGTTGGTAAAGCTTGGCTCGTGTTATTTTAGTAATAACACTAGTATAAGACCCGCGTTTTGATTTATATGGTATTATAATTTGTGGTTGCATAATATTACGGGGATTGCTGGAGTACTGTTAAAATCTATACATATAAAAAAAAAAGGTTTTTAAGGACATTTGACATTTATTAAGCTATCTTAGATGCATTTTTTCGTTTATTTATTTTTAAGGAGGATGACGTGGAAGCAAGGTCTTCAAAATATTTTTTGTGTAATTGGGTAATTATTATTAGATCATTGTGTAATCCTTGTTAAATAAGATTACACAATGACCCGATGGATGACACAATAACCCAACGGATGACACAATGACCTGACGGAAGACACAATGACCTGATGGAAGTCACAATGAGTTAAAAAAATGTGAAAAAAAGTTCGCTTTTTATATATCAATATTATACGTGATTTTAAGAGAAAAAATGTTCGTTTTTATTGTAATTTAGTTAGAAAAATAATGTCGTATTTAAAAGTTATAAACGTTAAAAGAAATTGGGGAATTGCCATTGTCTTGCATGTGGAGAGAGAAAATTTAAAAAAATTGGGTATGACTAAAATACCTCATCTCCTAATTTACCTAGATACCACATGTCAATCTCTTATTACTTCTTAGCTTTCTTAGATTAAAATCTTTTGTAGGTGATCCTCACTCAAATGTGGGAGAGTTATCCTACAAATAATTTTAATATAAGAAACCTAAAAAAGATTTATGACCTTTAGATCTCTCTTTAATGGTTTGGTTGAATGGCACATTAGTCATAGCCACTTTTGTTAACTTTCTCTCTTCACATGCAAGACACATGTCAATTTCCTCACTTTTTAAAAAAAGTTCATAACTTTTGGATACGATATTATTTTTAAAAAAAATTACACCAAAAAACAAACATTTTGTTATCTTTAAAAGCGCGTATAATATTGATACATAAAAAGAAATTTTTTTCAGCACTTGTCAAGTCATTGTGTAATATCATGTGATTGTGTTATATTATAATTAGTGAAATATCATTGTTATCGGTTCATTATAAGTCATTATATCATCTCATTGTAAAGATTTGTTGTGTCATCTTATGTGTTTGTAAATTATCACCGTGTCACAAATTGTTAGTATGTGTTTGAGAAATATTCAAAGAGAAAATCATTTTTTGTTACAAAATGTGAGAATGACACAATGGTAAACAAAGACACTTTTAAAAAAACTATAACTCACAATATAAATTGAACCTTCTGTCGAGGAAATTAAAACCTGACAGTTTTCCTAATGATTTTTTCCGTCGATAACATCCATTAGTGACGGATTGCTTAATTAATATCATATCTATAACTCCACACTAGCCTCTAATTTCAACTAACAGTTGTTAGAAACCGGCCATTTGATAAATATTACATTAATAAAAATAATATAAGAAAACATTGTTGAGTGTGGTTAATGTTAATTATATAGTGGACCAAAACAAGAAATGAGCAAATCGTAATATCCAAGAAATGCACGATGATATCAACCACACTGGCCGGCTTGGTGTTTTTCTTTTAGCCACAACCTCATACGTTGGCATCCGCCTACAACTAGTTAATTAATTACCCATTTCCACCATATTAGTTAGTTAGTTAATGACCCTTTCTGATTAAACACGAACATTACCTCGATCTCACGCATTCGAAGATGTCGAGGGCAACTTTTGTGGAAATCATCTTGGCGATTATCCTTCCTCCGCTTGGTGTTTTCTTCAAGTTTGGATGCAAGGTATATCTCATATCCGGCCTACATTAGCATTTATATGTTGTGCTAGCTTAGTGGGAGGTGATAAATACTGTAATACTGTCTGGATTATACCAAATAGGGGTAAGCATGTTAGGTTTACTCTCTATATGCACTTGTGTAAATCATCGTATCTGGAACACAAATTACACGATCATTCATAGTATTAGAGTATTCATAGCTCATTCTCATCAATACCTTTACAATTTAACTAAAAACACCACTTTTTAAACTATTTTTCATTTCCTACTCCCACCCTAAAAATAATCCGATTCACCATATATATCTCGATCTATTGAATTAAAGGTCAGTTAGTAACTAATAAAAAGAGTCAATGACGATGTACTAGTTCTGATGAGACATTTATCCATGTTGTCAAACCGACACACCATTTGTGTTGTACTTGGTTTGACACGTCTCGCTCTTGGACTAGTCATAATTTGATGTGGAGAATTTTTTCTTCCTGGCTACATTCATAAGACGATACATATGCACCAGCTTCCAGGGTTTGAAACTCTAGTCATCCACATCGATCACATGTAAACTTCATAAGTACTTATATGACCTTAGATAGGCTCCTCGTGCATGGTAGCAACATATACATATGCACTATTGGCTTTTACAATGGTGGTTCTAATTTTTTGTTACTTATATATTGTCATGGCCATGATACAACTTATCTTTTGCTTTTCTGTGGATGATATTTATCTTTCAAATATGGTACACTTGTAAGAATCAAGATAATTTCTAGTGGTAAGTCGGCTTTAACTTTCATTGACACTGATGCTAATCCAGTTTTCCCCCTCCCCCAGTTGAAGACCCTTTGTTCTACCATATTCTTGTTGGTATATATCCTTGCATAGTTGGAGGCTGTTTGATAAAATCTGAATCAATAAGTGATGAATGGATAAGAGGTATGAATCATTAAGAGGCTCTATCAATGAAAGAAATGTTGGGGGTAGAACTACAGATGATGATGGTAAAGTTGGGATATGTTCCATTCAGTTCCATTCAACATCTTTCTGTCCCTTAACCATTCAGGACTTAACCGAACAATTCAAATACTATTTTTTATGAAACAAATGCTCTGAATGTTGAATGATTAAGCACTGAACTAAAGCATTAAAAGCTAAAACAAACAACCCCTTACAATATTTAGCATCACTCAACCAGACATAATATGTAGTGTAATAAGTTTGTCTATACATATATATATATGCATGATTCTTTAGACCCACGTACATGCACTTTAATACACTCAAGCATATTCACCGGTTAAAACATGGGCTTCAATTATACGCATGCACCATCCATGCACTACAACTGATCTTATAACGTACTCAAACATGCACTAATTAGGAGCTAGCTAGCTTGTCCAGATATATACTTGTAAGTCCACTTCTTGTTATTTTGTATTAATTCTTGAGTGATAATTGTCATATTGGTCTTTCAAACAACAACATATTTTCTCTCATTAGATAACATTGCATTGCGGATGTTGTCAAAATATATATATATGGCGAATATGTAATATTTTGCCTAAGTTTCATTGTCATTTACCTCGTGCCTCCAAACACATTGAGATGAACATTTACTTTGTTTGGCAGAAAGTCGGGTTTGTTTTCATGTTCCATCGTCATCCGTATCTTGCCATCTTCACTAGTTAGGGTTAATTTGCTTTCATCTCTATATATATTCTCTATATATATAACGATTTTGACTCCACTTAATTAAGTAATGTTTGTCTTCCTCCCCTTCAATATTACATTAGTATTGTAAAATAAATAAGGCTAGCTAAACCCAATATATATATATATATACACACACACACACATGAACTTTCTGTTAAATTTAATGTGACTTGGTTAATAATATTGTTAGTTTAATATGATTTAGTCAAAGAATTGACCGAGTAAAGTGGGGAAGACGTGGACTAAAGGTTGAGCCGGATACTTAGCTTGAAGTTTGGAGATCATGGGAATTGTGCAACGTGGGTTTACTAGTTGTTATTTTATATTTAAGCAAGTAGCAGTAGGTAGTTTTTTATTCAAGAGTGAGAGTATTTTAATTCAGCATATTTCATTCCTTGTAATCGCTTCTATTTGAGTTTAGTAAACACAGAAAATCGTCCCAAAATCTTGTCATTGTTTCCTGCTATATCTCTGATTAACCAACATTTGGTATCAGAGCTTCGTTTACAAGATCCGTATATGCCAAAGTATCCTCGATTCAAACCGATGTCGACCTTAGCCACCACATCAAACACCCCAAAGGAAACTAGTTCAGTTTCACTTCAAATCCCTGTTTTGACAGCCACGAACTACACTACATGGTCGATCAAAATGGAGGCGGTAATGGACGCCCAAGGTCTATGGGAGTCCATTGAAACACCGGATGGAGAAGTTGTGGATCAAAAGACAAGCAAGACGGCTCGTGCTTTCCTCTTTCAAGCAATTCCGGAGGAAGTATTGTTGCAAGTGTCGAAGAAGAAAACCGCAAAGGAGGTTTGGGACTCTTTGAAGGTGAGGTATTTAGGAGTCGATCGGGTTCAAAAGCACGATTGGTGACTCTTAAGAAGGAGTTTGAGGCTCTTCGTATGAAAGACGGAGAATCCATGGATGAGTATGCTGGGAAATTGTCCGGGATGATTTCCAAATACAGTAGTTTGGGAGTAACACTTGAAGATAGTGTGTTAGTCAGAAAGCTTCTTGACACCGTTCCGGATAACTTTCTCCAGTTAGTTGCATCCATTGAACAAACCGAAGATTTAGATACCATGTTATTTGACGAAGCGATAGGTCGAATGAAGGCGTATGAAGAACGTTTGAAATCTCGTTCAACAAACAAAAGTAGTGACACCAGCTTGTTGTTCTCAAAATCAGAAAACCACCAAAGCATGAAGGGCTCGGGGAGGACTCATTTTTCTAGTGCTCGAGGCAGAGGCGAACGAGGTGGTAGAAACGGATTAAGAGGTCGTGGATCGAGTCGCGGGAGAGGTGGTCGCTGGGGTGGCGGGTCATCTCAAGAAGCAGGAAACTCATACCGAAAGCCACGAGACAAACGGTATGTGAAATGTTTTAATTGTGAGGATTTCGGGCATTACGCCTCGGAATGTAAAGGTGAAAAAGAAAAAGGTGGAGAAGCCCACCTTGCACAAAAGCTAGAAGAAGTCACACTACTGTTGAGTGTGTGTGGAGCAGAACACCAACCATGGTGTTATTGAATGAAGAAAAGGTTTTCCCACGAAATCATGAAAGCCAGAATGACGGTAATCAAGAGGTTTGGTATTTGGATAATGGGGCGAGTAACCACATGACAGGGGTGAAGGAATTGTTTGCTGAATTGGATGAGAGTGTGACGGGACAGGTGCGTTTCGGTGACGGGTCAAAGGTTCAAATACATGGGAAAGGGACGATATTGTTTGAATGCAAAAATGGAGACCAGTTGAGTATCTCAGATGTGTATTTTATTCCGGCTTTGACGAGCAATATACTAAGTCTTGGTCAGTTAACAGAAGACGATTATGATATCAGAATGCGTCATGATTTCCTAAGGATGTTCGATGAAAGGGGGAGACTTGTCATGAAAGTCCAACGGTCAGCAAATAGGCTCTACAAAATTGCATTAAAGGTCGCGAGACCCATCTGTTTAGCAACAAATATGGAAGAGGATGCATGGGCATGGCATGCAAGAATGGGTCATGCTAATTTTCAAGTTCTTGAAACAATGGTGAAGAAGGAGATGGTGATCGGAATGCCATGTATCTCACATCCAACACAAGTTTGTGAAGGGTGTCTCGTTGCAAAACAAACAAGGCAAAGTTTTCCGGATGAAGCACAATGGAGAGCATCTAAGCCATTGGAACTCGTTCACGCTGACCTTTGTGGTCCGATTACACCAGAGACAATGGCAGGTAACCGGTATTTTTTGTTAATTGTCGATGACTACAGTCGATATATGTGGGTTTTCATTATTAAAACAAAGGATGAAGCTTTGGAAAAGTTTAAGGATTTTAAAACACAAGTTGAGAATGAAAGTAAGTATAGATTGAAAATGCTTAGAACGGATCGCGGGGGTGAATTTAACTCTCAATTGTTTAACGACTATTGTCGGAAAGAAGGAATTAAGCGACAATTGACTGCTCCGTATACACCACAACAAAACGGCGTTGTGGAGCGACGAAACAGAACCGTTCTTGGAATGACTAGATCGCTACTCAAAACGATGAAGTTGCCTGAGTCGTTATGGGGGGAGGCGGTTCGTCATTCCATTTATTTGCTGAACAGAATTGCAACCAAAGGAGTCAAAAATATGACACCGTATGAAGCTTGGAAAGGCAACAAGCCAACACTTGATCATTTAAAGGTGTTTGGGTGTGTTGCGTATGCTAAGAATTTGAGCCATACTTCAAAGCTAAGTGATAGAAGCAAAGCATTGGTTCATCTTGGTAATGAAGATGCTAGCTAAGCTTATAGGTTGTTTAATCCTTTTAACAAGAAAGTGGTGGTGTCATGTGATGTAGAGTTTATTGAAAACAAAAAGTGGATATGGGATGAAGCCCAAAATGAAGAGCCTATTAATATACCAGGTTGGTTTAATGTGCAGGTCAAAGGCAAGGAGGTTGCTCAAAAACAGAGTAATGATAATGGGGAGGAGAACACTATGGCATCATCGGTTCAAGAAAAACATGGCAATCCAACTAGCTCGATACTGAGCAGTCTTCAAAGCTCAATGTCGAGCAACTTTCAAGGACTGATGTCGAGCAATTCCCAAGGCTCGAGCAACAGTGGAGCGGTTAGTAACTCGGGTTTCGACCACACACCATTGCGTGGTTTCCATTCACTACAAGAAGTATATGAAAAAACCGAACCGATTGAGGCTGAGGAACTGTTGTTAGTAGATGACCAACCAATTACTTATGAAGAAGCCATTTGTGATAATGAATGGAAGAAAGCTATGAGAGCAGAATTGGAATCAATTGAAAGAAATACAACATGGACTTTGACTCAATTGCCACCGGGTCATAAAGCAATAGGGTTGAAATGGGTATTCAAATTGAAGAAAGATGCAAGCGATAAGGTTACAACACACAAAGCGAGATTAGTTGCTAGAGGTTTCGTGCAACAAAAGGGTATTGATTTTGAAGAAGCTTTCGCTCCAGTCGCTCGGTTAGAAACAATCAGGCTTCTTTTGGCTATGGCAGCAAAGGGGAAATGGCTTGTGCATCATCTTGATGTCAAGTCAGCGTTCTTAAACGGTGAACTTAAAGAAGAGGTCTACGTAAAGCAGCCCGATGGTTTTGTAAAAGAAGGTAAAGAGGAAATGGTGTGTCGGTTGAATAAGGCACTTTACGGGTTAAGGCAGGCTCCTAGAGCTTGGAACATACGGCTGGATAAGGCACTCAAAGAACTCGGGTTTAGTAGATGTACACACGAACAAGCCGTATATAAGGTACACAATTCGAATTCAATTCTTATTGTCGGTGTTTATGTGGATGATCTTATAGTCACGGGGTCAAGTGAAAGGATGATTCAAGAGTTTAAAAGAAAGATGGAGTCGGTTTTCGACATGAAAGATCTTGGCATGTTGTCTTATTATTTGGGTATAGAAGTGGATCAAACTGAGAATGGTATAGTCATAAAACAAGAAGGGTATGCAAAGAAAATTCTCAAAATGGCAGGAATGAGTAACTGTAATGCATCACTTTGGCCCATGGAACATAAATTACAGTTAACAAAAGATGAAGACGGGAGGTCAGTGAACCCAACTGAATATAGACGGATCATTGGTAGTCTTCGATACTTGATTCACACTCGACCCGATTTGAGTTATTCGGTTGGGGTGGTAAGCAGGTTTATGCAAAATCCAAAAGAAAGTCACTATGCAGCAGTGAAACAAATATTGAGGTACATTAAAGGCACAACCGGGTTTGGTTTGAAGTACCATAAGGAAGGAGACGGAAGACTCGTGGGCTACAGTGATAGTAGTTACGGGACCGATACGGAAGATCGGAGAGGTACCACAGGTGTAGCTTTCTACTACTCAAATAACTTGATAACTTGGGCTTCACAAAAACAGCAAACAGTGGCACTTAGTTCGTGTGAAGCTGAGTTTATGGCTGCAAACGCAGCGGCCTGTCAAGCGTTATGGTTGAGACAGCTGATCAGTGAACTAACAGGTAAACAAGCTCAGAAAGTGCAGCTATTAGTTGACAATGAGTCTGCAATCGCTCTTATGAAGAATCCGGTTTTCCATCAGCGAAGCAAACATATCGATACCAAGTATCACTTCATACGGGAGTGTGTGGAACGAGATAAAGTACTTGTTGAACATGTGAGCGGGAAGCTACAGAAGGCGGATATATTAACAAAGGCTTTACCTCGGGTCAAGTTCGTTGAGATGAGGGCATTGATTGGTGTTGAAGAATTGAAGACCCAAGTCAACATTAAGGGGGAATGTTAAATTTAACGTGACTTGGTTAATAATATTGTTAGTTTAATATGATTTAGTCAAAGAATTGACCGAGTAAAGTGGGGAAGACGTGGACTAAAGGTTGAGCCGGATACTTAGCTTGAAGTTTGGAGATCATGGGAATTGTGCAACGTGGGTTTACTAGTTGTTATTTTATATTTAAGCAAGTAGCAGTAGGTAGTTTTTTATTCAAGAGTGAGAGTATTTTAATTCAGCATATTTCATTCCTTGTAATCGCTTCTATTTGAGTTTAGTAAACACAGAAAATAGTCCCAAAATCTTGTCATTGTTTCCTGCTATATCTCTGATTAACCAACACATTCAAGAGGGAGAACAAAAGACGATCACATAAAAGTTAAAAGAATAGCTAGCCACTAGTACGTACGTACGTGTTTGTTCTTAATACAAACTATGGTTGTGTTAAACATTGGATCGATCGACCACTTTGTTGAATTATTACAATGTACGTACTAGCCATAATAATGACTTGAAAATGTATCTAGCTAGTGACAGTTAGTACGAAAGTTCTTGTACCCGATATTTGTATCAAAGTATTTGTTGGTATGTATGTATGTTTATATACTTACACTCTATTGATATTGATGATGATGATTAAATATATATGTAACAAAGTGTACGTTTGCTTGTTTGAATAATATATATGTAGGTGGAGTTTTGGATATGTGTGCTTCTAACCTTGTTTGGGTGGATCCCTGGAATTATATATGCGGTCTATGTCATCACCAAGTGACGTACGTACGTACGTTGAAATATATACATATAAGAGAAGCTAGGTACGTACGTGACCAAATGTTGATTTGAAAATATTAATTAATTATTTCAGATATATATATATATATATATATTATATGTTTATTATCTTCTTAAGTAACTATTGTATATATTAGTCGTATAAGTTAATTAATAAAAGTATATGAATTTTAATGACTATACTTGCAAACTAATTTATCAAAATAGTTTCTTATAATTCTGTCAATGCATGAATGGAAAAAAGAATGCAAAAATTGATGTGACAGAAAAACTAATGAGTTTATTATCCACGTAAAAAGAAGAAACATAACTCTACGAGTCAAGTTATACTTTTTTTTTAAATATATTTTTCTTGTAGTTTAGACTCTAAAATTAATTATTATTATTATTAATAAAATATTTGAGAAAAATTAGGAAAAAAATTATTTAATTATGAATCTTGTGTTACTTTTTATTTTTTATGCCATTCCCACTCAAAGTCTTAATTTTGTATATTGATTTAATTAAACAGGTGGTGCTTTGGTGGACACATTATCGAAGGGATATGATCAAGGAATGAACTAATGCAAATTAGCATATGCATGGCTTAATTGAATCCTTTAATTTGGTTTCTTATTTACTTTGTACTTTTTAATAAATATTTACCACTTAGTATTTTTTTTAAAACAACGATTGATAAGTGAACGCCTTATGACTAATGTATTCAATTAGTTTGAGACTAATTAAAGTATTATATTAAATCAGTGTAATCAAGTCAAAAGTATCTTGTTTGTTTGTCTTAACTAAATTCCTTTAAACGTATCACAACGATTACCCTGCTCGATCACAAATCAGACCTAAGAACACGAATATGTTAAACATGAAATTTGATCTCACCTCTTTCTTTAATTTTACAAAACTTCACTAAAAAATTAACCATTTACTTATAAGAAAATATTTGAGTAAGTGTGGTTTAATATAATGAAACAAAATAAGAAATGGGCAAATAGGAATAGATCCAAGAAATGCACCACATGCATGCATGCACGTACTTGGTGTTTTCAATTTCTTTGCAGCCCCATATATTATTTATTTCCATCATATTAATGAATGAGCGTACCGTACGTACATTAACTGCTGATCAAATACATTACACTTACTTCGATCTCAATTAGCTAGCATTCAAAGATCCATATATGTCGACTATAACATTTATAGAAATCATTTTGGCTATTCTCCTTCCTCCTCTTGGTGTTTTCATCAAGTTCCGATGCAAGGTACGCTATACATATCCATCTCATATCCGGCATCCATGCATACACTACTTAATTTTAACCCACGATGACAATATTATACGTGATAGGTATATTGTAATATAGGATTACGCCAAATAGGGTTAAGCATGTTAGGGTTAGGTTTACTCTCAATATATGTTCGTGCAAATTGTGGACACAAAACGCATGATCATTCATGGTGTTAGAGCGTTCATAATCCATTCCCCATCCCAATCCTTGTAATATATATAACTAAAAATTAAACATATATCATTTTCTAAATTTATCTGTTTAAGTTTTTTAGTTTTGACGACTCTATGTTTCCAACTTTCAATTTGCCACATTTCCCCCTCCATCATATGACTTAATTTCTTCTTATATGGGTGACAAGTCGTCCCTTGATCATAGATCTTATATTACCATATTCAGCTAGCCATGACATCCACGTGTACTCATCTTAGAGCCACTTAAGTCCAAGATGGTATTACCAATTAAAAGGCTAGTTGGTAAGAGACGGACATCATGTATTAGTTATGATGATCAAGACAAATTTTATCTGTGTTGTCAAACGGACACCATTGGCATTGTACTTAGGTTGGCATGTCTTTCTCTTGGACTATTCATCAGTTGGATCTGGAGAACACTTTTCTTCATGTCTCCATTCATGAGACAATACATATGCACCAACCTTCAAGTTTTGGGCATCCTAGTAATCTAAATTACATATATATATGCCGACTTCAGAAGTATTTATACGACCTTAAAGAGACTCCTCATGCGTGATAGAAATGGCTTGCCTCCTAGCTACATGGGTTATTGACTTTTACAACACTTGTTGGTTCTAATTTTTCATTATTTATATATCTGATACAACTTATCTTTTGCTTTATGTCGATGATGTCTATCTTTCAAACTCGCTATGCTTGACTTAACTGTCAAGATGACTATTTGTAAATTGTAAGTTGTCTTCCCACCCCCGCCCCCCCTCTTTTTGAAAACCCATTGTTCTACCAAAGTCTTTGATGATTTATTGTATAGCATGCATTCACTCAATCATACATCTCATATGTAGGGCAACAAGTTTGTCTATATATGCATGATCCTCAAGAACCACACTCTAATGCACTCAAGCATATTGGTTCATTAGTGGCACATTAGATTGATCATGCATGGACTTCAACAATATATATGTGTCATCCACTTCTGTTTTTTTAACATGTTCAAAAACTAATTAGGATGCTACTTCTTGTTATTAATTGTGTATTCTTGAGTGATAATTTTACGTTATCGATCTTAATTGATCTTCCAAAGGCCAAGATACCTTCTCTCGATCATTCAAGTTTGCTTATCGATGTTGAAATATACTGAATTTGTAATCTTCATTTTGAGTTTCATTGTCTCTTACCTTGTGCCTGCCTTCATGATTGTCTAACAATGTTAGGACCTTCTATTTGTCTACTAATTAACCCAATTTAACATCAACATACCAAACATATTGAGATGTAATCGTCTTTCATTCTCCCAGCCTAGAATGTTTGTAAACTTTGTGTCGCAAACATCAACACAAATTAATGTTAGATAAAATTTGGTTGTGTTAAACAATTCCCCAACATTAATATTGAACTACTTACAATTGTAACAATGACTTAAAAATGTATGTATGTATGTATATATATAGTGACAAGTATAAAAGGTTTGCAACCAATAGTGTATATCAAAGTATTTGTTGTAATTTTGTTTTAAGTGATAAGGGTTCAAGTGATCAAGTATGTTGTATTGTAAATTAACATGATGATTAACGTAATTATTTGGCGTAAAATTAAATTTATAGGTGGAGTTTTGGATTTGTGTGCTTCTGAGCTTGTTTGGTTGGATCCCTGGAATTATATTTGCGGTCTATGTCATCACCAAGGAATTGAACATTGACAAATAACACAACCTAGCTTATAAGAAGGTAGATTTGAAATATATATTCTTTTGGGTTCTTTAATTTTTGTTTTTTTAGAAATAAATAACATACTTATATAATAGTCTTATAAGTTGATTAATAAAAGCTAGTACTAGTATATGACTTGCACACTAGTCAATGTATGGATGAATGGGAAGTTACACTAGTTCTATTAACTTCTTTTTTTTTAATTCTGTCAATGTCAATGAATGGGAAATTACACTAGTTCTATATATATATGTGAAAGAAAAACTAATAGCTTTGAGGTCATAATATATTAATTATTCACGTAAAAAGAAGAATATAATTATAAGAAACATAATATAATATTCTACGAGTATAGTTATACTAACGACAAAACGATGCTTTATCGGGGTGTTTAAACCTAACGGTTCTTTAACCGGATGTATAAATTTCGTCGTTTGGATCATCGTTTCGATGAAATTTTTATATCAATAGACTCGTATTCTTATTCCGATCAAAAACCATAAAACGTCGACCTAAAATTCAAAAAAAAGTTAACGCCATTAACTTTTTTAACGGCGGGTCCATTAGTGGTCAAAATGATAAAAGTTGGGACCGCCAGCACATATTTCAAAAGTTGGGACCGGTAACGGCCAAAAACTAATAGTTAGGTCCGTTAATATCCAATATTCCTTGTTTCTTTGTGCGGTGGCTTAATTTGTAGGCTGAAGAGTTTTCACTCGCTTTTAATAAAAGGTACAATTGCATGTTTACCCTTATAAAACTTAATCTATTTAATAGGCCTTAAGCCCGTTTTAAATAATATGAGCCCACAATAATAAAATCAATATTCATATATTTAACTTAAGCAAATAAATTATAATTTAAAAACAAAATAAATTATAAATTAGTTTGCCCCCGATCTAACGCTTATGGTCACAGCTTAGTTAGTCATATTAATTTATCGGGTCCGAACATTAAAAATCCAATAGTCATGACGATCATCTAACTACACATCACTACTCTTAATAAGTTATGACACTTTAAAGTCATTTCATATTAGTACTTAGTAGTAAGAGCTTACCATGACAAGAAAATAGACTTATGACAAACATCATCATTTGTTAGATATTATAACGTGATTGAATTGACTAGTTCACCAATTTAATTAGAATATTTATCAAATAAGTCAGGCGGTGCAGAGTAAATATTTGTTTGAGTTTATTGTAATCTTTGATACGATAATCTCCTTTTAAGAATAAAGGGTGACAGCCCGTGACTAGGTCCAAGAGACAGAAGGCATTGAAAATTAGTCATAACTTATATATAATACTTTCTTTGATGTGATTTTGAATAATTACAACAATTAAAATTGCCTGATGAAGTATGAGCCGGCAGTGCAATTAGTATATTTTGGTTCTTAAACATAAATATGTTTTATTTTTTCTTTATTGTGTTGTTTGATATGTTGGATTTATACTTTTGTGTTGTATTGTTGATTGTGTTGTTTTCTAAAAATTGCGTTGCATTTTATATTTGTCGGATGTGCTAGATTTGAGTAAAACGATAAGGTTTTGTGCTAGAATTTATTTTTTTATTATAGTGAATTTTTCAATATTTTTGTGAATGTGTTTTGTTTTAAATGCATTGGACTTTTCAATGTTATTTCTAAATCTGCTAGATTTTTATTATATATATATATATATTACATTTAGAATTCACGTGAACAGTAATGTACCGCTTTTGTTGCGTTACGTACTGCGGGTGTTACGTGTGGTACCGTTTTTGTTATGTGTGGTACATATTTTGATGCGTGAGGTATTGGTATATAAATGCGTTTTTTTCTCTTTCTTCCCACCGATTACGCTCATCTCTCTCTCACCGTCTGTTTGTTCTCTCTCTATGGTATCGCCTTTTGTGGTTGTTACCAGCGAGTTGGTTGTTTCCGATTGTTGTCCGGTGACGACGATGATGGTTCTTCTGGGTTTTTGGGTTTCGATTCCTCCACCTATGTGCCGATGGATGTCGATGGTGGTCATGGCTCTTTCTTCCCACCGATTACGCTCATCTCTCTCTCACCGTCTCTTCGTTGTTTACGCCGAGTTGGTTGCTTCCGGTTGTTGTCCGGTGACGACGATGATGGTTCTTCTGGGATTTAGTGTACGTTTGGTATGAAGGAATGAGAGGTGGAATGGAATGGATCATTACGAGGGAATGGAAAAAACGTGTTTGGTTGCTCAATGGAATGGAATGAACCACTACGAAGGAATGAAAAAACCCTTCTTTTCATTCCATCCATCCCCCTTGTTTTTTTTTTCATTCCCTCAAGGAATGGAATAATTTTTTAATTCATGACAAGAACCATGACCCGACACATGACCCAAACCTTGACCCTACTATACACACAAGTACCCATGAACCGACCCATGT
The DNA here is from genome assembly GCA_030867185.1 of Tagetes erecta. Classification (NCBI taxonomy): domain Eukaryota; kingdom Viridiplantae; phylum Streptophyta; class Magnoliopsida; order Asterales; family Asteraceae; genus Tagetes; species Tagetes erecta. Next base: position 10,123,261 of record CM061490.1, read on the forward strand.
CCTAACCCACAGCTTGAACCATGACCCAACCTATGAACCGAACTTGGGTTTAACCCATGAACTGACACATGACCCGAGTCATCAATTGACCCGTGACCCGACCCATGTCGATCCATGCCCTGAACCATGGCCCCAACCATAAATCCGACTCATGGCCGAACCCGTGTCTCGTACCATGACCGACCCATGTCCCGATCTAAGACCCAACACATGAACCAATTCATGAACCAACTAATAACTTGGTCCATGAACTGACTCATGACCTGACCCATGAACCGAACCATGAACCGACCAATATGGCGACCAATTCCTCAAACCGTGACTCGAACCATGGCCCGACCCATGTCTTGATCCATGTCCTAATTGATGTACTTATCCATGTATCGAACCATGCGCCGATTCATGGCCCGAACTAAGACCCGACCCATAACCATGACAAGATATTTTTGTTACTTTTAGAGATTTGTATTTTTTTCGTTTTTTTCCTTCCTACTAAACAACAAGTACTGATTCATTTCATTCTTGTAAGGTAACCAAACATGATAATGGAATGGAATAGTCCATTTCATTTCTTTGTTTATTCCTTTCCATCATTCATTTAATTCTCTCGTCCATTCTATTACCCCATACCAAACAGACCCTTAGGGTTTTGATTCCTCGATCTATGTGCCGGTGGTATTTACTGCTGTTGATGGACGTCGATGGTGGTCATGGCTCTATTTATGAGTTTTTACCTGTTGATGGTTGCCGATCCAAGGATCTGTGCGACCATTAGGCTTGCTTTTGCAAATGCTTGGTTCCGGCTGTTGAAGCCGGTTATGGTTACTGGCCCTTGGATTTGGGTGGCTTTTCGGTTGACCTGTGACCATGTGGTGCTTCTTCTGGATTTTTGGGTTCCGATTCGTTGATGGGTGTTTTGTCGTTCGTCTCCGGTGGTCTCTACGACCGCGTGGGGATGTTGATGTTGCTCATGGCTTTATTTCTGCCGTGGATGGTTGCCGACCGAAGGATCTGTGCGACCATTAGACTTGCTTCTGCATGTCTTTGGTTTCGGCTGTTGAAGCCAACGATGGCTTTCAATTGAATTGCTGCATTTTGAAATGGTGTCAACAGTGTTGGACCGCATTTGTTGCGTTACGTATTGCGATCATTACGACCGGTACCGCATTCGTTGTGTTTGGTACTCATTTTTATGCTGATATGTGGGTTGATATGTTGTTGATTTTACTTTTGGGCTGTGATGAGGTGCTACAATCTACAGAATAACATTGTAGATGGCGTGACGGGTGTAAATGGCAGGTTTTATCCTTGTAACTCACCTAGTAGCCAAAACATTTTTTTTTTGCTCCGAGCCTAAAAAAATTTAGTCCAAATGATTTGTTCCTAATTTGAAACTCCTTTTGATTATTGTTGTTCGATGCTTTTGCTTCTTTTGGGTTTTCTTAAATTTATGTTTTTGAAAAACGGTTATCACTGTTGGTTGCTTGATCATTGAGTGTATCGCTGTTTTGGGTTTATAAGTAAACAATACGGCCCCGCAGCGAAGCGCGGGGACCGTAACTAGTTCTTTTCAATTAGAATTTGCTCTTTGAGCATGTTGTTATATGTTAAAACAAATATTTTTCTGCAAAATAGCTAAGTAGGTGTTATTGTGTTGTTTTACGATGAAACAACACAAGATGCGCTGCATTGCTGAAAAACAAACATAAAGCATGCAGTTTTAGCGCAAAGTTTTCACACAAATAGCACATAATATTTATTTATTTTTGTCAAAACAAGATGTTATTTAATTTATTACACAACAGTATAAAAAAACAAAAATTTAAGGAGAAAAATCCAACTTTTTTTATTGATTAAAGATATAAAATCAAAAGAAATAAATTATCTGAATTCGAAGCTCTAAATTTACAAGATATGAGCTAGCGACAACGATGCTTACTTCCCTCAGAGCTTGACTCGAACTCGAAGTTGACATTGCAACATTCTCTGCCTTTAGAACTGAAAACCCGACCCGGCCGGTATATACAATGCATGGCACATGAATTGGAAAATAATAACCCAAATAGATACAATGTTGAAAAAACAACAAACAGGAGTTGTTTTTATAGATGGCTGCTTCCTTTTGGTTTGTTCTTCAAAAGAATAGGCCCTTCTTTTTCACCTTCTTTTTCTCAACAGCCTGCAACACTTCCATGTTATGTCATCATACAATACATGTGATGATACCATATATCATCAATATACAGCCAATTATGTCTCAAAAGTGTAGAAAGCCACCAGGACGCACCACGTGTCCCAGGGGTGCAAATGACACCTAATCCAGACACCTTGTTATAAATCCTAACACCCGGTTGAAATAGTCTTGACACCATGCTATAAATCCCGACACATGTTGTTCGCACACAGTTCAACACACATTAAGTTTTATTAAAATATATAGCAACACTATAGTCAAAATAAAGATACAAAAACGTTTGATTTTGTGGTGTAATGTTTCAGAAAAACAATGTAGTACAAAAAAGTTATTTGTGTATAAAAAATGGGGAACTTTCAATAACATCCATTGATTTTTCTTGATCAATGGTCTGGGATCCTTCCTTCCTACAGTTAGAAAGAAATGGTTTTTAGCATAACCCAAACCTATATAATATATATAATCAAGGGGTTGACTATTTGTGTCTTATGCTTGTCTCACTACATGATCATCATAGCTAAAAATTTGAAGTGAGACGTACCCGTTTGATAAAGTATCTCAATGTGAGAACAATTATATCCCTTGAACTGCAAAATTATAAAACTTTGTTTAAGCAATAAAAACGGATCTACATAAATTCCCACAATAACCATTAGCATCTAAACATAGAAAAATATCCTTCAACACTGTAGGTTGTGATGTACATTATTAAAGGCATGCGTCTTCAACTTTTTTATTTCAAAGTGGGACAATTTTGTTCGAATTTTTTTTTATAACTGGTCAAACAGGGGGTTAATAAAGAAATTTAAAGAACAGGAAACGGTCATACTGTTTAAAAGTTGCGTTAAGTATACTAGTGTTTACAACCTCATACATTGTTATGAATAAAAGAATAGACGGGGAAATAAAATGTTGGTAGGCTAAGCTGATACAATGTTATGACATCCAACCCATTTTACCCGCTAATAACTTGAATGTTAAAATGTGAGTGAATGTGAAAAAGACTCAAGAGTGAAGAAAATGCCATCGTTAGGGGCATGGAAAGATCCATATATATTTGAAACTTAAAGTGTACAAAATACCATCACCTGATAGCAGCTGATTCTTGCTCCACTTGTAGCCATCTCTCAACACTTTCCGAACCAAAAATAAAAAATTCTAGCGGATTTCCACATGGAATATATACCTGAAAATGTCAATTTAATTTATGAATCAAACTAAACAAACTGAAGTGAAGCTCGTTCATTTGAAATAATGTCACAAAGAACTGCTACAAACCTCTTCCACTTTAGGAAAAACGGAACTAATAACATTTAAAATTAAAAGGGCAGGAAAGCATACTGTTGTGGTTGGACAGAACTTTTCATTGACTGGAGTGCCACTACCCTTGATGTTAATTCCATCTTTTTTTATCACTAATGTAACTGGCTCCCATATGCCAGTGTGTTCATTCTGTACGTTAACAGAGAAAAGAATAAACTGTTTAGGGGAAGCTTCTACTAGAGGGGGCAATTTCAACCATTTCCTTATTTATATGTCGATTCGGGTTATTTTCACTAACGGGTCAAATCAAAAGGGTTAGTCAAAGGAGACAGGTAAAATGAGTTTGAAAGTTGTGCATAGTGTATTTTTAATGCATAAAAATGTCTACATTATTTCATTTGAAAAACTGATAGTTACCAGAATAAATAGTTTTTGCAACATATTTGACACGCTAAATATGTTCTTAAAAATATCAAAAACTTTGAGCCAAAATTGTTTGTTGTCAAGACAACCTAACCAATTATACCAATTTGCCATTCTAGCTACTAGTAACACAATATAATGATTAATGATCCATAAAGAAAATCATACCCATAAGGACAATCTGTGTTCTGCATAACCAGCATGAAGAGCTTTTCTGATATGGTCATGCATATCAGGATCTGTACGAACAAGGAAAACAGGTAGTTCAATACAGATTGTTTTCCACAGAAACAAACTATAAGCTAGGAAAACTAACATCTGGAGGCAAGAAGAAAGAAATAAGAAAAGCGTACCACATACAATTTTTCTGTGCTCATTGGCAAAAACCTTTACAAGGTCACCCTGAAAATGTAGCACAAAAACAATCATTATATGAAGTATCATGGATTTGCATCAGATAAAAGCAAAAATGATCCAGATATACAATACAAGCAGACATGACAATGCATATTGCACCATTATATATCATATTTGATATATCAAATAAATGAAAATCACAAATCAACTTGCAGGTAAGTTAGAATACCTTTCTCTTTCTATTATCCATGGGCTGGACTTCAATGGCAAGGTATGTATCAACATCATCAGCAGTAACAAGATAACTTGGTTGCTTCGCACCTGTTTCACAGCTTCTCCGATCAAAATGAATAAGAATATAATAAAAGAACAAAATCGTAAGACCATAAGGAGGAGTACCATCTATATAGTTAACGGACCCATCTTCCATATGCCGTACCCACTGCAAAATATATATAAAAATAAGAACATAAATAATAATACTAGAAGGGATCAATACAAGCAGCATGAAGAAATGTAACTGAACTTCAATAAAAGTTTTAAAGAACTAATTACAAAAACTTAAGCTGGTGACATAAGCAGTACCTCAAAATTGCAACTTGTAGTTCCATTGCGAGAGTATCCGCTTGCTAGAAGTTCTCGACCTGGTAAAGCGTCCCCTGAAATTTGGAGAGACTCCACTGTAGGTAATGGATCATCATCTGCAGCTGAACATTGACACGGTGCAATCAATGTTTGACTAACTTATGCTAAAAGCCAATAGGCCAGTGTAGACACAAGCATTATTATTACTTATTAGAGTCAGCAAAATGGCCCAGTCAGACAAGTAATCCTGTCATAACGGCAATTTTTGGTACAAGATAGACAGGTCAGATTGCTGACACAAAACACTTTTGCCAAAAAGTTTAACTTCATTTTATAAACAAATTGTGTGTTACTCAACTTGTTAACTATTTATCTTATTTTATCCATCCAACACGTTAGATATAAATCAAAATCCACATTGACCAACTCATAAGAAACGGGTTGAATTGCCACATTAATTTATTACCTTCAGAGAAGGAAGAACCAGGTTCTTCAAGAACTGGAGTTAAATATGGAGAATACGAGTTAGGATCTTCATTTGTGGTTGTATATGGTGAGTTCTTGGAATTCCAATTTGCAAATGGTTCTCCTTCGTTTCCTTCGTTACGGTTTCCCTCAATTTCTAAATTGTCAGCATCATTACTGCTAACCGGATCACTGAATGTAACTTGTTTATTGGTATTTTCCTCATTGTTACTAGTCAGATACGAATTACCCTGATTTCTAGTAACATTTGCGTGTATCCCTAGAGCATGATCATTTCTGCAAAAAGTAACTATTATTAAAGATTATATATACCGAAGAGTCAAACACAATTAGGTGGTTAGAGCACAAAATTTAACTGGATGAACCATCATGATCTAATGGGTTTTAGTTCTCACCTGTTTATGAGAGGTGAATACCTCCCTGAATCAGGTCCCAAATTTTCTGCAACACCGGCTGAATGCCCTGCTTCATCCCAGTCTCTTGCAGACACAGGGTCAGATGAACTTGGTACTTGTCCATCAGAGTATGCTTGTTGTGGGATCAATTCAAGCGTGTTTTTGTTCTATAAAATGTGAACTTCTGAGAATCGTACTAGATGCTGGTTTATAACAGTAAAACCAGGAACAGTTTGATATTGTTACCCTACCCCGAAAGGATGCAGTGGTGATTGTGCATAACTTGAGGGGTTCGCATTAGAACGCCAGACTGCTAGCTGATATTGAGACTCTTTTAGCTTTGTCTGGAGAACCCACAAGAGACTAGTCATTCACACGGATATTAAAAACCAGAAGTGAAATCAGATTAACTTGTCAGCCAGGTCTAGAGGCGGCAGGGTAGGCGAGTTGGGTAACGGGTCAATATTTGGTCCAGGTAGAAATAAACTTTTAACTTTCGGGGTATTGGTTGAAACACGCTTCGTTATGTTGGGTTGACCCAAAACAGTGTGTGTTCATTGTTTTTTATAAAGAATTGCGTTGATATGATTACAATATATCCTTATATAATATAGCAAAACAAAAAAAACTTATGTGGCATATTTTTAAAGCTTTTAGCTTATGTGGCATTGTTTGAGAGTTTATCTCACAATAATGATTTTTTATTAAAATATGTATATAAAATATATTATAATAAAACTACTTATATTTTTTGTCCCCTAATATTTTGGATAATTATGAAAAATTTAAGAGTATTTATATTTTTAACCCTTACTACAAGGGGTGTATATGAGTCAGTTTATATTCGATAGGGTTTAATGATCTTTTTATTAAAATATGTATATAAAATATATTATAATAAAACTAATTATATTTTGGTCCACTAATATTTTTGAATAATTATGAAAAATTTAAGAATATTTATATTTTTATCCCTTTACTACAAGGGGTGTACATGAGTCGGTTTATATTTGATAGGGTTTAAAAATGAAACTTATGGATAAAGTTAATAATAACATACAATTAAAGACCTCAGCGTTTTATAAATATACATACCATTTTTATACGATTTAAAAAAAATAAACTACACCATAAAACTGAGCACTTTATTCTCTTTAATTTGAATATAATATTGCTATACTAGAAATCTAATTTTTAAAATATATCATGTGTTCCGGTTTACCACGGTTTTGTCTCAAAACTGAATGAAACATCCATGAACATCCTTAAAAGCATCACTTGAATGTTGTGTTCCCGAGCGTAGCGCGGGCACTAAACTAGTATATATATATATCAATTTAGAATTCATTTTTTCTTGAGAACAAAAAGTACAACTTTCACGAACCATAGAGGGAGGCAAACTGTTGAATTTTTCGTAATATAAATTGACCAAAATGCTTATAATTCTACTAATGTTAACATCTATTTAAAAAAAGTATGATTCGTGAAGTCGTTTGTTAGAATGCATATATGCACCCACAATGTGCGTTTGTGTACAAGTAATGTGGGTGAATATATGCATTTAACAAACGACTTCACAAATCATATTTTTTTAAATAGATGATAAAATTAGTTGAATTATAAGCATTTTGGTCAATTTATATTATAAAAAAACAACAGTTAAAGCGGTTCCTAAGTTGTTCTCAAAGAAAAAAGTGTTCTTAATAGAAGGTGACCCTCCATTCAATTGAGAACACAAATTTACTTGAGAACAAAAAGTACACATTCTCAACCAATCATATTATTTCTTTTCTTTTTGAATTTTTAAAAATAAGGTAGTCACATTTAAAAAAATGAGGATCATATTTTCATTAATTCCTAATTTATGAATGAAATTAAACAAGTAGACAGCACATTACTCTTAAATTCATAAAGTATTCAGTCGGTCTTTCAAAAAGACGTGTTCGAAACGTGAGAAAATGCATTGTGCATCTCTGCATATGTGTAAAAGAACCTATGTGCATATATGCATTATTAAAAAGTACATGTATGCATTATTAAAAGTGCATATATGCATCAAAAGAAAAAAAACATGTATAACCGCTAACCGCCTAGTAACCGCCTGTTATATTAAAATAATAATTAACTAAAACTCTAGAAAAATCTTATTGGTTAAAGTTTGTACTTTTTGTTCTCAAGTAATATTGAGTTCTCATTTGAGAGTCCCCCTCTCTCTCTCTCTCTCTCTCTCTATATATATATATATATATATATATATATATAATTACACCAATAATCAGTTTTGGAACGAAGTGAATACATTAGAATACACTTTGGGATAATTTCAACCTGTCACTTAGGGGGGATTTCAACCTGCGTGACCTATTATACACATTGACCATTCCCTTTTTGGCTTAACCTTCTGATATTACTCATTTAACCTGAATCCGCGTGCTCATAAGTAAATGGATTAATATTTACACCTCTAGACTCAAGTCATTAGACACACAAACAGAACATACCTCTACACCTACGAGCTTCTCTTGTAAATGTCTAAAAAGAACCTATCAACAAAAAAATATCCATCAGTTAGATAACAGGAAGGAGAATATTTGAAAGAATAAAGAAGATCAACCACACTCCTTGAGTGGAAGACTGGAAGTGCATAACTACATATATTAATTTATGAGGGCAAAACAACTATCTGTTTGCAACATGGAAAAGAAAACAATTCTTTCTTTTCATACAAGCAAATGACTGTTTATATGGCCTAGATATAACTCAATGTAAGTTTAAAAAGTTTTACCCGAAGTAACTGGTGTCAGTAATATACCATACCAGTCTCTTATGTTACGTATCTCAACCGTTATCAGATATATATTTGCCTTTCTCTGGTGTCTTGAAATATTAACTCCTAACACTTGCTAGTTCTATTAATGTTCATTCCAATTATAAACTGGTACTATTACTAGAAGTACTTAAAGTAGACACCAAACCAAAACATTAGAAGAAAAACGGCCACAGGCTAATTAGTACAAACCTTTACATTACTAACGATGGACTGGGCATCAACAGCTGGTGGCTGAAGAGAATATTCAGCAAGAAGGGGCATCAAAGATGATACAAATGTTGATCTTTCTTCTTGTGCATCCTGAAAGTATATTTTGTACACAAGTAAGAATTATCCTGGTTGTTGGTGCTGACTAAATATTGAACAAAGAGTAAGTACCTGTAATGCATATGTTAGGCGTATATTTTCTTCAATAATGTCTTGTCTGTAAGACAGGGCTTTAGATTCTGCATCAATAAGGTCCTTTTGCTGCTGATCGAAGGCCTACAGCATTCATCATAATGTTAGTATACTGTATGGTTAGGAAAGAGGACATTAGAAATATAAGCAAAAATCTTGCTGACCAAACGCATATAAGCAATTCGTTTCTCCAAAGCAATCTTCTCACTGTTTATTTGGGCTTCCTGTAAACCATAGCAGTTGTAGTATTACTACCATAAAAGTAAAGCAAAAGAAACTATACAAATTGACCCAACAGGTTAATGAGTCATTTTTAGTAAAAATCAAAACTGATAGGGTTGAGTTGGCGTGAAAAACAAATATTTGGTTCAATCAACTTGGGTTTATGTTAGGGGGGGAACCCTAAACACTAACCCCTAACCTGGACACTCTAATAGCATAAAGTTAAACTTTTTACGCATTGGGGATTGATGTAATAAACTTGGCTTTATGTTAGAGGGGGGCATACTAACAAATATTTGGTTGAAGTTCTAACATGTAACATTTTATAAATTAACTTAATCAACTAGAACCTATTACAGTAAATGGCAATCATTGCAGTGAGCTGGTCAAAGTGGGATTATAAAATAGTAAGATGCTGGTTAGTGAAACATGAAGGATCTAAAGCCTACTTTATAGTTAGGACATAACTCACAAGGCCTCCAAAATCCACTGGATGGTCCAGCATTCCCTTTTTAGGTAAATAATTTGTTTTGACTTTTGACCCTTTTTAACTAAACATTCTCTAAAACACAACCATCGACACACGCATAAGAAATAGAGAAAATGGGTCAAAACTGCCACCTCTAGTACAAACCTTCAAGAGCATAAGAAGGTTACCTTGATTGAATAGTCAGCAACATGCTTTCTCAAAAAAAAAATCTCTTGCTCATGATCTTGAGTGTCAATAACAGCCTATGCACATACATATTGCAGGCATACAAGCTTTATTCCTCAAAGAGTTGGATAAACAACAAAAACCACGAACCTAACAGATAGACGCCTATACCTGATTTGAGGGGTTTAGGAGGATGTCAGCATTTTGTACCTCTGAAACTGGCATGAGCCCATGTCCATGTCCAGACACATTGAACTGTGGATCAAATTCTGATTGATACCTGCCATTGTGTGAGAGGAATTCATTATCGTCGATATAGGTGAATGAATAACATAATATACTTGATCCATTAATTTATGTCCAAAACCCAAAATAACCTCGAAGGAGAAAATGATGACGTGGATGCTGAAGAGAACATGCCCCCTTTATTCGTTGTTGTGTGATCACTGGGAACCATCGTAACTGCTTCATTTATCTTTTGGGTATCCATGGAATCCTTATTCAGTAGTGGTGTGGATGAATCATAGAAAGCAAAGTCATTTCTCATCTTAATACCTCCTGATGTTTGCCTCTTTGCTGGAGGTAAATAACCATGATCATTACAATGACCAATGGAGTGACTATTTCCAGCGTTTATATCACTTGATTTCTGCCATAAAATTAATACTCATTCTTCTACAACAAAAAAAAACAACTTGCAGAGCTCAACAGCATGCACTAAGTCACACCAAATGTTCAGATTCAGCAACACATGTAGAAAACCAAAGCATTATAAACACGGTTCATACTTGAATGAAGTTACTTAGCATAAAAACGTTTACATGATGCAGTCCTCATTTGCAAAATTCAGGTGGTGAGATTAGACCTACTGTAAGCATTGTTATTGACGTTTGCATAGAATATCAATCCTCTTACCATTCAACTAGGCCTGGTGTTCTTTGTAAAATTAATGTTGATGAAGAATAGAACTTTAAATATGTAGTTAGTACCGGTACAAAAAACAAAGAAGGTGATTATTAACATGGTCATAAAGCTCAAGCTCACAAACAAGACAATCATAAGTTCACATTAATGACAGGAAATGACAGCAATACGCATAGCGATAGTAAAACTTGCAGAAGCTAAAACTCATTAAAACAGGAAATCTTGTCCTTACTAATCAGAATCTACAACTTAAATAGTTAAAGAGAAACGAAGGAATTAAACAAAATGTTTACTAATAGAGTGATAGTATTAATCTGCCACAGACTAGTCAACCTAAAACAATATAACTCTAAATCCCCTAAAACTCAGTCAATAATGCATACTTATATAGTTATGTCTGAACATTTATCTATAAATTCCGAACATCAGTTTCTTAGAATTGCAAATAACTTCTAATTGTTTGTGTTCTCAAAATCAGTAATCACGGTTATCCATTCATATTATCTTTTCTAGGTGTAATTGTTTTGTTTCTTGGCGTTGGTTATTTTACTCTTCACCGGGGTAATTATAGTCAGTCTTGTAAACAGCCAGTCAGTACCTGGTATCAAGTCAGTCCAAAGAGGTAAGTATTCTCCATATATAGTTTTGTGTTCACAATGGAATAATTATACTTTAAACCCTTTTAGTAGTTATCACTGATTCGACATCTTTAGGGCCATATCAATGAAGGGTGAACTTCTAAGTAACACAGCTGATCTTGATCTTCCATTACGTAAGTGCTTTTGTACTGATCAACTTAGTGCGAGGTATTATACCTAAATTTTAAAAGAGAAGTTCTGTGGCATTTTGCCACCACCTTCTCGTCTCACCGTCCAACTTTCTTATAATTTCATTTTTAACCCCTCAACTCAACTTTAACATATATATGATTTTGACCCCTCGACTTTGACTTATTATCATTTTGAACCTTGATGACCTACCCAGTTTACAAATTTGAACCACGTACTCTACTTTGACATATTTATGACTTTGACCCCCGGCTTTGACTTAGTTGTCATTTTTACTACTGAGTTGGATATATCTCCGTCTTTTTATATGTGACGTACTACGACTTTACACCTTAATGAAACTTCTTTTATCAATGTGTGAGACGAAGTCACATACGTGAGATCCGGCCGCGCATCGCGCAGCCCGGGTCTTATAAATAGTTTAGGTTGGAAAAGGAATATATACAAGTATACAACTCTTATAGAGAAATGGGTCTTAAAACTCAATCTACGTAACTTTCATCTAATAGAAGGAAGAACGGACATTCACTAGCTGAAACGAAATCAAATCATCAAAGAAAACTTCACTTCAGTCAAATGGTTGGTCCGGTTCACGTTAGGGCAATACATGAAATCAACTTATCAAACAATTTGTTTAAGATGACCAAAAAGTATGTTCAATGTGCCTGTTTCAATTTCAATGCTCAAAAGCTCCATAATAGAAATGAATGGCTATAGAGAAAAATGTTGTTTTAATCCGTCAATTCACTGAGTGATGCAGTGTTGCAGTCCTTGTTTAATTTGTATTTGAAAAGGCATACCCCCTACGCCAGTACAGCCCATGTAAATCATAAGTCAAACAGAAGTCAACTATTACATTCATTTACTGAAAGTCTGAAACTCCTGGAAAATAAACTCATGGCATCTAAAATACCTAATAACCTGAAACCACAAGTTCACAACAGTGAACTGTGATTCAAACAGAACTCAACTACCACACTTATGTGTGATGAAAATATATGTCATAAATTAGATAGCTTTGTTAATGATTTTGTGCTACAATATAAAGAAGCTGAACTAACATTAAAAAAGATATGACAGTTAGTAGAAACTTATGACGCTGTGTGCTAAAAGAAAGGAGGGAAAACATACATAGTTTTCTAGTTCCTGGGTCTTCTTTTGAAGCTCAGACCTCAATCTATAATTCTCTTCCATCTGATGAAAGATAAACATATTGAAAATGTGAGTGAGAAACACAAGGTGAGTATGAGACATGAGAATAATGATTAACAAGCATTCTATTTCTCGGTGACTAACAGCATGGCTAAGTTACTATCTCTCATCTTCAATTACTTAATTGTTGGGAAATCCATACTTCCACAGAGATACTATTTCCCTTTAATCTAAATCATTTCCGAATATATGGCAAGCAATTTTGTGACTAGCACAATGACTGAGTTTGTATAAGTTACTCATGTTCAAAAAAAGTAATCATGTCATTGTTTATCACTTATATCTGTAAAATCAAGAAGTGACACGTTTGAGCCAGTTACCACTTGGAAGGAAAGTAAAGAAGCATTGCTGTTAAGTTTGTCAATGTGCAGAACCATAATTAAAAAAAAATCCTACTTTCTTAATTCATTCAGAAATGGATTCATGTGGAAGGGTTTAGCCGTCTAGGGCTTTATACCTTTTTAAGTTCTCTTTTCCCGTCACATGTTTACCATATAATAAGCCAATAAAAAACAACCGTTTCTACAATTATCTTTATCGATTCTTCTTTTTGTACACTTTTTTATTCATACAAGAAAGAGATTAGCACTTCGGTAGGGCATCTATACACAGAAGAGTCATCTAAAACCCAATAATCATTCACAAACTCATTAGTCATTACACAATCAAAACAATATATTTCAATTAAACGTTATCCAATAGTATAGCAATCATGAAACCATCACTTTTTGCTTATCAGCACATATTCATCTCATCCTACTAATTAGATTCATGCAATAAAGACCATACACTTCGGTAATGTGTCCACAACAAAAAATTCATGCTATATCACATAATCATTCATTACAATCAGCAACCATGACCTAGTTTATCAGCATGATTATACATTATAATTGTTAATGATCAACATACCTGTTGTTTGATGGTGGCTTCAGCAGCTTCAACTGCTTTCATGACCTGAAACAATCCATCACTACTACTCTTATTCGTGTAGCCATTAACACTATCAACAACACTCAAATTAGACAACTGTTGCGTCAAATTGCTTCCTCCGTCAACCCTAACGCCATTTTCCATCTTCAATTAGGTGATTCAAGTGATCTGCAGTGTCGAAGTTTGAATCAGCAGCCGTATTAACAACATATTTGATCAAATTAAAATAATGAAATGAAATGATTCAGTTACCGTTGATTATGATGATGTGTAATATGATTGGAAGTGGTTGGTGATGATTTGGATAGAAATTGGAAGAAATATGAGAGAAATTGAGGTTTTGATTTTGAGAAATTGAATCTGTTTTGACTTGTGAGTTTGGATTGTCAATCCCTAAAGAAAAATAGTATATATATATATATATAATAAGTTCGTTAGCAATTCAATCGCTTCGATCTATCGCGTTAACACCCGTGTTTTATGGGTTTGTTACATGTTATCGCGTCGAAGACTCGTCAACCAATCATTTTCAAAAGAGTTAAGTGCAATTTGCACCTCTGTGGTTCACACCCAAATGCAATTTGCAACCCCGTTCGAAGATTTAGACCGTTTGCACCCCTATGCTTTCTAAAGTGGGTCGTTTGCATCCCTCTGTTAAGTTAACCGTGACTTGACCGTTAGTTTAAAGGGTAAAAATAACAATTCACCTTCATCAATATTCCCTTTAATAATATCTTTTAATTAAGATCCAAAAACCCAAATCCAGACAATGCACAAATGGAATATTTATCTTCTAGAACTAACGATGAAGTTCAACTCAACATCAGTCAATTGTTGATACTAATGATATCGTGAAGAACAACATTGCGATGTCGTATTTTGGGGGCTCTGGAATTGCAGGTCCTATGAATGCTCCTATTGATTTGGAAGAGTACCAGGTGTTGCTTTGACTAGGTGATTATTTGTTCCGATGGTAACTTTTTTCGTGTTAATGTTGATTTGATTGATTTTGAAGTTTTGATTAGAGAGATCTATGGTGATTGGTAGTAGTTTAGTTGCAAATATAGTTATAGCAGAGGTAAAGTGAATATCAATTGGTTAATAACTTAAAACTTTGGTGAAATTTGGTGAATCGTAGTGATTGTGGTGATGAATCCGAGTTTTCGGTCACCGGAGAATGGAATTGCATGTGTCAGTGAACCAACGGGAACGGAAACGAATGGGAGTGGTCGGAATTTAGGATTGAGAGAGAAAGAAGATGAATAAGGTTGTTTATGGGGATAAAAAAATCGGGTCTTTAACAAGGTAATTGTGTTTTAAAGAAAAATGAGTTTTGTAAAGTAATGGAGAAAGGGCATTATGATACTTTCACATTAAAACTAACGGTCAACTCACAGTCAACTTAACGGAGGGATGCAAAAGGCATACTTTAGAAAGCATAGGGATGCAAACGGTCTAAGTTTTCAAACGGGGTTGCAAACTGCATTGGATGTGAACCACAGGGGTGCAAATTGCACTTAACTCTTTTCAAAATAAAACCTTGGCAAAAACCTTTAACATTTTCATTTAAAACTGTTAAAAAGCTAAGTGCTTTTATCCTATTTTTACAATTCAAATGCATTTTACTTGTTTATTTCTTATTTACTTATTTTTATTTATTTTGTTTTATACATCAACGTTTTTTAGGAGTGAGCTCATGGAGTCATGGGCTTGTTGATATGGACCATTGCTAGCAAGTGGACTATTGTTCCATTGGTATTAAAGTGCTGATGGGCTTAGGGTTTTGGTCAAAGGGTCAAGTGCTGCAGCATATATACAAGAATGTTAAGATGAAGTAGTCACCAATCATTCTCATATTCTCTCAGTCACTTATCTCCTCAAAACTCTCAAGCTTATTCTTCTTCTTCTTCATAGCATTATCTACTGCCACAAGCTTTCACCGGTTGACAACCATTACTCCACTCAATCGTTGATGTAAACCTGCAACTTTTAAGTTGCAGGTCCATATGTTTATGTTGCATCTTATTTGTTTGACTTGTGATGATTCCTGATTCACAGACTTTTAGTTTATGATTTTGTTTATTTCATAAACTATTTCAAACATCATATTTGTAACATTTCTTTTACAGTTTAATCATTTTCTGATTTGTTATAAAACATATTTTCTTTTGTTTTTGTCATGGTATCAGAGCCATAGCTCTTGATATGTGTTTTTAAACAAAAACGATCTCGATTGAACTGTTATTTGAAGTTTTTATTTCTTGATTTTATCCTTTTACGATTTTTTTTTCTTTGAAAACGTTTTTTGTCATAAACTTGGGTTTCGGTTCACAGATCAGAAGAGCTATGTTTAAGATCTGACAAGTTTAATAAATCCGACTCTATCTCGGAATCATTCTTACCAAGCTCCTTCTTTTAATCTGTTTACCCAGATCTTTGATTTTTGGTTTTTTATAGATATTTCTTGTAATCGTTCTGACGCATCATATCTTGCAGATACAAGTCGCTTCCGCTAATTCACGAACGATTGTCAAGTAAGTGTCGACCGATTTGTTATCCCCTTACGGATCTGCGTAATCGATCCTGGTTCAGTGCTGCCCGATTATTGGCATTATTTTACTACAATTTGAGTAAGTTTTTTCACCATAGCTTACTGTTTTATACTCTGATAATCATTGGTTTGGGTCTGAATACGGGCTGGTTGTTTTTTTATATAGAAGTTTATTGGTTGAGGCTTGAGTTCCTCAGATCTTGTGTGGTTGTTAGGTTTATGCTAGTTGTGTGTACTGATTAATTATTCACTTTGGTTGTTTGAACGTGTTAGCTTAAAGTTTAAACATTTTCTAAACCAAATACGTTAATCATAATCAGGAACATCTATCCACCTAAAGAAGCACAATCATGACTTCACCTGAATCTTCTAAAAAATCTGAAACTAATGAAGGCCTCACAAAGCTAATGACCTTGACTTTGGTCACCCGCTCTATCTTCATCCAAGCGACACCACCAATACTTCTATAATCAGCTTAAAACTGAAGGGAACTGAAAATTATAATATTTGGGCTAATGCTATGGAACTCTCCTTACAAGTTAAAAACAAGTTAGGGTTTGTCGATGGAACTGTGACTAAGGATAAAAAAAGATAATGTTTTGGGTCGGCAATGGGAAAGGTGCAATTCAGTTGTGTTATCTTGGATACTCAACTCTATTACTGAGTATCTATATGTGGGTCAAATTTTTTCGAAAATGGCTAAAGAAGTTTGGGATGAACTGAAAGAAACATATAGCAAAGTAGATGGTTCTGTTGTTTATACTCTATACAAACAAATTAACTCTACTACCCAAAATGGCATGTCTATATCAGACTACTATCACAAGTTGAATTCCCTTTGGAGACAATATGACATGATAACTAAACTTCCTAAATGCAATTGCACTTCATCTGTTGAAGTTTCTCAATTCAATGATCAACTGAAGCTAATGCAATTTCTCATGGGGTTGGATGATGCTTACCAACCTCTTCGGTCTAATCTTCTTTCAAAAGTCCCTCTTCCAACTGTTAAAAATGCATTTGCTGTCATATCTGCTGAAGAGTCCCATAGGTCCTCTTTATCTGGGAACATTGAATCTAAGCAGCATGCTTCTGCATTTGCTTCTAAACTGCATGAATTTAACAAGCCCAAATCTAGTAGATCTCAACCTTTAAAATGCAGTCATTGCAACTTGTCTGGTCATACTATTGAAAAGTGTTTTGAATTGGTGGGATATCCTGCCAACTACAAAAAGAAATCAAACTTTCAAAGAGCACAAGTGAAGCCTAACAATCCCACTGCTAATTGTTCTACCAAGCCGGATGATTCTAAGAGTGTTACACAAGCTTTTTCTTCTGAGCAAATTGCCAAAATCATGAGTCTTATCTCCGACAAGAATTCTCCAATGGCAAATATGTCAGGTAAAACAAATACCACTTCACTTGATTTAAAACTTAACAATATTTTTTGTTCTAATAGCAACTTAAACATGAATGGTTCACAAATGTGGATCATTGACTCGGGTGCCAACCAACACATGATAACCAATGAAAAACATATTATAAGTGGTGTTGATGTTTCTGAATTGAACTTAACGGTTGTGCACCCCAATGGAACTAAAGCTCAAATTACCAAAATTGGAAATTTGAATTTAAACAAAGACATCATTCTTAAGGATGTTCTTGTAATTCCAAATTACTGCGTCAACTTAATCTCAGTTAATAAAATGGCAAAAGATAGTAAACTTTATTCATTATTTACCGAGTCTCATGTTTATGTTCAGGACTTGTTGAACCAGAAAACTGTGATGATTGGTAACGAATACGGTGGTTTATATACTATTTGTCCTTTCTTTAGAGATGTGAAAACCAACTTTCAAGCTAATATGATTTCTTGTTCCACCTCTGTTGACTTATGGCATGGCAGGCTTGGTCATCCGTCTGACCAAGTTCTTCAATTACTTAAAAATGACTTGTGTTTATCAAAACAAATCCAAGTTCAACCATGTGAAATTTGTCATAAAGCTAAACAAACCAGAAGCACTTTTTCTAATAGTGACCACAAAACTAATACTATAGGTGAACTAATACACCTTGACTTGTGGGGTCCTTTTAGAGTCACTAGCAGAGAAGGCTACCGATATTTCTTGACCATTGTTGACGATTACTCGCGAACTGTATGGTTGTATCTATTGAAATCTAAAGATCAAGTTTTTGAAAACCTTAAATCTTTTTTCTCTTTAATTAAAACTCAGTTTGACAAAAATATTAAGGTATGTCGTAGCGACAATGGAACAGAATTTGTGAATTCTAAACTGTCTCAATACTTTAATGAACTTGGAGTCTTGCACCAAACTTCTTGTGCATACACTCCCCAACAGAATGGGGTGGTGGAACGCAAACACCGCCATCTTTTAAACACAGCAAGGTCTCTTATGTTTCAAGGGGGACTTCCACTAAACATATGGACCGAATCTGTTTTAACCGCTGCATATTTAATTAACAGAACACCTTCTTCTGTGATAAATGGTAAGTCTCCATATGAGATGTTGTTTGGTAAGCCCCCTTCTCTTAGTCATCTCAAGACTTTTGGGTGTCTTGTTTTCAGCAAAAATTTAATTCTCTTAGTCATCTCAAGACTTTTGGGTGTCTTGTTTTCAGCAAAAATTTAACTCCATCTGACAAATTTGATATTAAAGCAAGAAAGTGTGTTTTTATTGGTTACTCAATTTTTAAGAAGGGTTATAAACTATGGGATTTAGAAGATAATATTGTGTCATTTTCACGAGATGTAAGCTTCTATGAATCTGTTTTTCCTTTTAAAATTGAAAAGTTTTCTAAACAAAGAGAATTTGATAACTTACAAATCTATAATTTCTTTGAAAACTCTGCTGAAAATCAGACACCCTTGCCCCATGATGACTGTCAGCCTAATGATCACACTGCTTCTGTGAGCTTTGATAATAACACTGATCAACACACAGTTCAGGAAAATTGTGACAGCAATAGATGTCATTTTGATTGCAGCCCGAATTCAACTAATGAAAATGATCATGATTTTGCTAAAAACCAGCCTAACCTGAACTGTGTAAATGATCAGAATGTTAGAACTGAAGAAACCCAGGGTAGTGATGATGTTGAGGAAACAAATGATGACACGGGATCTGAAAGCAACAATGGCACACCCGAACAACCCTCTTTAAGACGAACTACCCGTCACACTGTTCCACCAAAGCGTTTCAAAGACTTCATAGTTGAAGGCAAAGTTAAATATGGCCTTGAAAAGGTAGTCAACTATTCTAAAATCTCTACTGATTATCAATGCTTTCTCTCTTCTTTAGATAATACGGTGGTTCCTAGATCCTATAAGGAAGCATCTTTAGACCCAAATTGGGTTAATGCTATGAATTTAGAAATGGAGGCATTGCATAGAAACAACACATGGGTCTTAACTGATCTTCCTCCAGGAAGAAAAACTATTGGCTGCAAGTGGCTTTATAAGATAAAATACAAACCAGATGGGCAAATCGGGCGCTTTAAGGCCCGACTTGTTGCTAAAGGTTACAGCCAACGTGAGGGTTTAGACTTTCAAGAAACATTTTCACCCGTTGTAAAAATGGTCACTGTTTGATGCATTATGTGTTTAGCTGTGCAAAACGACTGGCCTCTTTTTCAGTTGGATGTTGATAATGCATTTCTTTATGGTGACCTCTCAGAAGATGTTTACATGGCACTTCCGGAAGGATACTATGATACTAAAGAATCTAAGGTATGCAAACTTACAAAATCACTCTACGGTTTAAAACAAGCCTCTCGGCAATGGAATGAAAAACTAACTAATACCCTTAATGAAATTGGTTTTATACAAAGTAAAAGTGACTATTCTCTTTTTACCAAAACCAACGGACATGCAGTTAGTATTCTACTTGTTTACGTGGATGATATTATCTTGACAGGGAATGATATTGATGAACTTGAAAATGTCAAAGTTTTGTTGAAATCAAAATTTCTTATCAAAGACTTAGGAGAATTGAAATATTTTTTGGGAATTGAAGTTATAAGGACAAAACAAGGCATAGTACTTTCCCAGCGAAAGTATTGTCTTGATTTGCTCCAAGAATTTGGTTTATTAGGTGCAAAACCTGTGAATAATCCAATTGAACAGAATATCATAGTGACTGATAAACTTAACTCGTCTGCTGATGATTCTGAGTTAGAAAATGTTACTGAATACCAAAAACTAATTGGAAAGCTCATATATCTTACACTGACCAGGCCTGATATATCTTACGCGGTTGGATGTCTTAGCCAATTTATGCATAAACCACTCAATTCACACCTTAAAGTGGCCTTAAGGCTGCTAAGGTACCTTAAATCTTCTCCTGGTAAGGGGAGCATGTTTGCAAAAGGTGCTGATTTTAGTTTGAAAGGTTTTTCTGATTCAGACTGGGGCAAATGTCTTGCCACCAGGAGATGCATTACTGGTTTTTGTGTTTACTTTGGGAATTCTCTTATTTCTTGGAAAAGTAAGAAACAAAACACTGTTTCTCGTTCATCAGCTGAGGCAGAGTACAGGGCCTTGGCTGACCTAACTTGTGAAATTGCATGGCTAGTTAAACTGTTGGCTGACTTACAAGTCAAGCAAAGGTTACCGGTTCCAATGTTTTGTGATAGCCGGGCAGCCTTGTTAATAGCTGCAAACCCGGTGTTTCACGATCGAACCAAACATTTTGAGACAGATCTGCATCTTGTAAGAGATAAAGTGATAGTTGGTCAAGTAAGTGTACATAAGATTGCTACAAATGAGCAACCTGCTGATATCTTCACAAAAGGGCTTGGTGTGGCTCAACATGCTTACTTATGCAACAAGCTATGCTTAAGTGACCCGTTCGCTGCTGTGTAAAATGATTGAATTGAGAGGGGGTGTTAAAAAGCTAAGTGCTTTTATCCTATTTTTACAATTCAAATGCATTTTACTTGTTTATTTCTTATTTACTTATTTTTGTTTATTTTGTTTTATACATCAACGTTTTTTAGGAGTGAGCTCATGGAGTCATGGGCTTGTTGATATGGACCATTGCTAGCAAGTGGACTATTGTTCCATTGGTATTAAAGTGCTGATGGGCTTAGGGTTTTGGTCAAAGGGTCAAGTGCTGCAGCATATATACAAGAATGTTAAGATGAAGTAGTCACCAATCATTCTCATATTCTCTCAGTTACTTATCTCCTCAAAACTCTCAAGCTTATTCTTCTTCTTCTTCATAGCATTATCTACTGCCACAAGCTTTCACCGGTTGACAACCATTACTCCACTCAATCGTTGATGTAAACCTGCAACTTTTAAGTTGCAGGTCCATATGTTTATGTTGCATCTTATTTGTTTGACTTGTGATGATTCCTGATTCACAGACTTTTAGTTTATGATTTTGTTTATTTCATAAACTATTTCAAACATCATATTTGTAACATTTCTTTTACAGTTTAATCATTTTCTGATTTGTTATAAAACATATTTTCTTTTGTTTTTGTCTAAAGTGGATTTTTCTACAAACATTTTTTAAGAACATTATAGAGTATTTTTATCAAATATTTTAAGACTGTATAAAAATTTTTGGACCTTAAATTTTAGAGGAAACCTACAGCCGAAAAGATTTTTGTATCATTTTAGAACATAATGCTTCAAAAGAGACTTAAACTGATAGAAAGCTACAAAGTAACTTTAAACCAAATATGCAACTAGGGATGAGTGTTTGGTATCCGAATACCGAACCACAAACTGGTACCGGTACCTATTTTTCTATAAATTCAGTACTGGTATTTTCAGTACCGATACCTTACTTTACCTAAAAGTACTTGTTCCGTACCGGTACCCACTTTTCCATTTTTAGTACCGGTATGGTACCGATCTCATCCCTATGTGTAACCGTAATTGACTTTCTCGTCTTTTGGTAATTGACCCCTCAGTCTCTCTTCTTTTGTACATGTAACTCCATGCCTCATCTACTCTTAACGTTTCACTTTGGCTCAACTTTGTAAACTTAAAAGTTCACCAACAAAAGTTTCAACTAAAACACTCAACTTTCTAACGGTTCAACTTGACACTCATAATGTCACAAACATAATAGCTGCAAACATGTCGTCTCGAGGTGGACACCAAACGTGTCACATTGAAGAAAAGGTTCCAAGAAACTGGGTTGAGCAAGGCTCGAACAAGTGTACAGTATATGAACAAGGCTATATATGAACAAGTGTATTTTCACTTTGTTCCTTGTGACTGGACAAAATTTTTAAAAATCTATTGTGTTACTGTTCAAAAACTTAAGTTTTTCAAATAAAAAGAGAATATAAACAAAAATAACAAGTGCAAAAAGAAACAACATACACAATCAATAAGATAACTACTTATATGAAAAACAAATCCCAAGTAGGTGTGGTTCCTGCTATGAAGATAAAAATGCACAAAATGAAAAAAAAAACCATAGACAATGCATAGTTGATCATTGACCAAAGATCAGATAACATCAATATCATGAAGAACAAATTAGATTTTCTGTTTAAGTACTATTTAATTAATAAACATGAAAGGCTACAATTCAAGATTCTAGAATTCAATTTATTGAGAAAACGCGTAAACTAAATCATAGACGCCTTCTTTTTATCTTCTTCAATCTGCTGCAGCTCTGCTAACCTTTCAGCCCAGGCTCTATCCCTGGCTACAGCCGCCATTTTTCTTTCTATCCTCTTAGCCTTCTTCTTCTTGTTAGCTTCCTGCAACTGAGCCTTACGTTTCTTCTTTTCGGCCTGTGTAACATCATAATTGGACTCACATGAATGCTAAACTTCAAATTTAGCAAAATATGCAGTAGATTTGTTAATGGTCAAAATAGGCACCTTTTTAAGTATGAGTAGATTGATCAGAAACATTTCTTTCTAATATTTTAACCAGCTTTCATAAATAATTAGTGTGTCAAATAAGACAACAATACACTTACTGCAGCATTATTTCAATAACATCAGATACTAAATAAATTGTTTTTTAAAGGTTAACAGACTAGAAGCATCTATTTGGGGACTTTCGGGAAGTTGCCTCGTTTCTTTTCTTACCAGTACAGTGATGAGAAGACGCCCATGATGGCCTAAACAAAATCAAGACTGATATGTGCATATGAAATATATGCCAAGTAAGTTTAAACATAAAAACATATATATTAACATTCAAAATGAAGAAAAGTGACCATAGATGATTAGGTGAGTACAATAGCCTAAATAAAACATTATTAACAAAAAAAAAGTATTTAAAGAACTCGTATTACATTCCTTATGAAATATTCTTTTCCTTTATTTTTCGTATTTGAAACCATTAATTTTCAGATATTTTATTTACTTTGCCTTTTGCGACATCAGCCTAAGCCTATATATACGCCCTATTACTAAGCCTTTTAGGCAAACCACAATATGTATGAAGACGGAAGACCGGCTTGCAAATACATTATAAAAAGGATTCTTTTGCTTTCCTTTGTTGTTGGTTGTTACCTTCTATCCCTTGAATTAATTTCCTTTTTGAGAATTATCTTATGATGATTGCCAACACAGTGTGCAATGCCGTAACACACAACTATTGGTCTAAATGAAACTAAAGTGATGCAAAGACAACTTTTGGCAGCCTAAACAAACACTGAAAGGATATGTGCATAAGAAGCACTAAAGTAACTTAAACAAAACCAAGTACACACTAATAAACAAAATGAAAAATAAGTACAACTGATGAGTATACAGAACTAAGAGAAAATCTAATTTACCAAAACAGATTTTAGAGAGCTTGCATGGATTATAAATGACAAAAAGGACATCACAGAACCATAAAGAAACATTGACAGATGCACAAGTGCAATTGTGCATTTCATTAGTCATAAAAGTAAGTTGTTTTTAAAATATACAATACGGAGGTAAAACATCACATAGGAAAAAAGGTAAAAAGGCTACAATATGAAGAATTGGCGATTAATCTTAAATGAGATTAATGAACTCTGTGAACTACACGGTGTAGTTCATAACACTTTAATTATTCTGCTAAATCTAATGGTGTAGCCGGTAGCTGAAAGTAAAACCAAACATAGTTTGATGTTATAATTGTTCGTTCAGGACTGCATGATAATTCTCTGTCAAGCTTTACATGTTGCCAGTCAAATTCTAAATTGGCATTCGTTACAAACTACTAGCAAGAATCTTGTAAGGTATAGATCTAGATGTGATATATTCAACACATTTACTTAATAATGTGTATATATGGATCGTCTTTTATCTAAAGCATGATCAAACTGGTCAATCTAAAATTTAGCTGGAAGAGAAAGGGGTCTCGCTAGATAATAATGCACCGAGAGGATCTAAATCAACACAGTTATTTACAAAAAAATACGAAAAATGTTTTGTGGGTGAACAAAACCCTGTCAGTACCAAAAAAACTTGTTTCGACCTGAATCCATTGCCCAACCCACCCACCTGACCGCCCATAAAAATAAATAATTGGTGCTTATTTGCACAAAAGGTGAAAGCCCATAGGGTGTTCTTCTGAAATTTGTCCTTGTATAAATGTAGAATAATAAAATCGCTACAGGGTTATAAAATGAAATAAAACCAGATGAGAAGCGTGTACCAGTATGAAAGCCTTGCGCAGTTTTATCCGCTTTTTTTCATTTCTACGTTTAACACTTCCAGCATTTGGTTGATTAGCGGGTATTGGTTCACCAGAAACATTCTTAACCCAAGCATAAGGCCCTGCATTTTCCCACATTCAATCACATTTCACATACATTATGATCTCACTAACCATATGCAGCAAATGCACACTTCATGAAAAAACAAAATAGCAAACTGAAATGACCTACTGTAATCTCTAGATTTGAGCAGTGGGATATTCGGATGTGCATTTTCAAAACAAATATAACGACTTTGAAGAATCAAAATCACATAATTAGTTTCAACACGGTGATTGAAGTTATACATCGTTGAGTATTTCAACATTATCCATTAATACAATACTTAAGCCTCATTGTTTAGCATAACAAATTGTAATCTGATTTGTCAACCATTGCAAAACTAATGACACTTCAAGACCATGCTCACTAAACATGCAAAACCTCCTCTAAAATGCTGAAAGCAATGTTTGAAAAGCCCAACTAAATATTAGCAAAATAAATTCAATTTAAAATTATCATCTAATCCCATGTCCCAAACACTACCTTAATGTTTGTTAAAATAAAAATTACATTATAGTTGGTGTGAAATATTAATGCAATAGTAGGAAGCCTTCCTAAGGCCTTGAACCATAAAGAAACAATATACCCGAAAGAGAAGTAGAAATGTAGAATTAAACGTCTCTGAATTCAATTAAACTAAGCCCTAACCTGAAGGCTTCAAGCTAGCCCTTTTCCTACGAGGCTTATCAACAGGCCTTCGTTTTGGGAAGCGGGTATCTGTCAGGCTCTGTATCAGCCTTGCTGATCCCGGTCTCCACAACAGGTGGCTCTGGTGCAGTGAGCCAAAAGGCGGATGTAGTCCATTATTGTAGGTAGCTGAAAACAACGGTTTCGAAAAAGTTGATGAGGTGGTTCGAGAATAGTTTAGTGCTCTTGAAACAGGACGGACTATGGATCTAATCGCCCCGAAAAGCATGGTTGATCACCAGTTAGCTCTGTGTCACCAATAAAGAAATTCTTTATTAGTCCAATCCATTTCCAATCTATTCCAACACTGATTATATTCTAGTCAACCAACAATTATACTAATAAACACTTAAGAGAATGCTAACACGATTCATCAAAACAAAACTACAGTAACAGTAAAGAAAAACATAGAAAGAAAAACACGAACCTATCCGTTTGAGAAACATAAAATAGATATAATAAATAAACAGGAAGAGAAAAACAAAATAACGATGACGCATCAAGTTATAACTTGGGGGGCTGTTTCTTATTATGCTGTATGAACAAAGTGTTTGTATAATATAATGTTGGTTCCTTTGTTATAGATTATGCAATCAAGTGGTCACAGAAACTGAAATCCAAGAAAAGCGAAAAACCCGTCATTTTTAGTGTTATCATTGTCTATTAGAGAAAAAACATCAAAGAAAAAAATAAATTTTGTTCACAAATCCTAAAACCAAGAAACAATTAGTGATGTACATACAGTAGATTAAGTGGTGAATTTGTGTACATAATATAACAATTTATTATGTATAGAACGATCCTATAGCTGATTGATTAATCCAACGGTTCAGTTGTTAAAACAAGACAACAGTGGAATATGAAGCTGCAACAATTGGAAATGAGAAAAAAAACAAACCCTAAACCTAAAAATGCAAGAATTGAATTGAAATAACAAAAGCATTGCAATTTATGATCAACAATACGACAGGAAAAACAAAGGGGGGAGAAGAACTTACAACGACTGCGAGGAAGCTCAAATGATGGGTTGGTGTGATGCAACCGAACTATGTCGATGGGGAAATACAGCACAAATGTTTTATTATAAACTGGTTTAATTTCACTCTAATCTTTTGTTATAACTTATAATGTTTAATCGGTAGTAACACTATATTCCGTGATGCAGCGGTAAGGTTTCGTGATAATAAAAGTTTTATGACTCGTATGTTATAGTGTGAGTTTGTAAAGCGTAATATACTAAAAGTCATGGGTAAATTTGTAAATATGTCAAAGTAGACCGGATGTTATAGTTGTAAATTGATAACTACTTATATGAAAAAAAATCCCAAGTAGGTGTGGTTCCTGCTATAAGATAAAAATGCACAAAATGAAAAAAAAACATGACAATGCATAGTTGATCAGTTTTATGACTCGTATGTTATAGTGTGAGTTCGTAAAGCGTAATATACTAAAAGTCATGGGTAAATTTGTAAATATGTCAAAGTAGACCGGATGTTATAGTTGTAAATTGATAACTACTTATATGAAAAAAAATCCCAAGTAGGTGTGGTTCCTGCTATAAGATAAAAATGCACAAAATGAAAAAAAAACATGACAATGCATAGTTGATCAGTTTTATGACTCGTATGTTATAGTGTGAGTTCGTAAAGCGTAATTTACTAAAAGTCAGGGGTAAATTTGTAAATATGTCAAAGTAGACCGGATGTTATAGTTTTAAATTGATAACTACTTATATGAAAATAAATCCCAAGTAGGTGTGGTTCCTGCTATAAGATAAAAATGCACAAAATGAAAAAAAAACATGACAATGCATAGTTGATCAGTTTTATGACTCGTATGTTATAGTGTGAGTTCGTAAAGCGTAATATACTAAAAGTCAGGGGTAAATTTGTAAATATGTCAAAGTAGACCGGATGTTATAGTTGTAAATTGATAACTACTTATATGAAAAAAAATCCCAAGTAGGTGTGGTTCCTACTTTAAGATAAAAATGCACAAAATGAAAAAAAAAACATGACAATGCATAGTTGATAACTTTTATGACTCGTATGTTATAGTGTGAGTTTGTAAAGCGTAATATATACTAAAAGTCAGGGGTAAATTTGTAAATATGTCAAAGTAGACCGGATGTTATAGTTGTAAATTGATAACTAATTATATGAAAAAAAAATCCCAAGTAGGTGTGGTTCCTGCTATAAGATAAAAATGCACAAAATGAAAAAAGAAAAACATGACAATGCATAGTTGATCAGTTTTATGACTCGTATGTTATAGTGTGAGTTCGTAAAGCGTAATATACTAAAAGTCAGGGGTAAATTTGTAAATATGTCAAAGTAGACCGCATGTTATAGTTGTAAATTGATAACTACTTATATGAAAAAAAAATCCCAAGTAGGTGTGGTTCCTGCTATAAGATAAAAATGCACAAAATGAAAAAAAAACATGACAATGCATAGTTGATCAGTTTTATGACTCGTATGTTATAGTGTGAGTTCGTAAAGCGTAATATACTAAAAGTCAGGGGTAAATTTGTAAATATGTCAAAGTAGACCGGATGTTATAGTTGTAAATTGATAACTACTTATATGAAAAAAAATCCCAAGTAGGTGTGGTTCCTACTATAAGATAAAAATGCACAAAATGAAAAAAAAACATGACAATGCATAGTTGATAACTTTTATGACTCGTATGTTATAGTGTGAGTTTGTAAAGCGTAATATATACTAAAAGTCAGGGGTAAATTTGTAAATATGTCTAAGTAGACCGGATGTTATAGTTGTAAATTGATAACTAATTATATGAAAAAAAAATCCCAAGTAGGTGTGGTTCCTGCTATAAGATAAAAATGCACAAAATGAAAAAAAAACATGACAATGCATAGTTGATCAGTTTTATGACTCGTATGTTATAGTGTGAGTTCGTAAAGCGTAATTTACTAAAAGTCAGGGGTAAATTTGTAAATATGTCAAAGTAGACCGGATGTTATAGTTTTAAATTGATAACTACTTATATGAAAATAAATCCCAAGTAGGTGTGGTTCCTGCTATAAGATAAAAATGCACAAAATGAAAAAAAAACATGACAATGCATAGTTGATCAGTTTTATGACTCGTATGTTATAGTGTGAGTTCGTAAAGCGTAATATACTAAAAGTCAGGGGTAAATTTGTAAATATGTCAAAGTAGACCGGATGTTATAGTTGTAAATTGATAACTACTTATATGAAAAAAAATCCCAAGTAGGTGTGGTTCCTACTTTAAGATAAAAATGCACAAAATGAAAAAAAAAACATGACAATGCATAGTTGATAACTTTTATGACTCGTATGTTATAGTGTGAGTTTGTAAAGCGTAATATATACTAAAAGTCAGGGGTAAATTTGTAAATATGTCAAAGTAGACCGGATGTTATAGTTGTAAATTGATAACTAATTATATGAAAAAAAAATCCCAAGTAGGTGTGGTTCCTGCTATAAGATAAAAATGCACAAAATGAAAAAAGAAAAACATGACAATGCATAGTTGATCAGTTTTATGACTCGTATGTTATAGTGTGAGTTCGTAAAGCGTAATATACTAAAAGTCAGGGGTAAATTTGTAAATATGTCAAAGTAGACCGCATGTTATAGTTGTAAATTGATAACTACTTATATGAAAAAAAAATCCCAAGTAGGTGTGGTTCCTGCTATAAGATAAAAATGCACAAAATGAAAAAAAAACATGACAATGCATAGTTGATCAGTTTTATGACTCGTATGTTATAGTGTGAGTTCGTAAAGCGTAATATACTAAAAGTCAGGGGTAAATTTGTAAATATGTCAAAGTAGACCGGATGTTATAGTTGTAAATTGATAACTACTTATATGAAAAAAAATCCCAAGTAGGTGTGTTCCTACTATAAGATAAAAATGCACAAAATGAAAAAAAAAACATGACAATGCATAGTTGATAAGTTTTATGACTCGTATGTTATAGTGTGAGTTTGTAAAGCGTAATATATACTAAAAGTCAGGGGTAAATTTGTAAATATGTCAAAGTAGACCGGATGTTATAGTTGTAAATTGATAACTACTTATATGAAAAAAAATCCCAAGTAGGTGTGGTTCCTGCTATAAGATAAAAATGCACAAAATGAAAAAAAAAACATGACAATGCATAGTTGATCAGTTTTATGACTCGTATGTTATAGTGTGAGTTCGTAAAGCGTAATATATACTAAAAGTCAGGGGTAAATTTGTAAATATGTCAAAGTAGACCGGATGTTATAGTTGTAAATTGATAACTACTTATATGAAAAAAAAATCCCAAGTAGGTGTGGTTCCTGCTATAAGATAAAAATGCACAAAATGAAAAAAAAAACATGACGATGCATAGTTGATCAGTTTTATGACTCGTATGTTATAGTGTGAGTTCGTAAAGCGTAATATACTAAAAGTCAGGGGTAAATTTGTAAATATGTCAAAGTAGACCGGATGTTATACTTGTAAATTGATAACTACTTATATGAAAAAAAAATCCCAAGTAGGTGTGGTTCCTACTATATAATAAAAATGCACAAAATGAAAAAAAAAACATGACAATGCATAGTTGATAAGTTTTATGAATTGTATGTTATAGTGTGAGTTTGTAAAGCGTAATATATACTATAAGTCAGGGGTAAATTTGTAAATATGTCAAAGTAGACCGGATGTTATAGTTGTAAATTGATAACTATTTATATGAAAAAAAATCCCAAGTAGGTGTGGTTCCTGCTATAAGATAAAAATGCACAAAATGAAAAAAAAAAAACTGACAATGCATAGTTGATCATTGACCAAAGATCAGATAACATCAATATCATGAAGAACAAATTAGATTTTCTGTTTAAGTACTATTTAATTAATAAACATGAAAGGCTACAATTCAAGATTCTAGCATTCAATTTATTGAGAAAACGCGTAAACTAAATCATAGACGCCTTCTTTTTATCTTCTTCAATCTTCTTCAATATAGACCCCACCCATAGGCCATAACCATGACTAGGTACTTTTGTCGTTTTTAGAGATTTTTATTTTCTTTCATTTGTTTTTTCATGGCTACCAAATAACAAGTATTGATTTATCTCATTTTATAAGGTAAGCAAACATAATAATAGATTAGAATGATCCATTTCATTTTTTTGTCCATTTATTTCTTATATTCACTCCATTCTCTCGTCCATTCTATTAACACATACCAAATGTATGTAACTTGTTTAACAATATAAACATATAATATAGAGTTGTATGCAGCAATCCATTATAGTTGCATGTTTATTCGGTTTTAACTAAACATTATATAATAAGTTAAAAATTATTTCAATAAAATGACAGATAGACAAGCAACAAGTTACTCCACAACCCGACCCGGTTTGAAACTCAACCCTGTTTTAACTTTTGGTTAGCCAAACCAAACAGGTTAAAAAAACAGTTTGTGTGTCACTAGTTATGGGTTTGATATCTAACAAGTTAAATAATATGTTTGAAACAAAACATGCATCAAAGCAGAGTCAAAAGCAGAGGGCACATAGATTAGAACCCGAACAAAATCAAATCCAAAACCAAAACCGAAACCGAAAATATTGATAAACTCATACCAAAACGATATGGTTAAGACTCAAGATGCTTAGAACATAAAAACCCAAACTCAAAACGGTTCAAATCCATTTATGTTATCTTGTTTCTCCAACATGTCCTTTTGGGTGTTACATTAAAACTTGTCCTACTTGCAATGAAACCAACCTTTGACCTTAGTATTTTTCTAATCTAAAGGCTGTTCCATTACGAAAAAAACCACCGGATCCAGCTCCATCCCGACAAGCCTAACTTTTCTATACAAAAACCAAAATGAAACAAACAAAATCCCCTCACGAATACTAGCTTCTTGTTTCAAGCATGCAAGCCGTTGCTATTTCCGTTGCTATGAATGCCATTCACCCCGTTACCATACCTATGTGGTGATCCTGCTGACATAACATTCGTGAATCCGTTCGCCTTTGTAGCAACGCTTTTCTTTAACAGCACATCTAATTGCCCGCTAGCTGCTGCTATAAGCCCTGTACTCATTTTAACAAACAAACCACAATTTATGAACTAAATTGTCAACGCGTCAGATGGCTAAAAAACTTTTTAATAACAAAAACGGGTCGAATGGGTTGAAAATTTGTCAAAGTGACTTTTGTATGAAAAAAGAAGATGCAATTAAATCAAAAAAACTACAAGTTTTAACATGAACTTGCCCGTTCCGTCATTTCCACCAATTGTTTATCATGTAATGGGATTACAATAATAGTGTACCTAAGAAAAGTGCAGAAGGTTTTCCTGGCCTTGACTTAAACTCAGGATGAAACTGAACACCGATGAAATACGGGTGTTTACTAAGTTCAATAACCTGCAAGGTTAGATATAAAAAAAAGATGAAACTATATACCGAATGGAAAATTAAAAACCGATGCGCATACAATGACCACATAAAAAACCAAATACCAACCTGCATACGCCGACCACTTTCATCTTTGCCTGTGAAACTCAGACCAGCTTTTTCTAGCTGTGACACCATGTCGGGATTCACCTAAAGTTGATTTAAAGTTGTTCAAAACCGTTGCAAAGAGAAAAAAATTTTCCTTGCCTGCAAAAAAAACGAGCCAAGAGGCCATACCTCATATCGATGGCGATGTCTCTCATCTATAGTGTTCTGATTGCCATACCTAAAAACCAACGAATTTGACAATCCATTTCCATTATATTACAAGAATAAAAATTCTTGCAAAAATGTATCTTTTTTAAATATTTTTTTTAATTGATATAAAATTTGTATGCTTACAGCTGTGAAGCTTTAGAATTTGTGGCTTGAAAATATGTTCTTCTGGATCCTAGCCGCATAGTGCCACCCATATGAGTTTTTGAACCCTGTCACACCATTGTTGGTATCAAAACCATACTAAAGAAAAAATTAGGAAAAAAAAGTCACAACACAAACCTCGGGCATAAATATAACGCATGGATTTTTAGTGTTCTGATCAAACTCGGTGCTGTTTGCATCTTTCAGACCAAGAACAGATCTTGCATACTCGATCACAGCAGTTTGCATTCCTAAACAGATTCCAAGATACGGGATATTGTTTTCACGAGCATATTTTGCTGCAAGGATTTTCCCTTCCACGCCTCTGTCACCAAAGCCTCCAGGAACAAGAACACCATCTGCAGACTGTATACAACATATTGTCCGTCAAAAGCTCAACTCTAAATCAACCTAACTTCATTTCAGGTTTTGTTTTATCTCAACCAGGTAAAAAAAATTATACAAGATAAACAAATAGTTGAAATCATACAACCTTTTAATCATGTTCGATACTTTTAGTTATTTATAAGATAAAAAAAATCTAGAAAAAAAGATTCAGGTCAACCCATTTGGCCACCTCTATGTTTGACTAACCTTCAACGAATCCCAAGCGGCTCTGTTAACATCAGGGTTCTGTAAGGAAAAAAAAAGTAAAAAATGATCTCAGTAATAGAAATTAGATCACATTGTTGGTACAAAAGAGAGAGCCGATAGTTACTTCTATGGCGGTTGCATTTTCAAGATCACTGGCAGACACCCAATTGATGACTAATTTCCTCCTGCAAGCAACAGATGCATGCAACAGAGCCTGAAAAGAGCAAACGACTATCAGAAAAGGTATTTTAACTAAAACAAAAGGCGTGTGTGGATGAAGTATAACCTTTAGTACAGAAAGGTAAGAATCTGAAAGACCCGTGTACTTCCCAACCATGGCAATTCTGATCTGCATGGATAAAACAAGAAACGTTAGCAAAAAAAACTTTTGCCGAAACGAGTTGTCTTGGCTTGAAATTACCGGCTCAGTCAGCTTGTCAGAAAGTTGCGCCCTAGCCGTCCATTCTCCCAACATGGGTTTAGATGAGATACTGTACAAGAAAATAGCATTTTGAAACTCATTATACAACACCTGAAGATTAAATCAGACAATGATACTAAAAAAAATACACGTCATGCGAACAATGCTAGCAGGTTAGAGAACGCACCAGGGAAGCTCCAACACCTTCAATATTGCCTCGTGAGCGTTTTGGTCCTAAAAGTAAAAAATAAATAAAAACTAAAGGGCATGTTTGGTAAGAAATAAATAAAACTAAAAGGTCTGCTGAATGTACGTACACGCAACAGTAGCGGTACATGCCAGATATTGGGAACGTCGTATAGAGTAACTATGTTCTCCTCCTGAAAGTAAAGAAAGAGTCATTTAAAAACTAAAGAGTAGATAAACAAACATTTATATGGTGTGTTTTAATTAATCATGGTACCGGAACATGGCAAAATCTTGAAAGTTTCTCCTTCACGTTCGTTTCCAATTCCTGCGTATGTAGTGATAAAAAGGTAAGTGACTAGCATTGGTGCCATATTGCTATTAGTAGAGCACTAGAGATGGCACCCAAAAACGTTTTTTTTGTCGAATGTGATAACAAATATTATAAAAGTTAAATAATAATCTAACTTTGAATAAAATGTAGGATACTTTATGAGAATTTAATACCATTGTGCTGCGACAAGCTAATATGTTTGGAGTCAGTCCCAGGCTTCTTAGTCCCCGAACACTATGTTGGGTTGGTTTTGTTTTCTGAAAAGAAAAAAAGCAATGTTACTTTTACATAAAGATCATTACTTCATTTGAAAAATCTAGAAAAATCTTATGCAAACTCACCTGTTCACCAACAACGCTCAGAACAGGCACAAGGCTGACATGTATTAGACAGAAGTTTCCAGCACCTAGATGGATGGCAAAGATTTAATGACACACAAACTCACAATCATAAGAACTGTCTGAAAAATCCCGACACCACTAAACAGAATACTTACCAACACGGTATGAGAATTGGCCAAGAGCCTCAATAAAAGGCATTGATTCAATATCCCCTACATAAAAATGTGATTTGTCAGACCATAATCCAAATAACGTTATACACACACATGTATAAAGTATAAACATATGTGAACATTTAATAGCCGATAATTACCTATGGTACCCCCCAATTCAATAACACACACATCTGGTGGACCTTCTTTTCCATCTACTGGGATAGCAGCCACTCGTTCGATCCAATCTTGAATGGCATCAGTGATGTGGGGAACAACCTGAACCATAGAGGTGAGGCAATATGCAATTTTTAACTTATTTCATTGACGAAATTTATAAGGTTTTTATGCCTTGAAATACATTTCAGATGAGTTGCAAAAAATTAGTAAATTTTTATTACCTGAACCGTTTTTCCAAGATAATCTCCCTTCCTCTCTTTGTCAATGACAGACTACACCCAACAAGTAGAAGCAATCAACCGACAATAAAAAGTGACATTGTCATCTTACTCATAATAACTAATAATTCAATAAGCGTGACAAACGTTAAGGTCTAACCAAGTTACCTGGTAAATCTTTCCAGTTGTGATATTATTATCACGTGTCAACTTAACATCAAGAAACCGCTCATAGTTTCCAAGGTCCAGATCCACCTGTAAACAAGACACAAATGTATTCATACATGCAACTATTTTTAAGACTGTAAAGTGAAATCAATCAAACAAAAATAAAAATGTTACTTACTTCTCCCCCATCATCCAATACAAAAACTTCTCCATGTTCAAAAGGAGACATTGTTCCTGCATCTTTATTTAAATATGGATCTGCAACATGTCAAACAAATAACAATCTTGAGCTACAAATCCAAAAGAACGATATAAATAAATGAAATCATATGGTAACCGCAAAACTCATACTTTGACGACGAACTGTGAAGTTCAAGTGAAAGTATGCGTTAAATAGTAATTCAACTTGAACATTTTACAAACTAAAAAGAACAAAACAATCACATCTAACTACAAATTCATAGGAAAATTTAAGAAATTAATTAATCTAAACTACAAATCATAATCTAGTCAAACAAGCACTCCCTTTTGACCGAATTTAAAAATCGATCAAATAAAAAGGGAGAAAGACAAAGAGGCAGATATATACAAGACTAGAGATAACAACACCAACCCAAAAAGACCATTTCTTTCTCATAAAAATTAACTACTAAACAAATAAAAAAGAGAGGATGACTAGACACCAAAAACAAAACAATTCCATTAATCTAAATTATCCATTTATCCATTGGGGAAAAAACAATGAAAGCTTTTTATTCTGTCCGTCCCACCGAAATTTGCAACTGTTGCACAATTCCAGTTTGTTATACTCATAATTGCAACACCTTCTATCTTCACCAATCTTCAAGCTATAGTTATCTATTATCCAATCAATCTGCAATGTACTTTACTAAAAATTTAACCCATATTCCTATTCACTTTTAACTTTCACAGAATTAACAAAATGTCAATTCCCTTTGCATTAACAACTAGGAAAAAACAGGATACAATTGAAACAAGTACAAACCAATTTTAATCGAAGTGACACGAAGACCGCAAGCCTGAAGAAGAAGCCCAATACTGCTAGCAGTCACTCCTTTTCCAAGTCCACTAACAACACCTCCAGTCACAAGAACATACTTCATCTCTTCTTTTATTAATCCCCCTGCTAATTACACCATTTTATCACCAACAAACTAATCAATCAAACACATTAAAAAAACACAAAAGCTAGCCACTTCCCCTGTTTCCCAATTCTCACTACACAAATTCTTCTAAAACCATCCAACCCATCACCAAGAAACAAACTTTCACACCCTTTTACATCAAAACAAACATAAATTCCAAATGAAACTAACAAAAACTAACAAAACTAAAAGAAATTAACCAAAACCAAGTAACCAACCACCTCCCCTGTTTGACACATCCTCATTACATCATTCATCTCCACAAGAAACATTATAAACAAGATTCATAAACCCACAAAACAACATCAAGAAAGAGAAGTTTGAAAGGATTAAAACATTACCCTTTTGCATAGAAATCAAGAAAGAAGTGGGCAATACAACATAGAGATTAAAGAAACAAGAATGTGAGTGCAAAGGGTTTAATGAGAGATTGAAAAGAAGAGAAGAGGGGAATGAAATAGGTTGAAGAAGATGTGGCGGCTATATATTTAGGGGGAAAGGTGTAAACTTTCCTCTTAAAACCAAAACAAAACCCCTATTTTTTCCTTCCTGCGTCTTTACTTATGATTCTGCCGTTGCTTCATGTGACCCTACTTCACGTTTCACATCACACACATACAAACTAAACTAAACTAAACTAAACTAAACCCTTTTCATACTTTCAAAATATATGTATATATTTACCGATTACTGATACTGTCGTTA
This sequence comes from Tagetes erecta, assembly GCA_030867185.1. Classification (NCBI taxonomy): domain Eukaryota; kingdom Viridiplantae; phylum Streptophyta; class Magnoliopsida; order Asterales; family Asteraceae; genus Tagetes; species Tagetes erecta. The sequence goes on from CM061490.1 coordinate 10,160,222, forward strand.
AATGGTGTGTCTTATAAGCAAAAGGTTAAAGTTTAAAATATCAGAGGTTGTTTACGTTTTATTTTAAAAAAGTTTAGGTATTATCATTTTGAAAGAAATATGTGTCTACTGAAAAAGCTTTTAGTGTTAAAGCTATGATGATTTGTCGGATCAGATAGAAAGGAGCCAAAAGCGAAGATGGCAACAGAGGAATTTAAAAGGAGCATCGGGTGTAGAGAAAATGTGTACCTGATAAGTGGTTGAAGGTCAAGTTAGAGGATAGTACGATGTGGTGTTGTTATATAGGCGGGCATGGCATTATATGATGTAATATGATTACACAAGGTTATATGATATAATATGATATAATATGATGTAATGTTATGTAATATGATATGGTTTAATGCGTTGTGATATGATATTAGATGAATGATGTGCATGACATGATTTTGCATGTGATAGGATGTGATACAATACAGTTATGTTGACATATTCTATATGACTCGTACATTAGGGTCTTGAAAGTCGTATAGGTTTAGGGTTATCTGAAAAAGTTTCCTCTTGTCATTTTAGTCAATTATGGACTCACGTCTCGTATAAAATGTATAAATTTAAAGGTTTGTCAAGTTTTTCTTTCAAAACAAAAGTAACTGTGTGTGTATATATACTACATGTGTATTTGAGACACATGCGTAACATGAATGGTCACCTTACGTTTATAAGTCTATTTCAGTTTAACTTATATTTATCTTGACAATTATTTCAAATTAATGTTTATTAATGATTGTTGGGGATGCTTTCAACCAAGAACAAATACATAAGATTTCATACAAAGGATAAAATACAAATGAGTTGAGTAAAAAAACCGATTTGGTAAAAAAAATAATAAATTACCTATGAATTTTAAGAAACTATTGGTAAGCATTTCAAACTTCTTAAATTTTAAGGAATAAAAGAAAAAGTTAAATACCTTTTAAGAACAAAAATGAAAATTAAAAAACTTATCCTTATTTTCTGCATTATTTGTTGGAGTGGGACCTCTTTGAAAATCAATAGTATCCTTGAATGGTAATATTGTTTTCAATTTCAATTTTATAATTTCAAATTTATCTAATTATCATTAACAACTTTTTACAACCTCTTTAAGTTTTAATTTAATTAGGCTCTATTTATTTACACTTAATTTTTCTATCCATCCTTTTAATGATCCATTAAAATGATTTAACTAGTTAGTTTTTTTTGTTTTTTAGTGGTTGCATGTGTAGTATAACGATCTGCCGGTCTTTCACGAGACCATTTTGGCAATTAACTCATATTATTATTAAAATATAGAATAATTCAAAAGCTCATAACATGTTATAGTGTGAAATTTGCAATAATTAGAAATTAAAATGACATTATTTGAACTTGTTTTCGTAAAGCATATAACCATCACTCTATAAATTTTATGTGACGGTTACTTGGCGTTTCAAAACTAAAATAAACAAGGTTGTTATTATTATAATATCAAATAATTCAAAAGTTCATAATATGTTATAGTGTGAAATTTACAATAATTAGAAATTAAAATGATATTATTTGAACTTGTTTTCATAAAGCATACGGCCATCACTATATAGATTTTATGTGACTGTTACTTGGTGTTTCAAAACTAAAAATGAGCAAGGTTATTATTATTATTATTATTAAAATACAAATATTTCAAAAGTTATTAACATGTTATAGTGTGAAATTTGCGATAATTAGAAATTAAAATGACATTATTTGAACTTGTTTTCATAAAGCATACATCACTCTATAAATTTGATGTGACGATTACTCGGTGTCTTAAAATTAAAAAGAACAATGTTATGATAACCATATGCGATTAAAAGGTTATATAAATAAAAATAAATTAAAAATAGCTCTTTGAAAATATTGACTTTGTGATATATATGACTACAAGAAATAAGTTTGAGTATCTTTGTACTTCTCTCTTGTTCAAAAAAAATAAATAAACTCCAGCTTTTACTGTCCGTTAAGTCTTTAACAGCTGTTAGAATGTTTTATTATTATTATTTTTTATAATTACGCGTGTAGTGTAACACCCTGTTAAAGATATAACGGCCCGTTAAATGAATGTTTGATTAGATGATTGAGTGTATGAATAGACGTAGCTAATTATTATTTAGTCATCACCATTGGAATAACACTTTATTGTATTTTTTTCTAACCCTATCACACTTACACAACATATAGCCTTAACTTTATAAAGAAAAGATGTTTTACATTGTATATTTACTAGGGGTGAGCATAAAACCGAAAAAACCGATCCGAAACCGAAAAAACCGAAAACCCAAACCCAAAAAACCGAACCCAAATAGAAACCGTGGGTTTTGGGTTTATAAAAAAACCGAACTTTTGGGTTGGGTTTGGGTTTTGTTAAAAAACCGATCCGTAAAAACCGAACCGACCCAATAATGTTTATGTATATATGCTAAATTTCATATATGTAAGACCCATGACCTATGTTATCTAAAAGCCTATATTGTAATACATTATTATATAATCATATTACATTTTATATATGATTTATTGGTGGTTTTTTGTCGAAGCAAAATGACATTCAAAATTTTTTTTATGGTTATTGTTTCCTGAGTAAATTTTCTTTTGAAATGTGGTTGATTTTTAATGTTTAAACTTATGGAAACATAAATTTAAACTTTAGTATTATAACATGTTTTCTTGAATCATTAAGAGTTATGTTTATAACTTGTATTTAGTACTAAAAAACAATAAATTTAAAGCCAAGTTGAAAAAACCGAAAAAACCGAACCCAAACCCAAACCCAGTCCGCAAACCCAAAACCCAAAACCGAAAAACCCAAAACCGAAAAACCCAAAACCCATGGGTTTTAAAAACATAAAAACCGACTTTTTGGGTTTGGGTTCGGATTAAGTCAAAAACCGACCCATACACACCCCTAATATTTACTATTTCTACAAACCTACGTAAGACATCTCAACCCTCTTTAGTCTTTGCCAATAGGAGTATTGGATATTAACGAATATAACTATTAGTTTTTGGCCGCTACCGGTCCCAACTTCTGAAATATATGCTAGCGGTCCCAACTTTTAACATTTTGTGCACTAATGGACCGCCGTTAAAAAAGTTAACGGCGTTAACTTTTTTTTTTTAAATTTCAGGTCGACGTTTTATGGTTTTTGACCGGAATAAGAATACGAGTCGATTGATATAAAAATTACATCGAAACGGTGCTCCAAATGACAAAACGATGCTTTATCGAGGTGTTTAAACCTAACGGTTCTTTAACTGGATGTACAAATTTCGTCGTTTGGATCATCGTTTCGATGTAATTTTTATATCAATAGACTCGTATTCTTATTCCGATCAAAAACCATAAAACGTCGACCTGAAATTCAAAAACCATAAAACGTCGTTAACTTTTTAACAGTGGTCCATTAATGACCAAAATGATAAAAGTTGAGACCGCCAACACATATTTCAGAAGTTGAGACTGGTAGCAACCAAAAACTAATAACTCGATCCGTTAATATCCAATACTCTTACCAATAAACATTGTACTAAAAATATAATTTTCCATGCATTACATAATTCACTTTTAAGTTTTATCCTTGTCATGGTTGAATTCATTTGGTTAGGGTCCAACACATGATGATCACTAAATATTTCACCCAAATTTATCTTACATAATGGAGTAAATTACATTTTTTTTACTTTTCGGAATACTAAGAAATTTTATATTTTTTCCTTTCAAAATACAGAAATTTTGTATTTCTTTCTTAAATGATAAGAGTAACAAAAACCATTCTTTATATTCATATGTTACAACAATTTGCGTTTTTTCTTCTAGTGAACGTTAGGTAAGATAGTGGATCGCCTTCTTCACTAATCTCACCAAGAGATTAGCTTTACATTTTATTCAATAGACAAGTAAACATCTTCTTCACTAGTCTCTCTAATTGTGTATAATTTGCTATAAAATAACTATCTTTTTATAAATACTTTACATTACGCCAGGGTATTTGGTCTTTTCACATAGATTTAACCGATAAAAACTAGCGCCATTACAAAAATATCAAAACTACAATAAAAATGCTACCTCGAGCGCTAAAAACGAGTTCAAATATTTTGGACTGAAATTGGTGAAATGGGTCGAACCATAAAGACTAAAAATCAATTTAACTCTAGAAAGTTTTTACAAATTTTTAAACACTAAAAATACAATATCTACCAAGACATTTTTTTACCAAAAAAAAAAAGATTGCTTATCTTAAACAACGGTTTCTAGAACTCGAATCAACCCATCGATCCGAACCAAATGCAATATAACATTTTCAAACCAAGCATTTTCAAACGTAAGTGGTGGCCACATTCAATAATTGGGACCAACACTCAACCCCGAGATTTTCCAAATACACCTATTGTTCACCATCACTTAACTTAGAAATCATTAGAGTTGGTAGCTTAGTGGGAGAGGTTTTGTCTTTAGGAGCATCACTTTCAAGAGATCTCAGGTTCAAAACTGAAGAGGTACATATGTGGGTGTAATTTAGGAGTAAGGTAGTTTGCTATTCTAAAGAAAACCTAACTTAAAAGTCATTCTCGAAACCCAAGCAAAACCGAACAAGAGTATTTTCGAAACACAACCCCTACCACCACTAAAGAGACCATATTAAAAGAAGGGAATCTCAACCGAGCCAACAACAAAGTCAACGTGAAAGTGGACTATCCAAGAAGAAGTTGACACAAAAAGAAAGCAAAGGTTGATGCCTCTTGAAATACCCAAAAATTTGTACATATTTTTAGTTATTCAAATTTTAACTTACACAAATTTATATTTATTGGTTTTGGTTTTTGTTAGGTGCTAGTGAACAAGGTAACAATTTTTGGAGATGGTTAGTGAGCATATCACACTTCGATTGATAAAAGACATTAGACATCCCTCGACATGTTAACGAGAAAGTGCAAAAATCTTCATCCAAAGTAAGAAAATTTTATGCTACATACAGGAAAAAAAAACTATCGTAGCGGTGAAAATGAAAATATTATTTTAAATGACGTGACAGTCGAATATAGAAATACATACAAAATGGCATTTCCTCATGTCGATGCGTAAACATTATTATGATTTATAAGGCATACCACAAAGTGAAGCCATGTCCCCTTAATGTCACAATCATCCACATCAAGCAAACATGTATAAACATCGGATAGTGAACCTTAGTGCTAATTTTCAAATATACCTTAATGATAATGACGGAAAGTATAAGTACTATGAGGCCTAAAATCCGGGCTCACCCAAAATCCTAGTCGGGATAAACAAAGGAAAATTAGTCATGGCAAACTCATCTGGAAAAGACAAATACAAGAAATTTTGGATGTAATATTGAAGAGCATACGAAGAAGAAATTAGAACTGAAGAAAGAAAACAAAAAACAAACAAAGTTAGAACACATTGGACGAATATGATCTTTTGTCAAACTTGGATGGGAAAATGGCGGGGAAAATTAAGCAAGAGATTTTAGAGAAATATGAAATGTATTACTCATATTAATATTAACTAGGTATTTACAGTCTCTCCCGCGTTGTACGAGAGGTATTGATGCTATATGAATACACATGTATTACCCAAACCAAATCATTCTAACATCTCAAGATTCACAAAATCCATACACAAACTCATAAACACAACCCAATCTCAATCTCACATCTCTATTATCTCATCCGCATCACACTTTCTATCCATATACTCCATCTGACCCATTTCATATCTCTTTACATATATTGGTCGCCATGCACCGACACCATTTTCAAAAAGATCAGCCGCCACCTCCATCACCACCAACACAAATCCACCAACAATGACTACACCAAGTGAGAAATAATGATCATGGAAACTTGGAGATTACTTCCAAGCACAAAAATACTTTTCGTATTAGTGTTCAATTACGTAGTATGAGTGTTTGCTTACCCTTCATAAAATAATAATAAAAAATGACCACTACGGCGGCCATCACCACCATCCACAATATATGCAAACCCTCCAAGGGTTTAAACCCTCTCATCTCACCATCACAACCACCAAAGTCCAACAGAGAGCGACCATGGATGTCATCTACCATGGTGAAGACAGTTACAAACAAAAGACCACCATCTAAGGGAATTTCATGGACGTGACTCAAACTGGTCAGATGAACCCTAGCACATATGTGGTGGTGGTTATGGTGTTGAAGAGAGAAGAACATAATAACTGGTGAGGTGACTTAGGGTTTTTATCAAGATAAGATGGCAACACATAACACTCATAGAAGACGTGAATACATAATACACAATGACTTACCAAAGTTAGAAAATACCAACACATAATACATAATGCTCACTAAAGTTAAACCTATAAAACAACAACACTCAAGCAACACCTCACTACCAACCAATAAGATAACAATGCACAATGATGTGTTGTAAAACACATCTCGTTTTCATTTAGTTTTTAGTCGTTTTTGTTTTTATTTGAGCCGGTTTTAATTGTTTTTAGTTGTTTTTAGTTTAGTTTTGTTTAAATGTTTTTAGAACAAGCTTGACACTTAATGTTGAATGTTTTTCAGGTAAAAACACCGATGCATGAAAGACGGATCGAGAATCGGAGAAACAACGAGCAAAGGAACAAAACACGCGAAGTTTCTGTTAAAAGGGGTAGGTGGTGGTACCGCCACCTAGGTGGTTTGCGGCTGCTGGCTAGTGTTGACCTAGTTCAACGAGTTTAAAAGGTAACGCGCAAGACGGCTTTTGATAGACGAATTTGGAGGCTGAAACGGACGATTTTAGAGCAAGGAATTCGAAGTTTGGAGCACGGAATCAGTTATTGGAGGTCGTGATCGGGTAGTTTTCATCCGACCTATTTGTGTTTTGCATGCGTTATCTTGATTTCTTATCGTTCATGCTTATGAATACATTAAACTTGAATTGTTTTGGGTTTCCAACTTTAATTATGAACTAAACTTATTTAGTTACCTAGGTTGTTTGCTATTGGTAACGTTTATTTGATTAAATTTGGTTCTTCGTTGTTTGATAAAACGAGTTAGTAATTTTATAAAAGGTTTGATTTTTATATTCTATGGTGTGTTTTGAATGAATGAATGGATTGTGCTGCTTGTTAAATTGCCTTACATAGTTTTGCAAATGTCTTTTGTGTATGGTTGCGTATCAAATTCGTTAACTTTTGTTTTCGTGTTTTGAATGGTTTTCTAGACATAGGAACCATAGGAGGTTAATTAGTAATTCAATAAATTCGTTTGTCCTACTAAATCCAAGACCCGAGACTCGGCGTGTCTTGTTTATCTAGTCGTTAGAAATATGGTACGAGAGGAACTTTTCTAATAACGAAGTAAACTTGTACGTTTGAGTCATAGAATTAATTATTAAACCACCCCTTGTGTCTTAGGATATATTGGATCGGTGAAACTGAGATGGGAGCCGATCATAAGGTATTTAATTACTGTTAAAGGAACCGAGAAGCGATTTAACTAATTAGTGGGCTTTAGCAACACTTCGGATAACCAAAAGGTCACACCCGGATAATGGTCTAGGATCCTTAGGAAGTCCGTAGAGTTTGCATTTTATGATCCTAGTTTCGTTTCAACAACCAAGTCTAAAGTTTAATCAATAGTCGTTCACCATTACTAGCAACCTAGGTAACATTTTTCTCAAATCTGAATCAAGTCTTTTTACGCTTTCAATTCGTTAATTTTAATTAAAGTCTTTAAATTTAATTTTCATTTACTTTATTTGTTTTCAAACAAAATCCCAATCTTTTCAACCAAATTATTTATTTAGTTAATTTTGTTATTCAGTTGTGTCTTTAGGGTTCGATACCTGGTCTACCATTAACTATATTATTTTACGTCAGTTATACTTGCCTAGTGTGGTCTAGTTGGGGTAAATTAGGATTAAATTAGAGTGTCTAGATTAGGTTTTATTTATTAATTTTTATAGACCGTTTTAGCACATCATACAACCAAAACCATTATTCATCAAGTTTATCTTTAAATAGTATATATATATAATGATATGTGAAAATGTTAACATATATTTTTTATCAAAGCATTTATATTTCTTACCTATTTTAACAACTTTACAAAATATAACTCATGATTGTCTTTTTTTTGTATTTGTACATAATCTAAGGTAGAAAAGGAATAAAAATTAATTTTCTAAAAGGAGATATTGACATATATGTATATCAAACATATTTAAAAGGTGGTTGTGTTTTTATAGTACATATTTATGCCTAATATGCACATATGTAAAAAACTTAATATCACCATACTTAGTTTACGTTTATGTAAATCAACGGTTATATACTTCTGAAAATATAATAAAAAAGTTTTGTAATGATCTTAACGCTATAAATCGTGAAACTCTCTTATCATTCTTGATAACAATTTGGTTTATCTTATCTTCATAAATTGGTTTTTCCTCTTTGTGTTTGTTAATCGCTACAAGCTCCCAACTATATTCCAGTTTTTTTCCATAACAATTTGGTTTATCTTATCTTCATAAATTGGTTTTTTTCCTTAAGCATCTATCCATAGGGGGAGAGTGACCTTAATTCGTTCGGTTATGGATATTCTTCCAGTTTATTTCTTTTCTCTTTTCAAAGCTTCGGACAAAGTTGTTGACTCTCTTGAACAAATTACACGAATTTTTTTCTGGGTGGCTGTGAAAACAAGAGAGGGATTAACCGGATCATATAGGAAGTTGTTTGTGCTAAAAAAGAAGATGGTGGTCTTGAGTTGGGCTTGCTAAAACTGCTAAATATGAGCATTTTAACCAAATAGTTGTGACGGTTCCTATCGGATATGCATTACTTATGGAAAAAAGTGATCTCATGCATTCATCACGCGAACCAACAACAAGCTTTATTGATGGGTAGAACTAATATTAGGGGCACATGGATGAATATTAAAAAGATTGATGTTTTTTTATTAGAAAAGGGTGTAAACTTAGGTCATATGTTTTCTCAGAACAACGGGGGTTGGAGTTGGACGGCTACTCAGGATGGCATCTTCACTGTTAGTTCTTAGGAGCTTGCTTTATGCAAGGCCTAAACCCTCTGTCTCATTCATTTTAGACTGGTGCAAGTGTGTCCCTAACAAGGTTAATATTTTAGCATGGCGTTCGGAAATGGATTGTCTTCCGACCAGACAGGCTCTTACGAGAAGGAATATCCACATTCCTTCGGTTATGTGCCCTTTATGCAATGAAGTCCCTGAAACTTCGGATCATCTCTTCACCGGATGTCACATTGCCTCTATGCTTTGGAATTATGTTAGAAACTGGTGTATGTTACCTCCTATCTATGCTTTTACTTTTGTTATTGAGGAAGTCGGTTCATGCTGTCACACCCCGACTCCCAGGGCCCGACACGTTGCATAACATCAGCCAATCAAATAATGTAGCGGAAGACTTATTCAAAAGACCACAAATAAGGTCCCAAATTTAAACTTTTATTTAATTGTTTAAAAGTAACAACATTGTCTAACACTCGATGTGAGTGTATTACATTATAACAAAAACTAAAGATACTATTCCCAAGCATCTTCCTTCCTCCTATGTGGAGTATTATCATTCGATCATCTCTAGCTAGGCCTTCCTAGCTAATGTCCTTGATTATTTCTCTCACCTGCATCACGAGCTAAAAGACGTCAACAACAACGTTGTTGGTGAGTCGTAACCAGTGACATGAAACATATAAAGTATTTAGACATCATTCATTCATTCATACATGTGTGGCAATAAGTTATCTACAAGCCAACTCTTTTCTAACGCCATATCTGATGGTGGCCAACTTTCGTTAGAGCCGGTTAACGTATATGCCGCATACAGGGATAAAGAAGGTACCCTTTTCTTTGACCCCCTTTTGGTCACATCATCATATTGCCTAGGCTTTTGGTACCTCTCCTGTTACGAGCAGTCAGTCTACCTAATTGGATCCAACTAGACGCATATACATCCCGAGACGGGGCCGGTAGCACTCAATGGATCTACCCCAGAAGTCCTGTCTTAATGACTTGCCCTGTGGCATGTAGTCGCCATCCTTTTCGTCGGATGACTCTTAACGCAAAGCTTATTACCGTGGACCAACAACACGACAACCGGACGAACCTGGAGTTGAGGTGCGTTGAATCACCAGGTAGCGATCTACTTATAACCACATATATACATATGTGTACACATATATATATATATTCATAACATTCATAAAACATTTCATACTTTTCATACTTTTCATATAAGCTCGGATACAGCCCCGAAATCATAAAACATATAAAAAGAGGGGCGGTTAGACTCACCTTAGTGTAGCCTAAGTATCACGATCTGATGGCTAATTGAGACAACCCTGTAAACATTTCATACTTATCAGGATTCGTTCCCCTAGGGATAATCCTACCATTTCATTACCTTAGTCACATTATGTGACTTAAGTGATGGCTTTAGTCCTTGGCATAATTATTTTACTCAGAGTGCTTTTAGCATCTGAGTCAGGGTTATCCTATGTTCTTATTATCATTCTATTTAAAAGACATATTATCACATCTTCGTGTTTCTCACACGATTCTATCGTTTATTGAAAACATATTGGGTTCCTAGTAATATTATATGACTAGGAATGTTCTATTCTAAAACCCTGGTTCTTCCATGGACTTAAGTCATGCATACATCTTAAACGAGTACGGGATCTGAGATGTTACCTAAAGAGTCGAGCAAAGTGGGGGCCTGGGTACGAAAGTCCCTCTGGACTTGAGCAGCACCTTGACTCGTTCAGCAGTCCCGAGCTCACGTGCTTGTGGGAGGACACCGTTCGCTATAACGACGAGGTTCGTGTCCCATTTAGTATCTTAGGTGGACATATATATATATATATATATATATATATATAACTTATATAAAATGGTAAATACTCGAAGGAAACTAGAATCGAGCCTTACTGGACACCGAAGATACTCTGTAGATGCTTTGTGAGCAAACCCGCGCTTGAACCGAACTTTTGGAGGCTTCCGCTATTCGTCGGAAACCTGCCGAGACTTCGTCGGGACACTACCGGTCGTTCTTGGCCGGAAACTTAGAGAGAGTGCAAAGAAAGTGAGAGTGAAGGTGTGAAAATGAGGGGAGGGGTCGGCCTCCTTTTATAGCTGAACAACGCGTGCTACGCGATACGCGCAACACACACACACCTCCTGCGCGTATCGCGTAGGAGGGGTGGTTTTGTCGAATACTGCGGCCGCCCACAATCTCGCGTACCCGGGTTTGGTTGTGCTAGGCGATACGCGCAGGCCATGCCTTCCCTTGCGCGTATCGCGTAAATTTTTTTTTTTTTTTTTTTAAGTCTTTTTATTCTCGTATGAGGCGGAGTGTCACATTCTCCCCTCCTTATTGGGATTCCGTCCCGGAATCACTCTGAGAATAAATGAGGGTACTTCTTCCTCATGGCGTCTTCTGGTTCCCAGGTAAACTCAGAACCACGCCTCGCGTTCCATCTGACTTTAACGATGGGGATGCGTTTCCTTCTTAACTTCTTAACCTGCCTTTCGACTATCTCTGTTGGCTCCTCAACGAAATTTAGTCGTTCGTCCACTTGGATTTCTTCCAGTGGTGTTTGCAAGGTTTCATCAGACAGACATTTACGGAGTTGAGAGACATGGAAGACTGGGTGGATCCCACGCAGCTCTTCCGGGAGTTCAAGTCGATATGCTACTTTGCCTATTCTGCTGGTTATCACAAAAGGTCCGATAAATCGGGGACTGAGCTTTCCCCGTTTTCCAAAACGAATCGTGCCTTTCCACGGGGATACTTTTAACATAACTTTGTCTCCTTCTGCGAACTCTAGTGGCCTTCGACGTCTGTCGGCATAGCTCTTTTGCCTGCTTTGTGCCACTATGAGTCGCTCCCGGATCACTTTGACTTTTTCGATGGTGTCTAACACCATTTCAGGGCCAGTCATTTGACCTTCTCCCACTTGAAACCAACATAAAGGCGTTCGACACCGTCGGCCACATAGAATTTCAAATGGCGAAGCTTTCAAGCTTTTGTGGTAGCTGTTGTTATAGGAAAATTCGGCCAATGGGAGGTGAGTGTCCCAGCTACCACCGAAATCTATCACACAAGCTCGCAACATATCTTCCAAAGTTTGAATGGTCCTTTCACTCTGACCATCCGTTTGCGGGTGATAGGTCGTACTCATTTCTAATTTAGTACCGAGAGCTTCATGGAATTTCCTCCAATATCGAGACGTAAATCTTCCATCTCTATCGGAAACAATGGATACTGGTACTCCGTGTCTTGCCACAATCTCGTCGACATATAGTTGAGCGAGCTGTTCAGCTCCGGCGCTTTCTTTCATTGGTAGGAAGTGGGCGGACTTAGTGAGTCTGTCCACAATTACCCATATAGCATCATTCCCCTTTCTTGTTTTTGGCAAACCCATCACAAAATCCATTGTGATCATTTCCCATTTCCACGTAGGGATCTCAAGGGGTTGGAGCATACCAGACGGTTTTTGGTGTTCGGCCTTCACCTGGAGACATGTCATGCAACGCTCCACATAGGTTGCTATGTCCTTTTTCATCCCAGGCCACCAAAATTGATCTTTCATGGTATAGTACATCTTATCTGCTCCAGGATGAATAAGGTACTTGGTCTTATGGGCTTCATTCAATATGAGTTCTCTCAAATTTCCGAAGTTTGGTATCCAAATTCGGCATTTCATGCGGATGAACCCATCTTCTCCTGCTTCTAACTTCTTTATTACTCCAATCATTTCTTCTTTTTGGATGTTTTCGTCCTTCAGTGCTTCCTTTTGGGCCATTTTTACTTGGTCCAAGAGGTTCACTTGCACATTCATTCTCAGTGCTCGGATACGTCTGGGTTTGGCGCACTCTTTCCTACTCAAGGCGTCAGCGACGGCGTTTGCCTTCCCTGGGTGGTAGTGAAGATCGAAGTCGTAGTCAGACAAAACTTCCATCCATCGCCGTTGCCTCATGTTAAGCTCTTTCTAATCAAATATATGCTTCAAGCTCTTGTGATCAGAATACACCGTAAACTTTGAGCCATATAAATAGTGTCGCCATATCTTCAATGCAAATACTATTGCGCCTAACTCGAGGTCATGAGTTGCGTATCCTGTTTCGGCGCCCTTCAGTTGTCTTGAGGCGTAAGCAATTACATTGCTACGCTGCATCAAGACGCAACCAAATCCTGTGGCGATGCATCACAGTACAAGACAAAGTCATCGTTACCATTGGGTAATGCAAGGATTGGTGCGCTGCTCAACCTGTCCTTCAAGGTTCTAAACGCCTCTTCTTGTTCGGGCTCCCACTTGAACGCGACTTTCTTTTGAGTTAGCTTAGTCAAGGACTTGGCTATCTTTGAGAAATCCTTGATGAATCTTCTATAGTAGCCGGCCAACCCAAGAAATCTTCGAATTTCTGTCGCCGTTCTAGGGGTTTCCCACTTCATTACTGCTTCCACCTTTGAAGGATCAACTTGAATCCCTTGCTCATTGACTATATGTCCTAGGAATTGAACCTCTCGTAGCCAAAATTCGCACTTTGAAAATTTGGCATAGAGCTTTTCTCCTCTGAGGAGCTCGAGTACCTTTCGTAGGTGCTCAGAGTGCTCTTCCATGGTACGAGAGTAGATCAAAATATCGTCAATGAACACGATCACGAATTTGTCTAGATATGGCTTACACACACGATTCATCAAGTCCATGAATACTGCTGGTGCATTAGTTAGCCCAAAGGGCATTACTAAGAATTCGTAATGTCCATATCTAGTTCGGAATGCTGTCTTAGGCACGTCTTCATTTCGAACCTTCACTTGATGGTACCCAGATCTCAAATCTATCTTTGAGAAATAGCTTGCTCCTTGTAATTGATCGAACAAGTCGTCGATTCTGGGTAGTGGGTATCGATTCTTAATCGTCACCTTGTTAAGATCTCGATAATCGATACACATTCTCAAAGTTCCATCCTTCTTCTTCACAAACAATATGGGGGCTCCCCATGGTGATGAACTTGGTTGTATGAATCCCTTTTCTAATAGCTCGTGGAGTTGGGCCATAAGTTCCTTCATCTCCGAAGGCGCTAGTCGATAAGGTGATTTTGCGATAGGTGATGTGCCTGGCGCTAAATCGATGTGGAATTCGACTTGTCGGTCTGGAGGTAAACCAGGTAATTCCTCGGGAAACACGTCAGGGTATTCTGCGACTATTGGGACTTCAGAAATCTCCTTCTTCTCTCCCTTTTTGGTCATAAGATATAACCAGAATCCCTCGCACCCTTGCCGTAG